>JALAZF010000163.1:5965000-10765000 GCA_022829125.1 Lathyrus tuberosus
ACAGAGTGAACCCCCTAGCAACCAACCTTGCCTTAAAGTGCTTCGACATCACTCCCTCGATTCTTTCCTTAACCTTAAAAATCCACTTACAACTGACTAACCTGCCTCCTGCGAGTTTCTAAATCAGCTTCCAAGTGTAATTATCATGAAGAGATTTCATCTCATCATCCATGGCTTTCAGCCATTCAGTATTGTCTCGACTCCTCATAACTTCCTTATAATCTATAGGTTCTTTATCAAGGACCTCACTTGCAGAAATTAAGGCATAAGCTATGAAATCTACATAACCAAGTCCCCGAGGTGGCTTGATGACTCTTATCGACCTATCTCTTGCCAGCAGGTAGTCATTATCAGTCTCCTCATCTTCGACAACAGCTTCTGCTTCTTCTTCGACTTCATCTGGGTCATGTAATTTAGCATCACTATGCTCCACCTCGACAGGAATCTCTCCCTGTTCCAGCTCTTCTTCAGAAATATTTGAACTTTGACCAATGTCATCAGTTTTCTTGAAAGCCATCTCAACTTCATTAAAAACTACATCTCGCCTTGTGATACACCTCTTGTGACCTGACTTTAGGCTCCACAACCTATAAGCTTTGACTCCTTCAGGGTATCCAAGGAACATACATTACAGAGCTTTATGTTCGATCTTGTCTTGCCTAACGTGAGCATAGGCTAAGTAGCCAAATACTCTAATTCTGTCGAGACTAGGTGGATGTCCCAACCAGACTTCTTCAGGTTTCTTCATTCCCAAGGCAGTTGAGGGACACCTATTTATCAGGTAAGCTGCAGTCACAACAACTTCTGCCCAAAACACCTTCTTCAATCATGCACTTACCAACATGCACCTCACCCTGTCTAGAATGGTTCGATTAAACCTTTCAGCCAAACCATTTTGTTGGGGAGTCCCTACGGTAGTTCTATGCCTTGCAATACCAGACGCAACACAATAATTGTTGAATGCCTCATTGCACAATTCAAGCCCATTGTCGGCCCTCAACCTCTTGACCTTCCTGCCAGTTTGGTTTTTGACCAGAGTCTTCCAACTTTTGAAATTTTCAAAAGTTTCATCCTTAATCTTTTGGATGAATACCCATAACTTTCTAGAGTAATCATCAACTATGGATAGAAAATACTTTGCACCTGAGTGTGAAGGATTCCTTGCAGGCCCCCAAAGATCAGCATGAATGTAATCAAGGGATCCATGTGTTATTTGTTTACCTTTGTTAAACTTCATTCTACAGAATTTACCAAATACACAAGGTTCATAAAACTCCGATTTTTCGACCTTGTCACCACTCAGCAGATTTTGTTTCAACAATTCGACTAGGCCTCTTTCACTGACATGGCAAAGTCTCTTGTGCCATAGCTCAGTCTTTGACATAAGTTTCATGGATGCCACATCTACTGAACCACTTACAACCTCAGCCTCAAGGGTATACAAGCCTTGTTTCTTCACGCCTCTCAAGACTTCCTTTGTCCCCTTCATTACCCTTAAGATGCTTTGCTCTCAATTGAAAACATATCCTTTCTTGTCAAATTCACCAAGAGAAATCAAATTCCTCTTAAGATCGGGTACATACCTAACATCAGTCAATAGCCTTATTGACTCATCATGGAACTTGAATGTCATAGATCCAATATCTGCAATTTCGCAAGCTTTGTTGTTTCCCAACATCATTAATCCACCATCTTGATCACACAATTCCTCAAACACGTCTTTGTTTGGAGTGATATGCCAAGTACACCCGGCATCCATAATCCACTCCTTGCTAGAGTCGCTGCTTGAAACCACCAGGACATCAGATGATTTATAACCATCTTGCACAATGGCAGCATTACGATTATCCTTTCCACCATGACTGTTCAGTCGCTCAGGGTATACTTTTCTTGTATTACCCTCCTTCTTACAATGATAACACTTAATAGCAGAAGCATTACCACCATAAGAATTATGTAGAACTTTACTTTCTTCTTCTCAAACCTATCATCTTTCTTCAAGAATTTCCCCTTAACGGACAAACCTTCACCAACAGAAGTTGGCTTGTGCTCCTTTCGTTTGTTCAAATCCTTAGAGTACAAGGCAGATTGAACATCTTCAAAGGTTAACGACTCTCTTCCATACAAGAGATTTACTTTGAAGTGGGCATGAGACTTAGGTAAAGAGCACACCAGCAGCACCGCTTGATCTTCATCATCAATCTTGACCTCTATATTTTCAAGATCAAGAATTAACTTGTTGAACATATCCAGCTACTCAACCAAGGCTTTGTCTTCACTCATCTTGAATGAATACAAAGCTTGCTTCAGGTTAAGACGATTGACCAACGATTTCTTCATGTACAAACCTTCAAGTTTCGTCCATACACCCGCTGCAGCTTTCTCCTTTGAAACCTGCCGGAGAACCTTATCACCAAGGCTCAATACAATGGTATTGTGGGCTTTTTCGACCATCGTTTTCTTCTCCTTCTCTGTTAAGGCAACATCCATCTTCTCCGATCCTTTCAACGCTTCTAAAAAACCCCGTTGAACAAGAAGGGCTTGCGTCTTCAAGCGCCACAAACCGAAATCATTCACACCAATAAATTTCTTAATCTCATACTTTGTTGACGACATCTTCTCCTCCACGCTCACCGCACCAGTTTGTTGTGAATTGGTGTCGTCGATAACTAAACAAAGTTATAAGAAAAAGATTTGAGTTTCTTGAACAAACACAAGAAACCCTATTTGGTTTCACAAAGAAGAAGAGAAGAAGGAAGAAGAATAGAGAATTAGTTAAATCTATTTTACTATTCACTTTCTCAATAAGGGTTCAAAGATTATAAGTGAATGCCAACAATTAACCTCTCTCAACAACCTGAGAGAACTAGTCTATTTATATACTACTAAGCTAACTTAGATTACAAGCTAACTTAACAATTGGGCTTACAAACAAGGCCTAATTCAACATGCTAACAATCCTAGCATTTCAACTACTGCATGCTTGAGCATACTTTGACTACAATATACAAGATCAGTATGTGAACAGGCTTCGACTTCATACTAAACCTTCTGTCGAACCATGAAGCTACCATTATCGACACTAGAGTTCGATCTAAAATACCACATAGTTAATTCCTAATGATGAATCAATCATTTTCCCATAGTAATAGGGTTAGCTTTCTAATTAGAGGACATTAGAACTTAAATCATTGCCTCTATTCTTGATCGCATTCTTATATGCATGAATCCTTGGTTGTGAATGTGCTTGATTTTCTTCATGCCACTTGAATGATTTTGTGCATGATTAATGGTGTATGGTTGTATGAATGTACTTCTTTTATGGCTTGAGATTCATCTCCCCATTGTGGGTAAAATGTTCCCATTCCCCATGAAAATGTATTAGTTTGTGATTCATCCCCCATGGTGGGTAAAATGCTCCCTCCATCCCGTGGACATGTAATATCGTAGGATTCATCTTTCTTTACCGCTTTCCTTTGCATGTTAATAAATAAGATAAAACTAAAACAATAAAAATAACGTTTTTTCTCGAAAGAACAAAAACAACTTGATCCAACGTCAAGTATTTTCCAAATTAAACTCATCTGAACACAACGCGAGTGCTAGATCCAACACCAAGTATCTCTTCCTCTTCATCCACACAAAATTCAAATTTCAAACACTTGATCCAACATCAATTAATTTTCAAACCATTTTTCAAACAAATTCAAAAACACTTTAAAATACGAGTATGATTGTGTGCCATGAGCCTTAAGTAGTGGAAAAGGAGTGAGAAGGGAGCATTCCTACCGTTATTCTAAATGTTTCGAACACGGAACGCTTGCCCTGGTCGTTTAAGGTATTCGTCGCCACTCATAGACTTTAGTGCAATTCAAATCAAGGCGGTCTTTTTTCAAATCTAAAATCAATCGCAACCCATCAAGCTCAATTTTCTGCCTTAGGGCATCATTTCAAAACCTTTTCACAAAGGACATGTTATTTTCGTTCTCCGTAACACAAAAACACTTAAGCCTCCCATGTGCGAGCATACAAGCAACATTTAACTGCTAGAATGCGATCCAAGCGCATCCATTTTACCACAAACAAACAAACGCTTAAGTCTCCCATATGCGAGCATACAAGAAATGTTTAACTGCTAGAACGTGAACGTGAATATTGCCCACTAAAATAAATCAACAAACACTCATTTTCTATCCCGAACAAAGGAGCTATGATTTCCTTATTGCATTATGAGGATACGTAGGCATAGAATTGCGAGATCTTGGCGAGCACACTAAATTAAAACTCTTTTTCCCCTTTCGCAAGTAATCTTTAGATAATAACACCAATTCGTGCATAAAACAATCAAAACGGCTCCCGTTTGTCATACCCCAAATTTTGACCGCAAGATTTCTCATCATTGTGAAGATCATTACCACAATATGGATGTACCATCATACCTCATCAATCTTCTCAAGGAGTGTTGAGCATTCACTACAATCAAGAATTAGGGTTTTGAGTCCTCTTAGAGCACTCAGACAAAAGATCAATCAATAATTGACATGATCTTCAACTTGTCTAACCTCTCAAAGAGACTCGTTTTCCCTAGTAGAGTAGACAAATGGCATCTCCAACAGAGAAGTTTGCGCACCTCTATAGTTCAGACAAATGGGTTTCCCCAACAAGTCTGACATCAAATCTTTTCCATCAAATGGCGTCTCCCCAGTAAGACTCGGCGATAAGTTTGATGAAGATCACTATGACAGATAGCATTCCTTGTCAAGAAAAGAAACTCAACAAGAAGAAACTAAGACCAATTCCATGGCTGAAGACCAGGATCGAGGGGAAGTTTATTTCAAAAGAAACTGAGACCAGTTCCGTGGCTGAAGACCAGGATCGAGGGGAAGTTTATTTCAAAAGAAACTGAGACCAGTTTCGTGGCTGAAGACCAGGATCAAGGGGAAGTTTAGTTCAAAAGAAACTGAGACCAGTTCCATGGCTGAAGACCAAGATCGAGGGGAAGTTTTACCCTTTTCTAAGTAACATTGCTTAGCAAAAGAAAATGGATGATCAAACTGTTATTCATAACCACAGTCAAAATTTCGGATATCACTACAAGAAAATTGGCAAATTACGACCGTTAATTTTGGCAGATTACGGCAGTTACAACCGACGTAAATTTCAAATCACGACGGTTTCTCTTCCGTCGTAGAAATATGTGTCGCGAGGCTGTTTTACGACGGTTTGTAAAACTGTCGCTCCAACTGTCGTAACTTTCCATGACAATTTTGAAACAGCCTCTAATATATTATTACGACGGTTGTAACCGCCACAATTATAATATATATATATATATTTCAATGAAAATAACGACGGTTGTAACCTCCACAATTATATAATATATATATTTCAATGAAAATAACGACGGTTGTAACCGCTATAATTATATAATATATTTCATTTAAAATAGTGACGGTTTAGAACCGCCGTAAATTTATTTTATTTTTTTTAAAAAATTAAAAATTGTAATTTTATTACAATATTCAATTCAAACAATTAAAATTACCATGATGCAATATTAAAGGCTACTAGAACAAAGATCAATCTAAGTGTTGTCAACTCACAACTAATTATAAATAATGGTTCCACCAAACTCAATGTCAATCCAAACAAGCAGTATGAAAGTAAACACAATGATCACCAGCGGAGTACTATTTATTCATACAAAAGCATTAGCCTAGTGCCACTACCTTGGACTGTTACTTATTATTTCTTCGTAGCTCTCTTTCACTCTAGCTTCTTCAAGAAATCTTCATTGTCATCCAACACCTACATAAAAAAATAATCACAGCTGCAGTTATTGTGGCAGTAAAGTATGCAATCGTCGCAGTCCAGTCCCTAACTGTCGTGACAATTATCAAGCAAAAAAGGACATGGAAATCACCATCCAGAAATATTTGATTGCTGCTCTAAGAAATCGCTTCCTTGTGGGGTATCTCCGCTGAATATACTAGACTTGCAACAACACGATTAAGAGTTCCATGCGAATTCTAATTCTTGCCAAAACAATTTACCAAACAGTATTCATGACAGTTTCTCCAAAAAAAAGCACCTGCCCTTGAACACCACGCTGCTAGATGAAATCCCTGCAAGAAAACACGTGAAGGTTATTAGAAAGTGAGTTTCAAGTCAAATATCCCCCCGCAAACAACACCCCAAGGTTCACATGTAATAAAATTCCTAATTCTAATCCAAGTCTTCAAAAACTCCATGCGCCACACCATGTCCATGCTTCAACCTTCATGACCTCATTAAAACCATTTGCCAATACAACCAGCATCTGCAGCCACCTAGAAGAAGTGTTCAAGAGGGTTAAAGTGTTGGCAATACATCAAAATTGAGAGCAGCTGATGCGCCACAAGATTACAAGATTACAATGCATACACAACATATGAAGATCCTTCTAATCCATATGGATATGGCAGTGGTACGGGATACTCAGGTCACTATAACAGCTATCAGCAGCAGCAACATTGGATGTAACAACTCCAAGCGAAATCGATCCTGTAACTAACCACAATCCAACATGATCAAAATGGAAGTAGAAAGCTCATAATCGCAGCAAGACAAATTCATATATCAGGAAGCATTTATCAGCCACAATCAATCATGGCCAAATACCAAAACAAGATACGCCTCTTCACCGTTTTTTTCTTGTCCCTGCAAAAAGGTGGTGTTATGAACTTCCATGAAAAGCAAAACTGGTCTATGAAATTACTCGACGCTCAAATCATTAAGTTGAAGGGTCAGGTGATAGAATACCTTGTGAAGTTAACTTATACATTGACCATACACTCTTGTTCACTTCCCTGCCAGAAGTTGTGTGTATCAGAATTGTAGTACACTAAAACCGGAAAACAAAAAGATGAACACATATTAGCAGCATACGTTCATTTCCAATCACACATGAAAATTTTGAAAAGGAATTAATCATCTCACATAATGGAGCAAGAAACAGGCTCAGCCATGTTTGAGCTAATATGGAAATGATCATCAAAACAAACTGACACACATTTACGATATGTTACAAAAAATACACAAACATGTCAAGTTAAATATGGAAGTTCTTTAACTACAATCAATGTTCATCCAGCAGAAAAGTGAATACTAGATCCTAAATGCACGGTTAGAAAATCAGGTTTCAATAGTTGTCCCAAATGTAATCAAATACAATACATTCAAAAGGAAACAAGTCACAAGTATGTTAAGACGGAAAAGGAAAGATTAGGAACAATGTCGCGATAGGTTTCGAACAAGAATCATCATCATCAATCATCATTCATTGGAGCATTCATTCAATTGTTTTCCCTATAAAAGAAGAGACATCACACGATACAAAAGGAGACATTGGGAAGAAGCTATGGGAACCACATCATAGTTTCACTTCATATACGGCATTGAAAAAGAGGGTTCATAACATCATACCACCTTCATCATACAAATTCCACTCACAACAGAAAAAATCATTAGATACATATTTATCCATTTATACCAGATTATTTTCAAGTTCATCGCTTGGTTTTCTGATTTTCAGGAATCCTATAACACAGAGATACCTTGTTAACTAGTTATCCTAAGTTTACGTAAAGACTTTTAAAATTATACTCCAAGAGCATTTCACAACGTACAAGGATTACTTTGGATATGCCAAACATAAACCACTGCCTTATGCAGAATGTTACTAATAAGATATTTCTAAAGAACATAAGATGATAACATTGTACAAATATTTCTAAATCACTGATAAACGCCAACATAATAATACTAAAATACCTTGTGAACCATATGCTGCCAAATATTTTCAGCTTATCCTCAGAGAGCAGTTTAGTTAGGAGCTCGACTGCACCAAGCTTTAAGCCAAAAAAATGCATCAAAGAGAATCAGCATGTATGCATCGACAATACGGAGGACAACATGAAATGTAATCTATGCCTAACTCAAAATCTTACCGCAGTGCACTTCATTATTGTATTTAGGCAATGAGTGTTCAAAGTCACTGCATAAAAAACTACAAGTATTGTAGTTAGAAAATTATCGGCAAGATGAAAACATCCCTAATATAAGCTAGGTTGTTTTGTGTACTTACTAATGGTTGGCAAGTCATTTGTATTCTCGAGAAACTTGAAACCTCCATCAAGGCAGCTTGTAGTCACCTGCAAGTCAGACGAATCTGTGTATTTATAAATCACATGATCAATGCAGAATCAACTACAATAGATTTCTTCGACAGAGAGAAACACTTGGTTCCTATGCCAAAGGCGTTTTCTGATTAATTTTCCAAACTAAAGCATAATGATTTGCATGTCATTTGTTCGGAAAACGAAAGTTCCTTACGATTAGAAACCAACACGGAAATCTAAATACAAACAAGTAAGAATCAATCCCAACCAAATTTAAGATTAAATCAATCTTAATCAAAGTCGGAACCGCGAAACCGAACTGAACAGAAACCGAAACATAAGCAACTCAAACATATTCAGAACAAAACCAAGTTCGAAATCCAGCACAAACTAGTTGAAATCCAATATACAAACCTAAGCCAAATCTAAACTAGAGTAAAAACATAACCCAATACAAGATTACAACATGAAAAAAAGAGACGGCAAATTGACAATCCAAGTAACTATAAAAACTAGAGAAAATCTGGAAAATGTGACAAATATGATCAACGTAATTTAATTATGCAGCTAAATGCTAATGCCAATAATACCAATACTGTACACTGAAGTGTTCACAGACCACAAATTGATTGAAGACAAGAAAGTGGACAAAGGAAGATGTTCATTATTGTTGAATAAAAATTCATGTAAAAATACTGAAAAATAATCAGAAAAATATAATGGTACTCCAATTTTAGAAGAGTTAGAGTTCATACAGGGTCTCAGAAGTATGAAATCAACGATATAACAGACGTGACAACAAGAACTGGTTTGGTTATGCATGAGAACGCTGCCTGGAGAAAAACAGGAATGCTGGATGATGTATCCTGGACAACACAGAACGATTTTCAGTATATACAGAACATAATGTTATATATATAATAATAATGTGTTTTACAAAAAAAAATGATGACACTTCATCAATTCATTGTCATTGCATAAAATTTTGTAATTAAGTGAGACTGAAAACTATTGAAATTAGAAATGATCAGTCAAGATAGAGCATTGGTGGCTTTCTTGGTACCTTGGAAAGTTTGGTGGTCATCTCTGAAAGAATATCTAAAACAGAACCTATAGCAAGCTGTAACCCTTCAATTTCCATTGGATCAAAGAAGTGGCTTGCATTCAATTTCTTTTAAAAATAAATGATTTTGTCAATAAGATGAAGGAATAAGAAATACAATCACAAAATTACAATTAAACAAAAAAAGACTTCAGCTTATGTCACCTCCAAAGCATGTGCAGTAGTGTAAGCAATATAGAAAAGCGCGTTGTGGATGGAATCATCGGAGAACAACACATTGTGTATGATCTCACCCAATTTTCCATAATACGGCATTAATATAATGCATTTTTTCATCAACTCAAGAACCTACAGAAGTATCCCAAAGTTTGAAATAATCAGAATAGAATAATTGTTGATTTAATTGTATAAAATCTACAATTAAGTAGAATCAACCGACTTAAAAGAACAATTGACATAGAATCAACCGACTTATAAAATCATGTAATCACAAACAACTGTAGCAGAACTTGCACAAGGAAATAAAAGAACAATAACTATGTAATTTCACATTATTTAATCATATCATCATCAACACATAATCTCTTAGATTCATAGAAACAATTGACATAACTGTATTAAAACTATCATCAACACCAAAAACAACAAGCTCAATGGAACTTACTAACCAATAAATGTTATAAAAAGACTCTTCAACTCCACAAAATAATTTCATTAAATCGATGAACAACGATAAGCAGCATCGGGCATACCTTGGTAATAGATGAGATTCCAATCGGTCTTACAGATGCAACAACGACGGCGACCGTAACAAGTGAAACGGAGTCTCGCGACACAGGTAGAACAGACCTCACGGTGCAAACAGGGCCCGTACGCAATCCATTCCTATGGCTCAGCGCAAACATCACAACAGATATCCATGCATAAAGTTGAATATAAGAAAGTTATCAAAAGAATCACAAACATACCACTTACATACCACACATCAAGAAAATCTCACACATCCATTCACAGACAGTTGAAAATTACAGACAAGATTCACAATACAACATAGAGCTACACTTCTTAGAAAACCGTCATCATATTCACAAAAACCTCCCAAAACGCACCTACACTGCCACAAACGGATCTCTTTCCCCAAATCGCCACAACCCAGAAAATTCATGATACGCACGCACCGGTAGAGAGCAAGTCAGAGACATACACGAGCATATGGTAGCAACATTGGAAATTCACTGGAAAGATCAACAACAACATGCACACAAATTTCGACGTAATTAGAAGAAGAAGAAGGTGCAGAGCGGGTTCAAACGAAAAAGAAATTGAAGAACACATCACCTGAGCTCTTGGACGCGACCGTCATTGAAGGGTCACTGAAACTACTCCCTCTTCTTTGTTTCGTTTCTATTTTTGCCTTTACAATGTAGTACGTAGCATTTGGAATCAAAAACCTCTCCGAAGAACTTAGATTTCTCAGCGAGCACATTTAATTTTAGATTTAGGTTACGTTTGAGATTGAATCCGGTTATGGCTTGGGGTGGGATTTCGAGAAATTGATCATGGATGTGGATTGATAAGAGAGAAAGCTGAGGAGAAAGAGATGAAATGAAGATAGACGGCGAGAGTGAAGGGTTTGCGATTTGCTGAGGCTGAGAGAGAATGAGAGAGCATGGAGAGACGGCGAAAGAGATGATTAGAGAGTGATCCTTTCACCTTTTTGGTGTTTATGTTATTTGGTGATCCCACGCGTGCATGTGTACGGATCCAACCATGCACCCTGCATCTGGACCGTTGATCAAGAGTCAAAGGTTGACTCATGTGGATCGGACGCCCATGAGGCACCCCCAGAATCAAGGGTCCACGGTGGACCCTCTACTCTATCCGCAGCCAATTTTTTCTCGCTACTGTTTCTTTTTTTTAGTTAATTCCTTTTTTTTAATCTTTTTTTTTCTTCTGATTTTTATATAATAAATAAAACACTTTTCACTTAATAATAGGATAAAATACTTTAATCAATCAAGTTTGTTTATTTTATTAAATTAAGTAATTTAACCTATTTAATCTATTGGTCCTTAATTTTACTCAATACCTCTCTTAAAGAGTAAATCATTTATAATTTGTTTCTTTTATAATTACTTTTAGTGAGTATAATGACCATCCAAATAAATATTCAAAATTGATACTGATCTTTTTTCGATTAATCATTGGTATATGTTGCCACCTTATAACCTAAAAACAAATATAAAGACGATTTTGTGATAACTGTCACAGTCTAGGAATAAGGACGGTTTTGTGATAACTGTCGCAAAAAATATGCGACAGTTGACCCTAACTGTCGTGACAACCGTCGCAGTCCAGGAATAAGGACGGTTTTGTGATAACTGTCGCAAAAAATATGCGACAGTTGACCCTAACTGTCGTGACAATCATCGCAATCCAGGAATAAGGACGGTTTTGTGATAACTGTCGCAATTCAAGTGTCATAAATCTTCTTTTTTTTTGTAGTGTATTCCGATATTTAATCCTCTTGCACCCTAAATGTCCGAATACCTTCGCCATTCACACCTTCGGGTCCAAGAAGATTAAATAGGGGTATCTGTCATACCCCAAAATTTGACCACAAGATTTCCCATCATTGTGAAGATCATTACCACAATATGGATGTACCATCATACCTCATCAATCTTCTCAAGAATTGTTGAGCATTCACTACAATAAAGAATTAGGGTTTTGAGCCCTCTCAGAGCACTCAGACAAAAGATCAATCAATAATTGACATGATCTTCAACTTGTCTAACCTCTCAAACATCCATGAAGGATCAAGAGGTCTCCTATATCAAGAATCAAGCACAAGGTTGCAACATTCCAAGTGGATCAAGCCTCAAGATCGCCAGTGTCACCAAATTAGGGTTTTGGTTGACCAAGGCCTCTAGATGAAAATTTTCATCTGGGCATGAGCCAATACTTAAAAACATGACCCAAGAAGCTCAAATGGACCTCATGGATTCAATCATCAAGTCAAAACAACCTTAGGAAGAGCATTCATCAAAAATCAAGAATTAGGGTTTCTTGACCTAATTTACCCCTAAGTTGACTTTTGAGGCAATACATGAACCAAGACCTCAAGACATGATTTGAGGGCCTCAAATACACCACATTGATCCATTTACATCAATGGATTGATCCAAGAAGCTTGATTCACAAGTTTCAATTTCATCTGGACCACAATTAGGGTTTTGAAGAAAATGTCAACTGTATCTTTGACTTTTGACCAAGACATATTCCCAAACCTTGGGACATGATTCAAGACACCCTAAAACAGCTATGGAATCCATCCGTTAGGTTTGAATTAGGTCAAGAACTTGATTGCATAGAGGATCACATAGTTTGGAATTCATCTGACAAAAAGTCAATTGTGCCCAAAATCAAGTTTAACTTTTTGGAATTTTTCACAAATATGGCTCCCCTAAGTAAAAAACAATGTTAATGCCTGGTTTTGATCATCATCCATCAAGAAAAATCAAGAAAAGTGAGGTTTCTTGCAAAAGGGGCAACCATAGAAAACTTAAAATTTTCTAAGTTATGGAACAATATGGATTTGGTACCAACTTTGCACGGTCATCATAACTTCCAAACCCTAAGGCCTTTTTCTTCCATCTAAAGCTCAAATGAAAGTTCACATGACATACTTCAAAAGTGTCAACTACAAAAGATTCCAAATCCTCATGGATTTTGAGTTATGGATTGATCAAAATCATAAAAACATGGATTTGACCATTTTTCCAACACTTAGAAGATTTTAGACAGAATCTGTCTAGGTTTTTCACCAACTTTGAGGCCATTTTTCACTTTGATTCAAACTAAACCAAGACCAATGTTGGACATCAAAGTTAAAGTATGTCATGAGAGCTTTCCAAAATGTACAAGAACTCATCCTAATTCAACTTGAGTAGGGAGTTACAAGCATGGAAACATGGTACCTCCAAAACTGTTTTTCACAAGACAGCTTTGTACATGCCACACGATTTTGGCATTTTCATGACTTGGCAAGCCTTGTCACCATACAAGACAAGTTTCTAAAGTGAAATGAACATGATCTCTACAGAGCTATAACACCATAGAGCCTTGCAAGTCAAAAATCTCATCATTTGGCAAGTAGCATTCAAAGTTCAAAATCCAAAACTTTCAAATTTGTCATGAAGCATTTAAAAGATGCATAGAGCTGGCATGTATCAGTCCATGATCAACCAAATGAGTCAATATAAACTCAAGCAACAGAAGACCATAGGCCTGCTCCCTAATCTCAAGTCAATGGCTATAAAGGACTTGAGATTCCATTTGATCGCCATTGGATAAAGGCCTGTACCAGCCACCATTCACTATTGCAGCCAAAATAAACTTGCTCCACTATAAATAGACATCATTTGTGGTCAGTTTAAGTACACCAAAGCACAAAACACTTGCTTTCCTCAAAATCTCTCTCATTATGCAGAAATGCCTTCTTTTGCAAGTCACCACTGAATTTTGAGTTAGAGAGCAACTCCACCATACCTCATGATCCAAACACATCCAATGTATCACATATAAGCTGTTCAAACACTCATCCTTGATCTGAAACACCAAAATCAGAAAGTCAACCTCCAAAACCTCAAATTTTGACTTTTTTGCATTTTTCAAGCCATGCCTTGATGCAATCACTTTTAAAACCAAATAACACCTCAAACACTCTTCAAATATCATCCTTAAAATGTTCCAACAAGTTTCCCTCAACTGTAACATCATTTGAGTGAGATACCATTTTGGTCATTTTTGCCACTTTTGCAAGAAATAGCCTATTCTTGTTCCTGAGGATTCCAGCTGGTTTTGATCATTCTAAAAGCTTCTAAGGGATCAATCAAAGGTGTCTAAGGCATTGGATCACTTATGGCACAAGCATCTTGAAAGATAGCACAAGGAGCTTCAAGAGGTAAGTGCATGACAACTTAAACTCTTTAAATTATGCATTGCTTTGATGTCCATTGATCATAGACATCTCATACATATCATATGTGTTATGTTTGAACCAATTCACCATGCTATTATTGCTTGTATTATGTGATAGCATAGAACATGCAAATCTTGGCCTATTTTTGAAACCACTATCAGATTTTAAAATGTGGGAATCTTTTGAAAATTCTAAAAGCACCATTGGATTCCTCATGAAATTCTAGGCAGGATCCATCTAAATTTCATCCAATTTCCTGGAGAATTAAGGAAGTTATGGCCTTCATGCAAATCCACCAAAACTTGGTTTTTTACCTTGGCCTGACCTAGAACTCAGGTCACTCTTATGTATTCATGGGGTGGTTTTGATACACGGATGTATCATCACCTCAGTGGTAGCAGCGCGCATGTGTTTGGTTGGAGGTCGTGGGTTCAAGACCCACCCAGACCATTTTTGATATTTCTCTCATTTTTGCTATTTTCATATTTTTTTATGGTTTTTCTTAACTAATTTCAAAATTAATTTCTCTCTCATTTTTAATTATTTTTTATTGATTATTTTTTTGAAAATTCACAAAAATGTTGAAATATTTTATTCCACAAAAAAATTGAATTTATATTATTTATTTAATATAGTTTGAATTTTTGTAATTAATTTCATTTTATTTGTTTTCAAACATTTTTAAATGAAATTATCACTTTGATTTTTCAAAACTAATTGGATTTCAAGTCTTCATGTGATTAAACATGATTTTAAAAAATATTTTTCAAAGCTCGCCACTTGATTTTAAATATATTTTATATTTTATATTTAATTTCCTTTGAAAATTATATATTTTAATTAAAATTAGGGTTTCTATTAATTTTAAAATTTTCAAACTTCATTTAAAAAACTTTTGGGCCTCTAATAGAGTGTAAGACCCATCCCTTGTTACACAGAAACTTTTTGGGCCTCAATCATTGTTTAAGACCCGATACGATTTTAAAAATCTCGGCGCGATCGCCGTTTTCAAAACAATTTTCATCTGGGTCTCTCCTTGAGTTGTAAGTCCCATTTTTCTTCTTTTCCAAACAATTTTGGGCCTCTAATAGAGTGTAAGCCCCAACCCCCTTTGTACATAAATAATTTGGGCCTCAGTCATTGTATAAGTCCCGATACAATTTTCAGAATAACGGTACGATCGGTGTTTTTCATCTGGGCCTCTCCTTGAGCTATAAGTCCCAACTCTTGTATAAAAAATAAACTTTGGGCCTCTAATAGAGTGTAAGACCCAATCCTTTTTGTGCATACAATAATTTAGGCTTCAGACATTGTATAAGTCCCTCTGTAATTTTCAAAACTACGACGCGATCGTCGCCTTTTCAAAAGAGATCATCTGGGCCTCTCTTTAAGTATAAGCCCCAAACTTCCTTTTACAACAAACTTTCTTTTTTATTTAGATTCAAATCCTAAGTTTTATCAAAACTTTCTTCAATTTTTTGAATAACTAACCATACATCTGTAATTGCTATGCTTGGGTTTGCACAACTGTAAGTTCCCCTATCTCTTCTCAACAATACATGTTTATATATTTCATCTGTATATATATGCTTGTATATACTTGCTTAGAGTTTTCCCCAGCAACTAGGTCTAGGTTTAGATCAAACCAGTGGTTACTCTTTCAACACAGTCAAAACTAGTTCCCCATAGGAAATTCTAGATATTGTCTTGCCTCCTCTTGGGCTTATACAATATGGAACAGAGAAAGGCATTATTCCCGGTGAAACTTTTCTCAAGACTGTCACTACTTAGAAATATGTGTACAAGAAATTCACTTCCCCAAAGAGGATTAATTCCCGGTGAAACC
Organism: Lathyrus tuberosus; assembly: GCA_022829125.1. Lineage (NCBI taxonomy): Eukaryota > Viridiplantae > Streptophyta > Magnoliopsida > Fabales > Fabaceae > Lathyrus > Lathyrus tuberosus. The sequence continues at coordinate 5,981,053 of JALAZF010000163.1, forward strand.
TCTTCTGAATTTCTTCAAACCTTAGAACTGTTCTACAGAGAAAGTCATTATTCCCGGCGAAACCTTTCTTGAACTTTTCTTAGGCCTGGACCCACAGGCTTCCTAAAAGCATCCCCAACCTCCTCTTGGGCTTTGTACAAGGACCCTCAGGATTCTTAGAAGTTCTCAGTCTCCTCTTGGGTTTAGTACAAGGACCTGAAGACCTCCTACAGGTATAGGACAGAACCTCAGATCATTGTAGGGTTGATCTTCATCCCTTAAGCCCTCAGCCTCCTCTTAGGCTTCATACAAGTAGACTTGGACACTCTCAACCTCCTCTTGGGCATCATACAAAGATCATCCTCCAGTTAAGAGTAAACCTCTTCGTACCAGTAGACTTGGAAAGTCTCATCTCCTCTTAGATCTCAAAGAAACCCTCAAGTTTCCTAAAAGAAAAGAAAAAACCCTGATCATTTCATCAATCTCCAGCAGAGTTAAAACCTCCATAGGTTTTAAAACTCAATCTTTAAACTTTCATTCTAAATTCTCCAGCTAGGGTCAAATTACCACCAATAAACCCTCAGAAAAATCAGAACTTCAAGGCATCTGATATTTCAACTCTTCTTCACTCCTCAGCAAGAGTTGATTCCCCAATTTGGACCTGCCTCTGGATCTCAATAATCCTCAGCAAAAGCTAGCCTCCTCTTAGGCTTCATATAAGAAATTCCCCAAGCTAGCCTCCTCTTAGGCTTTGTATAATGATTTTTCCTCAGCAGAGTTAGCCTCAATTTTGGGCTTTGTACAAGACAGATAAAACCTCTCCAACCGAGTATATAATTTTTAGCCTCAATCTTAGGCTTTGTATAAGACAGATAAAACCTCTCCAGCCGAATCTATAATTTTTAGCCTCAATCTTGGTCTTTGTACAAGACAGATAAAACCTCTCTAACTGAGTCTATAATTTTTAGCCTCAATCTTGGGTTTTGTACAAGACAGATAAAACCTCCCCACTGGAGTCAATTTCTTTTTAGCCTCAATCTTGGGCGTTGTACAAGACAGATAAAATCTCCCTAGTAGAGTCATTCTCTTTAGCCTCAATCTTGGGCTTTGTACAAGACATATATAAAACTCCCTAAGCAAAGTCAATCTTTTAGCTTCAACCTTGGGCTTTGATCAAGGCACATAAAAATCAACATCCCCTCAGAGGAAATCAAAAGTTCTCTTTGCAGGAAGGCATTTCTCTGCACATCACACATCAAAACAGACAATCAAAAAACCCAATACCAGGTAACTGCTGTAAGTGGCACACTTGTTGATTCAAAAATCCAAGTCGTGGTCCTTCTTTTATCCTGATAAACTTCCTCTTTCATCTAACAGCTGTAAGTGGCAAGCCTCTGGATTATTTACATCCAAGCCAATGTCCTTCTCTTAGCATGAAAGACTCATAAGGAAAAATGGCATTGCTCAATACTGAGTTAAAGTTTATTCCTTCAGAACATCACCCTTATAAAGGAAACTATGGCGTTGCTGGATTCATATATCCCAGTTAAAGTAACTTTCTTTATGATCAGTTTCTCAACTTTTGTGATGAATAGGTGAGATGTTCTCCCTTTAGAGATGACAAATTCTTTCTCTCAGTCAACCTTTAGCTTCAATCTTGGGCTTTGAACAAGACACAAATAACTTTTAGCTTTAATCTTGGGCTTTGAACAAGACACCAAACATCTTTCCTCCCAGAGAAATAGGAGGAACTACGATTGCTCTGATTTCCCTGTTATCATTATGGGAATATGTAGGCATAAGATTGCGAAATCTTAGAGAGCACACAAATAAAAAACTTTAGGTCCAGTACCTTCACAAAAACATCGAAAAACCCGAAAACAATAAAAACACTCTCTCAACACTCCCAGAGGAGAAACTTTCCCAACCCATAACAGATAAACACTAGAAAGTATAAAAACATGCCAAAGAAGATCAATGGATAACCATATGTACATTGGGTAATTGACAACTTCCCTTTGTATAACTTTACCCTGACCCCCAATATCTTAGCATTTGTTAAAGAAAAAATTTGCGTGCAAGGTTAGTTTTAGATATCTTCCCTTTCCTTTCCAGCTTCATAGGATAAATAAGACATCAGAAAGTAGCACCCAATTCCAACTAATGCGGTAAGGTGGTCGCGTCACCAACAAAAATCGCACGCTACAGAAAAATGGCGACTCTGCTGGGGAAAGTCTCTAGGATTAGAGTTCCTAAAAGGTCTAGGTTTTGTTCGGCATCTTCTATTTTCTGCTATATATAGATCATTTCTGTTATACTACTTGACACCCATGTTAAATTTTCTGTCAACTGGGAATGCGATTAATATGCATGTGGAAAGTTTGAGAGAACATTAAGATAAATGGTGGCATATCCAGGAAACGCTTATAGGGAGTGAATCCCGACCAAGCTAATTCGGCAGTCCACCGAATCAGTCGAGATACCCGTGCAGAAGTATTGATGTTGAACGACCGATTGTCGTGAAAGCATTGTCTTTCCCAGTGCGGTACCCATGATCCTGAGGATTTAGTAGACATTAACCATATGACCATTTGGTAGTGCGGTGACTATCGGGAATAGTTGATACGCGATACTACACTTAAATGAGATTCATCCTAGGATATTACAGCTCGCTCAAGTGAATCAGCTTGCTGTTAATATCCCTAGGAGGGGTCAATGACTTTGGGAACCTTAAAACCCGTTCTACAGGTACAAAAGTTGACCAAAATAGTACAACCTTTGGGGATGGATAGAGCCATGACTCCATGCTCGTGACGTTGAACCCTTGAACCCATGTTTTCAAATGTTTTTGTGTGCTGCATTCATGCATTCATCTGAAAAACTCTTTTCAAACAAAAAAAATCTTTTTCAAAAGAACTAAAACAATAATTGCAAATATCAGAGGTTGCGTTATGGATTTTGGTAGAAGAAAGACGCACAAGTTCACCTTCAAGGCTCCGAAACTAGAAGACTTAAGGAAATTAGTAAGGATGATTACCAATCCCGAGGCTTTCAGGGCTAAACATGGAGGACTGTTGTCTCTGTTAAGGGTCAACATGGGTGAAGGGATCTTGTCTATGCTGGTACAGTTCTATGATCCGGTTTACCACTGCTTCACTTTCCCGGATTACAAACTTGCACCAGCACTGGAAGAGTACTCCCACCTTATTGATTTACCTATCACCGATCAAGCTCCATTTTTTGGACTGAAAGAAATTCCAAAGGATCAGGCCATTGCAAGAGCTATCTCTTTGGATGAGTCAGAAGTTAGGACCCACATAACCACTAAAGGAGGAATCCAGGGTTTGCCGACTGAATTCCTGATGGAGAAAACTCTATACTTTGCTAGTATAGGAAACATAACTGCCTTTGAAGACGTCTTTGTTGTACTCATATATGGGTTATTCCTCTTTCCCAACATTGAAAACTTCGTCGATACCAATGCTGTTAAGATATTCTTGATTGTAAACCCCGTACCAACCTTGCTCGCGGATGATTATCATTCTGTACATTTAAGGAATTTGTACAGTGGAGGAATGATCACCTGCTGTGTACCCTTACTCTACAAATGGTTCATTTCCCACTTGCCCAAGTCTGCTGCTTTTTGGGATCACAAGAGTACTCTACGTTGGTCACAAAGGATTATGTCTCTTACCAATTCTGACATAGATTGGTAAAATCGAATTTACGAAGGGATAGAGATCATCGACAGATGTCAAAATTTCCCTAACGTACCCCTCATTGGAACTAAAGGAGGAATCAACTATCAGCCAATTTTAGCTCGCCATCAACTTGGATACCCGATGAAGAATATCCCACATAATGTTCATCTGGAAGGTCTTTTCTTCAAGGAAGGGGAAAATGACAGGGCACTAAAGAAAGAAATAGTGCATGCCTGGCAACATCTTCACAGGAAAGGCATAGAGTCTTTGGGAAGACCAAATTGTACCTCCATGGAACCTTATCTCCATTGGGTGCAAACTAGAGCCCTCAAGCTGAGGATGCCTTACCCTCGTCAAGAAGTTTTTCCCTTAAAGGAGTATGTCCTTTATTTCATGTCTGATGCAGAAAAACTCCAGGTCGCTCTCAACAATGTTCAACGTGAAAAGAGCTCTTGGAAGAACAAATACCAGATCCTTAGTTTGGAATGTAACAAGATTCAGGAACTATTAAAGGAGAAGGATGCTCTGATTGAGATATTAGAACAACATGCTACGGAAAGTCAGGAAGACCGAAGAAATTTGCTCGTTCCTTTCACTTGGCAAATGATTGACGACCGACAACGGCTGAAGAGGTCCAATCAAAGAAAAGGAAAATACAGGAACCAGCATCTGAGTTTTCTTCAGTGAGGACTCAGGATCCATGAGCTTAGACATTTCTTTACAGTATTTTGTAAAATACTGTACTTTTCCTTGTAAATAATTGTAATCTTTCATATTTAATAAAAAGGGGTCTCCACCCCCCACTGTGTGATATTTGCAATCTATTTGTTGAAGTTTCTTTTTGAATAAAACAAAAACTAAAAAAAATATGTCATTGCATATCATTCATCATTCTCACATACCGCCTTTTTTATCCTTGAGTCTCACGTATGTATCACAATTCTAGAGTCAAAATGTCTCACTCATACAATACTCGGGCCAATCGACAAAAGAAAATGGACGATCTCGAGGAAGAGAACAGAGAGCTGAGATAAGAAATCGACGCTCTGAAGGAAAGTTTGGAAAAACTTCACAGTGACATGCAATCCCTGGCAGCAGCTCAGGAGCAGCGGCATCAAAGGACTGTGATCTCAGAGATTACATCTACGCCCATATTGGAGACACATGAGAATCATCCTCAGTATAACATGCCTAAAGGGCGCCCCTGGGGGATGCCTTTCAACTTTATACCTGAGGGATACATCCCACCGGTCACTGAAGACCCAGAAACCGTAGCAGGAACCGCTGGACCTGAAGGTTACAAACTTCGGGAAAGTGAAGATACAAGGGTAACGACAGTAACTCCTGAAGGTTACAAACTTCAGGGCACTGAAGCATCAAGAGTCGCCGCTATAATGTCTATTCCACAACCGGTGGTACACACTGTCCCGGAAGGACAGATTCCACAAGCAATTTCTATTGGAAACGAAGACATGTACGAAAGGATAAATAAGTTCCAGGAACTATTTCCACTTCTACTGGCCAAGGGGCACGTCCAAATCCAGACTCCTCTTACAGTACCGGAAAATCTGCCTTTTTGGTTCAAAGCGGATCAAACTTGCCCTTACCATCAAGGAGGATCGGGGCACAACATTGAGAATTATCTTAGCTTCAAGTATGATGTACAGAAGCTTGTCAGAAATGGGATCTTATCTTTCAAAGATACTAATCCGAATGTTCAGACGAACCCGTTACCACAACATGAGAAGACTACAGTGAATTTGATAGAAGGAGAGCATGTCAACAGTTATCAAATTCACAATGTACGCTTACTGGGAACCAACCTGGTAAAGATGCATTGCAAACAGAGTGGGTACGGCCATGTTCCATCTCAAAACTATCACCAGTGTGATATCTGCTCCAAGGATAACCAAGGGTGTACCATAGTACAAACAACCCTACAAATCTGGGCTGGATTCAAGATCACAGGATTCGTGAAGTAAACATGTCCCATGTACATCCTAATATTGTTCAGAACCACTACATCTGTGCAATGAACATCAATTTAGTGGCAATGCATTCGAGACAAAGTGAGTATTACAATCTTCCGCGGCATAATTACAACACTTATCCAATCTGCTCAATAGACGATCAGGGATGCTCTTTTGTACAAGGGGCCCTCCAACGTCAAATGGATCTCGGAAGGATCCAAGACTACCATGAAAGAAATGACCATCAAGTCAATATGGTTCAGATCTTTGACATACGCCTAATGAATACCAGTCTAGTGGAATTACATGCTAAGAAGGCCAGACTCGGTTTTCTGGCTTCACATGATTATCAAGACGGTGAAGAATATTGTAAAGACGGCCAAGGGTGTGCACTTGTACAAAGAACACTTCAACATCTGTTGGACCACTGGTGGCTTCCAATCTACCTGGATGAAGCTACACAATGGATTAGCATGACTGATGGGAATCCTGATAGACATCAAAGTCGTGATATCCGTTCAATGGAAACAGATCTAGTAAAGATGCACTGCATACAAAGTGGGTGTGGTCGGGTACCACCGCACAATTATGAGCGTTGTAGAGTATGCTCAGAAAATAACCAAGGATATTATCTCGTACGAGAAGCCCTCCAAGTTTTGGGTCGATCAACATTATACAAGGTTACCTCCCTGATCAGAACAAAAGCGTTGTCGTAATCTCCAATCATGGAATAACCAAGGACATTTATGCCATAATTCCTCTGCTCGACGAGTCATAAGTTTCTCTTGACAGTAGAAGAATTCTCAACCTCGAACCAATTGAGGCTGCCTACGACGGTCAGAAAAACCAAAAAGCTCCTGTAGTTATCTACCTGCCAGGTCTAATACCGTACAAGTCAGAAAAGGCTATCCCTTACAAGTATGGTGCAACCACCATCAAAAATGGAAAAGAAACTCCATTACCCTCTGTTGTAAACATTGCCAACATCAGTCGAGTCACACGGAGCGGTCGGGTCTTCAACAGAGAAGTTGGAGAACTTACCAAAGAAAAGGAACCCCAAACAGAAGTTTCCAATCAACAAGTCGGTCAATCCAGTAATCCAGAACTTGTAAAGTACAACAATGAGATGCTGAAGCTCATCCAGAAAAGAGAGTACAACATTGTGAACCAATTGCTGCAAACTCCATCTCGAATCTCTGTATTATCTCTCCTGCTTAGTTCAGAAGCTCACAAGAAAGCTCTACAGAAGGTCTTAGAACAAGCCTTCGTGGAACAAGATGTGACAGTAGGACAATTTGACAACATCATTTTCAACATCACTTCCTGCAACAACTTAGGATTCAGTGATGAAGAGTTGCCGGAAGAAGGCAAGAATCATAATATGGCGCTTAACATTACAGTCAACTGCCAATATGAAGCTTTAGCCAGCGTACTGGTAGACACAGGATCATCTTTGAATGTTATGCCAAAATCGACTCTGATACGACTATCATTTCTAGGAGCCCCGATGAGAGGTAGTGAGATCATCGTCAAAGCCTTTGACGGGTCTAGAAAAATAGTTATCGGCGAAGTTGATCTTCCCATAACCATCAATCCTCACACTTTCCAAGTCACTTTCCAGGTCATGGACATCCGAGCAGCATACAACTATTTATTAGGAAGACCTTGGATACACGAAGTTGGGGCAGTCACTTTGACACTTCACCAGAAGCTGAAGTTCGTCAAGAATGACAAGTTAGTCATAGTGTGTGGAGATCAAGCCTTAATCGTGAGTAACTTATCATTATTCTCCTGTGTAAAACTTGAGGAGGTTGTTGGAACCTAGTTCTAAGCACTCTCGGTGAGCAATGAGAATCGACCTGAAAGAGGGACATCGATTTCCTCATACAAGGACACTCTCGAAGTGATCAAGAGTAATGACATCAAAGGATGGGGACAGATTGTAAGTCTTACAGATAACAAGACAAAGAAAGGTCTTGGTTTCTCTTCAACCTGTACCCAGACTACAAAGAAGGACGAAAGTTTTCGTCCCATTCAGGATTTCTTCCATAGCGGAGGATTCCTCCACCCAGTGTCTCAAGAAGTACACACCATCAATGAGAGCGACTCCTCTGATGTGGATGGGGAGTGGAAGTCTTATCTCAACGATGACGATTATATGTCTCAGGGAGAGGTGCACACGCTATTTTATTTTCCCAAGCAGAGCCCAAGATATATACCAAGATCAGACGTCTGGATGATCTATGGAGATTGTGATCCTGAAGGATGCCGTGCTCCACCCAATTCATTAGAGGAAGACACTCTAAAGAAAGACGACTTTAACTACGAGTATTGTGATCCCCTGGATGACCTGCCTATCTAGAAGCCGTACACAGAAAACATGGGGCATAAGAGTCTGCTGAACGATGACTGTCAGCTAAGTAATATTGAAAAGAATACCCATGTCCCCACAAAGTCATGGAATTATTACTCAAGACATTCCAAAGATGTCCAGCACCACGGTGATGAGTTCACAAAGATTGTAGGGTAAGAATTCATTAACTATGCATTTCTAGAAATCAACGTCATCGAGGAAGATGACTCATCCATTCCCACAGAAACATGGGACACCTTGGGACAGCCAAGCGGAAAATACAACTTCCTAGTCAAATACACTGCTCCTGAAAGTTCTCGTATCAGACTCGAGGACATCCATCCAACTGGTTAGGGAGATCCCGTTGAAAGTGAAAACACTATGGAAGATACGACCGAAGAATTCTCCTATGACAACTCTGCATGGGAAGAAGACTCCAATGATCCTACTCCGCCGGAAATCAGTGTTATTTCTGGGGACAAACCAAGAAGGAAGATACCAGACTTTATGATTAACAGAGGAGTTCCTCGCCACTGGGTTGCTGTCGATGTCCCAAAAGTCGTCCATAAGTCTAAGTAATTACCATCTTTGTTTTAACCTTTCACCTTGCCCAGGTGAAACAGATGTTTTTATAGGGCATACCTTTCCTATAAATGTCCCTCTTCGCTTCGCCCAAAGTGACAGAGTTTTGTTTTATAGGGTTGTGTTTCAAGAATTGACAAATCATGAATAAATAATGTCATTCTAAATTCCTGTATTTATTGCTGTTTTCACTTTTCGTTTTTCAGAAAAAGGTAATCTTAAAAACAGCCCAAAATAAAAACAAGCGTTTTCAGAAAATACACTGCACTCACTCTTGCATTCTCTCTGTCTTTTCTAAAAAGCGAATCATCACGTCATGCAGATTTCTTGTTTTAAACCCCATTGAAACATATGATCCAATGCTTTCTCCCAACTTTGAATTCCCGGTATTTGAAGCTGAAGAAGAGGGCGAAGAAATTCTAGAAAAGATCTCCCGATTACTCAGGCAAGAGGAAAGGTCCATTGAGCCTCACAAAGAACCATTGGAAATGGTCTATTTAGGTTCAGAAGAAGAAAAGAAGGAAGTTAAGATTGGAGCGCTGCTCAGTCCAACTGTCAGAGAAGACTTGATAAAACTTCTCAGAGAGTTTCCAGATGTATTTGCTTGGTCCTACCAAGACATGCCAGGGTTGGATACCAGCATCTTGGAACATCACTTACCATTGAAAGCAGAATGTCCTCCAGTAAAACGAAGACTGAGAAGGACTCAATCAGATATGGCCATCAAAATCAAGGAGGAAGTGCAGAAACAGATCGACGCATGTTTCCTCGCCACCTCAGAATATCCTCAATGGTTAGCCAACATAGCGCCAGTTCCGAAAAAGGACAAAAAAGTCAGAATGTGTGTAGACTAAAGGGATCTGAACAAAGAAAGTCCAAAGGATGACTTCCCCCTGCCACCCATTGACATGCTGGTAGACAACACAGCAAAGTTCAAAGTCTTCTCCTTCATGGATGGATTCTCGGGTTATAATCAAATCAAAATGGCGCCAGAAGATATAGAGAAAACTTCATTCATCACCCCATGGGGCACCTTTTGCTACAAGGTAATGTCGTTCGGTCTAAAGAACGCAGGAGCAACCTATCAAAGGGCCATGACAACTCTGTTTCACGACATGATGCACAAAGAGATTGAAGTGTATATCGATGACATAATTGCCAAATCTAAAACAGAAGAAGAGCATGTGACACACTTGTCAAAGTTATTCGAGCGTCTAAGAAAATATAAACTCCGATTGAATCCCAATAAATGCACATTCGGTGTCCGCTCAGGAAAACTCTTGGGATTTATCGTCAGCCAGAAAGGAATTGAGGTTGATCCTGACAAGGTCAAGGCCATTCGAGAAATGCCTTCATCAAAGAGTGAAAAATAGGTTAGAGGGTTCTTGGGACGTCTGAATTACATCTCATGATTCATATCCCTCATGACAGCAACATGCACGCCGATCTTCAAACTACTCAGAAAGAACCAAAGCTGTGTATGGACAAAAGATTGCCAAAAAGATTTCAACAGTATCAAAGAATATCTATTGAATCCACCAATTATGTCTCCTCCAGTGGAGGGAAGAGCATTGATCATCTACTTAACAGTCTTGGAAGACTCCATGGGTTGTGTGCTTGGCCAACAAGACGAGACAAAAAGAAGAGAGTCTGCCATTTACTACTTAAGCAAGAAGTTCACAGACTGTGAAACTCGGTACACTATGCTCGAGAAAACTTGCTGCGCTCTGGCTTGGGCAGCCAAACGTCTTCGCCAGTACATGATTTGTCACACTACTTGGTTAATCTCCGAAATGGATCCAATCAAGTATATCTTTGAAAAGCCTGCTCTCATGGGAAGGATTTCCCGTTGGCAGATGTTGTTATCGGAATATGACATTGAGTACCATGCTCAGAAAGATTTAAAAGGGAGTATTTTAGCCGATCATTTGGCTTATCAACCAATTAACGATCAGGAATCAGTTGGATTTGACTTCCCAGACGAAGATGTCATGTACTTGAAAATGAAAGATTGCGATGAACCGCTACCCAGTGAAGGGCCAGAACCAAGATCCCAATGGGGACTAATATTCGACGAAGCCATCAACACTTATGGAAACGGAATTGGGGCAATCATCGTAACACCTCGGGGTACCCATATTCCTTTCACTGCCAGACTAACATTCAAATGTACAAACAACGAAGCCGAATACGAAGCTTGTATCATGGGTCTCGATGGAGCAATTGACTTAAGAATAAAGAACTTGGATGTGTATGGGGACTCAACTCTGGTTATCAATTAGATCAAAGGAGAATGGAATACATACCAAACGGGATTGGTTCCTTTCAAAGATTACGCGAGAAGATTGTTACAACAGAATCGAGTTTCATCATATCCCTCGTGAAGAAAATCACATGGCTGATGCACTAGCCACTCTCTCTTCCATGATTAATGTAGGTCAATGGAACGACGTACCTAAGATTGACATAATACGCCTTGAAAGTCCCGCCTACATCTTTACAATTGAAGCAGTCATAGATGACAAACCTTGGTATCATGATATCAAGTGCTTCCTTAAAAAACATGAGTACCCACCTGGGGCATCAAGAAAAGACAAGAAGACTCTCAGAAGACTGGCGGGCAACTTCTTCCTGAACGGTGAAAGACTCTATAAGAGAAACTTCGACATGGTTTTGCTCAGATGCGTAGACAGACAAGAAGCAAACATGTTGATAAAAGTGATTCACGAAGGATCCTTTGGCACTCATGCCAATGGACATACAATGGCAAGAAAAATTCTGAGGGCAGGATATTATTGGTTGACAATGGAATCTGATTGCTACAAGTACTTGAGGAGATGTAACAAGTGTCAGATATGCGCTGACAAAATCCATGTGCCGCCAACTGTAGCTAGCGATTTTTGTCGGTGACGCGACCACCTTATCGTTGTTTTTGGGTTTCTCCTCACAATGAGGAGGGGGTGCTACTTTCTGATTTCTTATTTATCCCATGAAGTTGGAAGGGAAAGGGAAGCTATCTAAAACTAACCTTGCACGCGGATGTTTAACTGAACAAACGCTTAAAAGAGATTGGGGGGTCTGGGGTCAGGTTATACAATGGGGAGTTGTCAATTACCCATCCTATATGTGGTTATCCACAGGATATTAGCTTTAGGTTTCGCTTTGTACTTGATGGTGTTTATTCGTTAATGGGTTGGGAAAGTTTCTTGGGGAGTATGAGTGAGTGAGTGAGTTTTTGTTGATGTTTGGGTTTTCCTGATGTTTTTGGTAAGGTATTGGACCTAAGTTTTGATTGATGTGTGAAGGTACTGGACCTAGAGTTTTGATTGGTATGCGAAGGTACTGGACCTAGAGTTTTGATTGGTATGCTCGCTAAAATTTTGCAATCTTATGCCTACGTATTCCCGTTTAAATGAAACAGGGAAATCAGAGCAATCGTAGTTCCTCCTATTCTAAGGGAGGAAAAAGATATTTGGTGTCTTGTTTAAAGCCCAAGATTGAAGCTAAAAGGTTTGACTGAGATAGAATTTGTCATCTCTAAAGGGAGAATGTTGATTTTTGTGTGCCTTGATCAAAGCCCAAGGTTGAAGCTAAGAGGTTTATTAACTCCATTGGGGGAAATCCTTACCCAAAGCCTGAGAGGAGGCTGGATAAGACCAACTCAACAAGAGAGGGTATATATTGGTGTCTTGTACAAAGCCCAAGATTGAGGCAAAAAAAGAGACTGACTTTTTGGGGATATCATTATACAAAGCCTAAGAGGAGGCTGGCAGTTTGACTTTTCTGAGGAAAATGTTCTATCTGTCTTGTACAAAGCCAAAGATTGAGGCTAAAAAGGGATTTTGACTCCGCCGGGGAGGTTTGTATGTGTCTTGTACAAAGCCCAAGATTGAGACTGAAATGGGAAATTTAACTGACTTGGGTGAGGATATTTTTATGTGTCTTGTACAAAGCCCAAGATTGAGGCTGAAATGAGTTTGACTCTGCTTGGGAAATCATTCCTCAAAGCCTAAAAGAAGGCTGGGAGGAAGTGACTTCGCTGGGGAAGATATCAGTCTCAAGCTTAAGAGATGAATATTTATGTCTTGTACAAAGCCCAAGATTGAGGCTAAAAGGGTTTGATTCAATAAGAGAGCGCTTTTATCTGTCCTGTACAAAGCCCAGGATTGTGGCTGAACAAGATGGAGAAATTATTCTACACAACTTGAGAGGAGGCTAGCTCTAGCTAGAGGAAATCTTTACATCAAACCTACGAGGAGGCTGAAAAAGATTGACTCAACAAGAGAGTATTTTTGTCTATCTCGTACAAAGCCCGAGATTGATGCTAAAAAGGTTGACTCAACAAGAGAGTGCTGAAAGGTGACTAACTCAACAAGAGAGTCTGAAAAGGTGATTGACTCAATAAGAGAGTCTAAAAAGTTGTTTGACTCAACAAGAGAGTCTGAAAAGTGATTGACTCAACAAGAGAGTCTGAAAAGGTTAGCTCCGCTGGGGAGAATCATTGTACAAAGCCCAAGAGGAGGCTAACTGTGCTGAGGAAAGGTCATTATACAAATCCTAAGAGGAGGCTATCTTCTTTCTGGGATAGTTGAGATCCCGAGGCAGGTCCAAACGGGGGAATAAACTCTTGCTGAGGATTACAGAAGAGTTGAGGTATCAGGAACCTTGAGGTTCTGATTTGGGATATTGTTATACTGATGATAACCTAACCCTGGTTAGGGAATTTTTTAGGAGAGAGATGGAGTTTTGGCCCTGCTGGAGATTGATAAAAAATGACAGGGATTTCTTTCTATGTTTGTAGGGAACTTTAGAAAGTATTTGAGACTCAAGGGGATTAGACTGCCCGAGTCTACTGGTGTGGAAGAGTTTTATCTTTTGTATGATGCCCAAGAGGAGGCGGGTGTATTAAGGGATGAGAATCAACCCTAAATTAGTCTGAGATTTGACACTGGAAAGACTGCTCTAGCAAAGGATGACTAAGTTCTGTCTTATACCTTTAAGAGGTCGTCAGGGTCCTTGTATTAAGCCCAAGAGAAGGCATGAGAACTTCTAAGAAGCTGGAAGGTCCTTGTACAAAGCCCAAGAGGAGGCAGGGATGCTTTTAGGAAGCCTGTGGGTCTCAAATGAAGAAAAGTTCAAGAGATGTTATTCACCGAGAATAGATCATTTAGTGAAAGTTCGGAGGTTTGAAGAAACTCAAGAGATGCTATTCACCGAGAATATATCAACTCTGGGGAGTAGAATTTCTTTGACAATTTCTAGCAGTGACAACCTGAGAAAAGGTTCACGAAGAATACTGCCTTTCTCTTTGTTCCATATTGTTTAAGCCCAAGAGAAGGCAAGACTGTATCTAGAAATCCTATGGGGATCTAGTTTTGACTGTACTTAAGAGTGACCAAACTGGCTTTACCTAGTTCTAGACCTAGTTGCCGGGGAAAACTCTAAATAACTGTACTAGTATATATATAGTTGATATATGACAAGTATTTTAAAAGGATATGAAAGAAGGACTTACAATGCGCAGCTTCCCACAATACAATTATATATATATGAAAGCGAGTAAATAAAAGCTGTTTAAAACTTACAGGTGAGCAAGCTTCCATGTTGTATTGTTAGTTGTTCAAAGAAGTTAAAGAAAGTTTTGATAACAACTGTATATTTGAACTTAAATCAAAAGGGAAGTTGTTTCGAAAAGATTGTTGGGGCTTATACTCAAGGAGAGGCCCAAGGCTTAACAGTGATCGCACCGTTGTTTTGAAATCGCATCGGGACTTATACAACGACTGAGGCCCAAAGAGGTTTTCTGTACAAAGGGATGGGTCTTACAACTCACAGAGAGGCCCAAGGTTGTTTTAAAAAAGAAAGATGGGACTTACAACACGAGGGGAGGCCCAATTGATTTTGTTAAAAAGGTGACGATCGTGCCAAACTTTTGAAAATATACAGAGGGACTTATACAATGTGTGAGGCCCAAAATTGTCTATTTACAAAGGGGTTAGGTCTTACACTCTATTAGAGGCCCATGAGTGTTTTGAAAGGTTTGATAAGGATCAAAAACTAAAGAAACCCTAATTTCATTTTCTTTTAAAAGTAATCCTTTTAATAAAATGAATAAAATGACAAAAATACCAAATAAGTCTAAATAAACTACTTGTGATTTTTGGTTAAGGTTTGAAAAATGAGGTTTTAATCACAAGATGATTTAGGACTCATTTGATTTTGATTTTCAAGATGAATATTCATTTTTAAAAGGATTAAAAATAATAAAAATGAATTTATTTACAAAAATATCAACTATATTAAATAACTAATATAAATTTGATTTTTTTGTGGAATAAAATATTTTAACATTTTTGTGATTTTTTTGCAAAAAGAACCAATAAAAAATAATTAAAATTGAGAGAGAAATTAATTTTTCAAATCATTTAAAATAATATGACAACTATTAAAAAAAGTGGAAAAGTGGTAAAAAAAGGGTCTGGGGCGAGGGGGATTCGAACCCCAGACCTCCAAGTCACAACGCACGCCTTCTACCACTGGGGTGGTGATACATACGTGTATCAAAATCACCCCATGAATACATAAGGGATGCCTTGTTCTAGGCCTGGGCAAGGCAAGGCAAGGCAAGGCCATCTTTTGGGCTAAAAACGTAAAGGTTGTAACTTCCTCATTTTTCCATGGATTGGGACAAAATTTAGGTCTATCATGCCTAGAATTTCACAAGGAATCCAATGGTGCCCTTGGTTTTTTCAGATGAGGTCCCCATTTTAAAACCCGATGGTGTTTTTGAAATAGGCCTATAATTGCATTTTCTATGCTACCTCATGTTACAGGCAAGAATTGCATGGCAAATTGGTTCAAACACAACATATACAACATGCATGAGAGGTGTATGATCAGTGGACTTCAAAGCAATGCATATTTCAAAGAGTTCAAGTTGTGATGCTTACCTCTTTGGGAGCTTTTTATGCTATCTACCAAGTCCCTTGTGCCAGAAGTAGTTTGATGCTTCAGACACTCTCAATTGATCCCTTAGAAGCTTTTAGAGTGATCACCACCAGCTGGAATCCTCAGGAACAAGTTTGCGCTCTTTCTTGCAAAAGGGGCAAAAGTGACCAATATGGCAACTCTCTCAAATGGTGTTCCAGATGTGGGGAACCATTTGGGACAGTTCAAGGATGATATTTGGAGCGTGTTTGGGGTTTTATCTGGTTTTGAAAGTGACTGAATCAAGACATGACTTGAAAAATGCAAAAAAGTCCAATTTTGAGGTTTTGAGAGGGGACTTTGTGATTTTGGTGTTACAGGTCACATATGAGAGTTTGGACAGCTTAGATATGACATATCGGATGTGTTTGGATCATGAGCTATGATGGAATTGCTCTCTAACTCAAAAACTCAGAGATGCCTTACAAAAGAAGGCATTTTGGCCTAAAGAGAGATTTTGAGGAAAGCATCAGTTTGGGTGCTTTGGTGTGCTCAAACTGATCACAATTGAGCTCTATTTATAGTATGTCAAGTTTGTTTTGGCATTAATAGTGAACGGAGGTTGCAGCAGGCCTTTGGCCAATGTTATGCAAAAGGAATCTCATGTCTCCTCTAGCCATTGACTTGAGATTAGAGCACAGACTTTGTAGCTTTGGTTCAGAGATAAACTTGGACTGAATTCAGTTGGAATAGGCTCAGTTCATGCCACCTTGGTGCATCCATTGAATGCTTGGAAACAAAATTGGAGTCTTGGCACTTTTTAGCTCTTTTAGGTTTGGCATGGCTACTTGTAGATTCTTGGACTTTGGAGGCTTGGAGATCAGATCATCCCCCTTGGATTTGATCCTCTAATGTGTCCAAATTGATGACAAGGCTTGGATTGATCAGATTTGGACAAATCGAGCAAAATGCACAAATTCTGCCTTGTAAAAACCAGTTCAGGATGCCATGTTCCAAGGGTTGTATTTCCTTGCTCAAATGGAATTTGGAGATGATCTGGTACTTGTTTGAAAGCCCTCATGGCATACTTCAACTTTGATGTTTACCCCTAGACTTGGTTTGACTTGGATCAAGGTGAAAACTGCCCCTACATTTTGGAAAAAGTAAGGCAGATTCTGACTTTGTGAAAATTTCACTAAGTGTTGGAAAAATGTCATTTTCATGTTTTCAGCCATTTTGATCACTCCATAACTAAAAATCCATGAAGAATTGGAATGAGATGTAGTTGACACTTTTAAAGTGTGCAATGAGAGCTATAAATTCATCTTTGGACCATCCAACATGGTTGCTTGGATCTCAAGTTATGGTCCTTGGAATTGGTACCCTAGCCACTTTGTTCCATAACTTAGAAAAATTCTAAGTTTTTTTATGGTTACCCCTTTTACAAGTTTACTCACTTTCTTTGATTTTTCTTGATGAATGATGATTCAAATCACATATTAACATTGTTTTAGGGTTAAAGAACCTTGGTTGACCAAAAATTCAAAAAGTCAAACTTTGGAGTTTTGTACAGTTGACTTTTTATCGGATGAAATCCAAATTGTGCGATCCTTTGTGAGATCAAGTCCTTGACCTAAATAAAACCTAATGGATATATTCCATAGGTGTTATAGGGTGTATTGAATCACGTCCCAAGGTTTGGTAGCATGTCCTGGTCCAAAGTCAAAGATACAGTTGACTTTTTCCTTGAAAACCCTAATTGTGGTCCAGATGAAATTGAAACTTGTGAATCAAGCTTCTTGGATCAATCCATTGTTGCAAATGGATCCATGTAGTGTATTGGAGGCCCTTAAATAATGTCTTGAGGTCTTGGCTCATGCTTTGTCCCAAAAGTCAACTTAGGGGTGAATTACGTCAAGAAACTCTAATTTCTGATTTTTGGGTAAATGCATCCCCTGAGGTTAAATTGACTTGATGCTTGGGTCCATGAGGTCCCTTGGAGTATCTTGGGTTGTGCTTTGAAGCATTGGCTTGTTCCCAGATGAAAATTTTCATCTGGAGGCCTCAGTCGACCAAAACCCTAATTTGGTGACACTGGCGATCTTGAGGCTTGATCCACTTGGAATGTTGCAACCTTGTGCTTGATTCTTGATGTGGGAGTCCTCTTGATCCTTTATGGGGTTTGAGAGTTTAGAAAAGGTAAAGATCATGTCATTCCTTGATTGATCCTTTGTCTAAGGCTCTGAGAGGGCTTGAAACCCTAATTCTTGATTGTGTTGAATGCTCAAACATCTCTGAGGATATTGATTAAGGCATGTTGGTTCATCCATATTATGGTAATGATTTGCACAATGATGGGAAATCTTAGTGGTCAAAATTTGGGGTATGACAAATGCCCCTATTTAATCTTCTTGGACCGAAAGGCGTGAATGGGGAAGGTATTCGGGCATTCGGGGTGCAAGAGGATTAAATATCAGAATACCCAAAATTTTGATGGTGGTTATGAACGGCTGTTTGCTCATTCATCTTATTTTGCTAAGCAATGATGCTTTAGAAAAGGTGAAAACTTCCCCTCGATCCTGGTCTTTCGCCAATGAACTGGTCTCAGTTTCTGATATAAACTTCCCCTCGATCCTGGTCTTCAGCCATGGAACTGGTCTCAATTTCTTTTATCCATAAACTTCCCCTCGATCCTGGTCTTTAGCCACGGAACTGGTCTCAGTTTCTGAAATAAACTTCCCCCCGATCCTGGTCTTTAGCCAAGGAACTGGTCTCAGTTTCTTCTTGTCGAGTTTCTTTCTTGACAAGGGACGCTATGTGTAGCGGTTTTTGTCAAACTTCTCGCCGAATTTTCCTGGGGAGATGCCATTTGATGGGAAAAAGTTTTGATGTCAGATTTGCTGGGGAACCCATTCGTCTGAGTTGTAGAGGTGTACAAACTTCTCTGTTGGAGACGCCATTTGTTGACTCTACTGGGGAAAACGAGTCTCTTGAGAGACTGTTTTCTTTCTGGGGATATTACATCATACTTTTCCCCGAGATCTTCTCGGAGAAATGCCATGTGATGTAATCCCATTTTGAGGTGCTGATGACTTCATTAATCTTGACTCTCTTGGAGAGAAAAATCAATGTGTTGCTGAGAGTCTTTAGTTATGAGGCTTCCTCTGGGGATTTTCCTTAATCCAGGAAAGCGAAGATATCATCTTCAATGGTGAAGAGTGACGTTTGTCGAAGATCTTCCTGTCTTTCAGAGGTTCAAGTTATCAAAGTGGTCAAGGGACCAAATATTTCCCGAGGAGGAAAGAACTGACAACTCGATTGAGAGGACTTTTATCACTTGGGAACAAGACCGACTAGAGTGATAGTGATGCAATATGCATATGAATGTAAATTAATAATGCATGATGTATGTATGTTTATGCTGACAAAACTGACACGACATACAGACTAATAGATGAACACGAATGGATACTCGATCACTGCGGGGGGACGAAGAAGTATCTTCGGTTCAAGATAGCAATTCTGCCTTGCTTAGGAGAGAAAGTTCCTGTGGGGAACAACGTTGGTCGGGCTTAGGAGATAAGAACTCTGTCGGGGGTGTCGGATGGAATATTCGCATCTGACACAATTGATCCTTCATCCAGGTGTACTGGTTAAGAAGGAGTACTTTGATTTTGCACTTTGAGGTTCGATTACTTCTGGAGAAGTGATCGATGTTCTTTCGATGTTCAACAGTCAAAAGAATTGCCATCTTTATTTTAAAAGCAGAAAAAATTTTGACAAGTAAAATTCATTTTTGTTTTATTTCAAGAATCGTTGATCACATTAAAATGTCGTTCTGTAAAGCTAAAACAAATAAGAATTTCAAATAAAAGCGCTAGGGCTCAAATTTTATTGATAGGATAGAAACCAGCCAAGCGCGTGATTCCATAGAGTATTTACAAAGTTAGAAAATGGTAATTTTAAGGGAAAAGGGCTACATTGAAACATAACGGCCACTATCCTTCTACCAACTTTGAATTCTGGACATCCTGAGCTTCTATCGAAGATGACCTTGACTGGAGTTTTCCTGATGGATGGCATGACTGCTGCTGAGGGGCTTGCCCCTTAGTTGGACGTAGTTACTTGCCATTATCCCTAATTTTTGCCTGGATTGTACTTTGAGATTTCCAATCCATCGGGATGATTTTGATTATGTCTCTAATTTTTGCCTAGACCACCCTTTTGGGTTTTCAATCCACCGAGACGCTTTTTTTATTTAGGCGAAGTATTTCTTGACTACATCAATATTTGTGGGGTAGGCAAATTCCTCTTCATCCATGGTTGCGAGTCTCAAGCCGCCGCCTGAGAAAGGTTTCTTGACCACATAGGGGCCGTCATAGTTCGGAGTCTATTTGCCCAGGAAATCAGTGAGGAATGATTGTGTCTTCTTGAGCACGAGGTCTCCTTTCCTGAAAGCGCGAGGTCGGTCCTTTTTGCGAAACGTTTTCTTCATCCTTTGTTGATACAACTGACCATGGTATAGAGTCGTTATTCACTTTTCTTCGATCAGATTTAGTTTATTGTGTTGACTTTGACACCATTCAGCTTCTGTTAACTTAGCTTCCATCAATACCCGGATTGATGGGATCTCTACTTCTATGGGAAGCACTACTTCCATGCCATATACTAGAGAGAAAGGGGTTTCCCCTGTTGAAGTGCAGACAGATGTTCGATTACCGTGAAGACCAAAGGGTAGCATCTCGTGCCAGTCTTTGTAGGTTACAACCATCTTTTGAACAATCTTCTTAATGTTCTTGTTAGCTGCTTCTACCGCTCAGTTCATCTTAGATCGGTAGGGAGATGAGTTATGGTGTTCGATTTTGAACTCAGCACATAACTCTTTCATCATCTTGTTGTTCAAGTTAGATCCATTATCGGTAATGATCTGGCTTGGAACACCATAACGGAAAATGATATTGTTTTTAATAAATCGGACCACCACTTGTCGGGTTACATTGGTGTATGACGCTGCTTCGACCCACTTGGTGAAGTAGTCAATGGCTACCAGGATGAACCGATGTCCATTTGAAGCCTTGGGTTCAATCAGGACAATCTTGTCGATTCCCATATGGAAAAAGGCCATGGGGAAGAAAGAACTTTGAGATGCGTTGGCGGTACATGGATTTTGTCTGAGTATATCTGACACTTGTGACAACTCCTCATGTACTTGTAGCAATCAAATTCCATGGTTAACCAATAGTACCCTGCTCTTAGAATTTTTCTCGTCATTGGGTGTCCGTTGGCATGAGTGCCAAAGGATCCTTCATGGATTTCTTTTATCAGCATGTTTGCTTCTGGTCTGTCGACGCATCGGAGCAAGACCATGTCGAAGTTTCTCTTATAGAGTGTATCATCGCTCAGAATGAAGCTGCCAGCCAGTCTCCGGAGAGTCTTTCTGTCTTTTCTTAATGCCCCAGGTGGGTACTCTTGTTTCTGAAGGAAGCACTTGATATCGTGATACCAAGGTTTGTCATCTATGACTGCTTCAATCGTGAAGATGTAGGCGGGCCGTTCAAGGCGCATTATGTCAATCTTAGGCACGTCGTTCCAATTACCGACACTAATCATGGAAGAGAGAGTGGCTAATGCATCAGCCATGTGATTCTCTTCATGAGGGATGTGATGAAACTCGATTCTGTTGAAGAATGGTACCAACTTTCTCGCGTAGTCTTTGTAAGGAATCAGTCCTGAATGGTATGTGTTCCAATCTCCTTTGATCTGATTGATAACCAGGGCTGAGTCTCCATATACATCCAAGTTCTTGATCCTTAAGTCGATCGCTTCTTCGAGACCCATGATACAAGCTTCGTATTCGGCCTCGTTGTTTGTACACTTGAATGTCTGTCGGGCGGTGAAAGGAATGTGGGTATCCTGAGGTGTTATGATGATTGCCCCAATTTCATTTTCGTAATGATTGACAGCTCCATCAAAGATTAGTCCCCATTGGGAACTTGGTTCTGGCCCTTCACTGGGTATCGGTTCATCGCAATCTTTCATTTTCAAATACATGACATCTTCGTCTGGGAAGTCAAATCCGACTGATTCTTGATCGTCAATCGGTTGATGAGCCAAATGATCGGCTAAAATACTTCCTTTGACGACTTTCTGAGCAAGGTACTCGATGTCGTATTCTGATAGCAACATCTGCCAACGGGCAATCCTTCCCGTGAGAGCAGGCTTTTCAAAGACGTACTTGATCGGATCCATTTTGGAGATTAACCAAGTAGTGTGACGAATCATATACTGGCGGAGACGTTTGGCTGCCCAAGCCAAAGCACAACAAGTTTTCTCAAGCATAGTGTACCGAGTCTCGCAGTCGGTGAATTTATTGCTCAGTTAGTAAATGGCAGACTCTTTCCTTTTGGTTTCATCTTGTTGGCCAAGTACACAACCCATTGAGTTTTCCAATACTGTTAGGTATATGATCAGTGGTCTTCCTTCCACTGGAGGTGACAGGATAGGTGGATTCAACAGGTATTCCTTGATACTATCGAAGGCAGTTTGACAGTCTTCTGTCCAAATGCAGTCCTGATTCTTTTTGAGTAATTTGAAGATCGGTGCACATGTCGCGGTCATGAGGAATATAAATTTGGAAATGTAGTTCAGACATCCCAGGAATCCCCTGACTTGTTTTTCAGTCTTTGGAGAAGGCATTTCTTAAATGGCCTTGACCTTGTTAGGATCAACCTCAATTCCTTTCTGGCTGACAATGAACCCTAGAAGTTTCCCTGAGCGGACACCGAATGTGCACTTATTGGGATTCAAGCGGAGTTTGTACTTTCTAAGACACCTGAATAATTTTAACAGGTGGGTCACATGCTCCTTTTCTGTTTTAGATTTGGCAATCATACCATCGGCATACACTTCTATTTCTTTGTGTATCATGTCATGGAACAGAGTAGTCATGGCCCTTTGATAGGTTGCCCAGACGTTCTTCAAACCGAACGTCATTACCTTGTAACAAAAAGTGCCCCATGGGGTGATGAATTAAGTTTTCTCCATGTCTTTCAGCGCCATTTTGATCTGATTATAGCCCGAGAATCCGTCCATGAAAGAGACAATTTTGAACTTTGCTGTACTGTCTACCAGCATGTCAATGTGTGGTAAGGGAAAGTCATCCTTTGGACTTGCTTTGTTCAGATCCCTATAGTCTACACACATTCTGACCTTTCCGTCCTTTTTCGGAACTGGTACTATGTTGGCTAGCCATTGAGGATATTCTGATGTGGCGAGGAAACCCACGTCAATCTGTTTCTGTACTTCCTCTTTGATTTTGATAGCCATGTCTGGATGAGTCCGTCTCAACCTTTGTTTTACTGGCGGACATTCTGTTCTTAACGGTAGATGATGTTCCACGATGCTGGTATCCAACCCTGGCATGTCCTGATAGGACCATGCAAATACATCGGGAAACTCTTTGAGAAGTCTTATCAAACTTTCTTTGACAGTCAAACTGAGCAGTGCCCCAATCTTGACTTATTTTCTCTCTTCTTCTGAACCCAAGTTGACCGTTTCCAACTGCTCTTTGTGAGTTTTAATGGACCTTTCCTCTTGTCTGAGCAATCGGGAGATCTCTTCTGGAATTTCTTCGTCATTTTCTTCTTCAGCCTCAAGTACCGGGAATTCAAAGTTGGGAGAAGGCATTGGATCATATATTTCAATGGGGTTTAAAACAAGCAATCTGCATGACGTGATGATTGTTTTTTAGAAGAGATAGAGAGAAATGCAAGAGTGTGTGTAGTGTAATTTCTGAAAAATACTTGTTTTTATTATTTGAGTTGTTTTTAGGATTACCATTTTCTGAAAAAGAGAAAAGAGAAAACAGCAATAAATGCGGAAATTACAGAACGACGTTATTTTATTTATGATTTTGTTGATCCTTGAAACTACAGCCCTATAAAACAAAACTCTGTCACTTTGGGCAAAGCGAAGAGGTACATTTACAGAAAGTGAGCCCTATCAAAACATCTGTTTCACCTGGGCAAGGTGAAAGGTTAAAGTAAAGATGACAATTACTTAGACTTATGAACGACTTTCGGAATGTTGACAGCAACCCATTGGCGGCGAATTCCTCAGTGAATCACAAAGTCTGGTACCTTTCTTCTTGATTTATCTTCAGAAATAACATTGATTTCTGGCGGAGCAGGGTCGTTGGAATCTGTCTCCCAGGCAGAGTTGTTGTAGGAGGATTCTTCAGTTGTATTTTGCACAGTGTTTGTACTCTCAGATATATCTCCCCATCCAGTTGGCTAGATGTATTCGAACCTGATACGAGAGCTTTCAGGAGCGGTGTACTTGACTAAGAAGTCGAATTTGCCACTCGGTTGTCCTAAGGTGTCCCACACTTCTTTGGAACTGGAGGAGTCATCCCTTTCGATGACGTTGACCTCAGGAAAAGCATAGTTAAGGAACTCTTGTCCTGCAATCCTTGCAAATTCATCGTTGTACTGGATATTTTTTGAATGCCCTGAGTAATGTTCCCATGATTCGGTGGGGACACATGTATTCTTTTCAATGATGCTCAGCTGATATGCATCATTCGACTGACTCTTTTGCCCTGAGTCTCCTGGGTACGGCTGCCAGATAGGCAGGCCATCCATTGGGCCATAATAGTCATGGTCAAAGTTGTCTTTCATCAGAGTGTCTTCCTCTAATGAATTTGGTGGAGCATGACATCCTTCCGGATCACAATCTCCGCATATCTTCTTGACGTCTGATCTCGGTATATATCTCGGACCTTGTGCGGGATAGCAAAATGGCGTAGGCACCTCTCCCTGAGACATATAATCGTCCTCGTTAAGATAGGACTTCCATTCTTCATCTGTATCGGAGGAATCACCCGCGTTGATGGTATGTACTTCTTGAGACACTGGGTGAAGGAAACCTCCACTATGGGAGAAGTTTTGAATGGGATAAAGACTTTCATCGTTAGTAGCAGTCTGGGTACAGGTTGAAGAAAAACCAAGACCTTTCTTCGCATTGTTATCAGTAGGAATGACAAGCCGTCCCCATCCTTTTGTATTGTTACTTTTGATCACTTCGAGAGCATCTTTGTACGAGGAAATCAACGTTCCTTTTTCTGTCTGGTTGTCGTTGCTCACCGAAAGTGCTTGGAACTGGGTTCCTACAACCTCCTCCGGTTCTACACAAGTGGATGATGGTAAGTTGCTTATGATCAAGGCTTGCTTTCCACAGACTGTGACCAGTTGTCCGTTCTTGACAAACTTCAGTTTCTGGTGAAGCGTCGAAGTGACTGCCCCAGCCTCGTGCATCCAAGGTCTTCCTAATAAGCATATGTATGCTTTCCGGATGTCCATGACCTGGAAAGTGTGGGGACCTATAGTTATGGGAAGGTCGACTTCGCCGATAACTATTTTTCGGGACCTGTCAAATGCTTTGACGATGACCTCACTACCTCTCATCGGAGATCCTTTAAATGATAGTCGCATTAGAGTGGACTTCGGCATAACATTCAGAGCTGATCCGGTATCTACCAGTACGCTGGCTAAAGCATCGTCCAGGCAATTGATTGTAATATTGAGTGCCATATTATGATTCTGGCCCTCTTCTGGCAGTTCCTCATCACTAAACCCCAAGTTGTTGCAGGAAGTGATGTTGGAGATGATGCTGTCTAATTGTTTTATTGTTACATCTTGTTCCATAAAGGCTTGCTCTAAGACTTTCTGTAGAGCCTCCCTGTGAGCTTCGGAACTGAGTAAAAGAGATAGCACAGAGATTTTTGAAGGAGTTTGTAACAGCTGATCAACAATGTTGTACTCACTCTTTTGGTTGAGCTTCAGCATCTCATCGTTGTTTTTTGAAAGGTCGGGATCACCGGATTGCCTGATTGGTTGATTTGGAACTTCTGTTTG
This sequence comes from Lathyrus tuberosus, assembly GCA_022829125.1. Lineage (NCBI taxonomy): Eukaryota > Viridiplantae > Streptophyta > Magnoliopsida > Fabales > Fabaceae > Lathyrus > Lathyrus tuberosus. Next base: position 6,006,479 of record JALAZF010000163.1, read on the forward strand.
AGGTTCCTTTTCTGTGCTGGATTCTCCAACTCCTCGGTTGAAGATTCGACCACTCCGTGTTACCCGACTGATGTCTGCAATATTCATGATGGGGGGTAATGGAGTTTCCTTTCCATTCTCAATTGTTGTTGCACCGTATTTGTAAGGGATATCCTTATCAGACTTGTATGGTACTGGTCCCGGCAGATAGATGACTATAGGAGCCTTCTGATTTTTCTGACCATCGTAGCCGGCCTCAATTGGTTTGAGGTTGAGAATCCTTCCACTATCAAGAGAAACTCTTGATTCATGGAGCAGAGGGATTATGGTACACACATCTTTGGTCATTTTTCGCTTAGGGATTAAGACAACATCTTTGCCTTGATTAGGATGATAGTATGACATCGAACCAGAGCTTGACCATGGTTGAATCTCCTTATGGTCCAATTGACTTTGAAGGGCTGCTCGCATGAGGTAGCATCCTTGGTTATCCTCTGAGCAAACTCTTCAGCGCTCATACTTGTGTGGTGGCACCCGGCCACGTCTGCTTTGCATGCAGTGTAACCTCACTAGATCTATTTCCATTGATCGAACATCCTGATTCCGATGCCTAGTAGGGTTCCCGTCAGTTATACTGACCTGTTGTGCAGCTTCTTCCATATAGATCGGAAGCCACTGGTGGTTTAACAAGTGTTACAGTGTTCTTTGAATGGGTGCACATCCTTGGTCACTCTCACGACACACTTTACAGTTCTGATAATCATGCGAAGTCAGAAAACTGAGCTGAACTTGCTTAGCGTGTAATTCCACTAAGCTGGTATTCATCAGGCGAATATCAAAGATTTGAATCATGTTGACTTGATAATGACTTTTATCGCGGTAGTCCTGAATCCATCCCAGATCCATCTGACGCTGGAGGGCCTCTTGTATAAAAGAGCATCCCTGATTGTTTACCAAGCAAATCAGACAGGAATTATAATCATGCTGTGGCAGACCATGATGTTGGCTTTGCCTTGAGTGCATTGCCACCAAGTTGACATTCATCGCACCGATGTCATGGTTCTGGATGATGTTAGAATTTGTATAAGTCATGTTGACTTCACGAATTCGGTGGTCTTGGATCCATCTGAGATCCATCTGTTCCTGTAGAGATGATTGCACCACAAAACATCCTTGATCGTTTTTAGAGCAGATATCACACTGGTGATAGTTATGAGACGGTACGTGACCGTATCCACTCTATCTGCAATGCATATTGACCAGGTTGGTTCCCAATAAGAGTACATCATGAATTTGATAGCTGTGCTTAGACTCTTCCTCTATCAAATTGACTGTAACTTTCTCGTGTTGAGGCAACGGGTTTGTCTGAACATTAGGATTTGTATCCTTTAAGGATAGGACCCCGCTCCTAACAAGCTTCTGCACATCGGATTTGAAGCTGAGACAGTTTTCTATGTTATGCCCTGGTCCTCCTGGATGGTAAGGGCAAGTCTGATCCGCTTTGAACAAAAAAGGTGGATTCTCCAGTATCGCAAGAGGAGCCCTGGTTTGGACGTGCCCCTTGACTAGTAGTAGTGGAAACAGTTCTGCGTACAACATCGGTATAGGGTCGAACCCTGGCAGTCGCGTTGTACGGTTGTTGTTGTACTAAGGACGAGCCTGCTGAAGAGGCTTCTGTGTCCTTTGCTAATATTGTTGTTGATTCGGTTGGATCTGAGCAACCTGAGGTTGATACGTTGGAACAGGCGCAGGGTTGATAGCAGGAGTTACAGCTGCTACTGGTTGGTATCGTCGCCTTTGCTTTCCGAGAGAGATATTGTCAATATTTTGCTCTTTTTTCTTAGGGAGAGCACTACCGTATCTTTTGGTACTGCTTGATGGTCCGACATCTTTAACTAAACGTCCTTCTCGAATTGCTTCTTCAAGACGAACTCCCATGCCTACCATCACGGTGAAGTCGCTGGGCGCACTGGCGACCATTCTGTCGTAGTAAAATGAGCTCAAGGTTTTAAAGAAGATCTTTGTCATCTCTTTTTCCTCAAGAGGTGGACAAATCTGGGCGGCAATTTCACGCCATCTTTGAGCATATTCCTTGAAGGTTTCCTTATCCTTCTGCGACATGGCTATAAGTTAATCTCTGTCCGGTGCCATGTCCAGGTTATACTTATAATTCTGAAAGAAGGCAGTGCCAAGATCTTTGAAAGTGACGATCTTAGTGCAGTTTAATCCCATGTACCATTTGAGTGCAACACCGGTTAAACTATCTTGGAAATAGTGGATCAGTAGCCGTTGGTTCTCTGTCTGAGTTGACATCCTCCGAGCGTACATCACCAAATGACTTTGAGGGCAAGAGTTACCCTTGTACTTTTCAAATTCGGGCACCTTGAATTTGTGCGGAACTTTCACATTAGGGACCAAACAAAGGTCTGCGGCGTCCTTTCCGAATAGATCCTGACCGCGAATGGCATGCAGTTCCTTCTGCATCTCCAAAAAATATTCCTGGAACTCATTCAACCTGTCGTACATACTTTCATTTCCACCAGAAAGTATCTGTGGAATCTGTCCTTCCAGGACTGTGTGTACCACGAGTGGTGGTATAGTCATTACGACAGTGACTCTTGGTTCTTCCCTCTCCCGAACTTTGTAAGCTTCAGGAGTTGCTGTCATGCCTCTTGCATCTTCGCTTTCCCGAAGTTTGTAACCTTCAGGCCCAGCGGTTCCTATTACAGTTTCCGGATCTTCCGTGATCGGCGGAATACATCCTTCTGGGATATAGTTAATAGGCATGCCCCAGGGACGATCTTTAGTCATGTTATACCGAGGATCATACTTTTCCACTATGGGCGTCGATGTGATCTCTGAGATCACAATTCTTTGTATCTGGGCTGCTGCTGTGACGCCCCCAATCTAATACCCCCAAAAACACGCAATTAAGGCGATAAAAGAAAATTCGAAATTTCGTCAGAGTACATTTGAATTTGCGGCATAGAAAGGGAGGAATCACATCAACTGTAACAACACATAGCATACAACACCTGCCCATAAAGATATGCAACTGTGGGGTAGCAATCATACAGAGGAAACTTTGTTCCTTACACCCACTTTTCAAAAATTAGAATTAAAGCGGAAAATCTAAAATCTGATTAACATATATACATATACACATATAAACAGTTTGTCATACATCAGGTAGCATATGTACAACCAAACTATATCATCAGATGTACAAAATAATAGCACGCGGCCACCCTAACTACCCGGAGTCACATATCAGAGCCGACCGACCAAAATAATGAAGACGCAACGCTTCACAAAAAGAATACCTCTAGCAACTCTAATCTGCAACGCCTCATAGAGCGTTATAAAACAGCAGAAGGGTGAGAAAAACAACCATAATATAATTGCATAAAATTATATATATAAACACAAAAATGTACAAGTAACACATTCTCACCACAACCACATATAACATAATACCGCACAATTCTCAAGCATCAAATACCATTACACACCACACATATACCATACAATCATCGATCACATTCACAAATTCACACACAATTAATTCATGATTTATGCAATGCACATAGACCGACACAACGACTCTATGCACATGCCATGCGGTACCGACTTCCAATGTCTCATGTCTCATCATCAGTTCACTCAGGAACTATTGGAACCATCGCTCGTTACTGAGAATCTCAAGTAACTCCCCGTCGGGCCTACGATGTTCACCCGTCGCTTTAGGTCCTCAGGCATCGCCTCATATTTTTGAGGCACACGACGTTAAGGATTGCTTTAAGTCTCCAAAGGAGCCCACAATCGTCTATAACCACCGCTTTAGGTCCTCAGGCAGCGCCTCATATTTTCGAGGCACACGATGTTATAGCATATTCCCCTCGGGAATCAAACCGTCACTCAGGACGTTCAACAATGCACATCATGATGCTTGGCATACAATGACTCATGACATTCACATTGCATCCATACACACATTCATAATCATGCACATTTATCAAATACCACACTTAGCATTTTCTTGCCTTTCGGCCACAAAGCATCATCACAACAGCACATAAGTCATCTCACGTACAAAACAACAACATACGGCATAATACACGTCAATTCCACACCATTAAAATGACAAAAATCGATAACCGACACTATTCACATTTTCCGACATAATTTAATCGGCTAACAATTCTCAAAACATCATAATCATAAAGTACAACTCGATACCTTTCCAACGACACCAAGAATTCAAAAATCGGATAATCGGAACCAAAGTTACGGACAAAACCGAAAACACATTTTGAAAAATCACATTTTTGACATTCTCCTGTCCATACGCGTAACACCTATTCCCATACGCGTATTGACAGAGCAATTTCTCTTCACAAAATCACGTTTCAAAAATCCATACGCGTACGCCCATAGCCCTTACGCGTATCACCAGAGGGACGGTAAAACATGCATTTCATACGCGTATTGGCCCAAAACCACGCCATTGTTACGCGTAACGCCTAGACTCATACGCGTATTGGCAAGTCCCTTACGCGTATGGCCAGGACAGATCCAGAAAAATTCTGCAGAACATTTTCTGCGTTTTGTTCAAACCCCAATCAACCAAATCTTCACCTAAACTCAGAAAATCACCAATTTGAATTGCAATAACCCACAACCAACATGTATAGACAATCTAAAACACAATCAACACAAGTTTTGACACATTCAAATCAATTTCTAATCAATTATACCAAATATGGGTTTTACTCATTTTCTTCCAATTCAATCCAAAACAACAACAAACACACATACATAATCGTATACAATCATAGAATAATCGAGTTTCGCACCCTTACCCGATTTAATCGACTCTACAACTTGCTCTTGATGATTTTTCCACACTTTCTTCAATTTTCTCTCTTCTCCTCTTTTCTTCTCTTTTTCCTTCTTTCTTCTTTCTTTCTCTTTATTTTTCTTTCTTTCCCTTTTCTATTCTATTTTCTTTTCTTGTCTAACTTAGTAAAAATATCTATGAAATGTCCAAAATACCCCCACACTCAAATATCTCGCAAATGTTCCCGAAACGCGATAAAATATTCACGACGAAAAATAACACATTTTCACATAAAAGTCAAAAATAAAATAAAATAATAATAAAATAATCAAAAGACTCAATAAAATAAAATTGGCAAAACTGGGGCGTTACAACTCTCCCCCACTCAGAAATTTTCGTCCTCGAAAATATTACCTGATACAAACAACTCTGGATACGACTCCCGCATCCTACTCTCCAATTCCCACGTCAAATTACCCTCAGCAGCGCCTCCCCACGCCACTTTCACAAGTGCAATCTCTTTACCCCTCAACCGCTTCACCTCGCGATCCAAAATACTAACCGGTAATGCCTCGACCGTAAGGTTATCTCTTACCTCAACCTCGTCCATCGGAATCACATGTGAAGGGTCCGGAACATACTTCCGAAGCTGTGAAACATGAAACACATCATGCAAATTCGACAGATTCGGCGGCAACGCCACACGATACGCCACAGCACCAACTCTCGCAGATATCTGGTAAGGACCAATAAATCGAGAAGTAAGCTTCTTAGATTTCAAAGCACGACCAACACCCGTTACCGGCGTAACTCTCAGAAATACGTGATCACCCTCTTGAAACTCAAGATCCTTCCATCTCCGATCATGATAACTCTTTTGTCTATCCTGAGAAGCCTTCATTTTCTCACGAATAAACTTTACCATTTCCGTCGTCTGTTGCACCAATTCCGGTCCAACCACCGAACTTTCACCTGTTTCGTGCCACCACAACGGCGTTCGACATCTTCGTCCATATAAGGCCTCAAAAGGTGCCATTCCAATACTAGAATGGAAACTGTTATTATACGTGAACTCAACCAAAGCAAGATAACCGTCCCACGCACCACCTTGTTCCAAAACACACGCTCTCAACAAATCCTCCAACGACTGAATCGTTCTTTCGGTCTGACCATCCGTCTGCGGATGATAAGCCGAACTCAACCTCAATCTAGAACCCAAAGCCTTCTGTAAACTTTCCCAAAATCTAGATGTAAACCTAGGATCTCGATCAGAAACAATACTCAATGGAATCCCATGCAATTTCACAACCACACTGATATAGATCTCAGCTAACCGTTCCAAAGAAAAACTGATGTCAATCGGAATAAAATGCGCCGATTTAGTCAGCCTGTCCACAATCACCCAAATAGCATTATGACCTCTTTGCGTATTCGGCAATCCCGTTACAAAATCCATCGAAATGCTATCCCATTTCCACTCAGGAATATGCAACGGTTGCAACAAACCACTAGGTCTCAAATGTTCCACTTTCGATTTCTGACAAGTCAAACATGCATACACAAACTGAGCCACATCTCTTTTCAAACCAGACCACCAGAAAATCTTCTTCAAATCTTGGTACATCTTATTCGCACCCGGATGAATACTTAAGTTACTCCTGTGTCCTTCCTCCAAAATCATTCTTTTCAACTCCGCATCATCAGGAATGCAAATACGACTACGAAACCTCAAAACACCAAAATTATCCACCTTGAAATCCACATTCTCATTCCTCATCAAATCAACGAATTTCAAATCTAGCTTTTGTTTCTCACTAACCGACAACAAAAATTCATTAGTAACCTTCAACATTCCAAGCCTTACACTATCCGAAGTCACTTCACATACCAAACTCAAGTCTCTAAACGACTCCAAAAGTTCCCACTCTTTCACCATCAATGCGGACATATGCAACGATTTCCGACTCAATGCATCGGCTACCACATTAGCTTTACCAGGATGGTAATTCAAGCCAAAATCGTAGTCTTTCAAGAATTCCAACCATCTCCGCTGCCTCATGTTCAACTCTTTCTGATCAAATAAATATTTCAAGCTTTTATGATCACTAAAGACTTCGAACCTTGCACCATAGAGATAGTGCCTCCAAATCTTCAACACAAAAACTACAGCCGCTAACTCAAGATCATGAGTAGGATAGTTTTTCTCATGAACTCTTAATTGCCTTGAAGCATAAGCTACAACTTTACCTTCCTGCATCAGAACACCACCCAAACCAATTAAAGAAGCATCACAGTACACAACAAACGGTTCATTAGGATCAGGTAAAATCAGAATAGGAGCAGTCGTCAATCTTCTCTTCAGCTCACAAAAACTTTCTTCACATTGAATATCCCAAATGAATGCTTTGCCCTTACAAGTCAACTGCGTCAAAGGAAGAGCTAGCTTAGAAAAACCTTCAATGAACCTCCGGTAATAACCAGCCAAACCCAAAAAGCTTCGAATTTCAGTAACGGATCTAGGAGCCTCCCATTGTAGAACTGCTTCCACTTTAGATGGATCCACAGCAATACCATTACCTGAAATTACGTGCCCAAGAAAACTCACCTCAGACAACCAGAATTCACACTTGGACAATTTGGCAAAAAGCTTCCTTTCCTTCAAAACCTGCAAAACAATACGCAAATGCTCTGCATGTTCCTCACGAGACTTAGAATAGATTAAAATATCATCAATAAACACCACCACAAAACGATCCAAATGCTCGTGGAAAATACGATTCATGTATTCCATAAACACACCAGGCGCATTAGAAACCCCGAACGGCATCACTGAATATTCATAATGACCGTAACGTGTTCTAAAGGCCGTCTTCTGAATATCCTCTTCTTTCACTCTTATCTGATGGTACCCCCGATCTCAAATCGATCTTACTAAATACACAAGCACCAACCAACGATCCATCAGATCATCAATCCTTGGAAGCGGATATTTATTCTTAATCGTCACTTTGTTCAACTGGCAATAATCAATACATAATCGCATACTCCCATCTTTCTTTTTCACTAACAAAACTGGAGCACCCCAAGGAGAAACACTTGGCCTCACGAACCTCTTTTCCAACAACTCATTTAACTGCTTTTTCAACTCCACCAATTTAGATGCCGACATTCTATAAGGTGCCATAGAAACAGGTCTAGTACCAGGAACTAGATCGATCGAAAATTCCACCTCTCTCACCGGCGGCACATCTGAAATATCATCAGGAAACACCTCAGGAAATTCGCACACAACAGGAAACACCTCCAATGAAACTTGACTATCCACCGTCAAAGATGCAAATAATCCAAACAACTGAGCTTCATCCGCCAAAAGTTTCTTCAACTCTTTGGTAGATAAGAAACTCGAGTCTTCGTCTTCCTCAAGAGAAGGAAACCTTACAAGCTTATGATAACAATCAATGTGCACCCGATTAAATTGCAACCAGTTCATTCCCAACACCACATCTAAACCTTCCAACGGTAAACACACCAAATCCATCACAAAGTCTTTACCATAAATGGTCAAAGGACAACTCAAACTCACCAAAGAAGTAGTTACTGACCCCATCGCTGGAGTATCAATAACCATCTCACCATCCATCGAAGACAACCCAAGATTCAAATGTTCCACGTACTCAGACGAAATAAACGAATGAGTCGCTCCAGTATCAATAATAGCAATTAAAGGCGTATTATTAATAAAGCAAGTACCTTTTATCAGACGATCAGCACTTGAAGTCTGAGTTCCCGCCAATGAAAACACTTTCCCACTAGTCGGAGCTTTCTTCTGATTCGGACACTTCGAGCTAATGTGACCAGGTTCCCCACAGTTATAACACTTCACTACATTATTCCTTTTACAATCAGCTAAAACATGTCCGATACCACCACAATTAGAACACTTATCCACTTTCTTCCTACATTCCATCTGGCGATGACCCAATTCACCACATTTAAAACACCTAGGAGCATTAGACATACCTCCTCCACTTGACCTTCGATCAAAATTACCCCTTTGTTTACCTTTATTAGCCGGTGACACATACGGACCACCACGGAACTGTTGTTTCCCTTTTCTGTCACTTACACTTTTATAGTGAGCAGAACGAGCCTTACTATCTTCATCATAAATCCTACAGCATTCCACCAAATCAGCAAACCTTCGAATCCTCTGATAACCAATCGCCTGCTTTATCTCAGGACGCAAGCCACTTTCATACTTCACACACTTTGAAAATTCAGCAGTCGCTTCCACATAATGAGGATAAAACTGCACAAGTTCCACAAACTTAGCAGTATAGTCAATAACCGACATATTACCTTGTTTTAGCTCTAAAAACTCAATCTCCTTCTTTCCTCGGACATCCTCGGGAAAATACTTCCTCAGAAACTCTCGGCTAAACACCTCCCAAAGTATCTCTTCTTCCTCCTCCTCAGCTTCCAACACCTGACGAGTACTGACCCACCAGTCATCAGCCTCTTCGTGTAACATATGAGTGCCCAGCCTCACCTTAACATCATCGTCATCACAATCCATTACCCTGAAAATCCTCTCAATCTCTTTCAACCACAACTGCGCACCATCCGGATCATGCTTCCCTTTAAAGACCGGCGGCTTATTCTTTCTAAACTCATCATTTCCTGCAGCATTCGGTGCACCCTGTACAGCTCGTGCCATCGCTTCCATCGCAGCAGCCAAAGCAGCATCATTACGACCAGCCATATTCTGTTCGTCCAAACACAGAAACTATGGTTAAACAACAACTCGTCCAACACAACTCGCCCAATATGCCAGACACAACAGACACAACGGACACCACAAACACAACTGACACGGACGTAGCTCTGATACCACTTAATGTGACACCCCCAATCTAATACCCCCAAAAACACGCAATTAAGGCGATAAAAGAAAATTTGAAATTTCGTCAGAGTACATTTGAATTCGCGGCATAGAAAGGGAGGAATCACATCAACTGTAACAACACATAGCATACAACACCTGCCCATAAAGATATGCAACTGTGGGGTAGCAATCATACAGAGGAAACTTTGTTCATTACACCCACTTTTCAGAAATTAGAATTAAAGCGGAAAATCTAAAATCTGATTAACATATATACATATACACATATAAACAGTTTGTCATACATCAGGTAGCATATGTACAACCAAACTATATCATCAGATGTACAAAATAATAGCACGCGGCCACCCTAACTACCTGGAGTCACATATCAGAGCCGACCGACCAAAATAATGAAGATGCAACACTTCACAAAAAGAATACCTCCAGCAACTCTAATCTGCAACGCCTCATAGAGCGTTATAAAACAGCAGAAGGGTGAGAAAAACAACCATAATATAATTGTATAAAATTATATATATATATAAACACAAAAACGTACAAGTAACACATTCTCACCACAACCACATATAACATAATACCGCATAATTCTCAAGCATCAAATACCATTACACACCACACATATACCATACAATCATCAATCACATTCACAAATTCACACACAATTAATTCATGATTTATGCAATGCACATAGACCGACACAACGACTCTATGCACTTGCCATGCGGTACCGACTTCCAATGTCTCATGTCTCATCATCAGTTCACTCATGAACTATTGGAACCATCGCTCGTTACTGAGAATCTCAAGTAACTCCCCGTCGGGCCTACGATGTTCACCCGTCGCTTTAGGTCCTCAGGCATCGCCTCATATTTTCGAGGCACACGACGTTAAGGATTGCTTTAAGTCTCCAAAGGAGCCCACAATCGTCTATAACCACCGCTTTAGGTCCTCAGGCAGCGCCTCATATTTTCGAGGTACACGATGTTATAGCATATTCCCCTCGGTAATCAAACCGTCACTCAGGACGTTCAACAATGCACATCATGATGCTTGGCATACAATGACTCATGACATTCACATTGCATCCATACACACATTCATAATCATGCACATTTATCAAATACCACACTTAGCATTTTCTTGCCTTTCGGCCACAAAGCATCATCACAACAGCACATAAGTCATCTCACATACAAAACAACAACATACGGCATAATACACGTCAATTCCACACCATTAAAATGACAAAAATTGATAACCGACACTATTCACATTTCCCGACATAATTTAACCCGCTAACAATTCTCAAAACCTCATAATCATAAAGTACAACTCGATACCTTTCCAACGACACCAAGAATTCAAAAATCGGATAATCGGAACCAAAGTTACGGACAAAACCGAAAACACATTTTGAAAAATCACATTTTTGACATTCTCCTGTCCATACGCGTAACACCTATTCCCATACGCGTATTGACATAGCAATTTCTCTTCACAAAATCACGTTTCAAAAATCCATACGCGTACGCCCATAGCCCTTACGCGTATCACCAGAGGGCCGGTAAAACATGCATTTCATACGCGTATTGGCCCAAAACCACGCCATTGTTACGCGTAACGCCTAGACTCATACGCGTATTGGCAAGTCCCTTACGCGTATGGCCAGGACAGATCCAGAAAAATTCTGCAGAACATTATCTGCGTTTTGTTCAAACCCCAATCAACCAAATCTTCACCTAAACTCAGAAAATCACCAATTTGAATTGCAATAACCCACAACCAACATGTATAGACAATCTAAAACACAATCAACACAAGTTTTGACACATTCAAATCAATTTCTAATCTATTATACCAAATATGGGTTTTACTCATTTTCTTCCAATTCAATCCAAAACAACAACAAACACACATACATAATCGTATACAATCATAGAATAATCGAGTTTCGCACCCTTACCCGATTTAATCGACTCTACAACTTGCTCTTGATGATTTTTCCACACTTTCTTCAATTTTCTCTCTTCTCCTCTTTTCTTCTCTTTCCTTCTTTCTTCTTTCTTTCTCTCTATTTTTCTTTCTTTCCCTTTTCTATTCTATTTTCTTTTCTTGTCTAACTTAGTAAAAATATCTATGAAATGTCCAAAATACCCCCACACTCAAATATCTCGCAAATGTTCCCGAAACGCGATAAAATATTCACGACGAAAAATAACACATTTTCACATAAAAGTCGAAAATAAAATAAAATAATAATAAAATAATCAAAAGACTCAATAAAATAAAATTGGCAAAACTGGGGCGTTACAGCTGCCAGAGCTTGCATGTCATTGTGAAGTTTCCTCAGATCTTCATTCATAGCGTCGAGTTCTTCTCTCAACTCTCTGTTCTCTTCCTCGAGATTATCCATCTTCTTTTTTTGATTGGCCAGAGTATTATACGAATGAGATAGCTTGACTCTAGAATCAAGACACAAACATGAGATTCGTAGGTAAGAAGAATGTGTTATGTGAGAATGATGAATGATATGCAATGATTATATTAATTTAATTAATTTTTTTTGTTTAATCAAAATAAACTTCAACAATTGGATCGCAAATATCATACAGTGGGGAAACCCCATTTTATTGAATTCAAAGATTGCGGAAATGGAAATACAGTAATTTACAAAGTGCTGTAAAAGGAAATGTCTAAACTTATGGATCCTGAGTCCTCTCTGAGGAGGGCTCAGGTGCTGGTGCTGGTATTTTCCTTTTCTTTGACCGGGGCTCTTGAGCCGTTGTCGGGTTGTCATTCCTTTGCCAAGTGAAAGGAGCGAGCAAATTCCTTTGGTCTTCTTGATTCTCTACAGCATGTTGCTCTAAAATCTTGATCAGAGCATCTTTTTCTTTTAACAGTTGTTGTATTTTGTTACACTCCACATTAAGAATACGGTACTTGTTTTTCCAAGACCTCTTCTTCTGTTGAACTTTGTTGAGGGTAACCTGAAGTTTTTCCGTATCACACATAAAATAAAGGATATATTCCTTTAACGGGAGAACTTCTTGACGAGGGTAAGGCATCCTCAGCTTGAGAGCTCTAGTTTATACCCAGTGAAGATAAGGTTCCACAGAGACACAGTCCGGTTTTCCTAGAGACTCTCTTCCTTTCCTGTGAACATGTTTCCAGGCATGCACTATTTCTGTATTTAGTGCCCATTCATTTTCTCCTTCCTTGAAGAAAAGACCTTCCAGATGAACATTACGCGGGATATGTCTCATCGGGTATCCAAATTGACGACAAACTAAAACTGGATGATAGTTGATTCCTCCTTTAGTTCCTATGAGGGGTATATTAAGGAAGTTTCCACAATGGTCAATGATTCTTATCCCATCATAGATTCGATTGTACCAGTCTATGTCAGAGTTGGTAAGAGGCATGATTCTCTATTACCAACGTAAAGTACTCTTATGATCCCAAAAAACGGTAGACTTTGGCAAATGAGAAGTGAACCATTTGTATAGCAAGGGAACACAACATGTGATCATTCCTCCGCTGTACAAATTACTTAAGTGTACAGAATGATAAGCATCTGCGAGCAAGGTTGGTACGGGGTTTCCAATCAGAAAAATCTTAATGGCATTGATATCAACGAAGTTATCAATGTTGGGAAACAGAAATGACCCGTAGGTAAGCAAAACAAAGACGCTCTCAAAAGCAGTCACGTTCCCTATACTAGCAAAGTACAAAGCCTTCTTTGTTAAAAACTTGGATGGCAAACCTTGGATTCCACCCTTAGTGGTTATATGAGTCCTGACTTTTGACTCGTCCAAATAGATTGCTCTTGCAATAGTTTGCTCCTTTGGAATTTCCTCCAGTCCAGAAAAGGGAGCTTGGTCAGTGATGGGTAAATCAGTCAGGTGAGAGTACTCCTTCAGTGTTGGTGCTAGTTGATAATCCGGGAATGTGAAACAGTGATAGACCGGATCGTAGAACTGGATCAGCGTAGCCAGGATTCCTTTCAATTACATGGACCCTTAACAGAGACAGCAGTCCTCCGTACTTAGCTCTGAAAGCATCAGGGTTGGTGATCATCCTTGCCAACCCCCTCAAATCCCCTAGTTTTGGAACCTTGAAGGTGTACTTGTGATTCTTCCTTCTACCGAAATCCATAACGCAATCTTTCTGTCTGATATTTGTAATCATCGTCTTAGTTTAATTTGAAAAGAGAGAGACTAGAAAAGAAGATTTTCTTTGTTTAAAGTTTTTTAATGAAATGAATTCATGAATGCAGCACACAAAAACATAGAAAAAACATGGGGTCAAAGGTTCAGTGTCATGAAGTCATGGCTCTACCCATCCCCAAAGATTGTACTGGTGATTTTTTGTACCTGTCCTCAAAATCATTGACCCCCATTAGGATAACAACAACAGGCTGGTTCACCCGAGCGAGCTGCAGTATCTTAGAGTAATCTCAAATGAGGGTAGTATCGCGTGACAACTATTTCTGATAGCTTCCGCACTACAAAATAGTAATATGGTCTCAACCTACTAAATCCTCAGTTTCATGGACACCACAATCGAACAATCTGCTTTTAACAACCGAAGTCGCATAGGAATTGAATCCACAAAGGGTATCTCTATTGATTTGATGGTCTACCAGGGTCTCTTATTTGGGAGTCACTCCCTGTAAGATTACCCGTCTAATGTCATCACTTATCTTAGGTGTCACTCAAACTTTCCAGATGCGGCATCACCCGCAGTCCCATTAGCAGAAAAAAAACACGGATATCAATTAGGAAAAGCGATATATATATTTATTCCTAAAACTAACATCCTAGACCTCTTAAGAGCTATAATTCTAGTCCTATACAGACAATGAGTTCCCAGCAGAGTCGCCATTTTACTGTAGCGAGCGATTTTTATCGGTGACGCTGTCATACCCCAAATTTTGACCACTAAGATTTCCCATCATTGTGTCAATCATCATCACAATATGGATAAACCATCATGCCTCATCAAATACCTCAAGGGTTGTTGAGCATTCACTATAATCAAAATTAGGGTTTTAAGCCCTCTCAGAGCTTTAGACAAAGGATCAATCAAGGAATGACTTGATCTTCAACTTGTCTAAGCTCTAAAATATCCACAATGGATCATAAGGACTCCCACTTCAAGGATTAAGCACAAGGCTGCTCCCTTCTAGGTGGATCAAGTCTCAAGATCGACAGTGTTACCAAATTAGGGTTTTGGTCGACCAGGGCCTCCAGATGGAAATTTTCCTCTGGGCATGAGCCAAAGATCCAAAACATAACCTAATATGCTCCATGGAACCTCATGAACCCAATCATCAAGTCAATTTGACCTCAGGGGATGCATACATCAAAAATCAGGAATTAGGGTTTCTTGACCTAATTCACCCCTAAGTTGACTTTTGGGACAAATCATGAACCAAGACCTCAAGACATGATTTGAGGGTCTCTAATATACCATATTGATCCATTTGGAACAATGGATTAATCCAAGAAGCTTGAGCAACAAGTCTCAATTTCATCTGCACCACAATTAGGGTTTCGCGAGGAAAGTCAACTGTAACTTTGAATTTTGACCAGGACATGCTCCCAAACCCTAAGACATGATTCAATATACCCTATGACACCCATGGAACATGTCCATCAAGTTTGATTTAGGTCAAGGACATGATTTCCTGCAGAATTGCACAGTTTGGAATTCATCTGATAAAAAGTCAACTGTGCACAAAAGTCAACTTTGACTATTTGAGATTTTTCACCAAAATGGAATTTTAACCCTAAAATGATGTTAATGTATGATTTGAATCATCATTCATTAAGAAAAATCAAAGAAAGTGGGATAACTTGTAAAAGGGGTAACCATAAAAACTTAGAAAAATTTCTAAGTTATGGAAAAAGTGACACTAATGTGCCAACTTTGGTGGACCATAACTCCTAAACCACAAGGCCATTGTTCCCCATTCAAAGCTTGATTTGTAGATCACATTTCCCTCTACAAAAGCTTCATACTGACCTATGTCCAAATTCCTCATGGATTTTGAGTTATGGAGTGATCAAAATCAAGAAAAGTCACTTTGTTCCAACACTTAGTGAAAATTTCACTAAGTCAGAATCTGCCTTTACTTTTTTCCAAATGTAGGGGGATTTTTCACTTGGATTCAAAAGAGATCAAAACCAAACATGTTCAAACAGTTGTTGTATCATGTAAGGGCTTTCCAAAATGACCAAGAACATTACCAAATTCAATTTGAGCCATGAGATATGACATTGGCAAGTTGCCTTGCTGAAATCTGCCAAGGCAAGGCAGATTTTTGCACTTTTGGTTGATTTGCCAAAATCAGCCAAATCCAAATGCTCCTATCCACTTGGACACCTCTGAGGATTGAATCTAAAGGGGACAATCACTGAGCCAAGTCTCCAAAGTCTTTGGAACAAGAAATAGCATGTTGAACCTAGAATTGCCAAAATAGGGACAAGACTCCAATTTTGGATTAGAGCATTCAATGAAAGCATCAAGGTGGCATGAACTGAGCTCTTAGCAACTGAATTCAGTCAAGACTTATCCAATACAAAGGGGACCAGCAGCCTGTGCCCTAATCTCTAGTCAATGGCTAGAGGAGACTTGGATTTTCATTTGCCAACATTGGCCAAACCTACTCACAGTTACCATTCACTATTCCTTGCAAAAAAAATTGCTCTACTATAAATAGAGCTTAATTGTGATCAGTTTAAGTACACCAAAGGCCTACAACACTTGCCTTTCTCAAAAACCACTTCTCACTCTCAAAAATGCCTTTCTTAGCAAGTCACTATCGGGTTTTTCATTAGAGAGCAATTCCACTCAAACCAATCACACACACACACACCTCATATACATCATATAGAAGTGATCCAAACACTCACATAGCATTTGGAACACCAAATTCAAAAAGTCACCAGCCAGTTGCTCAAGTTCTTGACAGATTTGCAGTTGGGGTACCATCTCAAGTTCCAGATCATTCCAATCCATTCCAAGCATTCATACACACACCATGGCACCTAGGGAAGCTATCCAGATCATAGGAACCTAGCTGTAACACCTCCAACACAAAACACGATCACCAGCTGCAAGAGGTAAGCATGAGCTCTTCTAACTCTATGATCCATGCAATTTTTGCTGCCCAATAATTTGGCCATATGTTCATAATCATGCATGGAATGTTTTCCCTCAATAAATTGCATTGTTTGAATCGTGTGTGAAATTTCTGAACCTTCATGCAGAAATTAGGGTTCTTGAGGTTTCTCTTTGATTTCTTATTCCATGTTAAAAATAAATGAAATTAAAGACCATAGACATGATCGTGAGGTTAAAACGAGTTGATTGATATGTAGATTGCATGATATAATCAAGTATTCAGTGAGATTGGATAGAAAATGCAAATCTGGGAAACTCAGAACACGCGCGTGTTCTTGCCTTTGTTCTTGGCGCCATTTTCAAATATTTGAATATTTGAATTTTGTGATTTTATTTAATTGATTCAAAAATTAATTTCTCTCTGAGTTTTAATGATTTTGAGTTGATTCTTTTTTTGATAATTCACAAAAATGTTAAAATATTTTATTTTATCAAAAAATCCCAAAAATATTATTTATTTCATATAATTGATATTTTTGCAAAGAATTAATGTTTTATTTGTTTTTGCCATTTAAAATGTTTTTTCCCTCTTGATTTTGTAACTTTTAATGCCTTCTAATTATTTTGTAGGTCAATACTTAATTTTTGAAGCATTAATCCAAGATCACAATTTTTTTCCATATGTTAAACAATTTTGATCATTTTAATTGAATATTTATTCAATTAAAACACATTTTGAAAACAAATTAGGGTTTTTGGATTAATTCAACCCTCATAAATCATTTTCAAAACACTTTGGGCCTCTAATAGAGTGTAAGACCCAATCTTTTTTTTGACCAAATCATTTTTGGGCCTCAGTGTATTGTATAAGTCCTGATACCATAAAAAATAAACGGCACGATCGTCGCCTTTTGAAAAATAACAATTGGGCCTCTCCTCGAGCTATAAGACCCATTCAAAACTTTTAGGCCTCTAATAGAGTGTAAGACCCAATCCCCTTTTAACCAAAAACAACTTTGGACCTCACTTATTGTATAAGTCCCTCAGCGTTAAAAGAAAACCTCGGCGCGATCGTCATTCTAAACGGAAAAATCATTTGGGCCTACCCTCGTGTTATAAGCCCCACTTTTTTTCTTTAAAAACTTTTTGGGCCTCTTGAGAGAGTGTAAGACCCATCCCTTTGTACAGAAAACCTTTTTGGGCCACAGTCACTTGTATAAGTCCCTCTGTACAAATTCAACAGTGCAATCACTGGTAAAACCCTGGGTCTCTCCTTGAGTTGTAAGCCCCAAATCTTTCTTTTTCAAAGCACTTTCTCCTTTGATTTTGAATATGCTGTTGTTTTCAATCTGTCTTTGTTGAACAATTAACCAAACAGCATGGAAGCTCTACAACCGAGTAAGTGTTTATCCGCTTTTATTTACCGCTTTCATATACATATAACTGTATTGTGGGGCTGTTTCGCTGTAAGTCTTCTTTCATAAACTCATATCAACTGTGTAATAATAGTATAGATATTTAGAGTTTCCCCGGCAACTACGTCTAGAACTAGGTAAAGCCATTTCGTTTATTCGTAGAAATAGACAGCTAAATCCCCAATAGGATCACCAGATACAGTCTTCTCTTCGGCTATCCTCATTAGGAAATTTCAAGAAACTCTACTCCCAGAGATAAATGTATTCTCCGTGAATGGCATCTTTGAGTTTCTTCCAAATTCTCGGACTTTCCTGGCTTGATCTATTCCTCGTGGATAGCCTGTCTTGAATTTCTCGGGGTTTGGGGACCCACGGGCTTCTTAAAAGCATCAGCCTCCTCTTGGGCATCGTACAAGGACCCAGAGGCTTCCTAAAAGCAACCCCGCCTCCTCTTGGGCTTAGTACAAGGACCCGTCGGCTTCTTAGAAGTATTCACAGCCTCCTCTTAGGCTTCGTATAATGATTTCTTAACCCGGGAATGATAGCCTGCTCTTGGGCTTAATACAAGGACCCGTCGGCTTCTTAAAAGCTTCCAGCCTTCTCTTGGGCTTCGTACAAACTGTCCCGACGACCTCCTAGAGGTATAGGAACAGAACCTAGTCATCTTCATAGAATAGTCCTTTCAAAGAGTCTACTACTGTTTCTCAAAGCATAGTACAAAAGATGAAACTCTAGACTTGGACAGTCTAATTTCCTTGAGTCTCCAAGACATTCTCAAGCACCTTTTAAGAATAGGAAGGAACCCCGTGGACTCGGACAGTCTCAATACCCTTTGGATTTCCCGTTTCCTTAAAGAATAGGGAATAACCCTGATCCTTGGAACAAATCCCTGAGTGCAAACATTACTCATATAAGAACTGATTTTCTTTTTAAATCAGCATACTGGACCTGTCACTCAACTGAAACAGTCATACTAGCCTCCTCTTGGGCTTTGTACAATGATTCTCCCCAGCGGAGCTAACAATTTTAGCCTCCATCTCGGGCTTCGTACGAGATACAAAAGACTCCCTCGTTGAGTCAAACAACGTTTAGCCTCTCTCTCGGGCTTTGTACGAGACACATAAGAGACTCCCTCATTGAGTCAATCACCCTTTCGCCTCCATCTCGGGCTTTATACTAGATACAAAAAGGTTCTTATTGAGCTAAACAAACTTTAGCCTCCATCTCGGGCTTTGTACGAGATACAAAACACTCTCTTGTTGAGTATAAAAGATCCTCTTGTGGGATCAACCTCTCATAGCCTCCTCTTAGGCTTTGTATAAGAAAACCACTGGTTGATCCAATCAACCTTTTAGCATCAAAGCTGTGCCTCGTTCACAGTACACAAACATCAACAACTCCTTCCCCTTCATCTAATCGCCGTAAGCGGCAAACCTCTGGATCATCTACATCCATGCCATTGTCCCTCTTTTAGCATGAGAAATTCCTAAGAAAAGATAGCATAGCTCTACACTGAGTTAAAGTCTTCTCCTTCAGGTTAAAAATATCCTATAAAGGAAATTATGGCATTGCCGAATTCACCATCCCGGTTGAAGTAATTCTCCTTTATAAACAGTTGTGACATACAACCCCCTCTTTAGAGATGACAAATTCTCTTTAAAAGTCAAACCACCTTCAGCTTCATATCTTGGGCTTTGAACAAGATACAAACCACTTTTCGCTTCACGTCTTGGGCTTTGAACAAGACACCAAAACAACCATTTCCTCCCATAGAATAGGAGGAACTACGAACGCTCTGATTTCCCTGTTTCGGTAAACGGGAATACATAGGCATAAGATTGAAAGAAAAGATCTTAGCGAGCACACTAAACAAAAACCCAAAATCCCATACTTTCATATACACCCATCCTAACATCTCAACCGATAGCCTAAAACACCCCTTTTCAAAAAAATAACCAAGGAGAGACCCCGAATCTTTGTAGCATCTGTAAACCAACAGTTTTGACTATTTAACCTCAGTATGCAAGCAGGGTTAGTTGGAGACATCTATTTCCCTTCCTTCATCAGCTTTAATAGGATAAAAAATGAATTGAACTGTAATACTAGAGTGATCGTGCTTTGCAACCTCATCCAAAAATCACTCGCTACAGAAAAATGGCGACTCTGCTGGGGAGTCTTTAGGGATCTCGTTCTCTTCTCGTCTCCTAGGTAGAAATCTTGGAAGGGAGTACCACAAAAATGACGCCTTTCAAGGCATTTCGTTCTTCTTATCTCTTGAGACCCTGACGTCGCTAGGATCTTAGGTCAAAACGCCGTTAATTTGGAATGAAACCACAGGATGGTGACTCCGCTGGGAAACCATTTTCTGTCAGGAACTTAGGATTCATAGCTTTAAAAGTCTAGGACTTTAGGACGAATATATATACTGCTTTTCCTAATTTATATTTGTGTTTATTTTTCTGCTAATGGGAATGCGTGTGATGCCGCATGTGGAAAGATTGAGTATACACTTAAGATAGGTGATGGCGACGAGGTTGACCATCAACCTCAGTGGAGGCTGACCAATGTAACCCATTCCCTCTCATATGCAATGGGCCGATTGTGATGTCTGAGAAGCTGAGGAGCCAACCCTTTTGTAGTGCGGAAACTATCGGAAATAGTTGTCACGCGATACTACCCTCATTTGAGGTTGATGATCTATTCTCGGTGAATAGGATTTACTCTAAGATTTCATACAGCTCGCTGGCGATCCGCTTGCTGATCGTTATCCTGGGAGGAGCTGATGATTTTGAGTACAGGTACAAAAAATCACCCTAGTATAAACCTTCGGGGATGGGTAGAGCCTTGACTTCATGACAACGACCCTTTGACCCCATGTTTTTTCTATGTTTTTGTGTGCTGCATTCATGCATTCATCTAAAAAACATTAAAACAAATTTTTTTTTCTCTTTTAGTCTCTATTTTTCAAATTAAACTAAGACTGTGATTGCAAATATCAGAGAAAAGGATTGTGCTAATGAATTTCGGTAGAAGGAGAACTCATAAGTACACCTTCAAGGTTCCAAAACTAGAGGATTTGAGAGGTTTGGCGAGAATGATCACAAACCAAGAGGCCTTCAGAGCCAAGTACGGAGGTCTGCTACCTCTGTTAAGGGTCCATGTGATTGAGAGAATCATGGACGCGCTCGTTCAATTCTACGATCCAGTTTATCACTGTTTTACATTCCTGGATTACCAGCTAGCACCAATGCTAGAGGAGTATTCTCATCTGATTGATTTACATATCACTGATCGAGCTCCATTTTCTGGACTGGAAGAAATTCCAAAGAATCAGACCATTGCAAGAGCAATTCATTTGGACAAGTCAGAAGTCAGGACTCACATGACTACCAAGGGTGGCATACAAGGTTTGCCAGCCCAGTTTCTGACAAAGAAAGCTCTGTACTTCGCTAGTATAGGGAACGGGACTGCTTTTGAAAGCATCTTTGTTTTACTCACCTACGGATTATTTTTGTTGTCCAACATTAACAATTTCGTCGATATCAACTCCATTAAGGTTTTTCTCACTGGAAACCCTGTGCCGACTTTGCTCGCAGATGCGTATCATTCTGTACACTTGGGGAATTTATACAGCAGAGGGGAGATCACATGTTATGTACCTCTGCTTTATAAATGGTTTATCTCCCATTTACCTAAGTTTGCTACTTTTTGGGATCATAAGAGTGCCTTACGTTGGTCGCAGAAGATCATGTCTCTCACCAACTCTGATATAGATTGGTGCAATAGGATTTATGATGGAATCAGGATCATTGACCGTTGTGGAAACTTCCCCAACGTACCCCTTATAGGAACTAAGGGAGGAATCAACTATCATCCGATATTGGTTCGCCGTCAGTTTGGATACCCGATGAGGCACGTCCCACAGAATTCTCATCTGGAAGGTCTTTTCTTCAAGGAAGGAGAAAGTGACAGAGCACTAAAGACGGAAATAGTGCACGCTTGGAAACACGTTCATAAGAAAGGACGGGAGTCTCTAGGAAAACCGGACCGTGTCTCGGTGGAGCCTTATCTCCACTGGGTACAAACTAGAGCTCTCAAGCTAAAGATGCCTTATCCTCGTTACGGAATTCTTCCGCCGAGGGAATCTGTCATGTACTTTATGACGAAAACTGAAAAGCTTCAGTTACTCTCAACAAAGTTCAATGGGAGAAGAGGTCTTGGAAGAACAAGTACCGCACCCTCGATGTGGAGTGTATCAAAATAAAACAACTACTGAAAGATAAGGACGCTCTGATTGAGATTTTAGAGCAACATGTTGTGGATAATCAGGATGACCAAAGGAATTTGCTCGCTCCTTTCACTTGGCAAAGGAATGACAACCCGACAACGGCTCAAGAGCCCCGGTCAAAGAAAAGGAAGATACCAGAATCAGCACCCGAGTCTTCTCGGGACCCCTTAGCTTAGGTTTCTGTTTCTGCACTTTGTAATCTACTCTATTTTTGTTTCCACAATCCTTTGAATTTCAATAAAAAGGGGTTTCCCCGCCGTTTGATATTTGCAATCTAATTGTCGAAGTTTATTTTGATTAAACCAAACAACAATTAATATAATCATTGCATTCATCATTCTCACATCGCGTATTCTTCTTACCTACGAATCTCACATTTGTGTCTCGGTTCTAGAGTCAAACTGTCTCATTCGTATAATACTCGGGCCAATCGTCAGAAAAAGTTGGATGATCTTGAGGAAGAAAACAAAGAGTTGAAAGAAGAGATCGACGCTTTGAGAGAGGATATGAGAAAGCTTCGTAACGACATGCAAGCCATGGCAGAAGCTCAACTACAAAGGACTGTGATCTCAGAGATCACCTCAATGCCCATAGTGGAGAAGTATGATCCTAGGTATCAAATACCGAAAGATCATCCTTGGGGTATGCCTGTTAACTATATCCCAGAAGGATATGTTCCGCCGATCACTGAAGATCAGGGAATCATGACAGAAGCCGCTGGGCCTGAAGGTTACAAACTTCGGGAAAGCGAAGACGCCAGAGGCATATTGAAGACTCCTGAAGGTTACAAACTTCGGGAAACGCCAAGACTCACTGCCGTAGTCACGGTATCACCCCCTGTGGTGCACACTGTCCCGGAAGGACAAATTCCATAGATACCTTCTGGTAAAAAGGAAACTATGTTTGACCGAATGGATAAATTCCAGGAATAGTTCTTGGAGATGCAGAAAGAACTGTAAGCCATCCGCGGTCAGGAATTATTTGGAAAGGACGCCGCAGACCTTTGTCTGGTCCACAATGTGAAAGTCCTGCACAAATTTCAAGTGCACGACTTTGAAAAATACAAGGGTAACTCCTGCCCTCAGAGCCATCTGGTGATGTACGCTCGGCGAATGTCAGCTCAGACGAAGAATCAGGACCTTCTGATTCACTACTTTCAGGATAGTTTAACCGGTGCCGCATTAAAATGGTACATGGGTTTAAACCGTGCTACGATTAGCACATTCAGAGATCTTGGTACTGCCTTCGCCCAACAATACAAATATAATTTAGACATGGCACCGGACAGAGATCAACTCAGATCAATGTCACAAAAGGACAAGGAAACCTTTAAGGAGTACGCCCAGAGATGGCGTGAAATTGCCGCTCAAATTTGTCCACCTCTTGAGGAAAAAGAGATGACAAAGATCTTCTTAAAGACCTTAAGCTCATTTTACTATGACAGAATGGTTGCCAGTGCGCCCAGTGACTTCACCGAGATGGTGGGCATGGGAGTTCGTCTTGAGGAAGCCGTCCGAGAAGGACGTTTGGCAAAAAACGCTGGACCATCAAGCAGTACAAAACGATACGGTAGTGCTCTCCCTAAGAAAAAAGAGCAGGATATTGGGAATATCTCTCTCGGAAAGCAAAGGCGACGTTATCAACCAGTAGCAGCTGTAACTCCTGCTATCAGCCCTGTGCCTATTCCTACGTATTAACCTCAGGTTGCGCAGAGCCAACCAAATCAGCAAAGGACATAACAGCCTCTTCAGCAGGCTCGTCCTCCATATAACAACAACCGTACAACACGACCATCAGGGTTTGATCCTATACCCATGTTGTACGCAGAACTATTTCCGTTACTACTGGCTAAGGGGCACATCCAGACTAAGTCTCCTCTTACAGTACTGGAAAATCTGCCTTTTTGGTTTAAGGTGGATCAAACATGCCCTTATCATCAAGAAGGATCAGGGAATAACATAGAGAATTGTCTCAATTTCAAATCCGACGTGCAAAAGCTTGTTAGGAGCGGGCTCTTATCTTTCAAAGATACGAATCCCAATGTTCTCACGAACCCGCTGCCTCAACACGAGAAAGCTGTAGTTAACCTGATTGAGAGAGAATTTAACAACGTCTATCAAATTCACCATGTACTCTTATTGAGGACCAATCTGGTCAAGATGCATTGTAGACAGAGTGGATATGGCCATGTGCCACCACATAATTATCACCAGTGTGATATCCGCTCTAAAAGCAATAAAGGATGTTCTGTAGTGCAAGTAGCTCTGCAGGAACAGATGGATCTCGAATGGATCCAAGACCACCGAGTTCGTGGAGTTAACATGGTTTACACGAATTCCAACGTCATTCGGAACCACGAAATCCGTGCGATGAATGTCAACTTGGTGGCAATGCACTCAAGGCAAAGCCAGTATCATAATCTGCCACGACACGATTACAGTTCCTGTCTGACTTGCTCGGTAAACAAACAGGGATGCTCTTTCATACAAGAGGCCCTCCAGCGTCAGATGGATCTTGGATGGATCCAGGACTACCATGATAGGAATCCCTATCAGATCAATATGGTTCAAATCTTTGACATTCGCTTGATGAATACCAACTTGGTAGAGTTACATGCTGAGCAGGTCCGACTCGGATTCTTAATATCACACGACTATCAAAGCTGTAAAGCAGGTTGCAAAAATGATCGAGGTTGTACCCTTGTCCAGGAGGCACTTCAGAACTTGTTAAATCACTGGTGGATGCCAATCTATATGGATGAAGATACTCAGCAAATTAATATCAGTAACAGGAATCATACTCGACGTCAAAGTCAGGATGTCCGATCTGTGGAAGCTAACCTAGTGAGGTTACATTGTATTCAAAGCGGGCGTGGCCAGGTGCCACCACACAACTATGACCGTTGTAGTGTCTGTTCGGAAAGTAACCAAGGGTGTTACCTTGTGAGAGCAGCTCTTCAGGGTCAGGTGGATTGTGGAGAGATTCACCCATATCCGGGTTCTGGACCCATCAACTGGACGCCGAACTACCTTTCCAATCAAGTCGAGGATGTTGTCACAATCTCTGGTCGTCACCAGACCAGGGATGTTTTTGCCATCATCCCTCTACTTGACCAATCAAGAATTCCCAACCGGGAACGGATCGAGATTACTTATGATGGTCAGAAAAATCAGAAGGTTCCCATAGTCATCTATCTACCGGGACCACTACCGTATGAATCAACTAAGGCAATCCCTTACAAATACGGTGCAACGATAGTTGAAAATGGAAAGGAAATTCCATTACCCTCCATCGTGAATATTGCAGACATCAGTCGTGTAACACGGAGCGGTCGAATCTTCAACCGAGGAGTTGGAGAACCTAACAAGGAAAAGGAACTTCAGACAGAAGCTCCCGATCTATCAGTCGGTCAATCTAGTAATCCCGACCTTTCAAAAAATAATGATGAGATGCTGAAGCTCATCCAAAGGAGTGAATATAACATTGTTGATCAGCTGTTACAGACTTCTTCAAAGATCTCGGTATTATCACTGTTACTCAGTTCAGAAGCCCACAGGGAGGCTCTACAGAAAGTCTTGGAGCAAGCCTTTATGGAACAGGATGTAACAATCAGATAGTTCGATAACATTGTCTCTAACATCACTTCCTGCAATAATTTGGGATTTAGTGATGAGGAATTACCCGAAAAGGGTCGCCGTCATAACATGGTGCTCAACATTATAGTTAACTGCCAGGACGATGCTTTAGCCAGCGTACTGGTAGACACAGGGTCAGCCCTGAATGTTATGCCAAAGTCCACTTTGATGCAATTATCATTCAAAGGCCCTCCGATGAGAATCAGCGAGGTCGTCGTCAAAGCGTTTGACGGATCCAGAAAAACAATTATCGGCGAAGTTGATCTTCCCATAACTATTGGTCCTCACACTTTCCAAGTCACTTTCCAGGTCATGGACATCCGGGCAACATACAGTTGTTTATTAGGAAGACCTTGGATACATCAGGCTGGAGCGGTCACTTCGACCCTCCACCAAAAGCTAAAGTTCGTCCAGAACGGCCAACTCATCACAGTCTATGGAGAACAGACCTTGCTCGCGAGTAACTTATCATCATCTGCTTGTGTAGAACCCGAGGAGGTTATTGGGACGTAGTTCCAAGCGCTGTCGGTGGGCAAGGACAATCAATCCTAAGGAGGAACCTCAATTTCCTCATACAAAGATGCTATCAAAGCGGTCGAGAGTACCGATACAACCGGATGGGGACAGCTTGTCATTCCTATTGACAATAAAACAAAGAAGGGTCTTGGTTTTTCTGTAACCTGTACCCGGACAGCTGCTAACGATGAAAGTCTTCATCCCATTCAGAACTTCTTCTACAGTGGAGGTTTTCTTCACCCAGTGTCTCAAGCAGTACATGCTATCAATGAGGAAGATCCCTCTGAGACAGATGAAGAGTGGAAGTCCTATCTTAATGAGGACGGTTATATGTCTCAGGAAGAAGTACCTACGCCATTTTGCTATCCTACAGAGAGTCCGAGATTTATACCACGATCAGATGTCGAAATGATATACGGAGGTTGTGATCTGGAAGGATGCCGTGCTCCGCCAAATTCATTAGAGGAAGACATTCCGATGAAAGACAACTTTGACCATGACTACTATGGCCCAATGGATGGTCTGCCAATGTGGCAACCTTATCCAGGAGACTTGGGGCAAGAGAGTCAGCCGAACAATGAAAATCAGCTGACCGTCATTGAACAGAATACCTGTGTCTCCACCATGTCATGGGATCAACACTCAGGTCATTCAGAGACTACTCAATATGACGATGAATTTGCAACATTTACTGGACTAGAATTCATCAACTATGCTTTTCCCGAGGTCAACGTCATCGAGAGGGGTGACTCCTCCAGTTCGAAAGAAGTGTGGGACACCTTGGGACAACTAAGTGGAAAATTTGACTATATGGTCAAGTACACCGCTCCCGAAAGCTCTCGTATCAGGCTCGAAGATATCCAGCCGACTGGATGGGGAGATACAGCTGAGAGCACAAATGCTATGCAAAATGCAACAGAGGAATTCTCCTACGACAACTCTGCTTGGGAGACAGATTCCAATGATCCTACTCCACTAGAAATCAGCGTCATTTCTGAAGACAAATCAAGGAAGGTGCCAGACTTTGTCATTCACCGAGGAGTTCGTCGCCAATGGGTTGCCGTCGAGGTTCTGAAGATCGTTCATCAGTCAAAGTAATTGCCATCTTTAACCTTTCACCCTACCCAAGTGAAACAGATGTTTTGATAGGGCTTGCTTTCTGTAAATTTTCCCTCTTCGCTCCGCCCAAAGCGACAGAGTTTTGTTTTATAGGGCTGTTGTTTCAAGAATCGACTTGTTCATTAATAAAATAACGTCATTCTATAATTTCCGCATTAATTGTTGTTTTCTCTTTTTGCTTTTTCAGAAAATGGTATTCCTAAAAAACAATTAAAAATAAAAACAAGCAGTAAAATAAATACACTGCACACACTTGCATTTTCTCTATCTCTTCTAAACACGAATCATCACGTCATGCTGATTGCTTGTTTTAAACCCAGTTAAAACATACGATCTGATGCCTTCTCCCGACTTTGAGTTCCCGATATTTGGGGCTGAAGAAGAAGATGACAACGAAATTCCAGAAGAGATCTCCCGACTACTCAGACAAGAGGAATGGTCCATTGAACCTCACAAAGAGCCGTTGTAAATGATCAATGTGGGTTCGGAAAAAGAGAGAAAAGAAATCAAGATTGGGGCACTGCTCAGTCCAATTGCCAGAGAGAGTTTGATAAAGCTTCTCAAAGAATTCCCCGATGTATTCGCTTGGTCGTATCAGGACATGCCAGGGTTGGATACCAGCATCGTGGAACATCACTTACCGTTAAGATCGGAATGTCCGCCAGTAAAGCAAAGGTTGAGATGGACTCACCCGAACATGCCCATCAAAATCAAAGAGGAGGCACAGAAACAGATCGACGCAGGTTTCCTCGCTACATCTGAATATCCTCAATGGTTAGCCAACATCGTACCCGTTCCCAAAAAGGACGGAAAGGTCAGAATGCGTGTAGATTACAGGGATCTGAACAAGGCAAGTCCAAAGGACGACTTTCCTCTACCACACATTGACATGCTGGTAGACAGCACAACAAAGTTCAAAATTTTCTCCTTCATGGATGGATTCTCGGGCTATAACCAGATCAAAATGGCGCTGAAAGACATGGAGAAAACTTCATTCATTACCCCATGGGGTACCTTTTGTTACAAGGTGATGCCGTTCGGCTTGAAGAACGCCGGGGCAACCTATCAAAGGGCCATGACTACTTTGTTTCATGACATGATACACAAAGAGATAGAGGTATATGTCGATGACATGATTGCAAAATCGAAGACAGAAGAGGAGCATGTGACCCACCTGTCGAAACTATTCGAGCGTTTGAGGAAGTACAAACTCCACTTGAATCCCAACAAGTGCACCTTCGGTGTCTGTTCAGGGAAACTCTTAGGGTTCATCGTCAGCCAGAAAGGAATTGAGGTCGATCCTGACAAGGTCAAGGCCATTCGCGAAATGCCTTCTCCGAAAACTGAAAAACAAGTCAGAGGATTCTTGGGACGTTTGAACTACATCTCCAGATTCATATTCCTTATGACCGCCATGTGTGCTCCGATTTTCAAATTACTCATAAAGAACCAGGATTGCGTTTGGTCAGAAGATTGCCAAACCGCCTTCGACAGTATTAAGGAATACCTGTTGAATCCGCCG
The DNA here is from genome assembly GCA_022829125.1 of Lathyrus tuberosus. Taxonomy (NCBI): domain Eukaryota; kingdom Viridiplantae; phylum Streptophyta; class Magnoliopsida; order Fabales; family Fabaceae; genus Lathyrus; species Lathyrus tuberosus. The sequence goes on from JALAZF010000163.1 coordinate 6,035,830, forward strand.
ATTCTATCACCTCCAGTGGAAGGAAGACCACTGATCATTTATCTCACAGTCCTAGAGGACTCAATGGGGTGTGTACTTGGCCAACAAGATGAAACCAAACGGAAAGAGTCTGCCATCTACTATCTGAGCAAGAAATTCACCGACTGCGAGACTCGGTACACGATGCTTGAGAAAACTTGTTGCGCTTTGGCTTGGGCAGCCAAACGTCTTCGCCAATACATGATTCATCATACTACTTGGTTAATCTGCGAAATGGATCCAATCAAGTATGTCTTCGAAAAGCCTGCTCTCACGGGAAGAATTGCCCGTTGGCAGATGTTATTATCAGAATATGACATAGAGTACCACGCTCAGAAAGCTGTTAAAGGAAGTATTTTAGCCGATCATTTGGCTCATCAACCGATTGCCGATCAAGAATCAACCGGATTTGACTTCCCAGACGAAGATGTCATGTATCTAAAAATGAAAGATTGCGATGAACCGTTACCCAGTGAAGGGCCAGAACCAGGTTCCCAATGGGGACTTATCTTTGACGGAGCAGTTAATCATTATGGAAACGGAATTGGGGCAATCATTATTACCCCTCAGGGTACCCACATTCCTCTCACTGCCAGACTTACGTTCAAATGTACGAACAACGAGGCCGAATACGAAGCTTGTATTATGGGTCTCGAAGAAGCAATTGATTTAAGGATCAAAAACTTGGACGTATACGGCGATTCAGCCATGGTTATCAATCAGATAAAAGGAGATTGAAACACATACCAATCAGGACTAATTCCTTACAAAGATTATGCAAGAAGGTTGTTGCCTTTCTTCAACAGAGTTGAGTTTCATCACATCCCTCGTGATGAAAATCACATGGCTGACACTTTAGCCACTCTCTCTTCCATGATTAGCGTAGGTCAATGGAATGATCTACCTAAGATCGACATAATGCGCCTTGAACGGCCCGCTTACGTCTTCACGATCGAAGCAGTCATAGACAACAAACCTTGGTATCACCATATCAAATGCTTCCCTAAAAAACAAGAGTACCCACCTGGGGCACTCAGAAAGACAGGAAAACCCTCAGAAGATTAGCTGGAAACTTCTTCCTGAGCGGTGACACTCTTTATAAGAGGAATTTTGACTTGGTCTTGCTCCGATGCGTAGACAGACCAGAAGCAGACATGATTATGAAAGAAATTCATGAAGGATCCTTTGGCACTCATGCCAACGAACACACAACGACGAGAAAAATTCTGAGAGCAGGGTATTACTGGTTGACCATGGAATCCGACTGCTACAAGTACATGAGGAGGTGTCACAAGTGTCAGATATACTCCAACAAAATTCATGTACTGCCATCACATCTCAAAGTTCTTTCTTCCCCGCGGCCTTTTTCCATATGGGGAATCGACATGATTGGCTTGATCGAACCTAAGGCTTCAAACGGACATCGGTTCATCCTGGTAGCCATTGACTATTTCACCAAGTGGGTCGAAGCAGCGTCGTACGCTAATGTAACCTGACAAGTGGTGGTCCGATTTATCAAAAACAATATCATCTGCTGTTATGGTGTTTCGAGCCAGATCATTACAGATAATGGATCTAACTTGAACAACAAGATGATAAAAGAGTTGTGCATTGAGTTCAAGATTGAACACCATAACTCATCTCCCTACCGACCCAAGATGAACGGAGCGGTAGAAGCGGCTAACAAGAACGTCAAGAGGATCGTTCAAAAGATGGTTGTAACCTATAAAGATTGGCACGAGATGCTACCCTTTGCTCTTCACGGTTATCAAACATCTGTCCGTACTTCAACAGGGGCAACCCCTTGCTCTCTAGTATATGGCATGGAGGCAGTTCTCCCCATAGAAGTAGAGATCCCATCAATCCGGGTATTGATGGAAGCTAAGCTTTCAGAAGCTGAATGGTGTCAAAGTCGACACGACGAATTAAACCTGATCGAAGAGAAGCAAATCACGAAACTATACCACGGTCAGTTGTATCAGCAGAGAATGAAGAAGGCGTTCGAAAAAAAGGTCCGACCTCGTGTCTTCAGAAGAGGAGACCTCGTGCTCAAGAAGATACAATCCTTTCTCACTGACTCTCAGGGAAAATGGACCCCAAATTATGATGGCCCATATGTTGTCACGAAAGCTTTCTCAGGCGGTGCCTTGAGACTTGCAACCATGGACGGAGAGGAATTTGCCTACCCCACGAATGTTGATGTAGTCAAGAAATACTTCTCCTAAACTAAACTAAAAAAAAAAAAAGTCTCGGTGGATTGAAAACCCGAAAGGGCGGTCCAGACAAAAGTTAGAGACATGAAAAAAATCATCCCGATGGATTGGAAACATCAAAGTACAATCCAGGAAAAAATTAGGGATAATGGCAAGTAACTATGTTCAATAGAGGCAAGTCCCTCAGCAGCAGTTACATCATCCATCAGAGGAAAACTCCAGTCAAGGTCATCTTCGACAGAAGCTCAGGATGTCCCGAATTCAAAGTTGGTAAAAGGATAGTGGTCGTTATGTTTCAACGTAGCCCTTTTCCCTGTAAATTACCATGTTCAAACTTTGTATATACTCTTTGGAATCACGCGTTTGGCTGATCTCCATCTTATCAATAAAATTTGAGCCCTTGTGCTTTTGTTTGTAATTCTTATTTGTTTTAGCTTTACAGAATGACGTTTTAATATGGTTAGCGATTCTTGAAATGAAACAAAAATGAATTTACTTGTCGAAACTTTTTCTGCTTTTAAATTAAAGATGGCAATTGTTTTTGACTGTTGAACATCGAAAGAGCGTCGATTGCGTCTCCAAAGGCGTTTGAATTTCAAAGTGCAGAATCAAAGTACTCCTTCTAGGCCAGTACGCTTGAACGAAGGATTAACTGTATGAGATGCGGCTTTACCATCTGATACCCTCGGCCGTGTTTTTATCTCCTAAGCCGGATCAACGGTATTCCCCGCAGGGATTATCTCTCCTAAGCAAGGCAGAATTGCTATCTTGAACCAAGTGATACCTTTCATCTCCAGCAGTGGCCGAGTATCTAGTCGTGTTCATCCGTCAGTCTGTGTGTTGTGTCAAGTCTTTGTCAGCATATACATACATACATCATGCATTTTACTTGCATTCGCATTCATATTGCATCACTATCACTCTAGTCGGTCTTGTCCCCTAGTGATAACAGTCTTCTCAACCGAGTTGTCAGTTCTTGCCTCGTCAGGAAACACTGCGTTTGAACAATCTCGCCTCCAGTGTATCTCTGGATTAGAGTCGGTACTCGACCACTTTGATAACTTGAACCTCTGAAAAGCCAGAGAAGCTTTCTACAAATGTCACTCTTCACCATTGAAGATGATATCCTTGCTTTCCCGGATTAAAGAAAAATCCCCAGAGAAAGCCTCCTAAGCAGAGACTTGGCAGTACAGCTGCCTTTCTCCGAAAGATCGCTGATGAAAAGGTCATCGGCACCTCAAAATTGGAGCCCATCATATGGCATTTCTCCGGGAAGATCCCGAGAAAAGTATGATGTAAGACCCCAAGCGGAAGCAGTCTCTCAAGATACTCATTTTCCCCAGATAAAGTCGACAAATGGCGTCTCCAACAGAGAAGTTTGTGCACCTCTACAACTCAGACGATTGGGCTCCCCAGCGAGTCTAACGTCAAACTTTTTCCCATCAAATGGCATCTCCCCAGGAAAATACGGCGAGAAGTTTGAGGAAAACCGCTACAAATAGCGTCCCTTGTCAAGAAAGTTTATTGACAAAAGAAACTAAGACCAGTTCCTTGGTAGGAAACTAGGATCGAGGGGAATTTTAAATCAGAAACTTATACCAGTTCCTTGGTAGGAAACCAGGATCGAGGGGAGGTTTATTTCAAAAGGAGACTTAGACCAGTTCCTTGGTAGGAAACTAGGATCGAGGGAAAGTCTACCTTTTCTAAGCATCATTTCTTAGCAAAATAAGATGAATGCGCAAGCTGCCATTCATAGCCATCAAAATTTCGGGTATTCCGATATTTAATCCTCTTGCACCCCGAATGCCCGAACACCTTCGTCATTCAAACCTTCGGGTCCAAGAAGATTAAATAGGGGCATCTGTCATACACCAAATTTTGACCACTAAGATTTCCCATCATTGTGTCAATCATCATCACAATATGGATGAACCATCATGCCTCATCAAATGCCTCAAGGGTTGTTGAGCATTCACTACAATCAAAATTAGGGTTTTAAGCCCTCTCAAAGCTTTAAACAAAGGATCAATCAAGGAATGACTTGATCTTCAACTTTTATAACCTCTAAAATATCCACAATGGATCAAAAGGACTCCCACTTCAAGGATTAAGCACAAGGCTGCTCCCTTCTAGGTGGATCAAGTCTCAAGATCGACGGTGTTACCAAATTAGGGTTTTGGTCGACCAGGGCCTCCAGATGGAAACTTTCCTTTGGGCATGAGCCAAAGATCCAAAACATAACCTAATATGCTCCATGGAACCTCATGAACCCAATCATCAAGTCAATTTGACCTCAGGGGATGCATACATCAAAAATCAGGAATTAGGGTTTCTTGACCTAATTCACCCCTAAGTTGACTTTTGGGACAAATCATGAACCAAGACCTCAAGACATGATTTGAGGGTCTCTAATATACCATATTGATTCATTTGGAATAATGGATTAATACAAGAAGCTTGAGCAACAAGTCTCAATTTCATCTGCACCACAATTAGGGTTTCGCAAGAAAAGTCAACTGTAACTTTGACTTTTGACCAGGACATGCTCCCAAACCCTAAGACATGATTCAATAAACCCTATGACACCCATGGAACATGTCCATCAATTTTTATTTAGGTCAAGGGCATGATTTCATGAAGAATTACACAGTTTGGAATTCATCTGATAAAAAGTCAACTGTGCACAAAAGTCAACTTTGACTTTTTGAGATTTTTCACCAAAATGGATTTTTAACCCTAAAATGATGTTAATGTATGATTTGAATCATCATTCATCAAGAAAAATCAAAGAAAGTGGGATAACTTGTAAAAGGGGTAACCATAAAAACTTAAAAAAATTTCTAAGTTATGGAAAAAGTGACATTAATGTGCCAACTTTGGAGGACCATAACTCCTAAACCACAAGGCCATTGTTCCCCATTCAAAGCTTGATTTGTAGATCACATTGGCCTCTACAAAAGCTTCGTACTGACCTATGTCCAAATTCCTCATGGATTTTGAGTTATGGAGTGATCAAAATCAAGAAAAGTCACTTTGTTCCAACACTTAGTGAAAATTTTACTAAATCAGAATCTGCCTTTACTTTTTTCCAAATGTATGGGGATTTTTCACTTGGATTCAAAAGAGATCAAAACCAAACATGTTCAAACAGTTGTTGTATCATGTAAGGGCTTTCCAAAATGACCAAGAACATTACCAAATTCAATATGAGCCATGAGATATGACATTGGCAAGTTGCCTTGCTGAAATCTGCCAAGGCAAGGCAGATTTTTGCACTTCTGGTCGATTTACCAAAATCAGCCAAATCCAAATGCTCCTATCCACTTGGACACCTCTGAGGATTGAATCTAAAGGGGACAATCACTAAGCCAAGCCTCCAAAGTCTTTGGAATAAGAAATAGCATGTTGAACCTAGAATTGCCAAAATAGGGACAAGACTCCAATTTTGGATTAGAGCATTCAATGGAAGCATCAAGGTGGCATGAACTGAGCTCTTAGCAACTGAATTCAGTCAAGAGTTATCCAAGACCAAGGGGACCAGCAGCCTATGCCCTAACCTCTAGTCAATGGCTAGAGGAGACTTGGATTTTCATTTGCCAACATTGGCCAAACCTACTCAGCAGTTGCCATTCACTATTCCTTGCAAAACAAACTTGCTCTACTATAAATAGAGCTCAATTGTGATCAGTTTAAGTACACCAAAGGCCTACAACACTTGCCTTTCTCAAAAACCACTTCTCACTCTCAAAAATGCCTTTCTTAGCAAGTCATTATCTGGTTTTTCATTAGAGAGCAATTCCACTCAAACTAATCACACACACACCTCACATACATCATATAGAAGTGATCCAAACACTCACATAACATCTGGAAAACCAAAATCACAAAGTCACCAGCCAGTTGCTCAAGTTCTTGACAGATTTGCAGTTGGGGTACCATCTCAAGTTCCAGATCATTCCAATCTATTCCAAGCATTCATACACACTCCATGGCACCTAGGGAAGATATCCAGATCATTGGAACCTAGCTGTAACACCTCCAACACAAAACACGATCACCAGCTGCAAGAGGTAAGCATGAGCTCTTCTAACTCTATGATCTATGCAATTTTTGCTGCACAATAATTCGGCCATATGTTCATAATCATGCATGGAATGTTTTCCCTCAACAAATTGCATTGTTTGAATCGTGTGTGAAATTTCTGAACCTTCATGCAGAAATTAGGGTTCTTAAGGTTTCTCTCTGATTTCTTATTCCATGTTAAAAATAAATGAAATTAAAGACCATAGACATTATCGTGAGGTTAAAACGAGTTGATTGATATGTAGATTGCATGATATAATCAAGTATTCAGTGAGATTGGATAGAAAATGCAAATCTGGGAAACTCAGAACACGCGCGTGTTCTTGCCTTTGTTCTTGGCGCCATTTTCAAATATTTGAATATTTGAATTTTGTGATTTTATTTAATTGATTTAAAAATTAATTTCTCTCGGAGTTTTAATGATTTTGAGTTGATTCTTTTTTTGATAATTCACAAAATGTTAAAATATTTTATTTTATAAAAAAATCCCAAAAATATTATTTATTTCATATAATTGATATTTTTGCAAAGAATTAATGTTTTATTTGTTTTTGCCATTTAAAATGTTTTTTCCCTCTTGATTTTGTAACTTTTAATGCCTTCTAATTATTTTGTAGGTCAATACTTAATTTTCGAAGCATTAATCCAAGATCACAATTTGTTTTCCATAAGTTAAACAATTTTGATCATTTTAATTGAATTTTTATTCAATTAAAACACATTTTGAAAACAAATTAGGGTTTTTGGATTAATTCAACCCTCATAAATCATTTTCAAAACACTTTGGGCCTCTAATAGAGTGTAAGACCCAATCTTTTTTTTGACCAAATCATTTTTGGGCCTCAGTGTATTGTATAAGTCCCGATACCGTCAAAAATAAATGGCACGATCGTCGCCTTTTGAAAAATAACAATTGGGCCTCTCCTCGAGCTATAAGACCCATTCAAAACTTTTGGGCCTCTAATAGAGTGTAAGACCCAATCCCCTTTTAACCAAAAACAACTTTGGACCTCACTTATTGTATAAGTCCCTCAGCGTTAAAAAAAAACCTCGGCGCGATCGTCATTCCAAACAGAAAAATCATTTGGGCCTACCCTCGTGTTACAAGCCCCACTCTTTTTCTTTAAAAACTTTTTGGGCCTCTTGAGAGAGTGTAAGACCCATCCCTTTGTACAGAAAACCTTTTTGGGCCACAGTCACTTGTATAAGTCCCTCTGTACAAATTCAACAGTGCAATCACTAGTAAAACCCTGGGTCTCTCCTTGAGCTGTAAGCCCCAAATCTTTCCTTTTCAAAGCACTTTCTCCTTTGATTTTGAATATACTGTTGTTTTCAATCTGTCTTTGTTGAACAACTAACCAAACATCATGGAAGCTCTACAACCGAGTAAGTGTTTATCCGCTTTCATTTACCGCTTTCATATACATATAACTGTATTGTGGGGCTGTTTCGCTGTAAGTCTTTTTTCATAAACTCATATCAACTGTGTAATAATAGTATAGATATTTAGAGTTTCCCCGGCAACTACGTCTAGAACTAGGTAAAGCCGATTCGTTTATTCGTAGAAATAGACAGCTAAATCCCCAATAGGATCACCAGATACAGTCTTCTCTTCGGCTGTCCTCATTAGGAATTGTCAAGAAACTCTACTCCCAGAGATGAATGTATTCTCCGTGAATGGCATCTTTGAGTTTCTTCCAAATTCTCGGACTTTCCTGGCTTGATCTATTCCTCGTGGATAGCCTGTCTTGAATTTCTCGGGGTTTGGGGACCCACGAACTTCTTAAAAGAATCGGCCTCCTCTTGGGCATCGTACAAGGACCCACAAGCTTCCTAAAAGCAACCCCGCCTCCTCTTGAGCTTAATACAAGGACCCTTCGGCTTCTTAGAAGTATTCACAGCCTCCTCTTAGGCTTCGTATAATGATTTCTTCCCCCGGGAATGATAGCCTCCTCTTGGGCTTAGTACAAGGACCCGTCGGCTTCTTAAAAGCTTCCAGCCTTCTCTTGGGCTTCATACAAATTGTCCCGATGACCTCCTAGAGGTATAGGAACAGAACCTAGTCATCCTCATTGAACAGTCCTTTCAAAGAGTCTACTACTATTTCTCAAAGCGTAGTACAAAAGATGAAACTCTAGACTTGGAAATTCTAATTTCCTTGAGTCTCCAAGACATTCTGAAGCACCTTTTAAGAATAGGAAGGAACCCCGTGGACTCGTACAGTCTCAATACCCTTTGGATTTCCCGTTTCCTTAAAGAATAAGGAATAATCCTGATCCTTGGAACAAATCCCTAAGTGCAAACATTACTCATATAAGAACTGATTTTCTCTTTAAATCAGCATACTGGACCTGTCACTCAACTGAAACAGTCATACTAGCCTCCTCTTGGGCTTTGTACAATGATTCTCCCCAGCGGAGCTAACAATTTTAGCCTCCATCTCGGGCTTTGTACGAGATACAAAAGACTCCCTCGTTGAGTCAAACAACATTTAGCTCTCTCTCGGGCTTTGTACGAGACACATAAGAGACTCCCTAGTTGAGTCAATCACCCTTTCGCCTCCATCTCGGGCTTTATACGAGATATAAAAAGGTTCTTATTGAGCCAAACAAACTTTAGCTTCCATCTCGGGCTTTGTACGAGATACAAAAACACTCTCTTATTGAGTATAAAAGATCCTCTTGTGGGATCAACCCCTCATAGCCTCCTCTTAGGCTTTGTATAAGAAAACCACTAGTTAATCCAATCAACCTTTTAGCATCAAAGCTGTGCCTCGTTCACAGTACACAAACATCAACAACTCCCTCCCCTTCATCTAATCGCAGTAAGCGGCAAGCCTCTGGATCATCTACATCCATGCCACTGTCCCTCTTTTAGCATGAGAAATTCCTAAGGAAAGATAGCATTGCTCTACACTGAGTTAAAGTCTTCTCCTTCAGGTTAAAAATCTCCTATAAAGGAAATTATCGCATTGCCGGATTCACACATCCCGGTTAAAGTAATTCTCCTTTATAAACAGTTGTGACATACAACCCCCTCTTTAGAGATGACAAATTCTCTCTAAATGCCAAACCACCTTCAGCTTCACATCTTGGGCTTTGAACAAGATACAAACCACCTTTCGCTTCACGTCTTGGGCTTTGAACAAAACACCAAAACAACCATTTCCTCCCATAGAATAGGAGGAACTACGAACGCTCTGATTTCCCTATTTCGGTAAACGGGAATACGTAGGCATAAGATTGAAAGAAAAGATCTTAGCGAGCACGCTAAACAAAAACCCAAAATCCCATACTTTCATATACATCCGTCCTAACATCTCAACCGATAGCCTAAAACACCCATTTTCAAAAAATAACCAAGGAGAGACCCCGAATCTTTGTAGCATCTGTAAACCAACAGTTTTGACTGTTTAACCTCAGTATGCAAGCAGGGTTAGTTGGAGACATCTATTTCCCTTCCTTCATCAGCTTTAATAGGATACAAACTGAATCGAACTGTAGTACTAGAACGATCGTGCTTCGCAACCACATCCAAAAATCACTCGCTACAGACGCGACCACCTTATCGCTGGTTTTTGGGTTTCTCCCCACAATGAGGAGGGGGATCTACTTTCTGATTTCTTATTTATCCCATGAAGCTGGAAGGGAAAGGGAAACTATCGAAAACTAACCTTGCACGCGGATGTTTAACTGAACAAACGCTTAAAAGAGATTCGGGGGTCCGGGTTCAGGTTATACAATAGGGAGTTGTCAATTACCCATCCTATATGTGGTTATCCACAGGATATTAGCTTTAGGTTTCGCTTTGTACTTGATGGTGTTTATCCGTTAATGGGTTGGGAAAGTTTCTAAGGAAGTATGAGAGAGTGAGTGAGTTTTTGTTGATTTTCGGGTTTTCCCGATGTTTTTGGTAAGGTACTGGTCCTAAGTTTTGATTGATGTGTGAAGGTACTAGTGTCATACCCCAAATTTTGACCACTAAGATTTCCCATCATTCTGCAAATCATCATCACAATATGGATGAACCATCATGCCTCATCAAATGCCTCATGGGTTGTTGAGCATTCACTACAATCAAAATTAGGGTTTCAAGCCCTCTCAGAGTTCTTAGACAAAGGATCAATCAAGGATTGACATGATCTTCAACTTGTCTAACCTCTAAAATATCTACAATGGATCAAAAGGACTCCCACTTCAAGGATTAAGCACAAGGATGCTCCCTTCTAGGTGGATCAAGTCTCAAGATCGACAGTGTCACCAAATTAGGATTTTGGTTGACCAGGGCCTCCAGTTCGAAATTTTCCTCTGGGCATGAGCCAAAGATCCAAAACATAACCTAATATACTCCATGGAACCCCATGGACCCAATCATCAAGTCAATTTTGCCTCAGGGGATGCATACATCAAAAATCAGGAATTAGGGTTTCTTGACCTAATTCACCCCTAAGTTGACTTTTGGGACAAATGATGAACCAAGACCTCAAGAGATGATTTGAGGGTCTCTAATATACTATATTGATCCATTTGGAACAATGGATTAATCCAAGAAGCGTGAGTAACAAGTCTCAATTTCATCTGCACCACAATTAGGGTTTCGCGAGGAAAATCAACTGTCACTTTGACTTTTGACCAGGACAAGCTCCTAAACCCTAAGACATGATTTAATATACCCTATGACACCCATGGAACATGTCCATCAAGTTTGATTTAGGTCAAGGACATGATTTCCTGAAGAATTGCACAGTTTGGAATTCATTTGATAAAAAGTCAACAGTGCACCAAAGTCAACTTTGACTTTTTGAGATTTTTCACCCAAATGGATTTTTAACCCTAAAATGATGTTAATGTATGATTTGAATCATCATTCATCAAGAAAAATCAAAGAAAGTGGGATAACTTGTAAAATGGGTAACCATAAAAACTTAGAAAAATTTCTAAGTTATGGAAAAAGTGACACTAATGTGCCAACTTTGGAGGACCATAACTCCTAAACCACAAGGCCATTGTTCCCCATTCAGAGCTTGATTTGTAGATCTCATTGCCCTCTACAAAAGCTTCATACTGACCTATGTCCAAATTCCTCATGGATTTTGAGTTATGGAGTGATCAAAAATCAAGAAAAGTCACTTTGTTCCAACACTTAGTGAAAACTTCACTAAGTCAGAATCTGCCTTTACTTTTTTCCAAATGTAGGGGGATTTTTCACTTGGATTCAAAAGAGATCAAAACCAAACATGTTCAAACAGTTGTTGTATCATGTAATGGCTTTCCAAAATGGCCAAGAACATTTCCAAATTCAATTTGAGCTATGAGATATGACATTGGCAAGATGCCTTGCTGAAATCTGCCAAGGCAAGGCAGATTTTTGCACTTTTGGTCGATTTACCAAAATCAGCCAAATCCAAACACTCCTATCCACTTGGAAACCTCTGAGGATTGAATCTAAAGGGGACAATCACTGAGCCAAGCCTCCAAAGTCTTTGGAACAAGAAATAGCATGTCGAACCTAGAATTGCCAAAATAGGGACAAGACTTCAATTTTGGATTGGAGCATTCAATGGAAGCATCAAGGTGGCATGGACTGAGCTCTTAGTAACTGAATTCAGTCAAGGCTTATCCAAGACCAAGGGGACCAGCAGCCTGTGTCCTAACCTCTAGTCAATGGCTAGAGGAGACTTGGATTTTCATTTGCCAACATTGGCCAAACCTACTCAGTAGTTGCCATTGACTATTCCTTGCAAAACAAACTTGCTCTACTATAAATAGAGCTCAATTGTGATCAGTTTAAGTACACCAAAGGCCTACAACACTTGCCTTTCTCAAAAACCACTTCTCACTCTAAAAAATGCCTTTCTTATCAAGTCACTATCGGGTTTTTCATTAGAGAGCAATTCCACTCAAACCAATCACACACACACCTCACATACATCATATAGAAGTGATCCAAACACTCACATAACATCTGGAACACCAAAATCACAAAGTCACCAGCCAGTTGCTCAAGTTCTTGACAGATTTGCAGTTGGGGTACCATCTCAAGTTCCAGATCATTCCAATCTATTACAAGCATTCATACACACTCCATGGCACCTAGGGAAGCTATCCAGATCATTGGAACCTAGCTGTAACGCCTCCAACACAAAACACGATCACCAGCTGCAAGAGGTAAGCATGAGCTCTTCTAACTCTATGATCCATGCAATTTTTGCTGCACAATAATTTGGCCATATGTTCATAATCATGCATGGAATGTTTTCCCTCAATAAATTGCATTGTTTGAATCGTGTGTGAAATTTCTGAACCTTCATGCAGAAATTAGGGTTATTGAGGTTTCTCTTTGATTTCTTATTCCATGTTAAAAATAAATGAAATTAAAGACCATAGACATGATCGTGAGGTTAAAACGAGTTGATTGATATGTAGATTGCATGATATAATCAAGTATTCAGTGAGATTGGATAGAAAATGCAAATCTGGGAAACTAAGAACACGCGCGTGTTCTTGCCTTTGTTCTTGGCGCCATTTTCAAATATTTGAATATTTGAATTTTGTGATTTTATTTAATTGATTCAAAAATTAATTTCTCTCTGAGTTTTAATGATTTTGAGTTGATTCTTTTTTCGATAATTCACAAAAATGTTAAAATATTTTATTTTATCAAAAAATCCCAAAAATATTATTTATTTCATATAATTGATATTTTTGCAAAGAATTAATGTTTTATTTGTTTTTGCCATTTAAAATGTTTTTTCCCTCTTGATTTTGTAACTTTTAATGCCTTCTAATTATTTTGTAGGTCAATACTTAATTTTTGAAGCATTAATCCAAGATCACAATTTGTTTTCCATATGTTACACAATTTTGATCATTTTAATTGAATTTTTATTCAATTAAAACACATTTTGAAAAAAAATTAGGGTTTTTGGATTAATTCAACCCTCATAAATCATTTTCAAAACACTTTGGGCCTCTAATAGAGTGTAAGACCCAATCTTTTTTTTGACCAAATCATTTTTGGGCCTCAGTGTATTGTATAAGTCCCGATACCGTCAAAAACAAACGGCACGATCGTCGCCTTTTGAAAAATAACAATTGGGCCTCTCCTCAAGCTATAAGACCCATTCAAAACTTTTGGGCCTCTAATAGAGTGTAAGACCCAATCACCTTTTAACCAAAAACAACTTTGGACCTCACTTATTGTATAAGTCCCTCAGCGTTAAAAGAAAACCTCGGCGCGATTGTCATTCTAAACGGAAAAATCATTTGGGCCTACCCTCGTGTTATAAGCCCCACTCTTTTTCTTTAAAAACTTTTTGGGCCTCTTGAGAGAGTGTAAGACCCATCCCTTTGTACAGAAAACCTTTTTGGGCCACAGTCACTTGTATAAGTCCCTCGGTACAAATTCAACAGTGTAATCACTGGTAAAACCCTGGGCCTCTCCTTGAGCTGTAAGCCCCAAATCTTTCTTTTTCAAAGCACTTTCTCCTTTGATTTTGAATATACTGTTGTTTTCAATCTGTCTTTGTTGAACAACTAACCAAACAGCATGGAAGCTCTACAACCGAGTAAGTGTTTATCCGTTTTCATTTACCGCTTTCATATACATATAACTGTATTGTGGGGCTGTTTCGCTGTAAGTCTTCTTTCATAAACTCATATCAACTGTGTAATAATAGTATAGATATTTAGAGTTTCCCCGGCAACTACGTCTAGAACTAGGTAAAGTCGTTTCGTTTATTCGTAGAAATAGACAGCTAAATCCCCAATAGGATCACCAGATACAGTCTTCTCTTCGGCTGTCCTCATTAGGAATTGTCAAGAAACTCTACTCCTAGAGATGAATGTATTCTCCCTGAATGGTATCTTTGAGTTTCTTCCAAATTCTAGGACTTTCCTGGCTTGATCTATTCCTCTTGGATAGCCTGTCTTGAATTTCTCGGGGTTTGGGGACCCACGGGCTTCTTAAAAGCATCGACTTCCTCTTGGGCATCGTTCAAGGACCCACAGGCTTCCTAAAAGCAACCCCGCCTCCTCTTGGGCTTAGTACAAGGACCCTTCGGCTTCTTAGAAGTATTCACAGCCTCCTCTTAGGCTTCGTATGATGATTTCTTCCCCCGGGAATGATTGCCTCCTCTTGGGCTTAGTACAAGGACCCGTCGGCTTCTTAAAAGCTTCCAGCCTTCTCTTGGGCTTCATACAAATTGTCCCGATGACCTCCTAGAGGTATAGGAACAGAACCTAGTCATCTTCATAGAACAGTCCTTTCAAAGAGTCTACTACTGTTTCTTAAAGCATAGTACAAAAGATGAAACTCTAGACTTGGAAATTCTAATTTCCTTGAGTCTCAAAGACATTCTCAAGCTCCTTTTAAGAATAGGAAGGAACCCCGTGGACTCGGACAGACTCAATACCCTTTGGATTTCGCGTTTCCTTAAAGAATAAGGAAAATCCTGATCCTTGGAACAAATCTCTAAGTGCAAACATTACTCATATAAGAACTGATTTTCTCTTTAAATCAGCATACTGGACCTGTCACTCAACTGAAACAGTCATACTAGCCTCCTCTTGGGCTTTGTACAATGATTCTCCCCAGCGGAGCTAACAATTTTAGCCTCCATCTCGGGCTTCGTACGAGATACAAAAGACTCCCTCTATGAGTCAAACAACGTTTAGCCTCTCTCTCGGGCTTTGTACGAGACACATAAGAGACTCCCTCGTTGAGTCAATCACCCTTTCGCCTCCATCTCGGGCTTTATACGAGATATAAAAAGGTTCTTATTGAGCCAAACAAACTTTAGCCTCCATCTCGGGCTTTGTACGAGATACAAAAACACTCTCTTGTTGAGTATAAAAGATCCTCTTGTGGGATCAACCCCACATAGCCTCCTCTTAGGCTTTGTATAAGAAAACCACGAGTTGATCCAATCAACCTTTTAGCATTAAAGTTGTGCCTCATTCACAGTACACAAACATCAACAACTCCCTCCCCTTCATCTAATTGCAGTAAGCGGCAAGCCTCTGGATCATCTACATCCATGCCACTGTCCCTCTTTTAGCATGAGAAATTCCTAAGGAAAGATAGCATTGCTCTACACTGAGTTAAAGTCTTCTCCTTCAGGTTAAAAATCTCCTATAAAGGAAATTATGGCATTGCTGGATTCACACATCCCGGTTAAAGTAATTCTCCTTTATAAACAGTTGTGACATACAACCCCCTCTTTAGAGATGACAAATTCTCTCTAAATGCCAAACCACCTTCAGCTTCACATCTTGGGCTTTGAACAAGATACAAACCACCTTTCGCTTCACGTCTTGGGCTTTGAACAAAACACCAAAACAACCATTTCCTCCCATAGAATAGGAGGAACTACGAACGCTCTGATTTCCCTATTTCGGTAAACGGGAATACGTAGGCATAAGATTGAAAGAAAAGATCTTAGCGAGCACGCTAAACAAAAACCCAAAATCCCATACTTTCATATACATCCGTCCTAACATCTCAACCGATAGCCTAAAACACCCATTTTCAAAAAAATAACCAAGGAGAGACCCCGAATCTTTGTAGCATCTGTAAACCAACAGTTTTGACTGTTTAACCTCAGTATGCAAGCAGGGTTAGTTGGAGACATCTATTTCCCTTCCTTCATCAGCTTTAATAGGATAAAAACTGAATCGAACTGTAGTACTAAAACGATCGTGCTTCGCAACCACATCCAAAAATCACTCGCTACAGACAGACCACCTTATCGCTGGTTTTTGGGTTTCTCCCCACAATGAGGAGGGGGATCTACTTTCTGATTTCTTATTTATCCCATGAAGCTGGAAGGGAAAGGGAAACTATCGAAAACTAACCTTTCACGTGGATGTTTAACTGAACAAACGCTTAAAAGAGATTTGGGGGTCCGGGTTCAGGTTATACAATAGGGAGTTGTTAATTACCCATCCTATATATGGTTATCCACAGGATATTAGCTTTAGGTTTCGCTTTGTACTTGATGGTGTTTATCCGTTAATGGGTTGGGAAAGTTTCTTAGGAAGTATGAGAGAGTGAGTGAGTTTTTGTTGATTTTCGGGTTTTCTCGATGTTTTTGGTAAGGTATTGGTCCTAAGTTTTGATTGATGTGTGAAGGTACTAGTGTCATACCCCAAATTTTGACCACTAAGATCTCCCATCATTGTGCAAATCATCATCACAATATGGATGAACCATCATGCCTCATCAAATGCCTCATGGGTTGTTGAGCATTCACTACAATCAAAATTAGGGTTTCAAGCCCTCTCAGAGTTCTTAGACAAAGGATCAATCAAGGATTGACATGATCTTCAACTTGTCTAACCTCTAAAATATCTACAATGGATCAAAAGGACTTCCACTTCAAGGATTAAGCACAAGGATGCCCCCTTCTAGGTGGATCAACTCTCAAGATCGACAGTGTCACCAAATTAGGGTTTTGGTCGACCAGGGCCTCCAGTTCAAAATTTTCCTCTGGGCATGAGCCAAAGATCAAAAACATAACCTAATATACTCCATGGAACCCCATGGACCCAATCATCAAGTCAATTTTTCCTCAGGGGATGCATACATCAAAAATCAGGAATTAGGGTTTCTTGACCTAATTCACCCCTAAGTTGACTTTTGGGACAAATGATGAACGAAGACCTCAAGAGATGATTTGAGGGTCTCTAATATACTATATTGATCCATTTGGAACAATGGATTAATCCAAGAAGCTTGAGCAACAAGTCTCAATTTCATCTGCACCACAATTAGGGTTTCGCGAGAAAAGTCAACTGTCACTTTGAATTTTGACCAGGACATGCTCCTAAACCCTAAGACATGATTTAATATACCCTATGACACCCATGGAACATGTCCATCAAGTTTGATTTAGGTCAAGGACATGATTTCCTGAAGAATTGCACAGTTTGGAATTCATCTGATAAAAAGTCAACTGTGCACCAAAGTCAACTTTGACTTTTTGAGATTTTTCACCCAAATGGATTTTTAACCCTAAAATGATGTTAATGTATGATTTGAATCATCATTCATCAAGAAAAATCAAAGAAAGTTGGATAACTTGTAAAATGGGTAACCATAAAAACTTAGAAAAATTTCTAAGTTATGGAAAAAGTGACACTAATGTGCCAACTTTGGAGGACCATAACTCCTAAACCACAAGGCCATTGTTCCCCATTCAGAGCTTGATTTGTAGATCTCACTGCCCTCTACAAAAGCTTCATACTGACCTATGTCCAAATTCCTCATGGATTTTGAGTTATGGAGTGATCAAAATCAAGAAAAGTCACTTTGTTCCAACACTTAGTGAAAATTTCACTAAGTCAGAATCTGGCTTTACTTTTTTCCAAATGTAGGGGGATTTTTCACTTGGATTCAAAAGAGATCAAAACCAAACATGTTCAAACAGTTGTTGTATCATGTAAGGGCTTTCCAAAATGGCCAAGAACATTACCAAATTCAATTTGAGCTATGAGATATGACATTGGCAAGATGCCTTGCTGAAATCTGCCAAGGCAAGGCAGATTTTTGCACTTTTGGTCGATTTACCAAAATCAGCCAAATCCAAACACTCCTATTCACTTGGACACCTCTGAGGATTGAATCTAAAGGGGACAATCACTGAGCCAAGCCTCCAAAGTCTTTGGAACAAGAAATAGCATGTCGAACCTAGAATTGTCAAAATAGGGACAAGACTCCAATTTTGGATTGGAGCATTTAATGGAAGCATCAAGGTGGCATGGACTGAGCTCTTAGCAACTGAATTTAGTCAAGGCTTATCCAAGACCAAGGGGACCAGCAGCCTGTGCCCTAACCTCTAGTCAATGGCTAGAGGAGACTTGGATTTTCATTTGCAGACATTGGCCATACCTACTCAGCAGTTGCCATTCACTATTCCTTGCAAAACAAACTTGCTCTACTATAAATAGAGCTCAATTATGACCAGTTTAAGTACACCAAAGGCCTACAACACTTGCCTTTCTCAAAAACCACTTCTCACTCTAAAAAATGCCTTTCTTAGCAAGTCACTATCGGGTTTTTCATTAGAGAGCAATTCCACTCAAACCAATCACACACACACACACCTCATATACATCACATATGAGCTGATTAAACACTAAACAACAACTGGAACACTGATTTCTCAGAATCACCAGTCAATTGCTCAAGGTTTTAACCAAGTTGCAGTTGAGATGCCATGAAGTGATCCTGCCATTCTCAGTCAAGTCCAAGCATTCAAACACACTCCATAGGGTGTAGGGAAGCTGTTCAGATCATCACAATTCATCCGTAACACCTCCTACTCAGAAATCAATTTGCTCTTGCAGTCACGACCTAGAGGTAAGCTTAAACTTGGTCATCTCTCAATCTATGCATATTTCCTCGCACAATACTTTTGCCAAATGTTCATAATTATGCATGGAATGTTTCCCCTCAAGTAATTGCTTTGTTTGAATAGTGTATTAAAAATCCCAGCCTTCATGCAGAAATTAGGGTTCTTAAGGATTTATCGTGATTTCTTGTTTTATGCTTAATTTAAATGAAATTAATTGTCATAAACATGATCGTGAGGTTGAGACGAGCATATTGATATGTGGATTGCATGATATAATCAAGTATTCAGTGAGATTGGATAGAAAATGCAAATCAGCCAAACCCAGAACACGCGCGTGTTCTTCAGCTGTTCTTGGCGCCATTTCTTTCAAATTCAAATATTTGAATTTTGTGATTTTATTTAATTGATTCAAAAATTAATTTCTCTCTGAGTTTTAATGATTTTGAGTTGATTCTTTTTTTGATAATTCACAAAAATGTTAAAATATTTTATTTTATTAAAAAATCCCAAAAATATTATTTATTTCATATAATTGATATTTTTGCAAAGAATTAATGTTTTATTTGTTTTTGCCATTTAAAATGTTTTTTCCCTCTTGATTTTGTAACTTTTAATGCCTTCTAATTATTTTGTAGGTCAATACTTAATTTTTGAAGCATTAATCCAAGATCACAATTTGTTTTCCATATGTTAAACAATTTTGATCATTTTAATTGAATTTTTATTCAATTAAAACACATTTTGAAAATAAATTAGGGTTTTTGGATTAATTCAACCCTCATAAATCATTTTCAAAACACTTTGGGCCTCTAATAGAGTGTAAGACCCAATATTTTTTTTGACCAAATCATTTTTGGGCCTCAGTGTATTGTATAAGTCCCGATACCGTCAAAAACAAACGGCACGATCGTCGCCTTTTGAAAAATAACAATTGGGCCTCTCCTCGAGCTATAAGACCCATTCAAAACTTTTGGGCCTCTAATAGAGTGTAAGACCCAATCCCCTTTTAACCAAAAACAACTTTGGACCTCACTTATTGTATAAGTCCCTTTGCGTTAAAAGAAAACCTCGGCGCGATCGCCATTTTTAACGAAAAAATCATTTGGGCCTACCCTCGTGTTATAAGCCCCACTCTTTTTCTTTAAACCTTTTTTGGGCCTCTTGAGAGAGTGTAAGACCCATCCCTTTGTACAGAAAACCTTTTTGGGCCACAGTCACTTGTATAAGTCCCTCTTTACAAATTCAACAGTGCAATCATTGGTAAAACCCTGGGCCTCTCCTTGAGCTGTAAGCCCCAAATCTTTCTATTTCAAAGCACTTTCTCCTTTGATTTTGAATATACTGTTGTTTTCAATCTGTCTTTGTTGAACAACTAACCAAACAGCATGGAAGCTCTACAACCGAGTAAGTGTTTATCCGCTTTCATTTACCGCTTTCATATACATATAACTGTATTGTGGGGCTATTTCGCTGTAAGTCTTCTTTCATAAACTCATATCAACTGCGTAATAATAGTATAGATATTTAGAGTTTCCCCGGCAACTACGTCTAGCATTAAGCCCGTTGATCACTCTTAAATAGTCAAAACTAGAGCCCCATAGGATTACCAGACACAGTCTTCCCTCCTCTTGGGGTTAAACAACATGGAGACATGAAAGGCAGCATTCTCGGTGAACCCTTTCATAAACTGTCACCTTTAGAAGTTGTCAAAGAAACTCTACTCCTCAGAGATGATCTCTTCTCCATGAATGGCATCTCTTGAGTTTCTTCCAAATTCTCGAACTTTCCTGGCTTGATCTATTCTTTGTGAATAGCTTGTCTTGAACTTCTCGGGGTTTGGGGACCCACAGGCTTCTTAAAAGCACTTGTCAAGAAACTCTACTCCCCAGAGATGATCTCTTCTCCGTGAATGGGATCTCTTGAGTTTCTTCCAAATTCTAGAACTTTCCTGGCTTGATCTATTCCTCGTGGATAGCCTGTCTTGAATTTCTCGGGGTTTGGGGACCCACGGGCTTCTTAAAAGCATCGGCCTCCTCTTGGGCATCGTACAAGGACCCACAGGCTTCCTAAAAGCATCCCCGCCTCCTCTTGGGCTTAGTACAAGGACCTCTCGACTTCTTAGAAGTATTCACAGCCTCCTCTTAGGCTTCGTATAATGATCTCTTCCTCCGGGAATGATAGCCTCCTCTTGGGCTTCGTACAAGGACCCGTCGGCTTCTTAAAATCTTCCAGCCTCCTCTTAGGCTTCGTACAAATTGTCCCGACGACCTCCTAGAGGTATAGGAACAGAACCTAGTCATCTTCATAGAACAGTCCTTTCCAAGAGTCTACTACTGTTTCTCAAAGCATAGTACAAAAGATGAAACTCTAGACACAGACAGTCTAATATCCTTGAGTCTCCAAGACATTCTCAAGTGACCCCTTCGTTAAATAGGAAGGAAACCCGTAGACTCGGACAGTCTCAATACCCTTTGGATTTCCCATTTCCTCAAAGACAAGGAAATATCCCTGATCATCGAATCAAATCCTTGATTACAGCATTGCTCATATAAGAACTGATTTTCTCTTTTAAAATCAGTATACTGGACCTGTCACTCAACTGAAACAGCACCATAGCCTCCTCTTGGGCTTTGTACAATGATTTTCCCCAGCGGAGTCAAACAACGTTTAGCCTCTCTCTCGGGCTTCATACGAGACACACAAAAACTCTCTTGTTGAGTCAGATAGCCTCCATCTCGGGCTTTATACGAGATACTAAGAGACTTCCTCGTTGAGTTAATCACCCTTTCGCCTCCATCTCGGGCTTTGTACGAGATACAAAACAAAAATTCTCTTGTTGAGTCAGATAGCCTCCATCTCGGGCTTTATACGAGATACTAAAAGATTCCCTCGTTGAGTCAAAACCTTTTAGCCTCTCTCTCGGGCTTTGTATGAGACACATATTAGCCTCCTCTTAGGCTTTGTATAAGGAAAACCTATTAGTCTCCTCTTAGGCTTTGTATAAGGAAAACCTTTTAGCCTCCTCTTAGGCTTTGTATAAGAAAACCACTGGTTGAGTCAATCAACCTTTTCGCATCAAAGCTGTGCCTCGTTCACAGTACACAAACATCAACAACTCCTTCCCCTTCATCTAACTACTGTAAGCAGCAAGCCTCTGGACCATCTATATCCATGCCACTGTCCCTCTTTTAGCATGAGAAATTCCTAAGGAAAGATAACATTGCTCTAAACTGAGTTAAAGTCTTCTCCTTCAGGTTAAAAATCCCCTATAAAGGAAATTATGGCATTGTCGGATTCACAAATCCCGGTTAAAGTAATTCTCCTTTATAAACAGTTGTGACATACAACCCCCTCTTTAGAGACGACAAATTCTCTCTAAAGTCAAACCCGTTTAGCTTCACATCTTGGGCTTTGAACAAGATACAGACTACCTTTAGCTTCACGTCTTGGGCTTTGAACAAGACACCAAAACAACCATTTCCTCCCATAGAATAGGAGGAACTACGAACGCTCTGATTTCCCTGTTTCGGTAAACGGGAATACGTAGGCATAAGATTAAAAGAAAAGATCTTAGCGAGCACACTAATAAAAAACCCTAAATCTCATACTCTCACATATCTATCAAAAAGCATCAGTCCTAACATCCTAATCCTTGTTCCCCGCCAGAAGTCTATCATTCTGTCAAAATAACACAAGAAAGGCCCCACCACATTGATCGCATCCGTAACCTAACAGACCGCTGTTTAACCTCAGTTTGCAAGCAGGGTTAATTGGAGACATCTATTTCCCTTCCTTCATCAGCTTTAATAGGATAAAAAATGTATCGACCGGTAGTAAACAAACCCAGAGAGCGACAGCGCTTAAGAACCGCGTCCAAAATCGCTCGCTACAACTAGGCCTAGAGTTTTGATTGGTATGCGAAGGTACTGGACCTAGAGTTTTGATTGGTATGCTCGCTAAGATTTCGCAAACTTATGCCTACGTATTCCTGTTTAAATGAAATAAGGAAATCAGAGCAATCATAGTTCCTCCTATTCTAAGGGAGTAAAAAGATATTTGGTGTCTTGTTCAAAGCCCAAGATTGAAGCTAAAAGGTTTGACTGAGAGAGAATTTGTCATCTCTAAAGGGAGACTGTTGATTTTTGTGTGCCTTGATCAAAGCCCAAGGTTGAAGCTAAGAGGTTGATTGACTCCACTGCGGGAAATCCTTACCCAAAGCCTAAGAGGAGGCTGGATAAGACCAACTCAACAAGAGAGGGTATATATTGGTGTCTTGTACAAAGCCCAAGATTGAGGCAAAAAAAGAGACTGACTCTTTGGGGATATCATTATACAAAGCCTAAGAGGAGGCTGGCAGTTTGACTTTTCCGGGGAAAATGTTCTATATGTCTTGTACAAAGCCCAAGATTGAGGCTAAAAAAGGATTTTGACTCCGCCGGGGAGGTTTGTATGTGTCTTGTACAAAGCCCAAGATTGAGGCTGAAATGGGAAATTTAACTGACTTAGGTGAGGATATTTTTATGTGTCTTGTACAAGGCCCAAGATTGAGGTTGAAATGAGTTTGACTCTGGTTGGGAAATCATTCCTCAAAGCCTAAAAGAAGGCTGGGAGGAAGGGACTTCGCTGGGGAAGATATTTGTCCCAAGCTTAAGAGATGAAGATTTATGTCTTGTACAAAGCCCAAGATTGAGGCTAAAAGGGTTTGACTCAACAAGAGAGCGCTTTTATCTATCCTGTACAAAGCCCAGGATTATGGCTGAACAAGCTGGAGAAATTATTCTACACAACTTGAGAGGAGGCTAGCTCTTGCTAGGGGAAATATTTACATCAAACCTATGAGGAGGCTGAAAAAAGATTGACTCAATAAGAGAGTATTTTTGTCTGTCTCGTACAAAGCTCGAGATTGAGGCTAAAAAGGTTGACTCAACAAGAGAGTACTGAAAGGTGACTGACTCAACAAGAGAGTCTGAAAAGGTGATTGACTCAACAAGAGAGTCTAAAAAGTTGATTGACTCAATAAAAGAGTCTGAAAAGTGATTGACTCAATAAGAGAGTCTGAAAAGGTTAGCTCTGCTGGGGAGAATCATTGTACAAAGCCCAAGAGAAGGCTAACTGTGCCGAGGAAAGGTCATTATACAAAGCCTAAGAGGAGGCTATGTTCTGTCCGGGATAGTTGAGATCCCGAGGCAGGTCCAAATGGGGGAATCAACTCTTGTTGAGGATTAAAGAAGAGTTGAGGTATTAGGAACCTTGAGGTTCTGATTTGGGATATTGTTACACTGATGATAACCTAACCCTGGTTAGGGAATTTTTTAGGAGAGAGACGGGGTTTTGGCCCTGTTGGAGATTGATAAAAAATGACAGGGATTTCTTCCTATGTTTGTAGGGAACTTGAGAATGTCTTTGAGACTCAAGGGGATTAGACTGTCCGAGTCTACTGGTGTGGAAGAGTTTTTATCTTTTGTATGATGCCCAAGAGGAGGGGGGTGTATTGAGGGATGAGAATCAACCCTAAATTGATCTGAGATTTGACACTGGAAAGACTGCTCTAGCAAAGGATGACTAAGTTCTATCTTATACCTTTAAGAGGTCGTCAGGGTCCTTGTATTAAGCCTAAGAGAAGGCATGAGAACTTCTAAGAAGCCGGAGGGTCTCATTTTTGTGATCTTTTGCAAAAAGAACCAATAAAAAATAATTAAAATTGAGAGAGAAATTAATTTTTCAAATCATTTACAATAATATGATAAATATTAAAAAAAAGTGGAAAAAGTGGTAAAAAAGGGTTTGGGGCGAGGGGGATTAGAACCCCAGACCTCCAAGTCACAGCGCATGCCTTCTACCATTGGGATGGTGATACATCCGTGTATCAAAACCACCCCATGAATACATAAGGGATGCCTTGTTCTAGGTCTGGGCAAGGCAAGGCAAGGCCAGCTTTTGGGCCAAAAACGTAAAGGTTGTAACTTCCTCATTTCTCCATGGATTGGGACAAAATTTAGGTTTATCCTGCCTAGAATTTCACAAGGAATCTAATGGTGCCCTTGGTTTTTTCTGATGAGGTCCCCATTTTAAAACCCGATGGTGTTTTTGAAATAGGCCTATAATTGCATTTTCTATGCTACCTCATGTTACAGGCAAAAATTGCATGGTAAATTGGTTCAAACACAACATATACAACATGCATGAGAGGTGTATGATCAGTGGACTTCAAAGCAATGCATATTTCAAAGAGTTCAAGTTGTGATGCTTACCTCTTTGGGAGCATTTTGTGCTATCTGTAAAGTTCCTTGTGCCAGAAATAGTTTGATGCTTTAGACACTCTCAATTGATCCCTTAGAAGCTTTTAGAATGATCACCACCAGCTGGAATCCTCAGGAACAAGTTTGAGCTCTTTCTTGCAAAAGGGGAAAAACTGACCAATATGGCATCTCTCTCAAATGGTGTTCCAGATGTGGGGAACCATTTGGGACAGTTCAAGAATGATATTTGGAGTGTGTTTGGGGTTTTATCTGGTTTTGAAAGTGACTGAATCAAGACATGGCTTGAAAATTGCAAAAAAGTCCAATTTTGAGGTTTCGAGATGGGACTTTGTGAGTTTGGTGTTACAGGTCACATATGAGAGTTTGGACAGCTTAGATATGACATATTGGATGTGTTTGGATCATGACCTGTGATGGAATTGCTCTCTAACTCAAAAACTCAGAGATGCCTTGCAAAAGAAGGCATTTTGGCCTAAAGAGAGGGATTTTGAGGAAAGCATCAGTTTGGGTGCTTTGGTGTGCTCAAACTGATCACAATTGAGCTCAATTTATAGTGTGTCAAGTTTGTTTTGGCATCAATAGTGAATGGAGGCTGCAGCAGGCCTTTGGCAATTGTTATGCAAAAGGAATCTCAAGTCTCCTCTAGCCATTGACTTGAGATTAGAGCACAAGCTTTGTAGCTTTGGTTCAGAGATAAACTAGGACTGAATTCAGTTGGAATAGGCTCAGTTCATGACACCTTGGTGCATCCATTGAATGCTTGGAAACAAAATTGGAGTCTTGGCACTTTTTAGCTCTTTTAGGTTTGGCATGGCTACTTGTAGATTCTGGGACTTTGGAGGCTTGGAGATCAGATCATCCCCCTTGGATATTATCCTCTAATGTGTCCAAATTGATGACAAGGCTTGGATTTATCAGATTTGGACAAATCGAGCAAAATGTACAAGTTCTGCCTTAGAAAAACCAGTTCAGGATGCCATGTTCCAAGGGTTGTATATCCTTGCTCAAATGGAATTTGGAGATGAGCTGGTACTTGTTGGAAAGCCCTCATGGCATACTTCAACTTTGATGTTTACCCCTAGACCTGGTTTGACTTGGATCAAGGTGAAAATTGCCCCTATATTTTGGAAAAAGTAAGGCAGATTCTGACTTAGTGATAATTTCACTAAGTGTTGGAAAAATGTCATTTTCATGTTTTTAGCCATTCTGATCACTCCATAATTAAAAATACATGAAGAATTGGAATGAGATGTAGTTGACACTTTTAAAGTGTGCAATGAGAGCTACAAATCCAGCTTTGGACCATCCAAAATGGTTGCTTGGATCTCAAGTTATGGTCCTTGGAAGTTGGTACCCTAGCCACTTTGTTCCATAACTTAGAAAAATTCTAAGTTTTTTTATGGTTACCCCTTTTACAAGTTAACTCATTTTCTTTGATTTTTCTTGATGAATGATGATTCAAATCACATATTAACATTGTTTTAAGGTCAAAGAACCTTGGTTGACCAAAAATTCAAAAAGTCAAACTTTGGATTTTTGTACAGTTGACTTTTTATCTGATGAAATCCAAACTGTACGATCCTTTCTGAGATCAAATCCTTGATCTAAATTAAACCTAATGGATATATTCCATAGGTGTTATAGGGTGTATTGAATCATGTCCCAAGGTTTGTGAGCATGTCCTGGTCTAAAGTAAAAGATACAATAGACTTTTTCCTTGAAAACCCTAATTGTGGTCCAGATGAAATTGAAACATGTGCATCAAGCTTCTTGGATCAATCCATTGTTGCAAATGGATCCATGTAGTGTATTGGAGGCCCTCAAATCATGTCTTGAGATCTTGGCTCATGCTTTGTCCCAAAAGTCAACTTAGGGGTGAATTAGGTCAAGAAACCCTAATTCCTGATTTTTGTGTAAATGCATCCCCTGAGGTCCCTTGGAGTATCTTGGGTTGTGCTTTAAAGCATTGGCTCGTTCCAAGATGAAAATTTTCAGCTGGAGGCCTCAGTCGACCAAATCCCAAATTTGGTGACACTGGCGATCTTGAGGCTTGATCCACTTAAAATGTTGCAACCTTGAGCTTGATTCTTGATGTGGGAGTCCTCTTGATCCTTTATGGGGTTTGAGAGTTTAGACAAGTTGAAGATCATGTCATTCCTTGATTGATCCTTTGTCTAAGGCTCTGAGAGGGCTTGAAACCCTAATTCTTGATTGTGGTGAATGCTCAAACATCTCTGAGGATATTGATTGAGGCATGTTGGTTCATCCATATTGTGGTAATGATTTGCACAATGATGGGAAATCTTAATGGTCAAAATTTGGGGTATGACACCAACGCAGCTCAAAGTTCTTTCTTATCAACATGCATGAGAGGTGTATGATCAGTGGACTTCAAAGCAATGCATATTTCAAAGAGTTCAAGTTGTGATGCTTACCTCTTTGGGAGCATTTTGTGCTATCTGCGAAGTTCCTTGTGCCAGAAGTAGTTTGATGCTTTAGACACTCTCAATTGATCCCTTAGAAGTTTTTTGAATGATCACCACCAGCTGGAATCCTCAGGAACAAGTTTGAGCTCTTTCTTGCAAAAGGGGAAAAATGACCAATATAACAACTCTCTCAAATGGTGTTCCAGATGTGGGGAACCATTTGGCACAGTTCAAGGATGATATTTGGAGTGTGTTTGGGGTTTTACCTGGTTTCGAAAGTGACTGAATCAAGACATGGCTTGAAAAATGCAAAAAAGTCCAATTTTGAGGTTTCGAGACGGGACTTTGTGATTTTGGTGTTACAGGTCACATATGAGAGTTTGGACAGCTTAGATATGACATATTGGATGTGTTTGGATCATGAGCGGTGATGGAATTGCTCTCTAACTTAAAAACTCAGAGATGCCTTGCAAAAGAAGGCATTTAGGCCTAAAGAGAGTGATTTTGAGGAAAGCATCAGTTTGGGTGCTTTGGTGTGCTCAAACTGATCACAATTGAGCTCTATTATAGTGTGTCATGTTTGTTTTGTCATCAATAGTGAATGGAGGCTGCAGCAGGCCTTTGGCCAATGTTATGCAAAAGGAATCTCAAGTCTCCTCTAGCCATTGACTTGAGATTAGAGCACAGGCTTTGTAGCTTTGGTTCAGAGATAAACTTGGACTGAATTCAGTTGGAATAGGCTCAGTTCATGCCACCTTGGGGCATCCATTGAACGCTTGGAAACAAAATTGGAGTCTTGGCACTTTTTAGCTCTTTTAGGTTTGGCATGGCTACTTGTAGATTCTGGGACTTTGGAGGCTTGGAGATCAGATCATCCCCCTTGGATATTATCCTCTAATGTGTCCAAATTGATGACAAGGCTTGGATTTATCAGATTTGGACAAATCGAGCAAAATGCACAAGTTCTGCCTTAGAAAAACCAGTTCAGGATGCCATGTTCCAAGGGTTGTATATCCTTGCTCAAATGGAATTTGGAGATGAGCTGGTACTTGTTGGAAAGCCCTCATGGCATACTTCAACTTTGATGTTTACCCCTAGACCTGGTTTGACTTGGATCAAGGTGAAAATTGCCCCTATATTTTGGAAAAAGTAAGGCAGATTCTGACTTAGTGATAATTTCACTAAGTGTTAGAAAAATGTCATTTTCATGTTTTTAGCCATTCTGATCACTCCATAATTAAAAATACATGAAGAATTGGAATGAGATGTAGTTGACACTTTTAAAGTGTGCAATGAGAGCTACAAATCCAGCTTTGGACCATCCAAAATGGTTGCTTGGATCTCAAGTTATGGTCCTTGGAAGTTGGTACCCTAGCCACTTTGTTCCATAACTTAGAAAAATTCTAAGTTTTTTTACCGGTTACCCCTTTTACAAGTTAACTCATTTTCTTTTATTTTTCTTGATGAATGATGATTCAAATCACATATTAACATTGTTTTAGGGTCAAAGAACCTTGGTTGACCAAAAATTCAAAAAGTCAAACTTTGGATTTTTGTACAGTTGACTTTTTATCTGATGAAATCCAAACTGTACGATCCTTTCTGAGATCAAATCCTTGACCTAAATTAAACCTAATGGATATATTCCATAGGTGTTATAGGGTGTATTGAATCATGTCCCAAGGTTTGTGAGCATGTCCTGGTCTAAAGTAAAAGATACAATAGACTTTTTCCTTGAAAACCCTAATTGTGGTCCAGATGAAATTGAAACTTGTGCATCAAGCTTCTTGGATCAATCCATTGTTGCAAATGGATCCATGTAGTGTATTGGAGGCCCTCAAATCATGTCTTGAGATCTTGGCTCATGCTTTGTCCCAAAAGTCAACTTAGGGGTGAATTAGGTCAAGAAACCCTAATTCCTAATTTTTGTGTAAATGCATCCCCTGAGGTCCCTTGGAGTATCTTGGGTTGTGCTTTAAAGCATTGGCTCGTTCCAAGATGAAAATTTTCAGCTGGAGGCCTCAGTCGACCAAATCCCAAATTTGGTGACACTGGCGATCTTGAGGCTTGATCCACTTAAAATGTTGCAACCTTGAGCTTGATTCTTGATGTGGGATTCCTCTTGATCCTTTATGGGGTTTGAGAGTTTAGACAAGTTGAAGATCATGTCACTCCTTGATTGATCCTTTGTCTAAGGCTCTGAGAGGGCTTGAAACCCTAATTCTTGATTGTGGTGAATGCTCAAACATCTCTGAGGATATTGATTGAGGCATGTTGGTTCATCCATATTGTGGTAATGATTTGCACAATGATGGGAAATCTTAATGGTCAAAATTTGGGGTATGACACCAACGCAGCTCAAAGTTCTTTCTTATCAACATGCATGAGAGGTGTATGATCAGTGGACTTCAAAGCAATGCATATTTCAAAGAGTTCAAGTTGTGATGCTTACCTCTTTGGGAGCATTTTGTGCTATCTGTGAAGTTCCTTGTGCCAGAAGTAGTTTGATGCTTTAGACACTCTCAATTGATCCCTTAGAAGTTTTTTGAATGATCACCACCAGCTGGAATCCTCAGGAACAAGTTTGAGCTCTTTCTTGCAAAAGGGAAAAAATGACCAATATAACAACTCTCTCAAATGGTGTTCCAGATGTGGGGAACCATTTGGCACAATTCAAGGATGATATTTGGAGTGTGTTTGGGGTTTTACCTGGTTTTGAAAGTGACTGAATCAAGACATGGCTTGAAAAATGCAAAAAAGTCCAATTTTGAGGTTTCGAGACGGGACTTTGTTATTTTGGTGTTACAGGTCACATATGAGAGTTTGGACAGCTTAGATATGACATATTGGATGTGTTTGGATCATGAGCAGTGATGGAATTGCTCTCTAACTTAAAAACTCAGAGATGCCTTGCAAAAGAAGGCATTTAGGCCTAAAGAGAGTGATTTTGAGGAAAGCATCAGTTTGGGTGCTTTGGTGTGCTCAAACTGATCACAATTGAGCTCTATTATAGTGTGTGATGTTTGTTTTGTCATCAATAGTGAATGGAGGCTGCAGCAGGCCTTTGGCCAATGTTATGCAAAAGGAATCTCAAGTCTCCTCTCGCCATTGACTTGAGATTAGAGCACAGGCTTTGTAGCTTTGGTTCAGAGATAAACTTGGACTGAATTCAGTTGGAATAGGCTCAGTTCATGCCACCTTGGGGCATCCATTGAATGCTTGGAAACAAAATTGGAGTCTTGGCACTTTTTAGCTCTTTTAGGTTTGGCATGGCTACTTGTAGATTCTGGGACTTTGGAGGCTTGGAGATCAGATCATCCCCCTTGGATATTATCCTCTAATGTGTCCAAATTGATGACAAGGCTTGGATTTATCAGATTTGAACAAATCGAGCAAAATGCACAAGTTCTGCCTTAGAAAAACCAGTTCAGGATGCCATGTTCCAAGGGTTGTATATCCTTGCTCAAATGGAATTTGGAGATGAGCTGGTACTTGTTGGAAAGCCCTCATGGCATACTTCAACTTTGATGTTTACCCCTAGACCTGGTTTGACTTGGATCAAGGTGAAAATTGCCCCTATATTTTGGAAAAAGTAAGGCAGATTCTGACTTAGTGATAATTTCACTAAGTGTTGGAAAAATGTCATTTTCATGTTTTTAGCCATTCTGATCACTCCATAATTAAAAATACATGAAGAATTGGAATGAGATGTAGTTGACACTTTTAAAGTGTGCAATGAGAGCTACAAATCCAGCTTTGGACCATCCAAAATGGTTGCTTGGATCTCAAGTTATGGTCCTTGGAAGTTGGTACCCTAGCCACTTTGTTCCATAACTTAGAAAAATTCTAAGTTTTTTTATGGTTACCCCTTTTACAAGTTAACTCATTTTCTTTGATTTTTCTTGATGAATGATGATTCAAATCACATATTAACATTGTTTTAGGGTCAAAGAACATTGGTTGACCAAAAATTCAAAAAGTCAAACTTTGGATTTTTGTACAGTTGACTTTTTATCTGATGAAATCCAAACTGTACGATCCTTTCTGAGATCAAATCCTTGACCTAAATTAAACCTAATGGATATATTCCATAGGTGTTATAGGGTGTATTGAATCATGTCCCAAGGTTTGTGAGCATGTCCTGGTCTAAAGTAAAAGATACAATAGACTTTTTCCTTGAAAACCCTAATTGTGGTCCAGATGAAATTGAAACTTGTGCATCAAGCTTCTTGGATCAATCCATTGTTGCAAATGGATCCATGTAGTGTATTGGAGGCCCTCAAATCATGTCTTGAGATCTTGGCTCATGCTTTGTCCCAAAAGTCAACTTAGGGGTGAATTAGGTCAAGAAACCCTAATTCCTGATTTTTGTGTAAATGCATCCCCTGAGGTCCCTTGGAGTATCTTGGGTTATGCTTTAAAGCATTGGCTCGTTCCAAGATGAAAATTTTCAGCTGGAGGCCTCAGTCGACCAAATCCCAAATTTGGTGACACTGGCGATCTTGAGGCTTGATCCACTTAAAATGTTGCAACCTTGAGCTTGATTCTTGATGTGGGAGTCCTCTTGATCCTTTATGGGGTTTGAGAGTTTAGACAAGTTGAAAATCATGTCATTCCTTGATTGATCCTTTGTCTAAGGCTCTGAGAGGGCTTGAAACCCTAATTCTTGATTGTGGTGAATGCTCAAACATCTCTGAGGATATTGATTGAGGCATGTTGGTTCATCCATATTGTGGTAATGATTTGCACAATGATGGGAAATCTTAATGGTCAAAATTTGGGGTATGACACCAACGCAGCTCAAAGTTCTTTCTTATCAACATGCATGAGAGGTGTATGATCAGTGGACTTCAAAGCAATGCATATTTCAAAGAGTTCAAGTTGTGATGCTTACCTCTTTGGGAGCATTTTGTGCTATCTGCGAAGTTCCTTGTGCCAGAAGTAGTTTGATGCTTTAGACACTCTCAATTGATCCCTTAGAAGTTTTTTGAATGATCACCACCAGCTGGAATCCTCAGGAACAAGTTTGAGCTTTTTCTTGCAAAAGGGGAAAAATGACCAATATAACAACTCTCTCAAATGGTGTTCCAGATGTGGGGAACCATTTGGCACAGTTCAAGGATGATATTTGGAGTGTGTTTGGGGTTTTACCTGGTTTTGAAAGTGACTGAATCAAGACATGGCTTGAAAAATGCAAAAAAGTCCAATTTTGAGGTTTCGAGACGGGACTTTGTGATTTTGGTGTTACAGGTCACATATGAGAGTTTGGACAGCTTAGATATGACATATTGGATGTGTTTGGATCATGAGCAGTGATGGAATTGCTCTCTAACTTAAAAACTCAGAGATGCCTTGCAAAAGAAGGCATTTAGGCCTAAAGAGAGGGATTTTGAGGAAAATATCAGTTTGGGTGCTTTGGTGTGCTCAAACTTATCACAATTGAGCTTTATTATAGTGTGTCATGTTTGTTTTGTCATCAATAGTGAATGGAGGCTGCAGCAGGCCTTTGGCCAATGTTATGCAAAAGGAATCTCAAGTCTCCTCTAGCCATTGACTTGAGATTAGAGCACAGGCTTTGTAGCTTTGATTCAGAGATAAACTTGGACTGAATTCAGTTGGAATAGGCTCAGTTCATGCCACCTTGGGGCATCCATTGAATGCTTGGAAACAAAATTGGAGTCTTGGCACTTTTTAGCTCTTTTAGGTTTGGCATGGCTACTTGTAGATTCTTGGACTTTGGAGGCTTAGAGATCAGAACATCCACTTTGGATATTATCCTCTAATGTGTCCAAATTGATGACAAGGCTTGGATTTATCAGATTAGGACAAATCGAGCAAAATTCACAAGTTCTGCCTTGTAAAAACCAGTTCAGGATGCCATGTTCCATGGGTTGTATATCCTTGCTCAAATGGAATTTGGAGATGAGCTGGTACTTGTTGGAAAGCCCTCATGGCATACTTCAACTTTGATGTTTAACCCTAGACCTGGTTTGACTTGGATCAAGGTGAAAACTTCCCCTACATTTTGGAAAAATTAAGACAGATTCTGACTTAGTGAAAATTTCACTAAGTGTTGGAAAAATGTCATTTTCATGTTTTCAGCCATTTTGATCACTCCATAACTAAAAATCCATGAAGAATTGGAATGAGATGTAGTTGACACTTTTAAAGTGTGCAATGAGAGCTACAAATCCAGCTTTGGACCATCCAAAATGGTTGCTTGGATCTCAAGTTATGGTCTTTGGAAGTTGGTACCCTAGCCACTATGTTCCATAACTTAGAAAAATTCTAAGTTTTTTTATGGTTACCCCTTTTATAAGTTAACTCACTTTCTTTGATTTTTCTTGATGAATGATGGTTCAAATCACATATTAACATTGTTTTAGGGTCAAAGAACCTTGGTTGACTAAAAATTCAAAAAGTCAAACTTTGGATTTTTGTACAGTTGACTTTTTATCGGATGAAATCCAAACTGTGCGATCCTTTGTGAGATCAAGTCCTTGACCTAATTTAACCCTAATGGATATATTCCATAGGTGCTATAGGGTGTATTGAATCATGTCCCAAGGTTTGTGAGCATGTCCTGGTCTAAAGTCAAAGATACAATTGACTTTTTCCTTGAAAACCCTAATTGTGGTCCAGATGAAATTGAAACTTGTGAATCAAGCTTCTTGGATCAATCCATTGTTGAAAATGGATCCATGTAGTGTATTGGAGGCCCTCAAATCATGTCTTGAGATTTTGGCTCATGCTTTGTCCCAAAAGTCAACTTAGGGGTGAATTAGGTCAAGAAACCCTAATTCCTGATTTTTGGGTAAATGCATCCCCTGAGGTTAAATTGACTTGATGCTTGGGTCCATGAGGTCCCTTGGAGTATCTTGGGTTGTTCTTTAAAGCATTGGCTCATTCCCAGATAAAATTTTTTAGCTGGTGGCCTCAGTCGACCAAAACCCAAATTTGGTGTCACTGGCGATCTTGAGGCTTGATCCACTTGAAATGTTGCAACCTTGAGCTTGATTCTTGATGTGGGAGTCTTCTTGATCCTTTATGGGGTTTGAAAGTTTAGACAAGTTGAAGATCATGTCATTCCTTGATTTATCCTTTGTCTAAGGCTCTTAGAGGGCTTGAAACCCTAATTCTTGATTGTGGTGAATTCTCAAACATCTCTAAGGATATTGATTGAGGCATGTTGGTTCATCCATATTGTGGTAATGATTTGCACAATGGTGGGAAATCTTAATGGTCAAAATTTGGGGTATGACACCAACGAATCTCAAAGTTCTTTCTTCTCAACATGCATGAGAGGTGTATGATCAGTGGACTTCAAAGCAATGCATATTTCAAAGAGTTCAAGTTGTGATGCTTACCTCTTTCGGAGCATTTTGTGCTATCTGCAAAGTTCCTTGTGCCAGAAGTAGTTTGATGCTTTAGACACTCTCAATTGATCCCTTAGAAGTTTTTAGAATGATCACCACCAGCTGGAATCCTCAGGAACAAGTTTGAGCTCTTTCTTGCAAAAGGGGAAAAAATGACCAATATGGCAACTCTCTCAAATGGTGTTCTAGATGTAGGGAACCATTTGGGACAGTTCAAGGACGATATTTGGAGTGTGTTTGGGGTTTTATTTGGTTTTGAAAGTGACTGAATCAAGACATGCCTTGAAAAATGCAAAAAAGTCCAATTTTGAGGTTTCGAGATGGGACTTTGTGATTTTGGTGTTACAGGTCACATATGAGAGTTTGGACAGCTTAGATATGACATATTGGATGTGTTTGGATCATGAGCTGTGATGGAATTGCTATCTAACTCAAAAACTCAGAGATGCCTTGCAAAAGAAGGCATTTTGGCCTAAAGAGAGGGATTTTGAGGAAAGCATCAGTTTGGGTGCTTTGGTGTGCTCAAACTAATTACAATTGAGCTCTATTTATAGTGTGTCAAGTTTGTTTTGGCATCAATAGTGAATGGAGGCTGCAGCAGGCCTTTAGCCAATGTTATGCAAAAGGAATCTCAAGTCTCCTCTAGCCATTGACTTGAGATTAGAGCACAGGCTTTGTAGCTTTGGTTCAGAGAGAAACTTGGACTGAATTCAGTTGGAATAGGCTCAGCTCATGCCACCTTGGTGCATCCATTGAATGGTTGGAAACAAAATTGGAGTCTTGGCACTTTTTAGCTCTTTTAGGTTTGGCATGGCTACTTGTAGATTCTTGGACTTTGGAGGCTTGGAGATCAGATCACCCCCTTGGATATTATCCTCTAATGTGTCCAAATTGATGACAAGGCTTGGATTTATCAGATTTGGACAAATCGAGCAAAATGCACAAGTTCTGCCTTAGAAAAACCAGTTCAGGATGCCATGTTCCAAGGGTTGTATATCCTTGCTCAAATGGAATTTGGAGATGAGCTCGTATTTGTTGGAAAGCCCTCATGGCATACTTCAACTTTGATGTTTACCCCTAGACCTGGTTTGACTTGGATCAAGGTGAAAACTGCCCCTATATTTTGGAAAAAGTAAGACAGATTCTGACTTAGTGAAAATTTCACTAAGTGTTGGAAAAATGTCATTTTCATGTTTTCAGCCATTTTGATCACTCCATAACTAAAAATCCATGAAGAATTGGAATGAGATGTAGTTGACACTTTTAAAGTGTGCAATGAGAGCTACAAATCCAGCTTTGGACCATTCAAAATGGTTGCTTGGATCTCAAGTTATGGTCCTTGGAAGTTGGTACCCTAGCCACTTTGTTCCATAACTTGGAAAAATTCTAAGTTTTTTTATGGTTACCCCTTTTACAAGTTAACTCATTTTCTTTGATTTTTCTTGATGAATGATGATTCAAATCACATATTAACATTGTTTTAGGGTCAAAGAACCTTGGTTGACCAAAAATTCAAAAAGTCAAACTTTGGATTTTTGTACAGTTGACTTTTTATCGGCTGAAATCCAAACTGTGCGATCCTTTGTGTGATCAAGTCCTTGACCTTAATTAAACCTAATGGATATATTCCATAGGTGTTATAGGGTGTATTGAATCGTGTCCCAAGGTTTGTGAGCATGTCCTGGTCTAAAGTCAAAGATACAATTGACTTTTTCTTTGAAAACCCTAATTGTGGTCCAGATGAAATTGAAACTTGTGAATCAAGCTTCTTGGATCAATCCATTGTTGCAAATGGATCCATGAAGTGTGTTGGAGGCCCTCAAATCATGTCTTGAGATCTTGGCTCATGCTTTGTCCCAAAAGTCAACTTAGGGGTGAATTAGGTCAAGAAACCCTAATTCCTGATTTTTGGGTAAATATATCCCCTGAGGTTAAATTGACTTGATGCTTGGGTCCATGAGGTCCCTTGGAGTATCTTGGGTTATTCTTTAAAGCATTGGCTCGTTCCTAGAAGAAAATTTTCAGTTGGAGGCCTCAGTCGACCAAAACCCAAATTTGGTGACACAGGCGATCATGAGGCTTGATCCACTTGAAATGTTGCAACCTTGAGCTTGATTCTTGATGTGGGAGTCTTCTTGATCCTTTATGGGGTTTGAGAGTTTAGACAAGTTGAAGATCATGTCATTCCTTAATTGATCCTTTGTCTAAGGCTCTGAGAGGGCTTGAAACCCTAATTCTTGATTGTGGTGAATTCTCAAACATCTCTGAGGATATTGATTGAGGCATGTTGGTTCATCCATATTGTGGTAATGATTTGCACAATGATGGGAAATCTTAATGGTCAAAATTTGGGGTATGACACCAATGCATCTCAAAGTTCTTTCTTCTCAACATGCATGAGAGGTGTATGATCAGTGGACTTCAAAGCAATGCATATTTCAAAGAGTTCAAGTTGTGATGCTTACCTTTTTGGGAGCATTTTGTGCTATCTGCAAAGTTCCTTGTGCCAGAAGTAGTTTGATGGTTTAGACACTCTCAATTGATCCCTTAGAAGTTTTTAGAATGATCACCACCAGCTGGAATTCTCAGGAACAATATGGCAACTCTCTCAAATGGTGTTCCAGATGTGGGGAACCATTTGGGACAGTTCAAGGATGATATTTGGAGTGTGTTTGGGGTTTTATTTGGTTTTGAAAGTGACTGAATCAAGACATCGCTTGAAAAATGCAAAAAAAATCCAATTTTGAGGTTTCGAGATGGGACTTTGTGACTTTGGTGTTACAGGTCACATATGAGAGTTTGGACAGCTTAGATATGACATATTGGATGTGTTTAGATCATGAGCTGTGATGGAATTGCTCTCTAACTCAAAAACTCAGAGATGCTTTGCAAAAGAAGGCATTTTGGCCTAAAGAGAGGGATTTTGAGGAAAGCATCAGTTTGGGTGCTTTGATGTGCTCAAACTGATCACAATTGAGCTTTATTATAGTGTATCAAGTTTGTTTTGGCATCAATAGTGAATGGAGACTGCAGCAGGCCTTTGGCCAATGTTATGCAAAAGGAATCTCAAGTGTCCTCTAGCCATTAACTTGAGATTAGAGCACAGGCTTTGTAGCTTTGGTTCAGAGATAAACTTGGACTGAATTCAGTTGGAATAGGCTCAGTTCATGCCACCTTGGTGCATCCATTGAATGCTTGGAAACAAATTTAGAGTCTTGGCACTTTTTAGCTCTTTTAGGTTTGGCATGGCTACTTGTAGATTCTTGGACTTTGGAGGCTTGGAGATCAGATCACCCCCCTTGGATATTATCCTCTAATGTGTCCAAATTGATGACAAGGCTTGGATTTATCATATTTGGACAAATCTAGCAAAATACACAAGTTCTGCCTTGTAAAAACCAGTTCAGGATGCCATGTTCCAAGGATTGTATATCCTTGCTCAAATGGAATTTGGAGATGAGCTGGTGTAACACCCCAAAATTTGCCTTGTTTGTTTTTAGCTAACTGGCTTATGTTTCTTTTCATTTCTTGCATTTGCATTGTGCATAGCATTGGTTCTTAGCATGGGATCAAGGTACTTGGTCCATATTCTCAAGTCTCAAGCTTCAAGGTGGTTCATGGAGTTCATTATAGCTTCATAAGATCTAGATTGGCAAAGGATTTCAAGTGATTCCTTCCCTCCTAATCAGAGGGACCAATTAGGGTGTTTAAGATCAAGAGGACTTCTTGGAAGGCTTGGTGTGTTCAAGCATGTTCTTATGGTTTTATTTATGCTCACAAGTGTTCTTGGATGAGGGTTTGGTTATTGATTCATTGTGGAGGATGTTCAGTGGATCAGTTGCTTGTGAGCTAAGCAAAAGTCAACTGTAAAGGAGAAAGTCAACTATGGAATTTTGAGGTTCTTTTCATGGTTTTCAAGGCCTCACATCCTCATATGGTCTTTAATTGTCAAGTTTCACACCATTCTTCAAGAATCAAGAGTTTGTGCAAAAGTAACTAAATTTGGAAAATGACCCATAATTGAAAATTTCCATTTTTGGCAATTTTTCTTCCACATTCAACTTGACTTTTCATCATCAAGGAGGCTCCAAATGAATTTTACTCCAACATTAAAGTTGAAGATCTTTCTCTCCCATTTCGAAAAAGTACTAGAACATTTTCATATCATTTGTGGAACTCTAGTTATGGCCAAAACAATGCAAGGTGCTTTTCATGGATTCCTTATAAGTCAAATTTTCCACCTTTTGCATTTTTGCACAAATGGACTTGTAATGTTCCCAAGTGCTTCATGCCATATTACAATATCAAAATACAAGTCAAGAAGATCATTTTTGGCCTTTGAATCAATTCATGCCATGCCATATTTCTCATTATTCTCACAAAGTGCAAAAATGCCAAATTAATTCAAAGCTTGCAAACCAAGAAAGTGCAAGGCCCAAAATTAATCCAGAAGTGGTACAGGAGTAAATTGGAGTTGAATAATGCTGGTGGAAGGGATCTCTCACGTGTAAATTGGTGGTGGCGGTGTAAAATGCATTTTTGCAATTTCACCCAAATCTCATTAACAAGAGTTCTAATCACTTCCTAATCCTAATCAGTGAACTAATGAAGGGTATATATGCTTACTCATGCCCTCACAGCTAGGGTAGAAGCTCTCATTTGCACACTTGTGGTTTTTTGTTCTCACACTTCCTCTCATTGAATCTCATTCTTCTTGGAGCTTCTCTAAGTTTTCTCTTCACATTCTTGATCAGTGAAGAGAATAGAGCAAGAATCCACCGTTGTTTTGAGCTCATACTGAAGAATTCATCAAGTGCCATTCAAGAGGGATCATCTTCAAACTTCAAGATCTAGCCAGATTCAAGCCTCTATTTGCATTTATTTTGCAAATAGAGATCAAAAGGAGTTGATCTGCAGCATTTGGAGGGATTTCTTGGTGTATTTCGTGTTCTTCAAGGTTCAGGTTGGTGATTTTTTCATATTCACAGAACTTGTATTTTTGATATGCATAATGATCTATGATGTGCACTGATCGTTCTGAGCTATTTCATTTGAAGTTTGGACGTGTGGTTTGTGAGATATGTGGATTTAAAGTTTTAGATCTAAACTTGTTTCTCTTCGATTTGCATTATTGGTTGGTTATTTGTGAAAAATAATTGCATATTTGAGATCCTTGCGTTTTTCTGGTCAAAATGGAGTACCTATATACAATTTCTGGAAAATTTCACACAGCAGCTCACCGGAGAGGGTGGCCGGAGCCCTAGCTCCGGCGGTTGGAAAGTTTGGTCCGACGAAGAAGTTTTGAGGAAGAAGAAACAATCCCGTCCGTCCATTCCTGGATCTTACGCTTCTCGTGCTTCCACGTGGCTTGTGATTTTGTTTTTTAATTGGTTGTTCGCGTGTACGCTCTCCCACGATGGATACCGTGCGTCCTTCAATCGTGGCCATTTGTTTTTGTTTTATTTTTGATCTTACGGTGGAGTTTTTGCCAGCAATTAAATGAATCATGTGCGTGGCACATGGGGGAATATGGTGGTCACTACCTGCTTGTGTGGTTGCGTGAGTACGTGGTTATTGTGTGCTGAGTGATTCAGACCGTTGATCCTCTTTACTTTTTGATCATATTGACTTGTTGACTTGTATTGTGGCGCGTTGGATTGAATAGATGGATGAGATTGCATTCTGAGTATTGACTATTACCATGCTCCATTGACTACGTTTTGGACCTCTTGGCATTGGGCCTTTGCTATGCGCACCCCTCCCGTTAGCCCATTTCCTTATTTTCAACGTGATGCTTTACTGTTTGCACCCCCTGCATCTTTCACTCCATTTTGTTTCATTTTATTTATTTGTTTTGTTTTCAATTTCTAAAATTACTTTTATGCATCTAAAATTCATACAAAAAATCATGAACCTTAATTTTAGTGTTCTCAAATTTTTCCATATTTTATTTTCTCATTTTATATTATTTTGGCATCTGTTTTAATTAATTGCTTTATTTTCTTTTCTTATTTGTTTCACTTGCACACACCAACTTGTGAAATTTATTTCTCCTCATCTACAAAACATTTTTAATCCATTCTTTTTGCAGCTGTTAGGTGACATATTAAATTGCATAAAAACATTTTTGTTTCATTTTTAAAACTTTTCCATATTGCATTTTGGTCCTTTTCTTTTTCATGTTGAATCATTGTTCTTATGTGATCTTTGTTCAATTGTTTGAGATACTTAGTTTGTGATTTTTGGTTTGATATTTTTGCACATGTTACTTGACTGGATTAACTTCTGTTTGGATTTTTTGTGGGATTTTATTAATTCACTTTGCTATTTTTGGTTGAATTTTGTTTGTGATGCAAGTTTGATTGAGGTATACTTTGATACATGATCTAGTTTAAACACATTTACTTACTTGTGATGGAGTGATGCTTGAGATGTTTTTATGGTATGATTATGTTCTATTTGAGATTACTTGTGGCTTTGGAATCATCCTCATTTGATCATTTTTCAATTTGTTCTTGATTTTACAAGTTGATGTTGTTTTGGACTTGAATCTTGTGGCATGTTCAACTTAATCTTGTGATTGTTTCTTTGTGTGGATTCACTCATGCTTGGAACTTGTTGTTTGATTTGTATGACATGTTTGAGGTTCTGATACTCTTGGTTTAAGGTGCTTTATGTGACTTGTTCTCACTCTTTGCTTCACATGTTTCTTTGTTTTGCTTGCATGAATGATAAGTGAATGTCTTTCTTAACTTTGATACTTGTTTCGAATGTGTTGCTTGATGATTAATCTTGTATGACTTGAGTTTGAATTTGGTATGTTGTTGATGCATATGCTACTGCCCCTTGAGTTCATTGCTTGGTTTTCATCTCACTTGATCATCATGGTTTGATTTGTATGATGCATATCATCCCCTTTGGTTTTGTGGTTTCTTT
The DNA here is from genome assembly GCA_022829125.1 of Lathyrus tuberosus. Lineage (NCBI taxonomy): Eukaryota > Viridiplantae > Streptophyta > Magnoliopsida > Fabales > Fabaceae > Lathyrus > Lathyrus tuberosus. Next base: position 6,077,497 of record JALAZF010000163.1, read on the forward strand.
GGCTCATAATGCATCATGATGTGAAACATTCTTGCATGTTTGGATTAGATGTTCATGATATGATTGAATTATGACTTGGTTTCACTTTCATCTTATTTCATTCATGTCATCTTTGTATGAACCCTTAGTGTGTGAAATTGTGAATCTTGTGCAAGTTTACTTGCATTCTTTCTTGTGTGCTTTCATTTGTATACTTGAGATGTGTTTGTATGATCTTTGAAGCATGTTTTATGTTATGATTTGGATGTGATGATTATGATGTACTTGCTGCCCCATCTTGCTTCTCATCTTATCACTCTCTTTCTTCTTCATCTCTTTCACTCTTTCTCTTCCCTTGAATCTCAAGACTTGTTTAAGTCTTGGATTCCTTTCCCTTTAGAGATACCTAGTCCAACTTAATTTTTGATTAAGCTTGGAGTAGGATTAGCATTAGGTTCTAGGTAGTCGTCCCTCCTAAACCTCACTAACCATAGGACATCCATGCATGATAACATTAGGACTCTTAGTTTCCCTTTAGAATTTCCTTTGTGTCGTCTCTCTTCTCATCTCAAAACTTCTTCAAGACACGTAATAAAAGTTAACGTGTATTGCGCTTGTGCCTTCTATGTGGGAAGTGGGGATTGAGGGGCTTCCTCTCATTCTTCTAGGATACCTAGTGTACGTCCTGTTAGGGACGATGAGCGAAGTATTCGTTCCTATATTCAAGACTTGGGTTCAATGCAAGTTGCGAAACAACTTAAAAGACACTTCTGTCTAAAAAACACCAAACAAATTCAAATCTTTTTATCCTTCGGGATTGTTGGGTTTCAAACTTCATTTTCAGAAAAGAGCTCGTCTTTCACGTAAAAAACACCTACCCATCAGTGGTTGTACCCACGAACTACGTCAGATCTGATTCCTCTCTCTCGTCCGATTGAGGATACGTAGGCACAAGACAGCGATTGTCTTGGCGAGCAACCTTCCCCCCAATTCCCGTCCGAACTACGTTGACTCTGACTTTCCCATTGCACTGAGGGAGTACGTAGGCCTAGGACGACGATACCATCCTATCGAGTTACTTCTTTTTCTTTTCTTCTTCGTTTCTCCATTCTTTCCGTTCTCGTTTCTTCGCCGGTCCAGTAGTAGTGGAGTTCCAGACGACGACACCCTTTGATGCAGACAGCAAGCGTGGATCCCATCGAGTACGATGGACGTGTTGGGTGCTAACACCTTCCCTTCGCGTAACCGACTCCCGTACCTGTTTCTCTTGGTCGTGAGACCATGTTCTTTCCCTCTCTCTTCAAGTTTGCGCAGTGTTTCCTTTCCCTCTCTTGGGATAAATACACATTGCTGGCGACTCTGTGTCTTTTGCGCCACTCTCGCGTTTGTACCGTTGGATGCGAATCTTCTCGGGTGCGACAGCTGGCGACTCTGCTGGGGATCTGGTTGACCTACTGCTGGTCCTTCCCTTTAGCGATTCGATCCTAGCGCTTGTCTGTTTATCTTCTTTGGGTGTTTGATTTTGTGGTGCTTTGCTTTATTGCTGTTTACTATATTTTTGCTTTACTGCTTTACTGTTTTTACAGTTTTTATTGCATTGCATTTTATTACTGTCATACTGGATATTACTGTGCTGTGCTGGCTGTTTTTTCTGTTTGGCGGGTTGGGATGTTCTGAGAGATTAGCCAATACCCAGGCTTGAGCATACACCTAGGTTTTAGCGTGGGCAGGCGTGACGCTCCCATGGTGTTGGCCACGTGCGGGTGATCACGATCCCTACAATCAGACGAGGTTCTATCCGGAGCTATCTGCTACTGTATGTTGATACAGGCCAGTAGTTATTCTCTGGAGGAATTGTCGACTCTGATGACCATTCCCGAGGACTCAATTATGGCACTCCTCCCGGGATGCGACAGTGGCAGCCCACTTTCTGTGGCAAACCCATTGCACACTCTCGATCCGAGGACCCAATGCTGGGAACTTGCCATAGGATCCTTCTTTTTGAAAGAGAATCAGCGGACGACCTCTTTGATTGGCGATAGCATTGTATCCTTCGGGCTGAATGTGCTATTACTTCTCAAACCTCTGAAGCTGAGGATCTTTCATTTTTGGAGAATTAGTTGAGGCCTCCTCAATTGGTGATGATGCCAAACCAGAAATGGTGAATGTATCATCATTTCTCGACCTGAGAGCCCGGGATACTGAACATCCTAGTACCCACATGTGAGAGGGGCGGGGTGTTTACAGGTTTGTAGGTAACCGTGACCTTCAACCTACCTGGATTTCTGTTGTTATCACTGTGGTTGTTGTTGTTCTGAGTTTGGTACAGAGCCTTGATTTGTTCAGTCAGCACAATGCAGCCAGTTTATGTGGATACCTTGATCCCATGCCTGTTGCATATGCATCATCATCCTTGCATATATTTTCTTGTATTTCCAAGGATATCATTGTTGAGGCTCATTGTTGAGCATTTCCATTTATTCCTTGTGGTTCTTCTGAAAATTCTTGAATTAAAACAGAATGATTCCTTGGAAATATTTGAACATGGCGTTTGCATTTGCATAATCATCTCATTTTACATAGCAGGTGTTCAAGGCTGGTTATTCTTGTTTTGGTCTGGTTTTCTTCACAATTTCAGACTTAACTCTTCAAAGAAGCTGAGAGTTGATCATGGAGCAAATTCAAGCCGAGTTGAGGGAAATGCGAGGCCAGATGAGGCAATTTGGGGAAGACATGCTGGTCATGTCACAAGAACAGAAGATGCTGAGAGAGGAGGTCAATCAGATGAAGACTCAGATGGGTTTGATCATGGGAATTTTGAAGACAGTGTTACAGAAGGAAAATAATCATGTGCTCGCTTCCGCAACAGAAGTCCTTAATCCTCCCATCTCTTTGGGGTCTTCGCTAGATCATGGAATTCCTCGTGAATCCCCTCCACAACCCAAGGTTCCAGAACTTTCCAAACAGCAACCAGGTCTTGTCTCCCGAGAGAAGCCCAAGAATTAAAAGTGTGCACAGAGACCGAAGCAGTCTGAAAGAGTTTTTCATCCGCTCCCTATGCCATATTCTCAGCTATTGCAGCATCTCCTTCAGTTGCAACTGGTACAGAAAAGAACTTTGGCTCCTCTTACTGGTAATCCCCCACCAGGCTACAAGGCAAGAGCTCATTGTGATTTCCATTCCGGGGCACTAGGGCATACTGTGGAGCAATGTAGGGCCTTTCAGCACCGAGTCCAGGATTTGATTGATGCAGGGGCAATTAAATTCACGTCGGGCGCCGTGAGCATACAAGGTGATTTTACCCCAAGTGTTGCGAAGGAAGTGGGGACTCCTTCCTCTTCCAAAGGATCCACCTCATGTCATGGACCTTCTCCACAACCTTTTACTGTAGAAGCTCTACTTCAACAACCTTTGTTGGTGCCTCAGCCAAAGGTGGAAAGGAAAGTGCAAGCGCAGGTTGGACGCCCGAATTAGCAGCAGCAGAATCATCAGCAGCAGAGGCAGTTCAGACCAAGAGGGCCCAAGAGGATATTTGATCCCATTCCTATCCCTTATAGTCAGTTGTTTGCTCGTCTGCTTAAGAACTCTCTGATCCAGCTGAGGAATGCCGTGCCAGTGCCATACCCTATTCCTCCGGACTTTGACATGAACGCTAGCTGTGAGTTCCACTCGGGAACGTTTGGGCATACAATTGATGACTGTAATGCATTCCAGCATAAGGTGCAAGACTTGATCGACTCAAAGGTCATCACGCCAGATGGTACCCCCTTTGGTTTGAGGCTTCTTTGTCAGGGTAAGCACCAGATTGCAAGAGCGTCATCAGAAGCAATAAGTCCAGACGGAGTCAAGTCTCCTCAACAAGGGCAATCATCAGCTTCCTTTATTGCATTTTCATATGTAGCTTTCATTTGTTTGTTTAAACATTGCTTGCATGTAAGAACTCGTTTGTTTCTGAATGACAATCATAATGCAATAGGTATGTTTTTCTTGAAGAGTTCCATTTGCGTTTAATCATTTTTAATGCTTATATACACTGCAATACCAACTTTCTTGCTTAAACTCTTTGAGGAAGGATGGCGAAATAAGAACGCAGGTTTCTAATGGTACGCTTTTGGATAAAACTCTATTAAGGATGTACAGGCATTGTTTCCAATTCACAAACACTGGAGAGATAAGGAGATAGACCTTTGTCAACCCCTTTGAGCCTAGTAGTAGGAATTCTTTCTGAAAATGAAAAACCCTCAATTTTAACCCAGGGGCAGGGTAGGCGTCAGTTAGTTTGACCAAGTGTTCAACTTTCAGAAGGAATGTACATCTGAGGATCCATTACCTTCCATTCCACCGTCAAGAGGTGTAGAACCACAATGGTTACTCCTCACCAACCGAAGAGTGAAACATTCACATCCCTTTCTAACAAGTCAGACAAGCCAGTGTCACACGATTTGTTCAAAAAAAGAAAAAAGGAATCAAAAGAAAAAGAAAGCCCGCTAAGTCGAAACTTGAAAACAAGCGACTTAGGCAAAAGTTAGGGCATCCCGCTGGACTTCAGAATCGAAAAAAAAAGGGGGAATCAGTCCAGGAAAAATCAGGGAAAACAAAATAATGAAAAAGAATAAAAGCGAAAAGGACGACAAAAAGAAAAATCCTTGAGCAGAACAAAGTCGTGTGACTACGGACACAAAAGACGAAAGGGGTGACCGTTGCTCCAAAACCTCATCAGGTCTCGAACCATCGATTGCATGGGTTCTTTAAGGATCATAAAACCTTTTGAGAAATGAGCTCTTGTGCCAAATTAGCTGAACATAGGATTGGAGAACATCACGAAGAGTGGGTGGGCACTGATAAACTTTGAGCCATAAATCCTTTTTTTCTCAAAACCGTGAACCAGGCCACGTTACAACCCTTAAAAGTCCTAATTGAAACAGGGTTTAGTCTGAAGGCGTACTTCAACGAGATAGCGTTCCTGACTCCCATGAGTTGTGCTAATAAGATTTTTGCTGGTGTTGCATGTGCGTATTGCTTTCCTTTCAAAAATAAGTGTCATAACTCGGTTGTGTGACATATTTTCAATATGGACTTCAAGATTAACATATGTGTTGCATTTGAATAATCATTCTCAGAATAAACATTTTCTGCTTGGATACATTTGTTTGACATCAAAGAAGCTTACACGATAAACATCAGTCGAGAAGCTTAAACTGGCCAAGTTGAGGTGCCGGAGACTCCAGAGGACATGTTGCTAAAAGATTATGTGGGAAAAAGGTGTTCCCATTCATTTGTGTTGAGATGTAACCAATCTGGGACAATCACACCGGGAAATCTCTTCAAAATGTAGCCAAGCTGGAGCATTCAAGTTGAGAAGGTCTTTTCAGAGTACAATCAACCATGGGGCATTCATGTCGAGAAAGTTTCTTCGAACTGGGGCAATTATGTCGAGATCTGATAAATCTCTCCAAGCGTGTAAACTGGGGCAATCACGTCGAGATTCGGTAAATCTCTCGAAGACTAGTCGGTTAGAGACAAATGTACTGCAAGGTTTGTATTGGGGCAAGTCACTTCAAGGTTTGCGAGAAGTTTTTTTTCCCTTCAGAACACAGTCAATCAATAGCACCTCTGCAAGGATCAGAATACTGTGGCAGAACATTTCAGGTCATTACGAGCCCTCTCGAGTTGGTTTATTTCATGAATCATGAAGTATGGGACAGTTATGTCCAGACCAGATACATCTCTAAGAGTTTGAAGACCCTGGGGCATTGTTGAAAGCCAGGTCTTCTGTAAAATCCTCTTAAGATGATTGCTTCAAGTAGACCCTGTGGTCTGGGGCAAGGTGGAGAGTTAAAGGAATTATGTTTCGCTCTTAACAGTCAGCACTGAGTTGTTCCTAGTGTGGGACTTTCGGAGTCTTTTCCCTACAACAAAGAGCCAGAGGGTATCTTTTCCCAGCAAGGTGTGGGAATTGTTATTTTTCCTCAAGCAGAGGATTGTCCTATGTTTGAAAAGGGCTTTTATGAAGGTTTCTTATCTCTAGCAGTACAGATGGAATCCTCACTCTCTGCAGGGTAAGACGATAGAATATCATCAAGAAGATGATGGGGAGTCAGAGTGTTCTCTTCCTCAACGGTCAGATCTAGTCATCTCAAGTAATTCAAAGTCCAAATCTTCATTGGTACCTCCCCAGTTGAGTTGCTCTCTCCATTTTTTTGAAGCCTGATCATCCTCAGCAGTTTGCTGCTTTCCCTAGTAGAGTAGAGCCCTCCCCAACTTTGAAGTCTGATTATCCTCAGCAGTTTATTACTCTTCCCCATCAGAGTATCGAGGGTCGTCTTCCTCAACTAGAGTATAAAGAAGTAGTTCCCTAAGCGGAGTCGTTGAGGATCATCCTTATCGGCAGAGTACAGAGGATTGTATACCCAATCGAAGTCATGTTTGGATTGGTATCCCCAACAAGTACTCAGAAGATGATTGCTTTAAGGTGGGTGTTGTCGTACATCCCGCAGGAAGTTTGTGGACGAAGATGTTTTTATCCCCACAGGGTCCTGGTGTCTACTTTCCTCAGTTGGTCAGAAAGTATAGTCTCGGCGACAATGGTTTGATCTAATACCCAGCAGGGTGAGGGTAAAGTTACTTCCCTAGCAGCAGATTAAGCTCATTTCCCCAAGCAGAGTCTGGTGGTGAGTGGTATCCCCAGCAAGTCTTAAGGCCAATCGTTTTTGGCAGGCGTTGAAGCCAGGTTCTGAAGTGTTTGGTCATCCCCAGCGAAGGAATTTCCATCTTCAGTATTCATCTCCCTCCCCAGCTGAGTGGGTATTCTCTCGGAGCTTCGTCCATCTCCAGCAGAGTTGTTGATCTTGATATTCCCCAACATAGTGGATATTCTCTCAGAGTTTCGTCCATCTCCGGCAGAATTGGTGATTGTGATCTTCCCTAGCAAGGAGAAGTCTTCCTCAACAAGTTTTCCTTTGTTTCAGTGGCAATTTAGTTTGCCATCCCCAGCGGAGTTGCTTCTGGTCTTCAGCATTTATTTTGCTGGGACGTCTCTTTTGCATTGCATAAGCATTTGTTTTGCATGGCATCCTCCCAAATGCGTAGCATTTCCACTTCGTGTGGAGCATTACGGCAAAATTCAAACATATGCATCCGAAGCATATGCCAGGTTTGAGTTTTTCTTCGTCAGGAAAGCCGGATTTCAGGAAGATATCTCTACTCCACAGGTGGTGGGTTAAGCAATATTTGACAGTCCCCGGCAGGGTGTCTTGCCAGGATTGTTTATCCTTGATTTTATTTGTACCCCTTCGTCCAGGTGGTCCTTTGGTTTATTCCCTCTAAATTTTACCGTCAGACACTCGTCCGTGTTTCTTTCAGCACCCGTCCGTGTTTGACCCTTTTAAGCCAATACCCGTCCGTATTGACCTTTTGTGACACTCGTCTGTGTTGCCTTCCATTCCCCAGCGAGTTTAATTCCCGTTATAGTTGCTTTACACCCTTTTCAGTACCCGTCCGTATTGAAACCTTTTACACCCGTCCGTGTACCTTTTTCAGTACCCGTCCGTATTGAAACCTTTTACACCCCTCCGTGTACCCTTTTCAGTACCCGTCCGTATTGACTTTTTACACCCGTCCGTGTACCTTTTCGATACCCGTCCGTATTGAACTTCCGACACCCGTCCGTGTTGCATTTCAATCCCCAGAGAGGTCGCCTTGAATCTTTTTACACCAGTCCGTGTACCTTTTCAATACCCGTCCGTATTGACATTTGGCACCCGTCCGTGTTTGAACTTTTGTTTCAATGCCCGTCCGCATTGACATTTGGCACCCGTCCGTGTTTGGACTTTTGTTTCAATACCTGTCCGCATTGACATTTGGCACCCGTCCGTGTTTGAACTTTTGTTTCAATGCCCGTCCGCATTGACATTTGGCACCCGTCCGTGTTTGAACTTTTGTTTCAATGCCCGTCCGCATTGACATTTGGCACCCGTCCGTGTTTGAACTTTTGTTTCAATGCCCGTCCGCATTGACTTTTGACACCCGTCCGTGTACCTTTTCGATACCCGTCCGTATTAAACCCTTGATGCCCGTCCGTTTTAACATTTTACACTCGTCCGTGTATCTTTTCAATACCCGTCTGTATTTGATATCCTGGATTCCTTGAAACCCGTCTGTGTTCATCCCCAGCGTAGCTAACACTCGTTTGTGTTTATTTCAGGATTTTCCAATACAGTTTTGGTTTCCAACACTCGTACGTGTTGTGACAGTGCATCATTTATTGTTTGTTCCCCAGTGGAGTCGTCCCTCCTTTGAGGATTGCAAATTTCAGGTTTCTTTTGGTATTCAATCTCCGTGAATCCTTGGAATGCATGATAGCCGTCACTATCATACCTTCAGGATCAAGTTGATTGAATAGGGGCAGCTGTAACACCCCAAAATTTGCCTTGTTTGTTTTTAGCTAACTGGCTTATGTTTCTTTTCATTTCTTGCATTTGCATTGTGCATAGCATTGGTTATTAGCATGGGATCAAGGTACTTGGTCCATATTCTCAAGTCTCAAGCTTCAAGGTGGTTCATGGAGTTCATTATAGCTTCATAAGATCAAGATTGGCAAAGGATTTCAAGTGATTCCTTCCCTCCTAATCAGAGGGACCAATTAGGGTTTTTAAGATCAAGAGGACTTCTTGGAAGGCTTGGTGTGTTCAAGCATGTTCTTATGGTTTTCTTTATGCTCACAAGTGTTCTTGGATGAGGGTTTGGTTATTGATTCATTGTGGAGGATGTTCAGTGGATCAGTTGCTTGTGAGCTAAGCAAAAGTCAATTGTAAAGGAGAAAGTCAACTGTGGAATTTTGAGGTTCTTTTCATGGTTTTCAAGGTCTCACATCCTCATATTGTCTTTAATTGTCAAGTTTCACACCATTCTTCAAGAATCAAGAGTTTGTGCAAAAGTTACTAAATTTGGAAAATGACCCATAATTGAAACATTCCATTTTTGGCAATTTTTCTTCCACATTCAACTTGACTTTTCATCATCAAGGAAGCTCCAAATGAATTTTCCTCCAACATGAAAGTTGAAGATCTTTCTCTCCCATTTCCAAAAAGTACTAGAACATTTTCATATCATTTGTGGAACTCTTGTTATTGCCAAAACAATGCAAGGTGCTTTTCATGGATTCCTTATAAGTCAAATTTTCCACCTTTTGCATTTTTGCACAAATGGACTTGTAATGTTCCCAAGTGCTTCATGCCATATTACAATATCAAAATACAAGTCAAGAAGATCATTTGTGGCCTTTGAATCAATTCATGCCATGCCATATTTCTCATTATTCTCACAAAGTGCAAAAATGCCAAATTAATTCAAAGCTTGCAAACCAAGAAAGTGTAAGGCCCAAAATCAATCCAGAAGTGGTACAGGAGTAAATTGGAGGTGAATAATGTTGGTGGAAGGGATCTCTCACGTGTAAATTGGTGGTGGTGATGTAAAATGCATTTTTTGCAATTTCACCCAAATCTCATTAACAAGAGTTCTAATCACTTCCTAATCCTAATCAGTGAACTAATGAAGGGTATATATGCTTACTCATGCCCTCACAGCTATGGTAGAAGCTCTCATTTGCACACTTGTGGTTTTTTGCTCTCACACTTCCTCTCATTGAATCTCATTCTTCTTGGAGCTTCTCTGAGTTTTCTCTTCACATTCTTGATCAGTGAAGAGAATAGAGCAAGAATCCACCGTTGTTTTGAGCTCATACTGAAGAATTCATCAAGTGCCATTCAAGAGGGATCATCTTCAAACTTCAAGATCTAGCCAGATTCAAGCCTCTATTTGCATTTATTTTGCAAATAGAGATAAAAAGGAGTTGATCTGCAGCATTTGGAGGGATTTCTTGGTGTATTTCGTGTTCTTCAAGGTTCAGGTTGGTGATTTTTTCATACTCACAGAACTTGAATTTTTTATATGCATAATGATCTATGATGTGCACTGATCGTTCTGAGCTATTTCATTTGAAGTTTGGACGTGTGGTTTGTCAGATATGTGGATTTAAAGTTTTAGATCTAAACTTGTTTCTCTTCGATTTGCATTATTGGTTGGTTATTTGTGAAAAATAATTGCATATTTGAGATCCTTACGTTTTTCTGGTCAAAATGGAGTACCTATATGCAATTTCTGGAAAATTTCACACATCAGCTCACCGGAGTGGGTGGCCGGAGCCCTAGCTCCGGCGGCTGGAAAGTTCAGTCCGGCGAAGAAGTTTTGAGGAAGAAGAAACAATCCCGCCTGTCCATTCCTGGATCTTACACTTCTCGTGCTTCCACGTGGCTTGTGATTTTGTTTTTTAATTGGTTGTTCGCGTGTACGCTCTCCCACGATGGATACCGTGCGTCCTTCAATCGTGGCCATTTGTTTTTGTTTTATTTTTGATCTTACGGTGGAGTTTTTGCCAGCAATTAAATGAATCATGTGCGTGGCACATGGGGGAATATGGTGGTCACTACCTGCTTGTGTGGTTGCGTGAGTACGTGGTTATTGTGTGCTGAGTGATTCAGACCGTTGATCCTCTTTACTTTTTGATCATATTGACTTGTTGACTTGTATTGTGGCGCGTTGGATTGAATAGATGGCTGAGATTGCATTCTGAGTATTGACTATTACCATGCTCCATTGACTGCGTTTTGGACCTCTTGGCATTGGGCCTTTGCTATGCGCACCCCTCCCGTTATCCCATTTCCTTATGTTCAACGTGATGCATTACTGTTTGCACCACCTGCATCTTTCACTCCATTTTGTTTCATTTTATTTATTTGTTTTGTTTTCAATTTCTAAAATTACTTTTATGCATCTAAAAATCATACAAAAAATCACGAAACTTATTTTTAGTTTTCTAAAATTTTTCCATATTTTATTTTCTCATTTAATTTTATTTTGGCATCTGTTTTAATTAATTGCTTTATTTTCTTTTCTTATTTGTTTCACTTGCACACACCAACTTGTGAAATTTATTTCTCCTCATCTACAAAAAAATTTTAATCCATTATTTTTGTAGCTGTTAGGTGACATATTAAATTGCATAAAAACATTTTTGTTTCATTTTTAAAACTTTTACATATTGCAGTTTGGTCCTTTTCTTTTGCATCTTGAATCATTGTTCTTATGTGATCTTTGCCCAATTGTTTGAGATACTTAGTTTGTGATTTTTGGTTTGATATTTTTACATATGTTACTTGACTGGGTTAAATTCTGTTTGGATATTTTTTGGGATTTTATTAATTCACTTTGCTATTTTTAGTTGAATTTTGATTGTGATGTAAGTTTGATTAAGGTATACTTTGATACATGATCTAGTTTGAACGCATTTGCTTACTTGTGATGGAGTGATGCTTGAGATGTTTTTATGGTATGATCATGTTTTGTTTGAGCTTACTTGTGGCTTTGGAATCATCCTCATTTGATCATTTTTCATTTTGTTCTTGATTTTTCAAGTTGATGTTGTTTTGGACTTGAATCTTGTGGCATGTTCAACTTAATCTTGTGATTGTTTCTTTGTGTGGATTCACTCATGCTTGGAACTTGTTGTTTGATTTGTATGACATGTTTGAGGTTCTGATACCCTTGGTTTAAGGTGCTTTATGTGACTTGTTCTCACTCTTTGCTTCACATGTTTCTTTGTTTTGCTTGCATGAATGATAAGTGAATGTCTTTCTTAACTTTGATACTTGTTTCGAATGTGTTGCTTGATGCTTAATCTTGTATGACTTGAGTTTGACTTTGGTATGTTGTTGATGTATATGCTACTGCCCCTTGAGTTCATTGCTTGGTTTTCATCTCACTTGATCATCATGGTTTGATTTGAATGATGCATATCATCCCCTTTGGTTTTGTGGTTTCTTTGGCTCATAATGCATCATGGTGTGAAACATTCTTGCATGTTTGGATTAGATGTTCATGATATGATTGAATTCTGACTTGGTTTCACTTTCATCTTATTTCGTTCATGTCATCTTTGTATGAACCCTTAGTGTGTGAAATTGTGAATCTTGTGCAAGTTTACTTGCATTCTTTCTTGTGTGCTTTCATTTGTATACTTGAGATGTGTTTGTATGATCTTTGAAGCATGTTTTATGTTATGATTTGGATGTGATGATAATGATGTACTTGCTGCCCCATCTTGCTTCTCATCTTATCACTCTCTTTCTTCTTCATCTCTTTTACTCTTTCTCTTCCCTTGAATCTCAAGACTTGTTTAAGTCTTGGATTCCTTTCCCTTTAGAGCTACCTAGTCCAACTTAATTTTTGATTAAGCTTTGAGTAGGATTAGCATTAGGTTCTAGGTAGTCGTCCCTCCTAAACCTCACTAACCATAGGACATCCATGCATGATAACATTAGGACTCTTAGTTTCCCTTTAGAGTTTCCTTTGTGTCGTCTCTCTTCTCATCTCAAAACTTCTTCAAGACACGTAATAAAAGTTAACGTGTATTGAGCTTGAGCCTTCTATGTGGAAAGTGGGGATTGAGGGGCTTCCTCTCATTCTTCTAGGATACCTAGTGTACGTCCTGTTGGGGACGATGCGCGAAGTATTCGTTCCTATATTCAAGACTTGGGTTCAATGCAAGTTTCGAAACAACTTAAAAGACACTTCTGTCTAAAAAACACCAAACAAATTCAAATCTTTTTATCCTTTGGGATTGTTGGGTTTCAAACTTCATTTTCAGAAAAGAGCTCGTCGCTCACGTAAAAAACACCTACCCATCCGTGGTCGTACCCACGAACTACGTCAGCTCTGATTACTCTCTCTCGTCCGATTGAGGATACGTAGGCACAAGACAACGATTGTCTTGGCAAGCAACCTTCCCCCCAGTTCCCGTCTGAACTACGTTGACTATGACTTTCCCATTGCACTGAGGGGGTACGTAGACCTAGGACGACGATACCGTCCTATCGAGTCACTTCTTTTTCTTTTCTTCTTCGTTTTCCGTTCTTTCCGTTCTCGTTTCTTCGCCGGTCCAGTAGCAGTGGAGTTCCAGACGACGACACCCTTTGATGCAGACAGCAAGCGTGGATCCCGTCGAGTACGATGGATGTGTTGGGTGCTAACACCTTCCCTTTGCGTAACCGACTCCCGTACCTGTTTCTCTTGGTCGTGAGACTATGTTCTTTCCCTCTCTCTTCAGGTTTGCGCAGTGTTTCCTTTCCCTCTCTTGGGATAAATACACATTACTGGTGACTCTGTGTCTTTTGCGCCACTCTCGCGTTTGTACCGTTGGATGCGAATCTTCTCGGGAGCGACAGCTGGCGACTCTGCTGGGGATCTGGTTGACCTACTGCTGGTCCTTCCCTTTAGCGAGTCGATCCTAGCACTTGTCTGTTTATCTTCTTTGGGTGTTTGTTTTTGTGGTGCTTTGCTTTATTGCTGTTTATTGTATTTTTGCTTTACTGCTTTACTGTTTTTACAGCTTTTATTGCATTACATTTTATTAATGTCATACTGGATATTACTGTGTTGTGCTGGCTATTTTTTCTGTTTGGTGAGTTGGGATGTTCTGAGAGATGAGCCCAATACCCAGGCTCGAGCATACACCTAAGTTTTAGCGTGGGCAGGAGTGACGCTCCCGTGGTGTTGGCCACGTGTGGGTGATCACGATCCCTACAATCAGACGAGGTTCTATCCGGAGCTATCTGCTACTATACGTTGATACAGGCCAGTAGTTATTCTCTGGAGGAATTGTCGACTCTGATGACCATTCCCGAGGACTCAGTTGCGGCACTCCTCCCAGGATGTGACAGTGGCAGCCCACTTTCTGTGGCAAACCCATTGCACACTCTCGATCCGAGGACCCAATGCTGGGAACTTGCCATAGGATCCTTCTTTTTGAAAGAGAATCAGCGGACGACCTCTTTGATTGGCGGTAGCATTGTATCCTTCGGGCTGAATGTGCTATTACTTCTCAAACCTCTGAAGCTGAGGATCTTTCGTTTTTGGAGAATTAGTTGAGGCCTCCTCGATTGGTGATGATGCCAAACCAGAAATGGTGAATGTATCATCATTTCTCGACCTGAGAGCCCAGGATACTGAACATCCTAGTACCCACATGTGAGAGGGGCGGGGTGTTTACAGGTTTGCAGGTAACTGTGACCTTCAACCTGCCTGGATTTCTGTTGTTATCACTGTGGTTGTTGTTGTTCTGAGTTTGGTACAGAGCCTTGATTTGTTCAGTCAGCACAATGCAACCAGTTTACGTGGATACCTTGATCCCATGCCCATTGCATATGCATCATCATCCTTGCATACATGTTCTTGTATTTCCAAGGATATTATTGTTGAGGCTCACTGTTGAGCATTTCCATTTATTCCTTGTGGTTCTTCTGAAAATTCTTGAATTAAAATAGAATGATTCCTTGGAAATATTTGAACATGGCGTTTGCATTTGCATAATCATCTCATTTTGCATAGCAGGTGTTCAAGGCTGGTTATTCTTGTTCTGATCTGGTTTTCTTCAGAATTTCAGACTTAACTCTTCAAACAAGATGAGAGTTGATCATGGAGCAAATTCAAGCCGAGTTGAGGGAAATGCGAGGCCAGATGAGGCAATTTGGGGAAGACATGCTGGTCATGTCACAAGAATAGAAGATACTGAGAGAGGAGGTCAATCAGATGAAGACTCAGATGGGTTTGATCATGGGAATTTTGAAGACAGTGTTACAGAAGGAAAACAGTCATGTGCTCGCTTCTGCAACAGAAGTCCTTAATCCTCCCATCTCTTTGGGGTCTTCGCTAGATCGTGGAATTCCTCGTGAATCCCCTCCACAACCCAAGGTTCCAGAACTTTCCAAATAGCAACCAGGTCTTGTCTCCCGAGAGAAGCCCAAAAATAAAAAGTGTGCACAGAGACCGAAGCAGTCTGAAAGAGTTTTTCATCCGTTCCCTATGCCATATTCTCAGCTATTGCAGCATCTCCTTCAGTTGCAACTGGTACAGAAAAGAACTTTGGCTCCTCTTACTGGTAGTCCCCCACCAGGCTACAAGGCAAGAGCTCATTGTGATTTCCCATTGCACTGAGGGAGTACGTAGGCCTAGGAGGACGATACCGTCCTATCGAGTCACTTCTTTTTCTTTTCTTCTTCGTTTCTCCATTCTTTCCGTTCTCGTTTCTTCGCCGGTCCAGTAGCAGTGGAGTTCCAGACGACGAAACCCTTTGATGCAGACAACAAGCGTGGATCCCATCGAGTACGATGGAAGTGTTGGGTGCTAACACTTCCCTTCGCGTAACCGACTCCCGTACCCGTTTCTCTTGGTCGTGAGACCATGTTCTTTCCCTTCCTTCAGGTTTATGCAGTGTTTACTTTCCCTCTCTCGGGATAAATACACATTGCTGGCGACTCTGTGTTTTCCGCGCCACTCTCGCGTTTGTACCGTTGGATGCGAATCTTTTCGGGAGCGACAGCTGGTACTTGTTGGAAAGCCCTCATATCATACTTCAACTTTGATGTTTACCCCTAGACCTGGTTTGACTTGGATCAAGGTGAAAACTGCCCCTACATTTTGGAAAAAGTAAGGCAGATTCTGACTTAGCGAAAATTTCACTAAGTGTTGGAAAAATGTCATTTTCATGTTTTTAGCCATTTTGATCACTCCATAACTAAAAATCCATGAAGAATTGGAATGAGATGTAGTTGACACTTTTAAAGTGTGCAATGAAAGCTACAAATCCAGCTTTGGACCGTCCAAAATGGTTGCTTGGATCTCAAGTTATGGTCCTTGGAAGTTGGTACCCTAGCCAC
Organism: Lathyrus tuberosus; assembly: GCA_022829125.1. NCBI lineage: Eukaryota > Viridiplantae > Streptophyta > Magnoliopsida > Fabales > Fabaceae > Lathyrus > Lathyrus tuberosus. The sequence continues at coordinate 6,093,246 of JALAZF010000163.1, forward strand.
TTTGTTCCATAACTTAGAAAAATTCTAAGTTTTTTTATGGTTACCCCTTTTACAAGTTAACTCACTTTCTTTGATTTTTCTTGATGAATGATGATTCAAATCACATATTAACATTGTTTTAGGGTCAAAGAACCTTGGTTGACCAAAAATTCAAAAAGTCAAACTTTGGATTTTTGTACAGTTGACTTTTTATCGGTTGAAATCCAAACTGTGCGATCCTTTGTGAGATCAAGTCCTTGACCTAAATTAAACCTAATGGATACATTCCATAGGTGTTATAGGGTGTATTGAATCATGCCCCAAGGTTTGTGAGCATGTCGTGGTCTAAAGTCAAAGATACAATTGACTTTTTCCTTAAAAATCCTAATTGTGGTCCAGATGAAATTGAAACTTGTGAATCAAGCTTCTTGGATCAATCCATTGTTGCTAATGGATCCATGTAGTGTATTGGATGCCCTCAAATCATGTCTTGAGATCTTGGCTCAAGCTTTGTCCCAAAAGTCAACTTAGGGGTGAATTAGGTCTAGAAACCCTAATTCCTGATTTTTGAGTAAATGCATCCCCTGAGGTTAAATTGACTTAATGCTTGGGTCCATGATGTCCCTTGGAGTATCTTGGGTTGTGCTTTAAAGCATTGGCTTGTTCCCAGATGAAAATTTTCAGCTGGAGGCCTCAGTCGACCAAAACCCAAATTTGGTGACACTGGCGATCTTGAGGCTTGATCCACTTGAAATGTTGCAACCTTGAGCTTATTCTTGATGTGGGAGTCCTCTTGATCCTTTAAGGGGTTTGAGAGTTTAGACAAGTTGAAGATCATGTCATTCCTTGATTGATCCTTTGTCTAAGGCTCTGAGAGGGCTTGAAACCCTAATTCTTGATTGTGGTGAATGCTCAAACATCTCTGAGGATATTGATTGAGGCATGTTTGTTCATCCATATTGTGGTAATGATTTGCACAATGATGGGAAATCTTAATGGTCAAAATTTGGGGTATGACACCAACGCATCTCAAAGTTCTTTCTTCTCAACATGCATGAGAGGTGTATGATCAGTGGACTTCAAAGCAATGCATATTTCAAAGAGTTCAAGTTGTGATGTTTACCTCTTTGGGAGCATTTTGTGCTATCTGTAAAGTTCCTCATGCCAGAAGTAGTTTGATGCTTTAGACACTCTCAATTGATCCCTTAGAAGTTTTTAGAATGATCACCACCACCTGGAATCCTCAGGAACAAGTTTGAGCTCTTTCCTGCAATAGGGGAAAAAGTGACCAATATGGCAACTCTCTCAAATGGTGTTCCAGCTGTGGGGAACCATTTGGGACAGTTCAAGGATGATATTTGGAGTGTGTTTGGGGTTTTATTTGGTTTTAAAAGTGACTGAATCAAGACATGGCTTGAAAAATGCAAAAAAGTCCAATTTTGAGGTTTCGAGATGGGACTTTGTGATTTTGGTGTTACAGGTCACATATGAGAGTTTGGACAGCTTAGATATGACATATTGGATGTGTTTGGATCATGAGCTGTGATGGAATTGCTCTCTAACTCAAAAACTCAGAGATGCCTTGCAAAAGAAGGCATTTTGGCCTAAAGAGAGGGATTTTGAGGAAAGCATCAGTTTGGGTGCTTTGGTGTGCTCAAACTGATCACAATTGAGCTCTATTATAGTGTGTCAAGTTTGTTTTGGCATCAATAGTGAATGGAGGCTGCAGCAGGCCTTTGGCCAATGTTATGCAAAAGGAATCTCAAGTTTCCTCTAGCCATTGACTTGAGATTAGAGCACAGGCTTCGTAGCTTTGGTTCAGAGATAAACTTGGACTGAATTAAGTTGGAATAGGCTCAGTTCATGCCAACTTGGTGTATCCATTGAATGCTTGGAAACAAAATTAGAGTCTTGGCACTTTTTAGCTCTTTTAGGTTTGGCATGGCTACTTGTAGATTCTTGGACTTTGGAGGCTTGGAGATCAGATCATCCCCCTTGGATATTATCCTCTAATGTGTCCAAATTGATGACAAGGATTGGATTTATCAGATTTGGACAAATCGAACAAAATGCACAAGTTCTGCCTTGTAAAAACCAGTTCAGGATGCCATGTTCCAAGGATTGTATATCCTTGCTCAAATGGAATTTGGAGATGAGCTGGTACTTGTTGGAAAGCCCTCATGGCATACTTCAACTTTGATGTTTTCCCCTAGACCTGGTTTGACTTGGATCAAGGTGTAAACTGCCCCTACATTTTGGAAAAAGTAAGGCAGATTCTGACTTAGGGAAAATTTCACTAAGTGTTGGAAAAATGTCATTTTCATGTTTTCAGCCATTTTGATCACTCCATAACTAAAAATCCATGAAGAATTGGAATGAGATATAGTTGACACTTTTAAAGTGTGCAATGAGAGCTACAAATCCAGCTTTGGACCATCCAAAATGGTTGCTTGGATCTCAAGTTATGGTCTTTGGAAGTTGGTACCCTAGCCACTTTGTTCCATAACTTAGAACAATTCTAAGTTTTTTATGGTTACCCCTTTTACAAGTTAACTCACTTTCTTTGATTTTTCTTGATGAATGATGATTCAAATCACATATTAACATTGTTTTAGGGTCAAAGAACCTTGGTTGACCAAAAATTCAAAAAGTCAAACTTTGAATTTTTGTACAGTTGAATTTTTATCGGTTGAAATCCAAACTGTGCGATCCTTTGTAAGATCAAGTCCTTGACCTAAATTAAACCTAATGGATACATTCCATAGGTGTTATAGGGTTTATTGAATCATGCCCCAAGGTTTGTGAGCATGTCGTGGTCTAAAGTCAAAGATACAATTGACTTTTTCCTTAAAAACCGTAATTGTGGTCCAGATGAAATTGAAACTTGTGAATCAAGCTTCTTGGATCAATCCATTGTTGCTAATGGATCCATGTAGTGTATTGGAGGCCCTCAAATTATGTCTTGAGATCTTGGATCATGCTTTGTCCCAAAAGTCAACTTAGGGGTGAATTAGGTCAAGAAACCCTAATTCCTGATTTTTGAGTAAATGCATCCCCTGAGGTTAAATTGACTTAATGCTTGGGTCCATGATGTCCCTTGGAGTATCTTGGGTTGTGCGTTAAAGCATTGGCTCGTTCCCAGATGGAAATTTTCAGCTGGAGGCCTCAGTCGACCAAAACCCAAATTTGGTGACACTGGCGATCTTGAGGCTTGATCCACTTGAAATGTTGCAACCTTGAGCTTATTCTTGATGTGGGCGTCCTCTTGATCCTTTATGGGGTTTGAGAGTTTAGACAAGTTGAATATCATGTCATTCCTTGATTGATCCTTTGTCTAAGGCTCTGAGAGGGCTTGAAACCCTAATTCTTGATTGTGGTGAATGCTCAAACATCTCTGAGGATATTGATTGAGGCATGTTGGTTCATCCATATTGTGGTAATGATTTGCACAATGATGGGAAAACTTAATGGTCAAAATTTAGGGTATGACACCAACGCATCTCAAAGTTCTTTCTTCTCAACATGCATGAGAGGTGTATGATCAGTGGACTTCAAAGCAATGCATATTTCAAAGAGTTCAAGTTGTGATGTTTACCTCTTTGGGAGCATTTTGTGCTATCTGCAAAGTTCCTTGTGCCAGAAGTAGTTTGATGCTTTAGACACTCTCAATTGATCCCTTATAAGTTTTTAGAATGATCACCACCAGCCGGAATCCTCAGGAACAAGTTTGAGCTCTTTCCTGCAATAGGGGAAAAAGTGACCAATATGGCAACTCTCTTAAATGGTGTTCCAGATGTGGGGAACCATTTGGGACAGTTCAAGGATGATATTTGGAGTGTGTTTGGGGTTTTATTTGGTTTTAAAAGTGACTAAATCAAGACATGGCTTGAAAAATGCAAAAAAAGTCCAATTTTGAGGTTTCGAGATGGGACTTTGTGATTTTGGTGTTACAGGTCACATATGAGAGTTTGGACAACTTAGATATGACATATTGGATGTGTTTGGATCATGAGTTGTGATGGAATTTGTAACACCCCAATTCCCATCATAAAATAAATAACACATAATAAATATCAGAGTAACTAAAAATTTATTTCTCCGACAGGAAACACGGATGTCACACTTAAATGAACAAAATACAATCCCTGCTCCACATTTTTGATACATAACACAAAGAGAAACTTTTTCCTTACAAAAGGATGGTCAATTATGGAATAAAGCGGAAAGATCCATAACTGACTTGTTTTACAAATAAATGGTTTTAGAACATCAAAATATAAATACAAAATATATTCAACAATTATATACATATAACAAAACGTTCCCCGACTCCCGTGCTACGTATCAGAGCAGACACCACGAACGACAACGGAACGGAGGACTAATCTCCACAAAAGCCTCCAAGCCTCTAAAGCTGACAATCTGCACTATGCCATAAAAAGCATATTCCAGCAGAAGGGTGAGAAATAACAATTATAACAAGATTGCATAATAATATGCCACAACACAAATAAATTCACATATAAAATATTTCTCACCACAACATCACCTACCAATATATATAGCATGTCACCAAGACATAACATAATTCACAACACATAATCATTTATGCATCCATCACAAAGCATACCAATCATGCTCAATACATTTATCAAAATGCATATCAACTCACCAAAGCTATCACAATCTCAACACATAACTAATCAATACACAACTTCCACATATAATAAATCAAATCATGATTTTCCACACATAATCACATACTCCAATCAAACATATACCATTCAATACAATTCCACATATTTCATCTCATCAATCACAATCACATTTCCATGCCAATTAATTCATGATTTATGCAAATGCACAGAGACCGACACAACGACTCTATGCAAATGCCATGCGGTACCGACTCAATCGTCACTAGTTCACTCAGGAACTCTTGGAATCATCGCTTGTTACATAGAGTAACTCCCCGTCGGGCCTACGATGTTCCCCGTCGCTATAAACCATTATTTCAGGGCGTACGACATTTATGGATTGCTTTCGACCACTATTTCAAGGCGCACAATCCGATTGCCATAGTCCACTATTTCAGGGCGCACAATCATTTGTGATTAATCGCTTCTACCATTATTTCAGGGCGTAAGACGATAAAACTGATTGGGATTAATCGCTTCTACCATTATTTCAGGGCGTAAGACGATAAAACTGATTGGGATTAATCGCTTCTACCATTATTTCAGGGCGTAAGACGATAAAACTGATTCATCTATGAATCTTCCAATGCAAGAATGCATATCATGATACTTGACACATTAATGACTCATGCCAACATCAAATGCTCATGCATTAACAATAATCATGTATTTCAAGTACATATAAAGTAATGCACACAATTGCCCAAAATGGCCACAAACACCAATATACCACACTTAGCATTTTCTTGCCTCTCGGCCACCAATCATCATCACAACAATTACCATAACTTGTCACATGCTTCAACATCATCACATTCCACAAACCACAACAATAAACCACAAACCAACACAACATCATAACCACATACATTGATATTCAATCAAACAATGTATTTACCGCACAACAACAACATTATCACAACATCTCATCATGTATATTCACATCATATAACAGCACACAAGCTACACCTTACATATCAAAAGCATATAGCATAATAACGCATCAATCGCACACATTGTACGCAACAAAACCCGACAACTCGACTATTTTTCCAAAAACACGAATTAATTAAATCAGCTACTGACCTCCAACCTAATTTTAAAAGAAAGAACATTTCGTTAGCTTTCCAACGGTATAAAGAACGTCCCGATCCGAGTTACGGATCAAAAGATATGAATTTCCGAAGTTTCCCCGACAAACCAGATTTTCTGTTTCAGCACAGTAGGTATCGATACATAGGCTTTATGTATCGATACATAAAGACCTCATGTATCGATCCCTAACTCGCATGTATCGATCCCTGCTGTAGTAAAAATTCCATTTTTCCCAATTTTCACAGTAGGGATCGATCCCTGGGGTTATGTATCGATCCCTAACCCTGTTTTTCACAAAAAACCAGATTTTTCAAATTACAACTTTGCTGTCCTTTTCCCGAATCCCCGAAAACTCGACTAAATCGAACATTTTCACCGAAACAAACATATACGCGCAACCACCAAATACATAAGAACAATTTAGAACACATAAACGAAATTTCTACGACGTTCGATTTTTCGATTAAATTTCCACCGTTTAAAAACCAGAATTTTCGAACATCTCCAAATCGAATAAAAAGCACGCTATACGACAACCTAACCTTACTCGATACAACTACGTAATTTATTCCGAATTCTAACCGTGAAAACATCGGTTTCTATCGATTTCCTACGATTCGACCTAAACGGAAACAACAACGGAAACATACCGAAAACTAACCGAAACATAACCAAACTTCGTGAAACTTCAAACAGCAGCTCACATACATATAACCAACCAACACATGTATTTATACGACTTTCCGACCGTAGAAACATCGGTTTCTATCGATTTCGTCAAATACGGCATAAACGGAAACATATGGAAAACAACCAAAACATTCACCACAAACAACACATATACATACACAAGCAAGATATAATTGAAACTTCTCACCCTTACCCGATTATTCGCGCTTTAAACAGAGTTTTCTCGACTTTTCCTCTCTTTTCCTCTTCTCCCTTCTTTCCTTCTCTTTTCTCTTCTCTTCTCTTTCTATTTTTCTGTTTTCTTTTCTCTCTATTTCTATCTTTCTATTCTATTTAAACAAAATATCTACCCAAATGACCAAAATACCCCTACACTCAAATATCTCGCAAACGCTCTCAAAATGCGATAAAACATAATAACGATGAAAAATAACATTTTTCTAAATAAAAGTCGAAAATAAAATAATATAATAATAAAATAATCAATTAAACTCGATTAATTAAATAAGACAAAACCGGGGCGTTACAACTCTCCCCCACTTAGAAATTTTCGTCCTCGAAAATATACTGAGACGAACAACCCCGGACGCGACTCTCGCATCCGACTAACAAACCAACATGCCAACAAAAGGCACACCACAAATAACACAACTGACAAACCACCGTGCTAACAGCAGATACCACAACGGCACGACAACGACGACAACAACAACGACAAGATGCAAAGCCCATACAATGCACTTGACGACCAACTCACAACTCAAGGAAAACCACGATACCAACACACAGGTTCACTCTAGAACCGAAACACAACAAGATCGTTACCCTACCATAGGTAACACTCCCCTAATTCCCCACACAGGAATTAGCTACACACGCTCGAACCATCACCATGGAAACGAGGCAACAACACAAACAAGAACACAAGTTCCACGACACAACATCGATTCCACAACCTCTACAAAACCAGAATACCAACATCCTTATCACACAACCTTATTACAACAATGCTACGATTCCCAATCGAACATATAACCAAAACATCCATCTACATAGTAGCCCATGAATAATATCTAAACCTTTCACCTGACACTCCCATTCTGAAACGTCCAATGGTCTCATCATTCCTACATGTTTTCAATGTTCAACCTACGAACTCTTACAAGTCCCACACGTAAACACAAAATGTGCCACCTCACGCTTCCGTTGCGCACTCTGATTACTCGCAACCATCAAAACTATCAATTCCACGTCCAAAGTCTAACTCTTTCTCAAATTCACCAAAAATCACTGTTCACTTTGATATTACCAATCTCACACTCTCTCGTGTTATCTCATACACCATACACAAGTCTCGGAATTTCTCAAATAATTCTAACTCCCTGATCATCAAAATAGACATGCATAGAAACTTCCGACTTAACTTTTCAGGCACAACAACAGCTTTTCCCCGAAGGATAATCCAAGCCAAATTCATAACTCATCAAGAACTCTAACCATCCTTGTTGTCTCATACTTTATTCCTTTAGACCCAACAAGTTCTCAATGTCCTTGCGATTACCAAACACTTCGAACCTAGAACCATAAAGATAATACCTCCAAACATTCCAACACAATACCACCGCAACAAATTCCAAATCCATAATAATACAGATCCTTTTATAAATCCTCAATTGTCGTAAAGCATAAGCCCCGACTTTACCCTCTTGCATTAACACACTGACTAACTCATCAAAGACACCTCACAAACGGTTGAACAGGATCACACGGAATCAAAACTGCAGCCGTAGACAAATTCTACTTCGGCTCACCCAAAACTTACTCACAACGAACATCCAAAACAAATGACTCATCCTTTGCAAGCCAACTGAAATAACAGAAGTACGAACTTAGCAAAGTCTTCCATAACCTTTCGTAACAACCGACTGAGCCCAAAAGTTTCTAATCTCCTTAACCAACTTCGGAACCTCTCATTGCAAAACCAGATCCACTTCCGATGGATCCATAACAATACCATTACCTGAAATAACATATCCAAGAAGACTAACCTTTTTCCAACCCAAATTCTCACTTGAATAACTTAGCATAAAACTTCGTCTCTTTTCAACACTTGTAATTCAAATCTCAAACACTTTACTCATTCTTCCTCTTAGTTTATAACAAATCCAAATATCCTCAATCGAAACCACTACGAACTTATCCAATTAAATATGGAAGATACGATTCATATACTTCACAAACATTACGGACACATTACTAACACCAAGCAACATCACCGTACTTTGTAATGTCCAACCAAATTCCAAAAGATATAAATTCTTAAAGCTTTTGCAAAACCTTGCACTGGGTAACTGGCTATTCACACACAAGCTTAACCGAGTAATTACCAGTCTATTCCGATGATAACAACATAACCAGTCACATCAAATCGATAAAAGTCTTAACTCACACAATTCACCACTCTTATCAAACATTCCAAACAATTGCAAGTTCACTCAAACTCAGCCAAACCATTCCAGTCATCCGCTCATGAAAGTGGACACTTATTCTCTATCGTTACCTTATTCAACTGTCAGTAATCCATACACAAGTCCTTCTCTTAGCCGTCCAAATTCCATAAATCCCAACATGTAGCAACAATCAACCAAAAAGAACTCTTAAATAATACATCCACACTTAAGGTTTTCTCAAAATTTCCATTAATGCTCTAAAATTCCAAAAACTCCAAACCTCTTCGAAACTCTAAGTTTCGTTTCTCATAGTCTCAATACCATTATACTTGTTATTCCATTATATCATCCTTCCTTTTGTTACCGACAATACTAGAGCTCTCCAAGACGACACACTTGGCCTCACAATTCTCCTTTCCAGTAAATCTTCCAACTGCTCTATCAGTCCGGGTACCTCTAACGCTAACATCCAATATTCCATCTGGGAATACATCTGAAAATCACGCACAACCGGTAGCTCATCACTGTGCCCTTCCTGCCAATTCCTAGAAAACTATCACCACAAACATAACAACATCTTAGTTTCACGTCCTAACAGTTCTTCTACTTACTTAGCAGATCCAAACCTGAAATCCTTACCTTCGTCCAATTTGAGTTCACACTTTTCTCTCTGAGAACCACCATTAACGATGCCCAATCATTCTCTCCCAATGACTTCCCAACTGGACCAACATACCAAAACCTCTAATCTATTTCATCTTCCGATATTAGCATCTTCATCGACTCATCAAAATAATCTGTAATCATCTCTTTAAATTCCAAACAACTCACTTCACACACTATCAAAGCCGGAAAGACCCGCCTATTCCATCCAACATAATTTCCGTCTGCTATCAACAAGAGATTAAGGGTGATCAGTTCCTCAATTTGCCAATAGACAGTCGACAATCATGATGGGGCATAAACCGTCTTTACCAAACTATAATAGCCTTTCTTGCATCCCATACACAAAACTACCTAAGGCACAAATCCTTAGTTGACATAAACCTTACCTCCGCATTTCTTACGGAATCGGGAACAACACTGTCCAAACAACACTTACAATCTTGCAATTCACAACACACTGAGTCAGCGCTCCACACCTGAAGCAACATGGAGAAGTACCAGCTTCTCCCCCACTTATCTCACTCTAACTCCTGAAAACAAAGGATTAGAAAACCAAAAAGCACTGACAGTGTTCCGCACACCAATCACGTACTAAGGGACAAACAACAACGACAATATTCAACTGTCACACCAACTAACTCAACAACTTGGCCGGAAGGACCGACCTGCTCTGATACCACTTATGTAACACCCCAATTCCCATCATAAAATAAATAACACATAATAAATATCAGAGTAACTAAAAATTTATTTCTCCGACAGGAAACACGGATGTCACACTTAAATGAACAAAATACAATCCCTGCTCCACATTTTTGATACATAACACAAAGAGAAACTTTTTCCTTACAAAAGGATGGTCAATTATGGAATAAAGCGGAAAGATCCATAACTGACTTGTTTTACAAATAAATGGTTTTAGAACATCAAAATATAAATACAAAATATATTCAACAATTATATACATATAACAAAACGTTCCCCGACTCCCGTGCTACGTATCAGAGCAGACACCACGAACGACAACGGAACGGAGGACTAATCTCCACAAAAGCCTCCAAGCCTCTAAAGCTGACAATCTGCACTATGCCATAAAAAGCATATTCCAGCAGAAGGGTGAGAAATAACAATTATAACAAGATTGCATAATAATATGCCACAACACAAATAAATTCACATATAAAATATTTCTCACCACAACATCACCTACCAATATATATAGCATGTCACCAAGACATAACATAATTCACAACACATAATCATTTATGCATCCATCACAAAGCATACCAATCATGCTCAATACATTTATCAAAATGCATATCAACTCACCAAAGCTATCACAATCTCAACACATAACTAATCAATACACAACTTCCACATATAATCAATCAAATCATGATTTTCCACACATAATCACATACTCCAATCAAACATATACCATTCAATACAATTCCACATATTTCATCTCATCAATCACAATCACATTTCCATGCCAATTAATTCATGATTTATGCAAATGCACAGAGACCGACACAACGACTCTATGCAAATGCCATGCGGTACCGACTCAATCGTCACTAGTTCACTCAGGAACTCTTGGAATCATCGCTTGTTACATAGAGTAACTCCCCGTCGGGCCTACGATGTTCCCCGTCGCTATAAACCATTATTTCAGGGCGTACGACGTTTATGGATTGCTTTCGACCACTATTTCAAGGCGCACAATCCGATTGCCATAGTCCACTATTTCAGGGCGCACAATCATTTGTGATTAATCGCTTCTACCATTATTTCAGGGCGTAAGACGATAAAACTGATTGGGATTAATCGCTTCTACCATTATTTCAGGGCGTAAGACGATAAAACTGATTCATCTATGAATCTTCCAATGCAAGAATGCATATCATGATACTTGACACCTTAATGACTCATGCCAACATCAAATGCTCATGCATTAACAATAATCATGTATTTCAAGTACATATAAAGTAATGCACACAATTGCCCAAAATGGCCACAAACACCAATATACCACACTTAGCATTTTCTTGCCTCTCGGCCACCAATCATCATCACAACAATTACCATAACTTGTCACATGCTTCAACATCATCACATTCCACAAACCACAACAATAAACCACAAACCAACACAACATCATAACCACATACATTGATATTCAATCAAACAATGTATTTACCGCACAACAACAACATTATCACAACATCTCATCATGTATATTCACATCATATAACAGCACACAAGCTACACCTTACATATCAAAAGCATATAGCATAATAACGCATCAATCGCACACATTGTACGCAACAAAACCCGACAACTCGACTATTTTTCCAAAAACACGAATTAATTAAATCAGCTACTGACCTCCAACCTAATTTTAAAAGAAAGAACATTTCGTTAGCTTTCCAACGGTATAAAGAACGTCCCGATCCGAGTTACGGATCAAAAGATATGAATTTCCGAAGTTTCCCCGACAAACCAGATTTTCTGTTTCAGCACAGTAGGTATCGATACATAGACTTTATGTATCGATACATAAAGACCTCATGTATCGATCCCTAACTCACATGTATCGATCCCTGCTGTAGTAAAAATTCCATTTTTCCCAATTTTCACAGTAGGGATCGATCCCTGGGGTTATGTATCGATCCCTAACCCTGTTTTTCACAAAAAACCAGATTTTTCAAATTACAACTTTGCTGTCCTTTTCCCGAATCCCCGAAAACTCGACTAAATCGAACATTTTCACCGAAACAAACATATACGCGCAACCACCAAATACATAAGAACAATTTAGAACACATAAACGAAATTTCTACGACGTTCGATTTTTCGATTAAATTTCCACCGTTTAAAAACCAGAATTTTCGAACATGTCCAAATCGAATAAAAAGCACGCTATACGACAACCTAACCTTACTCGATACAACTACGTAATTTATTCCGAATTCTAACCGTGAAAACATCGGTTTCTATCGATTTCCTACGATTCGACCTAAACGGAAACAACAACGGAAACATACCGAAAACTAACCGAAACATAACCAAACTTCGTGAAACTTCAAACAGCAGCTCACATACATATAACCAACCAACACATGTATTTATACGACTTTCCGACCGTAGAAACATCGGTTTCTATCGATTTTGTCAAATACGGCATAAACGGAAACATATGGAAAACAACCAAAACATTCACCACAAACAACACATATACATACACAAGCAAGATATAATTGAAACTTCTCACCCTTACCCGATTATTCGCGCTTTAAACAGAGTTTTCTCGACTTTTCCTCTCTTTTCCTCTTCTCCCTTCTTTCCTTCTCTTTTCTCTTCTCTTCTCTTTCTATTTTTCTGTTTTCTTTTCTCTCTATTTCTATCTTTCTATTCTATTTAAACAAAATATCTACCCAAATGACCAAAATACCCCTACACTCAAATATCTCGCAAACGCTCTCAAAATGCGATAAAACATAATAACGATGAAAAATAACATTTTTCTAAATAAAAGTCTAAAATAAAATAATATAATAATAAAATAATCAATTAAACTCGATTAATTAAATAAGACAAAACCGGGGCGTTACAGAATTGCTCTCTAACTCAAAAACTCAGAGATGCCTTGCAAAAGAAGGCATTTTGGCCTAAAGAGAGGGATTTTGAGGAAAGCATCAGTTTGGGTGCTTTGGTGTGCTCAAACTGATCACAATTGAGCTCTATTATAGTGTGTCAAGTTTGTTTTGGCATCAATAGTGAATGGAGGCTGCGGCAGGCCTTTGGCCAATGTTATGCAAACGGAATCTCAAGTCTCCTCAAGCCATTGACTTGAGATTAGAGCACAGGCTTTGTAGCTTTGGTTCAGAGATAAACTTGGACTGAATTAAGTTGGAATAGGCTCAATTTATGCCACCTTGGTGCATCCATTGAATGCTTGGAAACAAAATTAGAGTCTTGGCACTTTTTAGCTCTTTTAGGTTTGGCATGGCAACTTGTAGATTCTTGGACTTTGGAGGCTTGGAGATCAGATCACCCCCCTTGGATATTATCCTCTAATGTGTCCAAATTGATGACAAGGCTTGGATTTATCAGATTTGGACAAATCGAGCAAAATGCACAAGTTCTGCCTTGTAAAAACCAGTTCAGGATGCCATGTTCCAAGGATTGTATATCCTTGCTCAAATGGAATTTGGAGATGAGCTGGTACTTGTTGGAAAGCCCTCATGGCATACTTCAACTTTGATGTTTACCCCTAGACCTGGTTTGACTTGGATCAAGGTGAAAACTGCCCCTACATTTTGGAAAAAGTAAGGCAGATTCTGACTTAGTGAAAATTTCACTAAGTGTTGGAAAAATGTCATTTTCATGTTTTCAGCCATTTTGATCACTCCATAACTAAAAATCCATGAAGAATTGGAATGAGATATAGTTGACACTTTTAAAGTGTGCAATGACAGCTACAAATCCAGCTTTGGACCATCCAAAATGGTTGCTTGGATCTCAAGTTATGGTCCTTGGAAGTTGGTACCCTAGCCACTTTGTTCCATAACTTAGAAAAATTCTAAGTTTTTTTATGGTTACCCCTTTTTCAAGTTAACTCACTTTCTTTGATTTTTTTTGATGAATGATGCTTCAAATCATATATTAACATTGTTTTAGGGTCAAAGAACGTTGGTTGACCAAAAATTCAAAAAGTCAAACTTTGGATTTTTGTACAGTTGACTTATTATCGGCTGAAATCCAAACTGTGTGATCCTTTGTGAGATCAAGTCCTTGACCTAAATTAAACCTAATGGATACATTCCATAGGTGTTATAGGGTGTATTGAATCATGTCCCAAGGTTTATGAGCATGTCCTGGTCTAAAGTCAAAGATACAATTGACTTTTTCCTTGAAAACCCTAATTGTGGTCCAGATGAAATTGAAACTTGTGAATCAAGCTTCTTGGATCAATCCATTATTGCAAATGGATCCATGTAGTGTATTGGAGGCCCTCAAATCATGTCTTGAGATCTTGGCTCATGCTTTGTCCCAAAAGCCAACTTAGGGGTGAATTTGGTCAAGAAACCATAATTCCTGATTTTTGGGTAAATGCATCCCCTGAGGTTAAATTGACTTGATGCTTGGGTCCATGAGGTCCCTTGGAGTATCTTGGGTTGTGCTTTGAAGCATTGGCTCATTCCCAGATGAAAATTTTCAGCTGGAGGCCTCAGTCGACCAAAACCCAAATTTGTTGACACTGCCGATCTTGAGGCTTGATCCACTTTAAATGTTGCAACCTTGAGCTTGATTCTTGATGTGGGAGTCCTCTTGATCCTTTATGGGGTTTGAGAGTTTAGACAAGTTGAAGATCATGTCATTCCTTGATTGATCCTTTGTCTAAGGCTCTGAGAGGGCTTGAAACCCTAATTCTTGATTGTGGTGAATGCTCAACCATCTCTGAGGATATTGATTGAGGCATGTTGGTTCATCCATATTGTGGTAATGATTTGCACAATGATGGGAAATCTTAATGGTCAAAATTTGGGGTATGACACCAACGCATCTCAAAGTTCTTTCTTCTCAACATGCATGAGACGTGTATGATCAGTGGATTTCAAAGCAATGCATATTTCAAAGAGTTCAAGTTGTGATGCTTACCTCTTTGGGAGAATTTTGTGCTATCTGTAAAGTTCCTTGTGCCAGAAGAAGTTTGATGCTTTAGACACTCTCAATTGATCCCTTAGAAGTTTTTAGAATGATCACCACCAGCTGGAATCCTCAGGAACAAGTTTGAGCTCTTTCTTGCAAAAGGGGAAAAAGTGACCAATATGGCAACTCTCTCAAATGGTGTTCCAGATATGGGGAACCATTTGGGACAGTTCAAGGATGATATTTGGAGTGTGTTTGGTGTTTTATCTGGTTTTGAAAATGAATGAATCAAGACATGGCTTGAAAAATGAAAAAAAGTCCAATTTTGAGGTTTCGAGATGGGACTTTGTGATTTTGGTGTTACAGGTCACATATGAGAGTTTGGACTGCTTAGATATGACATATTGGATGTGTTTGGATCATGAGCTGTGATACAATTTCTCTCTAACTCAAAAACTCAGAGATGCCTTGCAAAAGAAGGCATTTTGGCCTAAAGAGAGGGATTTTGAGGAAAACATCAGTTTGGGTACTTTGGTGTGCTCAAACTGATCACAATTGAGCTCTATTATAGTGTGTCAAGTTTGTTTTGGCATCAATAGTGAATGGAGGCTGCAGCAAGCCTTTGACCAATGTTATACAAAAGGAATCTCAAGTCTCCTCTAGCCATTGACTTGAGATTAGAGCACAGGCTTTGTAGCTTTGGTTCAGAGATAAACTTGGACTGAATTCAGTAGGAATAGGCTCAGTTCATGCTACCTTGGTGCATCCATTGAATGCTTGGAAACAAAATTGGAGTCTTGGCAATTTTTAGCTCTTTTAGGTTTGGCATGGCTATTTGTAGATTCTTGGACTTCGGAGGCTTGGAGATTAGATTATCCCCCTTGGATATTATCCTCTAATGTGTCCAAATTTATGACAAGGCTTGAATTTATTAGATTTAGACAAATCGAGCAAAATGCACAAGTTCTGCCTTGTATAAACCAGTTCAGGATGCCATGTTCCAAGGGTTGTATATCCTTGCTCAAATGGAATTTGGAGATGAGCTGGTACTTGTTGGAAAGCCCTCATGGCATACTTCAACTTTGATGTTTACCCCTAGACCTGGTTTGACTTGGATCAAGGGGAAACCTGCCCCTACATTTTGGAAAAAGTAAGGCAGATTCTGACTTAGTGAAAATTTCACTAAGTGTTGGAAAAATGTCATTTTCATGTTTCTAGCCATTTTGATCACTCCATAACTAAAAATCCATGAAGAATTGGAATGAGATGTAGTTGACACTTTTAAAGTGTGCAATGAGAGCTACAAATCCAGCTTTGGACCATCCAAAATGGTTGCTTGGATTTCAAGTTATGGTCCTTGGAAGTTGGTACCCTAGCCACTTTGTTCCATAAGTTAGAAAAATTCTAAGTTTTTTATGGTTACCCCTTTTACAAGTTAAATCACTTTCTTTGATTTTTCTTGATGAATGATGATTCAAATCACATATTAACATTTTTTTAGGGTCAAAGAACCTTGGTTGACCAAAAATTCAAAAAGTTAAACTTTGGATTTTTGTACAGTTGTCTTTTTATCGGATGAAATCCAAACTGTGCGATGCTTTGTGAGATCAAGTCCTTCACCTAAATTAAACCTAATGGATATATTCCATAGGTGTTATAGGGTGTATTGAATCATGTCCCAATGTTTGTGAGCATGTCCTGGTCTAAAGTCAAAGATACAATTGACTTTTTCCTTGAAAACCCTAATTGTGGTCCAGATGAAAGTGAAACTTGTGAATCAAGCTTCTTGGATCAATCCATTATTGTAAATGGATCCATGTAGTGTATTCGAGGCCCTCAAATCATGTCTTGAGATCTTGGCTCATGCTTTGTCCCAAAAGTCAACTTAGGGGTGAATTAGGTCAAGAAACCGTAATTCCTGATTTTTGGGTAAATGCATCCCCTGAGGTTAAATTGAGTTGATGCTTGGGTCCATGAGGTCCCTTGGAGTATCTTGGGTTGTGCTTTGAAGCATTGGCTCGTTCCCAGATGAAAATTTTTAGCTGGAGGCCTCAATCGACCAAAACCCAAATTTGGTGACACTGCCGATCTTGAGGCTTGATCCACTTGAAATGTTGCAACCTTGAGCTTGATTCTTGATGTGGGAGTCCTCTTGATCCTTTATGGGGTTTGAGAGTTTAGACAAGTTAAAGATCATGTCATTCCTGGATTGATCCTTTGTCTAAGGCTCTGAGAGGGCTTGAAATCCTAATTCTTGATTGTGGTGAATGCTCAAACATCTCTGAGGATATTGATTGAGGCATGTTGGTTCATCCATATTGTTTTAATGATTTTCACAATTATGGGAAATCTTAATGGTCAAAATTTGAGGTATGACACCAACGCATCTCAAAGTTCTTTCTTCTCAACATGCATGAGAGGTGTATGATCAGTGGACTACAAAGCAATGCATATTTCAAAGAGTTCAAGTTGTGATGCTTACCTCTTTGCGAGCATTTTGTGCTATCTGCAAATTTCCTTGTGCTAGAAGTAGTTTGATGCTTTAGACACTCTTAATTGATCCCTTAGAAGCTTTTAGAATGATCACCACCAGCTACAATCCTCAGGAACAAGTTTTAGCTCTTTCTTGCAAAAGGGGAAAAAGTGACCAATATGGCAACTCTCTCAAATGGTGTTCCAAAGGTGGGGAACCATTTGGGACAGTTCAAGGATGATATTTGGAGTGTGTTTGGGGTTTTATCTGGATTTGAAAGTGACTGAATCAAGACATGGCTTGAAAAATGCAAAAAAGTCCAATTTTGAGGTTTCGAGATGGGACTTTGTGATTTTGGTGTCACAGGTCACATATGAGAGTTTGGTGAGCATAAATATGACATATTAGATGTGTTTGGATCATGAGCTGTGATGGAATTGCTCTCTAACTCAAAAACTCAGAGATGCCTTGCAAAAGAAGGCATTTTGGCCTAAAGAGAGGGATTTTGAGGAAAGCATCAGTTTGGGTGCTTTGGTGTGCTCAAACTGATCAAAATTGAGCTCTATTAATAGTGTGTCATGTTTATTTTGGCATCAATAGTGAATGGAGGCTGCAGCAGGCCTTTGGCCAATGTTATGCAAAAGGAAACTCAAGTCTCCTCTAGCCATTGACTTGAGATTAGAGCACAGGCTTTGTAGCTTTGGTTCAGAGATAAACTTGGACTGAATTCAGTTGGAATAAGCTCAGTTAATACCACCTTAGTGCATCCATTGAATGCTTGGAAACAAAATTGGAGTCTTGGCACTTATTAGCTCTTTTAGGTGTGGCATGGCTACTTATAGATTCTTGGACTTTGGAGGCTTGGAGATCAGATCAACCCCCTTGGATATTATCCTCTAATGTGTCCAAATTGATGACAAGGCTTGGATTTATCATATTTGGACAAATCGAGTAAAATGCACAAGTTCTGCCTTGTAAAAACCAGTTCAGGATGCCATGTTCCAAGGGTTGTATATCCTTGCTCAAATGGAATTTGGAGATGAGTTGGTACTTGTTGGAAAGCCCTCATGGCATACTTCAACTTTGATGTTTACCCCTAGACCAGGTTTGACTTGGATCAAGGTGAAAACTGCCCCTACATTTTGGAAAAAGTAAGGCAGATTCTGACTTAGTGAAAATTTCACTAAGTGTTGGAAAAATGTCATTTTCATGTTTCCAGCCATTTTGATCACTCCATAACTAAAAATCCATGAAGAATTGGAATGAGATGTAGTTGACACTTTTAAAGTGTGCAATGAGAGCTACAAATCCAGCTCTGGACCATCCAAAATGGTTGCTTGGATCTCAAATTATGGTCCTTGGAAGTTGGTACCCTAGCCACTTTGTTCCATAACTTAGAACAATTCTAAGTTTTTTATGGTTACCCCTTTTACAAGTTAACTCACTTTATTTGATTTTTCTTGATGAATGATGATTCAAATCACATATTAACATTGTTTTAGGGTCAAAGAACCTTGGTTGACCAAAAATTCAAAAAGTCAAACTTTGGAATTTTGTACAGTTGACTTTTTATAGGCTGAAATCCAAACTGTGCGATCCTTTATGAGATCAAGTCCTTGACATAAATTAAACCTAATGGATATATTCCATAGGTGTTATAGGGTGTATTGAATCATGTCCCAATGTTTGTGAGCATGTCCTGGTCTAAAGTCAAAGATACAATTGACTTTTTCCTTGAAAACCCTAATTGTGGTCCAGATGAAATTGAAACTTGTGAATCAAGCTTCTTGGATCAATCCATTGTTGCAAATGGATCCATGTAGTGTATTGGAGACCCTCAAATCATGTCTTGATATCTTGGCTCATGCTTTGTCCCAAAAGTCAACTTAGGGGTGAATTAGGTCAATAAACCATAATTCCTAATTTTTGGGTAAATGCATCCCCTGAGGTTAAATTGACTTGATGCTTGGGTCCATGAGGACCCTTGGAGTATCTTGGGTTGTGCTTTGAAGCATTGGCTCATTCCCAGATGAAAAATTTCAGCTGGAGGCCTCAGTCGACCAAAACCCAAATTTGGTGACACTGCCGATCTTGAGGCTTGATCCACTTGAAATGTTGCAACCTTGAGCTTGATTCTTGATGTGGGAGTCCTCTTGATCCTTTATGGGGTTTGAGAGTTTAGACAAGTTGAAGATCATGTCATTTTTTGATTGATCCTTTATCTAAGGCTCTGAGAGGGCTTGAAACCCTAATTCTTGATTGTGGTGAATGCTCAAACATCTCTGAGGATATTGATTGAGGCATGTTGGTTCATCCATATTGTGGTAATGATTTTCACAATTATGGGAAATCTTAATGGTCAAAATTTGAGGTATGATACCAACGCATCTCAAAGTTCTTTCTTCTCAACATGCATGAGAGGTGTATGATCAGTGGACTACAAAGCAATGCATATTTCAAAGAGTTCAAGTTGTGATGCTTACCTCTTTGCGAGCATTTTGTGCTATCTGCAAAGTTCCTTGTGCCAGAAGTAGTTTGATGCTTTAGACACTCTTAATTGATCCCTTAGAAGCTTTTAGAATGATCACCATCAACTGCAATCCTCAGGAACAAGTTTTAGCTCTTTCTTGCAAAAGGGGAAAAAGTGACCAATATGGCAACTCTCTCAAATGGTGTTCCAGATGTGGGGAACCATTTGGGATAGTTCAAGGATGATATTTGGAGTGTGTTTGGGGTTTTATCTGGTTTTGAAAGTGACTGAATCAAGACATGGCTTGAAAAATGCAAAAAAGTCCAATTTTGAGGTTTCGAGATGGGACTTTTTGATTTTGGTGTCACAGGTCACATATGAGAGTTTGGACAACATAAGTATGACATATTGGATGTGTTTGGATCATGAGCTGTGATGGAATTGCTCTCTAACTCAAAAACTCAGAGATGCCTTGCAAAAGAAGGCATTTTGGCCTAAAGAGAGGGATTTTGAGGAAAGCATCAGTTTGGGTGCTTTGGTGTGCTCAAACTGATCACAATTGAGCTCTATTAATAGTGTGTCATGTTTATTTTGGCATCAATAGTGAATGGAGGCTGCAGTAGGCCTTTGGCCAATGTTATGCAAAAGGAATCTCAAGTCTCCTCTAGCCATTGACTTGAGATTAGAGCACAGGCTTTGTAGCTTTGGTTCAGAGATAAACTTGGACTGAATTCAGTTGGAATAGGCTCAGTTAATGCCACCTTGGTGCATCCATTGAATGCTTGGAAACAAAATTGGAGTCTTGGCACTTTTTAGCTCTTTTAGGTTTGGCATGGCTACTTATAGATTCTTGGACTTTGGAGGCTTGGAGATCAGATCATCCCCCTTGGATATTATCCTCTAATGTGTCCAAATTGATGACAAGGCTTGGATTTATTATATTTGGACAAATCGAGCAAAATGCACAAGTTCTGCCTTGTAAAAACCAGTTCAGAATGCCATGTTCCAAGGGTTGTATATCCTTGCTCAAATGGAATTTGGAGATGAGTTGGTACTTGTTGGAAAGCCCTCATGGCATACTTCAACTTTGATGCTTACCCCTAGACCAGGTTTGACTTGGATCAAGGTGAAAACTGCCCCTACATTTTGGAAAAAGTAAGGCAGATTCTGACTTTGTGAAAATTTCACTAAGTGTTGGAAAAATGTCATTTTCATGTTTTCAGCCATTTTGATCACTCCATAACTAAAAATCCATGAAGAATTGGAATGAGATGTAGTTGACAATTTTAAAGTGTGCAATGAGAGCTACAAATCCAGCTCTGGACCTTCCAAAATGGTTGCTTGGATCTCAAGTTATGGTCCTTGGAAGTTGGTACCCTAGCCACTTTGTTCCATAACTTAGAACAATTCTAAGTTTTTTATGGTTACCCCTTTTACAAGTTAACTCACTTTATTTGATTTTTCTTGATGAATGATGATTCAAATCACATATTAACATTGTTTTAGGGTCAAAGAACCTTGGTTGACCAAAAATTCAAAAAGTCAAACTTTGGAATTTTGTACAGTTGACTTTTTATCGGCTGAAATCCAAACTGTGCGATCCTTTGTGAGATCAAGTCCTTGACCTAAATTAAACCTAATGGATACATTCCATAGGTGTTATAGGGTGTATTGAATCATGTCCCAATGTTTGTGAGCATGTCCTGGTCTAAAGTCAAAGATACAATTGACTTTTTCCTTGAAAACCCTAATTGTGGTCCAGATGAAATTGAAACTTGTGAATCAAGCTTCTTGGATCAATCCATTATTGCAAATGGATCCATGTAGTGTATCGGAGACCCTCAAATCATGTCTTGATATCTTGGCTCATGCTTTGTCCCAAAAGTCAACTTAGGGGTGAATTAGGTCAAGAAACCATAATTCCTGATTTTTGGGTAAATGCATCCCCTGAGATTAAATTGACTTGATGCTTGGGTCCATGAGGTCCCTTGGAGTATCTTGGGTTGTGCTTTGAAGCATTGGCTCATTCCCAGATGAAAATTTTCAGCTGGAGGCCTCAGTCGACCAAAACCCAAATTTGGTGACACAGCCGATCTTGAGGCTTGATCCACTTGAAATGCTGCAACCTTGAGGTTGATTCTTGATGTGGGAGTCCTCTTGATCCTTTATGGGGTTTGAGAGTTTAGACAAGTTGAAGATCATGTCATTCCTTGATTGATCCTTTGTCTAAGGCTCTGAGAGGGCTTGAAACCCTAATTCTTGATTGTGGTGAATGCTCAAACATCTCTGAGGATATTGATTGAGGCATGTTGGTTCATCCATATTGTGGTAATGATTTTCACAATTATGGGAAATCTTAATGGTCAAAATTTGAGGTATGACACCAACGCATCTCAAAGTTCTTTCTTCTCAACATGCATGGAGGTGTATGATCAGTGGACTACAAAGCAATGCATATTTCAAAGAGTTCAAGTTGTGATGCTTACCTCTTTGCGAGCATTTTGTGCTATCTGCAAAGTTCCTTGTGCCAGAAGTAGTTTTATGCTTTAAACACACTTTATTGATCCCTTAGAAGCTTTTAGAATGATCACCACAAGCTGCAATCCTCAGGAACAAGTTTTAGCTCTTTCTTTCAAAAGGCGAAAAAGTGACCAATATGGCAACTCTCTCAAATGGTGTTCCAGATGTGGGGAACCATTTGGGATAGTTCAAGGATGATATTTGGAGTGTGTTTGGGGTTTTATCTGGTTTTGAAAGTGACTGAATCAAGACATGGCTTAAAAAATGCAAAAAAGTCCAATTTTGAGGTTTCGAGATGGGACTTTGTGATTTTGGTGTCACAGGTCACATATGAGAGTTTGGACAGCATAGATATGACATATTGGATGTGTTTGGATCATGAGCTGTGATGGAATTGCTCTCTAACTCAAAAACTCAGAGATGCCTTGCAAAAGAAGGCATTTGGCCTAAAGAGAGGGATTTTGAGGAAAACATCAGTTTGGGTGCTTTGGTGTGCTCAAACTGATCACAATTAAGCTCTATTAATAGTGTGTCATGTTTATTTTGGCATCAATAGTGAATGGAGGCTGCAGTAGGCCTTTGGCCAATGTTATACAAAAGGAATCTCAAGTCTCCTCTAGCCATTGACTTGAGATTAGAGCACAGGCTTTGTAGCTTTGGTTCAGAGATAAACTTGGACTGAATTCAGTTGGAATAGGCTCAGTTAATGCCACCTTGGTGCATCCATTGAATGCTTGGAAACAAAATTGGAGTCTTGGCACTTTTTAGCTCTTTTAGGTTTGGCATGGCTACTTATAAATTCTTGGATTTTGGAGGCTTGGAGATCAGATCATCCCCCTTGGATATTATCCTCTAATGTGTCCAAATTGATGACAAGGCTTGGATTTATCATATTTGGACAAATCGAGCAAAAAGCACAAGTTCTGCCTTGTAAAAACCAGTTCAGAATGCCATGTTCCAAGGGTTGTATATCCTTGCTCAAATGGAATTTGGAGATGAGTTGGTACTTGTTGGAAAGCCCTCATGGCATACTTCAACTTTGATGCTTACCCCTAGACCAGGTTTGACTTGGATCAAGGTGAAAACTGCCCCTACATTTTGGAAAAAGTAAGGCAGATTCTGACTTAGTGAAAATTTCACTAAGTGTTGGAAAAATCTCATTTTCATGTTTTCAGCCATTTTGATCACTCCATAACTAAAAATCCATGAAGAATTGGAATGAGATGTAGTTGACACTTTTAAAGTGTGCAATGAGAGCTACAAATCCAGCTCTGGACCTTCCAAAATGGTTGCTTGGATCTCAAGTTATGGTCCTTGGAAGTTGGTACCCTAGCCACTTTGTTCCATTACTTAGAACAATTCTAAGTTTTTTATGGTTACCCCCTTTTTCAACTTAACTCACTTTATTTGATTTTTCTTGATGAATGATGATTCAAATCACATATTAACATTGTTTTAGGGTCAAAGAACCTTGGTTGACCAAAAATTCAAAAAGTCAAACTTTGGAATTTTGTACAGTTGACTTTTTATCGGCTGAAATCCAAACTGTGCGATCCTTTGTGAGATCAAGTCCTTGACCTAAATTAAACCTAATGGATATATTCCATAGGTGTTATATGGTGTATTGAATCATGTCCCAATGTTTGTGAGCATATCCTGGTCTAAAGTCAAAGATACAATTGACTTTTTCCTTGAAAACCCTAATTGTGGTTCAGATGAAATTGAAACTTGTGAATCAAGCTTCTTGGATCAATCCATTGTTGCAAATGGATCCATGTAGTGTATCGGAGACCCTCAAATCATGTCTTGATATCTTGGCTCATGCTTTGTCCCAAAAGTCAACTTAGGGGTGAATTAGGTCAAGAAACCATAATTCCTGATTTTTGGGTAAATGCATCCCCTGAGATTAAATTGACTTGATGCTTGGGTCCATGAGGTCCCTTGGAGTATCTTGGGTTGTGCTTTGAAGCATTGGCTCATTCCCAGATGAAAATTTTCAGCTGGAGGCCTCAGTCGACCAAAACCCAAATTTGGTGACACAGCCGATCTTGAGGCTTGATCCACTTGAAATGTTGCAACCTTGAGCTTGATTCTTGATGTGGGAGTCCTCTTGATCCTTTATGGGGTTTCAGAGTTTAGACAAGTTGAAGATCATGTCATTCCTTGATTGATCCTTTGTCTAAGGCGCTGAGAGGGCTTGAAACCCTAATTCTTGATTGTGGTGAATGCTCAAACATCTCTGAGGATATTGATTGAGGCATGTTGGTTCATCCATATTGTGGTAATGATTTTCACAATTATTGGAAATCTTAATGGTCAAAATTTGAGGTATGACACCAACGCATCTCAAAGTTCTTTCTTCTCAACATGCATGGAGGTGTATGATCAGTGGACTACAAAGCAATGCATATTTCAAAGAGTTCAAGTTGTGATGCTTACCTCTTTGCGAGCATTTTGTGCTATCTGCAAAGTTCCTTGTGCCAGAAGTAGTTTGATGCTTTAGACACTCTTTATTGATCCCTTAGAAGCTTTTAGAATGATCACCACAAGCTGCAATCCTCAGGAACAAGTTTTAGCTCTTTCTTGCAAAAGGCGAAAAAGTGACCAATATGGCAACTCTCTCAAATGGTGTTCCAGATGTGGGGAACCATTTGGGATAGTTCAAGGATGATATTTGGAGTGTGTTTGGGGTTTTATCTGGTTTTGAAAGTGACTGAATCAAGACATGGCTTGAAAAATGCAAAAAAGTCCAATTTTGAGGTTTCGAGATGGGACTTTGTGATTTTGGTGTCACAGGTCACATATGAGAGTTTGGACAGCATAGATATGACATATTGGATGTGTTTGGATCATGAGCTGTGATGGAATTGCTCTCTAACTCAAAAACTCAGAGATGCCTTGCAAAAGAAGGCATTTTGGCCTAAAGAGAGGGATTTTGAGGAAAACATCAGTTTGGGTGCTTTGGTGTGCTCAAACTGATCACAATTGAGCTCTATTAATAGTGTGTCATGTTTATTTTGGCATCAATAGTGAATGGAGGCTGCAGTAGGCCTTTGGCCAATGTTATGCAAAAGGAATCTCAAGTCTCCTCTAGCCATTGACTTGAGATTAGAGCACAGGCTTTGTAGCTTTGGTCAGAGATAAACTTGGACTGAATTCAGTTAGAATAGGCTCAGTTAATGCCACCTTGTTGCATCCATTGAATGCTTGGAAACAAAATTGGAGTCTTGGCACTTTGTAGCTCTTTTAGGTTTGGCATGGCTACTTATAGATTCTTGGACTTTGGAGGCTTGGAGATCAGATCATCCCCCTTGGATATTATTCTCTAATGTGTCCAAATTGACGACAAGGCTTGGATTTATCATATTTGGACAAATCGAGCAAAATGCACAAGTTCTGCCTTGTAAAAACCAGTTCAGAATGCCATGTTCCAAGGGTTGTATATCCTTGCTCAAATGGAATTTGGAGATGAGTTGGTACTTGTTGGAAAGCCCTCATGGCATACTTCAACTTTGATGCTTACCCCTAGACTAGGTTTGACTTGGATCAAGGTGAAAAATGCCCCTACATTTTGGAAAAAGTAAGGCAGATTTTGACTTGGTGAAAATTTCACTAAGTGTTGGAAAAATGTCATTTTCATGTTTTCAGCCATTTTGATCACTCCATAACTAAAAATCCATGAAGAATTGGAATGAGATGTAGTTGACACTTTTAAAGTGTGCAATGAGAGCTACAAATCCAGCTCTGGACCATCCAAAATGGTTGCTTGGATCTCAAGTTATGGTCCTTGGAAGTTGGTACCCTAGCCACTTTGTTCCATAACTTAGAACAATTATAAGTTTTTCATGGTAACCCCTTTTACAAGTTAACTCACTTTATTTGATTTTTCTTGATGAATGATGATTCAAATCACATATTAACATTGTTTTAGGGTCAAAGAACCTTGGTTGACCAAAAATTCAAAAAGTCAAACTTTGGAATTTTGTACAGTTGACTTTTTATCGGCTGAAATCCAAACTGTGCGATCCTTTGTGAGATCAAGTCCTTGACCTAAATTAAACCTAATGGATATATTCCATAGGTGTTATAGGGTGTATTGAATCATGTCCCAATGTTTGTGAGCATGTCCTGGTCTAAAGTCAAAGATACAATTGACTTTTTCCTTGAAAACCCTAATTGTGGTCCAGATGAAATTGAAACCTGTGAATCAAGCTTCTTGGATCAATCCATTGTTGGAAATGGATCCATGTAGTGTATCGGAGACCCTCAAATCATGTCTTGATATCTTGGCTCATGCTTTGTCCCAAAAGTCAACTTAGGGGTGAATTAGGTCAAGAAACCATAATTCCTGATTTTTGGGTAAATGCATCCCCTGAGATTAAATTGACTTGATGCTTGGGTCCATGAGGTCCCTTGGAGTATCTTGGGTTGTGCTTTGAAGCATTGGCTCATTCCCAGATGAAAATTTTCAGCTGGAGGCCTCAGTCGACCAAAACCCAAATTTGGTGACACAGCCGATCTTGAGGCTTGATCCACTTGAAATGTTGCAACCTTGAGCTTGATTCTTGATGTGGGAGTCCTCTTGATCCTTTATGGGGTTTGAGAGTTTAGACAAGTTGAAGATCATGTCATTCCTTGATTGATCCTTTGTCTAAGGCTCTGAGAGGGCTTGAAACCCTAATTATTGATTGTGGTGAATGCTCAAACATCTCTGAGGATATTGATTGAGGCATGTTGGTTCATCCATATTGTGGTAATGATTTTCACAATTATGGGAAATCTTAATGGTCAAAATTTGAGGTATGACACCAACGCATCTCAAAGTTCTTTCTTCTCAACATGCATGGAGGTGTATGATCAGTGGACTACAAAGCAATGCATATTTCAAAGAGTTCAAGTTGTGATGCTTACCTCTTTGCGAGCATTTTGTGCTATCTGCAAAGTTCCTTGTGCCAGAAGTAGTTTGATGCTTTAGACACTCTTTATTGATCCCTTAGAAGCTTTTAGAATGATCACCACAAGCTGCAATCCTCAGGAACAAGTTTTAGCTCTTTCTTGCAAAAGGCGAAAAAGTGACCAATATGGCAACTCTCTCAAATGGTGTTCCAGATGTGGGGAACCATTTGGGATAGTTCAAGGATGATATTAGGAGTGTGTTTGGGGTTTTATCTGGTTTTGAAAGTGACTGAATCAAGACATGGCTTGAAAAATGCAAAAAAGTCCAATTTTGAGGTTTCGAGATGGGACTTTGTGATTTTGGTGTCACAGGTCACATAAGAGAGTTTGGACAGCATAGATATGACATATTGGATGTGTTTGGATCATGAGCTGTGATGGAATTGCTCTCTAACTCAAAAACTCAGAGATGCCTTGCAAAAGAAGGCATTTTGGCCTAAAGAGAGGGATTTTGAGGAAAACATCAGTTTGGGTGCTTTGGTGTGCTCAAACTGATCACAATTAAGCTCTATTAATAGTGTGTCATGTTTATTTTGGCATCAATAGTAAATGGAGGCTGCAGTAGGCCTTTGGCCAATGTTATACAAAAGGAATCTCAAGTCTCCTCTAGCCATTGACTTGAGATTAGAGCTCAGGCTTTGTAGCTTTGGTTCAGAGATAAACTTGGACTGAATTCAGTTGGAATAGGCTCAGTTAATGCCACCTTGGTGCATCCATTGAATGCTTGGAAACAAAATTGGAGTCTTGGCACTTTTTAGCTCTTTTAGGTTTGGCATGGCTACTTATAGATTCTTGGATTTTGGAGGCTTGGAGATCAGATCATCCCCCTTGGATATTATCCTCTAATGTGTCCAAATTGATGACTAGGCTTGGATTTATCATATTTGGACAAATCGAGCAAAATGCACAAGTTCTGCCTTGTAAAAACCAGTTCAGAATGCCATGTTCCAAGGGTTGTATATCCTTGCTCAAATGGAATTTAGAGATGAGTTGGTACTTGTTGGAAAGCCCTCATGGCATACTTCAACTTTGATGCTTACCCCTAGACCAGGTTTGACTTGGATCAAGGTGAAAACTGCCCCTACATTTTGGAAAAAGTAAGGCAGATTTTGACTTAGTGAAAATTTCACTAAGTGTTGGAAAAATGTCATTTTCATGTTTTCAGCCATTTTGATCACTCCATAACTAAAAATCCATGAAGAATTGGAATGAGATGTAGTTGACACTTTTAAAGTGTGCAATGAGAGCTACAAATCCAGCTCTGTACCATCCAAAATGGTTGCTTGGATCTCAAGTTATGGTCCTTGGAAGTTGGTACCCTAGCCACTTTGTTCCATAACTTAGAACAATTCTAAGTTTTTCATGGTTACCCCTTTTACAAGTTAACTCACTTTATTTGATTTTTCTTGATGAATGATGATTCAAATCACATATTAACATTGTTTTAGGGTCAAAGAACCTTGGTTGACCAAAAATTCAAAAAGTCAAACTTTGGAATTTTGTACAGTTGACTTTTTATCGGCTGAAATCCAAACTGTGCGATCCTTTGTGAGATCAAGTCCTTGACCTAAATTAAACCTAATGGATATATTCCATAGGTGTTATAGGGTGTATTGAATCATGTCCCAATGTTTGTGAGCATGTCCTGGTCTAAAGTCAAAGATACAATTGACTTTTTCCTTGAAAACCCTAATTGTGGTCCAGATGAAATTGAAACTTGTGAATCAAGCTTCTTGGATCAATCCATTATTGCAAATGGATCCATGTAGTGTATTGGAGACCCTCAAATCATGTCTTGATATCTTGGCTCATGCTTTGTCCCAAAAGTCAACTTAGGGGTGAATTAGGTAAAGAAACCAATATTCCTGATTTTTGGGTAAATGCATCCCCTGAGATTAAATTGACTTGATGCTTGGGTCCATGAGGTCCCTTGGAGTATCTTGGGTTGTGCTTTAAAGCATTGGCTCATTCCCAGATGAAAATTTTCAGCTGGAGGCCTCAGTCGACCAAAACCCAAATTTGGTGACACAACCGATCTTGAGGCTTGATCCACTTGAAATGTTGCAACCTTGAGCTTGATTCTTGATGTTGGAGTCCTCTTGATCCTTTATGGGGTTTGAGAGTTTAGACAAGTTGAAGATCATGTCATTCCTTGATTGATCCTTTGTTTAAGGCTCTGAGAGGGCTTAAAACCCTAATTCTTGATTGTGGTGAATGCTCAAACATCTCTGAGGATATTGATTGAGGCATGTTAGTTCATCCATATTGTGGTAATGATTTTCACAATTATGGGAAATATTAATGGTCAAAATTTGAGGTATGACACCAACGTATCTCAAAGTTCTTTCTTCTCAACATGCATGGAGGTGTATGATCAGTGGACTACAAAGCAATGCATATTTCAAAGAGTTCAAGTTGTGATGCTTACCTCTTTGCGAGCATTTTGTGCTATCTGCAAAGTTCCTTGTGCCAGAAGTAGTTTGATGATTTAGACACTCTTTATTGATCCCTTAGAAGCTTTTAGAATGATCACCACAAGCTGCAATCCTCAGGAACAAGTTTTAGCTCTTTCTTGCAAAAGGCGAAAAAGTGACCAATATGGCAACTCTCTCAAATGGTGTTCCAGATGTGGGGAACCATTTGGGATAGTTCAAGGATGATATTTGGAGTGTGTTTGGGGTTTTATCTGGTTTTGAAAGTGACTGAATCAAGACATGGCTTGAAAAATGCAAAAAAGTCCAATTTTGAGGTTTCGAGATGGGACTTTGTGATTTTGGTGTCACAGGTCACATATGAGAGTTTGGACAGCATAGATATGACATATTGGATGTGTTTGGATCATGAGCTGTGATGGAATTGCTCTCTAACTCAAAAACTCAGAGATGCCTTGCAAAAGAAGGCATTTTGGCCTAAAGAGAGGGATTTTGAGGAAAACATCAGTTTGGGTGCTTTGGTGTGCTCAAACTGATCACAATTGAGCTCTATTAATAGTGTGTCATGTTTATTTTGGCATCAATAGTGAATGGAGGCTGCAGTAGGCCTTTGGCCAATGTTATGCAAAAGGAATCTCAAGTCTCCTCTAGCCATTGACTTGAGATTAGAGCACAGGCTTTGTAGCTTTGGTCAGAGATAAACTTGGACTGAATTCAGTTAGAATAGGCTCAGTTAATGCCACCTTGTTGCATCCATTGAATGCTTGGAAACAAAATTGGAGTCTTGGCACTTTGTAGCTCTTTTAGGTTTGGCATGGCTACTTATAGATTCTTGGACTTTGGAGGCTTGGAGATCAGATCATCCCCCTTGGATATTATTCTCTAATGTGTCCAAATTGATGACAAGGCTTGGATTTATCATATTTGGACAAATCGAGCAAAATGCACAAGTTCTGCCTTGTAAAAACCAGTTCAGAATGCCATGTTCCAAGGGTTGTATATCCTTGCTCAAATGGAATTTGGAGATGAGTTGGTACTTGTTGGAAAGCCCTCATGGCATACTTCAACTTTGATGCTTACCCCTAGACCAGGTTTGACTTGGATCAAGGTGAAAACTGCCCCTACATTTTGGAAAAAGTAAGGCAGATTTTGACTTAGTGAAAATTTCACTAAGTGTTGGAAAAATGTCATTTTCATGTTTTCAGCCATTTTGATCACTCCATAACTAAAAATCCATGAAGAATTGGAATGAGATGTAGTTGACACTTTTAAAGTGTGCAATGAGAGCTACAAATCCAGCTCTGTACCATCCAAAATGGTTGCTTGGATCTCAAGTTATGGTCCTTGGAAGTTGGTACCCTAGCCACTTTGTTCCATAACTTAGAACAATTCTAAGTTTTTCATGGTTACCCCTTTTACAAGTTAACTCACTTTATTTGATTTTTCTTGATGAATGATGATTCAAATCACATATTAACATTGTTTTAGGGTCAAAGAACCTTGGTTGACCAAAAATTCAAAAAGTCAAACTTTGGAATTTTGTACAGTTGACTTTTTATCGGCTGAAATCCAAACTGTGCGATCCTTTGTGAGATCAAGTCCTTGACCTAAATTAAACCTAATGGATATATTCCATAGGTGTTATAGGGTGTATTGAATCATGTCCCAATGTTTGTGAGCATGTCCTGGTCTAAAGTCAAAGATACAATTGACTTTTTCCTTGAAAACCCTAATTGTGGTCCAGATGAAATTGAAACTTGTGAATCAAGCTTCTTGGATCAATCCATTATTGCAAATGGATCCATGTAGTGTATTGGAGACCCTCAAATCATGTCTTGATATCTTGGCTCATGCTTTGTCCCAAAAGTCAACTTAGGGGTGAATTAGGTAAAGAAACCAATATTCCTGATTTTTGGGTAAATGCATCCCCTGAGATTAAATTGACTT
Organism: Lathyrus tuberosus; assembly: GCA_022829125.1. Lineage (NCBI taxonomy): Eukaryota > Viridiplantae > Streptophyta > Magnoliopsida > Fabales > Fabaceae > Lathyrus > Lathyrus tuberosus. Next base: position 6,125,276 of record JALAZF010000163.1, read on the forward strand.
GATGCTTGGGTCCATGAGGTCCCTTGGAGTATCTTGGGTTGTGCTTTGAAGCATTGGCTCATTCCCAGATGAAAATTTTCAGCTGGAGGCCTCAGTCGACCAAAACCCAAATTTGGTGACACAACCGATCTTGAGGCTTGATCCACTTGAAATGTTGCAACCTTGAGCTTGATTCTTGATGTTGGAGTCCTCTTGATCCTTTATGGGGTTTGAGAGTTTAGACAAGTTGAAGATCATGTCATTCCTTGATTGATCCTTTGTTTAAGGCTCTGAGAGGGCTTAAAACCCTAATTCTTGATTGTGGTGAATGCTCAAACATCTCTGAGGATATTGATTGAGGCATGTTAGTTCATCCATATTGTGGTAATGATTTTCACAATTATGGGAAATATTAATGGTCAAAATTTGAGGTATGACACCAACGTATCTCAAAGTTCTTTCTTCTCAACATGCATGGAGGTGTATGATCAGTGGACTACAAAGCAATGCATATTTCAAAGAGTTCAAGTTGTGATGCTTACCTCTTTGCGAGCATTTTGTGCTATCTGCAAAGTTCCTTGTGCCAGAAGTAGTTTGATGATTTAGACACTCTTTATTGATCCCTTAGAAGCTTTTAGAATGATCACCACAAGCTGCAATCCTCAGGAACAAGTTTTAGCTCTTTCTTGCAAAAGGCGAAAAAGTGACCAATATGGCAACTCTCTCAAATGGTGTTCCAGATGTGGGGAACCATTTGGGATAGTTCAAGGATGATATTTGGAGTGTGTTTGGGGTTTTATCTGGTTTTGAAAGTGACTGAATCAAGACATGGCTTGAAAAATGCAAAAAAGTCCAATTTTGAGGTTTCGAGATGGGACTTTGTGATTTTGGTGTCACAGGTCACATATGAGAGTTTGGACAGCATAGATATGACATATTGGATGTGTTTGGATCATGAGCTGTGATGGAATTGCTCTCTAACTCAAAAACTCAGAGATGCCTTGCAAAAGAAGGCATTTTGGCCTAAAGAGAGGGATTTTGAGGAAAACATCAGTTTGGGTGCTTTGGTGTGCTCAAACTGATCACAATTGAGCTCTATTAATAGTGTGTCATGTTTATTTTGGCATCAATAGTGAATGGAGGCTGCAGTAGGCCTTTGGCCAATGTTATGCAAAAGGAATCTCAAGTCTCCTCTAGCCATTGACTTGAGATTAGAGCACAGGCTTTGTAGCTTTGGTCAGAGATAAACTTGGACTGAATTCAGTTAGAATAGGCTCAGTTAATGCCACCTTGTTGCATCCATTGAATGCTTGGAAACAAAATTGGAGTCTTGGCACTTTGTAGCTCTTTTAGGTTTGGCATGGCTACTTATAGATTCTTGGACTTTGGAGGCTTGGAGATCAGATCATCCCCCTTGGATATTATTCTCTAATGTGTCCAAATTGATGACAAGGCTTGGATTTATCATATTTGGACAAATCGAGCAAAATGCACAAGTTCTGCCTTGTAAAAACCAGTTCAGAATGCCATGTTCCAAGGGTTGTATATCCTTGCTCAAATGGAATTTGGAGATGAGTTGGTACTTGTTGGAAAGCCCTCATGGCATACTTCAACTTTGATGCTTACCCCTAGACCAGGTTTGACTTGGATCAAGGTGAAAAATGCCCCTACATTTTGGAAAAAGTAAGGCAGATTTTGACTTAGTGAAAATTTCACTAAGTGTTGGAAAAATGTCATTTTCATGTTTTCAGCCATTTTGATCACTCCATAACTAAAAATCCATGAAGAATTGGAATGAGATGTAGTTGACACTTTTAAAGTGTGCAATGAGAGCTACAAATCCAGCTCTGGACCATCCAAAATGGTTGCTTGGATCTCAAGTTATGGTCCTTGGAAGTTGGTACCCTAGCCACTTTGTTCCATAACTTAGAACAATTCTAAGTTTTTCATGGTAACCCCTTTTACAAGTTAACTCACTTTATTTGATTTTTCTTGATGAATGATGATTCAAATCACATATTAACATTGTTTTAGGGTCAAATAACCTTGGTTGACCAAAAATTCAAAAAGTCAAACTTTGGAATTTTGTACAGTTGACTTTTTATCGGCTGAAATCCAAACTGTGCGATCCTTTGTGAGATCAAGTCCTTGACCTAAATTAAACCTAATGGATATATTCCATAGGTGTTATAGGGTGTATTGAATCATGTCCCAATGTTTGTGAGCATGTCCTGGTCTAAAGTCAAAGATACAATTGACTTTTTCCTTGAAAACCCTAATTGTGGTCCAGATGAAATTGAAACTTGTGAATCAAGCTTCTTGGATCAATCCATTGTTGCAAATGGATCCATGTAGTGTATTGGAGACCCTCAAATCATGTCTTGATATCTTGGCTCATTCTTTGTCCCAAAAGTCAACTTAGGGGTGAATTAGGTAAAGAAACCATAATTCCTGATTTTTGGGTAAATGCATCCCCTGAGATTAAATTAACTTGATGCTTGGGTCCATGAGGTCCCTTGGAGTATCTTGGGTTGTGCTTTGAAACATTGGCTCATTCCCAGATGAAAATTTTCAGCTGGAGGCCTCAGTCGACCAAAACCCAAATTTGGTGACACAGCCGATCTTGAGGCTTGATCCACTTGAAATGTTGCAACCTTGAGGTTGATTCTTGATGTGGGAGTCCTCTTGATCCTTTATGGGGTTTGAGAGTTTAGACAAGTTGAAGATCATGTCATTCCTTAATTGATCCTTTGTTTAAGGCTCTGAGAGGGCTTGAAACCCTAATTCTTGATTGTGGTGAATGCTCAAACATCTCTGAGGATATTGATTGAGGCATGTTGGTTCATCCATATTGTGGTAATGATTTCACAATTATGGGAAATCTTAATGGTCAAAATTTGAGGTATGACACCAACGCATCTCAAAGTTCTTTCTTCTCAACATGCATGGAGGTGTATGATCAGTGGACTACAAAGCAATGCATATTTCAAAGAGTTCAAGTTGTGATGCTTACCTCTTTGCGAGCATTTTGTGCTATCTGCAAAGTTCCTTGTGCCAGAAGTAGTTTGATGCTTTAGACACTCTTTATTGATCCCTTAGAAGCTTTTAGAATGATCACCACAAGCTGCAATCCTCAGGAACAAGTTTTAGCTCTTTCTTGCAAAAGGCGAAAAAGTGACCAATATGGCAACTCTCTCAAATGGTGTTCCAGATGTGGGGAACCATTTGGGATAGTTCAAGGATGATATTTGGAGTGTGTTTGGGGTTTTATCTGGTTTTGAAAGTGACTGAATCAAGACATGGCTTGAAAAATGCAAAAAAGTCCAATTTTGAGGTTTCGAGATGGGACTTTGTGATTTTGGTGTCACAGGTCACATAGGAGAGTTTGGACAGCATAGATATGACATATTGGATGTGTTTGGATCATGAGCTGTGATGGAATTGCTCTCTAACTCAAAAACTCAGAGATGCCTTGCAAAAGAAGGCATTTTGGCCTAAAGAGAGGGATTTTGAGGAAAACATCAGTTTGGGTGCTTTGGTGTGCTCAAACTGATCACAATTGAGCTCTATTAATAGTGTGTCATGTTTATTTTGGCATCAATTGTGAATGGAGGCTGCAGTAGGCCTTTGGCCAATGTTATGCAAAAGGAATCTCAAGTCTCCTCTAGCCATTGACTTGAGATTAGAGCACAGGCTTTGTAGCTTTGGTCAGAGATAAACTTGGACTGAATTCAGTTAGAATAGGCTCAGTTAATGCCACCTTGTTGCATCCATTGAATGCTTGGAAACAAAATTGGAGTCTTGGCACTTTTTAGCTCTTTTAGGTTTGGCATGGCTACTTATAGATTCTTGGACTTTGGAGGCTTGGAGATCAGATCATCCCCTTTGGATATTATTCTCTAATGTGTCCAAATTGATGACAAGGCTTGGATTTATCATATTTGGACAAATCGAGCAAAATGCACAAGTTCTGCCTTGTAAAAACCAGTTCAGAATGCCATGTTCCAAGGGTTGTATATCCTTGCTCAAATGGAATTTGGAGATGAGTTGGTACTTGCTGGAAAGCCCTCATGGCATACTTCAACTTTGATGCTTACCCCTAGACTAGGTTTGACTTGGATCAAGGTGAAAACTGCCCCTACATTTTGGAAAAAGTAAGGCAGATTTTGACTTAGTGAAAATTTCACTAAGTGTTGGAAAAATGTCATTTTCATGTTTTCAGCCATTTTGATCACTCCATAACTAAAAATCCATGAAGAATTGGAATGAGATGTAGTTGACACTTTTAAAGTGTGCAATGAGAGCTACAAATCCAGCTCTGTACCATCCAAAATGGTTGCTTGGATCTCAAGTTATGGTCCTTGGAAGTTGGTACCCTAGCCACTTTGTTCCATAACTTAGAACAATTCTAAGTTTTTCATGGTTACCCCTTTTACAAGTTAACTCACTTTATTTGATTTTTCTTGATGAATGATGATTCAAATCACATATTAACATTGTTTTAGGGTCAAAGAACCTTGGTTGACCAAAAATTCAAAAAGTCAAACTTTGGAATTTTGTACAGTTGACTTTTTATCGGCTGAAATCCAAACTGTGCGATCCTTTGTGAGATCAAGTCCTTGACCTAAATTAAACCTAATGGATATATTCCATATGTGTTATAGGGTGTATTGAATCATGTCCCAATGTTTGTGAGCATGTCCTGGTCTAAAGTCAAAGATACAATTGACTTTTTCCTTGAAAACCCTAATTGTGGTCCAGATGAAATTGAAACTTGTGAATCAAGCTTCTTGGATCAATCCATTATTGCAAATGGATCCATGTAGTGTATTGGAGACCCTCAAATCATGTCTTGATATCTTGGCTCATGCTTTGTCCCAAAAGTCAACTTAGGGGTGAATTAGGTAAAGAAACCAATATTCCTGATTTTTGGGTAAATGCATCCCCTGAGATTAAATTGACTTGATGCTTGGGTCCATGAGGTCCCTTGGAGTATCTTGGGTTGTGCTTTGAAGCATTGGCTCATTCCCAGATGAAAATTTTCAGCTGGAGGCCTCAGTCGACCAAAACCCAAATTTGGTGACACAACCGATCTTGAGGCTTGATCCACTTGAAATGTTGCAACCTTGAGCTTGATTCTTGATGTTGGAGTCCTCTTGATCCTTTATGGGGTTTGAGAGTTTAGACAAGTTGAAGATCATGTCATTCCTTGATTGATCCTTTGTTTAAGGCTCTGAGAGGGCTTAAAACCCTAATTCTTGATTGTGGTGAATGCTCAAACATCTCTGAGGATATTGATTGAGGCATGTTAGTTCATCCATATTGTGGTAATGATTTTCACAATTATGGGAAATATTAATGGTCAAAATTTGAGGTATGACACCAACGCATCTCAAAGTTCTTTCTTCTCAACATGCATGGAGGTGTATGATCAGTGGACTACAAAGCAATGCATATTTCAAAGAGTTCAAGTTGTGTAGCTTACCTCTTTGCGAGCATTTTGTGCTATCTGCAAAGTTCCTTGTGCCAGAAGTAGTTTGATGATTTAGACACTCTTTATTGATCCCTTAGAAGCTTTTAGAATGATCACCACAAGCTGCAATCCTCAGGAACAAGTTTTAGCTCTTTCTTGCAAAAGGCGAAAAAGTGACCAATATGGCAACTCTCTCAAATGGTGTTCCAGATGTGGGGAACCATTTGGGATAGTTCAAGGATGATATTTGGAGTGTGTTTGGGGTTTTATCTGGTTTTGAAAGTGACTGAATCAAGACATGGCTTGAAAAATGCAAAAAAGTCCAATTTTGAGGTTTCGAGATGGGACTTTGTGATTTTGGTGTCACAGGTCACATAGGAGAGTTTGGACAGCATAGATATGACATATTGGATGTGTTTGGATCATGAGCTGTGATGGAATTGCTCTCTAACTCAAAAACTCAGAGATGCCTTGCAAAAGAAGGCATTTTGGCCTAAAGAGAGGGATTTTGAGGAAAACATCAGTTTGGGTGCTTTGGTGTGCTCAAACTGATCATAATTGAGCTCTATTAATAGTGTGTCATGTTTATTTTGGCATCAATTATGAATGGAGGCTGCAGTAGGCCTTTGGCCAATGTTATGCAAAAGGAATCTCAAGTCTCCTCTAGCCATTGACTTGAGATTAGAGCACAGGCTTTGTAGCTTTGGTGAGAGATAAACTTGGACTGAATTCAGTTAGAATAGGCTCAGTTAATGCCACCTTGTTGCATCCATTGAATGCTTGGAAACAAAATTGGAGTCTTGGCACTTTTTAGCTCTTTTAGGTTTGGCATGGCTACTTATAGATTCTTGGACTTTGGAGGCTTGGAGATCAGATCATCCCCTTTGGATATTATTCTCTAATGTGTCCAAATTGATGACAAGGCTTGGATTTATCATATTTGGACAAATCGAGCAAAATGCACAAGTTCTGCCTTGTAAAAACCAGTTCAGAATGCCATGTTCCAAGGGTTGTATATCCTTGCTCAAATGGAATTTGGAGATGAGTTGGTACTTGCTGGAAAGCCCTCATGGCATACTTCAACTTTGATGCTTACCCCTAGACTAGGTTTGACTTGGATCAAGGTGAAAACTGCCCCTACATTTTGGAAAAAGTAAGGCAGATTTTGACTTAGTGAAAATTTCACTAAGTGTTGGAAAAATGTCATTTTCATGTTTTCAGCCATTTTGATCACTCCATAACTAAAAATCCATGAAGAATTGGAATGAGATGTAGTTGACACTTTTAAAGTGTGCAATGAGAGCTACAAATCCAGCTCTGTACCATCCAAAATGGTTGCTTGGATCTCAAGTTATGGTCCTTGGAAGTTGGTACCCTAGCCACTTTGTTCCATAACTTAGAACAATTCTAAGTTTTTCATGGTTACCCCTTTTACAAGTTAACTCACTTTATTTGATTTTTCTTGATGAATGATGATTCAAATCACATATTAACATTGTTTTAGGGTCAAAGAACCTTGGTTGACCAAAAATTCAAAAAGTCAAACTTTGGAATTTTGTACAGTTGACTTTTTATCGGCTGAAATCCAAACTGTGCGATCCTTTGTGAGATCAAGTCCTTGACCTAAATTAAACCTAATGGATATATTCCATATGTGTTATAGGGTGTATTGAATCATGTCCCAATGTTTGTGAGCATGTCCTGGTCTAAAGTCAAAGATACAATTGACTTTTTCCTTGAAAACCCTAATTGTGGTCCAGATGAAATTGAAACTTGTGAATCAAGCTTCTTGGATCAATCCATTATTGCAAATGGATCCATGTAGTGTATTGGAGACCCTCAAATCATGTCTTGATATCTTGGCTCATGCTTTGTCCCAAAAGTCAACTTAGGGGTGAATTAGGTAAAGAAACCAATATTCCTGATTTTTGGGTAAATGCATCCCCTGAGATTAAATTGACTTGATGCTTGGGTCCATGAGGTCCCTTGGAGTATCTTGGGTTGTGCTTTGAAGCATTGGCTCATTCCCAGATGAAAATTTTCAGCTGGAGGCCTCAGTCGACCAAAACCCAAATTTGGTGACACAACCGATCTTGAGGCTTGATCCACTTGAAATGTTGCAACCTTGAGCTTGATTCTTGATGTTGGAGTCCTCTTGATCCTTTATGGGGTTTGAGAGTTTAGACAAGTTGAAGATCATGTCATTCCTTGATTGATCCTTTGTTTAAGGCTCTGAGAGGGCTTAAAACCCTAATTCTTGATTGTGGTGAATGCTCAAACATCTCTGAGGATATTGATTGAGGCATGTTAGTTCATCCATATTGTGGTAATGATTTTCACAATTATGGGAAATATTAATGGTCAAAATTTGAGGTATGACACCAACGCATCTCAAAGTTCTTTCTTCTCAACATGCATGGAGGTGTATGATCAGTGGACTACAAAGCAATGCATATTTCAAAGAGTTCAAGTTGTGTAGCTTACCTCTTTGCGAGCATTTTGTGCTATCTGCAAAGTTCCTTGTGCCAGAAGTAGTTTGATGATTTAGACACTCTTTATTGATCCCTTAGAAGCTTTTAGAATGATCACCACAAGCTGCAATCCTCAGGAACAAGTTTTAGCTCTTTCTTGCAAAAGGCGAAAAAGTGACCAATATGGCAACTCTCTCAAATGGTGTTCCAGATGTGGGGAACCATTTGGGATAGTTCAAGGATGATATTTGGAGTGTGTTTGGGGTTTTATCTGGTTTTGAAAGTGACTGAATCAAGACATGGCTTGAAAAATGCAAAAAAGTCCAATTTTGAGGTTTCGAGATGGGACTTTGTGATTTTGGTGTCACAGGTCACATAGGAGAGTTTGGACAGCATAGATATGACATATTGGATGTGTTTGGATCATGAGCTGTGATGGAATTGCTCTCTAACTCAAAAACTCAGAGATGCCTTGCAAAAGAAGGCATTTTGGCCTAAAGAGAGGGATTTTGAGGAAAACATCAGTTTGGGTGCTTTGGTGTGCTCAAACTGATCATAATTGAGCTCTATTAATAGTGTGTCATGTTTATTTTGGCATCAATTATGAATGGAGGCTGCAGTAGGCCTTTGGCCAATGTTATGCAAAAGGAATCTCAAGTCTCCTCTAGCCATTGACTTGAGATTAGAGCACAGGCTTTGTAGCTTTGGTGAGAGATAAACTTGGACTGAATTCAGTTAGAATAGGCTCAGTTAATGCCACCTTGTTGCATCCATTGAATGCTTGGAAACAAAATTGGAGTCTTGGCACTTTTTAGCTCTTTTAGGTTTGGCATGGCTACTTATAGATTCTTGGACTTTGGAGGCTTGGAGATCAGATCATCCCCTTTGGATATTATTCTCTAATGTGTCCAAATTGATGACAAGGCTTGGATTTATCATATTTGGACAAATCGAGCAAAATGCACAAGTTCTGCCTTGTAAAAACCAGTTCAGAATGCCATGTTCCAAGGGTTGTATATCCTTGCTCAAATGGAATTTGGAGATGAGTTGGTACTTGCTGGAAAGCCCTCATGGCATACTTCAACTTTGATGCTTACCCCTAGACTAGGTTTGACTTGGATCAAGGTGAAAACTGCCCCTACATTTTGGAAAAAGTAAGGCAGATTTTGACTTAGTGAAAATTTCACTAAGTGTTGGAAAAATGTCATTTTCATGTTTTCAGCCATTTTGATCACTCCATAACTAAAAATCCATGAAGAATTGGAATGAGATGTAGTTGACACTTTTAAAGTGTGCAATGAGAGCTACAAATCCAGCTCTGTACCATCCAAAATGGTTGCTTGGATCTCAAGTTATGGTCCTTGGAAGTTGGTACCCTAGCCACTTTGTTCCATAACTTAGAACAATTCTAAGTTTTTCATGGTTACCCCTTTTACAAGTTAACTCACTTTATTTGATTTTTCTTGATGAATGATGATTCAAATCACATATTAACATTGTTTTAGGGTCAAAGAACCTTGGTTGACCAAAAATTCAAAAAGTCAAACTTTGGAATTTTGTACAGTTGACTTTTTATCGGCTGAAATCCAAACTGTGCGATCCTTTGTGAGATCAAGTCCTTGACCTAAATTAAACCTAATGGATATATTCCATATGTGTTATAGGGTGTATTGAATCATGTCCCAATGTTTGTGAGCATGTCCTGGTCTAAAGTCAAAGATACAATTGACTTTTTCCTTGAAAACCCTAATTGTGGTCCAGATGAAATTGAAACTTGTGAATCAAGCTTCTTGGATCAATCCATTATTGCAAATGGATCCATGTAGTGTATTGGAGACCCTCAAATCATGTCTTGATATCTTGGCTCATGCTTTGTCCCAAAAGTCAACTTAGGGGTGAATTAGGTAAAGAAACCAATATTCCTGATTTTTGGGTAAATGCATCCCCTGAGATTAAATTGACTTGATGCTTGGGTCCATGAGGTCCCTTGGAGTATCTTGGGTTGTGCTTTGAAGCATTGGCTCATTCCCAGATGAAAATTTTCAGCTGGAGGCCTCAGTCGACCAAAACCCAAATTTGGTGACACAACCGATCTTGAGGCTTGATCCACTTGAAATGTTGCAACCTTGAGCTTGATTCTTGATGTTGGAGTCCTCTTGATCCTTTATGGGGTTTGAGAGTTTAGACAAGTTGAAGATCATGTCATTCCTTGATTGATCCTTTGTTTAAGGCTCTGAGAGGGCTTAAAACCCTAATTCTTGATTGTGGTGAATGCTCAAACATCTCTGAGGATATTGATTGAGGCATGTTAGTTCATCCATATTGTGGTAATGATTTTCACAATTATGGGAAATATTAATGGTCAAAATTTGAGGTATGACACCAACGCATCTCAAAGTTCTTTCTTCTCAACATGCATGGAGGTGTATGATCAGTGGACTACAAAGCAATGCATATTTCAAAGAGTTCAAGTTGTGATGCTTACCTCTTTGCGAGCATTTTGTGCTATCTGCAAAGTTCCTTGTGCCAGAAGTAGTTTGATGATTTAGACACTCTTTATTGATCCCTTAGAAGCTTTTAGAATGATCACCACAAGCTGCAATCCTCAGGAACAAGTTTTAGCTCTTTCTTGCAAAAGGCGAAAAAGTGACCAATATGGCAACTCTCTCAAATGGTGTTCCAGATGTGGGGAACCATTTGGGATAGTTCAAGGATGATATTTGGAGTGTGTTTGGGGTTTTATCTGGTTTTGAAAGTGACTGAATCAAGACATGGCTTGAAAAATGCAAAAAAGTCCAATTTTGAGGTTTCGAGATGGGACTTTGTGATTTTGGTGTCACAGGTCACATATGAGAGTTTGGACAGCATAGATATGACATATTGGATGTGTTTGGATCATGAGCTGTGATGGAATTGCTCTCTAACTCAAAAACTCAGAGATGCCTTGCAAAAGAAGGCATTTTGGCCTAAAGAGAGGGATTTTGAGGAAAACATCAGTTTGGGTGCTTTGGTGTGCTCAAACTGATCACAATTGAGCTCTATTAATAGTGTGTCATGTTTATTTTGGCATCAATAGTGAATGGAGGCTGCAGTAGGCCTTTGGCCAATGTTATGCAAAAGGAATCTCAAGTCTCCTCTAGCCATTGACTTGAGATTAGAGCACAGGCTTTGTAGCTTTGGTTCAGAGATAAACTTGGACTGAATTAAGTTGGAATAGGCTCAATTCATGCCACCTTGGTGCATCCATTGAATGCTTGGAAACAAAATTGGAGTCTTGGCACTTTGTAGCTCTTTTAGGTTTGGCATGGCTACTTATAGATTCTTGGACTTTGGAGGCTTGGAGATCAGATCATCCCCCTTGGATATTATTCTCTAATGTGTCCAAATTGATGACAAGGCTTGGATTTATCATATTTGGACAAATCGAGCAAAATGCACAAGTTCTGCCTTGTAAAAACCAGTTCAGGATGCCATGTTCCAAGGATTGTATATCCTTGCTCAAATGGAATTTGGAGATGAGCTAGTACTTGTTGGAAAGCCCTCATGGCATACTTCAACTTTGATGTTTACCCCTACACCTGGTTTGACTTGGATCAAGGTGAAAACTGCCCCTACATTTTGGAAAAACTAAGGCAGATTCTGACTTAGTGAAAATTTCACTAAGTGTTGGAAAAATGTCATTTTCATGTTTTCAGCCATTTTGATCACTCCATAACTAAAAATCCATGAAGAATTGGAATGAGATATAGTTGACACTTTTAAAGTGTGCAATGACAGCTACAAATCCAGCTTTGGACCATCAAAAATGGTTGCTTGGATCTCAAGTTATGGTCCTTGGAAGTTGGTACCCTAGCCACTTTGTTCCATAACTTAGAAAAATTCTAAGTTTTTTTATGGTTACCCCTTTTTCAAGTTAACTCACTTTCTTTGATTTTTTTTTATGAATGATGCTTCAAATCATATATTAACATTGTTTTAGGGTCAAAGAACGTTGGTTGACCAAAAATTCAAAAAGTCAAACTTTGGATTTTTGTACAGTTGACTTTTTATCGGCTGAAATCCAAACTGTGTGATCCTTTGTGAGATCAAGTCCTTGACCTAAATTAAACCTAATGGATACATTCCATAGGTGTTATAGGGTGTATTGAATCATGTCCCAAGGTTTATGAGCATGTCCTGGTCTAAAGTCAAAGATACAATTGACTTTTTCCTTGAAAACCCTAATTGTGGTCCAGATGAAATTGAAACTTGTGAATCAAGCTTCTTGGATCAATACATTATTGCAAATGGATCCATGTAGTGTATTGGAGGCCCTCAAATCATGCCTTGAGATCTTGGCTCATGCTTTGTCCCAAAAGCCAACTTAGGGGTGAATTTGGTCAAGAAACCATAATTCCTGATTTTTGGGTAAATGCATCCCCTGAGGTTAAATTGACTTGATGCTTGGGTCCATGAGGTCCCTTGGAGTATCTTGGGTTGTGCTTTGAAGCATTGGCTCATTCCCTGATGAAAATTTTCAGCTGGAGGCCTCAGTCGACCAAAACCCAAATTTGTTGACACTGCCGATCTTGAGGCTTGATCCACTTTAAATGTTGCAACCTTGAGCTTGATTCTTGATGTGGGAGTCCTCTTGATCCTTTATGGGGTTTGAGAGTTTAGACAAGTTGAAGATCATGTCATTCCTTGATTGATCCTTTGTCTAAGGCTCTGAGAGGGCTTGAAACCCTAATTCTTGATTGTGGTGAATGCTCAAACATCTCTGAGGATATTGATTGAGGCATGTTGGTTCATCCATATTGTGGTAATGATTTGCACAATGATGGGAAATCTTAATGGTCAAAATTTAGGGTATGACACCAACGCATCTCAAAGTTCTTTCTTCTCAACATGCATGAGACGTGTATGATCAGTGGACTTCAAAGCAATGCATATTTCAAAGAGTTCAAGTTGTGATGCTTACCTCTTTGGGAGAATTTTGTGCTATCTGCAAAGTTCCTTGTGCCAGAAGAAGTTTAATGCTTTAGACACTCTCAATTGATCCCTTAGAAGTTTTTAGAATGATCACCACCAGCTGGAATCCTCAGGAACAAGTTTGAGCTCTTTCTTGCAAAAGAGGAAAAAGTGACCAATATGGCAACTCTCTCAAATGGTGTTCCAGATATGGGGAACCATTTGGGACAGTTCAAGGATGATATTTGGAGTGTGTTTGGTGTTTTATCTGGTTTTGAAAATGAATGAATCAAGACATGGCTTGAAAAATGAAAAAAAGTCCAATTTTGAGGTTTCGAGATGGGACTTTGTGATTTTGGTGTTACAGGTCACATATGAGAGTTTGGACTGCTTAGATATGACATATTGGATGTGTTTGGATCATGAGCTGTGATACAATTTCTCTCTAACTCAAAAACTCAGAGATGCCTTGCAAAAGAAGGCATTTTGGCCTAAAGAGAGGGATTTTGAGGAAAACATCAGTTTGGGTACTTTGGTGTGCTCAAACTGATCACAATTGAGCTCTATTATAGTGTGTCAAGTTTGTTTTGGCATCAATAGTGAATGGAGGCTGCAGCAAGCCTTTGACCAATGTTATACAAAAGGAATCTCAAGTCTCCTCTAGCCATTGACTTGAGATTAGAGCACAGGCTTTGTAGCTTTGGTTCAGAGATAAACTTGGACTGAATTCAGTAGGAATAGGCTCAGTTCATGCTACCTTGGTGCATCCATTGAATGCTTGGAAACAAAATTGGAGTCTTGGCAATTTTTAGCTCTTTTAGGTTTGGCATGGCTATTTGTAGATTCTTGGACTTCGGAGGCTTGGAGATTAGATTATCCCCCTTGGATATTATCCTCTAATGTGTCCAAATTTATGACAAGGCTTGAATTTATTAGATTTAGACAAATCGAGCAAAATGCACAAGTTCTGCCTTGTATAAACCAGTTCAGGATGCCATGTTCCAAGGGTTGTATATCCTTGCTCAAATGGAATTTGGAGATGAGCTGGTACTTGTTGGAAAGCCCTCATGGCATACTTCAACTTTGATGTTTACCCCTAGACCTGGTTTGACTTGGATCAAGGGGAAAACTGCCCCTACATTTTGGAAAAAGTAAGGCAGATTCTGACTTAGTGAAAATTTCACTAAGTGTTGGAAAAATGTCATTTTCATGTTTCCAGCCATTTTGATCACTCCATAACTAAAAATCCATGAAGAATTGGAATGAGATGTAGTTGACACTTTTAAAGTGTGCAATGAGAGCTACAAATCCAGCTTTGGACCATCCAAAATGGTTGCTTGGATTTCAAGTTATGGTCCTTGGAAGTTGGTACCCTAGCCACTTTGTTCCATAAGTTAGAAAAATTCTAAGTTTTTTATGGTTACCCCTTTTACAAGTTAAATCACTTTCTTTGATTTTTCTTGATGAATGATGATTCAAATCACATATTAACATTTTTTTAGGGTCAAAGAACCTTGGTTGACCAAAAATTCAAAAAGTTAAACTTTGGATTTTTGTACAGTTGACTTTTTATCGGATGAAATCCAAACTGTGCGATGCTTTGTGAGATCAAGTCCTTCACCTAAATTAAACTTAATGGATATATTCCATAGGTGTTATAGGGTGTATTGAATCATGTCCCAATGTTTGTGAGCATGTCCTGGTCTAAAGTCAAAGATACAATTGACTTTTTCCTTGAAAACCCTAATTGTGGTCCAGATGAAAGTGAAACTTGTGAATCAAGCTTCTTGGATCAATCCATTATTGTAAATGGATCCATGTAGTGTATTCGAGGCCCTCAAATCATGTCTTGAGATCTTGGCTCATGCTTTGTCCCAAAAGTCAACTTAGGGGTGAATTAGGTCAAGAAACCCTAATTCCTGATTTTTGGGTAAATGCATCCCCTGAGGTTAAATTGACTTGATGCTTGGGTCCATGAGGTCCCTTGGAGTATCTTGGGTTGTGCTTTGAAGCATTGGCTCGTTCCCAGATGAAAATTTTTAGCTGGAGGCCTCAATCGACCAAAACCCAAATTTGGTGACACTGCCGATCTTGAGGCTTGATCCACTTGAAATGTTGCAACCTTGAGCTTGATTCTTGATGTGGGAGTCCTCTTGATCCTTTATGGGGTTTGAGAGTTTAGACAAGTTGAAGATCATGTCATTCCTGGATTGATCCTTTGTCTAAGGCTCTGAGAGGGCTTGAAATCCTAATTCTTGATTGTGGTGAATGCTCAAACATCTCTGAGGATATTGATTGAGGCATGTTGGTTCATCCATATTGTTTTAATGATTTTCACAATTATGGGAAATCTTAATGGTCAAAATTTGAGGTATGACACCAACGCATCTCAAAGTTCTTTCTTCTCAACATGCATGAGAGGTGTATGATCAGTGGACTACAAAGCAATGCATATTTCAAAGAGTTCAAGTTGTGATGCTTACCTCTTTGCGAGCATTTTGTGCTATCTGCAAATTTCCTTGTGCTAGAAGTAGTTTGATGCTTTAGACACTCTTAATTGATCCCTTAGAAGCTTTTAGAATGATCACCACCAGCTACAATCCTCAGGAACAAGTTTTAGCTCTTTCTTGCAAAAGGGGAAAAAGTGACCAATATGGCAACTCTCTCAAATGGTGTTCCAAATGTGGGGAACCATTTGGGACAGTTCAAGGATGATATTTGGAGTGTGTTTGGGGTTTTATCTGGTTTTGAAAGTGATTGAATCAAGACATGGCTTGAAAAATGCAAAAAAGTCCAATTTTGAGGTTTCGAGATGGGACTTTGTGATTTTGGTGTCACAGGTCACATATGAGAGTTTGGTGAGCATAAATATGACATATTGGATGTGTTTGGATCATGAGCTGTGATGGAATTGCTCTCTAACTCAAAAACTCAAAGATGCCTTGCAAAAGAAGGCATTTTGGCCTAAAGAGAGGGATTTTGAGGAAAGCATCAGTTTGGGTGCTTTGGTGTGCTCAAACTGATCAAAATTGAGCTCTATTAATAGTGTGTCATGTTTATTTTGGAATCAATAGTGAATGGAGGCTGCAGCAGGCCTTTGGCCAATGTTATGCAAAAGGAATCTCAAGTCTCCTCTAGCCATTGACTTGAGATTAGAGCACAGGCTTTGTAGCTTTGGTTCAGAGATAAACTTGGACTGAATTCAGTTGGAATAAGCTCAGTTAATACCACCTTAGTGCATCCATTGAATGCTTGGAAACAAAATTGGAGTCTTGGCACTTTTTAGCTCTTTTAGGTGTGGCATGGCTACTTATAGATTCTTGGACTTTGGAGGCTTGGAGATCAGATCACCCCCCTTGGATATTATCCTCTAATGTGTCCAAATTGATGACAAGGCTTGGATTTATCATATTTGGACAAATCGAGTAAAATGCACAAGTTCTGCCTTGTAAAAACCAGTTCAGGATGCCATGTTCCAAGGGTTGTATATCCTTGCTCAAATGGAATTTGGAGATGAGTTGGTACTTATTGGAAAGCCCTCATGGCATACTTCAACTTTGATGTTTACCCCTAGACCAGGTTTGACTTGGATCAAGGTGAAAACTGCCCCTATATTTTGGAAAAAGTAAGGCAGATTCTGACTTAGTGAAAATTTCACTAAGTGTTGGAAAAATGTCATTTTCATGTTTCCAGCCATTTTGATCACTCCATAACTAAAAATCCATGAAGAATTGGAATGAGATGTAGTTGACACTTTTAAAGTGTGCAATGAGAGCTACAAATCCAGCTCTGGACCATCCAAAATGGTTGCTTGGATCTCAAGTTATGGTCCTTGGAAGTTGGTACCCTAGCCACTTTGTTCCATAACTTAGAACAATTCTAAGTTTTTTATGGTTACCCCTTTTACAAGTTAACTCACTTTATTTGATTTTTCTTGATGAATGATGATTCAAATCACATATTAACATTGTTTTAGGGTCAAAGAACCTTGGTTGACCAAAAATTCAAAAGGTCAAACTTTGGAATTTTGTACAGTTGACTTTTTATCGGCTGAAATCAAAACTGTGCGATCCTTTGTGAGATCAAGTCCTTGACATAAATTAAACCTAATGGATATATTCCATAGGTGTTATAGGGTGTATTGAATCATGTCCCAATGTTTGTGAGCATGTCCTGGTCTAAAGTCAAAGATACAATTGACTTTTTCCTTGAAAACCCTAATTGTGGTCCAGATGAAATTGAAACTTGTGAATCAAGCTTCTTGGATCAATCCATTGTTGCAAATGGATCCATGTAGTGTATTGGAGACCCTCAAATCATGTCTTGATATCTTGGCTCATGCTTTGTCCCAAAAGTCAACTTAGGGGTGAATTAGGTCAATAAACCATAATTCCTAATTTTTGGGTAAATGCATCCCCTGAGGTTAAATTGACTTGATGCTTGGGTCCATGAGGACCCTTGGAGTATCTTGGGTTGTGCTTTGAAGCATTGGCTCATTCCCAGATGAAAAATTTCAGCTGGAGGCCTCAGTCGACCAAAACCCAAATTTGGTGACACTGCCGATCTTGAGGCTTGATCCACTTGAAATGTTGCAACCTTGAGCTTGATTCTTGATGTGGGAGTCCTCTTGATCCTTTATGGGGTTTGAGAGTTTAGACAAGTTGAAGATCATGTCATTTTTTGATTGATCCTTTATCTAAGGCTCTGAGAGGGCTTGAAACCCTAATTCTTGATTGTGGTGAATGCTCAAACATCTCTGAGGATATTGATTGCGGCATGTTGGTTCATCCATATTGTGGTAATGATTTTCACAATTATGGGAAATCTTAATGTTCAAAATTTGAGTTATGATACCAACGCATCTCAAAGTTCTTTCTTCTCAACATGCATGAGAGGTGTATGATCAGTGGACTACAAAGCAATGCATATTTCAAAGAGTTCAAGTTGTGATGCTTACCTCTTTGCGAGCATTTTGTGCTATCTGCAAAGTTCCTTGTGCCAGAAGTAGTTTGATGCTTTAGACACTCTTAATTGATCCCTTAGAAGCTTTTAGAATGATCACCATCAACTGCAATCCTCAGGAACAAGTTTTAGCTCTTTCTTGCAAAAGGGGAAAAAGTGACCAATATGGCAACTCTCTCAAATGGTGTTCCAGATGTGGGGAACCATTTGGGATAGTTCAAGGATGATATTTGGAGTGTGTTTGGGGTTTTATCTGGTTTTGAAAGTGACTGAATCAAGACATGGCTTGAAAAATGCAAAAAAGTCCAATTTTGAGGTTTCGAGATGGGACTTTTTGATTTTGGTGTCACAGGTCACATATGAGAGTTTGGACAACATAAGTATGACATATTGGATGTGTTTGGATCATGAGCTGTGATGGAATTGCTCTCTAACTCAAAAACTCAGAGATGCCTTGCAAAAGAAGGCATTTTGGCCTAAAGAGAGGGATTTTGAGGAAAGCATCAGTTTGGGTGCTTTGGTGTGCTCAAACTGATCACAATTGAGCTCTATTAATAGTGTGTCATGTTTATTTTGGCATCAATAGTGAATGGAGGCTGCAGTAGGCCTTTGGCCAATGTTATGCAAAAGGAATCTCAAGTCTCCTCTAGCCATTGACTTGAGATTAGAGCACAGGCTTTGTAGCTTTGGTTCAGAGATAAACTTGGACTGAATTCAGTTGGAATAGGCTCAGTTAATGCCACCTTGGTGCATCCATTGAATGCTTGGAAACAAAATTGGAGTCTTGGCACTTTTTAGCTCTTTTAGGTTTGGCATGGCTACTTATAGATTCTTGGACTTTGGAGGCTTGGAGATCAGATCATCCCCCTTGGATATTATCCTCTAATGTGTCCAAATTGATGACAAGGCTTGGATTTATTATATTTGGACAAATCAAGCAAAATGCACAAGTTCTGCCTTGTAAAAACCAGTTCAGAATGCCATGTTCCAAGAGTTGTATATCCTTGCTCAAATGGAATTTGGAGATGAGTTGGTACTTGTTGGAAAGCCTTCATGGCATACTTCAACTTTGATGCTTACCCCTAGACCAGGTTTGACTTGGATCAAGGTGAAAACTGCCCCTACATTTTGGAAAAAGTAAGGCAGATTCTGACTTAGTGAAAATTTCACTAAGTGTTGGAAAAATGTCATTTTCATGTTTTCAGCCATTTTGATCACTCCATAACTAAAAATCCATGAAGAATTGGAATGAGATGTAGTTGACACTT
The DNA here is from genome assembly GCA_022829125.1 of Lathyrus tuberosus. Classification (NCBI taxonomy): domain Eukaryota; kingdom Viridiplantae; phylum Streptophyta; class Magnoliopsida; order Fabales; family Fabaceae; genus Lathyrus; species Lathyrus tuberosus. The sequence goes on from JALAZF010000163.1 coordinate 6,144,379, forward strand.
TTAAAGTGTGCAATGAGAGCTACAAATCCAGCTCTGGACCATCCAAAATGGTTGCTTGGATCTCAAGTTATGGTCCTTGGAAGTTGGTACCCTAGCCACTTTGTTCCATAACTTAGAACAATTCTAAGTTTTTTATGGTTACCCCTTTTACAAGTTAACTCACTTTATTTGATTTTTCTTGATGAATGATGATTCAAATCATATATTAACATTGTTTTAGGGTCAAAGAACCTTGGTTGACCAAAAATTCAAAAAGTCAAACTTTGGAATTTTGTACAGTTGACTTTTTATCGGCTGAAATCCAAACTGTGCGATCCTTTGTGAGATCAAGTCCTTGACCTAAATTAAACCTAATGGATATATTCCATAGGTGTTATAGGGTGTATTGAATCATGTCCCAATGTTTGTGAGCATATCCTGGTCTAAAGTCAAAGATACAATTGACTTTTTCCTTGAAAACCCTAATTGTGGTTCAGTTGAAATTGAAACTTGTGAATCAAGCTTCTTGGATCAATCCATTGTTGCAAATGGATCCATGTAGTGTATCGGAGACCCTCAAATCATGTCTTGATATCTTGGCTCATGCTTTGTCCCAAAAGTCAACTTAGGGGTGAATTAGGTCAAAAAACCATAATTCCTGATTTTTGGGTAAATGCATCCCCTGAGATTAAATTGACTTAATGCTTGGGTCCATGAGGTCCCTTGGAGTATCTTGGGTTGTGCTTTGAAGCATTGGCTCATTCCCAGATGAAAATTTTTAGCTGGAGGCCTCAGTCGACCAAAACCCAAATTTGGTGACACAGCCGATCTTGAGGCTTGATCCACTTGAAATGTTGCAACCTTGAGCTTGATTCTTGATGTGGGAGTCCTCTTTATCCTTTATGGGGTTTGAGAGTTTAGACAAGTTGAAGATCATGTCATTCCTTGATTGATCCTTTGTCTAAGGCTCTGAGAGGGCTGGAAACCCTAATTCTTGATTGTGGTGAATGCTCAAACATCTCTGAGGATATTGATTGAGGCATGTTGGTTCATCCATATTGTGGTAATGATTTTCACAATTATTGGAAATCTTAATGGTCAAAATTTGAGGTATGACACCAACGCATCTCAAAGTTCTTTCTTCTCAACATGCATGGAGGTGTATGATCAGTGGACTACAAAGCAATGCATATTTCAAAGAGTTCAAGTTGTGATGCTTACCTCTTTGCGAGCATTTTGTGCTATCTGCAAAGTTCCTAGTGCCAGAAGTAGTTTGATGCTTTAGACACTCTTTATTGATCCCTAAGAAGCTTTTAGAATGATCACCACAAGCTGCAATCCTCAGGAACAAGTTTTAGCTCTTTCTTGCAAAAGGCGAAAAAGTGACCAATATGGCAACTCTCTCAAATGGTGTTCCAGATGTGGGGAACCATTTGGGATAGTTCAAGGATGATATTTGGAGTGTGTTTGGGGTTTTATCTGGTTTTGAAAGTGACTGAATCAAGACATGGCTTGAAAAATGCAAAAAAGTCCAATTTTGAGGTTTCGAGATGGGACTTTGTGATTTTGGTGTCACAGGTCACATATGAGTGTTTGGACAGCATAGATATCACATACTGGATGTGTTTGGATCATGAGCTGTGATGGAATTGCTCTCTAACTCAAAAACTCAGAGATGCCTTGCAAAAGAAGGCATTTTGGCCTAAAGAGAGGGATTTTGAGGAAAACATCAGTTTTGGTGCTTTGGTGTGCTCAAACTGATCACAATTAAGCTCTATTAATAGTGTGTCATGTTTATTTTGGCATCAATAGTGAATGGAGGCTGCAGTAGGCCTTTGGCCAATGTTATACAAAAGGAATCTCAAGTCTCCTCTAGCCATTGACTTGAGATTAGAGCACAGGCTTTGTAGCTTTGGTTCAGAGATAAACTTGGACTGAATTCAGTTGGAATAGGCTCAGTTAATGCCACCTTGGTGCATCCATTGAATGCTTGGAAACAAAATTGGAGTCTTGGCACTTTTTAGCTCTTTTAGGTTTGGCATGGCTACTTATAGATTCTTGGATTTTGGAGGCTTGGAGATCAGATCATCCCCCTTGGATATTATCCTCTAATGTGTCCAAATTGATGACAAGGCTTGGATTTATCATATTTGGACAAATCGAGCAAAATGCACAAGTTCTGCCTTGTAAAAACCAGTTCAGAATGCCATGTTCCAAGGGTTGTATATCCTTGCTCAAATGGAATTTGGAGATGAGTTGGTACTTGTTGGAAAGCCCTCATGGCATACTTCAACTTTGATGCTTACCCCTAGACCAGGTTTAACTTGGATCAAGGTGAAAACTGCCCCTACATTTTGGAAAAAGTAAGGCAGATTCTGACTTAGTGAAAATTTCACTAAGTGTTGGAAAAATGTCATTTTCCTGTTTTCAGCCATTTTGATCACTCCATAACTAAAAATCCATGAAGAATTGGAATGAGATGTAGTTGACACTTTTAAAGTGTGCAATGAGAGCTACAAATCCAGCTCTGGACCATCCAAAATGGTTGCTTGGATCTCAAGTTATGGTCCTTGGAAGTTGGTACCCTAGCCACATTGTTCCATAACTTAGAACAATTCTAAGTTTTTTATGGTTACCCCTTTTACAAGTTAACTCACTTTATTTGATTTTTCTTGATGAATGATGATTCAAATCACATATTAACATTGTTTTAGGGTCAAAGAACCTTGGTTGACCAAAAATTCAAAAAGTCAAACTTAGGAATTTTGTACAGTTGACTTTTTATCGGCTGAAATCCAAACTGTGCGATCCTTTGTGAGATCAAGTCCTTGACCTAAATTAAACCTAATGGATATATTCCATAGGTGTTATAGGGTGTATTGAATCATGTCCCAATGTTTGTGAGCATGTCCTGGTCTAAAGTCAAAGATACAATTGAGTTTTTCCTTGAAAACCCTAATTGTGGTCCAGATGAAATTGAAACTTGTGAATCAAGCTTCTTGGATCAATCCATTGTTTCAAATGGATCCATGTAGTGTATCGGAGACCCTCAAATCATGTCTTGATATCTTGGCTCATGCTTTGTCCCAAAAGTTAACTTAGGGGTGAATTAGGTCAAGAAACCATAATTCCTAATTTTTGGGTAAATGCATCCCCTGAGATTAAATTGACTTGATGCTTGGGTCCATGAGGTCCCTTGGAGTATCTTGGGTTGTGCTTTGAAGCATTGGCTCATTCCCAGATGAAAATTTTCAGCTGGAGGCCTCAGTCGACCAAAACCCAAATTTGGTGACACAGCCGATCTTGAGGCTTGATCCACTTGAAATGTTGCAACCTTGAGCTTGATTCTTGATGTGGGAGTCCTCTTGATCCTTTATGGGGTTTCAGAGTTTAGACAAGTTGAAGATCATGTCATTCCTTGATTGATCCTTTGTCTAAGGCGCTGAGAGGGCTTGAAACCCTAATTCTTGATTGTGGTGAATGCTTAAACATCTCTGAGGATATTGATTGAGGCATGTTGGTTCATCCATATTGTGGTAATGATTTTCACAATTATTGGAAATCTTAATGGTCAAAATTTGAGGTATGACACCAACGCATCTCAAAGTTCTTTCTTCTCAACATGCATGGAGGTGTATGATCAGTGGACTACAAAGCAATGCATATTTCAAAGAGTTCAAGTTGTGATGCTTACCTCTTTGCGAGCATTTTGTGCTATCTGCAAAGTTCCTTGTGCCAGAAGTAGTTTGATGCTTTAGACACTCTTTATTGATCCCTTAGAAGCTTTTAGAATGATCACCACAAGCTGCAATCCTCAGGAACAAGTTTTAGCTATTTCTTGCAAAAGGCGAAAAAGTGACCAATATGGCAACTCTCTCAAATGGTGTTCCAGATGTGGGGAACCATTTGGGATATTTCAAGGATGATATTTGGAGTGTGTTTGGGGTTTTATCTTGTTTTGAAAGTGACTGAATCAAGACATGGCTTGAAAAATGCAAAAAAGTCCAATTTTGAGGTTTCGAGATGGGACTTTGTGATTTTGGTGTCACAGGTCACATATGAGAGTTTGGACAGCATAGATATGACATATTGGATGTGTTTGGATCATGAGCTGTGATGGAATTGCTCTCTAACTCAAAAACTCAGAGATGCCTTGCAAAAGAAGGCATTTTGGCCTAAAGAGAGGGATTTTGAAGAAAACATCAGTTTGGGTGCTTTGGTGTGCTCAAACTGATCACAATTGAGCTCTATTAATAGTGTGTCATGTTTATTTTGGCATCAATAGTGAATGGAGGCTGCAGTAGGCCTTTGGCCAATGTTATGCAAAAGGAATCTCAAGTCTTCTCTAGCCATTGACTTGAGATTAGAGCACAGGCTTTGTAGCTTTGGTTCAGAGATAAACTTGGACTGAATTCAGTTGGAATAGGCTCAGTTAATGCCACCTTGGTGCATCCATTGAATGCTTGGAAACAAAATTGGAGTCTTGGCACTTTGTAGCTCTTTTAGGTTTGGCATGGCTACTTATAGATTCTTGGACTTTGGAGGCTTGGAGATCAGATCATCCCCCTTGGATATTATCCTCAAATGTGTCCAAATTGATGACAAGGCTTGGATTTATTATATTTGGACAAATCGAGCAAAATGCACAAGTTCTGCCTTGTAAAAACCAGTTCAGAATGCCATGTTCCAAGGGTTGTATATCCTTACTCAAATGGAATTTGGAGATGAGTTGGTACTTGTTGGAAAGCCCTCATGGCATACTTCAACTTTGATGCTTACCCCTAGACCAGGTTTGACTTGGATCAAGGTGAAAACTGCCCCTACATTTTGGAAAAAGTAAGGCAGATTCTGACTTAGTGAATATTTCACTAAGTGTTGGAAAAATGTCATTTTCATGTTTTTAGCCATTTTGATCACTCCATAACTAAAAATCCATGAAGAATTGGAATGAGATGTAGTTGACACTTTTAAAGTGTGCAATGAGAGCTACAAATCCAGCTCTGGACCATCCAAAATCGTTGCTTGGATCTCAAGTTATGGTCCTTGGAAGTTGGTACCCTAGCCACTTTGTTCCATAACTTAGAACAATTCTAAGTTTTTTATGGTTACCCCTTTTACAAGTTAACTCACTTAATTTGATTTTTCTTGATGAATGATGATTCAAATCACATATTAACATTGTTTTAGGGTCAAAGAACCTTGGTTGACCAAAAATTCAAAAAGTCAAACTTTGGAATTTTGTACAGTTGACTTTTTATCGGCTGAAATCAAAACTGTGCGATCCTTTGTGAGATCAAGTCCTTGACCTAAATTAAACCTAATGGATATATTCCATAGGTGTTATAGGGTGTATTGAATCATGTCCCAATGTTTGTGAGCATGTCCTGGTCTAAAGTCAAAGATACAATTGACTTTTTCCTTGAAAACCCTAATTGTGGTCCAGATGAAATTGAAACTTGTGAATCAAGCTTCTTGGATCAATCCATTATTGCAAATGGATCCATGTAGTGTATCGGAGACCCTCAAATCATGTCTTGATATCTTGGCTCATGCTTTGTCCCAAAAGTCAACTTAGGGGTGAATTAGGTCAAGAAACCATAATTCCTGATTTTTGGGTAAATGCATCCCCTGAGGTTAAATTGACTTGATGCTTGGGTCCATGAGGTCCCTTGGAGTATCTTGGGTTGTGCTTTGAAGCATTGGCTCATTCCCAGATGAAAATTTTCAGCTGGAGGCCTCAGTCGACCAAAACCCAAATTTGGTGACACAGCCGATCTTGAGGCTTGATCCACTTGAAATGTTGCAACCTTGAGCTTGATTCTTGATGTGGGAGTCCTCTTGATCCTTTATGGGGTTTGAGAGTTTAGACAAGTTGAAGATCATGTCATTCCTTGATTGATCCTTTGTCTAAGGCTCTGAGAGGGCTTGAAACCCTAATTATTGATTGTGGTGAATGCTCAAACATCTCTGAGGATATTGATTGAGGCATGTTGGTTCATCCATATTGTGGTAATGATTTTCACAATTATGGGAAATCTTAATGGTCAAAATTTGAGGTATGACACCAACGCATCTCAAAGTTCTTTCTTCTCAACATGCATGGAGGTGTATGATCAGTGGACTACAAAGCAATGCATATTTCAAAGAGTTCAAGTTGTGATGCTTACCTCTTTGCGAGCATTTTGTGCTATCTGCAAAGTTCCTTGTGCCAGAAGTAGTTTGATGCTTTAGACACTCTTTATTGATCCCTTAGAAGCTTTTAGAATGATCACCACAAGCTGCAATCCTCAGGAACAAGTTTTAGCTCTTTCTTGCAAAAGGCGAAAAAGTGACCAATATGGCAACTCTCTCAAATGGTGTTCCAGATGTGGGGAACCATTTGGGATAGTTCAAGGATGATATTAGGAGTGTGTTTGGGGTTTTATCTGGTTTTGAAAGTGACTGAATCAAGACATGGCTTGAAAAATGCAAAAAAGTCCAATTTTGAGGTTTCGAGATGGGACTTTGTGATTTTGGTGTCACATGTCACATAAGAGAGTTTGGACAGCATAGATATGACATATTGGATGTGTTTGGATCATGAGCTGTGATGGATTGCTCTCTAACTCAAAAACTCAGAGATGCCTTGCAAAAGAAGGCATTTTGGCCTAAAGAGAGGGATTTTGAGGAAAACATCAGTTTGGGTGCTTTGGTGTGCTCAAACTGATCACAATTGAGCTCTATTAATAGTGTGTCATGTTTATTTTGGCATCAATAGTGAATGGAGGCTGCAGTAGGCCTTTGGCCAATGTTATGCAAAAGGAATCTCAAGTCTTCTCTAGCCATTGACTTGAGATTAGAGCACAGGCTTTGTAGCTTTGGTTCAGAGATAAACTTGGACTGAATTCAGTTGGAATAGGCTCAGTTAATGCCACCTTGGTGCATCCATTGAATGCTTGGAAACAAAATTGGAGTCTTGGCACTTTGTAGCTCTTTTAGGTTTGGCATGGCTACTTATAGATTCTTGGACTTTGGAGGCTTGGAGATCAGATCATCCCCCTTGGATATTATCCTCAAATGTGTCCAAATTGATGACAAGGCTTGGATTTATTATATTTGGACAAATCGAGCAAAATGCACAAGTTCTGCCTTGTAAAAACCAGTTCAGAATGCCATGTTCCAAGGGTTGTATATCCTTACTCAAATGGAATTTGGAGATGAGTTGGTACTTGTTGGAAAGCCCTCATGGCATACTTCAACTTTGATGCTTACCCCTAGACCAGGTTTGACTTGGATCAAGGTGAAAACTGCCCCTACATTTTGGAAAAAGTAAGGCAGATTCTGACTTAGTGAATATTTCACTAAGTGTTGGAAAAATGTCATTTTCATGTTTTTAGCCATTTTGATCACTCCATAACTAAAAATCCATGAAGAATTGGAATGAGATGTAGTTGACACTTTTAAAGTGTGCAATGAGAGCTACAAATCCAGCTCTGGACCATCCAAAATCGTTGCTTGGATCTCAAGTTATGGTCCTTGGAAGTTGGTACCCTAGCCACTTTGTTCCATAACTTAGAACAATTCTAAGTTTTTTATGGTTACCCCTTTTACAAGTTAACTCACTTAATTTGATTTTTCTTGATGAATGATGATTCAAATCACATATTAACATTGTTTTAGGGTCAAAGAACCTTGGTTGACCAAAAATTCAAAAAGTCAAACTTTGGAATTTTGTACAGTTGACTTTTTATCGGCTGAAATCAAAACTGTGCGATCCTTTGTGAGATCAAGTCCTTGACCTAAATTAAACCTAATGGATATATTCCATAGGTGTTATAGGGTGTATTGAATCATGTCCCAATGTTTGTGAGCATGTCCTGGTCTAAAGTCAAAGATACAATTGAGTTTTTCCTTGAAAACCCTAATTGTGGTCCAGATGAAATTGAAACTTGTGAATCAAGCTTCTTGGATCAATCCATTATTGCAAATGGATCCATGTAGTGTATTGGAGACCCTCAAATCATGTCTTGATATCTTGGCTCATGCTTTGTCCCAAAAGTCAACTTAGGGGTGAATTAGGTCAAGAAACCATAATTCCTGATTTTTGGGTAAATGCATCCCCTGAGATTAAATTGACTTGATGCTTGGGTCCATGAGGTCCCTTGGAGTATCTTGGGTTGTGCTTTGAAGCATTGGCTCATTCCCAGATGAAAATATTCAGCTGGAGGCCTCAGTCGACCAAAACCCAAATTTGGTGACACAGCCGATCTTGAGGCTTGATCCACTTGAAATGTTGCAACCTTGAGCTTGATTCTTGATGTGGGAGTCCTCTTGATCCTTTATAGGGTTTGAGAGTTTAGACAAGTTGAAGATCATGTCATTCCTTGATTGATCCTTTGTCTAAGGCTCTGAGAGGGCTTGAAACCCTAATTCTTGATTGTGGTGAATGCTCAAACATCTCTGAGGATATTGATTGAGGCATGTTGGTTCATCCATATTGTGGTAATGATTTTCACAATTATGGGAAATCTTAATGGTCAAAATTTGAGGTATGACACCAACGCATCTCAAAGTTCTTTCTTCTCAACATGCATGGAGGTGTATGATCAGTGGACTACAAAGCAATGCATATTTCAAAGAGTTCAAGTTGTGATGCTTACCTCTTTGCGAGCATTTTGTGCTATCTGCAAAGTTCCTTGTGCCAGAAGTAGTTTGATGCTTTAGACACTCTTTATTGATCCCTTAGAAGCTTTTAGAATGATCACCACAAGCTGCAATCCTCAAGAACAAGTTCTAGCTCTTTCTTGCAAAAGGCGAAAAAGTGACCAATATGGCAACTCTCTCAAATGGTGTTCCAGATGTGGGGAACCATTTGGGATAGTTCAAGGATGATATTTGGAGTGTGTTTGGGGTTTTATCTGGTTTTGAAAGTGACTGAATCAAGACATGGCTTGAAAAATGCAAAAAAGTCCAATTTTGAGGTTTCGAGATGGGACTTTGTGATTTTGATGTCACAGGTCACATATGAGAGTTTGGACAGCATAGATATGACATATTGGATCTGTTTGGATCATGAGCTGTGATGGAATTGCTCTCTAACTCAAAAACTCAGAGATGCCTTGCAAAAGAAGGCATTTTGGCCTAAAGAGAGGGATTTTGAGGAAAACATCAGTTTGGGTGCTTTGGTGTGCTCAAACTGATCACAATTGAGCTCTATTAATAGTGTGTCATGTTTATTTTGGCATCAATAGTGAATGGAGGCTGCAGTAGGCCTTTGGCCAATGTTATACAAAAGGAATCTCAAGTCTCCTCTAGCCATTGACTTGAGATTAGAGCTCAGGCTTTGTAGCTTTGGTTCAGAGATAAACTTGGACTGAATTCAGTTGGAATAGGCTCAGTTAATGCCACCTTGGTGCATCCCTTGAATGCTTGGAAACAAAATTGGAGTCTTGGCACTTTTTAGCTCTTTTAGGTTTGGCATGGCTACTTATAGATTCTTGGATTTTGGAGGCTTGCAGATCAGATCATCCCCCTTGGATATTATCCTCTAATGTGTCCAAATTGATGACTAGGCTTGGATTTATCATATTTGGACAAATCGAGCAAAATGCACAAGTTCTGCCTTGTAAAAACCAGTTCAGAATGCCATGTTCCAAGGGTTGTATATCCTTGCTCAAATGGAATTTAGAGATGAGTTAGTACTTGTTGGAAAGCCCTCATGGCATACTTCAACTTTGATGCTTACCCCTAGACCAGGTTTGACTTGGATCAAGGTGAAAACTGCCCCTACATTTTGGAAAAAGTAAGGCAGATTTTGACTTAGTGAAAATTTCACTAAGTGTTGGAAAAATGTCATTTTCATGTTTTCAGCCATTTTGATCACTCCATAACTAAAAATCCATGAAGAATTGGAATGAGATGTAGTTGACACTTTTAAAGTGTGCAATGAGAGCTACAAATCCAGCTCTGTACCATCCAAAATGGTTGCTTGGATCTCAAGTTATGATCCTTGGAAGTTGGTACCCTAGCCACTTTGTTCCATAACTTAGAACAATTCTAAGTTTTTCATGGTTACCCCTTTTACAAGTTAACTCACTTTATTTGAATTTTCTTGATGAATGATGATTCAAATCACATATTAACATTGTTTTAGGGTCAAAGAACCTTGGTTGACCAAAAATTCAAAAAGTCAAACTTTGGAATTTTGTACAGTTGACTTTTTATCGGCTGAAATCCAAACTGTGCGATCCTTTGTGAGATCAAGTCCTTGACCTAAATTAAACCTAATGGATATATTCCATAGGTGTTATAGGGTGTATTGAATCATGTCCCAATGTTTGTGAGCATGTCCTGGTCTAAAGTCAAAGATACAATTGACTTTTTCCTTGAAAACCCTAATTGTGGTCCAGATGAAATTGAAACTTGTGAATCAAGCTTCTTGGATCAATCCATTATTGCAAATGGATCCATGTAGTGTATTGGAGACCCTCAAATCATGTCTTGATATCTTGGCTCATGCTTTGTCCCAAAAGTCAACTTAGGGGTGAATTAGGTAAAGAAACCAATATTCCTGATTTTTGGGTAAATGCATCCCCTGAGATTAAATTGACTTGATGCTTGGGTCCATGAGGTCCCTTGGAGTATCTTGGGTTGTGCTTTGAAGCATTGGCTCATTCCCAGATGAAAATTTTCAGCTGGAGGCCTCAGTCGACCAAAACCCAAATTTGGTGACACAACCGATCTTGAGGCTTGATCCACTTGAAATGTTGCAACCTTGAGCTTGATTCTTGATGTTGGAGTCCTCTTGATCCTTTATGGGGTTTGAGAGTTTAGACAAGTTGAAGATCATGTCATTCCTTGATTGATCCTTTGTTTAAGGCTCTGAGAGGGCTTAAAACCCTAATTCTTGATTGTGGTGAATGCTCAAACATCTCTGAGGATATTGATTGAGGCATGTTAGTTCATCCATATTGTGGTAATGATTTTCACAATTATGGGAAATATTAATGGTCAAAATTTGAGGTATGACACCAACGCATCTCAAAGTTATTTCTTCTCAACATGCATGGAGGTGTATGATCAGTGGACTACAAAGCAATGCATATTTCAAAGAGTTCAAGTTGTGATGCTTACCTCTTTGCGAGCATTTTGTGCTATCTGCAAAGTTCCTTGTGCCAGAAGTAGTTTGATGATTTAGACACTCTTTATTGATCCCTTCGAAGCTTTTAGAATGATCACCACAAGCTGCAATCCTCAGGAACAAGTTTTAGCTCTTTCTTGCAAAAGGCGAAAAAGTGACCAATATGGCAACTCTCTCAAATGGTGTTCCAGATGTGGGGAACCATTTGGGATAGTTCAAGGATGATATTTGGAGTGTGTTTGTGGTTTTATCTGGTTTTGAAAGTGACTGAATCAAGACATGGCTTGAAAAATGCAAAAAAGTCCAATTTTGAGGTTTCGAGATGGGACTTTGTGATTTTGGTGTCACAGGTCACATATGAGAGTTTGGACAGCATAGATATGACATATTGGATGTGTTTGGATCATGAGCTGTGATGGAATTGCTCTCTAACTCAAAAACTCAGAGATGCCTTGCAAAAGAAGGCATTTTGGCCTAAAGAGAGGGATTTTGAGGAAAACATCAGTTTGGGTGCTTTGGTGTGCTCAAACTGATCACAATTGAGCTCTATTAATAGTGTGTCATGTTTATTTTGGCATCAATAGTGAATGGAGGCTGCAGTAGGCCTTTGGCCAATGTTATGCAAAAGGAATCTCAAGTCTCCTCTAGCCATTGACTTGAGATTAGAGCACAGGCTTTGTAGCTTTGGTCAGAGATAAACTTGGACTGAATTCAGTTAGAATAGGCTCAGTTAATGCCACCTTGTTGCATCCATTGAATGCTTGGAAACAAAATTGGAGTCTTGGCACTTTGTAGCTCTTTTAGGTTTGGCATGGCTACTTATAGATTCTTGGACTTTGGAGGCTTGGAGATCAGATCATCCCCCTTGGATATTATTCTCTAATGTGTCCAAATTGATGACAAGGCTTGGATTTATCATATTTGGACAAATCGAGCAAAATGCACAAGTTCTGCCTTGTAAAAACCAGTTCAGAATGCCATGTTCCAAGGGTTGTATATCCTTGCTCAAATGGAATTTGGAGATGAGTTGGTACTTGTTGGAAAGCCCTCATGGCATACTTCAACTTTGATGCTTACCCCTAGACCAGGTTTGACTTGGATCAAGGTGAAAACTGCCCCTACATTTTGGAAAAAATAAGGCAGATTTTGACTTAGTGAAAATTTCACTAAGTGTTGGAAAAATGTCATTTTCATGTTTTCAGCCATTTTGATCACTCCATAACTAAAAATCCATGAAGAATTGGAATGAGATGTAGTTGACACTTTTAAAGTGTGCAATGAGAGCTACAAATCCAGCTCTGGACCATCCAAAATGGTTGCTTGGATCTCAAGTTATGGTCCTTGGAAGTTGGTACCCTAGCCACTTTGTTCCATAACTTAGAACAATTATAAGTTTTTCATGGTAACCCCTTTTACAAGTTAACTCACTTTATTTGATTTTTCTTGATGAATGATGATTCAAATCACATATTAACATTGTTTTAGGGTCAAAGAACCTTGGTTGACCAAAAATTCAAAAAGTCAAACTTTGGAATTTTGTACAGTTGACTTTTTATCGGCTGAAATCCAAACTGTGCGATCCTTTGTGAGATCAAGTCCTTGACCTAAATTAAACCTAATGGATATATTCCATAGGTGTTATAGGGTGTATTGAATCATGTCCCAATGTTTGTGAGCATGTCCTGGTCTAAAGTCAAAGATACAATTGACTTTTTCCTTGAAAACCCTAATTGTGGTCCAGATGAAATTGAAACTTGTGAATCAAGCTTCTTGGATCAATCCATTATTGCAAATGGATCCATGTAGTGTATTGGAGACCCTCAAATCATGTCTTGATATCTTGGCTCATGCTTTGTCCCAAAAGTCAACTTAGGGGTGAATTAGGTAAAGAAACCAATATTCCTGATTTTTGGGTAAATGCATCCCCTGAGATTAAATTGACTTGATGCTTGGGTCCATGAGGTCCCTTGGAGTATCTTGGGTTGTGCTTTTAAGCATTGGCTCATTCCCAGATGAAAATTTTCAGCTGGAGGCCTCAGTCGACCAAAACCCAAATTTGGTGACACAACCGATCCTGAGGCTTGATCCACTTGAAATGTTGCAACCTTGAGCTTGATTCTTGATGTTGGAGTCCTCTTGATCCTTTATGGGGTTTGAGAGTTTAGACAAGTTGAAGATCATGTCATTCCTTGATTGATCCTTTGTTTAAGGCTCTGAGAGGGCTTAAAACCCTAATTCTTGATTGTGGTGAATGCTCAAACATCTCTGAGGATATTGATTGAGGCATGTTAGTTCATCCATATTGTGGTAATGATTTTCACAATTATGGGAAATATTAATGGTCAAAATTTGAGGTATGACACCAACGCATCTCAAAGTTCTTTCTTCTCAACATGCATGGAGGTGTATGATCAGTGGACTACAAAGCAATGCATATTTCAAAGAGTTCAAGTTGTGATGCTTACCTCTTTGCGAGCATTTTGTGCTATCTGCAAAGTTCCTTGTGCCAGAAGTAGTTTGATGATTTAGACACTCTTTATTGATCCCTTAGAAGCTTTTAGAATGATCACCACAAGCTGCAATCCTCAGGAACAAGTTTTAGCTCTTTCTTGCAAAAGGCGAAAAAGTGACCAATATGGCAACTCTCTCAAATGGTGTTCCAGATGTGGGGAACCATTTGGGATAGTTCAAGGATGATATTTGGAGTGTTTTTGGGGTTTTATCTGGTTTTGAAAGTGACTGAATCAAGACATGGCTTGAAAAATGCAAAAAAGTCCAATTTTGAGGTTTCGAGATGGGACTTTGTGATTTTGGTGTCACAGGTCACATATGAGAGTTTGGACAGCATAGATATGACATATTGGATGTGTTTGGATCATGAGCTGTGATGGAATTGCTCTCTAACTCAAAAACTCAGAGATGCCTTGCAAAAGAAGGCATTTTGGCCTAAAGAGAGGGATTTTGAGGAAAACATCAGTTTGGGTGCTTTGGTGTGCTCAAACTGATCACAATTGAGCTCTATTAATAGTGTGTCATGTTTATTTTGGCATCAATAGTGAATGGAGGCTGCAGTAGGCCTTTGGCCAATGTTATGCAAAAGGAATCTCAAGTCTCCTCTAGCCATTGACTTGAGATTAGAGCACAGGCTTTGTAGCTTTGGTCAGAGATAAACTTGGACTGAATTCAGTTAGAATAGGCTCAGTTAATGCCACCTTGTTGCATCCATTGAATGCTTGGAAACAAAATTGGAGTCTTGGCACTTTGTAGCTCTTTTAGGTTTGGCATGGCTACTTATAGATTCTTGGACTTTGGAGGCTTGGAGATCAGATCATCCCCCTTGGATATTATTCTCTAATGTGTCCAAATTGATGACAAGGCTTGGATTTATCATATTTGGACAAATCGAGCAAAATGCACAAGTTCTGCCTTGTAAAAACCAGTTCAGAATGCCATGTTCCAAGGGTTGTATATCCTTGCTCAAATGGAATTTGGAGATGAGTTGGTACTTGTTGGAAAGCCCTCATGGCGTACTTCAACTTTGATGCTTACCCCTAGACCAGGTTTGACTTGGATCAAGGTGAAAACTGCCCCTACATTTTGGAAAAAGTAAGGCAGATTTTGGCTTAGTGAAAATTTCACTAAGTGTTGGAAAAATGTCATTTTCATGTTTTCAGCCATTTTGATCACTCCATAACTAAAAATCCATGAAGAATTGGAATGAGATGTAGTTGACACTTTTAAAGTGTGCAATGAGAGCTACAAATCCAGCTCTGGACCATCCAAAATGGTTGCTTGGATCTCAAGTTATGGTCCTTGGAAGTTGGTACCCTAGCCACTTTGTTCCATAACTTAGAACAATTATAAGTTTTTCATGGTAACCCCTTTTACAAGTTAACTCACTTTATTTGATTTTTCTTGATGAATGATGATTCAAATCACATATTAACATTGTTTTAGGGTCAAAGAACCTTGGTTTACCAAAAATTCAAAAAGTCAAACTTTGGAATTTTGTACAGTTGACTATTTATCGGCTGAAATCCAAACTGTGCGATCCTTTGTGAGATCAAGTCCTTGACCTAAATTAAACCTAATGGATATATTCCATAGGTGTTATAGGGTGTATTGAATCATGTCCCAATGTTTGTGAGCATGTCCTGGTCTAAAGTCAAAGATACAATTGACTTTTTCCTTGAAAACCCTAATTGTGGTCCAGATGAAATTGAAACTTGTGAATCAAGCTTCTTGGATCAATCCATTGTTGCAAATGGATCCATGTAGTGTATTGGAGACCCTCAAATCATGTCTTGATATCTTGGCTCATGCTTTGTCCCAAAAGTCAACTTAGGGGTGAATTAGGTAAAGAAACCATAATTCCTGATTTTTGGGTAAATGCATCCCCTGAGATTAAATTAACTTGATGCTTGGGTCCATGAGGTCCCTTGGAGTATCTTGGGTTGTGCTTTGAAGCATTGGCTCATTCCCAGATGAAAATTTTCAGCTGGAGGCCTCAGTCGACCAAAACCCAAATTTGGTGACACAGCCGATCTTGAGGCTTGATCCACTTAAAATGTTGCAACCTTGAGCTTGATTCTTGATGTGGGAGTCCTCTTGATCCTTTATGGGGTTTGAGAGTTTAGACAAGTTGAAGATCATGTCATTCCTTGATTGATCCTTTGTTTAAGGCTCTGAGAGGGCTTGAAACCCTAATTCTTGATTGTGGTGAATGCTCAAACATCTCTGAGGATATTGATTGAGGCATGTTGGTTCATCCATATTGTGGTAATGATTTTCACAATTATGGGAAATCTTAATGGTCAAAATTTGAGGTATGACACCAACGCATCTCAAAGTTCTTTCTTCTCAACATGCATGGAGGTGTATGATCAGTGGACTACAAAGCAATGCATATTTCAAAGAGTTCAAGTTGTGATGCTTACCTCTTTGCGAGCATTTTGTGTTATCTGCAAAGTTCCTTGTGCCAGAAGTAGTTTGATGCTTTAGACACTCTTTATTGATCCCTTAGAAGCTTTTAGAATGATCACCACAAGCTGCAATCCTCAGGAACAAGTTTTAGCTCTTTCTTGCAAAAGGCGAAAAAGTGACCAATATGGCAACTCTCTCAAATGGTGTTCCAGATGTGGGGAACCATTTGGGATAGTTCAAGGATGATATTTGGAGTGTGTTTGGGGTTTTATCTGGTTTTGAAAGTGACTGAATCAAGACATGGCTTGAAAAATGCAAAAAAGTCCAATTTTGAGGTTTCGAGATGGGACTTTGTGATTTTGGTGTCACAGGTCACATATGAGAGTATGGACAGCATAGATATGACATATTGGATGTGTTTGGATCATGAGCTGTGATGGAATTGCTCTTTAACTCAAAAACTCAGAGATGCCATGCAAAAGAAGGCATTTTGGCCTAAAGAGAGGGATTTTGAGGAAAACATCAGTTTGGGTGCTTTGGTGTGCTCAAACTGATCACAATTAAGCTCTATTAATAGTGTGTCATGTTTATTTTGGCATCAATTGTGAATGGAGGCTGCAGTAGGCCTTTGGCCAATGTTATGCAAAAGGAATCTCAAGTCTCCTTTAGCCATTGACTTGAGATTAGAGCACAGGCTTTGTAGCTTTGGTCAGAGATAAACTTGGACTGAATTCAGTTAGAATAGGCTCAGTTAATGCCACCTTGTTGCATCCATTGAATGCTTGGAAACAAAATTGGAGTCTTGGCACTTTTTAGCTCTTTTAGGTTTGGCATGGCTACTTATAGATTCTTGGACTTTGGAGGCTTGGAGATCAGATCATCCCCCTTGGATATTATTCTCTAATGTGTCCAAATTGATGACAAGGCTTGGATTTATCATATTTGGACAAATCGAGCAAAATGCACAAGTTCTGCCTTGTAAAAACCAGTTCAGAATGCCATGTTCCAAGGGTTGTATATCCTTGCTCAAATGGAATTTGGAGATGAGTTGGTACTTGTTGGAAAGCCCTCATGGCATACTTCAACTTTGATGCTTACCCCTAGACCAGGTTTGACTTGGATCAAGGTGAAAACTGCCCCTACATTTTGGAAAAAGTAAGGCAGATTTTGACTTAGTGAAAATTTCACTAAGTGTTGGAAAAATGTCATTTTCATGTTTTCAGCCATTTTGATCACTCCATAACTAAAAATCCATGAAGAATTGGAATGAGATGTAGTTGACACTTTTAAAGTGTGCAATGAGAGCTACAAATCCAGCTCTGGACCATCCAAAATGGTTGCTTGGATCTCAAGTTATGGTCCTTGGAAGTTGGTACCCTAGCCACTTTGTTCCATAACTTAGAACAATTATAAGTTTTTCATGGTAACCCCTTTTACAAGTTAACTCACTTTATTTGATTTTTCTTGATGAATGATGATTCAAATCACATATTAACATTGTTTTAGGGTCAAAGAACCTTGGTTGACCAAAAATTCAAAAAGTCAAACTTTGGAATTTTGTACAGTTGACTTTTTATCGGCTGAAATCCAAACTGTGCGATCCTTTGTGAGATCAAGTCCTTGACCTAAATTAAACCTAATGGATATATTCCATAGGTGTTATAGGGTGTATTGAATCATGTCCCAATGTTTGTGAGCATGTCCTGGTCTAAAGTCAAAGATACAATTGACTTTTTCCTTGAAAACCCTAATTGTGGTCCAGATGAAATTGAAACTTGTGAATCAAGCTTCTTGGATCAATCCATTGTTGCAAATGGATCCATGTAGTGTATTGGAGACCCTCAAATCATGTCTTGATATCTTGGCTCATGCTTTGTCCCAAAAGTCAACTTAGGGGTGAATTAGGTAAAGAAACCATAATTCCTGATTTTTGGGTAAATGCATCCCCTGAGATTAAATTGACTTGATGCTTGGGTCCATGAGGTCCCTTGGAGTATCTTGGGTTGTGCTTTGAAGCATTGGCTCATTCCCAGATGAAAATTTTCAGCTGGAGGCCTCAGTCGACCAAAACCCAAATTTGGCGACACAGCCGATCTTGAGGCTTGATCCACTTGAAATGTTGCAACCTTGAGCTTGATTCTTGATGTGGGAGTCCTCTTGATCCTTTATGGGGTTTGAGAGTTTAGACAAGTTGAAGATCATGTCATTCCTTGATTGATCCTTTGTCTAAGGCTCTGAGAGGGCTTGAAACCCTAATTCTTGATTGTGGTGAATGCTCAAACATCTCTGAGGATATTGATTGAGGCATGTTGGTTCATCCATATTGTGGTAATGATTTTCACAATTATGGGAAATCTTAATGGTCAAAATTTGAGGTATGACACCAACGCATCTCAAAGTTCTTTCTTCTCAACATGCATGGAGGTGTATGATCAGTGGACTACAAAGCAATGCATATTTCAAAGAGTTTAAGTTGTGATGCTTACCTCTTTGCGAGCATTTTGTGCTATCTGCAAAGTTCCTTGTGCCAGAAGTAGTTTGATGCTTTAGACACTCTTTATTGATCCCTTAGAAGCTTTTAGAATGATCACCACAAGCTGCAATCCTCAGGAACAAGTTTTAGCTCTTTCTTGCAAAAGGCGAAAAAGTGACCAATATGGCAACTCTCTCAAATGGTGTTCCAGATGTGGGGAACCATTTGGGATATTTCAAGGATGATATTTGGAGTGTGTTTGGGGTTTTATCTGGTTTTGAAAGTGACTGAATCAAGACATGGCTTGAAAAATGCAAAAAAGTCCAATTTTGAGGTTTCGAGATGGGACTTTGTGATTTTGTTATCACAGGCCACATATGAGAGTTTGGACAGCATAGATATGACATATTGGATGTGTTTGGATCATGAGCTGTGATGGAATTGCTCTCTAACTCAAAAACTCAGAGATGCCTTGCAAAAGAAGGCATTTTGGCCTAAAGAGAGGGATTTTGAGGAAAACATCAGTTTGGGTGCTTTGGTGTGCTCAAACTGATCACAATTGAGCTCTATTAATAGTGTGTCATGTTTATTTTGGTATCAATAGTGAATGGAGGCTGCAGTAGGCCTTTGGCCAATGTTATGCAAAAGGAATCTCAAGTCTCCTCTAGCCATTGACTTGAGATTAGAGCACAGGCTTTGTAGCTTTGGTCAGAGATAAACTTGGACTGAATTCAGTTAGAATAGGCTCAGTTAATGCCACCTTGTTGCATCCATTGAATGCTTGGAAACAAAATTGGAGTCTTGGCACTTTTTAGCTCTTTTAGGTTTGGCATGGCTACTTATAGATTCTTGGACTTTGGAGGCTTGGAGATCAGATCACCCCCCTTGGATATTATTCTCTAATGTGTCCAAATTGATGACAAGGCTTGGATTTATCATATTTGGACAAATCGAGCAAAATGCACAAGTTCTGCCTTGTAAAAACCAGTTCAGAATGCCATGTTCCAAGGGTTGTATATCCTTGCTCAAATGGAATTTGGAGATGAGTTGGTACTTGTTGGAAAGCCCTCGTGGCATACTTCAACTTTGATGCTTACCCCTAGACCAGGTTTGACTTGGATCAAGGTGAAAACTGCCCCTACATTTTGGAAAAAGTAAGGCAGATTTTGACTTAGTGAAAATTTCACTAAGTGTTGGAAAAATGTCATTTTCATGTTTTCAGCCATTTTGATCACTCCATAACTAAAAATCCATGAAGAATTGGAATGAGATGTAGTTGACACTTTTAAAGTGTGCAATGAGAGCTACAAATCCAGCTCTGGACCATCCAAAATGGTTGCTTGGATCTCAAGTTATGGTCCTTGGAAGTTGGTACCCTAGCCACTTTGTTCCATAACTTAGAACAATTCTAAGTTTTTCATGGTAACCCCTTTTACAAGTTAACTCACTTTATTTGATTTTTCTTGATGAATGATGATTCAAATCACATATTAACATTGTTTTAGGGTCAAAGAACCTTGGTTGACCAAAAATTCAAAAAGTCAAACTTTGGAATTTTGTACAGTTGACTTTTTATCGGCTGAAATCCAAACTGTGCGATCCTTTGTGAGATCAAGTCCTTGACCTAAATTAAACCTAATGGATATATTCCATAGGTGTTATAGGGTGTATTGAATCATGTCCCAATGTTTGTGAGCATGTCCTGGTCTAAAGTCAAAGATACAATTGACTTTTTCCTTGAAAACCCTAATTGTGGTCCAGATGAAATTGAAACTTGTGAATCAAGCTTCTTGGATCAATCCATTGTTGCAAATGGATCCATGTAGTGTATTGGAGACCCTCAAATCATGTCTTGATATCTTGGCTCATGCTTTGTCCCAAAAGTCAACTTAGGGGTGAATTAGGTAAAGAAACCATAATTCCTGATTTTTGGGTAAATGCATCCCCTGAGATTAAATTAACTTGATGCTTGGGTCCATGAGGTCCCTTGGAGTATCTTGGGTTGTGCTTTGAAGCATTAGCTCATTCCCAGATGAAAATTTTCAGCTGGAGGCCTCAGTCGACCAAAACCCAAATTTGGCGACACAGCCGATCTTGAGGCTTGATCCACTTGAAATGTTGCAACCTTGAGCTTGATTCTTGATGTGGGAGTCCTATTGATCCTTTATGGGGTTTGAGAGTTTAGACAAGTTGAAGATCATGTCATTCCTTGATTGATCCTTTGTCTAAGGCTCTGAGAGGGCTTGAAACCCTAATTCTTGATTGTGGTGAATGCTCAAACATCTCTGAGGATATTGATTGAGGCATGTTGGTTCATCCATATTGTGGTAATGATTTTCACAATTATGGGAAATCTTAATGGTCAAAATTTGAGGTATGACACCAACGCATCTCAAAGTTCTTTCTTCTCAACATGCATGGAGGTGTATGATCAGTGGACTACAAAGCAATGCATATTTCAAAGAGTTCAAGTTGTGATGCTTACCTCTTTGCGAGCATTTTGTGCTATCTGCAAAGTTCCTTGTGCCAGAAGTAGTTTGATGCTTTAGACACTCTTTATTGATCCCTTAGAAGCTTTTAGAATGATCACCACAAGCTGCAATCCTCAGGAACAAGTTTTAGCTATTTCTTGCAAAAGGCGAAAAAGTGACCAATATGGCAACTCTCTCAAATGGTGTTCCAGATGTGGGGAACCATTTGGGATATTTCAAGGATGATATTTGGAGTGTGTTTGGGGTTTTATCTGGTTTTGAAAGTGACTGAATCAAGACATGGCTTGAAAAATGCAAAAAAGTCCAATTTTGAGGTTTCGAGATGGGACTTTGTGATTTTGGTGTCACAGGTCACATATGAGAGTTTGGACAGCATAGATATGACATATTGGATGTGTTTGGATCATGAGCTGTGATGGAATTGCTCTCTAACTCAAAAACTCAGAGATGCCATGCAAAAGAAGGCATTTTGGCCTAAAGAGAGGGATTTTGAGGAAAACATCAGTTTGGGTGCTTTGGTGTGCTCAAACTGATCACAATTGAGCTCTATTAATAGTGTGTCATGTTTATTTTGGCATCAATAGTGAATGGAGGCTGCAGTAGGCCTTTGGCCAATGTTATGCAAAAGGAATCTCAAGTCTCCTCTAGCCATTGACTTGAGATTAGAGCACAGGCTTTGTAGCTTTGGTCAGAGATAAACTTGGACTGAATTCAGTTAGAATAGGCTCAGTTAATGCCACCTTGTTGCATCCATTGAATGCTTGGAAACAAAATTGGAGTCTTGGCACTTTTTACCTCTTTTAGGTTTGGCATGGCTACTTATAGATTCTTGGACTTTGGAGGCTTGGAGATCAGATCATCCCCCTTGGATATTATTCTCTAATGTGTCCAAATTGATGACAAGGCTTGGATTTATCATATTTGGACAAATCGAGCAAAATGCACAAGTTCTGCCTTGTAAAAACCAGTTCAGAATGCCATGTTCCAAGGGTTGTATATCCTTGCTCAAATGGAATTTGGAGATGAGTTGGTACTTGTTGGAAAGCCCTCATGGCATACTTCAACTTTGATGCTTACCCCTAGACCAGGTTTGACTTGGATCAAGGTGAAAACTGCCCCTACATTTTGGAAAAAGTAAGGCAGATTTTGACTTAGTGAAAATTTCACTAAGTGTTGGAAAAATGTCATTTTCATGTTTTCAGCCATTTTGATCACTCCATAACTAAAAATCCATGAAGAATTGGAATGAGATGTAGTTGACACTTTTAAAGTGTGCAATGAGAGCTACAAATCCAGCTCTGGACCATCCAAAATGGTTGCTTGGATCTCAAGTTATGGTCCTTGGAAGTTGGTACCCTAGCCACTTTGTTCCATAACTTAGAACAATTCTAAGTTTTTCATGGTAACCCCTTTTACAAGTTAACTCACTTTATTTGATTTTTCTTGATGAATGATGATTCAAATCACATATTAACATTGTTTTAGGGTCAAAGAACCTTGGTTGACCAAAAATTCAAAAAGTCAAACTTTGGAATTTTGTACAGTTGACTTTTTATCGGCTGAAATCCAAACTGTGCGATCCTTTGTGAGATCAAGTCCTTGACCTAAATTAAACCTAATGGATATATTCCATAGGTGTTATAGGGTGTATTGAATCATGTCCCAATGTTTGTGAGCATGTCCTGGTCTAAAGTCAAAGATACAATTGACTTTTTCCTTGAAAACCCTAATTGTGGTCCAGATGAAATTGAAACTTGTGAATCAAGCTTCTTGGATCAATCCATTGTTGCAAATGGATCCATGTAGTGTATTGGAGACCCTCAAATCATGTCTTGATATCTTGGCTCATGCTTTGTCCCAAAAGTCAACTTAGGGGTGAATTAGGTAAAGAAACCATAATTCCTGATTTTTGGGTAAATGCATCCCCTGAGATTAAATTGACTTGATGCTTGGGTCCATGAGGTCCCTTGGAGTATCTTGGGTTGTGCTTTGAAGCATTGGCTCATTCCCAGATGAAAATTTTCAGCTGGAGGCCTCAGTCGACCAAAACCCAAATTTGGCGACACAGCCGATCTTGAGGCTTGATCCACTTGAAATGTTGCAACCTTGAGCTTGATTCTTGATGTGGGAGTCCTCTTGATCCTTTATGGGGTTTGAGAGTTTAGACAAGTTGAAGATCATGTCATTCCTTGATTGATCCTTTGTCTAAGGCTCTGAGAGGGCTTGAAACCCTAATTCTTGATTGTGGTGAATGCTCAAACATCTCTGAGGATATTGATTGAGGCATGTTGGTTCATCCATATTGTGGTAATGATTTTCACAATTATGGGAAATCTTAATGGTCAAAATTTGAGGTATGACACCAACGCATCTCAAAGTTCTTTCTTCTCAACATGCATGGAGGTGTATGATCAGTGGACTACAAAGCAATGCATATTTCAAAGAGTTCAAGTTGTGATGCTTACCTCTTTGCGAGCATTTTGTGCTATCTACAAAGTTCCTTGTGCCAGAAGTAGTTTGATGCTTTAGACACTCTTTATTGATCCCTTAGAAGCTTTTAGAATGATCACCACAAGCTGCAATCCTCAGGAACAAGTTTTAGCTATTTCTTGCAAAAGGCGAAAAAGTGACCAATATGGCAACTCTCTCAAATGGTGTTCCAGATGTGGGGAACCATTTGAGATATTTCAAGGATGATATTTGGAGTGTGTTTGGGGTTTTATCTGGTTTTGAAAGTGACTGAATCAAGACATGGCTTGAAAAATGTAAAAAAGTCCAATTTTGAGGTTTCGAGATGGGACTTTGTGATTTTGGTGTCACAGGTCACATATGAGAGTTTGGACAGCATAGATATGACATATTGGATGTGTTTGGATCATGAGCTGTGATGGAATTGCTCTCTAACTCAAAAACTCATAGATGCCTTGCAAAAGAAGGCATTTTGGCCTAAAGAGAGGGATTTTGAGGAACACATCAGTTTGGGTGCTTTGGTGTGCTCAAACTGATCACAATTGAGCTCTATTAATAGTGTGTCATGTTTATTTTGGCATCAATAGTGAATGGAGGCTGCAGTAGGCCTTTGGCCAATGTTATGCAAAAGGAATCTCAAGTCTCCTCTAGCCATTGACTTGAGATTAGAGCACAGGCTTTGTAGCTTTGGTCAGAGATAAACTTGGACTGAATTCAGTTAGAATAGGCTCAGTTAATGCCACCTTGTTGCATCCATTGAATGCTTGGAAACAAAATTGAAGTCTTGGCACTTTTTAGCTCTTTTAGGTTTGGCATGGCTACTTATAGATTCTTGGACTTTGGAGGCTTGGAGATCAGATCATCCCCCTTGGATATTATTCCCTAATGTGTCCAAATTGATGACAAGGCTTGGATTTATCATATTTGGACAAATAGAGCAAAATGCACAAGTTCTGCCTTGTAAAAACCAGTTCAGAATGCCATGTTCCAAGGGTTGTATATCCTTGCTCAAATGGAATTTGGAGATGAGTTGGTACTTGTTGGAAAGCCCTCATGGCATACTTCAACTTTGATGCTTACCCCTAGACCAGGTTTGACTTGGATCAAGGTGAAAACTGCCCCTACATTTTGGAAAAAGTAAGGCTGATTTTGACTTAGTGAAAATTTCACTAAGTGTTGGAAAAATGTCATTTTCATGTTTTCAGCCATTTTGATCACTCCATAACTAAAAATCCATGAAGAATTGGAATGAGATGTAGTTGACACTTTTAAAGTGTGCAATGAGAGCTACAAATCCAGCTCTGGACCATCCAAAATGGTTGCTTGGATCTCAAGTTATGGTCCTTGGAAGTTGGTACCCTAGCCACTTTGTTCCATAACTTAGAACAATTCTAAGTTTTTCATGGTAACCCCTTTTACAAGTTAACTCACTTTATTTGATTTTTCTTGATGAATGATGATTCAAATCACATATTAACATTGTTTTAGGGTCAAAGAACCTTGGTTGACCAAAAATTCAAAAAGTCAAACTTTGGAATTTTGTACAGTTGACTTTTTATCGGCTGAAATCCAAACTGTGCGATCCTTTGTGAGATCAAGTCCTTGACCTAAATTAAACCTAATGGATATATTCCATAGGTGTTATAGGGTGTATTGAATCATGTCCCAATGTTTGTGAGCATGTCCTGGTCTAAAGTCAAAGATACAATTGACTTTTTCCTTGAAAACCCTAATTGTGGTCCAGATGAAATTGAAACTTGTGAATCAAGCTTCTTGGATCAATCCATTGTTGCAAATGGATCCATGTAGTGTATTGGAGACCCTCAAATCATGTCTTGATATCTTGGCTCATGCTTTGTCCCAAAAGTCAACTTAGGGGTGAATTAGGTAAAGAAACCATAATTCCTGATTTTTGGGTAAATGCATCCCATGAGATTAAATTGACTTGATGCTTGGGTCCATGAGGTCCCTTGGAGTATCTTGGGTTGTGCTTTGAAGCATTGGCTCATTCCCAGATGAAAATTTTCAGCTGGAGGCCTCAGTCGACCAAAACCCAAATTTGGCGACACAGCCGATCTTGAGGCTTGATCCACTTGAAATGTTGCAACCTTGAGCTTGATTCTTGATGTGGGAGTCCTCTTGATCCTTTATGGGGTTTGAGAGTTTAGACAAGTTGAAGATCATGTCATTCCTTGATTGATCCTTTGTCTAAGGCTCTGAGAGGGCTTGAAACCCTAATTCTTGATTGTGGTGAATGCTCAAACATCTCTGAGGATATTGATTGAGGCATGTTGGTTCATCCATATTGTGGTAATGATTTTCACAATTATGGGAAATCTTAATGGTCAAAATTTGAGGTATGACACCAACGCATCTCAAAGTTCTTTCTTCTCAACATGCATGGAGGTGTATGATCAGTGGACTACAAAGCAATGCATATTTCAAAGAGTTCAAGTTGTGATGCTTACCTCTTTGCGAGCATTTTGTGCTATCTACAAAGTTCCTTGTGCCAGAAGTAGTTTGATGCTTTAGACACTCTTTATTGATCCCTTAGAAGCTTTTAGAATGATCACCACAAGCTGCAATCCTCAGGAACAAGTTTTAGCTATTTCTTGCAAAAGGCGAAAAAGTGACCAATATGGCAACTCTATCAAATGGTGTTCCAGATGTGGGGAACCATTTGGGATATTTCAAGGATGATATTTGGAGTGTGTTTGGGGTTTTATCTGGTTTTGAAAGTGACTGAATCAAGACATGGCTTGAAAAATGCAAAAAAGTCCAATTTTGAGGTTTCGAGATGGGACTTTGTGATTTTGGTGTCACAGGTCACATATGAGAGTTTGGACAGCATAGATATGACATATTGGATGTGTTTGGATCATGAGCTATGATGGAATTGCTCTCTAACTCAAAAACTCAGAGATGCCTTGCAAAAGAAGGCATTTTGGCCTAAAGAGAGGGATTTTGAGGAACACATCAGTTTGGATGCTTTGGTGTGCTCAAACTGATCACAATTGAGCTCTATTAATAGTGTGTCATGTTTATTTTGGCATCAATAGTGAATGGAGGCTGCAGTAGGCCTTTGGCCAATGTTATGCAAAAGGAATCTCAAGTCTCCTCTAGCCATTGACTTTAGATTAGAGCACAGGCTTTGTAGCTTTGGTCAGAGATAAACTTGGACTGAATTCAGTTAGAATAGGCTCAGTTAATGCCACCTTGTTGCATCCATTGAATGCTTGGAAACAAAATTGGAGTCTTGGCACTTTTTAGCTCTTTTAGGTTTGGCATGGCTACTTATAGATTCTTGGACTTTGGAGGCTTG
Organism: Lathyrus tuberosus; assembly: GCA_022829125.1. Classification (NCBI taxonomy): domain Eukaryota; kingdom Viridiplantae; phylum Streptophyta; class Magnoliopsida; order Fabales; family Fabaceae; genus Lathyrus; species Lathyrus tuberosus. Next base: position 6,171,156 of record JALAZF010000163.1, read on the forward strand.
GAGATCAGATCATCCCCCTTGGATATTATTCTCTAATGTGTCCAAATTGATGACAAGGCTTGGATTTATCATATTTGGACAAATAGAGCAAAATGCACAAGTTCTGCCTTGTAAAAACCAGTTCATAATGCCATGTTCCAAGGGTTGTATATCCTTGCTCAAATGGAATTTGGAGATGAGTTGGTACTTGTTGGAAAGCCCTCATGGCATACTTCAACTTTGATGCTTACCCCTAGACCAGGTTTGACTTGGATCAAGGTGAAAACTGCCCCTACATTTTGGAAAAAGTAAGGCAGATTTTGACTTAGTGAAAATTTCACTAAGTGTTGGAAAAATGTCATTTTCATGTTTTCAGCCATTTTGATCACTCCATAACTAAAAATCCATGAAGAATTGGAAAGAGATGTAGTTGACACTTTTAAAGTGTGCAATGAGAGCTACAAATCCAGCTCTGGACCATCCAAAATGGTTGCTTGGATCTCAAGTTATGGTCCTTGGAAGTTGGTACCCTAGCCACTTTGTTCCATAACTTAGAACAATTCTAAGTTTTTCATGGTAACGCCTTTTACAAGTTAACTCACTTTATTTGATTTTTCTTGATGAATGATGATTCAAATCACATATTAACATTGTTTTAGGGTCAAAGAACCTTGGTTGACCAAAAATTCAAAAAGTCAAACTTTGGAATTTTGTACAGTTGACTTTTTATCGGCTGAAATCCAAACTGTGCGATCCTTTGTGAGATCAAGTCCTTGACCTAAATTAAACCTGATGGATATATTCCATAGGTGTTATAGGGTGTATTGAATCATGTCCCAATGTTTGTGAGCATGTCCTGGTCTAAAGTCAAAGATACAATTGACTTTTTCCTTGAAAACCCTAATTGTGGTCCAGATGAAATTGAAACTTGTGAATCAAGCTTCTTGGATCAATCCATTGTTGCAAATGGATCCATGTAGTGTATTGGAGACCCTCAAATCATGTCTTGATATCTTGGCTCATGCTTTGTCCCAAAAGTCAACTTAGGGGTGAATTAGGTAAAGAAACCATAATTCCTGATTTTTGGGTAAATGCATCCCCTGAGATTAAATTGACTTGATGCTTGGGTCCATGAGGTCCCTTGGAGTATCTTGGGTTGTGCTTTGAAGCATTGGCTCATTCCCAGATGAAAATTTTCAGCTGGAGGCCTCAGTCGACCAAAACCCAAATTTGGCGACACAGCCGATCTTGAGGCTTGATCCACTTGAAATGTTGCAACCTTGAGCTTGATTCTTGTTGTGGGAGTCCTCTTGATCCTTTATGGGGTTTGAGAGTTTAGACAAGTTGAAGATCATGTCATTCCTTGATTGATCCTTTGTCTAAGGCTCTGAGAGGGCTTGAAACCCTAATTCTTGATTGTGGTGAATGCTCAAACATCTCTGAGGATATTGATTGAGGCATGTTGGTTCATCCATATTGTGGTAATGATTTTCACAATTATGGGAAATCTTAATGGTCAAAATTTGAGGTATGACACCAACGCATCTCAAAGTTCTTTCTTCTCAACATGCATGGAGGTGTATGATCAGTGGACTACAAAGCAATGCATATTTCAAAGAGTTCAAGTTGTGATGCTTACCTCTTTGCGAGCATTTTGTGCTATCTGCAAAGTTCCTTGTGCCAGAAGTAGTTTGATGCTTTAGACACTCTTTATTGATCCCTTAGAAGCTTTTAGAATGATCACCACAAGCTGCAATCCTCAGGAACAAGTTTTAGCTCTTTCTTGCAAAAGGTGAAAAAGTGACCAATATGGCAACTCTCTCAAATGGTGTTCCAGATGTGGGGAACCATTTGGGATATTTCAAGGATGATATTTGGAGTGTGTTTGGGGTTTTATCTGGTTTTGAAAGTGACTGAATCAAGACATGGCTTGAAAAATGCAAAAAAGTCCAATTTTGAGGTTTCGAGATGGGACTTTGTGATTTTGGTGTCACAGGTCACATATGAGAGTTTGGACAGCATAGATATGACATATTGGATGTGTTTGGATCATGAGCTGTGATGGAATTGCTCTCTAACTCAAAAACTCAGAGATGCCTTGCAAAAGAAGGCATTTTGGCCTAAAGAGAGGGATTTTGAGGAAAACATCAGTTTGGGTGCTTTGGTGTGCTCAAACTGATCACAATTTAGGTCTATTAATAGCGTGTCATGTTTATTTTGGCATCAATAGTGAATGGAGGCTGCAGTAGGCCTTTGGCCAATGTTATGCAAAAGGAATCTCAAGTCTCCTCTAGCCATTGACTTGAGATTAGAGCACAGGCTTTGTAGCTTTGGTCAGAGATAAACTTGGACTGAATTCAGTTAGAATAGGCTCAGTTAATGCCACCTTGTTGCATCCATTGAATGCTTGGAAACAAAATTGGAGTCTTGGCACTTTTTAGCTCTTTTAGGTTTGGCATGGCTACTTATAGATTCTTGGACTTTGGAGGCTTGGAGATCAGATCATCCCCCTTGGATATTATTCTCTAATGTGTCCAAATTGATGACAAGGCTTGGATTTATCATATTTGGACAAATCGAGCAAAATGCACAAGTTCTGCCTTGTAAAAACCAGTTCAGAATGCCATGTTCCAAGGGTTGTATATCCTTGCTCAAATGGAATTTGGAGATGAGTTGGTACTTGTTGGAAAGCCCTCATGGCATACTTCAACTTTGATGCTTACCCCTAGACCAGGTTTGACTTGGATCAAGGTGAAAACTGCCCCTACATTTTGGAAAAAGTAAGGCAGATTCTGACTTAGTGAAAATTTCACTAAGTGTTGGAAAAATGTCATTTTCATGTTTTCAGCCATTTTGATCACTCCATAACTAAAAATCCATGAAGAATTGGAATGAGATGTAGTTGACACTTTTAAAGTGTGCAATGAGAGCTACAAATCCAGCTCTGGACCATCCAAAATGGTTGCTTGGATCTCAAGTTATGGTCCTTGGAAGTTGGTACCCTAGCCACTTTGTTCCATAACTTAGAACAATTCTAAGTTTTTCATGGTAACCCCTTTTACAAGTTAACTCACTTTATTTGATTTTTCTTGATGAATGATGATTCAAATCACATATTAACATTGTTTTAGGGTCAAAGAACCTTGGTTGACCAAAAATTCAAAAAGTCAAACTTTGGAATTTTGTACAGTTGACTTTTTATCGCCTGAAATCCAAACTGTGCGATCCTTTGTGAGATCAAGTCCTTGACCTAAATTAAACTAATGGATATATTCCATAGGTGTTATAGGGTGTATTGAATCATGTCCCAATGTTTGTGAGCATGTCCTGGTCAAAAGTCAAAGATACAATTGACTTTTTCCTTGAAAACCCTAATTGTGGTCCAGATGAAATTGAAACTTGTGAATCAAGCTTCTTGGATCAATCCATTGTTGCAAATGGATCCATGTAGTGTATTGGAGACCCTCAAATCATGTCTTGATATCTTGGCTCATTCTTTGTCCCAAAAGTCAACTTAGGGGTGAATTAGGTAAAGAAACCATAATTCCTGATTTTTGGGTAAATGCATACCCTGAGATTAAATTGACTTGATGCTTGGGTCCATGAGGTCCCTTGGAGTATCTTGGGTTGTGCTTTGAAGCATTGGCTCATTCCCAGATGAAAATTTTCAGCTGGAGGCCTCAGTCGACCAAAACCTAAATTTGGCGACACAGCCGATCTTGAGGCTTGATCCACTTGAAATGTTGCAACCTTGAGCTTGATTCTTGATGTGGGAGTCCTCTTGATCCTTTATGGGATTTGAGAGTTTAGACAAGTTGAAGATCATGTCATTCCTTGATTGATCCTTTGTCTAAGGCTCTGAGAGGGCTTGAAACCCTAATTCTTGATTGTGGTGAATGCTCAAACATCTCTGAGGATATTGATTGAGGCATGTTGGTTCATCCATATTGTGGTAATGATTTTCACAATTATGGGAAATCTTAATGGTCAAAATTTGAGGTATGACACCAACGCATCTCAAAGTTCTTTCTTCTCAACATGCATGGAGGTGTATGATCAGTGGACTACAAAGCAATGCATATTTCAAAGAGTTCAAGTTGTGATGCTTACCTCTTTGCGAGCATTTTGTGCTATCTGCAAAGTTCCTTGTGCCAGAAGTAGTTTGATGCTTTAGACACTCTTTATTGATCCCTTAGAAGCTTTTAGAATGATCACCACAAGCTGCAATCCTCAGGAACAAGTTTTAGCTCTTTCTTGCAAAAGGCGAAAAAGTGACCAATATGGCAACTCTCTCAAATGGTGTTCCAGATGTGGGGAACCATTTGGGATAGTTCAAGGATGATATTTGGAGTGTGTTTGGGGTTTTATCTGGTTTTGAAAGTGACTGAATCAAGACATGGCTTGAAAAATGCAAAAAAGTCCAATTTTGAGGTTTCGAGATGGGACTTTGTGATTTTGGTGTCACAGGTCACATATGAGAGTTTGGACAGCATAGATATGACATATTGGATGTGTTTGGATCATGAGCTGTGATGGAATTGCTCTCTAACTCAAAAACTCAGAGATGCCTTGCAAAAGAAGGCATTTTGGCCTAAAGAGAGGGATTTTGAGGAAAACATCAGTTTGGGGGCTTTGGTGTGCTCAAACTGATCACAATTGAGCTCTATTAATAGTGTGTCATGTTTATTTTGGCATCAATAGTGAATGGAGGCTGCAGTAGGCCTTTGGCCAATGTTATGCAAAAGGAATCTCAAGTCTCCTCTAGCCATTGACTTGAGATTAGAGCACAGGCTTTGTAGCTTTGGTTAGAGATAAACTTGGACTGAATTCAGTTAGAATAGGCTCAGTTAATGCCACCTTGTTGCATCCATTGAATGCTTGGAAACAAAATTGGAGTCTTGGCACTTTTTAGCTCTTTTAGGTTTGGCATGGCTACTTATAGATTCTTGGACTTTGGAGGCTTGGAGATCAGATCATCCCCCTTGGATATTATTCTCTAATGTGTCCAAATTGATGACAAGGCTTGGATTTATCATATTTGGACAAATCGAGCAAAATGCACAAGTTCTGCCTTGTAAAAATCAGTTCAGAATGCCATGTTCCAAGGGTTGTATATCCTTGCTCAAATGGAATTTGGAGATGAGTTGGTACTTGTTGGAAAGCCCTCATGGCATACTTCAACTTTGATGCTTACCCCTAGACCAGGTTTGACTTGGATCAAGGTGAAAACTGCCCCTACATTTTGGAAAAAGTAAGGCAGATTCTGACTTAGTGAAAATTTCACTAAGTGTTGGAAAAATGTCATTTTCATGTTTTCAGCCATTTTGATCACTCCATAACTAAAAATCCATGAAGAATTGGAATGAGATGTAGTTGACACTTTTAAAGTGTGCAATGAGAGCTACAAATCCAGCTCTGGACCATCCAAAATGGTTGCTTGGATCTCAAGTTATGGTCCTTGGAAGTTGGTACCCTAGCCACTTTGTTCCATAACTTAGAACAATTCTAAGTTTTTCATGGTAACCCCTTTTACAAGTTAACTCACTTTATTTGATTTTTCTTGATGAATGATGATTCAAATCACATATTAACATTGTTTTAGGGTCAAAGAACCTTGGTTGACCAAAAATTCAAAAAGTCAAACTTTGGAATTTTGTACAGTTGACTTTTTATCGCCTGAAATCCAAACTGTGCGATCCTTTGTGAGATCAAGTCCTTGACCTAAATTAAACCTAATGGATATATTCCATAGGTGTTATAGGGTGTATTGAATCATGTCCCAATGTTTGTGAGCATGTCCTGGTCTAAAGTCAAAGATACAATTGACTTTTTCCTTGAAAACCCTAATTGTGGTCCAGATGAAATTGAAACTTGTGAATCAAGCTTCTTGGATCAATCCATTGTTGCAAATGGATCCATGTAGTGTATTGGAGACCCTCAAATCATGTCTTGATATCTTGGCTCATTCTTTGTCCCAAAAGTCAACTTAGGGGTGAATTAGGTAAAGAAACCATAATTCCTGATTTTTGGGTAAATGCATACCCTGAGATTAAATTGACTTGATGCTTGGGTCCATGAGGTCCCTTGGAGTATCTTGGGTTGTGCTTTGAAGCATTGGCTCATTCCCAGATGAAAATTTTCAGCTGGAGGCCTCAGTCGACCAAAACCTAAATTTGGCGACACAGCCGATCTTGAGGCTTGATCCACTTGAAATGTTGCAACCTTGAGCTTGATTCTTGATGTGGGAGTCCTCTTGATCCTTTATGGGATTTGAGAGTTTAGACAAGTTGAAGATCATGTCATTCCTTGATTGATCCTTTGTCTAAGGCTCTGAGAGGGCTTGAAACCCTAATTCTTGATTGTGGTGAATGCTCAAACATCTCTGAGGATATTGATTGAGGCATGTTGGTTCATCCATATTGTGGTAATGATTTTCACAATTATGGGAAATCTTAATGGTCAAAATTTGAGGTATGACACCAACGCATCTCAAATTTCTTTCTTCTCAACATGCATGGAGGTGTATGATCAGTGGACTACAAAGCAATGCATATTTCAAAGAGTTCAAGTTGTGATGCTTACCTCTTTGCGAGCATTTTGTGCTATCTGCAAAGTTCCTTGTGCCAGAAGTAGTTTGATGCTTTAGACACTCTTTATTGATCCCTTAGAAGCTTTTAGAATGATCACCACAAGCTGCAATCCTCAGGAACAAGTTTTAGCTCTTTCTTGCAAAAGGCGAAAAAGTGACCAATATGGCAACTCTCTCAAATGGTGTTCCAGATGTGGGGAACCATTTGGGATAGTTCAAGGATGATATTTGGAGTGTGTTTGGGGTTTTATCTGGTTTTGAAAGTGACTGAATCAAGACATGGCTTGAAAAATGCAAAAAAGTCCAATTTTGAGGTTTCGAGATGGGACTTTGTGATTTTGGTGTCACAGGTCACATATGAGAGTTTGGACAGCATAGATATGACATATTGGATGTGTTTGGATCATGAGCTGTGATGGAATTGCTCTCTAACTCAAAAACTCAGAGATGCCTTGCAAAAGAAGGCATTTTGGCCTAAAGAGAGGGATTTTGAGGAAAACATCAGTTTGGGGGCTTTGGTGTGCTCAAACTGATCACAATTGAGCTCTATTAATAGTGTGTCATGTTTATTTTGGCATCAATAGTGAATGGAGGCTGCAGTAGGCCTTTGGCCAATGTTATGCAAAAGGAATCTCAAGTCTCCTCTAGCCATTGACTTGAGATTAGAGCACAGGCTTTGTAGCTTTGGTCAGAGATAAACTTAGACTGAATTCAGTTAGAATAGGCTCAGTTAATGCCACCTTGTTGCATCCATTGAATGCTTGGAAACAAAATTGGAGTCTTGGCACTTTTTAGCTCTTTTAGGTTTGGCATGGCTACTTATAGATTCTTGGACTTTGGAGGCTTGGAGATCAGATCATCCCCCTTGGATATTATTCTCTAATGTGTCCAAATTGATGACAAGGCTTGGATTTATCATATTTGGACAAATCGAGCAAAATGCACAAGTTCTGCCTTGTAAAAATCAGTTCAGAATGCCATGTTCCAAGGGTTGTATATCCTTGCTCAAATGGAATTTGGAGATGAGTTGGTACTTGTTGGAAAGCCCTCATGGCATACTTCAACTTTGATGCTTACCCCTAGACCAGGTTTGACTTGGATCAAGGTGAAAACTGCCCCTACATTTTGGAAAAAGTAAGGCAGATTCTGACTTAGTGAAAATTTCACTAAGTGTTGGAAAAATGTCATTTTCATGTTTTCAGCCATTTTGATCACTCCATAACTAAAAATCCATGAAGAATTGGAATGAGATGTAGTTGACACTTTTAAAGTGTACAATGAGAGCTACAAATCCAGCTCTGGACCATCCAAAATGGTTGCTTGGATCTCAAGTTATGGTCCTTGGAAGTTGGTACCCTAGCCACTTTGTTCCATTACTTAGAACAATTCTAAGTTTTTTATGGTTACCCCTTTTTCAACTTAACTCACTTTATTTGATTTTTCTTGATGAATGATGATTCAAATCACATATTAACATTGTTTTAGGGTCAAAGAACCTTGGTTGACCAAAAATTCAAAAAGTCAAACTTTGGAATTTTGTACAGTTGACTTTTTATCGGCTGAAATCCAAACTGTGCGATCCTTTATGAGATCAAGTCCTTGACCTAAATTAAACCTAATGGATATATTCCATAGGTGTTATAGGGTGTATTGAATCATGTCCCAATGTTTGTGAGCATGTCCTGGTCTAAAGTCAAAGATACAATTGACTTTTTCCTTGAAAACCCTAATTGTGGTCTAATGAAATTGAAACTTGTGAATCAAGCTTGTTGGATCAATCCATTGTTGCAAATGGATCCATGTAGTGTATTGGAGGCCCTCAAATAATGTCTTGAGATCTTGGCTCATGCTTTATCCCAAAAGTAAACTTAGGGGTGAATTAGGTAAAGAAACCATAATTCCTGATTTTTGGGTAAATGCATCCCCTGAGATTAAATTGACTTGATGCTTGGGTCCATGAGGTCCCTTGGAGTATCTTGGGTTGTGCTTTGAAGCATTGGCTCATTCCCAGATGAAAATTTTCAGCTGGAGGCCTCAGTCGACCCAAACCCAAATTTGGTGACACAGCCGATCTTGAGGCTTGATCCACTTGAAATGTTGCAACCTTGAGCTTGATTCTTGATGTGGGAGTCCTCTTGATCCTTTATGGGGTTTGAGAGTTTAGACAAGTTGAAGATCATGTCATTCCTTGATTGATCCTTTGTTTAAGGCTCTGAGAGGGCTTGAAACCCTAATTCTTGATTGTGGTGAATGCTCAAACATCTCTGAGGATATTGATTGGGGCATGTTGGTTCATCCATATTGTGGTAATGATTTTCACAATTATGGGAAATCTTAATGGTCAAAATTTGAGGTATGACACCAACGCATCTCAAAGTTCTTTCTTCTCAACATGCATGGAGGTGTATGATCAGTGGACTACAAAGCAATGCATATTTCAAAGAGTTCAAGTTGTGATGCTTACCTCTTTGCGAGCATTTTGTGCTATCTGCAAAGTTCCTTGTGCCAGAAGTAGTTTGATGCTTTAGACACTCTTTATTGATCCCTTAGAAGCTTTTAGAATGATCACCACAAGCTGCAATCCTCAGGAACAAGTTTTAGCTCTTTCTTGCAAAAGGCGAAAAAGTGACCAATATGGTAACTCTCTCAAATGGTGTTCCAGATGTGGGGAACCATTTGGGATAGTTCAAGGATGATATTTGGAGTGTGTTTGGGGTTTTATCTGGTTTTGAAAGTGACTGAATCGAGACATGGCTTGAAAAATGCAAAAAAGTCCAATTTTGAGGTTTCGAGATGGGACTTTGTGATTTTGGTGTCACAGGTCACATATGAGAGTTTGGACAGCATAGATATGACATATTGGATGTGTTTGGATCATGAGTTGTGATGGAATTGCTCTCTAACTCAAAAACTCAGAGATGCCTTGCAAAAGAAGGCATTTTGGCCTAAAGAGAGGGATTTTGAGGAAAACATCAGTTTGGGTGCTTTGGTGTGCTCAAACTGATCACAATTGAGCTATATTAATAGTGTGTCATGTTTATTTTGGCATCAATAGTGAATGGAGGCTGCAGTAGGCCTTTGGCCAATGTTATGCAAAAGGAATCTCAAGTCTCCTCTAGCCATTGACTTGAGATTAGAGCACAGGCTTTGTAGCTTTGGTCAGAGATAAACTTGGACTGAATTCAGTTAGAATAGGCTTAGTTAATGCCACCTTGTTGCATCCATTGAATGCTTGGAAACAAAATTGGAGTCTTGGCACTTTTTAGCTCTTTTAGGTTTGGCATGGCTACTTATAGATTCTTGGACTTTGGAGGCTTGGACATCAGATCATCCCCCTTGGATATTATTCTCTAATGTGTCCAAATTGATGACAAGGCTTGGATTTATCATATTTGGACAAATCGAGCAAAATGCACAAGTTCTGCCTTGTAAAAACCAGTTCAGAATGCCATGTTCCAAGGGTTGTATATCCTTGCTCAAATGGAATTTGGAGATGAGTTGGTACTTGTTGGAAAGCCCTCATGGCATACTTCAACTTTGATGCTTACCCCTAGACCAGGTTTGACTTGGATCAAGGTGAAAACTGCCCCTACATTTTGGAAAAAGTAAGGCAGATTCTGACTTAGTGAAAATTTCACTAAGTGTTGGAAAAATGTCATTTTCATGTTTTCAGCCATTTTGATCACTCCATAACTAAAAATCCATGAAGAATTGGAATGAGATGTAGTTGACACTTTTAAAGTGTACAATGAGAGCTACAAATCCAGCTCTGGACCATCCAAAATGGTTGCTTGGATCTCAAGTTATGGTCCTTGGAAGTTGGTACCCTAGCCACTTTGTTCCATTACTTAGAACAATTCTAAGTTTTTTATGGTTACCCCTTTTTCAACTTAACTCACTTTATTTGATTTTTCTTGATGAATGATGATTCAAATCACATATTAACATTGTTTTAGGGTCAAAGAACCTTGGTTGACCAAAAATTCAAAAAGTCAAACTTTGGAATTTTGTACAGTTGACTTTTTATCGGCTGAAATCCAAACTGTGCGATCCTTTATGAGATCAAGTCCTTGACCTAAATTAAACCTAATGGATATAATCCATAGGTGTTATAGGGTGTATTGAATCATGTCCCAATGTTTGTGAGCATGTCCTGGTCTAAAGTCAAAGATACAATTGACTTTTTCCTTGAAAACCCTAATTGTGGTCTAATGAAATTGAAACTTGTGAATCAAGCTTGTTGGATCAATCCATTGTTGCAAATGGATCCATGTAGTGTATTGGAGGCCCTCAAATAATGTCTTGAGATCTTGGCTCATGCTTTGTCCCAAAAGTAAACTTAGGGGTGAATTAGGTAAAGAAACCATAATTCCTGATTTTTGGGTAAATGCATCCCCTGAGATTAAATTGACTTGATGCTTGGGTCCATGAGGTCCCTTGGAGTATCTTGGGTTGTGCTTTGAAGCATTGGCTCATTCCCAGATGAAAATTTTTAGCTGGAGGCCTCAGTCGACCCAAACCCAAATTTGGTGACACAGCCGATCTTGAGGCTTGATCCACTTGAAATGTTGCAACCTTGAGCTTGATTCTTGATGTGGGAGTCCTCTTGATCCTTTATGGGGTTTGAGAGTTTAGACAAGTTGAAGATCATGTCATTCCTTGATTGATCCTTTGTTTAAGGCTCTGAGAGGGCTTGAAACCCTAATTCTTGATTGTGGTGAATGCTCAAACATCTCTGAGGATATTGATTGGGGCATGTTGGTTCATCCATATTGTGGTAATGATTTTCACAATTATGGGAAATCTTAATGGTCAAAATTTGAGGTATGACACCAACGCATCTCAAAGTTCTTTCTTCTCAACATGCATGGAGGTGTATGATCAGTGGACTACAAAGCAATGCATATTTCAAAGAGTTCAAGTTGTGATGCTTACCTCTTTGCGAGCATTTTGTGCTATCTGCAAAGTTCCTTGTGCCAGAAGTAGTTTGATGCTTTAGACACTCTTTATTGATCCCTTAGAAGCTTTTAGAATGATCACCACAAGCTGCAATCCTCAGGAACAAGTTTTAGCTCTTTCTTGCAAAAGGCGAAAAAGTGACCAATATGGTAACTCTCTCAAATGGTGTTCCAGATGTGGGGAACCATTTGGGATAGTTCAAGGATGATATTTGGAGTGTGTTTGGGGTTTTATCTGGTTTTGAAAGTGACTGAATCGAGACATGGCTTGAAAAATGCAAAAAAGTCCAATTTTGAGGTTTCGAGATGGGACTTTGTGATTTTGGTGTCACAGGTCACATATGAGAGTTTGGACAGCATAGATATGACATATTGGATGTGTTTGGATCATGAGCTATGATGGAATTGCTCTCTAACTCAAAAACTCAGAGATGCCTTGCAAAAGAAGGCATTTTGGCCTAAAGAGAGGGATTTTGAGGAAAGCATCAGTTTGGGTGCTTTGGTGTGCTCAAACTGATCACAATTGAGCTCTATTAATAGTGTGTCATGTTTATTTTGGCATCAATAGTGAATGGAGGCTGCAGTAGGCCTTTGGCCAATGTTATGCAAAAGGAATCTCAAGTCTCCTCTAGCCATTGACTTGAGATTAGAGCACATGCTTTGTAGCTTTGGTCAGAGATAAACTTGGACTGAATTCAGTTAGAATAGGCTCAGTTAATGCCACCTTGTTGCATCCATTGAATGCTTGGAAACAAAATTGGAGTCTTGGCACTTTTTAGCTCTTTTAGGTTTGGCATGGCTACATATAGATTCTTGGACTTTGGAGGCTTGGAGATCAGATCATCCCCCTTGGATATTATTCTCTAATGTGTCCAAATTGATGACAAGGCTTGGATTTATCATATTTGGACAAATCGAGCAAAATGCACAAGTTCTGCCTTGTAAAAACCAGTTCAGAATGCCATGTTCCAAGGGTTGTATATCCTTGCTCAAATGGAATTTGGAGATGAGTTGGTACTTGTTGCAAAGCCCTCATGGCATACTTCAACTTTGATGCTTACCCCTAGACCAGGTTTGACTTGGATCAAGGTGAAAACTGCCCCTACATTTTGGAAAAAGTAAGGCAGATTCTGACTTAGTGAAAATTTCACTAAGTGTTGGAAAAATGTCATTTTCATGTTTTCAGCCATTTTGATCACTCCATAACTCAAAATCCATGAAGAATTGGAATGAGATGTAGTTGACACTTTTAAAGTGTACAATGAGAGCTACAAATCCAGCTCTGGACCATCCAAAATGGTTGCTTGGATCTCAAGTTATGGTCCTTGGAAGTTGGTACCCTAGCCACTTTGTTCCATTATTTAGAACAATTCTAAGTTTTTTATGGTTACCCCTTTTTCAACTTAACTCACTTTATTTGATTTTTCTTGATGAATGATGATTCAAATCACATATTAACATTGTTTTAGGGTCAAAGAACCTTGGTTGACCAAAAATTCAAAAAGTCAAACTTTGGAATTTTGTACAGTTGACTTTTTATCGGCTGAAATCTAAACTGTGCGATCCTTTATGAGATCAAGTCCTTGACCTAAATTAAACCTAATGGATATAATCCATAGGTGTTATAGGGTGTATTGAATCATGTCCCAATGTTTGTGAGCATGTCCTGGTCTAAAGTCAAAGATACAATTGACTTTTTCCTTGAAAACCCTAATTGTGGTCTAATGAAATTGAAACTTGTGAATCAAGCTTGTTGGATCAATCCATTGTTGCAAATGGATCCATGTAGTGTATTGGAGGCCCTCAAATAATGTCTTGAGATCTTGGCTCATGCTTTGTCCCAAAAGTAAACTTAGGGGTGAATTAGGTAAAGAAACCATAATTCCTGATTTTTGGGTAAATGCATCCCCTGAGATTAAATTGACTTGATGCTTGGGTCCATGAGGTCCCTTGGAGTATCTTGGGTTGTGCTTTGAAGCATTGGCTCATTCCCAGATGAAAATTTTCAGCTGGAGGCCTCAGTCGACCAAAACCCAAATTTGGTGACACAGCCGATCTTGAGGCTTGATCCACTTGAAATGTTGCAACCTTGAGCTTGATTCTTGATGTGGGAGTCCTCTTGATCCTTTATGGGGTTTGAGAGTTTAGACATGTTGAAGATCATGTCATTCCTTGATTGATCCTTTGTCTAAGGCTCTAAGAGGGCTTGAAACCCTAATTCTTGATTGTGGTGAATGCTCAAACATCTCTGAGGATATTGATTGAGGCATGTTGGTTCATCCATATTGTGGTAATGATTTTCACAATTATGGGAAATCTTAATGGTCAAAATTTGAGGTATGACACCAACGCATCTCAAAGTTCTTTCTTCTCAACATGCATGGAGGTGTAAGATCAGTGGACTACAAAGCAATGCATATTTCAAAGAGTTCAAGTTGTGATGCTTACCTCTTTGCGAGCATTTTGTGCTATCTGCAAAGTTCCTTGTGCCAGAAGTAGTTTGATGCTTTAGACACTCTTTATTGATCCCTTAGAAGCTTTTAGAATGATCACCACAAGCTGCAATCCTCAGGAACAAGTTTTAGCTCTTTCTTGCAAAAGGCGAAAAAGTGACCAATATGGCAACTCTCTCAAATGGTGTTCCAGATGTGGGGAACCATTTAGGATAGTTCAAGGATGATATTTGGAGTGTGTTTGGGGTTTTATCTGGTTTTGAAAGTGACTGAATCAAGACATGGCTTGAAAAATGCAAAAAAGTCCAATTTTGAGGTTTCGAGATGGGACTTTGTGATTTTGGTGTCACAGGTCACATATGAGAGTTTGGACAGCATAGATATGACATATTGGATGTGTTTGGATCATGAGCTGTGATGGAATTGCTCTCTAACTCAAAAACTCAGAGATGCCTTGCAAAAGAAGGCATTTTGGCCTAAAGAGAGGGATTTTGAGGAAAGCATCAGTTTGGGTGCTTTGGTGTGCTCAAACTGATCACAATTGAGCTCTATTAATAGTGTGTCATGTTTATTTTGGCATCAATAGTGAATGGAGGCTGCAGTAGGCCTTTGGCCAATGTTATGCAAAAGGAATCTCAAGTCTCCTCTAGCCATTGACTTGAGATTAGAGCACAGGCTTTGTAGCTTTGGTCAGAGATAAACTTGGACTGAATTCAGTTAGAATAGGCTCAGTTAATGCCACCTTGTTGCATCCATTGAATGCTTGGAAACAAAATTGGAGTCTTGGCACTTTTTAGCTCTTTTAGGTTTGGCATGGCTACTTATAGATTCTTGGACTTTGGAGGCTTGGAGATCAGATCATCCCCCTTGGATATTATTCTCTAATGTGTCCAAATTGATGACAAGGCTTGGATTTATCATATTTGGACAAATCGAGCAAAATGCACAAGTTCTGCCTTGTAAAAACCAGTTCAGAATGCCATGTTCCAAGGGTTGTATATCCTTGCTCAAATGGAATTTGGAGATGAGTTGGTACTTGTTGGAAAGCCCTCATGGCATACTTCAACTTTGATGCTTACCCCTAGACCAGGTTTGACTTGGATCAAGGTGAAAACTGCCCCTACATTTTGGAAAAAGTAAGGCAGATTCTGACTTAGTGAAAATTTCACTAAGTGTTGGAAAAATGTCATTTTCATGTTTTCAGCCATTTTGATCACTCCATAACTAAAAATCCATGAAGAATTGGAATGAGATGTAGTTGACACTTTTAAAGTGTACAATGAGAGCTACAAATCCAGCTCTGGACCATCCAAAATGGTTGCTTGGATCTCAAGTTATGGTCCTTGGAAGTTGGTACCCTAGCCACTTTGTTCCATTACTTAGAACAATTCTAAGTTTTTTATGGTTACCCCCTTTTTCAACTTAACTCACTTTATTTGATTTTTCTTGATGAATGATGATTTAAATCACATATTAACATTGTTTTAGGGTCAAAGAACCTTGGTTGACCAAAAATTCAAAAAGTCAAACTTTGGAATTTTGTACAGTTGACTTTTTATCGGCTGAAATCCAAACTGTGCGATCCTTTATGAGATCAAGTCCTTGACCTAAATTAAACCTAATGGATATATTCCATAGGTGTTATAGGGTGTATTGAATCATGTCCCAATGTTTGTGAGCATGTCCTGGTCTAAAGTCAAAGATACAATTGACTTTTTCCTTGAAAACCCTAATTGTGGTCTAATGAAATTGAAACTTGTGAATCAAGCTTGTTGGATCAATCCATTGTTGCAAATGGATCCATGTAGTGTATTGGAGGCCCTCAAATAATGTCTTGAGATCTTGGCTCATGCTTTGTCCCAAAAGTAAACTTAGGGGTGAATTAGGTAAAGAAACCATAATTCCTGATTTTTGGGTAAATGCATCCCCTGAGATTAAATTGACTTGATGCTTGGGTCCATGAGGTCCCTTGGAGTATCTTGGGTTGTGCTTTGAAGCATTGGCTCATTCCCAGATGAAAATTTTCAGCTGGAGGCCTCAGTCGACCAAAACCCAAATTTGGTGACACAGCCGATCTTGAGGCTTGATCCACTTGAAATGTTGCAACCTTGAGCTTGATTCTTGATGTGGGAGTCCTCTTGATCCTTTATGGGGTTTGAGAGTTTAGACAAGTTGAAGATCATGTCATTCCTTGATTGATCCTTTGTCTAAGGCTCTAAGAGGGCTTGAAACCCTAATTCTTGATTGTGGTGAATGCTCAAACATCTCTGAGGATATTGATTGAGGCATGTTGGTTCATCCATATTGTGGTAATGATTTTCACAATTATGGGAATTCTTAATGGTCAAAATTTGAGGTATGACACCAACGCATCTCAAAGTTCTTTCTTCTCAACATGCATGAGAGGTGTATGATCAGTGGACTACAAAGCAATGCATATTTCAAAGAGTTCAAGTTGTGATGCTTACCTCTTTGCGAGCATTTTGTGCTATCTGCAAAGTTCCTTGTGCCAGAAGTAGTTTGATGCTTTAGACACTCTTTATTGATCCCTTAGAAGCTTTTAGAATGATCACCACCAGCTGTAATCCTCAGGAACAAGTTTTAGCTCTTTCTTGCAAAAGGGGAAAAAGTGACCAATATGGCAACTCTCTCAAATGGTGTTCCAGATGTGGGGAACCATTTGGGATAGTTCAAGGATGATATTTGGAGTGTGTTTGGGGTTTTATCTGGTTTTGAAAGTGACTGAATCAAGACATGGCTTGAAAAATGCAAAAAAGTCCAATTTTGAGGTTTCGAGATGGGACTTTGTGATTTTGGTGTCACAGGTCACATATGAGAGTTTGGACAGCATAGATATGACATATTGGATGTGTTTGGATCATGAGCTATGATGGAATTTCTATCTAACTCAAAAACTCAGAGATGCCTTGCAAAAGAAGGCATTTTGGCCTAAAGAGAGGGATTTTGTGGAAAGCATCAGTTTGGGTGCTTTGGTGTGCTCAAACTGATCACAATTGAGCTCTATTAATAGTGTGTCATGTTTATTTTGGCATCAATAGTGAATGGAGGCTGCAGCATGCCTTTGGCCAATGTTATGCAAAAGGAATCTCAAGTCTGCTCTAGCCATTGACTTGAGATTAGAGCACAGGCTTTGTAGCTTTGGTTCAGAGATAAACTTGGACTGAATTTAGTTGGAATAGGCTCATTTAATGCCACCTTGGTGCATCCATTGAATGCTTGGAAACAAAATTGGAGTTTTGGCACTTTTTAGCTCTTTTACGTTTGGCATGGCTACTTATAGATTCTTGGACTTTGGAGGCTTGGAGATCAGATCATCCCCCTTGGATATTATCCTCTAATGTGTCCAAATTGATGACAAGGCTTGGATTTATCATATTTGGACAAATCGAGCAAAATGCACAAGTTCTGCCTTGTAAAAACTAGTTCAGAATGCCATGTTCCAAGGGTTGTATATCCTTGCTCAAATGGAATTTGGAGATGAGTTGGTACTTGTTGGAAAGCCCTCATGGCATACTTCAACTTTGATGCTTACCCCTAGACCAGGTTTGACTTGGATCAAGGTGAAAACTGCCCCTACATTTTGGAAAAAGTAAGGCAGATTCTGACTTAGTGAAAATTTCACTAAGTGTTGGAAAAATGTCATTTTCATGTTTTCAGCCATTTTGATCACTCCATAACTAAAAATCCATGAAGAATTGGAATGAGATGTAGTTGACACTTTTAAAGTGTGCAATGAGAGCTACAAATCCAGGTCTGGACCATCCAAAATGGTTGCTTGGATCTCAAGTTATGGTCCTTGGAAGTTGGTACCCTAGCCACTTTGTTCCATAACTTAGAACAATTCTAAGTTTTTTATGGTTACCCCTTTTTCAACTTAACTCACTTTATTTGATTTTTCTTGATGAATGATGATTCAAATCACATATTAACATTGTTTTAGGGTCAAAGAACCTTGGTTGACCAAAAATTCAAAAAGTCAAACTTTGGAATTTTGTACAGTTGACTTTTTATCGGCTGAAATCCAAACTGTGCGATCCTTTGTGAGATCAAGTCCTTGACCTAAATTAAACCTAATGGATATATTCCATAGGTGTTATAGGGTGTATTGAATCATGTCCCAATGTTTGTGAGCATGTCCTGGTCTAAAGTCAAAGATACAATTGACTTTTTCCTTGAAAACCCTAATTGTGGTCTAATGAAATTGAAACTTGTGAATCAAGCTTGTTGGATCAATCCATTGTTGGAAATGGATCCATGTAGTGTATTGGAGGCCCTCAAATAATGTCTTGAGATCTTGGCTCATGCTTTGTCCCAAAAGTCAACTTAGGGGTGAATTAGGTCAAGAAACCCTAATTCCTGATTTTTGGGTAAATGCATCCCCTGAGGTTAGATTGACTTGATGCTTGGGTCCATGAGGTCCCTTGGAGTATCTTGAATTGTGCTTTGAAGCATTGGCTCGTTCCCAGACGAAAATTTTCAGCTGGAGGCCTCAGTCGTATAAAACCCAAATTTGGTGACACTGGCGATCTTGAGGCTTGATCCACTTGAAATGTTGCAACCTTGAGCTTGATTCTTGATGTGGGAGTCCTCTTGATCCTTTATGGGGTTTGAGAGTTTAGACAAGTTGAAGATCATGTCATTCCTTGATTGATCCTTTGGCTAAGACTCTGAGAGGGCTTGAAACCCTAATTCTTGATTGTGGTGAATGCTCAAACATCTCTGAGGATATTGATTGAGGCATGTTGGTTCATCCATATTGTGGTAATGATTTTCACAATTATGGGAAATCTTAATGGTCAAAATTTGAGGTATGACACAAACGCATCTCAAAGTTCTTTCTTCTCAACATGCATGAGAGGTGTATGATCAGTGGACTACAAAGCAATGCATATTTCAAAGAGTTCAAGTTGTGATGCTTACCTCTTTGCGAGCATTTTGTGCTATCTGCAAAGTTCCTTGTGCCAGAAGTAGTTTGATGCTTTAGACACTCTTAATTGATCCCTTAGAAGCTTTTAGAATGATCACCACCAGCTGTAATCCTCAGGAACAAGTTTTAGCTCTTTCTTGCAAAAGGGGAAAAAGTGACCAATATGGCAACTCTCTCAAATGGTGTTCTAGATGTGGGGAACCATTTGGGATAGTTCAAGGATGATATTTGGAGTGTGTTTGGGGTTTTATCTGGTTTTGAAAGTGACTGAATCAAGACATGGCTTGAAAAATGCAAAAAAGTCCAATTTTGAGGTTTCGAGATGGGACTTTGTGATTTTGGTGTCACAGGTCACATATGAGAGTTTAGACAGCATAGATATGACATATTGGATGTGTTTGGATCATGAGCTATGATGGAATTTCTATCTAACTCAAAAACTCAGAGATGCCTTGCAAAAGAAGACATTTTGGCCTAAAGAGAGGGATTTTGTGGAAAGCATCAGTTTGGGTGCTTTGGTGTGCTCAAACTGATCACAATTGAGCTCTATTAATAGTGTGTCATGTTTATTTTGGCATCAATAGTGAATGGAGGCTGCAGAAGGCCTTTGGCCAATGTTATGCAAAAGGAATCTCAAGTCTGCTCTAGCCATTGACTTGAGATTAGAGCACAGGCTTTGTAGCTTTGGTTCAGAGATAAACTTGGACTGAATTGAGTTGGAATAGGCTCATTTAATGCCACCTTGGTGCATCCATTGAATGCTTGGAAACAAAATCGGAGTTTTGGCACTTTTTAGCTCTTTTAGGTTTGGCATGGCTACTTATAGATTCTTGGACTTTGGAGGCTTGGAGATCAGATCATCCCCCTTGGATATTATCCTCTAATGTGTCCAAATTGATGACAAGGCTTGGATTTATCATATTTGGACAAATCGAGCAAAATGCACAAGTTCTGCCTTGTAAAAACCAGTTCAGAATGCCATGTTCCAAGGGTTGTATATCCTTGCTCAAATGGAATTTGGAGATGAGTTGGTACTTGTTGGAAAGCCCTCATGGCATACTTCAACTTTGATGCTTACCCCTAGACCAGGTTTGACTTGGATCAAGGTGAAAACTGCCCCTACATTTTGGAAAAAGTAAGGCAGATTCTGACTTAGTGAAAATTTCACTAAGTGTTGGAAAAATGTCATTTTCATGTTTTCAGCCATTTTGATCACTCCATAACTTAAAATCCATGAAGAATTGGAATGAGATGTAGTTGACACTTTTAAAGTGTGAAATGAGAGCTACAAATTCAGCTCTGGACCATCCAAAATGGTTGCTTGGATCTCAAGTTATGGTCCTTGGAAGTTGGTACCCTAGCCACTTTGTTCCATAACTTAGAACAATTCTAAGTTTTTTATGGTTACCCCTTTTTCAACTTAACTCACTTTATTTGATTTTTCTTGATGAATGATGATTCAAATCACATATTAACATTGTTTTAGGGTCAAAGAACCTTGGTTGACCAAAAATTCAAAAAGTCAAACTTTGGAATTTTGTACAGTTGACTTTTTATCGGCTGAAATCCAAATTGTGCGATCCTTTGTGAGATCAAGTCCTTGACCTAAATTAAACCTAATGGATATATTCCATAGGTGTTATAGGGTGTATTGAATCATGTCCCAATGTTTGTGAGCATGTCCTGGTCTAAGGTCAAAGATACAATTGACTTTTTCCTTGAAAACCCTAATTGTGGTCTAATGAAATTGAAACTTGTGAATCAAGCTTCTTGGATCAATCCATTGTTGCAAACGGATCCTTGTAGTGTATTGGAGGCCCTCAAATAATGTCTTGAGATCTTGGCTCATGCTTTGTCCCAAAAGTCAACTTAGGGGTGAATTAGGTCAAGAAACCCTAATTCCTGATTTTTGGGTAAATGCATCCCCTGAGGTTAAATTGACTTGATGCTTGGGTCCATGAGGTCCCATGGAGTATCTTGGATTGTGCTTTGAAGCATTGGCTCGTTCCCAGACGAAAATTTTCAGCTGGAGGCCTCAGTCGTCCAAAACCCAAATTTGGTGACACTGGCGATCTTGAGGCTTGATCCACTTGAAATGTTGTAACCTTGAGCTTGATTCTTGATGTGGGAGTCCTCTTGATCCTTTATGGGGTTTGAGAGTTTAGATAAGTTGAAGATCATGTCATTCCTTGATTGATTCTTTGTCTAAGGCTCTGAGAGGGATTGAAACCCTAATTCTTGATTGTGGTGAATGCTCAAACATCTCTGAGGATATTGATTGAGGCATGTTGGTTCATCCATATTGTGGTAATGATTTTCACAATTATGGGAAATCTGAATGGTCAAAATTTGAGGTATGACACCAACGCATCTCAAAGTTCTTTCTTCTCAACATGCATGAGAGGTGTATGTTCAGTGGACTACAAAGCAATGCATATTTCAAAGAGTTCAAGTTGTAATGCTTACCTCTTTGCGAGCATTTTGTGCTATCTGCAAAGTTCCTTGTGCCAGAAGTAGTTTGATGCTTTAGACACTCTTAATTGATCCCTTAGAAGCTTTTAGAATGATCACCACCAGCTGCAATCCTCAGGAACAAGTTTTAGCTCTTTCTTGCAAAAGGGGAAAAAGTGACCAATATGGCAACTCTCTCAAATGGTGTTCCAGATGTGGGGAACCATTTGGGATAGTTCAAGGATGATATTTGGAGTGTGTTTGGGGTTTTATCTGGTTTTGAAAGTGACTGAATCAAGACATGGCTTGAAAAATGCAAAAAAGTCCAATTTTGAGGTTTCGAGATGGGACTTTGTGATTTTGGTGTCACAGGTCACATATGAGAGTTTGGACAACATAGATATGACATATTGGATATGTTTGGATCATGAGCTATGATGGAATTGCTCTCTAACTCAAAAACTCTGAGATGCCTTGCAAAAGAAGGCATTTTGGCCTAAAGAGAGGGATTTTGTGGAAAGCATCAGTTTGGGTGCTTTGGTGTGCTCAAACTGATCACAATTGAGCTCTATTAATAGTGTGTCATGTTTATTTTGGCATCAATAGTGAATGGAGGCTGCAGCAGGCCTTTGGCCAATGTTATGCAAAAGGAATCTCCAGTCTCCTCTAGCCATTGACTTGAGATTAGAGCACAGGCTTTGTAGCTTTGGTTCAGAGATAAACTTGGACTGAATTTAGTTGGAATAGGCTCATTTAATGCCACCTTGGTGCATCCATTGAATGCTTGGAAACAAAATTGGAGTCTTGGCACTTTTTAGCTCTTTTAGGTTTGGCATGGCTACTTATAGATTCTTGGACTTTGGAGGCTTGGAGATCAGATCATCCCCCTTGGATATTATCCTCTAATGTCTCCAAATTGATGACAAGGCTTGGATTTATCATATTTGGACAAATCGAGCAAAATGCACAAGTTCTGCCTTGTAAAAACCAGTTCAGAATGCCATGTTCCAAGGGTTGTATATCCTTGCTCAAATGGAATTTGGAGATGAGTTGGTACTTGTTGGAAAGCCCTCATGGCATACTTCAACTTTGATGCTTACCCCTAGACCAGGTTTGACTTGGATCAAGGTGAAAACTGCCCCTACATTTTGGAAAAAGTAAGGCAGATTCTGACTTAGTGAAATTTTCACTAAGTGTTGGAAAAATGTCATTTTCATGTTTTCAGCCATTTTGATCACTCCATAGCTTAAAATCCATGAAGAATTGGAATGAGATGTAGTTGACACTTTTAAAGTGTGAAATGAGAGCTACAAATTCAGCTCTGGACCATCCAAAATGGTTGCTTGGATCTCAAGTTATGGTCCTTGGAAGTTGGTACCCTAGCCACTTTGTTCCATAACTTAGAACAATTCTAAGTTTTTTATGGTTACCCCTTTTTCAACTTAACTCACTTTATTTGATTTTTCTTGATGAATGATGATTCAAATCACATATTAACATTGTTTTAGGGTCAAAGAACCTTGGTTGACCAAAAATTCAAAAAGTCAAACTTTGGAATTTTGTACCGTTGACTTTTTATCGGCTGAAATCCAAATTGTGCGATCCTTTGTGAGATCAAGTCCTTGACCTAAATTAAACCTAATGGATATATTCCATAGGTGTTATAGGGTGTATTGAATCATGTCCCAATGTTTGTGAGCATGTCCTGGTCTAAGGTCAAAGATACAATTGACTTTTTCCTTGAAAACCCTAATTGTGGTCTAATGAAATTGAAACTTGTGAATCAAGCTTCTTGGATCAATCCATTATTGCAAACGGATCCTTGTAGTGTATTGGAGGCCCTCAAATAATGTCTTGAGATCTTGGCTCATGCTTTGTCCCAAAAGTCAACTTAGGGGTGAATTAGGTCAAGAAACCCTAATTCCTGATTTTTGGGTAAATGCATCCCCTGAGGTTAAATTGACTTGATGCTTGGGTCCATGAGGTCCCATGGAGTATCTTGGATTGTGCTTTGAAGCATTGGCTCGTTCCCAGACGAAAATTTTCAGCTGGAGGCCTCAGTCGTCCAAAACCCAAATTTGGTGACACTGGCGATCTTGAGGCTTGATCCACTTGAAATGTTGTAACCTTGAGCTTGATTCTTGATGTGGGAGTCCTCTTGATCCTTTATGGGGTTTGAGAGTTTAGATAAGTTGAAGATCATGTCATTCCTTGATTGATTCTTTGTCTAAGGCTCTGAGAGGGATTGAAACCCTAATTCTTGATTGTGGTGAATGCTCAAACATCTTTGAGGATATTGATTGAGGCATGTTGGTTCATCCATATTGTGGTAATGATTTTCACAATTATGGGAAATCTTAATGGTCAAAATTTGAGGTATGACACCAACGCATCTCAAAGTTCTTTCTTCTCAACATGCATGAGAGGTGTATGTTCAGTGGACTACAAAGCAATACATATTTCAAAGAGTTCAAGTTGTAATGCTTACCTCTTTGCGAGCAGTTTGTGCTATCTGCAAAGTTCCTTGTGCCAGAAGTAGTTTGATGCTTTAGACACTCTTAATTGATCCCTTAGAAGCTTTTAGAATGATCACCACCAGCTGCAATCCTCAGGAACAAGTTTTAGCTCTTTCTTGCAAAAGGGGAAAAAGTGACCAATATGGCAACTCTCTCAAATGGTGTTCCAGATGTGGGGAACCATTTGGGATAGTTCAAGGATGATATTTGGAGTGTGTTTTGGGTTTTATCTGGTTTTGAAAGTGACTGAATCAAGACATGGCTTGAAAAATGCAAAAAAGTCCAATTTTGAGGTTTCGAGATGGGACTTTGTGATTTTGGTGTCACAGGTCACATATGAGAGTTTGGACAACATAGATATGACATATTGGATATGTTTGAATCATGAGCTATGATGGAATTGCTCTCTAACTCAAAAACTCAGAGATGCCTTGCAAAAGAAGGCATTTTGGCCTAAAGAGAGGGATTTTGTGGAAAGCATCAGTTTGGATGCTTTGGTGTGCTCAAACTGATCACAATTGAGCTCTATTAATAGTGTGTCATGTTTATTTTGGCATCAATAGTGAATGGAGGCTGCAGCAGGCCTTTGGCTAATGTTATGCAAAAGGAATCTCAAGTCTCCTCTAGCCTTTGACTTGAGATTAGAGCACATGTTTTGTAGCTTTGGTTCAGAGATAAACTTGGACTGAATTTAGTTGGAATAGGCTCAGTTAATGCCACCTTGGTGCATCCATTGAATGCTTGGAAACAAAATTGGAGTCTTGGCACTTTTTAGTTCTTTTAGGTTTGGCATGGCTACTTATAGATTCTTGGACTTTGGAGGCTTGGAGATCAGATCATCCCCCTTGGATATTATCCTCTAATGTGTCCAAATTGATGACAAGGCTTGGATTTATCATATTTGGACAAATCGAGCAAAATGCACAAGTTCTGCCTTGTAAAAACCAGTTCAGAATGCCATGTTCCAAGGGTTGTATATCCTTGCTCAAATGGAATTTGGAGATGAGTTGGTACTTGTTGGAAAGCCCTCATGGCATACTTCAACTTTGATGCTTACCCCTAGACCAGGTTTGACTTGGATCAAGGTGAAAACTGCCCCTACATTTTGGAAAAAGTAAGGCAGATTCTGACTTAGTGAAAATTTCACTAAGTGTTGGAAAAATGTCATTTTCATGTTTTCAGCCATTTTGATCACTCTTTAACTAAAAATCCATGAAGAATTGGAATGAAATGTAGTTGACACTTTTAAAGTGTGCAATGAGAGCTACAAATTCAGCTCTGGACCGTCCAAAATGGTTGCTTGGATCTCAAGTTATGGTCCTTGGAAGTTGGTACCCTAGCCACTTTGTTCCATAACTTAGAACAATTCAATGTTTTTTATGGTTACCCCTTTTTCAACTTAACTCACTTTATTTGATTTTTCTTGATGAATGATGATTCAAATCACATATTAACATTGTTTTAGGGTCAAAGAACCTTGGTTGACCAAAAATTCAAAAAGTCAAACTTTGGAATTTTGTACAGTTGACTTTTTATCGGCTGAAATCCAAACTGTGCGATCCTTTGTGAGATCAAGTCCTTGACCTAAATTAAACCTAATGGATATATTCCATAGGTGTTATAGGGTGTATTGAATCATGTCCCAATGTTTGTGAGCATGTCCTGGTCTAAAGTCAAAGATACAATTGACTTTTTCCTTGAAAACCCTAATTGCGGTCTAATGAAATTGAAACTTGTGAATCAAGCTTCTTGGATCAATCCATTGTTGCAAATGGATCCATGTAGTGTATTGGAGGCCCTCAAATAATGTCTTGAGATCTTGGCTCATGCTTTGTCCCAAGAGTCAACTTAGGGGTGAATTAGGTCAAGAAACCCTAATTCCTGATTTTTGGGTAAATGCATCCCCTGAGATTAAATTGACTTGATGCTTGGGTCCATGAGGTCCCATGGAGTATCTTGGATTGTGCTTTGAAGCATTGGCTCATTCCCAGACGAAAATGTTTAGCTGGAGGCCTCAGTCGTCCAAAACCCAAATTTGGTGACACTGGCGATCTTGAGGCTTGATCCACTTGAAATGTTGCAACCTTGAGCTTGATTCTTGATGTGGGAGTCCTCTTGATCCTTTATGGGGTTTGAGAGTTTAGACAAGTTGAAGATCATGTCATTCCTTGATTGATTCTTTGTCTAAGGCTCTGAGAGGGATTGAAACCCTAATTCTTGATTATGGTGAATGCTCAAACATCTCTGAGGATATTGATTGAGGCATGTTGGTTCATCCATATTGTGGTAATGATTTTCACAATTATGGGAAATCTTAATGGTCAAAATTTGAGGTATGACACCAACGCATCTCAAAGTTCTTTCTTCTCAACATGCATGAGAGGTGTATCATTAGTGGACTACAAAGCAATGCATATTTCAAAGAGTTCAAGTTGTGATGCTTACCTCTTTGCGAGCATTTTGTGCTATCTGCAAAGTTCCTTGTGCCAGAAGTAGTTTGATGCTTTAGACACTCTTAATTGATCCCTTAGAAGCTTTTAGAATGATCACCACCAGCTGCAATCCTCAGAAACAAGTTTTAGCTCTTTCTTCCAAAAGGGGAAAAAGTGACCAATATGGCAACTCTCTCAAATGGTGTTCCAGATGTGGGGAACCATTTGGGATAGTTCAAGGATGATATTTGGAGTGTGTTTGGGGTTTTATCTGGTTTTGAAAGTGACTGAATCAAGACATGGCTTGAAAAATGCAAAAAAGTCCGATTTTGAGGTTTCGAGATGGGACTTTGTGATTTTGGTGTCACAGGTCACATATGAGAGTTTGGACAGCATAGATATGACATATTAGATGTGTTTGGATCATGAGCTGTGATGGAATTGCTCTCTAACTCAAAAACTCAGATACGCCTTGCAAAAGAAGGCATTTTGGCCTAAAGAGAGGGATTTTGAGGAAAGCATCAGTTTGGGTGCTTTGGTGTGCTCAAACTAATCACAATTGAGCTCCATTTATGGTGTGTCAAGTTTGTTTTGGCATCAATAGTGAATAGAGGCTGCAGCAGGCCTTTGGCCAATGTTATACAAAAGGAATCTCAAGTCTCCTCTAGCCATTGACTTGAGATTAGAGCACAGGCTTTGTAGCTTTGGTTCAGAGATAAACTTGGACTGAATTCAGTTGGAATAGGCTCAGTTCATGCCACCTTGGTGCATCCATTGAATGCTTGGAAACAAAATTAGAGTCTTGGCACTTTTAGCTCTTTTAGTTTTGGCATGGCTACTTATAGATTCTTGGACTTTGGAGGCTTGGAGATCAGATCACCCCCCTTAGATATTATCCTCTAATGTGTCTAAATTTATGACAAGGCTTGGATTTATCATATTTGGACAAATCAAGGAAAATGCACAAGTTCTGCCTTGTAAAAACTAGTTCAGGATGCCATGTTCCAAGGGTTGTATATCCTTGCTCAAATAAAATTTGGAGATGAGTTGGTACTTGTTGGAAAGCCTTCATGGCATACTTCAACTTTGATGCTTACCCCTAGACCAGGTTTGACTTGGATCAAGGTGAAAACTGCCCCTACATTTTGGAAAAAGTAAGGCAGATTCTGACTTAGTGAAAATTTCACTAAGTGTTGGAAAAATGTCATTTTCATGTTTTCAGCCATTTTGATCACTCCATAACTAAAAATCCATGAAGAATTGGAATGAGATGTAGTTGACACTTTTAAAGTGTGAAATGAGAGCTACAAATTCAGCTCTAGACCATCCAAAATGGTTGCTTGGATCTCAAGTTATGGTCCTTGGAAGTTGGTACCCTAGCCACTTTGTTCCATAACTTAGAACAATTCTAAGTTTTTTATGGTTACCCCTTTTTCAACTTAACTCACTTTATTTGATTTTTCTTGATGAATGATGATTCAAATCACATATTAACATTGTTTTAGGGTCAAAGAACCTTGGTTGACCAAAAATTCAAAAAGTCAAACTTTGGAATTTTGTACAGTTGACTTTTTATCGGCTGAAATCCAAACTGTTCGATCCTTTGTAAGATCAAGTCCTTGACCTAAATTAAACCTAATGGATATATTCCATAGGTGTTATAGGGTGTATTGAATCATGTCCCAATGTTTGTGAGCATGTCCTGGTCTAAGGTCAAAGATACAATTGACTTTTTCCTTGAAAACCCTAATTGTGGTCTAATGAAATTGAAACTTGAGAATCAAGCTTCTTGGATCAATCCATTGTTGCAAATGGATCCATGTAGTGTATTTGAGGCCCTCAAATCATGTATTGATATCTTGGCTCATGCTTTGTCCCAAAAGTCAACTTAGGGGTGAATTAGGTCAAGAAACCCTAATTCCTGATTTTTGGGTAAATGCATCCCCTGAGGTTAAATTGACTTGATGCTTGGGTCCATGAGGTCCCTTGGAGTATCTTGGGTTGTGCTTTGAAGCATTGGCTCATTCCCAGATGAAAATTTTCAGTTGGAGGCCTCAGTCGACCAAAACCCAAATTTGGTGACACTGGCGATCTTGAGGCTTGATCCACTTGAAATGTTACAACCTTGAGCTTGATTCTTGATGCGGGAGTCCTCGTGATGCTTTATGGGGTTTGAGAGTTTAGACAAGTTGAAGATCATGTCATTCCTTGATTGATCCTTTGTCTAAGGCTCTGAGAGGGCTTGAAACCCTAATTCTTGATTGTGGTGAATGCTCAAACATCTCTGAGCATATTGATTGAGGCATGTTGGTTCATCCATATTGTGGTAATGATTTGCACAATGATGGGAAATCTTAATGGTCAAAATTTGGGGTATGACACCAACGCATCTCAAAGGTCTTTCTTCTCAACATGCATGAGAGGTGTATGATCAGTGGACTTCAAAGGAATGCATATTTCAAAGAGTTCAAGTTGTGATGCTTACTTCTTTGGGAGCATTTTGTGCTATCTGCAAAGTTCCTTATGCCAGAAGTAGTTTAATGCTTTAGACACTCTCAATTGATCCCTTAGAAGCTTTTAGAATGATCACCACCAGCTGGAATCCTCAGGAACAAGTTTGAGCTCTTTCTTGCAAAAGGGGAAAAAGTGACCAATATGGCAACTCTCTCAAATGGTGTTCCAGATATGGGGAACCATTTGGGACAGGTCAAGGATGATATTTGGAGTGTGTTTGGGGTTTTATCTGGGTTTGAAAGTGACTGAATCAAGACATGGCTTGAAAAATGCAAAAAAGTCCAATTTTGAGGTTTGGAGATGGGACTTTGTGATTTTGGTGTTACAGGTCACATATGAGAGTTTGGACAGCTTAGATATGACATATTGGATGTGTTTGGATCATGATCTGTGATGGAATTGCTCTCTAACTCAAAAACTCAGATATGCCTTGCAAAAGAAGGCATTTTGGCCTAAAGAGAGGGATTTTGAGGAAAGCATCAGTTTGGGTGCTTTAGTGTGCTCAAACTAATCACAATTGAGCTCTATTTATGGTGTGTCAAGTTTGTTTTGGCATCAATAGTGAATAGAGGCTGCAGTAGGCCTTTGGCCAATGTTATACAAAAGGAATTTCAAGTCTCCTCTAGCCATTGACTTGAGATTAGAGCACAGTCTTTGTAGCTTTGGTTCAGAGATAAACTTGGACTGAATTCAGTTGGAATAGGATCAGTTCATGCCACCTTGGTGCATCCATTGAATGCTTGGAAACAAAATTGGAGTCTTGGCACGTTTAGCTCTTTTAGGTTTGGCATGGCTACTTATAGATTCTTGGACTTTGGAGGCTTGGAGATCAGATCACCCCCCTTGGATATTATCCTCTAATGTGTCTAAATTTATGACAAGGCTTGGATTTATCAGATTTGGACAAATCGAGCAAAATGCACAAGTTCTGCCTTGTAAAAACCAGTTCAGGATGCCATGTTCCAAGGGTTGTATATCCTTGCTCAAATGGAATTTGGAGATGAGCTGGTACTTGTTGGAAAGCCCTCATGGCATACTTCAACTTTGATGCTTACCCCTAGACCAGGTTTGACTTGGATCAAGGTGAAAACTGCCCCTACATTTTGGAAAAAGTAAGGCAGATTCTGACTTAGTGAAAATTTCACTAAGTGTTGGAAAAATGTCATTTTCATGTTTTCAGCCATTTTGATCACTCCATAACTAAAAATCCATGAAGAATTGGAATGAGATGTAGTTGACACTTTTAAAGTGTGAAATGAGAGCTACAAATTAAGCTCTAGACCATCCAAAATGGTTGCTTGGATCTCAAGTTATGGTCCTTGGAAGTTGGTACCCTAGCCACTTTGTTCCATAACTTAGAACAATTCTAAGTTTTTTATGGTTACCCCTTTTTCAACTTAACTCACTTTATTTGATTTTTCTTGATGAATGATGATTCAAATCACATATTAACATTGTTTTAGGGTCAAAGAACCTTGGTTGACCAAAAATTCAAAAAGTCAAACTTTGGAATTTTGTACAGTTGACTTTTTATCGGCTGAAATCCAAACTGTGCGATCCTTTGTAAGATCAAGTCCTTGACCTAAATTAAACCTAATGGATATATTCCATAGGTGTTATAGGGTGTATTGAATCATGTCCCAATGTTTGTGAGCATGTCCTGGTCTAAGGTCAAAGATACAATTGACTTTTTCCTTGAAAACCCTAATTGTGGTCTAATGAAATTGAAACTTGAGAATCAAGCTTCTTGGATCAATCCATTGTTGCAAATGGATCCATGTAGTGTATTTGAGGCCCTCAAATCATGTATTGATATCTTGGCTCATGCTTTGTCCCAAAAGTCAACTTAGGGGTGAATTAGGTCAAGAAACCCTAATTCCTGATTTTTGGGTAAATGCATCCCCTGAGGTTAAATTGACTTGATGCTTGGGTCCATGAGGTCCCTTGGAGTATCTTGGGTTGTGCTTTGAAGCATTGGCTCATTCCCAGATGAAAATTTTCAGTTGGAGGCCTCAGTCGACCAAAACCCAAATTTGGTGACACTGGCGATCTTGAGGCTTGATCCACTTGAAATGTTACAACCTTGAGCTTGATTCTTGATGCGGGAGTCCTCGTGATGCTTTATGGGGTTTGAGAGTTTAGACAAGTTGAAGATCATGTCATTCCTTGATTGATCCTTTGTCTAAGGCTCTGAGAGGGCTTGAAACCCTAATTCTTGATTGTGGTGAATGCACAAACATCTCTGAGCATATTGATTGAGGCATGTTGGTTCATCCATATTGTGGTAATGATTTGCACAATGATGGGAAATCTTAATGGTCAAAATTTGGGGTATGACACCAACGCATCTCAAAGGTCTTTCTTCTCAACATGCATGAGAGGTGTATGATCAGTGGACTTCAAAGGAATGCATATTTCAAAGAGTTCAAGTTGTGATGCTTACTTCTTTGGGAGCATTTTGTGCTATCTGCAAAGTTCCTTATGCCAGAAGTAGTTTAATGCTTTAGACACTCTCAATTGATCCCTTAGAAGCTTTTAGAATGATCACCACCAGCTGGAATCCTCAGGAACAAGTTTGAGCTCTTTCTTGCAAAAGGGGAAAAAGTGACCAATATGGCAACTCTCTCAAATGGTGTTCCAGATATGGGGAACCATTTGGGACAGGTCAAGGATGATATTTGGAGTGTGTTTGGGGTTTTATCTGGGTTTGAAAGTGACTGAATCAAGACATGGCTTGAAAAATGCAAAAAAGTCCAATTTTGAGGTTTGGAGATGGGACTTTGTGATTTTGGTGTTACAGGTCACATATGAGAGTTTGGACAGCTTAGATATGACATATTGGATATGTTTGGATCATGATCTGTGATGGAATTGCTCTCTAACTCAAAAACTCAGATATGCCTTGCAAAAGAAGGCATTTTGGCCTAAAGAGAGGGATTTTGAGGAAAGCATCAGTTTGGGTGCTTTAGTGTGCTCAAACTAATCACAATTGAGCTCTATTTATGGTGTGTCAAGTTTGTTTTGGCATCAATAGTGAATAGAGGCTGCAGTAGGCCTTTGGCCAATGTTATACAAAAGGAATTTCAAGTCTCCTCTAGCCATTGACTTGAGATTAGAGCACAGTCTTTGTAGCTTTGGTTCAGAGATAAACTTGGACTGAATTCAGTTGGAATAGGATCAGTTCATGCCACCTTGGTGCATCCATTGAATGCTTGGAAACAAAATTGGAGTCTTGGCACTTTTAGCTCTTTTAGGTTTGGCATGGCTACTTATAGATTCTTGGACTTTGGAGGCTTGGAGATCAGATCACCCCCCTTGGATATTATCCTCTAATGTGTCTAAATTTATAACAAGGCTTGGATTTATCAGATTTGGACAAATCGAGCAAAATGCACAAGTTCTGCCTTGTAAAAACCAGTTCAGGATGCCATGTTCCAAGGGTTGTATATCCTTGCTCAAATGGAATTTGGAGATGAGCTGGTACTTGTTGGAAAGCCCTCATGGCATACTTCAACTTTGATGTTTACCCCTAGACCTGGTTTGACTTGGATCAAGGTGAAAACTGCCCCTACATTTTGGAAAAAGTAAGGCAGATTCTGACTTAGTGAAAATTTCACTAAGTGTTGGAAAAAAGTCATTTTCATGTTTTCAGCCATTTTGATCACTCCATAACTAAAAATCCATGAAGAATTGGAATGAGATGTAGTTGACACTTTTAAAGTGTGAAATGAGAGCTACAAATTCAGCTCTGGACCATCCAAAATGGTTGCTTGGATCTCAAGTTATGGTCCTTGGAAGTTGGTACCCTAGCCACTTTTTTCCATAACTTAGAACAATTCTAAGTTTTTTATGGTTACCCCTTTTTCAACTTAACTCACTTTATTTGATTTTTCTTGATGAATGATGATTCAAATCACATATTAACATTGTTTTAGGGTCAAAGAACCTTGGTTGACCAAAAATTCAAAAAGTCAAACTTTGGAATTTTGTACAGTTGACTTTTTATCGGCTGAAATCCAAACTGTGCGATCCTTTGTAAGATCAAGTCCTTGACCTAAATTAAACCTAATGGATATATTCCATAGGTGTTATAGGGTGTATTGAATCATGTCCCAATGTTTGTGAGCATGTCCTGGTCTAAGGTCAAAGATACAATTGACTTTTTCCTTGAAAACCCTAATTGTGGTCTAATGAAATTGAAACTTGAGAATCAAGCTTCTTGGATCAATCCATTGTTGCAAATGGATCCATGTAGTGTATTTGAGGCCCTCAAATCATGTATTGATATCTTAGCTCATGCTTTGTCCCAAAAGTCAACTTAGGGGTGAATTAGGTCAAGAAACCCTAATTCCTGATTTTTGGGTAAATGCATCCCCTGAGGTTAAATTGACTTGATGCTTGGGTCCATGAGGTCCCTTGGAGTATCTTGGGTTGTGCTTTGAAGCATTGGCTCATTCCCAGATGAAAATTTTCAGTTGGAGGCCTCAGTCGACCAAAACCCAAATTTGGTGACACTGGCGATCTTGAGGCTTGATCCACTTGAAATGTTACAACCTTGAGCTTGATTCTTGATGCGGGAGTCCTCGTGATGCTTTATGGGGTTTGAGAGTTTAGACAAGTTGAAGATCATGTCATTCCTTGATTGATCCTTTGTCTAAGGCTCTGAGAGGGCTTGAAACCCTAATTCTTGATTGTGGTGAATGCTCAAACATCTCTGAGCATATTGATTGAGGCATGTTGGTTCATCCATATTGTGGTAATGATTTGCACAATGATGGGAAATCTTAATGGTCAAAATTTGGGGTATGACACCAACGCATCTCAAAGGTCTTTCTTCTCAACATGCATGAGAGGTGTATGATCAGTGGACTTCAAAGGAATGCATATTTCAAAGAGTTCAAGTTGTGATGCTTACTTCTTTGGGAGCATTTTGTGCTATCTGCAAAGTTCCTTATGCCAGAAGTAGTTTAATGCTTTAGACACTCTCAATTGATCCCTTATAAGCTTTTAGAATGATCACCACCAGCTGGAATCCTCAGGAACAAGTTTGAGCTCTTTCTTGCAAAAGGGGAAAAAGTGACCAATATGGCAACTCTCTCAAATGGTGTTCCAGATATGGGGAACCATTTGGGACAGTTCAAGGATGATATTTGGAGTGTGTTTGGGGTTTTATCTGGGTTTGAAAGTGACTGAATCAAGACATGGCTTGAAAAATGCAAAAAAGTCCAATTTTGAGGTTTGGAGATGGAACTTTGTGATTTTGGTGTTACAGGTCACATATGAGAGTTTGGACAGCTTAGATATGACATATTGGATGTGTTTGGATCATGATCTGTGATGGAATTGCTCTCTAACTCAAAAACTCAGATATGCCTTGCAAAAGAAGGCATTTTGGCCTAAAGAGAGGGATTTTGAGGAAAGCATCAGTTTGGGTGCTTTAGTGTGCTCAAACTAATCACAATTGAGCTCTATT
The DNA here is from genome assembly GCA_022829125.1 of Lathyrus tuberosus. Taxonomy (NCBI): domain Eukaryota; kingdom Viridiplantae; phylum Streptophyta; class Magnoliopsida; order Fabales; family Fabaceae; genus Lathyrus; species Lathyrus tuberosus. Next base: position 6,205,469 of record JALAZF010000163.1, read on the forward strand.
TATGGTGTGTCAAGTTTGTTTTGGCATCAATAGTGAATAGAGGCTGCAGTAGGCCTTTGGCCAATGTTATACAAAAGGAATTTCAAGTCTCCTCTAGCCATTGACTTGAGATTAGAGCACAGTCTTTGTAGCTTTGGTTCAGAGATAAACTTGGACTGAATTCAGTTGGAATAGGATCAGTTCATGCCACCTTGGTGCATCCATTGAATGCTTGGAAACAAAATTGGAGTCTTGGCACTTTTAGCTCTTTTAGGTTTGGCATGGCTACTTATAGATTCTTGGACTTTGGAGGCTTGGAGATCAGATCACCCCCCTTGGATATTATCCTCTAATGTGTCTAAATTTATAACAAGGCTTGGATTTATCAGATTTGGACAAATCGAGCAAAATGCACAAGTTCTGCTTTGTAAAAACCAGTTCAGGATGCCATGTTCCAAGGGTTGTATATCCTTGCTCAAATGGAATTTGGAGATGAGCTGGTACTTGTTGGAAAGCCCTCATGGCATACTTCAACTTTGATGTTTACCCCTAGACCTGGTTTGACTTGGATCAAGGTGAAAACTGCCCCTACATTTTGGAAAAAGTAAGGCAGATTCTGACTTAGTGAAAATTTCACTAAGTGTTGGAAAAAAGTCATTTTCATGTTTTCAGCCATTTTGATCACTCCATAACTAAAAATCCATGAAGAATTGGAATGAGATGTAGTTGACACTTTTAAAGTGTGAAATGAGAGCTACAAATTCAGCTCTAGACCATCCAAAATGGTTGCTTGGATCTCAAGTTATGGTCCTTGGAAGTTGGTACCCTAGCCACTTTGTTCCATAACTTAGAACAATTCTAAGTTTTTTATGGTTACCCCTTTTTCAACTTAACTCACTTTATTTGATTTTTCTTGATGAATGATGATTCAAATCACATATTAACATTGTTTTAGGGTCAAAGAACCTTGGTTGACCAAAAATTCAAAAAGTCAAACTTTGGAATTTTGTACAGTTGACTTTTTATCGGCTGAAATCCAAACTGTGCGATCCTTTGTAAGATCAAGTCCTTGACCTAAATTAAACCTAATGGATATATTCCATAGGTGTTATAGGGTGTATTGAATCATGTCCCAATATTTGTGAGCATGTCCTGGTCTAAGGTCAAAGATACAATTGACTTTTTCCTTGAAAACCCTAATTGTGGTCTAATGAAATTGAAACTTGAGAATCAAGCTTCTTGGATCAATCCATTGTTGCAAATGGATCCATGTAGTGTATTTGAGGCCCTCAAATCATGTATTGATATCTTAGCTCATGCTTTGTCCCAAAAGTCAACTTAGGGGTGAATTAGGTCAAGAAACCCTAATTCCTAATTTTTGGGTAAATGCATCCCCTGAGGTTAAATTGACTTGATGCTTGGGTCCATGAGGTCCCTTGGAGTATCTTGGGTTGTGCTTTGAAGCATTGGCTCATTCCCAGATGAAAATTTTCAGTTGGAGGCCTCAGTCGACCAAAACCCAAATTTGGTGACACTGGCGATCTTGAGGCTTGATCCACTTGAAATGTTACAACCTTGAGCTTGATTCTTGATGCGGGAGTCCTCGTGATGCTTTATGGGGTTTGAGAGTTTAGACAAGTTGAAGATCATGTCATTCCTTGATTGATCCTTTGTCTAAGGCTCTGAGAGGGCTTGAAACCCTAATTCTTGATTGTGGTGAATGCTCAAACATCTCTGAGCATATTGATTGAGGCATGTTGGTTCATCCATATTGTGGTAATGATTTGCACAATGATGGGAAATCTTAATGGTCAAAATTTGGGGTATGACACCAACGCATCTCAAAGGTCTTTCTTCTCAACATGCATGAGAGGTGTATGATCAGTGGACTTCAAAGGAATGCATATTTCAAAGAGTTCAAGATGTGATGCTTACTTCTTTGGGAGCATTTTGTGCTATCTGCAAAGTTCCTTATGCCAGAAGTAGTTTAATGCTTTAGACACTCTCAATTGATCCCTTAGAAGCTTTTAGAATGATCACCACCAGCTGGAATCCTCAGGAACAAGTTTGAGCTCTTTCTTGCAAAAGGGGAAAAAGTGACCAATATGGCAACTCTCTCAAATGGTGTTCCAGATATGGGGAACCATTTGGGACAGTTCAAGGATGACATTTGGAGTGTGTTTGGGGTTTTATCTGGGTTTGAAAGTGACTGAATCAAGACATGGCTTGAAAAATGCAAAAAAGTCCAATTTTGAGGTTTGGAGATGGGACTTTGTGATTTTGGTGTTACAGGTCACATATGAGAGTTTGGACAGCTTAGATATGACATACTGGATGTGTTTGGATCATGATCTGTGATGGAATTGCTCTCTAACTCAAAAACTCAGATATGCCTTGCAAAAGAAGGCATTTTGGCCTAAAGAGAGGGATTTTGAGGAAAGCATCAGTTTGGGTGCTTTAGTGTGCTCAAACTAATCACAATTGAGCTCTATTTATGGTGTGTCAAGTTTGTTTTGGCATCAATAGTGAATAGAGGCTGCAGTAGGCCTTTGGCCAATGTTATACAAAAGGAATTTCAAGTCTCCTCTAGCCATTGACTTGAGATTAGAGCACAGTCTTTGTAGCTTTGGTTCAGAGATAAACTTGGACTGAATTCAGTTGGAATAGGATCAGTTCATGCCACCTTGGTGCATCCATTGAATGCTTGGAAACAAAATTGGAGTCTTGGCACTTTTAGCTCTTTTAGGTTTGGCAGGGCTATTTATAGATTCTTGGACTTTGGAGGCTTGGAGATCAGATCACCCCCCTTGGATATTATCCTCTAATGTGTCTAAATTTATGACAAGGCTTGGATTTATCAGATTTGGACAAATCGAGCAAAATGCACAAGTTCTGCCTTGTAAAAACCAGTTCAGGATGCCATGTTCCAAGGGTTGTATATCCTTGCTCAAATGGAATTTGGAGATGAGCTGGTACTTGTTGGAAAGCCCTCATGGCATACTTCAACTTTGATGTTTACCCCTAGACCTGGTTTGACTTGGATCAAGGTGAAAACTGCCCCTACATTTTGGAAAAAGTAAGGCAGATTCTGACTTAGTGAAAATTTCACTAAGTGTTGGAAAAAAGTCATTTTCATGTTTTCAGCCATTTTGATCACTCCATAACTAAAAATCCATGATGAATTGGAATGAGATGTGGTTGACACTTTTAAAGTGTGCAATGAGAGCTACAAATCCAGCTTTGGACCATCCAAAATGGTTGCTTGGATCTCAAGTTATGGTCCTTGGAAGTTGGTACACTAGCCACTTTGTTCCATAAGTTAGAAAAATTCTAAGTTTTTTTATGGTTACCCCTTTTACAAGTTAACTCACTTTCTTTGATTTTTCTTGATGAATGATGATTCAAATCAAATATTAACATTGTTTTAGGGTCAAAGAACCTTGGTTGACCAAAAATTCAAAAAGTCAAACTTTGGATTTTTGTACAGTTGACTTTTTATTGGATGAAATCCAAACTGTGCGATCCTTTGTGAGATCAAGTCCTTGACCTAAATTAAACCTAATGTATATATTCCATAGGTGTTATAGGGTGTATTGAATCATATCCCAAGGTTTGTGAACATCTCCTGGTCTAAAGTCAAAGATACAATTGACTTTTTCCTTGAAAACCCTAATTTTGGTCCAAATGAAATTGAAACTTGTGAATCAAGCTTCTTGGATCAATCCATTGTTGCAAATGGATCCATGTAGTGTATTGGAGGCCCTCAAATCATGTCTTGATATCTTGGCTCATGCTTTGTCCCAAAAGTCAACTTAGGGGTGAATTAGGTCAAGAAACCCTAATTCCTGATTTTTGGGTAAATGCATCCCCTGAGGTTAAATTGACTTGATGCTTGAGTCCATGAGGTCCCTTGGAGTATCTTGGGTTGTGCTTTGAAGCATTGGCTCGTTCCCAGATGAAAATTTTCAGCTGGAGGCCTCAGTCGACCAAAACCCAAATTTGGTGACACTGGCGATCTTGAGGCTTGATCCACTTGAAATGTTACAACCTTGAGCTTGATTCTAGATGCGGGAGTCCTCTTGATCCTTTATGGGGTTTGAGAGTTTAGACAAGTTGAAGATCATGTCATTCCTTGATTGATCCTTTGTCTAAGGCTCTGAGAGGGCTTGAAACCCTAATTCTTGATTGTGGTGAATGCTCAAACATCTCTGAGGATATTGATTGAGGCATGTTGGTTCATCCATATTGTGATAATGATTTGCACAATGATGGGAAATCTTAATGGTCAAAATTTGGGGTATGACACCAACGCATCTCAAAGGTTTTTCTTCTCAACATGCATGAGAGGTGTATGATCAGTGGACTTCAAAGGAATGCATATTTCAAAGAGTTCAAGTTGTGATGCTTACCTCTTTGGGAGCATTTTGTGCTATCTGCTATGTTCCTTGTGCCAGAAGTAGTTTGAGGCTTTAGACACTCTCAATTGATCCCTTAGAAGCTTTTAGAATGATCACCACCAGCTGGAATCCTCAGGAACAAGTTTGAGCTCTTTCTTGCAAAAGGGGAAAAAGTGACCAATATGGCAACTCTCTCAAATGGTGTTCCAGATATGGGGAACCATTTGGGACTGTTCAAGGATGATATTTGGAGTGTGTTTGGGGTTTTATCTGGGTTTGAAAGTGACTGAATCAAGACATGGCTTGAAAAATGCAAAAAAGTCCAATTTTGAGTTTTCGAGAGGGGGTCTTTGTGATTTTGGTGTTACAGGTCACATATGAGAGTTTGGACAGCTTAGATATGACATATTGGATGTGTTTGGATCATGAGCTGTGATGGAATTGCTCTCTAACTCAAAAACTCAGATATGCCTTGCAAAAGAAGGCATTTTGGCCTAAAGAGAGGGATTTTGAGGAAAGCATCAGTTTGGGTGCTTTGGTGTGCTCAAACTAATCACAATTGAGCTCTATTTATGGTGTGTCAAGTTTGTTTTGGCATCAATAGTGAATAGAGGCTGCAGCAGGCCTTTGGCCAATGTTATACAAAAGGAATCTCAAGTCTCCTCTAGCCATTAACTTGAGATTAGAGCACAGGCTTTGTAGCTTTGGTTCAGAGATAAACTTGGACTGAATTCAGTTGGAATAGGCTCAGTTCATGCCACCTTGGTGCATCCATTGAATGCTTGTAAACAAAATTGGAGTCATGGCACTTTTAGCTCTTTTAGGTTTGGCATGGCTACTTATAGATTCTTGTACTTTGGAGGCTTGGAGATCAGATCACCCCCCTTGGATATTATCCTCTAATGTGTCTAAATTTATGACAAGGCTTGGATTTATCAGATTTGGAAAATTGAGCAAAATGCATAAGTTCTGCCTTGTAAAAACCAGTTCAAGATGCCGTGTTCCAAGGGTTGTATATCCTTGCTCAAATGGAATTTGGAGATGATCTGGTACTTGTTGGAAAGCCCTCATGGCATACTTCAACTTTGATGTTTACCCCTAGACCTGGTTTGACTTGGATCAAGGTGAAAACTACCCCTATATTTTGGAAAAACTAAGGCAGATTCTGACTTAGTGAAAATTTCACTAAGTGTTGGAAAAAAGTCATTTTCATGTTTTCAGCCATTTTGATCACTCCGTAACTAAAAATCCATGATGAATTGGAATGAGATGTAGTTGACACTTTTAAAGTGTGCAATGAGAGCTACAAATCCAGCTTTGGACCATCCAAAATGGTTGCTTGGATCTCAAGTTATGGTCCTTGGAAGTTGGTACCCTAGCCACTTTGTTCAATAACTTAGAAAAATTCTAAGTTTTTTTATGGTTACCCCTTTTACAAGTTAACTCACTTTCTTTGATTTTTCTTGATGAATGATGATTCAAATCACATATTAACATTGTTTTAGGGTCAAAGAACCTTGGTTGACCAAAAATTCAAAAAGTCAAACTTTGGATTTTTGTACAGTTGACTTTTTATCGGATGAAATCCAAACTGTGCGATCCTTTGTGAGATCAAGTCCTTGACCTAAATTAAACCTAATGGATATATTCCATAGGTGTTATAGGGTGTATTGAATCATATCCCAAGGTTTGTGAGCATGTCCTGGTCTAAAGTCAAAGATACAATTGACTTTTTCCTTGAAAACCCTAATTTTAGTCCAGATGAAATTGAAACTTGTGAATCAAGCTTCTTGGATCAATCCATTGTTGCAAATGGATCCATGTAGTGTATTGGAGGCCCTCAAATCACGTCTTGATATCTTGGCTCATGCTTTGTCCCAAAAGTCAACTTAGGGGTGAATTAGGTCAAGAAACCCTAATTCTTGATTTTTGGGTAAATGCATCCCCTGAGGTTAAATTGACTTGATGCTTGAGTCCATGAGGTCCCTTGGAGTATCTTGGGTTGTGCTTTGAAGCATTGGCTCGTTCCCAGATGAAAATTTTCAGCTGGAGGCCTCAGTCGACCAAAACCCAAATTTGGTGACACTGGCGATCTTGAGGCTTGATCCACTTGAAATTTTACAACCTTGAGCTTGATTCTTGATGCGGGAGTCCTCTTGATCCTTTATGGGGTTTGAGAGTTTAGACAAGTTGAAGATCATGTCATTCCTTGATTGATCCTTTGTCTAAGGCTCTGAGAGGGCTTGAAACCCTAATTCTTGATTGTGGTGAATGCTCAAACATCTCTGAGGATATTGATTGAGGCATGTTGGTTCATCCATATTGTGATAATGATTTGCACAATGATGGGAAATCTTAATGGTCAAAATTTGGGGTATGACACCAACGCATCTCAAAGGTCTTTCTTCTCAACATGCATGAGAGGTGTATGATCAGTGGACTTCAAAGGAATGCATATTTCAAAGAGTTCAAGTTGTGATGCTTACCTCTTTGGGAGCATTTTGTGCTATCTGTTATGTTCCTTGTGCCAGAAGTAGTTTGATGCTTTAGAAACTCTTAATTGATCCCTTAGAAGCTTTTAGAATGATCACCACCAGCTGGAATCCTCAGGAACAAGTTTGAGCTCTTTCTTGCAAAAGGGGAAAAAGTGACCAATATGGCAACTCTCTCAAATGGTGTTCCAGATATGGGGAACCATTTGGGACAGTTCAAGGATGATATTTGGAGTGTGTTTGGGGTTTTATCTGGGTTTGAAAGTGACTGAATCAAGACATGGCTTGAAAAATGCAAAAAACTCCAATTTTGAGGTTTCGAGAGGGGACTTTGTGATTTTGGTGTTACAGATCACATATGAGAGTTTGGACAGCTTAGATATGACATATTGGATGTGTTTGGATCATGAGCTGTGATGGAATTGCTCTCTAACTCAAAAACTCAGATATGCCTTGCAAAAGAAGGCATTTTGGCCTAAAGAGAGGGATTTTGAGGAAAGCATCAGTTTGGGTGCTTTGGTGTGCTCAAACTAATCACAATTGAGCTCTATTTATGGTGTGTCAAGTTTGTTTTGGCATCAATAGTGAATAGAGGCTGCAGCAGGCCTTTGGCCAATGTTATACAAAAGGAATCTCAAGTCTCCTCTAGCCATTGACTTGAGATTAGAGCACAGGCTTTGTAGCTTTGGTTCAGAGATAAACTTGGACTGAATTCAGTTGCAATAGGCTCAGTTCATGCCACCTTGGTGCATTCATTGAATGCTTGGAAACAAAATTGGAGTCTTGGCACTTTTAGCTCTTTTAGGTTTGGCATGGCTACTTATAGATTCTTGGACTTTGGAGGCTTGGAGATTAGATCACCCCCCTTAGATATTATCCTCTAATGTGTCTAAATTTATGACAAGGCTTGGATTTATCATATTTGGACAAATCAAGCAAAAAGCACAAGTTCTGCCTTGTAAAAACCAGTTCAGGATGCCATGTTCCAAGGGTTGTATATCCTTGCTCAAATGGAATTTGGAGATGAGTTGGTACTTGTTGGAAAGCCTTCATGGCATACTTCAACTTTGATGCTTACCCCTAGACCAGGTTTGACTTGGATCAAGGTGAAAACTGCCCCTACATTTTGGAAATAGTAAGGCAGATTCTGACCTAGTGAAAATTTCACTAAGTGTTGGAAAAATGTCATTTTCATGTTTTCAGCCATTTTGATCACTCCATAACTAAAAATCCATGAAGAATTGGAATGAGATGTAGTTGACACTTTAAAAGTGTGAAATGAGAGCTACAAATTCAGCTCTGGACCATCCAAAATGGTTGCTTGGATCTCAAGTTATGGTCCTTGGAAGTTGGTACCCTAGCCACTTTGTTCCATAACTTAGAACAATTCTAAGTTTTTTATGGTTACCCCTTTTTCAACTTAACTCACTTTATTTGATTTTTCTTGATGAATGATGATTCAAATCACATATTAACATTGTTTTAGGGTCAAAGAACCTTGGTTGACCAAAAATTCAAATAGTCAAACTTTGGAATTTTGTACAGTTGACTTTTTATCGGCTGAAATCCAAACTGTGCGATCCTTTGTGAGATCAAGTCCTTGACCTAAATTAAACCTAATGGATATATTCCATAGGTGTTATAGGGTGTATTGAATCATGTCCCAATGTTTGTGAGCATGTCCTGGTCTAAGGTCAAAGGTACAATTGACTTTTTCCTTGAAAACCCTAATTGTGGTCTAATGAAATTGAAACTTGTGAATCAAGCTTCTTGGATCAATCCATTGTTGCAAATGGACCCATGTAGTGTATTGGAGGCCCTCAAATCATGTCTTGATATCTTGGCTCATGCTTTGTCCCAAAAGTCAACTTAGGGGTGAATTAGGTCAAGAAACCCTAATTCCTGATTTTTGGGTAAATGCATCCCCTGAGGTTAAATTGACTTGATGCTTGGGTCCATGAGGTCCCTTGGAGTATCTTGGGTTGTGCTTTGAAGCATTGGCTCGTTCCCAGATGAAAATTTTCAGCTGGAGGCCTCAGTCGACCAAAACCCAAATTTGGTGACACTGGCGATCTTGAGGCTTGATCCACTTGAAATGTTACAACCTTGAGCTTGATTCTTGATGCGGGAGTCCTCATGATGCTTTATGGGGTTTGAGAGTTTAGACAAGTTGAAGATCATGTTATTCCTTGATTGATCCTTTGTCTAAGGCTCTGAGAGGGCTTGAAACCCTAATTCTTGATTGTGGTGAATGCTCAAACATCTCTGAGCATATTGATTGAGGCATGTTGGTTCATCCATATTGTGGTAATGATTTGCACAATGATGGGAAATCTTAATGGTCAAAATTTGGGGTATGACACCAACGCATCTCAAAGGTCTTTCTTCTCAACATGCATGAGAGGTGTATGATCAGTGGACTTCAAAGGAATGCATATTTCAAAGAGTTCAAGTTGTGATGCTTACCTCTTTGGGAGCATTTTGTGCTATCTGCAAAGTTCCTTATGCCAGAAGTAGTTTAATGCTTTAGACACTCTCAATTGATCCCTTAGAAGCTTTTAGAATGATCACCACCAGCTGGAATCCTCAGGAACAAGTTTGAGCTCTTTCTTGCAAAAGGGGAAAAAGTGACCAATATGGCAACTCTCTCAAATGGTGTTACAGATATGGGAAACCATTTGGGACAGTTCAAGGATGATATTTGGAGTGTGTTTGGGATTTTATCTGGGTTTGAAAGTGACTGAATCAAGACATGGCTTGAAAAATGCAAAAAAGTCCAATTTTGAGGTTTCGAGATGGGACTTTGTGATTTTGGTGTTACAAGTCACATATGAGAGTTTGGACAGCTTAGATATGACATATTGGATATGTTTGGATCATGAGCTGTGATGGAATTGCTCTCTAACTCAAAAACTCAGATATGCCTTGCAAAAGAAGGCATTTTGGCCTAAAGAGAGGGATTTTGAGGAAAGCATCAGTTTGGGTGCTTTGGTGTGCTCAAACTAATCACAATTGAGCTCTATTTATGGTGTGTCAAGTTTGTTTTGGCATCAATAGTGAATAGAGGCTGCAGCAGGCCTTTGGCCAATGTTATACAAAAGGAATCTCAAGTCTCCTCTAGCCATTAACTTGAGATTAGAGCACAGGCTTTGTAGCTTTGGTTCAGAGATAAACTTGGACTGAATTCAGTTGGAATAGGCTCAGTTCATGCCACCTTGGTGCATCCATTGAATGCTTGTAAACAAAATTGGAGTCATGGCACTTTTAGCTCTTTTAGGTTTGGCATGGCTACTTATAGATTCTTGTACTTTGGAGGCTTGGAGATCAGATCACCCCCCTTGGATATTATCCTCTAATGTGTCTAAATTTATGACAAGGCTTGGATTTATCAGATTTGGAAAATTGAGCAAAATGCATAAGTTCTGCGTTGTAAAAACCAGTTCAAGATGCCGTGTTCCAAGGATATCCTTGCTCAAATGGAATTTGGAGATGATCTGGTACTTGTTGGAAAGCCCTCATGGCATACTTCAACTTTGATGTTTACCCCTAGACCTGGTTTGACTTGGATCAAGGTGAAAACTACCCCTATATTTTGGAAAAACTAAGGCAGATTCTGACTTAGTGAAAATTTCACTAAGTGTTGGAAAAAAGTCATTTTCATGTTTTCAGCCATTTTGATCACTCCATAACTAAAAATCCATGATGAATTGGAATGAGATGTAGTTGACACTTTTAAAGTGTGCAATGAGAGCTACAAATCCAGCTTTGGACCATCCAAAATGGTTGCTTGGATCTCAAGTTATGGTCCTTGGAAGTTGGTACCCTAGCCACTTTGTTCAATAACTTAGAAAAATTCTAAGTTTTTTTATGGTTACCCCTTTTACAAGTTAACTCACTTTCTTTGATTTTTCTTGATGAATGATGATTCAAATCACATATTAACATTGTTTTAGGGTCAAAGAACCTTGGTTGACCAAAAATTCAAAAAGTCAAACTTTGGATTTTTGTACAGTTGACTTTTTATCGGATGAAATCCAAACTGTGCGATCCTTTGTGAGATCAAGTCCTTGACCTAAATTAAACCTAATGGATATATTCCATAGGTGTTATAGGGTGTATTGAATCATATCCCAAGGTTTGTGAGCATGTCCTGGTCTAAAGTCAAAGATACAATTGACTTTTTCCTTGAAAACCCTAATTTTAGTCCAGATGAAATTGAAACTTGTGAATCAAGCTTCTTGGATCAATCCATTGTTGCAAATGGATCCATGTAGTGTATTGGAGGCCCTCAAATCACGTCTTGATATCTTGGCTCATGCTTTGTCCCAAAAGTCAACTTAGGGGTGAATTAGGTCAAGAAACCCTAATTCTTGATTTTTGGGTAAATGCATCCCCTGAGGTTAAATTGACTTGATGCTTGAGTCCATGAGGTCCCTTGGAGTATCTTGGGTTGTGCTTTGAAGCATTGGCTCGTTCCCAGATGAAAATTTTCAGCTGGAGGCCTCATTCGACCAAAACCCAAATTTGGTGACACTGGCGATCTTGAGGCTTGATCCACTTGAAATTTTACAACCTTGAGCTTGATTCTTGATGCGGGAGTCCTCTTGATCCTTTATGGGGTTTGAGAGTTTAGACAAGTTGAAGATCATGTCATTCCTTGATTGATCCTTTGTCTAAGGCTCTGAGAGGGCTTGAAACCCTAATTCTTGATTGTGGTGAATGCTCAAACATCTCTGAGGATATTGATTGAGGCATGTTGGTTCATCCATATTGTGATAATGATTTGCACAATGATGGGAAATCTTAATGGTCAAAATTTGGGGTATGACACCAACGCATCTCAAAGGTCTTTCTTCTCAACATGCATGAGAGGTGTATGATCAGTGGACTTCAAAGGAATGCATATTTCAAAGAGTTCAAGTTGTGATGCTTACCTCTTTGGGAGCATTTTGTGCTATCTGTTATGTTCCTTGTGCCAGAAGTAGTTTGATGCTTTAGAAACTCTTAATTGATCCCTTAGAAGCTTTTAGAATGATCACCACCAGCTGGAATCCTCAGGAACAAGTTTGAGCTCTTTCTTGCAAAAGGGGAAAAAGTGACCAATATGGCAACTCTCTCAAATGGTGTTCCAGATATGGGGAACCATTTGGGACAGTTCAAGGATGATATTTGGAGTGTGTTTGGGGTTTTATCTGGGTTTGAAAGTGACTGAATCAAGACATGGCTTGAAAAATGCAAAAAAGTCCAATTTTGAGGTTTCGAGAGGGGACTTTGTGATTTTGGTGTTACAGGTCACATATGAGAGTTTGGACAGCTTAGATATGACATATTGGATGTGTTTGGATCATGAGCTGTGATGGAATTGCTCTCTAACTCAAAAACTCAGATATGCCTTGCAAAAGAAGGCATTTTGGCCTAAAGAGAGGGATTTTGAGGAAAGCATCAGTTTGGGTGCTTTGGTGTGCTCAAACTAATCACAATTGAGCTCTATTTATGGTGTGTCAAGTTTGTTTTGGCATCAATAGTGAATAGAGGCTACAGCAGGCCTTTGGCCAATGTTATACAAAAGGAATCTCAAGTCTCCTCTAGCCATTGACTTGAGATTAGAGCACAGGCTTTGTAGCTTTGGTTCAGAGATAAACTTGGACTGAATTCAGTTGGAATAGGCTCAGTTCATGCCACCTTGGTGCATCCATTGAATGCTTGGAAACAAAATTGGAGTCTTGGCACTTTTAGCTCTTTTAGGTTTGGCATGGCTAATTATAGATTCTTGGAATTTGGAGGCTTGGAGATCAGATCACCCCCCTTGGATATTATCCTCTAATGTGTCTAAATTTATGACAAGGCTTGGATTTATCAGATTTGGACAAATCGAGCAAAATGCACAAGTTCTGCCTTGTAAAAACCAGTTCAGGATGCCATGTTCCAAGGGTTGTATATCCTTGCTCAAATGGAATTTGGAGATGAGCTGGTACTTGTTGGAAAGCCCTCATGGCATACTTCAACTTTGATGTTTACCCCTAGACCTGGTTTGACTTAGATCAAGGTGAAAACTACCCCTACATTTTGGAAAAACTAAGGCAGATTCTGACTTAGTGAAAATTTCACTAAGTGTTGGAAAAAAGTCATTTTCATGTTTTCAGCCATTTTGATCACTCCATAACTAAAAATCCATGAAGAATTGGATTGAGATGTAGTTGACACTTTTAAAGTGTGCAATGAGAGCTACAAATCCAGCTTTGGACCATCCAAAATGGTTGCTTGGATCTCAAGTTATGGTCCTTGGAAGTTGGTACCCTAGCCAATTTGTTCCATAACTTAGAAAAATTCTAAGTTTTTTTATGGTTACCCCTTTTACAAGTTAACTCACTTTCTTTGATTTTTCTTGATGAATGATGATTCAAATCACATATTAACATTGTTTTAGGGTCAAAGAACCTTGGTTGGCCAAAAATTCAAAAAGTCAAACTTTGGATTTTTGTACAGTTGACTTTTTATCGGATGAAATCCAAACTGTGCGATCCTTTGTGAGATCAAGTCCTTGACCTAAATTAAACCTAATGGATATATTCCATAGGTGTTATAGGGTGTATTGAATCATATCCCAAGGTTTGTGAGCATGTCCTGGTCTAAAGTCAAAGATACAATTGACTTTTTCCTTGAAAACCCTAATTTTAGTCCAGATGAAATTGAAACTTGTGAATCAAGCTTCTTGGATCAATCCATTGTTGCAAATGGATCCATGTAGTGTATTGGAGGCCCTCAAATCATGTCTTGATATCTTGGCTCATGCTTTGTCCCAAAAGTCAACTTAGGGGTGAATTAGGTCAAGAAACCCTAATTCTTGATTTTTGGGTAAATGCATCCCCTGAGGTTAAATTGACTTGATGCTTGAGTCCATGAGGTCCCTTGGAGTATCTTGGGTTATGCTTTGAAGCATTGGCTCGTTCCCAGATGAAAATTTTCAGCTGGAGGCCTCAGTTGACCAAAACCCAAATTTGGTGACACTGGCGATCTTGAGGCTTGATCCACTTGAAATGTTACAACCTTGAGCTTGATTCTTGATGCGGGAGTCCTCTTGATCCTTTATGGGGTTTGAGAGTTTAGACAAGTTGAAGATCATGTCATTCCTTGATTGATCCTTTGTCTAAGGCTCTGAGAGGGCTTGAAACCCTAATTCTTGATTGTGGTGAATGCTCAAACATCTCTGAGCATATTGATTGAGGCATGTTGGTTCATCCATATTGTGATAATGATTTGCACAATGATGGGAAATCTTAATGGTCAAAATTTGGGGTATGACACCAACGCATCTCAAAGGTCTTTCTTCTCAACATGCATGAGAGGTGTATGATCAGTGGACTTCAAAGGAATGCATATTTCAAAGAGTTCAAGTTGTGATGCTTACCTCTTTGGGAGCATTTTGTGCTATCTGTTATGTTCCTTGTGCCAGAAGTAGTTTGATGCTTTAGACACTCTCAATTGATCCCTTAGAAGCTTTTAGAATGATCACCACCAGCTGGAATCCTCAGGAACAAGTTTGAGCTCTTTCTTACAAAAGGGGAAAAAGTGACCAATATGGCAACTCTCTCAAATGGTGTTCCAGATATGGGGAATCATTTGGGACAGTTCAATGATGATATTTGGAGTGTGTTTGGGGTTTTATCTGGGTTTGAAAGTGACTGAATCAAGACATGGCTTGAAAAATGCAAAAAAGTCCAATTTTGAGGTTTCGAGAGGGGACTTTGTGATTTTGGTGTTACAGGTCACATATGAGAGTTTGGTCAGCTTAGATATGACATATTGGATGTGTTTGGATCATGAGCTGTGATGGAATTGCTCTCTAACTCAAAAACTCAGATATGCCTTGCAAAAGAAGGCATTTTGGCCTAAAGAGAGGGATTTTGAGGAAAGCATCAGTTTGGGTGCTTTGGTGTGCTCAAACTAATCACAATTGAGCTCTATTTATGGTGTGTCAAGTTTGTTTTGGCATCAATAGTGAATAGAGGCTGCAGCAGGCCTTTGGCCAATGTTATACAAAAGGAATCTCAAGTCTCCTCTAGCCATTGACTTCAGATTAGAGCACAGGCTTTGTAGCTTTGGTTCAGAGATAAACTTGGACTGAATTCAGTTGGAATAGGCTCAGTTCATGCCACCTTGGTGCATCCATTGAATGCTTGGAAACAAAATTGGAGTCTTGGCACTTTTAGCTCTTTTAGGTTTGGCATGGCTAATTATAGATTCTTGGACTTTGGAGGCTTGGAGATCAGATCACCCCCCTTGGATATTATCCTCTAATGTGTCTAAATTTATGACAAGGCTTGGATTTATCAGATTTGGACAAATCGAGCAAAATGCACAAGTTCTGCCTTGTAAAAACCAGTTCAGGATGCCATGTTCCAAGGGTTGTATATCCTTGCTCAAATGGAATTTGGAGATGAGCTGGTACTTGTTGGAAAGCCCTCATGGCATACTTCAACTTTGATGTTTACCCCTAGACCTGGTTTGACTTAGATCAAGGTGAAAACTACCCCTACATTTTGGAAAAACTAAGGCAGATTCTGACTTAGTGAAAATTTCACTAAGTGTTGGAAAAAAGTCATTTTCATGTTTTCAGCCATTTTGATCACTCCATAACTAAAAATCCATGAAGAATTGGATTGAGATGTAGTTGACACTTTTAAAGTGTGCAATGAGAGCTACAAATCCAGCTTTGGACCATCCAAAATGGTTGCTTGGATCCCAAGTTATGGTCCTTGGAAGTTGGTACCCTAGCCACTTTGTTTCATAACTTAGAAAAATTCTAAGTTTTTTTATGGTTACCCCTTTTACAAGTTAACTCACTTTCTTTGATTTTTCTTGATGAATGATGATTCAAATCACATATTAACATTGTTTTAGGGTCAAAGAACCTTGGTTGACCAAAAATTCAAAAAGTCAAACTTTGGATTTTTGTACAGTTGACTTTTTATCGGATGAAATCCAAACTGTGCGATCCTTTGTGAGATCAAGTCCTTGACCTAAATTAAACCTAATGGATATATTCCATAGGTGTTATAGGGTGTATTGAATCATGTCCCAAGGTTTGTGAGCATGTCCTGGTCTAAAGTCAAAGATACAATTGACTTTTTCCTTGAAAACCCTAATTGTGGTCCTGATGAAATTGAAACTTGTGAATCAAGCTTCTTGGATCAATCCATTGTTGCAAATGGATCCATATAGTGTATTGGAGGCCCTCAAATCATGTCTTGATATCTTGGCTCATGCTTTGTCCCAAAAGTCAACTTAGGGGTGAATTAGGTCAAGAAACCCTAATTCCTGATTTTTGGGTAAATGCATCCCCTGAGGTTAAATTGACTTGATGCTTGGGTCCATGAGGTCCCTTGGAGTATCTTGGGTTATGCTTTGAAGCATTGGCTCATTCCCAGATGAAAATTTTCAGCTGGAGGCCTCAGTCGACCAAAACCCAAATTTGGTGACACTGGCGATCTTGAGGCTTGATCCACTTGAAATGTTACAACCTTGAGCTTGATTCTTGATGCGGGAGTCCTCTTGATCCTTTATGGGGTTTGAGAGTTTAGATAAGTTGAAGATCATGTCATTCCTTGATTGATCATTTGTCTAAGGCTCTCAGAGGGCTTGAAACCCTAATTCTTGATTGTGGTGAATGCTCAAACATCTCTGAGGATATTGATTGAGGCATGTTGGTTCATCCATATTGTGGTAATGATTTGCACAATGATGGGAAATCTTAATGGTCAAAATTTGGGGTATGACACCAACGCATCTCAAAGGTCTTTCTTCTCAACATGCATGAGAGGTGTATGATCAGTGGACTTCAAAGGAATGCATATTTCAAAGAGTTCAAGTTGTGATGCTTACCTCTTTGGGAGCATTTTGTTCTATCTGCAATGTTCCTTGTGCCAGAAGAAGTTTGATGCTTTAGACACTCTCAATTGATCCCTTAGAAGCTTTTAGAATGATCACCACCTGCTGGAATCCTCAGGAACAAGTTTGAGCTCTTTCTTGCAAAAGGGGAAAAAGTGACCAATATGGCAACTCTCTCAAATGGTGTTCCAGATATGGGGAACCATTTGGGACAGTTCAAGGATGATATTTGGAGTGTGTTTGGGGTTTTATCTGGGTTTGAAAGTGACTGAATCAAGACATGGCTTGAAAAATGCAAAAAAGTCCAATTTTGAGGTTTCGAGGGGGGACTTTGTGATTTTGGTGTTACAGGTCACATATGAGAGTTTGGACAGCTTAGATATGACATATTGGATGTGTTTGGATCATGAGCTGTGATGGAATTGCTCTCTAACTCAAAAACTCAGATATGCCTTGCAAAAGATGGCATTTTGGCCTAAAGAGAGGGATTTTGAGGAAAGCATCAGTTTGGTTGCTTTGGTGTGCGCAAACTAATCACAATTGAGCTCTATTTATGGTGTGTCAAGTTTGTTTTGGCATCAATAGTGAATAGAGGCTGCAGCAGGCCTTTGGCCAATGTTATACAAAAGGAATCTCAAGTCTCTTCTAGCCATTGACTTGATATTAGAGCACAGGCTTTGTAGCTTTGGTTCAGAGATAAACTTGGACTGAATTCAGTTGGATTAGGCTCAGTTCATGCCACCTTGGTGCATCCATTGAATGCTTGGAAACAAAATTGGAGTCTTGGCACTTTTAGCTCTTTTAGGTTTGGCATGGCTACTTATAGATTCTTGGACTTTGGAGGCTTGGAGATCAGATCACCCCCCTTGGATATTATCCTCTAATGTGTCTAAATTTATGACAAGGCTTGGATTTATCAGATTTGGACAAATCGAGCAAAATGCACAAGTTCTGCCTTGTAAAAACCAATTCAGGATGCCATGTTCCAAGGGTTGTATATCCTTGCTCAAATGGAATTTGGAGATGAGCTGGTACTTGTTGGAAAGCCCTCATGGCATACTTCAACTTTGATGTTTATCCCTAGACCTGGTTTGACTTGGATCAAGGTGAAAACTACCCCTACATTTTGGAAAAACTAAGGCAGATTCTGACTTAGTGAAAATTTCACTAAGTGTTGGAAAAAAGTCATTTTCATGTTTTCAGCCATTTTGATCACTCCATAACTAAAAATCCATGAAGAATTGGATTGAGATGTAGTTGACACTTTTAAAGTGTGCAATGAGAGCTACAAATCCAGCTTTGGACCATCCAAAATGGTTGCTTGGATCCCAAGTTATGGTCCTTGGAAGTTGGTACCCTAGCCACTTTGTTTCATAACTTAGAAAAATTCTAAGTTTTTTTATGGTTACCCCTTTTACAAGTTAACTCACTTTCTTTGATTTTTCTTGATGAATGATGATTCAAATCACATATTAACATTGTTTTAGGGTCAAAGAACCTTGGTTGACCAAAAATTCAAAAAGTCAAACTTTGGATTTTTGTACAGTTGACTTTTTATCGGATGAAATCCAAACTGTGCGATCCTTTGTGAGATCAAGTCCTTGACCTAAATTAAACCTAATGGATATATTCCATAGGTGTTATAGGGTGTATTGAATCATGTCCCAAGGTTTGTGAGCATGTCCTGGTCTAAAGTCAAAGATACAATTGACTTTTTCCTTGAAAACCCTAATTGTGGTCCAGATGAAATTGAAACTTGTGAATCAAGCTTCTTGGATCAATCCATTGTTGCAAATGGATCCATGTAGTGTATTGGAGGCCCTCAAATCATGTCTTGATATCTTGGCTCATGCTTTGTCCCAAAAGTCAACTTAGGGGTGAATTAGGTCAAGAAACCCTAATTCCTGATTTTTGGGTAAATGCATCCCCTGAGGTTAAATTGACTTGATGCTTGGGTCCATGAGGTCCCTTGGAGTATCTTGGGTTATGATTTGAAGCATTAGCTCGTTCCCAGATGAAAATTTTCAGCTGGAGGCCTCAGTCGACCAAAACCCAAATTTGGTGACACTGGCGATCTTGAGGCTTGATCCACTTGAAATGTTACAACCTTGAGCTTGATTCTTGATGCGGGAGTCCTCTTGATCCTTTATGGGGTTTGAGAGTTTAGACAAGTTGAAGATCATGTCATTCCTTGATTGATCGTTTGTCTAAGGCTCTCAGAGGGCTTGAAACCCTAATTCTTGATTGTGGTGAATGCTCAAACATCTTTGAGGATATTGATTGAGGCATGTTGGTTCATCCATATTGTGGTAATGATTTGCACAATGATGGGAAATCTTAATGGTCAAAATTTGGGGTATGACACCAACGCATCTCAAAGGTCTTTCTTCTCAACATGCATGAGAGGTGTATGATCAGTGGACTTCAAAGGAATGCATATTTCAAAGAGTTCAAGTTGTGATGCTTACCTCTTTGGGAGCATTTTGTTCTATCTGCAATGTTCCTTGTGCCAGAAGAAGTTTGATGCTTTAGACACTCTCAATTGATCCCTTAGAAGCTTTTAGAATGATCACCACCTGCTGGAATCCTCAGGAACAAGTTTGACCAATATGGCAACTCTCTCAAATGGTGTTCCAGATATGGGGAACCATTTGGGACAGTTCAAGGATGATATTTGGAGTGTGTTTGGGGTTTTATCTGGGTTTGAAAGTGACTGAATCAAGACATGGCTTGAAAAATGCAAAAAAGTCCAATTTTGAGGTTTCGATGGGGGACTTTGTGATTTTGGTGTTACAGGTCACATATGAGAGTTTGGACAGCTTAGATATGACATATTGGATGTGTTTGGATCATGAGCTGTGATGGAATTGCTCTCTAACTCAAAAACTCAGATATGCCTTGCAAAAGATGGCATTTTGGCCTAAAGAGAGGGATTTTGAGGAAAGCATCAGTTTGGGTGCTTTGGTGTGCTCAAACTAATCACAATTGAGCTCTATTTATGGTGTGTCAAGTTTGTTTTGGCATCAATAGTGAATAGAGGCTGCAGCAGGCCTTTGGCCAATGTTATACAAAAGGAATCTCAAGTCTCCTCTAGCCATTGACTTGATATTAGAGCACAGGCTTTGTAGCTTTGGTTCAAAGATAAACTTGGACTGAATTCAGTTGGATTAGGCTCAGTTCATGCCACCTTGGTGCATCCATTGAATGCTTGGAAACAAAATTGGAGTCTTGGCACTTTTAGCTCTTTTAGGTTTGGCATGGCTACTTATAGATTCTTGGACTTTGGAGGCTTGGAGATCAGATCACCCCCCTTGGATATTATCCTCTAATGTGTCTAAATTTATGACAAGGCTTGGATTTTTCAGATTTGGACAAATCGAGCAAAATGCACAAGTTCTTCCTTGTAAAAACCAGTTCAGGATGACATGTTCCAAGGGTTGTATATCCTTGCTCAAATGGAATTTGGAGATGAGCTGGTACTTGTTGGAAAGCCCTCATGGCATACTTCAACTTTGATGTTTACCCCTAGACCTGGTTTGACTTGGATCAAGGTGAAAACTACCCCTACAATTTGGAAAAACTAAGGTAGATTCTGACTTAGTGAAAATTTCACTAAGTGTTGGAAAAAAGTCATTTTCATGTTTTCAGCCATTTTGATCACTCCATAACTAAAAATCCATGAAGAATTGGAATGAGATGTAGTTGACACTTTTAAAGTGTGCAATGAGAGCTACAAATCTAGCTTTGGACCATCCAAAATGGTTGCTTGGATCTCAAGTTATGGTCCTTGGAAGTTGGTACCTTAGCCACTTTGTTCCATAACTTAGAAAAATTCTAAGTTTTTTTATGGTTACCCCTTTTACAAGTTAACTCACTTTCTTTGATTTTTCTTGATGAATGATGATTCAAATCACATATTAACATTGTTTTAGGGTCAAAGAACCTTGGTTGACCAAAAATTCAAAAAGTCAAACTTTGGATTTTTGTACAGTTGACTTTTTATCGGATGAAATCCAAACTGTGCGATCCTTTGTGAGATCAAGTCCTTGACCTAAATTAAACCTAATGGATATATTCCATAGGTGTTATAGGGTGTATTGAATCATGTCCCAAGGTTTGTGAGCATGTCCTAGTCTAAAGTCAAAGATACAATTGACTTTTTCCTTGAAAACCCTAATTGTGGTCCAGATGAAATTGAAACTTGTGAATCAAGCTTCTTGGATTAATCCATTGTTGCAAATGGATCCATGTAGTGTATTGGAGGCCCTCAAATCATGTCTTGATATCTTGGCTCATGCTTTGTCCCAAAAGTCAACTTAGGGGTGAATTAGGTCAAGAAACCCTAATTCCTGATTTTTGGGTAAATGCATCCCCTGAGGTTAAATTGACTTGATGCTTGGGTCCATGAGGTCCCTTGGAGTATCTTGGGTTATGCTTTGACGCATTGGCTCGTTCCTAGATGAAAATTTTCAGCTGGAGGCCTCAGTCGACCAAAACCCAAATTTGGTGACACTGGCGATCTTGAGGCTTGATCCACTTGAAATGTTACAACCTTGAGCTTGATTCTTGATGCGGGAGTCCTCTTGATCCTTTATGGGGTTTGAGAGTTTAGACAAGTTGAAGATCATGTCATTCCTTGATTGATCATTTGTCTAAGGCTCTGAGAGGGCTTGAAACCCTAATTCTTGATTGTGGTGAATGCTCAAACATCTCTGAGGATATTGATTGAGGCATGTTGGTTCATCCATATTGTGGTAATGATTTGCACAATGATGGGAAATCTTAATGGTCAAAATTTGGGGTATGACACCAACGCATCTCAAACGCCTTTCTTCTCAACATGCATGAGAGGTGTATGATCAGTGGACTTCAAAGGAATGCATATTTCAATGAGTTCAAGTTGTGATGCTTACCTCTTTGGGAGCATTTTGTTCTATCTGCAATGTTCCTTGTGCCAGAAGAAGGTTGATGCTTTAGACACTCTCAATTGATCCCTTAGAAGCTTTTAGAATGATCACCACCTGCTGGAATCCTCAGAAACAAGTTTGAGCTCTTTCTTGCAAAAGGGGAAAAAGTGTCCAATATGGCAACTCTCTCAAATGGTGTTCCAGATATGGGCAACCATTTGGGACAGTTCAAGGATGATATTTGGAGTGTGTTTGGGGTTTTATCTGGGTTTGAAAGTGACTGAATCAAGACATGGCTTGAAAAATGCAAAAAAGTCCAATTTTGAGGTTTCGAGGGGGGACTTTGTGATTTTGGTGTTACAGGTCACATATGAGAGATTGGACAACTTAGATATGACATATTGGATGTGTTTGGATCATGAGCTGTGATGGAATTGCTCTCTAACTCAAAAACTCAGATATGCCTTGCAAAAGAAGGCATTTTGGCCTAAAGAGAGGGATTTTGAGGAAAGCATCAGTTTGGGTGCTTTGGTGTGCTCAAACTAATCACAATTGAGCTCAAATTATGGTGTGTCAAGTTTGTTTTGGCATCAATAGTGAATAGAGGCTGCAGCAGGCCTTTGGCCAATGTTATACAAAAGGAGTCTCAAGTCTCCTCTAGCCATTGACTTGAGATTAGAGCACAGGCTTTGTAGCTTTGGTTCAGAGATAAACTTGGACTGAATTCAGTTGGATTAGGCTCAGTTCATGCCACCTTGGTGCATCCATTGAATGCTTGGAAACAAAATTGGAGTCTTGGCACTTTTAGCTCATTTAGGTTTGGCATGGCTACTTATAGATTCTTGGACTTTGGAGGCTTGGAGATCAGATCACCCCCCTTGGATATTATCCTCTAATGTGTCTAAATTAATGACAAGGCTTGGATTTATCAGATTTGGACAAATCGAGCAAAATGCACAAGTTCTGCCTTGTAAAAACCAGTTCAGGATGCCATGTTCCAAGGGTTGTATATCCTTGCTCAAATGGAATTTGGAGATGAGCTGGTACTTGTTGGAAAGCCCTCATGGCATACTTCAACTTTGATGTTTACCCCTAGACCTGGTTTGACTTGGATCAAGGTGAAAACTGCCCCTACATTTTGGAAAAAGTAAGGCAGATTCTGACTTAGTGAAAATTTCACTAAGTGTTGGAAAAATGTCATTTTCATGTTTTCAGCCATTTTGATCACTCCATAACTAAAAATCCATGAAGAATTGGAATGAGATGTAGTTGACACTTTTAAAGTGTGCAATGAGAGCTACAAATCCAGCTTTGGACCATCCAAAATGGTTGCTTGGATCTCAAGTTATGGTCCTTGGAAGTTGGTACCCTAGCCACTTTGTTCCATAACTTAGAAAAATTCTAAGTTTTTTTATGGTTACCCCTTTTACAAGTTAACTCACTTTCTTTGATTTTTCTTGATGAATGATGATTCAAATCACATATTAACATTGTTTTAGGGTCAAAGAACCTTGGTTGACCAAAAATTTAAAAAGTCAAACTTTGGATTTTTGTACAGTTGACTTTTTATCGGATGAAATCCAAACTGTGCGATCCTTTGTGAGATCAAGTCCTTGACCTAAATTAAACCTAATGGATATATTCCATAGGTGTTATAGGGTGTATTGAATCATGTCCCAAGGTTTGTGAGCATGTCCTAGTCTAAAGTCAAAGATACAATTGACTTTTTCCTTGAAAACCCTAATTGTGGTCCAGATGAAATTGAAACTTGTGAATCAAGCTTCTTGGATTAATCCATTGTTGCAAATGGATCCATGTAGTGTATTGGAGGCCCTCAAATCATGTCTTGATATCTTGGCTCATGCTTTGTCCCAAAAGTCAACTTAGGGGTGAATTAGGTCAAGAAACCCTAATTCCTGATTTTTGGGTAAATGCATCCCCTGAGGTTAAATTGACTTGATGCTTGGGTCCATGAGGTCCCTTGGAGTATCTTGGGTTATGCTTTGACGCATTGGCTCGTTCCTAGATGAAAATTTTCAGCTGGAGGCCTCAGTCGACCAAAACCCAAATTTGGTGACACTGGCGATCTTGAGGCTTGATCCACTTGAAATGTTACAACCTTGAGCTTGATTCTTGATGCGGGAGTCCTCTTGATCCTTTATGGGGTTTGAGAGTTTAGACAAGTTGAAGATCATGTCATTCCTTGATTGATCATTTGTCTAAGGCTCTGAGAGGGCTTGAAACCCTAATTCTTGATTGTGGTGAATGCTCAAACATCTCTGAGGATATTGATTGAGGCATGTTGGTTCATCCATATTGTGGTAATGATTTGCACAATGATGGGAAATCTTAATGGTCAAAATTTGGGGTATGACACCAACGCATCTCAAACGCCTTTCTTCTCAACATGCATGAGAGGTGTATGATCAGTGGACTTCAAAGGAATGCATATTTCAATGAGTTCAAGTTGTGATGCTTACCTCTTTGGGAGCATTTTGTTCTATCTGCAATGTTCCTTGTGCCAGAAGAAGGTTGATGCTTTAGACACTCTCAATTGATCCCTTAGAAGCTTTTAGAATGATCACCACCTGCTGGAATCCTCAGAAACAAGTTTGAGCTCTTTCTTGCAAAAGGGGAAAAAGTGTCCAATATGGCAACTCTCTCAAATGGTGTTCCAGATATGGGCAACCATTTGGGACAGTTCAAGGATGATATTTGGAGTGTGTTTGGGGTTTTATCTGGGTTTGAAAGTGACTGAATCAAGACATGGCTTGAAAAATGCAAAAAAGTCCAATTTTGAGGTTTCGAGGGGGGACTTTGTGATTTTGGTGTTACAGGTCACATATGAGAGATTGGACAACTTAGATATGACATATTGGATGTGTTTGGATCATGAGCTGTGATGGAATTGCTCTCTAACTCAAAAACTCAGATATGCCTTGCAAAAGAAGGCATTTTGGCCTAAAGAGAGGGATTTTGAGGAAAGCATCAGTTTGGGTGCTTTGGTGTGCTCAAACTAATCACAATTGAGCTCAAATTATGGTGTGTCAAGTTTGTTTTGGCATCAATAGTGAATAGAGGCTGCAGCAGGCCTTTGGCCAATGTTATACAAAAGGAGTCTCAAGTCTCCTCTAGCCATTGACTTGAGATTAGAGCACAGGCTTTGTAGCTTTGGTTCAGAGATAAACTTGGACTGAATTCAGTTGGATTAGGCTCAGTTCATGCCACCTTGGTGCATCCATTGAATGCTTGGAAACAAAATTGGAGTCTTGGCACTTTTAGCTCATTTAGGTTTGGCATGGCTACTTATAGATTCTTGGACTTTGGAGGCTTGGAGATCAGATCACCCCCCTTGGATATTATCCTCTAATGTGTCTAAATTAATGACAAGGCTTGGATTTATCAGATTTGGACAAATCGAGCAAAATGCACAAGTTCTGCCTTGTAAAAACCAGTTCAGGATGCCATGTTCCAAGGGTTGTATATCCTTGCTCAAATGGAATTTGGAGATGAGCTGGTACTTGTTGGAAAGCCCTCATGGCATACTTCAACTTTGATGTTTACCCCTAGACCTGGTTTGACTT
The DNA here is from genome assembly GCA_022829125.1 of Lathyrus tuberosus. NCBI lineage: Eukaryota > Viridiplantae > Streptophyta > Magnoliopsida > Fabales > Fabaceae > Lathyrus > Lathyrus tuberosus. The sequence continues at coordinate 6,230,716 of JALAZF010000163.1, forward strand.
GGATCAAGGTGAAAACTGCCCCTACATTTTGGAAAAAGTAAGGCAGATTCTGACTTAGTGAAAATTTCACTAAGTGTTGGAAAAATGTCATTTTCATGTTTTCAGCCATTTTGATCACTCCATAACTAAAAATCCATGAAGAATTGGAATGAGATGTAGTTGACACTTTTAAAGTGTGCAATGAGAGCTACAAATCCAGCTTTGGACCATCCAAAATGGTTGCTTGGATCTCAAGTTATGGTCCTTGGAAGTTGGTACCCTAGCCACTTTGTTCCATAACTTAGAAAAATTCTAAGTTTTTTTATGGTTACCCCTTTTACAAGTTAACTCACTTTCTTTGATTTTTCTTGATGAATGATGATTTAAATCACATATTAACATTGTTTTAGGTTCAAAGAACCTTGGTTGACCAAAAATTCAAAGAGTCAAACTTTGGATTTTTGTACAGTTGACTTTTTATCGGATGAAATCCAAACTGTGCGATCCTTTGTGAGATCAAGTCCTTGACCTAAATTAAACCTAATGGATATATTCCATAGGTGTTATAGGGTGTATTGAATCATGTCCCAAGGTTTGTGAGCATGTCCTGGTTTAAAGTCAAAGATACAATTGACTTTTTCCTTGAAAACCCTAATTGTGGTCCAGATGAAATTGAAACTTGTGAATCAAGCTTCTTCGATCAATCCATTGTTGCAAATGGATCCATGTAGTGTATTGGAGGCCCTCAAATTATGTCTTGATATCTTGGCTCATGCTTTGTCCCAAAAGTCAACTTAGGGGTGAATTAGGTCAAGAAACCCTAATTCCTGATTTTTGGGTAAATGCATCCCCTGAGGTTAAATTGACTTAATGCTTCGGTCCATGAGGTCCCTTGGAGTATCTTAGGTTGTGCTTTGAAGCATTGGCTCGTTTCCAGATGAAAATTTTCAGTTGGAGGCCTCAGTTGACCAAAACCCAAATTTGGTGACACTAGCGATCTTGAGGCTTGATCCACTTGAAATGTTACAACCTTGAGCTTGATTCTTGATGCGGGAGTCCTCTTGATCCTTTATGGGGTTTGAGAGTTTAGACAAGTTGAAGATCATGTCATTCCTTGATTGATCCTTTGTCTAAGGCTCTGAGAGTGCTTGAAACCCTAATTCTTGATTGTGGTGAATGCTCAAACATCTCTGAGGATATTGATTGAGGCATGTTGGTTCATCCATATTGTGGTAATGATTTGCACAATGATGGGAAATCTTAATGGTCAAAATTTGGGGTATGACACCAACGCATCTCAAAGGTCTTTCTTCTCAACTTGCATGAGAGGTGTATGATCAGTGGACTTCAAAGGAATGCATATTTCAAAGAGTTCAAGTTGTGATGCTTACCTCTTTGGGAGCATTTTGTGCTATCTTCAAAGTTCCTTGTGCCAGAAGTAGTTTGATGCTTTAGACACTCTCAATTGATCCCTTAGAAGCTTTTAGAATGATCACCACCATCTGGAATCCTCAGGAACAAGTTTGAGCTCTTTCTTGCAAAATGGGAAAAAGTGACCAATATGGAAACTCTCTCAAATGGTGTTCCAGATATGGGGAACCATTTGGGACAGTTCAAGGATGATATTTGGAGTGTGTTTGGGGTTTTATCTGGGTTTGAAAGTGACTGAATCAAGACATGGCTTGAAAAATGCAAAAAAGTCCAATTTTGAGGTTTCGATGGGGGACTTTGTGATTTTGGTGTTACAGGTGACATATGAGAGTTTGGACAGCTTAGATATGACATATTGGATGTGTTTGGATCATGAGCTGTGATGGAATTGCTCTCTAACTCAAAAACTCAGATATGCCTTGCAAAAGAAGGCATTTTGGCCTAAAGAGAGGGATTTTGAGGAAAACATCAGTTTGGGTGCTTTGGTGTGCTCAAACTAATCACAATTGAGCTCTATTTATGGTGTGTCAAGTTTGTTTTGGCATCAATAGTGAATAAAGGCTGCAGCAGACCTTTGGCCAATGTTATACAAAAGGAGTCTCAAGTCTCCTCTAGCCATTGACTTGAGATTAGAGCACAGGCTTTGTAGCTTTGGTTCAGAGATAAACTTGGACTGAATTAAGTTGGAATAGGCTCAGTTCATGCCACCTTGGTGCATCCATTGAATGCTTGGAAACAAAATTGGAGTCTTGGCACTTTTAGCTCTTTTAGGTTTGGCATGGCTACTTATAGATTCTTGGACTTTGGAGGCTTGGAGATCAGATCACCCCCCTTGGATATTATCCTCTAATGTGTCTAAATTTATGACAAGGCTTGGATTTATCAGATTTGGACAAATCGGGCAAAATGCACAAGTTTTGCCTTGTAAAAACCAGTTCAGGATGCCATGTTCCAAGGGTTGTATATCCTTGCTCAAATGGAATTTGGAGATGAGCTGGTACTTGTTGGAAAGCCCTCATGGCATACTTCAACTTTGATGTTTACCCCTAGACCTGGTTTGACTTGGATCAAGGTGAAAATTGCCCCTACATTTTGGAAAAAGTAAGGCAGATTCTGACTTAGTGAAAATTTCACTAAGTGTTGGAAAAATGTCATTTTCATGTTTTCAGCCATTTTGATCACTCCATAACTAAAAATCCATGAAGAATTGGAATGAGATGTAGTTGACACTTTTAAAGTGTGCAATGAGAGCTACAAATCCAGCATTGGACCATCCAAAATGGTTGCTTGGATCTCAAGTTATGGTCCTTGGAAGTTGGTACCCTAGCCACTTTGTTCCATAACTTAGAAAAATTCTAAGTTTTTTTATGGTTACCCCTTTTACAAGTTAACTCACTTTCTTTGATTTTTCTTGATGAATGATGATTCAAATCACATATTAACATTGTTTTAGGGTCAAAGAACCTTGGTTGACCAAAAATTCAAAAAGTCAAACTTTGGATTTTTGTACAGTTGACTTTTTATCGGATGAAATCCAAACTGTGCGATCCTTTGTGAGATCAAGTCCTTGACCTAAATTAAACCTAATGGATATATTCCATAGGTGTTATAGGGTGTATTGAATCATGTCCCAAGGTTTGTGAGCATGTCCTGGTCTAAAGTCAAAGATACAATTGACTTTTTCCTTGAAAACCCTAATTGTGGTCCAGATGAAATTGAAACTTGTGAATCAAGCTTCTTCGATCAATCCATTGTTGCAAATGGATCCATGTAGTGTATTGGAGGCCCTCAAATCATGTCTTGATATCTTGGCTCATGCTTTGTCCCAAAAGTCAACTTAGGGGTGAATTAGGTCAAGAAACCCTAATTCCTGATTTTTTGGTAAATGCATCCCCTGAGGTTAAATTGACTTGATGCTTCGGTCCATGAGGTCCCTTGGAGTATCTTGGGTTGTGCTTTGAAGCATTGGCTCGTTCCCAGATGAAAATTTTCAGCTGGAGGCCTCAGTTGACCAAAACCCAAATTTGGTGACACTGGCGATCTTGAGGCTTGATCCACTTGAAATGTTACAACCTTGAGCTTGATTCTTGATGCGGGAGTCCTCTTGATCCTTTATGGGGTTTGAGAGTTTAGACAAGTTGAAGATCATGTCATTCCTTGATTGATCCTTTGTCTAAGGCTCTGAGAGTGCTTGAAACCCTAATTCTTGATTGTGGTGAATGCTCAAACATCTCTGAGGATATTGATTGAGGCATGTTGGTTCATCCATATTGTGGTAATGATTTGCACAATGATGGGAAATCTTAATGGTCAAAATTTGGGGTATGACACCAACGCATCTCAAAGGTCTTTCTTCTCAACTTGCATGAGAGGTGTATGATCAGTGGACTTCAAAGGAATGCATATTTCAAAGAGTTCAAGTTGTGATGCTTACCTCTTTGGGAGCATTTTGTGCTATCTGCAAAGTTCCTTGTGCCAGAAATAGTTTGATGCTTTAGACACTCTCAATTGATCCCTTAGAAGCTTTTAGAATGATCACCACCAGCTGGAATCCTCAGGAACAAGTTTGAGCTCTTTCTTGCAAAAGGGGAAAAAGTGACCAATATGGAAACTCTCTCAAATGGTGTTCCAGATATGGGGAACCATTTGGGACAGTTCAAGGATGATATTTGGAGTGTGTTTGGGGTTTTATCTGGGTTTGAAAGTGACTGAATCAAGACATGGCTTGAAAAATGCAAAAAAAGTCCAATTTTGAGGTTTCGAGAGGGGACTTTGTGATTTTGGTGTTACAGGTCACATATGAGAGTTTGGACAGCTTAGATATGACATATTGGATGTGTTTGGATCATGAGCTGTAATGGAATTGCTCTTTAACTCAAAAACTCAGATATGCCTTGCAAAAGAAGGCATTTTGGCCTAAAGAGAGGGATTTTGAGGAAAACATCAGTTTGGGTGCTTTGGTGTGCTCAAACTAATCACAATTGAGCTCTATTTATGGTGTGTCAAGTTTGTTTTGGCATCAATAGTGAATAAAGGCTGCAGCAGACCTTTGGCCAATGTTATACAAAAGGAGTCTCAAGTCTCCTCTAGCCATTGACTTGAGATTAGAGCACAGGCTTTGTAGCTTTGGTTCAGTGATAAACTTGGACTGAATTAAGTTGGAATAGGCTCAGTTCATGCCACCTTGGTGCATCCATTGAATGCTTGGAAACAAAATTGGAGTCTTGGCACTTTTAGCTCTTTTAGGTTTGGCATGGCTACTTATAGATTCTTGAACTTTGGAGGCTTGGAGATCAGATCACCCCCCTTGGATATTATCCTCTAATGTGTCTAAATTTATGACAAGGCTTGGATTTATCAGATTTGGAAAAATCGGGCAAAATGCACAAGTTTTGCCTTGTAAAAACCAGTTCAGGATGCCATGTTCCAAGGGTTGTATATCCTTGCTCAAATGGAATTTGGAGATGAGCTGGTACTTGTTGGAAAGCCCTCATGGCATACTTCAACTTTGATGTTTACCCCTAGACCTGGTTTGACTTGGATCAAGGTGAAAACTGCCCCTACATTTTGGAAAAAGTAAGGCAGATTCTGACTTAGTGAAAATTTCACTAAGTGTTGGAAAAATGTCATTTTCATGTTTTCAGCCATTTTGATCACTCCATAACTAAAAATCCATGAAGAATTGGAATGAGATGTAGTTGACACTTTTAAAGTGTGCAATGAGAGCTACAAATCCAGCATTGGACCATCCAAAATGGTTGCTTGGATCTCAAGTTATGGTCCTTGGAAGTTGGTACCCTAGCCACTTTGTTCCATAACTTAGAAAAATTCTAAGTTTTTTTATGGTTACCCCTTTTACAAGTTAACTCACTTTCTTTGATTTTTCTTGATGAATGATGATTCAAATCACATATTAACATTGTTTTAGGGTCAAAGAACCTTGGTTGACCAAAAATTCAAAAAGTCAAACTTTGGATTTTTGTACAGTTGACTTTTTATCGGATGAAATCCAAACTGTGCGATCCTTTGTGAGATCAAGTCCTTGACCTAAATTAAACCTAATGGATATATTCCATAGGTGTTATAGGGTGTATTGAATCATGTCCCAAGGTTTGTGAGCATGTCCTGGTCTAAAGTCAAAGATACAATTGACTTTTTCCTTGAAAACCCTAATTGTGGTCCAGATGAAATTGAAACTTGTGAATCAAGCTTCTTCGATCAATCCATTGTTGCAAATGGATCCATGTAGTGTATTGGAGGCCCTCAAATCATGTCTTGATATCTTGGCTCATGCTTTGTCCCAAAAGTCAACTTAGGGGTGAATTAGGTCAAGAAACCCTAATTCCTGATTTTTTGGTAAATGCATCCCCTGAGGTTAAATTGACTTGATGCTTCGGTCCATGAGGTCCCTTGGAGTATCTTGGGTTGTGCTTTGAAGCATTGGCTCGTTCCCAGATGAAAATTTTCAGCTGGAGGCCTCAGTTGACCAAAACCCAAATTTGGTGACACTGGCGATCTTGAGGCTTGATCCACTTGAAATGTTACAACCTTGAGCTTGATTCTTGATGCGGGAGTCCTCTTGATCCTTTATGGGGTTTGAGAGTTTAGACAAGTTGAAGATCATGTCATTCCTTGATTGATCCTTTGTCTAAGGCTCTGAGAGTGCTTGAAACCCTAATTCTTGATTGTGGTGAATGCTCAAACATCTCTGAGGATATTGATTGAGGCATGTTGGTTCATCCATATTGTGGTAATGATTTGCACAATGATGGGAAATCTTAATGGTCAAAATTTGGGGTATGACACCAACGCATCTCAAAGGTCTTTCTTCTCAACTTGCATGAGAGGTGTATGATCAGTGGACTTCAAAGGAATGCATATTTCAAAGAGTTCAAGTTGTGATGCTTACCTCTTTGGGAGCATTTTGTGCTATCTGCAAAGTTCCTTGTGCCAGAAATAGTTTGATGCTTTAGACACTCTCAATTGATCCCTTAGAAGCTTTTAGAATGATCACCACCAGCTGGAATCCTCAGGAACAAGTTTGAGCTCTTTCTTGCAAAAGGGGAAAAAGTGACCAATATGGAAACTCTCTCAAATGGTGTTCCAGATATGGGGAACCATTTGGGACAGTTCAAGGATGATATTTGGAGTGTGTTTGGGGTTTTATCTGGGTTTGAAAGTGACTGAATCAAGACATGGCTTGAAAAATGCAAAAAAAGTCCAATTTTGAGGTTTCGAGAGGGGACTTTGTGATTTTGGTGTTACAGGTCACATATGAGAGTTTGGACAGCTTAGATATGACATATTGGATGTGTTTGGATCATGAGCTGTAATGGAATTGCTCTTTAACTCAAAAACTCAGATATGCCTTGCAAAAGAAGGCATTTTGGCCTAAAGAGAGGGATTTTGAGGAAAACATCAGTTTGGGTGCTTTGGTGTGCTCAAACTAATCACAATTGAGCTCTATTTATGGTGTGTCAAGTTTGTTTTGGCATCAATAGTGAATAAAGGCTGCAGCAGACCTTTGGCCAATGTTATACAAAAGGAGTCTCAAGTCTCCTCTAGCCATTGACTTGAGATTAGAGCACAGGCTTTGTAGCTTTGGTTCAGTGATAAACTTGGACTGAATTAAGTTGGAATAGGCTCAGTTCATGCCACCTTGGTGCATCCATTGAATGCTTGGAAACAAAATTGGAGTCTTGGCACTTTTAGCTCTTTTAGGTTTGGCATGGCTACTTATAGATTCTTGAACTTTGGAGGCTTGGAGATCAGATCACCCCCCTTGGATATTATCCTCTAATGTGTCTAAATTTATGACAAGGCTTGGATTTATCAGATTTGGAAAAATCGGGCAAAATGCACAAGTTTTGCCTTGTAAAAACCAGTTCAGGATGCCATGTTCCAAGGGTTGTATATCCTTGCTCAAATGGAATTTGGAGATGAGCTGGTACTTGTTGGAAAGCCCTCATGGCATACTTCAACTTTGATGTTTACCCCTAGACCTGGTTTGACTTGGATCAAGGTGAAAACTGCCCCTACATTTTGGAAAAAGTAAGGCAGATTCTGACTTAGTGAAAATTTCACTAAGTGTTGGAAAAATGTCATTTTCATGTTTTCAGCCATTTTGATCACTCCATAACTAAAAATCCATGAAGAATTGGAATGAGATGTAGTTGACACTTTTAAAGTGTGCAATGAGAGCTACAAATCCAGCATTGGACCATCCAAAATGGTTGCTTGGATCTCAAGTTATGGTCCTTGGAAGTTGGTACCCTAGCCACTTTGTTCCATAACTTAGAAAAATTCTAAGTTTTTTTATGGTTACCCCTTTTACAAGTTAACTCACTTTCTTTGATTTTTCTTGATGAATGATGATTCAAATCACATATTAACATTGTTTTAGGGTCAAAGAACCTTGGTTGACCAAAAATTCAAAAAGTCAAACTTTGGATTTTTGTATAGTTGACTTTTTATCGGATGAAATCCAAACTGTGCGATCCTTTGTGAGATCAAGTCCTTGACCTAAATTAAACCTAATGGATATATTCCATAGGTGTTATAGGGTGTATTGAATCATGTCCCAAGGTTTGTGAGCATGTCCTGGTCTAAAGTCAAAGATACAATTGACTTTTTCCTTGAAAACCCTAATTGTGGTCCAGATGAAATTGAAACTTGTGAATCAAGCTTCTTCGATCAATCCATTGTTGCAAATGGATCCATGTAGTGTATTGGAGGCCCTCAAATCATGTCTTGATATCTTGGCTCATGCTTTGTCCCAAAAGTCAACTTAGGGGTGAATTAGGTCAAGAAACCCTAATTCCTGATTTTTTGGTAAATGCATCCCCTGAGGTTAAATTGACTTGATGCTTCGGTCCATGAGGTCCCTTGGAGTATCTTGGGTTGTGCTTTGAAGCATTGGCTCGTTCCCAGATGAAAATTTTCAGCTGGAGGCCTCAGTTGACCAAAACCCAAATTTGGTGACACTGGCGATCTTGAGGCTTGATCCACTTGAAATGTTACAACCTTGAGCTTGATTCTTGATGCGGGAGTCCTCTTGATCCTTTATGGGGTTTGAGAGTTTAGACAAGTTGAAGATCATGTCATTCCTTGATTGATCCTTTGTCTAAGGCTCTGAGAGTGCTTGAAACCCTAATTCTTGATTGTGGTGAATGCTCAAACATCTCTGAGGATATTGATTGAGGCATGTTGGTTCATCCATATTGTGGTAATGATTTGCACAATGATGGGAAATCTTAATGGTCAAAATTTGGGGTATGACACCAACGCATCTCAAAGGTCTTTCTTCTCAACTTGCATGAGAGGTGTATGATCAGTGGACTTCAAAGGAATGCATATTTCAAAGAGTTCAAGTTGTGATGCTTACCTCTTTGGGAGCATTTTGTGCTATCTGCAAAGTTCCTTGTGCCAGAAATAGTTTGATGCTTTAGACACTCTCAATTGATCCCTTAGAAGCTTTTAGAATGATCACCACCAGCTGGAATCCTCAGGAACAAGTTTGAGCTCTTTCTTGCAAAAGGGGAAAAAGTGACCAATATGGAAACTCTCTCAAATGGTGTTCCAGATATGGGGAACCATTTGGGACAGTTCAAGGATGATATTTGGAGTGTGTTTGGGGTTTTATCTGGGTTTGAAAGTGACTGAATCAAGACATGGCTTGAAAAATGCAAAAAAAGTCCAATTTTGAGGTTTCGAGAGGGGACTTTGTGATTTTGGTGTTACAGGTCACATATGAGAGTTTGGACAGCTTAGATATGACATATTGGATGTGTTTGGATCATGAGCTGTAATGGAATTGCTCTTTAACTCAAAAACTCAGATATGCCTTGCAAAAGAAGGCATTTTGGCCTAAAGAGAGGGATTTTGAGGAAAACATCAGTTTGGGTGCTTTGGTGTGCTCAAACTAATCACAATTGAGCTCTATTTATGGTGTGTCAAGTTTGTTTTGGCATCAATAGTGAATAAAGGCTGCAGCAGACCTTTGGCCAATGTTATACAAAAGGAGTCTCAAGTCTCCTCTAGCCATTGACTTGAGATTAGAGCACAGGCTTTGTAGCTTTGGTTCAGTGATAAACTTGGACTGAATTAAGTTGGAATAGGCTCAGTTCATGCCACCTTGGTGCATCCATTGAATGCTTGGAAACAAAATTGGAGTCTTGGCACTTTTAGCTCTTTTAGGTTTGGCATGGCTACTTATAGATTCTTGAACTTTGGAGGCTTGGAGATCAGATCACCCCCCTTGGATATTATCCTCTAATGTGTCTAAATTTATGACAAGGCTTGGATTTATCAGATTTGGACAAATCGGGCAAAATGCACAAGTTTTGCCTTGTAAAAACCAGTTCAGGATGCCATGTTCCAAGGGTTGTATATCCTTGCTCAAATGGAATTTGGAGATGAGCTGGTACTTGTTGGAAAGCCCTCATGGCATACTTCAACTTTGATGTTTACCCCTAGACCTGGTTTGACTTGGATCAAGGTGAAAACTGCCCCTACATTTTGGAAAAAGTAAGGCAGATTCTGACTTAGTGAAAATTTCACTAAGTGTTGGAAAAATGTCATTTTCATGTTTTCAGCCATTTTGATCACTCCATAACTAAAAATCCATGAAGAATTGGAATGAGACGTAGTTGACACTTTTAAAGTGTGCAATGAGAGCTACAAATCCAGCATTGGACCATCCAAAATGGTTGCTTGGATCTCAAGTTATGGTCCTTGGAAGTTGGTACCCTAGCCACTTTGTTCCATAACTTAGAAAAATTCTAAGCTTTTTTATGGTTACCCATTTTACAAGTTAACTCACTTTCTTTGATTTTTATTGATGAATGATGATTCAAATCACATATTAACATTGTTTTAGGGTCAAAGAACCTTGGTTGACCAAAAATTCAAAAAGTCAAACTTTGGATTTTTGTACAGTTGACTTTTTATCGGATGAAATCCAAACTGTGCGATCCTTTGTGAGATCAAGTCCTTGACCTAAATTAAACCTAATGGATATATTCCATAGGTGTTATAGGGTGTATTGAATCATGTCCCAAGGTTTGTGAGCATGTCTTGGTCTAAAGTCAAAGATACAATTGACTTTTTCCTTGAAAACACTAATTGTGGTCCAGATGAAATTGAAACTTGTGAATCAAGCTTCTTCGATCAATCCATTGTTGCAAATGGATCCATGTAGTGTATTGGAGGCCCTCAAATCATGTCTTGATATCTTGGCTCATGCTTTGTCCCAAAAGTCAACTTAGGGGTGAATTAGGTCAAGAAACCCTAATTCCTGATTTTTGGGTAAATGCATCCCCTGAGGTTAAATTGACTTGATGCTTCGGTCCATGAGGTCCCTTGGAGTATCTTGGGTTGTGCTTTGAAGCATTGGCTCGTTCCCAGATGAAAATTTTCAGCTGGAGGCCTCAGTTGACCAAAACCCAAATTTGGTGACACTGGCGATCTTGAGGCTTGATCCACTTGAAATGTTACAACCTTGAGCTTGATTCTTGATGCGGGAGTCCTCTTGATCCTTTATGGGGTTTGAGAGTTTAGACAAGTTGAAGATCATGTCATTCCTTGATTGATCCTTTGTCTAAGGCTCTGAGAGTGCTTGAAACCCTAATTCTTGATTGTGGTGAATGCTCAAACATCTCTGAGGATATTGATTGAGGCATGTTGGTTCATCCATATTGTGGTAATGATTTGCACAATGATGGGAAATCTTAATGGTCAAAATTTGGGGTATGACACCAACGCATCTCAAAGGTCTTTCTTCTCAACTTGCATGAGAGGTGTATGATCAGTGGACTTCAAAGGAATGCATATTTCAAAGAGTTCAAGTTGTGATGCTTACCTCTTTGGGAGCATTTTGTGCTATCTGCAAAGTTCCTTGTGCCAGAAATAGTTTGATGCTTTAGACACTCTCAATTGATCCCTTAGAAGCTTTTAGAATGATCACCACCAGCTGGAATCCTCAGGAACAAGTTTGAGCTCTTTCTTGCAAAAGGGGAAAAAGTGACCAATATGGAAACTCTCTCAAATGGTGTTCCAGATATGGGGAACCATTTGGGACAGTTCAAGGATGATATTTGGAGTGTGTTTGGGGTTTTATCTGGGTTTGAAAGTGACTGAATCAAGACATGGCTTGAAAAATGCAAAAAAAGTCCAATTTTGAGGTTTCGAGAGGGGACTTTGTGATTTTGGTGTTACAGGTCACATATGAGAGTTTGGACAGCTTAGATATGACATATTGGATGTGTTTGGATCATGAGCTGTAATGGAATTGCTCTTTAACTCAAAAACTCAGATATGCCTTGCAAAAGAAGGCATTTTGGCCTAAAGAGAGGGATTTTGAGGAAAACATCAGTTTGGGTGCTTTGGTGTGCTCAAACTAATCACAATTGAGCTCTATTTATGGTGTGTCAAGTTTGTTTTGGCATCAATAGTGAATAAAGGCTGCAGCAGACCTTTGGCCAATGTTATACAAAAGGAGTCTCAAGTCTCCTCTAGCCATTGACTTGAGATTAGAGCACAGGCTTTGTAGCTTTGGTTCAGTGATAAACTTGGACTGAATTAAGTTGGAATAGGCTCAGTTCATGCCACCTTGGTGCATCCATTGAATGCTTGGAAACAAAATTGGAGTCTTGGCACTTTTAGCTCTTTTAGGTTTGGCATGGCTACTTATAGATTCTTGAACTTTGGAGGCTTGGAGATCAGATCACCCCCCTTGGATATTATCCTCTAATGTGTCTAAATTTATGACAAGGCTTGGATTTATCAGATTTGGACAAATCGGGCAAAATGCACAAGTTTTGCCTTGTAAAAACCAGTTCAGGATGCCATGTTCCAAGGGTTGTATATCCTTGCTCAAATGGAATTTGGAGATGAGCTGGTACTTGTTGGAAAGCCCTCATGGCATACTTCAACTTTGATGTTTACCCCTAGACCTGGTTTGACTTGGATCAAGGTGAAAACTGCCCCTACATTTTGGAAAAAGTAAGGCAGATTCTGACTTAGTGAAAATTTCACTAAGTGTTGGAAAAATGTCATTTTCATGTTTTCAGCCATTTTGATCACTCCATAACTAAAAATCCATGAAGAATTGGAATGAGACGTAGTTGACACTTTTAAAGTGTGCAATGAGAGCTACAAATCCAGCATTGGACCATCCAAAATGGTTGCTTGGATCTCAAGTTATGGTCCTTGGAAGTTGGTACCCTAGCCACTTTGTTCCATAACTTAGAAAAATTCTAAGCTTTTTTATGGTTACCCATTTTACAAGTTAACTCACTTTCTTTGATTTTTATTGATGAATGATGATTCAAATCACATATTAACATTGTTTTAGGGTCAAAGAACCTTGGTTGACCAAAAATTCAAAAAGTCAAACTTTGGATTTTTGTACAGTTGACTTTTTATCGGATGAAATCCAAACTGTGCGATCCTTTGTGAGATCAAGTCCTTGACCTAAATTAAACCTAATGGATATATTCCATAGGTGTTATAGGGTGTATTGAATCATGTCCCAAGGTTTGTGAGCATGTCCTGGTCTAAAGTCAAAGATACAATTGACTTTTTCCTTGAAAACACTAATTGTGGTCCAGATGAAATTGAAACTTGTGAATCAAGCTTCTTCGATCAATCCATTGTTGCAAATGGATCCATGTAGTGTATTGGAGGCCCTCAAATCATGTCTTGATATCTTGGCTCATGCTTTGTCCCAAAAGTCAACTTAGGGGTGAATTAGGTCAAGAAACCCTAATTCCTGATTTTTGGGTAAATGCATCCCCTGAGGTTAAATTGACTTGATGCTTGGGTCCATGAGGTCCCTTGGAGTATCTTGGGTTGTGCTTTGAAGCATTGGCTCGTTCCCAGATGAAAATTTTCAGCTGGAGGCCTCAGTTGACCAAAACCCAAATTTGGTGACACTGGCGATCTTGAGGCTTGATCCACTTGAAATGTTACAACCTTGAGCTTGATTCTTGATGCGGGAGTCCTCTTGATCCTTTATGGGGTTTGAGAGTTTAGACAAGTTGAAGATCATGTCATTCCTTGATTGATCCTTTGTCTAAGGCTCTGAGAGTGCTTGAAACCCTAATTCTTGATTGTGGTGAATGCTCAAACATCTCTGAGGATATTGATTGAGGCATGTTGGTTCATCCATATTGTGGTAATGATTTGCACAATGATGGGAAATCTTAATGGTCAAAATTTGGGGTATGACACCAACGCATCTCAAAGGTCTTTCTTCTCAACATGCATGAGAGGTGTATGATCAGTGGACTTCAAAGGAATGCATATTTCAAAGAGTTCAAGTTGTGATGCTTACCTCTTTGGGAGCATTTTGTGCTATCTGCAAAGTTCCTTGTGACAGAAGTAGTTTGATGCTTTAGACACTCTCAATTGATCCCTTAGAAGCTTTTAGAATGATCACCACCAGCTGGAATCCTCAGGAACAAGTTTGAGCTCTTTCTTGCAAAAGGGGAAAAAGTGACCAATATGGCAACTCTCTCAAATGGTGTTCCAGATATGGGGAACCATTTGGGACAGTTCAAGGATGATATTTGGAGTGTGTTTGGGGTTTTATCTGGGTTTGAAAGTGACTGAATCAAGACATGGCTTGAAAAATGCAAAAAAGTCCAATTTTGAGGTTTCGAGAGGGGACTTTGTGATTTTGGTGTTACAGGTCACATATGAGAGTTTGGACAGCTTAGATATGACATATTGGATGTGTTTGGATCATGAGCTGTGATGGAATTGCTCTCTAACTCAAAAACTCAGATATGCCTTGCAAAAAAAGGCATTTTGGCCTAAAGAGAGGGATTTTGAGGAAAACATCAGTTTGGGTGCTTTGGTGTGCTCAAACTAATCACAATTGAGCTCTATTTATGGTGTGTCAAGTTTGTTTTGGCATCAATAGTGAATAGAGGCTGCAGCAGACCTTTGGCCAATCTTATACAAAAGGAGTCTCAAGTCTCCTCTAGCCATTGACTTGAGATTAGAGCACAGGCTTTGTAGCTTTGGTTCAGAGATAAACTTGGACTGAATTAAGTTGGAATAGGCTCAGTTCATGCCACCTTGGTGCATCCATTGAATGCTTGGAAACAAAATTGGAGTCTTGGCACTTTTAGCTCTTTTAGGTTTGGCATGGCTACTTATAGATTCTTGGACTTTGGAGGCTTGGAGATCAGATCACCCCCCTTGGATATTATCCTCTAATGTGTCTAAATTTATGACAAGGCTTGGATTTATCAGATTTGGACAAATCGGGCAAAATGCACAAGTTTTGCCTTGTAAAAACCAGTTCAGGATGCCATGTTCCAAGGGTTGTATATCCTTGCTCAAATGGAATTTGGAGATGAGCTGGTACTTGTTGGAAAGCCCTCATGGCATACTTCAACTTTGATGTTTACCCCTAGACCTGGTTTGACTTGGATCAAGGTGAAAACTGCCCCTACATTTTGGAAAAAGTAAGGTAGATTCTGACTTAGTGAAAATTTCACTAAGTGTTGGAAAAATGTCATTTTCATGTTTTCAGCCATTTTGATCACTCCATAACTAAAAATCCCTGAAGAATTGGAATGAGATGTAGTTGACACTTTTAAAGTGTGCAATGAGAGCTACAAATCCAGCATTGGACCGTCCAAAATGGTTGCTTGGATCTCAAGTTATGGTCCTTGGAAGTTGGTACCCTAGCCACTTTGTTCCACAACTTAGAAAAATTCTAAGTTTTTTTATGGTTACCCCTTTTACAAGTTAACTCACTTTCTTTGATTTTTCTTGATGAATGATGATTCAAATCACATATTAACATTGTTTTAGGGTCAAAGAACCTTGGTTGACCAAAAATTCAAAAAGTCAAACTTTGGATTTTTGTACAGTTGACTTTTTATCGGATGAAATCCAAACTGTGCGATCCTTTGTGAGATCAAGTCCTTGACCTAAATTAAACCTAATGGATATATTCCCTAGGTGTTATAGGGTGTATTGAATCATGTCCCAAGGTTTGTGAGCATGTCCTGGTCTAAAGTCAAAGATACAATTGACTTTTTCCTTGAAAACGCTAATTGTAGTCCAGATGAAATTGAAACTTGTGAATCAAGCTTCTTCGATCAATCCATTGTTGCAAATGGATCCATGTAGTGTATTGGAGGCCCTCAAATCATGTCTTGATATCTTGGCTCATGCTTTGTCCCAAAAGTCAACTTAGGGGTGAATTAGGTCAAGAAACCCTAATTCCTGATTTTTGGGTAAATGCATCCCCTGAGGTTAAATTGACTTGATGCTTGGGTCCATGAGGTCCCTTGGAGTATCTTGGGTTGTGCTTTGAAGCATTGGCTCGTTCCCGGATGAAAATTTTCAGCTGGAGGCCTCAGTTGACCAAAACCCAAATTTGGTGACACTGGCGATCTTGAGGCTTGATCCACTTGAAATGTTACAACGTTGAGCTTGATTCTTGATGCGGGAGTCCTCTTGATCCTTTATGGGGTTTGAGAGTTTAGACAAGTTGAAGATCATGTCATTCCTTGATTGATCCTTTGTCTAAGGCTCTGAGAGTGCTTCAAACCCTAATTCTTGATTGTGGTGAATGCTCAAACATCTCTGAGGATATTGATTGAGGCATGTTGGTTCATCCATATTGTGGTAATGATTTGCACAATGATGGGAAATCTTAATGGTCAAAATTTGGGGTATGACACCAACGCATCTCAAAGGTCTTTCTTCTCAACATGCATGAGAGGTGTATGATCAGTGGACTTCAAAGGAATGCATATTTCAAAGAGTTCAAGTTGTGATGCTTACCTCTTTGGGAGCATTTAGTGCTATCTGCAAAGTTCCTTGTGACAGAAGTAGTTTGATGCTTTAGACACTCTCAATTGATCCCTTAGAAGCTTTTAGAATGATCACCACCAGCTGGAATCCTCAGGAACAAGTTTGAGCTCTTTCTTGCAAAAGGGGAAAAAGTGACCAATATGGCAACTCTCTCAAATGGTGTTCCAGATATGGGGAACCATTTGGGACAGTTCAAGGATGATATTTGGAGTATGTTTGGGGTTTTATCTGGGTTTGAAAGTGACTGAATCAAGACATGGCTTGAAAAATGCAAAAAAGTCCAATTTTGAGGTTTCGAGAGGGGACTTTGTGATTTTGGTGTTACAGGTCACATATGAGAGTTTGGACAGCTTAGATATGACATATTGGATGTGTTTGGATCATGAGCTGTGATGGAATTGCTCTCTAACTCAAAAACTCAGATATGCCTTGCAAAAGAAGGCATTTTGGCCTAAAGAGAGGGATTTTGAGGAAAACATCAGTTTGGGTGCTTTGGTGTGCTCAAACTAATCACAATTGAGCTCTATTTATGGTGTGTCAAGTTTGTTTTGGCATCAATAGTGAATAGAGGCTGCAGCAGACCTTTGGCCAATGTTATACAAAAGGAGTCTCAAGTCTCCTCTAGCCATTGACTTGAGATTAGAGCACAGGCTTTGTAGCTTTGGTTCAGAGATAAACTTGGACTGAATTAAGTTGGAATAGGCTCAGTTCATGCCACCTTGGTGCATCCATTGAATGCTTGGAAACAAAATTAGAGTCTTGGCACTTTTAGCTCTTTTAGGTTTGGCATGGCTACTTATAGATTCTTGGACTTTGGAGGCTTGGAGATCAGATCACCCCCCTTGGATATTATCCGCAAATGTGTCTAAATTTATGACAAGGCTTGGATTTATCAGATTTGGACAAATCGGGTAAAATGCACAAGTTTTTCCTTGTAAAAACCAGTTCAGGATGCCATGTTCCAAGGGTTGTATATCCTTGCTCAAATGGAATTTGGAGATGAGCTGGTACTTGTTGGAAAGCCCTCATGGCATACTTCAACTTTGATGTTTACCCCTAGACCTGGTTTGACTTGGATCAAGGTGAAAACTGCCCCTACATTTTGGAAAAAGTAAGGTAGATTCTGACTTAGTGAAAATTTCACTAAGTGTTGGAAAAATGTCATTTTCATGTTTTCAGCCATTTTGATCACTCCATAACTAAAAATCCCTGAAGAATTGGAATGAGATGGAGTTGACACTTTTAAAGTGTGCAATGAGAGCTACAAATCCAGCATTGGACCATCCAAAATGGTTGCTTGGATCTCAAGTTATGGTCCTTGGAAGTTGGTACCCTAGCCACTTTGTTCCATAACTTAGAAAAATTCTAAGTTTTTTTATGGTTACCCCTTTTACAAGTTAACTCACTTTCTTTGATTTTTCTTGATGAATGATGATTCAAATCACATATTAACATTGTTTTAGGGTCAAAGAACCTTGGTTGACCAAAAATTCAAAAAGTCAAACTTTGGATTTTTGTACAGTTGACTTTTTATCGGATGAAATCCAAACTGTGCGATCCTTTGTGAGATCAAGTCCTTGACCTAAATTAAACCTAATGGATATATTCCATAGGTGTTATAGGGTGTATTGAATCATGTCCCAAGGTTTGTGAGCATGTCCTGGTCTAAAGTAAAAGATACAATTGACTTTTTCCTTGAAAACCCTAATTGTGGTCCAGATGAAATTGAAACTTGTGAATCAAGCTTCTTCGATCAATCCATTGTTGCAAATGGATCCATGTAGTGTATTGGAGGCCCTCAAATCATGTCTTGATATCTTGGCTCATGCTTTGTCCCAAAAGTCAACTTAGGGGTGAATTAGGTCAAGAAACCCTAATTCCTGATTTTTGGGTAAATGCATCCCCTGAGGTTAAATTGACTTGATGCTTGGGTCCATGAGGTCCCTTGGAGTATCTTGGGTTGTGCTTTGAAGCATTGGCTCGTTCCCAGATGAAAATTTTCAGCTGGAGGCCTCAGTTGACCAAAACCCAAATTTGGTGACACTGGCGATCTTGAGGCTTGATCCACTTGAAATGTTACAACCTTGAGCTTGATTCTTGATGCGGGAGTCCTCTTGATCCTTTATGGGGTTTGAGAGTTTAGACAAGTTGAAGATCATGTCATTCCTTGATTGATCCTTTGTCTAAGGCTCTGAGAGTGCTTGAAACCCTAATTCTTGATTGTGGTGAATGCTCAAACATCTCTGAGGATATTGATTGAGGCATGTTGGTTCATCCATATTGTGGTAATGATTTGCACAATGATGTGAAATCTTAATGGTCAAAATTTGGGGTATGACACCAACGCATCTCAAAGGTCTTTCTTCTCAACATGCATGAGAGGTGTGTGATCAGTGGACTTCAAAGGAATGCATATTTCAAAGAGTTCAAGTTGTGATGCTTACCTCTTTGGGAGCATTTTGTGCTATCTGCAAAGTTCCTTGTGCCAGAAGTAGTTTGATGCTTTAGACACTCTCAATTGATCCCTTAGAAGCTTTTAGAATGATCACCACCAGCTGGAATCCTCAGGAACAAGTTTGAGCTCTTTCTTGCAAAAGGGGAAAAAGTGACCAATATGGCAACTCTCTCAAATGGTGTTCCAGATATGGGGAACCATTTGGGACAGTTCAAGGATGATATTTGGAGTGTGTTTGCGGTTTTATCTGGGTTTGAAAGTGACTGAATCAAGACATGGCTTGAAAAATGAAAAAAACTCCAATTTTGAGGTTTCGAGAGGGAACTTTGTGATTTTGGTGTTACAAGTCACATATGAGAGTTTGGACATCTTAGATATGACATATTGGATGTGTTTGGATCATGAGCTGTGATGGAATTGCTCTCTAACTCAAAAACTCAGATATGCCTTGCAAAAGAAGGCATTTTGGCCTAAAGAGAGGGATTTTGAGGAAAACATCAGTTTGGGTGCTTTGGTGTGCTCAAACTAATCACAATTGAGCTCTATTTATGGTGTGTCAAGTTTGTTTTGGCATCAATAGTGAATAGAGGCTGCAGCAGACCTTTGGCCAATGTTATACAAAAGGAGTCTCAAGTCTCCTCTAGCCATTGACTTGAGATTAGAGCACAGGCTTTGTAGCTTTGGTTCAGAGATAAACTTGGACTGAATTAAGTTGGAATAGGCTCAGTTCATGCCACCTTGGTGCATCCATTGAATGCTTGGAAACAAAATTGGAGTCTTGGCACTTTTAGCTCTTTTAGGTTTGGCATGGCTACTTATAGATTCTTGGACTTTGGAGGCTTGGAGATCAGATCACCCCCCTTGGATATTATCCGCAAATGTGTCTAAATTTATGACAAGGCTTGGATTTATCAGATTTGGACAAATCGGGTAAAATGCACAAGTTTTTCCTTGTAAAAACCAGTTCAGGATGCCATGTTCCAAGGGTTGTATATCCTTGCTCAAATGGAATTTGGAGATGAGCTGGTACTTGTTGGAAAGCCCTCATGGCATACTTCAACTTTGATGTTTACCCCTAGACCTGGTTTGACTTGGATCAAGGTGAAAACTGCCCCTACATTTTGGAAAAAGTAAAGTAGATTCTGACTTAGTGAAAATTTCACTAAGTGTTGGAAAAATGTCATTTTCATGTTTTCAGCCATTTTGATCACTCCATAACTAAAAATCCCTGAAGAATTGGAATGAGATGGAGTTGACACTTTTAAAGTGTGCAATGAGAGCTACAAATCCAGCATTGGACCATCCAAAATGGTTGCTTGGATCTCAAGTTATGGTCCTTGGAAGTTGGTACCCTAGCCACTTTGTTCCATAACTTAGAAAAATTCTAAGTTTTTTTATGGTTACCCCTTTTACAAGTTAACTCACTTTCTTTGATTATTCTTGATGAATGATGATTCAAATCACATATTAACATTGTTTTAGGGTCAAAGAACCTTGGTTGACCAAAAATTCAAAAAGTCAAACTTTGGATTTTTGTACAGTTGACTTTTTATCGGATGAAATCCAAACTGTGCGATCCTTTGTGAGATCAAGTCCTTGACCTAAATTAAACCTAATGGATATATTCCATAGGTGTTATAGGGTGTATTGAATCATGTCCCAAGGTTTGTGAGCATGTCCTGGTCTAAAGTAAAAGATACAATTGACTTTTTCCTTGAAAACCCTAATTGTGGTCCAGATGAAATTGAAACTTGTGAATCAAGCTTCTTCGATCAATCCATTGTTGCAAATGGATCCATGTAGTGTATTGGAGGCCCTCAAATCATGTCTTGATATCTTGGCTCATGCTTTGTCCCAAAAGTCAACTTAGGGGTGAATTAGGTCAAGAAACCCTAATTCCTGATTTTTGGGTAAATGCATCCCCTGAGGTTAAATTGACTTGATGCTTGGGTCCATGAGGTCCCTTGGAGTATCTTGGGTTGTGCTTTGAAGCATTGGCTCGTTCCCAGATGAAAATTTTCAGCTGGAGGCCTCAGTTGACCAAAACCCAAATTTGGTGACACTGGCGATCTTGAGGCTTGATCCACTTGAAATGTTACAACCTTGAGCTTGATTCTTGATGCGGGAGTCCTCTTGATCCTTTATGGGGTTTGAGAGTTTAGACAAGTTGAAGATCATGTCATTCCTTGATTGATCCTTTGTCTAAGGCTCTGAGAGTGCTTGAAACCCTAATTCTTGATTGTGGTGAATGCTCAAACATCTCTGAGGATATTGATTGAGGCATGTTGGTTCATCCATATTGTGGTAATGATTTGCACAATGATGTGAAATCTTAATGGTCAAAATTTGGGGTATGACACCAACGCATCTCAAAGGTCTTTCTTCTCAACATGCATGAGAGGTGTGTGATCAGTGGACTTCAAAGGAATGCATATTTCAAAGAGTTCAAGTTGTGATGCTTACCTCTTTGGGAGCATTTTGTGCTATCTGCAAAGTTCCTTGTGCCAGAAGTAGTTTGATGCTTTAGACACTCTCAATTGATCCCTTAGAAGCTTTTAGAATGATCACCACCAGCTGGAATCCTCAGGAACAAGTTTGAGCTCTTTCTTGCAAAAGGGGAAAAAGTGACCAATATGGCAACTCTCTCAAATGGTGTTCCAGATATGGGGAACCATTTGGGACAGTTCAAGGATGATATTTGGAGTGTGTTTGCGGTTTTATCTGGGTTTGAAAGTGACTGAATCAAGACATGGCTTGAAAAATGAAAAAAACTCCAATTTTGAGGTTTCGAGAGGGAACTTTGTGATTTTGGTGTTACAAGTCACATATGAGAGTTTGGACATCTTAGATATGACATATTGGATGTGTTTGGATCATGAGCTGTGATGGAATTGCTCTCTAACTCAAAAACTCAGATATGCCTTGCAAAAGAAGGCATTTTGGCCTAAAGAGAGGGATTTTGAGGAAAACATCAGTTTGGGTGCTTTGGTGTGCTCAAACTAATCACAATTGAGCTCTATTTATGGTGTGTCAAGTTTGTTTTGGCATCAATAGTGAATAGAGGCTGCAGCAGATCTTTGGCCAATGTTATACAAAAGGAATCTCAAGTCTCCTCTAGCCATTGACTTGAGATTAGAGCACAGGCTTTGTAGCTTTGGTTCAGAGATAAACTTAGACTGAATTAAGTTGGAATAGGCTCAGTTCATGCCACCTTGGTGCATCCATTGAATGCTTGGAAACAAAATTGGAGTCTTGGCACTTTTAGCTCTTTTAGGTTTGGCATGGCTACTTATAGATTCTTGGACTTTGGAGGCTTGGAGATCAGATCACCCCCCTTGGATATTATCCTCTAATGTGTCTAAATTTATGACAAGGCTTGGATTTATCAGATTTGGACAAATCGGGCAAAATGCACAAGTTTTGCCTTGTAAAAACCAGTTGAGGATGCCATGTTCCAAGGGTTGTATATCCTTGCTCAAATGGAATTTGGAGATGAGCTGGTACTTGTTGGAAAGCCCTCATGGCATACTTCAACTTTGATGTTTACCCCTAGACCTGGTTTGACTTGGATCAAGGTGAAAACTGCCCCTACATTTTAGAAAAAGTAAGGCAGATTCTGACTTAATGAAAATTTCACTAAGTGTTGGAAAAATGTCATTTTCATGTTTTCAGCCATTTTGATCACTCCATAACTAAAAATCCCTGAAGAATTGGAATGAGATGTAGTTGACACTTTTAAAGTGTGCAATGAGAGCTACAAATCCAGCATTGGACCATCCAAAATGGTTGCTTGGATCTCAAGTTATGGTCCTTGGAAGTTGGTACCCTAGCCACTTTGTTCCATAACCACTACAACAAAAAGGACTTATAACATCTCACCTTAGACAGCGCTTTATTACAAAAGCGCTGCTATAGGTCAAAAACACGGAATCTATTAATTTAATAAAGGAAAAGCGCAAAAAAATATAAGACCTTAGACAGCGCTTTAGTGAAAAGCGTTGTCTAAGGCCTTTTAAATTTTTAAAAAAATTTAATGGAAAATATTAGACAGCGGTTTCCTTAAAAGCGCTGTCTAAGGCCTTTTAAATTTAAAAAAAAATATAAGACCTTAGACAGCGCTTTTAAGGAAAGCGCTGTCTAAGGTCTTAAATATTTAAAAAAATAAAAACAAAAGCGCTGTCTAAGGCCAATCTTAGAAAGCGCTTTTAAAGCGCTGTCTAAGGGCCACCTTAGAAAGCGCTTTGTTGAAAAGCGCTGTCTAAGGTCTAATAAAATTAAAATATATGAATATACTCAGTTTTCATTTTCAGTTTTGCGCTCTTTCTTCTCCCTCCCCTGTTGCGAACGGATACTTGCGAACCTGAGCTAAACCCTTGCCGTCGGCCACCGCGCCGTCGTCCACCGTTCCTCCCTCATTTCGCGACTCCGACGACCTTTACTCCACCGTGACCGTCTGTTCCTCTCTCATTTCGCGTTTTCGTCACTCAGTTTGGAAGTTTAAGAGTTTCAGATTATTACACATTTTATAAGGTATGCTGATAATGTTGCTGTTGATAATGTTGTTGTTGATGTTGATAATAATGTTGTTGTTGATGTATTACACATTTTACACGTTTCAGAGTATTACACATTTTACACGTTTCAGAGTTTCAGTTTGGAAGTTTCAGAGTTTCAGAGTTTCAGTTGATAATGTTGCTGATAATGTTGATAATGTTGTTGTTGATGTTGATAATAATGTTGTTGTTGATGTTGATAATAATGTTGTTTATGTTGTTGCTAATGTTGGACTGTTGCTAATGTTGATAATGTTGCTAATGTTGTTAATGTTGTTGCTAATGTTGGACTGTTGTTGGATATAAGAATAAAATATGTGCTAACTTCATTTTTGGTGATATAGGAATAGAATCAATATAATGTGTTAGTTTAGTTTGTTCTTGTTAACATTTTTCTACATTGTTAACTATTGCTATATAATGTGTTTGTTTAGTTTAGTTTAGGTTAGTGTTAGTGTTAGTGTTAGGTTAGTGTTAGTGTTAGTGTTAGTGTTAGTTTAGAACATCTATTATAGTTTGTTCTTGTTAACATTTTTCTACATTGTTAACTATTGCTATATAATGTGTTTGTTTAGTTTAGTTTAGTTTAGGTTAGTGTTAGTGTTAGTGTTAGGTTAGTGTTAGTGTTAGTGTTAGTGTTAGTGTTAATGTTAATAATGTAAATTCTTGAGGTTGTTGTTCTAAAGAACCGAAATTCAAAGCAATTTTGTTAATGAAGTTAATTGCTTTGAATTTCTTAGTTTGGACTTGTTATGCTAATGTTAAATTCTTTCTAACTGTTAGGATTAATAAGTAGGAAAACCATGGATAAAAAATGGATGGATGCCGATCGATTGTCCAAAGAGTACGAGAATGGGGTATTGGATTTCGTTAAGTTTGTTGTTCAACACGCTGACGCTGAAGAGCTCAATCGAATAAAATGTCCTTGCTTGGGTTGTTGTTATGTTGGTAGGGTTGACGCAGATGGGTTGAAATCGCATTTACTGATGAATGGAATTTATCGAAGTTATAAGTGTTGGATACATCATGGTGAGAAAATTAACGAGAATGTTGAACCGACGAGGAAAAGTAATACAACCTATGCTTCAGATGACAAAGACACGGAAACATACGATTGTGATCGAGTCGAAGAGATTGCAGAAGCAGTTGTAGAAGATCTTCATGATTGTCCCGAAATGTTTGAGAGGTTGGTAAGCGATGCAGAGAAACCGCTCTATCAAGGTTGCACTAAATTCACAAGACTGTCTGCGGTATTGAAGTTGTACAACTTAAAGGCGGGCAATGGATGGTCGGATAAAAGTTTCACAGAGTTGTTGGCCCTTTTGAGAGAAATGCTACCGGAAGATAATGTTCTTCCCAATCGAACCTATGAGGCCAAAAAAATGTTGTGCTCTATTGGCATGAGCTATGATAAAATACATGCTTGTCCAAACGATTGCGTTTTGTTTCGAAAGGAATATGCATCGTTAACTGAGTGCCCTAAATGCGGTTTGTCTCGATATAAGAAAAAATTGTCTCCAGCCAAGGTCTTATGGTATTTTCCTATAATACCGAGATTTAGGCGCATGTTTCGTAGTGAAACCGATGCAAGACACCTGACTTGGCATGCAGATGAAAGAATTATTGATGGAAAGTTGCGACATCCGGCTGATTCACCACAGTGGTCGAAAATTGATAATGATTATCCTGACTTTGGGGAAGAAGCAAGAAACCTTCGTCTGGCATTATCTACTGATGGAATGAACCCGCATGGTCTTCAAAGTACCTCACATACCACATGGCCTGTGATTCTTATGATTTATAACCTACCTCCGTCGCTATGCATGAAGCGTAAGTACATGATGTTATCTATGTTAATCTCTGGGCCTAAACAACCAGGGAATGACATAGACGTATACTTGACACCTTTGATCGAAGATTTAAAGATATTGTGGGAGAACGGTGTGGAGGTTTATGATGGATATAGGAAAGAAAGTTTCAATTTGAGGGCGATGTTGTTTGGCACAATTAATGATTTTCCAGCTTACGGGAATCTATCAGGGTACAGCATAAAAGGTGAAAAAGCGTGTCCTATTTGTGAAGATAAAACAGTTTCGAAGCGATTGGACTTTGGTCATAAGAATGTCTTTCTCGGTCATCGTAGATTCTTAAATGCCAAACATCACTACCGTGGGTGGAGTCAAGAATTCAATGGAGACACCGAAGAAGGTAGAGCTCCACCTATGTTGTCAGGTGACCAAGTTTTTAAAAAGGTGAAAGATATGCGTACTGAGTTTGGCAAACCTTTTGCACATAAGGTTGTCAAAGGTGGGTGGAAAAAGAGGTCGATATTTTTTGAATTGCCATATTGGAAGTCTTTGTACGTGAGACATTTTCTCGATGTTATGCATATTGAGAAAAATGTATTTGAAAGTGTTATTGGTACGTTACTCAATATAAAAGGAAAGACTAAGGATGGCCTTAAAGCAAGAAAAGACTTGGAAGCGATGGGGATTAGAACTGAATTAGCACCCGTGAAGAAAGGAAGACGGACATATCTACCACCTGCTGCTTTTACTCTGTCTAGAAAGGAGAAGAAAATATTGTGTAAGTTTCTGAGTGAAGTTAAAGTTCCAGAAGGATACTCTTCAGATGTCAGAAGACTTGTGTCTATGAAAGATCTCACGTTGAAGAGTTTAAAGACACACGACTGCCATGTTATAATGGAACACTTTCTACCAATAGGTATACGTTCTATTTTGCCAGTGAAAGTAAGAAGCGCCATAACTAATTTGTGTTTTTTCTTTAGGTCAATTTGTAGTAAGGTAATCGATCCCGATATCTTACCAACACTACAAAAACAGATAGTTATTACCTTGTGTGAGCTTGAAATGTATTTTCCTCCCTCTTTTTTTGACATAATGGTACATCTTGTTGTTCATCTTGTGAAAGAGACACAGATGTGTGGACCAGCTTATATGAGATGGATGTACCCTGCTGAACGTTATATGAAAATATTAAAAGGGTACGTGAAAAGCCGAAGTCGACCAGAGGGGTGTATTGTTGAACGATACATTGTTGAAGAAGCGGTTGAGTTTTGTACTGAATATTTGTCCAATGTTCAATCGATTGGACTCCCCAAAGCTCATATTTTCGAAAAAAAGGATGGTAAAAAATTAATTGGAAATAAAATTGTGACAGTATCAAGGGATGAACGGGATCAAGTGCATTTGTATGTTCTGCACAATGATAATGAGGTTGAGCCATATGTTGAGATGCACAAGGATGTACTCCGAAGGTTAAATCAGAACAGAAATGAAAATTGGATAGTACGAAAGCACAATCAAAGTTTCATACAATGGTTAAAGGATCATATTTATTTGAAGCGCTCTTCAGATCCTGCTTCAGTAACAGAAAGGTTGAGATGTTTGGCATATGGTCCAACTTTGCATGTGTATTCTCATAGCGCATACGCAATTAATGGATACACATTTTATACCAAAGAACAAGACGATAAAAGTACTATGCAAAATAGTGGTGTCACCGTCCTAGCTGAAGCAATGCACATATCAAGTATGAAGGACTTAAACCCCAAATATGCAAATCTGTCATATTTTGGAGTTATTGAGCACATTTGGGTGTTTGATTACGAGAAGTTTCAGATTCCAATCTTTGGTTGCAAGTGGGTAAATAGTAGTGGCATACGAATGGATAAGTCTGGATTTTTGCAAGTGGATCTTAATAGGGTGGGGTACAAAGATGAGCCTTTTATTCTAGCATCGCAAGCTAGACAAGTGTTCTATGTCACTGACCCGACGAGTATGAAATGTTCTATAGTGCTTCTATCTAACAAAGTGGTTGATGATAGCGGTGTAGATCAATGTGATAGCGGTGTAGATCAATGTGATATTGATGTTGAGAATGGGTTGAATAGAAATGATCAAGATGAGGATCTTATAGCGGATGGGTCATATATCAGAAATGACCATAACTAGGGAATTTGGATCCATTCATCCGTCCGCATTGATAAGAAACAAGTAATTCATATTCCAACCAAGAAAAGAAAGAGATGTTAGTGAAAGAGGTAAAATTTGTTATATACTTGATTTCTTTATTATATTTGTTATATATTATGTCATATTTGTTATATTTGATATCCTTGATTTTTTTATTACATTTGTTATATATTATGTTTGATATCCTTGACTTCTTTATTATATTTGTTATATATTATGTCATATTTTTTATATTTGATATCCTTTATTTCTTTATTATATTTGTTATATATTATATTTGATATCCTTGATTTATTTATTACAGGTTAGATGGCTACTAACAATGATGACCCACATGCTGATGATCACGCACATGATGATGATCATCCACATGATGATGGTCCATGCGTATATACGCAACGTCTTTATGGACAACCAAGAAACGGAAAAGTTGTACTTTTTACCGTTTAATACTGGGTTAGATTTTCATTCTAAATTCATCTATTATATTTTTTTTATTATTTTGACTTTGTGTAGAAAGTTTCTATCTAACACTTGTTTAATCTTACAGTGGACATTGGTTGTTGGTTGCAATCAATCCTATCCGCGGAGTAGTGTATTATCTGGATTCCTTAGGAAATGATTGGACCACATACCCGGATATGAAGGACTGTATTGACACGTAAGTGAAATTGTTCTAAATAGAAATGTGTATATTTATTTATTTATGTGAATTGTTCTAAATATTCATTTATATTTTATTAGCACTATACAAGCATTCCTAGAACATCGGGGAATCGACCACACCATTACATGGAATTATGTGAAGGTATATTAATTATCACATGTTTTATTATATTAGTGATGCTTACTTGATAAAACTTAGAATTTATCCATATTTTATTTTCATTTGTAGTGTCCTCGGCAACGCAATCAAATAGATTGCGGCTATTTCATGTTGAGATTTATGAGAGACACTATTTTGTTGGATCGAATGGAGATTCCACCCGATGTATGTATTTCTAACTTATGAGTTATTTTAACACATATCTCTCATATTGTCTAATGAAATAGTTAAAACTAAATCAAACTATATGTTATATTATTATGTAGTATTTTGAAGAATTCAGGAGTGCTACTTACACAAAGGCTCTATTGGATGAAATCAAAGAGGAGTGGTGTCAATACATTATGGAGCTCGGAATTTTACAAACTTAAGGTATAATATTATACTCTTACTTTAATTGATGAGAATTTTAATATGTGTAACTTTGGTTGGAGTAATGCTTTGGTTGGATGCAATTTTGGTGTATATACTTTGAATTGCAATTTTGGTGTATATACTTTGAATTACAAACTTTGAATTACAATTTTGGATGCAATTTTGGTGTATATACTTTGAATTACAATTTTGGTGTATATACTTTGAATTGCAATTTTGGTGTATATACTTTGAATTACAATTTTGGTGTATATACTTTGAATTACAATTTTTGGTGTATATACTTTGAATTTTAATACTTTGAATTACAATCTTTGTGTTTTCAGGACCTATAATGTAGATTGAAGCAATGTTTTGGTTGGATGCAATTTTGGTGTATATACAATTTTGGTGTATAAGTAATATGTGCATTGTAGAAAAAATGCTTTGGTTGGAAGCAATAACTTTGGTTGGAAGCAATGCTTTGGTTGGATGCAATTTTGGTGAATAAGTAAAATGTGCATTTGTAGAAAAATGTAATGATTTGTAATTATAAATAGGTGTATATACAATTTTGGTTTGTAATTTTAAATATATATATTGGTATGAAATGCCAATTTTGGATATATAATTTTGGTGTAGAAAGGCCAATGGTTTGAATTGCCAATTCTGAAAAAAATTGCTGGTTGAAAATTACAGGTCAAATTCTGGTTGAAAAAACCTGGTAAAATTGTGGTTAAAAAAAAATTATATAAAATTTTTCGTACACCTTAGACAGCGCTTTTGGTGAAAGCGCTGTCTAAGGTCCACTTTAGACAGCGCTTATGGTGAAAGCGCTGTCTAAGGTGTACTAAAAAAGTCAAAAATGGAAGGTCTTAGACAGCGCTTATGGTGAAAGCGCTGTCTAAGGTGTACTAAAAAAGTCAAAAAAGGAAGGTCTTAGACAGCGCTTTTGGAGAAAGCGCTGTCTAAGGTGTACCAAAAAAGTCAAAAAAAGGTAGGGCTTAGACAGCGCTTTTGACGAAAGCGCTGTCTAAAGTAATCCATATAATGTGAAAAAGCGCTGTCTAAAGGTACCATAGACAGCGCTTTTCATTAAATACACGCCCCTTTAGACAGCGCTTTTGGTAATACCAAAAGCGCTGTCTAAACCTATAGCGTCGCTGGTTTATACAGCGCTTTAAAGCGCTGTCTAAAGGCTAAAAAAGCGCTGTCTAAAACCGTTTTTGCGCTAGTGAACTTAGAAAAATTCTAAGTTTTTTTATGGTTACCCCTTTTACAAGTTAACTCACTTTCTTTGATTTTTCTTGATGAATGATGATTCAAATCACATATTAACATTGTTTTAGGGTCAAAGAACCTTGGTTGACCAAAAATTCAAAAAGTCAAACTTTGGATTTCTGTACAGTTGACTTTTTATCGGATGAAATCCAAACTGTGCGATCCTTTGTGAGATCAAGTCCTTGACCTAAATTAAACCTAATGGATATATTCCATAGGTGTTATAGGGTGTATTGAATCATGTCCCAAGGTTTGTGAGCATGTCCTGGTCTAAAGTCAAAGATACAATTGACTTTTTCCTTGAAAACCCTAATTGTGGTCCAGATGAAATTGAAACTTGTGAATCAAGCTTCTTCGATCAATCCATTGTTGCAAATGGATCCATGTAGTGTATTGGACGCCCTCAAATCATGTCTTGATATCTTGGCTCATGCTTTGTCCCAAAAGTCAACTTAGGGGTGAATTAGGTCAAGAAACCCTAATTCCTGATTTTTGGGTAAATGCATCCCCTGAGGTTAAATTGACTTGATGCTTGGGTCCATGAGGTCCCTTGGAGTATCTTGGGTTATGCTTTGAAGCATTGGCTCGTTCCCAGATGAAAATTTTCAGCTGGAGGCCTCAGTTGACCAAAACCCAAATTTGGTGACACTAGCGATCTTGAGGCTTGATCCACTTGAAATGTTACAACCTTGAGCTTAATTCTTGATGCGGGAGTCCTCTTGATCCTTTATGGGGTTTGAGAGTTTAGACAAGTTGAAGATCATGTCATTCCTTGATTGATCCTTTGTCTAAGGCTCTGAGAGTGCTTGAAACCCTAATTCTTGATTGTGGTGAATGCTCAAACATCTCTGGGGATATTGATTGAGGCATGTTGGTTCATCCATATTGTGGTAATGATTTGCACAATGATGGGAAATCTTAATGGTCAAAATTTGGGGTATGACACCAACGCATCTCAAAGGTCTTTCTTCTCAACATGCATGAGAGGTGTATGATCAGTGGACTTCAAAGGAATGCATATTTCAAAGAGTTCAAGTTGTGATGCTTACCTCTTTGGGAGCATTTTGTGCTATCTGCAAAGTTCCTTGTGCCAGAAGTAGTTTGATGCTTTAGACACTCTCAATTGATCCCTTAGAAGCTTTTAGAATGATCACCACCAGCTGGAATCCTCAGGAACAAGTTTGAGCCCTTTCTTGCAAAAGGGGAAAAAGTGACCAATATGGCAACTCTCTCAAATGGTGTTCCAGATATGGGGAACCATTTGGGACAGTTCAAGGATGATATTTGGAGTGTGTTTGGGGTTTTATCTGGGTTTGAAAGTGACTGAATCAAGACATGGCTTGAAAAATGCAAAAAACTCCAATTTTGAGGTTTCGAGAGGGGACTTTGTGATTTTGGTGTTACAGGTCACATATGAGAGTTTGGACAGCTTAGATATGACATATTGGATGTGTTTGGATCATGAGCTGTGATGGAATTGCTCACTAACTCAAAAACTCAGATATGCCTTGCAAAAGAAGGCATTTTGGCCTAAAGAGAGGGATTTTGAGGAAAACATCAGTTTGGGTGCTTTGGTGTGCTCAAACTAATCACAATTGAGCTCTATTTATGGTGTGTCAAGTTTGTTTTGGCATCAATAGTGAATAGAGGCTGCAGCAGATCTTTGGCCAATGTTATACAAAAGGAATCTCAAGTCTCCTCTAGCCATTGACTTGAGATTAGAGCACAGGCTTTGTAGCTTTGGTTCAGAGATAAACTTAGACTGAATTAAGTTGGAATAGGCTCAGTTCATGCCACCTTGGTGCATCCATTGAATGCTTGGAAACAAAATTGGAGTCTTGGCACTTTTAGCTCTTTTAGGTTTGGCATGGCTACTTATAGATTCTTGGACTTTGGAGGCTTGGAGATCAGATCACCCCCTTGGATATTATCCTCTAATGTGTCTAAATTTATGACAAGGCTTGGATTTATCAGATTTGGACAAATCGGGCAAAATGCACAAGTTTTGCCTTGTAAAAACCAGTTCAGGATGCCATGTTCCAAGGGTTGTATATCCTTGCTCAAATGGAATTTGGAGATGAGTTGGTACTTGTTGGAAAGCCCTCATGGCATACTTCAACTTTGATGTTTACCCCTAGACCTGGTTTGACTTGGATCAAGGTGAAAACTACCCCTACATTTTGGAAAAAGTAAGGCAGATTCTGACTTAGTGAAAATTTCACTAAGTGTTGGAAAAATGTCATTTTCATGTTTTCAGCCATTTTGATCACTCCATAACTAAAAATCCATGAAGAATTGGAATGAGATGTAGTTGACACTTTTAAAGTGTGCAATGAGAGCTACAAATCCAGCATTGGACCATCCAAAATGGTTGCTTGGATCTCAAGTTATGGTCCTTGGAAGTTGGTACCCTAGCCACTTTGTTCCATAACTTAGAAAAATTCTAAGTTTTTTTATGGTTACCCCTTTTACAAGTTAACTCACTTTCTTTGATTTTTCTTGATGAATGATGATTCAAATCATATATTAACATTGTTTTAGGGTCAAAGAACCTTGGTTGACCAAAAATTCAAAAAGTCAAACTTTGGATTTTTGTACAGTTGACTTTTTATCGGATGAAATCCAAACTGTGCGATCCTTTGTGAGATCAAGTCCTTGACCTAAATTAAACCTAATGGATATATTCCATAGGTGTTATAGGGTGTATTGAATCATGTCTCAAGGTTTGTCAGCATGTCCTGGTCTAAAGTCAAAGATACAATTGACTTTTTCCTTGAAAACCCTAATTGTGGTCCAGATGAAATTGAAACTTGTGAATCAAGCTTCTTCGATCAATCCATTGTTGCAAATGGATCCATGTAGTGTATTGAAGGCCCTTAAATCGTGTCTTGATATCTTGGCTCATGCTTTGTCCCAAAAGTCAACTTAGGGGTGAATTAGGTCAAGAAACCCTAATTCCTGATTTTTGGGTAAATGCATCCCCTGAGGTTAAATTGACTTGATGCTTGGGTCCATGAGGTCCCTTGGAGTATCTTGGGTTGTGCTTTGAAGCATTGGCTCGTTCCCAGATGAAAATTTTCAGCTGGAGGCCTCAGTTGACCAAAACCCAAATTTGGTGACACTGGCGATCTTGAGGCTTGATCCACTTGAAATGTTACAACCTTGAGCTTGATTCTTGATGCGGGAGTCCTCTTGATCCTTTATGGGGTTTGAGAGTTTAGACAAGTTGAAGATCATGTCATTCCTTGATTGATCCTTTGTCTAAGGCTCTGAGAGTGCTTGAAACCCTAATTCTTGATTGTGGTGAATGCTCAAACATCTCTGAGGATATTGATTGAGGCATGCTGGTTCATCCATATTGTGGTAATGATTTGCACAATGATGGGAAATCT
The DNA here is from genome assembly GCA_022829125.1 of Lathyrus tuberosus. Classification (NCBI taxonomy): domain Eukaryota; kingdom Viridiplantae; phylum Streptophyta; class Magnoliopsida; order Fabales; family Fabaceae; genus Lathyrus; species Lathyrus tuberosus. The sequence goes on from JALAZF010000163.1 coordinate 6,263,820, forward strand.
TAATGGTCAAAATTTGGGGTATGACACCAACGCATCTCAAAGGTCTTTCTTCTCAACATGCATGAGAGGTGTATGATCAGTGGACTTCAAAGGAATGCATATTTCAAAGAGTTCAAGTTGTGATGCTTACCTCTTTGGGAGCATTTTGTGCTATCTGCAAAGTTCCTTGTGACAGAAGTAGTTTGATGCTTTAGACACTCTCAATTGATCCCTTAGAAGCTTTTAGAATGATCACCACCAGCTGGAATCCTCAGGAACAAGTTTGAGCTCTTTCTTGCAAAAGGGGAAAAAGTGACCAATATGGCAACTCTCTCAAATGGTGTTCCAGATATGGGGAACCATATGGGACAGTTCAAGGATGATATTTGGAGTGTGTTTGGGGTTTTATCTGGGTTTGAAAGTAACTGAATCAAGATATGGCTTGAAAAATGCAAAAAACTCCAATTTTGAGGTTTCGAGAGGGGACTTTGTGATTTTGGTGTTACATGTCACATATGAGAGTTTGGACAACTTAGATATGACATATTTGATGTGTTTGGATCATGAGCTGTGATGGAATTGTTCTCTAACTCAAAAACTCAGATATGCCTTGCAAAAGAAGGCATTTAGGCCTAAAGAGAAAGATTTTGAGGAAAACATCAGTTTGGGTGCTTTGGTGTGCTCAAACTAATCACAATTGAGCTCTATTTATGGTGTGTCATGTTTGTTTTGGCATCAATAGTGAATGGATGCTGCAGCAGGCCTTTGGCCAATGTTATACAAAAGGAATCTCAAGTCTCCTCTAGCCATTGCCTTGAGATTAGAGCACAGGCTTTGTAGCTTTCGTTCAGAGATAAACTTGGACTGAATTCAGTTGGAATAGGCTCAGTTCATGCCACCTTGGTGCATCCATTGAATGCTTGGATACAAAATTGGAGTCTTGGCACTTTTAGCTCTTTTAGGTTTGGCATGGCTACTTATAGATTCTTGGACTTTGGAGGCTTGGAGATCAGATCACCCCCCTTGGATATTATCCTCTAATGTGTCTAAATTTATGACAAGGCTTGGATTTATCAGATTTGGACAAATCGGGCAAAATGCACAAGTTTTGCCTTATAAAAACCAGTTCAGGATGCCATGTTCCAAGGGTTGTATATCCTTGCTCAAATGGAATTTGGAGATGAGCTGGTACTTGTTGGAAAGCCCTCATGGCATACTTCAACTTTGATGTTTACCCCTAGACCTGGTTTGACTTGGATCATGGTGAAAACTACCCCCTACATTTTGGAAAAAGTAAGGCAGATTCTGACTTAGTGAAAATTTCACTAAGTGTTGGAAAAATGTCATTTTCGTGTTTTCAGCCATTTTGATCACTCCATAACTAAAAATCCATGAAGAATTGGAATGAGATGTAGTTGACACTTTTAAAGTGTGCAATGAGAGCTACAAATCCAGCTTTGGACCATCCAAAATGGTTGCTTGGATCTCAAGTTATGGTCCTTGGAAGTTGGTACCCTAGCCACTTTGTTCCATAACTTAGAAAAATTCTAAGTTTTTTTATGGTTACTCCTTTTACAATTTAACTCACTTTGTTTGATTTTTCTTGATGAATGATGATTCAAATCACATATTAACATTGTTTTAGGGTCAAAGAACCTTGGTTGACCAAAAATTCAAAAAGTCAAACTTTTGATTTTTGTACAGTTGACTTTTTATCAGATGAAATCCAAACTGTGCGATCCTTTGTGAGATCAAGTCCTTGACCTAAATTAAACCTAATGGATATATTCCATAGGTGTTATAGGGTGTATTGAATCATGTCCCAAGGTTTGTGAGCATGTCCTGGTCTAAAGTCAAAGATACAATTGACTTTTTCCTTGAAAACCCTAATTGTGGTCCAGATGAAATTGAAACTTGTGAATCAAGCTTCTTCGATCAATCCATTGTTGCAAATGGATCCATGTAGTGTATTGGAGGCCCTCAAATCATGTCTTGATATCTTGGCTCATGCTTTGTCCCAAAAGTCAACTTAGGGGTGAATTAGGTCAAGAAACCCTAATTCCTGATTTTTGGGTAAATGCATCCCCTGAGGTTAAATTGACTTGATGCTTGGGTCCATGAGGTCCCTTGGAGTATCTTGGGCTGTGCTTTGAAGCATTAGCTCGTTCCCAGATGAAAATTTTCAGCTGGAGGCCTCAGTTGACCAAAACCCAAATTTGGTGACACTAGCGATCTTGAGGCTTGATCCGCTTGAAATGTTACAACGTTGAGCTTGATTCTTGATGCGGGAGTCCTCTTGATCCTTTATGGGGTTTGAGAGTTTAGACAAGTTGAAGATCATGTCATTCCTTGATTGATCCTTTGTCTAAGGCTCTGAGAGTGCTTGAAATCCTAATTCTTGATTGTGGTGAATGCTCAAACATCTCTGAGGATATTGATTGAGGCATGTTGGTTCATCCATATTGTGGTAATGATTTGCACAATGATGGGAAATCTTAATGGTCAAAATTTGGGGTATGACACCAACGCATCTCAAAGGTCTTTCTTCTCAACATGCATGAGAGGTGTATGATCAGTGGACTTCAAAGGAATGCATATTTCAAAGAGTTCAAGTTGTGATGCTTACCTCTTTGGGAGCATTTTGTGCTATCTGCAAAGTTCCTTGTGCCAGAAGTAGTTTGATGCTTTAGACACTCTTAATTGATCCCTTAGAAGCTTTTAGAATGATCACCACCAGCTGGAATCCTCAGGAACAAGTTTGAGCTCTTTCTTACAAAAGGGGAAAAAGTGACCAATATGGCAACTCTCTCAAATGGTGTTCCAGATATGGGGAACCATTTGGGACAGTTCAAGGATGATATTTGGAGTGTGTTTGGGGTTTTATCTGGGTTTGAAAGTGACTGAATCAAGACATGGCTTGAAAAATGCAAAAAACTCCAATTTTGAGGTTTCGAGAGGGGACTTTGTGATTTTGGTGTTACAGGTCACATATGAGAGTTTGGACAGCTTAGATATGACATATTGGATGTGTTTGGATCATGTGCTATGATGGAATTGCTCTCTAACTCAAAAACTCAGATATGCCTTGCAAAAGAATGCATTTTGGCCTAAAGAGAGGGATTTTGAGGAAAACATCAGTTTGGGTGCTTTGGTGTGCTCAAACTAATCACAATTGAGCTCTATTTATGGTGTGTCAAGTTTGTTTTGGCATCAATAGTGAATAGAGGCTGCAGCAGGCCTTTGGCCAATGTTATACAAAAGGAATCTCAAGTCTCCTCTAGCCATTGACTTGAGATTAGAGCACAGGCTTTGTAGCTTTTGTTCAGAGATAAACTTGGACTGAATTCAGTTGGAATAGGCTCAGTTCATGCCACCTTGGTGCATCCACTGAATGCTTGGATACAAAATTGGAGTCTTGGCACTTTTAGCTCTTTTAGGTTTGGCATGGCTACTTATAGATTCTTGGACTTTGGAGGCTTGGAGATCAGATCACCCCCCTTGGATATTATCCTCTAATGTGTCTAAATTTATGACAACGCTTGGATTTATCAGATTTGGACAAATCGAGCAAAATGCACAAGTTTTTCCTTGTAAAAACCAGTTCAGGATGCCATGTTCCAAGGGTTGTATATCCTTGCTCAAATGGAATTTGGAGATGAGCTGGTACTTGTTGGAAAGCCCTCATGGCATACTTCAACTTTGATGTTTACCCCTAGACCTGGTTTGACTTGGATCAAGGTGAAAACTACCCCTACATTTTGGATAAAGTAAGGCAGATTCTAACTTAGTGAAAATTTCACTAAGTGTTGGAAAAATGTCATTTTCATGTTTTCAGCCATTTTGATCACTCCATAACTAAAAATCCATGAAGAATTGGAATGAGATGTAGTTGACACTTTTAAAGTGTGCAATGAGAGCTACAAATCCAGCTTTGGACCATCCAAAATGGTTGCTTGGATCTCAAGTTATGGTCCTTGGAAGTTGGGACCCTAGCCACTTTGTTCCATAACTTAGAAAAATTCTAAGTTTTTTTATGGTTACCCCTTTTACAAGTTAACTCACTTTCTTTGATTTTTCTTGATGAATGATGATTCAAATCATATATTAACATTGTTTTAGGGTCAAAGAACCTTGGTTGACCAAAAATTCAAAAAGTCAAACTTTGGATTTTTGTACAGTTGACTTTTTATCGGATGAAATCCAAACTGTGCGATCCTTTGTGAGATCAAGTCCTTGACCTAAATTTAACCTAATGGATATATTCCATAGGTGTTATAGGGTGTATTGAATCATGTCCCAAGGTTTGTGAGCATGTTCTGGTCTAAAGTCAAAGATACAATTGACTTTTTCCTTGAAAACCCTAATTGTGGTCCAGATGAAATTGAAACTTGTGAATCAAGCTTCTTGGATCAATCCATTGTTGCAAATGGATCCATGTAGTGCATGGGAGGCCCTCAAATCATGTCTTGATATCTTGGCTCATGCTTTGTCCCAAAAGTCAACTTAGGGGTGAATTAGGTCAAGAAACCCTAATTCCTGATTTTTGGGTAAATGCATCCCCTGAGGTTAAATTGACTTGATGCTTGGGTCCATGAGGTCCCTTGGAGTATCTTGGGTTGTGCTTTGAAGCATTGGCTCGTTCCCAGATGAAAATTTTCAGCTGGAGGCCTCAGTCGACCAAAACCCAAATTTGGTGACACTGGCGATCTTAAGGCTTGATCCACTTGAAATGTTACAACCTTGAGCTTGATTCTTGATGCGAGAGTCCTCTTGATCCTTTATGGGGTTTGAGAGTTTAGACAAGTTGAAGATCATGTCATTCCTTGATTGATCCTTTGTCTAAGGCTCTGAGAGTGCTTGAAACCCTAATTCTTGATTGTGGTGAATGCTCAAACATCTCTGAGGATATTGATTGAGGCATGTTGGTTCATCCATATTGTGGTAATGATTTGCACAATGATGGGAAATCTTAATGGTCAAAATTTGGGGTATGACACCAACGCATCTCAAAGGTCTTTCTTCTCAACATGCATGAGAGGTGTATGATCAGTGGACTTCAAAGGAATGCATATTTCAAAGAGTTCAAGTTGTGATGCTTACCTCTTTGGGAGCATTTTGTGCTATCTGCAAAGTTCCTTATGCCAGAAGTAGTTTGATGCTTTAGACACTCTTAATTGATCCCTTAGAAGCTTTTAGAATGATCACCACCAGCTGGAATCCTCAGGAACAAGTTTGAGCTATTTCTTGCAAAAGGGGAAAAAGTGACCAATATGGCAACTCTCTCAAATGGTGTTCCAAATATGGGGAACCATTTGGGACAGTTCAAGGATGATATTTGGAGTGTGTTTGGGGTTTTATCTGGGTTTGAAAGTGACTGAATCAAGACATGGCTTGAAAAATGCAAAAAACTCCAATTTTCAGGTTTCGAGAGGGGACTTTGTGATTTTGGTGTTACAGGTCACATATGAGAGTTTGGACAGCTTAGATATGACATATTGGATGTGTTTGGATCATGAGCTATGATGGAATTGCTCTCTAACTCAAAAACTCAGATATGCCTTGCAAAAGAATGCATTTTGGCCTAAAGAGAGGGATTTTGAGGAAAACATCAGTTTGGGTGCTTTGGTGTGCTCAAACTAATCACAATTGAGCTCTATTTATGGTGTGTCAAGTTTGTTTTGGCATCAATAGTGAATAGAGGCTGCAGCAGGCCTTTGGCCAATGTTATACAAAAGGAATCTCAAGTCTCCTCTAGCCATTGACTTGAGATTAGAGCACAGGCTTTGTAGCTTTTGTTCAGAGATAAACTTGGACTGAATTCAGTTGGAATAGGCTCAGTTCATGCCACCTTGGTGCATCCACTGAATGCTTGGATACAAAATTGGAGTCTTGGCACTTTTAGCTCTTTTAGGTTTGGCATGGCTACTTATAGATTCTTGGACTTTGGAGGCTTGGAGATCAGATCACCCCCCTTGGATATTATCCTCTAATGTGTCTAAATTTATGACAACGCTTGGATTTATCAGATTTGGACAAATCGAGCAAAATGCACAAGTTTTTCCTTGTAAAAACCAGTTCAGGATGCCATGTTCCAAGGGTTGTATATCCTTGCTCAAATGGAATTTGGAGATGAGCTGGTACTTGTTGGAAAGCCCTCATGGCATACTTCAACTTTGATGTTTACCCCTAGACCTGGTTTGACTTGGATCAAGGTGAAAACTACCCCTACATTTTGGATAAAGTAAGGCAGATTCTAACTTAGTGAAAATTTCACTAAGTGTTGGAAAAATGTCATTTTCATGTTTTCAGCCATTTTGATCACTCCATAACTAAAAATCCATGAAGAATTGGAATGAGATGTAGTTGACACTTTTAAAGTGTGCAATGAGAGCTACAAATCCAGCTTTGGACCATCCAAAATGGTTGCTTGGATCTCAAGTTATGGTCCTTGGAAGTTGGGACCCTAGCCACTTTGTTCCATAACTTAGAAAAATTCTAAGTTTTTTTATGGTTACCCCTTTTACAAGTTAACTCACTTTCTTTGATTTTTCTTGATGAATGATGATTCAAATCATATATTAACATTGTTTTAGGGTCAAAGAACCTTGGTTGACCAAAAATTCAAAAAGTCAAACTTTGGATTTTTGTACAGTTGACTTTTTATCGGATGAAATCCAAACTGTGCGATCCTTTGTGAGATCAAGTCCTTGACCTAAATTTAACCTAATGGATATATTCCATAGGTGTTATAGGGTGTATTGAATCATGTCCCAAGGTTTGTGAGCATGTTCTGGTCTAAAGTCAAAGATACAATTGACTTTTTCCTTGAAAACCCTAATTGTGGTCCAGATGAAATTGAAACTTGTGAATCAAGCTTCTTGGATCAATCCATTGTTGCAAATGGATCCATGTAGTGCATGGGAGGCCCTCAAATCATGTCTTGATATCTTGGCTCATGCTTTGTCCCAAAAGTCAACTTAGGGGTGAATTAGGTCAAGAAACCCTAATTCCTGATTTTTGGGTAAATGCATCCCCTGAGGTTAAATTGACTTGATGCTTGGGTCCATGAGGTCCCTTGGAGTATCTTGGGTTGTGCTTTGAAGCATTGGCTCGTTCCCAGATGAAAATTTTCAGCTGGAGGCCTCAGTCGACCAAAACCCAAATTTGGTGACACTGGCGATCTTAAGGCTTGATCCACTTGAAATGTTACAACCTTGAGCTTGATTCTTGATGCGAGAGTCCTCTTGATCCTTTATGGGGTTTGAGAGTTTAGACAAGTTGAAGATCATGTCATTCCTTGATTGATCCTTTGTCTAAGGCTCTGAGAGTGCTTGAAACCCTAATTCTTGATTGTGGTGAATGCTCAAACATCTCTGAGGATATTGATTGAGGCATGTTGGTTCATCCATATTGTGGTAATGATTTGCACAATGATGGGAAATCTTAATGGTCAAAATTTGGGGTATGACACCAACGCATCTCAAAGGTCTTTCTTCTCAACATGCATGAGAGGTGTATGATCAGTGGACTTCAAAGGAATGCATATTTCAAAGAGTTCAAGTTGTGATGCTTACCTCTTTGGGAGCATTTTGTGCTATCTGCAAAGTTCCTTATGCCAGAAGTAGTTTGATGCTTTAGACACTCTTAATTGATCCCTTAGAAGCTTTTAGAATGATCACCACCAGCTGGAATCCTCAGGAACAAGTTTGAGCTATTTCTTGCAAAAGGGGAAAAAGTGACCAATATGGCAACTCTCTCAAATGGTGTTCCAAATATGGGGAACCATTTGGGACAGTTCAAGGATGATATTTGGAGTGTGTTTGGGGTTTTATCTGGGTTTGAAAGTGACTGAATCAAGACATGGCTTGAAAAATGCAAAAAACTCCAATTTTGAGGTTTCGAGAGGGGACTTTGTGATTTTGGTGTTACAGGTCACATATGAGAGTTTGGACAGCTTAGATATGACATATTGGATGTGTTTGGATCATGAGCTATGATGGAATTGCTCTCTAACTCAAAAACTCATATATGCCTTGCAAAAGAAGGCATTTTGGCCTAAAGAGAGGGATTTTGAGGAAAACATCAGTTTGGGTGCTTTGGTGTGCTCAAACTAATCACAATTGAGCTCTATTTATGGTGTGTCAAGTTTGTTTTGGCATCAATAGTGAATAGAGGCTGCAGCAGGCCTTTGGCCAATGTTATACAAAAGGAATCTCAAGTCTCCTCTAGCCATTGACTTGAGATTAGAGCACAGGCTTTGTAGCTTTCGTTCAGAGATAAACTTGGACTGAATTCAGTTGGAATAGGCTCAGTTCATGCCACCTTGGTGCATCCACTGAATGCTTGGATACAAAATTGGAGTCTTGGCACTTTTAGCTCTTTTAGGTTTGGCATGGCTACTTATAGATTCTTGGACTTTGGAGGCTTGGAGATCAGATCACCCCCCATGGATATTATCCTCTAATGTGTCTAAATTTATGACAACGCTTGGATTTATCAGATTTGGACAAATCGAGCAAAATGCACAAGTTTTTCCTTCTAAAAACCAGTTCAGGATGCCATGTTCCAAGGGTTGTATATCCTTGCTCAAATGGAATTTGGAGATGAGCTGGTACTTGTTGGAAAGCCCTCATGGCATACTTCAACTTTGATGTTTACCCCTAGACCTGGTTTGACTTGGATCAAGGTGAAAACTACCCCTACATTTTGGAAAAAGTAAGGCAGATTCTAACTTAGTGAAAATTTCACTAAATGTTGGAAAAATGTCATTTTCATGTTTTCAGCCATTTTGATCACTCCATAACTAAAAATCCATGAAGAATTGGAATGAGATGTAGTTGACACTTTTAAAGTGTGCAATGAGAGTTACAAATCCAGCTTTGGACCATCCAAAATGGTTGCTTGGATCTCAAGTTATGGTCCTTGGAAGTTGGTACCCTAGCCACTTTGTTCCATAACTTAGAAAAATTCTAAGTTTTTTTATGGTTACCCCTTTTACAAGTTAACTCACTTTCTTTGATTTTTCTTGATGAATGATGATTCAAATCATATATTAACATTGTTTTAGGGTCAAAGAACCTTGGTTGACCAAAAATTCAAAAAGTCAAACTTTGGATTTTAGTACAGTTGACTTTTTATCGGATGAAATCCAAACTGTGCGATCCTTTGTGAGATCAAGTCCTTGACCTAAATTTAACCTAATGGATATATTCCATAGGTGTTATAGGGTGTATTGAATCATGTCCCAAGGTTTGTGAGCATGTTCTGGTCTAAAGTCAAAGACACAATTGACTTTTTCCTTGAAAACCCTAATTGTGGTCCTGATGAAATTGAAACTTGTGAATCAAGCTTCTTGGATCAATCCATTGTTGCAAATGGATCCATGTAGTGCATGGGAGGCCCTCAAATCATGTCTTGATATCTTGGCTCATGCTTTGTCCCAAAAGTCAACTTAGGGGTGAATTAGGTCAAGAAACCCTAATTCCTGATTTTTGGGTAAATGCATCCCCTGAGGTTAAATTGACTTGATGCTTGGGTCCATGAGGTCCCTTGGAGTATCTTGGGTTGTGCTTTGAAGCATTGGCTCGTTCCCAGATGAAAATTTTCAGCTGGAGGCCTCAGTCGACCAAAACCCAAATTTGGTGACACTGGCGATCTTGAGGCTTGATCCACTTGAAATGTTACAACCTTGAGCTTGATTCTTGATGCGAGAGTCCTCTTGATCCTTTATGGGGTTTGAGAGTTTAGACAAGTTGAAGATCATGTCATTCCTTGATTGATCCTTTGTCTAAGGCTCTGAGAGTGCTTGAAACCCTAATTCTTGATTGTGGTGAATGCTCAAACATCTCTGAGGATATTGATTGAGGCATGTTGGTTCATCCATATTGTGGTAATGATTTGCACAATGATGGGAAATCTTAATGGTCAAAATTTGGGGTATGACACCAACGCATCTCAAAGGTCTTTCTTCTCAACATGCATGAGAGGTGTATGATCAGTGGACTTCAAAGGAATGCATATTTCAAAGAGTTCAAGTTGTGATGCTTACCTCTTTGGGAGCATTTTGTGCTATCTGCAAAGTTCCTTGTGCCAGAAGTAGTTTGATGCTTTAGACACTCTCAATTGATCCCTTAGAAGCTTTTAGAATAATCACCACCAGCTGGAATCCTCAGGAACAAGTTTGAGCTATTTCTTGCAAAAGGGGAAAAAGTGACCAATATGGCAACTCTCTCAAATGGTGTTCCAGATATGGGGAACCATTTGGGACAGTTCAAGGATGATATTTGGAGTGTGTTTGGGGTTTTATCTGGGTTTGAAAGTGACTGAATCAAGACATGGCTTGAAAAATGCAAAAAACTCCAATTTTGAGGTTTCGAGAGGGGACTTTGTGATTTTGGTGTTACAGGTCACATATGAGAGTTTGGACAGCTTAGATATGACATATTGGATGTGTTTGGATCATGAGCTATGATGGAATTGCTCTCTAACTCAAAAACTCATATATGCCTTGCAAAAGAAGGCATTTTGGCCTAAAGAGAGGGATTTTGAGGAAAACATCAGTTTGGGTGCTTTGGTGTGCTCAAACTAATCACAATTGAGCTCTATTTATGGTGTGTCAAGTTTGTTTTGGCATCAATAGTGAATAGAGGCTGCAGCAGGCCTTTGGCCAATGTTATACAAAAGGAATCTCAAGTCTCCTCTAGCCATTGACTTGAGATTAGAGCACAGGCTTTGTAGCTTTCGTTCTGAGATAAACTTGGACTGAATTCAGTTGGAATAGGCTTAGTTCATGCCACCTTGGTGCATCCACTGAATGCTTGGATACAAAATTGGAGTCTTGGCACTTTTAGCTCTTTTAGGTTTGGCATGGCTACTTATAGATTCTTGGACTTTGGAGGCTTGGAGATCAGATCACCCCCCTTGGATATTATCCTCTAATGTGTCTAAATTTATGACAACGCTTGGATTTATCAGATTTGGACAAATCGAGCAAAATGCACAAGTTTTTCCTTGTAAAAACCAGTTCAGGATGCCATGTTCCAAGGGTTGTATATCCTTGCTCAAATGGAATTTGGAGATGAGCTGGTACTTGTTGGAAAGCCCTCATGGCATACTTCAACTTTGATGTTTACCCCTAGACCTGGTTTGACTTGGATCAAGGTGAAAACTACCCCTACATTTTGGAAAAAGTAAGGCAGATTCTAACTTAGTGAAAATTTCACTAAGTGTTGGAAAAATGTCATTTTCATGTTTTCAGCCATTTTGATCACTCCATAACTAAATATCCATGAAGAATTGGAATGAGATGTAGTTGACACTTTTAAAGTGTGCAATGAGAGCTACAAATCCAGCTTTGGACCATCCAAAATGGTTGCTTGGATCTCAAGTTATGGTCCTTGGAAGTTGGTACCCTAGCCACTTTGTTCCATAACTTAAAAAAATTTTAAGTTTTTTTATGGTTACCCCTTTTACAAGTTAACTCACTTTCTTTGATTTTTCTTGATGAATGATGATCAAATCATATATTAACATTGTTTTAGGGTCAAAGAACCTTGGTTGACCAAAAATTCAAAAAGTCAAACTTTGGATTTTTGTAAAGTTGACTTTTTATCGGATGAAATCCAAACTGTGCGATCCTTTGTGAGGTCAAGTCCTTGACCTAAATTTAACCTAATGGATATATTCCATAGGTGTTATAGGGTGTATTGAATCATGTCTCAAGGTTTGTGAGCATGTTCTGGTCTAAAGTCAAAGATACAATTGACTTTTTCCTTGAAAACCCTAATTGTGGTCCAGATGAAATTGAAACTTGTGAATCAAGCTTCTTGGATCAATCCATTGTTGCAAATGGATCCATGTAGTGCATGGGAGGCCCTCAAATCATGTCTTGATATCTTGGCTCATGCTTTCTCCTAAAAGTCAACTTAGGGGTGAATTAGGTCAAGAAACCCTAATTCCTGATTTTTGGGTAAATGTATCCCCTGAGGTTAAATTGACTTGATGCTTGGGTCCATGAGGTCCCTTGGAGTATCTTGGGTTGTGCTTTGAAGCATTGGCTCGTTCCCAGATGAAAATTTTCAGCTGGAGGCCTCAGTCGACCAAAACCCAAATTTGGTGACACTGGCGATCTTGAGGCATGATCCACTTGAAATGTTACAACCTTGAGCTTGATTCTTGATCCGAGAGTCCTCTTGATCCTTTATGGGGTTTGAGAGTTTAGACAAGTTGAAGATCATGTCATTCATTGATTGATCCTTTGTCTAAGGCTCTGAGAGGGCTTGAAACCCTAATTCTTGATTGTGGTGAATGCTCAAACATCTTTGAGGATATTGATTGAGGCATGTTGGTTCATCCATATTGTGGTAATGATTTGCACAATGATGGGAAATCTTAATGGTCAATATTTGGGGTATGACACCAACGCATCTCAAAGGTCTTTCTTCTCAACATGCATGAGAGGTGTATGATCAGTGGACTTCAAAGGAATGCATATTTCAAAGAGTTCAAGTTGTGATGCTTACCTCTTTGGGAGCATTTTGTGCTATCTGTAAAGTTCCTTGTGCCAGAAGTAGTTTGATGCTTTAGACACTCTCAATTGATCCCTTAGAAGCTTTTAGAATGATCACCACCAGCTGGAATCCTCAGGAACAAGTTTGAGCTCTTTCTTGCAAAAGGGGAAAAAGTGACCAATATGGAAACTCTCTCAACGGTGTTCCAGATATGGGGAACCATTTGGGACAGTTCAAGGATGATATTTGGAGTGTGTTTGGGGTTTTATCTGGGTTTGAAAGTGACTGAATCAAGACATGGCTTGAAAAATGCAAAAAACTCCAATTTTGAGGTTTCGAGAGGGGACTTTGTGATTTTGGTGTTACAGGTCACATATGAGAGTTTGGACACCTTAGATATGACATATTGGATGTGTTTGGATCATGAGCTGTGATGGAATTTCTCTCTAACTCAAAAACTCAGATATGCCTTGCAAAAGACGGCATTTTGGCCTAAAGAGAGGGATTTTGAGGAAAGCATCAGTTTGGGTGCTTTGGTGTGCTCAAACTAATCACAGTTGAGCTCTATTTATGGTGTGTCAAGTTTGTTTTGGCATCAATAGTGAATAGAGGCTGCAGCAGGCCTTTGGCCAATGTTATACAAAAGGAATCTCAAGTCTTCTCTAGCCATTGACTTGAGATTAGAGCACAGGCTTTGTAGCTTTGGTTCAGCGATAAACTTGGACTGAATTCAGTTGGAATAGGCTCAGTTCATGCCACCTTGGTGCATCCATTGAATGCTTGGAAACAAAATTGGAGTCTTGGCACTTTTAGCTCTTTTAGGTTTGGCATGGCTACTTATAGATTCTTGGACTTTGGATGCTTGGAGATCAGATCACCCCCCTTGGATATTATCCTCTAATGTGTCTAAATTTATTACAAGGCTTGGATTTATCAGATTTGGACAAATCGAGCAAAATGCACAAGTTCTGCCTTGTAAAAACCAGTTCAGGATGCCATGTTCCAAGGGTTGTATATCCTTGCTCAAATGGAATTTGGAGATGAGTTGGTACTTGTTGGAAAGCCCTCATGGCATACTTTAACTTTGATGTTTACCCCTAGACCTGGTTTGACTTGGATCAAGGTGAAAACTACCCCTACATTTTGGAAAAAGTAAGGCAGATTCTGACTTAGTGAAAATTTCACTAAGTGTTGGAAAAATGTCATTTTCATGTTTTCAGCCATTTTGATCACTCCATAACTAAAAATCCATGAAGAATTAGAATGAGATGTAGTTGACACTTTTAAAGTATGCAATGAGAGCTACAAATCCAGCTTTGGACCATCCAAAATGGTTGCTTGGATCTCAAGTTATGGTCCTTGGAAGTTGGTACCCTAACCACTTTGTTCCATAACTTAGAAAAATTCTAAGTTTTTTTATGGTTACCCCTTTTAGAAGTTAACTCACTTTCTTTGATTTTTCTTGATGAATGATGATTCAAATCACATATTAACATTGTTTTAGGGTCAAAGAACCTTGGTTGACCAAAAATTCAAAAAGTCAAACTTTGGATTTTAGTACAGTTGACTTTTTATCGGATGAAATCCAAACTGTGCGATCCTTTGTGAGATCAAGTCCTTGACCTAAATTAAACCTAATGGATATATTCCATAGGTGTTATAGGGTGTATTGAATCATGTCCCAAGGTTTGTGAGCATGTCCTGGTCTAAAGTCAAAGATACAATTGACTTTTTCCTTGAAAACCCTAATTGTGGTCCATATGAAATTGAAACTTGTGAATCAAGCTTCTTGGATCAATCCATTGTTGCAAATGGATCCATGTAGTGTATTGGAGGCCCTCAAATCATGTCTTGATATCTTGGCTCATGCTTTGTCCCAAAAGTCAACTTAGGGGTGAATTAGGTCAAGAAACCCTAATTCCTGATTTTTGGGTAAATGCATCCCCTGAGGTTAAATTGACTTGATGCTTGGGTCCATGAGGTCCTTTGGAGTATCTTGGGTTGTGCTTTGAAGCATTGGCTCGTTCCCAGATGAAAACTTTCAGCTTGAGGCCTCAGTCGACCAAAACCCAAATTTGGTGACACTGGCGATCTTAAGGCTTGATCTACTTGAAATGTTACAACCTTGAGCTTGATTCTTGATGCGGGAGTCCTCTTGATCCTTTATGGGGTTTGAGAGTTTAGACAAGTTGAAGATCATGTCATTCCTTGATTGATCCTTTGTCTAAGGCTCTGAGAGTGCTTGAAGCCCTAATTCTTGATTGTGGTGAATTCTCAAACATCTCTGAGGATATTGATTGAGGCATGTTGGTTCATCCATATTGTGGTAATGATTTGCACAATGATGGGAAATCTTAATGGTCAAAATTTGGGGTATGACACCAACGCATATCAAAGGTCTTTCTTCTCAACATGCATGAGAGGTGTATGATCAGTGGACTTCAAAGGAATGCATATTTCAAAGAGTTCAAGTTGTGATGCTTACCTCTTTGGGAGCATTTTGTGCTATCTGCAAAGTTCCTTGTGCCAGAAGTAGTTTGATGCTTTAGACACTCTCAATTGATCCCTTAGAAGCTTTTAGAATGATCACCACCAGCTGGAACCCTCAGGAACAAGTTTGAGCTCTTTCTTGCAAAAGGGGAAAAAGTGACCAATATGGCAACTCTCTCAATTGGTGTTCCAGATATGGGGAACCATTTGGGACAGTTCAAGGATGATATTTGGAGTGTGTTTGGGGTTTTATCTGGGTTTGAAAGTGACTGAATCAAGACATGGCTTGAAAAATGCAAAAAATTCCAATTTTGAGGTTTCGAGAGAGGACTTTGTGATTTTGGTGTTACAGGTCACATATGAGAGTTTGGACAGCTTAGATATGACATATTGGATGTGTTTGGATCATGAGCTGTGATGGAATTGCTCTCTAACTCAAAAACTCAGATATGCCTTGCAAAAGAAGGCATTTTGGCCTAAAGAGAGGGATTTTGAGGAAAGCATTAGTTTAGGTGCTTTGGTGTGCTCAAACTAATCACAATTGAGCTCTATTTATGGTGGGTCAAGTTTGTTTTGGCATCAATAGTGAATAGAGGCTGCAGCAGGCCTTTGGCCAATGTTATACAAAAGGAATCTCAAGTCTCCTCTAGCCATTGACTTGAGATTAGAGCACATGCTTTGTAGCTTTGGTTCAGAGATAAACTTGGACTGAATTCAGTTGGAATAGGCTCAGTTCATGCCACCTTGGTGCATCCATTGAATGCTTGGAAACAAAATTGGAGTCTTGGCACTTTTAGCTCTTTTAGGTTTGGCATGGCTACTTATAGATTCTTGGACTTTGGAGGCTTGGAGATCAGATCACCCCCCTTGGATATTATCCTCTAATGTGTCTAAATTTATGACAAGGCTTGGATTTATCAGATTTGGACAAATCGAGCAAAATGCACAAGTTCTGCCTTGTAAAAACCAGTTCAGGATGCCATGTTCCAAGGGTTGTATATCCTTGCTCAAATGGAATTTGGAGATGAGCTGGTACTTGTTGGAAAGCCCTCATGGCATACTTCAACTTTGATGTTTACCCCTAGACCTGGTTTGACTTCGATCAAGGTGAAAACTACCCCTACATTTTGGAAAAAGTAAGGCAGATTCTGACTTAGTGAAAATTTCACTAAGTGTTGGAAAAATGTCATTTTCATGTTTTCAGCCATTTTGATCACTCCATAACTAAAAATCCATGAAGAATTGGAATGAGATGTAGTTGACACTTTTAAAGTGTGCAATGAGAGCTACAAATCCCGCTTTGGACCATCCAAAATGGTTGCTTGGATCTCAAGTTATGGTCCTTGGAAGTTGGTGCCCTAGCCACTTTGTTCCATAACTTAGAAAAATTCTAAGTTTTTTTATGGTTACCCCTTTTACAAGTTAACTCACTTTCTTTGATTTATCTTGATGAATGATGATTCAAATCACATATTAACATTGTTTTAGGGTCAAAGAACCTTGGTTGACCAAAAATTCAAAAAGTCAAACTTTGGATTTTTGTACAGTTGACTTTTTATCGGATGAAATCCAAACTGTGCGATCCTTTGTGAGATCAAGTCCTTGACCTAAATTAAACGTAATGGATATATTCCATAGGTGTTATAGGGTGTATTGAATCATGTCCCAAGGTTTGTGAGCATGCCCTCGTTAAAGTCAAAGATACAATTGACTTTTTCCTTGAAAACCCTAATTGTGGTCCAGATGAAATTGAAACTTGGGAATCAAGCTTCTTGGATCAATCCATTGTTGCAAATGGATCCATGTAGTGTATTGGAGGCCCTCAAATCATGTCTTGATATCTTGGCTCATGCTTTGTCCCAAAAGTCAACTTAGGGGTGAATTAGGTCAAGAAACCCTAATTCCTGATTTTTGGGTAAATGCATCCCCTGAGGTTAAATTGACTTGATGCTTGGGTCCATGAGGTCCCTTGGAGTATCTTGGGTTGTGCTTTGAAGCATTGGCTCGTTCCCAGATGAAAATTTTCAGCTGGAGGCCTCAATCGACCAAAACCCAAATTTGGTGACACTGGCGATCTTGAGGCTTGATCCACTTGAAATGTTACAACCTTGAGCTTGATTCTTGATGCGGGAGTACTCTTGATCCTTTATGGGGTTTGAGAGTTTAGACAAGTTGAAGATCATGTCATTCCTTGATTGATCCTTTGTCTAAGGCTCTGAGAGGGCTTGAAACCCTAATTCCTTATTGTGGTGAATGCTCAAACATCATTGAGGATATTGATTGAGGCATGTTGGTTCATCCATATTATGGTAATGATTTGCACAATGATGGGAAATCTTAATGGTCAAAATTTGGGGTATGACACCAACGCATCTCAAAGGTCTTTCTTCTCAACATGCATGAGAGGTGTATGATCAGTGGACTTCAAAGGAATGCATATTTCAAAGAGTTCAAGTTGTGATGCTTACCTCTTTGGGATCATTTTGTGCTATCTACAAAATTCCTTGTACCAGAAGTAGTTTGATGCTTTAGACACTCTCAATTGATCCCTTTGAAGCTTTTAGAATGATCACCTCCAGCTGGAATCCTCAGGAACAAGTTTGAGCTCTTTCTTGCAAAAGGGGAAAAAGTGACCAATATGGCAACTCTCTCAAATGGTGTTCCAGATATGGGGAACCATTTGGGACAGTTCAAGGATGATATTTGGAGTGTGTTTGGGGTTTTATCTGGGTTTGAAAGTGACTGAATCAAGACATGGCTTGAAAAATGCAAAAAAGTCCAATTTTGAGGTTTCGAGAGGGGACTTTGTGATTTTGGTGTTACAGGTCACATATGAGAGTTTGGACAGCTTAGATATGACATATTGGATGTGTTTGGATCATGAGCTATGATGGAATTTCTCTCTAACTCAAAAACTCAGATATGCCTTGCAAAAGAAGGCATTTTGGCCTAAAGAGATGGATTTTGAGGAAAGCATCAGTTTGGGTGCTTTGGTGTGCTCAAACTAATCACAATTGAGCCCTATTTATGGTGTGTCAAGTTTGTTTTGGCATCAATAGTGAATAGAGGCTGCAGCAGGCCTTTGGCCAATGTTATACAAAAGGAATCTCAAGTCTCCTCTAGCCATTGACTTGAGATTAGAGCACAGGCTTTGTAGCTTTGGTTCAGAGATAAACTTGGACTGAATTCAGTTGGAATAGGCTCAGTTCATGCCACCTTGGTGCATCCTTTAAATGCTTGGAAACAAAATTGGAGTCTTGGCACTTTTAGCTCTTTTAGGTTTGGCATGGCTACTTATAGATTCTTGGACTTTGGAGGCTTGGAGATCAGATCACCCCCCTTGGATATTATCCTCTAATGTGTCTAAATTTATGACAAGGATTGGATTTATCAGATTTGGACAAATCGAGCAAAATGCACAAGTTCTGCCTTGTAAAAACCAGTTCAGGATGCCATGTTCCAAGGGTTGTATATCCTTGCTCAAATGGAATTTGGAGATGAGCTGGTACTTGTTGGAAAGCCCTCATGGCATACTTCAACTTTGATGTTTACCCCTAGACCTGGTTTGACTTGGATCAAGGTGAAAACTGCCCCTACATTTTGGAAAAAGTAAGGCAGATTCTGACTTAGTGAAAATTTCACTAAGTGTTGGAAAAATGTCATTTTCATGTTTTCAGCCATTTTGATCACTCCATAACTAAAAATCCATGAAGAATTGGAATGAGATGTAGTTGACACTTTTAAAGTGTGCAATGAGAGCTACAAATCCAGCTTTGGACCATCCAAAATGGTTGCTTGGATCTCAAGTTATGGTCCTTGGAAGTTGGTACCCTAGCCACTTTGTTCCATAACTTAGAAAAATTCTAAGTTTTTTTATGGTTACCCCTTTTACAAGTTAACTCACTTTCTTTGATTTTTCTTGATGAATGATGATTCAAATCACATATTAACATTGTTTTAGGGTCAAAGAACCTTGGTTGACCAAAAATTCAAAAAGTCAAACTTTGGATTTTTGTACAATTGACTTTTTATCGGATGAAATCCAAACTGTGCGATCCTTTGTGAGATCAAGTGCTTGACCTAAATTAAACCTAATGGATATATTCCATAGGTGTTATAGGGTGTATTGAATCATGTCCCAAGGTTTGTGAGCATGTCCTGGTCTAAAGTCAAAGATACAATTGACTTTTTCCTTGAAAACCCTAATTGTGGTCCAGATGAAATTGAAACTTGTGAATCAAGCTTCTTGGATCAATCCATTGTTGAAAATGGATCCATGTAGTGTATTGGAGGCCCTCAAATCATGTCTTGATATCTTGGCTCATGCTTTGTCCCAAAAGTCAACTTAGGGGTGAATTAGGTCAAGAAACCCTAATTCCTGATTTTTGGGTAAATGCATCCCCTGAGGTTAAATTGACTTGATGCTTGGGTCCATGAGGTCCCTTGGAGTATCTTGGGTTGTGCTTTGAAGCATTGGCTCGTTCCCAGATGAAAATTTTCAGCTGGAGGCCTCAGTCGACCAAAACCCAAATTTGGTGACACTGGCGATCTTGAGGCTTGATCCACTTGAAATGTTGCAACCTTGAGCTTGATTCTTGATGCGGGAGTCCTCTTGATCCTTTATGGGGTTTGAGAGTTTAGACAAGTTGAAGATCATGTCATTCCTTGATTGATCCTTTGTCTAAGGCTCTGAGAGGGCTTGAAACCCTAATTCCTTATTGTGGTGAATGCTCAAACATCTTTGAGGATATTGATTGAGGCATGTTGGTTCATCCATATTGTGGTAATGATTTGCACAATGATGGGAAATCTTAATGGTCAAAATTTGGGGTATGACACCAACGCATCTCAAAGGTGTTTCTTCTCAACATGCATGAGAGGTGTATGATCAGTGGACTTCAAAGGAATGCATATTTCAAAGAGTTCAAGTTGTGATGCTTACCTCTTTGGGATCATTTTGTGCTATCTACAAAATTCCTTGTGCCAGAAGTAGTTTGATGCTTTAGACACTCTCAATTGATCCCTTTGAAGCTTTTAGAATGATCACCACCAGCTGGAATCCTCAGGAACAAGTTTGAGCTCTTTCTTGCAAAAGGGGAAAAAGTGACCAATATGGCAACTCTCTCAAATGGTGTTCCAGATATGGGGAACCATTTGGGACAGTTCAAGGATGATATTTGGAGTGTGTTTGGGGTTTTATCTGGGTTTGAAAGTGACTGAATCAAGACATGGCTTGAAAAATGCAAAAAAGTTCAATTTTGAGGTTTCGAGAGGGGACTTTGTGATTTTGGTGTTACAGGTCACATATGAGAGTTTGGACAGCTTAGATATGACATATTGGATGTGTTTGGATCATGAGCTATGATGGAATTGCTCTCTAACTCAAAAACTCAGATATGCCTTGCAAAAGAAGGCATTTTGGCCTAAAGAGATGGATTTTGAGGAAAGCATCAGTTTGGGTGCTTTGGTGTGCTCAAACTAATCACAATTGAGCCCTATTTATGCTGTGTCAAGTTTGTTTTGGCATCAATAGTGAATAGAGGCTGCAGCAGGCCTTTGGCCAATGTTATACAAAAGGAATCTCAAGTCTCCTCTAGCCATTGACTTGGGATTAGAGCACAGGCTTTGTAGCTTTGGTTCAGAGATAAACTTGGACTGAATTCAGTTGGAATAGGCTCAATTCATGCCACCTTGGTGCATCCTTTAAATGCTTGGAAACAAAATTGGAGTCTTGGCACTTTTAGCTCTTTTAGGTTTGGCATGGCTACTTATAGATTCTTGGACTTTGGAGGCTTGGAGATCAGATCACCCCCTTGGATATTATCCTCTAATGTGTCTAAATTTATGACAAGGCTTGGATTTATCAGATTTGGACAAATCGAGTAAAATGCACAAGTTCTTCCTTGTAAAAACCAGTTCAAGATGCCATGTTCCAAGGGTTGTATATCCTTGCTCAAATGGAATTTGGAGATGAGCTGGTACTTGTTGGAAAGCCCTCATGGCATACTTCAACTTTGATGTTTACCCCTAGACCTGGTTTGACTTGGATCAAGGTGAAAACTGCCCCTACATTTTGGAAAAAGTAAGGCAGATTCTGACTTAGTGAAAATTTCACTAAGTGTTGGAAAAATGTCATTTTCATGTTTTCAGCCATTTTGATCACTCCATAACTAAAAATCCATGAAGAATTGGAATGAGATGTAGTTGACACTTTTAAAGTGTGCAATGAGAGCTACAAATCCAGCTTTGGACCATCCAAAATGGTTGCTTGGATCTCAAGTTATGGTCCTTGGAAGTTGGTACCCTAGCCACTTTGTTCCATAACTTAGAAAAATTCTAAGTTTTTTTATGGTTACCCCTTTTACAAGTTAACTCACTTTCTTTGATTTTTCTTGATGAATGATGATTCAAATCACATATTAACATTGTTTTAGGGTCAAAGAACCTTGGTTGACCAAAAATTCAAAAAGTCAAACTTTGGATTTTTGTACAATTGACTTTTTATCGGATGAAATCCAAACTGTGCGATCCTTTGTGAGATCAAGTGCTTGACCTAAATTAAACCTAATGGATATATTCCATAGGTGTTATAGGGTGTATTGAATCATGTCCCAAGGTTTGTGAGCATGTCCTGGTCTAAAGTCAAAGATACAATTGACTTTTTCCTTGAAAACCCTAATTGTGGTCCAGATGAAATTGAAACTTGTGAATCAAGCTTCTTGGATCAATCCATTGTTGAAAATGGATCCATGTAGTGTATTGGAGGCCCTCAAATCATGTCTTGATATCTTGGCTCATGCTTTGTCCCAAAAGTCAACTTAGGGGTGAATTAGGTCAAGAAACCCTAATTCCTGATTTTTGGGTAAATGCATCCCCTGAGGTTAAATTGACTTGATGCTTGGGTCCATGAGGTCCCTTGGAGTATCTTGGGTTGTGCTTTGAAGCATTGGCTCGTTCCCAGATGAAAATTTTCAGCTGGAGGCCTCAGTCGACCAAAACCCAAATTTGGTGACACTGGCGATCTTGAGGCTTGATCCACTTGAAATGTTACAACCTTGAGCTTGATTCTTGATGCGGGAGTCCTCTTGATCCTTTATGGGGTTTGAGAGTTTAGACAAGTTGAAGATCATGTCATTCCTTGATTGATCCTTTGTCTAAGGCTCTGAGAGGGCTTGAAACCCTAATTCCTTATTGTGGTGAATGCTCAAACATCTTTGAGGATATTGATTGAGGCATGTTGGTTCATCCATATTGTGGTAATGATTTGCACAATGATGGGAAATCTTAATGGTCAAAATTTGGGGTATGACACCAACGCATCTCAAAGGTCTTTCTTCTCAACATGCATGAGTGGTGTATGATCAGTGGACTTCAAAGGAATGCATATTTCAAAGAGTTCAAGTTGTGATGCTTACCTCTTTGGGATCATTTTGTGCTATCTACAAAATTCCTTGTGCCAGAAGTAGTTTGATGCTTTAGACACTCTCAATTGATCCCTTTGAAGCTTTTAGAATGATCACCACCAGCTGGAATCCTCAGGAACAAGTTTGAGCTCTTTCTTGCAAAAGGGGAAAAAGTGACAAATATGGCAACTCTCTCAAATGGTGTTCCAGATATGGGGAACCATTTGGGACAGTTCAAGGATGATATTTGGAGTGTGTTTGGGGTTATATCTGGGTTTGAAAGTGACTGAATCAAGACATGGCTTGAAAAATGCAAAAAAGTCCAATTTTGAGGTTTCGAGAGGGGACTTTGTGATTTTGGTGTTACAGGTCACATATGAGAGTTTGGACAGCTTAGATATGACATATTGGATGTGTTTGGATCATGAGCTATGATGGAATTGCTCTCTAACTCAAAAACTCAGATATGCCTTGCAAAAGAAGGCATTTTGGCCTAAAGAGATGGATTTTGAGGAAAGCATCAGTTTGGGTGCTTTGGTGTGCTCAAACTAATCACAATTGAGCCCTATTTATGCTGTGTCAAGTTTGTTTTGGCATCAATAGTGAATAGAGGCTGCAGCAGGCCTTTGGCCAATGTTATACAAAAGGAATCTCAAGTCTCCTCTAGCCATTGACTTGAGATTAGAGCACAGGCTTTGTAGCTTTGGTTCAGAGATAAACTTGGACTGAATTCAGTTGGAATAGGCTCAATTCATGCCACCTTGGTGCATCCTTTAAATGCTTGGAAACAAAATTGGAGTCTTGGCACTTTTAGCTCTTTTAGGTTTGGCATGGCTACTTATAGATTCTTGGACTTTGGAGGCTTGGAGATCAGATCACCCCCCTTGGATATTATCCTCTAATGTGTCTAAATTTATGACAAGGCTTGGATTTATCAGATTTGGACAAATCGAGTAAAATGCACAAGTTCTGCCTTGTAAAAACCAGTTCAAGATGCCATGTTCCAAGGGTTGTATATCCTTGCTCAAATGGAATTTGGAGATGAGCTGGTACTTGTTGGAAAGCCCTCATGGCATACTTCAACTTTGATGTTTACCCCTAGACCTGGTTTGACTTGGATCAAGGTGAAAACTGCCCCTACATTTTGGAAAAAGTAAGGCAGATTCTGACTTAGTGAAAATTTCACTAAGTGTTGGAAAAATGTCATTTTCATGTTTTCAGCCATTTTGATCACTCCATAACTAAAAATCCATGAAGAATTGGAATGAGATGTAGTTGACACTTTTAAAGTGTGCAATGAGAGCTACAAATCCAGCTTTGGACCATCCAAAATGGTTGCTTGGATCTCAAGTTATGGTCCTTGGAAGTTGGTACCCTAGCCACTTTGTTCCATAACTTAGAAAAATTCTAAGTTTTTTTATGGTTACCCCTTTTACAAGTTAACTCACTTTCTTTGATTTTTCTTGATGAATGATGATTCAAATCACATATTAACATTGTTTTAGGGTCAAAGAACCTTGGTTGACCAAAAATTCAAAAAGTCAAACTTTGGATTTTTGTACAATTGACTTTTTATCGGATGAAATCCAAACTGTGCGATCCTTTGTGAGATCAAGTGCTTGACCTAAATTAAACCTAATGGATATATTCCATAGGTGTTATAGGGTGTATTGAATCATGTCCCAAGGTTTGTGAGCATGTCCTGGTCTAAAGTCAAAGATATAATTGACTTTTTCCTTGAAAACCCTAATTGTGGTCCAGATGAAATTGAAACTTGTGAATCAAGCTTCTTGGATCAATCCATTGTTGAAAATGGATCCATGTAGTGTATTGGAGGCCCTCAAATCATGTCTTGATATCTTGGCTCATGCTTTGTCCCAAAAGTCAACTTAGGGGTGAATTAGGTCAAGAAACCCTAATTCCTGATTTTTGGGTAAATGCATCCCCTGAGGTTAAATTGACTTGATGCTTGGGTCCATGAGGTCCCTTGGAGTATCTTGGGTTGTGCTTCGAAGCATTGGCTTGTTCCTAGATGAAAATTTTCAGCTGGAGGCCTCAGTCGACCAAAACCCAAATTTGGTGACACTGGCGATCTTGAGGCTTGATCCACTTGAAATGTTACAACCTTGAGCTTGATTCTTGATGCGGGAGTCCTCTTGATCCTTTATAGGGTTTGAGAGTTTAGACAAGTTGAAGATCATGTCATTCCTTGATTGATCCTTTGTCTAAGGCTCTGAGAGGGCTTGAAACCCTAATTCCTTATTGTGGTGAATGCTCAAACATCTTTGAGGATATTGATTGAGGCATGTTGGTTCATCCATATTGTGGTAATGATTTGCACAATGATGGGAAATCTTAATGGTCAAAATTTGGGGTATGACACCAACGCATCTCAAAGGTCTTTCTTCTCAACATGCATGAGAGGTGTATGATCAGTGGACTTCAAAGGAATGCATATTTCAAAGAGTTCAAGTTGTGATGCTTACCTCTTTGGGATCATTTTGTGCTATCTACAAAATTCCTTGTGCCAGAAGTAGTTTGATGCTTTAGACACTCTCAATTGATCCCTTTGAAGCTTTTAGAATGATCACCACCAGCTGGAATCCTCAGGAACAAGTTTGAGCTCTTTCTTGCAAAAGGGGAAAAAGTGACAAATATGGCAACTCTCTCAAATGGTGTTCCAGATATGGGGAACCATTTGGGATAGTTCAAGGATGATATTTGGAGTGTGTTTGGGGTTTTATCTGGGTTTGAAAGTGACTGAATCAAGACATGGCTTGAAAAATGCAAAAAAGTCCAATTTTGAGGTTTCGAGAGGGGACTTTGTGATTTTGGTGTTACAGGTCACATATGAGAGTTTGGACAGCTTAGATATGACATATTGGATGTGTTTGGATCATGAGCTATGATGGAATTGCTCTCTAACTCAAAAACTCAGATATGCCTTGCAAAAGAAGGCATTTTGGCCTAAAGAGATGGATTTTGAGGAAAGCATCAGTTTGGGTGCTTTGGTGTGCTCAAACTAATCACAATTGAGCCCTATTTATGGCGTGTCAAGTTTGTTTTGGCATCAATAGTGAATAGAGGCTGCAGCAGGCCTTTGGCCAATGTTATACAAAAGGAATCTCAAGTCTCCTCTAGCCATTGACTTGAGATTAGAGCACATGCTTTGTAGCTTTGGTTCAGAGATAAACTTGGACTGAATTCAGTTGGAATAGGCTCAATTCATGCCACCTTGGTGCATCCTTTAAATGCTTGGAAACAAAATTGGAGTCTTGGCACTTTTAGCTCTTTTAGGTTTGGCATGGCTACTTATAGATTCTTGGACTTTGGAGGCTTGGAGATCAGATCACCCCCCTTGGATATTATCCTCTAATGTGTCTAAATTTATGACAAGGCTTGGATTTATCAGATTTGGACAAATCGAGCAAAATGCACAAGTTCTGCCTTGTAAAAACCAGTTCAGGATGCCATGTTCCAAGGGTTGTATATCCTTGCTCAAATGGAATTTGGAGATGAACTGGTACTTGTTGGAAAGCCCTCATGGCATACTTCAACTTTGATGTTTACCCCTAGACCTGGTTTGACTTGGATCAAGGTGAAAACTGCCCCTACATTTTGGAAAAAGTAAGGCAGATTCTGACTTAGTGAAAATTTCACTAAGTGTTGGAAAAATGTCATTTTCATGTTTTCAGCCATTTTGATCACTCCATAACTAAAAATCCATGAAGAATTGGAATGAGATGTAGTTGACACTTTTAAAGTGTGCAATGAGAGCTACAAATCCAGCTTTGGACCATCCAAAATGGTTGCTTGGATCTCAAGTTATGGTCCTTGGAAGTTGGTACCCTAGCCACTTTGTTCCATAACTTAGAAAAATTCTAAGTTTTTTTATGGTTACCCCTTTTACAAGTTAACTCACTTTCTTTGATTTTTCTTGATGAATGATGATTCAAATCACATATTAACATTGTTTTAGGGTCAAAGAACCTTGGTTGACCAAAAATTCAAAAAGTCAAACTTTGGATTTTTGTACAATTGACTTTTTATCGGATGAAATCCAAACTGTGCGATCCTTTGTGAGATCAAGTGCTTGACCTAAATTAAACCTAATGGATATATTCCATAGGTGTTATAGGGTGTATTGAATCATGTCCCAAGGTTTGTGAGCATGTCCTGGTCTAAAGTCAAATATACAATTGACTTTTTCCTTGAAAACCCTAATTGTGGTCCAGATGAAATTGAAACTTGTGAATCAAGCTTCTTGGATCAATCCATTGTTGAAAATGGATCCATGTAGTGTATTGGAGGCCCTCAAATCATGTCTTGATATCTTGGCTCATGCTTTGTCCCAAAAGTCAACTTAGGGGTGAATTAGGTCAAGAAACCCTAATTCCTGATTTTTGGGTAAATGCATCCCCTGAGGTTAAATTGACTTGATGCTTGGGTCCATGAGGTCCCTTGGAGTATGTTGGGTTGTGCTTTGAAGCATTGGCTCGTTCCCAGATGAAAATTTTCAGCTGGAGGCCTCAGTCGACCAAAACCCAAATTTGGTGACACTGGCGATCTTGAGGCTTGATCCACTTGAAATGTTACAACCTTGAGCTTGATTCTTGATGCGGGAGTCCTCTTGATCCTTTATGGGGTTTGAGAGTTTAGACAAGTTGAAGATCATATCATTCCTTGATTGATCCTTTGTCTAAGGCTCTGAGAGGGCTTGAAACCCTAATTCCTTATTGTGGTGAATGCTCAAACATCTTTGAGGATATTGATTGAGGCATGTTGGTTCATCCATATTGTGGTAATGATTTGCACAATGATGGGAAATCTTAATGGTCAAAATTTGGGGTATGACACCAACGCATCTCAAAGGTCTTTCTTCTCAACATGCATGAGAGGTGTATGATCAGTGGACTTCAAAGGAATGCATATTTCAAAGAGTTCAAGTTGTGATGCTTACCTCTTTGGGATCATTTTGTGCTATCTACAAAATTCCTTGTGCCAGAAGTAGTTTGATGCTTTAGACACTCTCAATTGATCCCTTTGAAGCTTTTAGAATGATCACCACCAGCTGGAATCCTCAGGAACAAGTTTGAGCTCTTTCTTGCAAAAGGGGAAAAAGTGACCAATATGGCAACTCTCTCAAATGGTGTTCCAGATATGGGGAACCATTTGGGACAGTTCAAGGATGATATTTGGAGTGTGTTTGGGGTTTTATATGGGTTTGAAAGTGACTGAATCAAGACATGGCTTGAAAAATGCAAAAAAGTCCAATTTTGAGGTTTCGAGAGGGGACTTTGTGATTTTGGTGTTACAGGTCACATATGAGAGTTTGGACAGCTTAGATATGACATATTGGATGTGTTTGGATCATGAGCTATGATGGAATTGCTCTCTAACTCAAAAACTCAGATATGCCTTGCAAAAGAAGGTATTTTGGCCTAAAGAGATGGATTTTGAGGAAAGCATCAGTTTGGGTGCTTTGGTGTGCTCAAACTAATCACAATTGAGCCCTATTTATGGTGTGTCAAGTTTGTTTTGGCATCAATAGTGAATAGAGGCTGCAGCAGGCCTTTGGCCAATGTTATACAAAAGGAATCTCAAGTCTCCTCTAGCCATTGACTTGAGATTAGAGCACAGGCTTTGTAGCTTTGGTTCAGAGATAAACTTGGACTGAATTCAGTTGGAATAGGCTCAATTCATGCCACCTTGGTGCATCCTTTAAATGCTTGGAAACAAAATTGGATTCTTGGCACTTTTAGCTCTTTTAGGTTTGGCATGGCTACTTATAGATTCTTGGACTTTGGAGGCTTGGAGATCAGATCACCCCCCTTGGATATTATCCTCTAATGTGTCTAAATTTATGACAAGGCTTGGATTTATCAGATTTGGACAAATCGAGCAAAATGCACAAGTTCTGCCTTGTAAAAACCAGTTCAGGATGCCATGTTCCAAGGGTTGTATATCCTTGCTCAAATGGAATTTGGAGATGAGCTGGTACTTGTTGGAAAGCCCTCATGGCATACTTCAACTTTGATGTTTACCCCTAGACCTGGTTTGACTTGGATCAAGGTGAAAACTGCCCCTACATTTTGGAAAAAGTAAGGCAGATTCTGACTTAGTGAAAATTTCACTAAGTGTTGGAAAAATGTCATTTTCATGTTTTCAGCCATTTTGATCACTCCATAACTAAAAATCCATGAAGAATTGGAATGAGATGTAGTTGACACTTTTAAAGTGTGCAATGAGAGCTACAAATCCAGCTTTGGACCATCCAAAATGGTTGCTTGGATCTCAAGTTATGGTCCTTGGAAGTTGGTACCCTAGCCACTTTGTTCCATAACTTAGAAAAATTCTAAGTTTTTTTATGGTTACCCCTTTTACAAGTTAACTCACTTTCTTTGATTTTTCTTGATGAATGATGATTCAAATCACATATTAACATTGTTTTAGGGTCAAAGAACCTTGGTTGACCAAAAATTCAAAAAGTCAAACTTTGGATTTTTGTACAATTGACTTTTTATCGGATGAAATCCAAACTGTGCGATCCTTTGTGAGATCAAGTGCTTGACCTAAATTAAACCTAATGGATATATTCCATAGGTGTTATAGGGTGTATTGAATCATGTCCCAAGGTTTGTGAGCATGTCCTGGTCTAAAGTCAAAGATACAATTGACTTTTTCCTTGAAAACCCTAATTGTGGTCCAGATGAAATTGAAACTTGTGAATCAAGCTTCTTGGATCAATCCATTGTTGAAAATGGATCCATGTAGTGTATTGGAGGCCCTCAAATCATGTCTTGATATCTTGGCTCATGCTTTGTCCCAAAAGTCAACTTAGGGGTGAATTAGGTCAAGAAACCCTAATTCCTGATTTTTGGGTAAATGCATCCCCTGAGGTTAAATTGACTTGATGCTTGGGTCCATGAGGTCCCTTGGAGTATCTTGGGTTGTGCTTTGAAGCATTGGCTCGTTCCCAGATGAAAATTTTCAGCTGGAGGCCTCAGTCGACCAAAACCCAAATTTGGTGACACTGGCGATCTTGAGGCTTGATCCACTTGAAATGTTACAACCTTGAGCTTGATTCTTGATGCGGGAGTCCTCTTGATCCTTTATGGGGTTTGAGAGTTTAGACAAGTTGAAGATCATGTCATTCCTTGATTGATCCTTTGTCTAAGGCTCTGAGAGGGCTTGAAACCCTAATTCTTGATTGTGGTGAATGCTCAAACATCTTTGAGGATATTGATTGAGGCATGTTGGTTCATCCATATTGTGGTAATGATTTGCACAATGATGGGAAATCTTAATGGTCAAAATTTGGGGTATGACACCAACACATCTCAAAGGTCTTTCTTCTCAACATGCATGAGAGGTGTATGATCAGTGGACTTCAAAGGAATGCATATTTCAAAGAGTTCAAGTTGTGATGCTTACCTCTTTGGGATCATTTTGTGCTATCTACAAAATTCCTTGTGCCAGAAGTAGTTTGATGCTTTAGACACTCTCAATTGATCCCTTTGAAGCTTTTAGAATGATCACCACCAGCTGGAATCCTCAGGAACAAGTTTGAGCTCTTTCTTGCAAAAGGGGAAAAAGTGACAAATATGGCAACTCTCTCAAATGGTGTTCCAGATATGGGGAACCATTTGGGACAGTTCAAGGATGATATTTGGAGTGTGTTTGGGGTTTTATCTGGGTTTGAAAGTGACTGAATCAAGACATGGCTTGAAAAATGCAAAAAAGTCCAATTTTGAGGTTTCGAGAGGGGACTTTGTGATTTTGGTGTTACAGGTCACATATGAGAGTTTGGACAGCTTAGATATGACATATTGGATGTGTTTGGATCATGAGCTATGATGGAATTGCTCTCTAACTCAAAAACTCAGATATGCCTTGCAAAAGAAGGCATTTTGGCCTAAAGAGATGGATTTTGAGGAAAGCATCAGTTTGGGTGCTTTGGTGTGCTCAAACTAATCACAATTGAGCCCTATTTATGGTGTGTCAAGTTTGTTTTGGCATCAATAGTGAATAGAGGCTGCAGCAGGCCTTTGGCCAATGTTATACAAAAGGAATCTCAAGTCTCCTCTAGCCATTGACTTGAGATTAGAGCACAGGCTTTGTAGCTTTGGTTCAGAGATAAACTTGGACTGAATTCAGTTGGAATAGGCTCAATTCATGCCACCTTGGTGCATCCTTTAAATGCTTGGAAACAAAATTGGATTCTTGGCACTTTTAGCTCTTTTAGGTTTGGCATGGCTACTTATAGATTCTTGGACTTTGGAGGCTTGGAGATCAGATCACCCCCCTTGGATATTATCCTCTAATGTGTCTAAATTTATGACAAGGCTTGGATTTATCAGATTTGGACAAATCGAGCAAAATGCACAAGTTCTGCCTTGTAAAAACCAGTTCAGGATGCCATGTTCCAAGGGTTGTATATCCTTGCTCAAATGGAATTTGGAGATGAGCTGGTACTTGTTGGAAAGCCCTCATGGCATACTTCAACTTTGATGTTTACCCCTAGACCTGGTTTGACTTGGATCAAGGTGAAAACTGCCCCTACATTTTGGAAAAAGTAAGGCAGATTCTGACTTAGTGAAAATTTCACTAAGTGTTGGAAAAATGTCATTTTCATGTTTTCAGCCATTTTGATCACTCCATAACTAAAAATCCATGAAGAATTGGAATGAGATGTAGTTGACACTTTTAAAGTGTGCAATGAGAGCTACAAATCCAGCTTTGGACCATCCAAAATGGTTGCTTGGATCTCAAGTTATGGTCCTTGGAAGTTGGTACCCTAGCCACTTTGTTCCATAACTTAGAAAAATTCTAAGTTTTTTTATGGTTACCCCTTTTACAAGTTAACTCACTTTCTTTGATTTTTCTTGATGAATGATGATTCAAATCACATATTAACATTGTTTTAGGGTCAAAGAACCTTGGTTGACCAAAAATTCAAAAAGTCAAACTTTGGATTTTTGTACAATTGACTTTTTATCGGATGAAATCCAAACTGTGCGATCCTTTGTGAGATCAAGTGCTTGACCTAAATTAAACCTAATGGATATATTCCATAGGTGTTATAGGGTGTATTGAATCATGTCCCAAGGTTTGTGAGCATGTCCTGGTCTAAAGTCAAAGATACAATTGACTTTTTCCTTGAAAACCCTAATTGTGGTCCAGATGAAATTGAAACTTGTGAATCAAGCTTCTTGGATCAATCCATTGTTGAAAATGGATCCATGTAGTGTATTGGAGGCCCTCAAATCATGTCTTGATATCTTGGCTCATGCTTTGTCCCAAAAGTCAACTTAGGGGTGAATTAGGTCAAGAAACCCTAATTCCTGATTTTTGGGTAAATGCATCCCCTGAGGTTAAATTGACTTGATGCTTGGGTCCATGAGGTCCCTTGGAGTATCTTGGGTTGTGCTTTGAAGCATTGGCTCGTTCCCAGATGAAAATTTTCAGCTGGAGGCCTCAGTCGACCAAAACCCAAATTTGGTGACACTGGCGATCTTGAGGCTTGATCCACTTGAAATGTTACAACCTTGAGCTTGATTCTTGATGCGGGAGTCCTCTTGATCCTTTATGGGGTTTGAGAGTTTAGACAAGTTGAAGATCATGTCATTCCTTGATTGATCCTTTGTCTAAGGCTCTGAGAGGGCTTGAAACCCTAATTCTTGATTGTGGTGAATGCTCAAACATCTTTGAGGATATTGATTGAGGCATGTTGGTTCATCCATATTGTGGTAATGATTTGCACAATGATGGGAAATCTTAATGGTCAAAATTTGGGGTATGACACCAACACATCTCAAAGGTCTTTCTTCTCAACATGCATGAGAGGTGTATGATCAGTGGACTTCAAAGGAATGCATATTTCAAAGAGTTCAAGTTGTGATGCTTACCTCTTTGGGATCATTTTGTGCTATCTACAAAATTCCTTGTGCCAGAAGTAGTTTGATGCTTTAGACACTCTCAATTGATCCCTTTGAAGCTTTTAGAATGATCACCACCAGCTGGAATCCTCAGGAACAAGTTTGAGCTCTTTCTTGCAAAAGGGGAAAAAGTGACAAATATGGCAACTCTCTCAAATGGTGTTACAGATATGGGGAACCATTTGGGACAGTTCAAGGATGATATTTGGAGTGTGTTTGGGGTTTTATCTGGGTTTGAAAGTGACTGAATCAAGACATGGCTTGAAAAATGCAAAAAAGTCCAATTTTGAGGTTTCGAGAGGGGACTTTGTGATTTTGGTGTTACAGGTCACATATGAGAGTTTGGACAGCTTAGATATGACATATTGGATGTGTTTGGATCATGAGCTATGATGGAATTGCTCTCTAACTCAAAAACTCAGATATGCCTTGCAAAAGAAGGCATTTTGGCCTAAAGAGATGGATTTTGAGGAAAGCATCAGTTTGGGTGCTTTGGTGTGCTCAAACTAATCACAATTGAGCCCTATTTATGGTGTGTCAAGTTTGTTTTGGCATCAATAGTGAATAGAGGCTGCAGCAGGCCTTTGGCCAATGTTATACAAAAGGAATCTCAAGTCTCCTCTAGCCATTGACTTGAGATTAGAGCACAGGCTTTGTAGCTTTGGTTCAGAGATAAACTTGGACTGAATTCAGTTGGAATAGGCTCAATTCATGCCACCTTGGTGCATCCTTTAAATGCTTGGAAACAAAATTGGATTCTTGGAACTTTTAGCTCTTTTAGGTTTGGCATGGCTACTTATAGATTCTTGGACTTTGGAGGCTTGGAGATCAGATCACCCCCCTTGGATATTATCCTCTAATGTGTCTAAATTTATGACAAGGCTTGGATTTATCAGATTTGGACAAATCGAGCAAAATGCACAAGTTCTGCCTTGTAAAAACCAGTTCAGGATGCCATGTTCCAAGGGTTGTATATCCTTGCTCAAATGGAATTTGGAGATGAGCTGGTACTTGTTGGAAAGCCCTCATGGCATACTTCAACTTTGATGTTTACCCCTAGACCTGGTTTGACTTGGATCAAGGTGAAAACTGCCCCTACATTTTGGAAAAAGTAAGGCAGATTCTGACTTAGTGAAAATTTCACTAAGTGTTGGAAAAATGTCATTTTCATGTTTTCAGCCATTTTGATCACTCCATAACTAAAAATCCATGAAGAATTGGAATGAGATGTAGTTGACACTTTTAAAGTGTGCAATGAGAGCTACAAATCCAGCTTTGGACCATCCAAAATGGTTGCTTGGATCTCAAGTTATGGTCCTTGGAAGTTGGTACCCTAGCCACTTTGTTCCATAACTTAGAAAAATTCTAAGTTTTTTTATGGTTACCCCTTTTACAAGTTAACTCACTTTCTTTGATTTTTCTTGATGAATGATGATTCAAATCACATATTAACATTGTTTTAGGGTCAAAGAACCTTGGTTGACCAAAAATTCAAAAAGTCAAACTTTGGATTTTTGTACAATTGACTTTTTATCGGATGAAATCCAAACTGTGCGATCCTTTGTGAGATCAAGTGCTTGACCTAAATTAAACCTAATGGATATATTCCATAGGTGTTATAGGGTGTATTGAATTATGTCCCAAGGTTAATGAGCATGTCCTGGTCTAAAGTCAAAGATACAATTGACTTTTTCCTTGAAAACCCTAATTGTGGTCCAGATGAAATTGAAACTTGTGAATCAAGCTTCTTGGATCAATCCATTGTTGAAAATGGATCCATGTAGTGTATTGGAGGCCCTCAAATCATGTCTTGATATCTTGGCTCATGCTTTGTCCCAAAAGTCAACTTAGGGGTGAATTAGGTCAAGAAACCCTAATTCCTGATTTTTGGGTAAATGCATCCCCTGAGGTTAAATTGACTTGATGCTTGGGTCCATGAGGTCCCTTGGAGTATCTTGGGTTGTGCTTTGAAGCATTGGCTCGTTCCCAGATGAAAATTTTCAGCTGGAGGCCTCAGTCGACCAAAACCCAAATTTGGTGACACTGGCGATCTTGAGGCTTGATCCACTTGAAATGTTACAACCTTGAGCTTGATTCTTGATGCGGGAGTCCTCTTGATCCTTTATGGGGTTTGAGAGTTTAGACAAGTTGAAGATCATGTCATTCCTTGATTGATCCTTTGTCTAAGGCTCTGAGAGGGCTTGAAACCCTAATTCTTGATTGTGGTGAATGCTCAAACATCTTTGAGGATATTGATTGAGGCATGTTGGTTCATCCATATTGTGGTAATGATTTGCACAATGATGGGAAATCTTAATGGTCAAAATTTGGGGTATGACACCAACACATCTCAAAGGTCTTTCTTCTCAACATGCATGAGAGGTGTATGATCAGTGGACTTCAAAGGAATGCATATTTCAAAGAGTTCAAGTTGTGATGCTTACCTCTTTGGGATCATTTTGTGCTATCTACAAAATTCCTTGTGCCAGAAGTAGTTTGATGCTTTAGACACTCTCAATTGATCCCTTTGAAGCTTTTAGAATGATCACCACCAGCTGGAATCCTCAGGAACAAGTTTGAGCTCTTTCTTGCAAAAGGGGAAAAAGTGACAAATATGGCAACTCTCTCAAATGGTGTTCCAGATATGGGGAACCATTTGGGACAGTTCAAGGATGATATTTGGAGTGTGTTTGGGGTTTTATCTGGGTTTGAAAGTGACTGAATCAAGACATGGCTTGAAAAATGCAAAAAAGTCCAATTTTGAGGTTTCGAGAGGGGACTTTGTGATTTTGGTGTTACAGGTCACATATGAGAGTTTGGACAGCTTAGATATGACATATTGGATGTGTTTGGATCATGAGCTATGATGGAATTGCTCTCTAACTCAAAAACTCAGATATGCCTTGCAAAAGAAGGCATTTTGGCCTAAAGAGATGGATTTTGAGGAAAGCATCAGTTTGGGTGCTTTGGTGTGCTCAAACTAATCACAATTGAGCCCTATTTATGGTGTGTCAAGTTTGTTTTGGCATCAATAGTGAATAGAGGCTGCAGCAGGCCTTTGGCCAATGTTGTACAAAAGGAATCTCAAGTCTCCTCTAGCCATTGACTTGAGATTAGAGCACAGGCTTTGTAGCTTTGGTTCAGAGATAAACTTGGACTGAATTCAGTTGGAATAGGCTCAATTCATGCCACCTTGGTGCATCCTTTAAATGCTTGGAAACAAAATTGGATTCTTGGCACTTTTAGCTCTTTTAGGTTTGGCATGGCTACTTATAGATTCTTGGACTTTGGAGGCTTGGAGATCAGATCACCCCCCTTGGATATTATCCTCTAATGTGTCTAAATTTATGACAAGGCTTGGATTTATCAGATTTGGACAAATCGAGCAAAATGCACAAGTTCTGCCTTGTAAAAACCAGTTCAGGATGCCATGTTCCAAGGGTTGTATATCCTTGCTCAAATGGAATTTGGAGATGAGCTGGGTACTTGTTGGAAAGCCCTCATGGCATACTTCAACTTTGATGTTTACCCCTAGACCTGGTTTGACTTGGATCAAGGTGAAAACTGCCCCTACATTTTGGAAAAAGTAAGGCAGATTCTGACTTAGTGAAAATTTCACTAAGTGTTGGAAAAATGTCATTTTCATGTTTTCAGCCATTTTGATCACTCCATAACTAAAAATCCATGAAGAATTGGAATGAGATGTAGTTGACACTTTTAAAGTGTGCAATGAGAGCTACAAATCCAGCTTTGGACCATCCAAAATGGTTGCTTGAATCTCAAGTTATGGTCCTTGGAAGTTGGTACCCTAGCCACTTTGTTCCATAACTTAGAAAAATTCTAAGTTTTTTTATGGTTACCCCTTTTACAAGTTAACTCACTTTCTTTGATTTTTCTGGATGAATAATGATTCAAATCACATATTAACATTGTTTTAGGGTCAAAGAACCTTGGTTGACCAAAAATTCAAAAAGTCAAACTTTGGATTTTTGTACAATTGACTTTTTATCGGATGAAATCCAAACTGTGCGATCCTTGGTGAGATCAAGTGCTTGACCTAAATTAAACCTAATGTATATATTCCATAGGTGTTATAGGGTGTATTGAATCATGTCCCAAGGTTTGTGAGCATGTCCTGGTCTAAAGTCAAAGATACAATTGACTTTTTCCTTGAAAACCCTAATTGTGGTCCAGATGAAATTGAAACTTGTGAATCAAGCTTCTTGGATCAATCCATTGTTGAAAATGGATCCATATAGTGTATTGGAGGCCCTCAAATCATGTCTTGATATCTTGGCTCATGCTTTGTCCCAAAAGTCAACTTAGGGGTGAATTAGGTCAAGAAACCCTAATTCCTAATTTTTGGGTAAATGCATCCCCTGAGGTTAAATTGACTTGATGCTTGGGTCCATGAGGTCCCTTGGAGTATCTTGGGTTGTGCTTCGAAGCATTGGCTTGTTCCTAGATGAAAATTTTCAGCTGGAGGCCTCAGTCGACCAAAACCCAAATTTGGTGACACTGGCGATCTTGAGGCTTGATCCACTTGAAATGTTACAACCTTGAGCTTGATTCTTGATGCGGGAGTCCTCTTGTTCCTTTATAGGGTTTGAGAGTTTAGACAAGTTGAAGATCATGTCATTCCTTGATTGATCCTTTGTCTAAGGCTCTGAGAGGGCTTGAAACCCTAATTCCTTATTGTGGTGAATGCTCAAACATCTTTGAGGATATTGATTGAGGCATGTTGGTTCATCCATATTGTGGTAATGATTTGCACAATGATGGGAAATCTTAATGGTCAAAATTTGGGGTATGACACCAACGCATCTCAAAGGTCTTTCTTCTCAACATGCATGAGAGGTGTATGATCAGTGGACTTCAAAGGAATGCATATTTCAAAGAGTTCAAGTTGTGATGCTTACCTCTTTGGGATCATTTTGTGCTATCTACAAAATTCCTTGTGCCAGAAGTAGTTTGATGCTTTAGACACTCTCAATTGATCCCTTTGAAGCTTTTAGAATGATCACCACCAGCTGGAATCCTCAGGAACAAGTTTGAGCTCTTTCTTGCAAAAGGGGAAAAAGTGACAAATATGGCAACTCTCTCAAATGGTGTTCCAGATATCGGGAACCATTTGGGACAGTTCAAGGATGATATTTGGAGTGTGTTTGGGGTTTTATCTGGGTTTGAAAGTGACTGAATCAAGACATGGCTTGAAAAATGCAAAAAAGTCCAATTTTGAGGTTTCGAGAGGGGACTTTGTGATTTTGGTGTTACAGGTCACATATGAGAGTTTGGACAGCTTAGATATGACATATTGGATGTGTTTGGATCATGAGCTATGATGGAATTTGTAACACCCCTTCTATACCCCATACAAAAACGGAATAAACTAATCTTATAAATAAAACATCAGAGCAAAGAATAATTTTTCATGATATAGCCAGAGATGCCACGCCAACGTGAACTAATAACAACCTGCTCATAAAGATATATAACACCTGGATAGTTTTTATAAACAAAAGAACTCCGTTCCAAAATATCAGCATTCAGTTACAGAATTAAAGCGGAACATCCATAACTGATGTCATCACAAAATATAAGTATGTCATATACATATTCATACAAGGCCACTATATACAAGCTAAAAGAAACATCTACACTCGAACCCCGACTACCCGTGTTACATATCAGAGCCGACGGAACGACAAAAAGACGAAGACACTAATCTTCGCAAAAGACCTCCAGCGTCTAATCTGCAATGCCATTACAGCATTAAACCACAGCAGAAGAGTGAGAAACAGGATTATAATATAATTGCATATCATTATAAAACACTTAGCAAAATATGCACAATTATTCTCACCACACAAATACGATACTTGTAAACAACACAAGACATATTAAACCCATTTCACACATCAATCACATAAGCATATACATTAACACAATGCATAACAAATCCTTCTCAAAATTCAACACATAAACATTCATGTAATGAATTATGCAAATGCACAGAGACCGACACAAGGACTCTACGCATGCGGTACCAATCCAACCTTGTAATTCATTAGTCCCCCAGGAACTCTTGGAATCATCGCTCGTTACATAGAGTAACTCCCCGTCGGGCCTACGATGTTCCCCGTCGCTATAAACCATTATTTCAGGGCGTACGACGTTTATGGATTGCTTTCGACCACTATTTCAAGGCGCACAATCCGATTGCCATAGTCCACTATTTCAGGGCGCACAATCATTTGTGATTAATCGCTTCTACCATTATTTCAGGGTGTAAGACGATAAAACTGATTCATCTATGAATCTTCCAATGCAAGAATGCATATCATGATACTTGACACATTAATGACTCATGCCAACATCAAATGCTCATGCATTAACAATAATCATGTATTTCAAGTACATATAAAGTAATGCACACAATTGCCCAAAATGGCCACAAACACCAATATACCATTCCACAACATCAAATTCCCATCAAAGAATCATCACACAAGCCATCTCATAACATATCATAATATGTCTTACAATATTGAAAAATAACTCAAAATTCCATTATTCGGTTTTCAGAAAAAGTCGGCTAAAAGTCGGCCAAAAATAATATTTTCTATCATCATCAAAAAGTACTCATCGACAGCTTCGATTCGGTATAAAGAACTCTTAAATACGATAAACGGTTAACAAGATATGAATATTTCAAAATAATCCGAAAACGTAAACCGGACGCCCGACACTACGAAACGGTTCGTAAAAACTGTACCGATTGGACCAAGTTCAGACCCCAAAACTATTTTTCCTAGAAAGAACATCTCGTTAGCTTCCCAACGCTTCAAACGGGGGTTAAAACCGACTTACGGTTCAAGAGATATGAATTTCCGAAGTTTCCCCGACAAACCAGAATTTATGGTTCAGCACAGTATGTATCGATACATAGGCTTATGTATCGACGCATAGAGACCACATGTATCGATACATAGCACGCATGTGTCGACGCATGTGTAGTGAAAATGCTGTTTTTCCCAATTTTCGCAGTATGTATCGATGCATAAGGGTTATGTATCGATACATAAACCATTTCGTATCGATACATAGCTGTTATGTATCGATTCATAACTCTGTTTTTCCCAAAAAAACAGATTTCTCAAATTTCTCCCTTGCTGCCACTTTTCCGAAATGCCCGGAAATTCGACTAAATCGAACATTTTCACCGAAACGAACATATACGCGCAACCACCAAATACATAAGAACCATTTAGAACACATAAACGAAATTTCTACGACGTTCGATTTTTCGATTAAATTTCAACCTTTCAAAAACCAGAATTTTCAAACATCACCAAATCGAATAAAAAGCACGCTATACGACGACCTAACCTTACTCGATACAACTACGTAATTTATTTTGAATTCTAACCGCGAAAACATCGGTTTTTATCGATTTCCTACAATTCGACCTAAACGGACAAAATAACGGAAACATAACGAAAACTAACCAAAACATAACCAAACTTCATGAAACTTTAAACAGCAGCTCACATACATATAACCACCCAACACATGTATTTATACGACTTTTCGACCGTAAAAACATCGGTTTCTATCGATTTCGTCCAATACGGCATAAACGGAAACATATGGAAAACCAACCAAAACATCCACACAAAACATACATAATCATACACAATCAATATAATAACCGAGTTTCGCACCCTTACCCGATTTAATCGTGTTCTAGAAAGTCGGTAGATTGATTTCTTCCTTCACAAGTTTTTCCTCTCTTTTCTTCTTTCTCTTCTCTTTTCTTCTTCTCTACTTTTCTTTTCTCTCTTTTTCTTTCTATTCTTTCTATTTCTATTTTTCTTTTCTTTTCTTACTAACTTAGTGAAATTAAATGTGAAATGTCCAAAATACCCCCACACTCAAATATCTCGCAAACGTTCCCAAAACGCGATAAAATATATTCCCGCCGAAAATAACATATTTTCACATAAAAGTCGAAATTAGAATAAAATAATAATAAAATAATCCAAAAAGACTCAATACAATAAAACTGGCAAAAACTGGGGCGTTACAGAATTGCTCTCTAACTCAAAAACTCAGATATGCCTTGCAAAAGAAGGCATTTTGGCCTAAAGAGATGGATTTTGAGGAAAGCATCAGTTTGGGTGCTTTGGTGTGCTCAAACTAATCACAATTGAGCCCTATTTATGGTGTGTCAAGTTTGTTTTGGCATCAATAGTGAATAGAGGCTGCAGCAGGCCTTTGGCCAATGTTATACAAAAGGAATCTCAAGTCTCCTCTAGCCATTGACTTGAGATTAGAGCACAGGCTTTGTAGCTTTGGTTCAGAGATAAACTTGGACTGAATTCAGTTGGAATAGGCTCAGTTCATGCCACCTTGGTGCATCCTTTAAATGCTTGGAAACAAAATTGGAGTCTTGGCACTTTTAGCTCTTTTAGGTTTGGCATGGCTACTTATAGATTCTTGGACTTTGGAGGCTTGGAGATCAAATCACCCCCCTTGGATATTATCCTCTAATGTGTGTAAATTTATGACAAGGCTTGGATTTATCAGATTTGGACAAATCGAGCAAAATGCACAAGTTCTGCCTTGTAAAAACCAGTTCAGGATGCCATGTTCCAAGGGTTGTATATCCTTGCTCAAATGGAATTTGGAGATGAGCTGGTACTTGTTGG
Organism: Lathyrus tuberosus; assembly: GCA_022829125.1. Lineage (NCBI taxonomy): Eukaryota > Viridiplantae > Streptophyta > Magnoliopsida > Fabales > Fabaceae > Lathyrus > Lathyrus tuberosus. The sequence goes on from JALAZF010000163.1 coordinate 6,304,850, forward strand.
AAAGCCCTCATGGCATACTTCAACTTTGATGTTGGTTTGACTTGGATCAAGCTGAAAACTGCCCCTACATTTTGGAAAAAGTAAGGCAGATTCTGACTTAGTGAAAATTTCACTAAGTGTTGGAAAAATGTCATTTTCATGTTTTTAGCCATTTTGATCACTCCATAACTAAAAATCTATGAAGAATTGGAATGAGATGTAGTTGACACTTTTAAAGTGTGCAATGAGAGCTACAAATCCAGCTTTGGACCATCCAAAATGGTTGCTTGGATCTCAAGTTATGGTCCTTGGAAGTTGGTACCCTAGCCACTTTGTTCCATAACTTAGAAAAATTCTATATTTTTTTATGGTTACTCCTTTTACAAGTTAACTCACTTTCTTTGATTTTTCTTGATGAATGATGATTCAAATCACATATTAACATTGTTTTAGGGTCAAAGAACCTTGGTTGACCCAAAATTCAAAAAGTCAAACTTTGGATTTTTGTATAGTTGACTTTTTATCGGATGAAATCCAAACTGTGCGATCCTTTATGAGATCAAGTCCTTGACCTAAATTAAACCTAATGGATATATTCCATAGGTGTTATAGGGTGTATTGAATCATGTCCCAAGGTTTGTGAGCATGTCCTGGTCTAAAGTCAAAGATACAATTGACTTTTTCCTTGAAAACCCTAATTGTGGTCCAGATGAAATTGAAACTTGTGAATCAAGCTTCTTGGATCAATCCATTGTTGAAAATGGATCCATGTAGTGTATTGGAGGCCCTCAAATCATGTCTTGATATCTTGGCTCATGCTTTGTCCCAAAAGTCAACTTAGGGGTGAATTAGGTCAAGAAACCCTAATTCCTGATTTTTGGGTAAATGCATCCCCTGAGGTTAAATTGACTTGATGCTTGGGTCCATGAGGTCCCTTGGAGTATCTTGGGTTGTGCTTTGAAGCATTGGCTCGTTCCCAGATGAAAATTTTCAGCTGGAGGCCTCAGTCGACCAAAACCCAAATTTGGTGACACTGGCGATCTTGAGGCTTGATCCACTTGAAATGTTACAACCTTGAGCTTGATTCTTGATGCGGGAGTCCTCTTGATCCTTTATGGGGTTTGAGAGTTTAGACAAGTTGAAGATCATGTCATTCCTTGATTGATCCTTTGTCTAAGGCTCTGAGAGGGCTTGAAACCCTAATTCTTGATTGTGGTGAATGCTCAAACATCTTTGAGGATATTGATTGAGGCATGTTGGTTCATCCATATTGTGGTAATGATTTGCACAATGATGGGAAATCTTAATGGTCAAAATTTGGGGTATGACACCAACGCATCTCAAAGGTCTTTCTTCTCAACATGCATGAGAGGTGTATGATCAGTGGACTTCAAAGGAATGCATATTTCAAAGAGTTCAAGTTGTGATGCTTACCTCTTTGGGAGCATTTTGTGCTATCTGCAAAGTTCCTTGTGCCAGAAGTAGTTTGATGCTTTACACACTCTCAATTGATCCCTTAGAAGCTTTTAGAATGATCACCACCAGCTGGAATCCTCAGGAACAAGTTTGAGCTCTTTCTTGCAAAAGGGGAAAAAGTGACCAATATAGCAACTCTCTCAAATGGTGTTCCAGATATGGGGAACCATTTGGGACAGTTCAAGGATGATATTTGGAGTGTGTTTGGGGTTTTATCTGGGTTTGAAAGTGACTGAATCAAGACATGGCTTGAAAAATCCAAAAAGGTCCAATTTTGAGGTTTCGAGAGGGGACTTTGTGATTTTGGTGTTACAGGTCACATATGAGAGTTTGGACAGCTTAGATATGACATATTGGATGTGTTTGGATCATGAGCTGTGATGTAATTGCTCTCTAACTCAAAAACTCAGATATGCCTTGCAAAAGAAGGCAGTTTGGCCTATAGAGATGGATTTTGAGGAAAGCATCGGTTTGGGTGCTTTGGTGTGCTCAAACTAATCACAATTGAGCCCTATTTATGGTGTGTCAAGTTTGTTTTGGCATCAATAGTGAATAGAGGCTGCAGCAGGCCTTTGGCCAATGTTATACAAAAGGAATCTCAAGTCTCCTCTAGCCATTGACTTGAGATTAGAGCACAGGCTTTGTAGCTTTGGTTCAGAGATAAACTTGGACTGAATTCAGTTGGAATAGGCTCAGTTCATGCCACCTTGGTGCATCCTTTGAATGCTTGGAAACAAAATTGGAGTCTTGGCACTTTTAGCTCTTTTAGGTTTGGCATGGCTACTTATAGATTCTTGGACTTTGGAGGCTTGGAGATCAGATCACCCCCCTTGGATATTATCCTCTAATGTGTCTAAATTTATGACAAGGCTTGGATTTATCAGATTTGGACAAATCGAGCAAAATGCACAAGTTCTGCCTTGTAAAAACCAGTTCAGGATGCCATGTTCCAAGGGTTGTATATCCTTGCTCAAATGGAATTTGGAGATGAGCTGGTACTTGTTGGAAAGCCCTCATGGCATACTTCAACTTTGATGTTTACCCCTAGACCTGGTTTGACTTGGATCAAGGTGAAAACTGCCCCTACATTTTGGAAAAAGTAAGGCAGATTCTGACTTAGTGAAAATTTCACTAAGTGTTGGAAAAATGTCATTTTCATGTTTTCAGCCATTTTGATCACTCCATAACTAAAAATCCATGAAGAATTGGAATGAGATGTAGTTGACACTTTTAAAGTGTGCAATGAGAGCTACAAATCCAGCTTTGGACCATCCAAAATGGTTGCTTGGATCTCAAGTTATGGTCCTTGGAAGTTGGTACCCTAGCCACTTTGTTCCATAACTTAGAAAAATTCTAAGTTTTTTTATGGTTACCCCTTTTACAAGTTAACTCACTTTCTTTGATTTTTCTTGTTGAATGATGATTCAAATCACATATTAACATTGTTTTAGGGTCAAAGAACCTTGGTTGACCCAAAATTCAAAAAGTCAAACTTTGGATTTTTGTACAGTTGACTTTTTATCGGATGAAATCCAAACTGTGCGATCCTTTATGAGATCAAGTCCTTGACCTAAATTAAACCTAATGGATATATTCCATAGGTGTTATAGGGTGTATTGAATCATGTCCCAATGTTTGTGAGCATGTCCTGGTCTAAAGTCAAAGATACAATTGACTTTTTCCTTGAAAACCCTAATTGTGGTCCAGATGAAATTGAAACTTGTGAATCAAGCTTTTTGGATCAATCCATTGTTGAAAATGGATCCATGTAGTGTATTGGAGGCCCTCAAATCATGTCTTGATATCTTGGCTCATGCTTTGTCCCAAAAGTCAACTTAGGGGTGAATTAGGTCAAGAAACCCTAATTCCTGATTTTTGGGTAAATGCATCCCCTGAGGTTAAATTGAATTGATGCTTGGGTCCATGAGGTCCCTTGGAGTATCTTGGGTTGTGCTTTGAAGCATTGGCTCGTTCCCAGATGAAAATTTTCAGCTGGAGGCCTCAGTCGACCAAAACCCAAATTTGGTGACACTGGCGATCTTGAGGCTTGATCCACTTGAAATGTTACAACCTTGAGCTTGATTCTTGATGCGGGAGTCCTCTTGATCCTTTATGGGGTTTGAGAGTTTAGACAAGTTGAAGATCATGTCATTCCTTGATTGATCCTTTGTCTAAGGCTCTGAGAGGGCTTGAAACCCTAATTCTTGATTGTGGTGAATGCTCAAACATCTTTGAGGATATTGATTGAGGCATGTTGATTCATCCATATTGTGGTAATGATTTGCACAATGATGGGAAATCTTAATGGTCAAAATTTGGGGTATGACACCAACGCATCTCAAAGGTCTTTCTTCTCAACATGCATGAGAGGTGTATGATCAGTGGACTTCAAAGGAATGCATATTTCAAAGAGTTCAAGTTGTGATACTTACCTCTTTGGGATCATTTTGTGCTATCTACAAAATTCCTTGTGCCAGAAGTAGTTTGATGCTTTAGACACTCTCAATTGATCCCTTTGAAGCTTTTAGAATGATCACCACCAGCTGGAATCCTCAGGAACAAGTTTGAGCTCTTTCTTGCAAAAGGGGAAAAAGTGACCAATATGGCAACTCACTCAAATGGTGTTCCAGATATGGGGAACCATTTGGGACAGTTCAAGGATGATATTTGGAGTGTGTTTGGGGTTTTATCTGGGTTTGAAAGTGACTGAATCAAGACATGGCTTGAAAAATGCAAAAAAGTCCAATTTTGAGGTTTCGAGAGGGGACTTTGTGATTTTGGTGTTACAGGTCACATATGAGAGTTTGGACAGCTTAGATATGACATATTGGATGTGTTTGGATCATGAGCTGTGATGGAATTGCTCTCTAACTCAAAAACTCAGATATGCCTTGCAAAAGAAGGCATTTTGGCCTAAAGAGATGGATTTTGAGGAAAGCATCAGTTTGGGTGCTTTGGTGTGCTCAAACTAATCACAATTGAGCCCTATTTATGGTGTGTCAAGTTTGTTTTGGCATCAATAGTGAATAGAGGCTGCAGCAGGCCTTTGGCCAATGTTATACAAAAGGAATCTCAAGTCTCCTCTAGCCATTGACTTGAGATTAGAGCACAGGCTTTGTAGCTTTGGTTCAGAGATAAACTTGGACTGAATTCAGTTGGAATAGGCTCAGTTCATGCCACCTTGGTGCATCCTTTGAATGCTTGGAAACAAAATTGGAGTCTTGGCACTTTTAGCTCTTTTAGGTTTGGCATGGCTACTTATAGATTCTTGGACTTTGGAGGCTTGGAGATCAGATCACCCCCCTTGGATATTATCCTCTAATGTGTCTAAATTTATGACAAGGCTTGGATTTATCAGATTTGGACAAATTTAGCAAAATGCACAAGTTCTGCCTTGTAAAAACCAGTTCAGGATGCCATGTTCCAAGGGTTGTATATCCTTGCTCAAATGGAATTTGGAGATGAGCTGGTACTTGTTGGAAAGCCCTCATGGCATACTTCAACTTTGATGTTTACCCCTAGACCTGGTTTGACTTGGATCAAGGTGAAAACTGCCCCTACATTTTGGAAAAAGTAAGGCAGATTCTGACTTAGTGAAAATTTCACTAAGTGTTGGAAAAATGTCATTTTCATGTTTTCAGCCATTTTGATCACTCCATAACTAAAAATCCATGAAGAATTGGAATGAGATTTAGTTGACACTTTTAAAGTGTGCAATGAGAGCTACAAATCCAGCTTTGGACCATCCAAAATGGTTGCTTGGATCTCAAGTTATGGTCCTTGGAAGTTGGTACCCTAGCCACTTTGTTCCATAACTTAGAAAAATTCTAAGTTTTTTTATGGTTACCCCTTTTACAAGTTAACTCACTTTCTTTGATTTTTCTTGATGAATGATGATTCAAATCACATATTAACATTGTTTTAGGGTCAAAGAACCTTGGTTGTCCAAAAATTCAAAAAGTCAAACTTTGGATTTTTGTACAGTTGACTTTTTATCGGATGAAATCCAAACTGTGCGATCCTTTGTGAGATCAAGTCCTTGACCTAAATTAAACCTATTGGATATATTCCATAGGTGTTATAGGGTGTATTGAATCATGTCCCAAGGTTTGTGAGCATGCCCTCGTTAAAGTCAAAGATACAATTGACTTTTTCCTTGAAAACCCTAATTGTGGTCCAGATGAAATTGAAACTTGTGAATCAAGCTTCTTGGATCAATCCATTGTTGAAAATGGATCCATGTAGTGTATTGGAGGCCCTCAAATCATGTCTTGATATCTTGGCTCATGCTTTGTCCCAAAAGTCAACTTAGGGGTGAATTAGGTCAAGAAACCCTAATTCCTGATTTTTGGGAAATGCAACCCCTGAGGTTAAATTGACTTGATGCTTGGGTCCATGAGGTCCCTTGGAGTGTCTTGGGTTGTGCTTTGAAGCATTGGCTCGTTCCCAGATGAAAATTTTCAGCTGTAGGCCTCAGTCGACCAAAACCCAAATTTGGTGACACTGGCGATCTTGAGGCTTGATCCACTTGAAATGTTACAACCTTGAGCTTGATTCTTGATGCGGGAGTCCTCTTGATCCTTTATGGGGTTTGAGAGTTTAGACAAGTTGAAGATCAATTCATTCCTTGATTGATCCTTTGTCTAAGGCTCTGAGAGGGCTTGAAACCCTAATTCTTGATTGTGGTGAATGCTCAAACATCTTTGAGGATATTGATTGAGGCATGTTGGTTCATCCATATTGTGGTAATGATTTGCACAATGATGGGAAATCTTAATGGTCAAAATTTGGGGTATGACACCAACGCATCTCAAAGGTCTTTCTTCTCAACATGCATGAGAGGTGTATGATCAGTGGACTTCAAAGGAATGCATATTTCAAAGAGTTCAAGTTGTGATGCTTACCTCTTTGGGAGCATTTTGTGCTATCTGCAAAGTTCCTTGTGCCAGAAGTAGTTTGATGCTTTACACACTCTCAATTGATCCCTTAGAAGCTTTTAGAATGATCACCACCAGCTGGAATCCTCAGGAACAAGTTTGAGCTCTTTCTTGCAAAAGGGGAAAAAGTGACCAATATAGCAACTCTCTCAAATGGTGTTCCAGATATGGGGAACCATTTGGGACAGTTCAAGGATGATATTTGGAGTGTGTTTGGGGTTTTATCTGGGTTTGAAAGTGACTGAATCAAGACATGGCTTGAAAAATGCAAAAAGGTCCAATTTTGAGGTTTCGAGAGGGGACTTTGTGATTTTGGTGTTACAGGTCACATATGAGAGTTTGGACAGCTTAGATATGACATATTGGATGTGTTTGGATCATGAGCTGTGATGTAATTGCTCTCTAACTCAAAAACTCAGATATGCCTTGCAAAAGAAGGCAGTTTGGCCTATAGAGATGGATTTTGAGGAAAGCATCGGTTTGGGTGCTTTGGTGTGCTCAAACTAATCACAATTGAGCCCTATTTATGGTGTGTCAAGTTTGTTTTGGCATCAATAGTGAATAGAGGCTGCAGCAGGCCTTTGGCCAATGTTATACAAAAGGAATCTCAAGTCTCCTCTAGCCATTGACTTGAGATTAGAGCACAGGCTTTGTAGCTTTGGTTCAGAGATAAACTTGGACTTAATTCAGTTGGAATAGGCTCAGTTCATGCCACCTTGGTGCATCCTTTGAATGCTTGGAAACAAAATTGGAGTCTTGGCACTTTTAGCTCTTTTAGGTTTGGCATGGCTACTTATAGATTCTTGGACTTTGGAGGCTTAGAGATCAGATCACCCCCCTTGGATATTATCCTCTAATGTGTCTAAATTTATGACAAGGCTTGGATTTATCAGATTTGGACAAATCGAGCAAAATGCACAAGTTCTGCCTTGTAAAAACCAGTTCAGGATGCCATGTTCCAAGGGTTGTATATCCTTGCTCAAATGGAATTTGGAGATGAGCTGGTACTTGTTGGAAAGCCCTCATGGCATACTTCAACTTTGATGTTTACCCCTAGACCTGGTTTGACTTGGATCAAGGTGAAAACTGCCCCTACATTTTGGAAAAAGTAAGGCAGATTCTGACTTAGTGAAAATTTCACTAAGTGTTGGAAAAATGTCATTTTCATGTTTTCAGCCATTTTGATCACTCCATAACTAAAAATCCATGAAGAATTGGAATGAGATGTAGTTGACACTTTTAAAGTGTGCAATGAGAGCTACAAATCCAGCTTTGGACCATCCAAAATGGTTGCTTGGATCTCAAGTTATGGTCCTTGGAAGTTGGTACCCTAGCCACTTTGTTCCATAACTTAGAAAAATTCTAAGTTTTTTTATGGTTACCCCTTTTACAAGTTAACTCACTTTCTTTGATTTTTCTTGTTGAATGATGATTCAAATCACATATTAACATTGTTTTAGGGTCAAAGAACCTTGGTTGACCCAAAATTCAAAAAGTCAAACTTTGGATTTTTGTACAGTTGACTTTTTATCGGATGAAATCCAAACTGTGCGATCCTTTATGAGATCAAGTCCTTGACCTAAATTAAACCTAATGGATATATTCCATAGGTGTTATAGGGTGTATTGAATCATGTCCCAAGGTTTATGAGCATGTCCTGGTCTAAAGTCAAAGATACAATTGACTTTTTCCTTGAAAACCCTAATTGTGGTCCAGATGAAATTGAAACTTGTGAATCAAGCTTTTTGGATCAATCCATTGTTGAAAATGGATCCATGTAGTGTATTGGAGGCCCTCAAATCATGTCTTGATATCTTGGCTCATGCTTTGTCCCAAAAGTCAACTTAGGGGTGAATTAGGTCAAGAAACCCTAATTCCTGATTTTTGGGTAAATGCATCCCCTGAGGTTAAATTGAATTGATGCTTGGGTCCATGAGGTCCCTTGGAGTATCTTGGGTTGTGCTTTGAAGCATTGGCTCGTTCCCAGATGAAAATTTTCAGCTGGAGGCCTCAGTCGACCAAAACCCAAATTTGGTGACACTGGCGATCTTGAGGCTTGATCCACTTGAAATGTTACAACCTTGAGCTTGATTCTTGATGCGAGAGTCCTCTTGATCCTTTATGGGGTTTGAGAGTTTAGACAAGTTGAAGATCATGTCATTCCTTGATTGATCCTTTGTCTAAGGCTCTGAGAGGGCTTGAAACCCTAATTCTTGATTGTGGTGAATGCTCAAACATCTTTGAGGATATTGATTGAGGCATGTTGGTTCATCCATATTGTGGTAATGATTTGCACAATGATGGGAAATCTTAATGGTCAAAATTTGGGGTATGACACCAACGCATCTCAAAGGTCTTTCTTCTCAACATGCATGAGAGGTGTATGATCAGTGGACTTCAAAGGAATGCATATTTCAAAGAGTTCAAGTTGTGATACTTACCTCTTTGGGATCATTTTGTGCTATCTACAAAATTCCTTGTGCCAGAAGTAGTTTGATGCTTTAGACACTCTCAATTGATCCCTTTGAAGCTTTTAGAATGATCACCACCAGCTGGAATCCTCAGGAACAAGTTTGAGCTCTTTCTTGCAAAAGGGGAAAAAGTGACCAATATGGCAACTCACTCAAATGGTGTTCCAGATATGGGGAACCATTTGGGACAGTTCAAGGATGATATTTGGAGTGTGTTTGGGGTTTTATCTGGGTTTGAAAGTGACTGAATCAAGACATGGCTTGAAAAATGCAAAAAATTCCAATTTTGAGGTTTCGAGTTGGGACTTTGTGATTTTGGTGTTACAGGTCACATATGAGAGTTTGGACAGCTTAGATATGCCATATTGGATGTGTTTGGATCATGAGCTGTGATGGAATTGCTCTCTAACTCAAAAACTCAGATATGCCTTGCAAAAGAAGGCATTTTGGCCTAAAGAGATGGATTTTGAGGAAAGCATCAGTTTGGGTGCTTTGGTGTGCTCAAACTAATCACAATTGAGCCCTATTTATGGTGTGTCAAGTTTGATTTGGCATCAATAGTGAATAGAGGCTGCAGCAGGCCTTTGGCCAATGTTATACAAAAGGAATCTCAAGTCTCCTCTAGCCATTGACTTGAGATTAGAGCACAGGCTTTGTAGCTTTGGTTCAGAGATAAGCTTGGACTGAATTCAGTTGGAATAGGCTCAGTTCATGCCACCTTGGTGCATCCTTTGAATGCTTGGAAACAAAATTGGAGTCTTGGCACTTTTAGCTCTTTTAGGTTTGGCATGGCTACTTATAGATTCTTGGACTTTGGAGGCTTGGATATCATATCACCCCCCTTGGATATTATCCTCTAATGTGTCTAAATTTATGACAAGGCTTGGATTTATCAGATTTGGACAAATCGAGCAAAATGCACAAGTTCTGCCTTGTAAAAACCAGTTCAGGATGCCATGTTCCAAGGGTTGTATATCCTTGCTCAAATGGAATTTGGAGATGAGCTGGTACTTGTTGGAAAGCCCTCATGGCATACTTCAACTTTGATGTTTACCCCTAGACCTGGTTTGACTTGGATCAAGGTGAAAACTGCCCCTACATTTTGGAAAAAGTAAGGCAGATTCTGACTTAGTGAAAATTTCACTAAGTGTTGGAAAAATGTCATTTTCATGTTTTCAGCCATTTTGATCACTCCATAACTAAAAATCCATGAAGAATTGGAATGAGATGTAGTTGACACTTTTAAAGTGTGCAATGAGAGCTACAAATCCAGCTTTGGACCATCCAAAATGGTTGCTTGGATCTCAAGTTATGGTCCTTGGAAGTTGGTACCCTAGCCACTTTGTTCCATAACTTAGAAAAATTCTAAGTTTTTTTATGGTTACCCCTTTTACAAGTTAACTCACTTTCTTTGATTTTTCTTGTTGAATGATGATTCAAATCACATATTAACATTGTTTTAGGGTCAAAGAACCTTGGTTGACCCAAAATTCAAAAAGTCAAACTTTGGATTTTTGTACAGTTGACTTTTTATCGGATGAAATCCAAACTGTGCGATCCTTTATGAGATCAAGTCCTTGACCTAAATTAAACCTAATGGATATATTCCATAGGTGTTATAGGGTGTATTGAATCATGTCCCAAGGTTTATGAGCATGTCCTGGTCTAAAGTCAAAGATACAATTGACTTTTTCCTTGAAAACCCTAATTGTGGTCCAGATGAAATTGAAACTTGTGAATCAAGCTTTTTGGATCAATCCATTGTTGAAAATGGATCCATGTAGTGTATTGGAGGCCCTCAAATCATGTCTTGATATCTTGGCTCATGCTTTGTCCCAAAAGTCAACTTAGGGGTGAATTAGGTCAAGAAACCCTAATTCCTGATTTTTGGGTAAATGCATCCCCTGAGGTTAAATTGAATTGATGCTTGGGTCCATGAGGTCCCTTGGAGTATCTTGGGTTGTGCTTTGAAGCATTGGCTCGTTCCCAGATGAAAATTTTCAGCTGGAGGCCTCAGTCGACCAAAACCCAAATTTGGTGACACTGGCGATCTTGAGGCTTGATCCACTTGAAATGTTACAACCTTGAGCTTGATTCTTGATGCGAGAGTCCTCTTGATCCTTTATGGGGTTTGAGAGTTTAGACAAGTTGAAGATCATGTCATTCCTTGATTGATCCTTTGTCTAAGGCTCTGAGAGGGCTTGAAACCCTAATTCTTGATTGTGGTGAATGCTCAAACATCTTTGAGGATATTGATTGAGGCATGTTGGTTCATCCATATTGTGGTAATGATTTGCACAATGATGGGAAATCTTAATGGTCAAAATTTGGGGTATGACACCAACGCATCTCAAAGGTCTTTCTTCTCAACATGCATGAGAGGTGTATGATCAGTGGACTTCAAAGGAATGCATATTTCAAAGAGTTCAAGTTGTGATACTTACCTCTTTGGGATCATTTTGTGCTATCTACAAAATTCCTTGTGCCAGAAGTAGTTTGATGCTTTAGACACTCTCAATTGATCCCTTTGAAGCTTTTAGAATGATCACCACCAGCTGGAATCCTCAGGAACAAGTTTGAGCTCTTTCTTGCAAAAGGGGAAAAAGTGACCAATATGGCAACTCACTCAAATGGTGTTCCAGATATGGGGAACCATTTGGGACAGTTCAAGGATGATATTTGGAGTGTGTTTGGGGTTTTATCTGGGTTTGAAAGTGACTGAATCAAGACATGGCTTGAAAAATGCAAAAAAGTCCAATTTTGAGGTTTCGAGAGGGGACTTTGTGATTTTGGTGTTACAGGTCACATATGAGAGTTTGGACAGCTTAGATATGACATATTGGATGTGTTTGGATCATGAGCTGTGATGGAATTGCTCTCTAACTCAAAAACTCAGATATGCCTTGCAAAAGAAGGCATTTTGGCCTAAAGAGATGGATTTTGAGGAAAGCATCAGTTTGGGTGCTTTGGTGTGCTCAAACTAATCACAATTGAGCCCTATTTATGGTGTGTCAAGTTTGTTTTGGCATCAATAGTGAATAGAGGCTGCAGCAGGCCTTTGGCCAATGTTATACAAAAGGAATCTCAAGTCTCCTCTAGCCATTGACTTGAGATTAGAGCACAGGCTTTGTAGCTTTGGTTCAGAGATAAACTTGGACTGAATTCAGTTGGAATAGGCTCAGTTCATGCCACCTTGGTGCATCCTTTGAATGCTTGGAAACAAAATTGGAGTCTTGGCACTTTTAGCTCTTTTAGGTTTGGCATGGCTACTTATAGATTCTTGGACTTTGGAGGCTTGGAGATCAGATCACCCCCCTTGGATATTATCCTCTAATGTGTCTAAATTTATGACAAGGCTTGGATTTATCAGATTTGGACAAATTTAGCAAAATGCACAAGTTCTGCCTTGTAAAAACCAGTTCAGGATGCCATGTTCCAAGGGTTGTATATCCTTGCTCAAATGGAATTTGGAGATGAGCTGGTACTTGTTGGAAAGCCCTCATGGCATACTTCAACTTTGATGTTTACCCCTAGACCTGGTTTGACTTGGATCAAGGTGAAAACTGCCCCTACATTTTGGAAAAAGTAAGGCAGATTCTGACTTAGTGAAAATTTCACTAAGTGTTGGAAAAATGTCATTTTCATGTTTTCAGCCATTTTGATCACTCCATAACTAAAAATCCATGAAGAATTGGAATGAGATGTAGTTGACACTTTTAAAGTGTGCAATGAGAGCTACAAATCCAGCTTTGGACCATCCAAAATGGTTGCTTGGATCTCAAGTTATGGTCCTTGGAAGTTGGTACCCTAGCCACTTTGTTCCATAACTTAGAAAAATTCTAAGTTTTTTTATGGTTACCCCTTTTACAAGTTAACTCACTTTCTTTGATTTTTCTTGATGAATGATGATTCAAATCACATATTAACATTGTTTTAGGGTCAAAGAACCTTGGTTGTCCAAAAATTCAAAAAGTCAAACTTTGGATTTTTGTACAGTTGACTTTTTATCGGATGAAATCCAAACTGTGCGATCCTTTGTGAGATCAAGTCCTTGACCTAAATTAAACCTATTGGATATATTCCATAGGTGTTATAGGGTGTATTGAATCATGTCCCAAGGTTTGTGAGCATGCCCTCGTTAAAGTCAAAGATACAATTGACTTTTTCCTTGAAAACCCTAATTGTGGTCCAGATGAAATTGAAACTTGTGAATCAAGCTTCTTGGATCAATCCATTGTTGAAAATGGATCCATGTAGTGTATTGGAGGCCCTCAAATCATGTCTTGATATCTTGGCTCATGCTTTGTCCCAAAAGTCAACTTAGGGGTGAATTAGGTCAAGAAACCCTAATTCCTGATTTTTGGGAAATGCATCCCCTGAGGTTAAATTGACTTGATGCTTGGGTCCATGAGGTCCCTTGGAGTGTCTTGGGTTGTGCTTTGAAGCATTGGCTCGTTCCCAGATGAAAATTTTCAGCTGTAGGCCTCAGTCGACCAAAACCCAAATTTGGTGACACTGGCGATCTTGAGGCTTGATCCACTTGAAATGTTACAACCTTGAGCTTGATTCTTGATGCGGGAGTCCTCTTGATCCTTTATGGGGTTTGAGAGTATAGACAAGTTGAAGATCAATTCATTCCTTGATTGATCCTTTGTCTAAGGCTCTGAGAGGGCTTGAAACCCTAATTCTTGATTGTGGTGAATGCTCAAACATCTTTGAGGATATTGATTGTGGCATGTTGGTTCATCCATATTGTGGTAATGATTTGCACAATGATGGGAAATCTTAATGGTCAAAATTTGGGGTATGACACCAACGCATCTCAAAGGTCTTTCTTCTCAACATGCATGAGAGGTGTATGATCAGTGGACTTCAAAGGAATGCATATTTCAAAGAGTTCAAGTTGTGATGCTTACCTCTTTGGGATAATTTTGTGCTATCTACAAAATTCCTTGTGCCAGAAGTAGTTTGATGCTTTAGACACTCTCAATTGATCCCTTTGAAGCTTTTAGAATGATCACCACCAGCTGGAATCCTCAGGAACAAGTTTGAGCTCTTTCTTGCAAAAGGGGAAAAAGTGACCAATATGGCAACTCTCTCAAATGGTGTTCCAGATATGGGGAACCATTTGGGACAGTTCAAGGATGATATTTGGAGTGTGTTTGGGGTTTTATCTGGGTTTGAAAGTGACTGAATCAAGACATGGCTTGAAAAATGCAAAAAATTCCAATTTTGAGGTTTCGAGTTGGGACTTTGTGATTTTGGTGTTACAGGTCACATATGAGAGTTTGGACAGCTTAGATATGCCATATTGGATGTGTTTGGATCATGAGCTGTGATGGAATTGCTCTCTAACTCAAAAACTCAGATATGCCTTGCAAAAGAAGGCATTTTGGCCTAAAGAGATGGATTTTGAGGAAAGCATCAGTTTGGGTGCTTTGGTGTGCTCAAACTAATCACAATTGAGCCCTATTTATGGTGTGTCAAGTTTGATTTGGCATCAATAGTGAATAGAGGCTGCAGCAGGCCTTTGGCCAATGTTATACAAAAGGAATCTCAAGTCTCCTCTAGCCATTGACTTGAGATTAGAGCACAGGCTTTGTAGCTTTGGTTCAGAGATAAGCTTGGACTGAATTCAGTTGGAATAGGCTCAGTTCATGCCACCTTGGTGCATCCTTTGAATGCTTGGAAACAAAATTGGAGTCTTGGCACTTTTAGCTCTTTTAGGTTTGGCATGGCTACTTATAGATTCTTGGACTTTGGAGGCTTGGATATCATATCACCCCCCTTGGATATTATCCTCTAATGTGTCTAAATTTATGACAAGGCTTGGATTTATCAGATTTGGACAAATCGAGCAAAATGCACAAGTTCTGCCTTGTAAAAACCAGTTCAGGATGCCATGTTCCAAGGGTTGTATATCCTTGCTCAAATGGAATTTGGAGATGAGCTGGTACTTGTTGGAAAGCCCTCATGGCATACTTCAACTTTGATGTTTACCCCTAGACCTGGTTTGACTTGGATCAAGGTGAAAACTGCCCCTACATTTTGGAAAAAGTAAGGCAGATTCTGACTTAGTGAAAATTTCACTAAGTGTTGGAAAAATGTCATTTTCATGTTTTCAGCCATTTTGATCACTCCATAACTAAAAATCCATGAAGAATTGGAATGAGATGTAGTTGACACTTTTAAAGTGTGCAATGAGAGCTACAAATCCAGCTTTGGACCATCCAAAATGGTTGCTTGGATCTCAAGTTATGGTCCTTGGAAGTTGGTACCCTAGCCACTTTGTTCCATAACTTAGAAAAATTCTAAGTTTTTTTATGGTTACCCCTTTTACAAGTTAACTCACTTTCTTTGATTTTTCTTGTTGAATGATGATTCAAATCACATATTAACATTGTTTTAGGGTCAAAGAACCTTGGTTGACCCAAAATTCAAAAAGTCAAACTTTGGATTTTTGTACAGTTGACTTTTTATCGGATGAAATCCAAACTGTGCGATCCTTTATGAGATCAAGTCCTTGACCTAAATTAAACCTAATGGATATATTCCATAGGTGTTATAGGGTGTATTGAATCATGTCCCAAGGTTTATGAGCATGTCCTGGTCTAAAGTCAAAGATACAATTGACTTTTTCCTTGAAAACCCTAATTGTGGTCCAGATGAAATTGAAACTTGTGAATCAAGCTTTTTGGATCAATCCATTGTTGAAAATGGATCCATGTAGTGTATTGGAGGCCCTCAAATCATGTCTTGATATCTTGGCTCATGCTTTGTCCCAAAAGTCAACTTAGGGGTGAATTAGTTCAAGAAACCCTAATTCCTGATTTTTGGGTAAATGCATCCCCTGAGGTTAAATTGAATTGATGCTTGGGTCCATGAGGTCCCTTGGAGTATCTTGGGTTGTGCTTTGAAGCATTGGCTCGTTCCCAGATGAAAATTTTCAGCTGGAGGCCTCAGTCGACCAAAACCCAAATTTGGTGACACTGGCGATCTTGAGGCTTGATCCACTTGAAATGTTACAACCTTGAGCTTGATTCTTGATGCGGGAGTCCTCTTGATCCTTTATGGGGTTTGAGAGTTTAGACAAGTTGAAGATCATGTCATTCCTTGATTGATCCTTTGTCTAAGGCTCTGAGAGGGCTTGAAACCCTAATTCTTGATTGTGGTGAATGCTCAAACATCTTTGAGGATATTGATTGAGGCATGTTGGTTCATCCATATTGTGGTAATGATTTGCACAATGATGGGAAATCTTAATGGTCAAAATTTGGGGTATGACACCAACGCATCTCAAAGGTCTTTCTTCTCAACATGCATGAGAGGTGTATGATCAGTGGACTTCAAAGGAATGCATATTTCAAAGAGTTCAAGTTGTGATACTTACCTCTTTGGGATCATTTTGTGCTATCTACAAAATTCCTTGTGCCAGAAGTAGTTTGATGCTTTAGACACTCTCAATTGATCCCTTTGAAGCTTTTAGAATGATCACCACCAGCTGGAATCCTCAGGAACAAGTTTGAGCTCTTTCTTGCAAAAGGGGAAAAAGTGACCAATATGGCAACTCACTCAAATGGTGTTCCAGATATGGGTAACCATTTGGGACAGTTCAAGGATGATATTTGGAGTGTGTTTGGGGTTTTATCTGGGTTTGAAAGTGACTGAATCAAGACATGGCTTGAAAAATGCAAAAAAGTCCAATTTTGAGGTTTCGAGAGGGGACTTTGTGATTTTGGTGTTACAGGTCACATATGAGAGTTTGGACAGCTTAGATATGACATATTGGATGTGTTTGGATCATGAGCTGTGATGGAATTGCTCTCTAACTCAAAAACTCAGATATGCCTTGCAAAAGAAGGCATTTTGGCCTAAAGAGATGGATTTTGAGGAAAGCATCAGTTTGGGTGCTTTGGTGTGCTCAAACTAATCACAATTGAGCCCTATTTATGGTGTGTCAAGTTTGTTTTGGCATCAATAGTGAATAGAGGCTGCAGCAGGCCTTTGGCCAATGTTATACAAAAGGAATCTCAAGTCTCCTCTAGCCATTGACTTGAGATTAGAGCACAGGCTTTGTAGCTTTGGTTCAGAGATAAACTTGGACTGAATTCAGTTGGAATAGGCTCAGTTCATGCCACCTTGGTGCATCCTTTGAATGCTTGGAAACAAAATTGGAGTCTTGGCACTTTTAGCTCTTTTAGGTTTGGCATGGCTACTTATAGATTCTTGGACTTTGGAGGCTTGGAGATCAGATCACCCCCCTTGGATATTATCCTCTAATGTGTCTAAATTTATGACAAGGCTTGGATTTATCAGATTTGGACAAATTTAGCAAAATGCACAAGTTCTGCCTTGTAAAAACCAGTTCAGGATGCCATGTTCCAAGGGTTGTATATCCTTGCTCAAATGGAATTTGGAGATGAGCTGGTACTTGTTGGAAAGCCCTCATGGCATACTTCAACTTTGATGTTTACCCCTAGACCTGGTTTGACTTGGATCAAGGTGAAAACTGCCCCTACATTTTGGAAAAAGTAAGGCAGATTCTGACTTAGTGAAAATTTCACTAAGTGTTGGAAAAATGTCATTTTCATGTTTTCAGCCATTTTGATCACTCCATAACTAAAAATCCATGAAGAATTGGAATGAGATGTAGTTGACACTTTTAAAGTGTGCAATGAGAGCTACAAATCCAGCTTTGGACCATCCAAAATGGTTGCTTGGATCTCAAGTTATGGTCCTTGGAAGTTGGTACCCTAGCCACTTTGTTCCATAACTTAGAAAAATTCTAAGTTTTTTTATGGTTACCCCTTTTACAAGTTAACTCACTTTCTTTGATTTTTCTTGATGAATGATGATTCAAATCACATATTAACATTGTTTTAGGGTCAAAGAACCTTGGTTGTGGAAAAATTCAAAAAGTCAAACTTTGGATTTTTGTACAGTTGACTTTTTATCGGATGAAATCCAAACTGTGCGATCCTTTGTGAGATCAAGTCCTTGACCTAAATTAAACCTATTGGATATATTCCATAGGTGTTATAGGGTGTATTGAATCATGTCCCAAGGGTTGTGAGCATGCCCTCGTTAAAGTCAAAGATACAATTGACTTTTTCCTTGAAAACCCTAATTGTGGTCCAGATGAAATTGAAACTTGTGAATCAAGCTTCTTGGATCAATCCATTGTTGAAAATGGATCCATGTAGTGTATTGGAGGCCCTCAAATCATGTCTTGATATCTTGGCTCATGCTTTGTCCCAAAAGTCAACTTAGGGGTGAATTAGGTCAAGAAACCCTAATTCCTGATTTTTGGGAAATGCATCCCCTGAGGTTAAATTGACTTGATGCTTGGGTCCATGAGGTCCCTTGGAGTGTCTTGGGTTGTGCTTTGAAGCATTGGCTCGTTCCCAGATGAAAATTTTCAGCTGTAGGCCTCAGTCGACCAAAACCCAAATTTGGTGACACTGGCGATCTTGAGGCTTGATCCACTTGAAATGTTACAACCTTGAGCTTGATTCTTGATGCGGGAGTCCTCTTGATCCTTTATGGGGTTTGAGAGTTTAGACAAGTTGAAGATCAATTCATTCCTTGATTGATCCTTTGTCTAAGGCTCTGAGAGGGCTTGAAACCCTAATTCTTGATTGTGGTGAATGCTCAAACATCTTTGAGGATATTGATTGTGGCATGTTGGTTCATCCATATTGTGGTAATGATTTGCACAATGATGGGAAATCTTAATGGTCAAAATTTGGGGTATGACACCAACGCATCTCAAAGGTCTTTCTTCTCAACATGCATGAGAGGTGTATGATCAGTGGACTTCAAAGGAATGCATATTTCAAAGAGTTCAAGTTGTGATGCTTACCTCTTTGGGATAATTTTGTGCTATCTACAAAATTCCTTGTGCCAGAAGTAGTTTGATGCTTTAGACACTCTCAATTGATCCCTTTGAAGCTTTTAGAATGATCACCACCAGCTGGAATCCTCAGGAACAAGTTTGAGCTCTTTCTTGCAAAAGGGGAAAAAGTGACCAATATGGCAACTCTCTCAAATGGTGTTCCAGATATGGGGAACCATTTGGGACAGTTCAAGGATGATATTTGGAGTGTGTTTGGGGTTTTATCTGGGTTTGAAAGTGACTGAATCAAGACATGGCTTGAAAAATGCAAAAAAGTCCAATTTTGAGGTTTCGAGATGGGACTTTGTGATTTTGGTGTTACAGGTCACATATGAGAGTTTGGACAGCTTAGATATGACATATTGGATGTGTTTGGATCATGAGCTGTGATGGAATTGCTCTCTAACTCAAAAACTCAGATATGCCTTGCAAAAGAAGGCATTTTGGCCTAAAGAGATGGATTTTGAGGAAAGCATCAGTTTGGGTGCTTTGGTGTGCTCAAACTAATCACAATTGAGCCCTATTTATGGTGTGTCAAGTTTGATTTGGCATCAATAGTGAATAGAGGCTGCAGCAGGCCTTTGGCCAATGTTATACAAAAGGAATCTCAAGTCTCCTCTAGCCATTGACTTGAGATTAGAGCACAGGCTTTGTAGCTTTGGTTCAGAGATAAACTTGGACTGAATTCAGTTGGAATAGGCTCAGTTCATGCCACCTTGGTGCATCCTTTGAATGCTTGGAAACAAAATTGGAGTCTTGGCACTTTTAGCTCTTTTAGGTTTGGCATGGCTACTTATAGATTCTTGGACTTTGGAGGCTTGGATATCAGATCACCCCCCTTGGATATTATCCTCTAATGTGTCTAAATTTATGACAAGGCTTGGATTTATCAGATTTGGACAAATCGAGCAAAATGCACAAGTTCTGCCTTGTAAAAACCAGTTCAGGATGCCATGTTCCAAGGGTTGTATATCCTTGCTCAAATGGAATTTGGAGATGAGCTGGTACTTGTTGGAAAGCCCTCATGGCATACTTCAACTTTGATGTTTACCCCTAGACCTGGTTTGACTTGGATCAAGGTGAAAACTGCCCCTACATTTTGGAAAAAGTAAGGCAGATTCTGACTTAGTGAAAATTTCACTAAGTGTTGGAAAAATGTCATTTTCATGTTTTCAGCCATTTTGATCACTCCATAACTAAAAATCCATGAAGAATTGGAATGAGATGTAGTTGACACTTTTAAAGTGTGCAATGAGAGCTACAAATCCAGCTTTGGACCATCCAAAATGGTTGCTTGGATCTCAAGTTATGGTCCTTGGAAGTTGGTACCCTAGCCACTTTTTGTTCCATAACTTAGAAAAATTCTAAGTTTTTTTATGGTTACCCCTTTTACAAGTTAACTCACTTTCTTTGATTTTTCTTGATGAATGATGATTCAAATCACATATTAACATTGTTTTAGGGTCAAAGAACCTTGGTTGACCAAAAATTCAAAAAGTCAAACTTTGGATTTTTGTACAGTTGACTTTTTATCGGATGAAATCTAAACTGTGCGATCCTTTGTGAGATCAAGTCCTTAACCTAAATTAAACCTAATGGATATATTCCATAGGTGTTATAGGGTGTATTGAATCATGTCCCTAGGTTTGTGAGCATGTCCTGGTCTAAAGTCAAAGATACAATTGACTTTTTCCTTGAAAACCCTAATTGTGGTCCAGATGAAATTGAAACTTGTGAATCAAGCTTCTTGGATCAATCCATTGTTGCAAATGGATCCATGTAGTGTATTGGAGGCCCTCAAATCATGTCTTGATATCTTGGCTCATGCTTTGTCCCAAAAGTCAACTTAGGGGTGAATTAGGTCAAGAAACCCTAATTCCTGATTTTTGGGTAAATGCATCCCCTGAGGTTAAATTGACTTGATGCTTGGGTCCATGAGGTCCCTTGGAGTATCTTGGGTTGTGCTTTGAAGCATTTGCTCGTTCCCAGATGAAAATTTTCAGCTGGAGGCCTCAGTCGACCAAAACCCAAATTTGGTGACACTGGCGATCTTGAGGCTTGATCCACTTGAAATGTTACAACCTTGAGCTTGATTCTTGATGCGGGAGTCCTCTTGATCCTTTATGGGGTTTGAGAGTTTAGACAAGTTGAAGATCATGTCATTCCTTGATTGATCCTTTGTCTAAGGCTATGAGAGGGCTTGAAACCCTAATTCTTGATTGTGGTGAATGCTCAAACATCTCTGAGGATATTGATTGAGGCATGTTGGTTCATCCATATTGTGGTAATGATTTGCACAATGATGGGAAATCTTAATGGTCAAAATTTGGGGTATGACACCAACGCATCTCAAAGGTCTTTCTTCTCAACATGCATGAGAGGTGTATGATCAGTGGACTTCAAAGGAATGCATATTTCAAAGAGTTCAATTTGTGATGCTTACCTCTTTGGGATCATTTTGTGCTATGTACAAAATTCCTTGTGCCAGAAGTAGTTTGATGCTTTAGAAACTCTCAATTGATCCCTTTGAAGCTTTTAGAATGATCACCACCAGCTGGAATCCTCAGGAACAAGTTTGAGCTCTTTCTTGCAAAAGGGGAAAAAGTGACCAATATGGCAACTCTCTCAAATGGTGTTCCAGATATGGGGAAAAATTTGGGACAGTTCAAGGATGATATTTGGAGTGTGTTTGGGGTTTTATCTGGGTTTGAAAGTGACTGAATCAAGACATGGCTTGAAAAATGCAAAAAGGTCCAATTTTGAGGTTTCGAGAGGGGACTTTGTGATTTTGGTGTTACAGGTCACATATGAGAGTTTGGACAGCTTAGATATGACATATTGGATGTGTTTGGATCATGAGCTGTGATGTAATTGCTCCCTAACTCAAAAACTCAGATATGCCTTGCAAAAGAAGGCATTTTGGCCTAAAGAGATGGATATTGAGGAAAGCATCAGTTTGGGTGCTTTGGTGTGCTCAAACTAATCACAATTGAGCCCTATTTATGGTGTGTCAAGTTTGTTTTGGCATCAATACTGAATAGAGGCTGCAGCAGGCCTTTGGCCAATGTTATACAAAAGGAATCTCAAGTCTCCTCTAGCCATTGACTTGAGATTAGAGCACAGGCTTTGTAGCTTTGGTTCAGAGATAAACTTGGACTGAATTCAGTTGGAATAGGCTCAGTTCTTGCCACCTTGGTGCATCCTTTGAATGCTTGGAAACAAAATTGGAGTCTTGGCACTTTTAGCTCTTTTAGGTTTGGCATGGCTACTTATAGATTCTTGGACTTTGGAGGCTTGGAGATCAGATCACCCCCCTTGGATATTATCCTCTAATGTGTCTAAATTGATGACAAGGCTTGGATTTATTAGATTTGGACAAATCGAGCAAAATGCACAAGTTCTGCCTTGTAAAAACCAGTTCAGGATGCCATGTTCCAAGGGTTGTATATCCTTGCTCAAATGGAATTTGGAGATGAGCTGGTACTTGTTGGAAAGCCCTCATGGCATACTTCAACTTTGATGTTTACCCCTAGACCTGGTTTGACTTGGATCAAGGTGAAAACTGCCCCTACATTTTGGAAAAAGTAAGGCAGATTCTGACTTAGTGAAAATTTCACTAAGTGTTGGAAAAATGTCATTTTCATGTTTTCAGCCATTTTGATCACTCCATAACTAAAAATCCATGAAGAATTGGAATGAGATGTAGTTGACACTTTTAAAGTGTGCAATGAGAGCTACAAATCCAGCTTTGGACCATCCAAAATGGTTGCTTGGATCTCAAGTTATGGTCCTTGGAAGTTGGTACCCTAGCCACTTTGTTCCATAACTTAGAAAAATTCTAAGTTTTTTTATGGTTACCCCTTTTACAAGTTAACTCACTTTCTTTGATTTTTCTTGATGAATGATGATTCAAATCACATATTAACATTGTTTTAGGGTCAAAGAACCTTGGTTGACCAAAAATTCAAAAAGTCAAACTTTGGATTTTTGTACAGTTGACTTTTTATCAGATGAAATCCAAACTGTGCGATCCTTTGTGAGATCAAGTCCTTGACCTAAATTAAACCTAATGGATATATTCCATAGGTGTTATAGGGTGTATTGAATCATGTCCCAAGCTTTGTGAGCATGTCCTGGTCTAAAGTCAAAGATACAATTGACTTTTTCCTTGAAAACCCTAATTGTGGTCCAGATGAAATTGAAACTTGTGAATCAAGCTTCTTGGATCAATCCATTGTTGCAAATGGATCCATGTAGTGTATTGGAGGCCCTCAAATCATGTCTTGATATCTTGGCTCATGCTTTGTCCCAAAAGTCAACTTAGGGGTGAATTAGGTCAAGAAACCCTAATTCCTGATTTTTGGGTAAATGCATCCCCTGAGGTTAAATTGACTTGATGCTTGGGTCCATGAGGTCCCTTGGATCATCTTGGGTTGTGCTTTGAAGCATTGGCTCGTTCCCAGATGAAAATTTTTAGCTGGAGGCCTCAGTCGACCAAAACCCAAATTTGGTGACACTGGCGATCTTGAGGCTTGATCCACTTGAAATGTTACAACCTTGAGCTTGATTCTTGATGCGGGAGTCCTCTTGATCCTTTATGGGGTTTGAGAGTTTAGACAAGTTGAAGATCATGTCATTCCTTGATTGATCCTTTGTCTAAGGCTCTGAGAGGGCTTGAAACCCTAATTCTTGATTGTGGTGAATGCTCAAACATCTCTGAGGATATTGATTGAGGCATGTTGGTTCATCCATATTGTGGTAATGATTTGCACAATGATGGGAAATCTTAATGGTCAAAATTTGGGGTATGACACCAACGCATCTCAAAGGTCTTTCTTCTCAACATGCATGAGAGGTGTATGATCAGTGGACTTCAAAGGAATGCATATTTAAAAGAGTTCAAGTTGGGATGCTTACCTCTTTGGGATCATTTTGTGCTATCTACAAAATTCCTTGTGCCAGAAGTAGTTTGATGCTTTAGACACTCTCAATTGATCCCTTTGAAGCTTTTAGAATGATCACCACCAGATGGAATCCTCAGGAACAAGTTTGAGCTCTTTCTTGCAAAAGGGGAAAAAGTGACCAATATGGCAACTCTCTCAAATGGTGTTCCAGATATGGGGAACCATTTGGGACAGTTCAAGGATGATATTTGGAGTATGTTTGGGGTTTTATCTGGGTGTGAAAGTGACTGAATCAAGACATGGCTTGAAAAATGCAAAAAAGTCCAATTTTGAGGTTTCGAGAGGGGACTTTGTGATTTTGGTGTTACAGGTCACATATGAGAGTTTGGGCAGCTTAGATATGACATATTGGATGTGTTTGGATCATGAGTTGTGATGGAATTGCTCTCTAACTCAAAAACTCAGATATGCCTTGCAAAAGAAGGCATTTTGGCCTAAAGAGATGGATTTTGAGGAAAGCATCAGTTTGGGTGCTTTGGTGTGCTCAAACTAATCACAATTGAGCCCTATTTATGGTGTGTCATGTTTGTTTTGGCATCAATAGTGAATAGAGGCTGCAGCAGGCCTTTGGCCAATGTTATACAAAAGGAATCTTAAGTCTCCTCTAGCCATTGACTTGAGATTAGAGCACAGGCTTTGTAGCTTTGGTTCAGAGATAAACTTGGACTGAATTCAGTTGGAATAGGCTCAGTTCTTGCCACCTTGGTGCATCATTTGAATGCTTGGAAACAAAATTGGAGTCTTGGCACTTTTAGCTCTTTTAGGTTTGGCATGGCTACTTATAGATTCTTGGACTTTGGAGGCTTGGAGATCAGATCACCCCCCTTGGATATTATCCTCTAATGTGTCTAAATTTATGACAAGGCTTGGATTTATCAGATTTGGACAAATCGAGCAAAATGCACAAGTTCTGCCTTGTAAAAACCAGTTCAGGATGCCATGTTCCAAGGGTTGTATATCCTTACTCAAATGGAATTTGGAGATGAGCTGGTACTTGTTGGAAAGCCCTCATGGCATACTTCAACTTTGATGTTTACCCCTAGACCTGGTTTGACTTGGATCAAGGTGAAAACTGCCCCTACATTTTGGAAAAAGTAAGGCAGATTCTGACTTAGTGAAAATTTCACTAAGTGTTGGAAAAATGTCATTTTCATGTTTTCAGCCATTTTGATCACTCCATAACTAAAAATTCATGAAGAATTGGAATGAGATGTAGTTGACACTTTTAAAGTGTGCAATGAGAGCTACAAATCCAGCTTTGGACCATCCAAAATGGTTGCTTGGATCTCAAGTTATGCTCCTTGGAAGTTGGTACCCTAGCCACTTTGTTCCATAACTTAGAAAAATTCTAAGTTTTTTTATGGTTACCCCTTTTACAAGTTAACTCACTTTCTTTGATTTTTCTTGATGAATGATGATTCAAATCACATATTAACATTGTTTTAGGGTCAAAGAACCTTGGTTGACCAAAAATTCAAAAAGTCAAACTTTGGATTTTTGTACAGTTGACTTTTTATCGGATGAAATCCAAACTGTGCGATCCTTTGTGAGATCAAGTCCTTGACCTAAATTAAACCTAATGGATATATTCCATAGGTGTTATAGGGTGTATTGAATCATGTCCCAAGGTTTGTGAGCATGTCCTGGTCTAAAGTCAAAGATACAATTGACTTTTTCCTTGAAAACCCTAATTGTGGTCCAGATGAAATTGAAACTTATGAATCAAGCTTCTTGGATCAATCCATTCTTGCAAATGGATCCATGTAGTGTATTGGAGGCCCTCAAATCATGTCTTGATATCTTGGCTCATGCTTTGTCCCAAAAGTCAACTTAGGGGTGAATTAGGTCAAGAAACCCTAATTCCTGATTTTTGGGTAAATGCATCCCCTGAGGTTAAATTGACTTGATGCTTGGGTCCATGAGGTCCCTTGGATCATCTTGGGTTGTGCTTTGAAGCATTGGCTCATTCCCAGATGAAAATTTTTAGCTGGAGGCCTCAGTCGACCAAAACCCAAATTTGGTGACACTGGCGATCTTGAGGCTTGATCCACTTGAAATGTTACAACCTTGAGCTTGATTCTTGATGCGGGAGTCCTCTTGATCCTTTATGGGGTTTGAGATTTTATACAAGTTGAAGATCATGTCATTCCTTGATTGATCCTTTGTCTAAGGCTCTGAGAGGGCTTGAAACCCTAATTCTTGATTGTGGTGAATGCTCAAACATCTCTGAGGATATTGATTGAGGCATGTTGGTTCATCCATATTGTGGTAATGATTTGCACAATGATGGGAAATCTTAATGGTCAAAATTTGGGGTATGACACCAACGCATCTCAAAGGTCTTTCTTCTCAACATGCATGAGAGGTGTATGATCAGTGGACTTCAAAGGAATGCATATTTAAAAGAGTTCAAGTTGGGATGCTTACCTCTTTGGGATCATTTTGTGCTATCTACAAAATTCCTTGTGCCAGAAGTAGTTTGATGCTTTAGACACTCTCAATTGATCCCTTTGAAGCTTTTAGAATGATCACCACCAGCTGGAATCCTCAGGAACAAGTTTGAGCTCTTTCTTGCAAAAGGGGGAAAAGTGACCAATATGGCAACTCTCTCAAATGGTGTTCCAGATATGGGGAACCATTTGGGATAGTTCAAGGATGATATTTGGAGTGTGTTTGGGGTTTTATCTGGGTTTGAAAGTGACTGAATCAAGACATGGCTTGAAAAATGCAAAAAAGTCCAATTTTGAGGTTTCGAGAGGGGACTTTGTGATTTTGGTGTTACAGGTCACATATGAGAGTTTGGGCAGCTTAGATATGACATATTGGATGTGTTTGGATCATGAGCTGTGATGGAATTGCTCTCTAACTCAAAAACTCAGATATGCCTTACAAAAGAAGGCATTTTGGCCTAAAGAGATGGATTTTGAGGAAAGCATCAGTTTGGGTGCTTTGGTGTGCTCAAACTAATCACAATTGAGCCCTATTTATGGTGTGTCATGTTTGTTTTGGCATCAATAGTGAATAGAGGCTGCAGCAGGCCTTTGGCCAATGTTATACAAAAGGAATCTTAAGTCTCCTCTAGCCATTGACTTGAGATTAGAGCACAGGCTTTGTAGCTTTGGTTCAGAGATAAACTTGGACTGAATTCAGTTGGAATAGGCTCAGTTCTTGCCACCTTGGTGCATCATTTGAATGCTTGGAAACAAAATTGGAGTCTTGGCACTTTTAGCTCTTTTAGGTTTGGCATGGCTACTTATAGATTCTTGGACTTTGGAGGCTTGGAGATCAGATCACCCCCCTTGGATATTATCCTCTAATGTGTCTAAATTTATGACAAGGCTTGGATTTATCAGATTTGGACAAATCGAGCAAAATGCACAAGTTCTGCCTTGTAAAAACCAGTTCAGGATGCCATGTTCCAAGGGTTGTATATCCTTACTCAAATGGAATTTGGAGATGAGCTGGTACATGTTGGAAAGCCCTCATGGCATACTTCAACTTTGATGTTTACCCCTAGACCTGGTTTGACTTGGATCAAGGTGAAAACTGCCCCTACATTTTGGAAAAAGTAAGGCAGATTCTGACTTAGTGAAAATTTCACTAAGTGTTGGAAAAATGTCATTTTCATGTTTTCAGCCATTTTGATCACTCCATAACTAAAAATCCATGAAGAATTGGAATGAGATGTAGTTGACACTTTTAAAGTGTGCAATGAGAGCTACAAATCCAGCTTTGGACCATCCAAAATGGTTGCTTGGATCTCAAGTTATGCTCCTTGGAAGTTGGTACCCTAGCCACTTTGTTCCATAACTTAGAAAAATTCTAAGTTTTTTTATGGTTACCCCTTTTACAAGTTAACTCACTTTCTTTGATTTTTCTTGATGAATGATGATTCAAATCACATATTAACATTGTTTTAGGGTCAAAGAACCTTGGTTGACCAAAAATTCAAAAAGTCAAACTTTGGATTTTTGTACAGTTGACTTTTTATCGGATGAAATCCAAACTGTGCGATCCTTTGTGGGATCAAGTCCTTGACCTAAATTAAACATAATGGATATATTCCATAGGTGTTATAGGGTGTATTGAATCATGTCCCAAGGTTTGTGAGCATGTCCTGGTCTAAAGTCAAAGATACAATTGACTTTTTCCTTGAAAACCCTAATTGTGGTCCAGATGAAATTGAAACTTATGAATCAAGCTTCTTGGATCAATCCATTGTTGCAAATGGATCCATGTAGTGTATTGGAGGCCCTCAAATCATGTCTTGATATCTTGGCTCATGCTTTGTCCCAAAAGTCAACTTAGGGGTGAATTAGGTCAAGAAACCCTAATTCCTGATTTTTGGGTAAATGCATCCCCTGAGGTTAAATTGACTTGATGCTTGGGTCCATGAGGTCCCTTGGATCATCTTGGGTTGTGCTTTGAAGCATTGGCTCATTCCCAGATGAAAATTTTTAGCTGGAGGCCTCAGTCGACCAAAACCCAAATTTGGTGACACTGGCGATCTTGAGGCTTGATCCACTTGAAATGTTACAACCTTGAGCTTGATTCTTGATGCGGGAGTCCTCTTGATCCTTTATGGGGTTTGAGATTTTAGACAAGTTGAAGATCATGTCATTCCTTGATTGATCCTTTGTCTAAGGCTCTGAGAGGGCTTGAAACCCTAATTCTTGATTATGGTGAATGCTCAAACATCTCTGAGGATATTGATTGAGGCATGTTGGTTCATCCATATTGTGGTAATGATTTGCACAATGATGGGAAATCTTAATGGTCAAAATTTGGGGTATGACACCAACGCATCTCAAAGGTCTTTCTTCTCAACATGCATGAGAGGTGTATGATCAGTGGACTTCAAAGGAATGCATATTTAAAAGAGTTCAAGTTGGGATGCTTACCTCTTTGGGATCATTTTGTGCTATCTACAAAATTCCTTGTGCCAGAAGTAGTTTGATGCTTTAGACACTCTCAATTGATCCCTTTGAAGCTTTTAGAATGATCACCACCAGCTGGAATCCTCAGGAACAAGTTTGAGCTCTTTCTTGCAAAAGGGGGAAAAGTGACCAATATGGCAACTCTCTCAAATGGTGTTCCAGATATGGGGAACCATTTGGGATAGTTCAAGGATGATATTTGGAGTGTGTTTGGGGTTTTATCTGGGTTTGAAAGTGACTGAATCAAGACATGGCTTGAAAAATGCAAAAAAGTCCAATTTTGAGGTTTCGAGAGGGGACTTTGTGATTTTGGTGTTACAGGTCACATATGAGAGTTTGGGCAGCTTAGATATGACATATTGGATGTGTTTGGATCATGAGCTGTGATGGAATTGCTCTCTAACTCAAAAACTCAGATATGCCTTGCAAAAGAAGGCATTTTGGCCTAAAGAGATGGATTTTGAGGAAAGCATCAGTTTGGGTGCTTTGGTGTGCTCAAACTAATCACAATTGAGCCCTATTTATGGTGTGTCATGTTTGTTTTGGCATCAATAGTGAATAGAGGCTGCAGCAGGCCTTTGGCCAATGTTATACAAAAGGAATCTTAAGTCTCCTCTAGCCATTGACTTGAGATTAGAGCACAGGCTTTGTAGCTTTGGTTCAGAGATAAACTTGGACTGAATTCAGTTGGAATAGGCTCAGTTCTTGCCACCTTGGTGCATCATTTGAATGCTTGGAAACAAAATTGGAGTCTTGGCACTTTTAGCTCTTTTAGGTTTGGCATGGCTACTTATAGATTCTTGGACTTTGGAGGCTTGGAGATCAGATCACCCCCCTTGGATATTATACTCTAATGTGTCTAAATTTATGACAAGGCTTGGATTTATCAGATTTGGACAAATCGAGCAAAATGCACAAGTTTTGCCTTGTAAAAACCAGTTCAGGATGCCATGTTCCAAGGGTTGTATATCCTTACTCAAATGGAATTTGGAGATGAGCTGGTACTTGTTGGAAAGCCCTCATGGCATACTTCAACTTTGATGTTTACCCCTAGACCTGGTTTGACTTGGATCAAGGTGAAAACTGCCCCTACATTTTGGAAAAAGTAAGGCAGATTCTGACTTAGTGAAAATTTCACTAAGTGTTGGAAAAATGTCATTTTCATGTTTTCAGCCATTTTGATCACTCCATAACTAAAAATCCATGAAGAATTGGAATGAGATGTAGTTGACACTTTTAAAGTGTGCAATGAGAGGTACAAATCCAGCTTTGGACCATCCAAAATGGTTGCTTGGATCTCAAGTTATGCTCCTTGGAAGTTGGTACCCTAGCCACTTTGTTCCATAACTTAGAAAAATTCTAAGTTTTTTTATGGTTACCCCTTTTACAAGTTAACTCACTTTCTTTGATTTTTCTTGATGAATGATGATTCAAATCACATATTAACATTGTTTTAGGGTCAAAGAACCTTGGTTGACCAAAAATTCAAAAAGTCAAACTTTGGATTTTTGTACAGTTGACTTTTTATCGGATGAAATCCAAACTGTGCGATCCTTTGTGAGATCAAGTCCTTGACCTAAATTAAACCTAATGGATATATTCCATAGGTGTTATAGGGTGTATTGAATCATGTCCCAAGGTTTGTGAGCATGTCCTGGTCTAAAGTCAAAGATACAATTGACTTTTTCCTTGAAAACCCTAATTGTGGTCCAGATGAAATTGAAACTTATGAATCAAGCTTCTTGGATCAATCCATTGTTGCAAATGGATCCATGTAGTTTATTGGAGGCCCTCAAATCATGTCTTGATATCTTGGCTCATGCTTTGTCCCAAAAGTCAACTTAGGGGTGAATTAGGTCAAGAAACCCTAATTCCTGATTTTTGGGTAAATGCATCCCCTGAGGTTAAATTGACTTGATGCTTGGGTCCATGAGGTCCCTTGGATCATCCTGGGTTGTGCTTTGAAGCATTGGCTCATTCCCAGATGAAAATTTTTAGCTGGAGGCCTAAGTCGACCAAAACCCAAATTTGGTGACACTGGCGATCTTGAGGCTTGATCCACTTGAAATGTTACAACCTTGAGCTTGATTCTTGATGCGGGAGTCCTCTTGATCCTTTATGGGGTTTGAGATTTTAGACAAGTTGAAGATCATGTCATTCCTTGATTGATCCTTTGTCTAAGGCTCTGAGAGGGCTTGAAACCCTAACTCTTGATTGTGGTGAATGCTCAAACATCTCTGAGGATATTGATTGAGGCATGTTGGTTCATCCATATTGTGGTAATGATTTGCACAATGATGGGAAATCTTAATGGTCAAAATTTGGGGTATGACACCAACGCATCTCAAAGGTCTTTCTTCTCAACATGCATGAGAGGTGTATGATCAGTGGACTTCAAAGGAATGCATATTTCAAAGAGTTCAAGTTGTGATGCTTACCTCTTTGGGATCATTTTGTGCTATCTACAAAATTCCTTGTGCCAGAAGTAGTTTGATGCTTTAGACACTCTCAATTGATCCCTTTGAAGCTTTTAGAATGATCACCACCAGCTGGAATCCTCAGGAACAAGTTTGAGCTCTTTCTTGCAAAAGGGGAAAAAGTGACCAATATGGCAACTCTCTCAAATGGTGTTCCAGATATGGGGAACCATTTGGGATAGTTCAAGGATGATATTTGGAGTGTGTTTGGGGTTTTATCTGGGTTTGAAAGTGACTGAATCAAGACATGGCTTGAAAAATGCAAAAAGTCCAATTTTGAGGTTTCGAGAGGGGACTTTGTGATTTTGGTGTTACAGGTCACATATGAGAGTTTGGGCAGCTTAGATATGACATATTGGATGTGTTTGGATCATGAGCTGTGATGGAATTGCTCTCTAATTCAAAAACTCAGATATGCCTTGCAAAAGAAGGCATTTTGGCCTAAAGAGATGGATTTTGAGGAAAGCATCAGTTTGGGTGCTTTGGTGTGCTCAAACTAATCACAATTGAGCCCTATTTATGGTGTGGCAAGTTTGTTTTGGCATCAATAGTGAATAGAGGCTGCAGCAGGCCTTTGGCCAATGTTATACAAAAGGAATCTTAAGTCTCCTCTAGCCATTGACTTGAGATTAGAGCACAGGCTTTGTAGCTTTGGTTCAGAGATAAACTTGGACTGAATTCAGTTGGAATAGGCTCAGTTCTTGCCACCTTGGTGCATCCTTTGAATGCTTGGAAACAAAATTGGAGTCTTGGCAATTTTAGCTCTTTTAGGTTTGGCATGTCTACTTATAGATTCTTGGACTTTGGAGGCTTGGAGATCAGATCACCCCCCTTGGATATTATCCTCTAATGTGTCTAAATTTATGACAAGGCTTGGATTTATCAGATTTGGACAAATCGAGCAAAATGCACAAGTTCTGCCTTGTAAAAACCAGTTCAGGATGCCATGTTCCAAGGGTTGTATATCCTTGCTCAAATGGAATTTGGAGATGAGCTGGTACTTGTTGGAAAGCCCTCATGGCATACTTCAACTTTGATGTTTACCCCTAGACCTGGTTTGACTTGGATCAAGGTGAAAACTGCCCCTACATTTTGGAAAAAGTAAGGCAGATTCTGACTTAGTGAAAATTTCACTAAGTGTTGGAAAAATGTCATTTTCATGTTTTCAGCCATTTTGATCACTCCATAACTAAAAATCCATGAAGAATTGGAATGAGATGTAGTTGACACTTTTAAAGTGTGCAATGAGAGCTACAAATCCAGCTTTGAACCATCCAAAATGGTTGCTTGGATCTCAAGTTATGGTCCTTGGAAGTTGGTACCCTAGCCACTTTGTTCCATAACTTAGAAAAATTCTAAGTTTTTTTATGGTTACCCCTTTTACAAGTTAACTCACTTTCTTTGATTTTTCTTGATGAATGATGATTCAAATCACATATTAACATTGTTTTAGGGTCAAAGAACCTTGGTTGACCAAAAATTCAAAAAGTCAAACTTTGGATTTTTGTACAGTTGACTTTTTATCGGATGAAATCCAAACTGTGCGATCCTTTGTGGGATCAAGTCCTTGACCTAAATCAAACATAATGGATATATTCCATAGGTGTTATAGGGTGTATTGAATCATGTCCCAAGGTTTGTGAGCATGTCCTGGTCTAATGTCAAAGATACAATTGACTTTTTCCTTGAAAACCCTAATTGTGGTCCAGATGAAATTGAAACTTATGAATCAAGCTTCTTGGATCAATCCATTGTTGCAAATGGATCCATGTAGTGTATTGGAGGCCCTCAAATCATGTCTTGATATCTTGGCTCATGCTTTGTCCCAAAAGTCAACTTAGGGGTGAATTAGGTCAAGAAACCCTAATTCCTGATTTTTGGGTAAATGCATCCCCTGAGGTTAAATTGACTTGATGCTTGGGTCCATGAGGTCCCTTGGATCATCTTGGGTTGTGCTTTGAAGCATTGGCTCATTCCCAGATGAAAATTTTTAGCTGGAGGCCTCAGTCGACCAAAACCCAAATTTGGTGACACTGGCGATCTTGAGGCTTGATCCACTTGAAATGTTACAACCTTGAGCTTGATTCTTGATGCGGGAGTCCTCTTGATCCTTTATGGGGTTTGAGATTTTAGACAAGTTGAAGATCATGTCATTCCTTGATTGATCCTTTGTCTAAGGCTCTGAGAGGGCTTGAAACCCTAATTCTTGATTATGGTGAATGCTCAAACATCTCTGAGGATATTGATTGAGGCATGTTGGTTCATCCATATTGTGGTAATGATTTGCACAATGATGGGAAATCTTAATGGTCAAAATTTGGGGTATGACACCAACGCATCTCAAAGGTCTTTCTTCTCAACATGCATGAGAGGTGTATGATCAGTGGACTTCAAAGGAATGCATATTTAAAAGAGTTCAAGTTGGGATGCTTACCTCTTTGGGATCATTTTGTGCTATCTACAAAATTCCTTGTGCCAGAAGTAGTTTGATGCTTTAGACACTCTCAATTGATCCCTTTGAAGCTTTTAGAATGATCACCACCAGCTGGAATCCTCAGGAACAAGTTTGAGCTCTTTCTTGCAAAAGGGGGAAAAGTGACCAATATGGCAACTCTCTCAAATGGTGTTCCAGATATGGGGAACCATTTGGGATAGTTCAAGGATGATATTTGGAGTGTGTTTGGGGTTTTATCTGGGTTTGAAAGTGACTGAATCAAGACATGGCTTGAAAAATGCAAAAAAGTCCAATTTTGAGGTTTCGAGAGGGGACTTTGTGATTTTGGTGTTACAGGTCACATATGAGAGTTTGGGCAGCTTAGATATGACATATTGGATGTGTTTGGATCATGAGCTGTGATGGAATTGCTCTCTAACTCAAAAACTCAGATATGCCTTGCAAAAGAAGGCATTTTGGCCTAAAGAGATGGATTTTGAGGAAAGCATCAGTTTGGGTGCTTTGGTGTGCTCAAACTAATCACAATTGAGCCCTATTTATGGTGTGTCATGTTTGTTTTGGCATCAATAGTGAATAGAGGCTGCAGCAGGCCTTTGGCCAATGTTATACAAAAGGAATCTTAAGTCTCCTCTAGCCATTGACTTGAGATTAGAGCACAGGCTTTGTAGCTTTGGTTCAGAGATAAACTTGGACTGAATTCAGTTGGAATAGGCTCAGTTCTTGCCACCTTGGTGCATCATTTGAATGCTTGGAAACAAAATTGGAGTCTTGGCACTTTTAGCTCTTTTAGGTTTGGCATGGCTACTTATAGATTCTTGGACTTTGGAGGCTTGGAGATCAGATCACCCCCCTTGGATATTATACTCTAATGTGTCTAAATTTATGACAAGGCTTGGATTTATCAGATTTGGACAAATCGAGCAAAATGCACAAGTTTTGCCTTGTAAAAACCAGTTCAGGATGCCATGTTCCAAGGGTTGTATATCCTAACTCAAATGGAATTTGGAGATGAGCTGGTACTTGTTGGAAAGCCCTCATGGCATACTTCAACTTTGATGTTTACCCCTAGACCTGGTTTGACTTGGATCAAGGTGAAAACTGCCCCTACATTTTGGAAAAAGTAAGGCAGATTCTGACTTAGTGAAAATTTCACTAAGTGTTGGAAAAATGTCATTTTCATGTTTTCAGCCATTTTGATCACTCCATAACTAAAAATCCATGAAGAATTGGAATGAGATGTAGTTGACACTTTTAAAGTGTGCAATGAGAGGTACAAATCCAGCTTTGGACCATCCAAAATGGTTGCTTGGATCTCAAGTTATGCTCCTTGGAAGTTGGTACCCTAGCCACTTTGTTCCATAACTTAGAAAAATTCTAAGTTTTTTTATGGTTACCCCTTTTACAAGTTAACTCACTTTCTTTGATTTTTCTTGATGAATGATGATTCAAATCACATATTAACATTGTTTTAGGGTCAAAGAACCTTGGTTGACCAAAAATTCAAAAAGTCAAACTTTGGATTTTTGTACAGTTGACTTTTTATCGGATGAAATCCAAACTGTGCGATCCTTTGTGAGATCAAGTCCTTGACCTAAATTAAACCTAATGGATATATTCCATAGGTGTTATAGGGTGTATTGAATCATGTCCCAAGGTTTGTGAGCATGTCCTGGTCTAAAGTCAAAGATACAATTGACTTTTTCCTTGAAAACCCTAATTGTGGTCCAGATGAAATTGAAACTTATGAATCAAGCTTCTTGGATCAATCCATTGTTGCAAATGGATCCATGTAGTTTATTGGAGGCCCTCAAATCATGTCTTGATATCTTGGCTCATGCTTTGTCCCAAAAGTCAACTTAGGGGTGAATTAGGTCAAGAAACCCTAATTCCTGATTTTTGGGTAAATGCATCCCCTGAGGTTAAATTGACTTGATGCTTGGGTCCATGAGGTCCCTTGGATCATCCTGGGTTGTGCTTTGAAGCATTGGCTCATTCCCAGATGAAAATTTTTAGCTGGAGGCCTAAGTCGACCAAAACCCAAATTTGGTGACACTGGCGATCTTGAGGCTTGATCCACTTGAAATGTTACAACCTTGAGCTTGATTCTTGATGCGGGAGTCCTCTTGATCCTTTATGGGGTTTGAGATTTTAGACAAGTTGAAGATCATGTCATTCCTTGATTGATCCTTTGTCTAAGGCTCTGAGAGGGCTTGAAACCCTAACTCTTGATTGTGGTGAATGCTCAAACATCTCTGAGGATATTGATTGAGGCATGTTGGTTCATCCATATTGTGGTAATGATTTGCACAATGATGGGAAATCTTAATGGTCAAAATTTGGGGTATGACACCAACGCATCTCAAAGGTCTTTCTTCTCAACATGCATGAGAGGTGTATGATCAGTGGACTTCAAAGGAATGCATATTTCAAAGAGTTCAAGTTGTGATGCTTACCTCTTTGGGATCATTTTGTGCTATCTACAAAATTCCTTGTGCCAGAAGTAGTTTGATGCTTTAGACACTCTCAATTGATCCCTTTGAAGCTTTTAGAATGATCACCACCAGCTGGAATCCTCAGGAACAAGTTTGAGCTCTTTCTTGCAAAAGGGGAAAAAGTGACCAATATGGCAACTCTCTCAAATGGTGTTCCAGATATGGGGAACCATTTGGGATAGTTCAAGGATGATATTTGGAGTGTGTTTGGGGTTTTATCTGGGTTTGAAAGTGACTGAATCAAGACATGGCTTGAAAAATGCAAAAAAGTCCAATTTTGAGGTTTCGAGAGGGGACTTTGTGATTTTGGTGTTACAGGTCACATATGAGAGTTTGGGCAGCTTAGATATGACATATTGGATGTGTTTGGATCATGAGCTGTGATGGAATTGCTCTCTAATTCAAAAACTCAGATATGCCTTGCAAAAGAAGGCATTTTGGCCTAAAGAGATGGATTTTGAGGAAAGCATCAGTTTGGGTGCTTTGGTGTGCTCAAACTAATCACAATTGAGCCCTATTTATGGTGTGGCAAGTTTGTTTTGGCATCAATAGTGAATAGAGGCTGCAGCAGGCCTTTGGCCAATGTTATACAAAAGGAATCTTAAGTCTCCTCTAGCCATTGACTTGAGATTAGAGCACAGGCTTTGTAGCTTTGGTTCAGAGATAAACTTGGACTGAATTCAGTTGGAATAGGCTCAGTTCTTGCCACCTTGGTGCATCCTTTGAATGCTTGGAAACAAAATTGGAGTCTTGGCAATTTTAGCTCTTTTAGGTTTGGCATGTCTACTTATAGATTCTTGGACTTTGGAGGCTTGGAGATCAGATCACCCCCCTTGGATATTATCCTCTAATGTGTCTAAATTTATGACAAGGCTTGGATTTATCAGATTTGGACAAATCGAGCAAAATGCACAAGTTCTGCCTTGTAAAAACCAGTTCAGGATGCCATGTTCCAAGGGTTGTATATCCTTGCTCAAATGGAATTTGGAGATGAGCTGGTACTTGTTGGAAAGCCCTCATGGCATACTTCAACTTTGATGTTTACCCCTAGACCTGGTTTGACTTGGATCAAGGTGAAAACTGCCCCTACATTTTGGAAAAAGTAAGGCAGATTCTGACTTAGTGAAAATTTCACTAAGTGTTGGAAAAATGTCATTTTCATGTTTTCAGCCATTTTGATCACTCCATAACTAAAAATCCATGAAGAATTGGAATGAGATGTAGTTGACACTTTTAAAGTGTGCAATGAGAGCTACAAATCCAGCTTTGAACCATCCAAAATGGTTGCTTGGATCTCAAGTTATGGTCCTTGGAAGTTGGTACCCTAGCCACTTTGTTCCATAACTTAGAAAAATTCTAAGTTTTTTTATGGTTACCCCTTTTACAAGTTAACTCACTTTCTTTGATTTTTCTTGATGAATGATGATTCAAATCACATATTAACATTGTTTTAGGGTCAAAGAACCTTGGTTGACCAAAAATTCAAAAAGTCAAACTTTGGATTTTTGTATAGTTGACTTTTTATCGGATGAAATCCAAACTGTGCGATCCTTTGTGAGATCAAGTCCTTGACCTAAATTAAACCTAATGGATATATTCCATAGGTGTTATAGGGTGTATTGAATCATGTCCCAAGGTTTGTGAGCATGTCCTGGTCTAAAGTCAAAGATACAATTGACTTTTTCCTTGAAAACCCTAATTGTGGTCCAGATGAAATTGAAACTTGTGAATCAAGCTTCTTGGATCAATCCATTGTTGCAAATGGATCCATGTAGTGTATTGGAGGCCCTCAAATCATGTCTTGATATCTTGGCTCATGCTTTGTCCCAAAAGTCAACTTAGGGGTGAATTAGGTCAAGAAACCCTAATTCCTGATTTTTGGGTAAATGCATCCCCTGAGGTTAAATTGACTTGATGCTTGGGTCCATGAGGTCCCTTGGAGTATCTTGGGTTGTGCTTTGAAGCATTGGCTCGTTCCCAGATGAAAATTTTTAGCTGGAGGCCTCAGTCGACCAAAACCCAAATTTGGTGACACTGGCGATCTTGAGGCTTGATCCACTTGAAATGTTACAACCTTGAGCTTGATTCTTGATGCGGGAGTCCTCTTGATCCTTTATAGGGTTTGAGAGTTTAGACAAGTTGAAGATCATGTCATTCCTTGATTGATCCTTTGTCTAAGGCTCTGAGAGGGCTTGAAACCCTAATTCTTGATTGTGGTGAATGCTCAAACATCTCTGAGGATATTGATTGAGGCATGTTGGTTCATCCATATTGTGGTAATGATTTGCACAATGATGGGAAATCTTAATGGTCAAAATTTGGGGTATGACACCAACGCATCTCAAAGGTCTTTCTTCTCAACATGCATGAGAGGTGTATGATCAGTGGACTTCAAAGGAATGCATATTTAAAAGATTTCAAGTTGGGATGCTTACCTCTTTGGGATCATTTTGTGCTATCTACAAAATTCCTTGTGCCAGAAGTAGTTTGATGCTTTAGACACTCTCAATTGATCCCTTTGAAGCTTTTAGAATGATCACCACCAGCTGGAATCCTCAGGAACAAGTTTGAGCTCTTTCTTGCAAAAGGGGAAAAAGTGACCAATATGGAAACTCTCTCAAATGGTGTTCCAGATATGGGGAACCATTTGGGATAGTTCAAGGATGATATTTGGAGTGTGTTTGGGGTTTTATCTGGGTTTGAAAGTGACTGAATCAAGACATGGCTTGAAAAATGCAAAAAAGTCCAATTTTGAGGTTTCGAGAGGGGACTTTGTGATTTTGGTGTTACAGGTCACATATGAGAGTTTGGGCAGCGTAGATATGACATATTGGATGTGTTTGGATCATGAGCTGTGATGGAATTGCTCTCTAATTCAAAAACTCAGATATGCCTTGCAAAAGAAGGCATTTTGGCCTAAAGAGATGGATTTTGTGGAAAGCATCAATTTGGGTGCTTTGGTGTGCTCAAACTAATCACAATTGAGCCCTATTTATAGTGTGTCAAGTTTGTTTTGGCATCAATAGTGAATAGAGGCTGCAGCAGGCCTTTGGCCAATGTTATACAAAAGGAATCTTAAGTCTCCTCTAGCCATTGACTTGAGATTAGAGCACAGGCTTTGTAGCTTTGGTTCAGAGATAAACTTGGACTGAATTCAGTTGGAATAGGCTCAGTTCTTGCCACCTTGGTGCATCCTTTGAATGCTTGGAAACAAAATTGGAGTCTTGGCACTTTTAGCTCTTTTAGGTTTGGCATGGCTACTTATAGATTCTTGGACTTTGGAGGCTTGGAGATCAGATCACCCCCCTTGGATATTATCCTCTAATGTGTCTAAATTTATGACAAGGCTTGGATTTATCAGATTTGGACAAATCGAGCAAAATGCACAAGTTCTGCCTTGTAAAAACCAGTTCAGGATGCCATGTTCCAAGGGTTGTATATCCTTGCTCAAATGGAATTTGGAGATGAGCTGGTACTTGTTGGAAAGCCCTCATGGC
Source organism: Lathyrus tuberosus (assembly GCA_022829125.1). Taxonomy (NCBI): domain Eukaryota; kingdom Viridiplantae; phylum Streptophyta; class Magnoliopsida; order Fabales; family Fabaceae; genus Lathyrus; species Lathyrus tuberosus. Next base: position 6,344,430 of record JALAZF010000163.1, read on the forward strand.
ATACTTCAACTTTGATGTTTACCCCTAGACCTGGTTTGACTTGGATCAAGGTGAAAACTGCCCCTACATTTTGGAAAAAGTAAGGCAGATTCTGACTTAGTGAAAATTTCACTTAGTGTTGGAAAAATGTCATTTTCATGTTTTCAGCCATTTTGATCACTCCATAACTAAAAATCCATGAAGAATTGGAATGAGATGTAGTTGACACTTTTAAAGTGTGCAATGAGAGCTACAAATCCAGCTTTGAACCATCCAAAATGGTTGCTTGGATCTCAAGTTATGGTCCTTGGAAGTTGGTACCCTAGCCACTTTGTTCCATAACTTAGAAAAATTATAAGTTTTTTTATGGTTACCCCTTTTACAAGTTAACTCACTTTCTTTGATTTTTCTTGATGAATGATGATTCAAATCACATATTAACATTGTTTTAGGGTCAAAGAACCTTGGTTGACCAAAAATTCAAAAAGTCAAACTTTGGATTTTTGTACAGTTGACTTTTTATCGGATGAAATCCAAACTGTGCGATCCTTTGTGAGATCAAGTCCTTGACCTAAATTAAACCTAATGGATATATTCCATAGGTGTTATAGGGTGTATTGAATCATGTCCCAAGGTTTGTGAGCATGTCCTGGTCTAAAGTCAAAGATACAATTGACTTTTTCCTTGAAAACCCTAATTGTGGTCCAGATGAAATTGAAACTTGTGAATCAAGCTTCTTGGATCAATCCATTGTTGCAAATGGATCCATGTAGTGTATTGGAGGCCCTCAAATCATGTCTTGATATCTTGGCTCATGCTTTGTCCCAAAAGTCAACTTAGGGGTGAATTAGGTCAAGAAACCCTAATTCTTGATTTTTGGGTAAATGCATCCCCTGAGGTTAAATTGACTTGATGCTTGGGTCCATGAGGTCCCTTGGAGTATCTTGGGTTGTGCTTTGAAGCATTGGCTCGTTCCCAGATGAAAATTTTTAGCTGGAGGCCTCAGTCGACCAAAACCCAAATTTGGTGACACTGGCGATCTTGAGGCTTGATCCACTTGAAATGTTACAACCTTGAGCTTGATTCTTGATGCGGGAGTCCTCTTGATCCTTTATGGGGTTTGAGAGTTTAGACAAGTTGAAGATCATGTCATTCCTTGATTGATCCTTTGTCTAAGGCTCTGAGAGGGCTTGAAACCCTAATTCTTGATTGTGGTGAATGCTCAAACATCTCTGAGGATATTGATTGAGGCATGTTGGTTCATCCATATTGTGGTAATGATTTGCACAATGATGGGAAATCTTAATGGTCAAAATTTGGGGTATGACACTAACGCATCTCAAAGGTCTTTCTTCTCAACATGCATGAGAGGTGTATGATCAGTGGACTTCAAAGGAATGCATATTTAAAAGAGTTCAAGTTGGGATGCTTACCTCTTTGGGATCATTTTGTGCTATCTACAAAATTCCTTGTGCCAGAAGTAGTTTGATGCTTTAGACACTCTCAATTGATCCCTTTGAAGCTTTTAGAATGATCACCACTAGCTGGAATCCTCAGGAACAAGTTTGACCTCTTTCTTGCAAAAGGGGAAAAAGTGACCAATATGGAAACTCTCTCAAATGGTGTTCCAGATATGGGGAACCATTTGGGATAGTTCAAGGATGATATTTGGAGTGTGTTTGGGGTTTTATCTGGGTTTGAAAGTGACTGAATCAAGACATGGCTTGAAAAATGCAAAATATTCCAATTTCGAGGTTTCGAGAGGGGACTTTGTGATTTTGGTGTTACAGGTCACATATGAGAGTTTGGACAGCTTAGATATGACATATTAGATGTGTTTGGATCATGAGCTGTGATGGAATTGCTCTCTAACTCAAAAACTCAGATATGCCTTGCAAAAGAAGGCATTTTGGCCTAAAGAGATGGATTTTGAGGAAAGCATCAGTTTGGGTGCTTTGGTGTGCACAAACTAATCATAATTGAGCCCTATTTATGGTGTGTCAAGTTTGTTTTGGCATCAATAGTGAATAGAGGCTGCAGCAGGCCTTTGGCCAATGTTATACAAAAGGAATCTCAAGTCTCCTCTAGCCATTGACTTGAGATTAGAGCACAGGCTTTGTAGCTTTGGTTCAGAGATAAACTTGGACTGAATTCAGTTGGAATAGGCTCAGTTCATGCCACCTTGGTGCATCCATTGAATGCTTGGAAACAAAATTGGAGTCTTGGCACTTTAAGCTCTTTTAGGTTTGGCATGGCTACTTATAGATTCTTGGACTTTGGAGGCTTGGAGATCAGATCACCCCCCTTGGATATTATCCTCTAATGTGTCTAAATTTATGACAAGGCTTGGATTTATTAGATTTGGACAAATCGAACAAAATGCACAAGTTCTGCCTTGTAAAAACCAGTTCAGGATGCCATGTTCCAAGGGTTGTATATCCTTGCTCAAATGGAATTTGGAGATGAGCTGGTACTTGTTGGAAAGTCCTCATGGCATACTTCAACTTTGATGTTTACCCCTAGACCTGGTTTGACTTGGATCAAGGTGAAAACTGCCCCTACATTTTGGAAAAAGTAAGGCAGATTCTGACTTAGTGAAAATTTCACTAAGTGTTGGAAAAATGTCATTTTCATGTTTTCAGCCATTTTGATCACTCCATAACTAAAAATCCATGAAGAATTGGAATGAGATGTAGTTGACACTTTTAAAGTGTGCAATGAGAGCTACAAATCCAGCTTTGGACCATCCAAAATGGTTGCTTGGATCTCAAGTTATGGTCCTTGGAAGTTGGTACCCTAGCCACTTTCTTCCGTAACTTAGAAAAATTCTAAGTTTTTTTATGGTTACCCCTTTTACAAGTTAACTCACTTTCTTTGATTTTTATTGATGAATGATGATTCAAATCACATATTAACATTGTTTTAGGGTCAAAGAACCTTGGTTGTCCCAAAATTCAAAAAGTCAAACTTTGGATTTTTGTACAGTTGTCTTTTTTTCGGATGAAATCCAAACTGTGCGATCCTTTGTGAGATAAAGTCCTTGACCTAAATTAAACCTAATGGATATATTCCATAGGTGTTATAGGGTGTATTGAATCATGTCCCAAGGTTTGTGAGCATGTCCTGGTCTAAAGTCAAAGATACAATTGTCTTTTTCCTTGAAAACCCTAATTGTGGTCCAGATGAAATTGAAACTTGTGAATCAAGCTTCTTGGATCAATCCATTGTTGCAAATGGATCCATGTAGTGTATTGGAGGCCCTCAAATCATGTCTTGATATCTTGGCTCATGCTTTGTCCCAAAAGTCAACTTAGGGGTGAATTAGGTCAAGAAACCCTAATTCCTGATTTTTGGGTAAATGCATCCCCTGAGGTTAAATTGACTTGATGCTTGGGTCCATGAGGTCCCTTGAAGTATCTTGGGTTGTGCTTTGAAGCATTGGCTCGTTCCCAGATGAAAATTTTCAGCTGGAGGCCTCAGTCGACCAAAACCCAAATTTGGTGACACTGGCGATCTTGAGGCTTGATCCACTTGAAATGTTACAACTTTGAGCTTGATTCTTGATGCGGGAGTCCTCTTGATCCTTTATGGGGTTTGAGAGTTTAGACAAGTTGAAGATCATGTCATTCCTTGATTGATCCTTTGTCTAAGGCTCTAAGAGGGCTTGAAACCCTAATTCTTGATTGTGGTGAATGCTCAAACATCTTTGAGGATATTGATTGAGGCATGTTGGTTCATCCATATTGTGGTAATGATTTGCACAATGATGGGAAATCTTAATGGTCAAAATTTGGGGTATGACACCAACGCATCTCAAAGGTCTTTCTTCTCAACATGCATGAGAGGTGTATGATCAGTGGACTTCAAAGGAATGCATATTTCAAAGAGTTCAAGTTGTGATGCTTACCTCTTTGGGAGCATTTTGTGCTATCTGCAAAGTTCCTTGTGCCAGAAGTAGTTTGATGCTTTAGACACTCTCAATTGATCCCTTAGAAGCTTTTAGAATGATCACCACCAGCTGGAATCCTCAGGAACAAGTTTGAGCTCTTTCTTGCAAAAGGGGAAAAGTGACCAATATGGCAACTCTCTCAAATGGTGTTCCAGATATGGGGAACCATTTGGGACAGTTCAAGGATGATATTTGGAGTGTGTTTGGGGTTTTATCTGGGTTTGAAAGTGACTGAATCAAGACATGGCTTGAAAAATGCAAAATATTCCAATTTCGAGGTTTCGAGAGGGGACTTTGTGATTTTGGTGTTACAGGTCACATATGAGAGTTTGGACAGCTTAGATATGACATATTGGATGTGTTTGGATCATGAGCTGTGATGGAATTGCTCTCTAACTCAAAAACTCAGATATGCCTTGCAAAAGAAGGCATTTTGGCCTAAAGAGATGGATTTTGAGGAAAGCATCAGTTTGGGTGCTTTGGTGCGCACAAACAAATCATAATTGAGCCCTATTTATGGTGTGTCAAGTTTGTTTTGGCATCAATAGTGAATAGAGGCTGCAGCAGGCCTTTGGCCAATGTTATACAAAAGGAATCTCAAGTCTCCTCTAGCCATTGACTTGAGATTAGAGCACAGGCTTTGTAGCTTTGGTTCAGAGATAAACTTGGACTGAATTCAGTTGGAATAGGCTCAGTTCATGCCACCTTGGTGCATCCATTGAATGCTTGGAAACAAAATTAGAGTCTTGGCACTTTAAGCTCTTTTAGGTTTGGCATGGCTACTTATAGATTCTTGGACTTTGGAGGCTTGGAGATCAGATCACCCCCCTTGGATATTATCCTCTAATGTGTCTAAATTTATGACAAGGCTTGGATTTATCAGATTTGGACAAATCGAACAAAATGCACAAGTTCTGCCTTGTAAAAACCAGTTCAGGATGCCATGTTCCAAGGGTTGTATATCCTTGCTCAAATGGAATTTGGAGATGAGCTGGTACTTGTTGGAAAGCCCTCATGGCATACTTCAACTTTGATGTTTACCCCTAGACCTGGTTTGACTTGGATCAAGGTGAAAATTGCCCCTACATTTTGGAAAAAGTAAGGCAGATTCTGACTTAGTGAAAATTTCACTAAGTGTTGGAAAAATGTCATTTTCATGTTTTCAGCCATTTTGATCACTCCATAACTAAAAATCCATGAAGAATTGGAATGAGATGTAGTTGACACTTTTAAAGTGTGCAATGAGAGCTATAAATCCAGCTTTGGACCATCCAAAATGGTTGCTTGGATCTCAAGCTATGGTCCTTGGAAGTTGGTACCCTAGCCACTTTGTTCCGTAACTTAGAAAAATTCTAAGTTTTTTTATGGTTACCCCTTTTACAAGTTAACTCACTTTCTTTGATTTTTCTTGATGAATGATGATTCAAATCACATATTAACATTGTTTTAGGGTCAAAGAACCTTGGTTGTCCCAAAATTCAAAAAGTCAAACTTTGGATTTTTGTACAGTTGACTTTTTTTCGGATGAAATCCAAACTGTGCGATCCTTTGTGAGATAAAGTCCTTGACCTAAATTAAACCTAATGGATATATTCCATAGGTGTTATAGGGTGTATTGAATCATGTCCCAAGGTTTGTGAGCATGTCCTGGTCTAAAGTCAAAGATACAATTGTCTTTTTCCTTGAAAACCCTAATTGTGGTCCAGATGAAATTAAAACTTGTGAATCAAGCTTCTTGGATCAATCCATTGTTGCAAATGGATCCATGTAGTGTATTGGAGGCCCTCAAATCATGTCTTGATATCTTGGCTCATGCTTTGTCCCAAAAGTCAACTTAGGGGTGAATTAGGTCAAGAAACCCTAATTCCTGATTTTTGGGTAAATGCATCCCCTGAGGTTAAATTGACTTGATGCTTGGGTCCATGAGGTCCCTTGAAGTATCTTGGGTTGTGCTTTGAAGCATTGGCTCGTTCCCAGATGAAAATTTTCAGCTGGAGGCCTCAGTCGACCAAAACCCAAATTTGGTGACACTGGCGATCTTGAGGCTTGATCCACTTGAAATGTTACAACTTTGAGCTTGATTCTTGATGCGGGAGTCCTCTTGATCCTTTATGGGGTTTGAGAGTTTAGACAAGTTGAAGATCATGTCATTCCTTGATTGATCCTTTGTCTAAGCCCTAATTCTTGATTGTGGTGAATGCTCAAACATCTTTGAGGATATTGATTGAGGCATGTTGGTTCATCCATATTGTGGTAATGATTTGCACAATGATGGGAAATCTTAATGGTCAAAATTTGGGGTATGACACCAACGCATCTCAAAGGTCTTTCTTCTCAACATGCATGAGAGGTGTATGATCAGTGGACTTCAAAGGAATGCATATTTCAAAGAGTTCAAGTTGTGATGCTTACCTCTTTGGGAGCATTTTGTGCTATCTGCAAAGTTCCTTGCGCCAGAAGTAGTTTGATGCTTTAGACACTCTCAATTGATCCCTTAGAAGCTTTTAGAATGATCACCTCCAGCTGGAATCCTCAGGAACAAGTTTGAGCCCTTTCTTGCAAAAGGGGAAAAGTGACCAATATGGCAACTCTCTCAAATGGTGTTCCAGATATGGGGAACCATTTGGGACAGTTCAAGGATGATATTTGGAGTGTGTTTGGGGTTTTATCTGGGTTTGAAAGTGACTGAATCAAGACATGGCTTGAAAAATGCAAAATATTCCAATTTCGAGGTTTCGAGAGGGGACTTTGTGATTTTGGTGTTACAGGTCACATATGAGAGTTTGGACAGCTTAGATATGACATATTGGATGTGTTTGGATCATGAGTTGTGATGGAATTGCTCTCTAACTCAAAAACTCAGATATGCCTTGCAAAAGAAGGCATTTTGGCCTAAAGAGATGGATTTTGAGGAAAGCATCAGTTTGGGTGCTTTGGTGCGCACAAACAAATCATAATTGAGCCCTATTTATGGTGTGTCAAGTTTGTTTTGGCATCAATAGTGAATAGAGGCTGCAGCAGGCCTTTGGCCAATGTTATACAAAAGGAATCTCAAGTCTCCTCTAGCCATTGACTTGAGATTAGAGCACAGGCTTTGTAGCTTTGGTTCAGAGATAAACTTGGACTGAATTCAGTTGGAATAGGCTCAGTTCATGCCACCTTGGTGCATCCATTGAATGCTTGGAAACAAAATTGGAGTCTTGGCACTTTAAGCTCTTTTAGGTTTGGCATGGCTACTTATAGATTCTTGGACTTTGGAGGCTTGGAGATCAGATCACCCCCCTTGGATATTATCCTCTAATGTGTCTAAATTTATGACAAGGCTTGGATTTATCAGATTTGGACAAATCGAACAAAATGCACAAGTTCTGCCTTGTAAAAACCAGTTCAGGATGCCATGTTCCAAGGGTTGTATATCCTTGCTCAAATGGAATTTGGAGATGAGCTGGTACTTGTTGGAAAGTCCTCATGGCATACTTCAACTTTGATGTTTACCCCTAGACCTGGTTTGACTTGGATCAAGGTGAAAACTGCCCCTACATTTTGGAAAAAGTAAGGCAGATTCTGACTTAGTGAAAATTTCACTAAGTGTTGGAAAAATGTCATTTTCATGTTTTCAGCCATTTTGATCACTCCATAACTAAAAATCCATGAAGAATTGGAATGAGATGTAGTTGACACTTTTAAAGTGTGCAATGAGAGCTACAAATCCAGCTTTGGACCATCCAAAATGGTTGCTTGGATCTCAAGTTATGGTCCTTGGAAGTTGGTACCCTAGCCACTTTCTTCCGTAACTTAGAAAAATTCTAAGTTTTTTTATGGTTACCCCTTTTACAAGTTAACTCACTTTCTTTGATTTTTCTTGATGAATGATGATTCAAATCACATATTAACATTGTTTTAGGGTCAAAGAACCTTGGTTGTCCCAAAATTCAAAAAGTCAAACTTTGGATTTTTGTACAGTTGTCTTTTTTTCGGATGAAATCCAAACTGTGCGATCCTTTGTGAGATAAAGTCCTTGACCTAAATTAAACCTAATGGATATATTCCATAGGTGTTATAGGGTGTATTGAATCATGTCCCAAGGTTTGTGAGCATGTCCTGGTCTAAAGTCAAAGATACAATTGTCTTTTTCCTTGAAAACCCTAATTGTGGTCCAGATGAAATTGAAACTTGTGAATCAAGCTTCTTGGATCAATCCATTGTTGCAAATGGATCCATGTAGTGTATTGGAGGCCCTCAAATCATGTCTTGATATCTTGGCTCATGCTTTGTCCCAAAAGTCAACTTAGGGGTGAATTAGGTCAAGAAACCCTAATTCCTGATTTTTGGGTAAATGCATCCCCTGAGGTTAAATTGACTTGATGCTTGGGTCCATGAGGTCCCTTGAAGTATCTTGGGTTGTGCTTTGAAGCATTGGCTCGTTCCCAGATGAAAATTTTCAGCTGGAGGCCTCAGTCGACCAAAACCCAAATTTGGTGACACTGGCGATCTTGAGGCTTGATCCACTTGAAATGTTACAACTTTGAGCTTGATTCTTGATGCGGGAGTCCTCTTGATCCTTTATGGGGTTTGAGAGTTTAGACAAGTTGAAGATCATGTCATTCCTTGATTGATCCTTTGTCTAAGGCTCTAAGAGGGCTTGAAACCCTAATTCTTGATTGTGGTGAATGCTCAAACATCTTTGAGGATATTGATTGAGGCATGTTGGTTCATCCATATTGTGGTAATGATTTGCACAATGATGGGAAATCTTAATGGTCAAAATTTGGGGTATGACACCAACGCATCTCAAAGGTCTTTCTTCTCAACATGCATGAGAGGTGTATGATCAGTGGACTTCAAAGGAATGCATATTTCAAAGAGTTCAAGTTGTGATGCTTACCTCTTTGGGAGCATTTTGTGCTATCTGCAAAGTTCCTTGTGCCAGAAGTAGTTTGATGCTTTAGACACTCTCAATTGATCCCTTAGAAGCTTTTAGAATGATCACCACCAGCTGGAATCCTCAGGAACAAGTTTGAGCTCTTTCTTGCAAAAGGGGAAAAGTGACCAATATGGCAACTCTCTCAAATGGTGTTCCAGATATGGGGAACCATTTGGGACAGTTCAAGGATGATATTTGGAGTGTGTTTGGGGTTTTATCTGGGTTTGAAAGTGACTGAATCAAGACATGGCTTGAAAAATGCAAAATATTCCAATTTCGAGGTTTCGAGAGGGGACTTTGTGATTTTGGTGTTACAGGTCACATATGAGAGTTTGGACAGCTTAGATATGACATATTGGATGTGTTTGGATCATGAGCTGTGATGGAATTGCTCTCTAACTCAAAAACTCAGATATGCCTTGCAAAAGAAGGCATTTTGGCCTAAAGAGATGGATTTTGAGGAAAGCATCAGTTTGGGTGCTTTGGTGCGCACAAACAAATCATAATTGAGCCCTATTTATGGTGTGTCAAGTTTGTTTTGGCATCAATAGTGAATAGAGGCTGCAGCAGGCCTTTGGCCAATGTTATACAAAAGGAATCTCAAGTCTCCTCTAGCCATTGACTTGAGATTAGAGCACAGGCTTTGTAGCTTTGGTTCAGAGATAAACTTGGACTGAATTCAGTTGGAATAGGCTCAGTTCATGCCACCTTGGTGCATCCATTGAATGCTTGGAAACAAAATTAGAGTCTTGGCACTTTAAGCTCTTTTAGGTTTGGCATGGCTACTTATAGATTCTTGGACTTTGGAGGCTTGGAGATCAGATCACCCCCCTTGGATATTATCCTCTAATGTGTCTAAATTTATGACAAGGCTTGGATTTATCAGATTTGGACAAATCGAACAAAATGCACAAGTTCTGCCTTGTAAAAACCAGTTCAGGATGCCATGTTCCAAGGGTTGTATATCCTTGCTCAAATGGAATTTGGAGATGAGCTGGTACTTGTTGGAAAGCCCTCATGGCATACTTCAACTTTGATGTTTACCCCTAGACCTGGTTTGACTTGGATCAAGGTGAAAATTGCCCCTACATTTTGGAAAAAGTAAGGCAGATTCTGACTTAGTGAAAATTTCACTAAGTGTTGGAAAAATGTCATTTTCATGTTTTCAGCCATTTTGATCACTCCATAACTAAAAATCCATGAAGAATTGGAATGAGATGTAGTTGACACTTTTAAAGTGTGCAATGAGAGCTATAAATCCAGCTTTGGACCATCCAAAATGGTTGCTTGGATCTCAAGCTATGGTCCTTGGAAGTTGGTACCCTAGCCACTTTGTTCCGTAACTTAGAAAAATTCTAAGTTTTTTTATGGTTACCCCTTTTACAAGTTAACTCACTTTCTTTGATTTTTCTTGATGAATGATGATTCAAATCACATATTAACATTGTTTTAGGGTCAAAGAACCTTGGTTGTCCCAAAATTCAAAAAGTCAAACTTTGGATTTTTGTACAGTTGACTTTTTTTCGGATGAAATCCAAACTGTGCGATCCTTTGTGAGATAAAGTCCTTGACCTAAATTAAACCTAATGGATATATTCCATAGGTGTTATAGGGTGTATTGAATCATGTCCCAAGGTTTGTGAGCATGTCCTGGTCTAAAGTCAAAGATACAATTGTCTTTTTCCTTGAAAACCCTAATTGTGGTCCAGATGAAATTAAAACTTGTGAATCAAGCTTCTTGGATCAATCCATTGTTGCAAATGGATCCATGTAGTGTATTGGAGGCCCTCAAATCATGTCTTGATATCTTGGCTCATGCTTTGTCCCAAAAGTCAACTTAGGGGTGAATTAGGTCAAGAAACCCTAATTCCTGATTTTTGGGTAAATGCATCCCCTGAGGTTAAATTGACTTGATGCTTGGGTCCATGAGGTCCCTTGAAGTATCTTGGGTTGTGCTTTGAAGCATTGGCTCGTTCCCAGATGAAAATTTTCAGCTGGAGGCCTCAGTCGACCAAAACCCAAATTTGGTGACACTGGCGATCTTGAGGCTTGATCCACTTGAAATGTTACAACTTTGAGCTTGATTCTTGATGCGGGAGTCCTCTTGATCCTTTATGGGGTTTGAGAGTTTAGACAAGTTGAAGATCATGTCATTCCTTGATTGATCCTTTGTCTAAGCCCTAATTCTTGATTGTGGTGAATGCTCAAACATCTTTGAGGATATTGATTGAGGCATGTTGGTTCATCCATATTGTGGTAATGATTTGCACAATGATGGGAAATCTTAATGGTCAAAATTTGGGGTATGACACCAACGCATCTCAAAGGTCTTTCTTCTCAACATGCATGAGAGGTGTATGATCAGTGGACTTCAAAGGAATGCATATTTCAAAGAGTTCAAGTTGTGATGCTTACCTCTTTGGGAGCATTTTGTGCTATCTGCAAAGTTCCTTGTGCCAGAAGTAGTTTGATGCTTTAGACACTCTCAATTGATCCCTTAGAAGCTTTTAGAATGATCACCACCAGCTGGAATCCTCAGGAACAAGTTTGAGCCCTTTCTTGCAAAAGGGGAAAAGTGACCAATATGGCAACTCTCTCAAATGGTGTTCCAGATATGGGGAACCATTTGGGACAGTTCAAGGATGATATTTGGAGTGTGTTTGGGGTTTTATCTGGGTTTGAAAGTGACTGAATCAAGACATGGCTTGAAAAATGCAAAATATTCCAATTTCGAGGTTTCGAGAGGGGACTTTGTGATTTTGGTGTTACAGGTCACATATGAGAGTTTGGACAGCTTAGATATGACATATTGGATGTGTTTGGATCATGAGTTGTGATGGAATTGCTCTCTAACTCAAAAACTCAGATATGCCTTGCAAAAGAAGGCATTTTGGCCTAAAGAGATGGATTTTGAGGAAAGCATCAGTTTGGGTGCTTTGGTGCGCACAAACAAATCATAATTGAGCCCTATTTATGGTGTGTCAAGTTTGTTTTGGCATCAATAGTGAATAGAGGCTGCAGCAGGCCTTTGGCCAATGTTATACAAAAGGAATCTCAAGTCTCCTCTAGCCATTGACTTGAGATTAGAGCACAGGCTTTGTAGCTTTGGTTCAGAGATAAACTTGGACTGAATTCAGTTGGAATAGGCTCAGTTCATGCCACCTTGGTGCATCCATTGAATGCTTGGAAACAAAATTAGAGTCTTGGCACTTTAAGCTCTTTTAGGTTTGGCATGGCTACTTATAGATTCTTGGACTTTGGAGGCTTGGAGATCAGATCACCCCCTTGGATATTATCCTCTAATGTGTCTAAATTTATGACAAGGCTTGGATTTATCAGATTTGGACAAATCGAACAAAATGCACAAGTTCTGCCTTGTAAAAACCAGTTCAGGATGCCATGTTCCAAGGGTTGTATATCCTTGCTCAAATGGAATTTGGAGATGAGCTGGTACTTGTTGGAAAGCCCTCATGGCATACTTCAACTTTGATGTTTACCCCTAGACCTGGTTTGACTTGGATCAAGGTGAAAATTGCCCCTACATTTTGGAAAAAGTAAGGCAGATTCTGACTTAGTGAAAATTTCACTAAGTGTTGGAAAAATGTCATTTTCATGTTTTCAGCCATTTTGATCACTCCATAACTAAAAATCCATGAAGAATTGGAATGAGATGTAGTTGACACTTTTAAAGTGTGCAATGAGAGCTACAAATCCAGCTTTGGACCATCCAAAATGGTTGCTTGGATCTCAAGTTATGGTCCTTGGAAGTTGGTACCCTAGCCACTTTGTTCCGTAACTTAGAAAAATTCTAAGTTTTTTTATGGTTACCCCTTTTACAAGTTAACTCACTTTCTTTGATTTTTCTTGATGAATGATGATTCAAATCACATATTAACATTGTTTTAGGGTCAAAGAACCTTGGTTGTCCCAAAATTCAAAAAGTCAAACTTTGGATTTTTGTACAGTTGACTTTTTTTCGGATGAAATCCAAACTGTGCGATCCTTTGTGAGATAAAGTCCTTGACCTAAATTAAACCTAATGGATATATTCCATAGGTGTTATAGGGTGTATTGAATCATGTCCCAAGGTTTGTGAGCATGTCCTGGTCTAAAGTCAAAGATACAATTGTCTTTTTCCTTGAAAACCCTAATTGTGGTCCAGATGAAATTAAAACTTGTGAATCAAGCTTCTTGGATCAATCCATTGTTGCAAATGGATCCATGTAGTGTATTGGAGGCCCTCAAATCATGTCTTGATATCTTGGCTCATGCTTTGTCCCAAAAGTCAACTTAGGGGTGAATTAGGTCAAGAAACCCTAATTCCTGATTTTTGGGTAAATGCATCCCCTGAGGTTAAATTGACTTGATGCTTGGGTCCATGAGGTCCCTTGAAGTATCTTGGGTTGTGCTTTGAAGCATTGGCTCGTTCCCAGATGAAAATTTTCAGCTGGAGGCCTCAGTCGACCAAAACCCAAATTTGGTGACACTGGCGATCTTGAGGCTTGATCCACTTGAAATGTTACAACTTTGAGCTTGATTCTTGATGCGGGAGTCCTCTTGATCCTTTATGGGGTTTGAGAGTTTAGACAAGTTGAAGATCATGTCATTCCTTGATTGATCCTTTGTCTAAGCCCTAATTCTTGATTGTGGTGAATGCTCAAACATCTTTGAGGATATTGATTGAGGCATGTTGGTTCATCCATATTGTGGTAATGATTTGCACAATGATGGGAAATCTTAATGGTCAAAATTTGGGGTATGACACCAACGCATCTCAAAGGTCTTTCTTCTCAACATGCATGAGAGGTGTATGATCAGTGGACTTCAAAGGAATGCATATTTCAAAGAGTTCAAGTTGTGATGCTTACCTCTTTGGGAGCATTTTGTGCTATCTGCAAAGTTCCTTGTGCCAGAAGTAGTTTGATGCTTTAGACACTCTCAATTGATCCCTTAGAAGCTTTTAGAATGATCACCACCAGCTGGAATCCTCAGGAACAAGTTTGAGCTCTTTCTTGCAAAAGGGGAAAAGTGACCAATATGGCAACTCTCTCAAATGGTGTTCCAGATATGGGGAACCATTTGGGACAGTTCAAGGATGATATTTGGAGTGTGTTTGGGGTTTTATCTGGGTTTGAAAGTGACTGAATCAAGACATGGCTTGAAAAATGCAAAATATTCCAATTTCGAGGTTTCGAGAGGGGACTTTGTGATTTTGGTGTTACAGGTCACATATGAGAGTTTGGACAGCTTAGATATGACATATTGGATGTGTTTGGATCATGAGCTGTGATGGAATTGCTCTCTAACTCAAAAACTCAGATATGCCTTGCAAAAGAAGGCATTTTGGCCTAAAGAGATGGATTTTGAGGAAAGCATCAGTTTGGGTGCTTTGGTGCGCACAAACAAATCATAATTGAGCCCTATTTATGGTGTGTCAAGTTTGTTTTGGCATCAATAGTGAATAGAGGCTGCAGCAGGCCTTTGGCCAATGTTATACAAAAGGAATCTCAAGTCTCCTCTAGCCATTGACTTGAGATTAGAGCACAGGCTTTGTAGCTTTGGTTCAGAGATAAACTTGGACTGAATTCAGTTGGAATAGGCTCAGTTCATGCCACCTTGGTGCATCCATTGAATGCTTGGAAACAAAATTAGAGTCTTGGCACTTTAAGCTCTTTTAGGTTTGGCATGGCTACTTATAGATTCTTGGACTTTGGAGGCTTGGAGATCAGATCACCCCCCTTGGATATTATCCTCTAATGTGTCTAAATTTATGACAAGGCTTGGATTTATCAGATTTGGACAAATCGAACAAAATGCACAAGTTCTGCCTTGTAAAAACCAGTTCAGGATGCCATGTTCCAAGGGTTGTATATCCTTGCTCAAATGGAATTTGGAGATGAGCTGGTACTTGTTGGAAAGCCCTCATGGCATACTTCAACTTTGATGTTTACCCCTAGACCTGGTTTGACTTGGATCAAGGTGAAAATTGCCCCTACATTTTGGAAAAAGTAAGGCAGATTCTGACTTAGTGAAAATTTCACTAAGTGTTGGAAAAATGTCATTTTCATGTTTTCAGCCATTTTGATCACTCCATAACTAAAAATCCATGAAGAATTGGAATGAGATGTAGTTGACACTTTTAAAGTGTGCAATGAGAGCTATAAATCCAGCTTTGGACCATCCAAAATGGTTGCTTGGATCTCAAGCTATGGTCCTTGGAAGTTGGTACCCTAGCCACTTTGTTCCGTAACTTAGAAAAATTCTAAGTTTTTTTATGGTTACCCCTTTTACAAGTTAACTCACTTTCTTTGATTTTTCTTGATGAATGATGATTCAAATCACATATTAACATTGTTTTAGGGTCAAAGAACCTTGGTTGTCCCAAAATTCAAAAAGTCAAACTTTGGATTTTTGTACAGTTGACTTTTTTTCGGATGAAATCCAAACTGTGCGATCCTTTGTGAGATAAAGTCCTTGACCTAAATTAAACCTAATGGATATATTCCATAGGTGTTATAGGGTGTATTGAATCATGTCCCAAGGTTTGTGAGCATGTCCTGGTCTAAAGTCAAAGATACAATTGTCTTTTTCCTTGAAAACCCTAATTGTGGTCCAGATGAAATTAAAACTTGTGAATCAAGCTTCTTGGATCAATCCATTGTTGCAAATGGATCCATGTAGTGTATTGGAGGCCCTCAAATCATGTCTTGATATCTTGGCTCATGCTTTGTCCCAAAAGTCAACTTAGGGGTGAATTAGGTCAAGAAACCCTAATTCCTGATTTTTGGGTAAATGCATCCCCTGAGGTTAAATTGACTTGATGCTTGGGTCCATGAGGTCCCTTGAAGTATCTTGGGTTGTGCTTTGAAGCATTGGCTCGTTCCCAGATGAAAATTTTCAGCTGGAGGCCTCAGTCGACCAAAACCCAAATTTGGTGACACTGGCGATCTTGAGGCTTGATCCACTTGAAATGTTACAACTTTGAGCTTGATTCTTGATGCGGGAGTCCTCTTGATCCTTTATGGGGTTTGAGAGTTTAGACAAGTTGAAGATCATGTCATTCCTTGATTGATCCTTTGTCTAAGCCCTAATTCTTGATTGTGGTGAATGCTCAAACATCTTTGAGGATATTGATTGAGGCATGTTGGTTCATCCATATTGTGGTAATGATTTGCACAATGATGGGAAATCTTAATGGTCAAAATTTGGGGTATGACACCAACGCATCTCAAAGGTCTTTCTTCTCAACATGCATGAGAGGTGTATGATCAGTGGACTTCAAAGGAATGCATATTTCAAAGAGTTCAAGTTGTGATGCTTACCTCTTTGGGAGCATTTTGTGCTATCTGCAAAGTTCCTTGTGCCAGAAGTAGTTTGATGCTTTAGACACTCTCAATTGATCCCTTAGAAGCTTTTAGAATGATCACCACCAGCTGGAATCCTCAGGAACAAGTTTGAGCCCTTTCTTGCAAAAGGGGAAAAGTGACCAATATGGCAACTCTCTCAAATGGTGTTCCAGATATGGGGAACCATTTGGGACAGTTCAAGGATGATATTTGGAGTGTGTTTGGGGTTTTATCTGGGTTTGAAAGTGACTGAATCAAGACATGGCTTGAAAAATGCAAAATATTCCAATTTCGAGGTTTCGAGAGGGGACTTTGTGATTTTGGTGTTACAGGTCACATATGAGAGTTTGGACAGCTTAGATATGACATATTGGATGTGTTTGGATCATGAGTTGTGATGGAATTGCTCTCTAACTCAAAAACTCAGATATGCCTTGCAAAAGAAGGCATTTTGGCCTAAAGAGATGGATTTTGAGGAAAGCATCAGTTTGGGTGCTTTGGTGCGCACAAACAAATCATAATTGAGCCCTATTTATGGTGTGTCAAGTTTGTTTTGGCATCAATAGTGAATAGAGGCTGCAGCAGGCCTTTGGCCAATGTTATACAAAAGGAATCTCAAGTCTCCTCTAGCCATTGACTTGAGATTAGAGCACAGGCTTTGTAGCTTTGGTTCAGAGATAAACTTGGACTGAATTCAGTTGGAATAGGCTCAGTTCATGCCACCTTGGTGCATCCATTGAATGCTTGGAAACAAAATTAGAGTCTTGGCACTTTAAGCTCTTTTAGGTTTGGCATGGCTACTTATAGATTCTTGGACTTTGGAGGCTTGGAGATCAGATCACCCCCTTGGATATTATCCTCTAATGTGTCTAAATTTATGACAAGGCTTGGATTTATCAGATTTGGACAAATCGAACAAAATGCACAAGTTCTGCCTTGTAAAAACCAGTTCAGGATGCCATGTTCCAAGGGTTGTATATCCTTGCTCAAATGGAATTTGGAGATGAGCTGGTACTTGTTGGAAAGCCCTCATGGCATACTTCAACTTTGATGTTTACCCCTAGACCTGGTTTGACTTGGATCAAGGTGAAAATTGCCCCTACATTTTGGAAAAAGTAAGGCAGATTCTGACTTAGTGAAAATTTCACTAAGTGTTGGAAAAATGTCATTTTCATGTTTTCAGCCATTTTGATCACTCCATAACTAAAAATCCATGAAGAATTGGAATGAGATGTAGTTGACACTTTTAAAGTGTGCAATGAGAGCTACAAATCCAGCTTTGGACCATCCAAAATGGTTGCTTGGATCTCAAGTTATGGTCCTTGGAAGTTGGTACCCTAGCCACTTTGTTCCGTAACTTAGAAAAATTCTAAGTTTTTTTATGGTTACCCCTTTTACAAGTTAACTCACTTTCTTTGATTTTTCTTGATGAATGATGATTCAAATCACATATTAACATTGTTTTAGGGTCAAAGAACCTTGGTTGTCCCAAAATTCAAAAAGTCAAACTTTGGATTTTTGTACAGTTGACTTTTTTTCGGATGAAATCCAAACTGTGCGATCCTTTGTGAGATAAAGTCCTTGACCTAAATTAAACCTAATGGATATATTCCATAGGTGTTATAGGGTGTATTGAATCATGTCCCAAGGTTTGTGAGCATGTCCTGGTCTAAAGTCAAAGATACAATTGTCTTTTTCCTTGAAAACCCTAATTGTGGTCCAGATGAAATTAAAACTTGTGAATCAAGCTTCTTGGATCAATCCATTGTTGCAAATGGATCCATGTAGTGTATTGGAGGCCCTCAAATCATGTCTTGATATCTTGGCTCATGCTTTGTCCCAAAAGTCAACTTAGGGGTGAATTAGGTCAAGAAACCCTAATTCCTGATTTTTGGGTAAATGCATCCCCTGAGGTTAAATTGACTTGATGCTTGGGTCCATGAGGTCCCTTGAAGTATCTTGGGTTGTGCTTTGAAGCATTGGCTCGTTCCCAGATGAAAATTTTCAGCTGGAGGCCTCAGTCGACCAAAACCCAAATTTGGTGACACTGGCGATCTTGAGGCTTGATCCACTTGAAATGTTACAACTTTGAGCTTGATTCTTGATGCGGGAGTCCTCTTGATCCTTTATGGGGTTTGAGAGTTTAGACAAGTTGAAGATCATGTCATTCCTTGATTGATCCTTTGTCTAAGCCCTAATTCTTGATTGTGGTGAATGCTCAAACATCTTTGAGGATATTGATTGAGGCATGTTGGTTCATCCATATTGTGGTAATGATTTGCACAATGATGGGAAATCTTAATGGTCAAAATTTGGGGTATGACACCAACGCATCTCAAAGGTCTTTCTTCTCAACATGCATGAGAGGTGTATGATCAGTGGACTTCAAAGGAATGCATATTTCAAAGAGTTCAAGTTGTGATGCTTACCTCTTTGGGAGCATTTTGTGCTATCTGCAAAGTTCCTTGTGCCAGAAGTAGTTTGATGCTTTAGACACTCTCAATTGATCCCTTAGAAGCTTTTAGAATGATCACCACCAGCTGGAATCCTCAGGAACAAGTTTGAGCCCTTTCTTGCAAAAGGGGAAAAGTGACCAATATGGCAACTCTCTCAAATGGTGTTCCAGATATGGGGAACCATTTGGGACAGTTCAAGGATGATATTTGGAGTGTGTTTGGGGTTTTATCTGGGTTTGAAAGTGACTGAATCAAGACATGGCTTGAAAAATGCAAAATATTCCAATTTCGAGGTTTCGAGAGGGGACTTTGTGATTTTGGTGTTACAGGTCACATATGAGAGTTTGGACAGCTTAGATATGACATATTGGATGTGTTTGGATCATGAGTTGTGATGGAATTGCTCTCTAACTCAAAAACTCAGATATGCCTTGCAAAAGAAGGCATTTTGGCCTAAAGAGATGGATTTTGAGGAAAGCATCAGTTTGGGTGCTTTGGTGCGCACAAACAAATCATAATTGAGCCCTATTTATGGTGTGTCAAGTTTGTTTTGGCATCAATAGTGAATAGAGGCTGCAGCAGGCCTTTGGCCAATGTTATACAAAAGGAATCTCAAGTCTCCTCTAGCCATTGACTTGAGATTAGAGCACAGGCTTTGTAGCTTTGGTTCAGAGATAAACTTGGACTGAATTCAGTTGGAATAGGCTCAGTTCATGCCACCTTGGTGCATCCATTGAATGCTTGGAAACAAAATTAGAGTCTTGGCACTTTAAGCTCTTTTAGGTTTGGCATGGCTACTTATAGATTCTTGGACTTTGGAGGCTTGGAGATCAGATCACCCCCTTGGATATTATCCTCTAATGTGTCTAAATTTATGACAAGGCTTGGATTTATCAGATTTGGACAAATCGAACAAAATGCACAAGTTCTGCCTTGTAAAAACCAGTTCAGGATGCCATGTTCCAAGGGTTGTATATCCTTGCTCAAATGGAATTTGGAGATGAGCTGGTACTTGTTGGAAAGCCCTCATGGCATACTTCAACTTTGATGTTTACCCCTAGACCTGGTTTGACTTGGATCAAGGTGAAAATTGCCCCTACATTTTGGAAAAAGTAAGGCAGATTCTGACTTAGTGAAAATTTCACTAAGTGTTGGAAAAATGTCATTTTCATGTTTTTAGCCATTTTGATCACTCCATAACTAAAAATCCATGAAGAATTGGAATGAGATGTAGTTGACACTTTTAAAGTGTGCAATGAGAGCTACAAATCCAGCTTTGGACCATCCAAAATGGTTGCTTGGATCTCAAGTTATGGTCCTTGGAAGTTGGTACCCTAGCCACTTTGTTCCGTAACTTAGAAAAATTCTAAGTTTTTTTATGGTTACCCCTTTTACAAGTTAACTCACTTTCTTTGATTTTTCTTGATGAATGATGATTCAAATCACATATTAACATTGTTTTAGGGTCAAAGAACCTTGGTTGTCCCAAAATTCAAAAAGTCAAACTTTGGATTTTTGTACAGTTGACTTTTTTTCGGATGAAATCCAAACTGTGCGATCCTTTGTGAGATAAAGTCCTTGACCTAAATTAAACCTAATGGATATATTCCATAGGTGTTATAGGGTGTATTGAATCATGTCCCAAGGTTTGTGAGCATGTCCTGGTCTAAAGTCAAAGATACAATTGTCTTTTTCCTTGAAAACCCTAATTGTGGTCCAGATGAAATTAAAACTTGTGAATCAAGCTTCTTGGATCAATCCATTGTTGCAAATGGATCCATGTAGTGTATTGGAGGCCCTCAAATCATGTCTTGATATCTTGGCTCATGCTTTGTCCCAAAAGTCAACTTAGGGGTGAATTAGGTCAAGAAACCCTAATTCCTGATTTTTGGGTAAATGCATCCCCTGAGGTTAAATTGACTTGATGCTTGGGTCCATGAGGTCCCTTGAAGTATCTTGGGTTGTGCTTTGAAGCATTGGCTCGTTCCCAGATGAAAATTTTCAGCTGGAGGCCTCAGTCGACCAAAACCCAAATTTGGTGACACTGGCGATCTTGAGGCTTGATCCACTTGAAATGTTACAACTTTGAGCTTGATTCTTGATGCGGGAGTCCTCTTGATCCTTTATGGGGTTTGAGAGTTTAGACAAGTTGAAGATCATGTCATTCCTTGATTGATCCTTTGTCTAAGCCCTAATTCTTGATTGTGGTGAATGCTCAAACATCTTTGAGGATATTGATTGAGGCATGTTGGTTCATCCATATTGTGGTAATGATTTGCACAATGATGGGAAATCTTAATGGTCAAAATTTGGGGTATGACACCAACGCATCTCAAAGGTCTTTCTTCTCAACATGCATGAGAGGTGTATGATCAGTGGACTTCAAAGGAATGCATATTTCAAAGAGTTCAAGTTGTGATGCTTACCTCTTTGGGAGCATTTTGTGCTATCTGCAAAGTTCCTTGTGCCAGAAGTAGTTTGATGCTTTAGACACTCTCAATTGATCCCTTAGAAGCTTTTAGAATGATCACCACCAGCTGGAATCCTCAGGAACAAGTTTGAGCCCTTTCTTGCAAAAGGGGAAAAGTGACCAATATGGCAACTCTCTCAAATGGTGTTCCAGATATGGGGAACCATTTGGGACAGTTCAAGGATGATATTTGGAGTGTGTTTGGGGTTTTATCTGGGTTTGAAAGTGACTGAATCAAGACATGGCTTGAAAAATGCAAAATATTCCAATTTCGAGGTTTCGAGAGGGGACTTTGTGATTTTGGTGTTACAGGTCACATATGAGAGTTTGGACAGCTTAGATATGACATATTGGATGTGTTTGGATCATGAGTTGTGATGGAATTGCTCTCTAACTCAAAAACTCAGATATGCCTTGCAAAAGAAGGCATTTTGGCCTAAAGAGATGGATTTTGAGGAAAGCATCAGTTTGGGTGCTTTGGTGCGCACAAACAAATCATAATTGAGCCCTATTTATGGTGTGTCAAGTTTGTTTTGGCATCAATAGTGAATAGAGGCTGCAGCAGGCCTTTGGCCAATGTTATACAAAAGGAATCTCAAGTCTCCTCTAGCCATTGACTTGAGATTAGAGCACAGGCTTTGTAGCTTTGGTTCAGAGATAAACTTGGACTGAATTCAGTTGGAATAGGCTCAGTTCATGCCACCTTGGTGCATCCATTGAATGCTTGGAAACAAAATTAGAGTCTTGGCACTTTAAGCTCTTTTAGGTTTGGCATGGCTACTTATAGATTCTTGGACTTTGGAGGCTTGGAGATCAGATCACCCCCTTGGATATTATCCTCTAATGTGTCTAAATTTATGACAAGGCTTGGATTTATCAGATTTGGACAAATCGAACAAAATGCACAAGTTCTGCCTTGTAAAAACCAGTTCAGGATGCCATGTTCCAAGGGTTGTATATCCTTGCTCAAATGGAATTTGGAGATGAGCTGGTACTTGTTGGAAAGCCCTCATGGCATACTTCAACTTTGATGTTTACCCCTAGACCTGGTTTGACTTGGATCAAGGTGAAAATTGCCCCTACATTTTGGAAAAAGTAAGGCAGATTCTGACTTAGTGAAAATTTCACTAAGTGTTGGAAAAATGTCATTTTCATGTTTTCAGCCATTTTGATCACTCCATAACTAAAAATCCATGAAGAATTGGAATGAGATGTAGTTGACACTTTTAAAGTGTGCAATGAGAGCTACAAATCCAGCTTTGGACCATCCAAAATGGTTGCTTGGATCTCAAGTTATGGTCCTTGGAAGTTGGTACCCTAGCCACTTTGTTCCGTAACTTAGAAAAATTCTAAGTTTTTTTATGGTTACCCCTTTTACAAGTTAACTCACTTTCTTTGATTTTTCTTGATGAATGATGATTCAAATCACATATTAACATTGTTTTAGGGTCAAAGAACCTTGGTTGTCCCAAAATTCAAAAAGTCAAACTTTGGATTTTTGTACAGTTGACTTTTTTTCGGATGAAATCCAAACTGTGCGATCCTTTGTGAGATAAAGTCCTTGACCTAAATTAAACCTAATGGATATATTCCATAGGTGTTATAGGGTGTATTGAATCATGTCCCAAGGTTTGTGAGCATGTCCTGGTCTAAAGTCAAAGATACAATTGTCTTTTTCCTTGAAAACCCTAATTGTGGTCCAGATGAAATTAAAACTTGTGAATCAAGCTTCTTGGATCAATCCATTGTTGCAAATGGATCCATGTAGTGTATTGGAGGCCCTCAAATCATGTCTTGATATCTTGGCTCATGCTTTGTCCCAAAAGTCAACTTAGGGGTGAATTAGGTCAAGAAACCCTAATTCCTGATTTTTGGGTAAATGCATCCCCTGAGGTTAAATTGACTTGATGCTTGGGTCCATGAGGTCCCTTGAAGTATCTTGGGTTGTGCTTTGAAGCATTGGCTCGTTCCCAGATGAAAATTTTCAGCTGGAGGCCTCAGTCGACCAAAACCCAAATTTGGTGACACTGGCGATCTTGAGGCTTGATCCACTTGAAATGTTACAACTTTGAGCTTGATTCTTGATGCGGGAGTCCTCTTGATCCTTTATGGGGTTTGAGAGTTTAGACAAGTTGAAGATCATGTCATTCCTTGATTGATCCTTTGTCTAAGCCCTAATTCTTGATTGTGGTGAATGCTCAAACATCTTTGAGGATATTGATTGAGGCATGTTGGTTCATCCATATTGTGGTAATGATTTGCACAATGATGGGAAATCTTAATGGTCAAAATTTGGGGTATGACACCAACGCATCTCAAAGGTCTTTCTTCTCAACATGCATGAGAGGTGTATGATCAGTGGACTTCAAAGGAATGCATATTTCAAAGAGTTCAAGTTGTGATGCTTACCTCTTTGGGAGCATTTTGTGCTATCTGCAAAGTTCCTTGTGCCAGAAGTAGTTTGATGCTTTAGACACTCTCAATTGATCCCTTAGAAGCTTTTAGAATGATCACCACCAGCTGGAATCCTCAGGAACAAGTTTGAGCTCTTTCTTGCAAAAGGGGAAAAGTGACCAATATGGCAACTCTCTCAAATGGTGTTCCAGATATGGGGAACCATTTGGGACAGTTCAAGGATGATATTTGGAGTGTGTTTGGGGTTTTATCTGGGTTTGAACGTGACTGAATCAAGACATGGCTTGAAAAATGCAAAATATTCCAATTTCGAGGTTTCGAGAGGGGACTTTGTGATTTTGGTGTTACAGGTCACATATGAGAGTTTGGACAGCTTAGATATGACATATTGGATGTGTTTGGATCATGAGCTGTGATGGAATTGCTCTCTAACTCAAAAACTCAGATATGCCTTGCAAAAGAAGGCATTTTGGCCTAAAGAGATGGATTTTGAGGAAAGCATCAGTTTGGGTGCTTTGGTGCGCACAAACAAATCATAATTGAGCCCTATTTATGGTGTGTCAAGTTTGTTTTGGCATCAATAGTGAATAGAGGCTGCAGCAGGCCTTTGGCCAATGTTATACAAAAGGAATCTCAAGTCTCCTCTAGCCATTGACTTGAGATTAGAGCACAGGCTTTGTAGCTTTGGTTCAGAGATAAACTTGGACTGAATTCAGTTGGAATAGGCTCAATTCATGCCACCTTGGTGCATCCATTGAATGCTTGGAAACAAAATTAGAGTCTTGGCACTTTAAGCTCTTTTAGGTTTGGCATGGCTACTTATAGATTCTTGGACTTTGGAGGCTTGGAGATCAGATCACCCCCCTTGGATATTATCCTCTAATGTGTCTAAATTTATGACAAGGCATGGATTTATCAGATTTGGACAAATCGAACAAAATGCACAAGTTCTGCCTTGTAAAAACCAGTTCAGGATGCCATGTTCCAAGGGTTGTATATCCTTGCTCAAATGGAATTTGGAGATGAGCTGGTACTTGTTGGAAAGCCCTCATGGCATACTTCAACTTTGATGTTTACCCCTAGACCTGGTTTGACTTGGATCAAGGTGAAAATTGCCCCTACATTTTGGAAAAAGTAAGGCAGATTCTGACTTAGTGAAAATTTCACTAAGTGTTGGAAAAATGTCATTTTCATGTTTTCAGCCATTTTGATCACTCCATAACTAAAAATCCATGAAGAATTGGAATGAGATGTAGTTGACACTTTTAAAGTGTGCAATGAGAGCTACAAATCCAGCTTTGGACCATCCAAAATGGTTGCTTGGATCTCAAGTTATGGTCCTTGGAAGTTGGTACCCTAGCCACTTTGTTCCGTAACTTAGAAAAATTCTAAGTTTTTTTATGGTTACCCCTTTTACAAGTTAACTCACTTTCTTTGATTTTTCTTGATGAATGATGATTCAAATCACATATTAACATTGTTTTAGGGTCAAAGAACCTTGGTTGTCCCAAAATTCAAAAAGTCAAACTTTGGATTTTTGTACAGTTGACTTTTTTTCGGATGAAATCCAAACTGTGCGATCCTTTGTGAGATAAAGTCCTTGACCTAAATTAAACCTAATGGATATATTCCATAGGTGTTATAGGGTGTATTGAATCATGTCCCAAGGTTTGTGAGCATGTCCTGGTCTAAAGTCAAAGATACAATTGTCTTTTTCCTTGAAAACCCTAATTGTGGTCCAGATGAAATTAAAACTTGTGAATCAAGCTTCTTGGATCAATCCATTGTTGCAAATGGATCCATGTAGTGTATTGGAGGCCCTCAAATCATGTCTTGATATCTTGGCTCATGCTTTGTCCCAAAAGTCAACTTAGGGGTGAATTAGGTCAAGAAACCCTAATTCCTGATTTTTGGGTAAATGCATCCCCTGAGGTTAAATTGACTTGCTGCTTGGGTCCATGAGGTCCCTTGAAGTATCTTGGGTTGTGCTTTGAAGCATTGGCTCGTTCCCAGATGAAAATTTTCAGCTGGAGGCCTCAGTCGACCAAAACCCAAATTTGGTGACACTGGCGATCTTGAGGCTTGATCCACTTGAAATGTTACAACTTTGAGCTTGAGTCTTGATGCGGGAGTCCTCTTGATCCTTTATGGGGTTTGAGAGTTTAGACAAGTTGAAGATCATGTCATTCCTTGATTGATCCTTTGTCTAAGCCCTAATTCTTGATTGTGGTGAATGCTCAAACATCTTTGAGGATATTGATTGAGGCATGTTGGTTCATCCATATTGTGGTAATGATTTGCACAATGATGGGAAATCTTAATGGTCAAAATTTGGGGTATGACACCAACGCATCTCAAAGGTCTTTCTTCTCAACATGCATGAGAGGTGTATGATCAGTGGACTTCAAAGGAATGCATATTTCAAAGAGTTCAAGTTGTGATGCTTACCTCTTTGGGAGCATTTTGTGCTATCTGCAAAGTTCCTTGTGCCAGAAGTAGTTTGATGCTTTAGACACTCTCAATTGATCCCTTAGAAGCTTTTAGAATGATCACCACCAGCTGGAATCCTCAGGAACAAGTTTGAGCTCTTTCTTGCAAAAGGGGAAAAGTGACCAATATGGCAACTCTCTCAAATGGTGTTCCAGATATGGGGAACCATTTGGGACAGTTCAAGGATGATATTTGGAGTGTGTTTGGGGTTTTATCTGGGTTTGAAAGTGACTGAATCAAGACATGGCTTGAAAAATGCAAAATATTCCAATTTCGAGGTTTCGAGAGGGGACTTTGTGATTTTGGTGTTACAGGTCACATATGAGAGTTTGGACAGCTTAGATATGACATATTGGATGTGTTTGGATCATGAGCTGTGATGGAATTGCTCTCTAACTCAAAAACTCAGATATGCCTTGCAAAAGAAGGCATTTTGGCCTAAAGAGATGGATTTTGAGGAAAGCATCAGTTTGGGTGCTTTGGTGTGCACAAACTAATCATAATTGAGCCCTATTTATGGTGTGTCAAGTTTGTTTTGGCATCAATAGTGAATAGAGGCTGCAGCAGGCCTTTGGCCAATGTTATACAAAAGGAATCTCAAGTCTCCTCTAGCCATTGACTTGAGATTAGAGCACAGGCTTTGTAGCTTTGGTTCAGAGATAAACTTAGACTGAATTCAGTTGGAATAGGCTCAGTTCATGCCACCTTGGTGCATCCATTGAATGCTTGGAAACAAAATTAGAGTCTTGGCACTTTAAGCTCTTTTAGGTTTGGCATGGCTACTTATAGATTCTTGGACTTTGGAGGCTTGGAGATCAGATCACCCCCCTTGGATATTATCCTCTAATGTGTCTAAATTTATGACAATGCTTGGATTTATCAGATTTGGACAAATCGAACAAAATGCACAAGTTCTGCCTTGTAAAAACCAGTTCAGGATGCCATGTTCCAAGGGTTGTATATCCTTGCTCAAATGGAATTTGGAGATGAGCTGGTACTTGTTGGAAAGCCCTCATGGCATACTTCAACTTTGATGTTTACCCCTAGACCTGGTTTGACTTGGATCAAGGTGAAAACTGCCCCTACATTTTGGAAAAAGTAAGGCAGATTCTGACTTAGTGAAAATTTCACTAAGTGTTGGCAAAATGTCATTTTCATGTTTTCAGCCATTTTGATCACTCCATAACTAAAAATCCATGAAGAATTGGAATGAGATGTAGTTGACACTTTTAAAGTGTGCAATGAGAGCTACAAATCCAGCTTTGGACCATCCAAAATGGTTGCTTGGATCTCAAGTTATGGTCCTTGGAAGTTGGTACCCTAGCCACTTTGTTCCGTAACTTAGAAAAATTCTAAGTTTTTTTATGGTTACCCCTTTTACAAGTTAACTCACTTTCTTTGATTTTTCTTGATGAATGATGATTCAAATCACATATTAACATTGTTTTAGGGTCAAAGAACCTTGGTTGTCCCAAAATTCAAAAAGTCAAACTTTGGATTTTTGTACAGTTGACTTTTTTTCGGATGAAATCCAAACTGTGCGATCCTTTGTGAGATAAAGTCCTTGACCTAAATTAAACCTAATGGATATATTCCATAGGTGTTATAGGGTGTATTGAATCATGTCCCAAGGTTTGTGAGCATGTCCTGGTCTAAAGTCAAAGATACAATTGTCTTTTTCCTTGAAAACCCTAATTGTGGTCCAGATGAAATTGAAACTTGTGAATCAAGCTTCTTGGATCAATCCATTGTTGCAAATGGATCCATGTAGTGTATTGGAGGCCCTCAAATCATGTCTTGATATCTTGGCTCATGCTTTGTCCCAAAAGTCAACTTAGGGGTGAATTAGGTCAAGAAACCCTAATTCCTGATTTTTGGGTAAATGCATCCCCTGAGGTTAAATTGACTTGATGCTTGGTCCATGAGGTCCCTTGGAGTATCTTGGGTTGTGCTTTGAAGCATTGGCTCGTTCCCAGATGAAAATTTTCAGCTGGAGGCCTCAGTCGACCAAAACCCAAATTTGGTGACACTGTCGATCTTGAGGCTTTATCCACTTGAAATGTTACAACCTTGAGCTTGATTCTTGATGCGGGAGTCCTCTTGATCCTTTATGGGGTTTGAGAGTTTAGACAAGTTGAAGATCATGTCATTCCTTGATTGATCCTTTGTCTAAGGCTCTGAGAGGGCTTGAAACCCTAATTCTTGATTGTGGTGAATGCTCAAACATCTTTGAGGATATTGATTGAGGCATGTTGGTTCATCCATATTGTGGTAATGATTTGCACAATGATGGGAAATCTTAATGGTCAATATTTGGGGTATGACACCAACGCATCTCAAAGGTCTTTCTTCTCAACATGCATGAGAGGTGTATGATCAGTGGACTTCAAAGGAATGCATATTTCAAAGAGTTCAAGTTGTGATGCTTACCTCTTTGGGATCATTTTGTGCTATCTACAAAATTCCTTGTGCCAGAAGTAGTTTGATGCTTTAGACACTCTCAATTGATCCCTTAGAAGCTTTTAGAATGATCACCACCAGCTGGAATCCTCAGGAACAAGTTTGAGCTCTTTCTTGCAAAAGGGGAAAAAGTGACCAATATGGCAACTCTCTCAAATGGTGTTCCAGATATGGGGAACCATTTGGGACAGTTCAAGGATGATATTTGGAGTGTGTTTGGGGTTTTATCTGGGTTTGAAAGTGACTGAATCAAGACATGGCTTGAAAAATGCAAAAAAGTCCAATTTTGAGGTTTCGAGAGGGGACTTCGTGATTTTGGTGTTACAGGTCACATATGAGAGTTTGGACAGCTTAGATATGACATATTGGATGTGTTTGGATCATGAGCTGTGATGGAATTTCTCTCTAACTCAAAAACTCAGATATGCCTTGCAAAAGAAGGCATTTTGGCCTAAAGAGATGGATTTTGAGGAAAGCATCAGTTTGAGTGCTTTGGTGTGCTCAAACTAATCACAATTGAGCCCTATTTATGGTGTGTCAAGTTTGTTTTGGCATCAATAGTGAATAGAGGCTGCAGCAGGCCTTTGGCCAATGTTATACAAAAGGAATCTTAAGTCTCCTCTAGCCATTGACTTGAGATTAGAGCACAGGCTTTGTAGCTTTGGTTCAGAGATAAACTTGGACTGAATTCAGTTGGAATAGGCTCAGTTCATGCCACCTTGGTGCATCCTTTGAATGCTTGGAAACAAAATTGGAGTCTTGGCACTTTTAGCTCTTTTAGGTTTGGCATGGCTACTTATAGATTCTTGGACTTTGGAGGCTTGGAGATCAGATCACCCCCCTTGGATATTATCCTCTAATGTGTCTAAATTTATGACAAGGCTTGGATTTATCAGATTTGGACAAATCGAGCAAAATGCACAAGTTCTCTCTTGTAAAAACCAGTTCAGGATGCCATGTTCCAAGGGTTGTATATCCTTGCTCAAATGGAATTTGGAGATGAGCTGGTACTTGTTGGAAAGCCCTCATGGCATACTTCAACTTTGATGTTTACCCCTAGACCTGGTTTGACTTGGATCAAGGTGAAAACTGCCCCTACATTTTGGAAAAAGTAAGGCAGATTCTGACTTAGTGAAAATTTCACTAAGTGTTGGAAAAATGTCATTTTCATGTTTTCAGCCATTTTGATCACTCCATAACTAAAAATCCATGAAGAATTGGAATGAGATGTAGTTGACACTTTTAAAGTGTGTAATGAGAGCTTCAAATCCAGCTTTGGACCATCCAAAATGGTTGCTTGGATCTCAAGTTATGGTCCTTGGAAGTTGGTACCCTAGCCACTTTGTTCCATAACTTAGAAAAATTCTAAGTTTTTTTATGGTTACCCCTTTTACAAGTTAACTCACTTTCTTTGATTTTTCTTGATGAATGATGATTCAAATCACATATTAACATTGTTTTAGGGTCAAAGAACCTTGGTTGACCAAAAATTCAAAAAGTCAAACTTTGGATTTTTGTATAGTTGACTTTTTATCGGATGAAATCCAAACTGTGCGATCCTTTGTGAGATCAAGTCCTTGACCTAAATTAAACCTAATGGATATATTCCATAGGTGTTATAGGGTGTATTGAATCATGTCCCAAGGTTTGTGCGCATGTCCTGGTCTAAAGTCAAAGATACAATTGACTTTTTCCTTGAAAACCCTAATTGTGGTCCAGATGAAATTGAAACTTGTGAATCAAGCTTCTTGGATCAATCCATTGTTGCAAATGGATCCATGTAGTGTATTGGAGGCCCTCAAATCATTTCTTGATATCTTGGCTCATGCTTTGTCCCAAAAGTCAACTTAGGGGTGAATTAGGTCAAGAAACCCTAATTCCTGATTTTTGGGTAAATGCATCCCCTGAGGTTAAATTGACTTGATGCTTGGGTCCATGAGGTCCCTTGGAGTATATTGGGTTGTGCTTTGAAGCATTGGCTCGTTCCCAGATGAAAATTTTCAGCTGGAGGCCTCAGTCGACCAAAACCCAAATTTGGTGACACTGGCGATCTTGAGGCTTGATCCACTTGAAATGTTACAACCTTGAGCTTGATTCTTGATGCGGGAGTCCTCTTGATCCTTTATGGAGTTTGAGAGTTTAGACAAGTTGAAGATCATGTCATTCCTTGATTGATCCTTTGTCTAAGGCTCTGAGAGGGCTTGAAACCCTAATTCTTGATTGTGGTGAATGCTCAAACATCTCTGAGGATATTGATTGAGGCATGTTGGTTCATCCATATTGTGGTAATGATTTGCACAATGATGGGAAATCTTAATGGTCAAAATTTGGGGTATGACACCAACGCATCTCAATGGTCTTTCTTCTCAACATGCATGAGAGGTGTATGATCAGTGGACTTCAAAGGAATGCATAATTCAAAGAGTTCAAGTTGTGATGCTTACCTCTTTGGGAGCATTTTGTGCTATCTGCAAAGTTCCTTGTGCCAGAAGTAGTTTGATGCTTTAGACACTCTCAATTGATCCCTTAGAAGCTTTTAGAATGATCACCATCAGCTGGAATCCTCAGGAACAAGTTTGAGCTCTTTCTTGCAAAAAGGGAAAACGTGACCAATATGGCAACTCTCTCAAATGGTGTTCCAGATATGGGGAACCATTTGGGACAGTTCAAGGATGATATTTGGAGTGTGTTTGGGGTTTTATCTGGGATTGAAAGTGACTGAATCAAGACATGGCTTGAAAAATGCAAAAAAGTCCAATTTTGAGGTTTCGGGAGGGGACTTTGTGATTTTGTTGTTACAGGTCACATATGAGAGTTTGGACAGCTTAGATATGACATATTGGATGTGTTTGGATCATGAGCTGTGATGGAATTGCTCTCTAACTCAAAAACTCAAATATGCCTTGCAAAAGAAGGCATTTTGGCATAAAGAGAGGGATTTTGAGGAAAGCATCAGTTTGGGTGCTTTGATGTGCTCAAACTAATCACAATTGAGCTCTATTTATAGTGTGTCAAGTTTGTTTTGGCATCAATAGTGAATAGAGGCTGCAGCAGGCCTTTGGCCAATGTTATACAAAAGGAATCTCAAGTCTCCTCTAGCCATTGACTTGAGATTAGAGCACAGGCTTTGTAGCTTTGGTTCAGAGATAAACTTGGACTGAATTCAGTTGGAATAGGCTCAGTTCATGCCACCTTGGTGCATCCTTTGAATGCTTGGAAACAAAATTGGAGTCTTGGCACTTTTAGCTCTTTTAGGTTTGGCATGGCTACTTATAGATTCTTGGACTTTGGAGGCTTGGAGATCAGATCACCCCCCTTGGATATTATCCTCTAATGTGTCTAAATTTATGACAAGGCTTGGATTTATCAGATTTGGACAAATCGAGCAAAATGCACAAGTTCTCTCTTGTAAAAACCAGTTCAGGATGCCATGTTCCAAGGGTTGTATATCCTTGCTCAAATGGAATTTGGAGATGAGCTGGTACTTGTTGGAAAGCCCTCATGGCATACTTCAACTTTGATGTTTACCCCTAGACCTGGTTTGACTTGGATCAAGGTGAAAACTGCCCCTACATTTTGGAAAAAGTAAGGCAGATTCTGACTTAGTGAAAATTTCACTAAGTGTTGGAAAAATGTCATTTTCATGTTTTCAGCCATTTTGATCACTCCATAACTAAAAATCCATGAAGAATTGGAATGAGATGTAGTTGACACTTTTAAAGTGTGTAATGAGAGCTACAAATCCAGCTTTGGACCATCCAAAATGGTTGCTTGGATCTCAAGTTATGGTCCTTGGAAGTTGGTACCCTAGCCACTTTGTTCCATAACTTAGAAAAATTCTAAGTTTTTTTATGGTTACCCCTTTTACAAGTTAACTCACTTTCTTTGATTTTTCTTGATGAATGATGATTCAAATCACATATTAACATTGTTTTAGGGTCAAAGAACCTTGGTTGACCAAAAATTCAAAAAGTCAAACTTTGGATTTTTGTATAGTTGACTTTTTATCGGATGAAATCCAAACTGTGCGATCCTTTGTGAGATCAAGTCCTTGACCTAAATTAAACCTAATGGATATATTCCATAGGTGTTATAGGGTGTATTGAATCATGTCCCAAGGTTTGTGCGCATGTCCTGGTCTAAAGTCAAAGATACAATTGACTTTTTCCTTGAAAACCCTAATTGTGGTCCAGATGAAATTGAAACTTGTGAATCAAGCTTCTTGGATCAATCCATTGTTGCAAATGGATCCATGTAGTGTATTGGAGGCCCTCAAATCATTTCTTGATATCTTGGCTCATGCTTTGTCCCAAAAGTCAACTTAGGGGTGAATTAGGTCAAGAAACCCTAATTCCTGATTTTTGGGTAAATGCATCCCCTGAGGTTAAATTGACTTGATGCTTGGGTCCATGAGGTCCCTTGGAGTATCTTGGGTTGTGCTTTGAAGCATTGGCTCGTTCCCAGATGAAAATTTTCAGCTGGAGGCCTCAGTCGACCAAAACCCAAATTTGGTGACACTGGCGATCTTGAGGCTTGATCCACTTGAAATGTTACAACCTTGAGCTTGATTCTTGATGCGGGAGTCCTCTTGATCCTTTATGGAGTTTGAGAGTTTAGACAAGTTGAAGATCATGTCATTCCTTGATTGATCCTTTGTCTAAGGCTCTGAGAGGGCTTGAAACCCTAATTCTTGATTGTGGTGAATGCTCAAACATCTTTGAGGATATTGATTGAGGCATGTTGGTTCATCCATATTGTGGTAATGATTTGCACAATGATGGGAAATCTTAATGGTCAAAATTTGGGGTATGACACCAACGCATCTCAAAGGTCTTTCTTCTCAACATGCATGAGAGGTGTATGATCAGTGGACTTCAAAGGAATGCATAATTCAAAGAGTTCAAGTTGTGATGCTTACCTCTTTGGGAGCATTTTGTGCTATCTGCAAAGTTCCTTGTGCCAGAAGTAGTTTGATGCTTTAGACACTCTCAATTGATCCCTTAGAAGCTTTTAGAATGATCACCACCAGCTGGAATCCTCAGGAACAAGTTTGAGCTCTTTCTTGCAAAAAGGGAAAACGTGACCAATATGGCAACTCTCTCAAATGGTGTTCCAGATATGGGGAACCATTTGGGACAGTTCAAGGATGATATTTGGAGTGTGTTTGGGGTTTTATCTGAGATTGAAAGTGACTGAATCAAGACATGGCTTAAAAAATGCAAAAAAGTCCAATTTTGAGGTTTCGGGAGGGGACTTTGTGATTTTGTTGTTACAGGTCACATATGAGAGTTTGGACAGCTTAGATATGACATATTGGATGTGTTTGGATCATGAGCTGCGATGGAATTGCTCTCTAACTCAAAAACTCAAATATGCCTTGCAAAAGAAGGCATTTTGGCATAAAGAGAGGGATTTCGAGGAAAGCATCAGTTTGGGTGCTTTGGTGTGCTCAAACTAATCACAATTGAGCTCTATTTATAGTGTGTCAAGTTTGTTTTGGCATCAATAGTGAATAGAGGCTGCAGCAGGCCTTTGGCCAATGTTATACAAAAGGAATCTCAAGTCTCCTCTAGCCATTGACTTGAGATTAGAGCACAGGCTTTGTAGCTTTGGTTCAGAGATAAACTTGGACTGAATTCAGTTGGAATAGGATCAGGTCATGCCACCTTGGTGCATCCATTGAATGCTT
This sequence comes from Lathyrus tuberosus, assembly GCA_022829125.1. Lineage (NCBI taxonomy): Eukaryota > Viridiplantae > Streptophyta > Magnoliopsida > Fabales > Fabaceae > Lathyrus > Lathyrus tuberosus. The sequence goes on from JALAZF010000163.1 coordinate 6,378,608, forward strand.
GGAAACAAAAATGGAGTCTTGGCACTTTTAACTCTTTTAGGTTTGGCATGGCTACTTATAGATTCTTGGATTTGGAGGCTTGGAGATCAGATCACCCCCCTTGGATATTATCCTCTAATGTGTCTAAATTTATGACAAGGCTTGGATTTATCAGATTTGGACAAATCGAGCAAAATGCACAAGTTCTGCCTTGTAAAAACCAGTTCAGGATGCCATGTTCCAAGGGTTGTATATCCTTGCTCAAATGGAATTTGGAGATGAGCTGGTACTTGTTGGAAAGCCCTCATGGCATACTTCAACTTTGATGTTTACCCCTAGACCTGGTTTGACTTGGATCAAGGTGAAAACTGCCCCTACATTTTGGAAAAAGTAAGGCAGATTCTGACTTAGTGAAAATTTCACTAAGTGTTGGAAAAATGTCATTTTCATGTTTTCAGCCATTTTGATCACTCCATAACTAAAAATCCATGAAGAATTGGAATGAGATGTAGTTGACACTTTTAAAGTGTGCAATGAGAGCTACAAATCCAGCTTTGGACCATCCAAAATGGTTGCTTGGATCTCAAGTTATGGTCCTTGGAAGTTGGTACCCTAGCCACTTTGTTCCATAACTTAGAAAAATTCTAAGTTTTTTTATGGTTACCCCTTTTACTAGTTAACTCACTTTCTTTTATTTTTCTTGATGAATGATGATTCAAATCACATATTAACATTGTTTTAGGGTCAAAGAACCTTGGTTGACCAAAAATTCAAAAAGTCAAACTTTGGATTTTTGTACAATTGACTTTTTATCGGATGAAATCCAAACTGTGCGATCCTTTGTGAGATCAAGTCCTTGACCTAAATTAAACCTAATGTATATATTCCATAGGTGTTATAGGGTGTATTGAATCATGTCCCAAGGTTTGTGAGCATGTCCTGGTCTAAAGTCAAAGATACAATTGACTTTTTCCTTGAAAACCCTAATTGTGGTCCAGATGAAATTGAAACTTGTGAATTAAGCTTCTTGGATCAATCCATTGTTGCAAATGGATCCATGTAGTGTATTGAAGGCCCTCAAATCATGTCTTGATATCTTGGCTCATGCTTTGTCCCAAAAGTCAACTTAGGGGTGAATTAGGTCAAGAAACCCTAATTCCTGATTTTTGGGTAAATGCATCCCCTGAGGTTAAATTGACTTGATGCTTGGGTCCATGAGGTCCCTTGGAGTATCTTGGGTTGTTCTTTGAAGCATTGGCTCGTTCCCAGATGAAAATTTTCAGCTGGAGGCCTCAGTCGACCAAAACCCAAATTTGGTGACACTGGCGATCTTGAGGCTTGATCCACTTGAAATGTTACAACCTTGAGCTTGATTCTTGATGCGGGAGTCCTCTTGATCCTTTATGGGGTTTGAGAGTTTAGACAAGTTGAAGATCATGTCATTCCTTGATTGATCCTTTGTCTAAGGCTCTGAGAGGGCTTGAAACCCTAATTCTTGATTGTGGTGAATGCTCAAACATCTCTGAGGATATTGATTGAGGCATGTTGGTTCATCCATATTGTGGTAATGATTTGCACAATGATGGGAAATCTTAATGGTCAAAATTTGGGGTATGACACCAACGCATCTCAAAGGTCTTTCTTCTCAACATGCATGAGAGGTGTATGATCATTGGACTTCAAAGGAATGCATATTTCAAAGAGTTCAAGTTGTGATGCTTACCTCTTTGGGAGCATTTTGTGCTATCTGCAAAGTTCCTTGTGCCAGAAGTAGTTTGATGCTTTAGACACTCTCAATTGATCCCTTAGAAGCTTTTAGAATGATCACCACCAGCTGGAATCCTCAGGAACAAGTTTGAGCTCTTTCTTGCAAAAGGGGAAAACGTGACCAATATGGCAACTCTCTCAAATGGTGTTCCAGATATGGGGAACCATTTGGGACAGTTCAAGGATAATATTTGGAGTGTGTTTGGGGTTTTATCTGGGTTTGAAAGTGACTGAATCAAGACATGGCTTGAAAAATGCAAAAAAGTCCAATTTTGAGGTTTCGAGAGGGGACTTTGTGATTTTGGTGTCACAGGTCACATATGAGAGTTTGGACAACTTAGATATGACATATTGGATGTGTTTGGATCATGAGCTGTGATGGAATTGCTCTCTAACTCAAAAACTCAGATATGCCTTGCAAAAGAAGGCATTTTGGCATAAAGAGAGGGATTTTGAGGAAAGCATCAGTTTGGGTGCTTTGGTGTGCTCAAACTAATTACAATTGGGCTCTATTTATAGTGTGTCATGTTTGTTTTGGCATCAATAGTGAATAGAGGCTGCAGCAGGCCTTTGGCCAACGTTATACAAAAGGAATCTCAAGTCTCCTCTTGCCATTGACTTGAGATTAGAGCACAGGCTTTGTAGCTTTGGTTCAGAGATAAACTTGGACTGAATTCAGTTGGAATAGGCTCATTTCATGCCACATTGGTGCATCCATTGAATGCTTGGAAACAAAATTGGAGTCTTGGCACTTTTAGCTCTTTCAGGTTTGGCATGGCTACTTATAGATTCTTGGACTTTGGAGGCTTGGAGATCAGATCACCCCCCTTGGATATGATCCTCTAATGTGTCTAAATTTATGACAAGGCTTGGATTTATCAGATTTGGACAAATCGAGAAAAATGCACAAGTTCCCTCTTGTAAAAACCAGTTTAGGATGCCATGTTCCAAGGGTTGTATATCCTTGCTCAAATGGAATTTGGAGATGAGCTGGTACTTGTTGGAAAGCCCTCATGGCATACTTCAACTTTGATGTTTATCCCTGGACCTGGTTTGACTTGGATCAAGGTGAAAACTGCCCCTACATTTTGGAAAAAGTAAGGCAGATTCTGACTTAGTGAAAATTTCACTAAGTGTTGGAAAAATGTCATTTTCATGTTTTCAGCCATTTTGATCACTCCATAACTAAAAATCCATGAAGAATTGGAATGAGATGTAGTTGACACTTTTAAAGTGTGCAATGAGAGCTACAAATCCAGCTTTGGGCCATCCAAAATGGTTGCTTGGATCTCAAGTTATGGTCCTTGGAAGTTGGTACCCTAGCCACTTTGTTCCATAACTTAGAAAAATTCTAAGTTTTTTTATGGTTACCCCTTTTACTAGTTAACTCACTTTCTTTGATTTTTCTTGATGAATGATGATTCAAATCACATATTAACATTTTTTTAGGGTCAAAGAACCTTGGTTAACCAAAAATTCAAAAAGTCAAACTTTGGATTTTTGTACAATTGACTTTTTATCGGATGAAATCCAAACTGTGCGAGCCTTTGTGAGATCAAGTCCTTGACCTAAATTAAACCTAATGGATATATTCCATAGGTGTTATAGGGTGTATTGAATCATGTCCCAAGGTTTGTGACCATGTCCTGGTCTAAAGTCAAAGATACAATTGACTTTTTCCTTGAAAACCCTAATTGTGGTCCAGATGAAATTGAAACTTGTGAATCAAGCTTCTTGGATCAATCCATTGTTGCAAATGGATCCATGTAGTGTATTGGAGGCCCTCAAATCATTTCTTGATATCTTGGCTCATGCTTTGTCCCAAAAGTCAACTTAGGGGTGAATTAGGTCAAGAAACCCTAATTCCTGATTTTTGGGTAAATGCATCCCCTGAGGTTAAATTGACTTGATGCTTGGGTCCATGAGGTCCCTTGGAGTATCTTGGGTTGTGCTTTGAAGCATTTGCTCGTTCCCAGATGAAAATTTTCAGCTGGAGGCCTCAGTCAACCAAAACCCAATTTTGGTGACACTGGAGATCTTGAGGCTCGATCCACTTGAAATGTTACAACCTTGAGCTTGATTCTTGATGCGGGAGTCCTCTTGATACTTTATGGGGTTTGAGAGTTTAGACAAGTTGAAGATCATGTCATTCCTTGATTGATCCTTTGTCTAAGGCTCTGAGAGGGCTTGAAACCCTAATTCTTGATTGTGGTGAATGCTCAAACATCTCTGAGGATATTGATTGAGGCATGTTGGTTCATCCATATTGTGGTAATGATTTGCACAATGATGGGAAATCTTAATGGTCAAAATTTGGGGTATGACACCAACGCATCTCAAAGGTCTTTCTTCTCAACATGCATGAGAGGTGTATGATCAGTGGACTTCAAAGGAATGCATATTTCAAAGAGTTCAAGTTGTGATGCTTACCTCTTTGGGAGCATTTTGTGCTATCTGCAAAGTTCCTTGTGCCAGAAGTAGTTTGATGCTTTAGACACTCTCAATTGATCCCTTAGAAGCTTTTAGAATGATCACCACCAGCTGGAATCCTCAGGAACAAGTTTGAGCTCTTTCTTGCAAAAGGGGAAAACGTGACCAATACGGCAACTCTCTCAAATGGTGTTCAAGATATGGGGAACCATTTGGGATAGTTCAAGGATGATATTTGGAGTGTGTTTGGGGTTTTATCTGGGTTTGAAAGTGACTGAATCAAGACATGGCTTGAAAAATGCAAAAAAGTCCAATTTTGAGGTTTCGAGAGGGGACTTTGTGATTTTGGTGTTACAGGTCACATATGAGAGTTTGGACAGCTTAGATATGACATATTGGATGTGTTTGGATCATGAGCTGTGATGGAATTGCTCTCTAACTCAAAAACTCAGATATGCCTTGCAAAAGAAGGCATTTTGGCATAAAGAGAGGGATTTTGAGGAAAACATCAGTTTGGGTGCTTTGGTGTGCTCAAACTAATCACAATTGAGCTCTATTTATAGTGTGTCAAGTTTGTTTTGGCATCAAAAGTGAATAGAGGCTGCAGCAGGCCTTTGGCCAACGTTATACAAAAGGAATCTCAAGTCTCCTCTTGCCATTGACTTGAGATTAGAGCACAGGCTTTGTAGCTTTGGTTCAGAGATAAACTTGGACTGAATTCAGTTGGAATAGGCTCAGTTCATGCCACCTTGGTGCATCCATTGAATGCTTGGAAACAAAATTGGAGTCTTGGCACTTTTAGCTCTTTTAGGTTTGGCATGGCTACTTATAGATTCTTGGACTTTGGAGGCTTGGAGATCAGATCACCCCCCTTGGATATTATCCTCTAATGTGTCTAAATTTATGACAAGGCTTGGATTTATCAGATTTGGACAAATCGAGAAAAATGCACAAGTTCTGCCTTGTAAAAACCAGTTCAGGATGCCATGTTCCAAGGGTTGTATATCCTTGCTCAAATGGAATTTGGAGATGAGCTGGTACTTGTTGGAAAGCCCTCATGGCATACTTCAACTTTGATGTTTACCCCTAGACCTGGTTTAACTTGGATCAAGGTGAAAACATCCCCTACATTTTGGAAAAAGTAAGGCAGATTCTGACTTAGTGAAAATTTCACTAAGTGTTGGAAAAATGTCATTTTCATGTTTTCAGCCATTTTGATCACTCCATAACTAAAAATCCATGAAGAATTGGAATGAGATGTAGTTGACACTTTTAAAGTGTGCAATGAGAGCTACAAATCCAGCTTTGGACCATCCAAAATGGTTGCTTGGATCTCAAGTTATGGTCCTTGGAAGTTGGTACCCTAGCCACTTTGTTCCATAACTTAGAAAAATTCTAAGTTTTTTTATGGTTACCCCTTTTACAAGTTAACTCACTTTCTTTGATTTTTCTTGATGAATGATGATTCAAATCACATATTAACATTGTTTTAGGGTCAAAGAACCTTGGTTGACCAAAAATTCAAAAAGTCAAACTTTGGATTTTTGTACAATTGACTTTTTATCGGATGAAATCCAAACTGTGCGATCCTTTGTGAGATCAAGTCCTTGACCTAAATTAAACCTAATGGATATATTCCATAGGTGTTATAGGGTGTATTGAATCATGTCCCAAGGTTTGTGACCATGTCCTGGTCTAAAGTCAAAGATACAATTGACTTTTTCCTTGAAAACCCTAATTGTGGTCCAGATGAAATTGAAACTTGTGAATCAAGCTTCTTGGATCAATCCATTGTTGCAAATGGATCCATGTAGTGTATTGGAGGCCCTCAAATCATGTCTTGATATCTTGGCTCATGCTTTGTCCCAAAAGTCAACTTAGGGGTGAATTAGGTCAAGAAACCCTAATTCCTGATTTTTGGGTAAATGCATCCCCTGAGGTTAAATTGACTTGATGCTTGGGTCCATGAGGTCCCTTGGAGTATCTTGGGTTGTGCTTTGAAGCATTGGCTTGTTCCCAGATGAAAATTTTCAGCTGGAGGCCTCAGTCGACCAAAACCCAAATTTGGTGACACTGGCGATCTTGAGGCTTGATCCACTTGAAATGTTACAACCTTGAGCTTGATTCTTGATGCGGGAGTCCTCTTGATCCTTTATGGGGTTTGAGAGTTTAGACAAGTTGAAGATCATGTCATTCCTTGATTGATCCTTTGTCTAAGGCTCTGAGAGGGCTTGAAACCCTAATTCTTGATTGTGGTGAATGCTCAAACATCTCTGAGGATATTGATTGAGGCATGTTGGTTCATCCATATTGTGGTAATGATTTGCACAATGATGGGAAATCTTAATGGTCAAAATTTGGGGTATGACACCAACGCATCTCAAAGGTCTTTCTTCTCAACATGCATGAGAGGTGTATGATCAGTGGACTTCAAAGGAATGCATATTTCAAAGAGTTCAAGTTGTGATGCTTACCTCTTTGGGAGCATTTTGTGCTATCTGCAAAGTTCCTTGTACCAGAAGTAGTTTGATGCTTTATACACTCTCAATTGATCCCTTAGAAGCTTTTAGAATGATCACCACCAGCTGGAATCCTCAGGAACAAGTTTGAGCTCTTTCTTGCAAAAGGGGAAAACGTGACCAATATGGCAACTCTCTCAAATGGTGTTCCAGATATGGGGAACCATTTGGGACAGTTCAAGGATGATATTTGGAGTGTGTTTGGGGTTTTATCTGGGTTTGAAAGTGACTGAATCAAGACATGGCTTGAAAAATGCAAAAAAGTCCAATTTTGAGGTTTCGAGAGGGGACTTTGTGATTTTGGTGTTACAGGTCACATATGAGAGTTTGGAGAGCTTAGATATGACATATTGGATGTGTTTGGATCATGAGCTGTGATGGAATTGCTCTCTAACTCAAAAACTCAGATATGCCTTGCAAAAGAAGGCATTTTGGCATCAAGAGAGGGATTTTGAGGAAAGCATCAGTTTGGGTGCTTTGGTGTGCTCAAACTAATTACAATTGGGCTCTATTTATAGTGTGTCATGTTTATTTTGGCATCAATAGTGAATAGAGGCTGCAGCAGGCCTTTGGCCAACGTGATACAAAAGGAATCTCAAGTCTCCTCTTGCCATTGACTTGAGATTAGAGCACAGGCTTTGTAGCTTTGGTTCAGAGATAAACTTGGACTGAATTCAGTTGGAATAGGCTCAGTTCATGCCACCTTGGTGCATCCATTGAATGCTTGGAAACAAAATTGGAGTCTTGGCACTTTTAGCTCTTTCAGGTTTGGCATGGCTACTTATAGATTCTTGGACTTTGGAGGCTTGGAGATCAGATCACCCCCCTTGGATATGATCCTCTAATGTGTCTAAATTTATGACAAGGCTTGGATTTATCAGATTTGGACAAATCGAGAAAAATGCACAAGTTCTCTCTTGTAAAAACCAGTTTAGGATGCCATGTTCCAAGGGTTGTATATCCTTGCTCAAATGGAATTTGGAGATGAGCTGGTACTTGTTGGAAAGCCCTCATGGCATACTTCAACTTTGATGTTTATCCCTGGACCTGGTTTGACTTGGATAAAGGTGAAAACTGCCCCTACATTTTGGAAAAAGTAAGGCAGATTCTGACTTAGTGAAAATTTCACTAAGTGTTGGAAAAATGTCATTTTCATGTTTTCAGCCATTTTGATCACTCCATAACTAAAAATCCATGAAGAATTGGAATGAGTTGTAGTTGACACTTTTAAAGTGTGCAATGAGAGCTACAAATCCAGCTTTGGACCATCCAAAATGGTTGCTTGGATCTCAAGTTATGGTCCTTGGAAGTTGGTACCCTAGCCACTTTGTTCCATAACTTAGAAAAATTCTAAGTTTTTTTATGGTTACCCCTTTTACTAGTTAACTCACTTTCTTTGATTTTTCTTGATGAATGATGATTCAAATCACATATTAACATTTTTTTAGGGTCAAAGAACCTTGGTTGACCAAAAATTCAAAAAGTCAAACTTTGGATTTTTGTACAATTGACTTTTTATAGGATGAAATCCAAACTGTGCGATCCTTTGTGAGATCAAGTCCTTGACCTAAATTAAACCTAATGGATATATTCCATAGGTGTTATAGGGTGTATTGAATCATGTCCCAAGGTTTGTGACCATGTCCTGGTCTAAAGTCAAAGATACAATTGACTTTTTCCTTGAAAACCCTAATTGTGGTCCAGATGAAATTGAAACTTGTGAATCAAGCTTCTTGGATCAATCCATTGTTGCAAATGGATCCATGTAGTGTATTGGAGGCCCTCAAATCATTTCTTGATATCTTGGCTCATGCTTTGTCCCAAAAGTCAACTTAGGGGTGAATTAGGTCAAGAAACCCTAATTCCTGATTTTTGGGTAAATGCATCCCCTGAGGTTAAATTGACTTGATGCTTGGGTCCATGAGGTCCCTTGGAGTATCTTGGGTTGTGCTTTGAAGCATTTGCTCGTTCCCAGATGAAAATTTTCAGCTGGAGGCCTCAGTCAACCAAAACCCAAATTTGGTGACACTGGCGATCTTGAGGCTTGATCCACTTGAAATGTTACAACCTTGAGCTTGATTCTTGATGCGGGAGTCCTCTTGATCCTTTATGGGGTTTGAGAGTTTAGACAAGTTGAAGATCATGTCATTCCTTGATTGATCCTTTGTCTAAGGCTCTGAGAGGGCTTGAAACCCTAATTCTTGATTGTGGTGAATGCTCAAACATCTCTGAGGATATTGATTGAGGCATGTTGGTTCATCCATATTGTGGTAATGATTTGCACAATGATGGGAAATCTTAATGGTCAAAATTTGGGGTATGACACCAACGCATCTCAAAGGTCTTTCTTCTCAACATGCATGAGAGGTGTATGATCAGTGGACTTCAAAGGAATGCATATTTCAAAGAGTTCAAGTTGTGATGCTTACCTCTTTGGGAGCATTTTGTGCTATCTGCAAAGTTCCTTGTGCCAGAAGTAGTTTGATGCTTTAGACACTCTCAATTGATCCCTTAGAAGCTTTTAGAATGATCACCACCAGCTGGAATCCTCAGGAACAAGTTTGAGCTCTTTCTTGCAAAAGGGGAAAACGTGACCAATACGGCAACTCTCTCAAATGGTGTTCCAGATATGGGGAACCATTTGGGACAGTTCAAGGATGATATTTGGAGTGTGTTTGGGGTTTTATCTGGGTTTGAAAGTGACTGAATCAAGACATGGCTTGAAAAATGCAAAAAAGTCCAATTTTGAGGTTTCGAGAGGGGACTTTGTGATTTTGGTGTTACAGGTCACATATGAGAGTTTGGACAGCTTAGATATGACATATTGGATGTGTTTGGATCATGAGCTGTGATGGAATTTCTCTCTAACTCAAAAACTCAGATATGCCTTGCAAAAGAAGGCATTTTGGCATAAAGAGAGGGATTTTGAGGAAAACATCAGTTTGGGTGCTTTGGTGTGCTCAAACTAATCACAATTGAGCTCTATTTATAGTGTGTCAAGTTTGTTTTGGCATCAATAGTGAATAGAGGCTGCAGTAGGCCTTTGGCCAACGTTATACAAAAGGAATCTCAAGTCTCCTCTTGCCATTGACTTGAGATTAGAGCACAAGCTTTGTAGCTTTGGTTCAGAGATAAACTTGGACTGAATTCAGTTGGAATAGGCTCAGTTCATGCCACCTTGGTGCATCCATTGAATGCTTGGAAACAAAATTGGAGTCTTGGCACTTTTAGCTCTTTTAGGTTTAGCATGGCTACTTATAGATTCTTGGACTTTGGAGGCTTGGAGATCAGATCACCCCCCCTTGGATATTATCCTCTAATGTGTCTAAATTTATGACAAGGCTTGGATTTATCAGATTTGGACAAATCGAGCAAAATACACAAGTTCTCTCTTGTAAAAACCAGTTCAGGACGCCATGTTCCAAGGGTTGTATATCCTTGCTCAAATGGAATTTGGAGATGAGCTGGTACTTGTTGGAAAGCCCTCATGGAATACTTCAACTTTGATGTTTACCCCTAGACCTGGTTTGACTTGGATCAAGGTGAAAACTGCCCCTACATTTTGGAAAAAGTAAGGCAGATTCTGACTTAGTGAAAATTTCACTAAGTGTTGGAAAAATGTCATTTTCATGTTTTCAGCCATTTTGATCACTTCATAACTAAAAATCCATGAAGAATTGGAATGAGATGTAGTTGACACTTTTAAAGTGTGCAATGAGAGCTACAAATCCAGCTTTGGACCATCCAAAATGGTTGCTTGGATCTCAAGTTATGGTCCTTGGAAGTTGGTACCCTAGCCACTTTGTTCCATAACTTAGAAAAATTCTAAGTTTTTTTATGGTTACCCCTTTTACTAGTTAACTCACTTTCTTTGATTTTTCTTGATGAATGATGATTCAAATCACATATTAACATTTTTTTAGGGTCAAAGAACCTTGGTTGACCAAAAATTCAAAAAGTCAAACTTTGGATTTTTGTACAATTGACTTTTTATCTGATGAAATCCAAACTGTGCGATCCTTTGTGAGATCAAGTCCTTGACCTAAATTAAACCTAATGGATATATTCCATAGGTGTTATAGGGTGTATTGAATCATGTCCCAAGGTTTGTGACCATGTCCTGGTCTAAAGTCAAAGATACAATTGACTTTTTCCTTGAAAACCCTAATTGTGGTCCAGATGAAATTGAAACTTGTGAATCAAGCTTCTTGGATCAATCCATTGTTGCAAATGGATCCATGTAGTGTATTGGAGGCCCTCAAATCATTTCTTGATATCTTGGCTCATGCTTTGTCCCAAAAGTCAACTTAGGGGTGAATTAGGTCAAGAAACCCTAATTCCTGATTTTTGGGTAAATGCATCCCCTGAGGTTAAATTTACTTGATGCTTGGGTCCATGAGGTCCCTTGGTGTATCTTGGGTTGTACTTTGAAGCATTGGCTCGTTCCCAGATGAAAATTTTCAGCTGGAGGCCTCAGTCAACCAAAACCCAAATTTGGCGACACTGGCGATCTTGAGGCTTGATCCACTTGAAATGTTACAACCTTGAGCTTGATTCTTGATGCGGGAGTCCTCTTGATCCTTTATGGGGTTTGAGAGTTTAGACAAGTTGAAGATCATGTCATTCCTTGATTGATCCTTTGTCTAAGGCTCTGAGAGGGCTTGAAACCCTAATTCTTGATTGTGGTGAATGCTCAAACATCTCTGAGGATATTGATTGAGGCATGTTGGTTCATCCATATTGTGGTAATGATTTGCACAATGATGGGAAATCTTAATGGTCAAAATTTGGGGTATGACACCAACGCATCTCAAAGGTCTTTCTTCTCAACATGCATGAGAGGTGTATGATCAGTGGACTTCAAAGGAATGCATATTTCAAAGAGTTCAAGTTGTGATGCTTACCTCTTTGGGAGCATTTTGTGCTATCTGCAAAGTTCCTTGTGCCAGAAGTAGTTTGATGCTTTAGACACTCTCAATTGATCCCTTAGAAGCTTTTAGAATGATCACCACCAGCTGGAATCCTCAGGAACAAGTTTGAGCTCTTTCTTGCAAAAGGGGAAAACGTGACCAATACGGCAACTCTCTCAAATGGTGTTCCAGATATGGGGAACCATTTGGGACAGTTCAAGGATGATATTTGGAGTGTGTTTGGGGTTTTATCTGGGTTTGAAAGTGACTGAATCAAGACATGGCTTGAAAAATGCAAAAAAGTCCAATTTTGAGGTTTCGAGATGGGACTTTGTGATTTTGGTGTTACAGGTCACATATGAGAGTTTGGACAGCTTAGATATGACATATTGGATGTGTTTGGATCATGAGCTGTGATGGAATTGCTCTCTAACTCAAAAACTCAGATATGCCTTGCAAAAGAAGGCATTTTGGCATAAAGAGAGGGATTTTGAGGAAAACATCAGTTTGGGTGCTTTGGTGTGCTCAAACTAATCACAATTGAGCTCTATTTATAGTGTGTCATGTTTTTTTTGGCATCAATAGTGAATAGAGGCTGCAGCAGGCCTTTGGCCAACGTTATACAAAAGGAATCTCAAGTCTCCTCTTGCCATTGACTTGAGATTAGAGCACAGGCTTTGTAGCTTTGGTTCAGAGATAAACTTGGACTGAATTCAGTTGGAATAGGCTCAGTTCATGCCACCTTGGTGCATCCATTGAATGCTTGGAAACAAAATTGGAGTCTTGGCACTTTTAGCTCTTTTAGGTTTGGCATGGCTACTTATAGATTCTTGGACTTTGGAGGCTTGGAGATCAGATCACCCCCCTTGGATATTATCCTCTAATGTGTCTAAATTTATGACAAGGCTTGGATTTATCAGATTTGGACAAATCGAGCAAAATGCACAAGTTCTCTCTTGTAAAAACCAGTTCAGGACGCCATGTTCCAAGGGTTGTATATCCTTGCTCAAATGGAATTTGGAGATGAGCTGGTACTTGTTGGAAAGCCCTCATGGCATACTTCAACTTTGATGTTTACCCCTAGACCTAGTTTGACTTGGATCAAGGTGAAAACTGCCCCTACATTTTGGAAAAAGTAAGGCAGATTCTGACTTAGTGAAAATTTCACTAAGTGTTGGAAAAATGTCATTTTCATGTTTTCAGCCATTTTGATCACTCCATAACTAAAAATCCATGAAGAATTGGAATGAGATGTAGTTGACACTTTTAAAGTGTGCAATGAGAGCTACAAATCTAGCTTTGGACCATCCAAAATGGTTGCTTGGATCTCAAGTTATGGTCCTTGGAAGTTGGTACCCTAGCCACTTTGTTCCATAACTTAGAAAAATTTTATGTTTTTTTATGGTTACCCCTTTTACTAGTTAACTCACTTTCTTTGATTTTTTTTTGATGAATGCTGATTCAAATCACATATTAACATTGTTTTAGGGTCAAAGAACCTTGGTTGACCAAAAATTCAAAAAGTCAAACTTTGGATTTTTGTACAATTGACTTTTTATCGGATGAAATCCAAACTGTGCGATCCTTTGTGAGATCAAGTCCTTGACCTAAATTAAACCTAATGGATATATTCCATAGGTGTTATAGGGTGTATTGAATCATGTCCCAAGGTTTGTGACCATGTCCTGGTCTAAAGTCAAAGATACAATTGACTTTTTCCTTGAAAACCCTAATTGTGGTCCAGATGAAATTGAAACTTGTGAATCAAGCTTCTTGGATCAATCCATTGTTGCAAATGGATCCATGTAGTGTATTGGAGGCCCTCAAATCATGTCTTGATATCTTGGCTGATGCTTTGTCCCAAAAGTCAACTTAGGGGTGAATTAGGTCAAGAAACCCTAACTCCTGATTTTTGGGTAAATGCATCCCGTGAGGTTAAATTGACTTGATGCTTGGGTCCATGAGGTCCCTTGGAGTATCTTGGGTTGTGCTTTGAAGCATTGGCTCTTTCCCAGATGAGAATTTTCAGCTGAAGGCCTCAGTCGACCAAAACCCAAATTTGGTGACACTGGCGATCTTGAGGCTTGATCCACTTGAAATGTTACAACCTTGAGCTTGATTCTTGATGCGGGAGTCCTCTTGATCCTTTATGGGGTTTGAGAGTTTAGACAAGTTGAAGATCATGTCATTCCTTGATTGATCCTTTGTCTAAGGCTCTGAGAGGGCTTGAAACCCTAATTCTTGATTGTGGTGAATGCTCAAACATCTCTGAGGATATTGATTGAGGCATGTTGGTTCATCCATATTGTGGTAATGATTTGCACAATGATGGGAAATCTTAATGGTCAAAATTTGGGGTATGACACCAACGCATCTCAAAGGTCTTTCTTCTCAACATGCATGAGAGGTGTATGATCAGTGGACTTCAAAGGAATGCATATTTCAAAGAGTTCAAGTTGTGATGCTTACCTCTTTGGGAGCATTTTGTGCTATCTGCAAAGTTCCTTGTGCCAGAAGTAGTTTGATGCTTTAGACACTCTCAATTGATCCCTTAGAAGATTTTAGAATGATCACCACCAGCTGGAATCCTCAGGAACAAGTTTGAGCTCTTTCTTGCAAAAGGGGAAAACGTGACCAATATGGCAACTCTCTCAAATGGTGTTCCAGATATGGGGAACCATTTGGGACAGTTCAAGGATGATATTTGGAGTGTGTTTGGAGTTTTATCTGGGTTTGAAAGTGAATGAATCAAGACTTGGCTTGAAAAATGCAAAAAAGTCCAATTTTGAGGTTTCGAGAGGGGACTTTGTGATTTTGGTGTTACAGGTCACATATGAGAGTTTGGACAGCTTAGATATGACATATTGGATGTGTTTGGATCATGAGCTGTGATGGAATTGCTCTCTAACTCAAAAACTCAGATATGCCTTGCAAAAGAAGGCATTTTGGCATAAAGAGAGGGATTTTGAGGAAAGCATCAGTTTGGGTGCTTTGGTGTGCTCAAACTAATCACAATTGAGCTCTATTTATAGTGTGTCACGTTTTTTTTTGGCATCAATAGTGAATAGAGGCTGCAGCAGGCCTTTGGCCAATGTTATACAAAAGGAATCTCAAGTCTCCTCTAGCCATTGACTTGAGATTAGAGCACAGGCTTTGTAGCTTTGGTTCAGAGATAAACTTGGACTGAATTCAGTTGGAATAGGCTCAGTTCATGCCACCTTGGTGCATCCATTGAATGCTTGGAAACAAAATTGGAGTCTTGGCACTTTTAGCTCTTTTAGGTTTGGCATGGCTACTTATAGATTCTTGGACTTTGGAGGCTTGGAGATCAGATCACCCCCTTTGGATATTATCCTCTAATGTGTCTAAATTTATGACAAGGCTTGGATTTATCAGATTTGGACAAATCGAGCAAAATGCACAAGTTCTGCCTTGTAAAAACCAGTTCAGGATGCCATGTTCCAAGGGTTGTATATCCTTGCTCAAATGGAATTTGGAGATGAGCTGGTACTTGTTGGAAAGCCCTCATGGCATACTTAAACTTTGATGTTTACCCCTAGACCTGGTTTGACTTGGATCAAGGTGAAAACTGCCCCTACATTTTGGAAAAAGTAAGGCAGATTCTGACTTAGTGAAAATTTCACTAAGTGTTGGAAAAATGTCATTTTCATGTTTTCAGCCATTTTGATCACTCCATAACTAAAAATCCATGAAGAATTGGAATGAGATGTAGTTGACACTTTTAAAGTGTACAATGAGAGCTACAAATCCAGCTTTGGACCATCCAAAATGGTTGCTTGGATCTCAAGTTATGGCCCTTGGAAGTTGGTACCCTAGCCACTTTGTTCCATAACTTAGAAAAATTCTAAGTTTTTTTATGGTTACCCCTTTTACAAGTTAACTCACTTTCTTTGATTTTTCTTGATGAATGATGATTCAAATCACATATTAACATTGTTTTAGGGTCAAAGAACCTTGGTTGACCAAAAATTCAAAAAGTCAAACTTTGGATTTTTGTACAATTGACTTTTTATCGGATGAAATCCAAACTGTGCGATCCTTTGTGAGATCAAGTCCTTGACCTAAATTAAAACTAATGGATATAATCCATAGGTGTTATAGGGTGTATTGAATCATGTCCCAAGGTTTGTGAGCATGTCCTGGTCTAAAGTCAATGATACAATTGACTTTTTCCTTGAAACCCCTAATTGTGGTCCAGATGAAATTTAAACTTGTGAATCAAGCTTCTTGGATCAATCCATTGTTGCAAATGGATCCATGTAGTGTATTGGAGGCCCTCAAATCATGTCTTGATATCTTGGCTCATGCTTTGTCCCAAAAGTCAACTTAGGGGTGAATTAGGTCAAGAAACCCTAATTCCTGATTTTTGGGTAAATGCATCCCCTGAGGTTAAATTGACTTGATGCTTGGGTCCATGAGGTCCCTTGGAGTATCTTGGGTTGTGCTTTGAAGCATTGGCTCGTTCCCAGATGAAAATTTTCAGCTGGAGGCCTCAGTCGACCAAAACCCAAATTTGGTGACACTGGCGATCTTGAGGCTTGATCCACTTGAAATGTTACAACCTTGAGCTTGATTCTTGATGCGGGAGTCCTCTTGATCCTTTATGGGGTTTGAGAGTTTAGACAAGTTGAAGATCATGTCATTCCTTGATTGATCCTTTGTCTAAGGCTCTGAGAGGGCTTGAAACCCTAATTCTTGATTGTGGTGAATGCTCAAACATCTCTGAGGATATTGATTGAGGCATGTTGGTTCATCCATATTGTGGTAATGATTTACACAATGATGGGAAATCTTATGGTCAATATTTGGGGTATGACACCAACGCATCTCAAAGGTCTTTCTTCTCAACATGCATGAGAGGTGTATGATCAGTGGACTTCAAAGGAATGCATATTTCAAAGAGTTCAAGTTGTGATGCTTACCTCTTTGGGAGAATTTTGTGCTATCTACAAAGTTCCTTGTGCCAGAAGTAGTTTGATGCTTTAGACACTCTCAATTGATCCCTTAGAAGATTTTAGAATGATCACCACCAGCTGGAATCCTCAGGAACAAGTTTGAGCTCTTTCTTGCAAAAG
The DNA here is from genome assembly GCA_022829125.1 of Lathyrus tuberosus. Taxonomy (NCBI): domain Eukaryota; kingdom Viridiplantae; phylum Streptophyta; class Magnoliopsida; order Fabales; family Fabaceae; genus Lathyrus; species Lathyrus tuberosus. Next base: position 6,395,309 of record JALAZF010000163.1, read on the forward strand.
GGGAAAACGTGACCAATATGGCAACTCTCTCAAATGGTGTTCCAGATATGGGGAACCATTTGGGACAGTTCAAGGATGATATTTGGAGTGTGTTTGGAGTTTTATCTGGGTTTGAAAGTGAATGAATCAAGACTTGGCTTGAAAAATGCAAAAAAGTCCAATTTTGAGGTTTCGAGAGGGGACTTTGTGATTTTGGTGTTACAGGTCACATATGAGAGTTTGGACAGCTTAGATATGACATATTGGATGTGTTTGGATCATGAGCTGTGATGGAATTGCTCTCTAACTCAAAAACTCAGATATGCCTTGCAAAAGAAGGCATTTTGGCATAAAGAGAGGGATTTTGAGGAAAGCATCAGTTTGGGTGCTTTGGTGTGCTCAAACTAATCACAATTGAGCTCTATTTATAGTGTGTCACGTTTTTTTTGGCATCAATAGTGAATAGAGGCTGCAGCAGGCCTTTGGCCAATGTTATACAAAAGGAATCTCAAGTCTCCTCTAGCCATTGACTTGAGATTAGAGCACAGGCTTTGTAGCTTTGGTTCAGAGATAAACTTGGACTGAATTCAGTTGGAATAGGCTCAGTTCATGCCACCTTGGTGCATCCATTGAATGCTTGGAAACAAAATTGGAGTCTTGGCACTTTTAGCTCTTTTAGGTTTGGCATGGCTACTTATAGATTCTTGGACTTTGGAGGCTTGGAGATCAGATCACCCCCTTTGGATATTATCCTCTAATGTGTCTAAATTTATGACAAGGCTTGGATTTATCAGATTTGGACAAATCGAGCAAAATGCACAAGTTCTGCCTTGTAAAAACCAGTTCAGGATGCCATGTTCCAAGGGTTGTATATCCTTGCTCAAATGGAATTTGGAGATGAGCTGGTACTTGTTGGAAAGCCCTCATGGCATACTTCAACTTTGATGTTTACCCCTAGACCTGGTTTGACTTGGATCAAGGTGAAAACTGCCCCTACATTTTGGAAAAAGTAAGGCAGATTCTGACTTAGTGAAAATTTCACTAAGTGTTGGAAAAATGTCATTTTCATGTTTTCAGCCATTTTGATCACTCCATAACTAAAAATCCATGAAGAATTGGAATGAGATGTAGTTGACACTTTTAAAGTGTACAATGAGAGCTACAAATCCAGCTTTGGACCATCCAAAATGGTTGCTTGGATCTCAAGTTATGGTCCTTGGAAGTTGGTACCCTAGCCACTTTGTTCCATAACTTAGAAAAATTCTAAGTTTTTTTATGGTTACCCCTTTTACAAGTTAACTCACTTTGTTTGATTTTTCTTGATGAATGATGATTCAAATCACATATTAACATTGTTTTAGGGTCAAAGAACCTTGGTTGACCAAAAATTCAAAAAGTCAAACTTTGGATTTTTGTACAATTGACTTTTTATCGGATGAAATCCAAACTGTGCGATCCTTTGTGAGATCAAGTCCTTGACCTAAATTAAAACTAATGGATATAATCCATAGGTGTTATAGGGTGTATTGAATCATGTCCCAAGGTTTGTGAGCATGTCCTGGTCTAAAGTCAATGATACAATTGACTTTTTCCTTGAAACCCCTAATTGTGGTCCAGATGAAATTTAAACTTGTGAATCAAGCTTCTTGGATCAATCCATTGTTGCAAATGGATCCATGTAGTGTATTGGAGGCCCTCAAATCATGTCTTGATATCTTGGCTCATGCTTTGTCCCAAAAGTCAACTTAGGGGTGAATTAGGTCAAGAAACCCTAATTCCTGATTTTTGGGTAAATGCATCCCCTGAGGTTAAATTGACTTGATGCTTGGGTCCATGAGGTCCCTTGGAGTATCTTGGGTTGTGCTTTGAAGCATTGGCTCGTTCCCAGATGAAAATTTTCAGCTGGAGGCCTCAGTCGACCAAAACCCAAATTTGGTGACACTGGCGATCTTGAGGCTTGATCCACTTGAAATGTTACAACCTTGAGCTTGATTCTTGATGCGGGAGTCCTCTTGATCCTTTATGGGGTTTGAGAGTTTAGACAAGTTGAAGATCATGTCATTCCTTGATTGATCCTTTGTCTAAGGCTCTGAGAGGGCTTGAAACCCTAATTCTTGATTGTGGTGAATGCTCAAACATCTCTGAGGATATTGATTGAGGCATGTTGGTTCATCCATATTGTGGTAATGATTTACACAATGATGGGAAATCTTATGGTCAATATTTGGGGTATGACACCAACGCATCTCAAAGGTCTTTCTTCTCAACATGCATGAGAGGTGTATGATCAGTGGACTTCAAAGGAATGCATATTTCAAAGAGTTCAAGTTGTGATGCTTACCTCTTTGGGAGAATTTTGTGCTATCTACAAAGTTCCTTGTGCCAGAAGTAGTTTGATGCTTTAGACACTCTCAATTGATCCCTTAGAAGATTTTAGAATGATCACCACCAGCTGGAATCCTCAGGAACAAGTTTGAGCTCTTTCTTGCAAAAGGGGAAAACGTGACCAATATGGCAACTCTCTCAAATGGTGTTCCAGATATGGGGAACCATTTGGGACAGTTCAAGGATGATATTTGGAGTGTGTTTGGAGTTTTATCTGGGTTTGAAAGTGAATGAATCAAGACTTGGCTTGAAAAATGCAAAAAAGTCCAATTTTGAGGTTTCGAGAGGGGACTTTGTGATTTTGGTGTTACAGGTCACATATGAGAGTTTGGACAGCTTAGATATGACATATTGGATGTGTTTGGATCATGAGCTGTGATGGAATTGCTCTCTAACTCAAAAACTCAGATATGCCTTGCAAAAGAAGGCATTTTGGCATAAAGAGAGGGATTTTGAGGAAAGCATCAGTTTGGGTGCTTTGGTGTGCTCAAACTAATCACAATTGAGCTCTATTTATAGTGTGTCACGTTTTTTTTGGCATCAATAGTGAATAGAGGCTGCAGCAGGCCTTTGGCCAATGTTATACAAAAGGAATCACAAGTCTCCTCTAGCCATTGACTTGAGATTAGAGCACAGGCTTTGTAGCTTTGGTTCAGAGATAAACTTGGACTGAATTCAGTTGGAATAGGCTCAGTTCATGCCACCTTGGTGCATCCATTGAATGCTTGGAAACAAAATTGGAGTCTTGGCACTTTTAGCTCTTTTAGGTTTGGCATGGCTACTTATAGATTCTTGGACTTTGGAGGCTTGGAGATCAGATCACCCCCTTTGGATATTATCCTCTAATGTGTCTAAATTTATGACAAGGCTTGGATTTATCAGATTTGGACAAATCGAGCAAAATGCACAAGTTCTGCCTTGTAAAAACCAGTTCAGGATGCCATGTTCCAAGGGTTGTATATCCTTGCTCAAATGGAATTTGGAGATGAGCTGGTACTTGTTGGAAAGCCCTCATGGCATACTTCAACTTTGATGTTTACCCCTAGACCTGGTTTGACTTGGATCAAGGTGAAAACTGCCCCTACATTTTGGAAAAAGTAAGGCAGATTCTGACTTAGTGAAAATTTCACTAAGTGTTGGAAAAATGTCATTTTCATGTTTTCAGCCATTTTGATCACTCCATAACTAAAAATCCATGAAGAATTGGAATGAGATGTAGTTGACACTTTTAAAGTGTACAATGAGAGCTACAAATCCAGCTTTGGACCATCCAAAATGGTTGCTTGGATCTCAAGTTATGGTCCTTGGAAGTTGGTACCCTAGCCACTTTGTTCCATAACTTAGAAAAATTCTAAGTTTTTTTATGGTTACCCCTTTTACAAGTTAACTCACTTTCTTTGATTTTTCTTGATGAATGATGATTCAAATCACATATTAACATTGTTTTAGGGTCAAAGAACCTTGGTTGACCAAAAATTCAAAAAGTCAAACTTTGGATTTTTGTACAATTGACTTTTTATCGGATGAAATCCAAACTGTGCGATCCTTTGTGAGATCAAGTCCTTGACCTAAATTAAAACTAAAGGATATAATCCATAGGTGTTATAGGGTGTATTGAATCATGTCCCAAGGTTTGTGAGCATGTCCTGGTCTAAAGTCAATGATACAATTGACTTTTTCCTTGAAACCCCTAATTGTGGTCCAGATGAAATTTAAACTTGTGAATCAAGCTTCTTGGATCAATCCATTGTTGCAAATGGATCCATGTAGTGTATTGGAGGCCCTCAAATCATGTCTTGATATCTTGGCTCATGCTTTGTCCCAAAAGTCAACTTAGGGGTGAATTAGGTCAAGAAACCCTAATTCCTGATTTTTGGGTAAATGCATCCCCTGAGGTTAAATTGACTTGATGCTTGGGTCCATGAGGTCCCTTGGAGTATCTTGGGTTGTGCTTTGAAGCATTGGCTCGTTCCCAGATGAAAATTTTCAGCTGGAGGCCTCAGTCGACCAAAACCCAAATTTGGTGACACTGGCGATCTTGAGGCTTGATCCACTTGAAATGTTACAACCTTGAGCTTGATTCTTGATGCGGGAGTCCTCTTGATCCTTTATGGGGTTTGAGAGTTTAGACAAGTTGAAGATCATGTCATTCCTTGATTGATCCTTTGTCTAAGGCTCTGAGAGGGCTTGAAACCCTAATTCTTGATTGTGGTGAATGCTCAAACATCTCTGAGGATATTGATTGAGGCATGTTGGTTCATCCATATTGTGGTAATGATTTACACAATGATGGGAAATCTTATGGTCAATATTTGGGGTATGACACCAACGCATCTCAAAGGTCTTTCTTCTCAACATGCATGAGAGGTGTATGATCAGTGGACTTCAAAGGAATGCATATTTCAAAGAGTTCAAGTTGTGATGCTTACCTCTTTGGGAGAATTTTGTGCTATCTACAAAGTTCCTTGTGCCAGAAGTAGTTTGATGCTTTAGACACTCTCAATTGATCCCTTAGAAGATTTTAGAATGATCACCACCAGCTGGAATCCTCAGGAACAAGTTTGAGCTCTTTCTTGCAAAAGGGGAAAACGTGACCAATATGGCAACTCTCTCAAATGGTGTTCCAGATATGGGGAACCATTTGGGACAGTTCAAGGATGATATTTGGAGTGTGTTTGGAGTTTTATCTGGGTTTGAAAGTGAATGAATCAAGACTTGGCTTGAAAAATGCAAAAAAGTCCAATTTTGAGGTTTCGAGAGGGGACTTTGTGATTTTGGTGTTACAGGTCACATATGAGAGTTTGGACAGCTTAGATATGACATATTGGATGTGTTTGGATCATGAGCTGTGATGGAATTGCTCTCTAACTCAAAAACTCAGATATGCCTTGCAAAAGAAGGCATTTTGGCATAAAGAGAGGGATTTTGAGGAAAGCATCAGTTTGGGTGCTTTGGTGTGCTCAAACTAATCACAATTGAGCTCTATTTATAGTGTGTCACGTTTTTTTTGGCATCAATAGTGAATAGAGGCTGCAGCAGGCCTTTGGCCAATGTTATACAAAAGGAATCTCAAGTCTCCTCTAGCCATTGACTTGAGATTAGAGCACAGGCTTTGTAGCTTTGGTTCAGAGATAAACTTGGACTGAATTCAGTTGGAATAGGCTCAGTTCATGCCACCTTGGTGCATCCATTGAATGCTTGGAAACAAAATTGGAGTCTTGGCACTTTTAGCTCTTTTAGGTTTGGCATGGCTACTTATAGATTCTTGGACTTTGGAGGCTTGGAGATCAGATCACCCCCTTTGGATATTATCCTCTAATGTGTCTAAATTTATGACAAGGCTTGGATTTATCAGATTTGGACAAATCGAGCAAAATGCACAAGTTCTGCCTTGTAAAAACCAGTTCAGGATGCCATGTTCCAAGGGTTGTATATCCTTGCTCAAATGGAATTTGGAGATGAGCTGGTACTTGTTGGAAAGCCCTCATGGCATACTTCAACTTTGATGTTTACCCCTAGACCTGGTTTGACTTGGATCAAGGTGAAAACTGCCCCTACATTTTGGAAAAAGTAAGGCAGATTCTGACTTAGTGAAAATTTCACTAAGTGTTGGAAAAATGTCATTTTCATGTTTTCAGCCATTTTGATCACTCCATAACTAAAAATCCATGAAGAATTGGAATGAGATGTAGTTGACACTTTTAAAGTGTACAATGAGAGCTACAAATCCAGCTTTGGACCATCCAAAATGGTTGCTTGGATCTCAAGTTATGGCCCTTGGAAGTTGGTACCCTAGCCACTTTGTTCCATAACTTAGAAAAATTCTAAGTTTTTTTATGGTTACCCCTTTTACAAGTTAACTCACTTTCTTTGATTTTTCTTGATGAATGATGATTCAAATCACATATTAACATTGTTTTAGGGTCAAAGAACCTTGGTTGACCAAAAATTCAAAAAGTCAAACTTTGGATTTTTGTACAATTGACTTTTTATCGGATGAAATCCAAACTGTGCGATCCTTTGTGAGATCAAGTCCTTGACCTAAATTAAACCTAATGGATATAATCCATAGGTGTTATAGGGTGTATTGAATCATGTCCCAAGGTTTGTGAGCATGTCCTGGTCTAAAGTCAATGATACAATTGACTTTTTCCTTGAAACCCCTAATTGTGGTCCAGATGAAATTTAAACTTGTGAATCAAGCTTCTTGGATCAATCCATTGTTGCAAATGGATCCATGTAGTGTATTGGAGGCCCTCAAATCATGTCTTGATATCTTGGCTCATGCTTTGTCCCAAAAGTCAACTTAGGGGTGAATTAGGTCAAGAAACCCTAATTCCTGATTTTTGGGTAAATGCATCCCCTGAGGTTAAATTGACTTGATGCTTGGGTCCATGAGGTCCCTTGGAGTATCTTGGGTTGTGCTTTGAAGCATTGGCTCGTTCCCAGATGAAAATTTTCAGCTGGAGGCCTCAGTCGACCAAAACCCAAATTTGGTGACACTGGCGATCTTGAGGCTTGATCCACTTGAAATGTTACAACCTTGAGCTTGATTCTTGATGCGGGAGTCCTCTTGATCCTTTATGGGGTTTGAGAGTTTAGACAAGTTGAAGATCATGTCATTCCTTGATTGATCCTTTGTCTAAGGCTCTGAGAGGGCTTGAAACCCTAATTCTTGATTGTGGTGAATGCTCAAACATCTCTGAGGATATTGATTGAGGCATGTTGGTTCATCCATATTGTGGTAATGATTTACACAATGATGGGAAATCTTATGGTCAATATTTGGGGTATGACACCAACGCATCTCAAAGGTCTTTCTTCTCAACATGCATGAGAGGTGTATGATCAGTGGACTTCAAAGGAATGCATATTTCAAAGAGTTCAAGTTGTGATGCTTACCTCTTTGGGAGAATTTTGTGCTATCTACAAAGTTCCTTGTGCCAGAAGTAGTTTGATGCTTTAGACACTCTCAATTGATCCCTTAGAAGATTTTAGAATGATCACCACCAGCTGGAATCCTCAGGAACAAGTTTGAGCTCTTTCTTGCAAAAGGGGAAAACGTGACCAATATGGCAACTCTCTCAAATGGTGTTCCAGATATGGGGAACCATTTGGGACAGTTCAAGGATGATATTTGGAGTGAGTTTGGAGTTTTATCTGGGTTTGAAAGTGAATGAATCAAGACTTGGCTTGAAAAATGCAAAAAAGTCCAATTTTGAGGTTTCGAGAAGGGACTTTGTGATTTTGGTGTTACAGGTCACATATGAGAGTTTGGACAGCTTAGATATGACATATTGGATGTGTTTGGATCATGAGCTGTGATGGAATTGCTCTCTAACTCAAAAACTCAGATATGCCTTGCAAAAGAAGGCATTTTGGCATAAAGAGAGGGATTTTGAGGAAAGCATCAGTTTGGGTGCTTTGGTGTGCTCAAACTAATCACAATTGAGCTCTATTTATAGTGTGTCAAGTTTGCTTTGGCATCAATAGTGAATAGAGGCTGCAGCAGGCCTTTGGCCAACGTTATACAAAAGGAATCTCAAGTCTCCTCTTGCCATTGACTTGAGATTAGAGCACAGGCTTTGTAGCTTTGGTTCAGAGATAAACTTGGACTGAATTCAGTTGGAATAGGCTCAGTTCATGCCACCTTGGTGCATCCATTGAATGCTTGGAAACAAAATTGGAGTCTTGGCACTTTTAGCTCTTTTAGGTTTGGCATGGCTACTTATAGATTCTTGGACTTTGGAGGCTTGGAGATCAGATCACCCCCCTTGGATATTATCCTCTAATGTGTCTAAATTTATGACAAGGCTTGGATTTATCAGATTTGGACAAATCGAGCAAAATGCACAAGTTCTCTCTTGTAAAAACCAGTTCAGGATGCCATGTTCCAAGGGTTGTATATCCTTGCTTAAATGGAATTTGGAGATGAGCTGGTAGTTGTTGGAAAGCCCTCATGGCATACTTCAACTTTGATGTTTACCCCAAGACCTGGTTTGACTTGGATCAAGGTGAAAACTGCCTCTACATTTTGGAAAAAGTAAGGCAGATTCTGACTTAGTGAAAATTTCACTAAGTGTTGGAAAAATGTCATTTTCATGTTTTCAGCCATTTTGATCACTCCATAACTAAAAATCCATGAAGAATTGGAATGAGATGTAGTTGACACTTTTAAAGTGTGCAATGAGAGCTACAAATCCAGCATTGGACCATCTAAAATGGTTGCTTGGATCTCAAGTTATGGTCCTTGGAAGTTGGTACCCTAGCCACTTTGTTCCATAACTTAGAAAAATTCTAAGTTTTTTTATGGTTACCCCTTTTACAAGTTAACTCACTTTGTTTGATTTTTCTTGATGAATGATGATTCAAATCACATATTAACATTGTTTTAGGGTCAAAGAACCTTGGTTGACCAAAAATTCAAAAAGTCAAACTTTGGATTTTTGTACAATTGACTTTTTATCGGATGAAATCCAAACTGTGCGATCCTTTGTGAGATCAAGTCCTTGACCTAAATTAAACCTAATGGATATAATCCATAGGTGTTATAGGGTGTATTGAATCATGTCCCAAGGTTTGTGAGCATGTCCTGGTCGAAAGTCAATGATACAATTGACTTTTTCCTTAAAACCCCTAATTGTGGTCCAGATGAAATTGAAACTTGTGAATCAAGCTTCTTGGATCAATCCATTGTTGCAAATGGATCCATGTAGTGTATTGGAGGCCCTCAAATCATGTCTTGATATCTTGGCTCATGCTTTGTCCCAAAAGTCAACTTAGGGGTGAATTAGGTCAAGAAACCCTAATTCCTGATTTTTGGGTAAATGCATCCCCTGAGGTTAAATTGACTTGATGCTTGGGTCCATGAGGTCCCTTGGAGTATCTTGGGTTGTGCTTTGAAGCATTGGCTCGTTCCCAGATGAAAATTTTCAGCTGGAGGCCTCAGTCGACCAAAACCCAAATTTGGTGACACTGGCGATCTTGAGGCTTGATCCACTTGAAATGTTACAACCTTGAGCTTGATTCTTGATGCGGGAGTCCTCTTGATCCTTTATGGGGTTTGAGAGTTTAGACAAGTTGAAGATCATGTCATTCCTTGATTGATCCTTTGTCTAAGGCTCTGAGAGGGCTTGAAACCCTAATTCTTGATTGTGGTGAATGCTCAAACATCTCTGAGGATATTGATTGAGGCATGTTGGTTCATCCATATTGTGGTAATGATTTACACAATGATGGGAAATCTTATGGTCAATATTTGGGGTATGACACCAACGCATCTCAAAGGTCTTTCTTCTCAACATGCATGAGAGGTGTATGATCAGTGGACTTCAAAGGAATGCATATTTCAAAGAGTTCAAGTTGTGATGCTTACCTCTTTGGGAGAATTTTGTGCTATCTATAAAGTTCCTTGTGCCAGAAGTAGTTTGATGCTTTAGACACTCTCAATTGATCCCTTAGAAGATTTTAGAATGATCACCACCAGCTGGAATCCTCAGGAACAAGTTTGAGCTCTTTCTTGCAAAAGGGGAAAACGTGACCAATATGGCAACTCTCTCAAATGGTGTTCCAGATATGGGGAACCATTTGGGACAGTTCAAGGATGATATTTGGAGTGTGTTTGGAGTTTTATCTGGGTTTGAAAGTGAATGAATCAAGACTTGGCTTGAAAAATGCAAAAAAGTCCAATTTTGAGGTTTCGAGAGGGGACTTTGTGATTTTGGTGTTACAGGTCACATATGAGAGTTTGGACAGCTTAGATATGACATATTGGATGTGTTTGGATCATGAGTTGTGATGGAATTGCTCTCTAACTCAAAAACTCAGATATGCCTTGCAAAAGAAGGCATTTTGGCATAAAGAGAGGGATTTTGAGGAAAGCATCAGTTTGGGTGCTTTGGTGTGCTCAAACTAATCACAATTGAGCTCTATTTATAGTGTGTCACGTTTGTTTTGGCATCAATAGTGAATCGAGGCTGCAGCAGGCCTTTGGCCAATGTTATACAAAAGGAATCTCAAGTCTCCTCTAGCCATTGACTTGAGATTAGAGCACAGGCTTTGTAGCTTTGGTTCAGAGATAAACTTGGACTGAATTCAGTTGGAATAGGCTCAGTTCATGCCACCTTGGTGCATCCATTGAATGCTTGGAAACAAAATTGGAGTCTTGGCACTTTTAGCTCTTTAAGGTTTGGCATGGCTACTTATAGATTCTTGGACTTTGGAGGCTTGGAGATCAGATCACCCCCTTTGGATATTATCCTCTAATGTGTCTAAATTTATGACAAGGCTTGGATTTATCAGATTTGGACAAATCGAGCAAAATGCACAAGTTCTGCCTTGTAAAAACCAGTTCAGGATGCCATGTTCCAAGGGTTGTATATCCTTGCTCAAATGGAATTTGGAGATGAGCTGGTACTTGTTGGAAAGCCCTCATGGCATACTTCAACTTTGATGTTTACCCCTAGACCTAGTTTGACTTGGATCAAGGTGAAAACTGCCCCTACATTTTGGAAAAAGTAAGGCAGATTCTGACTTAGTGAAAATTTCACTAAGTGTTGGAAAAATGTCATTTTCATGTTTTCAGCCATTTTGATCACTCCATAACTAAAAATCCATGAAGAATTGGAATGAGATGTAGTTGACACTTTTAAAGTGTACAATGAGAGCTACAAATCCAGCTTTGGACCATCCAAAATTGTTGCTTGGATCTCAAGTTATGGTCCTTGGAAGTTGGTACCCTAGCCACTTTGTTCCATAACTTAGAAAAATTCTAAGTTTTTTTATGGTTACCCCTTTTACAAGTTAACTCACTTTCTTTGATTTTTCTTGATGAATGATGATTCAAATCACATATTAACATTGTTTTAGGGTCAAAGAACCTTGGTTGACCAAAAATTCAAAAAGTCAAACTTTGGATTTTTGTACAATTGACTTTTTATCGGATGAAATCCAAACTGTGCGATCCTTTGTGAGATCAAGTCCTTGACCTAAATTAAACCTAATGGATATAATCCATAGGTGTTATAGGGTGTATTGAATCATGTCCCAAGGTTTGTGAGCATGTCCTGGTCGAAAGTCAATGATACAATTGACTTTTTCCTTAAAACCCCTAATTGTGGTCCAGATGAAATTGAAACTTGTGAATCAAGCTTCTTGGATCAATCCATTGTTGCAAATGGATCCATGTAGTGTATTGGAGGCCCTCAAATCATGTCTTGATATCTTGGCTCATGCTTTGTCCCAAAAGTCAACTTAGGGGTGAATTAGGTCAAGAAACCCTAATTCCTGATTTTTGGGTAAATGCATCCCCTGAGGTTAAATTGACTTGATGCTTGGGTCCATGAGGTCCCTTGGAGTATCTTGGGTTGTGCTTTGAAGCATTGGCTCGTTCCCAGATGAAAATTTTCAGCTGGAGGCCTCAGTCGACCAAAACCCAAATTTGGTGACACTGGCGATCTTGAGGCTTGATCCACTTGAAATGTTACAACCTTGAGCTTGATTCTTGATGCGGGAGTCCTCTTGATCCTTTATGGGGTTTGAGAGTTTAGACAAGTTGAAGATCATGTCATTCCTTGATTGATCCTTTGTCTAAGGCTCTGAGAGGGCTTGAAACCCTAATTCTTGATTGTGGTGAATGCTCAAACATCTCTGAGGATATTGATTGAGGCATGTTGGTTCATCCATATTGTGGTAATGATTTACACAATGATGGGAAATCTTATGGTCAATATTTGGGGTATGACACCAACGCATCTCAAAGGTCTTTCTTCTCAACATGCATGAGAGGTGTATGATCAGTGGACTTCAAAGGAATGCATATTTCAAAGAGTTCAAGTTGTGATGCTTACCTCTTTGGGAGAATTTTGTGCTATCTACAAAGTTCCTTGTGCCAGAAGTAGTTTGATGCTTTAGACACTCTCAATTGATCCCTTAGAAGATTTTAGAATGATCACCACCAGCTGGAATCCTCAGGAACAAGTTTGAGCTCTTTCTTGCAAAAGGGGAAAACGTGACCAATATGGCAACTCTCTCAAATGGTGTTCCAGATATGGGGAACCATTTGGGACAGTTCAAGGATGATATTTGGAGTGTGTTTGGAGTTTTATCTGGGTTTGAAAGTGAATGAATCAAGACTTGGCTTGAAAAATGCAAAAAAGTCCAATTTTGAGGTTTCGAGAGGGGACTTTGTGATTTTGGTGTTACAGGTCACATATGAGAGTTTGGACAGCTTAGATATGACATATTGGATGTGTTTGGATCATGAGTTGTGATGGAATTGCTCTCTAACTCAAAAACTCAGATATGCCTTGCAAAAGAAGGCATTTTGGCATAAAGAGAGGGATTTTGAGGAAAGCATCAGTTTGGGTGCTTTGGTGTGCTCAAACTAATCACAATTGAGCTCTATTTATAGTGTGTCACGTTTGTTTTGGCATCAATAGTGAATAGAGGCTGCAGCAGGCCTTTGGCCAATGTTATACAAAAGGAATCTCAAGTCTCCTCTAGCCATTGACTTGAGATTAGAGCACAGGCTTTGTAGCTTTGGTTCAGAGATAAACTTGGACTGAATTCAGTTGGAATAGGCTCAGTTCATGCCACCTTGGTGCATCCATTGAATGCTTGGAAACAAAATTGGAGTCTTGGCACTTTTAGCTCTTTTAGGTTTGGCATGGCTACTTATAGATTCTTGGACTTTGGAGGCTTGGAGATCAGATCACCCCCTTTGGATATTATCCTCTAATGTGTCTAAATTTATGACAAGGCTTGGATTTATCAGATTTGGACAAATCGAGCAAAATGCACAAGTTCTGCCTTGTAAAAACCAGTTCAGGATGCCATGTTCCAAGGGTTGTATATCCTTGCTCAAATGGAATTTGGAGATGAGCTAGTACTTGTTGGAAAGCCCTCATGGCATACTTCAACTTTGATGTTTACCCCTAGACCTAGTTTGACTTGGATCAAGGTGAAAACTGCCCCTACATTTTGGAAAAAGTAAGGCAGATTCTGACTTAGTGAAAATTTCACTAAGTGTTGGAAAAATGTCATTTTCATGTTTTCAGCCATTTTGATCACTCCATAACTAAAAATCCATGAAGAATTGGAATGAGATGTAGTTGACACTTTTAAAGTGTACAATGAGAGCTACAAATCCAGCTTTGGACCATCCAAAATGGTTGCTTGGATCTCAAGTTATGGTCCTTGGAAGTTGGTACCCTAGCCACTTTGTTCCATAACTTAGAAAAATTCTAAGTTTTTTTATGGTTACCCCTTTTACAAGTTAACTCACTTTCTTTGATTTTTCTTGATGAATGATGATTCAAATCACATATTAACATTGTTTTAGGGTCAAAGAACCTTGGTTGACCAAAAATTCAAAAAGTCAAACTTTGGATTTTTGTACAATTGACTTTTTATCGGATGAAATCCAAACTGTGCGATCCTTTGTGAGATCAAGTCCTTGACCCAAATTAAACCTAATGGATATAATCCATAGGTGTTATAGGGTGTATTGAATCATGTCCCAAGGTTTGTGAGCATGTCCTGGTCTAAAGTCAATGATACAATTGACTTTTTCCTTGAAACCCCTAATTGTGGTCCAGATGAAATTTAAACTTGTGAATCAAGCTTCTTGGATCAATCCATTGTTGCAAATGGATCCATGTAGTGTATTGGAGGCCCTCAAATCATGTCTTGATATCTTGGCTCATGCTTTGTCCCAAAAGTCAACTTAGGGGTGAATTAGGTCAAGAAACCCTAATTCCTGATTTTTGGGTAAATGCATCCCCTGAGGTTAAATTGACTTGATGCTTGGGTCCATGAGGTCCCTTGGAGTATCTTGGGTTGTGCTTTGAAGCATTGGCTCGTTCCCAGATGAAAATTTTCAGCTGGAGGCCTCAGTCGACCAAAACCCAAATTTGGTGACACTGGCGATCTTGAGGCTTGATCCACTTGAAATGTTACAACCTTGAGCTTGATTCTTGATGCGGGAGTCCTCTTGATCCTTTATGGGGTTTGAGAGTTTAGACAAGTTGAAGATCATGTCATTCCTTGATTGATCCTTTGTCTAAGGCTCTGAGAGGGCTTGAAACCCTAATTCTTGATTGTGGTGAATGCTCAAACATCTCTGAGGATATTGATTGAGGCATGTTGGTTCATCCATATTGTGGTAATGATTTACACAATGATGGGAAATCTTATGGTCAATATTTGGGGTATGACACCAACGCATCTCAAAGGTCTTTCTTCTCAACATGCATGAGAGGTGTATGATCAGTGGACTTCAAAGGAATGCATATTTCAAAGAGTTCAAGTTGTGATGCTTACCTCTTTGGGAGAATTTTGTGCTATCTACAAAGTTCCTTGTGCCAGAAGTAGTTTGATGCTTTAGACACTCTCAATTGATCCCTTAGAAGATTTTAGAATGATCACCACCAGCTGGAATCCTCAGGAACAAGTTTGAGCTCTTTCTTGCAAAAGGGGAAAACGTGACCAATATGGCAACTCTCTCAAATGGTGTTCCAGATATGGGGAACCATTTGGGACAGTTCAAGGATGATATTTGGAGTGTGTTTGGAGTTTTATCTGGGTTTGAAAGTGAATGAATCAAGACTTGGCTTGAAAAATGCAAAAAAGTCCAATTTTGAGGTTTCGAGAGGGGACTTTGTGATTTTGGTGTTACAGGTCACATATGAGAGTTTGGACAGCTTAGATATGACATATTGGATGTGTTTGGATCATGAGTTGTGATGGAATTGCTCTCTAACTCAAAAACTCAGATATGCCTTGCAAAAGAAGGCATTTTGGCATAAAGAGAGGGATTTTGAGGAAAGCATCAGTTTGGGTGCTTTGGTGTGCTCAAACTAATCACAATTGAGCTCTATTTATAGTGTGTCACGTTTGTTTTGGCATCAATAGTGAATAGAGGCTGCAGCAGGCCTTTGGCCAATGTTATACAAAAGGAATCTCAAGTCTCCTCTAGCCATTGACTTGAGATTAGAGCACAGGCTTTGTAGCTTTGGTTCAGAGATAAACTTGGACTGAA
The DNA here is from genome assembly GCA_022829125.1 of Lathyrus tuberosus. NCBI lineage: Eukaryota > Viridiplantae > Streptophyta > Magnoliopsida > Fabales > Fabaceae > Lathyrus > Lathyrus tuberosus. The sequence goes on from JALAZF010000163.1 coordinate 6,410,712, forward strand.
TTCAGTTGGAATAGGCTCAGTTCATGCCACCTTGGTGCATCCATTGAATGCTTGGAAACAAAATTGGAGTCTTGGCACTTTTAGCTCTTTTAGGTTTGGCATGGCTACTTATAGATTCTTGGACTTTGGAGGCTTGGAGATCAGATCACCCCCTTTGGATATTATCCTCTAATGTGTCTAAATTTATGACAAGGCTTGGATTTATCAGATTTGGACAAATCGAGCAAAATGCACAAGTTCTGCCTTGTAAAAACCAGTTCAGGATGCCATGTTCCAAGGGTTGTATATCCTTGCTCAAATGGAATTTGGAGATGAGCTAGTACTTGTTGGAAAGCCCTCATGGCATACTTCAACTTTGATGTTTACCCCTAGACCTAGTTTGACTTGGATCAAGGTGAAAACTGCCCCTACATTTTGGAAAAAGTAAGGCAGATTCTGACTTAGTGAAAATTTCACTAAGTGTTGGAAAAATGTCATTTTCATGTTTTCAGCCATTTTGATCACTCCATAACTAAAAATCCATGAAGAATTGGAATGAGATGTAGTTGACACTTTTAAAGTGTACAATGAGAGCTACAAATCCAGCTTTGGACCATCCAAAATGGTTGCTTGGATCTCAAGTTATGGTCCTTGGAAGTTGGTACCCTAGCCACTTTGTTCCATAACTTAGAAAAATTCTAAGTTTTTTTATGGTTACCCCTTTTACAAGTTAACTCACTTTCTTTGATTTTTCTTGATGAATGATGATTCAAATCACATATTAACATTGTTTTAGGGTCAAAGAACCTTGGTTGACCAAAAATTCAAAAAGTCAAACTTTGGATTTTTGTACAATTGACTTTTTATCGGATGAAATCCAAACTGTGCGATCCTTTGTGAGATCAAGTCCTTGACCCAAATTAAACCTAATGGATATAATCCATAGGTGTTATAGGGTGTATTGAATCATGTCCCAAGGTTTGTGAGCATGTCCTGGTCTAAAGTCAATGATACAATTGACTTTTTCCTTGAAACCCCTAATTGTGGTCCAGATGAAATTTAAACTTGTGAATCAAGCTTCTTGGATCAATCCATTGTTGCAAATGGATCCATGTAGTGTATTGGAGGCCCTCAAATCATGTCTTGATATCTTGGCTCATGCTTTGTCCCAAAAGTCAACTTAGGGGTGAATTAGGTCAAGAAACCCTAATTCCTGATTTTTGGGTAAATGCATCCCCTGAGGTTAAATTGACTTGATGCTTGGGTCCATGAGGTCCCTTGGAGTATCTTGGGTTGTGCTTTGAAGCATTGGCTCGTTCCCAGATGAAAATTTTCAGCTGGAGGCCTCAGTCGACCAAAACCCAAATTTGGTGACACTGGCGATCTTGAGGCTTGATCCACTTGAAATGTTACAACCTTGAGCTTGATTCTTGATGCGGGAGTCCTCTTGATCCTTTATGGGGTTTGAGAGTTTAGACAAGTTGAAGATCATGTCATTCCTTGATTGATCCTTTGTCTAAGGCTCTGAGAGGGCTTGAAACCCTAATTCTTGATTGTGGTGAATGCTCAAACATCTCTGAGGATATTGATTGAGGCATGTTGGTTCATCCATATTGTGGTAATGATTTACACAATGATGGGAAATCTTATGGTCAATATTTGGGGTATGACACCAACGCATCTCAAAGGTCTTTCTTCTCAACATGCATGAGAGGTGTATGATCAGTGGACTTCAAAGGAATGCATATTTCAAAGAGTTCAAGTTGTGATGCTTACCTCTTTGGGAGAATTTTGTGCTATCTACAAAGTTCCTTGTGCCAGAAGTAGTTTGATGCTTTAGACACTCTCAATTGATCCCTTAGAAGATTTTAGAATGATCACCACCAGCTGGAATCCTCAGGAACAAGTTTGAGCTCTTTCTTGCAAAAGGGGAAAACGTGACCAATATGGCAACTCTCTCAAATGGTGTTCCAGATATGGGGAACCATTTGGGACAGTTCAAGGATGATATTTGGAGTGTGTTTGGAGTTTTATCTGGGTTTGAAAGTGAATGAATCAAGACTTGGCTTGAAAAATGCAAAAAAGTCCAATTTTGAGGTTTCGAGAGGGGACTTTGTGATTTTGGTGTTACAGGTCACATATGAGAGTTTGGACAGCTTAGATATGACATATTGGATGTGTTTGGATCATGAGTTGTGATGGAATTGCTCTCTAACTCAAAAACTCAGATATGCCTTGCAAAAGAAGGCATTTTGGCATAAAGAGAGGGATTTTGAGGAAAGCATCAGTTTGGGTGCTTTGGTGTGCTCAAACTAATCACAATTGAGCTCTATTTATAGTGTGTCACGTTTGTTTTGGCATCAATAGTGAATAGAGGCTGCAGCAGGCCTTTGGCCAATGTTATACAAAAGGAATCTCAAGTCTCCTCTAGCCATTGACTTGAGATTAGAGCACAGGCTTTGTAGCTTTGGTTCAGAGATAAACTTGGACTGAATTCAGTTGGAATAGGCTCAGTTCATGCCACCTTGGTGCATCCATTGAATGCTTGGAAACAAAATTGGAGTCTTGGCACTTTTAGCTCTTTTAGGTTTGGCATGGCTACTTATAGATTCTTGGACTTTGGAGGCTTGGAGATCAGATCACCCCCTTTGGATATTATCCTCTAATGTGTCTAAATTTATGACAAGGCTTGGATTTATCAGATTTGGACAAATCGAGCAAAATGCACAAGTTCTGCCTTGTAAAAACCAGTTCAGGATGCCATGTTCCAAGGGTTGTATATCCTTGCTCAAATGGAATTTGGAGATGAGCTAGTACTTGTTGGAAAGCCCTCATGGCATACTTCAACTTTGATGTTTACCCCTAGACCTAGTTTGACTTGGATCAAGGTGAAAACTGCCCCTACATTTTGGAAAAAGTAAGGCAGATTCTGACTTAGTGAAAATTTCACTAAGTGTTGGAAAAATGTCATTTTCATGTTTTCAGCCATTTTGATCACTCCATAACTAAAAATCCATGAAGAATTGGAATGAGATGTAGTTGACACTTTTAAAGTGTACAATGAGAGCTACAAATCCAGCTTTGGACCATCCAAAATGGTTGCTTGGATCTCAAGTTATGGTCCTTGGAAGTTGGTACCCTAGCCACTTTGTTCCATAACTTAGAAAAATTCTAAGTTTTTTTATGGTTACCCCTTTTACAAGTTAACTCACTTTCTTTGATTTTTCTTGATGAATGATGATTCAAATCACATATTAACATTGTTTTAGGGTCAAAGAACCTTGGTTGACCAAAAATTCAAAAAGTCAAACTTTGGATTTTTGTACAATTGACTTTTTATCGGATGAAATCCAAACTGTGCGATCCTTTGTGAGATCAAGTCCTTGACCCAAATTAAACCTAATGGATATAATCCATAGGTGTTATAGGGTGTATTGAATCATGTCCCAAGGTTTGTGAGCATGTCCTGGTCTAAAGTCAATGATACAATTGACTTTTTCCTTGAAACCCCTAATTGTGGTCCAGATGAAATTTAAACTTGTGAATCAAGCTTCTTGGATCAATCCATTGTTGCAAATGGATCCATGTAGTGTATTGGAGGCCCTCAAATCATGTCTTGATATCTTGGCTCATGCTTTGTCCCAAAAGTCAACTTAGGGGTGAATTAGGTCAAGAAACCCTAATTCCTGATTTTTGGGTAAATGCATCCCCTGAGGTTAAATTGACTTGATGCTTGGGTCCATGAGGTCCCTTGGAGTATCTTGGGTTGTGCTTTGAAGCATTGGCTCGTTCCCAGATGAAAATTTTCAGCTGGAGGCCTCAGTCGACCAAAACCCAAATTTGGTGACACTGGCGATCTTGAGGCTTGATCCACTTGAAATGTTACAACCTTGAGCTTGATTCTTGATGCGGGAGTCCTCTTGATCCTTTATGGGGTTTGAGAGTTTAGACAAGTTGAAGATCATGTCATTCCTTGATTGATCCTTTGTCTAAGGCTCTGAGAGGGCTTGAAACCCTAATTCTTGATTGTGGTGAATGCTCAAACATCTCTGAGGATATTGATTGAGGCATGTTGGTTCATCCATATTGTGGTAATGATTTACACAATGATGGGAAATCTTATGGTCAATATTTGGGGTATGACACCAACGCATCTCAAAGGTCTTTCTTCTCAACATGCATGAGAGGTGTATGATCAGTGGACTTCAAAGGAATGCATATTTCAAAGAGTTCAAGTTGTGATGCTTACCTCTTTGGGAGAATTTTGTGCTATCTACAAAGTTCCTTGTGCCAGAAGTAGTTTGATGCTTTAGACACTCTCAATTGATCCCTTAGAAGATTTTAGAATGATCACCACCAGCTGGAATCCTCAGGAACAAGTTTGAGCTCTTTCTTGCAAAAGGGGAAAACGTGACCAATATGGCAACTCTCTCAAATGGTGTTCCAGATATGGGGAACCATTTGGGACAGTTCAAGGATGATATTTGGAGTGAGTTTGGAGTTTTATCTGGGTTTGAAAGTGAATGAATCAAGACTTGGCTTGAAAAATGCAAAAAAGTCCAATTTTGAGGTTTCGAGAGGGGACTTTGTGATTTTGGTGTTACAGGTCACATATGAGAGTTTGGACAGCTTAGATATGACATATTGGATGTGTTTGGATCATGAGTTGTGATGGAATTGCTCTCTAACTCAAAAACTCAGATATGCCTTGCAAAAGAAGGCATTTTGGCATAAAGAGAGGGATTTTGAGGAAAGCATCAGTTTGGGTGCTTTGGTGTGCTCAAACTAATCACAATTGAGCTCTATTTATAGTGTGTCACGTTTGTTTTGGCATCAATAGTGAATAGAGGCTGCAGCAGGCCTTTGGCCAATGTTATACAAAAGGAATCTCAAGTCTCCTCTAGCCATTGACTTGAGATTAGAGCACAGGCTTTGTAGCTTTGGTTCAGAGATAAACTTGGACTGAATTCAGTTGGAATAGGCTCAGTTCATGCCACCTTGGTGCATCCATTGAATGCTTGGAAACAAAATTGGAGTCTTGGCACTTTTAGCTCTTTTAGGTTTGGCATGGCTACTTATAGATTCTTGGACTTTGGAGGCTTGGAGATCAGATCACCCCCTTTGGATATTATCCTCTAATGTGTCTAAATTTATGACAAGGCTTGGATTTATCAGATTTGGACAAATCGAGCAAAATGCACAAGTTCTGCCTTGTAAAAACCAGTTCAGGATGCCATGTTCCAAGGGTTGTATATCCTTGCTCAAATGGAATTTGGAGATGAGCTAGTACTTGTTGGAAAGCCCTCATGGCATACTTCAACTTTGATGTTTACCCCTAGACCTAGTTTGACTTGGATCAAGGTGAAAACTGCCCCTACATTTTGGAAAAAGTAAGGCAGATTCTGACTTAGTGAAAATTTCACTAAGTGTTGGAAAAATGTCATTTTCATGTTTTCAGCCATTTTGATCACTCCATAACTAAAAATCCATGAAGAATTGGAATGAGACGTAGTTGACACTTTAAAAGTGTACAATGAGAGCTACAAATCCAGCTTTGGACCATCCAAAATGGTTGCTTGGATCTCAAGTTATGGTCCTTGGAAGTTGGTACCCTAGCCACTTTGTTCCATAACTTAGAAAAATTCTAAGTTTTTTTATGGTTACCCCTTTTACAAGTTAACTCACTTTCTTTGATTTTTCTTGATGAATGATGATTCAAATCACATATTAACATTGTTTTAGGGTCAAAGAACCTTGGTTGACCAAAAATTCAAAAAGTCAAACTTTGGATTTTTGTACAATTGACTTTTTATCGGATGAAATCCAAACTGTGCGATCCTTTGTGAGATCAAGTCCTTGACCTAAATTAAACCTAATGGATATAATCCATAGGTGTTATAGGGTGTATTGAATCATGTCCCAAGGTTTGTGAGCATGTCCTGGTCTAAAGTCAATGATACAATTGACTTTTTCCTTGAAACCCCTAATTGTGGTCCAGATGAAATTGAAACTTGTGAATCAAGCTTCTTGGATCAATCCATTGTTGCAAATGGATCCATGTAGTGTATTGGAGGCCCTCAAATCATGTCTTGATATCTTGGCTCATGCTTTGTCCCAAAAGTCAACTTAGGGGTGAATTAGGTCAAGAAACCCTAATTCCTGATTTTTGGGTAAATGCATCCCCTGAGGTTAAATTGACTTGATGCTTGGGTCCATGAGGTCCCTTGGAGTATCTTGGGTTGTGCTTTGAAGCATTGGCTCGTTCCCAGATGAAAATTTTCAGCTGGAGGCCTCAGTCGACCAAAACCCAAATTTGGTGACACTGGCGATCTTGAGGCTTGATCCACTTGAAATGTTACAACCTTGAGCTTGATTCTTGATGCGGGAGTCCTCTTGATCCTTTATGGGGTTTGAGAGTTTAGACAAGTTGAAGATCATGTCATTCCTTGATTGATCCTTTGTCTAAGGCTCTGAGAGGGCTTGAAACCCTAATTCTTGATTGTGGTGAATGCTCAAACATCTCTGAGGATATTGATTGAGGCATGTTGGTTCATCCATATTGTGGTAATGATTTGCACAATGATGGGAAATCTTAATGGTCAAAATTTGGGGTATGACACCAACGCATCTCAAAGGTCTTTCTTCTCAACATGCATGAGAGGTGTATGATCAGTGGACTTCAAAGGAATGCATATTTAAAAGAGTTCAAGTTGTGATGCTTACCTTTTTGGGAGAATTTTGTGCTATCTGCAAAGTTCCTTGTGCCAGAAGTAGTTTGATGCTTTAGACACTCTCAATTGATCCCTTAGAAGCTTTTAGAATGATCACCACCAGCTGGAATCCTCAGGAACAAGTTTGAGCTCTTTCTTGCAAAAGGGGAAAACGTGACCAATATGGCAATTCTCTCAAATGGTGTTCCAGATATGGGGAACCATTTGGGACAGTTCAAGGATGATATTTGGAGTGTGTTTGGGGTTTTATCTGGGTTTGAAAGTGACTGAATCAAGACATGGCTTGAAAAATGCAAAAAAGTCCAATTTTGAGGTTTCGAGAGGGGACTTTGTGATTTTGGTGTTACAGGTCACATATGAGAGTTTGGACAGCTTAGATATGACATATTGGATGTGTTTGGATCATGAGCTGTGATGGAATTGCTCTCTAACTCAAAAACTCAGATATGCCTTGCAAAAGAAGGCATTTTGGCATAAAGATGGGGATTTTGAGGAAAGCATCAGTTTGGGTGCTTTGGTGTGCTCAAACTAATCACAATTGAGCTCTATTTATAGTTTGTCAAGTTTGTTTTGGCATCAATAGTGAATAGAGGCTGCAGCAGGCCTTTGGCCAATCTTATACAAAAGGAATCTCAAGTCTCCTCTAGCCATTAACTTGAGATTAGAGCACAGTCTTTGTAGCTTTGGTTCAGAGATAAACTTGGACTGAATTCAGTTGGAATAGGCTCAGTTCATGCCACCTTGGTGCATCCATTGAATGCTTGGAAACAAAATTGGAGTCTTGGCACTTTTAGCTCTTTTAGGTTTGGCATGGCTACTTATAGATTCTTGGACTTTGGAGGCTTGGAGATCAGATCACCCCCCTTGGATATTATCCTCTAATGTGTCTAAATTTATGACAAGGCTTGGATTTATCAGATTTGGACAAATCGAGCAAAATGCACAAGTTCTCTCTTGTAAAAACCAGTTCAGGATGCCATGTTCCAAGGGTTGTATATCCTTGCTCAAATGGAATTTGGAGATGAGCTGGTACTTGTTGGAAAGCCCTCATGGCATATTTTAACTTTGATGTTTACCCCTAGACCTGGTTTGACTTGGACCAAGGTGAAAACTGCCCCTACATTTTGGAAAAAGTAAGGCAGATTCTGACTTTGTGAAAATTTCACTAAGTGTTGGAAAAATGTCATTTTCATGTTTTCAGCCATTTTGATCACTCCATAACTAAAAATCAATGAAGAATTGGAATGAGATGTAGTTGACACTTTTAAAGTGTGCAATGAGAGCTACAAATCCAGCTTTGGACCATCCAAAATGGTTGCTTGGATCTCAAGTTATGGTCCTTGGAAGTTGGTACCCTAGCCACTTTGTTCCATAACTTAGAAAAATTCTAAGTTTTTTCATGGTTACCCCATTTACAAGTTAACTCACTTTCTTTGATTTTTCTTGATAAATGATGATTCAAATCACATATTAACATTGTTTTAGGGTCAAAGAACCTTGGTTGACCAAAAATTCAAAAAGTCAAACTTTGGATTTTTGTACAATTGACTTTTTATCGGATGAAATCCAAACTGTGCGATCCTTTGTGAGATCAAGTCCTTGACCTAAATTAAACCTAATGGATATAATCCATAGGTGTTATAGGGTGTATTGAATCATGTCCCAAGGTTTGTGAGCATGTCCTGGTCTAAAGTCAATGATACAATTGACTTTTTCCTTGAAACCCCTAATTGTGGTCCAGATGAAATTGAAACTTGTGAATCAAGCTTCTTGGATCAATCCATTGTTGCAAATGGATCCATGTAGTGTATTGGAGGCCCTCAAATCATGTCTTGATATCTTGGCTCATGCTTTGTCCCAAAAGTCAACTTAGGGGTGAATTAGGTCAAGAAACCCTAATTCCTGATTTTTGGGTAAATGCATCCCCTAAGGTTAAATTGACTTGATGCTTGGGTCCATGAGGTCCCTTGGAGTATCTTGGGTTGTGCTTTGAAGCATTGGCTCGTTCCCAGATGAAAATTTTCAGCTGGAGGCCTCAGTCGACCAAAACCCAAATTTGGTGACACTGGCGATCTTGAGGCTTAATCCACTTGAAATGTTACAACCTTGGGCTTGATTCTTGATGCGGGAGTCCTCTTGATCCTTTATGGGGTTTGAGAGTTTAGACAAGTTGAAGATCATGTCATTCCTTGATTGATCCTTTGTCTAAGGCTCTGAGAGGGCTTGAAACCCTAATTCTTGATTGTGGTGAATGCTCAAACATCTCTGAGAATATTGATTGAGGCATGTTGGTTCATCCATATTGTGGTAATGATTTACACAATGATGGGAAATCTTATGGTCAAAATTTGGGGTATGACACCAACGCATCTCAAAGGTCTTTCTTCTCAACATGCATGAGAGGTGTATGATCAGTGGACTTCAAAGGAACGCATATTTCAAAGAGTTCAAGTTGTGATGCTTACCTCTTTGGGAGAATTTTGTGCTATCTGCAAAGTTCCTTGTGCCAGAAGTAGTTTGATGCTTTAGACACTCTCATTTGATCCCTTAGAAGCTTTTAGAATGATCACCACCAGCTGGAATCCTCAGGAACAAGTTTAAGCTCTTTCTTGCAAAAGGGGAAAACGTGACCAATATGGCAACTCTCTCAAATGGTGTTCCAGATATGGGGAACCATTTGGGACAGTTCAAGGATGATATTTGGAGTGTGTTTGGGGTTTTATCTGGGTTTGAAAGTGACTGAATCAAGACATGGCTTGAAAAATGCAAAAAAGTCCAATTTTGAGGTTTCGAGAGGGGACTTTGTGATTTTGGTGTTACAGGTCACATATGAGAGTTTGGACAGCTTAGATATGACATATTGGATGTGTTTGGATCATGAGCTGTGATGGAATTGCTCTCTAACTCAAAAACTCAGATATGCCTTGCAAAAGAAGGCATTTTGGCATAAAGAGGGGGATTTTGAGGAAAGCATCAGTTTGGGTGCTTTGGTGTGCTCAAACTAATCACAATTGGGCTCTATTTATAGTGTGTCATGTTTATTTTGGCATCAATAGTGAATAGAGGCTGCAGCAGGCCTTTGGCCAACGTGATACAAAAGGAATCTCAAGTCTCCTCTTGCCATTGACTTGAGATTAGAGCACAGGCTTTGTAGCTTTGGTTCAGAGATAAACTTGGACTGAATTCAGTTGGAATAGGCTCAGTTCATGCCACCTTGGTGCATCCATTGAATGCTTGGAAACAAAATTGGAGTCTTGGCACTTTTAGCTCTTTTAGGTTTGGCATGGCTACTTATAGATTCTTGGACTTTGGAGGCTTGGAGATCAGATCACCCCCCTTGGATATTATCCTCTAATGTGTCTAAATTTATGACAAGGCTTGGATTTATCAGATTTGGACAAATCGAGCAAAATGCACAAGTTCTCTCTTGTAAAAACCAGTTCAGGATGCCATGTTCCAAGGGTTGTATATCCTTGCTCAAATGGAATTTGGAGATGAGCTGGTACTTGTTGGAAAGCCCTCATGGCATATTTTAACTTTGATGTTTACCCCTAGACCTGGTTTGACTTGGACCAAGGTGAAAACTGCCCCTACATTTTGGAAAAAGTAAGGCAGATTCTGACTTTGTGAAAATTTCACTAAGTGTTGGAAAAATGTCATTTTCATGTTTTCAGCCATTTTGATCACTCCATAACTAAAAATCAATGAAGAATTGGAATGAGATGTAGTTGACACTTTTAAAGTGTGCAATGAGAGCTACAAATCCAGCTTTGGACCATCCAAAATGGTTGCTTGGATCTCAAGTTATGGTCCTTGGAAGTTGGTACCCTAGCCACTTTGTTCCATAACTTAGAAAAATTCTAAGTTTTTTCATGGTTACCCCATTTACAAGTTAACTCACTTTCTTTGATTTTTCTTGATAAATGATGATTCAAATCACATATTAACATTGTTTTAGGGTCAAAGAACCTTGGTTGACCAAAAATTCAAAAAGTCAAACTTTGGATTTTTGTACAATTGACTTTTTATCGGATGAAATCCAAACTGTGCGATCCTTTGTGAGATCAAGTCCTTGACCTAAATTAAACCTAATGGATATAATCCATAGGTGTTATAGGGTGTATTGAATCATGTCCCAAGGTTTGTGAGCATGTCCTGGTCTAAAGTCAATGATACAATTGACTTTTTCCTTGAAACCCCTAATTGTGGTCCAGATGAAATTGAAACTTGTGAATCAAGCTTCTTGGATCAATCCATTGTTGCAAATGGATCCATGTAGTGTATTGGAGGCCCTCAAATCATGTCTTGATATCTTGGCTCATGCTTTGTCCCAAAAGTCAACTTAGGGGTGAATTAGGTCAAGAAACCCTAATTCCTGATTTTTGGGTAAATGCATCCCCTGAGGTTAAATTGACTTGATGCTTGGGTCCATGAGGTCCCTTGGAGTATCTTGGGTTGTGCTTTGAAGCATTGGCTCGTTCCCAGATGAAAATTTTCAGCTGGAGGCCTCAGTCGACCAAAACCCAAATTTGGTGACACTGGCGATCTTGAGGCTTAATCCACTTGAAATGTTACAACCTTGGGCTTGATTCTTGATGCGGGAGTCCTCTTGATCCTTTATGGGGTTTGAGAGTTTAGACAAGTTGAAGATCATGTCATTCCTTGATTGATCCTTTGTCTAAGGCTCTGAGAGGGCTTGAAACCCTAATTCTTGATTGTGGTGAATGCTCAAACATCTCTGAGAATATTGATTGAGGCATGTTGGTTCATCCATATTGTGGTAATGATTTACACAATGATGGGAAATCTTATGGTCAAAATTTGGGGTATGACACCAACGCATCTCAAAGGTCTTTCTTCTCAACATGCATGAGAGGTGTATGATCAGTGGACTTCAAAGGAATGCATATTTCAAAGAGTTCAAGTTGTGATGCTTACCTCTTTGGGAGAATTTTGTGCTATCTGCAAAGTTCCTTGTGCCAGAAGTAGTTTGATGCTTTAGACACTCTCATTTGATCCCTTAGAAGCTTTTAGAATGATCACCACCAGCTGGAATCCTCAGGAACAAGTTTAAGCTCTTTCTTGCAAAAGGGGAAAACGTGACCAATATGGCAACTCTCTCAAATGGTGTTCCAGATATGGGGAACCATTTGGGACAGTTCAAGGATGATATTTGGAGTGTGTTTGGAGTTTTATCTGGGTATGAAAGTGACTGAATCAAGACTTGGCTTGAAAAATGCAAAAAAGTCCAATTTTGAGGTTTCGAGAGGGGACTTTGTGATTTTGGTGTTACAGGTCACATATGAGAGTTTGGACAGCTTAGATATGACATATTGGATGTGTTTGGATCATGAGATGTGATGGAATTGCTCTCTAACTCAAAAACTCAGATATGCCTTGCAAAAGAAGGCATTTTGGCATAAAGAGAGGGATTTTGAGGAAAGCATCAGTTTGGGTGCTTTGGTGTGCTCAAACTAATCACAATTGAGCTCTATTTATAGTGTGTCAAGTTTGTTTTGGCATCAATAGTGAATAGAGGCTGCAGCAGGCCTTTGGCCAATGTTATACAAAAGGAATATCAAGTCTCCTCTAGCCATTGACTTGAGATTAGAGCACAGGCTTTGTAGCTTTGGTTCAGAGATAAACTTGGACTGAATTCAGTTGGAATAGGCTCAGTTCATGCCACCTTGGTGCATCCATTGAATGCTTGGAAACAAAATTGGAGTCTTGGCACTTTTAGCTCTTTTAGGTTTGGCATGGCTACTTATAGATTCTTGGACTTTGGAGGCTTGGAGATCAGATCACCCCCTTTGGATATTATCCTCTAATGTGTCTAAATTTATGACAAGGCTTGGATTTATCAGATTTGGACAAATCGAGCAAAATGCACAAGTTTTTCCTTGTAAAAACCAGTTCAGGATGCCATGTTCCAAGGGTTGTATATCCTTGCTCAAATGGAATTTGGAGATGAGCTGGTACTTGTTGGAAAGCCCTCATGGCATATTTCAACTTTGATGTTTACCCCTAGACCTGGTTTGACTTGGATCAAGGTGAAAACTGCCCCTACATTTTGGAAAAAGTAAGGCAGATTCTGACTTAGTGAAAATTTCACTAAGTGTTGGAAAAATGTCATTTTCATGTTTTCAGCCATTTTGATCACTCCATAACTAAAAATCCATGAAGAATTGGAATGAGATGTAGTTGACACTTTTAAAGTGTACAATGAGAGCTACAAATCCAGCTTTGGACCATCCAAAATGGTTGCTTGGATCTCAAGTTATGGTCCTTGGAAGTTGGTACCCTAGCCACTTTGTTCTATAACTTAGAAAAATTCTAAGTTTTTTCATGGTTACCCCTTTTACAAGTTAACTCACTTTCTTTGATTTTTCTTGATGAATGATGATTCAAATCACATATTAACATTGTTTTAGGGTCAAAGAACCTTGGTTGACCAAAAATTCAAAAAGTCAAACTTTGGATTTTTGTACAATTGACTTTTTATCGGATGAAATCCAAACTGTGCGATCCTTTGTGAGATCAAGTCCTTGACCTAAATTAAACCTAATGGATATATTCCATAGGTGTTATAGGGTGTATTGAATCATGTCCCAAGGTTTGTGACCATGTCCTGGTCTAAAGTCAAAGATACAATTGACTTTTTCCTTGAAAACCCTAATTGTGGTCCAGATGAAATTGAAACTTGTGAATCAAGCTTCTTGGATCAATCCATTGTTGCAAATGGATCCATGTAGTGTATTGGAGGCCCTCAAATCATGTCTTGATATCTTGGCTCATGCTTTGTCCCAAAAGTCAACTTAGGGGTGAATTAGGTCAAGAAACCCTAATTCCTGATTCTTGGGTAAATGCATCCCTTGAGGTTAAATTGACTTGATGCTTGGGTCCATGAGGTCCCTTGGAGTATCTTGGGTTGTGCTTTGAAGCATTGGCTCGTTCCTAGATGAAAATTTTCAGCTGGAGGCCTCAGTCGACCAAAACCCAAATTTGGTGACACTGGCGATCTTGAGGCTTGATCCACTTGAAATGTTACAACCTTGAGCTTGATTCTTGATGCGGGAGTCCTCTTGATCCTTTATGGAGTTTGAAATTTAGACAAGTTGAAAATCATGTCATTCCTTGATTGATCCTTTGTCTAAGGCTCTGAGAGGGCTTGAAACCCTAATTCTTGATTGTGGTGAATGCTCCAACATCTCTGAGGATATTGATTGAGGCATGTTGGTTCATCCATATTGTGGTAATGATTTGCACAATGATGGGAAATCTTAATGGTCAAAATTTGGGGTATGACACCAACGCATCTCAAAGGTCTTTCTTCTCAACATGCATGAGAGGTGTATGATCAGTGGACTTCAAAGGAATGCATATTTCAAAGAGTTCAAGTTGTGATGCTTACCACTTTGGGAGAATTTTGTGCTATCTGCAACGTTCCTTGTGCCAGAAGTAGTTTGATGCTTTAGACACTCTCAATTGATCCCTTAGAAGCTTTTAGAATGATCACCACCAGCTGGAATCCTCAGGAACAAGTTTGAGCTCTTTCTTGCAAAAGGGGAAAACGTGACCAATATGGCAACTCTCTCAAATGGTGTTCCAGATATGGGGAACCATTTGGGACAGTTCAAGGATGATATTTGGAGTGTGTTTGGGGTTTTATCTGGGTTTGAAAGTGACTGAATCAAGACATGACTTGAAAAATGCAAAAAAGTCCAATTTTGAGGTTTCGAGAGGGGACTTTGTGATTTTGGTGTTACAGGTCACATATGAGAGTTTGGAGTGCTTAGATATGACATATTGGATGTGTTTAGATCATGAGCTGTGATGGAATTGCTCTCTAACTCAAAAACTCAGATATGCCTTGCAAAAGAAGGCATTTTGGCATAAAGAGGGGGATTTTGAGGAAAGCATCAGTTTGGGTGCTTTGGTGTGCTCAAACTAATCACAATTGAGCTCTATTTATAGTGTGTCAAGTTTGTTTTGGCATCAATAGTGAATAGAGGCTGCAGCAGGCCTTTGGCCAATCTTATACAAAAGGAATCTCAAGTCTCCTCTAGCCATTAACTTGAGATTAGAGCACAGTCTTTGTAGCTTTGGTTCAGAGATAAACTTGGACTGAATTCAGTTGGAATAGGCTCAGTTCATGCCACCTTGGTGCATCCATTGAATGCTTGGAAACAAAATTGGAGTCTTGGCACTTTTAGCTCTTTTAGGTTTGGCATGGCTACTTATAGATTCTTGTACTTTGGAGGCTTGGAGATCAGATCACCCCCCTTGGATATTATCCTCTAATGTGTCTAAATTAATGACAAGGCTTGGATTTATCAGATTTGGATAAATCGAGCAAAATGCACAAGTTCTGACTTGTAAAAACCAGTTCAGGATGCCATGTTCCAAGGGTTGTATATCCTTGCTCAAATGGAATTTGGAGATGAGCTGGTACTTGTTGGAAAGCCCTCATGGCATATTTCAACTTTGATGTTTACCCCTAGACCTGGTTTGACTTAGATCAAGGTGAAAACTGCCCCTACATTTTGGAAAAAGTAAGGCAGATTCTGACTTAGTGAAAATTTCACTAAGTGTTGGAAAAATGTCATTTTCAAGTTTTCAGCCATTTTGATCACTCCATAACTAAAAATCAATGAAGAATTGGAATGAGATGTAGTTGACACTTTTAAAGTGTACAATGAGAGCTACAAATCCAGCTTTGGACCATCCAAAATGGTTGCTTGGATCTCAAGTTATGGTCCTTGGAAGTTGGTACCCTAGCCATTTTGTTCCATAACTTAGAAAAATTCTAAGTTTTTTCATGGTTACCCCTTTTACAAGTTAACTCACTTTCTTTGATTTTTCTTGATGAATGATGATTCAAATCACATATTAACATTGTTTTAGGGTCAAAGAACCTTGGTTGACCAAAAATTCAAAAAGTCAAACTTTGGATTTTTGTACAGTTGACTTTTTATCGGATGAAATCCAAACTGTGCGATCCTTTGTGAGATCAAGTCCTTGACCTAAATTAAACCTAATGTATATATTCCATAGGTGTTATAGGGTGTATTAAATCATGTCCCAAGGTTTGTGAGCATGTCCTGGTCTAAAGTCAAAGATACCGTTGAGTTTTTCCTTGAAAACCCTAATTGTGGTCCAGATGAAATTGAAACTTGTGAATCAAGCTTCTTGGATCAATCCATTGTTGCAAATGGATCCATGTAGTGTATTGGAGGCCCTCAAATCATGTCTTGATATCTTGGCTGATGCTTTGTCCCAAAAGTCAACTTAGGGGTGAATTAGGTCAAGAAACCCTAACTCCTGATTTTTGGGTAAATGCATCCCCTGAGGTTAAATTGACTTGATGCTTGGGTCCATGAGGTCCCTTGGAGTATCTTGGGTTGTGCTTTGAAGCATTGGCTCTTTCCCAGATGAAAATTTTCAGCTGAAGGCCTCAGTCGACCAAAACCCAAATTTGGTGACACTGGCGATCTTGAGGCTTGATCCACTTGAAATGTTACAACCTTGAGCTTGATTCTTGATGCGGGAGTCCTCTTGATCCTTTATGGGGTTTGAGAGTTTAGACAAGTTGAAGATCATGTCATTCCTTGATTGATCCTTTGTCTAAGGCTCTGAGAGGGCTTGAAACCCTAATTCTTGATTGTGGTGAATGCTCAAACATCTCTGAGGATATTGATTGAGGCATGTTGATTCATCCATATTGTGGTAATGATTTGCACAATGATGGGAAATCTTAATGGTCAAAATTTGGGGTATGACACTAACGCATCTCAAAGTTCTTTCTTCTCCATGGCCTTTTTCTATATGGGGAATCGACATGATTGGCATGATTGAACCCAAAGCTTCAAATGGACATCGATTCATCCTAGTAGCCATCGACTACTTCACCAAGTGGGTTGAAGTAGCATCATACACCAATGTGACCAGACAAGTGGTGGTCGGATTTATCAAGAACAATCTCATTTGGCGTTATGGTGTTCCATGTCAAATCATTACTGACAATGGATCCAACTTGAACAACAAGATGATGAAAGAGTTGTGTGCTGAGTTCAAAATCAAACACCATAAGTCGTCTCCCTACCGGCCTAAGATGGACGGAGCAGTAGAAGAGGCTAACAAGAACATCAAGAAGATCATTCAAAAGATGGTTGTAACCTACAAAGACTGGCACGAGATGCTACCATTTGCTCTTCACGGTTATCGCACATCTGTTCGCACCGCAACATAGGCAACCCCTTTCTCTCTAGTATATGGCATGGAGGCAATGCTCCCCATAGAAGTAGAGATCCCATCAATCCTGGTATTGATTGAAGCTAAGCTAACAGAGGCTGAATGGTGTCAAAGTCGACAGGATGAACTGAACCTAATCGAAGAAAAGTGAATAACGGCTTTATGCCATGGTCAGTTGTATCAACAAAGAATGAAGAAAGCATTCGACAAAAAGGTCTGACCCCGTGTCTTTAGAAAAGGAAACCTCGTGCTCAAGAAGATACAAACATTTCTCACTGATTCCCGGGGCAAATGGATTCCGAATTACGATGGCCCTTATGTTGTTAAGAAATCCTTTTCAGGCGGCGCTGTGAGACTCGCAACCATGGATGGAGAGGAGTTTACCTACTCCACGAATGTTGATGTAGTCATGAAATACTTCGCCTAAATAAAAAAACAAAAAAAAATGGCTCGGGGGATTGAAAACCCGAAAGGGAAATGCAGGAAAAAATTAAAGACATAAGCAAAAATCATCCTGATGGATTGAAACCTCAAAAGATAATCTAGGAAAAAGTTAGGGACTCATAGCAAGTAACTACGTCCGACAAGGTTAAATCCCCAGCGGTAACACCATCCGTTGAAAGACTTCAGTCAAGGTCATCTTCTACAAAAGCTCAGGATGTCCAGAATTCAAAATTGGTAGAAGGATAGCGATCATTATGTTTCAATGTAGCCTTTTTTCCCGTAAATTGCCATTTTCTAAACTTTGTAAATGTTCTATGGGGTCACGCGCTTGGCTGATTACCATTCTATCAATAAAATTTGAGCCCTAGTGCTTTTGTTTGCAATTCTCATTTATTTTGCTTTACAGATGACATTTTTAACATGGCTGAAGACCAGGATCGAAGGGAAGTTTTACCCTTTTCTAAGTAACATTTCTTAGCAAAAGAAGCTGGATGAGAAAACTGCTATTCATAACCACAGTCAAAATTTCGGGTATTCCGATATTTAATCCTCTTGCCCCCTGAATGTCCGAATACCTTTGCCATTCACACCTTCGGGTCCAAGAAGATTAAATAGGGGCATCTGTCATACCCCAAATTTTGACCACAAGATTTCCCATCATTGTGAAGATCATTACCACAATATGGATGTACCATCATACCTCATCAATCTTCTCAAGGATTGTTGATCATTCACTACAATCAAGAATTAGGGTTTTGAACCCTCTCAGAGCACTCAGACAAAAGATCAATCAAGAATTGACATGATCTTCAACTTGTCTAACCTCTAAAACATCCATGAAGGATTAAGAGGTCTCCTATATCAAGAATCAAGCACAAGGTTGCAACATTCCAAGTGGATCAAGCCTCAAGATCGCCAGTGTCACCAAATTAGGGTTTTGGTCGACCAAGGCCTCCAGATGAAAATTTTCATCTGGGCATGAGCCAATACTTCAAAACATAACCCAAGAATCTCAAAGGGACCTCATGGATCCAATCATCAAGTCAAAACAACCTTAGGAGGAGCATTCATCAAAAATCAGGAATTAGGGTTTCTTGACCTAATTTACCCCTAAGTTGACTTTTGAGGCAAGACATGAACCAAGACCTTAAGACATGATTTGAAGGCCTCAAATACACCACATTGATCCATTTACAACAATGGATTGATCCAAGAAGCTTGATTCACAAGTTTCAATTTCATCTGGACCACAATTAGGGTTTTGAAGAAAAAGTCAACTGTATCTTTGACTTTGGACCAAGACATGTTCCCAAACCTTGGGACATGATTCAAGACACCCTAAAATAGCTATGAAATCCATCCATTAGGTTTGAATTAGGTAAAGAACTTGATAGCATAGAGGATCACACAGTTTGGAATTCATTTGGCAAAAAGTCAATTGTGCCCAAAATCAAGTTTGACTTTTTGGAATTTTTCACAAATGTGGCTCCCCTAAGTCAAAAACAATGTTAATGTATGGTTTTGATCATCATCCATCAATAAAAATCAATAAAAGTGAGGTTTATTGCAAAAGGGGCAACCATAGAAAACTAAAAAATTTCTAAGTTATGGAACAATATGGATTTGGTACCAACTTTGCAAGGTCATAACTCCCAAACCCTAAGGCTTTTTTCTTCCATCCAAAGCTCAAATGAAAGTTCACATGACATACTTCAAAAGTGTCAACTACAAAATATTCCAAATCCTCATGGATTTTGAGTTATGGATTGATCAAAATCATAAAAACATGGATTTGACCATTTTTCCTACACTAAGAAAATTTTAGACAGAATCTGTCTAGGTTTTTCACCAATTTTGAGGCCATTTTTCACTTTGATTCAAACTAAACCAAGACCAATGTTGGACATCAAAGTTAAAGTATGTCATGAGAGCTTTCCAAAATGTACAAGAACTCATCCTAATTCAACTTGAGTTGGGAGTTACAAGAATGGAAACATGGTACCTCCAAAACTGTTTTTCACAAGACAGCTTTCTACATGCCACACGATTTTGGCATTTTCAAGACTTGGCAAGCCTTGTCACCATACAAGAGAAGTTTCTAAAGTTCAATGAACATGATCTCTGCAGAGCTACAACACCATAGAGCCTTGCAAGTCAAAAACCTCATCATTTGGTAAGTAGCATTCAAAGTTCAAAATCCAAAACTTTCAAATTTATCATGAAGCATTTAAGGGATGCATAGAGCTGGCATGTATCAGTCCATGATCAAACAAATGAGTTAAGATAAACTAAAGCAACAGAAGACCATAGGCCTGCTCCCTAATCTCAAGTCAATGGCTAGAGGAGACTTGAGATTCCATTTGATCACCATTGGATAAAGGCCTGTACCAGCCACCATTCACTATTGCAGCCAAAACAAACTTGCTCCACTATAAATAGACATCATTTGTGGTCAGTTTGAGTACACCAAAGCACAACAACACTTGCTTTCCTCAAAATCTCATGCAGAAATGCCTTCTTTTGCAAGTCACCACTGAATTTTGAGTTAGAGAACAATTCCACTACAGCTCATGATCCAAACACATCCAATGTATCACATATAAGCTGTTCAAACACTCATCCTTGATCTAAAACACCAAAATCAGAAAGTCAACCTCCAAAACTTCAAAATTTGACTTTTTTGTATTTTTCAAGCCATGCCTTGATCCAATCACTTTCAAAACCAAATAACACCTCAAACACTCTTCAAATATCATCCTTAAACTATTCCAACAAGTTTCCCTCAACTGTAACATCATTTGAGTGAGATACCATTTTGGTCATTTTTGCCACTTTTGCAAGAAAGAGCCAATTCTTGTTCCTGAGGATTCCAGCTGGTTTTGATCATTCTAAAAGCTTCTAAGGGATCAATCAAAGGTGTCAAAGGCATTGGATCACTTCTGGCACAAGCATCTTGAAAGATAGCACAAGGAGCTTTAAGAGGTAAGTGCATGACAACTTGAACTCTTTAAATTATGCATTGCTTTGATGTCCATTGATCATAGACATCTTATACATACCATATGTGTTGTGTTTGAACTAATTCACCATGCTATTATTGTTTGTATGACGTGATAGCATATAATATGCAAATCTTGGCCTATTTTTGAAACCACTATCGAATTTTAAAATGTGGGAATCTTTTGAAAATTCTAAAAGCACCATTGGATTCCTCATGAAATTCTAGGCAGGATCCATCTAAATTTCATCCAATTTCATGGAGAATTGAGGAAGTTTTGGCCTTCATGCAAATCCACCAAAACTTAGTTTTTTTACCTTGGTCAGGCCTAGAATTCAGGTCACCCTTATGTATTCATGGGGTGGTTTTGATACACTAATGTATCACCACCCCAGTGGTAGCAGTGCGCATGTGTTTGGTTGGAGGTCGTGGATTCAAGACCCACCCAGACCATTTTTGCTATTTCTCTCATTTTTGCTATTTTCATATTTTTTTATGGTTTTTCTTAATTAATTTCAAAATTAATTTCTCTCATTTTTAATTATTTCTTATTGGTTCTTTTTTTGAAAATTCACAAAAATGTTGAAATATTTTATTCAACAAAAAAATTGAATTTATATTATTTATTTAATATAATTTAAATTTTTGTAATTAATTTCATTTTATTTGTTTTCAAACATTTTTAAATGAAATTCTCACCCTGATTTTTCAAAAGTAATTGGATTTCAAGTCTTCATGTGATTAAACATGATTTTAAAAAATATTTTTCAAAGCTTGCCACTTGATTTTAAATATAATTTATATTTTATAATTAATTTTCTTTAAAAATTATATATTTTAATTAAAATTAGGGTTTCTCTTAATTTTAAATTTTTCAAACATCATTTCAAAAACGTTTGGGCCTCTAATAGAGTGTAAGACCCATCCCTTATTACGCACAAACTTTTTGGGCCTCAATCATTGTTTAAGACCCGATACGATTTTAAAAATCTCGGCGTGATCGCCGTTTTCAAAACAATTTTCATCTGGGCCTCTCCTTGAGTTGTAAGTCCCATTTTTCTTCTTTTTCAAACACTTTTGGGCCTCTAATAAAGTGTAAGACCCAACCCCCTTTGTACATAAATAATTTGGGCCTCAGTTATTGTATAAGTCCCGATACAATTTTCAGAATAACGGTACGATCACTGTTTTTCATCTGGGCCTCTCCTTGAGCTATAAGTCCCAACTCTTGTATAAAAATAAACTTTGGGCCTCTAATAGAGTGTAAGACCCAATCCTTTTTGTGCATACAGTAATTTGGGCTTCAGACATTGTATAAGTCCCTCTGTAATTTTCAAAACTATGACGTGATCGTCGCCTTTTCAAAAGAGATCATCTGGGTCTCTCTTTAAGTATAAGCCCCAAACTTCCTCTTACAACAAACTTTCTTTTTTATTTGGATTCAAATCCTAAGTTTTATTAAAAATTTCATCAATTTCTTGAATAACTAACCATACAGCTGTAATTTCTATGCTTGGGTTTGCACAACTCTAAGTTCCTCTATCTCTTCTCAACAATACTTGTTTATATATTCCATCTGTATATATATGCTTGTATATACTTGCTTAGAGTTTTCCCCAACAACTAGGTCTAGGTTTAGAACAAACCAGTGGTTACTTTTTCGACACAGTCAAAACTAGTTCCCCATAGGAAATTCCATATACAGTCTTGCCTCCTCTTGGGCTTATACAATATGGAACAGAGAAAGGCATTATTCCCGATGAAACTTTTCTCAAGACTGTCACTACTTAGAAATATGTGTACAAGAAATTCACTTCCCCAAAGAGGATTAATTCACAGTGAAACCTCTTCTGAAGTTCTTCAAACCATAGAACTGTTCTACAGAGAAAGGCATTATTCCCGGTGAAACCTTTCTTGAACTTTTCTTGGGCTTGGAACCATAGGCTTCCTAAAAGCATCCACAGCCTCCTCTTGGGCTTTGTACAAGGACCTTCAGGCTTCTTAGAAGTTGTCAGCCCCTTCTTGGGCTTAGTACAAGGACCCGAAGACCTCTTACAGGTATAGGACAGAACCTAGTCATATTTTGCTAGTCCAATCCTCTAGAGAGTCAAAATTCCAAAGCATCAGATCATTGTAGGGTTGATCTTTATCCCTTAAACCCTCAGCCTCCTCTTGGGCTTCATTCAAGTAGACTTGGACAGTCTCAGCCTCCTCTTGGGCATCATACAAAGATCATCCTCCAGTTAAGAGTAAACCTTTTCATACCATTAGACTTGAAAAGTCTCGTCTCCTCTTGGATCTCAAAGAAACCCTCAAGTTTCCTAAAAGAACAGAAAAAACCCTGATCATTTCATCAATCTCCAGCAGAGTTAAAACTTCCATAGGTTTTAAAACTCAATCTTTAAACTTTCATTCTAAATTCCCCAACTAGGGTCAAATTACCACCAATAAACCCTCAGAAAACTCAGAACCTCAAGGCATCTGATATTTCAACTCTTCTTCACTCCTCAGCAAGAGTTGATTCCCCAATTTGGACCTGCCTCTGGATCTCATTAATCCTCAACAAAAGCTAGCCTCCTCTTAGGCTTCATAGAAGAATTTCCCCAAGCCAGCCTCCTCTTAGGCTTTGTATAATGATTTTTCCTCAGCAGAATTAGTCTAAATCTTGGGTTTTGTACAAGACAGATAAAACCTCTCCAGCCGAGTCTATAATTTTTAGCCTTAATCTTGGGCTTTGTACAAGACAGATAAAACCTCTCCAGCTGAGTCTATAATTTTTAGCCTCAACTTGGGCTTTGTACAAGACAGATAAAACCTCCCCAGTGGAGTCAATTTCTTTTTAGCCTCAATCTTGGGCTTTGTACAAGACAGATAAAATCTCCCCAGTAGAGTCAATCTCTTTAGCCTCAATCTTGGGCTTTGTACAAGACATATATAAAACTCCCTAATCAAAGTCAATCTTTTAGCTTTAACGCTTGGGCTTTGATCAAGGCACATAAAAATCAACATCCCCTCAGAGGAAATCAAAAGTCCTCTCTGCAGGAAGGCATTTCTTTGTACATCACACATCAAAACAGACAATTAAAAAACCCAATCCCAGGTAACTGCTGTAAGTGGCACACTTGTTGATTCATAAATCCAAGTTGTGGTCCCTCTTTTATCCTGATAAACTTCCTCTTTCATCTGACAGTTGTAAGTGGCAAGCCTCTGGATTATTTACATCTAAGCTAATGTCCTCTCTTAGCATGAAAGACTCATAAGGAAAAATGGCATTGCTCAATACTGAGTTAAAGTTTATTCCTTCAGGACATCACCCTTATAAAGGAAATTATGGCATTGTTGGATTCATACATCCCAGTTAAAGTAACTTCCTTTATGATTAGTTTCTCAACTTTTGTGATGAATAGGTGAGATGTTCTCCCTTTAGAGATGACAAATTCTCTCTCTCAGTCAACCTTTAGCTTCAATCTTGGGCTTTGAACAAGACACAAATAACTTTTAGCTTTAATCTTGGGCTTTGAACAAGACACCTAACATCTTTCCTCCCATAGAAATAGGAGGAACTATGATTGCTCTGATTTCCCGATTATCATTACGGGAATACGTAGGCATAAGATTGCAAAATCTTAGTGAGCACACAAATCAAAAACTTTAGGTCCAGTACCTTCACAAAAACATCGAAAAACTCAAAAACAATAAAAACACTCTCTCAACATTCCCAAAGGAGAAACTTTCCCAACCCATAACACATAAACACTAGAAAGTATGAAAACATGCCAAAGAAGATCTATGGATAACCATATATACATTGGATAATTGACAACTTCCCTTTGTATAACCTGACCCCGACCCCCCAATCTCTTAGCATTTGTTAAAGAAAACATTTGCGTGCAAGGTTAGTTTTAGACATCTTCCCTTTCCTTTCCAACTTCATAGGATAAATAAGAAATCAGAAAGTAGCCCCCAATTTCAACCAATGCAGTAAGGTGGTCGCGTCACCGACAAAAATCGCACGCTACCCTGTTGAGTACAATGAATGTGAGGGGTGATAATACCTTCCCCTTGCATAACCGACTTCAAAAATTGAATTTGGTTATGACGAATATTTTCTTCACCTATAGGGGTTTTATCAATATTTTCCCTTTCCTATGGAATAAATAAAGCTTAGTGGCGACTCTGTATTTTTCGCGCAACGACAACGTCAATGCGATAACAACATAATATTTAAAGTCCCCTCCCAACAATAAACAAAGCATGCATTGACCTAATGGTAATATCTCCCCTCCCAAATTATCACCCTACAACCACTTACTCATAATTTAACAACATAATTCATGTCCATACAACAACACATCATCATCACAACTCACAACAATTAACACAACATCATCATGACGTATGCACATATCAATAATTCATCAAATAATTCATAAATTCAGTTAAAATATGTTTAATTGTTAGTCATACCAAAACATCATTCAAAAAGTAGCTAACATAGCCTAACAATATCCAAAAACATCCACAAAAGTCAAAAATTCAAAATCTGCTACTTAATACCACCAAACAAGTATCTACTCCCACTGAAGGCTCATGACGGGTTACTCGTCATGGTCGTGGCGCCAGCCACCAACCTCAACACTTCATAATGTCACCAATGTGACAACCGGTTTAGAAAACAAGTTTAGGTAGCATGACGGGTTTCCCGTCACCTGTGTGACACCCGCATTGACCTACCACCTACAGAATTCGGCTCTTCCAATAGAGTTCAATGCAAAACTCATATTTCTTAGTCCATGCACACAAAATTAATCCAACATATTATTACACGCATGTTATATATTGATCGATAACATCTAATTACATTAAATCAACACATTTAATTCATGGTTTTCATAAATCATATTATTCCAAAAACCTTCAAAATAGCAACAATTGTGAATATATGTTAACTCGTCAAAACAGAATGTGTCATACATCATAGCACACAATTTTCATCACCAATCATCATCACATACAACAAATCGATAATCAATAACCAAAGTATATTAAAATCCCAATTCCCTATTTGAGGTTTAGGATTCTTCGATTCTACCCCTCATGTGTATACCCCTTATTGAGACAGTTCCCCCTTACATGGTTATCCTAGTAGTAGTGCAAAACTTCTGGTTTTTTATTCCCTAATCCCCTCTAAGTTCTAAGTTTTCTCTTGCACTTTCTATAGCCTTCTCTCTATTCTTCAACTCTGGTTACACATACTGATAAAACTCTCTAAAACTAGGTTATACTTCTAATTTATATCATTAGGGTAAATCTTATTATAATTCTAATTTTGGCTCAAATACTCCTAATAAATCACACTTTAGCCTCTAATTACTCTCCACATTCCCACCTCTTTGAGTGTAACTTTCTATTAGATGTATTTTGTATGATGTCAAAACTATGATACTTTAGCGCTTTTGTATATTGGACGGTATCCTCTGAGTCTTAATGTGTATCTTAGCATTAGGAAGCATAAAAAACATTTTGTAAATCATTTAGAAAAGGTTCATGCATTTGGAAATGATTTAGAAAAGGTGATGTTCTGGACTGGACCGATGGCTAGACACTGCCCAATCTGCTTCTTCTCCCAGAATGGCCCAATTGCCTAAGTCTAATCCACTAAGGGGCAAAAGTTACCTTTCTGCCCCTCCAACCGGGCAAGGACTGCATCGTACCTCCCCGGAATCGCTGCCCGTTACGAACGACTTCTCCACTCCCCGAACAGATGAGGGCATGTGCCCGAAACTACGCTTATGCCCGACATAACGGCTAGTTTTGGGCACACTACCCGACATAATGACTAGTTTGGGCATTTACCTATTCTTCGGGAAAACGGTTATTTCGCCCCGAAAATAGGACCGTTGGCCACGCGCTGGGGGCTCTATATAAACCCTCTCGCTTGAGAGGGTTAGGTATCCAATATTCACCCTACAAACTAATACTTTGTACTTGCCCCTTTTCTCTGACCCTTTTCTTACTTAAGCGTCGGAGTACCTTGCAGGTACACCCCCTCCTCCTCTCCATACGCCCAGCATCTTAGACATACTTGGTGGCCCACTTCTACAGGATCTGATCCAGCCTTCACAATCAGTGGCAGCGTCTGTGGGAACTCTTGTTCTCCCCATCTTTCTTTCCCCGAAAACCAAAGATCAAAGCAAATTTCATAGATCTTCATCATGGCCTCTCAAGATCACGCCAAGGGTGTTCTCCAAACCACTGTCCTCCCCGTCAACAAGACTGACGTTGACGGCCCATCATGTCTTCTCCGAGATGTCCATTTTCTGAGGGACGGGGCCACCGCTTCTCCTTCCCCTACCCCTGCTGACCACAAACACGATCAGCTTTCGTTGGACATCTAGCCCATTCCTGTTCCGCCCAACGCCGACCCGGCCGTGGCAGCCCTCCTGGAGGCGATCAACAAAACCAACACCCTGATCCTGCAGTAGAACGAAAGGATCGGGGCATTAGAAGAGTCCAACCGTCCAAGATACCCTCCTCCGAGGAAGAACCATCAACGATCAAGGAGCCCGCAACCCCGAAGAGATATCGACCGAAGACTGCGCCAAGAACTTGACCCTCACGCCATCCGAAAGCGTGACCAGGTTTCCCTACGTGACCAGCACTCTCCCGGCCACAAGAGGACTCGAAGGAACGAGCAGTCACCCCCGGCCAAGTCTAAAGGTCGGGCCCGTTCACCTTCTCCCCAAAGGAACCGTTCACCTTCTCCCCGAAGGAATTGACGCCGCGAGCATACCCTTCGGTCCCCGTCATTCACCAGCTCCAGCAGTGACGATGAGCCTCGCGGCCCATTGTCCCAGGAAATCCTAGCTACCCGCCTCCCTAAGGGCCTGGAGAAGCCCCCGTCACTGGGCACATACGACAGGACTACTTACCCCGACGAGCACATCGAGAACATCGATGCGCTATTAGACTATCGAGGCATACGGGGCGCCATCAAATGCCGGGTATTTCTGACCACGCCCCAAAAAGGGGCGATGACATGGTATAAGCAGCTGCCCGAAGAGTCCATTACCTCATGGAGGCAACTGGGCAGAATGTTCTCACGGCATTTCACAGCTTCTCGTCGTCACCCCAAGACTAAGGCCTCCCTTGGAGCCATAATCCAAGGAAAGGACGAACCTCTCCACGCATATATCGAGAGGTTCAACAAAGAAGCAGTACAGGTCCCTACAACGGACGAGATGAAAAAGTTTCTGCTCAAGCAAGGACTCCGCCCGGGCTCTGAGTTTTCTAAAGCCGTTGGCCTCGCACCACCGAGGAACCTAGATTCCCTCCTCCTCAAAGCCCAATCGCACATTCAGTACGAAGAGAAGGTTGCGGCCAACAACGTTTGACATCACGCCATCAGGAGAATGCTCGGGCCTCCAGAGGCGAGGAAACCTCAACATCTCGTCGAGGCGAAAGGAGGCGTGAGGACCGTCACCGGGACTCCCGCGACAGCAAGGGGCCATCTGGGCGATTCCACGACTATAACCCCCTGACCGTCTCCAGGGAGAAGATAGTGTCCGAGTGCACGAATTCAGAATTCAAGCAGGTAGGGGTCCGCTTCCCCAAACAACTGCCGGCTAAACCCAACGCCGACAAATCGAAGTACTGCCGTTTCCACAAGAGTCACGACCACACTACTGAAGAATGCATCCATCTGAAGGATGCTATCGAGATACTGATCAGGGACGGCCACCTAAAACAGTTCGCGAAGAAGAAGGACACTCCTCGGCAGGACGCCCAGGACTCCAAGAAAATAGAGGAAGAGGTACCCTCCTCGGAAGAAACCAACATCCAGGTCTCTATGTCCATATCGCGACCAGAGAACTTCTACGTCGAGCCTCGTTTAACTTCAACTAACTCATCTACATCGTCCAGTAGCAGCTCCCATCCGATGCGCCCAATCCCGGATGGCAACTTCGAGATCGCTTTGTTCGGCGACGACCCTCAGCAGGGAGTGAAGATTGGAGCAGACCTGCCCAACATCGCGAGGAAGCAGCTCAAAGCATGCCTCCGTGAGAATGCCGACCTGTTCGCCTGGAGCGCCGCTGAGATGCCCGGGTTGGACCCGTCCGTCACCTGCCACCAACTGACAATTGACCCGGCCGTTAAGGCCGTAGCACAACGTAGGAGAAAGCAGTCTCCGAAGAAAACGGAGGCTGCAGAAAAAGCTATAAAGGACCTCCTCAATGCCAAATTTATTTCGGAGGCCAAGTACACCACTTGGTTGTCCAACGTTGTACTTGTGAAAAAATCTAATGGCAAATGGCGAATGT
This sequence comes from Lathyrus tuberosus, assembly GCA_022829125.1. Classification (NCBI taxonomy): domain Eukaryota; kingdom Viridiplantae; phylum Streptophyta; class Magnoliopsida; order Fabales; family Fabaceae; genus Lathyrus; species Lathyrus tuberosus. The sequence continues at coordinate 6,439,436 of JALAZF010000163.1, forward strand.
ACATTAATTACACCGATCTTAATAAGGCATGCCCGAAGGATGCCTACCCCCTCCCCAATATTGATAAACTTGTTGATAATTCTGCCGGTTTTAAACTTTTATCGTTCATGGATGCCTACTCAGGCTATAATCAAATTCCAATGGCGATGGCCAAGAAAAAACACACGGCCTTCATGACCGAATCGGGCAATTATTACTACAACGTAATGCCCTTCGGCCTGAAGAACGCTGGAGCGACCTATCAAAGAATGATGAACAAAGTCTTCCGGGGAGAGATAGGCGACATGCTCGAAGTCTATATGGATGACATGATCATAAAATCCCACAAGGAAACCAATGCCCATTTAAGGAAGGTTTTCGAACAAGCCAGAAAATACAAAATGCGTTTCAACCTGGAGAAGTGCACGTTCGGTGTCCGAGCAGGAAAGTTCCTCAGCTTCTAGTTAACAGAGCGGGGAATCGAGGCCAATCCCGATAAGTGTCGAGCATTCTCCGAGTTTCCAACGCCCAAGTCAAATAAATCCATCCATTCCCTCAACGGGATGCTCGCGTCACTATCCCGTTTCGTGGCCAAATCTGCCCAGCACGCCCTACCGTTCTTCAAACTCCTCTGCAAAAAGGCAGCGTTCGAATGAACCGAGGAATGTGACAAGGCACTTCTCCATCTAAAACGGGCGCTCTCAGAACCACCAGTCCTCTCTCGCCCGGACAATGGCGACACTTTGTACCTATACCTCGCCGTAGCAACCGAAGCAGTAAACGTCGCTCTCATCCGTGAGACACCTGACGAACAAAAGCCCATATATTTCACGAGCAAAGCACTGCAAGGACCAGAGTTAAGGTACCAACAAATAGAGAAAGTGGCTCTGGCCCACATCAACGCAGCCAGAAGATTAAGACACTACTTCCTAGCCCACACGATCGCGGTTCGAACAGATCAACCCATAAAGCAGCTGATGGGATGACCAGATATGGCCAGTCGAATGCTCAAATGGTCGCTTGAACTATCCGAATTTGATATCCAATATGAAAGTAGGAAATCCCTCAAGGCCCAAGCTCTGGCAGACTTCGTCGCAGAAATGACATTCGCAGACTCCCCCGCGAGCGAAGCGCGCAAATGGACCATTTCTGTTGATGGTGCCTCCAGCTCGGCAGGAAGCGTTGCGGGTGTCATACCCCAAATTTTGACCACTAAGATTTCCCATCATTGTGAAAATCATCATCACAATATGGGGGAACCATCTTGCCTCATTAGTCTCCCCAAAGATGGGTGAGCATCCACTGCAATAAAATTTAGGGTTTATAGCCCTCTCAGAGCTTTAGACAAAGGATCAATCAAGGAATGACATGATCTTCAACTTATCTAACCTCTCAAACATCCAAAATGGATCAAAAGGACTCTCACTTCAAGGATTAAGCACAAGGCTGCTCCCTTCTAGGTGGATCAAGTCTCAAGATCGACAGTGTCACCAAATTAGGGTTTTGGTCGACCAGGGCCTCCAGGTGGAAATTTTTCATCTGGGCACAAGCCAATGATCCAAAACATAACCTAATATACTTCATGGGACCTTATGGACCCAATCATCAAGTCAGTTTTGCCTCAGGGGATGCATTCATCAAAAATCAGGAATTAGGGTTTCATGACTTAATTCACCCCTAAGTTGACTTTTAGGGCAAATCATGAGCCAAGACCTCAAGAGAGGGTTTGAGGGTCTCTAATGAACTATATTGATCCATTTGGAACAATGGATTAATCCAAGAAGCTTGAGCAACAAGTCTCAATTTCATCTGCACCACAATTAGGGTTTCGCGAGGAAAGTCAACTGTAACTTTGACTTTTGACCAGGACATGCTCCCAAGCCCTAAGACATGATTCAATATACCCTATGACACCCATGGAACATGTCCATCATGTTTGATTTAGGTTAAGGACATGATTTCATGAAGAATTGCACAGTTTGGAATTCATTTGATAAAAAGTCAACTGTGCACAAAAGTCAACTTTGACTTTTTGAGATTTTTCACCAAAATGGATTTTTAACCCTAAAATGATGTTAATGTATGATTTGAATCATCATTCATCAAGAAAAATCAAAGAAAGTGGGATAACTTGTAAAAGGGGTAACCATAAAAACTTAGAAAAATTTCTAAGTTATGGAAAAAGTGACACTAATGTGCCAACTTTGGAGGACCATAACTCCTAAACCACAAGGCCATTGTTCCCCATTAAAATCTTGATTTGTAGATCTCATTGCCCTCTACAAAAGCTTCATACTGACCTATGTCCAAATTCCTCATGGATTTTGAGTTATGGAGTGATCAAAATCAAGAAAAGTCACTTTGTTCCAACACTTAGTGAAAATTTCACTAAGTCAGATTTTACCTTACTTTTTGCCAAATGTAGGGGGATTTTTCACTTGGATTCAAATGAGATCAAAACCAAACATGTTCAAACAGTTGTTGTATCATGTAAGATCTTTCTAAAATGGCCAAGAACATTACCAAATTCAATTTGAGTCATGAGATAAGACATTGGCAAGTTGCCTTTCTAAAATCTACCAAGGCAAGGCAGATTTTTACACTTTTGGTCGATTTTCCAAAATCAGCCAAATCCAAATGCTCCTATCCACTTGGACACCTCTGAGGATTGAATCTAAAGGGGACAATCACTGAGCCAAGCCTCCAAAGTCTTTGGAACAAGAAATAGCATGTTGAACCTAAAATTGCCAAAATAGGGACAAGACTCCAATTTTGGATTGGAGCATTCAATGGAAGCATCAAGGTGGCATGGACTGATCCATTCTCAACTGAATTCAGTCAAGACTTATCCAAGACCAAGGGGACCAGCAGCCTGTGCCCTAACCTCTAGTCAATGGCTAGAGGAGACTTGGATTTTCATTTGCCAACATTGGCCAAACCTACTCAGCAGTTGCCATTCACTATTCCTTGCAAAACAAACTTGCTCTACTATAAATAGAGCTCAGTTGTGATCAGTTTGAGTACACCAAAGCCATCAAATAGATGCTTTCCTCAAAATCTCTTCTTTCACTCCAATTTTGCCTTCTAAGGCAAGTCACTATCGGGTTTTGAGTTTGAGAGCTTTTCCAATCAAACCAATCACACACACACCTCATATACATCATATAGAAGTGATCCAAACACTCACATAACATCTGGAACACAGATTTCACAAAATCACCAGCCAATTGCTCAAGTTCTTGACAGATTTACAGTTGGGGTACCATCTCAAGTTCCAGATCATTTCAATCCATTCCAAGCGTTCATACACACTCCATGGAACCTAGGGAAGCTATCCAGATCATTGGAACCTAGCTGTAACACCTCCAACACAAATCACGATCACCAGCTGCAAGTGGTAAGCATGAGCTCTTCTAACTCTATGATCCATGCAATTTTTGCTGCACAATAATTTGGCCATATGTTCATAATCATGCATGGAATGTTTCCCCTCAATTAATTGCATTGTTTGAATCGTGTATCAAAAATCCTAGCCTTCATGCAGAAATTAGGGTTCTTGAGGATTTTTCGTGATTTCTTGTTTTATGCTTAATTTAAATGAAATTAATTGTCATAGACATGATCATGAGGTTGAAACGAGTTGATTGGTATGTGGATTGCATGATATAATCAAGTATTCAGTGAGATTGAAGAGAAAATGCAAATCTGGGAAAACCCAGAACACGCGCGTGTTCTTGGTGTGTTCTTGGCGCCATTTTTTGAAAATTCAGATATTTGAATTTTGTGATTTTATTTAATTGATTCAAAAATTAATTTCTCTCTGAGTTTTAATGATTTTGAGTTGATTCTTTTTTTAATAATTCATAAAAATGTTAAAATATTTTATTTTCCCAAAAAATCCCAAAAAAATTATTTATTTTGTATAATTGATATTTTTGCAAAGAATTAATGTTTTAATTGTTTTTAACATTTAAAATATTTTTTCCACCTTGATTTTGCAACTTTTAATGCTTTCTAATTATTTTGTAGGTCAATACTTAATTTTTGAAGCATTAATCCAAGATCAAAATTTGTTTTCCATATGTTAAACAATTTTGATAATTTTAATTGAATTTTTATTCAATTAATTATATTTTTGAAAACAAATTAGGGTTTTGGATTAATTCAACCCTCATAAATCATTTTCAAAACACATGGGCCTCTAATAGAGTGTAAGACCCAATCCTTTTTTTTTTACCAAATCATTTTTTGGCCTCAGTATATTGTATAAGTCCCGATACCGTCAAAAACAAACGGCGCGATCGTCGCTTTTTCAAAACAAAAAAACCTTGGGCCTACCCTCGAGTAGTAAGACCCATTTCATCACTTTTCTTTTCAAAATAACTCTTTGGGCCTCTATTAGAGTGTAAGACCCAACCCCCTTATATAGAAAACTTTTTGGGCCTCAGTCACTTGTATAAGTCCCTGTACAAACTTAAAACACAGTGCGATCACTGATAAAACTTTGGGCCTCTCCTTGAGCTGTAAGCCCCAAACCTTTCTTTTTCAAAGCACTTTCTCCTTTGATTTTGAATATATTGTTGTTTTCAATCTTTCTTTGTTGAACAACTAACCAAACAGCAGGGAAGCTCTACAACCGAGTAAGTATTTATATGCTTTCATTTACCGCTTTCATATACATATAACTGTATTGTGGGGCTGTTTCGCTGTAAGTCTTCTTTCATAAACTCATATCAACTGTGTAATAATAGCATAGATATTTAGAGTTTCCCCGGCAACTACGTCTAGTACTAGGTGAAGCCGTTTCGTTTATTCGTAGAAATAGACAACTAGATCCCCAATAGGATCACCAGATACAGTCTTCTCTTCGGTTGTCCTCATTAGGAATTGTTAAGAAACTCTACTCCCAGAGATGAATGTATTCTCCGTGAATGGCATCTTTGAGTTTCTTCCAAATTCTCGAACTTTCCTGGCTTGATCTATTCCTTGTGAATAGCCTGTCTTGAATTTCTCGGGGTTTGGGGACCCACGGGCTTCTTAAAAGCATCGACCTCCTCTTGGGCATCGTACAAGGACCCACAGGCTTCCTAAAAGCAACCCCGCCTCCTCTTGGGCTTAGCACAAGGACCCTTCGGCTTCTTAGAAGTATTCACAACCTCCTCTTAGGCTTCGTATAATGATCTCTTCCTCCGGGAATGATAGCCTCCTCTTGGGCTTAGTACAAGGACCCGTCGGCTTCTTAAAAAGCTTTCAGCCTCCTCTTGGGCTTCGTACAAATTGTCCTGACGACCTCCTAGAGGTATAGGAACAGAACCTAGTCATCTTCATAGAACAGTCCTTTCAAAGAGTCTACTACTGTTTCTCAAAGCATAGTACGAAAGATAAAACTCTAGACTTGGACAGTCTAATCTCCTTGAGTCTCAAAGACATTCTCAAGTGACCCCTTCGTTAAATAGGAAGGAAACCCGTAGACTCAGACAATCTCAATACCCTTTGGATTTCCTAATTCCTTAAAGAACAGGAATAACCCGGATCCTCGAATCAAATCCTTAAGTACAACATTGCTCATATAAGAACTGATTTTCTCTTTCAAAATCAGTATACTGGACCTGTCAGTCAACTGAAACAGTCACCATAGCCTCCTCTTGGGCTTTGTACAATGATCCTCCCCAGTGGAGTCAAACAACGTTTAGCCTCTCTCTCGGGCTTTGTACGAGACACATAAGAGACTCCCTCGTTGAGTCAATCACCCCTTTTGCCTCCATCTCGGGCTTTATACGAGATACAAAAAGGTTCTTATTGAGCCAAACAAACAACAGCCTCCATCTCGGGCTTCGTACGAGATACAAAAAAAAACTCCCTCTTGTTAAGTCAAATAGCCTCCATCTCGGGCTTCGTACGAGATACAAAAACACTCTCTTGTTGAGTATAAAAGACTCTCTTGTCAAGTCACTTCCCTTTTAGCCTCTCTCTCGGGCTTTGTACGAGACACATATTAGCCTCCTCTTAGGCTTTGTATAAGAAAACCACTGGTTGATCCAATCAGCCTTTTAGCATCAAAGTTGTGCCTCGCTCACAGCACACAAACATCAACAACTCCTTCCCCTTCGTCTAATTGCTGTAAGCGGCAAGCCTCTGGATCATCTATATCCATGCCACTGTCCCTCTTTTAGCATGAGAAATTCCTAAGGAAAGATAGCATTGCTCTAAACTGAGTTAAAGTCTTCTCCTTCAGGTTAAAAATCTCCTATAAAGGAAATTATGGCATTGTCGGATTCACACATCCCGGTTGAAGTAATTCTCCTTTATAAACAGTTGTGACATACAGACCCCTCTTTAGAGATGACAAATTCTCTCTAAAGTCAAACCCCTTCAGCTTCACATCTTGGGCTTTGAACAAGATACAAATAGACCTTTCAGCTTCACATCTTGGGCTTTGAACAAGATATATATCACCTTTCGCTTCACGTCTTGGGCTTTGAACAAGACACCAAAACAACCATTTCCTCCCATAGAATAGGAGGAACTACGAACGCTCTGATTTCTCTGTTTCGGTAAACGGGAATACGTAGGCATAAGATTGAAAGAAAAATCTTAGCGAGCACACTAAACAAAAACCCAAAATCCCATACTCTCACGTATCTATCAATAAGCATCCGTCCTAACATCTTAACCTCCCACCAATTAACCGAACACCACTTTTAAAAAAATAAACCTAATAGAGACCCCGAATCTTTGTAGCATCTATAAACCAACAATTTTGACTGTTTAAACTCAGTTTGCAAGCAGGGTTAATTTGAGACATCTATTTCCCTTCCTTCATCAGCTTTAATAGGATAAAAAATGAATCGAGCTGTAGACACCAAAGAGCGATAGCGCTTCGCAACCGCGTCCAAAATTGCTCGCTACAGCGGGCATCATACTGGAAAGCAATGAAGGAATCATCGTTGAAGTGTCGCTCACCCTGTCTTTCCCAACCTCTTACAACCAATCTGAATATGAAGCCTTCCTTGCTGGGTTACATCTAGCCGAGGACCTGGGCGCAGAAGAAGTCATCATTTGCACAGATTCACAACTCATGGCCCTCCAGGTCCGAGGAGAATATCAAGCCAAAAACGACAACCTAACCGAATACTTAGCACTGGTCAAAAAGGAAACGACGAAGTTTGCAGCGGTGGAGGTAAGACATGTTCCCCACGAACATAATGTCCGGGCAGACGTTCTATCCAAACTAGTTAGCACAAAGAAGAAAGGCGGAAACAAGTCCGTCATACAGGAGGTACTTCCTCGACCCAGTATCGAGAAGGCCTCCCCGACCCTCGACGTATAGGTGATCGGCGACAACAACTGCTGGATGACCTCTGTTTACAACTATCTCGCTAAAGACGAACTTCCGTCCGACCCAAAAGAGGCCAGCATAGTTAGGCGAAGAGCTTGCTCCTACGTCCTGGTCGAAGATAAACTCTACAGGGTAGGATTCTCCATTCCACTGCTCAAGTGTGTCGAGGAGGAAATGGTCGCACACATCTTGCGCGAAATCCACGAGGGAATCAACGCCCAACATCTCGGTGGAAGGTCCCTTGCCCGAAAGGCCCTCAGAATAGGATATTACTGGCCAACCATGCAGCACGACGCTAAAGAACATGTGAAGAAATGCGATAAATGCCAACGGCACGAAGACATGCACCTGGCTCCACCTAACGAGCTCAAGGCAATGTCCTCCCCGTGGCCATTTGCCTGGTGGGGCCTAGACATCCTAGGACCCTTCGTAGTAGGATCAAATCAGAACAAATACCTAATAGTGGGCGCAGACTACTTCACAAAATGGATAGAAGCGGAGGCTCTAGCCAAAATAATTTCCCTCAACATATTGCGTTTCTTCAAACGAAACATCCTTGCACGTTTTGGCATCCCCCAGGCAATAGTCACGGACAATGGGACACAATTCACGGACAGGAAGTTCCAAGAATTCGTCACCCAGCTAGGTACGAAGCAACACTTCGCATCTGTCGAACATCCCCAGACAAACGGGAAAGCCGAAGTGGCGAACCGGATCATCCTTCAAGGCCTCAAACGAAGGCTAGACGAAACGAAGAAGGTTTGGGTCAAGGAACTGCACAGTGTATTATGGGCATACCACACAACTCCACACTCTACAACCGGGGAAACACCTTTCCGTCTAGCATACAGGACCGAAGCTGTAATCCCCGTCGAAGTTCACGTACCCTCCAGGAGGACAGAGTCGCCCCTAGACGAGGAGATGAATGACGAATCATTAAGAGAAGAGCTCGACCTCGTCGAGGAAATCCGAACTGGGGCAGCCCTCCGTGAAGCCTCACTAAAACAAAAAATTACCATCAGGCACAACGCCAAGGTGATACGACGATAATTCGACGTGGGAAGCCTTGTTCTAAGGAGAAACCACAAAGACTCTCACAAGGGAAAACTAGCCGCCAACTGGGAAAGACCCTATCGTGTCCGAGCAAAAACGGAGAATGGGGCCTATTACCTAGAACATCTCAACGGGGAAGAACTTGCTCGACCATGGAACACCGAAAAACTAAAACAATACTATAGCTAATTCTCAGTCCGACCCGTCACGATGACGAACGTCAACTGCCAACCACTATGCATGCCTAGGTACAAGCGTCGCATACCAATAAAGCAGAACCCCGCCTAGTAACGGGTCGAGTAACTGCTCGACAGCGGTCCTCGGTCGAGCATCGCCGTAGTCAAAGTACCATGACTGGCAGAACCCAGCTCGCGATGGGACGTTCACACCGCGAACTCAGGCCTCAAATGCGAACTGAGCTCCGCACCCCCGCCAGGATATTCCCCGGCCGTTCGACCAGTACCCCTCACTACCGAACACATCTACAATGAGCAATCCCCTGAAACTTCACATAAGTCGAATACTCCCTGTCACGAGCAGACATACATTCACAACAAGAATGAGTACAACACTTAGCAGAAAATAAAAGCAAGTAAAACCATGCAAATAACATAACTGGCCACCAAACCGGACATATATTTTAAGTATGATAAATGGCCACTAGGGCCATGATTGTACCGAATTACATAAACCGGGGGCCATGCCCCCAAAATAGATTACAACAAATACATGGCACGCAGATCTGACAAATTACAGCAACAACAAGAAAACCCTTTACTCGTCCATCCGGTCGGTCTGCTCAGAGTTAGGCTGAGGCTCCTGGTTCTCCGCGGCATGATCCTCGATACGCTCGGCAAGAAGGGCGTCGGGCAAGATGATCCGACCATCTTCAACACGCGTCAGGTAGTGAGTACCCTCAGTGGAGAATTCAAGTTCGGGGTTCACCACCCGCAGTTGAGACACGGCATTCCTGAAGGATTCTTCCGCAATAACGATGTTGCCATCCTCGGCCGCCAACATACGGGCAACCAGTTCAGACCTTGTCTTCAATTCCTTTACATCCTCGGGTTCATCCTCGCTCGGAGCATTGACCGCCCCTCAGCTTCTGGACCAACTCCTCAGCTGATACCTTCTCCGCTGCCAGCGTAGAGTTCTCCTTCTTCAACCTAGCCACCTCCTCGACAGCTGCCTTTCGCGCGTCATCAGCACTCTTCAATTCTTCCTTGAGGGACGCAACGGCAGCCCGAGCAGCCTTGAGTTCAGCCTCATTTGCAGAGTCATCTTCAGCGTATATGGCCGCCATCTCCAAAACTCTGACCAGCGCAGAGGCATCCTGGGCCACCAACACCCTCTTTCTCGGGCGATCCATGCTTTCCAGCCGAAGAGACTCTGCCCGCGGCACGACCAAGGAGTTCCCCTCAAAATATCTTCTATCAAGTATACAAGGAGGGAGGTCGAACGTCCCTTTCTCTGGGGCCCGGCTGAGATCCATGGCGTCGTTAGCCCTCGGCCGCTTGGTCAGTGAAGCCAAAGGCAGGGGAGAGCCACGAGGAGCAGGAGTGGGAGAAGAGGTCCCCGCAGGAGACTGAGCAGGAGTGGGAGAATGCGCGTTGGCAAATCGAGACTTTGGAGGAGCCGCGCCGGGCTTGTTCCTTGCGAGAGCATTTTTCACCATCCTTTCATGGGTCTGAGGCATCTCACCTGCACAAACAGAACACGAGCATGTTAGATACGAGAAAAGAAAATAGTTTGAGCAAATTATAATAAGTAAGACTACCGAGCAGCTTCTGGGTTTCCGCAGGAGTCTTGCACTCCAGGAGGGCCTTGGTATTAATAAAGCGATACTCAACCCTCTGGCTACCATCCTCCTCAAAAATCGGGGACCTCTTCTTCATCCAGCATTCAGCAAGCCGGAAGGAGTTAACGTACTTCACAAGCGTCTCGTACGCAGCGGCATCCTGCCCGTCTAACTCGTGCGGCTGAAGGACATAATCGCCAGGCTTCTTGGTGAAATGCCAAGTGTTAGACGATGGCTATGGATCTAGAAGGGGGGTTGAATAGATCCCTTGAGTTTTACACGCAAATGGTTTCCAAAAATTTAGTTTTAAAAAATGTTTAACGGAAGCTACCATTGGATAGAATGTCTACAACGAACCTTCTACTAAAAGGATCGGATATGCACGAATATATCGAGAATGAGTATGGAAGAGAAAAATTTAGTTTGATTACTACACTTAAAAACGCAGTCAACAAAATATCACTTGCTTGATGTTTAATCCAAACCAATGAGGTAAAATGATAAGTAATGCATTCGATTTTTGCTTTGAAACAAATTATCAAACACCTAGTGTGCGTAAACACACTAAGTGCAAAATTTCTATGCAATGTAATATAGAGCTGCTCCAAGATACAATTCAAGGAATTGTATCAATTTAACAAATAGTTTCTCAGCTTAAAATTACACTACAACAGAGATTTCGATAAATTGCGACTTCTCAAATTCGAACAAACTGAAATGTAAAAGTGTTAAGGGAAAGAGAGAATAAACGAGATTTGATTAGGCAGTTCCCCAATCATCCTCGCTTTGGGTACGTCTGCCCCCAACTCCACAAATAGAATTGAGATATATATATATATATATATATATATATATATATATATATATATATATATATATATATATATATATATATATATATATATATATATATATATATGTAGCTGTTGCAAATTGTTTATTACAAGAGAAAACTATGAACATCCAAACCCTCGAACTTCTTCGATCGTTGATGCAGAATTTTCTCTCCCCTTGATTCAAGATGAATCAAGTGCTTCAAATATGGTTGATCCAATTACCGTTTCACGCTACTAAACCGAAAGAACCCACCATTCTTCGGTTACCTTCACTCGATCAATTGCGATCTACCAAAAATTTGAACCCAAGCCTCTCTTTTATGATCCTCTGATTATAGCTACTAAACCGAACAATTGCGCCAATTTTCGGTTACCTTCTCCCAGCCGAATCCCTGTAGAACGAAACAGTTTGTGCAAAAATCCCCCAAAATCTATCTGATTCTTGGAGGTCAAAATCAACTGATTTTATTCAAGAAACGCCTGCCAAGCTCTCAAGCCAGAAAATGAAGATCACACTTCCTAAATTCTGAACGTTATCACTTCGAACAATGGACGACACAAACAAAGATGATTATGTGTGATTGTTTGTTTGCTCAATGAAGAATATGAAGATGAAGAGAGAAATGGCATAAATTTTCACATTTCTTGTTTTTTTTTTTTGTAAAATGAGATGGCCAAAACTATTTATAGGGAATGAAATGACCCACAAAAAAATAACAGAAGAAAAATTTAAGTGAAAAATATCAGTTCAGGAAATCATGCGTCGACCCACAACAACCATGCGTCGACGCACAGATGAAAATTTTTGTGTTATTCAAAATCATGCATTTTCCCGCAGGTTTCTCTAGGTTAGCGCACAAACTGGGAGGTTAGCGCATGAGCTGGGAGGGTTAGCACATGAACTGCAATTTTTTTTGGAAATACAATTTTCTGCGCATTTTCAACTGACCAAGTCCAAAAAAAACATACTAGACACTACTAAAATGGTAATGAACATTTGTTTATGGGAAAGACAAGGTCCTATACATCTAGACACATGAACAATAATGATTAGACGCAATATGCCCGACACGTGAAGTGATACCGCTCAAATTACAATCTAAAACTTACATATTTGTCGACATCATTAAAACAAAGTAGATGAGAGACCATAGCCCTCACATACTCCCCCTTTTTTATGATGGTAACATTGTCTTAGCTGTCACATGATTTGTAATTTGAGCGAACAAGCTCCCCCTGTCTTTAACACTTGGTTAATCTCTGTTAAAATTTCTGCTTGTTGTTGTTATTCTTCTCCCCCTTTGACAACATCAAAAAGAAGAAGAGAATGTGGTAAAAATAAAACACTATAAGACGTAAGGAATCATCACATATTTGCAACACACAAACATTAACACGCATCCACATATGATACAGCTAATGTAAAAATAGAAATGGATAAATACGGAACAAAAAAAAACATAAAAGCAATACAGTCAATCCAGAAGAATACAAACACACTGAACAAAAGTCAACGTTAAAACAGCAGGAGAAAACATGAAAAACCAAACAACACAACATAAATGCAAAAACACAAATGAATTATGATGCCCTAATTGTTATGGCCTCCTCCCCCTATATGGATGACCTCTTCTCCCATAATGCTGGCCTGGTGGTGGCAAATCCTCTAAGTGCAGGTTGAGTTCGATCAGGGTGCGATTTAGAGTACCAAGGCTATTGGCAAGATTCAGATTTTGTTGAGTCAAGTTCTCGTCCATTTGGTTGAAGCGAGTCATAGACGCGTCAGTAAACCTGTTAAAGTTATTAATGTGAGCTGAGACTTGATCGGATAAGTTTGTGAACCGTTCTTCCTGAGCATTGTAGCGACTCTCCTGCAATGCTTGAAATTCTTGCTGTTGAAGATTCATCTCATTTAACCTTGCCATAGGTTGCTGCCAACCATACTCCTCACCATAGGTGGGAGGAACATAGGCATTACCAAGAGCAGTCTAGCCGTTGTTGTGCCACTCTCCCTAGCCCTGATTTTCAGAATCCTCCTCATGTTGATATCCCAACCATGCGTTGTTGTCGTTCTCTTGCATAACCACATCAGCATCATTAACCTCTTGATGATCACCATCATGTATGTCTTCATCAGTATTTCCTGCATAGTGAACAGGTTCTTCAGGGGCAGATTGAAAAGGATGAGTCGTTATGTGTCGGTAATTGAATTTCTTATTGACCTTATCCCAATGGTAGCCCATCATGGTGAGGGTTTTTGGTTGGAATTGTTGTTCAGAAGAAATCTCAATGTAAGGAATATTCGGAACTGAAATCCCAGCCTTGTTCAAGATGTTCTGAATACAGGATGCATAACCTAGAGCTTGATATTTGTGGGAGCTGCGGGTGATGAACATCCGATATGTAAAATAGTATGGCCAGTTGATTTTAATCCGATTTTTCAGAATATACATGAGATGAACTTCAGCCTTCTCAACCCATGAGTATCCACCTTTCTTAGATCTCAAGATACGAGCAACAATCCATTGCAAAATGGGGTCTTCAAATTTCAGATGACCGGTAGTGATATTTTTCGGAAAGATGTCACTTGCTACATCATTGTCAGGATATGGTTCCCGTAGCATAGAGTTTAGAGCAGTGTTGAAATTAAAATCTTTAACAAATGTTTTATCAGTTACTCTGGGTAGATCTTCATTTGTGTCCAAACTAAACAAAGTAGCCCATAAATCATTGTTCACATCATGAACAGCATTATTCATAGAAAACTTAAACTCAGCCCTCTTAAATTTACCCTTGATTTCACAGTAGAACACTCGAATCATATCACTATTGTATTTATTATCACATTCCAGGAACTCACCAAGATTCTGAACCTTGAGTATTTCAGTTATCTCAGGAATGTGATAATCTTCACCCATCAATACGTAGAAACCACGTTGTGGTATAACATCACGAGTACTAAACAATGCCTCATAAGGACTAGATAATGCATCAGAAACTAAAGAATTAACGGTTACCAGTTGTGAAGATGATGATTTGGTTGTCATGGTTGCTGGTTGTGAAGATGAAGCTCTTGTTGTCCTTTTACCAGTGTTGCTTCTGGAAGCCATGTTTGATGAAAAGTTGAAAGAGGATGATGAATAGTATTTTTCGCAAAAATTGGAGAGGAGAGATGTTCAGCCCTTAGAAACCCTTGTATTTGTAACTTAGAGAATCCACTCTTTGTGGGTTTTTTATTTTTAGGGCTTTTGATGAAAGTTTGATGGAGAGTAATGGGTATTGATGAGGTTTATTGGAAGAAATAGAGAGAGACCACTAAATCTGATGAGATGACATGCAATAACATATATCAATGTGTAATGAAGATATGTAGTGAAACTAGGCAGCACTAGGTCGGCGCACGTGTCCCACTAAATCAGGAATTCTGAACGATACGTTTATGCGTCGACCTATGTACCTTGTGCGTCGGTGCATGATTACTGGAGCTGCTTAGAAATTTCAAAAACCAATGATGCGCTGACCCGAATTTTTCACCAGGTCGGTGCACATATCATGAGTCGACGCATGAAAGTATAAAAATGAACCAGAATGAAATTTTTGCAATTATAAGTTCCAAACAGATAAATAGACATGCACACATATAGAACAAAACATCCACGTGAACGATATGTGCTCAAAATACAATGAACATCAAGATTACGGTACTTAATATGGCACAAAATATGATAAACATCTATAAATCGGAACGATATTACCTTGATCACTTTTTAAGATGAGAGCCCTCACATATAGCCAGAAAAAATATCTTTTCATTGTTAGTTAAAAGAATAAACAAGCATGTATATATGTGAAGATTACTATCTTAGAGGATGTACTAAACACGATCCGAGATATCGAGAATGCCAAGTTCCCTACGGATGTGAAAGAAAGGCTCGGTAGCTAACGGTTTTGTAAAAATATCACCAAGTTGATTTTTAGTGTCAACGTGCTCAAAAATCACATCACCTTTCTCCACATGATCCCTAAGAAAATGATGGCGTATTTCGATATGCTTGGTGCGTGAATGTAATACGGGGTTCTTAGTTAGGTTTATTGCACTAGTGTTATCGCACAAAATAGGAATATGCTTAATTTTTAAATCGAAATTAAGCAATTGTTGTTTAAGCCATAAGACTTGAGCACAACAACTTCCTGCGGCAACGTATTCCGCCTCGGCTATTGAAAAAGCAACCGAAACATGTTTCTTGCTGTGCCAACTCACCAAGGAATTTGCAAAAAGGTGACACGTGCCACTAGTACTTTTCCTATCCAACTTGCACCCGGCAAAGTCGGAGTCGGAAAAACCAACTAAGGAACAAACACTAACTTTGGAATACCACAGCCCATACTTTGGAGTACCAGAGAGGTATCGAAGTATGCGCTTAACTGCCTTTAGGTGGGATTCCTTGGGATGTGCCTGATACCTCGCACACATGCATACACTAAACATTATATCGGGACGTGATGCGGTAAGATAAAGAAGAGATCCTATCATACCTCTATACCTTTTTACCTCTACATCTTTACCATTATCGTCATGATCAAGGTTCGCACTAGTCGGCATTGGAGTATCTATTGCTTTGCAGTTTAGCATGTCAAAACGTTTTAGAAGCTCAAGACAATATTTCGTTTGACCCACGAATGTGCCCTCTTCGAGTTATTTGATTTGTAATCCGAGGAAATAGTTGAGCTCCCCCATCATGCTCATTTCAAACTCCCCCTGCATCAAACTAGAAAACTCCTTGACCAAGGTCATGTTAGTAGACCCAAAAATAATATCGTCAACATAAATTTGTACCAAAATTAAATGTTTTCCTTGACGTTTAATGAAGAGAGTTATGTCAACCTTCCCTCTTGAATATCCTTGATCAATTAGAAATTTGCTTAGACGTTCATACCAAGCCCTAGGGGCTTGTTTAAGTCCGTACAAAGCACGTTTAAGTTTGTAGACATGATCAGGATATTCGTGGGATTCAAAACCCGAAGGTTGGGCTACATAAACCTCTTCATTTATGTATCCGTTAAGGAAGGCACTTTTAACGTCCATTTGGAATAATTTGAAGTTCTTAGTGCAAGCATAAGCAAGTAAAAGGTGTATAGCCTCGAGTCGGGTAACCGGCGCATAAGTTTCCTCATAGTCGATTCCTTCCTCTTGGTTATAGCCTTGTGCTACAAGCTGCGCTTTGTTACGTGTTATTACTCCATTTTCATCAAGTTTATTCCTAAACACCCATCGGGTGCCGATTACTCGATGATCTCGCGTAGGGGGGACAAGGTCCCAAACCTCATTTCTCCTGAATTGATTTAGCTCATCTTGCATTGATAGGAACCAATGCTCATCGAGTAACGCTTCCTTAGCGTTTTTAGGTTCAACTTGTGACACAAAAGCAAAGTAATAGCAAAAATTACTAAGTTTAGAGCGAGTGGTTACTCCCTTAGAGATATCACTGAGAATGTTGTCAATTGGATGGTCTTTTGAAGACTTCCAAGCTGGAGGAAGTTCATCTTTGTCAGCATGATGATCATCCTCACTTTTCACTGGTTGGTGATCCTTTTCCTCCTCAATACGCACTGCTTCAGGCTGATCAATTCCATTATCAGTGTCCTTGAGTATGTCTTCAGTAGGTACACCTGCACCATGAAAAGAACTACCTTCTCCGAAATTTCTCGGATAAGACTCATCAAAGGTAACATGAACTGACTCTTCAACTACACGTAACCTTTTATTATAAATTCTATACACTTTACTTGACTGAGAGTATCCAAGAAAAATACCCTCGTCAGCCTTGGCATCAAACTTACCAAGAGTCTCTTTCCCTTTGTTTAACTCAAAGCATTTGCAACCAAATACATGAAGGTGAGAGATATCTGGCTTACGCCCTTTTAAGAGCTCATACGGTGTCTTGTTTAGAATAAGTGGATGAGCACCCTATTCAAAACATAACAAGTCGTACTTATGGCGTCGGCCCAAAAGTATTTTGGTAATCCACCATCATTGATCATAGTCCTTCCAAGTTCCTCCAAAACTCTATTTTTACATTCCACTACCCCATTTTGTTGAGGGGTACGTGGTGCGGAAAAATTATGATCAATTTCGTTGGAATCACAAAATGCTTCAAACAAATGATTCTCAAACTCACCCCCATGGTCACTTCTAATTGACCCAATGTTTGGGTTTAACTTGTTCTGAGATAACTTAGCAAATTATTCAAAGGCCGAAAAGGTATCACTCTTATTTGCTAAGAAAATGGTCCAGCAAAACCTAGAAAAATCATCGACTATTACAAACCCATAATAGTTACCACCTAGGCTTTTAACTCTAGATGGTCCAAAGAGGTCCATATAGAGGAGCTCAAGGGGTCTCATAGTTGAAACGATGTTTTTAGATTTGAATGAGATCCTTGTTTACTTCCCCATTTGACACGCATCACAAAGGTGATCCTTTGTGAATTTAATTTTGGGCAAACCGATGACTAGGTCATTAGAGACTATTTTGTTAAGCAAATAAAAGTTGATGTGAGCCAACCGTCTATGCCACAACCATGAATCTTCATTCATAGCGACTAGACACTTGTCTCCATTCAACGATACCTTATTTAAGTCTAGCATATAGACATTGTTCACCCTCAAGCCCTTAAACACATTCTTTTTGTCGCTATCTTCAACTATGCAACAATCCTTTGAAAAAGATACTTTATAATTCTTGTCACATAATTGACTAATGCTTAAAAGGTTGTGTCTAAGGCCTTCCACAAGCAGAACATCAGAGATAGTAGTAGATGAGGGGTTACCTACACTACCTTTGCCGAGAATCTGTCCCTTATTGTTATCTCCGTAGGTGACAAACCCCTTTTTCTTCACCACAAAGTCGATGAAAAGAGATATGTCGCCGGTCATATGTCTCGAGCAACCACTATCCAGAACCCATCTTCTTTCGGTGGTCTCAATATTTGTACCTACAAAAACAATCAAGGGAGAGTAGGTACCCAATTCTCATTGGGTCCTTTAAGGTGAGTGAAACTAGGACTGCACTTGGGCAACCATTGGTAGATGCCTTTCGGAACAAGAAACCTTCTGAAGCGGCATTTTGCAATAGTATGACCAGGTTTACAACAGTAAAGACAATTATGCTTCATTTAGAATTTACCTTTGCTATCACTATCTCGAATCACATAGGTATACTTTTGATATGGATTATTCATGCTCTCACGAAAATGTGCTCGATCGATAGCAAACGTAACTTTTGGCTTAAGAGCCTTATCCAATTTGGCCTTGAGGGTTCTCACCTATCATTGCCAAATGTGACAAGTGTCACAGCCCCAATTAAACCAAGAGGTAGGGTCCTCTTCAACCTTGGCTTTTGATGTGTCCACTATAGAGTTTTTGAGGGCTTCCAATTCCTTTTCGGAATCAGAAACCTTCTTCTCCAAATACATGAAAATCCTTTTATTTGAGGCTAAACGTTGAAATGCTTCCTTAGCCTCATAGTGTAACATGTCAAAAGCCTTTTGTAACTCTAAATGCGACATAGTATTAACATGATTATATTTAGAATGCTTTACCTCTTTTGCTTTGTTGTGGCGTGCCATAAGACAAAAGTTAACAGATTCACTTTCGTCACTTGAGGAATCATCTTTCTCCGACTCACTATCACTTTCCCAAGCGATGTATGCTCGTCGAGACTTGTTAGACTTTTTGTTTGAGCGGCTCTTGGCATTATCCTTATCTTTGTCTTTCTTTAGGGATGGACAATTCGGCTTGTAGTTCCCGGATTTTCCACAGTTGTAGCACGTCTCTCTTACCTTGCCATTTTTATTTCCTTCAATTCTAGATTGCTTCCTAAACTTGACTAGATTTCTATCCGAGTGTTGAATATCGTTCTTACGAACATATCTATTGTACCTCTTCACAAATAAGCCCATATCATCACCGGATTCTTCATCTTTGTCATTATTGGCTTCATCACCACTTAGCTCTTGATGTGTGGACTTTGAACAAGAAGCCTTAAGAGCTATCAACTTCTTCTCTATATATTTTGCCTTCTCTTTCTTGATACTCTTTTCATGTTTATGCAAGCTAATGAGCACTAACTCATTCTCATCGAGTTTACCAAAGAGTTTTGTGAGGTCTGGTGTAGCAAGATCGTTGGCCTCCTTGATAGCGGTGACCTTCGATTGCCATTCCCTGTTAAGACACCTCAGAATTTTGTTAGTAGCAACCTCATTTGGAATTGGTTTACCAAGAACATGCAATTTGTTGATAATGTGAGTAAATCGTTTTTGTATATCCGCAATGGTTTTCCCTTGCTTCATGTAAAACAAATCAAACTCTTGCGTTAGTGTATTAATACAAGTCATCTTAACATCGTTAGTGCCTTCGTGGGCTACTTGTAAAGCATCCCACATGGCTTTGGCCGTTTCACAATGGGAGACTCGATAATACTCGTCAACTCCCAAGGAGGAGATGATCATATTACGAGCCTTCCAATCATAGCTGTACTTTTTCTCGTCCTCCTCACTCCATTGGTCTTCGGGTTTAGGAACGACAATGTCTTCCGCATTTGTCATAGTAATTTGCATGGGACCGTTTAAAATAACGTTCCAAACCTTCCGATCTATGGAATTAATATGAACGTGCATACAATCCTTCCAGTAGCTGTAATTCTCGCCTGGAAAAACTGGAGCTCTATTATAAGCCCCTTTAGGTTCGTTCGCCATGATCCAAGAAGTTTTACCGAAGCACCAGAATAAACCGGAGCTCGTGATACCACTTGTTAAATGATGGCCATGGATCTAGAACGGGGGGTTGAATAGATCCCTTGAGTTTTACATGCAAATGGTTTCCAAAGATTTGGTTTTTAAAAATGTTTAACAGAAGCTACCACTGGATAGAACGTCTACAACGAACCTTCTATTAAAAGGATCGGATATACACGAATATATCGAGAATGAGCATGGAAGAGAAAAATTCAGTTTGATTACTACACTTAAAAACGCAGTCAACAAAATATCACTTGCTTGATGTTTAATCCAAACCAATGTGGTAAAATGATAAGCAATGCGTTCAATTTTTGCTTTGAAATAAATTATCAAACACCTAGTGTGCGTAAACACACTAAGTGCAGAATTTCTATGGAATGTAATATAGAGCTGCTCCAAGATACAATTCAAGGAATTGTATCAATTTAACAAATAGTTTCTCAGCTCAAAATTACACTACAACAGAGATTTCGATAAATTGCGACTTCACAAATTCGAACAAACTGAAATGTAAAAGAGTTAATGGAAAGAGAGAACAAATGAGATTTGATTAGGCAGTTCCCCAATCGTCCTCGCTTTGGGTACGTCTACCCCCAACTCCACAAACGGAATTGAGATATATATATATATATATATATATATATATATATATATATATATATATATATATATATATATATATATATATATATATATATATATATATATATATATATATATATATATATATATATATATATATATATATATAGCTGTTGCAAATTGTTTATTACAAGAGAAAACTATGAACATCCAAGCCCTCGAACGTCTTCGATCGTTGATGTAGAATTTTCTCTCCCCTTGATTCAAGATGAATCAAGTGCTTCGAATATGGTTGATCCAATTACCGTCTCACGCTACTAAACCGAAAGAACCCGCCGTTCTTCGGTTACCTTCACTCGATCAATTGCGATCTACCAAAAATTCGAACCCAAACCTCTCTTCTACGATCCTCTGATTACAGCTACTAAACCGAACAATTGCGCCAGTTTCCGGTTACCTTCGCCCAGCCGAATCCCTGTAGAACGAAACAGTTTGTTCAAAAACCCCCAAAGTCTATCTGATTCTTGGAGGACAAAATCAACTGATTTTATTCAAGAGACACCTGCCAAGCTCTCAACCCAGAAAATGAAGATCACACTTCCTAAATTCTGAACATTATCACTTCGAACAATGGGCGACACAAACAAAGATGATTATGTGTGATTGTTTGTTTACTCAATGAAGAAGATGAAGATGAAGAGAGAAATGGCATAAATTTTCATGTTTCTTGTTTTTTTTGTAAAATGAGATGACCAAAACTATTTATGGGGAATGAAATAGCCCACAAAAAAATAACAGAAATAACAGAAGAAAAATTTAAGTGAAAAATATCAGTTCAGGAAATCATGCGTCGACCCACAACAACCATGTGTCGACGCACAGATGAAAATTTTTGTGTTATTCAAAATCATGCGCTTTCCCACAGGTTTCTCTAGGTTAGCGCACAAACTGGGAGGTTAGCGCATGAGCTGGGAGGGTTAGCGCATGAACTGCAATTTTTTTTTGGAAATACAATTTTCTGCGCATTTTCAACTGACCAAGTCCAAAAAAAACATACTAGACACTACTAAAATGGTAATGAACATTTGTTTATGGGAAAGACAAGGTCCTATACATCTAGACACATGAACAATAATGATTTGACACAATATGCCCGACACGTGAAGTGATACCGCTCAAATTACAATCTAAAACTTACATATTTGTTGACATCATTAAAACAAGGGTTAAATAAGTTTTAGGTCCCTCTAAATATAGCGATTTTCAATTTTAGTCCCTCAAAAATATTCCTTTAAGAATTGATCCCTATAAGATTTTCTGTCTCAATGAATAGTCTCTGACGTCAAATGGGAGTAACGGCTGCTGATGTGGTTGCGCCACGTGGCAATTTCTTCCATTTTTTATTTTTTATATTCATAAATCCATAATTCGTAGCTAATTCGTAGCTAATTCTGAAAATAATTATCAATGACTAACAACAAATACTTGTAATATATTTAAGAATTATGAACATTAGACCTGATCAATATAACCAGTTTACAATGAATATAGTAATAATTTGAATATAAAGCAAAAAGTGGTCATAAGAACAATTCAACACCTTTGTATTAATTTAGAAAGCAGCTCGTGTGCATATCTAGCTTCGTTGAAATCATGCTTCAATGGAAAAAAGTTTAACCATTTATAGAAATGTACTGTGTTGTAACTTAGATATAACATGATTGGCAATAAGGGGAGAAGTTGTTTATTATACAACTGCTAAACAATTCCTGTTTAAACATGTGTTCATTATATTATTAATCTCTTGGAGATGATATGTTCTACTATATATTCTTCTTATGCTGATTTCCTGGTGTGGATGTTTTTACTTGTTTACATCCACGTTGTCACTTGTCTTTTGGCTATAACTTGTGAAAAAGTTATACCTTTAATCTCAAATATAAGTAGATGTTGGTTATAAAGAAAATTGAGGCATTTGATCTAAAAGTTAGTCTAAAAATGTCTTTTAGCTGCTGGTTTCACTCGAGTGGAATACGAATTGTTTTCTAGGAAATTTTTACCAATGTTCAAATAGCGAATCACATAATACTTACGAATTAAATGACGGGCCTTCTATTTTTCTTTTTCATTTTTTATTTTACTTGTTTTTGTGTAAAAATTGCACAAAAAACCATTTTCTTTGATTAATCAAGTTTTGCCTTTGTTCACTGAATATAGGTAACATGTTTTGGTGGCGCGGTTCAATCATAGGGAAGCTTAGAGCCAGAAACTGTTGATGGAACTAAAGAAGGAAGATTGTACGGGTTCTTCTTGTTTCTTTTGACACACTAGTTATTTCTGTTGAATTAATGGCCCTTGTTACCTTCAGCTCAATGTCCAGTGTAATTTATTGGATAGACCAATGATATTAGATTGTTATTTTTTTTGTAGGGTTTGAATGTTGGATTTTTTTTGTTAGTATTCTACCAGTGTCTTTCAACTATCCAATTAAACTTACTGCATGAGAACCAGTGTTTCGTGCAATTGGTTTCAAGCATGTTTTGGGTTTTGTTAATCTAATACTACACTCTAGATTTCTTTTTAATTGTGGGTTTCTTTAAAATACTATTCATATTTGTAGGCCGTTTTGAAAATTTGAAGTTATATTTCGTTAATAATACACACTGACCGTATCAATTAATTTAAACTTAGAGAGTAAATTGGTGTTAGTCATTGATAATTATTTTCAGAATTAGTTACGAATTAGCTACGAATTGGTTTCGAATTAGCTACAAATACTGGGTTTAGAAAGTCTCAATTTTCAGAATTAGCTAGGAATTGGTTTTGAATTAGCTACAAATTAGCTATGAATTATGGATTTATGAATATAAAAAATAAAAAAGGAAGAAATTGCCACATGGCGCAGCCACATCAGCAGTCGTTACTCCCATTTGACGTCAGGGACTATTCATTGAGACGGGAAATCTTGTAGGGACCAATTCTTAAAGGAAAATTTTTTAGGGACTAAAATTGAAAATCGCTATATTTAGAGGGACCTAAAACTTATTTAACCCTTAAAACAAAGTAGATGAGAGACCATAGCCCTCACACCCAGGTCCCTAGTGGAGGGGGAACTTATACACTCTCTCCCCAATGAACTTCTCAGACTCGTCACGCAGCTCATTTCCCTCCTCGTCAACCTCGATCTCCCAGAGATAAGTGCTGTCTTGGGCAGCTTCTGATACGGGCTCAATAATGTAGTACCTCTCCTTAAACATCTGTATCGATTCAGAGAAAGGCTTGAACAACTTACGTGGCTGCTTCAACGAGACCCATCTGTACTTCCTCCCCTAAAGTTATCGTTGAAGGTGGAAGACTGTGAAGAACAAGGGAAGAGTAGCCCCAATCTTCAAGAAGTCACAGGTTAGCTCAAACGCCCGTATGAAGGCTAATGAGTTCGGGTGCAGCTGCGTGGGAGCTAACTTTAAGTGCACAAACACTGATTACTGAAAATCAGTGAACGGCAATCTCAATCCCAACTCCTTGAAGGCATATTCGTACATAGTGAAGCGGTCCCCGAAATCCGTGCAGACCCGATCATCTTCGGAGGGAAAATGCACCTTCCACTCCCCCTCCGGTCCGACCTCCGTAAAAACATCCCCTAGATACGTGGCGAAGGTGGACCCGTGCTCGGCTGGTTCAGCCACCTCCCACTCCTCCGCGGAATCACCGATGACATCCTCCTCCATATCTTCCATTTCCTCTTCTTCCCCGACCTCGCTAGGGGTACTTGAAGCCGTCGAACTACTACTGTCCGAGGAACTTGTCTCTTCCTCGGCGAATCCAGGATAATTTCTCCATCTGGCCCTGTAACGACCCAGTTTTCGTGTGCGTTTTATTTAATCGAGTCGTTTGATTATTTTATTATTATTTTATTTTATTTTCGACTTTTATCTGAAAATATGTTATTTTTCAATGTTGTGATATTTTATCGGGTTTTGGGATCGTTTGTGAGATATTTGAGTGTGGGGGTATTTTGGTCATTTTAGGATAATTTTGATTAAGTAAGAAAAATAGAAAAATAGTAGAGAGAAAAAGAAAAAGGAGAGAAAAGAGAAGAAGAAGAAGAAGAGAAATAGTGGAAAACTTGGAAAAATCAAGAGAAATCAACTTCTAGTATCGATTTAATCGGGTAAGGGTGCGAAATTCAATTATTGTATACTTGTATATGATTATGTATGTATATTTGTGATGTTTGTTGGATTGAAATGGAAATATTTTAGTAAACCCATTTTTGGCAAAATCGATTAGAAATTGATTAAATGTGTTGAAAATTATGTTGTTAGTGTTCATTCTTGTTGGTATATGATAGATCCTTGTTGCAATGCATTGTATTGGTAATTTTCTGGGTGTAGGTGAAAATTGGAGTGATTTTGGTGTGAAAACGCAGAACCACGTTCTGCAGAAAATTTTCTGAGATTTCCAGGTCATACGCGTATGGGGCATGTTCATACGCGTATGGACCTTGGCAATACGCGTATGGTGGGCGAGCCATAGGGCCAATACGCGTATGGGTTGCTTGTTTTCTCGGCCATCTGCCCATTTGCGTATGATACGCGTAGCATTTTAGGTCAATACGCATACGGGCTTGGGCATTACGCGTACGGTCATTTACACGTGAACTTTGGGAAAATGAGTCTCTCCTCATACGCGTATGGCTCATGGTGATACGCGTATGGACAGGACTTTTGCAAAATGTGACTTTTCAAAATATCGTTTTTCGTTTTCGTTCGTAACTTTTGATCCGTTTATCCGATTTTTACATTCTTGGTATCATTGCGTAGCTATTGAGCTGTAGTTTCTTGTTATGATGATTTTGGAATTGTTAGCCGATTTAATTATTTCAAAAAATCGGGAATAGTGTCGGTTGTCGACTTTTGTCGTTATACTTGTACGTAATTGAGGTGTATTGTGCAAGGTGCTGTTGTATGACGTAAATGTATGTGTTTAGATGGTGTTGTGGTGATTTGTAGCCGTATGGAAATTAAATGCATTGTTTTGGGTATAAGTGCAAAGTGTGATTTTATCGATGAAATGAATGTATTTATGTGTGCATATTAAATGTCATGGGTCATTGTATGCCAAGCATCATGATATGCATTGTGGAAACGTCCTGAGTGACGGTTTGGATTCCAGAGGGAATTCGCTATAACTTCGTGTGCCCATGTGGGGTGTGAACGATGATTATAGACGATCGTGTGCCCATATGGGGTGTGAGCGATCGGGTCGTGTGCCCGTGTGAGGTGTGAGCGATCCATAAACACCGTGTGCCCGTGTGGGGTGTGAGAGGTGGGGAACATCGTAGGCCCGACGGGGAGTTACAGTGATGTAACGAGCGATGGTTCCAGCAGAGTTCCTGAGAGAACTAGTGATGAGAAACAATGGAAGTCGGTACCGCATGTGCATATGCATAGAGTCATTGTGTCGGTCTCTTGCATTTGCATAAATCATTTATGGTTGTTTATGTGTGGATTTGTGGATAAATGGATATATGGATATGTGTTGGTGATGGAAATATGTATTTTTGTGAAGCTTTGCGTCTTCATTCTTTTGTCGGTCGGCTCTGATATGTGACACCGGGTAGTTAGGGAGGCCGTTTGTGATAATTGTATATTATGTATATGTATATCTTTTGGCTTGTGCATGTATAACCTGATGTATGACAAACTTTTCATGATATATATATGTATGTTATTCAGTTTTAGATTTTCCGCTTTTATTCTAAATTCTGAAATGTGGGTGTAAGGAACTGAGTTCCTCGGTTGATTGCTACCCCACTGTTGCATATCTTTATGAGCAGGTGTTGTATGAATTATTTCAATTTGATGTGACCCTCCCGGTCTATGCCATGATAATTTAAATATACTCTGACAAAATTTCAAATTTTCTTTTACTATTTTTTATTAATTGGGGGTATAGATAGGGGGTGTTACATTAAGTGGTATCAGAGCCAGTTTGTGTCAGTCCGTGTCAGTTGTGTCAGTCCTTGTTGGTCGTTGTGGTTGGTTGAGCTGTTTGTTTAACCATAGTTTCTGTTATTGGAAATGAATAGAATATGGCTGGTAGGAATGATGCTGCTTTGGCTGCGGCTATGCAAGCTATGGCTCGTGCTGTGCAGGGTTCACCTAATGCTGCGGGTAATGATGAGTTCAGGAAGAACAAACCGCCTATCTTCAAAGGAAGATATGATCCGGATGGTGCGCAGATTTGGCTGAAAGAGATTGAAAGGATTTTCCGAGTGATGGATTGTGATGAAGATCAGAAGGTGAGACTTGGTACTCACATGTTATTGGAAGAAGCTGATGATTGGTGGGTTAGTACTCGACGTGTGTTGGAAGCTGCAGAAGAGGAAGAAATTACTTGGGAAGTCTTTAGCTAGGAGTTCTTGAGGAGGTATTTTCCTGAAGATGTGAGAGGGAAGAAGGAAATTGAGTTCTTGGAGCTAAAGCAAGGTAATATGTCTGTAGTTGATTATACTGCTAAGTGTGTGAAGTTTGAGAATGGCTTGCATCCTGAGATAAAGCAGGCGATTGGATATCAGAGGATTCGGAGGTTTTCTGATTTGGTAGATTGTTGTAGGATTTATGAAGAGGACAGTAAGGCTCGTTCTACTCATTACAAGAGTGTGAGCGAGAGGAAAGGGAAACAACAGTTCCGTGGTGGTCCGTATGTGACACCAGCTGATAAAGGTAAACAAAGAGGGAATTTTGAGAAAAGGTCAGGTGGAGGAGGAATGTCTGGTCCTATGAGGTGTTATAAATGTGGTGAGTTGGGGCATCGTCAGTTTGAGTGCAGGAAAGATTTGAGGAAGTGTACTAATTGTGGAGGTGTAGGACATGTTGCTGCTGATTGTGCAAGGAAGAATGTGGTGAAATGTTACAACTGTGGGGAACCTGGTCACATTAGTACGAGGTGTCCGAAACTGAAACAAGCTCCAGCTGGTGGAAAAGTGTTTGCATTATCGGGGACTCAGACTTCGAGTGCAGATCGTCTGATTCGAGGTACTTGTTTTATTAAAAGTACTCCTTTGATTGCTATTATTGATACTGGAGCGACTCATTCGTTTATTTCGTCTGAGTGTGCGCAGCGTTTGAATCTTGTGTTGTCTGTGATGGGTGGTGGAATGGTTATTGATACTCCAGCAATGGGGTCAGTAACTACGTCTTTGGTTTGTCTAAGATGTCCTTTGACCATTTATGGTAAAGACTTTGAGATGGATTTAGTGTGTTTGCCGTTGGAGGGATTAGATGTGGTTTTGGGTATGAATTGGTTGCAATTCAATAGGGTTCATATTGATTGTTATCATAAGCTAGTAAGGTTTCCTTCTCTTGAGGAAGACGAAGACTCGAGTTTCTTATCTACCAAAGAGTTGAAGAGACTTTTGGCGGAGGAAGCTCAGTTGTTTGGATTGTTTGCATCTTTAACTGTGGATAGTCAAGTTTCACTTGAGGTGTTTCCTGTTGTGTGTGAATTTCCGGAAGTGTTTCCTGATGATATTTCAGACTTGCCGCCAGAGAGAGAGGTGGAGTTTTCTATAGATCTAGTTCCTGGTACTAGACCTGTTTCTATGGCACCTTATCGTATGTCAGCATCTGAGTTGGTGGAGTTAAAGAAATAGTTGAATGAGTTGTTGGAAAAGAGGTTCGTGAGACCAAGTGTTTCTCCTTGGGGTGCTCCAGTTTTATTGGTGAAAAAGAAGGATGGGAGTATGAGGTTATGTATTGATTATCGCCAGTTGAATAAGGTGACGATCAAGAATAAGTATCCTCTTCCAAGGATTGATGATCTGATGGATCAATTAGTTGGTGCGTGTGTGTTCAGTAAGATTGACTTGAGATCAGGGTATCATCAGATAAGGGTGAAGGAAGAAGACATTCAGAAAACGGCTTTTAGGACACGATACGGTCATTATGAATATTCTGTGATGTCGTTCGGGGTTTCTAATGCGCCAGGTGTGTTTATGGAATACATGAATCGTATTTTTCACGAGCATCTGGATCGTTTTGTGGTGGTGTTTATTGATGATATCTTAATTTATTCTAAGTCTCGGGAGGAGCATGCAGAACATTTGCGTATTGTTTTGCAGGTTTTGAAGGAGAGGAAGCTTTTTGCTAAATTATCCAAGTGTGAATTCTGGTTATCGGAAGTAAGTTTTCTTGGGCACGTAATTTCAGGTAATGGTATTGATGTGGATCCATCTAAAGTAGAAGCAGTTCTACAATGGGAGGCTCCGAGATCTGTTACTGAAATTCGAAGCTTTTTGGGTTTGGCTGGGTATTATCGGAGGTTTATTGAAGGTTTTTCTAAGCTAGCACTTCCTTTGACCCAGTTAACTTGTAAAGGGCAAGCGTTCATTTGGGATATTCAGTGTGAAGAGATTTTTACTGAGTTGAAGAGAAGATTGACGACAGCTCCGATCTTGATTTTGCCGAATCCTAATGAACCATTTGTGGTTTATTGTGATGCTTCTTTGATTGGTCTAGGTGGTGTTCTGATGCAGGAAGGTAAGGTGGTGGCTTATGCTTCAAGGCAGTTAAGAGTTCATGAGAAGAATTATCCTACTCATGATCTTGAGTTAGCGGCTGTGGTTTTTGTGTTGAAGATTTGGAGGCATTATCTCTACGGTGCAAGGTTTGAAGTCTTTAGTGATCATAGAAGTTTGAAATATTTGTTTGATCAGAAAGAGCTAAATATGAGACAACGTAGATGGTTGGAATTCTTGAAGGACTACGACTTTGGGTTGAATTACCATCCTGGTAAAGCTAATGTAGTAGCCGATGCATTGAGCCGGAAATCGTTACATGTGTCCGCTTTAATGGTTAAGGAGTGGGAACTTTTGAAATCATTTAGAGACTTGAGTTTGGTTTGTGAAGTGACGTCGGATAGCGTTAGGCTTGGTATGCTAACGATTACTAATGATTTTCTGATGACTGTTTGTGAGAAGCAAAAGCTGGATGTGAAATTTGTGGATTTGATGTTGGTTGGAGGAAAATATGCGAATAGTGATTTTCAAGTGGATATTAATGGTGTTTTAAGATTCCGGGGTAGGATTTGTATTCCAGATGATGCGGAGTTGAAAAAGATGATTTTGGAGGAAGGACACCGGAGTAATTTGAGTATACATCCGCGAGCGAATAAGATGTACCAAGATTTGAAGAAGATTTTCTGGTGGTCTGGATTGAAAAAAGATGTGGCTCAGTTTGTTTATGCATGTTTGACTTGTCAGAAATCGAAGGTGGAACATCTGAGGCCTAGTGGTTTGTTGCAACCGTTGGATATTCCTGAATGGAAATGGGATAGTATTTCCATGGATTTTGTAACCGGGTTACCGAATACTCAGCGAGGGCATAATGCTATTTGGGTGGTTGTTGATAGACTGACTAAATCGGCTCATTTTATTCCGATTGACATCAGTTTTTCTTTGGAGCGGTTAGCTGAGATTTACATCAGTGTAATTGTGAAGTTGCATGGAGTTCCATTGAGTATTGTTTCTGATCGAGATCCTAGATTTACATCGAGATTTTGGGAAAGTTTACAAAAGGCGTTGGGTTCTAAATTGAGATTGAGTTCGGCTTATCATCTGCAGACTGATGGTCAGACGGAGAGGACGATTTAGTCTTTGGAGGATTTGTTGAGAGCGTGTGTTTTGGAACAAGGTGGTGCGTGGGATAGTTATATTGCATTGATTGAGTTTACGTATAATAACAGTTTCCATTCTAGTATTGGAATGGCACCGTTTGAAGCACTGTATGGACGAAGGTGTCGAACACCTCTGTGTTGGCACGAATCTGGTGAGAGAACGGTTGGACCAGAGTTGGTGCAACAGACGACGGAGAAAGTGAAGTTTATTCGTGAGAAGATGAAAGCTTCTCAGAGTAGACAAAAGAGTTATCATGATCGAAGACGGAAGGATCTTGAGTTCCAAGAGGGTGATCATGTATTTCTGAGGGTTACGCCGGTAACAGGTGTAGGTCGTGCATTGAAATCGAAGAAACTTACTTCTCGGTTTATTGGTCCTTACTAGATATCCGCGAGAGTGGGTGTTGTGGCTTATAGGGTGGTGTTGCCGCCGAATCTGTCAAATTTGCACGATGTGTTTCATGTTTCACAGCTTCGGAAGTATGTTCCGGATCCGTCGCATGTGATTCCGATGGATGAGGTTGAGGTAAGGGAGAACCTTACAGTTGAGGCATTACCAGTTAGGGTTTTGGATTGCGAGGTGAAGAGGTTGAGAGGCAAGGATATTGCACTTGTGAAAGTGGCGTGGGGCGGCGCTGCTGAGGGCAATTTGACTTGGGAGTTGGAGAGTCAGATGCGGGAGTCGTATCCAGATTTGTTCATCTCAGGTATATTTTCGAGGACGAAAATTTCTAAGTGGGGGAGAGTTGTAACGACCCAGTTTTCGTGTGCGTTTTATTTAATCGAGTCGTTTGATTATTTTATTATTATTTTATTTTATTTTCGACTTTTATCTGAAAATATGTTATTTTTCAATGTTGTGATATTTTATCGGGTTTTGGGATCGTTTGTGAGATATTTGAGTGTGGGGGTATTTTGGTCATTTTAGGATAATTTTGATTAAGTAAGAAAAATAGAAAAATAGTAGAGAGAAAAAGAGAAAGAAAGAAAAGGAAAAGAAAGAAAAAGGAGAGAAAAGAGAAGAAGAAGAGAAATAGTTGAAAACTTGGAAAAATCAAGAGAAATCAACTTCTAGTATCGATTTAATCGGGTAAGGGTGCGAAATTCAATTATTGTATACTTGTATATGATTATGTATGTATATTTGTGATGTTTGTTGGATTGAAATGGAAATATTTTAGTAAACCCATTTTTGGCAAAATCGATTAGAAATTGATTAAATGTGTTGAAAATTATGTTGTTAGTGTTCATTCTTGTTGGTATATGATATATCCCTGTTGCAATGCATTGTATTGGTAATTTTCTGGGTGTAGGTGAAAATTGGAGTGATTTTGGTGTGAAAACGCAGAACCACGTTCTGCAGAAAATTTTCTGAGATTTCCAGGTCATACGCGTATGGGGCATGTTCATACGCGTATGGACCTTGGCAATACGCGTATGGTGGGCGAGCCATAGGGCCAATACGCGTATGGGTTGCTTGTTTTCTCGGCCATTTGCCCATTTGCGTATGATACGCGTAGCATTTTAGGTCAATACGCGTACGGGCTTGGGCATTACGCGTACGGTCATTTACACGTGAACTTTGGGAAAATGAGTCTCTCCTCATATGCGTATGGCTCATGGTGATACGCGTATGGACAGGACTTTTGCAAAATGTGAGTTTTCAAAATATCGTTTTTCGTTTTCGTTCGTAACTTTTGATCCGTTTATCCGATTTTTACATTCTTGGTATCTTTGCGTAGCTATTGAGCTGTACTTTCTTGTTATGATGATTTTGGAATTGTTAGCTGATTTAATTATGTTGGAAAATCGGGAATAGTGTCGGTTGTCGACTTTTGTCGTTATACTTGTACGTAATTGAGGTGTATTGTGCAAGGTGTTGTTGTATGACGTAAATGTATGTGTTTAGATGGTGTTGTGGTGATTTGTAGCCGTATGGAAATTAAATGCATTGTTTTGGGTATAAGTGCAAAGTGTGATTTTATCGATGAAATGAATGTATTTATGTGTGCATATTAAATGTCATGGGTCATTGTATGCCAAGCATCATGATATGCATTGTGGAAACGTCCTGAGTGACGGTTTGGATTCCAGAGGGAATTTGCTATAACTTCGTGTGCCCATGTGGGGTGTGAGCGATGATTATAGACGATCGTGTACCCATGTGGGGTGTGAGCGATCAGGTCGTGTGCCCGTGTGGGGTGTGAGCGATCCATAAACACCGTGCGCCCGTGTGGGGTGTGAGCGGTGGGGAACATCGTAGGCCCGACGGGGAGTTACAGTGATGTAACGAGCGATGGTTCCAGCAGAGTTCCTGAGAGAACTAGTGATGAGAAACAATGGAAGTCGGTACCGCATGTGCATATGCATAGAGTCGTTGTGTCGGTCTCTTGCATTTGCATAAATCATTTATGGTTGTTTATGTGTGGATTTGTGGATAAATGGATATATGGATATGTGTTGGTGATGGAAATATGTATTGTGTCCTGTAATGTCTTGTGTTTGAATTATGGCGTGAGTTGTGGTGAGAATCGTATAATTATGTATTTTCATGTTATATATATAATTGTATGCAATTATATTATGGTTGTTTTTCTCACTCTTCTGCTATTTTATAATTCTCTATGAGGCATTGCAGATTAGAGTTGCTGGAGGTATTTTTGTGAAGCTTTGCGTCTTCATTCTTTTGTCGGTCGGCTCTGATATGTGACACCGGGTAGTTAGGGAGGTCGTTTGTGATAATTGTATATTATGTATATGTATATCTTTTGGCTTGTACATGTATAACCTGATGTATCACAAACTTTTCATGATATATATATGTATGTTATTCAGTTTTAGATTTTCCGCTTTTATTCTAAATTCTGAAATGTGGGTGTAAGGAACTGAGTTCCTCTGTTGATTGCTACCCCACTGTTGCATATCTTTATGAGCAGGTGTTGTATGAATTGTTTCAATTTGATGTGACCCTCCCGGTCTATGCCATGATAATTTAAATATACTCTGACGAAATTTCAAATTTTCTTTTACTGCTTTTTAATAATTGGGGATATAGATAGGGGGTGTTACAGGCCCCGTCGCTATATCTATCACCTGAAAAGTAGAGAAAAAAGTGAATTCGACAATAAATCAAATCCACCCTTCCACCGCTAGTCAAATGAAAGGGCGCGCAAAGGGCTGAGGACAATGTCCCCGACCTTAGCCCTAACATCAAAAGAAAAACTGAAACCTCCCCGCGAGGAGACGCTCGAAACAAGTCATCCCCAAGCAAGGAGCTTCCCCGCACTCATACCCAGTTTTCGTTTGAAGCTTTGCCGAAAACCGCAAAGCTTCACCGAAATCTGAGAGTATTCGACCGAATAATTCATCACCAACTCAGAAGATGAACAATCAAGGCAGTTACACATGCATCGCCGTCGCAATGATGCTGCGAACTGCCCTCCTCACTAAAACATACCAAAACATCCGGCGACGTACCAGAAGTGGAAAATGGCACGGTCGCCGTCCACCACCAACAGTCACCGGAAATTAGCCCATTTCATCTCCTAAACCTAAACCTAACCGCATGCAAGACTACAAACAACCGTTTAATGGGTAAAAGAGCATAGAATAAGCAAACTTACTTGATTTAGAAGATAAAAAACGGTTCCTCGGAAGTTGACGCGGTGGCCGGAATAGCAAATGAAGGTGACGAGCAGGAATTCTGAAGAAGACGAAGAGAAGTCAGAGTGAAAAGTTCAAAATGGAGCGATTTTCCCCCTTTTATACAGAGGGGCACGTGCAGTGGCACGCACTCGTAGGTCATAATGGTTATTAACTAGCCATCATTGCCTAGTAACTGCTACACGGAGCTCCAGGCACATGTGGCGCCCTAACGTTTCCAATTCTGACTATCCGTTAGTCTCCCCGGACGATGGGCAACACGGTCACGGTCATGAATGCCACGGACACTAGGGGTCACGGGCGCTGTAACACCCCCAATCTATAACCCGAGCAATTAAAGCGATAACAGATAATCAGAGTATAATTAAAACATTCATGGCATAGACGGGAGCGTCACATCAAAATGATGAAATAAAATAATCTGCTCAAATAGATATGCAACAATCAGGTAGCAACATAAGCAGAGGAACTCAGTTCCTATCACCCACTATTCAGATACAGAATAAAAGCGGAAAATCTGCAACTGAAATCTCATATATATAAACATAGAAGTTTGTCTGTCATAAAAAGAGTCATACATGTACAATCCAAAAAGATATATATACATATACACAAAATTACATAACGATCTCCCCGACTACCCGGTGCTACATATCAGAGCTGAGCGACAAAAGAATGAAGACATAATCTTCACAAAAAGACCTCCAACATCTAATCTGCAATGTCTCATAGAGCATTCAAAACAGCAGAAGGGTGAGAAACACAATTATAATATAGTTGCATACAATTATGTAACAACACAAAATACACAATGTAAAACATTCTCACCGCAACTTACATCAGAAATCAAATACAAAACAACACAATTCATATCTCACACATCCATCACAAAGGCATTTCAATCATGTTCAACAAAATTCATCACCAATATATATATATATATATATATATATATATATATATATATATATATATATATATCAACTCATCAATTCCATTCACAAATCCCACACATAATCAATCCATTCATGACTTATGCAAATGCACAGAGACCGACACAACGACTCTATGCAAATGCGGTACCATCCATCCATCATCTCATCATTAATTCACTCAGGAATTATTGGAATCATCGCTTGTTACTTAGTGTAACTCCCCGTCGGGCAAACGATATTCCCCGTCGCTTTAGGTCCTCTTTGTATAAGGCAAGCGACGTTTATGGATCGCTTTAGGTCCTCTTTGTATAAGGCACATGACCCGATCGCTTTAGGTCCTCTTTGTATAAGGCACACGATCATCTATAACGTCACTTTAGGTCCTCTTTGTATAAGGCACACGACCGTTACAGCAGATTCCCTCTGGAATCATTTCGTCGCTCACACCCACTAGGGCATACGACATCACAAGAATGCATATCATGATGCTTGGCATACAATGACTCATGACAATCAAATGCATAACATACATAACCTTGTGAACCATCTCAACATCAATAATCATGCATTGAAATCAAACCCAAAACAATGCATTTATTTGCCATAAGGCCACAAACCATCATCACAACATTTCATTACATGCATTCACATCATATAACAACACACAAGCTATATGTTATATGTATCAAAACATATCGCATGATTACACATCAATCACACACAATTACGACGATAAAAGTCGACAAAATGACACAATTCCAAATTCCCGATACAATTAAATCGGCCACTAATCTCAAAACCATTTTTTATAAGAAATAACATTTCATTAGCTTCCCAACGCATCTGACCGCGCCTCGATCCGATCTACGGATCAAAAGTTATGAAGGAAACAAAACTGCACAAACTGTCATGTTCGCTAGGCGAACCTTCTAGCGAGCATTCCTACCACCTTCGCTAGGCGAATGTCCAGGAGAAACCATAAACAGACCAAAACAGACACAAAGTTTGCTAGACGAACTCCTTGGCGAACCTTCGCCTTGCCGTTCGCTTCGCGAACCTCTGGGCGAACCAAGGCATCACCAAACAGAACTGAAAAGATACAAAGTTCACTAGGCGAATGTCGTTGGCGAACATTCGTTGACCTTCGCTGACGGGTTCGCTAGGCGAACCCTCGAAAATCATTCGCTTTCGCTTCGCCCCAGGTTCGCTAGGCGAACCATGGAAAACTCAGAAATTCTGTAGCGCTGTTATGGGTCCAAAAACCATATTCCTTCAACCAAAATCACTTCCAAACCATAACATAACCACTAAAACATACCACAATCATAACAACAAGTATCCTACAACATTTATATCACATTCCAACCGCGAAAACATCGATTCCCAATCATTTTCTCATTTCCAACCTAGAATTGAAAACTATGGAAAGACAAGTAGACTTCAAACACACACATACATATTCATACACAATGATAAGATAATCGAGTTTCACACCCTTATCCGATTAATCGTGCTTCGAAGTGTCGGTTTATTCGATTTCTTACACTCCAGGTTTTTTCTCTTTTTCTTCTTTCCTTTCTCTTTTCCTTCTTTTCTTTCTTTTCTCTCTATTTTCTATTTTATGAAAAACAATAACTAACCAAACCAAAAAGACCAAAATACCCCTACACTCAATTTTCTCGCAAACGCTCTCGGACACGATAAAACATAATAACCAAGAATAAAATAAAATAAAGACAGAAATAATTAAATCGACTCGATTAAATAAATCTAACACAAACCGGGGGGTTACAACTCTCCCCCACTTAGAAATTTT
Source organism: Lathyrus tuberosus (assembly GCA_022829125.1). Lineage (NCBI taxonomy): Eukaryota > Viridiplantae > Streptophyta > Magnoliopsida > Fabales > Fabaceae > Lathyrus > Lathyrus tuberosus. The sequence goes on from JALAZF010000163.1 coordinate 6,475,913, forward strand.
CGTCCTCGAAAATATTACCTGAGACGAACAACTCCGGATACGATTCCCGCATCCGACTCTCCAACTCCCAAGTCAAATTGCCCTCAGCAGAGCCTCCCCACGCTACTTTCACAAGCCCAATATCCTTGCCTCTTAACCGCTTCAACTCGCGATCCAAAACCCTCATCGGTAATGCCTCAACCGTAAGGTTCTCCTTTACCTCAACCTCATCCATCGGAATCACATGCGACGGATCCGAAACATACTTCTGAAGCTGTGAAACATGGAACACATCATGCAAATTCAAAAGATTCGGTGGCAACGCCACCCTATAAGCCACAGTACCCACTCTCGCGGATATCTAATAAGGACCAATAAACCGAGAAGTAAGTTTCTTCGACTTCAATGCACGACCAACACCGTCACTGGTGTAACTCTCAAAAATACATGATTGCCTTCTTGAAACTCAAGATCTTTCCTCCTTCGATCATGACAACTCTTCTGCCTACTCTGAGAAGCCTTCATCTTCTCACGAATAAGTTTCACCTTTTCCGTAGTTTGTTGAATTAACTCCGGTTCAACCACCGAACTCTCACCAGATTCATGCCAACACAAAGGTGTTCGACATCTTCTTCCATACAAAGCTTCAAAAGGTGCCATTCCAATACTCGAATGGAAATTGTTGTTATACGTGAATTCCACCAACGAAAGATAACTATCCCAAGCACCACCTTGCTCAATAACGCAAGCTCTCAGCAAATCTTCCAACGACTGAATAGTTCTCTCGGTCTGACCATCCGTCTGCGGATGATAAGCAGAACTCAATCTCAACTTGGAACCTAACGCCTTTTGCAAACTTTCCCAAAATCTGGAAGTAAACCTCTGATCTCGATCTGAAACAATACACAATGGAAAACCATGTAGCTTCACAATCACACGGATATAAATCTCAGCCAACTTCTCTAGAGAAAAACTGATGTCAATCGGAATGAAATGTGCCGATTTAGTCAGCCTATCCACAATCACCCAAATGGCATTATGTCCCCTCGGAGTATTCGGCAATCCTGTCACAAAATCCATAGAAATGCTGTTCCATTTCCACTCGGGAATATCCAATGGTTGCAAAAATCCACTAGGCTTCTGATGTTCTACCTTTGACTTCTGACACATCAAACACGCATACACAAACTGAGCCACATCCCTCTTCAATCCGGACCACCAAAAGATCTTCTTCAAATCTTAATACATCTTATTAGCTCCCGGATGTATACTCAAATTACTCCGGTGCCCTTCCTCTAAAATCATCTTTTTCAATTCCGAATCATCAGGAATACAAATTCTACCACGGAATCTCAAAACACCCTGATCATCCACTTTAAAGTCACCATCCACACCTTTATCTCCAACCATCATCAAATCAACAAATTTCACATCCATCTTCTGTTTCTCGCTAACGGTCAACAGAAAATCATTAGTAACCTTTAACATACCAAGCCTCACGCCATCAGATGTCAATTCACAAACCAAACTCAAATCTCTAAATTCTCCCAAAAGTTCTCACTCTTTAAACATCATAGCAGACATATGCAACGTTTTCCGGCTTAACGCATCGGCTACCACATTAGCTTTACCAGGATGGTAATTCAAGCTAAAATCGTAGTCCTTCAAAAATTTCAACCATCTCCGTTGCCTCATATTCAACTCTTTCTGATCAAACAAGTATCTCAAACTCTTATGATCACTAAAGACTTCAAATCTTGCACCGTAGAGATAATGTCTCCAAATTTTCAATACGAAAACCACCGCCGCTAATTCCAAATCATGAGTAGGGTAGTTTTTCTCATGAACCCTCAATTGCCTCGAAGCATAAGCAACAACCTTACCTTCTTGCATCAACACTCCACCTAACCCAATCAAAGACGCATTGCAATACACCACAAACGGTTCACTAGGATTCGGTAAGATCAAAATTGAAGTTGTAGTCAATCTTCTCTTCAGCTCACTAAAACTTTCCTCACACTGAATATCCCAAATAAACGCTTTACCTTTACAAGTCAGCTGGGTCAAAGGAAGTGCTAACTTGGAAAAGCCTTCAATGAATCTTCGATAATATCCAGCTAAACCCAAAAAGCTTCTAATTTCAGTAATCGATCTAGGAGTCTCCCATTGTAGAACTGCATCTACTTTAGATGGATCCACAACAATACCATTACCTGAAATCACATGCCCAAGAAAACTCACTTCTGACAACCAGAACTCACACTTGGACAACTTGGCATAAAGTTTCTTTTCCTTCAAAATTTGCAATACAATACGTAAATGCTCCGCATGTTCCTCTGGAGACTTAGAATAAATCAAGATGTCATCAATAAACACAACAATAAATTGATCCAAATGCTCATGGAAAATACGATTCATATACTCCATAAACACTCCCGGCGCATTAGAAACCCCGAACGGCATCACGGAATATTCGTAATGTCTGTATCGTGTCCTAAAATCCGTCTTCTGAATATCTTCCTCTTTCACTCTAATCTGATGATAACCTAACCTCAAATCAATTTTACTAAACACACACTCACCTACCAACTGGTCCATCAATCATCAATTCTCGGAAGAGGATACTTATTCTTAATCGTCACCTTATTCAGCTGGCGATAATCAATACACAATCGTATACTTCCATCTTTCTTCTTCACCAATAAAACTGGAGCACCCCAAGGCGATACACTCGGCCTCACAAACCTCTTTTCTAACAATTCATTCAACTGCTTCTTCAACTCAACCAACTCAGATGCCGACATACGGTAAGGTGCCATAGACACAGGTCTAGTACCAGGAACTAGATCTATAGAAAACTCCACCTCTCTCTGGCGGCACATCAGAAATATCCTCCAGAAACACCTCTGGAAAATCACGCACGACTGGGAACAAATCAATTGCAACTTGACTATCCACAGTCAACGATGCAAATAACCCGAACAACTGAGCTTCATCCGCCAAAAGTGTCTTCAACTCTTTGGTAGATAAGAAACTCGATTCCTCGTCTTCTTCAAGAGAAGGAAATCTTACCAACTTATGATAACAATCGATATGAACTCGATTGAACTGCAACCAATTCATTCCCAGAACCACATCTAAACCCTCCAACGGCAGACACACCAAATCCATATCAAAATCCTTACCATAAATGGTCAAAGGATAACTTAAACAAACCAAAGAAGTAGTTATCGACCCCATTGTTGGAGTATCGATAACCATCTCTCCATCCATCGGTGACAACAAAAGATTCAAACGCTGCGCACACTCAGACGAAATAAACGAATGAGTCGCTCTGGTATCAATAATAGCAACTAAAGGCGTATTATTAATAAAACAAGTACCTCTGATCAGACGATCTGCACTAGTAGTCTGAGTTCCTGCAAATGCAAATACTTTTCCTCCAGCTTGAGCTTGCTTTGGTTTCGGACACTTCGTACTAACATGACCGGGTTCACCACAGTTGAAACACTTCACCACATTCCTCTTACAATCAGCTGCGACATGTCCTAAACCTCCACAATTGGAACACTTCCTCATATCCTTTCTACATTCAAACTAACGATGTCCTAAGTCACCACACCTAAAACATCTCAGAGGATTATTCATACCTCCCCCACTTGGCCTTTTATCAAAATTAGCCCTTTGCTTACCCTTGTCAGCTGGTGACACATAAGGACCCCCACGAAACGGTTACTTTCCTTTCCTTTTGTTCACACTCTTATAATGAATAGAACAAGCTTTGCTATCCTCCTCATAAATTCTACAACAATCCACCAAATCTGAAAACCTCCTAATTCTTCGATAACCAACTGCCTGTTTGATCTCGGGACGCAACCCGTTCTCAAACTTCACACATTTGGAAAACTCCGCAGTTGCTTCAGCATAATGTGGATAAAACTGAACAAGCTCCACAAACTTAGCAGTGTAATCAATAACAGACATATTACCCTGTTTCAACTCCAAGAACTCTATCTCTTTCTTTCCTCTTACATCTTCCGGAAAATACTTCCTCAAAAACTCACTGATAAACAAAGCCCAAGTGACCACCTCACCTGTAGCTTCCCACACGTGACGCGCACTAACCCACCAATCATCAGCCTCCTCCTGCAACATGTGAGTACCCAGTCTCACCTTATGTTCCTCAGCACAGTCCATCACTTGAAAGATTCTTTCAATCTCCTTAAGCCAAATCTGAGCACCCTCAGGATCATGTCTTCCTTTAAAGACAGGCGGTTTGTTCTTCCTGAACTCATCATTCCCATCAGCATTAGGAACATTCCGCACAGCCTGAGCCATAGCTTGCATAGCAGCAGCAAGAGCAGCGTCATTCCTATCAGCCATATTATGTTCATATCCAATAACAGTAACTATGGTTAAACAAACAGCTCACCCAACACAAATGTCGCACAATAAACAACTTGGTCAAAACGACCGACACGGACTGACACGGACACAAACTGACATAAACTGGCTCTGATACCACTTAATGTAACACCCCCAATCTATAACCCGAGCAATTAAAGCGATAACAGATAATCAGAGTATAATTAAAACATTCATGGCATAGACGGGAGCGTCACATCAAAATGATGAAATAAAATAACCTGCTCAAATAGATATGCAATAATCAGGTAGCAACATAAGCAGAGGAACTCAGTTCCTATCACCCACTATTCAGATACAGAATAAAAGCAGAAAATCTACAACTGAAATCTCATATATATATATATATATATATATATATATATATATATATATAAACATAGAAGTTTGTCTGTCATACACAGAGTCATACATGTACAATCCAAAAAGATATATATACATATACACAAAAATCACATAACGATCTCCCCGACTACCCGGTGCTACTTATCAGAGTCGACCGACAAAAGAATGAAGACATAATCTTCACAAAAAGACCTCCAGCATCTAATCTGCAATGCCTCATAGAGCATTCAAAACAGCAGAAGGGTGAGAAACACAATTATAATATAGTTGCATACAATTATGTAACAACACAAAATACACAATGTAAAACATTCTCACCGCAACTTACATCACAAATCAAATACAAAACAACATAATTCATATCTCACACATCCATCACAAAGGCATATCAATCATGCTCAACAAAATTCATCACCAATATATATATATATATATATATATATATATATATATATATATATATATATATATATATATATATATATCAACTCATCAATTCCATTCACAAATCCCACACATAATCAATCCATTCATGACTTATGTAAATGCACAGAGACCGACACAACGACTCTATGCAAATGCGGCACCATCCATCCATCATCTCATCATTAATTCACTCAGGAATTATTGGAATCATCGCTTGTTACTTAGTGTAACTCCCCGTCGGGAAAAGGATGTTCCCCGTCGCTTTAGGTCCTCTTTGTATAAGGCACACGACGTTTATGGATCGCTTTAGGTCCTCTTTGTATAAGGCACACGACCCGATCGCTTTAGATCCTCTTTGTATAAGGCACACGATCGTCTATAACGTCGCTTTAGGTCCTCTTTGTATAAGGCACACGACCGTTACAGCAGATTCCCTCTGGAATCGTTTCGTCGCTCACACCCACTAGGGCACACGCCATCACAAGTATGCATATCATGATGCTTGGCATACAATGACTCATGACAATCAAATGCATAACATACATAACCATGTGAACCAGCTGAACATCAATAATCATGCATTGAAATCAAACCCAAAACAATGCATTTATTTGCCATAAGGCCACAAACCATCATCACAACATTTCATTACATGCATTCACATCATATAACAGCACACAAGCTATACGTTATATATATCAAAACATATCGCATGATTACACATCAACCGCACACAATTATGACGATAAAAGTCGACAAAACGACACAATTAAATCAGCCACAAATCTCAAAACCATTTTTTATAAGAAAGAACATTTTATTTGCTTCCCAACGCATCCGACTGCGCCTCGATCCGAGATACGGATCAAAAGTTATGAAGGAAACAAAACTGCACAAACTGTCATGTTCGCTAGGCGAACCTTCTAGCGAGCATTCACTACCACCTTCGCTAGGAGAATGTCCAGGCGAAACCAAAAACAGACCAAAACAGACACCAAGTTCGCTAGGCGAACTCCTTGGCGAACCTTCGCCTTGCAGTTCGCTTCGCGAACCTCTGGGCGAACCAAGGCAGCAAACAGAACTGAAAAGATACAAAGTTCGCTAGGCAAACGTCGTTGGCGAACATTCGCTGACCTTCGTTGACGGGTTCACTAGGCGAACCCTCGAAAATCATTCGCTTTCGCTTTGCCCCAGGTTCTCTAGGCGAACCATGGAAAACTCAGAAATTCTGCAGCGCTGTTATGGGTCCAAAAACCATATTCCTTCAACCAAAATCACTTCCAAACCATAACATAACCACTAAAACATACCACAATCATAACAACAAGTATCCTACAACATTTATATCACATTCCAACCGCGAAAACATCGATTCTCAATCATTTTCTCATTTCCAACCTAGAATTGAAAACTATGGAAAGACAAGTAGACTTCAAACACACATACATATTCATACACAATGATAAGATAATCGAGTTTCACACCCTTACCCGATTAATCGTGCTTCGAAGTGTCGGTTGATTCAATTTCTTACACTCCAAGTTTTTCCTCTTTTTCTTCTTTCCTTTCTCTTTTCCTTCTTTTCTTTCTTTTCTCTCTATTTTCTATTTTATGAAAAACAATAACTAATCAAGCCAAAAAGACCAAAATACCCCTACACTCAATTTTCTCGCAAACGCTCTCGGACGCGATAAAACATAATAACCAAAAATAAAATAATATAAAGACAGAAATAATTAAATCGATACGATTAAATAAATCTAACAAAAACTGGGGCGTTACAGACGCCACAAAACAATCCTCGTCGTTTCCGAACGACGACTTCACGCTATCTCCCCGGAGCATCGAGCTGTCCTTAAGTCATCACTCACATGCTCGGGAGCAACGACTTGGGGGCTCCTGTTCTAGACTGGACCGATGGCTAGACACGGCCCAATCCGCTTCTGCTCCCAGAACCGTCCAATTTCCTAAGTCTAATCCACTAAGGGGCAAAAGTTACCTTTCTGCCCCTCCAACCGGGCAAGGACTGCATCGTACCTCCCCGGAATCGCTGCCCGTTATGCACGGCTTCTTCGCTCCCCGAACAGATGAGGGCATGTGCCCGAAACTACGCTTATGCCCGACATAACAGCTAGTTTCGGGCACCCTGCCCGACATAACGGCTAGTTTGGGCAGTTACCTATTCTTCGGGAAAACGGTTATTTTGCCCCAAAAATAGGACCGTTGGCCACGCGCTGGGGGCTCTATATAAACCCTCTCGCTTGAGAGGGTCAGGTATCCAATATTCACCCTACGAACTAATACTTTGTACTTGCCCCTTTTCTCTGACCCTTTCTTACTTGAGCGTCGGAGTGCCTTGCTGGTACACCCCCTCCTCCTCTCCATACGCCCAGTATCTTAGACGTACTTGGTGGCCCACTTCTACTGGATCTGATCCAGCCTTCACGATCAGGTGACATGCATTAAAAACAAGTTTTTTTGTTGTTGTGAAAAACAACATTATGTGTCGACACATGCCATAGGTCGACACATGTGGTCCATTTTTAAAGCCCGGAGCTTCTATTTGATGTGATATCTTTATGATTCAACACATAGAAGAAAATTTTCTCTATATGTCGACACATACAATTTTCAGGTCGGCACTTAAAACCCATATTTAAAGCCTGTAGCCTATGTTTGGTGTACTGACTGAATTGGCTGGCACATGACCTTTACAAGCCGACACATAAACTCTATTGGTCGGCTCATGCATCAAATAGGCCGACCTATGACTTACATAGGTCAACACATTCACTAAAAATCTTGAAATGTTGCATTGTTTTCTAAACCTTTTGCATTTCTTTTTTCTTCTAACTTGCACACACACACACACACACACACACACACACACACACACACACACATATATATATATATATATATATATATATATATATATATATATATATATACACACACACACACACACTTCATACATGCATCATTTCTTTTAAATGATTTTGAGAAAAATAAACGAAACCTGGAACACAAAGAATCTTCTTTATCTTCAACCTTGATTTTATACGTACTCACAAACAAAGTACGCATAATCATTCATTATTTGGGTGCCATCTAAAATCCAGTTGATAACATCCAATTTAGCTTGTGGTATTATAAATTAGATTGAGAACTTTAAGGGGTTTCAAATAAGAAAACCAAGGTGATTTTTTTCCTCCAAGATCAACTAGTGGGATACCCGTGCCTTCGCACGGGTACCCGTCGGGGACGCGCATTTATTTTCATTTAAAATTTGAAAAAAAATAGAATTAATAAAAATTAGTAAATATAAAAAATATAATTTATATTTTAAAAAATAGAATCAATATAAAATATTTAATTAACAGTATTATTGATAAATTGTAAATAATGTTATATGAAAATTAATAAAATCTTTTCCCGGTATTTTCACATTCATGTAAAATTTTATACAATATTTTTATGCGTATATCACATATAATAAATTAAAAAATTAAATATATTTAGTATCTTCTAACTATAAGAGAAACAAAATTATTTAGTGTCATATATACCATTGATTGAATTATTATTGCAATATTAATAAAATTTATTGTTCTTTAAAACATTAATTATTTTTTAAGTATATTTATAATTTAATTACATTCATTTCTTCTTCTTCAATAAATAATTAAGAGTATTATTTATAAAATCATTATTGTTACATTAAACTCCAAAATTGATAAATATTAAGAAAAAAATTCAGAAAAAATAATTCAAAAAATAATATAACAAAAAAGTATGTTGAATAAAGATATGAAAATAAATTGATGTGATACTTTTACTATTAATATGTTAAACTAATAAAAAATATTGATATTACAATATAGTAGACCTATATTTATAGTAACCTATATCTATAATGACTTTTTATTTATGCACATGATCCTTGCAATTCAAAAATAAAAAATATTTAATGTTTAATTAAATGAATCATTCATTTGAAATATTTAATGTTTTATTATATATATTCTAATTTAATTATATTTAATACATATATATTTTTTTCAAACTCATTTATTTATCTCTAATGTATAATAAAATGCATTGAATCCAAATTTATGCATATGATCCTTGGCAGGACCATAGAAATCTATAAAATTAAATAGAAATCCTAAAAAAATAATCATCACTAATACTAATTTATTTACTTTTAATTTTATAAATATTGCAGAAAAATAGGATAGCAGGTTTGTCTGGAAAGAAGGAAACCGAACTTTGCAAGCAAAGTAGGATAGCAGGTCTCTGAGCCTACATACATGATGGGAAAGGAGGAAAATAAATAAAAAAAAATTTTAAAAAAACAAACGGAAAAAAAGCAAGAGGCAAAAGGTGATCTCATATAGTTTCATTGGAATTTGAAAACAGCAATATGTATGCAGTTAGAAACAATGAATGAAAGAAGAAAAGGAGAAGGTGTTTGAAGAATTACTTGCTAATACAATAATAAATCCAGTCCAAATATTAATCCTTTGGTCAAAAGAGTAATGTTAACTCTAATATTTTTTTAATATAAATAAATAATAGGTGTACTTGCCAATACAATAATAAATAGATTTTTTTCCAGCTTTATTGTATTGTCTGATATAGGAGTATGATAATACTCAGTATTACTTGTTCCAATGCTCATTGCAGTCCATCAGATATAGATGTCTTCATAAGTTAGCAGTAGGTTAGTCACCACACTTTACATTATCTCTGCATAACACTTCGGGCCTCTCAATCTCTACATCATCATTTTCCAATTCTTATCCACAACATGAGGCATTAAACCAAATAATAATATTAATAAGGCACATTAAAATCACAATTACTAAATTAACAATTATGACATATTTTATATGTTGTTGGTAATTGTAAAAAAAAAATCAATTAAAATATAGTTTTCTTACAAACACTATCATGGCATCTAATATAATATGTTCAATAAAATAAAATAAAAATCGTATTCCATGAACATCCTTGATGAGAGCTTAAATCATGGCAATAAAGGGTTATGGAAAAATAAAATTTAAAGAATTATTTTTGAAATAATATGATTAAATACAATAAAATTAGTCAAAAATTAAAATTAAAAGTGTTTATATTAATGCACCAAAACATTTTTCATTTAAACAAATAATTTGTTCCTAACAAAAAAAAATCATTAATGATGAAAAATTATAACCAGACACCACATTAATGTTTCCCATTTAAAACATTCAATCAATTTGAAGATTTTAGCAATCAAACAAAAACACATTTTACAAATCCATCCATTGAAGAATCATACTTTGAAATATTAAAAGATGATGATTCTGATTTCCAATCTTCAAATCTGAACAAAAATATAAAGTCAGATAACTATCATATATCATATAGAAATTAGAATCACTTTTTTCTGATTCAAAAGAAAATGAATAGAATCACTTAAGCAACAACAACACGTGCCATGGTAATTGAATAACATTATGCACAGAATAACGATATAAGCAAAATAACGATAATAATTAAAAAAAACAAAAAGGGACCTTGATTAAGTCCTTGAGCTATGCTTTAAGATCTATCTCATGTGTATCAAATTCAAATGAAAAATAAGTAAAATTAAGATAGTGTATCAAATTCAAAAGAAAACTCAGTAAAATCAAAACTAAAAACAGAGAGGAAAACAAAAGAGTGTTTCAAATAATCAGAAAATAAAATAATGTTTCAAAGAATCGGACAACAACAAAAGAATGCTAGCATAGTAAGGAAAATGTCACAACAACAAAAATAGTGTGATAAGCTAAGCCTAAATCTGAATGTGAACAATGCAGAAGAGAATGCTAGCAATAGGCAGCCAGCTTTCCTCGGGCAAAATCGATAGGTTTGACCTGCATACAAAACAGAACATGTTACCTTTGAGTAATTACTAAGAATTTACCTAAGAATTGTTCTATTCCCATTAAAATGATTAAAATCTAAACAAAAAACAAACACAACAACACAAAAATCAAAACAGCGGAGATTCAAAAAAGCCCAAAAAATGCTACGATTTCTGAAACAGTAGAAGCATAGAAGTACCTTAGCTAGCTTCTCAAACATGTTTGCACGATGACGAGTATAATATCCGAAAAGTACTGTTCGAACAATCAGATCAACTATCGACATTTTACACCATACCACCTGCAACAATGAATAGATCTAGAAGAATGTTAGCATAAGAAACACAAACTTAATTGAAAACTCCATTGATCCACAAATATTTCAACATGCGGTGGATTTGCAACTCCAAAAAAACAACATTTCGAAGAGAGACAAATCAATTGAGAGAGAGAGAGAGAGAGAAAAGCAAAAATCAATAGTTAACTTTGATTCGGAGATCAAAGACGGAAATTAAAAGTTTATTGAAAACAACAATCATTTATTTGAAAATCCATATGAACAACAATAAAAAATGCTTTCAGAAAAATGTTCAAATATGAGAAATCATTTGCTTATTTCAAAACCCTAATCAAAAAGTAAGATTTCATCATCATGAAAAAATGAACAAAGAAAATCGTTATGTAAAACAAACCATGAATAACTCGCTTGTTCATCTCAAAGCTCATGCATCAAATAGGCCGGCCTATGACTTACCTAGGTCGACACATTCACTAAAAATATTGAAATGTTGCATTGTTTTCTAAACCTTTTGCATTTCTTTTTTCTTCTAACTTGCACACACACACACACACACGCATATATATATATATATATATATATATATATATATATATATATATATATATATATACACACTTCATACATGCATCATTTCTTTTAAATGATTTTGTGAAAAATAAACGAAACCTGGAACATACAAAGAATCTTCTTCATCTTCAACCTTGATTTTATACGTACACACAAACAAAGTACGCATAATCATTCATTATTTGGGTGCCATCTAAAATCAAGTTGATAACATCCAATTTAGCTTGTGGTATTATAAATTAGATTGAGAACTTTAAGGGTTTCAAATAAGAAAATTAAGGTGATTTTTTTCCTTCAAGATCAATTAGGGATTTGAAGGTTTTGAACAATATTACACATATTTGGATTCGATCGAGTGAAGGCTTTGAAAAACTCAAGGTTATTGCAAAGGAGTAGCGTGAGGCGGTGAATCAAATTGGTAAATCTTGTGTTACAATAATTCTAAATTTGGATTTGATCGAGTGAAGGCTTTGAAGAATGGGGTTCTTGAAAAGGAGTAACGTGAGACAGTGAATCAAATTGGCATTATTGGGTGACTTGATCAAGCTCAGATCAAGGGAATAAAATGTGTTAGGTTCAACATCAAACAGAGGGCTTGTAGGGTTGCATTGCTACATTTCTCTTGTAAACTACTTTTGCAAAGTAAGGTTAAATTTCATATATCAATTCGAGTTTGAATTGAGGGTAGACGTACCCATAGCGAGGTCGATTGGGGAAATATCTAAACAAATTCTTATGTACTCTCTCTCTCTCTTTCTCTCTCTCTCTCTCTCTCTCTCTCTCTCTCTCTCTCTCTCTCTCTCTCTCTCTCTCTCTCTCTCTCTTTCACATTTCATTTGCAAATTGTTGAGTTCATCAATTGTGCGATCTATACATTTGGTTAATTCTTTGGAAAACCATTGAAAAACGTTTTGTTGAGTTGATCACAATCCCTTAGATTGTGGTTGGATTTTAAGATCAACAAAACTATAAAAATTTCCAAACAAAATCGATTGCGCACAACGTGTTCAATAATTTGTCTCAATAGTATTTTTGTGTGATTTATCATTGGGAATCATGTTAGTTGTTGAGTAGCTTTCAAGGGATTGTGATTAAAGCATACTGAGTGAATTACTTATCATTATTTTCAATTGGTTTTAATATACGCATATCCTAGGTTTTTGATAGCGGTTCGGTTTAGACGAATCGATCCGAATCTCTTCCGCTAACTATTATCTTTTTAAACAGTTTTTGTAAAGCAATTTTTTTGGGGATCTATTCACCCCCTCTAGATAAGCTGCCTTCGTCTAAAAAGTGGTATCACGAGCTCTGGTTAATTTCGTGCTTTAATATTCGCTTATTAGAAAATGGCTACTGAACCTAAAGGGGCGTACAATAGAGTGTCTATTTTTACTGGTGAAAATTATGGATATTGGAAAGCTTGTATGTGTATCCATATCAACTCGGTTGATAAGGGTGTATGGGACGCCATCATAAATGGCCCTAATAAAATTATAATGTCTAATGGTGAAGGTGTCGTACTACCAGAACCGGAAGCACAATGGGATGATAATGATGAGAAATCATGGTCACATGATTGGAAGGCACAAATTATTTTCATATCCGCACTTGGTGTTGATGAATATTATCATGTCTCTCATTTTGAGACCGCCAAAGCTATGTGGGATACATTAGAAGTTTCCCATGAGGGAACTAATGAGGTCAAATAAGATAGGATCAATACCTTAAACCAAGAGTTTGAATTATTTCTCATGAAGCATGGTGAAACCATAGCGGACATGCAAAAGAGGTTCATACATCTTATAAATCGCCTAAAGGCTCTAGGTAATCCTATTTCCAATGATATTGTTACTAATAAAATTTTGAGTTGTCAAAATAGGGAATGACAACCCAAGGTCACCGCGATCAAAGAAGTGAATGATCTTAAAACACATAATCTAATAACTTTATTTGGAAAACTAGAAGAACACGAGCAAAAACTTACTTGCTAGGAAAAACATGAGAAAAAACTTGAGAAGAAGATAAAGAATGAGAAAAGTAAGGACATGAAGGAAGAAAATAAGTTTATTGCTCTAAAGATTTCAAGTTCAAAGTCCTCAAATAATGAGTAAAGTAATTATGAATCAAGTGATGACGAGAATTCCGATGATGAAGCAATGGGGTTGTTCTTCAAAAAGTACAATAGGTACATAAGGAAAAATGGAGTCAAACACTTCGACAAGAACCTAATGAAATTTAGAAGGCTTTCGAACTTCTCAAAAGAATATGAGAATTAGAAGGGTAAATAAAGAGGTTTATGTTATGAATGTGGAAAAGAATGTCATTATAGGCCAGAGTGTCCATTGATCAAAAAAAACAAAGACAAAATCCATCACAAGAAATCTAGCAAGTCTATAAGAGCCTATGTTATTTGGCAAAGTGAAAATGATTCTTCAAGTGATGTAAGCTCAAGTTCAAGTATTGAATCAGCTAAACTTTGGTTCATGGCCTATAAAAAGAAGAAGAAGAATGTAAGTCATTCTAAGATTGAATCTTTTAATGAATTGTCTTATTCTCAATTACAAAAAGATTTTGAAAATCAACATAGAGAAGTCGTAGACACCTTTACAAGTTAGCTTCAAACAAAAGAATTTTTGCACATTTAGAAGCTAAAGTTTTAGAAACCAAATAGAATATGGAGGCTCTTAAGAAATCTATGGTAGATATTCAAAAAGATAAGAATGAGGATGGAGAACCTTCATGGTTCGGTGGTGAAACTTGTCATATTTGGCAAAAATAGGTAAATACTATTCAAGCTAAATTGGACAAGGCGTTACTACCAATGGTTACATTTGATATTGATCCATCAAAGTTTAAACCGTTTTTTAACCCTCCATATAAAAATTATAAATATGTTCAAAATATTCAAATACCAAAATTAAATATCATCACAGCCTATCTTGTCACTATTGTTTCAAAAAGGGTCATATTATTGAAAAATACAAGTTTAGGAGACTTTTTGTTCCTAAAGGTGTTTTTCAATGGTTGCCCAAATGCAACATTGATTTCACTCACTTTTAAGAACCCAATAAAAATTTGGGTACCTACTACCCTTGTTTGATTCTATAGGTTGAACGTCTTAGCTCTACGGAGAAGATGTGGTTTCTCGATAGTGGATGCTCAAGACATATTATGGGTGACATCTCTCTATTCATTGACTTTGTGCCAAAGAAGGGTTTTGTTACTTATGGAGACGACAACAACAAAGGATCAATACTTGGAAAAGGTAGTGTAGGTAATCCCTCATCTACTACTATATCCAATGTTATGTTAGTTGAAGGTCTTAAAAACAATCTTCATAGCATTAGTCAACTATGTGACAATGGATTTAAAGTAACTTTTACAAAAACCTGTTGCATGTTTGAACACAATGAAAAGAAAGATTGTATGCGTAAAGGCTAGAGGGTTAACAATACCTATATGCTTAATCTAGATGGCTTATCCATGACCGGAACTAATGAAGACGCTTGGTTATGACATATACGCCTAGCTCATATCAACTTTGATTTACTAAATAAAAATACTTCAAAAGATTTAGTAATGGGTCTACCAAAAATAAAGTTTCCAAAAGACCATCTATGTGATGCATGCTAAATGGGTAAGTAAAGAAGAGTCTCATTTAAATAATAAAAAAACATTGTTTTAACTTCGAGTCCTCTTGAACTTATTCATATGGACCTCTTTAGTCTCTCAGGGACCAAAATCATATGTGGTAACTACTATGGTTTTGTGATAGTAGATGATTATTCGAGATTTTGTTGGGTCATGTTTTTGCATAGTAAAGATGAGACCTTTTCAACTTTCATTCAATTTGCAAGGTTATGCCAAAACAAGATGAATTTAAAAATTGTTGTTATTAGAAGTGATCACGGAGGTGAATTTGAAAAACACCTCTTTGAGAATTATTGTAATAAACATGGCATTGAGCATAATTTTTCTGCTCCAAGAACTCCACAATAAAACAGTGTCGTGGAGTGCAAAAATCGTGTTTTAGAGGAGTTGTCTAGAACTATGCTCAATAAGGGAAATCTACCTAAGTATTTTCGGGCCGATGCCATTAGCGCAACATGTTATGTCTTAAATAAGATACTAGCTAATACATCCTATTTTAGACAAAATTCCTTATGAAATACTAAAGGGTAGAAAACCTAATTTATCGCATCTTCATGTTTTCGGATGCAAATGCTTTGTTCTAAACAATGGAAAGGATAATCTTGGAAAGTTTGATGCAAAAGCCAATGAAGTTATCTTCCTTGGATACTCTCAATCAAGCAAAGCTTATAGGGTCTATAATAAAAGATTACTTATTGTTAAAGAGTCGGTACATGTCACTTTTGATGAATCTTATCCGAAAAATGTTGGGAAAGGTATTTCTTTTTATGATGTAGGTGTATCTTCACAAGACATTCTCAAAGAATCCGAAGAAGGAATTGATCAACTTAAAGCGATGAAACTTGAGAAAGAATAAGATAACGATTGTGAAAAGGAGGAGGATGAAAGTCTAGCTGTAGTGGACGGCCTTCCTTTGGCTTGAAGAACCTCCAAGGATCATCCAATCGACAACATAATTATAGATATCACCAAAGGCGTGACAGCACGCTCCAAGATAAGTAACTTTTGTTATCACTTTGCGTTCGTTTCACGAGTTAAACCTAAGAATGCGAAAGATGCCCTACTTGATGAGAATTGGCTTATGGTCATGCAAGATGAATTAAACCAGTTTAAAAGTAATGATGTATGGGACCTTGTCGCTCATCTGCGAGATTATCAAGTCATTGGCACTAGGTGGGTTTTTAGGAATAAACTCGAAGAAAACGGAGTTATAAATAGGAACAAAGCCCGGCTAGTGGCTCAAGGTTATAACCAAGATAAGCGAATTGACTATGAGGAAACTTATGCTCCAGTTGCTCGCCTCGAGGCTATACTCCTTCTACTAGCTTATGCTTGCTCCAAAGATTTCAAGTTATATCAAATGGACATAAAGATTGCTTTCCTTAATGGATATATTAATGAGGAAGTGTATGTTTCACAACCTCATGGTTCTGAAAATCATGAGTATCCTAATCATGTTTATAAACTAAAAAGAGATTTATATGGTCTCAAACAAGCCACTAGGGCTTGGTATGAGAGACTTGGTAAGTTCTTAATCGATCAAGGATACTCTAGAGGGAAGGTAGATACTACACGTTTCATTAAGCTTCAAGGAAAACATATTCTTTTAGTTCAAGTTTATGTTGATGATATCATTTTTGGATCCACTAACATGTAATTAGTAAAGGAGTTTTCTAAGCTTATGCAGGGTGAGTTTGAGATGAGTCTCATGGGGGAGTTGGACTACTTTCTCGGTATTCAAATCAAACAAATCTACGAAGGGGAACTCATGTGTCAAACGAAATATTGCAACGAATTGCTAAAGAAATTTGATATGAAAGATGCAAAATCAATTGACACTCCAATAGCTACAAATGGAAACTTGGAAAAAGATGATAATGGTAAATATGTTGATGTGAAGAAATATAGACGTATGATTGGTTCTCTTCTATATCTTATTGCATCTAGGTTGAACATTATTTTTAGTGTGTGTATGTGTGCTCGTTATCAATCGGCTCCTAAGGAATCACATTTAAAAGTGGTAAAACGCATCCTTAGATACCTTTATGGTACATCTAAGTATGGGATTTGGTATTCTAAGGGAAACAGTTGTAATTTGGTTGGTTATACTAATTCCGATTTTTCTGGTTGCAAATCGGATAAGAAAAGTACAAGTGGGACTTGCCACATATTTTCAAACTCCTTAGTAAGTTGGCATAGCAAGAAATGAGTTTCCGTTGCTTTGTCAACTACTGAGGCGGAATACGTCGCAACCGGTAGTTGTTGTGCTCAAATTTTATGGCTCAAACAACAACTACTTGATTGTGACATTAAACTACAACGTATTCCTATTATGTGAGACAACACTAGTGCTATTAATCTAACCAAAAATTTAGTGCTACATTCTCGCACTAAATATATTAAGATACGTCACCACTTCCTACGTGACCATGTTGAAAAGGGGGATGACGTACTTGAGTATGTTGATAGCAAAAATCAACTTGCGGATATTTTTACAAAACCTCTTGCAACTGAACCATTTTCCAACATTCAAAGGGAATTAGGGATACTTGATATCTCAAATCTTGCCTAAATATGATTTGTTGCATACACTTTATATTCTTTTGCTCTAATCTTCCTTGGAAGTTCAATTACATACAAGTGCATTCCTCATCAATTCATAAGCAATGTAATATTGTTTCATTTTCTCCCTTTGAAAGTAAGCCTTTTACTTTTGCATGTTATATATGTTCCAAATGCTTGATGTACTTGTTGTATGAAATATATCATGCTTGTTCACTTCCGAAAATCTTAATTGATGTCTTTCAATTTATATGCTTATAGTGACTTCATGTTATTCTCTTTCCATACTTGAAATACGGATAAGCAAATCTTTAGGAGTCAGCTTTCACGCGATATTACCATAGTATGCTTTCGATGTGAAATTCTAACTAGTGATTCATTCACTATATGTAATCATTTAAGTAGACATACTTGGATTTTGAAACTGACATAAACATAGCATTAGCATTATCATTTTCAAAACAAATAATTTTGCTAGCAAATAAGCGCTTGGCACCAAGAAAGTTTCCACAACGGGAAGTTTGATCACACTAAAGGGCAAAAGGCCTGAGAACTCCATCGAGCATGGGCAAGTCACTTTAAATGATCACACTGAGGGGCAAAACGCCTGGGAACTCCATTGAGCAAAAGGGCTAGCCGCTTCGAGATTCAGTCAATATGAGGCAATCACGTTGAGATTCAACAAATCTCTCCAAGACCAACCAGTCAGGGGCAAAGTCACTTCAAGGCTCGTTTTGAGGAACGCCACCTCAAGAGCATGAGAAGTAAATTGCTCATGCAAACAGTTAATCAGAGGCATCCAATTTTGAGACAATGGGGCAAGTCATATCGAGCTAGTCTTGTGACAGAATTGTTTCATAACTTATGACTAGGGCAATCCATGCAGATACTCAACAAACTGGGGCAGAGATAGGCTACGAAGGTACAAATTCTGTAATACCCCGTATTTCCTAAAATGCTCTAAATAATATCAGTTGAGATCAACTGAGTTCCTATGTGTTCTGAAAGTTACCAGTTACGATAATTAGAGTAACTAGTGAACTCGGATTGACTTAATTAATATTACTTAAGACTGACATTTTATTAATTGGTATAATAGAGACATTTTGATAACATTAATAATGAGTCAGTTGCTCTAGTATAATAAATATTAAGCATTGTACCACTTAATATTTATGTTACTACTAACTAGCCATTTTTCTACAACATGTTTCTACCACATATGCCATATGTTACTAACTAGCACACATGATACTTCTATGTATCATTTTACTTCTTTATCTTTTCCAACAAAGTGGGAGACATAAGAGGAAGAATAGAAAGAGAATAAGAAAATCTAGAAGGAGAAGAAGGAAATTGGAAGCCTTTATCATCTCATCTTCATCATCCAACAATTTCTTCATCAATTGCAAGGTGGGTTCTAGGTATAAACCATAAGTTTAGAAATTATAGATTTTAGGTTTTGAGATAGAAATTGAATTGTTGACACGTGATTCTCCCAATACCATGAAAATCTTATGAATGTGTTGTTATTCATGTTGTTTGTGCTGAATTGTTGCATTATGTGTTGACATTTTGTTGTGGTTGAAACTTATTTGGAGGTGGGTGGAAAAAACCCCTCATGGCTTTCTTGTTTTCGTTGGTGTTTCTGTAAATTTTGACGCGGCCGCCGGGCGATCTTGGGAGAGCCCGTGGCAACCTATTTTCTGATAGCATCGTTCGGAGATACCTAGCGAACATAAGGCAAGCAAGCTCGCTGATGGCTCTCCGGGCGACCATGATGCAGTTTTGGTTCTGTCTGCACCTTTCTTGGGGTTTGTTGGACAAACCAAAGATTGAGAACTCAATTCTTTTCCCCCCTTTGTGACTTGATCTAGTAAGATGTTTAGGACCTTGTAGAGCTGAGAGAACCCATAATATAGGGAACCCACTGGGATTATTATCTCACTCCATGTTGTTGATTATTTTTCAGGTAGTTTTGATTTGGCGAAGGGTAAGGGCGAAGTAGCATGATGTCCTTACTTATTTGACATTTTGGATGGCTTTCTGTTGTGTAGACGATTATTTTGAGATCATTCCATAATGATCTAGTTCTTCGTTTTATTTTGGGCATCTTGTACATATTGTGCTACTGTTAGTTATTTTATTTTAGGCATGTAGTATGTACAATATGTCACTAGGAACTTATGTATTTTAATACCAAATTTGTAACTATATATAATATGTATATTCTAGACATGTATTATATATGGGTGTTACACTTGGTATCAGAGCAAGTCGTATCCTCGACCTAGCCATGGAATATTATAAGTATTTATTTGTGCTTCATATGTGTGTTGTCATCATTGTCCTGGGTGTTATATTCATAGTATTGAGCCTGATCAACTTGATTCTATTTGTATGAATTCTAGGATCATGGTTGACGGACGCAGAGATCCTAGTAGGACCAAAACTCAGGATTCCGATTCAGATCCACCAAGTGGCACTGAAGGTGTTTAGTGGCCCCAGTTTGTGCAACAGATGCAGCACCAACAGAACCAATTCATGCACCAGATGAAGAAGTTGAATGGTGGTATTCACCCTCAAGGAATTCCACAAGAAGCTGCAGGTGGGAGTTTTCAGGATTTCTTCCGCATGAATCTTCTAGAGTTTCATGGCGGACTAGATCCTATGAAGGCTCATGAATGGGTGTCTGGCATGGAAAGAATCTTTCAGATAGTGCAGTGTAGTAAGGAGAACAAGGTTATGTTTGCTTCCCACATGATGAGAGGTCCTGCTATGAGGTGGTGGGAAAGTGCTTCAACTCTGATAACTAACCAAGGAGTGCCTAAGGTGTGGGAGCATTTTAAGGTTACTTTTTTGGATAAGTATTTTCCTAGCTCTTTGAGGACTCAGAAAGAGTTTGAATTTCAACAGCCGAGACATGGAAATATAACGGTGGCTACTTATGCTGAGAAGTTTGAGGACATGGTTGCTTATTCTAGGTAGGCTATGTATATACCAGATGAAAAGTGGAAGATTGATCAGTTTTTATTTAGATTAAGGATTGAAATCTCTTCCAGTGTATCTCAGAGGGAGTTCACTACCTATGATGAGTTACTAAGGCAGTGTTATGTAGCCGAGAATAGTCTGAAGAAAGTCCAAGAAGAAAGAGGTCAGAATAGGATTGGTCTGAAGGACCAGGAAGACCAAATCACCAATTTAGATCTAGACTTCAACCCTTCAAAAGGAATCCGGTGCAGAATGCAAGACCTTACCCTCATCCCTTATGTCGTATATGTGGTAAGACTCATTATGAAAGATGTAATCTCAGAGGAGTGAAGTCTTATCATGTCAAGTAGAAGGTCATATGGCTAGAGAAAGTCCTCAGAATAAGAATCAGATGCAAGGGAAGAATATTGGTCGAGTTAATACCTTAGATGTGAAGAAGGCTAAGGGTAACAATGCTTTGATTGCTGATACGTGTTACGTAAATGGTTATCCTTGTTTTGTATTGTTTGATTATGGAGAGACGCACTCTTTCTTGTTGATACAATGTATGGACCGATTTGGCTTGCAAGCAATTCCTTTGTATCCTCCCATGGTGGTTACTACTGCCATGGATGATGTTGTTGAGACGTTGTTGATTTGTAAAAATTGTTCGCTATCGGTGGATGGTAGAGTTTTCCAGATTGACCTTATCTTTTTGCCATTTAAGAAGGTTGATGTAGTTTTGGGGATGGATTGGCTTTCTTCTAATTCGGTGATTATTGGGTGTGAGGAGAAGTTAATCATCATTCTGTCTAATAAAGCTACTTCAAAGGATGTATTAACTACTATTTTGGAAGGTACGGTTGGCATGGTTAATTTCTTATTCGAGAAGGAAAATTTTGTCCTCTTGGTTCTCACCAAGGAAACAAGTGACGACCTAAAGGTTTCATAAATTCCCGTAGTCTGGGAGTTTCCAAAAGTTTTCCCTGAGTATGTCACTTCTCTTCCTACGAAAAGGGAAGTGGAATTCTATATTGATCTGATATCTGGAACGACTCCAATATTTGTTTCTCCGTATCGTATGGCATTGTTTGCGCTGAGAGAGTTGAAAGAACAATTGGAAGAGTTGTTGACTAAACATTTCATCAGGCCTAGTGTCTCACCCTGGGGAGCTCCAGTGCTAATAGTAAAGAAGAAAGATGCGTTTGTGTATTGATTATCGCCAGTTGAATAAATTCACCATCAAGAATAAGTATCCCTTACCCAGGATAGACGACATGTTAGATCAATTGAAAGGAGCCTATGTGTTTTCAAAGATTGATTTACGGACAGGATATCATCAAATTCGAGTGAAGAATTTTGATGTATCAAAGACCGCATCTAGGACCCGATATGGCCATTATGAATTTCTTGTGATGCCTTTCAGTGTGACGAATGCTCCAGCTGTTTTCATGGACTACATAAATCGTATATTCCAACCTTACTTGGACCAGTTTGGTGTTATATTTATTGATGACATTCTTATTTATTCTCGTACTCCACAAGAGCACGAAGAGCATCTAAGAATCGTTATGTAGGTATTACAAGAGAAACAATTTTTTGCCAAGTTAAGCAAGTGCAAGTTTTGGATGACAAAAGTTAAGTTTCTTGGTCACGTGATATCTCAAGGAGGCGTGGAAGTAGATCCATCAAAGGTTGAAGCGGTGATTAATTCGGAGAGGCCTAAGAATGCTTCCGAAGTCAGAAGTTTCTTAGGATTGGCAGGTTACTATAGGAGATTAATTAAAGGGTTTTCTCAGTTGGATTTACCAATGACTCAACTTACCCGAAAGGAGATTTCTTATAGTTGGGATTCGAGTTGTGAACAAAGTTTTATGTGTTTGAAGCAAAGGTTGACGACTGCTCATGTTTTGGTTATTCCTGATCCTAGTAATCCTTATGAAGTATTTTGTGATGCCTCTAAGAAGGGATTATGAGGAGTGTTAATGCAGAGTGGTCAGGTTATAGCTTATGCCTATTGTCAGTTAAAAGTTCATGAAGAGAGTTATCCAACTCATGATATTGAGTTAGCGTCTGTTGTTTTTACGCTGATGGTGTGGCGTTGCTACTTGTATGGAGTGCATTTTGATATGTTCAACGATCACAAGAGTTTAAAATATTTGTTTGATCAGACGAATTTGAACATGCGTCAAAGGATATAGATGGAGTACTTGAAGAATTTTTACTTTGAGCTGAAGTACCATCCAAGCAAAGTGAATAAAGTGGCAGATGTGTTAAGTCTGAAAGAGGTACAAAAAGCCGAGTTGATGATGTTAGAGTATGCATTGTTGGAAAAATTTTGAGATCTTAATCTTCAATTTGTTTGGACTGAGAGTGGTATGAATGGGGAATTTGAATGTTACTTCCACTCTAAGAGAAGAAATCCAATAAGGGAAAATGCTAGATGTGAAATTGCAAGAGATGTTAGTTCAATCAGGTTTCACACATGCCACAGATGGAGTTATTCTTTTTAATCAAAGAATTTGTGTTTTGAATAATGCAGAGTTGAAAAGAAAGAATTTGGAAGAAGTTCATAAAGGCGCCTTTACTAAATATATTGGTTCCTCAAAGATGTATCAAGACTTGAAAAAGGACTATTGATGGTCTGGGATTAAAAGGGATATTGCGGAGTATGTGTCTGAATGTGTAGTGTACCAACATGTAAATATAGAACATCAGAGATCAGGTGGTTTGTTGCAACCCTTAGAAATTCTGGCGTGGAAATGGGATAGCATTTTGATGGA
The DNA here is from genome assembly GCA_022829125.1 of Lathyrus tuberosus. NCBI lineage: Eukaryota > Viridiplantae > Streptophyta > Magnoliopsida > Fabales > Fabaceae > Lathyrus > Lathyrus tuberosus. The sequence continues at coordinate 6,499,819 of JALAZF010000163.1, forward strand.
TTTTGCAGTTGGGTTACCTCATACACAAGGTGGTTATGATTCTATATGGGTGATTATGGTTCGGTTCACAAAGTATGCACATTTCTTAGGAGTGAAAACTACTCACAAGGCAATTTATCTTGCACAGCTGTTCATTGCAGAAACTGTGAGACTATATGGTGTCCCCTCTAGTATTGTGCCTGATAGAGATCCAAAGTTTACTTCAAGGTTTTGGAGAGTTTTTCAGCAGGCCATGGGATCTAAGTTGTGTTTAAGTACATCGATTCATCCTCAGACAAACGGTCAGACAGAAAGGACGATTCAGATGTTGGAAGATATGTTAAGAGCTTATGTGCTCGAATGTGGAGGAAATTGGAAGGAGATCTTACCATTGATTGAATTTACATACAACAATAGTTACCACGCAAGTATCAGAATGGCTTCTTATGAAGCTTTGTACAGAAAGAAATGTAGAACACCTTTGTGTTGACAAAAATTGGTGAAGAACGGATTTTAGGACTGGAAATTGTTCAAGAAACTACGGAGAAGATAAGAATGATTCATGATAAGGTAAAGAAGGCACAAGACCGTCAGAAGAGTTATGCAGACAACCGATGGAGCCCATTGGAGTTTAAGGAAGGTGATCATGTGTTTTTAAAGGTTACCCCGAGGTTAAGATTGAAATGACCGTTTAAGTCGCAGAAGTTAAGTTCGAGGTACATGGGACCATATCAGATTATAGAAATAATTGGTGAAGTAGCTTACAAATTAGACTTACCGCATTCTCTATCTGAGATGCATGATGTTTTTCACGTGTCTCAACTCTGAAAGTTCATTCCTAATCCTCTTCAGCCAATTCTTCCTAATTCAGTGGAAATAGAAGTGAACCTAACTTTTTAACCTCAACCAAGTCGTGTTGTAGGAAGAGAAACTAAAGTGTTAAGAAACAGGGAGATTCCTTATGTTAAGGTTTAGTGGGACATATCACATCCGGGTGATGTTACTTGGGAACTTGAGTCGGAGATGCGGGAAGCTTACTCTCACTTTTTTCAGGTAATCTTTAAATTTGAGGACGAATTTTTATTTAAGGTGGGAAGGATGTAATACTCTGTATTTCCTAAAATTCTCTAAATAATATCAGATGAGATTAACTCAATTCCTATGTACTCTGAATGTTATTAATTGGAATAATTAGAGTAACTAGTGAGCTCAGATTGACTTAATTAATATTATTCAAGACTGACATTTTATTAATTGGTACAATAGAGACATTTTAATTGTTCGAGCCAAAAATGGTTAGATACACCAAAAGTACTAGTCTTCTACTTTAGGGCAGAGAAGACTACGATGTTTACGTTGTTTGAGTATCTTTGGGGATTTGAGAGCTATATAGATGTTGTATATTGTCTCAAGATGAATGTGTCTTGTTTAAACCTCATGCGGGATCCCCTTTTATAGCCTTTGTTAGTCTTCATTTAAGGTATGCCATTAAGAGAAGTCTCTTGGCCTTCTGACGTTGCATGACCATCATTACCATAACTCCTTTTCATGAATGCATGCTTTGAAGACATGGTAACGTCTGCATTGATGTGTCGCTGCCATCACAACTGTTGGAGTGGCACTTGTTGAGTTCATGACCGACGTTGGTGCCGGGTTGATGGGGTATAGTACCCGGCCTCCTAGGAACTCGGTTGATGGGAGTCGGGCTCCCTGACTGGCCCAGGTTGTGAATGATAATTGTCTAGCTCTCTACATTGTATGACCTTTCCTGCCACTGTAGTCTAGTCCGTGCTTAATCTTGGCCAACCATACAACTCGGCATCAAATATATTTGGCATGTAGATAATCCCCCAGAGTACTATATCCGTTTACAAGGGTACAGTACTCGGCAGTAATATGGGCCCAGATATATTTGCTAGGTGTCGTGCTATAGGTCGGGTTTTCTTCTTTGGTCCTTACGTGTCAAAAACCTTCAAAAGTTCGTGTCCCCTAATCTTCCCTAGCGTTATGATGACTTTAACATGTCCAACCATTTTGTAACCATTTTTTAATATGTCCCACTGCAACGATTAGGAACTTGAGTTGTCCCGAAGCAACTGGGAATGGTCCTAGGATGTCTGCTCCCCACTGATGGAACGACCATGGGTATGAAATCAAATGGAGTAACTCAGCTGGTAGATGTTTAAATGGAGCGCATACTTGGCACTTTTCACACTTGCTAACATATTCGATGCAATCTCGCATCATATGCGGCCAGTAGTACCCGGCTCTTAGGATTTTTTCGGATAGCGCTCTACCACCTATGCGGCTACCACAGGCTACCTCATGGACCTCATTAATTACCAGTTCAATCTCAGGCTCTGGCACACATCTGAGCATAGGTGTTGACCTACCCATCTTGTGCAGCGTGTCTGACATTATGATGTACCGGGAAGCTATCTTTTTAAACTTCCGGGCTTCATTGACATCTTCAGGTAATATTTCTTGGGTCAGATAGCTGATGATGGATCTCATCCATCCTTGGGCATCCTCTATTGTTAATACTTCCTCTGATTGAATGTTGGGTGCTTCGAGAACTTCTTGAATCACAGTCTTATTCATTCCTGAATTCTTTGAGCTTGCTAACCGAGCTAGGAGGTCGGCTCGGGTATTATTTTCTCTTGGGATGTGGAAGACTTCGAATTCTGAGAATGCTTTGGATATTCCTGAAGCTTTCTAAAGGTACTTTATCAAGGTGGAATCCTTCGTCTGGTACTCGTTCTTCATCTGTCCAATCACTAGCTGGGATTCAGTTTTCACTAATAAGTGTATTACTCTGACTTGTCTTGCCAATTTCATTCCGGAAATCAAGGCTTCGTACTCTGCATGGTTGTTGCTAACCTAAAAAATTGAAACATAAAGAGTATTCTAATGTTAGATCTACGGGTCCTTCCAGAATTATTCCGGCTCCGCTTCCCTTGATATTTGTAGATCCATCTACATAAAGGATCCATCTGTTTGAGATTTCTTCTCTTGCCGGTGCACTTAATTCTACCACAAAATCAGCCACTGTCTGCGACTTGATACTGGTTCTGGGCACAAAGTTGATGTCATACTCGGAGAGCTCTACTGCCCACTTGACCATCCGTCCTGCTAAGTCGGGATTTCTCAGTATTTGTTTTATTGGGTAATTCGTCTTCACTGTGATGGGGTGACCTTGAAAATAATGTCTCAGCTTCCGGGCTATGATAACTAATGCCAGCGCCAAACGTTCAATCTTATGGTACCTTAGCTCTGCCCCTTTTAGAACTTTGCTGATAAAGTATTCGGGTCGCTCTCCATCTTCTCCGTCTTGTACTAAAACCGAGCTCAGGGCTTTATCCGTGACCGACAAGTATAAGACTAAAGGTGTGTTTTCTTTGGGCCTTACTAGGATAGGAGGCGAGGATAGAAAATGCTTTACTTCTTGGAAAGCTTCTTCACATGCCTTTGTTCATTCAAACTCCTTAGACTTCCTTATGGCTGAAAAGAAGTATATTGACTTGTCTCATGCACATAATAAAAATCGTGACAATGCAGCTAATCTCCCTATCAGTTGTTGGACCTCCTTTTTCATGGTTGGACTTCTCATATCTATTATAGCGTGGAATTTGTCCAGGTTTGCCTTTATTCCCCGATTGGTGAGCATAAACCCGAGGAACTTCCCGGATTGCACTCCAAAGGTACACTTGTCCGGGTTCAGTCTCATGTTGTAGCTTCATATGGATGCAAAGGTTTCTATTAAATCCTTTACATGTGACCAATTTGCACTTGTCTTGATCGCCATGTCATCTACATAGACCTCCAGATTCTGACCTATCTGAGTAGCGAACACCTTATCCATTAGCCTATGGTAAGTAGCCCCAACATTTTTTAGTCCAAAAGGCATGACCTTATAATAGTAATTGCTCTGATGGGTCATGAAAACAGTTTTTGGTGCGTCTATTGGATTCATCCGGATCTGGTTGTACCCGGAGTATGCATCCATAAAACTGAGCAAAGAGAAACCAAATGTAGCATCTATCAGCCGGCCAATGTTTGGCAGTGGATACAGATATTTAGGACATGCCTTGTTGAGGTCCGTAAAGTCCACACACATTCGCCATTTACCGGATTTCTTCTTTACCATCACCATGTTGGATAACCAGGTCGGATACTTGATTTCCTTGATGAACCCGACCTGTAACAGCTTCTCGACTTCCTCCGCAATTGCCTTCCTCTTTTCATCACCGCCCTTTCTTTTCCTTTGGAAAATTGGCTTGATATCTGAATCGGTTTCTAAGTGATGGCACATGAAATTGGGATCTATCCCTGGCATGTCTGAAGGCTTCCAAGCAAAAAAATCCACATTGTCTTTTAGCGCTTGGACGTTCTCTTTCTCCTCTTCGGAGGACAAGTTGACTCCGATGTGTGTAACATGGGACGGTAGATGCCCAATCTGGACTTGCTTTGTTTCTTTGTTGGGCACTATGTTGTCTTCAACTTCATCATCATGTGGGTCTATGTCGACTAGGTGAACTTTTAGGGAATTCTTGGGATCTGCTTCTCCTGCAGGTTCCGTTCTTTTCAACTTCAAGCTATCCTTATAACACTTTCTCGCCAACCTCTGGTCGCCTTTGACAATTCCAACCCGACCATCTCCAATTGGGAATTTCATGGTCAAAACAGAGTTGAAAGCAAAGATTCTAGGGCATTGAATGATGGTCGGTTATAATGATGTTATAGGGTGAAGCAGCATTGACTATCAAGTACCTCACTCGGACAGTCTTCGCATTAGTCGTGTTACCAAAGGTAGTCGGCAATGCTAGATGCCCGAGCACCTGAACCTGTTTTCTCGAGAATCCTACAAGACTGCCTTTGAATGGTAATAACTCGATCGCATCGAGCCCCATTCCTCTGAAAGCATCCCAATACAATATGTCGGCTGAGCTTCTGGGGTCTATCAATACCCTTTTCACGCTCTAGTCTCTTATCTGTACTTTGATAACCATATGATCATTTTCATGATCTAGGACTCCTATGGCATCTTGTTTGGAAAATGTTACAGCATCTAAGTTGCCTTCCAGTTTCTCTGGGGTTCTCTGGTCGATATGCATGAATGCCCTAGCATATCTCTTTTAGGCTGAACTTGTCTCTCCACCACCAGCAAACCCTCCAGAAATGGTGTTTAGTGTGTGTCGAACTGCCTTTGTCTTGTGACCCTCTTTGACATCTGAACTCTTCTTCCAGGATGACTTTTTTGGTCCTTGATCATCTCGGCGGGGACTTCTCTTGTTATATTGTGGTCGAGAAACCTTCACATATGCCAAGAGATGACCTCTCTGGATTAGAGCTTCAATTTCTTTTTTCAGCTGTTGATAGTCCTCGGTGTGATGTCCCTGTACACGGTGGTAATTACACCAAGCCTCAGGTTGCCTTCCCATGATAGCGTTGGCTCTTTTGGGAGATGAGGCTCCACTAAAAGATTCATATGGCCGATTTCTTTAAGGATATCTCCCCTGCTTGTATTTAATGGGGTGAGGTCTCTGTCTGGCTGATATGACTGTCTGTATGGTCTGGGAGCATGTCGCTCGCGCGTAGCTCCCCAAGGATGCTCCTTCCTTCTGTTTGACGCCTCTTCCTTACTCTTTGTCTTTTCACTGCTGTCTCGGGCTCTTTTCTCTTGGTTACTTTCTTCTTCTTTGATGTAACACTTAGCCCAAGTAGTGATCTTGTCCATGTTGATAGTCGGCTTCTGAGCTAACGACTCATTGAATTGTCCGGCTCGTAATCCATGTCGAAAAGCTCCTAAAAACAGTTCCTGTTTTGGATGAGATACTTTGAGGGTTTCCTCGTTGAATCAAGCTAGGTACTCACGTAGTGATTTTGCTGTTTCTATCGAACACTGAACAATGCGGTCATGGACACCTTCCGGTGTTTGCTTGCCGAGTTGTGTTGTACTAAATTCTTAGTCAAGTATTGGTAGCTTATGAAGGAGAGCCGAGGAAGGCTCATGTACCCTTAGAGCTACATCCTTAAAGGTTCCAGCCATGAGTTTGCACTTCAGTGAATCCGATGGGGCGACTATGGCCATCTGATTGTTAATGGCAATAACATGCTCCTAAGGATCCGTCTTCCCATCATAAGAGGTTAATGATGGTGCTTTGAAGTTTTCTAGGACGCGGTCATCCCAAATCTCTTGAGAAAGAGGTTATGGCTCAAGAACCTCCTCCTCACAGTCACCGTCAGCCTGACTTTGTTGCTGCAGAACTTGTATGTTGTCTTGCAGTGTCTCATTCTACTGTCGCATGGTCTCCATCATGGCTAGCAGTTGAGCCATGTCTGGAGGATCTCCTTTATAAGACATGTTGTTAATGTAAGGTGTGGCCTGGGAGAGTTTTACTTAGGCCCCACGGTGGGCGCCAAGTGTTCTAGCCAAAAATTATTAGTGCACCAAAAGTGCTAGTCTTCTACTTTAGGGCAGAGAAGACTACGCTGTCTATACTGTTTGAGTATCTTTGGGGATTTGAGAGCTATACAGATGTTGTATATTGTCTCAAGATGAATGTGTCTTGCTTAACCCTCATGCGGGAGCCCCTTTTATAGCCTTTGTTAGTCTTCATTTAAGGTATGCCATTAAGAGAAGTCTCTTGGCCTTCTGACATTGCATGGCCATCATTACTGTAACTCCTCTTCATGAATGCATGCTTTGAAGACATGGTAACGTTTGCATTGATGCGCGACCGCCGTTACAATTGTTGGAGTGGCACTTGTTGAGTTCATGACTGGCGTCGGTGCCGGGTTGGTGGGGTATAGTACTCAGCCTCATAGACTGATGGAAGTCGGGCTCCCTGACCGGCACGGGTTGTGAATGATACTTGTCTAGCTCTCTACATTGTATAACCTTTCCTGCCACCGTAGTCTAGTTTGTGCTTAATCTTGGCCGACCATACAACTCGGCATCAAATATATTTGCCATCTACATTGATAACATTAATAATGAGTCAGTTGCTCTAGTAGAATAAATATTAAGCATTGTACCACTTAATAATTATGTTACTACTAACTAGCCATTTTTCTACCACATGTTTCTACCACACATACCATATGTTACTAACTAGCACACATGATACTTCTATGTATCATTTTCCTTCTTTATATTTTCCAACAAAGTGGGATACATAAGAGGAGGAATAGAAAGAGAAGAATAAAACCTAGAAGGAGAAGAAGAAAATTGGAAGCCTTCATCATCTCATCTTCATCATCCAACAATTTCTTCATCAATTGCAAGGTGGGTTCTAGGTAGAAACCATAAGTGTAGAAATTAGAGATTTTAGGTTTTGAGATAAAAATTGAATTGTTAACATGTGATTCTCCCAATACCATGAAAATCTTATGAATGTGTTGTTATTCATGTTGTTTATGCTGAATTGTTGCATTATGTGTTGACATTTTGTTATGGTTGAAACTTATTTAGGGTTGGGTGGAAACCCCCCCCCAGCCCATGGCTATCTTGTTTCTGCTGATGTTGCTGTAAAATTCTGCGGCCGCTAGGTGAGCTTGGGCGAGCCCGTGGCGACCTATTTTCTGATAGCATCGTCGGGCGAGACCTGGCGACCAGAATGCGACCAAGCTCACTAATGGATCGTCGGGTGACCATGATGCGATTTTGATTTTGTCTCCACCTTGCCTGGGGTTCGTCGGGCGAACCAAAGGCAAGCCAGCTTCGCTGGGAGCTCGTCGGGTGATCGTAGCAGAACTTAGAGAGATTGTTTTGTTAGTTGTTTGGATTGTTTCACATGCATGCTTGGCTATGTTATGAGTTACATTATCCTAATTACTATAGGTTCTTTGCATGTTTCTTATATGTAAATGATTGTTTGTGATTCATTGTTAACATGATTGGAAAAACTATAAGAATTGGTGAGGAAACCCTTAATGTCAATTAATGGAACAAATTAGCAAGATAATTAGGACATGATGAATGACATAAATGGAAATGCTTGTGTAAGTGATGCCTAGGTGTGTGTCATTGGCAAGTAGTTGTCTAGTTTAGAGGTGAGGCATTATATGGAACGTGTGATATTGTTGTTGTTATTTCTGTGCTTTTGTGGTTGGCATTTATTTTGCTAAAACTATTCTAGCAGCTAGAAGTTGAAACATGAAGTTCTAATTTGCTACATTCAACATGTCGAATGAAGATGTCCCATACCTGCTCATAGGACATCGTGTTTTGGATTCAGTTTTTAAAGCAGATTCTGTTGCTGTGAATTGTTACTAAATATTCTGTGAATATTTGGTTATCCTATGTGGCATCCAAAGCATTTTTGGATTGTGGTTATATGTTGGTTTTTCGGATTTTCAGCTGTTTCTAATTATGGAGACATATTAGGAAACTTTGGATTGAAGACCTATTTTGTTGGAGTTTATTTTGCAGATTTGTGAGCAGTCTATTTGCTGCATTTTTGAAGCCCAATTCAGTCCAGATTAAATGCTATATATTGACTAATGTAAACCTAGTTTTAGGTGTGGAACTTACTTGTGTTTTGTTAGGGTTTTCGAGTGTATTTTGTGAGCCTAACTGGTATCATTCTGATAATAGTATAAGGACTGGTTTTTGTGTTGTAAGTTCTGTCAGTTACTCATAAGCTTTTAAGCATTGAGTTTCTTGTGTGTCAATTCTCATAAGCTTTGAAGTATTGAGAATTGTGTGTTTTTGAAAGTGTGACTTTCGGTTTGTTACTTGTGTGGAAAGATACCAATCACGGGTTGTGGTTGTAGAGGGATTTGAGGAGGGCCTCATACCTAGGTGAGTCTTAGGTAGAAGTCATAGGAAGGGTAGTGATTAAGTGAGCAGATTATTCGGTAATTGTATGATCTGTGAATTGATACTATCTTATATTGGTTTCGTCCCTGGCTTGGAAGCCCCCAGAGTAGGATTGTTGATCCGAACTGGGTAAACATATCATTGTGTTATTTACTTTCTGCACTGTTATTTTTATTGTTATCTTGTTCATTGTGTTGGATATCAGTGTCTCAACATCTGTGTAGGACATCTGATATTTGTGCCAGAATTTCAGTTGTGAATGCTAAGGTGATGTGATCGCCTTCTGGTTGTCGAATACAACCACAAAGTCCCATGTTCAATCACGTAATCAGAAACAACCATTAATTGTATTGTCCCGAGTCATGATACTTATATAGAGTAATGTTTGGGAAATACACAACCATACTTATTTGACCTGAGTTAAAGTCCCAGAGGCGATGGATCCCTAAGTGGGTTAGAGTCCCATACGGGTAGAGACTTGAAATGGGTTTGGAGTCCCATAGGAAGTGACGATACTTAAGGTTTAGGAGTACTTTAGAATTCGAAGTCCATCAATATGTTAAAGTAAGAGAGACAATGATCTGTGACCCGTGTCGAGAATCTTAGACGTAGGATCGGTTGGGGAAAGATACCTTGGTATGGTTTCAAATTAGTGATGGTTTGAGTTGATGAACTCAAGCAACATGTGTCCATATTGTGCAAATATTGAGAACTCAAGTATTTTCCCCCCTTTGTGACTTGAGCTAGTAAGATGTTTAGGACCTTGTAGAGCTGAGAGAACTCATAAGATAGGGAACTCATTGGGATTATTATCTCACCCCATGTTGTTGATTATTTTTCAGGTAGTTCTGATTCGGCGAAAGGTAAGGACAAAGTAGCATGATGTCCTTACTTATTTGAAATTTTGGATGACTTTTCGTTGTGCAGGTGGTTATTTTAAGATCATTCCATAATGATCTAGTTCTTAGTCTTATTTTGGGCATCTTGTATATATTGTGCCACTGTTAGTCGTTTTATTTTGGGTATGTAGTATGTATAATATGTCACAAGGAACTTATGTATTTCAATACCAAATTTGAAACTATATATAATATGAATATTCTAGACATGTATTATATATGGGTGCTACAAATTCTCTCCATGCTTCAAGGCAAGTGCAAAAGTGTATCACCAACCGTTGAGCCGAAAGTAGGTGTCGAAGAATCATGTCGTTAAAATTCTTTTCCTAGCCTTAAATCTTCCATCTCCCACCTTATGAGCATTTGGTGAATCATTGCATAGATCATTCTCATGTAGTAATCATGTCGTTTCACTCATGCATAACATTCATCTGGCATATCATGAAGCCTTACAAAAAAAAAGACAAAGCTCAACCGCCGACATTTTGGATATAGTAATCATCATTGCATCTCAAACCTGTAGAATATCCATAAAGATAGAACATTATGCCCTGGAAATCCAAACATGCATACAAAGCATAAGCCAGACTCGGTACCTTGTACAAAAGACCCTGTTTTTCTTCCAAACACTTCTCTCTGCTGACCAACACTCATCCGTGTTGATATTCCCTTCTTTTCAGTACTCGTTCGTATTGATTTCCAACACTCGTCTGTGTTAATCATATAGCTTTTCAATACTCGTCCGTGTTGAGCCCTAATATTTGTCCGTGTTGATATTAAAACTCTTCGATACTCGTCCGTATTGGTTCCCAACACTCATCCGTGTTAATATTCCTTTTGCACTTACCTTTTGAAAGTCCTCACTTCCTTTTGCACGAGAAGGTTACCTTTGTTAAAACTTCGCATATTGAGTATAAAGTAAGGGACTGGACAAATGATCTACTCCTTTCTCGATTATTTGGACATCTGACGTAGGTTTGGAAAGTCCAAGTGATTGCCACATTTCGAGAACTTCATCTCCTCTGTTGTGCCTATGAAGTATCATGACGTTCTCTTGCCTTTTGCAAGTTCCCTCGGCCTTTTGCATCAGGAATTCTACTTCTGAAACTCACCCATGTTGGCATTCCTTTTTCCGATACTCATTCGTATTGGTTCCTGACACTCATCTATTTTAACCTTACTTATTTTCAATACTCGTTTGTATCGATTCCAAACACTCATCTGTGTTGATCATATCATTTCGATACTTGTCTATATTGACTCTCAACACTCGGTCTGTAATGACACATCTCCTTTTCAATACTCGTATGTATTGATCCTCAACACTTGTCTGTGTTGTCCAGTCTTTTTCAACGCTCGTCTGTGTTAGTATTCCCTTTTTCAATACTCGTCTGTATTGATACTCAACGCTCATCCATGTTGGCGTTTCTTTTCCAACACTCGTCTATGTTGGTATTACTTTTTCAACGTTCTGGGTTTTTCTTGAGAGAGTTTGAAGAACGAGGAAATAAGTTGCAAGAAAGTCTAAGAATGCGAAAGTTTGCAGGTTGGAGAAAAAGGGTATTTATAGGCGTTTGGAAGATAAAAGGACTGTGAATCCACCGTTAAAATAGATACGGTAGTGGGACGCGTGTCTCCTTTTGAAATTGTTGGATGGTGGTGGTTATGATCAGACTGCAAATGTCTAGTTCCAAGAAAGGTGATGATGAAAACTGACCACAAATACGGCTGAAAAGACGTTTGAAGATTCACCATCATGACATGACGTCATAAGCATGGTGGCGAGAAACTGAATGGTTTCTAGATCGTGGGTTGGTCAGTTATGTTTTTTAGTCGAATGAGCAGGCGTCGAAAATTGTTTATCAAAAAATGACCTTCCTACCAATATTGGCGAAAGGACATTTTTGGGGGGCAATTTGTTAGCTCCTAATTTCGACAATGCGTGATTTCGAATAGATTTGGCTTTTAAAGAAGTTATTCTTTAAAATATAAGCTAAAGAAGAAGGTTTCGACCAAGATGTATTCGACCATATTTGTTGAAAGCCTGAGTCGAAGAGAATCATTTTAAGACTTCAAACATTTCCAAGTCCAAAGCGTCAATTCGACAGGATAAAACTGCTATGGATAATGCGCTGCAGTTACAACTAGATAGTGGAGGGAAGTTCTAATATTTGAATTTGAAAAGAGGACAAGTGGCGAAGATCCAGAAGTTGAAGACATGCAAAGTGCCAAGTGGCGTATTCTAGGACTAAAACCATCAGATGGTGGTTACTTTAGAGTATTATAAATAGGTTAGTTCTAGAGTTAGAATGGTGTGAAAAAATCGTGTTGTACAAGTAACTCTGAAATCACTCAAAGTATCCAGCGTGTAGAGAAAAGAGTGAGGTGAAAATGTACGTGATTGTAATCACCATTTTCTTTTATTGCAATGCCATTTTCTTTGAAGTTTCTGTTTTAGATCCTTTACTTTGAAATCTTTAGATTCAGTCTTTTACTTCTAAAGCATTCTAAGTTATGAAGTTTTACTTTGCAACTTTACATTAAAAAGGCTTTACTCTCAAGCAATTACATTTCTGCAGTTTAAGATCTTTATGCACTTTTTCCAGCATTTAATCCCAGTTTTTATCAAACCTTTACATTCAGTTCTTTTTCTATGATGTGTTGATCGACTTAAACATTTCTTTGATTTCTGTCACTTTCATTTACATTTCAAAACACATTCTTTAATTTATATGCACTGTCGAAATGTATGTTTTGCTTAATTGTGAGGTATTCTAAATACACCCATAGCACATGTCCTAGGATCAATCTGATCGATCTTGTAAGTTACTAGAACTTTGTTGTTTTAGAAGATCAGCGGTTGTTTACTAATTTTCCAGGTAAACAAATTGGTACGCCCAGTGGGACAGTGCTAAACGTGTATTTGGAAGTTTATAACTTTTAAATAACTGTCAAAAGGAAGTTTTATAACTGCCCTTTTTGAATTTTTTCGTTTCATTGGTCGAGATTTTGGTAAACTTTATTGTATGCACTTGAGAAGTGGAAAGGTAGCCAGTTCAAACGAATATAGACCAAAGAGAAGAAACCCGAGGAAAATGGCATCTGGCCAAGGGAATTCAAATCCTAGTTCTGCTGGGACTAATCCTCAACCAAGCAGTTCAAGCGTTCAGAACAGCACCATCAATCCTCAAGAATTACCAAGAAGTACTGTGGCGCCAACTCCAGTTCCTTCGACAGGAGGATCAACAGTGTTAACCATCGTGACAGAGCCAGCGCCTTTGACAGCAGGGCCAGGGGTGACATATGTGAGGCCTTACACTCAGCCAGTCTTGGAGTACATTGGCCCATTAGTGACAAATCCTCAGACTCCACCAGGAGGAAGTTCGACGTATAGGAAGTTTCCTCCCCCAGGATTTTCACAGCCTTTGCCTAGGAACCCAATCTATGGCATGCCAATGGCAATGATGCAGAATTTGTGTACTGCACCCCCAATATTTTCAGAGAATGTGATATCTTCCCCTTTGCAGGAGTCAGGCTCTGGGATTAACATGGGTCGAAACAGCCAGTCCATAGGTTTAGGATTTTCTGCTCAAGGATCCAACTTAACAAATGAATCTGCAGCATATTTGAGGCAACAAATGGATGAAAGCAACATGCAAATGGTACATACTTTATCTCAGACAATGGGAGAGATTTTCTAGCCATTAATCCAGAATACTACTCAAACCAATCAAATGATGACATCCCAGATGGCGCGTATAGCAGAATTCATGGGAATGCCCGCTCCTGTTCAACACCAAAATCAAGGAGTCGAGAGGAGGGAAAACGTTCAACAAGTGAATCCGGTGAATCCAGAGTTGGTCGAACCACCTAGGGAGGAGCCTCCTAGGAATCAAATACCTATATTTGAAGAGGAAGAACCAAGGATGGTGTTAGTAAATAGAATTCAAAATGCTGATCATGTGGTGAATCAGGTTCGACGCAATAATGTAGCAGCAGAGAACAATTTGGCAGCCATGGTCGAGAGAATAATGGCTCGAAATGGCCTGAATATGGGTTTTTCTAGGCCAAACTTCACTTCGCCTATAGTAGACTATATACTCCAAGCTGAACTACCCCCCAGGACAAAAGTACCAAGGTTCACTAAGTTTTCAGAAGATACTACAGAATCTACCGTCGAACATGTGGCGCGCTACCTGATCGAAGCTGGTGAGATTGCAAATGATGAGAGTCTAAGGGTGAAGTATTTCCCTAGTTCCCTTACTAAAAATGCATTTATGTGGTTCACTATGTTACCATCTGGTTCAATTTGTAATTGGACCCAGTTAGAACGTTTGTTCCATGAGCAATTTTACATGGGGCAGACTAAAATCAGTTTGAAAGAATTGGCTAGCATAAAGCGAAAGTTCAATGAGCCAATAGATGATTACTTGAATAGGTTTCGACTACTCAAGGCTAGGTGCTTTACACAAGTGCCTGAACATGAACTTGTCGAAATGGCCGATGGTGGCCTTGATTACTCTATCAGGAAAAAACTAGACACCCAGTATTTGAGGGATATGGCCCAGTTAGCTGACAGAGTTCGACAGCTATAGCGTCTCAAAGATGAGAAAGCTAGGGTGAACAAAAACAAGAAGGTAGCTTACGTCGAATACCAAGAGGGCATCGAAGAATTGTATGACGATCCTGTTAGGTTCGACGAAAGTGAAATAGATCTTGCTGAACTTAAGCAAGGCCCTCCTTATTCTTGTAAATTATTAGTCCCTTCAAATGGGAAAAACCATGTCGAAACCAAAAAGAATGATAGGTTCCCAAAGAAAACATACACTTTCGACATCACTAAATGTGACGAAATTTTTTATTTGTTAGTTAAGGATGGTCAAATACTAGTGCCTCCTGGTGCTAAGATACCACCTTTAGAGCAAAGAAAAAAGAGGCTTTTGTAAATACCATAATTATTTGGGTCATAAAACTTCTCAATGTTTTCTTTTCAGGGATCTGGTGCAGAATGCTATTCAGGAAGGCAGACTCAAATTTGGGGAGAAGACTAAGACCCAGATGAAAATTGATACTAACCCTCTTGAAGTAGTTGAAGCAAATTACACAGATCCCGAAGAGGTTAACATGGTCGAACTAGTTGAGGAATCTGACAGTAACTCAGATAGTGTTAACACCAACGAAGCTCTTGGCAGAAATGCCACAGTGGTGGAGGTTACTGAAGACCTTACCAATGATGTTGTGTTTATTAGAGAAGTCGAGGAAGTGGATGGCTGCCAGCTTGAGCATTTGATATGTATGGCTGCTAAACACTATTTTAGGACATCTTCTGAAGTTCAAAGGTTCGACGCTAAGGCTACAGTCGAGATCCATGCTGAAGCTGAAGCATCAGAATTGCAGATGGTGACAAAAGAGACTGTTGACCATTTCAGACAGATGGATGAGGCTACTGAGGGCCTTGATGTCAACTTCTCCAAAATGCGCTTAAAAGATGAAGTTTACATAAACATGGTTGAAGTGACTAACGGACAAGCCATGGATATTGATGAACAGGTTCGTCAAGAAGACTGCAACAAGCTGGCTTATCCTAGAGAAGATGAAACCATTGTTGATTTTCTCCACAGGTGCCAAGGAAAGAACTCTGAGGTCATGCTGTGCCCTCGATGCAGTGCTATCTTTGACAGAGAAGCTGCTCATAGCCTCCAAGCGGGGAGAGAAGCCAAATCTGGACGTGAGAAAAGAGCTGCTCAAGTGCCAGGGCGTTTCAACCCAAGAAAGGCTACTCAAAAACAATATGGCCAAAGGTCACAAATGCCAAGGGCTAAGCAGGCTACTTTCAAGCCTAGCAGTGATGTACCTACTGGAAAGTGGGTCAAACCAGTTGAAGCAGCAGGAAAAGGGAAACAGAGATGGAAGAATTTCGACGTGGCTAGAGGTTCTTCACTGGAGTACCGGAAAGAATTCAAGTCCTCCAATAAAGATGCCTATATTTCTGAGAATTACAAAGGCAAAAATCCTATGTCCAGGTCCCAGTGGAGAAGGGAACAGAGGCGAAGAAAGGCTTTGAGAGAGGATCAGGCCAAAGACTTGACTGAGACTAGTAGCAATGTTTTACCTTCCAGCAATAAAGGTGTTGGGACGAAAATAAAAAACCAGGTGCCTGTGGGGCGAAGGTTGTTTTCTGACAAGAAAGAAGAAGCCGAGAGGTTTGCAGTCATAGCAGCTGAGGACGAAGATTCGACTCACAATTTTGATTCATACTCTGATGCCTCTTTAAACATCATTGTCAATGTAGTCTCAGTAATGCCAAGAGAATATGATAGGATAACTGAGGTGGAAAACTTGGATGCCAACGCTGAGGCTGAAATGGCAGCACACCAACCTGTGTGCTACTACGTGATGAACAATGGCTGTGTCGAAGAACAGAATGCTTTCTTTGAACGGCCAACTAAGGCCATGAAGGGCATTTGAAACCTCTGTACATTACAGGGAAAGTAGAGAACGTGGCTGTGAATAAAATCTTGGTGGATTGTGGGGCTACAGTCAATTTAATACCACATTTCCTACTAAGAAAGATCGGTAAATTCGACACTGGTCTTAAGCCCCACAACATGGTCCTTTCTAACTATGAAGGGAAAATTGGGACCACTCTTGGTGTTCTGCAGGTTGATTTAACTGTGGGGACGGTGACAACGCCTGCCTTGTTTATGGTAGTCGAAAGCAAAGCTAACTATAACCTTCTGCTGGGGAGAGAATGGATCCATGGTGTTGGAGCAGTACCTTCGTCAATGCACCAGCGGATCACAATCTGGAGGCCTGATGGCATAGTTGAAAAAATTGAAGCTGATCAAGGGTACTTTAAGGTGCCTGTTAATCATGTGATGGTGTCGAGTTTGACAAAAACTTGGCGCATATTGCGCCTTGTACTCCAGCAGAGTTTGATTTCACCCCAGATGACCATGCATTTTGCTCATTATACTTGCACCCAGTTGAGGGATTTCGATGGGACAGAGAGGTCATAAGGGAAGAAGGCAATGTCCCATACTATGGGCTGCCTGAAGTAGACCCCACAGGTTGGGGAAGTGAATTAAGTCACAATGACTGAATTCGACGCACTACAAAGAATTTCGGCCTATGTGGCCGAATCTAAACTACAAGCGGCCTTGGAGGCTGCACACAACCACATAGTTGTCGAAGCCACAACTCAAATTTGTGAAGTAGGCCCTGGTAAAGACTTTGAGCCTGAGCCACCTGATGGGTCTCAAATCGAAGACCAAAATCAATGGCTTGATGCTATTTATGATAATGAGCCTTTGGGTTTCGAAAAGGATCCATTTTCAGACAACATTAAAATGCTGGCGCAAGATCCTTTGGAAGAAATTGACTTGGGTGAAGGGGGAGTAAAAAGGCCTACTTATGTTAGTGCTAATATCGACCCACAACTCAAAGTCGAAATGGTCCAACTACTGAAGGAATTCAAGGATTGCTTCGCTTGGGACTATGACGAAATGCCTGGTTTGAGGAGAGAGCTTGTTGAACATAAGTTGCCAATCATACCTGGGAAAAAACCAGTCAAGCAAAATCCAAGACGGTTTGCCCCAACAATCCTTTCAAAGATCAAAGAGGAAATTGAGAGGTTACTTAGATGCAATTTCATCCGTACAGCTAGGCAGGGGATTTCTTAGGCTTTGTGGTCCACGAGAAGGGGATCGAAATTAACCAGAATAAAACCAAAGCCATTATGGAAGCAAAAGCGCCATCAACAAAGAAGGAATTGCAGTCTCTCTTGGGAAAAATAAATTTCTTGAGGAGGTTTATATCCAACTTGAGTGGGAAAACGCAAGCCTTTTCGCCATTGCTTCGAGCTAGCAAGGATGGGTTCGACTGGGGGCAAGCTCAACAGGAAGCCTTCGATAAGATCAAAGAGTACCTGAGTCACCCCCCAATTCTCTCACCACCTTGTGGCAATAAATGTATGAGATTGTACATAGCTGCATCAGATAGAACTTTAGGGAGCATGTTAGCTCAAGAGGGTGATGATGGTGTCGAAAGGGCCGTCTATTACCTTAGTAGAGTTTTAAATGATGCAGAAACTAGATATAGCATGATTGAAAAATTATGTTTATGTTTGTATTATTCTTGTACAAAATTGAAGCATTGTATAAAACCAGTTGATGTTTATGTTTCTTCTCGTTATGACGTTATTAAACATATGTTGTCCAAACCTATTTTGCATAGTTGAATTGGAAAATGGGCATTAGCATTAAGTGAATATTCTTTAACTTATAAGCCTTTAAAAGTTGTTAAAGGACAAGTAGTGGCAGACTTTATAGTTGACCATTCTACAAATGAGACCCCTCTAAACTATCTTGATATGGAACCTTCAGAGTTATATTTCGACGGGTCGAGCCACAAAGATGGGACAGGCATAGGAGTGCTCGTTATTTCTCCTAATAAAATTCCAACAACACTTAAGTATAAAATTGAAGGCCGTTGTTCTAACAACGAAGCTGAATATGAAGCTTTAATTGCTGGACTTGAAGTATTGTTGGAATTGGGGGCAACTCATGTCGAAATAATGGGAGATTCAGAACTGGTCATAAAACAAGTTACCAAGGAGTACAAGTACATAAAAGAAAACTTGATTATGTACTTTGTAGTTGTGAATCGACTATTGAAAAAGTTCGACGCAGTTAGTTTTTGACACATCCCTAGACTGGAAAACCAGGTAGCTAATGACTTGGCTCAGATTGCATCAGGGTATAAGGTTTCGAAAGACAAATTACAAGATGCAATCGAAGTCGAAGTCAGAGGAAGGGTGGTGTCAGTAGGATTAGCCCCATCAGATTTGGAAGAAACTAAGCTTGGATACGCTGATGAAGATAATTTTGCAATCCTGGAAGTTGATAGCATAACTAACAAGGATTGGAGAAAACCTATATTAGATTATCTAAAAAATACAATATCTTCGACAAAAAGGAAAATCAAGTATCAAGCTTTGAGTTATGTCTTGTTGGGTAATGAATTATTCAAAAAGACTCCTGAGGGAGTATTGCTTAAGTGCCTCAGTGAGGCAGAAGCATACTTGGCCCTTTCAACTGTCCATAGTGGGGCATGTGGGCCACATCAGGTAGGCCATAAAATGAAATGGTTGTTGTTTCGACAAGGCATGTATTGGCCTACCATGTTAAAAGATTTATTGAATTTGCTAAGGGTTGTCATGAATGTCAAGTTCATGCTGGCATTCAACATGTCCCTGCAAGTGAATTACACTCTATAGTGAAACCTTGGCCTTTTAGAGGATGGGCTTTGGATTTGGTTGGAGAAATTCGACCTGCATCATCTAAAAATCATAAGTACATTTTGGTGGGTATTGATTATTTTACCAAATGGGTCGAAGCTATCCCTTTACCAAATGTTGATCAAGAAGATGTGATTGAATTTATCCAGAAACACATCATCTATAGGTTTGGAATCCCAGAGACAATTACAACAGACCAAGGATCAGTCTTCACTGGTCGAAAAATGCAAGAGTTTTCTAAAGAAATGGGATTCAAGCTTATAACATCCACACCTTATTATGCTCAAGCTAATGGCCAAGTCGAAGCGGCAAATAAAGTAGTTATTGGGTTGATAAAAAAGCATGTGGGAAAAGGCCAAGAAATTGGCATAAGACATTGGACCAAATACTTTGGGCATGTCGAACGTCCCCCAAAGAGGCAACTAATACTACCCCATTTCGACTGACTTTCGGTCATGATGCAATTTTGCCTGTAGAAATTTATCTTTAGTCCATAAGGATTCAAAGGCATCATGAGATTCCATCTGAATCTTATTGGAATATGATGCTTGATGAGTTAGTGGATTTAGATGAAGAAAGACTCCATGCATTAGAGTTGCTGAAAAGGCAAAAGAAAAGGGTGGAGAAGTCCTATAATAAAAAGGTCAAGAGTAAAACTTTTTCAGCTGGGGAACTGGTGTGGAAAGTGATCTTGCCTATGGATCGAAAGACCGGATCTTTAGGGAAGTGGTCTCCTAAGTGGGAAGGTCCTTTTCAAATTATTGAGGCATTCAGTAATAATGCTTACGAGGTTTAGGAGATTGAGGGTGATCTAAGAGTCTTGAGGGTAAATGGGAAATATTTGAAAAAATATAAGCCTATTTTGCAAGAGATTCATATTAAGACATAAGTTTTATTCAGATTATAAAAGCCAAAATAGGCCATGTGAAGCCAAAATGGCATACAAAGGAAAGAAAACAAGTACAATAACATGAAACCCATGAGAAAGATCATTCATAGTCTCTCCAATTAATAGAGTTGAGGAAGGCAACATAATCTTCGTCAGCTTCATCATCAGAGTTTTGTGCTTTGGAATGTCCTTTCTTGGGGATCTTCATCTTAGTTTCTCGCTTCTTGGGGCGAGAGGTTGCTCCAGTTGAAGTATCATTATATGCAGTAGTTGTTGCCTCAGCTTTCTTTGTCTCCTCAGCCACCTTCTGGATCACTGCCTTCTTTGAGGAAGTACTCATGCTTGCTTCAATGGGTGCAAAATATGGCTCATATGAAGAGGATTTTATAGAGGCAAAGCCTTGTAAGGATTGGCCAGTCAACAATGGAGACACGTGAAATTGCTCTTGGGAATATATCCTAGGGTTATGCTATTAATATTCCTTTATGGAATAGAAACTTGTGCCGTTGGAACACTAAGCTATTAAAAGCTGCGTTATTTTCATGATTTCCAAGAAAAGAGGCAGAGTACTTTAATTACAAAGATTAGCAAAGTTTAAGAGAAAATGCGCCATGATTTTATCAAAGATTTTGCAAGTCGAAGAGTTAATAGCAAACAGAAGTATTTAGATAAACGCCAGGGGGCATTGAGATTATCTTTACATAGGGCCTCAAAAGGGCCAGCAAACATGATGATCAAAAAGGAACTACAAATAAGAAATCATAGGACAATCAAAAAGGGAGCTTCGACTTCAACTCAAGAAAGTTGACCTTGTGATTCTGAAGGCGTTTCTCACACAGAGCTTTGTTGAGCTTAGTTGCTGAAAGTTCCTTTTCAAGCGTTTGGGCCTTATCAAGGAAGTCTATAGTGAGATTTAGCTCTCTGGCCATTTCAGTATCGTCGAAGTCTTTCAGCTCAAGGTTGCGTTTTTCAGCGTTAGAAATCTTGTTTTGTAGTTCTTCAATTTGTTGCTTCCAGGTATCAATGTCCTTTTGGTTCGACTCCACCCCTGCTTGCCTTTTCTGTTGGTCAATCTCCAGACTTTCGACCTTAGCTTCTGATGCGTGTGCTTCATCCCAAGCTGAATGTTCGAGTCCAGTTGTAACTTAAATGTTGTGTTGAATCTTGGGAAGAAGTTTGAAGTCCTCAGACATCTGATTTATTAAAGCAGTTAACTCCACAAGGAATTCAGACACATCTTTACTAAGAGTCGAAAGGTCCAGTTTTTGGAGGTTATCTTTCAGGAAGAGAGGAGCAGTTCGATCTGAAAGTAAGACATTGTGGATGTCTCCCTTGAAGAATTTGTCTTTGATCTTTTGAAGGATAGGGCTGGCAAAGTCATCTGGAGCTGGACCCCCAGAACTAGTCAAAGTACTAAGGCGGGTACCTGAAGAGTTGTACTTCTTCCCAAGTATCATTCTGGCATACTCTCGAGGATTCGACCATTTGAGGGCAGCCAGTGGGTCTCCAGTGGGGGATCTTCCAGCAGTCGAAGTGAATGTAGGCCTAGGAGTTGGATTGTTGACAGGACCTGTTTCAGCCACAGGTGAGTGGGTCTGATCCTGCTCAGTCCTTCCCCTCTCTTCTTCTTGTTCTTCTTCATTTTCGACCTCCTCTTCTTCCTCTTCAGTTCGCTGACCTTCTATGTCCATGCCAATGGTCTCTGATGGTCGAGAGGTTGTTGATTAGAAACATCATCCTCTTCATGTTCAGAGCCATCGGTTTGGGATTGTTGAGTGTTGGTCCTGGCAGGCGAATTTTTGTTTGTTTCATCTGCTTCAGGAGGAGGAACTGTAAGAGGAGTAGGTTGGTTAATTTCGCTCAGTGAACTATATCTAGAACCAAGGTCAGAGGTAGGGTGATAAGTTGGCTCACCTTGGCTATTCAGGATAGTTGTTGCAAAGTTGAATGAAGTTTGTGGTGGGTTAGAACCACCTACATCAGCCTGAAGATCACAAGTAAGGAGAATAAGATTGAAAGAAATCTGAAAAAGGAATGCAAATACTGAGTAAAGATAGTATGCATACTTGTACAGTTGTGGCATCAAGACTTGAGTTTGCACTCTCAGGATCACCAGCAGTCGTTTTCGATGCAACCCTGGAGAGTTGTTTCTTGACACTCCTATCAGCAGGTGTCTTCTCAAGAAGTCTGGCAGCCTTTGAGGAGGATTGGGTGGTGGCTCCAGAAGCTTTAGTAAGCTTCCTTTTCTTTTTAACCACTACCTCCTCAGGGGATTCATCATCAGCATCTGGAGGGACAACTGCTTGAGCACCTTTCTTGCCCTTTTTTGAAGGCGTTGGAGGTTTTCGAGCAGTCTAAAAGGTGATGCAAATATTAGAAGTTGGTTACACAAGAAGATGTAGGCAAGGGATATAAAATACCTTTGTGCCTTCAGTCTCTTTTTCGACTCCTGCAGCACCCTTCGATTAGCTGGTCTTCCTGGCCATAGCTGAAAGGCAGATGATTATTACAAGATTAATAATTGAGTGGTTGGTTAAAAATCACAAATCGAGAGCTTCAAACCTTCATATATTTCGGATTCGACACGAACATCCTCGACCCCTATATGAAGGTGTCCTTTGAAACTGTCCAGCGTATGTTTAGTCGCAACCACCTGTTGGGCTTTCGGTCGAGACTGTTGTCGAAGAAGTTTTAGGTTCTCACCACAGACAAACCAATTTGGAAATGGGGCGGCAAGTGCCACTCCAAAATCAGCGTTAGGCAGTCGAGGGAACTTTGGAGGAAAGAGTTCAAAAGCCACCTCATAATGCTTCTCAAGAGGAACGTTTGAAGGGATTTTCAACTGATCCATTTTTTGTAGAAATTTCTCCTTTAAAGTGACAGCAGCCTCACGAACGGTTCGACTAATATCATCTGGTCGATAGTCAGTTTCAAAGTACTTTTGGAAGGCCTGAATTTCTTTGACATGAATGAACTTACTCTTCTTGGTCTTCTCCTGCACATCAAGAAAAGCTTGGTCAATTAATGAAGAGAAGGCATCAACATCAAGAAATTGTTCACTATAGTACTTCGACCACCAGTTGTGAAATGGTTTAGTGCACAAAAATGTGGGTCGAAAGTGCACAGGGGAAAGAGTTGCTTTTCTCACGTTCCACCGGTCGAAAGCGATTGCAGCACTTCCCTCATCAAAACTGGCAGTATGAAGGACTACATGGCCTTTCTTCCCATACAGACACTTGGGGAAAATTTGAGCCAACCCAAACTGTCGAGAGACAAGATTTAGTTGGTAAGCAATCAAGGCTGCCATATCTCTTCCAAGATTTAGCCTCTGAATGATAAATCTAGGAATCAAAAAGGCTTCCCAGATTGAAACAGATTCGGCATCGAGTTTTGTGGATGAATCAGGGAATGGACTTGTAAACCACTCAGGTCCACATTTTCTTTCAGTAAAAAGGGCCATACTGGGTGTGAAATCATACCGCTTGGTGAACATCATAATGTAACTAGAGAAGGCTCCTTTGAGAGTTTCCCCATCATCAGTGGGTGTGAGTTTCACCAAGAGAGTACCTTCGACCCTCCTTTCTTTGATTTCAACAGAGTCCTCATCGACTTGCCCTTTTCTGGGAAGGCTAGCTTCAAAAGTTTCATTAAGCCACAATTGAAGCAGCCAGAGGGGGCCATTCAAGTGAACAGTACCCTGGGCCTCCAAATCTTTGAGTCGAGACGCCCCTTCGCTGAGAGACTCATAGAGGTTTGCCAAAATCAACCCACTAAGGCAAACTCCTCTATTTTTGTGAAGTTGGTTGGCCAGAGTGAGATATTTCTTGGCCACCTGCAGGGATTTTGAGCAAAATACATACCTCGACAACCATACGGTGAGGAATGCAATATGTTCCTTTTCAGTTATTTCTTCAGTGTCACGTTTGTGGTAGTTAATGAAGTGGGTGTATGTAAGCTTAGAATCAGAGATCCCTATGGTATCCTCTGCATCAGTTTCAGGATCATATGAAATGCCATCTGGTCGAAGCCCTGCAATGGCAGCCAGATCAAAGAGTGTGGGGGTAAACATCCCATAAGGAAGATGAAAAGTGTAGTGGGTACTATCCCAAAAGTAGAGTGATGCTGCCAGCAGGTTCAAACAATAAGGAATATTGGTCTTCGACAGCATAAGCAGATCATAAATTCCAATGGTTTTCCAATGATCAGCTTTGACCTTTTCCATTCTGGTCAGCTAGAGGTCAAAATCCTATGTGGCATCCAAAGCATTTTTGGATTGTGGTTATATGTTGGTTTTTCGGATTTTCAGCTGTTTCTAATTATGGAGACATATTAGGAAACTTTGGATTGAAGACCTATTTTGTTGGAGTTTATTTTGCAGATTTGTGAGCAGTCTATTTGCTGCGTTTTTTAAGCCCAATTCAGTCCAGATTAAATGCTATATGTAACGACCCAGTTTTCGTGTGCGTTTTATTTAATCGAGTCGTTTGATTATTATATTATTATTTTATTTTATTTTCGAATTTTATCTGAAAATATGTTATTTTTCAATGTTATGGTATTTTATCGGGTTTTGGGATCGTTTGTGAGATATTTGAGTGTGGGGGTATTTTGGTCATTTTAGGATATTTTTTATTAAGCAAGAAAAATAGAAAATAGTAGAGAGAAAAAGAGAAAGAAAGAAAAGGAAAAGAAATAAAAAGGAGAGAAAAGAGAAGAAGAAGAGAAATAGTGGAAAACTTGGAGAAATCAAGAGAAATCAACTTCTAGTATCGATTTAATCGGGTAAGGGTGCGAAATTCAATTGTTGTATACTTGTATATGATTATGTATGTATATTTGTGATGTTTGTTGGATTGAAATGGAAATATTTTAGTAAACCCATTTTTGGTAAAATTGAGTAGAAATTGATTAAATGTGTAGAAATTATGTGTTAAGTGTTCATTCTTGTTGATACATGATAGATACTTGTTATTGGACATTGTATTGGCAATTTTCTGGTGTGTAGGTGATATTTGGAGGGTTTTGGATTGGAACCCGTATGAACAATTATGCAGAAGAATTTTTCTGAGATTTCCGGGTCATACGCGTATGGGGCATGTTCATACGCGTATGAACCTTGGCAATACGCGTATGATGGGCGAGCCATGGGGCCAATACGCGTATGGGTTGCTTGTTTTCTCTGCCATCTGCCCATTTGTGTATGATACGCGTAGCATTTTAGGGCAATACGCGTACGGGCTTGGGCATTACGCGTACGGTCATTTACACGTGAACTTTGGGAAAAATGAGTCTCTGCTCATACGCGTATGGCTCATGGTGGTACGTGTATGAACAGGACTTTTGCAAAATGTGACTTTTCAAAATATCATTTTTCGTTTTCGTTCGTAACTTTTGATCCGTTTATCCGATTTTTACATTCTTGGTATCGTTGCGTAGCTATTGAGCTGTACTTTCCCATTATGATGATTTTGGAATTGTTAGCCGATTTAATTATGTCAGAAAATCGGGAATAGTGTCGTTCGTCGACTTTTGTCGTTATACTTGTACGTAATTGATGTGTATTGTGCAAGGTGCCGTTGTATGATGTAAATGTATGTGTTTAGATGATGTTGTGATGATTTATGGCCGTATGGAAATTAAATGCATTGTTTTGGGCATAAGTGCAAAGTGTGATTTTTGTCGATGTAAATGAATGTTTTCCTGTGTGCATATTAAATGTTGTGGGTCATTGTATGCCAAGCATCATGATATGCATTGTTGAACGTCCTGAGTGACGGTTTGGATTCCAGCGGGAATTTGCTATAACTTCGTGTGCCCATGTGGGGTGTGAACGATGATTATAGACGATCGTGTGCCCATGTGGGGTGTGAGCGATCGGGTCGTGTGCCCGTGTGGGGTGTGAGCGATCCATAAACACCATGTGCCCGTGTGGGGTGTGAGCGGTGGGGAACATCGTAGGCCCGACGGGGAGTTACAGTGATGTAACGAGCGATGGTTCCAGCAGAGTTCCTGAGTGAACTAGTGATGAGAAACAATGGAAGTCGGTACCGCATGTGCATATGCATAGAGTCGTTGTGTCGGTCTCTTGCATTTGTATAAATCATTTATGGTTGATTATGTGTGGATTGTGGATAAATTGCTATATGGATACGTGTTGGTGATGGAAATATGTATTGTGTCTTGTAATGTCTTGTGTTTGCATTATGGCGTGAGTTGTGGTGAGAATTGTATATATGTGTGTATTTTTGTGTTATATATAATTGTATGCAATTATATTATGGTTGTTTTTCTCACCCTTCTGCTGTTTTATAATGCTCTATGAGGCATTGCAGATTAGAGTCGCTGGAGGTATTTTTGTGAAGCCTTGCATCTTCATTCTTTTGTCGGTCGGCTCTGATATGTGACACCGGGTAGTTAGGGAGGCCGTTTGTGATAATTGTATATTATGTATATGTATATCTTTTGGCTTGTGCATGTACAACTTGATGTATGACAAACTTTTCATGATATATGTATGTTATTCAGTTTTAGATTTTCCGCTTTTATTCTAAATTCTGAAATGTGGGTGTAAGGAACTAAGTTCCTCTGTTGATTGCTACCCCACTGTTGCATATCTTTATGGTCAGGTGTTGTATGAATTGTTTCAAATTGATGTGACCCTCCCGGTCTATGCCATGATAATTTAAATATACTCTGACGAAATTTTGAATTTTCTTTTACTGCTTTTTATTATTTGGGGGTATAGATTGGGGGTGTTAAATTAAGTGGTATCAGAGCCAGTTTGTGTCAGTCCGTGCCAGTTGTGTCAATCCGTGTTGGTCGTTGTGGTTGGTTGTGCTGTTTGTTTAACCATATTTTCTGTTATTGGAAATGAACAGAATATGGCTTGTAGGAATGATGCTGCTTTGGCTGCGGCTATGCAAGCTATGGCTCGTGTTGTGTAGGGTGCACCTCATGCTGCGGGTAATGATGAGTTCAGGAAGAACAAACCGCCTGTCTTCAAAGGAAGATATGATTCGGACGGTGCACAGATTTGGTTGAATGAGATCGAAAGGATTTTTCGAGTGATGGATTGTGATGAAGACCAGAAGGTGAGACTAGGTACTCACATGTTATTGGAAGAAGCTGATGATTGGTGGGTTGGTACTCGACGTGTGTTGGAAGCTGCAGAAGAGGAAGAAATTACTTGGGAAGTTTTTAGCCAGGAGTTCTTGAGGAGGTATTTTCCTGAAGAAGTGAGAGGGAAGAAGGAAATTGAGTTCTTGGAGCTAAAGCAAGGTAATATGTATGTAGTTGATTATACTGCTAAGTTTGTGGAACTTGTGCAGTTTTATCCTCATTATGCGGAAGCTACTGCTTAATTCTCTAAGTGTGTGAAGTTTGAGAATGGCTTGCGTCCTGAGATAAAACAGGCGATTGGATATCAGAGGATTCGGAGGTTTTCTGATTTGGTAGATTGTTGTAGGATTTATGAAGAGGACAGTAAGGCTCGTTCTACTCATTACAAGAGTGTGAGCGAGAGGAAAGGGAAGCAACAGTTCTGTGGTGGTCCGTATGTGACACTAGCTGATAAAGGTAAACAAAGAGGGAATTTTGAGAAAAGGTCAGGTGGAGGAGGAATGTCTGGTCCTATGAGGTGTTATAAATGTGGTGAGTTGGGGCATCGTCAGTTTGAGTGCAGGAAAGATTTGAGGAAGTGTACTAATTGTGGGGGTGTAGGACATGTTGCAGCGGATTGTGCCAGGAAGAATGTGGTGAAATGTTACAACTGTGGTGAACCTGGGCATATTAGTACCAAGTGTCCGAAACCGAAACAAGCTCCAGCTGGTGGAAAAGTGTTTGCATTATCGGGAACTCAGACTTCAAGTGCAGATCGTCTGATTCGAGGTACTTGTTTTATTAATAGCACTCCTTTAATTGCTATTATTGATACTGGAGCGACTCATTCGTTTATTTCGTCTGAGTGCGCGAAGCGTTTGAATCTTGTGTTGTCTGTGATGGGTGGTGGAATGGTTATTGATACTCCAGCAATGGGGTCAGTACCTACGTCTTTGGTTTGTATAAGATGTCCTTTGACCATTTATGGTAAAGACTTTGAGATGGATTTAGTGTGTTTGCCGTTGGAGGGTTTAGATGTGGTTTTAGGTATGAATTGGTTGCAATTCAATAGAGTTCATATTGATTGTTATCATAAGCTAGTAAGGTTTCCTTCTCTTGAGGAAGACGAAGACTCGAGTTTCTTATCTACCAACGAGTTGAAGAAACTTTTAGCGGAGGAAGCTCAATTGTTTGGATTGTTTGCATCTTTAACTGTGGATAGTCAAGTTTCACTTGAGGTGTTTCCTGTTGTGTGTGAATTTCTGGAAGTATTTCCTGAGGATATTTCAGACTTGCCGCCGGAGAGAGAGGTGGAGTTTTCTATAGATCTAGTCCCTGGTACTAGACCTGTTTCTATGGCACCTTATCGTATGTCGGCATCGGAGTTGGTGGAGTTAAAGAAACAGTTGAATGAGTTGTTGGAAAAGAGGTTCGTGAGACCAAGTGTTTCTCCTTGGGGTGCTCCAGTTTTATTGGTGAAAAAGAGGGATGGAAGTATGAGGTTATGTATTGATTATCGCCAGTTGAATAAGGTGACGATCAAGAATAAGTATCCTCTTCCAAGGATTGATGATCTGATGGATCAGTTGGTTGGTGCGTGTGTGTTCAGTAAGATTGACTTGAGGTCAGGGTATCATCAGATAAGGGTGAAGGAGGAAGACATTCAGAAAACGGCTTTTAGGACACGATACGGTCATTATGAATATTCGGTGATGCCGTTCGGGGTTTCTAATGCTCCAGGTGTGTTTATGGAATACATGAATCGTATTTTTCACGAGCATCTGGATCGTTTTGTCGTGGTGTTTATTGATGATATCTTAATTTATTCTAAGTCTCGGGAGGAGCATGCAGAACATTTGCGTATTGTTTTGCAGGTTTTGAAGGAGAGGAAGCTTTTTGCTAAACTATCCAAGTGTGAATTCTGGTTATCGGAAGTGAGTTTTCTTGGACACGTAATTTCAGGTAATGGTATTGTTGTGGATCCATCGAAAGTAGAAGCGGTTCTACAATGGGAGGCTCCGAGATCTGTTACTGAAATTCGAAGCTTTTTGGGTTTGGCTGGTTATTATCGGAGGTTTATTGAAGGTTTTTCGAAGCTAGCACTTCCTTTGACCCAGTTGACGTGTAAAGGGCAAGCATTCATTTGGGATATTCGGTGTGAAGAGAGTTTTACTGAGCTGAAGAGAAGATTGACGACAGCTCCGATTTTGATTTTACCGAATCCTAATAAACCATTTGTGGTTTATTGTGATGCAGGAAGGTAAAGTGGTGGCTTATGCTTCAAGGCAGTTAAGAGTTCATGAGAAGAATTATCCTACTCATGATCTTGAGTTAGCGGCTGTGGTTTTTGTGTTGAAGATTTGGAGGCATTATCTCTACGGTGCAAGGTTTGAAGTCTTTAGTGATCATAAAAGTTTGAAATATTTGTTTGATCAGAAAGAGCTAAATATGAGGCAACGTAGATGGTTGGAATTCTTGAAGGACTACGACTTTGGCTTGAATTACCATCCTGGTAAAGCTAACGTGGTAGCCGATGCATTGAGCCGGAAATCGTTACATATGTTCACTTTAATGGTTAAGGAGTGGGAACTTTTGGAATCGTTTAGAGACTTGAGTTTGGTTTGTGAAGTGACGTCGGATAGCGTTAGGCTTGGTATGCTAACGATTACTAATGATTTTCTGATGACGGTTAGTGAGAAGCAAAAGCTGGATGTGAAATTTGTGGATTTGATGTTGGTTGGAGGAAAAGATGCGAATAGTGATTTTCAAGTGGATATTAATGGTGTTTTGAGATTCCGAGGTAGGATTTATATTCCAGATGATGCGGAGTTGAAAAGGATGATTTTGGAGGAAGGACACCGGAGTAATTTGAGTATACATCCGGGAGCGAATAAGATGTACCAAGATTTGAAGAAGATTTTCTGGTGGTCTGGATTGAAAAGAGATGTGGCTCAG
The DNA here is from genome assembly GCA_022829125.1 of Lathyrus tuberosus. Taxonomy (NCBI): domain Eukaryota; kingdom Viridiplantae; phylum Streptophyta; class Magnoliopsida; order Fabales; family Fabaceae; genus Lathyrus; species Lathyrus tuberosus. The sequence goes on from JALAZF010000163.1 coordinate 6,529,761, forward strand.
TTTGTTTATGCATGTTTGACTTGTCAGAAATCGAAGGTGGAACATCTGAGGCCTAGTGGTTTGTTGCAACCATTGGATATTCCGGAGTGGAAATGGGATAGTATTTCGATGGATTTTGTGACAGGGTTACCGAATACTCAGCGAGGGCATAATGCTATTTGGGTGGTTGTTGATAGGCTGACTAAATCGGCTCATTTTATTCCGATTGACATCAGTTTTTCTTTGGAGCGGTTAGCAGAGATTTATATTAGTGTGATTGTGAAGTTACATGGAGTTCCATTGAGTATTGTTTCTGATCGAGATCCTAGATTTACATTGAGATTTTGGGAAAGTTTACAGAAGGCCTTGGGTTCTAAATTGAGATTGAGTTCGGCTTATCATCCGCAGACGGATGGTCAGACGGAGAGGACGATTCAGTCTTTGGAGGATTTGTTGAGAGCGTGTGTTTTGGAACAAGGTGGTGCGTGGGATAGTTATCTTGCATTGATTGAGTTTACGTATAATAACAGTTTCCATTCTAGTATTGGAATGGCACCGTTTGAAGCACTGTATGGGCGAAGGTGTCGAACACCGTTGTGTTGGCATGAATCTGGTGAGAGAACGGTGGTTGGACCAGAATTGGTGCAACAGACGACAGAGAAAGTGAAGTTTATTCGTGAGAAGATGAAAGCTTCTCAGAGTAGACAAAAGAGTTATCATGATCGAAGACGGAAGGATCTTGAGTTTCAAGAAGGCGATCATGTATTTTTTAGGGTTACGCCGGTAACAGGTGTGGGTCATGCTTTGAAATCGAAGAAACTTACTTCTCGGTTTATTGGTCCTTACCAGATATCCGCGAGAGTGGGTGCTGTGGCTTATAGGGTGGCGTTGCCGCCGAATCTGTCAAATTTGCACGATGTGTTTCATGTTTCACAGCTTCGGAAGTATGTTCCGGATCCGTCGCATGTGATTCCGATGGATGAGGTTGAGGTAAGGGAGAACCTTACAGTGGAGGCATTAACAGTTAGGGTTTTGGATCGCAAGGTGAAGCGGTTGAGAGGCAAAGAGATTGCACTTGTGAAAGTGGCGTGGGGTGGCGCTGCTGAGGGTAATTTGACTTGGGAGTTGGAGAGTCGGATGCGGGAGTCGTATCCAGATTTGTTCGTCTCAGGTAATATTTTCGAGGACGAAAATTTCTAAGTGGGGGAGAGTTGTAACGACCCAGTTTTCGTGTGCGTTTTATTTAATCGAGTCGTTTGATTATTATATTATTATTTTATTTTATTTTCGACTTTTATCTGAAAATATGTTATTTTTCAATGTTGTGGTATTTTATCGGGTTTTGGGATCGTTTGTGAGATATTTGAGTGTGGGGGTATTTTGGTCATTTTAGGATAATTTTGATTAAGTAAGAAAAATAGAAAAATAGTAGAGAGAAAAAGAGAAAGAAAGAAAAGGAAAAGAAAGAAAAAGGAGAGAAAAGAGAAGAAGAAGAGAAATAGTGGAAAACTTGGAGAAATCAAGAGAAATCAACTTCTAGTATCGATTTAATCGGGTAAGGGTGCGAATTTCAATTATTGTATACTTGTATATGATTATGTATGTATATTTGTGATGTTTGTTGGATTGAAATGGAAATATTTTAGTAAACCCATTTTTGGTAAAACTGAGTAGAAATTGATTAAATGTGTAGAAATTTATGTGTTAAGTGTTCATTCTTGTTGATACATGATAGATACTTGTTATTGGACATTGTATTGACAATTTTCTGGTGTGTAGGTGAGATTTGGAGGGTTTTGGATTGGAACCCGTATGAACAATTATGCAGAAGAATTTTTCTGAGATTTCCAGGTCATACGCGTATGGGGCATGTTCATACGCGTATGAACCTTGGCAATACGCGTATGGTGGGCGAGCCATAGGGCCAATACGCGTATGGGTTGCTTGTTTTCTCGGCCATCTGCCCATTTACGTATGATACGCGTAGCATTTTAGGGCAATACGCGTACGGGCTTGGGCATTACGCGTACGGTCATTTACACGTGAACTTTGGGAAAAATGAGTCTCTGCTCATACGCGTATGGCTCATGGTGGTACGCGTATGAACAGGACTTTTGCAAAATGTGACTTTTCAAAATATCGTTTTTCATTTTTGTTCGTAACTTTTGATCCGTTTATCCGATTTTTACATTCTTGGTATCATTGCGTAGCTATTGAGCTGTACTTTCCCATTATGATGATTTTGGAATTGTTAGCCGATTTAATTATGTCGAAAAATTGGGAATAGTGTCGGTTGTCGACTTTTGTCGTTATACTTGTACGTAATTGATGTGTATTGTGCAAGGTGTTGTTGTATGATGTAAATGTATGTGTTTAGATGATGTTGTGATGATTTATGGCCGTATGGAAATTAAATGCATTGTTTTGGGCATAAGTGCAAAGTGTGATTTTTGTCGATGTAAATGAATGTTTTCCTGTGTGCATATTAAATGTTGTGGGTCATTGTATGCCAAGCATCATGATATGTATTGTTGAACGTCCTGAGTGACGGTTTGGATTCCAGTGGGAATTCGCTATAACTTCGTGTGCCCATGTGGGGTGTGAGCGATGATAATAGACGATCGTGTGCCCATGTGGGGTGTGAGCGATCGGGTCGTGTGCCCGTGTGGGGTGTGAGCGATCCATAAACACCGTGTGCCCGTGTGGGGTGTAAGCGGTGGGGAACATCGTAGGCCCGACGGGGAGTTACAGTGATGTAACGAGCGATGGTTCCAGCAGAGTTCCTGAGTGAACTAGTGATGAGAAACAATGGAAGTCGGTACCGCATGTGCATATGCATAGAGTCGTTGTGTCGGTCTCTTGCATTTGCATAAATCATTTATGGTTGATTATGTGTGGATTGTGGATAAATTGCTATATGGATACGTGTTGGTGATGGAAATATGTATTGTGTCTTGTAATGTCTTGTGTTTGCATTATGGCGTGAGTTGTGGTGAGAATTGTATATATGTGTGTATTTTTGTATTATATATAATTGTATGCAATTATATTATGGTTGTTTTTCTCACCCTTCTGCTGTTTTATAATGCTCTATGAGGCATTGCAGATTAGAGTCGCTGGAGGTATTTTTGTGAAGCCTTGCGTCTTCATTCTTTTGTCGGTCGGCTCTGATATGTGACACCGGGTAGTTAGGGAGGCCGTTTGTGATAATTGTATATTATGTATATGTATATCTTTTGGCTTGTGCATGTATAACTTGATGTATGACAAACTTTTCATGATATATGTATATGTATGTTATTCAGTTTTAGATTTTCCGCTTTTATTCTAAATTCTGAAATGTGGGTGTAAGGAACTAAGTTCCTCTGTTGATTGCTACCCCACTGTTGCATATCTTTATGGGCAGGTGTTGTATGAATTGTTTCAAATTGATGTGACCCTCCTGGTCTATGCCATGATAATTTAAATATACTCTGACGAAATTTTGAATTTTCTTTTACTGCTTTTTATTATTTGGGGGTATAGATTGGGGGTGTTACATTATATATTGACTTATGTAAACCTAGTTTTAGGTGTGGAACTTACTTGTGTTTTGTTAGGGTTTTCGAGTGTATTTTGTGAGCCTAACTGGTATCATTCTGATAATAGTATACGGACTGGTTTTTGTGTTGTAAGTTCTGTCAGTTACTCATAAGCTTTTAAGCATTGAGTTTCTTGTGTGTCAATTCTCATAAGCTTTGAAGTATTGAGAATTGTGTGTTTTTGAAAGTGTGACTTTCGGTTTGTTACTTGTGTGGAAAGATACCAATCACGGGTTGTGGTTGTAGAGGGATTTGAGGAGGGCCTCATACCTAGGTGAGTCTTAGGTTGAAGTCATAGGAAGGGTAGTGATTAAGTGAGCAGATTATTCGGTAATTGTATGATCTGTGAATTGAAACTATCGTATATTGGTTTCGTCCCTGGCTTGGTAGCCCCCAGAGTAGGATTGTTGGTCCGAACTGGGTAAACAGATCACTGTGTTATTTACTTTCTGCACTGTTATTTTTATTGTTATCTTGTTCATTGTGTTGGATATCAGTGTCTCAACATCTGTGTAGGACATCTGATATCTGTGCCAGAATTTCAGTTGTGAATGCTAAGGTGATGTGATCGCCTTCTGGTTGTCGAATACAACCACAAAGTCCCATGTTCAATCATGTAATCAGAAACAACCATTAATTGTATTGTCCCGAGTCATGATACTTATATAGAGTAATGTTTGGGAAATACACAACCATACTTATTTGACCTGAGTTAAAGTCCCAGAGGCGATGGATCCCTAAGTGGGTTAGAGTCCCATACGGGTAGAGACTTGAAATAGGTTTGGAGTCCCATAGAAAGTGACGATACTTAAGGTTTAGGAGTACTTTAGAATCCGAAGTCCATCAATATGTTAAAGTATGAGAGACAAGGATCTGTGACCCGTGTCGAGAATCTTAGACGTAGGATCGGTTGGGGAAAGATGCCTTGGTATGGTTTCTAATTAGTGATGGTTTGAGTTGATGAACTCAAGCAACATGTGTCCATATTGTGCAAATATTGAGAACTCAAGTTTTTTCCCCCCTTTGTGACTTGAGCTAGTAAGATGTTTAGGACCTTGTAGAGCTGAGAGAACTCATAAGATAGGGAACTCACTGGGATTGTTATCTCACCCCATGTTGTTGATTATTTTTCAGGTAGTTCTGATTCGGCGAAAGGTAAGGACAAAGTAGCATGATGTCCTTACTTATTTGAAATTTTGGATGACTTTCCGTTGTGCAGGCGGTTATTTTAAGATCATTCCATAATGATCTAGTTCTTAGTCTTATTTTGGGCATCTTGTATATATTGTGCCACTGTTAGTCGTTTTATTTTGGGTATGTAGTATGTATAATATGTCACAAGGAACTTATGTATTTCAATACCAAATTTGAAACTATATATAATATGTATATTCTAGACATGTATTATATATGGGTGCTACAAATTCTCTCCATGCTTCAAGACAAGTGCAAAAGTGTATCACCAACCGTTGAGCCGAAAGTAGGTGTCGAAGAATCATGTCGTTAAAATTCTTTTCCTAGCCTTAAATCTTCCATCTCCCACCTTATGAGCATTTGGTGAATCATTGCATAGATCATTCTCATGCAGTAATCATGTCGTTTCACTCATGCATAACATTCATTTGGCATATCATGAAGCCTTGCAAAAAAAAAGACAAAGCTCAACCGCCGACATTTTGCATATAGTAATCATCATTGCATCTCAAACCTGTAGAATATCCATCAAGATAGAACATTATGCCCTGCAAATCCAAACATGCATACAAAGCATAAGCCAGACTGGGTACCTTGTACAAAAGACCCTGTTTTTCTTCCAAACACTTCTCTCTGCTGACCAACACTCATCCGTGTTGATATTCCCTTCTTTTCAGTACTCGTTCGTATTGATTTCCAACACTCGTCCGTGTTAATCATATAGCTTTTCAATACTCGTCCGTGTTGAGCCCTAACATTTGTCCGTGTTGATATTAAAACTCTTCGATACTCGTCCGTATTGGTTCCCAACACTCATCCGTGTTAATATTCCTTTTGCACTTACCTTTTGAAAGTCCTCACTTCCTTTTGCACGAGAAGGTTACCTTTGTTAAAACTTCGCATATTGAGTATAAAGTAAGGGACTGGACAAATGATCTACTCCTTTCTCGATTATTTGGACATCTGACGTAGGTTTGGAAAGTCCAAGTGATTGCCACATTTCGAGAACTTCATCTCCTCTGTTGTGCCTATGAAGTATCATGACGTTCTCTTGCCTTTTGCAAGTTCCCTCGGCCTTTTGCATCAGGAATTCTACTTCTGAAACTCACCCATGTTGGCATTCCTTTTTTCGATACTCATTTGTATTGGTCCCTGACACTCATCTGTTTTAACCTTACTTATTTTCAATACTCGTTTGTATCGATTCCAAACACTCATCTGTGTTGATCATATCATTTTGATACTTGTCTGTATTGACTCTCAACACTCGGTCTGTAATGACACATCTCCTTTTCAATACTCGTATGTATTGATCCTCAACACTTGTCTGTGTTGGCCAGTCTTTTTCAACGCTCGTCTGTGTTAGTATTCCCTTTTTCAATACTCGTCTGTATTGATACTCAACACTCATCCATATTGGCGTTTCTTTTCCAACGCTCGTCTATGTTGGTATTACTTTTTCAACGTTCTGGGTTTTTCTTGAGAGAGTTTGAAGAACGAGGAAATAAGTTGCAAGAAAGTCTAAGAATGCGAAAGTTTGAAGGTTGGAGAAAAAGGGTATTTATAGGCGTTTGGAAGATAAAAGGACTGTGAATCCACCGTTAAAATAGATACGGTAGTGGGACGCGTGTCTCCTTTTGAAATTGTTGGATGGTGGTGGTTATGATCAGACTGCAAATGTCTAGTTCCAAGAAAGGTGATGATGAAAACTGACCACAAATACGGCTGAAAAGACGTTTGAAGATTCACCATCATGACATGACGTCATAAGCATGGTGGCGAGAAACTAAATGGTTTCAAGATCGTGGGTTGGTCAGTTATGTTTTTTAGTCGAATGAGCAGGCGTCGAAAATTGTTTATCAAAAAATGACCTTCCTACCAATACTGGCGAAAGGACATTTTTGGGGGGCAATTTGTTAGCTCCTAATTTCGACGCTGCGTGATTTCAAATAGATTTGGCTTTTAAAGAAGTTATTCTTTAAAATATAAGCTAAAGAAGAAGGTTTCGACCAAGATGTATTCGACCATATTTGTTGAAAGCCTGAGTCGAAGAGAATGATTTTAAGACTTCAAACATTTCCAAGTCCAAAGCGTCAATTCGACAGGATAAAACTGCTATGGATAATGCGCTGCAGTTACAACTAGATAGTGGAGAGAAGTTTTACTATTTGAATTTGAAAAAAGGACAAGTGGCGAAGATCCAGAAGTTGAAGACATGCAAAGTGCCAAGTGGCGTATTCTAGGAGTAAAACCGTCAGATGGTGGTTACTTTAGAGTATTATAAATAGGTTAGTTCTAGAGTTAGAATGGTGTGAAAAAATCGTGTTGTACAAGTAACTCTGAAATCACTCAAAGTATCCAGCGTGTAGAGAAAAGAGTGAGCCGAGAATGTACGTGATTGTAACCACCATTTTCTTTTATTGCAATGCCATTTTCTTTGAAGTTTCTGTTTTAGATCCTTTACTTTGAAATCTTTAGATTCAGTCATTTACTTCTAAAGCATTCTACGTTATGAAGTCTTACTTTGCAACTTTACATTAAAAAGGCTTTACTCTCAAGCAATTACATTTCTGCAGTTTAAGATCTTTATGCACTTTTTCCAGCATTTAATCCCAGTTTTTATCAAACCTTTACATTCAGTTCTTTTTCTTTGATGTGTTGTTCGACTTAAACATTTTTTTGATTTCTGTCACTTTCATTTACATTTCAAAACACGTTCTTTTATTTATATGCACTGTCGAAATGTATGCTTTGCTTAATTGTGAGGTATTCTAAATACACCCATAGCACATGTCCTAGGATCAATCTGATCGATCCTGTAAGTTACTAGAACTTTGTTGTTTTAGAAGATCAGCGGTTGTTTACCAATTTTCCAGGTAAACAGTGCTGACAGCCTCTTTTTCAATACTCGTCCGTGTTAATTCTCAACACTCGTTCGTGTTGACATCCTCTCTTCAGTACTCATCCGTATTAATTTCCAACACTCATACATGTTGATCTTACCTTTTTAGTATTAGTCTGTATTGATTTCCATCACTCGTTTGTGTTGATCTTACCTTTTGCAACACTCGTCTGTATTGATTTTCAACACTCGTTTGTGTTGACATTACCTTCTCAGTACTCGTCCGTACTGATTCCCAACATTCGTTCATGCTAATCTTACAGTTTCAATACTCGTCCGTATTGACTTCTGACACTCGTATGTGTTAACCACTTTTCATCACTCAACCGTGCCGACATAGTTTCCCAAACGGTTATTTCAGTCAATCCCCCAGTGGATGAGCCTCCGAAAGCCTACCTACCATTCCATATCTCCAACAAGATAAATTATCATTAAACACATATTGCATTCCAATTCTTTCACATGTTAAAATTTGGGTCTTCTTTATATTTAACTACCTTCTACCATGATCATATGAACAATGTCATTCTTCATATCCTCTAGTTCAAAATAGTTAAATAGGGGCAGCTGTCATACCCTAAATTTTATTCTGAGTTTTTTTCATTGACACCAACACGACATGATCATTCCATTTGATCATACATTCCATCATTCATTTAATTACATCATTGTTAGAACTTTTACTCTCTGTATCATCATCATCATTCATCAACACATTTCCAAATAAAAGTCAAAAAGAAAAGGTGTGTCTCAATTGGCTTTTATTGCTAGTTCATTTGCATTATTTACATTTTTGCATTTTTTATTTATTACCATCTTATATCAAAGTCGATTGAACTTCCATATTCAATATTTGAACTTGCATTTCAAATATTAAATTTGTATGGTTTTAATTAACTCTTTACTAAAATAAAATATGGAAAAAAATTGCATTTTAATTATTTTTACACATACATCATATACATCACACACCATATACATATGGTGTCATGATAAAACAACTAAGTCAGTTAAATGCTTTAATATTGTCTTCAGCCAACTTTGACTTATCCTCAACACATTTGGCTACTTTGCAATACAAATAGCTATCATCTACAATCTTCACTAGTACAGGAAAATGCCATGAATTGACTCACATGGCAATTAAATTGATATCCATATTGTCAACCCGATTAACATTGAATTTCACTTTTGCCCTGCTGTAACTGCGAAAGAGACTAAATTGTGGCTTTCCCAAATCTCCTGGCTTGAGATCACCAACAAACTTTGTCAAAATTAGGCCTGACACCACAAACAGGTTCATTCGCAAAACCATTACTCTGGCATGGAATTTTAGTAGCTTGTTGTATATATGAACCGATCTTGGATTCAGCTGCACCTAAGGAGAACTTTGGCTTCTTACCTTCCTTTACTTTGGGTAAGCTAGTCTCCAAAACAGTTCTCAGCTCATCAATCATAATGTCTTCAGAGACGACATTAATTTGTTCTAGGCCTTCAAGAGAAGAGGTGAAAGGGTTGAAAGAGTGAAGCTTAACGACCTTGCCGAACCTGGTCAAATCGGAAACGGAGTTCCGAACAGCTTCAGTGTTTTGTCCAATTTCGTCGTCTTCATGAGCCTCGAACAAGGCGTAGACAGCAGCGGTTTCATGGAGAAGGAAGAGAGCCATTTGGATAGCTGCAGCCAAGTTCTTCGAAAGCCAGGCAGACAGCTCCTCCCAGCCATCTCGGTTTAATGGCAAATGTTGTTACAGCTGTACATAATGGTGCAGGCCAAATAGGATGCAGACACTATCTTAGGATTCCAAGACCAAACACTTCCTTGCACCATAAGTTCTCTGAATTAAATCAAGTTCAGTCCAGAAAATATGGAGTTTAATCCTATCGATCAAAATGACAACAAACTCAAAGCATCAAATAATATCTAAGGATTCCAAGACCAAACACTTCCTTGCACCATAAGTTCTCTGCATTAAATCAAGTTCAGTCCAGAAAATATGGAGTTTAATCCAATTGATCAAAATGACAACAAAGTCAAACTCAAAGCATCAGATAATATCAAGGATACACGGTTTAATTCTAATAAGGGACGATGGTCATACGAATACAATTACACAGTTGAAGATGTTTCGTGTAATATTTCTTCAGTGATAGGTGATGGACGAGAAACTAAAACATCTTCTGAGTTGGTTGGAAAACCGAACAGGATCCGCTGTCAATGGAATATTCTTTGGATTCAGAATGGCGGTTACAGCTGGCTCCTGATGTGTGCAGATTTTCCTGAGCAAACTTACAAGTCAATGCATATTATTCTATTGGTTACGAAGTATCCACTCAAATCTTCTCGTGAGGACTGTCTGGATTTATATTTGTGTTCAACAGCGGTTAGTGGTGGTGTTGGTGTATCGCATAGCAGTGATGCCTTTTTATGCATTCGGTTTCGGTGCCGAAGAATCAACAGAAGAGAAGTCTAATATTTTAACCTTGACAAAGCGAACTCAAAATACAAAACCTTTTTCTTAAAAGAAATCAAGTAGATCAAGGCGACCTCGTGTGAAGAAGTCACACAATAGTAAAGCTATTGCTTATCCTGGGCATCCATCAACCAGTAGTTTCCCAGATATTGCAGTCATAGACCACTTGAAGCAGCAAGCTAAAACAATAGAGGACGGTCAAAGTTATTTGTCTCAAGTGGTTTGCCTTCAAAGTGATTCCCTGGATGGGGTTGTGCATACGAATAACCTTTTTCGCAAAATCCACTTGAAGGAGAAAGAGGGAGAAACATTTTAAATCAATCTGATTCAAAAGAGCTATCTTCAATGGTTGACATGGTTGATCAACCTCATGTTGGCAGCTTTCTATCCAGTCAAATGAATTTAGAATGCAAATTCCCACCATTGTACCAAAGAGTATTGACAGCTTTGATCATTGACGAAATTGTTGGATATGAAAACACATATTTTCTGCATGAAAGAGATGACCCTCATGTTGGATTATACACTGACACAGTTTCCTGTAATGGGAATGCTACCTTTACATGTGATGAAATTCCTACGGAGGGAATGCTACAAAGTCACGGTTAAGAGCGTCGGCATACAAAATGGTGAATGAAATAGTAAAGTGTTCCTTTGGTTTTACAACTAGTTCTGTCATCATGATGGAGCTACACAAAATGTCTGGAAGCACAAATTCTTTCATCCAATGCAAGAGGAAAACAGTTGCAGCTGCTTGCATCAAACTCTTTTTGAAGACTTTGAAACATAGCTATTGTATCAAACGTTCACCTTCATAGCCTTTGTAAATTGATCATAGCATGCTTAATCCATTCAACCTGATTCTACTGCTCTGAAATCCTTTTTGAAAAGCATGTGATTGCAATTCGGTCAACATTCCCGGCGGCACTACACCAAATCCATAAGCATCACTTTTCACTTACAAATGACCTGTTAAACAACATCACACAATCCATATTTCAAAAAAGAAACGAAGCAGCACAAGGATATAATTAAAGGAGATCAAGTTGATATGTTGGTAGGACTCACTGGTCATACTATGCGCAATAAGCTGGGAATGACGGCATGTCTACCTGCTTCAATTCAGATGACTTGGATTGGTTATCCCATGCTACAAGGCTGCCTTCAATTTAACAAAATACGCACTTTTTAACAGCTCACAATCCAACTAACATAACAGAAATTGAATCCATTCACTATAACAACTTCTAACTGAATTTTAAACTAACTTCTTCTATAACAGACCTAACAGTTTCTTTAACACGTTAACATTTCTTCACTTTGAACTAACCGAATTTCAATAACGGTTAACTTCTAACATCACATTACTATCTAACTGCACTATAACTATAATAGAATGATTTAACTAAATCACAATTAGATAACTAACTTCATCCCTTAACTAACTAATCCATTGTAATTACTTAATTAACTTTAACTGAACCATTTAACAGTGTGAATTTCCCAACTGAATTGCACATTCCAAACTCTGTTAGTTCTAGATCCTTTAAATTCATCTTCACATCACAATTTCTGATTCATCATTCATTTTTCCAGAATTTCACCAATCACTCTCAAATCCCCTCTGTTTTCCACTCCCTGAATTGATCATAGTCGGACTTTCTCAACTGCAATCAACAACAGCAAGAACACAACAACACCTTCACCCTACAGAATATTGAAGAGTAGAAGAAGAGAAGAAAGGATCCAAGAGAGTCGAATTCACGTTTATCTGAGGATTGTGCGCAACTTCTTCACCTTCATCTTCAATTTCGAATTCAACGTTCACCGAGGAGCTTCTCCTCCTCGTAGGTAGGATTTCGCTTCCGTTATGTTTCGTTTTCATTGCTGCCATGTAATCTGAAGTACGTCGAAGCAAAGCCCTCACACCTTGGGCTTTGATTCCACTTTGCTCTGGTTTAATTTTTGTTTTAGCAACTTAGGGTTCTTGTATGATTTTGCTTCGGTTAGGATGAGTTGGTGAGAATCTCAAGAAATTGATGCTGGATTAGGATAGAACAAGGCGAGACGAGGAGGATAGTGTAAGATTTGTATGATTTAAGTATCCGCCGCCGCCAGTGGTGAATTCCGGCGCGGCGGAGCAGAGAGTTTCGACCATGTGTTGTTTTGTAAACAGGAATTGAGAAGCAAGTTTGAATCTAGGAGCTCAGACCCCTCCCTCTCTTCACGTTGCAAAGAAGATTGACTATGGGGCCAGATCCCTGTGCCCCATACACCCATAGTTTCCACGCGCACCTCCTTCTGAGTGCTTGTTGAGATCCGTTGGGCTTGTGTCTCCAAAGCCCAAACAAATTTCTCCACACATCCTGATCAACAGTGCACCCCTTTGCATTTTCTTAGTTTCGTTTTTTCTTTTATTCATTTTATTACTTTTTTTTTTTCTTTCTTAGTACTCTTTTTAATAAATCTTTTATCACATACGGCACGTGAGAAGTTCTTAGAAAAATAAGATTGTGACTTTATGCTTTTTGATCTTAATTCATATTTTGTGAATAATAGAAATAATGCATTTAGTTAGAATTAATCACTATTTTTTAGGATTGTCTTTAATTAGATTTTTAACCAATGACATAACCATGTTCCCATAGTTCTAGGTTAACTTAAGGTTTGAACATAGATTTTTCTTAGAATTTAGGTCTTTGAATCTCTTGTGCTTAATTTACAATTGGACTTCACCCTGTTGATTAAGTTTATTAAAGATTTCTTTTGTTAACTAAATCCTTTGACATGTGCTTCTTTCTTCTGTCTAATCAAGTGATCAAACGTCTCTTGATCACTTGATGAGACTAATCCCCTGTGCTGGAGCTACTTTGGATCACTCAAGCATTCAAATCAATATATATCAGACATACATTGCAGACAGACTAGAGACTGAATTATTGTCAAGCACAACAAAGGTTCCTCAACACTTATCAGTTCTGACGCGAATTGTGCGCCACAATCCTTGAGCAACGGAGAATGATGAGAGGGACTATTCCTATCCTTGTCTAGAGTACCTTTGAGTACGGGGCGTATGCCCTAGTTATTCAAAGTATTCGCCTTCGTTCATAGACTTTAGTGTGATTCAAGTCTAACAATTGATAAGTCTTCTTCTCCATGTTCAATAGACAACACTGCAACAATCAACATCAACAATACTATTCTTTGTGGACCAAACAATCTTCTTTGGCATCCATACCTTCTATGGGTCAGAACCTCATGGTCAAGCACCCACCTCTGAATCAAATCTTCATGCAATTCCCTGTGGAGCTTCATGCTCTGGCAATCTTTAACTTTCTTTTTTCCACTTAGAGCCTCATGCTCTGGCCACTTTCTTCCCTTTCTTGTTCAATCAACTCTTTAATTCTTTTGACACCAAAACCTTTTGCAAAACAATTATTTATTTTCATAAACTAACTTTTATAATATGTTTCTTAGCAGACAGACTAAAAGCTTAGAGCATCCGAACGAGGATCAAATAAGCTAACGTCTACACACTTCTAGGATACGATTATAATTGTTCCCTAAAAACAACCAACACGATTAGTTCCACTAACTACGAAGCTCTGATTTTATCATTGCACTATGAGGATACGTAGGCAAAAGATTGTGAGATCTTGGCGGGCAACCTTTTTTATTTCTACTCCAAACTACGGAGCTCTAATTTCCTCATTGCCCTATGAGGATACGTAGGCACGAGTGCCCCAATCCTCCGCGAGCACTCTAATTATAAACTTTTTTTTTCCTTTTCGCAAGTAATCTTTAGATAGTAACACCCATCGAGCGTGCAGTGCGCTCAGGTATTTATTGCGCCGCGACACTATGATAACATTTCTATTTTTGGTTTAAGTGGTGATAAATCTATAAAATCGCCTTGCTAGAGCACATGCGTGTGCAACATTCGGGAGCACCAAAAATATATGTCACGTAAAAGTGTCGTTTTTTAAGTAACTCAAGATTTTGTGGTTGCATTGTATCCTTCATCTTTCATGTTCATTGTTTATGATATTGGCATAATTTGTGGCAACCATGTTATATTGTTGCTTTAAGTGCTTTTATTTATGTTTATGCATTTTCAATATTTACATCATTCTATGTGAATGTTGTTTTATTTATGATCTTATATTTGCAAATGCCTATGTGTGTTATATTAGTATATGTGCAATATAAGATACTTCTCATGATTTGTTTTGTCTCTTTTTGATGTTGTCAAAAGGGGAGAAGCATCTATAAGATGAAGTTGGGATGCATACATTCAGGGGGAGCCTTCATGAAGACACGAAACACGTCGTATCAAGTTTTGTCATCTTCAAAAGGGGGAGTATGTGAGTGCAACATTCCGTTAGATGTATTTTGTATGAAGTCAAAACTAGGATACTTTAGTGTTTATGTATATTAGATGGTAACCTCTGGCTCTTAATGTGCATCTTAGCATTACGAAGCATAAAAATTTTTTGAAAATCATTAAGAAAAGGTTCATGCATTTGGAAAATATTTAGGAAAGGTGTCATGTATTAAAAACATTTTTTTTTGTGAAAAAAAGCTTTATGTGTTGACACATACATGTCATAGGTCGACACATGTGGTCCATTTTTAAAGCCTGTAGCTTTTGTTTGATGTGATGCCTTTATGAGTCGACTCATAGAAGAAAATTTTCTCTATACGCCGACACATACGATTTTCAGGTCGGCACATGTAACCCGTTTTTAAAGCCTATAGTCTCTGTTTGATGTGCTGACTGAATAGGTTGGCACATGACCTTTACAGATCAACACACGACCTTTACAGGTCGGCTCATGCATCAAATAGGTTGACCTATGACTTATATAGGTCGACACATTCACTAAAAATATTGAAATTTTGCATTGTTTTCTAAACTTATTGCATTTCTTTTTCCATCTAACTTGCACACATATATATACTTCATACATGCATCATTTCTTTAAATGAATTTTTGAAAATCATAAATGAAACCTGGAACATACAAAGAGTCTTCTTCATCTTCAACCTTGATTTTATGCATACACATAAACAAAGTACACATAATCATTCATTGTCTGGGTGCCATCAAGAATCAAGTTGATAACGTCCAATTTAGCTTGTGGTATTGTAAATTGGGGTTGAGATCTTTGGGGGGTTTCAAATATGAAAACCAAGGTTTGGTTTTCCTTCAAGAACAATTAGGGATTTGAATGTTTTGGATAAGATTACGCATATTTGGATTCGATCGAGTGAAGGCTTTGAAGAATGTAGGGTTCTTGCAAAGGAGTGGCATGAGACAGTTTTCATACCCCAAATTTGTCCTACATGTGTATATCCATCCACTAGCAATTATTCAGAAAAAAAAAGAAGTGTTGTTTCTGCTTGAGGTGTTATTGAGTTGAATTGTATTTCAGACAAGATAGTGTTTCATGATCAGGTCAGGGTGTGTGATTCAAGTAATGTGTGTTTGAAGCCTCAACTAGGTTTTGTGCTAGTGCAAGTCAGTTGCTGTATGGTTCAGGTTATCAGGTCATGATAGGTCAAATGCTTCATCAAGAAGTGGCTCATTTTCAATTGGGGTTGTCGTGCAGTGAAGTTCATCAAGGTTGATTTGTGATTCAAAGTTTTAGAGGCTGAGATTGATTCATAAGTTTCTCAAGGCAAGTCCATTTCCCGTACCTAGTTATCAACCTATATTCATTTCTAGTTCCATCCATTATTGTTCAACCCAAGTTCAATTTCCACCTAAAGTCAATAACAATTTCTTTTATCCATATTTTCCTAATCCATTCCCAAATCCACTCCTTTCAATTCAAATCATTTCCATAACCAATTTAAATTCAAATCCCTCCTTTATCCATAATCCATTTCCTTAATCCATTTTATTTAATTTAAATCCAATGTAAAAGTCCGCATTTTTAATCCATCTTTATCCATGTATTTATTTCATTATTCAAATACCATGTCTATATCCATTTAATAATCCATTGAACCACATCCATATGTCATTATCTAAATCATTTCATTCACTATCCGTTTTTCTTTTATTTTTTCCAAACTAATACTCATTTATACATTACCCAAATAAAAACCATTATCTATACACAATTGCAAATTCAAGCTGCAAGATCTATAGCCCATTGATCATTTGGTTTTATAAATTACAAAATAGAGAAACAAGCCCATTAGCAAAAATTTCGAAGCCCAAAAGAAACATGTTGCAGTAAAAACTTTTTTACAACAGAGTTACAACCTCCAACAAGCCTCCACACTGCAATACGCTGCAAACATTACTGTACCTGCCGCGATTTTCTTCTCACGCAAAGCACAAACCAAGAAACTCCAACAGCGACAATGTGACCTACCAGCCAACACACCATGCTACACACCAAGACAAAACGAAGGTACAAGCCATGCGCGACTGACCTGCTACCACTCCTGCTGTCCAAACGTACCACCCTGCAAACATGAAAACAACTTCACCCTGCTATCACTGCTCTCTATAACAGCAACGTTACAACAACAACCTGCAACATTACAATGTCAAACCTGTAGCAACAATGACAATACAACCATAACAAGACAAAGAACCCTATGGACAAGTTTGAGAGTTTAATTTAAAAGGAGAGAGAACGATTAGAGAGAGGGGGGAAGTTCCAAGAACCAAAAAACTCTGCCGAAAACAAACGCGAACCTTCATCCTTCTTCTTCAACAAACAGAACAACATTCTTTTAATTTCTAATCCTCATTCCTCTTTCAAACCCTAGACTCACCTTCTTCATTCCTCCCTCAACCTACTCACCTTCATTTCTCCCTCAACCTATTTCAACCGAATATGAGATAAACCCAAAACAACCGCCAATCACAAACCATAACCAATTCAGAATGGAAACCTTGAACCGAGATTGAGAGAGATTGAGATTCGACGAGACCGAAACAAAAGATAACACAAATACAAACCTGATTCGAAGCGGAAGGTTGCGGAAGAATAGATCGTATGAGACAGAGTGATTCACGTAGTGATAGGTTGGAAAGAAAGCTCGTGATTTTCTGACCATGTTTTCATGCTTTGACTTTCATTTGGACGGTTGAATGTAGACCGTGCTCTTCTCATGACCCTATTTTTTTTCATTCTCGTGACACTTTGAGTGAAGGATGATGGGCCTCAAAGCCCAGATGATTCCAACCAGTATACACACACCACTTCCTGTTGCGTTAACCCCTTTTCATTTATTTCTTTTGCTTTTTTTTTTACTCTTTTTATTTCTTTCCTTTTTTCTTTTGGATTTTCTCCTTTTTTTATTTAAATCTCTAACTTTTTACATTTATTTAGAAGTTTAAACTTAATTTTCTTTTGATTGTTATTTCATTTGTCTATTGGTCAGTGAAAATCCAATATCATCATTTGTCGGTTATCGATAAAATGGTGATTAAGATGAAACCATTATTCATTTCTATTTCTATTCCGATTTTCTATTCCGATTTCATTTTCTTTTTTATTGGTCGATGAAAGTCTAAAATTGTTGATTATCGATTTATCGATTAAATCCTGATTAAGACGAGACCATTTCTATCTCATTTCGATTTCTATTTCTTTTTGCATTATCTTTTTCTTCTATTTTCATTTTGGGTCAATGATATAACAGAAGGTCTTGGATTTATTGATTTGAATAAATCGAAAAAATCTAGATCAATATGAGACCACCTTTTTTTATTTTTATTTTAACTATTGGTCGATGAAAATCTATAACCATAGATTGTCAATTTATCGATTTAAAATCTTGGTAAAGATGAGACCTTTCTTCTTTTCTATCTCATTTCGTTTTTTATTTCATTTTCCATTATCTTCTTCTATTTTCTCATTTTCGATCGATGAAGTCTTTCTATTCACGAATGTCGATGGTTGAAGCGATTAACCTTCCTTATTTCAAATCAGTAGTGAGTTATAATCGAGATCTCTTTCTATACTTTGAGGTCGTGATAGGTTACCTTCGATTAATCGACGAAAGTTTTTGATTAAGACGAGATTGTCACCTTTACATTTCTTGTGAGACGATTTCATTGGAGAATGATCCTCAATATCATTTCTCCATCGTGTTTTAGCACATAAATCAAATTGCGCATCCTCCTATAGTGTGATCTTCGTCATAGACCGTGCTACGATGGCTTAGCGTTACATGTCCCGTATCATTTGCTCTTAACAACTAATCAACTAACAATTAACTTTACTTTCCGTCAAATATTATCTTGCTTTACTTTCTTGTCAATATTATCTTGATTATTATTCATATTGTTCATATCATATTCATACTTGTTCATCTAACCCTCTTCTTGTTTCTTTGTTCATACTTTAATCAAAACACACTAAAAAATATCGAAACAATAAAAGACTAATTGGTGGGCTGTTGGTTACTATCCTTTGCTTGGAGCTTTTGTCCGACTCTTGCTCAAGGCTTAGTTTAGGACACCTCGCCCACACACGGCTTCCTCTTGGGATACCTTACAATGAGACCTTTTATTTCATGTCATCCCCTGTATTTTACATGTACCCCTCTCCCCATTCCGATGTACGCATTCGTTGTTTCTTTGATTGTGATTTGTTTACTAGGAGCACCCTTAGGGACTAGCATAGACAACCCATTTTCAAACTAATTCTCGATTCATCATCGAGCCATTTTTAAACAAACCCATTTTCAACCAAACCCTCGACTCGTCGTCGAGCCATTTTCAAATCAACCTCTAACCAAACTTTTTTTCAAACTAACCTCTTCGCACACAAATAAACCCTTGATCCAACGTCAAGCGGGTTTTCACAAATAAACTTCAAAACAACTAACAACTATCGCAACTCTTTTCAAGGTGAAAAATGGGGGTCCAAGTCTTTAATCTCTCTTCGGTTGTTTAGGTGCGGGTTCTCTTACTCGTGTGTGAGCAATTGACGCCTTTAAAACAAACCAACTCTCCTCTTTTCTTGGGCGTACCACGAACTACGACTACTCTGATTCTTTATTCTCGTCTGAGTAAAGATACGTAGGCACAAGATTGCGATGATCTTAGCGAGCACACTACCATCTTTTTCCGTCAAACCTCGTAGTCGAACTACGATTGCTCTGATTACTTATTCTCGTCCGAATAAGCATACGTAGGCACAAGATTGTGATGATCTTGCCGAGCACTCTATCCTTTAACCACCCTTTTCCCCCTTAGCATCCTTCCCTTTTATCTTACCGTTTTGCATTTATCATAGAGAAGAAAACAAACAAGCTTAGCTAACGAGTATCACGATTCGAATCAAGATGTGTCGTGATCTAGCTGAGAAACTCCGAGTCATGGAGGGGTTCAACTTAAACTCTTTGAATGCTCTGGAGATGTGCTTGGTGCCAGATGTTGTCATTCCTCCCAAGTTTAAAGTGCAAGAATTCTCAAAGTACAAAGGTCTCAGTTGTCCTCACACCCATATGAAGATGTACTACCGCAAGATGGCTGCCTATGCCAAAGACGAAAAGCTGATGATCCATTGCTTCCAAGACAGCTTGTCTAGGGCATCACTCGAATGGTATATACAGCTGGAGCATACCAGTGTGCGCACTTGGGCTGAGCTAGCTGATGCATTCTTCAAGCAATACAAATACAACATCGACCTTGCTCTGAATTGTACTCAACTTCAGAGTATGGCTCAAAAGGACAACGAATCCTTTAAGGAGTATGCACAACATTGGAGAGAGCTAGCTGCAAGAGTGCATCCACCTCTGGTTGACCGTGAACTGATTGACATCTTCATGGGTATCTTGCAAGGCTAGTACTATGAGAAGCTAATTGGTAGTGTTTCTGCTGGATTCTCTGACTTGGTGATTCTCGGTGAGATAATTGAAGAGGATCTAAAGAGCGGAAAGATCCAAGGAGGTTCTAGCAGTCAGTCTCAAGCCAAGAAGCCTTTCAATGGATACAAAAAGAAACAGGGCTAAGTAAATACTGTCTCTGTTCAGAAAGGGCAAGCTCAACAACAAGCTCCTGCTCCAATACCTTATCAAATCCCCTACTTCCAGTATCCATATGTTACTGCTGCGCAATATGCACCAATGCCTTATTAGCCAGCTGTTCAAGCTGTTCAAGCTCCAATGCCTCAGCAACAGGCTCCTCAACAATAATCCTACAATCAGCAAGGGTATCAATATCCTCCTCAACATCAACAACAGGGAGCTGCTCAACAACGCCATCCTAATTAACAAAGGACAAGGAGGTCTGATAGAGACTTTGATCATCTGCCAGCGTCATATGCTCAGATCTTTGCTCAATTGCTGGAAAAGAGGGTTGTTACTCCTAGAGACTTGGCTCCTCCAACTGTCATTCCTCCAGATTATGATGCTAATGCTCATTGTGAGTTTCATAAGGGTGCTCCAGGGCATACAATTGAGGACTGCAAGTTCATCTCAGCATCAAGTCAAGTCATCTCCGCCAAACTAGTGTCAGCATCAAGTCAAGTCAAATCAACTCAAGTTCATCTCCCCGAAGAAGGCAGTCATGTTGCCATCCCATCATTTGCATTCTTGTTATTTTGTCTTTATTTGTTTAAGTACTGTATGCTTTGAACATTGCCTTTCGTATGTGGCTTTCTTAATGTATTGACTATGCATGTTTTGAATCAGTTATGTCATATTCATTCATTCTTTCCATTTACTGCAAATTACCGACACATTTATCCACTTCACTCTCTTTATCAACTGCCGTTTAGCAATGATTGGAGGGAGGATGATGAAAACAAAATACCCATAATTGCAAGCCGTATGCTTTCGAATAGAATCCCGCCGATGATGTACAGGCATTGTTTCAACCCCCAAACACTGGAGAGACAAGGAGTTAATCCCTAGTAAACCACTTCGAACCTAGAAGTAGTAGTTTCCTCCGGATATTCAAATCCTTACACTCAACCTGGGGTAAGGTAGTGTTCAGTTAACCCAATTACGCACTCAAATCACAAAGCAAAATTCCACAAGACATGACGGTTGTTCATCAATAACCATGACTTGGCAGTCACAATCACCCAACAAAACCAAAAACAAAAAAATCAAAAGCCTGCTAAGTCGAGCACCTTAAAGGAGACTTAGGCAAAAAATCAAGGCTACCCTGATGGACTCGAAAAGCAAAATCAGTCCATGCAAAAGATAGGGATTAAAAAGCAAAAACAAAAGAGGCCCTCGGATCCTCAACAAAAATAAAATAAGATTCAGTGGCCTCCATGTCTAAATCCAAAAGGTCACTGACATTCATCAAAAAAAAAATAAAGGTGACTGCCATTTCAAGCATACCTTGAATCGTCAACCCTTTTGGAATACAAACATGTGTAGAATTAACTGAACGTAGGACTGGAGAACATCACGAAGAAGGGGTGGGTACAAATTATACTTTGAGCTTAATATCCTTTGTTTCATAAACCGTAAACCAGACCATGTTACAACCCTCGAAAGACCTAATTGAGGCGAGGTTTATTCTGAAAGCATACTATTGCAAGGTTGAGCAAACTGACTCCCCATATTTGCTAATCTTCGGCATTGGTGTCATTCTCCTTGTTATATCTTTCACGCATCAAAATCAGCACACGTTTGGGCTAACGGTCCATTCGTCTCACTATCATGACACTCCAATAAACAACTCTTTTTCAAACTTGCATGAGCATTGCATTAAGGTTACCATTTGTGAATGAGCAATTTTAACTGGAAATCAGTGCTAGACATTCAGGACAATTCCAATAAGGGGCAATCAAAGATGAACTTGAACTTTCAGTGGTGCCGACCCGAAGCAAGACTCCCTCAAAACCCTCAGGCTGGGGCAAACTCGTTCAACAGCTCGATCATGGGCAAGTCATCTCAAAACACATCAAATCTCAACCTCCAAAGATCAGACTGCTTCAGATTTAGTTA
Source organism: Lathyrus tuberosus (assembly GCA_022829125.1). NCBI lineage: Eukaryota > Viridiplantae > Streptophyta > Magnoliopsida > Fabales > Fabaceae > Lathyrus > Lathyrus tuberosus. Next base: position 6,551,828 of record JALAZF010000163.1, read on the forward strand.
ATCAGGGGCAGGCCATTACCATGTTCAGACTGGGGCAAGATCCATTGCAGCAGGCAGATCCCTTTGTATCTTCAAGTTGGTCAAGCAAGCTATCCTGACCATTAAGCACAGAGTGGTGGATCTCTCAGGAGTGAACCCGCAATTCATCAACAAGTCATCAAACTTGAGGCCTCGAGAGCATCTTCGTCTGCATCAATCATGACGTCTTCAACAAACTGAGTGTCGAGGAAATCAAACCCCCCACCACCCGAAGTCCAATCCGCATTGGCAACTACCAAAAGTCCACCATGCTGGCACCTTTACAATATATTCAATCACCCGTATGCAATCATATGCATCATACGTATCATATGCATCACATTTGACATCATAAGCATCATATGCATTATGTGCATCCCAAAAACCAAATCATACTTCCCCAGCACTTGCATCTCCACGCTTCAGCATTTGCATTGCATTTCCATTCGTCATGGAACATCATTACAAAATCAAGCATTCATATATGCATGATCAAGATCCAGGATCAATTTCAAGATTTTCAAGACGATCTTCAGCCCAGCCAGGGGCATCATCTTCAGTAAATCCGTGGACGTTCCTCACGAAGCTTTCAACCTTTTTGTAAGTTCTTGAAATTGGCTGAAATTTTGTTAAAACAATGTTGATGTCATGGTTGATGTTGCAACATAAGCTTCTAGCATTATTGATATGCTTAGGTAACATTCAGGTATGTTAAAGATGTAAGGGTTGCAGCTGTGTGCTGATGTTACACCCGATGTCGTAACATCAGTAGTAAACATCAGGTCTGAGATGTTTAGGGATGCACATGGTTTGGTTGAATGAAACATTCTGCTGAAGAAAATCAGAGATTGCAGGCGAATATCATAGGAGATATATTATGTTGCAATCATGTGTGAAGAAGATTAGTTTATTACTAATTTAATGCATAAAGATATGGAGAATATTTAGAGTTAATTAATTGAAGATTTGATTGAAGATCTATTTAGGAGCAGAATCTTTTGCAGATTTGGTACAGAAGATTTGGTATGACTTGAAGGCCCAAATCCAGGTTGGAGAAAGGTTATAAATAGTATGCTTGTTATCTAGAATGGGTACGGGTCCAAGATGTAGATCATTAGGGCTTTGTCTAAGTGAACCACTCGGGTTGTGAGATGGTCACTGTGTTATTACTCAGAAACCTGTCGGTAATGAGTATTGTATTGTTCTTGGAGGAAGCTTTGAAGCAACTCCAAGGTGTGTCATGGAAGTGTGTCGTCTACTTTTCTGTGATTGTAAATTGTTGGTAATCAAGCTGTTGACGCAGTGGCGGATATGTTGACTGCTAGACATCATTGCGATGATTGAAAGTGAGATGGAGTCTCTTATCTAGGGAGGACTTAGATATAAGGGTCATTGGGTAGTGATTAAATTAGGTAGATTGTCAACTGGTTTGTTGAGTCTGTAATTTGATACTGCTAATAGTGGACTTCCTTCCTGGCTTGGTATGCCCCCAGATGTAGGTTGTTGAACCGAACTGGGTGAACAATCCTTGTGTGTGGTTTATGCGTTTCTGTTTCTATTATTGACTTGTTCATATAATAGATATTGATGTTGTGACATTGCACTTGACATCACATGTCTGTACCAGAATTTCAATTGGTATCAGAGCAGGCATCCTGTCTGTTTCTGGATGAGATCTTGGGAAGATACTTTCTGGTTCATGAGCAAGGAAGAGAGTTGTTTGGATGATCCCTTGGAGTGAAGATTGGACTATTCAGGATAAAGATTTGTTAGCACGTGGTTTATACTGATAGTTTGCAAGGATCTTTGAGTAGTGCCTGAAGGTTGTTGAGGAGTTGGTATGTGTTCCGCTGCATGGTATCTGATGTAACCCTGATTGGTCCCTGTTTCTCTGGTGGTGAGATAGTCTCTTGGAAAGACATTAGGGTTTGGTCTCCTCAGCAGGATATTCTATGAGGATTATCTCATATCCTTGTTTGGAGAGAAGTGTTCATAAGGTGAATGGATCTTCTAAAGACTGGTTGACATGGATGGATTAGAAGAAGAATATATTTCAAGTCAGACGTTGAAGACCAATCTGTTCAGAACAGTGATTCCTTCTAGATGATGAAACAAGAGGGTAGAGCCAAAGCAAAAGAGTATCACTGTCAAATCTTTCATGCGGGAGTGAAGATCTTGATAAGTTATCTCTTAAGCTTAGGAGAAGGAAGTTTCATCAAGAAAGAAGCTGAGCTTGATTTGCTCTCATGTGTTCCCTACAAGAGATATGTGTGGATGTAATCTCCAAAGCCATAGCAGTTATTTAATGTGATGTCGGAACTGATGTTGAAACATCATTTCAGTTCTTTGCTTTCTCAGCCAAAGAAAGTTAGGTGTGCTCATGGTGAAGTATCAGGTCAAGCCACTTGCCTAATCTGGAGTGATCAGTGGTGTGGATTAGCGAAAGAAGGATCAACTAGTGCCTCAAGTCTGCAGGAAAAAGATGTCAGACTAGATCAAATATTGTATTTTATGACAATAGTTTAGTATTTGTCTGCTTTTGATTATGTTGTGCATTTAACTAATGACAATATACATTGACGGGAGACTATGTATATGTCTGAGGTAAAAGTGCAGGACTGCAGAAGTGTTGAGAATTTACCTTTCTCTATGTGGCTGTTTTGGAAGTGTTTTCAAGGGTTAAGCACTTTGGAGTTGAATCAACTGGTGGGGTTGATTGGTTACTATGGAGTATCATCCAAATAGTTTGGGATGTGTTTGGATTATGAGAGACAGATTGATTATGGAATGTTGATAACATCCAACATCTCAAGTCAGACAAGTTGTTGGCTTTAAGGCTGAAAGATATGAAGACATCACATCTTGGTGGTTACAACTTGGATCAGGTTGGAGAATGGTGTTTGCCCTGGTTGTGAAGGTCGAGGATAAGTGGCAGTTATCTCTGGCTTTCTTCTGACGGCTCTACTAAGGGAAGTGACTTTCTTTAGTATTGCTATGGGGTAGTCTTGGACTATTTATTTTCTGAAGATTCAGATGTGGGAGGTTTGAAGTCTTTGGAGTTTATAAGCAAGATGGAGGTTGTCTACTCAAACTTGATTGTTGAATCATGTCTATGAGAGCATGGAAATCTGTTTCTGCAAAAGGAGGAGGTTCTTCTAAGTGGCAGAATGAAGAGCTGAATTCAACAGTTAGATATCATAATGTTTTTGACATCTAGCTTAACATCAGGAGTCTCAGCTGGTGATGTGGCACATTAGCTAATGATAGGGTGATCTACAGGAATGAACAAAAGGATGCTTCAAAAAGATCGTTCTCATAGCAGTTTGCGGGAGCTGCAGGAAGGAGAAGATGCTACATGACCATGGCTTAGGGAGTCTAAGCGTGTTTGCTTTTGAGCAGGTGGAACATGTGACTTGAAGATCAAGGCTCTTTGGTGGATCACGATATCTTTGTGAGAGTTCTGACATACGTTAAAAAGGTCAAAATGTGGCCGTTGGTTGCTTTCATATGAGGATTCATGAATGAGGTGATCAAATTGTGGCTGTTGGTTGATCTCAGAAGTGGATTCGAAGAATCAAGATAATCAGAGTGTGGCAGCTGGTTATTATTGAGGATTGTCTTGGAACAAGTTACTCTTGGGCAGAAGGGTGATGAGTTGAAGACTCAAGGAGATTATTCTTCTTGAAGGTGGATGAGAGGTTAAGTCTCTAGGTCCTTGGATTACTATGCAATAGTAAGTCTAGTTGGTGGAGCATATCAAGAATCATGGTGATGATATCTTGGGGTGTGGCAGATGTTCTAACTTGTGTTGGGACATTATCAGATTGGATATCCTTGGTGAAGGATGATTATGCCCTGGTTCAGGAGCTTGGTGCCTACATTATGCCTAAGGAGCGTCTACATAGTCATACGGGAGAATGATGAAGTAGAAGGTTTGCCTTGGATGGAAAATGTAGAGAAGACTGAAGTAGATCAGGTATTGATTGATTAGAAGTCTGAAGATGTAGTGTATGATAGGGAATGGCTGCTTTTAGAGAAAGGGACAAAGGTACCAAAATGCATGTGCTCAGCAAGTGTGCTCAAATGTTCATCTTTATCTAGAGCATTAGTTAACCATAACTGAGGGAGTACTTGTTTATGGATTTTGCTGCAAAGGTGCATACATTGTGAAGATTGCAGGCTGATCACGAGGGTAAAGATTGGTTGAATCTTATGAGGGAATAATGTCTGATAACATGTTATGACATCAGGCTGTTGAATGACATGTTGGTGTGGACATGAATGATTCTAGCCATGTGAAGCTAATTGGTTGAATAATATACACACATGCTTCTGAGGAGGAGTCTGAAAGGCAGCTTTGTCTGTGTCTGGGAGAATGTGCTTTTCTCTGCAATTGCTGGAAGAACTCAGTAGGGGTTTTTGTTGATGGAAGATGTCACACTTGTCTAGGTGTGTGCTTTTAAGAGGACTTAACTTAAAGTGTAAAGCAGTGTATTTGTGCCTCAGAACTTGTGGATGAATGAAAACTATGTCTGGATTTTCCGAATGTTATGATCAAGAAGTTCATTCCTGAGAGAAGTTGATCAGCTTGGCAAGGTGTGAGTTTTGGAGCATGAGAAGATAATCAATCAAGAGGGAATCATGTGATTTTTGGTATTTGGATTGTTTGAAGATTAAGCATTAAGTGAATGCGTTCAGCAGGTGAGTTGAACAGAGGGTGCCCCCTTGAAGACATGAAGATGAGTCTTATGTTTTCCATTCATTTAAAGTATTCTTCTTGCAAAGGAGCACTAATTATCTTAGATAGGGGGAGTTGATCTTTTGTTGAAGAAGTTGTTTTTCTCTGCTGTTCTGAAGGAATCTAGAAGGGATTGTGTGTTGTGTGCAAAATATTCTGAGGAGTCTTGGGTTGTTAATTTTGTAAGCCAGCAGACAATGTCTGATAAGATGCCAGAACATGGTATAGGACATGTTTTTTTAAGCCAAACAAGGAAGTATTTTGGACGGTGGTGTAAGGATAAGGTGAAACACGTGGCTTCGACTGTGCATGGAACTGTTTTGGCACAATTTATGGTAAAAATCAGTTAGGAAACAATAAAAGTGGTCAAGACTGTTTTGGATGAGAGACATTGAATTTGGATGGAGTTTTTAGTTCCTAAAATAGCGTTTCTATGACCAAGAACCTTGACTATTCAAAGCTCGTTAATTCCTAAGTAACTGATCAGCTATTTATAGGGGTTATTCTGTTCTCCTTCGACCAGTGAGTGTTCTTGTTTCTTAAGTCTTATGGCATTTATTCCTTTCTAGGTGTGCACTACTTGGGTCTGGTTCTGTGAGGGCTTCCTTTGCCAATTTGTGGCTAAAAAGGGGGAGAAAGGAAAGGGTTTGGCTAAATGGTTTGCGCAGATGTTATGGCTGAAGTCTGCAGTTCCAGATGTTGCAGAGGATGTCATATCCTTCTGTTGGTGGTTGAGTCTTTGTGACTTGTGTCCTGAGTTATGAACACAGTTGTGACTTGTGTTCTGAGTTACCTGGGTTGGCAGAACGATACTTCTTAAGTTTCATCTTATACTACAGATTAAACCCAGTGTCTGATCAATGAAGGGGTGCAGAATTATCTTATGCCACCATTGGTCTTTGATGAATAGACAAACATTTCTTTTCTGGAGGAGTCTTCTACATTTGTTCTGGGTCTATCCTGGAAAAGAAATGTGTTGAGTTGAGGGGGAGTGTCAGATATCTTCTTCCTCATGTGCACCAAATGAATTCAGGACTGTCTACTACCTAGGTCCTGATGTGCTGCCAGAAGGTGTTGTGGTGATGATATGTCAAGCATGATGTTCTAACATCATTCATAATTAGCCAAGAAGATGATTCTCCATGGATGCAGTACACAGTAGCTTCTGATGATTATTGTTAGGATCAGATGACTTGTAACAGTAGTATAGGGTTGTTATTGCTGCTGAAATTTGAGCTGTAATGTTTATATATGTGTTTTAGCCAAAATTAGCCAAAGGGGGAGATTGTAAGTTCTTGAAATTGGCTGAAAATTTGTTAAAACAATGCTGATGTCATGGTTAATGTTGCAACATGAGCTTCTAGCATTATTGATATGCTTAGGTAACATTCAGGTCTGTTAAAGATGTAAGGGTTGCAGCTGTGTGCTGATGTTACACCCGATGTCGTAACATCAGTAGTAAACATCAGGTCTGAGATGTTTAGGGCTGCACGTGGTTTAATTGAATGAAACATTCTGCTGAAGAAAATCAGAGATTGCAGGCGAATATCATGGGAGATATATTATGTTGCAATCATGTGTGAAGAAGATTAGTTTGTTACTAATTTAATGCATAAAGATATGGAGAATATTTAGAGTTAATTAATTGAAGATTTGATTGAAGATCTATTTAGGAGCAGAATCTTTTGCAGATTTGGTACCGAAGATTTGATATGACTTGAAGGCCCAAATCCAGGTTGGAGAAAGGTTATAAATAGTATGCTTGTTATCTAGAATGGGTACGGGTCCAAGATGTAGATCATTAGGGCTTTGTCTAAGTGAACCACTCGGGTTGTGAGATGGTCACTGTGTTATTACTCAGAAACCTATAGGTAATGAGTATTGTATTGTTCTTGGAGGAAGCTTTGAAGCAACTCCAAGGTGTGTCATGGAAGTGTGTCGTCTACTTTTCTGTGATTGTAAATTGTTGGTAATCAATCTGTTGACGCAGTGGCGGATATGTTGACTGCTAGACATCATTACGATGATTGGAAGTGAGATGGAGTCTCTTATCTAGGGAGAACTTAGATAGAAGGGTCATTGGGTAGTGATTAAATTAGGTAGATTGTCAACTGGTTTGTTGAGTCTGTAATTTGATATTGCTAATAGTGGACTTCCTTCCTGGCTTGGTATGCCCCCAGATGTAGGTTGTTGAACCGAACTGGGTGAACAATCCTTGTGTGTGGTTTATGCATTTCTGTTTCTATTATTGACTTGTTCATACAACAGATATTGATGTTGTGACATTGCACTTGACATCACATGTCTGTACCAGAATTTCACTTTTGTTGAGCAAGTTAAGCTCAAGATGATCTCAGCCCAGTCAGGGGCATCTTCTGCAAATCCGTGGGCGTTACTCACGAAGTTGTGTCAACCTTTTGTTGATCAAGCTTAAGGCAATCTTCAGCCCAGTCAGGGGCATTTTCTTCAAGTTCATGGGCGTTCCTCATGAAGTCCTCAACCTTTTATTGATGGAGTTGTCATCCCTGGCTCAAACCAGTCAATGGTTTTCTCCAAACAAAATTCAACCTCCCTTGGGCGTTCCCCAATGAGTTGGTCCTTTCAACCTTTTGTTGACAAGGATGGTGTTCCTCAGTGACTTCTTTGCTTCAACCTTTTGTTGACGTCTCCAAATAAGCCTCACTCATCATATCCCCAGCAAACTTGACCTTTTGTCAATTGCCTTACTATCATCCTTTTGGTGATAGCCAAACCCTGTCAATTTAACCTAACCTTAATCCTTTTGGTGTTGGTAACTCTCAAAATCAGAAAATTACTATCATCCTTTTGGTGGTAGCCATCCCTGTCAATTCAACCTAACCTACATCCTTTTGGTGTTGGTCCTTGCAAGTGGGAAGTTCCTATCATCCTTTTGGTGGTAGTAGCTTGTATTGATCCTTCATCCTTTTGGTATCGCCAATCTGTAAACCCTTGGTCTGTGTGTCATCCTTTTGGTGAGTGACAACCTTTGTTATCATTTTGCTTGCTATTATCCTTTTGGTAGTAGTAAGTTGTGACCTCATTTTCACCCTTTTGGTGGAAGGGTCTGTGTGTGTGTGCCCAATTATCCTTTTGGTAATAGCAGGCTTTGACCTCATTTTCATCCTTTTGGTGGAAGGGTCTGTGTGTGTGTGCCCTATTATCCTTTTGGTAATAGCAGGCTTTGACCTCATTTTCATCCTTTTGGTGGAAGGGTCTGTGTGTGTGTGCCCTATTATCCTTTTGGTAATAGTAGGCTTTGACCTCATTTTCATCCTTTTGGTAGAAGGGTCTGTGTGTGTGTGTGCCCTATTATCCTTTTGGTAATAACAGGCTTTGACCTCATTTTCATCCTTTTGGTGGAAGGGTCCATGTGTGTGCGCCCAATTATCCTTTTGGTAATAGCAGGCTTTGACCTCATTTTCATCCTTTTGGTGGAAGGGTTCGTGTGTGTTTGCCTTATTATCCTTTTGGTAATAGCAGACTTTGACCTCATTTTCATCCTTTTGGTGGAAGAGTCTGTGTGTGTGTGCCCTATTATCCTTTTGGTAATAGCAGGCTTTGACCTTATTTTCATCCTTTTGGTGGAAGGGTTTGTGTGTGTGTGCCCTATTATCCTTTTGGTAATAGCAGGTTTTGACCTCATTTTCATCCTTTTGGTGGAAGGGTCTGTGTGTGTGTGTGTGTGCCCAATTATCCATTTGGTAATAGCAGGCTTTGACCTCATTTTCATCCTTTTGGTGGAAGGGTCCGTGTGTGTTTGCCCTATTATCCTTTTGGTAATAGCAGGCTTTGACCTCATTTTCATCCTTTTGGTGGAAGGGTCTGTGTGTGTGTGCCCTATTATCCTTTTGGTAATAGCAGGCTTTGACCTCATTTTCATCCTTTTGGTGGAAGGGTCTGTGTGTGTGTGCCCTATTATCCTTTTGGTAATAGCAGGCTTTGACCTCATTTTCATCCTTTTGGTGAGAGGGTCTGTGTGTGTTACTATCATCCTTTTGGTGATAGGTCTGTCATCCTTTTGGTGTCAGATAGCTGTGTGTGTGTGTACCCTATTATCCTTTTGGTAGTAGTAGGCTTTGACCTCATTTTCATCCTTTTGGTGGAAGGGTCTGTGTGAGTGAGTTACTATCATCCTTTTGGTGATAGGTCTTTCATCCTTTTGGTGGAAGGGTATGTGTGTGTGTGTGCCCTATTATCCTTTTGGTAATAGCAGGCTTTGACCTCATTTTCATCCTTTTGGTGGAAGGGTCTGTGTGCGTGTGTTACTATCATCCTTTCGATGATAGGTCTGTCATCCTTTTGGTGTCAGATACCTCTCTGTGTGTGGGTTTACTATCATTTTTTTGGTGATAGGTCTGTCATCCTTTTGGTATCAGATTCGTCTGTTATCACCCTTTTGGTGATAACGACCTTTGCAAGATTCTCAGTGTCTACCCGAGGGTTGACATTGATCTATCATTCCACCTCCTAATCATTTTCTTTCTTTTCAAACAAATTCGTGGTCTTCTTCATATCTAATTGTCTTTTACCTTGAAAGACTGAACGCCGTAGCAGTCCATCTCACTCGGTTCAAGCCAATTATATAGGGGCATCTGTCATACCCCAAATTTGTCCTACATGTGTATATCCATCCACTAGCAATTATTCAGAAAAAAAGAAGAAGTGTTGTTTCTGCTTGAGGTGTTATTGAGTTGAATTGTATTTCAGGAAAGATAGTGTTTCATGATCAGGTCAGGGTGTGTGATTCAAGTAATGTGTGTTTGAAGCCTCAACTAGGTTTTGTGCTAGTGCAAGTCAGTTGGTGTATGGTTCAGGTTATCAGGTCATGATAGGTCAAATGCTTCATCAAGGACTGGCTCATTTTCAATCGGGGTTGTCGTGCAGTGAAGTTCATCAAGGTTGATTTGTGATTCAAAGTTTTAGCGGCTGAGATTGATTCATAAGTTTCTCAAGGCAAGTCCATTTCCCGTACCTAGTTATCAACCTATATTCATTTCTAGTTCCATCCATTATTGTTCAACCCAAGTCCAATTTCCACCTAAAGTCAATAACCATTTCTTTTATCGATATTTTCCTAATCCATTCCCAAATCCACTCCTTTCAATTCAAATCATTTCCATAACCAATTTAAATTCAAATCCCTCTTTTATCCATAAACCATTTCCTTAATCCATTTTATTTAATTTAAATCCAATGTAAAAGTCCACATTTTTAATCCATCTTTATCCATGTATTTATTTCATTATCCAAATACCATGTCTATATCCATTTAATAATCCATTGAACCACATCCATATGTCATTATCTAAATCATTTCATTCACTATCCATTTTTCTTTTATTTTTTCCAAACTAATACTCATTTATACATTACCTAAATAAAAACCATTATCCATACACAATTGCAAATTCAAGCTGCAAGATCTATAGCCCATTGATCATTTGGTTTTATAAATTACAAAATAGAGAAACAAGCCCATTAGCAAAAATTTCGAAGCCCAAAAGAAACAAGTTGCAGTAAAAACTTTTTTACAACAGAGTCACAACCTCCAACAAGCCTCCACACTGCAATACGCTACAAACATTACTGTACCTTCCACGATTTTCTTCTCACGCAAAGCACAAACCAAGAAACTCCAACAGCGACAATGCGACCTACCAGCTAACACACCATGCTACACACCAAGACAAAACGAAGGTACAAGCCATGCGCGACTGACCTGCTACCACTCCTGTTGTCCAAACGTACCACCCTGCAAGCATGAAAACAACTTCACCCTGCTACCACTACTCTCCATAATAGCAACGTCACAATAACCACCTGCAACATTACAATGTCAAACCTGTAGCAACAATGACAATACAACCATAACAAGACAAAGAACCCTATGGACAAGTTTGAGAATTTAATTTAAAAGGAGAGAGAATGATTAGAGAGAGGGGGAAGTTCCAAGAACCAAAAAACTCTGCCAAAAACAAACGCAAACCTTCATCCTTCTCCTTCAATAAACAGAACAACATTCTTCCAATTTCTAATCCTCATTCCTCTTTCAAACCCTAGACTCACCTTCTTCATTCCTCCCTCAACCTACTCACCTTCATTTCTCCCTCAACCTATTTCAACCAAATATGAGATAAACCCAAAACAACCACCAATCACAAACCATAACCAATTTAGAATGGAAACCCAGAACCGAGATTGAGAGAGATTGAGATTCAACGAGTCCGAAACAAAAGATAACACAAATACAAACCTGATTCGAAGCAGAAGGTTGTGAAAAAATAGATAGTATGAGACAGAGTGATTCACGCATTGATAGGTTGGAAAGAAAGCTCGTGATTTTCTGACCATGTTTTCATGTTTTGACTTTCATTTGGACGGTTGAATGTAGACCGTGCTCTTCTCATGACCCTATTTTTTTTCATTCTTGTGACACTTTGGGTGAAGGATGATGGGCCTCAAAGCCCAGATGATTCCAACCAGTATACACACACCACTGCCTGTTGCGTTAACCCCTTTTCATTTATTTCTTTTGCTTTTTTTTTACTCTTTTTATTTCTTTCCTTTTTTCTTTTGGATTTTCTCCTTTGTTTATTTAAATCTCTAACCTCTTATATTTATTTAGAAGTTTAAACTTAATTTTCTTTTGATTGTTATTTCATTTGTCTATTGGTCAGTGAAAATCCAATATCATCATTTGTCGGTTATCGATAAAATGATGATTAAGATGAGACCACTATTCATTTCTATTTCTATTCCGATTTTCTATTCCGATTTCATTTTCTTTTTTATTGGTCGATGAAAGTCTAAAATTGTTGATTATCGATTTATCGATTAAATCATGATTAACACGAGACCATTTCTATCTCATTTCGATTTCTATTTCTTTTTGCATTATCTTTTTCTTTTATTTTCATTTTGGGTCAATGCTATAACAAAAGGTCTTGGATTTATTGATTTGAATAAATCGAAAAAATCTAGATCAATATGAGACCACATTTTTTTATTTTTCTTTTAACCATTGGTCGATGAAAATCTATAACCATAGATTGTCGATTTATCGATTTAAAATCTTGGTAAAGATGAGACCTTTATTCTTTTCTATCTAATTTCATTTTTTATTTCATTTTCCATTATCTTCTTCTATTTTCTCATTTTCGATCGATGAAGTCTTTCTATTCACAAATGTCGATGGTTGAAGCGATTAACCTTCATTATTTCAAATCTGTAGTGAGTGATCATCGAGATCTCTTTCTATACTTTGAGGTCGTGATAGGTTACCTTCGATTAATCGATGAAAGTTTGTGATTAAGACGAGATTGTCACCTTTTCATTTCGTGTGTCACGATTTCATTGGAGAATGATCCTCAATATCATTTCTCCATCGTGTTTTAGCACATAAATCAAATTGTGCATCCTCCTATAGTGTGATCTTCGTCATAGATCGTGCTACGATGGCTTAGCGTTACATGTCCCGTATCATTTGCTCCTAACAACTAATCAACTAACAATTAACTTTATTTTCTGTCAAATATTATCTTGCTTTACTTTCTTGTCAATATTATCTTGATTATTATTCATATTGTTCATATCATATTCATACTTGTTCATCTAACCCTCTTCTTGTTTCTTTGTTCATACTTTAATCAAAACACACTAAAAAATATCGAAACAATAAAAGACTAATTGGTGGGCTGTTGGTTACTATCCTTTGCTTGGAGCTTTTGTCCGAATCTTGCTCAAGGCTTAGTTTAGGACACCTCGCACACACACGGCTTCCTCTTGGGCTACCTTACAATGAGACCTTTTATTTCATGTCATCCTCTGTATTTTACATGTACCCCTCTCCCCATTCCGATGTACGCATTCGTTGTTTCTTTGATTGTGGTTTGTTTACTAGGAGCACCCCTAGGGTCTAGCATAGACAACTCATTTTCAAACTAATTCTCGATTTGTCGTCGAGCCATTTTCAAACAAACCCATTTTCAACCAAACCCTCAACTCGCCGTCGAGCCATTTTCAAATCAACCTCTAACTAAACTTTTTTTCAAACTAACCTCTTCGCACACAAATAAACCCTTAATCCAACGTCAAGCGGATTTTCACAAATAAACTTCAAAACAACTAACAATTATCGCAACTCTTTTCAAGGGGAAAATGGGGGTTCAAGTCTTTGATCTCTCTTCGGTTGTTTAGGTACGGGTTCTCTTACTCGTGTGTGAGCAATTGACGCCTTTAAAACAAATCAATTCTCCTCTTTTCGTGGGCGTACCATGAACTACGACTGCTCTGATTCTTTATTCTCGTCCGAGTAAAGATACGTAGGCACAAGATTGTGATGATCTTGGCGAGCACACTACCATCTTTTTCCGTCAAACCTCGTAGTCGAACTACGATTGCTCTGATTACTCATTCTCGTCCGAATGAGCATACGTAGGCATAAGATTGCGATGATCTTGCCGAGCACTCTATCCTTTAACCACCCTTTTCCCCCTTAGCATCCTTCCCTTTTATCTTACCGTTTTGCATTTATCATAGAGAAGAAAACAAACAAGCTTAGCTAACGAGTATCGCGATTCGAATCAAGAGGTTCCCGTTGAGTACAACGAACGTAAGGGGGTGCGCTTACCTTCCCCTCACGTAACCGACTCCCGAACCCGGAATGTGGTTGCGACGACCATGTTCTTATCCTCCTTAAAGTTTTTCTCGATATTTTCCTTTCCCTCTTTTGGGATAAATAAAGTTCGGTGGCGACTCTGTCAAACCGTTCCGCGCCTTTCGCGCGAGGGTCGTGTCTTCGATTAAATGATTTTTTCGAGGTGCGACAATGGTGAATCAACTCGGCATTGTTGGGTGACTTGATCAAGCTCAAATTAAGGGAAAAGAAAGTGTTAGGATCAACATCAAACATAGGGTTTGTAGGGTTGCATTGCTACATTTCTCTTGTAAACTACTTTTGCAAAGTAAGGTTAAATTTTATATCTCAATTCGAGTTCGAATTGATGGTAGACGTACCCTTAGCGAGGGCAATAGGGGAAATACCCAAACAAATCCTTATGTAATCTCTCTCTCTCTCTCTCTCTCTCTCTCTCTCTCTCTCTTTATCTCTATCTCTATCTATCTATTTATCTATCTATCTATCTATCTATCTATTTATATATCTATCTATCTCTCTTTTACATTTCATTTGCATATTGTTGAGTTCATCAATTGTGCGATCTATACGTTTGGTTAATTCTTTTGAAACCCATTGAAAAACTTTTTGTTGAGTTGATCACAATCCTTTAGATTGTGGTTGGATTTTAATATCAACAAAACTATACAAATTTCCAAACAAAACCTATTGCACACAAGGTTTTTGATAATTTGTCTCAATAGTATTTTGTGTGATTTATCATTAGAAATAAAGTTACTTGTTGAGTAGTGAAATTCTGGTTAAGCGGATCACTAAGATGCCAGACAAGATGTCGTGACACTTGATCTCTGCTTCTCACAAGGATTAAGGAAGAATAGAAACAAACAGCAGAAAGAAAAACAACACACAGAAATTGTTAACCCAGTTCGGTGATCAACAACACCTATGTCTGGGGGTTACCAAGCCAGGAATGAAATCAACTAAGTAGAATTGGTTATAAGCTAAACTCCACCGTTTACAACTTAGTACCTAGAAACTACCCTTCCTAGATTTCTACCTAAGACACTCCTAGGTATGAGACCTTTCTCAATTCCCTTCCAATCACAGCAGTGACTGAAAATATTGCAACTCAAAAAACTGTCCTTCTCTAGTATTCACACAATACACGAGAGGCTCACAAAAGTACAAACCCTAGTACTCTATAACAGCTGCAATATTCAACACAAATACTAGGTTAAATCCATCCTATTTATATTGCAAAACAGAACTGGATTTGGGCTTCAAAAACGCAGCAATTCTGCTGCACATAATCTGCGACCTATTCTTTTCTTCAGTCCCAAGTTTCCAAAAATGTCTCCTTGCATTGAAATCGCATATTCCTTTTAGAATCAGAATCTCTGATTCCTCAATCTCAGATGCCACCTGGGATCAAATCATATTCCAATCACACCTGGAACCTAAATACAGTTAATCCAAAACTGTAACAGACGAAGATGTCGAATCCACCTGATACGACATCTTGTCTAACATCTTTAACCTGCAGTTAGAACATCATGTCAGGACATCTTGTCCAACATCTTTCTGCTAAGTTAGTTTTACCAAAATTGATGCCAACCCCAAGGGCTTGGACTCATCAATCTCCATCTTTGGCAGATTTTGGCTAAAACTAACTTTCATTGACCTGCAGAAGCATATCAGGGAGACCACCATCAGAACAGCAGCGGAAACATAACTTTGTCTCCCCCTCAGTCAGTACCTCCTGCAAGCAGTACAGATCTACTCCCCCCCACAGTGGTTAGTAGAATATCAGTAGAGGTTAGTGATGTTAGTATTTCTGCCCCTTTTTAGCCACAATATGACAAAGGCAGAAAGACTAACTCAAAAACCAATTAAACATTTCATAGGAATTAAATTACACACCCAACAACAATAAAAATTATCCTGGGCATTCAGCCATTACACAACCAAAAACAAAAACCGTAAAAGAAGAAAAGACAACTATCAAAAGTCATCTTCTGTTTCCTCATCATCTTCTTCTTCTCCTGCACTTCTACCAGAGCCATTATCAACATCTTCTTCACCTGCATCACTGTTCTCCTAAACTGCCATCTCAGCATCGCTAGTGTTGACTACAATATCCTTGTTTTGTTCGGCAGACAAGGCTTGTATCAGTTTTTCTAGCTTCTCCTTTCTGGCAGTGATGACCTTAATAATATCATCAAGCTCTTTGTAGGTTGACTTCAACTAAACAATGGTGTCCTCCTCTGAGGATGTAGCTGCAGATGTCGGAGTAGATGTTGAGGCAATATCTGAGACATGCTTGCCAGGAAACAGCTTATGATGTAGAGTCAGAGGTGGCTTCCTTCTCATGATAGCTTCACCAGATAAATTTATCCCCAGATATTGAGGAATTATGCCACAGATGAGAGATGGAAAGCAAATTGGCAGCTTAACAGCTGAAGAGACAACTTGTTTCAGAATTTGATCAAAGATATATTCACCAAAATCAAAAGGCTTTCTTTTTCCAATCGCATAAATAAACTTTCCAAGCCCAGTTGAAATAGTTGAAGTGTAATTAGTAGGGACCCAGTTCACATAACCAATTCTATGAAGAATGGCTTATTTAACAGTTAGCTTCCCAACTGACAGTTTCTTTTTGCTGGGCCAATTCTTCACATTGTTTCCAGTAATTACCCTGCAAATTTGATCATCTGATTCTTCAATTTCAGCCTGAGAAAGTTCAGATCTGCCAAGGTACTTGTTAATCTCAGTAGGAGAAAATGTCACAACATTTCCCCTAACATACACCTTTAAGTAGTCCTCACTTTTTCTGTTATTGCATCCTTCTGGAATGTTTACAACAAATTCTTTAACCAACTGCTCATAGCATGAGTTAAAATGAGAGACGGTCTTTAGCAACCCAGCTTCTTTGATCAAATTCATTACTTCTTCACACTAGAGGGCATTCTGTCCCAGTTCTCTCTCTAAAGCAATTCTTCTGTGATAAAACATGCTTCCACCTGTTAACACTTACAACATCACGAAAGGAGATGTTGTCCATGGGGGCCTTAGGAAGTGTGACAGTCGTCTTCTTAGAGGCTGGTTTCTTTATGACATTTTGTCCATCCTTTGTCCTATCATAGTCTGATTCAGACTCTGCCTCCCTTTTCTTGGTTCCAACAGCAACCTTGCTCCAGGACCTATGGGGTCCAACTGCGGATTTCTTGGTTTGCTTGTTAGAGATGCTACACCTTTCTCCTCCCTTCTTCTTAATCGTTCAGACACACTGGGCTTGAGGCTTATCCGAATGACCTCATCATCAGAGGGAAAATCATCTAAATTGATAATTTTGTCAGCTTTTTCTGAAACCCCTTGTGTAGATGAAGATATTTCATCATCTGTCTTTACATTTTTGGCCACAGAGTCAGCAAGGGTGTGCAAATTCCCTTCTGACACTTCAACATCATCTCCTCTTTTATCATCATTTCTCTTAGTCACATCCGGATCCCGAGGTGAGTTGGGTGGCATAATCTATGCAAGGAGTCTGGTGATTCCAGCAACACTCATTCTATCCCCCTGACTTATGAGTCTCTCTACTATTTTATCAATCCTTTCATCTGTGTTGAACCTTTATATTCCTTTCTTAGGACTAACGAAGGCATCAGAGGTATTCAAAGGGTTACCTGGTGGATAGTTTTGGATCTTCTAATTGGAAGTTTATCCGTTCTGCATGGCATGATAGCAAGTGGTGTAGCATCAATTACATCTTCAGTGTGAAGCTCCTTAGACTTTGACCTAGAATCAGATGTCAATGTAGAGTCCTTCTTGGTTGCTCGTGTTGGTGATTATTGTTGAGACATCTTCACAAAAACACGATATGCCTGTTCTTCAGTCTGAAGGGTGAACGAGTTTGAGAGGATTAGAGCAGAGTGAAGGTATGTATTGTTGAAGTAGTTTTGGGTGAATTGATTTTCAAACCGTACGAACCTTTGAATAGTGTTCACACAAACCCGGTAAAACCCTAATTTGTCCTTCAGAATTTTTCTTTGTACTTTTGTTACACTTGAGGAGTTCAAGATGTCGCAGTCGGGTGTCATGACATCTAGTATAACATTATGACATAGCAAGATACTTTTAGTTCTAATGGTCTGAAGACAATCATCCTTAGTACTTGTTTCATCAGTTTTTATGATTGAGTCTGTTGTGACAGCATAAGAGCATCTATGTCCAGCAATTTCCCTAATCATTGAGCCCTTTTGAAGAAGATTCTCAATCCTTGTGATAGTCTGACGTTGCATTCTCCTATGTGTCATTTTGGTTATTCTTTCAATGTTCGGATCTGAGGATGGTTTCTGATGTTTCTCCATCTGCAAGGCAGTCCATACATAACAGTTGTTCCTTGATCAGACACCTTTCATGATAACTTTATCTTTATCATCCACAACTCAACATTCAGATCTAGTGAAATTGACCTTTAGACCTTGGTCACAAAGCTGACTGATGCTAATCAAATTTGCAGTTAATCCCTTGACAAGCAGCACATTGTCTAGACTAGGATTCCCAGCGTGATCCAATCTTCCGACTCCTCTAGTCTTTCCTTTGGATCCATCCCCAAAGGTGACATAGTTGGAAGAATGAGGCTCTATATCCACCAGATAGTTCTTGACACCAGTCATGTGTCTTGAACATCCACTATCGAAGTACCACTTTTCTTCAGTGTACTCCTTTTGAGAGGAATGGGCCACCAGAGCCATAGACTCATTCTTGGAACTCCTTCTCTTTCCATCACTCCTACTTTTAGGATATCCATGTAGCTTGTAGCAATAGCGTTTAATGTGGCCATACTTTCCACAATGATGACATTTTCAGTCTTGTCTCCTCTGATGTCTATAATGATGTTGAGACATTTTATTTGGCATTGTGTTGAAACAGTAAATTGGAGGGTGTTTTTATCGTTTCCACATGGATTGTGCGATATTTTGATGCTTTCCGTTCAATAGTCGAAACGTTTTAAGTTAAGGAGTTTCAAATGATTCTTGGTTTTGTTTAACATAAATTTGTAGCAAAGAGTAAATTTTTAGCAAAGATGTTGTAAGTTTTAGAAAGGCATGTCAAGATTAGATTCCGATAATCCTTTTCATACATATCCGATTAATCAAGCATATGAACTTAGTTTCCGACCAATACAATCGCGTATCCTCTCGAATAAGTTTATGTCTAAAGCAAATTCGTGAGTGTCGTTGTTTAGACCGTTAGATGATGTCTCACGCTAACAATCGAAACAACAACCGTTAAGATCAACACAAAGCGAATAAAAAATCCCAAATCTATGTCTAGAGTTTGGTTTTCAAGAGATGAAAATATTAGGTCATGATTTAGAAAATCTATGTCTAGAGTGATTCAAACCATAAATACATCTTTAAAAACAAATAACTTCATCTATATTGATCATAAACCTTGTTCATATACAAAAGATCAAAAGAAATACATATGATCAAGATCAACTACATCTAACCTTAACACAAGAAGTGTTTAGCTACTCATTTTTATGGTAGCTTGGATGACAAGTTTCAAGAGGAGATGAAAGAACATCTGAGTTGAATAATCGAGATTGGATGTGACTTCAGCTTCTCTATGTGAAAATTCACTCTTGGATGATCAAAGTTTAGAAAAATATCTTTTGGTGTGAAAATATCAGGTTTTTTCCCAAGAAAACTAAAAAATCGATTTATAACACACTTGTGTTCTGATGCATTCGCCTAGCGAATGATCCCTTCACCCAGCGAATGAAGAAAAATGGCACTTTAAGTGCATCTGAAACCTTAAACCGCCCTTGGCTGTTATCACGGGTTCGCTAAGCGAACGTTTCAACCACAAAGCGAACCATTCGCCAAAACATTCGCAAAGCAAACTTTGGTTTCTTTAGCCACTGCCTCAGCCAAGAGTCCTTCGCCAGGTCCTTCGCACAACGAGTGAAGCAGCGAACACTCGCTAGTTGTTCGCAAAGCGACTTTTACTCCCTTTTCCCACTGTCTCATTCTGGAGCTCTTCGCTGGGAGATTCGCCACCGTTCGCAAAGCGAACATTCGCTGGTGAATTCGCCAGGGTTCGCAAAGCAAACCAGCTATTGTTTTCCTCCTTCTTTGACAGCTTGCATCATTTTTTTGTGTCTTAATTTCTTGTTCATTTAGTGCCTTTTCCTGCACAATAGCACACATATTACAAGCACCAAAGGTATATTACAATGTTTAAAGAACAACAATAATTCACCACTAAAATCAACAATTAATCATAGAAAGTGTTGAAAAATGCCAAGTATCAAATACAAAAATGTGGCATGTTTGACATCTAACACATTGTCTGTTTTCTGTTGATCTGATTGAGGCTGCATTCTAGATTTCTTTTCTTGCTTGGCATTTCTTGATTATTGTAACCAAGTCCTCTGACATCTCCAGCATTCCTACCAACTTGAAGAATTTCATCTAGTATACCAGAATTGTTGTTGAGCATCCTAACGTTTTTGGTCACATTTTCAAGCTTGGAATTTAGCACAACAACTTTCTCCTCAAGATCAGAGATAACACCAAGATGGTTTGCTCTTTCAGCCTCAAGGAGCATAATAATCTTGTGTTTCCCTTCTCCTAGCTGGCAGATTTTAGGACATCTCTTGTAGAGCTCCTTAAAGGATTTGATTAGATCATTATAGGATAGATCACCAATCTCTAATTCTATATCAGAATCAAATATTCCTGTAAGAGCATAAACTTGTTTAAGTGATTCTCCGTCACTTGTTGATTCATCTTCAGACCAGGATGCAATGAGTCATTTCTTCTCTCTCCTCAGAAAGGTAGGACACTCATATCTGATGTGTCCATATCCCTCACATTCATAGCATTTGATCCCTTTTCCTTTGTCATCATTTTCTTCATACTTAGAGTTTCTTCCAAGGTTACTTCTTTTATAGTTGTTGAATGATTGAGGCTTAGCATTCGACCTTGATTCCCCCTGCATTTTATTCAGCAATTGTCCATACTGCTTTCCCAGAAACACAACAGCCTTAGACATCACTTCATTGGAGTCTGTCTTTCCTTCATCATGGTCTGACACCAAGGCTAAGCTTTTCTTTTTCTCAGATTTTTCATTCAATCCTATTTCAAAAGTTTGTAGAGAACCCATGAGCTCATCAACTTTCATAGTAGCTATATCCTGAGCTTCTTCTATAGCATTCACCTTCATGTCAAATCTCTTCGGAAGTGACCTTAGAATTTTCTGGACCAACTTGGCTACAGAAATTTTCTCTCCAAGGTCACTAGATGTGTTGGCAATATCAGCAATGTTCATGTGAAAGTCATGTATACTTTCATCTTCTCTCATTCTCAAGTTCTCAAACTTAGTGGTGAGAAGCTGAAGTCTTGACGATTTAACCCGAGATGTACCTTCATGAGCAGTCTTCAGGATTTCCCAAGCATCCTTTGCAACAGTGCAGTTCTTGATGAGTCTGAAGATGTTATTGTCCACCCCATTGAACAAGGCATTCATGACTTTTAAGTTTCCTTGAGAAGGCTTATCATCTTCATCATCCCAGACTTCTTCAGGTTCCAGCTCATCAGCGAGCTTCCCGTCTTTGTCTTTGATCTTTGGTGGATCCCACCCTTTAACCACAGACTTCCAAGCTTTACCATCCATGGACTTGATAAACGCCACCATGCGTACTTTCCAATATTCATAATTGGAACCATCAAGTATAGGTGGTTTATTCAGAATTCCTCCTTCTTTATCCATCGAACCAAAAAGTATCGTCCTTGAATCTCACCCAGATACAGAGCAGGATGCCTGCTCTGATACCAATTGAAATTCTGGTTAAGCATATCACTAAGATGTCAGACAGGATGTCAGGACACTTGATCTCTGCTTCTCACAAGGATTAAGGAAGAACAGAAACAAATAGCAGAAAGAAAAATAACATACAGAAATTGTTAACCCAGTTTGTTGATCAACAACACCTACGTCTGGGGGATACCAAGTCAGGAATGAAAACAACTAAGTAGAATTGGTTCTAAGCTAAACTCCACCGTTTACAACTTAGTACCTAGAAACTACCCTTCCTAGATTTCTACCTAAGACACTCCTAGGTATGAGACCCTTCTCAATTCCCTTCCAATCATAGGAGTGACTGAAAATATTACAACTCAACAAACTGTCCTTCTCTAGTATTCACACAATACACGAGAGGCTCACAAAAGTACAAACCCTAGTACTCTATAACAGCTGCAATATTCAACACAAATATTAGGTTAAATCCATCTTATTTATATTGCAAAACAGAATTGGGTTTGGGCTTCAAAAATGCAGCAATTATGTTCCACAGAATCTGCGACCTATTCTCTTCTTCAATCCCAAGTTTCCAAAAATGTCTCATTGCATTGAAACCACATATTCCTTTTAGACTCAAAATCTCTGATTCCTCAATCTCAGATGCCACCTGGATCAAGTCATATTCCAATCACACCTGGAACCTAAATACATTTAATCCAAAACTGTAACAGACAAAGATGTCGAATCCATCTGATACGACATCTTGTCTAACATCTTTAACATGCAGTTAGAACATCATGTCAGGACATCTTGTCCAACATCTTTCTGCTAAGTTAGTTTTACCAAAATTGATGCCTACCCCAAGGGCTTGGACTCATCAAGTAGCTTTCAAGGGATTGTGATTAAAGCATATTGAGTGAATTACTTATCATTATCTTCAATTGGTTTTCATATATGCATATCCGAGGTTTTTGATAGCGGTTCAGTTTAGACGAATCGATCCGAGTCTTTTCCGCTATCCATTGTTTTTTAAAACATTTTTTGTAAAGCAATTTTTTGGGGATCTATTCACCCCCTCTAGATAAGTCGCCTTCGTCTAACAACCTCAAGCCACACACCCCCACCACCCTTATTTATTTAATTAATATCATCCAGTAATCAAATAAATACACAAAAATCAAAATAAATTAAATAATTTCAATAAATCAAAAATTGAGGTGTCACAACTCTCCCCCACTTAAAGAAATTCCGCCCTTGAAAATTATTTTAAGTAAACAAATTCAGATATAATTCCCTTATCAGGCTCTCAAGCTCCCAAGTCACGTTTCCACCAGTTGGTCCTCCCCAAGCTATCTTCACTAAGGTAATCTCCTTACCATGCAACTGCTTCACTTCTCGACCCTCTGCCCACATGGGTGATGTCTCAACAGTCAGGTTATCTCACCTGCATATCATCCACTTGGATCACATGAGATGGATCTGAAATGTATCTCCTCAACTGAGACACATGAAAAACATCATGGAAATTAGCAACTAACGGTGGTAAAGCAATCTGATCGGCCATTTATCCTATCCTCTTCAAAATATGGTACGGACCCATGAAACGCGAAGTAAGTTTCCTAGACTTCATCACACGATCAACACCAGTTACCAGAGTAACTCTCAGGAACACAAGATCTCCCTCTTAGAACTCAAGTGTTTTCCTCCTCTTGTCATGATAGCTCTTCTGACGACTCTGTGAAACTTTCATCTTCTATTGGATCATCTTGATCTTATCAATAGTGTGCTGAACTATCTCAGGTCCCAGCACAACACTCTCACCAGAATCACACCAAAACAATGGTGTCCTACACCTTCTACCATACAACGCCTCAAACGGTGCCCGAATGGAAACTATTAGTGTAGGTAAACTCGATCAATGGTAAAAATTTATCCTAAGTACCTCCTTATTCTAGCACACAGGCCCTCAACAAGTCTTCTAAGGATTAGATAGTCCTCTCTGTCTGACCATTTGTCTGTGAGTGATAAGTCGAACTCAAATATAGCTTATTACCCAAAGCTTTATGCAAACTCCACCAGAACCTTGACGTAAACCTCGGGTCCCTGTCAGATACAATACTAGATAGAATCCCATGCAAACTAACAATCTTCACAATATAAAACTCTGCTGACTTCTGTAAAGGATAACTGATCTTAATCGGTATGAAATGAGCCGATTTAGTTAGTCTATCAACAATAACCCAGATGGAATCAAATTCATTCATCGTCTTCGGAAAACTTGTCACAAAATCCACGGAAATACTATCCCATTTCCATTTAGGAAAACGGTTGCATCAGACCCGACACCTTATGATGTTCAATCTTTGACTTCTGGAAGGTTAAACAAGCATAAACAAACTCATCTACTTCTTTCTTCATTCCTGGCCACCAAAACAACTTCTTCAAGTCTTGATACATCTTTGTGGCATCATGGTGAATACTCAAGCCACTCCTGCGACCTTCCTCAAGAATACTCTTCTTAAGTTCAGGCACATCTGGTACACAAACTCTATCTCTTGATTAATCAACGCCAACCGATCAACCAATCCTAAGTTGATCTTCTGACCTTCTTTGATATCTTCAAGAATACCACTAGTCAAGTTCAACATGCCTAGCCTCATACTGTTACGAGACCTTTCACATACTAAACTCAAATCTCAGAATTGTTCAATCAACTCCAACTCCTGAACCATAATCATCGAGATATGCAACGACTTCCTACTTAAAGCAATAGTTACGACATTATCAGGATGGTAATTCAAACCAAAATCTTAGTCCTTCATAAATTTGAGTCACCTCCTCTGCCTCATATTCAACTTTTTTGATCGAATAATGCCTCCAAATCTTAAATACAAACACAAAGGCGGCTAATTCCATGTCATGCGTAGGATAATTCCTCTCATGAAACTTTAATTGTCTAGAAGCGTAAGCTACAACTAGGGATGCTCATGGACTGTTAATCTTTGCAGCATACTCTGCAACCGTCAAATTTCCTTGCTTCAACTAAAGGAATTCAATCTCCTTCTTGCTACCTACATCCTCAGGGAAGCACTTTTCTAGTAACTGCACTCTAAAAACAACTCAGGTAACCTCAGTACCAGTAACCTCTTGTCTTTGGCATGCGTTATCCCACCAATCCTCAGCTTCCTCCCGGGTCATATCTACCCTTGAACGTCGATGGATTATTCCTCTGAAATTTTCCCAATTCGCAGAAGTCATCACCACCATGATTTTGCTATCCATGCAGCGCTTGAGCCACTGACTCCAAGGTATCAACAATTGGACAATAGTTTCTTCTAGCCATTTTTCACACCATTAAACAAACATTAAGAGAAATAATGCATCGATCTTGTACACGCATATGTCGCATACTAAGGAACAATTATCATGCAAAAACCTGGCCGGACGGACCAACCTGCTCTGATACCACTATGTAACACCCTAAACCCCGAAAAATTATATAAAAAGAATTAATCAACAATTTAAGGTGTTATCAACGACAACCCTTCAACAAAACATAACCATTTTGAAAACATGCAGAGGAATAGTAAACAACATACAACACATATCATCGCATGCTCACCTTCACTAATGGTAACATCGCGGCGGAATCACATTAAATCGCGGTAATAAAACATGTTAAATTCAATTTGGGTCTTATAAAGACTTAATTTTCACAAAATGATTCAAAAGGAATTTCAATATTCAACTCTCAACAACTTCAAAACAACCTAACATAATAGTTATTAACTTCAACAAAACAAGTAAGTCGACATCAAACATAATAAAAGAAAACATCATCTGCCCACAGTGTTACAGAATCAGATCATAGTGACTAAAAGATGTGATACCTAATGAAAATAACCCCGAGAGCTATTCCCCACTCACAACAACAACTCTACTCCTGAGTATCTACAAGATGTCTATGGGGGACAATATCAAAGTAAAAGGGGTGAGAATGCACATCAATATTTTAACTTCATAAGCTGCAAGGTAGAATTAAACATCAACACATTCAACAACAATCACACAACATCATTCTCACACCCAATCCATCAACGTACACAAAGTAATCACATATTCATCATTTAAATTATGCAATCAGACTCACAACTTCAACTAGAATCATATGTATGTGGTACCATATCATCATCAATTGGTTCACTCAGGAACCGAGTTCATCCTGCTCGAACCCCGAATCCACCTTGCTCGAATTTGGGACAAGTAGCTAATTCACCCTGCTTGGATTGTAACTTGCCTCTTTTCGCGTAGTTTAACTTGGCGTGTTCGTTTTAATTTTTTGATCACTTTTCGGTCGCATTTTCGGACAGTTTAAGTTATTTTAGTGGGTAAAATTTATTTCAAAATTTGACAAAACGCTGTATTTTTCCGAATTGTATATTTTTTGCTGATCACTTTGGTGTATTCATTTTATTTTTGTGAGCACTTCGATACCGGTCCAATTATTCGTTTTTACCGTTTTTTATTTCTATTTTTATTTAATAACTTTAATTAATCAGATTTTTTATTTAATTTATTTTTATTAGTTTATTCTATTTTATTCCATTTGTTGTTTTTTATTATTAATTTTTTTTACATTATTAGCATAACTTAGTGGTTAAGATTGTTAAAGAGACTTAGTTTCTTATTCATTTTGGTGTAATCTACACATACTGCCATGCATGCATACGTTGGACATCATACAACATTTTCATTACCCACTTCCCCATACGGTCCCCCTATTCTATTCTCTCTCTCACTTTTTTTCATTTGAAATTTTTTCACTAAAAACAAAACCCATACTCACATGGGGGGCCTACGTGGTAGATATTATGTAAAAATTCACCTACACACTATTAATCTCCTTCTCTCTTCACTGCACATGTCCATCTTCATTAAAAAAGGGATTCATATACACACACACACCAGGCGTTACTCCACATACCACTAGAAAAAAAACTCAAACCAAACACACATATTATACTCATTACCCTCCCTCTTTTTTTCTTCTTGTTCATCTCACCCGTCACACCATATTCCTCTTCACCTCCAACCATCCACTCTCCACATTAAAACAACATACACTCCACTCTTTTCTTGTTGAATACCATCTTCATAAACCACATCCTCCACCTCACATAACTCTCACAACCATTCAACTCTCTTTCCATACCTCACACAAAACATACTTTAAAATAGTATGAAAGAAAGACAATAACTCCCTCTTTCTGATAACAACATTTCGATACTCCCACTCATGCTTCAATATCACGTACTACTCCCACCTTATATGTTTCTTTCAAGCTTCACTCACCACTAGTTCAACTTCACAACCACCATCGGAGCACAACTTAGAACCACCATAAAAAATTTCCTCAGCACCGTACAAAACATACAATCATGGATCCGTAACCATCGCACACGAACCTTCGCTCTTCCGTCAACATCGCTTCACTCACTAATGGTGTTTTCAAAAATATAGAAGACAAGATTGTCGAGTAAAACCGATACGTTATTGTTGTATACTCATCTTTTTCTTGCTGGTGCGATTCGTTTTAGGTGTTTTAGATCCACAGTTGTTGTCACATTTGTTTTGAGTTTTGATTACGTGCAATATGTATGCTGCAACTTTGCTTTTTGAATGTATCGAATCTGATTTTATTTATAGCTACAACTGGTATTTATTTTGCAAGGTTGATTTGTGTGTATGGACACTTATAGCTTGATTAATGATTGCGATTTACCCGAACCACATTTCGAGATCTGTCGCTGGATCTTATGATAATGAAGGAGTTGTTATTTTCGTTTTGTTGTTGACGTTTTATTTATTTGTGAAAGTGGTGAATATTGGATCCTGCCGTGGTAGTTAGGATTTTGAAAATGCGTGATCGACAACTTTGACTCTTACCCTTTTGGTTTTTTCTTCTGTTCGTGAGTGAGTGCTATTGTTACTTCAATTAGATCTGAGAAAAGTGCTTTTTTGAGAATTCCCAAGATGAGTTTTTTGTTGAAAGAAGTTTTGTAGACTTTATGAGGTAGGAATCAGTGGTCGGTCTTATGCTGTTTTCTAGAAGATTGGTTGCAACAATTCTAAGTAAGTTTGAAAGTGATTCATACTAATTTTTCAATATTCAAGTGTTTTTACAGTGTTAAGTTTATATATATATATATATATATATATATATATATATATATATATATATATATATACTTCGTTAGTTAGTTTTTTTATTTATTAATATATATACTTGTTTCTATCTTAAGCTATATATACTTATTAATATACATATTCTTTATGTTTCATTATATTTTATGTATATATATACAAGTTGTCGGCTCAAATTATGTATACTTTGCTGTTTTTCTAATATATATATATATATATATATATATATATATATATATATATATTATGCTTCCTTTTTTTTAGGTTATAATACATACTTTTTTTATTAGTTATAATATATATATATATATATATATATATATATATATATATATATATATATATATATATATATATATATATATATATCATTTATTAGTTTTTTGTATATGTATATTATTTTCTTTATGAATTTATTTTAGCACTTCATTTGTTTTATTTTGGTTTTTTTGTTTTTCCATGTTGAATTTTGATCCTTGTGGTGTCTTGCACATGAATATTTGGGTCAATCTTTGTTGTTCTACACGATGTTTTGTCGTGGATGTTTTATCTTTCTGTTTATTTTTCACGATGTTTTGCCGTGTATTTTCTCTCTGTTTATTCACGATTCTTTGTCGTGATTGTTTTGTGGATTTTATTCGTGATGCTTTGCCACGTATCTTTGTCTGTTTATGCATGATGTTTTTCCATGTGTGTTGTTAATTCTATATGTTCATACTACATGATGCTATTCCATGTATTTTTGTTGAATTTTCACTGTCTGATTACCATTATGTTTTTCCATGTGTATTCTGTAGTATCTTTGTCTGTTGATTACATGATGTTTTTCCATGTATTTATGTTGACTTTTCACTGTCTGATTACCATGATATTTTTTCATGTGTATTCAGTAGTATCTTTGTCTGTTGATTACATGATGCTTTTCCGTGTATTTCTGTTGACTTTTTGTTGTCTGATTACCATGATGTTTTTCCATGTGTATTCTGTGTTATCTTACCTGTCTGACTGTATATGATGTTCTTTCTGTGTACTGTGTCCATGGGCGGTTTTAAGGTCCGACCAGCCTGGGCATGTGCCCAGGTTCTGGCCAAAAAAATATCTTTCTTTACACCACAATTTTGAAAATTGTGGCGGTTTAAAAGTGCTATTACGGCGGTCTAAACCGCCACAATTAACGAAAATGCAGAAAAATACAAATTTCAACCAAAAATTAAATTATGAAAGTAATATTATGGCGGTTTAAACCACCACAATTAATGAAAATGCAGAAAAATACAAATATAAACCAAAAATTAAATTATAAAAGTGCTATTACGGCTGTATAAACTGCCATAATTAATGAAAATGCAAAAAAAATACAAATTTAAACCAAAAATTAAATTATAAAAGTGTTATTATAGCGGTTTAAACCGCTAAAATTAATGAAAATGCAGAAAAATACAAATTTAAACCAAAAATTAAATTATAAATTACAAATTATGAAAAAAAAATACATGTATAATATTGTAAATTTTGGTTTAAACCAAAAAATTTATATTTTTATGCATAAAAATGCAGGTTTAAACCAAAAAATTATAAATTATGCAAAAAAAAAATTTATTTTTATGCAATTAAGTATACATTACATCAATTTTTTTTCCATATTATAATATTTAGATTCAACTACATTACAAAAAGTGCAAGACTTGAAATAAAGATTAAAGTTGCAATTTATGACTAAATTAACCAAAAATTAAAAATGAATACCTAGAAGAAATAAAAATTAACATAAATGTAGCAATTATTAAAATTAAAATAAAAACATGTACAGTGTTGTAAAAAAGAAGTAGAAAAGAATAAATTTTATCCTCAAATATATAAAAAATATATTATGACTCTATTAATTCTATAGATCAATTTCTACAATTATAAAAGAAAATATTCGATTTAAAAAAACAATAAAAACAAAATTCACTATAAAGGAACTGACGTGTCAAAATAAAGGCGGTCAAAACTGCCATTTTTCTATTAACACTACGTCAGTTTATAAAATTGTCATATTTTAATGTAAATAGTGGCGGTTTTATTAAACGCAATTTTAAAATCGTCATATTTCATACAAATTTTTGCGGTCTTTAAATTTTTGCCCAGGCTTCAAAAATTTTTTGGCTCCGCCACTGACTGTGTCTGTGTTTGATGCTTGCCATTTACATGATGTTCTTCCATGTATCTGTTGTTGTCTTTAATCCATGTTATCCTAATCCAAGGGGATGGATTGTATGTTGACTTATTGTCATTATGCACGTCCCTTGTTTGTTTGTGTTTGTTATTCTTGGTTCTTAGAACCTGGCAACTCGTAGTTCCATGAACTACGCATGCTCTGATTTCTCAAGTTCTTCTTATGAATACGTAGGCATAAGGCCCCGATCCTTCGCGAGCTACCTTTTTCTTTTTCTACCTTTTTCTTTTTCCACCTTTTCTCTTTTCTTTGCCCATCTTTACCCTTTAGCAAACAATCTTAGCAAAAACACAAATATTTCAAGAGGTTCCTGTAGAGTACTGCAAATGCTTAGGGTGTTAGTACCTTCCCTTAGTATAACCAACCCTCGTACCTTTGAACTCTCTTTGCTTAGCTTTAGGCCATGCTTTTTGCTTTTCAATTTTTACTTAGGCTTTTTGTTCGATCTTTTCTCCCTTCCCTTGAATAAAATAAAAGTTCGGTGGTGATATCATTGTTTTGCGAGCCAAACTGATCCGATAGCTTTGGTATCTGATTCTCACCGTGACAGAAAATGGCGACTTCACTGGGGAACATTGTTTAGTGGGTTGAGTCTAACTTGTTATATTTATGTTGCTATTATTGTTTGTTATTGCTTGTATACTTGTATATTTGTATATTTGTATATATTTGTATTGCTTGGGTTTTTCTCTATGCAGGGTTGTTACCTTGAGTGGTGAGGATAAGTCCTATACCCGGAATTGAGTGCACCTATGATAGGAGGGTGGTATATTCAAGACGGCTTATAGGGAGTTGATTCCCGACCAAGCAAACTTGAGAAATCACCACTCAGTGGAGGCCTGTTGCGGTGAGAATCGGATAACAAGCTATTAATTAACTTGAATCGCAAATCTTTGAAATTCACCACTGAGCTTTGATTTATCCAAAGGAAAGGGTAAAGACCGAAAACCCTAATAAGAGAATCTAGGTTCGGGAGTTGGTTATACAAAGGGAAGGTATTAGCACCCTAAGTATCTGTAGTACTCTACAGGAACCTCTTGTTAGTATTTGTGTTATGCTAAAGTTTGCTTGCTAAGCGGAATGTGCTAAGGTAAAGACCTAGGGGTATATACACTAAGTATGCTCGCCAAGACATCGCATCTTGTGCCTACGTATCCTGACGGGAATGGAATCAGAGCATTCGTAGTTCCCCTCACTACGGGCTAAAAGGGATAAAAAGAAAAGGTGAAATCCAAGAAGGCATTGGATGTAAAGGAAAAAGGTGGAAAAAGAAAAAGGTAGAAAAACAAAAGGTGGCTCGCTAGGATCACGCAATCCTATGCCTACGTATTCTCAAGATGAACTTGAGAAATCAGAGCGTCTGTAGTTCCCCTCAATACGGGGTAAAAAGGTTTAAAAAGAAAATGTGGAATCCGAGAAGGCATCGGATGTAAAGGTAAAAAGGGGGTGGAATCCGAGAAGGCATCAGATGTAAAGGAAAAAGTAGAAGGTGAAAAAAAGAAAAAGGTAGCTTGCTAGGATCGTCGCAATCCTATGCCTACGTATTCTCAAAAGGTGAACTTGAGAAATCAGAGCAATCGTAGTTTCCCTCAATACGGGGTAAAAAGGGTAAGAAGAAGAAGAAGTGGGAAAGTAGGGTTTGACAGCAATACACCTACGTGGAGTGCGGCGACTCCAAACCTAAGGTTATGTTAAAAAGGAAGGGAAACCTTGATCACGCGGTGGCGTGAGATAAGAGGATGAGGGACAAGGCTATCCTAAATGACATGACAGTCAACAATAGGGTCCTTTCCTTTGGAATAAGGGACAAGCAGCAGAGAAACACAAGGAAGAAACCTCGAGTATCAGGGGTAAAATGAATAGCAATATATACAGTAGATGCAATAAGGATTAAATTAAAATGAATATTAAGAAACAAAAAGTCAAGATTAAATTAAGAATAAAAAAATCTAAATAAACAAAATCAAAAATAAACCAAATTTACTTAAAACTAATTAACTAAGTTTTAATTAAAAACTAACTTAAAAAAACAAATTAGTTAATTCCACCACTAACTCTAATTCTAAATGAAACTAACTACACTAATTCTAAACAAATTTCTAATTAAAAAGTTAATTAAATTAAATTCTAATTAAAACTTATAAAATTCTAATTAAAAATTAATTAAACTAAGTTCTTATTTAAATATAATAGCAAATACAAACTATATACATAATTATATATAAACTATATTTATCTTACAACTAAAACCAAAAGAAAAAAAACATAGACTATATGTAACACTATATAAAACTAAAATACAAAATTTTATAAATATATATATATATATATATATATATATATATATATATATATATATATATATATATATATTACTGTAACGGTGGAAAATCTCTCTTTCTCGTGCTCGCAAAACCGCGGTTCCAGTACAACAAATGCATGCCTAAATTACTTACACAAACACACACGTTATCACATATAGAACTATCCTTAATACTGACAAACACATATTAAACTAATATCATATAACAAACAATTAAACTAGTATCATAAAAAAATAATTAAAATGTACAAAAGAAAAAAAAAGTAACTAACAAGACATATTGAAAGGTTAACAACACATATTAATAATTCATAACAATAAAATAATAATAGGGTGAAGAAACTAAGTAAGGAAAGGATATACAGTTCACCTCTTTCGTGTCTCACGAGTTTTTCCAGCCACGGCAGCAATTCGGACCCTTTCTTTTGGTTTTCCTCCTTTACATCTCGCAAGCTTTACGAACAAAAAGCAGCAACTCGAACCCTTTCCTTGTCTAATGGAGCAGTAGGCGGAGGTGAGTAGTGTGATATTAACATGTCGGTGTTTTCGACGGCAGCAGAGTTTTTACGAGTTTGTATGGAGTGCGCCTTGAAGGTTTCTAGGGTTGTGAATAATGGAGGTTTTAGTTTCGCGTGGAGAGAAACATGACGTGTTGACTGTTGGTATTGTGAGAGGTTTGTGAAGGTTTGAGTTCTTTAATGAACAAAGAGGTCACTGATTATAAGAGATGGAGGTTCCGTGGTTATGGAGGAAGTGTCATTGAAGAGGGTGGTCGTTGCACACAATTAAGACAGAGGGAGTAGTTTTGAGGGTGGTTACAGGTTATAGCAAAGGAGAGGTGGTGAGGTCTAGTTTCTGTCTTGGTTCTGAAACAACTTGGATTGATGTTTGATGGATTTGAAAGGGTTGGAAAACAAGGGTCAGATTTGGTGTGGTTGTGTTTTTGCAAGGTTTCTTTTTTGCTCTTCCTTTTTCTCCTCTACCGATCTCTTGAGAGTCTTTTTATATCCATTTTTCTTTACAGTGTGGATCTATTTCATTGTTGATGAAGAGTCATTTTCTTTTTTTAATTTGTGCCTTATTCAGCATTACTCCTATGGACACAAGTTTTGTTTCTTTGCATAATTGGTGTCAAAGGTTTTTACAGGTTGAGCAGAAGTGCACAGGTTGGAGCCGTGTTGTTTTGGTATAGTAGCTTTACGTTGATGCTTTTGTGTAGTAGGAAAGTAGCATCAAGTTGTTGTTCTGGGGATTTTGGACTGGTGTGTAGGTCTGCATGAAGAAATGGCTTGGGTTACAGTGTTAAGGGATAGCTTTTTTACATGATTTTGGAAAAGTGTGTGTGAAGTAGTGTGGGGATAGTAGCAGAGGAGCGTGGGATGCTTGTTGTTCAAGTTGAAAAGTCAAAGATGGGATTTTGGACATTAGCTTTTGTGAGCTTGTGGTAGAGAGGCTTAGCTGTATAAAATGATTTTGGGTCTAAGGAGTTGTCACAAATTGAAAAGTAATCTAAATCTAAATTTAAATCTAAGTCTAAATTAAAAATTAAAATTAAAATTTGACTATAATAATAAATAAAAAAATGTATTAAAAATTTACTTAATTAAGACTAAACTAAAGAACAAAATCTAAATTGAAATTAAAATTGAACTAAATTATAACTAGATTAAGTAAACTAAATTTAAACTAATATTAATCCAATTAGAACTAAAC
This sequence comes from Lathyrus tuberosus, assembly GCA_022829125.1. NCBI lineage: Eukaryota > Viridiplantae > Streptophyta > Magnoliopsida > Fabales > Fabaceae > Lathyrus > Lathyrus tuberosus. Next base: position 6,585,514 of record JALAZF010000163.1, read on the forward strand.
TTAAAAAGTAAAAAGAAGCTAAACTAAAGTTTATGATTAAAAATAAATAATTGAAAATAGACTAAATTGAATATAAACTATGTAAAAGATTAAGTTAAAAATTGAACTAAATAAATCTTAAATAAATCTAAGGGAACTATTTAACTAAATATAAAGTAATAATAATTATGAAAATCAAAAAAACATGGAAGAAGAAAATGCATGGTTAATGAGAAGTCTAACTAAAAAAATGAGACGACTGACTCAAGAAAATATGCAAACGATCAGAATATCTGAGGGTAAAATTTGGGGTACAACAGTTGTCCCTATTTAAATAACTTCACCGGATGACATGAGTGATGATAGATCTTCATAAAATCATGGTGGAAGGTATTTAAATATAGATAACCGAAAATTTTGCCCTCAGATGCACCGACATGCAATGATATAGACAAAAGAAAGATAAACAAATGCTGACATGCTATGAACTCTAATATGATGGAAATGATAGAATGATAAATGCAGAAATGCAAACGAAACGAAAGCAGACAGGGACAAAGTTCACACAAGAAGCAAACACTCATTGGGGATGACAATAACACTGGGGAACGGAAATAAAGCTGGGGAAAAACTAAAGTGATGGAGCAACTGGTTCGGGCGTAACCGGCTGACACTTTAGAAAGAAGAGATAACACAAGATCCTCAATGGAAGTAGCACCGGAAAGACGGTCTCCACTGGGGAATCAAAGACTCAATCTGGAAGAACATCAGAAAGAGAAAGGCACATCCGAGAAGGCATCAGATGTAAAAGAAACCAGACATCCAATAATGGCTTTGAATGAATGTGAACAGAGACTACATTCAAGAATGGCATTGAATGCAAAAGAACCAATCACCCAATAATGGTTTTGGATTAAAGGTATAAATCACGACATCTAATAATGGCTTTAGATGAATCTGAACAAAGATTACACTCAAGAATGACATTGAATGCAAAGGAACCAATCACCCAATAATGGCTTTGGATGAAAGGTATAAATCACGACATCTAATAATGACTTTAGATGAATCTGAACAAAGATTACATTCAAGAATGACATTGAATTCAAAGGAACCAATCACCCAATAATGGCTTTGGATGAAAGGTATAAATCACGACATCTAATAATGGCTTTAAATGAGTGAACATAGACTACATTCAAGAATGACATTGAATGCAAAGAAACCAGTCATCCAATAATGGCTTTGAACAAAAGGTACAAATCACAATATTTAATAATGGCTTTAGACAAATGTGAACAAAGACTCGATCTGAAAAACATCAGAAAGAGAGACACATCTGGATAGGCATCAGATGGTAGAGAAACCAGACATCCAATACTGGCTTTGAATGAAAGGTATAGATCACAATATCTAATACCGGTTTAGATAAAGTGAACAAAGACTCGATCTGAAAAACATCAGAAAGAGAGACACATCTGGATAGGCATCAGATGGTAGAGAAAATGGACATCCAATACTGGCTTTGAATGAAAGGTATAGATCACAATATCTAATACCGGCTTTAGATAAAGTGAACAAAGACTCAATCTGAAAAAAAACATCAGAAAGAGAGACACATCTGGATAGGCATCAGATGGTAGAGAAACCAGACATCCAATACTAGCTTTGAATGAAAGGTATAGATCACAATATATAATACCAGCTTTAGATAAAGTGAACAAAGACTCGATCTGAAAAACATCAGAAAGAGAGACACGTCTGGATAGGAATCAGATGGTAGAGAAACCGGACATCCAATACTGGCTTTGAATGAAAGGTATAGATGACAATATCTAATAGCGGCTTTAGATAAAGTGAACAAAGACTACATTCAAGAAAGGCATTGAATGCAAAGAAACCAGTCACCCAATAATGGCTTTGGATGAAAAGTACAATCACAATATCTAATAATGGCTTTAGACGAATGTGAACAAAGTAGAGATCCACGAAAGCATTGGATAAAAAAGGATCACAACGTCTAAGAAAGTGTTGAAGGAATATGAACAAAGATATACCCAAGAAAGCATTGGATAAAAGGAATCACAATATCTAAGACAGCGTTGAACGAATATGAACAAAGATATACCCAAGAAAGCATTGGATAAAAGGAATCACAATATCCAAGACAACATTGAACGACTGTGAACTTTCAGGAATGGTACAGAAAGTAAAGATAAATCAATATATTCAGGGATGGTATAGTGAGAAATACATCCAGGAATGGCACTGAATGCAAAGGAGAAAACTCATCCCGGAATGGCACTGAATGAGAAGGACATGTAACGTTTGGTAGGCGCCAAGTAAGTTGGACTTGACCAGAAGGTGAGACGCGGATAACGACACTACCTCAGGAGAAATGCAAATGAGGATGAAACACTCATGCTATGCATATGTATATGAATTATGCAGATGATATATGATCAAATGCAAATGCCGATGCTGACACTGCTCGACTCTTTTGGTGAGAAGACACAACTGGAAGACTGATTCCTCAACACAGAGATCACTGTCATTCTGCTTAGGGACTATGGATGATATTACTGAACACATCTCTACCACTCTAGTAAACTGTATCAAGTGATGATCCTTGTAGGGAGGATGAAGAGTTGTTTGGGGATTCGTCAAGTAAATTGCCCCAGATTAGCTGACTGTTATAGATAAGCTGATCATTGCTTCAGCTTGTTCGATTTTGAAATGGTTGTTTCGCCGTGCACTGGGAAAACTTTCCCCAGTATGAGTCTTGAAAAAAAATTCTGTATAAACTAATTCTGAGAAGTTGCCATTAAACCACAAATCTTGAACTGATTCTCAACAGGATATGGAAGGAACTTGCCCCTGATTGGATCACTGAACAAGTTTCTTAATTGTTTGAAAATTCTTTGAGAGAAAAGCCACTTTGCAAACAAAAGTACTTGTACAAACATGGTAAATGCAAAGTTCATGCAACTTTTGAAATCAAAATCATTTTGAAAGAGGTGCAAAGTATATGAGTCATTAGTCAGAACACGGTGGTTCAAGACATTAAAGTGAAAAGTTTAAGCAAAGGGTGTAATGCCCAAAATAGATGATCTGCAAAGATCTTTTGGAGTCAGTTTACGCAACCTTGCTGTAGTATGCTTTCAAAATAACCTCGCTTCAATTAGGTCTTTTGAGGGTTATAACGTGGTCTGGTTTGCGGTTTAAGAAACAAAGGATAAAGGCTCAAAGTTTATTTGTGACCCACTCAATCTACGTTATGAACTTCAGTCCTATGCTCAGTTAACTCAAACTATGCACTCAGATTCCCATGAGTTAGGAATTGCACTGATGATAGCGATGATGGTTCAAAATTCAATGGACTTGATATGGCGATCACTGCTTCCTTACAACTTTTGGTTGTCATACAAGCTTGTTCTTTCTTCTTTTCTTTTTTTTTGTTGTATAAAGTAAGGTCTTGAGCTTCCTACCTTTCTTAGCTTTTGCCTCGAAATGGACTCGGCTCATTCTTTGGGTAAGGATTTCTTGACGATCCTTCTTCATTCATCACTTTGGGAACAACTTATACTACATTTATTCATTTAATTAGGAAGAGTTGAAAGGTCGTGAATGTCTGGCTTAATGATTACGGTGAACCATCATTGGCGTTTGACTTGAAAGACATCTTTGACACTTGCTTGTTGTGTGCGAAGGAAAATTTGTGAATCCAACCTTTTGTTGAAAGGCGTCTCGCATGAAACTCTTATATTTGAATACACAATCAAGTTAACTGAGAACTACCCTGCCCCAGGTTAAGATTGCGGGTTTTTATTTGTAAAGAAAAGAAACTCCTACTTCTAGGCTCGAAGGGGTTAAAGAGGGGTTAACTTCCTTATTTCTCCAGTGTTTAGGATTTGAAACAATGCCTTACATCGTCAGCAAAGTTTCGATCTGAAAGCATACTAACAGCAATTTGGGTATGACGTTTTCATCATCCTCCCTCCAATCTTTGCACAATCAAAAAGAAAGGGGACAAGAGTTTTTTTTTTATTTTTCTTGAAGGAGAAAGCATTCAGAAGTAAATAGCAAACACAAATGAATTGAATCAAAAAGTTGCAATGTTCATTTCATTAATTTTGAAAGTACAAACATCATTTGAAGGCAAACAGCCATTATAAAATAAAGAAAATGTAAACAACAAGAAACAAAGGCCTAGTGGCTAATCAACACAAGGATAAGCTGCCATGTCTTTAAGAAGTAGCTGAGCTGAAGTCGACTGAAGCTTCACTTGCCCTGGCAGAGGGTTGTTCTTGACATTCTGCATCTGATGTTAGCTCTAGTCCTGTATTAGTGTCGAGGAATCAACTTGACAACTCACATGTGACACTGGAAGATAGAGACAGCTGGCAATGAGTCACTAGACAAACAGACATATGCAATGAAACATGCAAAGATGCAAATGAAATGCAATGCAATGCAAACAGGATGCAAAACACATGCACCAGGATCAAAGGTTTGAGATCATGGCATTGAGTCTGGGTAAAGAACCAACCACGGGGTGTGTACTAGGGTTACTGTATTCGTAGAACATGGTTCTAAGAAGTTCCCAGAGTCAACAACCCATCTTTTGGATTTTATCGACTTCCCGAATGACTCGGTAATCAATAAAAATCTCAAGAGAATCTCGTCTGAGTGTAGTATCGCGTGACAACCATTTCAGAAATAGACTCCCTCATGGTCACCGCACTATATCCTAAGAGGCCAAGTGGGGTTAAAGGTAACTAAGGTTCTCAGTTTTGACAACACCTATGTCGAGAGTAGCACGTTTTCACGAATAGACTCGCTCAACATGACTAAACTCTCAAGAGGGGCTAAACTGAGTGATGGTGTCTCAAGTCAACTTTTTCAGGAATCGACTCCCTCAAAGTCTCCTTGAATATACCATCGTCCTATCATAAATGTTCGTTCAAGTCTGGGTTAGGACTTATCCTCATCACTCAAAGTAACCACCCTACATACAGAAAAACCCAAGCACAACAGGTATATATACAGATATAAATATGTACAGATATACAAGCAAGCAAACATATAAATAACACAAATGCAAACAAGGTGGGTTTAACCCTCTTAGGGGAATTTCCCCAGTGAAGTCGCCATTTCTGTTGCGGTGAGAATAAGATAACAAGCTATTAATTAACTTGAATCGCAAATCTTTGAAATTCACCACCGAGCTTTGATTTATCCAAAGGAAAGGGTAAAGACCGAAAACCCTAATAAGAGAATCTAGGTTCAGGGGTTGGTTATACAAAGGGAAGGTATTAGCACCCTAAGTATCTGTAATACTCTACAGGAACCTCTTGTTAGTATTTGTGTTATGCTAAAGTTTGCTTGCTAAGGGGAATGTGCTAAGGTAAAGACCTAGGGGTATATACACTAAGTATGCTCGCCAAGACATCGCATCTCGTGCCTACGTATCCTGACGGGAATGGAATCAGAGCATTCGTAGTTCCCCTCACTACGGGGTAAAAGGGATAAAAAGAAAAGGTGAAATCCAATAAGGCATTGGATGTAAAGGAAAAAGGTGGAAAAATAAAAAGGTAGAAAAACAAAAAGGTGGCTCCCTAGGATCTCGCAATCCTATGCCTACGTATTCTCAAGATGAACTTGAGAAATCAGAGCGTCTGTAGTTCCCCTCAATATGGGGTAAAAGGGTGTAAAAAGAAAATGTGGAATCCGAGAAGGCATCGGATGTAAAGGTAAAAAAGGGGTGGAATCCGAGAAGGCATCGGATGTAAAGGAAAAAGTAGAATGTGAAAAAAAGAAAAAGGTAGCTCGCTAGGATCGTCGCAATCCTATGCCTACGTATTCTCAAAAGGTGAACTTGAGAAATCAGAGCAATCGTAGTTCCCCTCAATACGGGGTAAAAAGGGTAAGAAGAAGAAGAAGTGGGAAAGTAGGGTCTGACAGCAAGACACCTACGTGGAGTGCGGCGACTCCAAACCTAAGGTTATGTTAAAAAGGAAAGGAAATCTTGATCGCGCGGTGGCGTGAGATAAGAGGATGAGGGACAAGCCTTTCCTAAATGACATGACAGTCAACTATAGGGTTCTTTCCTTTAGAATAAGGGACAAGCAGCAGAGAAACACATGGAAGAAACCTCGAGTATCAGGGGTAAAATGAATAGCAATATATACAGTAGATGCAATAAGGATTAAATTAAAATGAATATTAAGAAACAAAAATTCAAGATTAAATTAAGAATAAAAAAATCTAAATAAATAAGATAAAAAATAAACCAAATTTAATTAAAACTAATGAACTAAGTTTTAATTAAATCTCTCTTTCTCGTGCTCGCAAAACCGCGGTTCCAGTACAACAAATGCATGCCTAAATGATTACACAAACACACACGTTATCACATATAGAACTATCCTTAATACTGACAAACACATATTAAACTAATATCATATAAAAAACAATTAAACTAGTATCATAAAAAAATAATTAAAATGTACAAAAGAAAAAAAAAGTAACTAACAAGACATACTGAAAGGTTAACAACACATATTAATAATTCATAACAATAAAATAATAATAGGATGAAGAAACTAAGTAAGGAAAGGATATACAGTTCACCTCTTTCGTGTCTCACGAGTTTTTCCAGCCACAACAGCAATTCGGACCCTTTCTTTTGGTTTTCCTCCTTTACGTCTCGCAAGCTTTACGAACAAAAAGCAGCAACTCGAACCATTTCCTTGTCTAATGGAGCAGTAGGCTGGGTGAGTAGTGTGATATTAACGTGTCGGTGTTTTCGACGGCAGCAGAGTTTTTACGAGTTTGTATGGAGTGCGCCTTGAAGGTTTCTCGGGTTGTGAATAATGGAGGTTTTGGTTTCGCGTGGAGAGAAACATGACGTGTTGACTGTTGTTATTGTGAGAGGTTTGTGAAGGTTTGAGTTCTTTAATGAAGAAAGAGGTCACTGATTATAAGAGATGGAGGTTCCGTGGTTATGGAGGAAGTGTCATTGAAGAGGGTGGTCGTTGAACACAATTAAGACAGAGGGAGTAGTTTTGAGGGTGGTTACAGGTTATAGAAAAGGAGAGGTGGTGAGGTCTAGTTTCTGTCTTGGTTCTGAAACAACTTGGATTGATTATTGATGGATTTGAAAGGGTTGGAAAACAAGGGTCAGATTTGGTGTGGTTGTGTTTTTGCAAGGTTTCTTTTTTGCTCTTCCTTTTTCTCCTCTACCGATCTCTTGAGAGTATTTTTATATCCATTTTTCTTTACAGTGTGGATCTATTTCATTGTTGATGAAGAGTCATTTTGTTTTCTTAATTTGTGACTTGTTCAGCATTACTCCTATGGACACAAGTTTTGTTTCTTTGCATAATTGGTGTCAAAGGTTTTTACAGGTTGAGCAGAAGTGCACAGGTTGGAGCCGTGTTATTTTGGTATAGCAGCTTTACGTTGATGCTTTTATGTAGCAGGAAAGTAGCATCGAGTTGTTGTTCTGGGGATTTTGGACTGGTGTGTAGGTCTGCATGAAGAAATGGTTTGGGTTACAGTGTTAAGGGATAGCTTTTTTACATGATTTTGGCAAAGTGTGTGTGAAGTAGTGTGGGGATAGTAGCAGAGGAGCGTGGGAGGCTTGTTGTTCAAGTTGAAAAGTCAAAGATGGGATTTTGGACATTAGCTTTTGTGAGCTTGTGGTAGAGAGACTTAGCTGTATAAAGTGATTTTGGGTCTAAGGAGCTGTCACAAATTGAAAAGTAATCTAAATCTAAATTTAAATCTAAGTCTAAATTAAAAATTAAAATTAAAATTTGACTATAATAATAAAAAAATTAAATAAAAATGTATTAAAAATTTACTTAATTAAGACTAAACTTAAGAACAAAACCTAAATTGAAATTAAAATTGAATTAAATTATAACTAGATTACGTAAACTAAATTTAAACTAATATTAATACAATTAGAACTAAACTTAAAAAGTAAAAAGAAGCTAAACTAAAGTTTATGATTAAAAATAAATAATTGAAAATAGACTAAATTGAATATAAACTATGTAAAAGATTAAGTTAAAAATTGAACTAAATAAATCTTAAATAAATCTAAGGGAACTATTTAACTAAATATAAAGTAATAATAATTATGAAAATCAAAAAAGACATGGAAGAAGAAAATGCATGGTTAATGAGAAGTCTAACTAAAAAAAAGGGACGACTGACTCAAGAAAATATGCAAACGATCAGAATATCTGAGGGTAAAATTCGGGGTACTACAAGGCCCTCTTGGGAGTAGTATTGTCTAACGAGTATTCGTGAAAGCATTACTACTTTCGACCTAGGAGCCCATGACACTGAGGACCTTTAGAACCCATTTATCTCACTTGGCCTCTTAGGATGTAGTGCGTTGACTATGAGAGAGTAGTCCCGAAGTAGTTGATACACGATGCTACACTCCGACGAGATTCTCTCGAGAATATTACTGATTCCCGAGTAATTGGAGTGTTGGTAATATCCGAAAGATGGATCGATGACTCTGGGAACCTTGTTAGAATTCGTTGTGCAGGTGATTTACCCCTAGTACACACCCTTTGGTTGGTTATTTACCCAGACTCCATGTTGTGGTCTCGAACCTTTGATCATGTTACTTGTGTTTTGCATCCTGTCTTACATCGAATTGTATATCATTTGCATAATTTGCATAATTCATTGCATATATTCTATTTTGTCCACCAACTCATCTCCAGCTGTCTCTATCTTCCAGCATTTTCTACCAGTCATCAAGCTGATTCCTCGACACAGATACAAGACTTAGGCTAACTACAGACGCAAGATGTCAGAACAAGAAGTACACAACGCAGAGATCCGAATGGAGATTGATGATATTAAGTCAAGTATGACTAAACTCACTAAGATGCTCCAAGTTCTGATTGCCAAAGGAGAGCAACCTCATAGAACTTTCATCCAGGAAGTTTCAAGCGCTGATCCTCCGCCCGTTCAGATGCCACCATCCACATGGCCTGAGTTTTGATTGCCTCACATCTTCTCTCCACTTATTGCATCTACTGCTATGATTAGCCAGACTGCCAGACCAGTTTTTCAAGCTCTTATTTTTTACCGAGCCCAGACTTGTGGTTCATGTTGTTGCCCAGACTACCCAGGCTCCCTTCTTTGACTACAATGTTGCCAGTGCTCAGGGTGAAGACCGTGAAGACTTTGTTGAACCTGAGGTCGTCTGTGAACAGTTTCAAACCATAGACAAGAGACTCCTAGCATTTGAGGGTACTGACTTCTTTAGTGTGGACGCAGACAACAAGTGCTTGGTTTCCAACCTTGTTATGCCTGCCAAATTCAAAACTCCCGAGTTTGTGAAGTACAAAGATCATTCTTGCCCAAGAGCTCATCTAGTCATGTATTTCTGAAAGATGGTGGCATATACCAACAATCAGAAGCTGCTCATCCACTGCTTTCAAGACAGCTTGAGTGGAGCCTCACTCAAAAGATACATGACCCTTGAGAAAAACCACATCCACTGCTTCCAAGATCTTGCAAATGCTTTCATGAAGCAATACAAGTACAACCTTGATATGGCTCCTGATCATCGCCAGCTTCAAAACATGACTAAAAATTAGAAGGAATCTTTTAAGGAGTATGATCAGCGGTGGAGAGAGTTGGCTTCCCAAGTTAAACCTCCTTTGGTGGAAAAGGAACTTACTGGAATGTTCATGGACACCTTGTCTTCATTCTATTTGGAGAAGATGATTGGCAGTGTTTCCTCCAATTTCACTGATTTGGTAACTATTGGCCAAAAACTCGAGGAAGGAATCAAAAATGGAAAAGTGTCCAAGGCTGCTGAATCTTCCAATGGTGTGAAAAAATCCTATGGGAACTTCCAGAAGAAGAGGGAAGATCAGACCAATGCTGTCATGATTGAAACAAGAAGGCCCCGTCCCCGACCTTAGTATGCTGATCACCCTGTTGTTATTGATGTTGCTACTCCACGGCCAGCTCAGGTTCCTCAACGTCTGACTGTTGGACAAAACCAGTACCATAATAGGAATCAATTTGATCCTATTCCCATGACATACACTAAACTTTATCCTGGTCTAGTTCAGCAAGGTTTGATTACCACAAAGACTCTGCCTCCTCCTCCAAATCCTCTTCCAGCTGAATTCATATATGATCTCCACTGTGCATTCCATGAAGGCGCCGCAGGCCACGACTTGGAAATTTTCTATGCACTGAAGGCCAGAGTGCGTGATTTGATTAAGGTTGGAATCCTTAGCTTTCATGACAGCAATCTTAATGTCCAGACGAATCCTCTGCCAGGGCACGCCAAGTGAAGCTTCAGTTGACTTCACCCCAGCTACTTCCCAAAAATAGGACAGCTCGTCCTTGTGTTTGATTAGTCACTAGGCCATGTTTCTTGTTGTTTGCATTTTCCTTTATTTTGTACCAGCTATTTGCATTCAAATTATGTTTGTACTTTTGTGATTAATGAAATGAGCATTGCAACTTTTGATTCAATTCATTTATGTTTGCTATTTACATCTTTGTATTTTCCTTTTCAAAAAATATTTTATCTCTTTTCCACTTTCTTTTTTATTGTGCAAAGATTGGAGGGAGGATGACGAAAACGTAATACCTATAACTGCTAATGGTATACTTTCGATCAAACTTTGCTGACGATGTAAGGCATTGTTTCAATCCCCCAAACACTGGAGAAATAAGAAAGTTATTCCCTTGTCAACCCCTTCGAGCCTAGAAGTTGGAGTTTCTTTCGGTACCAAAAAAACCGCAATCTTAACCTTGGTATGGGTAGTTCTCAGTTAACTTGGTTGTGCGTTCATGCAAGAGACCTTTCATATAAAGGTTGCACTTACAAATTTTCCTTCGCACACATCAAGCAAGTGTCGAAGATGTCTTTATAGTCAAATTCGAATGATGGTTCACCGTAATCATTAAGCTGGTTAGTCATTTTCCTTACTCAAATAATGAGTCGAGTCCCTTTCAAGGCAAAAGCTAAGAAAGATGGGAAGCTCATGACCTTTCCTTATACAAATAGGTTTGTATGACAACCAAAAAGGGGAAATCTTTAAATCATTCACTATGAAAGTCCTCAATGGCAAATAGTTTAGTAAGAAAGTAATGACTGCCATTTCAAAAGGCCCTTGACTTCTGAACCATCATTACTATCACCAGTACAATTTCCCACCTCTTGGGAACCCGAGTGCATAGTCTGAGTTAACTGAGCATAGGGCTGAAGATTATCACGAAGATTGGGTGGGTACAAATAAACTTTGATCCTTATCCTTTGTTTCATAAACTGTGAACCAGGCCACGTTACAACCATCAAAAGACCTAAATGAAGCAAGGTTATTTTGAAAGCATACTACAGCAAGGTTACGTAAACTGACTCTAAAAGATCTTTATAGATCATCTATTTTGGCATTACACCTTTTGCTTAAAATTTTCACTTTGATGTCTTGAACTGCCGTGTTCTGACCAATGACTCATATGTTTTGCATCTTCCAAAAATGATTTTGATTTCAAAAGCTGCATGATTTTTGCATTAAAATTACCATGTTTGTATGAATACTTTTTTTTGTAAACTGGCTTTCCTCTCAAAGAATTTCCAAACAGTTGAGAAACTTGGTCAGGTGATCCTATCAGGGGCAAGTTCATTCCAAATCCTATTGAGGATCAGCTCAAGATTTGTGGTTCAGTGCAAGTCCTTCTCAGAATTGGTTCATTTAGAAGATGATTTCAAGACTCGGACTGGGGCAAGCCTTCCAAGTGCACAGTAAAGCAATCATCTTCAAAATCAGTCAAGCTGGAGCCATGATCAGCTCATCTATAACAGTCAGCTAATCTGGGGCAATTTACTTGAAGAATCCCCAAGCAGATCTTCATCCTTCCTCTAAGGATCATCACCTGATACAATTTACCAGTGTGGCAGAATTGTGCTCAGTAGAGCATCTTTAGTCCTCGGGCAGAATGACAGTGATCTCCGTGTGGAAGAATCAGTCTTCCAGTGTTGTCTTCTCCCAAAAGAGTCATGTCGTCGACATCTGCATTTGCATTTGATCATATATCATGGCATAATTCATATACCATTGCACAACTTGAGTGTTTCATCCTCATTTGCATTTCACCAGAGGTCGTGTTGTTATTCACATCTTACCTTGTGGTCAAAGTCCAACTTACTTGGCACCTACCAAACAGATATTGTCGTGCCTATTTGACGTCCTTCCATATATGACCTTTCTTATCCGAATGTTTTTTCGGAAATGTTTGTTCCTCTTTTGCATCCAGTTCCATTCCTGGATATTGTGTCTCTTTCATCCAATGTCATTCTTGGGTGTTAGAAATGTCTGTCTCTCTGGTGTTTTCACAGATTGAGTCTTTTGTTCTGATGTTTTTCCATAACATATCTGATGTTTTTCCAGATATTTCCCTACGATTCTGATGCTTTTCCAGAATCTATCCGAGGTTTTACCAGATATATTTATCTATCTGATGTTTTTCTAGATTGAGTCTCTTGTTCTGATATTTTTCTAGAACCTATCTGATGAGTTTCCATAATCTACTCGAGATTTTATCGGATGTATTTTTCTATCTGATGTTTTTCCAAATGTGTCTTTACTTCTAATGCATTCCCAGAGTTTCATCTCTTTTGTCGTCTGATGTTTTTCCAGATGTGTCTGTTGTTCTGACATTTTTCCAGAACTCCTCTGTGTCTATCTGACGTTCTTCCAGATACGACTTTGCTTCTGACATTTTTCCAGAACTCCTTTATACCTATCTGACGTTTTTCCAGATACGGTTTTGCTTCTGATGTTTTTCCAAAACTCTTTTTGTGTCTATCTGACGTTCTTCCAGATACGACCTTGTTTATCTGATGTTCTTCCAGATATGTCTTCAAAATCTTGTCCCGTACATTTAATGATTTTCTAAATGTTACGGACGTAGCTTCAGAGTTTTTGTCTTCATCTAATGCTCTTCTAGATGTCTTCAATTTATTTCTGACTTTGGTTAACAGCTACTGAATATTGTCAAGTCTGTCTCCACTCTCCATCCAATGCTTTTCTGGATGTGTTTTGGAGTTTATTCGATGCTTTTTCGAATATTTCTTACGTGTTTCAAAGTTTATTCAATGTTATTCTGAATATCTCTGATGTTTTCCAAAGTTTATTCAATGCTCTTCTGAATGTCTCTGATGTCTGTTATTTTCTAGAGTTCATTCAATGCTTTTCTAAATGCGTCTGATGTTTGCTAGGATGTCTGTCATGTATTCCCCAGATTTTCTCCTCACCTCATTCAACGATCTTCTGAATGTTGTGACTCTTTTCCATCCAGTTCTGTTCATGAATGATGACTGTTAATTCCCAGTGGAGCTTATTCAATGTTATTCTGAATATCTTCGTCGTTTGCCTGTATATCTCAGATAATTGTTTATGTTCCAAGGTTCATTCAACATTCTTCTTAATGACTTTGATGGTTGTTACCGTTCCTTTCCAGAGTTTTGTTAAACGCATTTCTGGATGTTTTTGTTTTGTTTGCCAGATTTGTGTTACTTTCAGCATTTGATGCTCTTCCGGATGTATGTATCTCTTGTTTAGGGATTGTCCCTCTCTTTCCAAGTATTACTGGATACTCTTTGTCACCTTGACAGATTTCCATAATAGCATGTTTCTCCTCAGTCACGTTTTCTGTTACTTATTCACCTGTGGTTTTCCTTTCGCTCTTTGCTCAATTTTTTCCAGCATTGCATTCATATCATATCATAAGCATTTTTGTGGTATCTTAGGGCCAAAAATTAAGCATGTTTGTATTTAAGAAACTTAAATACAAACATATATAAAAAAACTAATTAGATTATAATAAAGAAAATAAATTCATAAAGAAAATAACAAGCATATATAAAAAACTAATAAATAATATATATATATATATATATATATATATATATATATATATATATATATATATATATATATATATATATATATATATATATATATTATAACTAATAAAAAATGTACTTATTATAACCTAAAAAAAGGAAGCATAATATATATATATATATATATATATATATATATATATATATATATATATATATATATATATATATTATGCTTCCTTTTTTTAGGTTATAATAAGTACATTTTTTATTAGTTATAATATATATATATATATATATATATATATATATATATATATATATTATTTATTAGTTTTTTATATATGCTTGTTATTTTCTTTATGAATTTATTTTAGCATTTCATTTGTTTTATTTTGGTTTTTTTGTTTTCCATGTTGAATTTTGATCCTTATGGTGTCTTGCACATGAATATTTGGGTCGATCTTTGTTGTTCTACACGATGTTTTGCTGTGGATGTTTTATCTTTCTGTTTATTTTTCACGATGTTTTGCCGTGTATTTTCTCTATGTTTATTCACGATGCTTTGCCGTGATTATTTTGTGGATTTTATTCGCGATGCAAACGTCAGTCATATTAATCTACTTTCGCATAGTTTAACCTGGCGTGTTCGTTTTAATTTTTTGATCACTTTTCGGTCGCATTTTCGGACAGTTTAAGTCGTTTTAGCGGGTAAAATTTATTTCAAAATTTGACAAAACGCTATATTTTTCCGAATTATATATTTTTTGCTGATGTATTCATTTTATTTTTCTGAGCACTTCGATATCGGTCCAATTATTCATTTTTACCGTTTTTTATTTCTATTTTTATTTAATAATTTTAATTAATTAGATTTTTTTATTTAATTTATTTTTATTAGTTTATTCTATTTTATTCCATTTGTTGTTTTTTTATTATTTTTTTTAACATTATTAGCATAACTTAGTGGTTAATATTGTTAAAGAGACTTTGTTTCTTATTCATTTTGGTGTAATCTACACATAATGCCATGTATGCATGCGCTGGATATCATACAACATTTTCATTACCCACTTCCCTATACGGTCCCCCTATTCTATTCTCTCTCTCACTTTTTTTTTCATTTGAAAATTTTTCACTAAAAACAAAACCCATACTCGCGCGGGGGAGCCTACGTGGTAGATATTATGTAAAAATTCACCTACACACTATTAATCTCCTTCTCTCTTTACTGCATATGTCCATCTTCATTAAAAAAGGGATTCATATGCACACACACCTGGCGTTACTCCACATACCACTAGAAAAAAACTTAAACCAAACACACATATTGGATCCTGCCGTGGTAGTTAGGATTTTGAAAATGCATGGTCGACAACTTTGACTCTTACCCTTTTGGTTTTTTCTTCTGTTCGTGAGTGAGTACTATTGTTACTTCAATTAGATCTGAGAAAAGTGCGTTTTTTGAGAATTCCCAAGATGAGTTTTTTGTTGAAAGAAGAATTGAAGATTTTGTGTGGTAAGAATCAATGGTCGGTCTTATGCTGTTTTCTGGAAGATTGGTTGCAACAATTCTAAGTAAGTTTGAAAGTGATTCATACTAATTTTTCAATATTCAAGTGTTTTTACAGTGTTAAGTTACTTCGTTAGTTAGTTTTTTATTTATTAATATATATGCTTGTTTCTATCTTAAGCTATATATACTTATTAATATACATATTTTTTATGTTTCATTATATTTTATGTATATATATACAAGCAGCTGGCTCAAATTATGTATACATTGTCGTTTTTCTAATATATATATATATATATATATTATAACTAATAAAAAATGTACTTATTATAAACTAAAAAAAGGAAGCATAATATATATATATATATATATATATATATATATATATATATATATATATATATATATATATATATATATATATATATATATATATATATATTATTTATTAGTTTTTTATATATGCTTGTTATTTTCTTTATGAATTTATTTTAGCATTTCATTTGTTTTATTTTGGTTTTTTTGTTTTCCATGTTGAATTTTGATCCTTATGGTGTCTTGCACATGAATATTTGGGTCGATCTTTGTTGTTCTACACGATGTTTTGCTGTGGATGTTTTATCTTTCTATTTATTTTTCACGATGTTTTGCCGTGTATTTTCTCTATGTTTATTCACGATGCTTTGCCGTGATTATTTTGTGGATTTTATTCGCAATGCTTTGTCGCGTATCTTGGTCTGTTTATGCATGACGCTTTTCCATGTGTGTTGTTAATTTTATATGTTCATACTACATGATGTTATTCCATGTATTTTTGTTGACTTTTCACTGTCTGATTACCATGATGTTTTTCCATGTGTATTTTGTAGTATCTTTGTCTGTTGATTACATGATGCTTTTCCTTGTATTTATGTTAACTTTTCACTGTCTGATTACCATGATGTTTTTTCATGTGTATTTTGTAGTATCTTTGTCTGTTGATTACATGATACTTTTTCGTGTATTTCTGTTGACTTTTTGTTGTCTGATTACCATGATGTTTCCCCATGCGTATTTTGTGTTATCTTACCTGTCTGATTGTACATGATGTTCTTGTTGTGTACTGTGTCTGTGTTTGATGCTTGCCACTTACATGATGTTCTTCCATGTATATGTTGTTGTCTTTAATCCATGTTGACCTAATCCAAGGGGAGGGATTGTATGTTGACTTATTCTCATTGTGCATGTCCCTTGTTTATTTGTCTTTGTTGTTCTTGGTTCTTAGAACCTGGCAACTCGTAGTTCCACAAACTACGAATGCTCTGATTTCTCAAGTTCTTCTTAAGAATACGTAGGCACAAGGCCCTGATCCTTGGCGAGCTACCTTTTTATTTTTCTACCTTTTTCTTTTTCCACCTTTTCTCTTTTCTTTGTCCATCTTTACCATTTAGCAAACAATCTTAGCAAAAACACAAATATTTCAAGAGGTTCCTGTAGAGTACTGCAAATGCTTAGGGTGCTAGTACCTTCCCTTAGTATAACTAACCCTCGTACCTTTGATCTCTCTTTGCTTAGCTTTAGGCCTTGGTTTTTTCTTTGCATTTCTTACTTAGGGTTTTTGTTCGATTTTTTCTCCCTTCCCTTGAATAAAATAAAAGTTCAGTGGTGATATCACTATTTTGCGAGCCAAGTTGATCTGATAGCTTTGGTATCTGATTCTCACCGTGACACCCCACATCCATATAATCACAATTTAACAACATAATTCATGCTCATACAACAGCGTATCATCATCACAACTCACAATAATTAACACAACATCATCATGACGTGTGCACATATCAATCACTCATCAAATAATTCATAGATTCAGTTAAAATCATGTTTAATCGTTAGTCATACCAAAACATAATTCAAACAGTAGCTAACAGAGCCTAACAATACCCAAAACATCCACAAAAGTCAAAAATTCAAAATTTACAACTTAATATCATCAAACAAGTATCTACGCCTACTGAAGGCTCATGACAGGGTACCTTTCACGGTCGTGGCGCTGGCCGCTGACCTTAACACTTCAGAATGTCACCTATGTGACGACCTGCTTGGAAAACAAGTATGGGCAGCGTGTCGAGTTACCCGTCACCAGCGTGACGCTCATCATCAACCTGCAACCCGGAGAATTCGTCTCTTTCAATCGAGTTCAATGCAAAACTCCTATTTCTCAGTCCAGACATACAAAATCGATTCAACACATTACACACATGTTATATATATATTCATCGATAACATCTAATTACATGAAACCAACACCTTTAATCATGGTTTTCTTAAAATCATATTATTTTCAAAACCTTTAAAATAGCAACAATGGTGATTACATGTTAACTCATCAAAACAGAGTGTGCCATACATCATAGCACACAGATTTCATCACCAAACATCATCACATACAACAAATCAATCATCAATAACAAAATTATGTTAAAATCTCAATGCCTTATTGGAGGTTAAGGATTCCTCAGTTTTACCCTTCATGCATACATGTATATATCTACTATTGAGATAGTTCTCACCCTTACCTGGTTATCTTAGCAGTAATGCAAAAATTCTTGTTTTTGATTCTCTAATTCCTTCCAAGTTCTAAGATTTCTCTTTCACTTTATCTAGCCTCCTCTATATTCTCCAATTCTGATTATACGTACTGCTAAAACTCAATAAAACTAGGTTATGCTTCTAATTTATATCATTATGGTAAATCTTATTATATTCTAATTCTGGCCCAAATCCTTATTCCTCTTACTCCTCCCTCCTTTCTACTCCTTATAAATCACACTTTGTCTCCAAAATTTCTATTTTTTTAATTAAATTAAATAAATCTAATAAAATAATATTATTTTTATTATTAAAATAAACTCTAATAATTTAATCTAACTCTACTAGCCTCTAATTACTCTCCACATTCCCTCCTCAATGTCACACACTCCACCTCCCATATTTATTTAATTAATATTATCTAACGAGTCCAAGCCTTTGAGGTTGGCATCAATTTTGGTAAAACTAACTTGACAGCAAGATGTTGGACAAGATGTCCTAACATGAATAACTAACTAAAGATCAAGATGTTGGACAAGTTGTCATATCATGATGATTCGACATCTTTGTCTGTTACTTTTCAGATTTTAATTATGTTATTTTTAATTCCAGATTTTAGATTATTCTGGGTATAATTGTTTTTCCTAGGTGGCGTTCAAGATTGAGGAATAAGTGATTCTGAGTATAATTCGAAGATGTTGTTTCTAAGTGTGGAGACACTTTAGGAAACTTAGGATTGAAGAAACTATTCTAGAGGAGAATTAGTTGCAGATTCTGTGGAACAGAATTGCTGCATTTTTGAAGCCCAAATCCAGTCATGTTTATGGTTATAAATAGGATGGATTTAACCTAAGAAAAGGGTGGAAAATGCATTGTTGCCTAATGAGTTTAGGGTTTGTATTTTGTGAGCCTCTCTTGTGTCGTATTGATACTAGAGCTAGACTCTTTATATTGAGTTGTAATTTCTATCACTGTTGTGATTGAAAGGGAATTGAGAAGGGTCTCATACCTAGGAAGTGTCTTAGGTAGAAATTAAGAACAGATAGTGATTAAGTGATAAGTTGTAAACCGGAGGTGTTTAGCGTAGAATTAATACTATCTAGTGGATTTCATTCCTGGATTGGTAGCCCCCAGATGTAGGTGTTGTTCACCGAACTGGGTTAACAATCTTTGTGTGTTTGTTTATTTTTTGCATTTTGTATTCTGCTCCTTATTGTCCTTGTGTGTGAAGTAGAGATCAAGTGTCTCGACATCTCTCAGGACATCTGAGATCTGCTACTAGAATTTCAATTGGTATTAGAGCAGGCATCCTGCTCTGCATCTGGGTGAGATTCAGAGACGTTACTTTCTGGTTCAATGGATAAAGAATGAGGAATATTAAATAGACCACCCATTCTTGATGGTTCCAATTATGAATATTGGAAAGTGCATACGGTGGCATTCATCAAGTCTATGGATGGCAAAGCTTGGAAGTCTGTAGTCAAAGGGTGGGATCCACCAAAGACCAAATATAAGGATGGGAAGATCATTGATGAGTTAAAACCTGAGGAAGACTGGGATGATGAAGATGACAAGCCTGCTCAAGGTAACTCCAAAGCTTTGAATGCCTTGTTCAATGGTGTTGACAAGAACATCTCCAGGTTGATCAAAAACTATACTGTTGCCAAGGATGCTTGAAATATTTTGAAGACTGCGCATGAAGGAACTTCTAGGGTGAAATCTTCAAGACTTCAGCTTCTTACCACCAAGTTTAAGAACTTAAGGATGAAGGAGGATGAAAGTATTCAAGACTTTCATATGAACATTGTTGATATTGCCAAGACCTCAAGTGATCTTGGAGAAAAGATTCTAGAAGCTAAGCTGGTCCAGAAAATTCTACGATCTCTTCCTAAGAAGTTTGACATGAAGGTGACAGCCATCGAAGAAGCTCAAGATATAAATATCCTGAAGGTAGATGAACTTATGGGTTCTCTACAAACTTTTGAAATGGCTTTGAGTGAGAAAACTGAGAAGAAGAAAAGCTTAGCCTTGGTGTCTAATCAAGATGAAGGCAAGACAAATTCCAAGGTAGAATTGTCTAAGGCTGTTGTGCTTCTTAGAAAACAATACAATCAATTGCTGAAGAGGATGGAAGGGGAGTCAAGAGAAAATGTCAAGACTCAGTCATCTAACAATAACAAAAGGAAGGATTTTGGAAGAAAGTCCAAAAATTAAGAGAAAGCTGGCAAAGGCAAAGGAATCAAGTGCTATAAATGTGAGGGTTTTGGACACATTAAATCTGAGTGTCCTACCTTTCTCAAGAAAGAAAAGAAAGGATTGTCTACATCATGGTCTGAAGATGATTCTGCTAGTGAAGGAGAATCACCTAAATAGGTTTCTGCTCTCACGGGGGTATTTGACTCTGAGGGAGAATAAGATATTGGAGAACTCTCATATAATGATCTAGTCAACTCCTACAGGGAGTTGTGCACCAAAAGTGCAGAAGTCTGTCATCTAGGAGAGGGTCAACATAATGTTATTATGTGTCTTGAGGTTAAAAGATTGAAGCACCTTGACATCATCTTTAATCTAAAGAAGGAAGTTGTATTGCTCAACTCCAAACTTGACAATATAACCAAAGCTGTTAGAATGTTCAATAGCAGTTCTGATGTGCTAGATGAGATCCTTCAATTTGGGAGGGATGCTGGAGATATCAGAGGACTTGATTACAATGACCAAGTTGTGATGAGCAAAAGAAAGGAGTCAGCATCGAGTTCTGCTTAGTCCAAAAGAAGACAAAATCAAAAGATGTCAAAAGGGATGTCTCAACATCATCACAGACATTAGAAAGATCCTTCAAGAAAAAAGAACCAAGACTGGAAATGTCATCATTTTGGTAAGTATGGACATATTAATCCTTACTACTACAAGTTACATGGCTATCCCAAGTCTGGTTCTCAATCCAGAAAGATGCAAGCTGGTAAAGCAGGAAAGAAGTGGACTCCCAAGAATAAGTCTGTGGCCCTAATAGCTCCTTCTTCTCTAAGACCCTCTGCTGAAGAAAGGTGGTACTTTGATAGTGGTTGTTCGAGACACATGACAGGTGTCAAGAACTTTTTGGTGGATATAGAATCTCATGCCTCCAACTATGTCACCTTTGGAGATGAGTCCAAAGGAAAATTTAAAGGGGTTGGAAAATTGGACCATGCTGGACAACCTAGACTCGATAATGTGCTGCTTGTCAAGGGACTGACTACTAATTTGATCAGTATTAGTCAACTTTGTGACCAAGGTCTAAAGGTTAACTTTACCAAATCTAAATTTCTGGTTATGAATGACAAAGATAAAGTTGTCATGAAGGGTGTCAGATCAAAAAATAATTGTTATGTATGGACTTCTCTACAGACATAGTGCTCATCAATGTCAAATAAAGATAATGGGAAACATCATAAACCTGCCTCAGATCTGAACATTGATGTATGGAAGATTTGGAAGTTAACCAAGATGTCACACAAGAAGTTGCAACATCAGACTATCTCAAGGATTCAGGAACTTCTTTATAGGGATTCTATGGTTGATGATCTTGAAGGAAAAAGGTGCGCTTATGCTGTCACTGATGACTCAATCACAGAAACTGAAGGAGTAGCAACAGGGGATAGTTACTCTCAGCTTATAGGATTGAGACATGTTCTAAGTTGGAATAATGTCACACAAGATGTCGTGACATCATCTCGTGATAACTTAAACTTCACTGGTGGTATCAAAAATCAGGTCAAGATGTTGAGGGGCAAATTAGGGTTTTGCTTGCTTGAGGGTTTAGAAAAATTAATTTGTGGGAACGCTATTCAAGGGTATGTTTGGTTTCAAAAACAATAGTTTCAAATTTACCTAAACCTCTCTTGCGCACGTCTTCCCAATACTGCACCATCTCTCACAAACTGCTTCATATTCCTGCTCGAAGTAAAACCTAATCCTCCTCTCAAGTGTTACAAATGTCTCAACAATATTCTTCTAGAGGAATAGCTAAGAAGGAAAAAATTTCTTCATCAGCGGATAAGGATAGGTCTGGGAAGTTGTCGGGTGAAGATGCCATAGATGTTGTCCCCTTGGTTGTGGTGCCATGCAAGCCCGATAAACTTGTTGTAAGAAGATCTAAAAATATTCCTACAGGTAATCCCTCAAATACCTCTGGTGCTTTTTCTAACCCTAGGACAGAAAAAGAAATTTTTGACACGGATAAGAGGATCGGAACAATAGTGGCTCAGATCCTAAATCAAGGGGGTCAGGTGAATATTGCTGGAATTACTAGACCCTTGGCTCAGATTCTTCCCACTACCTCTGCTCCTGTTGTTGAACCAGACGTAATGACTGAGGAGAATGTTGAAGGGAATGATCATGAATGGTCTGAAGGGAATCTGCACACCCTTGTTGACTTTGTTGTAAAAAATGTTGAAGCAGACGGTGGAACATCTTCATCTGTAGAAGAATCTCGGGAACAGATATCTGAGGGTACTGTTGGAAAGGCTGCTGATTAAATTATCAATGTTGATGAATTGACCTCTGATGATGAAATCATATCCAAGAGCCTCCACCCGGGTGTGGCCAAGAGATTAAAGAGCAGAAAAGGTAAGGGTGTGGCTGCTGAAAACACTCCTACCAAGATAGCTAAGAAACCTGTGGTTGGACCACATAAACCTTGAAGCAAGGTTGCTATTATGTCTAAAAAGAGAAAGGTTGAGTCTGATACTGAGTCAGACTATGATGTTGTTGAAGATGTCCAGGACATCATGCATGTTAAGAAGCCATCCTCTAAGAAAAGAGATGATGTTCTTCCTAAAGCTCCCTTGGATAACATCTCTTTCCATGCTCCTGAAAACATGGAGAGGTGGCCATATGTGTACCAAAGAAGAGTAGCTTTGGAAAGAGAACTGGGGAAGAATTCCCTAGAATGCTAAGAGGTGTTGAAGCTAATTGAAGCTGCGGGCTTGATGAAGACAGTCACTAAATTTGGGTCCTGCTATGAAAAACTGGTCAAAGAATTTGTAGTGAACATTCTTGAAGGATGTAATGATGCAACCAGTGAAAACTACATGAAAGTGTATGTCAGGGGAAATGTTGTGACATTTTCCTCCACTGTGATCAACAGGTTTTTGGGAAGATCAGTGGACCCTCAACCTGAGTGTGAAGATGCCGATGATCAGGTGTGTCAGGAGATCACCTGTAATTCTGTGAAGAATTAGCCAAGCAAAGGGAAGCTGTCAGCTGGGAAACTCAGTGTGAAGTATGCAAATCTGCATAGAATTGGTACTGTAAACTGGTGTCTACCAACCACACTTCAACCATATCTGCTGGGCTAGGAAAATTCATATACATTGTTGGTAAAGGAAGAAAGTTTAATTTTGGGACTTATATCTTTGACCAGGTTCTAAAGCAAGCCTCATCCACTGCTACTAAGATGCCTATATGCTTTCCCTCCCTCATTTGTGGCATAATTCTGGAGCAGTATTCTGGTATTCTTGTGACTGCAGATTATGCAATGAAAAGGGATTCTCCCTTGACATTGCATTATAAGCTGTTTGTTGGGAGTCATGTTCCAGATATTGTTTCAACATTTGCACCAAAATATGTTCCTGGAACTACAAAGAAAGATACCATTGCACATCTGAAGGAGACCTGCAAGGATCTCATTAATTCAAGTACAGCTAAGAAGGCTAAGCTTGATCAGTTAATATAGGCCTTGACAGTTGAGCAAGACAAGGGCACTGAAGCTAATATTAATGATGCTGAGAAGGATGCAGCTGGAAATAATGAGGTGGATACTGATGATGAGGCTGATGATGATCATGGAGATGAGGAAGAGTATGATGAGGAATCTGAAGATGACATCTGAATGTTGTCTTCTTTTTATTTTTGTGGTTATGTAAGGGCTTAATGCCAGAATATTTTTTTGGCAATTTATGTGCTTGTTTTGTACTTTAATACTTTATGTTATTGCTTGGTTATTTAGTTAGTTTAACTGCCTTTGTCATATTATGGCTAAAAAGGGGGAGTATTACTAACTTTACTAACCATTGTTAACCACTGACTGACTCCTGTTGCTGCCACTGAGGAGGAGTTTGCTAATCTGTTGCTTGCAGAAGAAGGAACTGATTGAGGGGGAGGCTGTAGTTTTTCCGCTGCTGATGATGTTTTGATTTTTGGCCTCGGGCTGTGGTTTTCTGTCTGCAAGTTTAATTTAGTTAGTTTTAGCCAAAATATGCCAAAAGGGGATTGATGAGTCCAAGCCTTTGAGGTTGACATCAATTTTGATAAAACTAACTTGACAGCAAGATGTTGGACAAGATGTCCTAACATGAAGAACTAACTGAAGATCAAGATGTTGGACAAGATGTCCTATCATGATGATTCAACATCTTTGTCTATTACTTTTCAGATTTTAATTATGTTATTTTTAATTCCAGATTTCAGATTATTCTAGGAATAATTGTTTTTTCTAGGTGGCGTCCAAGATTGAGGAATCCGTGATTCTGAGTATAATTCGAAGATGCTGTTTCTAAGTATGAAGACACTTTAAGAAACTTAGGATTGAAGAAACTATTCTAGAGGAGAATTAGTTGCAGATTTTGTGAAACATAATTGTTGCGTTTTTGAAGCCCAAATCCAGTCATGTTTATGGTTATAAATAGGATGGATTTAACCTAAGAAAAGGGTGGAAAAATACATTGTTGCCTAGTGAGTTTAGGGTTTGTATTTTGTGAGCCTCTCTTGTGTCGTATTGATACTAAAGCTGAACTGTTTACATTGAGTTGTAATTTCTCTCACTGCTGTGATTGAAAGGGAATTGAGAAAGGTCTCATACCTAGGAAGTGACTTAGGTAGAAATTAAGCACGGGTAGTGATTAAGTGATAAGTTGTAAACCGAAGGTGTTTAGCTTAGAATTAATATTATCTAGTGGATTTCATTCCTGACTTGGTAGCCCCCAGACGTAGGTGTTGTTGTTCACCAAACTGGATTAACAATTTTTATGTGTTTGTTTATTTTCTGTATTTTGTATTCTGCTCCTTATTGTCCTTGTGTGTGAAGCAGAGATCAAATGTCTCGACATCTCTCAAGACATCTGAGATCTGCTACCAGAATTTCATTATCCAATAATCAAATAAATACACAAAAATCATGATAAATAAATAATTTCAATAAATAAAAAACGGGGGTGTTACAGTAACTCTCCAATAGAGCATCATAATTGACAAAGGCTTCCTCATAGGCTTCAGGTGTTTCAGGGTCAACAGGGGCTTCAAGAACTTCAGGTTCTGCTGCCTGTAAGGCCTGAGAAAGTCGGCTATGAGAAGCAAACGAGTGGGCTTCAAGACACACTTGCGATTGTCTCAGCCATGTGAGATACGTCATATATGCCCTAACAGTCCCGAAAAAACCTCAATGCATGTTCTTCTAGCTTACCAATTTCGCTTACACTACTATGTAATGTACATAAAACAACTAATGTATCCTAAAAAAAACTAACAACAAAACAAAACATAAAAAGAAAACAAAATTAGAAAAACTTACCAAATGAAATTGATTGATGAGATGGAGAAGCTTAACCACTTTGAGAGGTTGAAAAGAAGGGGAAAGAGTTTCAATAATATAAGTTTGAATGAATGAATAGGAAGTAAAATCACTGTACAGTCAAATGAGTTTTTTAAGAACTTTTAATAATAATAATAATAATAATAATAATAATAATAATAATGATGAAATTTTGATTTAAACTTTCCCAAAAAAATTGCTTATTTTTTAACCAACTCGTATTTATTAATTGAGTTAAATAGGTGTAAATATTTATAAATTAAAAACTTTAAAAAAAATGTATCTTTTTTTACCAAAAAAAATTTTAAAATTAAACCAAACAACATTTTAAAAAAAAAATAATAATAATATGTATCATGATTATATAACTTTTTTTTTTCAATGTCTTTCTCTATAGACAAATTAATTGATAGAGCAGTAACATATTTGGGAATTTTAAGGTACACTTAGAAGAGTTTAAACTATTCTTTTGAAAAACGTCATTTAGGAGTAAAAATGAAATAAAAATTAATTTAGCTATACACATGGAAAAATATTTGAAATAAAAGTTTAGTTGGTTACGTCATAAACACACGACAACATATATCACAACATTTATCAGATAAATTCAATTATTTAAAAATCGGACCGGAGATCAAACCGGTAAAACTTACGGTTTAAAGTTCAATTGGTTAAACCGGTTAAATTTACGGTCGAACCGTTTATTAAATAAATTAATAATATGAAACTAAATTTCATAAATATGTCACACATTATTATATGTTCTCAACTTAATAAAATAAATATTTCAAAAATCCATTACAAATTTAATACAACAATATCAATAATATATAACATTAACATAATTCTACACTTTATTTCAACCATCATTTAAGAATATTTTGACCAAACTAAAGAATTACAACAAAATAAATTAAATTAATTCAAAGCAAGATTAAAATAATAAAATATAATAACTAAAATAAAGTTCAAATAATTAAGAATACCTAAATTAAATAAAATAGAATATCAAAATATAAATAATACAATATACTTTATTAAACAACAAAAAATCGAATTTGAGTTGAACTACGACAAACAAGTCTTAATAGACAACAACAAATAATATTGACTTGAACGACAATCAATAGAGTTGGACATCGTGACTATGTTTGAAAGAGACGACATAATAATGATGGAGTGTGCTATAATTGAGGGACAAAACTTAAAAGTTTATATGGTTGTAAAAAACACACGAAATTCGTTTTTGTGATTGGAAAATGTATGTTAAGTTTTAATAGTAACATACTAAAATTTAAAAAAAAATTTAAAAAATAGTCAATTTGATGAATTTTTTTGAACCAAACGGTTTTACAAAACCGGCACCGGTTCTTTTGTTCGAATAGTTTTGAACGGCTCAATCCGATTTTTTCAGTTTAACCACGGTTTTGACCCACTAGCAATTTTGCAAAGTTGACCCAATCGAATTCATCTCCAATCCCAGTCTAACCGGTTGAACCGGCCGGTTCGGTCATTAAAACTCATTTCATTAGTAGTTCTTTGCATAAAAAATTAAAAATCATAAAATATCGAAACAATCGAATAAAAAAATTTACTTCATTATGCTCTTTACTCCATTTCATTTCATCCCACTTGTTTTAAAATATCCTTTGTATAAAAAAAAAAAAAAAATCCTAACAGATTGGAGGATGCGAGTTTGTTTGGAAAAAAAAAAAGCTCAATTGTGATTTATCTCCCGATTATTTTTGTAGTAGAATCCCTTACTTCCATCTGAAGTTTCATGTGATGTGACTTTTGGAAGCATGGAGCGGGTAAAGTTGGACCTTTTTTAATAACATTATAACAAGGAAAAATTGGAATTAACATCACCAGATCATAAGGTGTGAGATATATTTTTGGACAAGAAACAAAGCAATCATTAGAAGAATAAATTAAGAAATTCTGAGAAGCTTTTTATAGAGTAAGCAAAGCCAGCATTTGAATATCTAAAGTTTCTTGTAAAAGTAACACAACCTCTGGGCTTACTCTCGGTTCATATAAAAACCATGTTCACAAACTCAATTTGTTTTACCTAACAACCTTTGAGATCCTCTAGTGCTAGTCATCAAGTACTAAAATTAAACCTCAACTTGTGTCCATTTGTTCTCCATCTTCAGTTTGATCTTGACTAATCTCATTACCGTTTTCATGTTTCTGTGTTTCAGTTTCTTCTTCACCCTCAGAGATTTCTTTTGATGACTCTTTGTTAGATGGTGATGGCAATGTTTTTTCTACCAATTCTACTATTTCTGCTATCTCTTCATCTGGAAAACGGACCGTACAATCCTCTATGATCTGCAAAATAATTAAAATTTAACAAACTGATCACAATTATGCAAAGATACAAACATAACATTCAAATTCAAATTGTTAGTCATATAGATCAAGACTTTACCTAGAACTAGAGCGCAAGAAATCGGCAAGGAAGATTCTTCGCATACAATACAATTATCATCAAAACAACACATCACACTGATAACTAGGCTTAAAATAAATGAGAAGAACATAGTTATGATACTTACATGAAATAATTCAACTTCAGCAGCTGGTCTGATGTTTAATACATTCAGAACCTCAGCCTGTGACAGCTCATGCTTTTTAATACTCGTCAAATACTCTTTGACGCTCTCTCTTGTTTGACTACCAGCTGCAGTATTAACTAAATAATCGTAAACCTGTAATCACAAAAAGCTTAAAAAGCATTACTATATTGGCGACAAATATAATCATGAATAAAAAAGGGTTATCTATGACCAGTTGTCTTAGCAGAAAAACAAACCTTGTATTCGGACATTGCTACTTTGGCAATAACCCGTGTTGGATCTTTCGAAGCTCCTTTAGCTCGTATGAAATCAAGGACCTCAAAATTTGTAAGTGCAGAAACATTGGCCTCCAAGCTATGAAAAGATAATAGAAAACATGAATAATGTCTCATTAGAGAAAGAAAGAGAGATTCATTTGAAACATTTGCACAAAACCTTTGACAAGAATGGTAGTGACATACATTTTCATCTCTAGCAACAAAAAACGCCTCTCCTGCAACAAAACCAAATAAGTTAACAACATAACACAATTACAGAGATGAATTCCCATAAAATATGATATTGTTAACTAAACAGCAGGAAAAAAAAATGAGATCAAAGGTACTAGAGCTGCGTATTATCCCTATAGTATACGACTGTTCAAAAATAAAATAAATGTAAGGAACTTGGTTTGCCAAACGCAATTGCGGATGCAATATAACAGTTATAGAAGTCTCGACAATTATGAAGCACAGATTTCAACACGGACACAGACTCAAACACTTTAAAATGAGCATATATCTATATGTCTATTATAAAAAAAATGTTGTAATCAAGTTTAATGTCTTAAACTCCTAGTTGATCAAATTTAATATCTTAAAAAAAAACTAAACATTGTTTCGACACATCTTTAACCCTTTTAGTAGTACCTGAAATGTGTCCAAAGAGTGTATAAGGTGTTTCGAAGCAAAGGATTTTTTTTGTAGGGCACTTGTCTAAGTTGTCCAACACTTGGCATCTGAGTGTTATAAGGACGCCCATCTAAGGAATGTTGAAACAAAAGAAAGAACAATTATTTCGAAACACTTGTCTTAATTATTCAACATGTGTTGTATAAGTGTCATACAAGTGTCAGACACCTAAACTCATTTAATTCTAGAGGTGCCCTTGTTTCATAGCTCACCCGATAACTTTTTCGAAACACTTGTCATAAATACTCAACCTTAAATCTTTGAATCAACAACTGATACATTGCCAGAACCAACATTCCTGATACAACAACCAACACAAGTGTATACTGCAAATAATACTCAACACCAAGACCAATATGATCCAGTTGCTCTACCACACCAAGACTCCATAGAGCACTCATATTGAAAACAAGATGAATTATACTTATATGAGAAAATGCAGAAGTGATTATTCTCCAGTATTGTCCTTCAGTTGCAGTCTCATAACTCAAACCAACATGTGAATAACCAATGTTTTTCTTCTGTATATAAAACCAAATCGCACTACATATTCCTATAATACAACTTGTTGCTGGTTTTTCCAAGATCTCATAAATCAAAGGCTTCCCCAATTCCCCGATTCCTCAAAATCACTTGTAATTTCTACACTAGAGCAAGCAATTCCGAAAATTAACACTTTAGCAAAAAGGGTGAGTAAATTTTCAATCAAACAAAACCCAAAATTCTATACAATCCAATACTCTGAAATTCAAGGGTTTTTATTCACTTTTTTCCCCCTTCCTAGAAAACACTTAAATCAGCGAGACCCATCAAATGAAAATTTGTACAATCTTCATTAACCATATAAACAGAAACTTATCTATAAAAAGAAAATGGATTGAGCGAAAACAATACCAGAAAGGTTGCGTTTTTGTTTTCAGAAGAGTGAAGAATCTCAATTGTGTGAAACGGTTAAAGGGTTTATACTGAGATTCGAGAAGGGAAATGCAGAATCGGATTGAGAAGAAGACTGACCTTGATTCAGCTACTAGACGGTTCCTTATTGTTCCTGAAGAAGCATGTGAGTTTTTAACTACCAATTTTTCATCTATATTTTCATGATAACAATTTATTACTAGGTAAAATCTAAACTATTCAAGCTCCTATTTATAAAAAGTTTATATTTTATATACAATAATTATTCAATAATAGGTATAAAGTGAATTTTTTTTATAAATAGATTTCACAGTAAATGTTAAAAAAGAATAATTGATTTATGAATTTATCCACCGTGTAAAAACTCTAAGCTAATAGTAATTTATCATTCAATTATGTTATATAATTAATTTAAAAATTATAATTTAATTTGGCAAAATAGTAATGCATATCCTATTTTCTTTTGACTTATAGGAGACTATACGGGGATTAAGATGACATAAAAGTAAGGATATCACAAACTTGTATGTCATATGTATGACACATAAGGTATCTGGGGCAATTATGTTATATAATTACTTTTAGTCTTTTTCGCATCTAAGGTATAGACCCGACCGATATTCTTCCCTTGGATCTAATTCCTATTTTGAGGACAATTCCTATCTATATGACCCGTTCTTTGCCATTGATAACACCTCACATTTCCGATACTACATTTACCAAAATGATTCTTACCACATATACAACATGAGGGAGGAGCGTTAGGTCTAACATCCTGCACTTGTTTCCCTTTGAAGGTTTGTGGTCTAGGCCTAAACTAGTGACTTGGTCTTCTTTGGTCCTTCTGAGCAATCCTACTCAAATCTCTCTCTTCCTGAACTTTCTTTAAATTGTTCTCGGCCACATAACATTGTCTTAACAATTTTGCATAAGTGGTAGACTCTATTTGAGACACATTATGAGAAATCCCAGCCCTTAATAAAAAAAAAACTGGTCAATTTTCCACTTCTCATCCGGTGCATACAAGGATCTGTGATCCGTGTCAATAACTCTAGACGTAGGATTGGCCGGGAAAGATTCCTTGGTATGGTTTCCGACTAGTGATAGTTTGAGTTGTTGAACTCAAGTGACATATTGTCATATAGTGCAAGTTTTGTGAATTCAAGTCTCATCCCCTTTTCCTTTGAGACTTGAAGTATTAGATGATTAGAACCATGTAGAGCCAAGAGAACCCATAAGTTAGGGAATCCACTAGGATTATCATCTCACCCCATGTTGTTGATTATCTTTCAGGAAGTTCCGATTTGGCAAAGGGTAAGGACAAGGTGGTTTGATGCTCTTACTTATCCACTATTTTTTTGGATAACTTTCCGTTGTGAACTCTTGTTTTGAGATCATTCTTTAATGGTCTAGTTCTTAGTTGTATTTTGAATATCTTGTATATATATTATGCCACTTTTAGATGTTTTGTTTTGGCATGTACTATGTACAATGTGTTATTAGGAACTTGTATATTTCAGTAGTAAACTTATAACCATGTACGATATAAAAGAATTCTAGACATATATTATATGTGGGTGTTACAGTAAAATGAAATTTGTTTGAAAATATTTAAAACATATAAAAAAATTCAGAATGCTACTTCTAAACCTTCCATCGTGCTAAAAACGTATCGCTCATCATTGCCGCTCACAACCGCCGTTCGCCGCTAGCTTCTCACAACCGACTTTCACCGCAAGTTTCTCACAACTGCCGTCAGCCGCCAGCCTCTCACAACTGCCGTCACTCGCTCACAAACATTGTCCCCTGGTTTTTGTTCACATTAAGGTTAGATTCTCTTTCTTTATCTCTCAATACTTGAGCTCTATGTTGTAAAACCATCATACAAATCCTACCTTCTCTCCCCCTTTCTCAATCGAAATAATACAAAGATTTAGGTATTTAGGATTTAAAAGGTAAATGGGTTTAGTGTTCAATTACTCTGATAGTTCAATAATTACTGTAACAATTTGATAGTTCAATTAGAGGTTTGATTTAGGTATTTAGGGTTCAAACCTCAAATATCTCTCGATTTTGGTGTTCCCTGGTAAAGCTCATACTGCACCATGTGTGTTGTTTTGTTAGTGATGTTATCGCTCTGTCAGTAGGGCTGCTAGTTTTTTAGCTTGTTTTGTGTGGTTGTGGCTTAGAGATTATTTTCCTTTGTGTTGCTTTCATTTTGGATTTGGTTGCTTGTTTGTATCTTTGTGGCTTTGTAGTTGTTAGCTCTTAAGATCTCACACTTGTTTTAAGTTGTTTGATGTTTAGTTTTGTTCACCATTTTGTGTTTTTCACTTTCTTGTATGTATTATCTTAATATGAAGTAAATCTGCAAGTGAAATTTAAGAGACCTTGATCGTGGTGATGTTATTGGGTGAGCTATGAAAAAAGGTCACCTCTAAAATTAAATGAGTTTAGGTGTCTGACACTTGTATGACACTTATACAACACATGTTAAATAATTAAGACAAGTGTTTCGAAAAAATTGTTCTTTCTTTTGTTTCAACATTTCTTATATGGGTGTCTTTATAACACTCAGATGCCAAGTGTTGGACAACTTAGACAAGTGCCCCACAAAAAAATCCTTTGCTTCGAAACACCTTATACAAACTTTGAACACATCTCAAACAGGGCCGTCTCAACCTATTTAAAGATCCTGTTCCAATATCAAAAATAAGCCTCTAATAAAAACACAATTTTTTGTTTCAAAAATTCAACTTCTATTTAATTGTAAATAACATAACAAATAGCATAATTGTAAATAACATAATAAATAACCATCTAAATAAATGACTTCACCGATAAAAATCGTTTTAATGTCTATTAAGAAATAACTAGTGTAAAAATTTAGATTGAATATGTCTAGAAATTTCATCACCCTCTTTTACATCGGTTTTTTTCTTCATTTTGAATGTAATTACAATTGTTTAATTTATTTATTTAATTCATATTTTATATGTTTAAACTATAATTGATCATGATTATTCTATAATATTTCACTTATAATTCAAATTAGTCAATATCTAAATTGACGTTGGTTAACATTATCATAATAATAAAATTGTTCAAATTAATTGAATAACCATTTATATTGTAATGACTACAAATATTCACTTTTACTTTACCTTAGATTAAATGGTTGAATATAAGAAGGTCAAAGTTGTCGAGCTTACCTCTTTACGTCAACTCATTTAATTTATATATATATATATATATATATATATATATATATATATATATATATATATATATATATATATATATGTTCTGGACTGGACCAATGGCTAGAATTGACCCAATCCACCTCTGCTCCAGAGCGTCCCAAATTGCCTAAGCCCAATCTACAGAGGGGCAAAAGTGACAATTCTGCCCCTCCAACCGGGCAAGGAACGCGACGTCCCTCCCCGACTTTAATGCCCGTTACGCATGGCTTCCTCGCTGCCCGAACAGCAAAGGACAGGTGCCCGGAACTGCATCTATGCCCGACATAACGGCTAGTTTCTGGCACCCTGCCCAGTATAACGGCTAGTTTGGGCAGTTACCTATTCTTTGGGGAAAACGGTTATTTCTCCCCGAAAATAGGACCGTTGGCCACGCGCTGGGGGCTCTATATAAACCCTCTCGCTTGAGAGGGTCAGGTATCATATTTTCTCCCTAAGAATACACTTTGTACTTGCCCCTTTTCTCTCTGACCCTTTCTTACTTGAGCGTCGGAGTGCCTTGCAGGTACACCCCATTCTCTCCTCATTCACAAGCCGGACACTTTGCACGCCTGACGACCAGCTTCCATCCGAGCACCTCGCCATCTGACGACCAGCTTACGTGGACCTGTACGAATACTTCGGATCAGTGGCGCCGTCTGTGGGAACTCCTTGTTCTCCCCTTCTTTCTTTCCTCCTCGGAAACTAAAAGATCAAAACATACTTTCTTTGATCCACCCACATATGGCCGCTCAGAACTCCACAAAAGGTGCTGACGCTACGGTTCTTGTCCCCGTCAACAAGATGGACGCTAACGGCAGTTCGTTGTTACTTTCTGATCCCCGTTTCCTTCGAGACGGGGCTACTGCGTCTCCAACTCCTCCTCCCACCGAGCAAGGAGGCAAACAGCTACCGTTAGGGGAACAACCAATTCCTGGCCCTCCCAGCGCTGACCTGGTCGTTGCAGCCCTTCTGGAAGCTGTCAACCACACAAACCTCCTTATCTTGCAGCAAGGAGAAAGGATAGGAGCTCTCGAGGAAGCATCTCTTCCAAGATCCTCTCCTCCCAAGAGAAAACACCAGAGATCAAGAAGTCTGCCACCTAGGCGCGGGGAAGACCGTATGATGAGGCGTGAGCCTGAACCACAACGCATTCGCAAGCGCGACCAGATCTCCCCGCGGGATCAGTCACCACCAAGACACAAGAGAACGAGGCAGGACAGGCATTCTCCACCGGTCAGACCTCGCGACCGGCCACGATCACCCTCACCTCGCAGAGACCGCCGCCGCGAGCGTAGACAACGGTCACCATCAACTTCAAGCTCGGACAGCAACGACGAGCCTCGCGGCCCGTTGTCCCGCCGGATCCTGGCCACCCGTCTCCCTAAAGGACTAGAGAAGCCTCCGTCTCTAGGGACTTACGATGGAACCACGGACCCAGACGAGCACATAGAAAACATAGATGCTCTTTTGGACTACAGAGGTGTACGAGGAGCCATCAAATGCCGCCTGTTCCTAACCACGCTCCGGAAAGGAGCAATGACCTGGTACAAACAGCTGCCTGAGGAATCCATCACATCCTGGAGGCGGCTCGGGAGGATTTTCTCCCGTCACTTTACCGCATCACGACGCCATCCAAAGACTGAGGCGTCCCTCGGAGCTGTCGTGCAGGGAAGAGACGAGCCTCTTCGGGACTACATTGAGCGGTTCAACAAGGAGGCCGTCCAAGTGCCAACGACCGACGAGATGAAGAAATTCCTGCTCGACCAGGGATTACGTCCCGGCTCAGACTTCGCGAAAGCCATCTGCCTCGATCCGCCGAGGAACCTCAACGCCCTCCTCCACCAAGGCCAGTCGCATATACAGTACGAGGAGAAGGTCGCTGCCCACTCTGTCCGAGCCTCCCGTCACCAGGAAGGTGCCCGGTCATCCAGAGCTGAAGAGCCCTCGACATCCCGTCGAGGAGATAAAAGACGCGACGATCGGCCTCGCGATGCACACAAACAGAAGGGACCTTCTGGGCGGTTCCATGACTATACCCCCCTCACTACCTCGAGGGAGAAAATCTTGTCCGAATGTGCCAACTCAGAGTTCAAGCAGGCGGGAGTCCGTTTCCCCAAACAGCTGCCGACCAGGCCGGGTGTAGACAAATCCAAGTATTGTCGCTTCCACAAGAGCCACGGCCATACGACGGAAGAATGCATCCACCTCAGGGATGCCATAGAGATCCTCATTCGTGATGGCCACCTGAAGCAGTTCGCGAAGAAGAAAGAAGCTCCCCGGCAAGAAACCCAGGAAAGCAAGAAGGCTGCAGAAGAGACTCCGCCCTCCGATGACACCAATGTACAGGTCGATATGTCCATAACTCGGCCAGAAGACTTCTGTATCCCTGATAGTCTGCCCGCCTCCACGTTCCTCGGCGCTCACAGCCCGTGGGAGACCTTCCCGTCAGCCATGGCCATCTCCGGTGGTGGATTCAACAAAATCACGGTCGGTTCAGTCAAGAGGAAATTCGAGCAACTGATCAGCAAAAGCTCCAACGAAGTCACCATGCTAGATACCACTCACAAAGGATCCTCTCCCATTTCCTTCTACAAGGAGGAGCTCCTCGACGGGTCACCGAACTCAAGCATCCCGCTTCTCTTCCGGGCAAGGATGGCAAACTTCGACGTTTGCAGGATACTCGTGGACCAGGGCAGTTCAGTTGATATCATGTACAACCATTTGTTCGAAACACTACAGCTGGACGACTCTCACCTTACTCCATATGTTAGATCCGACCTGCAGGGATTCAACGGAGCAGTAACGAGGCCCCGAGGTTACGTAAAGCTCATCGTGACCTTCGGTTCAGGAAAGACAACCCGAGCAATCAAAGCACAGTTTCTGGTAATTGAATGCCCGTCACTATATCAGTGCATTTTTGGAAGGCCAACCCTGGCAGAGTTGATTGCAGTGCCTTCCACCGTACATCTCAAGATGAAGTATTACACTTCTGAAGGGATGGTCGCCACCCTCCACGGCGACATTGAAGCTGCCCGTCGATGCTTTGAAGCAGCATCAAAAGGACTGAGCACCATCTCAGCAAGGCCGAGGACCTCTAGTCGTCCTCCTCTGCCCAGCAGCTCCGAGCAGCCAAAACCACTCCCCCAGGTCGAATCCATCGACTTGGACAGCCGTTTCAGCGAAGAGGATCACGCCAAAGACCTGACGACTTCAGGCAGCCAGTCCAACAACAGCGGCCATCTCCTACGCCCTATCCCAGATGGCAACTTCGAGATCGTTCTGTTCGGAGAAGACCCCCAACGGGGAGTGAAGATCGGAGCAGACCTCCCCGACCTGGCCAAGAGACAACTGAAAGCGGGCCTCCAGGAGAATGCAGACTTGTTCGCATGGAGCGCTGCTGAAATGCCAGGATTGGACCCCTCTGTCGCTTGCCACCAGCTTACAATTGATCCGGCCGTCAAAGTCGTTGCCCAGCGCAGAAGAAAACAGTCCCCGGAGAAGATGGAAGCCGCGGAGAAAGCTGTCAAAGACCTTCTAGAAGCTAGGTTTATTTCTGAGGCCAAATAAACTACATGGCTCTCAAATGTTGTACTTGTAAGAAAAAATAATGGCAAATGGAGGATGTACGTTGATTATACCGATGTTAATAAGGCATGTCCGAAGGACGCCTACCCCCTCCCCAATATAGATAAGCTCGTAGATAACTCCACAGGTTTCAAACTTTTATCGTTCCTCGACGCCTACTCGGGCTATAACCAAATCCCAATGGCCGCGAGCGATAAGACTTACACGACCTTCATGACCGAATTGGGCAACTATTATTACAACGTAATGCCTTTCGGACTAAAGAACGACGTACCAACGAATGATGAACAAAGTCTTCTAAGGACAAATAGGCGACATGCTCGAGGTATACATGGACGACATGATCGTCAAGTCCCACGAGGAACTAGACCACGTCGCCCATCTTCGCAAAATTTTCGAGCAAGCGAGAAAGTATCAAATGCGTTTTAACCCAGAGAAGTGCACGTTCGGTGTACGGGCAGGAAAATTCCTTGGTTTCTACCTAACGGAACGAGGAATAGAAGCTAACCCCGACAAATGTCGAGCATTCTCTGAGTTCCCAACGCCCACATCTAAGAAAAACATCCAGTCCCTCAACGGAGTACTCACCTCGTTGTCCGGCTTCGTCGCAAAGTCCGCCCAGCACGCCCTTCCTTTCTTCAAGCTCTTGCAAAAAGAAGCAGCGTTCGAATGGACCGAAGAATACGAAGCATCCGTTCTTCACTTGAAGCAAGCTCTGTCGCAACCGCCCTTACTATCATGTCCAGACGCCGGGGAAGTCTTGTTCCTATACCTCGCCGTCACTGCCGAGGCCATTAGCACCGTTCTCATTCGCGAATCCTGGCGGGAAAAAGCCAGTATACTTCACGAGCAAAGCGTTGCAGGACGCGGAATTGCAATATCAGCAGATAGAGAAGGTAGCATTGGCCCTCGTCAACGCCGCCAGACGATTGAGACACTATTTCTTGGCCCACACGATCGTGGTAAGGACAGATCAGCCCATCAAGCAATTACTGGGCCGACCAGACATGGTCGGTCGAATGCTCAGGTGGTCGTTGGAACTGTCCGAATTCGACGTCCAATATGAAAGCAGAAAAGCGCTTAAAGCACAGGTCCTGGCCGATTTCGTGGCGGAAGTAACCTTCTCAGACTCTTTGCCCC
The DNA here is from genome assembly GCA_022829125.1 of Lathyrus tuberosus. Lineage (NCBI taxonomy): Eukaryota > Viridiplantae > Streptophyta > Magnoliopsida > Fabales > Fabaceae > Lathyrus > Lathyrus tuberosus. Next base: position 6,623,470 of record JALAZF010000163.1, read on the forward strand.
ACATATCAAACAGGTGGACCATCTATGTAGACGGAGCATCCAGCTCGAGCGGCAGCGGGGCAGGAGTAATTCTGGAGAACGACGAAGGGACCGTAGTCGAGGCTTCTCTCACATTGTCCTTTCCCACGTCGAACAACCAGGCCGAGTACGAAGCCTTCCTCGCCGGGTTGCGCCTAGCCGAAGACCTAGGGGCCGAAGAAATTGTCATCTGCACGGACTCTCAGCTCGTAGCCCACCAGATATCCGGGGAGTATCAGGCCAAAAACGACAGTCTCTCTGAATACCTCACCCTAGTCAAGGAAAAAATGTCGAAGTTCAGAACGATAGAAGTAAGACATATTCCACGCGAACACAATGTGCGAGCAGACGTCTTGTCCAAACTAGCGAGCACCAAGAGGAAAGGCGGAAACAGGTCGGTCATCCAAGAGATACTTCCCCGGTCCAGCATCGACAAGGGATCCTCGACCCTACACGTGCACGCGATCGGGGACAGCGACTGCTGGATGACGCCCGTGTACAACTACCTCAACAGGGACGAACTTCCGGATGACCCCAAGGAAGCCAGCACCGTCAGACGAAGAGCTTGCTCGTACGTCATCCTCGAAAACAAGCTCTACCGGAGGGGCTTCTCCATCCCGCTACTCAAGTGCATGGAGGAGGAGGTTGTCCCCCACGTATTACGAGAGATCCACGAAGGCATTAACGCCCAGCACCTGGGAGGAAGGTCCCTCGCCCGCAAGGCCCTCCGGGCAGGGTATTATTGGCCAACCATCCAGCAAGACGCCAAGGAGCATGTGAAGAAATGCGACAAATGCCAACGGCACGGGGATATGCACCTAGCTCCACCTAACGAACTGAAGAGCTTGACCTCCCCGTGGCCATTCGCCTGGTGGGGCCTGGACATCCTAGGACCCTTCGTAACAGGGTCCAGCCAAAACAAATACCTGATAGTGGGCGTGGATTATTTCACAAAATGGATAGAAGCATAAGCCTTAGCAAAGATAACGACACTTAACATTCTACGCTTCTACAAGCGGAATATCCTTGCCTGTTTTGGGATTCCCTAAGCAATCGTTACGGACAATGGAACACAATTCACGGACAAGAAGTTCCAAAACTTTGTCGCACATCTCGGGACAAAGCAACACTTCGCTTCTGTAGAGCACCCCCAGACCAACGGGCAGGCGGAAGCGGCCAATCGCGTCATCCTTCGTGGCCTCAAGCGAAGACTGGATGAAACGAAGAGGGTCTGGGTCGAGGAGCTCCACAGCGTCTTATGGGCATATCGCACTACTCCCCACTCCACCACCGGGGAAACGCCTTTCCGCTTAGCATATGGCATGGAGGCTATTTTAACCATCGAAATCCACGTACCGTCCAGAAGGACCGAATCACCTCTAGACGAGGAAATAAATAACGAAGCGATAAGAGAAGAGCTCGACCTCGTCGAGGAAATCCGGACAGGAGCAGCCCTCCGCGAAGCGACTCTTAAGCAAAAAATAGCAATCAGGCACAACGCCAAAGTCTTACGACGAGAGTTCGACGTGGGCAGCCTTGTCCTACGAAGAAACCACAAGGACTCTCGAGAAGGCAAACTAGCAGCCAACTGGGAAGGACCATACAGAGCCCGTGCCAAAACGGGAAATGGTGCATACTTCCTCGAAAACCTTAACGGGGATGCACTCCCTCGCCCTTGGAACGCTGAGAAGCTTAAGCAATACTACAGCTAAAGTAGCCATAGGCTTCCTCGCATCAAAGGACCACCCAACGGTCATCATGCTCATCCAAGTACAAACGACGCATGCACACAAAACAGAATCCCGCTCAAGTAAATGAACCGGAACCCTGCTCGTCAGCGGTCCTCAACCGAGCACCGCCTTCGCCCCAAGTACCATGATTGGAAGAACCCCAGCTCGCGATGGGAAGTTCACGCCGCGACCTCAGGCCTCGATCGCGACCTGAGATTCGCAACCTCGCCAGGACCTTCCCCGGCTATTCGACCAGGTCCCCGCACTGGCGAATTCAAACACAGCGAGCTATCTTTCAAAAAGGAAACTCCGCTAACAGACACACCCTCCGACGGGCAGCCATACATGCACAGTAATAATGTAAAGTACAACAAAAATTGTATAGATAACATTAACCGAGCATTAAATAAAAAGGCCACAAGGGCCAAAGATTGTACATATTACATAAAAAAGGGGCCATGCCCCCCCAGAACCAAAAAAGATTACAGAAAAATCAACGGCACGCAGGTCGGACAAAATACAACAACATCAGAATAACCAAAGTTCCTCATTCGTCCGCTTGCTCGACTGCTTCCGGCTCGGGCCTCTGTTCCTCCTCGGGCTGAACCTCAGGGGTGTCCAGAACAAGGCCTGCGGGCAAGACGATGCGATCATCCTCCACTCGTGCAAGGTAGTGGATACCATTGGTCGAAATGTCGAGCCCAGGGTTCACCACCCGCAACTGGGCCACGACACTTTCGAAGGACTCCAATGCCACAGCGATGCCATCCTCCTCGGCCTGCAGTATGCTGGCGACCAGCTCAGCCCTAGTTTTCAACACTTTTATCTCGGCCGGTTCATCAGCACCCGGGGCACTGGCCGCCATCAGCTCCTTGTTCAACTCCTCGGCCGCCTTCTTCTTCGCCTTCAGCTTGGCGACCTCCTCTTTCAGCTTGGTCGCCTCCTCTTCGGCCTTCTTCCTAGCCTCACGAGCACCCTTGACTTCTTCCTTTAGGGACGCCTCGGAGGCCCGGGCAGTAGTGAGTTCAGCCTCAAGCACAGAGTCCCCTTCCGCATAAACGGCCGCCATTTCCAGCATCCTCACCATGGCAGAAGCATCCTGGGCCACCAGCGCCCTCTTGCTCGCTCAGTCCATGCTTCCCAGGTTGAGTGATTCTGCCCGCGGAACGACCAAAGTGTTGCCCTCAAAGAACCTCCGGTCAAGGACGCACGGAGGGAGCTCAAACTTCCCTTTCTCAGGCGCCCGAGTCAGGTCCACGGCATCCGACGACCTTTGCCGCTTCGTTCGCCCAGCCAGAGCCAGTGGAGAGTCCCGGGGAGCTGGAGTAGGAGAAGCAGAGGTCCCCACCGCAGCTTGAGCAAGAGGAAGAGCACGAGCACCACCAACAGGACGGGTCTTGGGAGGAGCCGCTCCAGCCTTACCCTTCGCTATGGCGTTCCTCACCACACGATCACGAGCTTGAGGCATCTCACCTGCACGAATGAAAACAAGCACGTTAGTTACGGGGAAAGGAAATAACACAAACAAAATCTAAGTAACTATGACTACCGAGCAGCTTCTCAGCATCCGCGGGAGTCTTGCACTCCAGCAGTGCCTTCACATTGATAAACCTGCGCTTAACCCTCTGGCTACCATCCTCCTCGAAGATGGGGTTACCCTTGCTCATCCAACAGCTCGCGAGCTGAAAGGAGTTGACCAACTTCACCAGCGTCTCATAAGACACGACATCCTGCCCGCGTAGAGCGCTCGGCTCGAAGACATAGGCACTGGGCTTCTTTGAAAAGTGGTCGGGTGTCCAGCGGATCGGGAACTTGTACAGCCTCTCCCCGATATACTTCCCCTCCTCGTTGAGCAACTCCTCTCCGTTCTCATCCACCTCCACCTCCCAGACGTACACGCTGTCCTGGGCAGCCTCAGACAATGGCTCGACGATGAAGTACCGTCCCTTGAACGTTCGAATAGACTCCGAGAACGGCTTGAACAACTTTTTGGGCTGCTTCAAAGAGACCCATCCGTACCTTTTCCCCGCCAGCTGCCGCTGTAGGTGGAAAACAGCAAGGAATAGAGGAATAGTGGTCCCCAGAGCAAGGTGCTCGCACACCAACTCAAAAGCCCGTATAAACGCCAGCAAATTGGGGTGGAGTTGGGAAGGCGCCAACTTCAGATGCACAAACACCGACCGCAGGAAGTCAGTGAAGGGCAACCTCAGCCCCAATTCCTTGAAAGCATATTCATTCATCAAAAAGCAGTCCCCGAAGCTCGAGCAGACCCGCTCGTCCGAATTAGGAAAAAACACTCTTCATTCACCCGTTGGTCCCACCTCGGTAAATACGTCCACCGGAGACCTCGCGAACGTGGAAATATGCTCGGAGGGCTCGGCCACTTCCCACTCGTCCGGACAGAATCCTTCAACGTCTTCTTCCATGACGTCCACCTCTCCTTCTCCCTCAACTTCGCTCGTTTCCCCCTCGACTTCGCTCGAGGAGTTCGATGCAATCGAGCTCGAAGACGCAGAACTCGAGACCGTTGCGCTGCTACTTTCCTCGAAGACAGTTTCCTCCTCAGATGTGACTGGGATAACTTCCCTCTCTGGCTCCATCGCCACTACGATCACCTGAAAAAGCAGAGAAAGACGGTGAATTCGACAGGAAATCAAATCCACCCTTCCACCTCTAAGTCAAGTGAAAGGGCGCGCAGAAGGCTAAGGACAACGTCCCCGACCTAAGCCCTAACATCAAACGAAGAAAGAAAAACCTCCCCGCGAGGAGATGCCCGAGACATACCATCTTCCTACGAGGAACCTCCCCGCGCTCGTGCCCAGATTCCGTTTAAAGCTCCGCCAGAAACTGCAAAGCTCCACCGGAATCTGGAAACGTTCCACCGGAAAATTCACCAATCCACCAGAAGATGGTAAGACGCGGTGGTCACGACTCGCAACCACGACGCGGACCACCACGTTCACCGAACGCGGTACCTACTCCGACGAGATGCTTGATGCAGCAGAAGGGCAGAAACGCCGCCCACCATTAACACTCGCCGGAAATCTACCTATTTTGTCGCCTAAAACTAACCCTAGCCACATGCAATCTACCATTAACAATGGGAAAAAGTAAAACAAGCTGGAAATCAGAGAACTTACTTGGTTTGAGTAGAAGAGAAAGGCTGCTCGAAACTTGGCACGGTGGTCGGTTGCTCTGAATACGGCGACGGGCAAGAACGCTGATGACGACGAAGAAAAATCAGAAGGGAAAAAGTGCGAAATGGGACAACCTTCCCCCTTTTATACTGAGGGACACGTGCACACATTCGCTCGTAGGTAATAATGACTGCCCACTAGCCATAATTACCTATTAACTGCTACGTAGGGCTCGATGCACACGTGGCAGCCCAACGTTTTCCATTCTGTCTGACGCTTTATCTTCCCGAATACCGGGCAATAGGTTCACGACCACCAACATCACGGGCACAGAGGGCCACGGGCACCTCGAGACAATCTTCCTCGTCTCCAAACGACGACTCCGCGCAACTCCCCCGGGCGACGAGCAGTCCTTAAGTCATCACCTCCATGCTCGAGAGCAACGACTTGGGGGGCTCCTATTCTGGACTGGACCAATGACTAGAATTTGCCCAATCCACCTCTGCTCCAGAGCGACCCAAATTGCCTAAGCCCAATCCACAGAGGGGCAAAAGTGACAATTCTGCCCCTCCAACCGGGCAAGGAACGCGACGTCCCTCTCCGACTTTAATGCCCGTTACGCACGGCTTCCTCGCTGCCCGAACAACAAAGGACAGGTGCCCGGAACTGCATCTATGCCCGACATAACGGCTAGTTTCTGGCACCCTGCCCGACATAACGGCTAGTTTAGGTAGTTACCTATTCTTTGGGGAAAACGGTTATTTCGCCCCGAAAATAAGACCGTTGGCCACGCCTGGGGGCTCTATATAAACCCTCTCACTTGAGAGGGTCAGGTATCACATTTTCTCCCTAAGAATACACTTTGTACTTGCCCCTTTTCTCTCTGACCCTTTCTTACTTGAGCGTCGGAGTGCCTTGCAGGTACACCCCCTCCTCTCCTCATTCACAAGCCGGACACTTTGCACGCCTGACGACCAGCTTCCATCCGAGCACCTCGCCATCTGACGACCAGCTTACGTGGACCTGTACGAATACTTCGGATCAATATATATATATATATATATATATATATATATATATATATATATATATATATATATATATATATATATATACAACAAATTATAAATATCATTAAAAATTAATAGTTAAGTTGCTTAGTGAAAAAGGTAAAACATGTTTGTGATAGACTTGTGTTCAACTCATGAAAATGCTATTTCAATTAAATTATCATTTTGTTATGGTGCTACTCTACGGAAGCAAATTAAGAAGATTTAAGTTAGTCAGCAAATCAAATTTTTCTGTAAATTTTGTAGAAAATATGCCATGTCGTGAAGTTAAAAGCTGTTGGAAAATGTGAATATAAAGCTTGTGGTAAAGTGAAAGCAGAAAGAGCTTATACATTGAACACTGCTAGTGTCTGTGACTGTTCAAAACATCGTTAGAAGCTTGAGAAATATTTAGCTTTTGTTTGATGCTCTAGTTTCTTGAATTTAAGTCTAGTTGAATTTTTGAGAAATTTGTAGTCCAATTAAAATTTTATTTTGAGTTTTATCTTATATTGGTTTAACTTTAAAGAGAAAAAGAATAATAATTAGAATATGTATTATTATTATAGATAAAAACAAGTCTCACATTAATAAAACAATAGATTTTAGTTTCATTTTTTAAAATATGAACACTTTTTAGTTTAAGGTACACATCATATTATTGAGAAGTTCCATATTGTTTGTTTATGAAATTGGAAGAATGAGATATGTTATAAATACAAGTGTAGATTTTCTTGGGTATCACATGCGAGCAATGTATTACTTGATGTTGATTTTACCTATGCAAAGTAAGCTTTTAAATATTTTTTATAGTAATGGACTGTGCTGAGAAAACTTGAGGCCCCTAAAATTATGAGGCCATGTGCTTAAGGTTAGTTTGCACGACTTTTTTTTTTTTTTTAACTGTTCTACCCTAATATTGAAATGTATAACCAAAATATCCCGGTTTGAAAAAAATTAATCAAGGTGTCTTAGTGTCAGTGTGTGCTCGTCAACTGGGATGACAAGCAGATGAAGGAGTTGTGTCCATGAAGGTGCTCGTCCTTTGGATTGTCGAGCACCTGAATATTTTAATTTTTTTTTTGTTTTTCAAATTAGTATATTATATAAATCTTTTATTTAATAATTTTTATTATTAAAAACATATTTTATTAGTTTAATAATTTTTAAAAATATTTTTTTATTTTCAAAATTAATTTTTTTTGATAATTTTTTAAAAATGATTGATACTCGTCCAATGAGTTGGTGAATTTAAACGTAATGTTTTTCTATAAATAGATTGATGTGTATCAACACAAATCATTCGAGATAGGTATTTGCATATTCAAAAATGTCTGTTCGAGCTCTTGTGTTCTGTGGGCAAGAAAAAAAAATCAGTGTTTACCTAGATCCGCTTTAGAACTTCAGAACCGTGATGCAGCAATTAATACGGGTTTTCGACAGTTGGGTGGTCGTCGTATGAAGGTGAGAAAAATGGAGTATCGTTGTCCGTATATAAAGCTGATTGATGCAAGCGCAGAGGGTACGTACATGTATTACTTGGATCGTATAGAAAATGATGAAGATGTTCAATGTATGTTTTCAGCACATAGTGGCGAAGTTAACAGAGGAGTCAAAGATCCACTTGTGTTGGTTGTTGTTGTTGTTGATTAACTTGTATGTTAGCTTCTTGAGTTTTAATTTTTATTTAGTAAACATAAATTATGGCATGATGATGCTCGACCACTCGTTGGACGTGCAGTGAAATATTTAATTATTTTTCTATTTCCTATAAATAGCATTGTGTGTAGCCTTTATATCTCAGATCTGGTACACAAATTTCTTCATTTTTTAGTCTGAAATATGGATCCGTCCATAGAGTATTTTACCAACCCAAACACTCCTCTTACCTAAAGATATGCTCTACTTGTTTTTTCACCTATAAAACCCCCGTTGAAGATCCGACTGTGGAACACAGTCACGTTCGAGCATTTCCAGAGAAGTCTGGTGAGGTGGTTAGAAGGTGAAATAGCTGAAGGTGAAAAGATTAGAAGTATCGAAAGGCTTGTTAAAGAGAGAGATGTCATGGTCTGGAAAGCTGTAAAAAACGATTATGATTGTGTCATGATGATGTACAACCAAGTTGATATTAAGTTGATGGTTGTAATCTCCTAGTCTTGTTGATTTGTTGAATCATTTAAATGTTCATTGTCTTGTTGTTTTATGAGCAAAGTCTTTGTTACGTAGTTGTTTGTAAACGTTGTCTTGAATTATAAATTAATGTTGGATTACAGAGAAATCAAGTGCAAGCTAAAAACTTTACTAATTGATTAACTTGAAAAACAAATAAAAATTATCTAGACGGTCGGTTTGACGGGCCAACAACATTTGGACATTTTCTACGCATATGGCCTATTTCTCTGCAAATCCCACACCTTCTCTTTTCTTTTTCAACGTTGTCCATTTCGGTCCTAATCCTACTAGTGGTTGGATGTCCCTTCTTATTTCTTCTCATGGAATCGTCGTGGCAAAGAGTAAATCCTTCATATTTTGGCCAATTCTCCTCGTGGGGTAGTCCCAGGAAGCTTTCCTTGTAGACTTTGAATACTGTAAAAACTGTGAAGACTTCTGGAATGTGAATGGAGTAGTCCTGACGTATACTAGAACATGCTGCAATAACGTGGGAGCAAGGTAAGTGAAATGCCTGAAATTTCCCACAGTCACACCACCAATTCCTCAGGTCAACACTGAAAGTACCTGTCGGACGGCCATCATTTTGATTAAATTTTTCCTGCACCATGAAATAGAATCTTTCGCGATCAAATTGCATGACATTATGTGTGTTAGCCTTGGCTACTTCATCAGCCATTCTCTTGTTGCAACCATCCGTGAAAACTTTGACGGTAGCCAGCATTTTAGTCCATTTGTGGCCTCTTTTACCAAAGACGGAACCCATGCGATAGTATGTAGATTTGACCAATGCAGTGATTGGAAGGTTTCGGGTTGCCTTTAGTACAGAGTTTATGGCTTCTGCCAAGTTAGAAGTCATATGTCCCCAACGTTGCCCTCTGCCATATGCTCTAGCCCACTTCTCCCTAGGTATGTTTTCTATCCAACACATTCTGTGAGGCCTCAATGTCTGCTCTTCGGATTTCTCCGCGATAGTAGTTAAATGTAGCCTCCGTCAATGTGTAACCTGTAATAGAAATGGTATGAAAAACATAGCAAAAGAATGAAAAAATAGTTCATGTTAATAAGTTGTTTGCGTAGTTCTTTGTCCTTAATCTCGCGCATGAAGTTTTGTGCAATGTGTCTAATGCAATAGACATATGAAATGGTGGATGTTGCTGTCGCTACTCGAAAAATAGTCGACCGCAGGCGAAAGGTGGAAGAAACAGAAGAGTCGCCATCGAACTTTATTTATCCCATGAGAGGAAGGGAAAACATCGAGAAAACCCAAAGAAGGAAATGATAAGATGGTCTCGCAACCAAATTACGGGTTCGGAAGCCGGTTATGCGGAGGGAAGGTATTAGCACCCCCCACATCCATCGTACTCGATGGGAACCATTTGTTTGTCTATGTGTAAGGATGTTTGCGAAAGGAAATTACTTTCTAAGTGTGTTCTAAATAGGGAAAGTGAAAGGTGAGAACCAAAGGATGTGAAAGAGAATAAAATGAAAGAGAATGGTGGAAACAAAAAGAAGAAGAAGGAGAAGAGGGGACTCGATAGGACTTCGCGGTCCTATGCCTACGTATTCCCTTGTGCAATGGGAAAGTCAGAGTCGACGTAGTTCGAAGGACTACGGGTAAAGAAAATGGAAGGGGGCTTGCCAAGATCATCACGATCTTGTGCCTACGTATCTTACATTCGGACGAGAATGAAGAATCAGAGCAATCGTAGTTCGACCGACCACAATTTGCTGGTGTTTTTTATGGACGATGTTAACGTGCGGGTTCTAGCAGTTAGGTGTTTTGCGGCTCGCTCTTGGAGTCTTATGCGTTACCTGTTTGCGGTAGAACGGGCGTAACATGTCCTTTTTGAAAAGGATAATTTTCGCCATCAAGGCAAGATGTCACATTTGATTTGTGAAAGTTGGTTTTAAGGGTGAAATAAGTCCTCGGATAGGAAGCCCTTCGGGTAGTACCCAATTCTTTATCTCAAAAGATTTATTATGAAAATTGTGTGGCGAATATAGTCACGTCTTCGTATTGAAAGACGAGTATCGAGACCACACACTCTAAAGTGAGCATCTTAACACTCGAAGAGAAAGAGGACTTCACCCAATCCTCTCTCTTTAGTTCAATACAAAGAGAACCTTATTCTCTTATTAAGGGTGTTTTGGTTTTAGATGGTAAGTGCTTTACGACAGTGAACCCTAAAGGTAATGTCAAGCACTCGGGATAGGAGAAGACCTTCGCCTAACCACTCCACGACCATCTAAGTTTATTAAGAAGAGGTTTGAAAATGCACTTGGTACAAGACCAAGGTTTTTAGACACAAGGAGATGAAATAAAGAGAGAAAAAGGTTTTTGAAAGAAATGGTGGTGAATATAGTCACGTCTTCGTATTGAAAGACGAGTATCGAGACCACGCACTCTAAAGTGAGCATCCTAATACTCGAAGAGGAAGAGGTCTTCACCCAATCCTCTCTCTTTAGTTCAATACAAAGAAAACTTTATTCTCTTATTAAAAGAAGTGCTTTGATTTTAGATGGTAAGTGCTTTACGACAGTGAACCCTAAAGGTAATGTCAAACACTCGGGATAGGAGAAGGCCTTCGCCTAACCACTCCACGACCATCTAAATTTATTAAAAAAAAGAAGTTTTGAAATTGAGCACTTGGTACTAGACCAAGGTTTTTTTGACTTTAGAAGAGAATGAAAATGAGAAATGAAATAGAAACCGAAATGAAATCGAAATCAAGATTAAACAGAAATAATTAAATCCCTAGTTCACAAAATTAAAAGTCAAATGAGTTAATAAAAATTAGAAACCAAAGATTAAAAATCTAAACATTAAAAATCTAAACACAAATTAAAGTGAACAAGATCTATCTATAAACTAAAAATGTTTTTGAGATTTTTAATTAATTGAAAATAAATGAAATAATTAATCGAAAAAATAAAGTTTAAATAAACAATATTTAGAAAAATAATGCTAATGCTAATTAAATAAATCTAAATCAATATTAAAAAACAAAAATCTAATAAGATAAATCTAAAATTATAACATAATAAAAATTAAAAATAAAAGATAGCTTTAACAAAAATATTAAAAATAAAAAAAAAGATTACTCAAAAGACAGAAAAAAAGAAGTGAGGTGTGATTAGAAATTGAACCTCAAAAAAAAAAAACCAATCTGCAACCCAAATAGAGGACCCAAACGAACCGGGTCGGATTAGTGCTTCAAACCCGGTTAAGTTCAAATGCCAAAAGGATTAGGTTCTATATACCACTGCCGTCAACACACTCACGCTAAAATATGCAAGAGAACTCCTGCCTCAAATGAAAACGAAGAAAAACATGGCGGATATCGCGAAACCATTATCAACTTCACTCGATTTCAACTCTCTCGCTCACAAATCTCTGTCTTCAAGCGAAGGCGTTTGTTTTCTTCAAATCGCAGCAGTGGTGACGCGTCGTGGGTGATTCCGGCGGCGGCAGGGCTGTTGTTGTATGTCGGAGACGAGGTCGAGGCGATGATGTTGGGGTTTGTGGATGTGTTTTCGCGGTGGTGGTAAGTTACTGTGATGTTGTCTCAGATTTCTCTCAATCTCGATCCTCTGCAGATGGAAGAAAGACGGATTCGACTCGTTTCAGGCATGTAGTTTCGTTTTGAAACTCTTATTCTCTTTCTGATTCCTATTCTGGATTCTGAGATGATTATGGTTTGGAGATTGTTCTGGGGTTTCGGATTGTGGTCGAAGGTGAATCGTGGGTTGCTGCAAGTGGTTCGTCGGAATGAGTTTGTTGGGTTTATTGGTAATTTGAAGAAGAGTGGAGGAGATTGAATGGTTTGAGCCGTATGGTTGTTGTTGGTGGTTGCTGGAGGTAGTTGCGCAGCGGTTCGTCGGGTTTAAAGGAAATTGAAGAATAAAGGGACTGTTGAGGAGATTTTTGAAAGTGTGTGTTGTTTGATGTTTTACAGGTTATGTAGTTTTTCTTGAAATGTTTATAATGTGGTCACGGATGGCTTTGTTTATGGTTCGATGGAGTTCGGTGGCTAACGGTATCGAAACCAGAAATGAAGAGATGATGAAATGGATAGGGTAGACCGGTAGAGGTATATGAAGAAGACGATGAACAGGGCGCTTGAAGGAATGAAACTCAGGTCCCCAAAACAAGAGGCTCCTTTGTTTTTTGAGGTATGTTGTCTCCTTCTGCCCTCTTAATTCTCTCTCTTTTTAACACTATCAAGACGTGTCCATTAAGTTTTTTTTTTTTTTGAATTTGTCCATTGTGTTGACTAGTTGCTTTCCATGGCAGGTGTTGTGCAGGTTTTGGCTTCATATTGCAGGATGCCAGGACATAGCAGGACAGTGGGTTTTTGTCCTTGTGCAGTAACAGGCTGGTGGTTTGTGGCTGCCCTTTTCTTCTTACTGTCTTTTTCACGTTTTTTCTTTTCCTCCCTTTTGAATCCTTCCGTTCTTCTCTTTCTCTCCCTTCAAAACTAAACTTGCTGAATAAGTTTAAAGGTACAAATTTGTTTGTCTTGTAATGTTGTGTTGTCCTTTTCATTGCAAGCTATGATGTCGTTGTTGTTGGTTGATGATGGCAGGTTTTATACCATTGATGCAGTTTTTTTTGTTTTTATTCCGCAGGTCCTATAGCATGAGACGCAGACTATCATCATTGTGTTGGTACGGTTTCTACAGGCTGTTGTTTGTCGGTTTGAGTAGCAGATGGATTAAATGGATTGCAACTTCTTTTGGGTTCAAATTATTTGTCTCTTTTTTTTAATTGTAATTGAAAGGGATAATGGGCTTGTAATCTATGCGCTTGATTTTTTTTGTAAATTTGGCTAATGAGCTTGCTATTTACACCTTCAATGTGGAAATGGACCATGATTTGGACAAATAATAAATGTATGGATTTTATGGATCATGTCCTTTTGTAGATTTTTTTTGGTGATAATGGATTTGTAAATAAAAATATGAATTATTTAGAAGAATGGATTTAAAAAGTGGATATGGAATTAAAATGGTTAGGAATGGATTAGGATAATGGATAATGAAATGAATTTTGATGAATTAGAATGAATGGATTGGTTATTGAAGAGAATTAAAACTTGGAAACCAAAATTGAAGTGGACTTTAATAGAAATAGAAACGGAACTTGAATTGGATGGAAACGGGATAGAATCGTCCACGAGTCAATCTCTGCATCAATCCTCTGAAACTTGCCACTTGAACTACTGATTGAAAAGAACAACTTATATATGATACTCCACAATGCACCATCTGAACACGACCTGATAATTAGATTCACACACAGACAACCTGCCCTGACAAGCCCGATGAACCTTGACGAGGAGTTAAGACAATGAGAACTCAACCCTTACTTCAAAATTGAATGGAAGAATCTCAAAGCACAAAGGAAGCCTTATTTAAAGGACCATTGATCTCGTGCCTTAGGAGCCCGATGCAAATGAATAAATGCAAAGTTATGACCTAATGGAATACATAGATGATATGATATGCAAGGCTATGGTAGGGTGAAAATAAGGGTGTGACAGATGCCCCTATTTAATCTTCTTGGACTTGAAGGTGAGAGTGGCAGAGGCTTTCTTACAATCAAGGTACAAGGAGATTAAATATAAGAATATCCAGAATTTTGAGCCGGAAAAGGAGTGGAATGAAAGGTGTTGAATCAGTGGGAAGACTTGAAAAGGTATCCGTCAGTGGGAAGATGTAATTAGTTATGAGGGATATGATAATGCTTGAAATGCAATGCGGGATGAACATGAGTGCTAATGATGCGGAAATGTATGCAAAATGTTGGGGATATGAAAATGTGAGAGTCTGGACATTGCTGGGAATAATGATAAATCAACTCAGGGGTTGAGACTAACAAACATACCATCGACTCGGGGGTCTTGAACTAAAACAGGATACCAACTCGGGGGTTAAGAAAATAGTAACACTGATATCGACTCGGGGGTCAAGAAAGTAAAGACAACATTGACTCAGGGGTCAAGAACAAAAACAAGGTATCAACTCAGGGGTTGAGGGAGGAAATGACAATGATATCGACTCGGGGGTCAAGAAAAAATAATAACAATGATATCGACTCGGGGGTCAAGAATAAGAACAAGATATCAACTCAGGGGTTGAGGAAGACAAAGACAATGATATCGACTCGGGGGTCAAGGAAATAAAGACAATATTGACTCAGGGGTCAAGAGAATAAAGACAACATTGACTCAGGGGTCAAAAACAAATCAAAATATCAACGCAGGGGTTGAGGAAGGAAATTGGTTATGTTATGTATGCATATGGTGCATGTTAATGGTATGTGATGCATATATGAACGCAAGCAGGTGATCGGTTTTATGAAGGTGCCAACGGGGACTTTTGGTAGGTACCAAGCAGGGTTGAACTTTAGGTGATAGGATTTGACTTCCCGATACTCGGTATTTGACGGTGTGATGATAACAAGACAGATGTGGATGCTTCTGGTGTCCCAAGCTTGATCATTTATAGCAGTTGCGTGCTTTTCCTGTGAGAACCTTGCTTCTAGCTAATGTGTCGTAATGGCTTACAAAAATTAGTGGAGCGTAGCGACTTATCCAATGTATGTTGGTCGTGTTTTTGCTCTGCCCCAAGGCCTTTTGACACTTGTTGAACTCCAAGGTTGCTTAGTGTATGACATGGTCAGCTTGACCAACTTGAAAGTATGAAGGGAATTTGATCCTTCGCAAAATGTTTGCCCCAGCCCGTAGGGTCTCTGAAGGAGTTCTTCCTGAAAAGGTTTATGCCATGACATAGCCTGAGATGATATGCCCTAGTGTCTGAATCTTGCAGTGGTCTGCCCCCATTCTTGGCCTTTGAAAAACTTGCCCCAGATCCACAAGGTCACAAGAAAGTTGTTCTGGACTGGACCAATGGATAGAATTGGCCCAATAAGCCTATGCTACAGAGCGGCCCAAATCGCCTAAGTCCAATCCGCAGGAGGGCGAAAGTTACCTTTCTGCCCCTCCTACCAGGCAAGGAACATAACGTTCCTCCCCGGACATTCAGCCCGACACACAGCTTCAGCGCTCCCCGCACAGCCATGGGCAGGTGCCCGAAACTAAGCATATGCCTGACATAACGGCTAGTTTTAGACACCCTGCCCGTCGTAACGGCTAGTTTGGACAGCAACCGATTCTTTAGGGAAAACGGTTATTCTGCCCCGAAAATAGGACCGTTAGCTACGCGCTTAGAGCCCTATATAAACCCTCTCACTTGAGAGGGTCAGGTATCAAATATTCACCCTACGAACTAATACTTTGTACTTGCCCCTTTCTTCTGACCCTTTCTTACTTGAGCGTCGGAGTGCCTTGCAGGTACACCACCACCTCTCCTCAATCACTTACCGGACAGCCAGTACGACCAGCACCCATCCGGACACCTCCATAACAACCAGCCCGCGTGGACCCGTTCGAGCACATCGGATCAGTGGCACCGTCTGTGGGAACTTCTTGTTCTCCCCTTCTTTCATTCCTCCTCAGAAATCGAAAGATCAAAACATATTCTCTTTGATCCGCCCACGTATGGCTGCCCAGAATTCCGCGATAGGTGCTGACACCACTGTTCTCATCCCCGTCAACAAGATGGACGTTGACGGCCATTCTTCGTTACTCTCTGACCCCCGTTTCCGTCGGGACGGGGCTACTGCATCTCCAACTCCTCCTCCCACCGGACAAGGAGACGTGCAGATCCCATCGAAAGACCGGCCAGTTCCTGGTCCGCCCAGCGCCGACTTGGCCGTGGCAGCCCTTCTAGAAGCTGTTAACCGCACCGACCTCCTCATCCTACAACAAGGAGAAAGGATAGGAGCTCTTGAAGAGGCATCTTTCCCAAGATCCTCTCCTCCCCGGAATAAAGCCCGAAGATCCAAAAGCCCGCCACCTAGGCGCGGAGAAGACCGTCCGGTTAGGCACGGGCCTGAGATACGACCCACTCGCAAGCGCGACCAGATCTCCCCGCGAGATCGATCCCCGTCGAGACGCAAAAGAACGAGGCAAGATAGGCCCTCCCCGCCGGGCAGACCTCATGACCGGTCCCGTTCACCCTCACCTCGCAGAAACCGTCGCCGCGAGCGCAGACGACGGTCACCATCAGAGCCAAGTTCAGATAGCGACGACGAACCTCGCGGCCCGTTGTCCCGGGAGATCCTAGCAACCCGCCTTCCTAAGGGGCTGGAGAAGCCTCCGTCGCTTGGGACGTACGACGGAACCACTGACCCGGACGAGCATATAGAGAACATCGACGCTCTCTTGGATTACAGAGGGGTACGGGGAGCCATCAAGTGCCGCCTGTTCCCGACCACGCTCCGTAAAGGAGCAATGACGTGGTACAAGCAGCTGCCCGAGGAATCCATCACGTCATGGAAACAGCTGGGGAGGATCTTCTCCCGTCATTTCACCGCTTCACGACGCCACCCCAAGACCGAGGCGTCCCTGGGAGCCGTCGTACAAGGCAAAGAGGAGCCTCTCCGGGCTTATATCGAGCGCTTCAACAAGGAGGCTGTCCAGGTACCAACGACCGACGCCATGAAGAAATTCTTGCTCGAGCAAGGGTTACGTCCTGGTTCCGATTTCGCGAAAGCCATCGGCCTCGACCCACCGAGGAATCTCAATACAGTACGAGGAGAAGGTCGCTGCCCACTCGGTCCGGACATCTCGCAACCAAGAAGGTGCCCGGACGTCCAGAGTTGAAGAATCCTCGACGTCCCGTCGAGGAGACAAGAGACGCGACGATCGACCTCGCGATACACGCGAGCAGAGAGCACCCTCCGGGCGATTCCACGATTATACCCCTCTCACTACCTCGAGGGAGAAAATACTGTCCGAGTGTGCCAACTCGGAGTTCAAACAGGCGGGAGTCCGTTTCCCCAAGCAGCTGCCGGTCAGGCCAGGGATGGACAAGTCCAAATACTGCCGTTTCCACAAGAGTCACGGCCATACAACGGAAGAGTGCATCCACCTCAGAGATGCCATAGAGATCCTTATTCGCGACGGCCATCTGAAGCAGTTTGCAAAAAAAGAAGGACGCTCCCCGGCAAGAGTCCCAGGAAATCAAAAAGGTCGCAGAGGAAATTCCGCCCTCCGACGACACCAACGTCCAGGTCGCAATGTCCGTGACTCGACCAGAAGACTTTCGCATCCCGGACGATCTGCTCGTCTCCACATACCTCGCTGCCAGCAGCCCATGGGAGGCCTTCCCGTCAGCCATGGTGATCTCCGGGGGTGGATTCAACAAAGTCACAGTTGGCTCGGTCAAAAGGAGATTCGACCAACTGATCAGCAAAAGCTCCAACGAGGTCACCACGCTGGACACCACGCACAAAGGGTCCGCTCCCATTTCCTTCTACAAGGAAGAACTCCTCGGCAGGGCACCGAATTCGAACATCCAACTGCTTATCCGGGCAAGGATGGCGAATTTCGATGTCCGAAGGATACTCGTGGACCAGGGCAGTTCGGTTGACATAATGTACAACCACCTGTTCGAGACATTGCAGCTGAACGACTCTCACCTCACTCCATACGTCGGATCCGACCTGCAAGGGTTTAACGGAGCGGTGACAAAGCCCCGAGGTTACGTAGAGCTCATCGTAACCTTTGGTTCAGGAAAGACAACCCGAGCAATCAAGGCACAGTTTCTGGTAATCGATTGCCCGTCACTATACCAGTGCATCTTCGGAAGGGCAACCCTGGCAGAGTTGATTGCAGTACCTTCCACCGTACATCTCAAAATGAAGTACTACACTTCTGAAGGGATGGTCGCCACCCTCCACGGCGACATCGAGGCTGCCCGCCGCTGCTTTGAAGCAACATCAAAGGGACTTAACACCATCTCGGCGAAGCCAAGAGCATCTGGTCGTCCCCACCTGCCCAGCAGCTCCGAGCAGCCAATACCACTCCCCCAGGTCGAATCAATCGATCTAGACAGTCGGTTCAGCGAAGAAGATTGCGCCAAGGTTCCAACACCGTCGGGCATTAAGTCCGACAACAGCGGCCATCTCCTACGACCTGTCCCAGATGGCAACTTCGAGATCGTTCCGTTCGGAGAAGACCCCCAACGGGGAGTGAAGATCGGAGCAGATCTGCCCGACCTGGCCAGAAGACAGCTGAAAGTGTGCCTCCGCGAAAACGCAGACCTGTTCGTGTGGAGTGCTGCTGAGATGCCCGGATTTGACCCCTCCGTCGCCTGCCACCAGCTCACGATCGACCCAACCGTCAAAGCCGTTGCCCAGCGCAGAAGGAAGCAGTCCCCGGAGAAGACAGAAGCCGCGGAGAAAGCTGTCAAAGACCTTCTAGAAGCTAGGTTTATTTCCGAGGCCAAATATACTACATGGCTCTCTAATGTTGTACTTGTACGAAAAAATAATGGCAAATGGAGGATGTGCGTTGATTATACTGATGTTAATAAGGCCTGTCCGAAAGACGTCTACCCCCTCCCCAATATAGACAAACTCGTAGACAATTCGGCCGGTTTTAAACTGTTATCGTTCCTCGACGCCTACTCGGGCTATAACCAAATACCAATGGCCGCGAGCGATAAAACTTACACAGCCTTCATGACCGAATCGGGCAACTATTACTACAACGTAATGCCCTTCGGACTGAAGAACGTCGGCGCTACATACCAACGAATGATGAACAAAGTCTTCCACGAACAGATAGGCGATATGCTCGAGGTATACATGGACGACATGATCGTCAAATCCCATGAGGAACTAGACCATGTCGCCCACCTCCGCAAAATTTTTGAGCAGGCAAGGAAATACCAAATGCGTTTCAACCCGGAGAAGTGCACATTCAGGGTACGGGCAGGTAAGTTCCTCGGTTTCTACCTGACAGAACGAGGAATAGAAGCTAACCCCGACAAATACCGGGCATTCTCCGAATTCCCAACGCCCACGTCTAAAAAGAACATCCAATCCCTCAACGGAGTACTGACCTCGCTATCCCGCTTCGTCGTAAAGTCCGCCCAGCACGCCCTTCCTTTCTTCAAGCTCTTGCGGAAAGAAGCAGCGTTTGAATGGACCAAAGAATGTGAGGCGTCCCTCCTCCACTTGAAGCAAGCTCTATTGGAACCGCCCGTGTTGTCACGACCAGATACCGGGGAGGTTTTGTTCCTGTACCTCGCCGTCTCCGCCGAGGCCGTTAGCGCCGTTCTTATCCGTGAAAACCCTAGCGGGCAAAAGCCGGTATATTTCACGAGCAAGGCATTACAGGACACAGAATTGAGGTATCAACAGATAGAGAAGATGGCGTTGGCCCTCGTCAACGCTGCCAGACGACTAAGACACTATTTCTTGGCCCACACGATCGTGGTAAGGACCGATCAACCCATCAAGCAGCTACTGGGACGACCAGACATGGCCGGGCGAATGCTCAGATGGTCGCTAGAACTGTCCGAATTCGACGTCCAGTACGAAAGCAGGAAAGCTCTTAAAGCCCAGGCCCTGGCCGATTTCGTAGCAGAAGTGACCTTTTCAAACTCCTCGCCCCACGTGACAAATAGATGGACCATCTATGTGGACGGGGCATCCAGCTCGAGTGGCAGCGGGGCAGGCGTAATTCTGGAAAACGACGAAGGGACCATAGTCGAGGCTTCTCTCACATTGTATTTTCCCACGTCAAACAACCAGGCCGAGTACGAAGCCTTCCTCGCTGGGCTACGCCTAGCCGAAGACCTGGAGGCCGAGGAAGTCATCATCTGCACGGATTCGCAGCTCGTAGCCAACCAGGTGTCCGGGGAATATCAAGCCAAAAACGACAGTCTCTCCGAATACCTCACCCTCGTCAGAGAAAAGATGTCGAAATTCAGAACAGTAGAAGTAAGACACGTTCCACGCGAACACAATGTACGAGCAGACGTATTGTCAAAACTGGCAAGCACCAAGAGGAAAGGCGGAAACAGGTCAGTCATCCAAGAGATACTTCCCCGGTCAAGCATCACTAAGGGATCTTCGACCCTACACGTACACGCGATCGGGGATAGCGATTGCTGGATGACGCCCGTTTACAACTACCTCACCAGGGACGAACTTCCAGAGGATCCCAAGGAGGCCAGCACCATCAAACGAAGGGCCTGCTCGTACGTTATCCTCGAAAACAAACTCTACCGGCGGGGCTTCTCCATCCCACTTCTTAAATGTATAGAAGAGGAGGTCGTCCCCCACGTATTGCGAGAAATCCATGAAGGCATCAACGCCCAACACCTCGGAGGAAAGTCCCTTGCCCGTAAGGCCCTCCGAGCAGGGTACTATTGGCCGACCATGCAACAAGATGCCAAGGAGCATGTGAAGAAATGCGACAAATGCCAACGACACGGGGATATGCACCTAGCTCCGCCAAACGAACTAAAAAGCATGACCTCCCCGTGGCCATTCGCCTGGTGGGGCCTGGACATCCTAGGACCCTTCGTGACGGGGTCCAGCCAAAACAAATACCTGATAGTGGGCGTAGATTACTTCACAAAGTGGATAGAAGCAGAAGCTTTAGCCAAGATAACAGCGCTCAACATTCTGCGCTTCTACAAGCGAAACATCCTTGCCCGGTTTGGGATCCCCAAGTAATTGTCACGGACAATGGAACACAATTCACAGACAAAAAATTCCAAGACTTTGTCGAACACCTCGGAACGAGACAACACTTCGCTTCCGTGGAGCATCCCCAAACCAACGGGCAGGCAGAAGCGGCCAATCGTGTCATACTGCGCGGCCTCAAGCGAAGACTGGACGAAACAAAGAAAGCCTGGGTCGAGGAGCTTCACAGTGTCCTATGGGCATACCGCACCACTCCCCAGTCCACCACCGGGGAAACACCTTTCCGTTTGGCATATGGCACCGAGGCGGTCATACCCATCGAAATCCACGTACCGTCCAGGAGGACGGAATCACCCCTGGATGAGGAAATGAATGACGAAGCGATAAGAGAGGAGCTCGACCTCGTCGAGGAAATTCGAACAGGAGCAGCCCTCCGCGAGGCATCTCTCAAGCAAAAAATAGCGATCAAGCACAACGCCAAAGTCTTGCGACGGGAATTCAACGTGGGCAGCCTCGTCCTGCGAAGAAACCACAAGGACTCCCGCGAAGATAAACTGGCGCCCAACTGGGAAGGACCATACCGAGTCCGCGCCAAAACGGGAAACTGCGCATACTTCCTCGAAAACCTCAACGGGGAAACGCTCCCTCGACCATGGAACGCTGAAAAACTTAAGCAATACTACAGCTAAAAGGCACAAGAAGCTTCCTCGCGTCACAAGGCCATCTAACGGCCATCACGCTCGTTCAGGTACAAACGACGCGTACGTACAAAGCGGAATCCCGCTCAAATAAATGAGCCAGAGCTCCGCTCGTCGGCGGTCCTCGATCGAGCACCGCCTTCGTCCAAGTACCATGATTGGCAGAACCCCAGCTCGCTATGGGACGTTCACGCCGCGACCTCAGGCCTCAATCGCGACCTGAGATTCGCAACCTCGCCAGGATCTTCCCCGGCTGTTCGACCAGTTCCCCACACTGGCGAATTCATAACGCAACGAGCAATCTGTCAAAAATAAGCCTTGTTGACAAACACACCCTCCGACGGGCAGTCACGCATACTAACTAAAACAAAATACAACAGTATAAACAGAAGTTGTATAAATTAACCGGGCATTAAATTAAAAGGCCACAAGGGACAAAGATTGTGCTTGTTACATTAAAAAGGGGCCACGCCCCCAGAACAAAAATAAGATTACAATGAGTTCAACGGCACGCAGGCCGGACAAGATACAGCTAAGCAACAAAAACTCTTCAGTCTTCCACACGCTCGGTTGACGCTGCTTCAGGCCTCGGCTCCTCCACGGGCTGCTCCTCGATATGTTCCTCAGGAGTATCGAGAACAAGACCCTCGGGCAGGACAATGCGGCCACCCTCCACACGAGCTAGGTAGTGAGTACCCCCGGTCGAAATCTCGAGCCCAGGGTTCACCACTCACAACTGGGCCACCGCACTATCAAAAGACTCCGCGGCCACAGCAATACCATCATCCTCGGCCTGCAGAATGCCAGCGACCAGCTCTGCCCGAGTCTTCAACACTCTTATCTCCTCTGGTTCGTCATCACCTGGGGCATTGGCCGCCATCAACTCCGCGTTCAACTCCTCGGACGCCTTCTTCTCCGACTTTAGCTTGGTAACTTCCTCCCTCAGCGTTGTCGCCTCTTCCTCGGCTTTCTTCTTCGCCTCACAGGCATTCCGGACCTCCTCCTTCAACGTCGCTTCGGAGGCCCAAGCAGCAGTAAGCTCAGCCTCGAGCACGTGGTCCCCCTCAGCGTACACAGCTGCCATCTCGAGCATCCTCACGAGGGCAGAAGTATCCCTGGCCACCATCGCCCTTTTGCCCGCGCGATCCACGTTCCCCAGGCTAAGAGATTCAGCCCGAGGAACAACCAAGGTATTACCCTCAAAGAACCTCATATCGTTGATGCACAGAGGAAGTTCGAACTTCCCCTTCTCAACTGCCCCCCTCAGATCCACCGTATCTGTTGTCCGGAGGCGCTTCTGTCGCCCGACCAAAGGCAGCGGAGAATCCCGCGGACAGGGAGTGGGAGAACAGGAGGTCCCCGGAGCAGTTTGAACAGGGGGAGGCGCACGAGCACCAGCAGCAGTCCGGGTCTTGGAGGGGGTCGCTCCAGCCTTACCCCTCGCCATGGCGTTCCTCACCACACAGTCACGGGCTTGAGGCATCTCACCTGCACAAAGAAAACAAGCGCGTTAGAAACAAGGAAGAAAGAATAGCAAATAAAGTCCAAGTAACTAAATCTACCGAGCAGCGCCGTGACATCCGCAGAAGTCTTGCACTCCAGCAGTGCCTTGACGGGGATAAACCGGCGCTCGACCCTTTGACTGCCATCCTCCTCGAAGATAGGATTACCCTTGCTCGTCCAACAGGTCGCGAGCTGAAAGGAGTTGACCCACTTCACCAGGGTCTCGTAAGACGCGGCATCCTGCCCGCGTAAAGCACTCGGCTCAAAAACATAGGCACTGGGCTTCTTTGAGAAGTGGTCGGGTGTCCAGCAGATTGGAAACTTATACACCCTCTCCCCGACGTACTTCCCCTCCTCGGTGAGAAGCTCCTCTCCGTTCTCGTCACACTCTAACTCCCAGGCATACACACTGTCCTGAGCAGCTTCGGACAGAGGCTCGACGATGTAGTACCGTCTCTTGAAGTTTCGGATGGACTCCGAGAACGGCTTGAACAGTTTTTTGGGCTGCTTCAAAGAGACCCATCCGTACCTCTTCCCCGTCAGCTGCCGCTGTAGGTGGAAAACAGCAAAAAACAGAGGGATGGTGAGCCCCAAAGCAAGGTGCTCGCACACCAACTCAAAAGCCCGTATAAAGGCCAGCGAATTGGGGTGGAGTTGGGAAGGCGCCAGCTTCAGATGATGGAACACCGACCGCTGGAAGTCAGTGAAGGGCAACCTCAGCCCCAGTTCTTTGAAGACGTATTCGTACATCCCGAAGCAGTCCCCGAAACTCGAGCATATCCGCTCGCCCACGCTAGGCAGAAGCACCCTCCATTCACCTGAGGGCCCCACCTCAGTAAAAGCGTCCGCCGCAAACCTCGCGAACATGGAAGTGTGTTCGGAAGGCTCGGCCACCTCCCACTCTTTCGGGCAGAACGCGTCTACGTCCTCTTCCATTACATCTTCCTCCGCGACCCCCAGGTCATCTCCCTCCTCGGCATCACTCGCTTCCCCCTCGACGTCGCTCGAGGAATTCGAAGCCGACGAACTCGAGAACGCAGAACTCGAGGCTGTTGCACTACTACTTTCCTCGGAGACAGTTTCCTCCTCGGACGTAACGGGTATAACCTCCCTCTCAGGCTCCATCGCCACTATGATCACCTGAAAAAGCAGAGAAAGGCAGTGAATTCGACAGGAAATCAAATCCACCCTTCCACCGCTAAGACAAGTGAAAGGGCGCGCGAAAGGCTAGGAACTACGTCCCCGGCCTAAGCCCTAACATCAAACAAAGAAGGACAAAATATCCTCGCGCCTGTACCATGATTCCGTCGAAACTCTACCGGAATCTGGAAACGTCCTAACGGGAAACTCACCAAATCCATCAACGGATGATAGGACGCGATGGTCACGACTCGCAACCACCACGCGGGCCACCACGACCACCAAACGTGCTACCTATTCCGGCGAGACATTTGGTACAGAAAAAAAGGCAGAACCTCCGCCCACCACCAACACTCGCCAGAAATCTACTTGTTTTGCCGTCTAGAACTAACCCTAGCCGCATGAAATCTACCACTTACAACAAAAGGAAGCAAAGCAAGCAAAAAAAAATCAGGATACTTACTTGATTTTACTAGAAGAAAGTGGAAGAAAACGGTTGCTCGAAACTTGTCACGGTGGTCGGCACGACGATCGGCTGCTTGAAGAAGGTGACGGGCAAACGCACTGGTGACGAGGAAGAATCAGAAGAAGGAAAAGTGGAAAATGGGACGGTTTCCCCCATTTTATACCAAGGGGCACGTACACACACGCGCCCGTAGGTAATAATGACAACCCACTAGCCATGATTACCTACTTAACTGCTACACAGGTCTCGATGCACACTTGGCGACCCAACGTTTCCCATTCCATCTGACGCGTCACCTCCCCGAATACCGGGCAAGAGGGATTCGACCACGAGTATCGCGGACATGGAGAACTACGAGCACCTCGAGACAATCGTCCTCGTATCCAACGACGACTTCATGATAGTCCCCCGGGACAACGAGGAGTCCTTAAGTCATCACTCCCATGCTCGGGAGCAACGACTTGGGGGGCTCCTGTTCTGGACTGGACCAATGGATAGAATTGGCCCAATAAGCCTCTGCTACAGAGCGGCCCAAATCGCCTAAGTCCAATCCGCAGGAGGGCGAAAGTTACCTTTCTTCCCCTCCTACCAGGTAAGGAACATAACGTTCCTCCCCGGACATTCAGCCCGACACACAGCTTCAGCGCTCCCCGCACAGCCATGGGCAGGTGCCCGAAACTAAGCATATGCCCGAGATAACGGCTAGTTTTAGACACCCTGCCCATCGTAACGGCTAGTTTGGACAGCAACCGATTCTTTAGGGAAAACGGTTATTCCGCCCCGAAAATAGGACCGTTAGCCACGCGCTTAGAGCCCTATATAAACCCTCTCACTTGAGAGGGTCAGGTATCAAATATTCACCCTACGAACTAATACTTTGTACTTGCCCCTTTCTTCTGACCCTTTCTTACTTGAGCGTCGGAGTGTCTTGCAGGTACACCACCACCTCTCCTCAATCACTTATCGGACAGCCAGTACGACCAGCACCCATCCGGACACCTCCATAACGACCAGCCCGCGTGGACCTGTTCGAGCACATCGGATCAAAAGTCTTGATCCATGTCAGCACCAACAGATGTTCAAGTTCCTCTTTGATTTCTCTTGGTTGGAATTTCCATAATGTCAAGTACTAATTTGCAGTTAAAATTGATCATTCAGAAATGGTAATTTTAATGTGACATTCATGCAAGTTTTGAAAAGTCATTTATTGAAATGATGTGAAAATGTGTGACGAGTGGACCATTTGTCCATATGTGTGCTGATTTTGATGGTGTGAAAGATATAGCAAGGAGAATGACACCAATGCTGAAGATTAGCAACTATGGGGAGTCAGTTTACGCAACATTGCTGTAGTATGCTTTCAGAATAAACCCCACCTCAATTAGGTCTTTTAAGGGTTGTAACGTGGCCTGGCTCACGGTTATTGAAACAAAGGATATTAGGCTCAAAACTTATTTTGGTACCCGCCCTTTCTTTATGATGATTCGCCAGTCCTACTTCCAGTTAAATTGACACACACATCTAGAGTTTGACGGTGTAAGAGTGAAGATGATGATTCAAGATTTTCGTGAAATGACGGTCGCCTTATTTATTTTTGTGGATGGATATCAGTGACCTTTAGATGGTGATCACTGAATTTTATTCTGTTCTGCTCGAGGATTTGAGGGCCTCTTTTGCTTTATTCATTTTTTGATCCCTAACTTTTGCCTAAGTCTCCTCTTTGGGTGGTGGACTTAGCGGGCTTTCTTTATCTTTTTTTTCTCTTTTTTTTTTTGTTTTGGAAAGGCTTGTGGCTGCCAAGTCTTTGGTCATTGAATAACAACAGCCATAACAGGAGGTTTCATCTTGAAAATATGTGTAATCGGGATAACTGAACACTACCCATGCCCTAGGTTAAGCGTAAGGGTTTAGAAATCCGAAGGAAACTACTACTTCTAGGCTCGAAGTGGTTGACTAGGGACTAACTCCTTATCTCTCCAGTCTTTAGGGGATTTGAAACAATGTCTGTACATCATCAGCAGGATTTTATCCGAAAGCATACAGTTCGCAATTATGGGTATTTAGTTTTCATCATCCTCCCTCCAATCTTTGCTAAAATGACAGTTGATAAAGGGAGTGAAATGTAGAGATATTTTTTTATTTTGATTTTTTTTTTTGCAATAAATGGGAAAAGATGAGTGAATACGAATGAACTTGTTCAAAACATGCATGATCATTACATTAATAATACCATTAATAAAGTACAATGTCTAAAAGCAAATAGCCTTTACCAAAAAGAAATTACAAATGCAAAGTAAAGACATGATCTAAAATTGCCAACATTGAGGAATCAGACTTTTCTCTTTTGAGTTGCTGTTGGGCTAGCTCTCTTGCTCATCGATACCAGTATGATAGCCTTCTTCACACCTACTCTCAGCAACTTCTTCCATAATAAGGGATGATGGACCCTCCTGATCAGATGAAGAAATGATGTTGATTTGAAGACCTTGAGGTGTAAATGAGATTAGTTTGGACTCAATCAAATCTTGGATCTTATTTTGGAGCTGTTTGCAATCTTCGGTTGAATGCCCCATCGCGCCAGCATGGTAACCACATCGTGCATTGGCGTCAAAGCCTGGTGGATATGGAGGGATCACAGGGTCCAAGTCCTTTGGCACTATCAGCCCACTATTGATCAAACGTGGTAGTATGTGACTGAATGGCATTGGCAACGAATCAAAATGCCTTTTTGGTCTTTGATTATAGTAGCGTCGGGGTTGCGGAGCATGCTGCTGTGCAATATGTTGTTGATGAGGGGGACCTCTATTGACAGGAGGATATTAACCATGTGGAGAGGATGGAGTCACACAGGTAGACCCACAGGATTGCTGACTTTGAACAGATGAGATGCTTGGGGGATAAGGTAATGGAGGTGGGACATGTGGAGCTTCCCAAATGGAGTTAATTTCACCATCCTCTTCTTCCTCTTGGGAACTGGCAAATGATTCACTTTTGCTAGCTGGGATGTTCAAGGAGCCTTGGATCTTTCCACTCTTGAGGATGCACTCGAGGCGTTCTCCAGCTATCACCAGGTCAGAGAAGTTTGATGTCCCAGTGCTAGCCATCTTTTCCAAGTATGGACATTGCAAGGTATTCAAGAACAAATCAACCAATTCTCTATCTAAGATTGGTGGTTGAACACGAGCAGCTACCTCTCTCCATCTCTGAGCATATCCTCTGAAAGATTCGTCGTCCTCTTGAGATAAGCCTTGCAATTGCGTACGACTGTGAGCCATGTCAAGATTGTATTGGTACTGCTTCACAAAGGCGTTAGCTAAGTCTGTCCATAATTTGATGTGGATGCTCTCTAGATGCATATACCAACTCAGTGATGCCCCACTCAGACTGTCTTGGAAACAATGAATCATAAGTTTGTCGTCGTGGACATGCGAGGTCATTCTTCTGCAAAACATCACCAAATATTGCTTTGGACAACTATCCCCTTTATACTTCTCAAAATCGGTGTGTTAAACTTTGGAGGTATTACAAGGTTGGGTACCAAACACATGCTTGAAGCATTCAGATCCAAAGTATCACGACTCTTTATGGCGTCAAGCTTCTCTTCCAGCACTCGACACTTTTCCATAAGCTCAACAACTTGTGGATCCTTGGTTTTCATCACAGGGACTGCCCCTTGGGGATTTGGATCAGAGAATGCAAAACTATGATATTCCATGGCGTCAAGAGAAGAAGAACTTCCATCTTGGGCAATGGTATGTTTGCGTATAATAGGATCCTCAATGGAGATCTGCACAGGCTGAGCTTGAGCAATATTGTTCACTTGAGGTGAAACGACATTCTCAGTGGCTGAAGTTCTTTGAATGTTGCCATCTTTCCTTGCCAAGGTTGTCATAGCTTCCACAAGTTGGTCCAACTAGCTTTTCATCAATTCAACATCTGCTCTTGACACAAACTGGTTCTGCTCTTCGGAGGCCATGATCCTTCGAAAGCTACTTCAAGTCCAATACGGGCTTCAGGAAGTCAACTGCGGGTTATGGACAAAGGATGGATGAGTTCTCTGGTTTAAGGTTGGAGAATGATATGCAAAATGATGCAAAGATGCTTATGCAAATGCAATGTTATGAGTGCAATAAGACATGGGATCAAAGTTCGCTGAATCAGGGGTTCGCAACAGGTATCAAGGTCACAAATTCTGCAGGACAACACAACAAGATATCCCTTACCTCGTGTAGGTTATCTATTGGTTTATAACAGGGCATTCCACGGGCTTTCAAACAAGGTCCCATGCACTAGCCCTCAAAAGTTTTCCATCATAACGACGATTCGTAAGACGGTAATCCCTTCAAAGGATGAGCACAGAGTTAAGCCTTAGTAACCTTTGGAATAGGGTTCTAAAGGTCCTCAGAATCATGGACTCCCAGGTCAGAAACAAAGACACCATTACGACTAACCGTAAGACATAATCATTCCCAAAGGGGCCTCATCTGAGCGGTGGAAGTCAAACCAACTCGACGAGTCCTAAGTCTCGCAAATCAGTAAACAACCACCTCCTAGCTTAGTGTATACTCGAAAAGCTCGGGTAGAAAGCCTTTCTCCTCACAAACCATCCCCAATAAGCCCAACAGATAAGAGAAACACAAATAACAAAGCAATAAAAGCAAACAAATAACACATACGACAAACAAACTAGGCTTGGCTTGCTAGGGTGAACCACATGGTCCCCAGCAGAGTCGCCAGCTGTCGCTACTCGAAAAATAGTCGACCAGAGGCGAAAGGAGGAAGAAACAGAAGAGTCGCCATCGAACTTTATTTATCCCATGAGGGGAAGGGAATACATCGAGAAAACCCAAAGAAGGAAAGGATAAGATGGTCTCGCAACCAAATTACGGGTTCGGAAGCCGGTTATACGGAGGGAAGGTATTAGCACCCCCCACATCCATCGTACTCGATGGGAACCATTTGCTTGTCTATGTGTAAGGATGTTTGCTAAAGGAAATTACTTTCTAAGTGTGTTCTAAATAGGGAAAGTGAAAGGTGAGAACCAAAGGATGTGAAAGAGAATAAAATGAAAGAGAATGGTGGAAACAAAAAGAAGAAGAAGGAGAAGAGGGGACTCGATAGGACTTTGTGGTCCTATGCCTACGTATTCCCTTGTGCAATGGGAAAGTCAGAGTCGACGTAGTTCGAAGGACTACGGGTAAAGAAAATGGAAGGGGGATCGCCAAGATCATCACGATCTTGTGCCTACGTATCTTACATTCGGACGAGAATGAAGAATCAGAGCAATCGTAGTTCGACCGACCACAATTTGCTGGTGTTTTTTATGGACGATGTTAACGTGCGGGTTCTAGCAGTTAGGTGTTTTGCGGCTCGCTCTTGGAGTCTTATGCGTTACCTGTTTGTGGTAGAACGGACGTAACATGTCCTTTTTGAAAAGGATAATTTTCGCCATCAAGGCAAGATGTCACATTTGATTTGTGAAAGTTGGTTTTAAGGGTGAAATAAGTCCTCGGATAGGAACCCCTTCGGGTAGTACCCAATTCTTTATCTCAAAAGATTTATTATGAAAATTGTGTGGCTAATATAGTCACATCTTCGTATTGAAAGACGAGTATCGAGACCACACACTCTAAAGTGAACATCTTAACACTCGAAGAGGAAGAGGTCTTCACCCAATCCTCTCTCTTTAGTTCAATACAAAGAGAACCTTATTCTCTTATTAAGGGTGTTTTAGTTTTAGATGGTAAGTGCTTTACGACAGTGAACCCTAAAGGTAATGTCAAGCACTCGGGATAGGAGAAGACCTTCTCCTAACCACTCCACGACCATCTAAGTTTATTAAGAAGAGGTTTGAAAATGCATTTGGTACAAGACCAAGGTTTTTAGACACAAGCAGATGAAATAAAGAGAGAAAAAGGTTTTTGAAAGAAAGGGTGGTGAATATAGTCACGTCTTCGTATTGAAAGACGAGTATCGATACCACGCACTCTAAAGTGAGCATCCTAATACTCGAAGAGGAAGAGGTCTTCATCCAATCCTCTCTCTTTAGTTCAATACAAAGAGAACTTTATTCTCTTATTAAAAGAAGTGCTTTGATTTTAGATGGTAAGTGCTTTACGACAGTGAACCCTAAAGTTAATGTCAAACACTCGGGATAGGAGAAGGCCTTCGCATAACCACTCCACGACCATCTAAATTTATTAAAAAAAGAAGTTTTGAAAATGAGCACTTGGTACTAGACCAAGGTTTTTTTGACTTTAGAAGAGAATGAAAATGAGAAATGAAATAGAAACCGAAATGAAATCGAAATCAAGATTAAACAGAAATAATTAAATCCCTAGTTCACAAAATTAAAAGTCAAATGAGTTAATAAAAATTAGAAACCAAAGATTAAAAATCTAAACATTAAAAATCTAAACACAAATTAAAGTGAACAAGATCTATCTATAAACTAAAAATGTTTTTGAGATTTTTAATTAATTGAAAATAAATGAAATAATTAATCTAAAAAATAAAGTTTAAATAAACAATATTTAGAAAAATAATGCTAATGCTAATTAAATAAATCTAAATCAATATTAAAAAACAAAAATCTAATAAGATAAATCTAAAATTATAACATAATAAAAATTAAAAATAAAAGATAATTTTAACAAAAATATTCAAAATTAAAAAAAAGATTACTCAAAAGACAGAAAAAAAAAAGTGAGGTGTGATTGGAAATTGAACCTAAAAAAAAAAAAAATACCAATCTGCAACCCAAATAGAGGACCCAAACGAACCGGGTCGGATTAGTGCTCCAAACCCGGTTAAGTTCAAATGCCAAAAGGATTAGGTTTCTATTTACCACTGCCGTCAACACACTCACACTGAAATATGCAAGAGAACTCCTGCCTCAAATGAAAACGAAGAAAAACATGGCGGATATCGCGAAACCATTATCAACTTCGCTCGATTTCAACTCTCTCGCTCACAAATCTCTGTCTTCAAGCGGAGGCGTTTGTTTTCTTCAAATCGCAGCAGTGGTGACGCGTCGTGGGTGATTCCGGCGGCAGCAGGGCTGTTGTTGTACGTCGGAGACGAGGTCGAGGCGATGATGTTGGGGTTTGTGGATGTGTTTTCGCGGTGGTGGTAAGTTACTGTGATGTTGTCTCAGATTTCTCTCAATCTCGATCCTCTGCAGATGGAAGAAAGACGGATTCGACTCGTTTCAGGCATGTAGTTTCGTTTTGAAACTCTTTTTCTCTTTCTGATTCCTATTCTGGATTCTGAGATGATTGTGGTTTGGAGATTGTTCTGGGGTTTCGGATTGTGGTCGAAGGTGAATCGTGGGTTGCTGCAAGTGGTTCGTCGGAATGAGTTTGTTGGGTTTATTGGTGATTTGAAGAAGAGTGGAGGAGATTGAATGGTTTGAGCCGTATGGTTGTTGTTGGTGGTTGTTGGAGGTAGTTGCACAACGGTTCGTCGGGTTTGAAGGAAATTGAAGAATAGAGGGACTGTTGAGGAGATTTTTGGAAGTGTGTGTTGTTTGATGTTTTACAGGTTATGTAGTTTTTCTTGAAATGTTTATAGTGTGGTCACGGATGGCTTTGTTCATGGTTCGAGGGAGTTCGGTGGCTAACGGTATAGAAAGCATAAATGAAGAGATGATGAAATGGATAGGGTAGACCGGTAGAGGTATATGAAGAAGACGATGAACAGGGCCCTTGAAGGAATGAAACTCAGGTCCCCAAAACAAGAGGCTCCTTTGTTTTTTAAGGTATGTTGTCTCCTTCTGCCCTCTTAATTCTCTCTCTTTTTAACACTATCAAGACGTGTCCATTAAGTTTTTTTGTCCATTGTGTTGACTAGTTGCTTTCCATGGCAGGTGTTGTGCAGGTTTTGGCTTCATATTGCAGGACGCCAGGACATAGCAGGACAGTGGGTTTTTGTCCTTGTGCAGTAATAGGCTGGTGGTTTGTGGCTGCCCTTTTCTTCTTACTGTCTTTTTCACGTTTTTTCTTTTCCTCCCTTTTGAATCCTTCCGTTCTTCTCTTTCTCTCCCTTCAAAACCAAACTTGCTGAATAAGTTTAAAGGTACAAATTTGTTTGTCTTGTAATGTTGTGTTGTCCTTTTCATTGCAAGCTATGATGTCGTTGTTGTTGGTTGATGATGGTAGCTTTTATACCATTGATGCAGTTTTTTTTTTGTTTTTATTCTGCAGGTCCTATAGCATGAGGCGCAGACTATCATCATTGTGTTGGTACAGTTTTTGCAGGCTGTTGTTTGTCGGTTTGAGTAGCAGATGGATTAAATGGATTGCAACTTCTTTTGGGTTCAAATTATTTCTATCTTTTTTTTTAATTGTAATTGAAAGGGATAATGGACTTGTAATCTATGAGCTTGATTTTTTTTGTAAATTTGGCTAATGAGCTTGCTATTTACACCTTTAATGTGGAAATGGACCATGATTCGGACAAATAATAAATGTATGGATTTTATGGATCATGTCCTTTTGTAGAATTTTTTTGGTGATAATGGATTTGTAAATAA
Organism: Lathyrus tuberosus; assembly: GCA_022829125.1. Taxonomy (NCBI): domain Eukaryota; kingdom Viridiplantae; phylum Streptophyta; class Magnoliopsida; order Fabales; family Fabaceae; genus Lathyrus; species Lathyrus tuberosus. The sequence goes on from JALAZF010000163.1 coordinate 6,656,484, forward strand.
AAATATGAATTATTTAGAAGAATGGATTTAAAAAGTGGATATGGAATTAAAATGGTTAGGAATGGATTAGGATAATGGATAATGAAATGAATTTTGATGAATTAGAATGAATGGATTGGTTGTTGAAGAGAATTAAAACTTGGAAACCAAAATTGAAGTGGACTTTAATAGAAATAGAAACGGAACTTGAATTGGATGGAAACGGGATAGAATCGTCCACGAGTCAATCTCTGCATCAATCCTCTGAAACTTGCCACTTGAACTACTGATTGAAAAGAACAACTTATATTTGATACTTCACAATGCACCATCTGAACACGACCTGATAATTGGATTCACACACAGACAACCTGCCCTGACAAGCCTGATGAACCTTGACGAGGAGTTAAGACAATGAGAACTCAACCCTTACTTCAAAATTGAATGGAAGAATCTCAAAGCACAAAGGAAGCCTTATTTAAAGGACCATTGATCTCGTGCCTTAGGAGCCCGATGCAAATGAATAAATGCAAAGTTATGACCTAATGGAATGCATAGATGATATGATATGCAAGGCTAGGGTAGAGTGAAAATGAGGGTGTGACAGTTGCCATCCGTTTTCGGGATTGTTATATACACTCTTTATCGAAAATAAAAAAAATTATTTTAAAATATTAATAAATTAATAAAATATGTTTTTAATAATTAAAATTATTAAATAAAATATTTATATAATATAATAATCTGAAAAACAAAAAAAAATTAAAATATTCAGGTGCTCACCAACCCAGTGGACGAGCACCTTCATGGAGGCAACTCCTTCATCTGCTCGCCATTCCAGTTGACGAGCACACACTGACACTAGGGCATCTTGGTTAAATGTTTTTCCAGAACGGGGTATTTTGGTATATACATTTCAATATTAGGGTAGAACAATAAAAAAGTCCAGTTTGCACGGGTCTTTAACCTTAAGGTCAGTTTGCACGGGTCTTTAACCGGCCTTGATCTCAAGTACTACTAAAAGGGTTAAAGATGTGTCGAAACAATGTTTAGTTTTTTTAAGATATTAAATTTGATCAACTAGGAGTTTAAGACATTAAACTTGATTACAACATTTTTTTTTATAATAGACATATAGATAAATGCTCATTTTAAAGTGTTTGAGGTTGTGCCCGTGTTGAAATTTGTGCTTCATAATTGTCGAGACTTCTATAAATGTTATATTGCATCCGCAATTGTGTTTGGCGGACCAAGTTCCTTACATTATTTTTATTTTTGAACAATCGTATACTATTCCCTCAATAGGGATAATACGCATCTCTAATACCTTTGATCTCATTTTTTTCCTGCTGTTTAGTTAACAATATCCTTTGTGAGATCTTAAGAGCTAACAACTACAAAGCTACAAAGATACAAACAAGCAACCAAATCCAAAATGAAAACAACACAAAGGAAAATAATCCCTAATCCATAACCACGCAGAGCAAGCTAAAAACTAGCAGCCCTACTGATAAAGCGATAACAACACCGGCAAAACAACACACATGGTGCAGCAGGAGCTTTACCAGGGATCATCAAAATCAAGAGATATTCGAGGTTTGAACCCTAAATACCTAAATTAAACCTCTAATTGAACTATCAAATTGTTACAATAATTATTGAACTATCATAACACTATACCCATATACCTTTTGAATCCTAAATACCTAAATCTCTGTACTGTTTCGATTGAGAAAGGGGGAGAGAAGGTAGGATTTGTATGATAGTTTTTCAAGAGAGAGCTCAAGGATTGAGAGATAAAGAAAGAGAATCTAAACTTAATGCAAACAGAAACCAGGGGACAATGTTTGTGAGCGAATGATGGCGGTTGTGAGAGGCTGGAGGCTGACGGCGGTTGTGAGAAGCTTGCAGTGAAATTCGGTTGTGAGAAGCTAGCGGTGAATAGAAGTTATGAGCGGCAGTGATGGGTGATCCGTTTTTAGCACGATGGAAGGTTTAGAAGTAGCGTTCTAAATTTTTTTATACGTTTTAAATATTTTCAAGCAAATTTCATTTTACATGTTTTTTTATATTTTTTTTTTCCGATTCACAACTAAATTATTTTTATACTCACTAGCGTCCAAACGATCACTCACGTGCACGTTTGTGCACTTTCTTTAACGTGCACATGCGTCAAAACATAAACGTAATTTTTTATTTAATTTTGCACTTAATTTAAATTATTATTTGTATAATAAATTTAATAATATATATTTGTCTATAATAACTTAATTTTGTGATATGCATTTGTCCATAATAACATAATGTTGTCTATAGTGATGGAATAGATAATTACAAATTGGTAAAAATTGGTCTTTTATTTGTTTAAAATTTTTGAAACAAAACTCTATTAATCAACTCATAAAATTTTTTATGATTTTTTTATACTCTCCATATGTAACTAAAATAAAAGCAATAATTAACTAATAGAGAAAATGACAAAGTTCGACAATTTAAAACAAAAACACTAAAAAGAGAGAGTAAAATAAAAACAAACATTTAAATAATAAAGTCATTAAAGAATTACACTAAAACAGACTTGCGAAAGGTGATGGAAGAAAAACACACTGAAAGTTTATATCCTATTATATATTGCTATAGAAGATTAACATATGATTTATTACAAATTCAAATATTGGAAAATTTAGCCGACTCAAATAAAGAGAATGGATATGAAATTCTTAGTTGATGTCAGTAGCAAGGACATATTTATCTTCCCGAACAACATATACAGGTTTGCAGATTGATTAATTGATATACATAGCGGTTCATGGATAGTTCTACATTTTGCAATGTAATGGTCCTCGTTTGAATATGGGAATTTGATTTTTTATGATTTTAATTATTTTATTCACAAAAAGATGTTATGAAGACTCGAACACACAACTGTTACTATAAAAAATCTTACTCTACCACAATACCAAGAAGCAATTATTATTTAAATGTTAGATTGTTCATTATTTATTTAATAATAATTGATTTTGTTTTTTTTGAAAAAAATTATATTATTTATTAAAGGTCTTATTTAAGAATAACAACAGGGAATGCAAGGGCCACTAAAATGTTGGGGCTGACCCTAAATGGTTTTGCACACCATTTTGTGTTTTTCACTGTCATGTCTGTATTATCTTAATATGAAGTAAATCTACAAGTGGAGTTTAAGAGACCTTGATCGTGCTGATGTTATTGAGTGAGCTATGAAACAAGGGCACCTCTAGAATTAAATGAGTTTAGGTGTCCGACACTTGTATGACACTTATACAACACATGTTGAATAATTAAGACAAGTGTTTCAAAAAAATTATTCTTTCTTTTGTTTCAACATTCCTTAGATGGTTGTCCTTATAACACTCAGATGCCAAGTGTTGGACAACTTAGACAAGTGCCCTAAAAAATCCTTTGCTTCAAATAACCTTATACACTCTTTGGACACATCTCAGGTACTACTAAAAGGGTTAAAGATGTGTCGAAACAATGTTTAGTTTTTTTAAGATATTAAATTTGATCAACTAGGAGTTTAAGACATTAAATTTGATTACAACATTTTTTTTATAATAGATATATTGATAAATGGTCATTTTAAAGTGTTTGAGTCCGTGTTCGTGTTGAAATCTGTGCTTCATAATTGTAGAGACTTCTATAACTGTTATATTGCATCCGCATTTGCATTTGGCGGACCAAGTTCATTACATTATTTTTATTTTTGAACAGTCGTATACTATTCCCTCAATAGGGGTAATACGCAGCTCTAGTACCTTTGATCTCATTTTTTCTTGCTGTTTAATTAATATTATCCTTGTTATATTTTATGGGAATTCATGTCTGTAATTGTGTTATGTTGTTAATTTATTTGGTTTTATTGCAGGAGAGGCGCTTTTTGTTGCTAGAGATGAAAATGTATGTCACCACCTTTCTTGTCAAAGTTGTTGTGCAAAATATAAAACCATTCTTGTCAAAGTTGTTGTGCAAAACCATTTAAGGCCAACCCCAACATTTTAGTGGCCCTTGCATTCAGGGTCGACCCCAAAATTTTAGTGGCCCTGTTGCTATTCTAAAAATAAGGCATTTAATAAATAATAGAATTAAAAAAAACAAAATCAATTATTAATAAATAAATATTGAACAATTTAACATTTAAATAATAATTGCTTCTTGGTGTTGTGGTAGAGTAAGTTTTTTTTATGGTAACGGTTGTGTGTTCGAGTCTTCATAATAACATTTTATTTTGTGAATAAAACAATTAAAATCATAAAAAATCAAATTCCAATATTTAAATGAGGACCCTTACATTGCAAAATGTAGACCTATCCACTGAACTGAACTGAACCACTATGTATATCAATTAATCAATCTGCAAACTTATATATTTTGTTCGAGAAGATAAATATGTCCTTGCTACTGACATCAACTAACAATTTCATACTCATTATCTTTATTTGAGCCAGCTAAGTTTTCCAATATTTGAATTTGTAATTAATCATATGTTAATCTTCTATAGCAATATATAATAGGATATAAATTTTCGGTGTGTTTTTCTTCCATTACCTTTTGCAAGTCTGTTTTTGTGTAATTCTTTAATGATTTTATTATTTAAATGTTTGTTTTTATTTTACTTTCTCTTTTTAGTGTTTTTGTTTTATATTGTCGAACTTTATCATTTTCTCTATTAGTTAATTATTGATTTTATTTTCGGTACATGTGGAGAGTATAAAAAAATCATAAGAAATTTTATGCGTTGATTAATAGAGTTTTGTTTCGAAAATTTTAAACGAATAAAAGACCAATTTTTACCATTTTGTAATTATATATTCCATCACTATAGACAACATTATGTTATTATGGACAAATGCATATCACAAAATTAAGTTATTATAGACAAATACGTATTGTTAAGTTTATTATACAAGTAATAATTTAAATTAAGTGCAAAATTAAATAAAAAAAATACGCTTATGTTCTGACGCATGTGCACGTTAAAGAAAGCGGACAAACGGGCACGTGAGTGCCCATTTGAACGCTAGTAATAATATAAATAACATACCTATCAATATTTTTGTCACATAGTCCATTTAAAAAGTTAACAACATACACTTACACATGCTAAAAGTATTAGCATGTTACATTATTACATAAAACTTTTAAAGGAGTACATAATAAGCATTATTTAGGTAGTCAAAAAAATCCTCCATAAATTAGATTAATTAATTTCATAATATCTATTTTCTTCATTGCAAAATCTTTCTATATATTAATGATTCACTCCATGCATGTTTGAGACATGTGGTTCATCATATAGATGTGTATGTGGAATTATTTGATGGAAGTTGCGTTGTCTCAACTTGATCTACTGAATTTGTATTTGGGTCAATGGGTGCATGTTTTTCTATTTCTTTCTCTGCTCTTTCTCCTGCTTTTGTCACATGTAAGTCCATGACTGCCTCGGCTTCTTTTGCCAATCTAACCTCATGAGCTATGTCCTTTCTCGCTTGCATAATTTCCTTCTCCGCCTGCACCATAGCACAGAGTTCAAAATTTGTCTCGACTAAATAAAATCTTATCTTAACATATTTATTACAGCTAAACTGCGGTTAAATAGAATCATGTTTATTTTGTTTATTACCCTTTCCTCGGCCTTTGCTTCTGCTTTGGCCTTGCGCATGGCATTCATGTCCTGGAGCTTATCTTTCACAGCCTGCATTTTTTCTTATTTTTAATAACAAAACAATTTCTCAATGTAAATTAAAAGATGCATGAATTTGAAATCTATATAAAAAATACTATTATATATATAATTATAGGTTCTCATTGTCTCCACTTCTTTCTCTTTCTTATGGTTCTTTTGGGTAGCAAGTGTCATCTTAAAACACAATAAGATTATTTTGTCGATCAAATTGAATTGAAGTTATAGACAATTTGTGGATTACATTGTTTGAATAATTTCATTCATTCATCATAGAAAATAAAATTTCAAGATTTTTTATATACTAAAAATGACACTTTAAGAATTAATTAACACGATTTTTTGTGATAAATAACGAATATTTCATTCAAATGACTAGTGAAGATATTGGTCACATATTATTTATTTTTATTAATATTTTAAAAATTAAACAGACTCAGATCCAGTGATAATTCAAATATGTAATATAAATAAATAAATAAATATATAATAAAAAATAATTTTTTTTATGAATGTTATTCAATATGGATATGAATGTTACTTTTTTTTAAAACTTTTTTATATTTTTTAATTTTTATGAGTAAATGATTGTCATTGTTATTTAGACATATGATTTCTCACTTGTGATTTACATTTATGTCATAAAAACAAATCTATATGACAATATTTTTTATAAACAACTTTGCATTTAAGGAAGAACATTATGGGTACTCTAACCCGATTACAGATAAAGAATTACAATATAGATATCCAATCAACATAGTTTGAAAAAATCTAGTGGTTTTTTACACCACTGATAAAAGTTACACTTAACCTTCCTTTTGAGCCTATAATTGGCCCCCTCCATGTAAACATCTTAACTTTGAATGTTATTTCTTATGCATCACCTATTGCTCCATTGAAAATGATTTCATTTATAGCTCTCCAAACACACCAACATACTGTTAACCATATGACCCGCTCCCTTTTGTCTGTGTTATGCCTTTTCCTTTCCATTATTACCTTTATAAAATGTCTACAATAATCCTCTACCTCTGACATATTTATTTCATACCATATCTGGATGTTCTCCCAAACTTTCCTCACCACAGGGCAATGAATCATGACATGATCAATATCTTCTTCCTCCCTAAAGTAAAATATACATACTTTATCATGAGAATTTTGAATAATTCCTCTTTTAGATAGTTGTCACCTTATTGGTAATCTGCCTTGAAAAACTTTCCAATCAAATGGCCATATAGCTGTATCACCTTGGTGTCTTTTAGGGTTGATGCCTTGTAGTAGTTCTAATAGGTATTTTTTATCTGCAATAATCTCAAAGTCTACTTTTGATGAGTTCCACCCTATTTTCCACTACTAGATTTCACCAATCCACTCACCCATATTACTCACACTACCACTTTATTTGAGCATGTTTGAAACAAACTAGGAAATTGGTTTGCATAAGGAATCCGACTCAACCACTTAGCAGTCCAAAATAGAATACTTTCCCCATTGCCTAGCCTGAAAGTTGGTGGTTGCATTATCCCTTCTGACTCAATTCTACCTCATATCTTCATTAGGTCTCTCCACCATAATGATTCTTTTGCTTTTTTCTTTGGCTCTTCTTTAAACCACAGTCTCCTGCTTAAAGAACCATATCTCACTTGTAAAATCCCCACCCAAAGTGCTCTTTTTTCCTTAAGAAACCTCCATATCCATTTGTTGTGCAATGCCTTATTGAAACTTTCCATATCTTTTATTCATAGACCTCCCTCGGTTCTGGGCTTGCAAATTGAGGCCCAACGTATCCATGCAATTCCTCTATTCTCTGTTGACCCTTGCCACAAGATGTTCCTTTATATTCTTATGATTTCTTGGATTACTTTCATTAGAGCTTGAAGAATGATAGGTGATAGATTGGTAGATTGGTGAAAATAAAATTTATTAAAGATAATCTGCCACTAATATACAATAAACTGCCCTTCCATGCTGAGAGTTTGGATTTCAGGATAGTTAGCACAAATTTCTAAAAATCAAATCTTCTAGGGTTTCCTTCCACAGTTAAAACATACACTCGAAAAGAATAATTCAAAATGATTTTTTCTCTTCTTCGTCTTTACTATTTTAATATATTAATTTTAATTAATTTCAACATATTATCGATCTAAGACTCTACGCGAATGAAGACTTAATCATCATAATGGAGATTATATTATACCTTTTATATTATCATGCTTGTATACACAAAAAAGTTATTTAGTTAATACATTATCATGTTTGATAGTTTTAACAAAATTTGAAATAATTTAATATAGAAAGACTGCACAAAGAGTTATTTTTCTTTATGGATGTGAACATTTGTAACATAGTTTTTAGAGAAATAAAATTTAATATTGAACATCCCTGATTAAAAACTGCATTACAAATTATATTGAACATCTTCAATATTTAAAATTTTATCTAAATTTTAATATTTGAAATTTTATAAAGATCAAGAACAATTAATTCTTTGTGCAATTAGAAATATTGCACAAAAAATTATTTGTTCTTGATCTTTATGAAATTTATTTGTGACATAGTTCCTGAAACACCTATAAATAACTACTCAAAGAATATAAATTTTCTCGATCATAATTTATGAAAATTATTAGTAAAATTCTTAAAACGCTTAAAACTAAATATTAAAGCATCCCATTAGGATTATCCAAAGAATAAATTTCGAGATCATTGTTTATGAATATTGATTATATATATATATATATATATATATATATATATATATATATATATATATATATATATATATATATATATATATATATATATATATATATATATGAAAAACTAGTAACTTAATATCAAACATTCATGCAATCAATGCAATTTTTCTTGATCAGCCTTTATGTCAGAGACTTATGGTTGAATTCTTGATGATATGTATCTTATACTAAATTGTAAGTCTATAAGAAAATTTTGATATATTAGTAAAAATTAAATTTAATAAAATTAAAAGAGAAATTATTTATATTCTTGAATAAGCTCTTGTAGTAGCAAAATTGATAAAATTATATAAAAAAATATTTTGAAAAAATAGTCACTAAAGTCATAAGATAAAAGAGTGTTTGTTAATTGAAAATATGAAAGGTCACACAGTATATTATAATTTTAGAAGTGAATGTTTTATACCATAATTTTTTACTTTGAATTTATAGAAATAATCATTTTATTGGTGACTAAATATCTATTATTTAGCCGAGGGAGATTGACTTGGTTGGTAAGGAGTTGTTGTTAGCATAAGATTAATAACGATTAATCAAAACATACATGCTTAAGAAATTATAACATATAATTTAGACGTGGAAATTAAGCATGTATAAAATTAAAGGATCGATAAATTGATTTTAGAAATACCTGGATCCATTGAGAAAAATCTCTTTGATGCTAATCCTAAAACCCAGGAGTTGATGGCTTTTGTGGTTCTTCCTCAACCGGTACTTCTTATGCCTCAAATTCTCTTCAGATGGGGAGAAGAAATTATTTGCTTGTGTACGATATATTGTAGGGGTGGCAAAACGGGCCGCCCGCCCCGCCCCGTCCCACCCCGCCTTAAGCCCGCCAAAAAAAAGACGGGGCGGGCAAGCCCGCCAAGTAGAAATGGGCATGAAATCTAGCTCGCCCCGCCAAGGTGGCGGGTTGGCGGGCGGCGGGCTTGCCCGCCTACTTTTCTTATTTATTTTTTTTTCATTTTTTTAATAAATTACTAGGCTTGTTTTTATATTTCAATTAGATTTTTCACTTATTTTTTAGAACAATTTTTATAAATCATTTTTTAACAAATTTTACTTCAAAAAATATTACATATATTCTCAAATAAATGTATAAAATAAAACCATCAAGAATTGGAATTACTAGAATTAACTAAAAAAAGGTGGGTTTAAGGTGGGACAAGCTGAATGAATAGGTGGGCGGGCTTTGGCGGGCGGCGGGTTTTGGCGGGGCGGGCTTTGGCGGGCGGCGGGTTTTAGCGGGGCGGGCATTGGTGGGCGGCGGGCCCAAAATCCCAACCCAACCCGCCATTTTTTGGCGTGTGCGCAAGCCGGCCCGGCAGGCCACGACCTGTTTTGCCGCCACTAGTATATTGGGGACCATAGCCTTATATAGTGTGATGGCCAATTAGGGTTTCCATTATTCTCAAATGGATCATCCTGTCATCCACTCATATTTGAGTCCATACCCAATTAATTAATTAATTAATTCCTAAATAAAATCTAAATATCCTTTTAACATTATTGATCACATAATTATTTAAGTCATTTTATTTGATAAAATAGCTAATATAGTTAAATAAATATATCTGGCCACATAATTATTGGAATACTAATATAATACTAGATTATTAAAATATTCCAAAATCTCCCACTTGGCCAATATATCGTAATAATTATATCATAATTCTTTAAGTGCGCATCCGATTGCTATTTATCTTTAGATTTTAACTTTACAATCTGGTCTACCTCATACATCAATAATGGGACCATCATGGTTATCGTCACTAACGTATAACGTGACGGAACCCCGACGACCACCACATCAACGTACTTGATGACATAGATCGAGATGGATGAGTGACATAGAAATTTCATGCAATGTGATATCTAAATCATGCATATTTCCAACTGGTCCTACTGGAGTCTTTAGTGAGATCAAACTGAAATTTCTTAGGTGCAATTCAAAATTACAATATTTTCACATAACAAAAACTTGATATTGTTATAACAATAATACCTCATAAGTTTTTATTTTTGCAAAAAATTAAACATAACACAAAGTTTGTACCAAAATAAAATCAAAGCATGGAACATAGAAAATTAAGGAAAAAAACTCCCACTAATATAAGGCAATCTCAAAACCAAGACCCATATGAGCAACATGCCCATGAAAAGCCTTAGGTGCTAAACCTTTGGTTAGTGGATCAACTAGCATTAAGTTTGTCCCTATATGTTCTATCAAAATTTGTTTCTCCTGAACGCTTTCTTTCACAACAAGATACTTGATATCAATAAATTTTGATTTTGTAGAACTCATATTATTGTCGGAGTAGAGTATAACTGCACTATTGTCACAATAAACCTTCAAGGGCCTTTCAATGCTCCCAACGATGCATAGGCTTGTGACAAAGTTCTGTAGCCAAATTGCATGATTTGATGCCTCAAAGTAAGCCACAAACTCTGCTGCCATGGTATAGGGAGCCGCTAAAGTCTGTTTGGAAGACTTCCAGGAGACGGCTCCTCCAGCCAAGAGAAAGATATAACCAGATGTGGAACGTCTGCTATCCGGGCATCTTGCAAAATCTGAGTCAGAATACCCAATGATCTCCAAGTTATCTGACTTTTGATAAGTGAGCACGAAGTCTCTTGTTCTCTTTAGGTAGCACATTACACGCTTTACTACTATCCAATGCCGCGTATCAGGGTTACTTAGATATCTGCAAAGAACTCCTACAATGAATGCTAAGTCGGGACAGGTGCAAACTTGAGCATACATAAGACTTCCCACTGCTGAAGCATATGGAACCTTATGCATCTCTTGCTTTTCAAGATCCGTAGTGTGGCACTGTTTGAGATAAAACTTGTCTCCTTTAGCAACGGGTGTGTCTCCTGGTTTACTATCTTTCATGGAGAATCTATCCAGAACTGTATCAATATAGATCCTTTGTGACAATCCTAAAATACATTGAGAACGGTCTCCAAGTATTTGAATTCCTAAGACAAAGGAGGCGTCCCCAAGATCTTTCATCTCAAATTTATTTGTGAGAAATCTCGGTTTCGTGCAATAAGCCTATATTGTTGCTTACCAAAAGGATATCATCTACATATAGTACCAAGAAAACGAATTTACTCCCACTGAACTTTTGGTATACAAACCAAATGAGGATATTACATGATGAAATTAGTAATACCATTGATGGGAAGCCTGTTTAAGGCCATAAATGGATTTCTTGAGTTTTCAAACCATATACTTTGAGTCTCCTGACACAATTTTCTGGTTGCACCATATATATTTTCTCTTTAATGTTTCTATTTAGAAACACAGTCTTTACATCCATCTGATGCAACTCTAAGTCAAAATGATCTACCAATGCCATCATGATCCTAAGAGTGTCCTTCGAAGAAACTGGAGAGAAAGTTTATTTATAATCAATTCCTTCCTTTTGAGTAAAGCCTTTTGCGACAAGACGAGCTTTATATCTCTCAATGTTACCCTTTAAATCCCTTTTGGTTTTAAATATCCATTTACAACCAATGGGTTTCTTTCCTTCAGGTAATTTAATGAGATCCCAAACATCATTGTCAGCCATCGATTTCATCTCATCCTTCATGGCATCAACCCACTTAAGAGAGTTTGGACTCCGCATGGCTTGACTAAAGTTGATAGGATCTTCCTTAATCAAACCAATGCAATCCTCATGTTCCTAAAGAAATACAAGATAATCATCTGAAATCACACTCTTCCTCTCTCTAGTGGATCTTCTTAATGGTGGCTCTTGAGGTTGTTGAGTTTGAACTATAGGTGGTGCTTGAGGAAGAAACTCAGTATTGTCTTGTTCTTGAGGGATGTTAGGAATAACATCATTGTTTATTTTTGGATCTGTTACTGGAACAAAGATAGGTACAAAGACTTGATCATTGTGAGAAACAATTTTTTCATCAAAGGCAACACTCCTTATGCTTCCTTCCCCTCCAATCTCTACATCATCAAGGAATCTTGCATTTCTCGTTTCAAAAATTGTTCTAGTGATGCGATTGTAAAACTTATACCCGTAAAATCGTTCAACGTATCCAATAAAATAGCAGTTAACTGCCTTTGCATCCAACTTACCTTCATGAGGCTTATAAGGCCTCGCATCAGCTAGACATCCCCAAATGTGCAAGTGTCTAATGTTGGGCTTTTTTCCAATCCATAGCTCATAAGGGGTCTTAGCTACTACTTTACTGGGTACTCTATTAATGATATAAATTGCGGCCTTTAATGCTTCTCCCCAAAATGACTCTGGAATAGAAGAATTACTAATCATACTTCTTACCATGTCCTTAAGAGTTCGGTTTCGTCGTTCTGTAACTCCATTCATGTTGGGTTTTTCTAGCATTGTGTATTGAAGAACAATTCCACACTCATCAAAGAAAAGCGCAAAGGGCACTGGACATTGTTCCCCTGATCCATCATATCGACTATAGTATTCACCACCACTGTCAGATTTGACAGCTTTTATTTTCTTTCCAAGTTGAAGTTCGACTTCAGCTTTGAATGACTTGAACATGTCCAAAGATTGTGATTTCTCATGAATCAAATACAGGTAGCCATACCTCGAGTAATCATTTATAAACGTAATAAAATATCATCGTCCATTACAAGAACCTGCAGGAAAAGGATCACATATATCGGTATGAACTAGTTCTAAGACATCCTTAGCTTTTTCAGCATGGAAATTCCTCTTGTTTGTCTGCTTACCCTTGATACATTGAATGCAGACTTGAAAGTCCAACAAATCAAGGGATCTAAGAATACCGTCTGACATAAGCCTTTGAATTCTTTGTTTAGATATATGTCCTAATCGCTTATGCCATAAAGTGACGGAATTCTCATTTAATTTTTGTTTTGTACTATGTGACTCTATTTGCATTATTTTGTTATAAGGACATTCAATATCAAGCATATAAAGATTATCATTCAAAGAAGCATAACCAATAACATTTGAATCATATGAGAGACTAAACTTATTATTTCTAAATGAACAAGTATAACCTGATTTGTCCAAAATAGAAATAGAAATTAAATTCCGTCTAATAGACGATGCAAAAATAGTCTCATTCAAATCCAAATGAAAACCAGTCTTTAATAATAATCTAAAATTCCCTATAGCCTCTACTGCAACTTTATTGCCATCGCCCACATAGATGAATCTTTCAGCATCACTTGGCAGACGGCTCCACGGGCAACCCTGCATGGACATAGTAATGTGAGTAGTAGCACCATAATCTACCCACCAAGTATCCTTAGGTACATAAACTAAATTAATTTCAGAAAAAACAAATGTGAGAAAATTAGCCTTCTTTTCACGCCATGTGGCATACTTGGAACACTCTTTTTTCACGTGTCCAACCTTTTTGCAAAAGAAGCAAGTGGTCTCCTTAGGTTGTTCCTTTTCCTTCTTATCTTGAGATAAATTTCCCGCATGTTTCTTCCTTTTATTCTGAGAACTGGTAGCCATGTGAGCACTTTCAGTCTTCTCTCTCTCTTTAGCCTCTCTTTCTCTTGCACACAGTGAGATATGAGCTTGTTGAGAGACCATTTGTCCTTCTGAGTATTGTAACTCACTTTGAAATGCCCAAAGTGTGCCGGGAGAGAGATCAAAACCAAGTGCACAATCAAATCCTCAGGAAGTTCTAACTTCAATGCTTTGAGTTTTGATGCGAGATTAGACATCTCCATAATGTACTCCATTATGTTTCCTTTTCCTTTATAACCCATTGAAATGAGTTTGGATAAGGTACTACTTATCTCAGTCTTATCATTTTTAGCAAAGAATTGCTCCACAGTTTCGAGGAACTTCTTGGCGCTTTCACTCTCAGCAACAGAGCCTCTAATCATTTTAGGTATGGATCTTTTGATCATCATGAGGCACATCCGGTTAGATCGGTCCCATTTTTCTATTTTAGTTTCATTTGGGTTCTCAGCAGTGGTGATGAGACGCTCCTCCCTCAAAGATAAGTCCAAATCCATGCATCCAAGAACGATATCCACAGATTCTTTCCATGACTTAAAGTTCATCCCACTCAGCATAAGGATATAGTTAATTTGAGCAACAAAATTTTAAGCAACAACAACAACAACTGGATCTATTAAAAAAACAGCAAACATACAATTACATTAGCATACATGCCAAATAACCATATAGACATACACAATATTCTTTATATGCAAATTAAATAAGACCTAAATAAGATACCAAAAAACACCATTAATTCCCAATCTTTGATTGTAAGAATTAACTGTAAGCGGTACTCTCACGTAATGATCAAACATTAGTAATAAGTCATGTCAGATAATGGATGCCTTTGACATCAATCATTAGCCACATGGATAAACTAGATAATTACTATATATTTACCATCACAGGTATGCAAATTTCTGGCCAAACTGTGTCTTCCTTTTGGCCGACCATAACGGTTCGCATGAAAAATTACACACTACATCTTTTGTAATTCTAATTGAATCAAATTCAAATAACAGAGGTTACTTTTGCAACTTGTTGTTTCAACTAATCCAATCAAAGTCACTAGACATTTTTAATTTAATAAATTAAATGGGAACGTCTTTAAAGTTCACATAAACATTACCTGCAAATGTAATGTTAAAAAATTGTATGTTTACCTAATTGTGTTTATATCATGTACATACCGATATAATAAACTGGTTGTACTCGAAGGGGTGTAAAAAAAATCTTCCCTAATTCTCGTTGTTGCACCCCAAAATTTTCCCTCTTGTTGTTTTACCCTAATTGGCTTATGCTTCATTCATTAGGCCATATTCATTCATGCATTGCATTGGCTCTAAGACATGGGATCAATGTATCTTGGTTTTCCTCAAGAGAAAGAGGTGGTTTTCAAAGAAATGAGAGAGGATATGTCCTCAACATCATGGTATTCTTAAGCTACAAGGGTTTCATACTCATCAAAGTATCTCAACAAGTTCACACAATCATCTGGTGGTTAGTGTTTCAAGTGTTTTAAGAGGTTGATCATTGTTCTCCTATCTTTTGGTTCTGAGGCTAGGGTTTTAGTCAAGGGCCACTTATGATTATTTTCTTGAGTAAACATGGTTCTAGGGTTCAAAGCACACTTCAAGGTATCCATATATGCCTCATAGTTCATCACAAAGTATTTTAAGACTTTCCTAAGTGATAGAGGAATAATGGGATTCATCTGATCAAAAGTCAATTGATGCCTAAAAAGTCAACCTTTGAGTTCTTGAGTATCCATGTTATCTTAAGTTTTGATCAAGAAAAATCAAGAGAAATCAAGAAATTTCTAAAAGTCACAAAATTAGGGTTTTTGAAATTTTTCTATGTATGGAAAATTCATGTTCATGTGACCATCTTGCAAGATTCATATCTCTCTCATCCTTGATCCAAATGGTGCAAACCAATGCTCAAATTGAAGATGATAGCACATACTACAAGTTTGTAAAAGAAATGGACTTCAAAAGATGCATGGATCAAGAGTTATGAAAGCATAAAATTGAGAAAAAATGAGATTCAAGATTCCAATACTTAGAATTTTTCTAAGTGTTGAAATTCAACTTGGAGGGTGTGGTTTCAAGGCCAAATTCCATAAGGTTCCAAGCTGCATTTCAATTTTCCTCCAACATGAAAATTGTTCCTTATTCTTCAAGCTTTCCATTGATTCCAAGAACTCCTCATTTGGATTAGCACATCTCAAGTTATGTTGCTTCAAAGTCAAGGTATTCAAGTTGTAAAAATTGACAAAAACCTAGAATTTTTCTAAGTGTTTTGGGTCAGTATCATGGAGCCAACTTTGAGAGCAAAATTCTCTTTGATCCAAGCCTTGTTTCATCTTTCAATAAACATCAAAGTTGCTCATCATCCTTCATACTTTCTTTTGAGCACAAGTCCTCATAATTTGATGCAAATTTCACCAAGTTACAATCACTTAAAGAGGGCCATATGAACATGTTGTGTTGGTGCACCAAAGTTGCTACTTTTTCACACAATTGACATTTCTTTGCAGCATGATTCACATCCTTGTCACACAGCATGCATACTTCATCATTCCCTTGACCAAAATGACTAAACACACACACACACACACACACACACACACACACACACACATACACACACATACTTCTTCATGCACCACAATAGAATTCATTTTGCCAAAATGAAAAAAAAAATTGCACAGCAAACTTGTACCATCTCACGTGCCAGCTTCGCACATCCCTCTTGTTTCATTTCCACTCACTCAAAGCAACAACCAAAACCTCATGCCAAGCCTAGAATAACCTGAACCCGAGCCTACCGCTACACATGTTCTTCCTCTCATTTTTACTCTCCAAGCCAAAGCAACTAACTCTAATCCTATAGCTTCGTGTCCTAGCCTCTTGTCAACTGTAGCGTCAGTTTTTTTGTGACACGACCACCTACCGCATGTTTGGCACTACTTTCTGATTTCTGTATTTATCCTATGAAGCTTTAAAGGAAGGGGAAGATATCTTAAACTAACCCTGCACGCAAGTGTTTTCTTTAACAAATGCTAAGAGATCATGGATCGGGGTCTGGTTATACAAAGGGAAACTATTAACACCCAGAGTATCTATAGTAATCTATAGGACCCTTCTTTTGCATGTATTCCTACTTTTTTGAAATGCTTTCTTGTGTTTATCTGTTGTGGATTGGGAAAGTTTCTCCTTTGGGAGTGTTGAGAGAATGTTTTTGTTGTTTTTGAGTTTTCTATTATTTTTTGGGAAGGTACCTGGACCTAAGATTTTTTATTTGTGTGCTCGCTAATATTTCGCAATCTTATGCCTACATATTCCCGTAAAGAGATTTGGGAAATTAGAGCAATCGTAGTTCCTCCTATTTCTATGGGAGGAAAGATATTCGGTATCTTGTTCAAAGCCCAAGATTGAAGCTATCGGAGTATTTGTGTCTTGTTCAAAGCCCAAGATTGAAGCTAAAAGTTGACTGAGAAAGAATTTGTCATCTCTAAAGGGAGATATCTCACCTATTCATCACAAATATTGAGGAATTGATTATAAGGGAAATTACTTTAACTGGGATGTGTGGAATCCAACAATGTCATAATTTCCTTTATAAGAGAGATGTCATGAAGGAAGAAGCTTTAACTCAGTATAGAGAAATGCTACTTTTCCTTGTGAGTCTTTCATGATAAGAGAGAGACATTGGCTTGGATATATGGAATCCAGAGGCTTGCCACTTATAGCTGTTAGATGAAAGAGGAATTTTATCCATGATAAAGGAGGGACTCCAGCTTGGATTTTGAATCAACAAGTATGCCACTTACAACAATTATAAAAAAAAGGTTTTGATTGTTTGTTTTGATATGTGATGTATATAGGGGATATCCTCCTACAGAGTGGACTTATGGTCTCATCTGAGGGGATATTGTTTTTTGTGTGCCTTGTTTAAAGCCCAAGGTTGAAACTAAAGGAAACTGACTCCACTGGGGAGGGTTTTATTTGAAAACCTTAGAGGTTTTTAACTCTGCTAAAAATTGGTGTATTAGTAAAATGATCAGGATTTATCCTATACTTTTAGGAAGCCTGGGGGTCTTTGTGTGAAGTCCAAAAAGAGACTATGAGGGTAAGAATTTCCAAGTCTACTTGTATGAAGTCCAAGAGGAGGCTGAGGCTATCCAAGTCTCTTAAAACGTGGTAGACTTTGGTTGGATAGAGATCTTTGTATGATGCCCAAGAGGAGGTTGTTGGTTTAAGGGATGAAGATCAACCCTGGAATGATTGGGTATTCTGGAGTTTTGACTTTCCTGAGGATTGAACTAGCAGAGATGACTAATTTTTATCCTATGCTTTTAAGAAGCCTTTGGGTCCTTGTATTAAGCCCAAGAGGAGGCTGGGGAAATTTTAAGAAGCCTGGTGGTCCTTGTACTAAGCCCAAGAGGAGGTTTGGGATCTTCTAAGAAGCCTGTGGGTCCAAGCCTAAGAAAAGTTCAAGAAAGGTTTCACCGGGAATTAATCCTTTCTTTGTTGAACAGTTCTAAGGTTTGAAGAAATTCAAAAGAGGTTTCACCGGGAATTAATCCTCTCTGGGGAAATGAATTTCACATATATATATATATATATATATATATATATATTTCTAAGTTTTGAGAGTCTTGAGAAAAGTTTCACCAGGAATAATGCCTTTCTCTGTTCCATATTGAATAAAGGCCAAGAGGAGGCAGACTGTATTGAGGGAAGTTTCCTATGAGGGAACTAGTTTTGACTAAGTTAGAAGTAACCTCTGGTTTGTCCTAAGTATAGACCTAAGTGCTGGGGAAACTCTAGACAGATATGTACAAGCATATACAGATAAGTGAATTAACAGGTGTATAAACAAGTATGCATTGAATTGAAAAGATGTTGGGTCTTACACTCTGAGAAGAGGCCCAAGTGTATTGTGATTGATTGTATTGACTACAACTGTATGATTAGGGTTTTAAGAAATTGAAGAAAGTTTTTAGAAAAATTTGAATTTGGATTTGAATTAAAAGAAATTTGTTTAAAAGAAAAGAATGTTTGGGGCTTATAACTCAAAGAGAGGCCCAAGTGGTCTAAGAGCAGTTTTTTCGGGAATAATGCTCCTCTTAGTACTAGTTTAAAACAAACAGATGATTTTGAAAATAGAGGTATGTGGCTTATAACTCAAGGAGAGGCCCATGGGAGTTTTTTATTGTTTAAAACCAAGTTTATGTACAAAATATTGGGGCTTATACTCAAGGAGAGGCCCACATGACTTTTTTTTGAAAACAGTGATCGCACTGTGATACCGAAAGACGTTGTGGGACTTATACTATAGTAGAGGCCCAAAATTTGTTTATGTACATAGGGGTTTGGGTCTTACACTCTATTAGAGGCCCAAAAGTGTTTGTAAAGAAGAAAAATGGAGCTTATACTCAAGGAGAGACCTAGATGAAAAAACAGTAAACGCACCGTTATTTTGAAAATCGCACCGGGACTTATACTATGACAGAGGCCCATGATTATTTATTCACAAAAGGGGCTGGGTCTTACAATCTATTAGAGGCCCAAAAGTGTTTCAAATGAATATTGAAAATTGAAAATCAAGGAAAAACCCTAATTTTAATTAAAAATACAATTTTTTCAAAGAAAATTAAATAAAAAATGATATAAAATATCAAATATATTTAAAAATATGTTGTGAACTTTGAAAAATGTTTGAAAATAGATGTTTTAATCCACAAGATGATTTGAACTCAATTGATTTTGAAAAATCCAGAAAAAGAATTTATTTAAAACTGTTTAAAACAATTAAAAAGAAATTCTTTGAAAAATTCAAAAATATATCAAATATAAAATATTTTTTTGATTTTTTTGTGGAATTAAATATTAAAATGTATAAATGATTTATGTTTAAAAAATCATTTTAAAAAGATTAAAAATGAGAGAGATATGAATTTTTGAAATTAATTGAAAAAAATATCAAAATATTCAAAAATTCAAACTTTTGAAAAAGGCGCCAAGAACACTTGTATTTGCTCGCGCCACTTTGTTTTTCCAGATTTGCAAAACCCTCTCAATCTCACTCAAAACTTAATGGAATAAAATGAAATAAGCATCAAACTTGCTCGATTTTGAACAAGGAACACGATGGTACCACTTAATTTCATTTATTTTAAGTGTGGAGTGAGATACATCGTATGAACACATAAACCCTAGTTTTTGCAAAAACATAGTGAAATCTTATACACGAAAGATAACATGCAATTGATTGAGGGTTATTACTCTATGAACTACCAGAAACATGTTGGTAACTTGAAAATAAATTTATGATGCATAGAGTATAGAGTTTGAGAGCTTCAGGCTTACTTGTGCAAGAGGGATTCAAATTTTGATGTAGAGGTGTTACAGATGTTGTGTGATGATCTGAATAGCTTCAATGAACCTTATGTAGTGTGTTGAGAAGCTTGGAATGGATTAAAAATGCCTGGATCTTGTTATGGCACCCCAACTTCAATTTGGTCCAAGTTAGATTATGAGGTTGTTGATCCTGGTGCTACAGATGATGGAGAAGTGTTTGGACAGCTTCTATATGATATATGTGTAGTGTTAGGATCATTGGTTATGGTGGAATGGCTCTCTATTTAAAAATTTGAAAGTTACTTGCTAAAGAAGTATTTTCTGGTTTTGCAGAGTGATTTGGAGGAAAACATGAGTGGAGATGTTTTGGTGTGTTTTAATCAGTCACTAATGACCTCTATTTATAACAGAGGAAGTTTGTTTTGCAAGGAATAGTGAATGGAGGCTGATCACTATGTGTAGCTATGTAGCCATTGACTTGGATGTTTCAAAATGCCAAGTCTCCTCTAGCTTGACTCAATTCAATTTCTGCAGGTTTGAACACTCAGAGCATTGGACTGAATCTTGACTGGTTTGGATTGGTATGGCTTGGTTCATGACACCTCAATGCATTGCATTAATGTAACCTTGCCAAAATTGAATTTCAAAGTTCATGTCATGATGGATTTGCACATGCTACGTGGAATTCTTGATTCCTTGATCAAGTAACAAGTGAGTAATCAGAAGTTTTATGTTTTTGGAAAATGACAAAGTTGGCAAAGTGACAAAACTTGAATGAGAAAATCGTGTGGGACAAGTCATGCATCCATGTTGTCTTGAAAAACCAGATTTTTAGGTCATGTTGCAAGGCTTGTAACTTCTTGCTCAAGTTGAATTAGGATGAGTTCTTGTACTTTTTGGAAAGCCCATATATCATACTTCAACTTTGATGTTTAACTTTGGTCTTGATTCATCTTGGATCATGATGAAAAATGCCTCCAAAATTGGACAAAACATGAGACAGATTTTGTCTCAAATTTTTCTAAGTGTTTGAAAAATGTCCATTTCTTATTTTTTTTGATTTTGATCAATCCATAACTCAAAATCCATGAAGATTTAGAATATGGTGTAGTTGACAATCTTGTAGTATGTAATGAGAGCTTTCATTTGAGCTTTGGATGGAAGAAAAAGGTTGCTTGGATCACAAGTTGTGATCTTGCAAAGTTGGGTAAAAATCACTTTTTTCCATAACTTACTGAAATTTTAAGTTTCTTAAGGTTGCCCCTTTTGCAAGTAACCTCATTTTTCTTGATGGATGATGATCCAAACCATAAGTTAACATTGTTTTTTACTTGAAGAAGCCATGTTTGTCAAGAAATCTCAAAAGTCAAACTTAGTTTTGGGGTACAGTTGACTTTTTATCAGATGAATTTCAAACTTTGTGATCCTCTATGAAATCAAGTCCTTAGGCTAAATCAAACTTAATGGATGGATTCCATAGGTGTTTTAGAGTGTCCTAAATCATTTCCCAAGGTTTGATATCATGTCTTGGTCAAAAGTCATAGATATAGTTGACTTTTTCTCAAAAACCCTAGTTTGTGGTCCAGATGAATTTGAATCCTTATATTGCTCATGAACCAAGTTATTTGTGTCAATTTAGACTTGTAAGAGGATCAATATGAGATGTTTGAGGTCTTCAAAACATTCCTTGAGGGCTTGGCTCATGCCTTGCTCCAAAAATTAACTTAGGGGTGAATTAGGTCAAGAAACCCTAATTCCTGATTTTTGATTAATGCATTCCTTGAGGCTATTTTAAGCTTATGATTGGATCCATGAGGTCCCTTTGAGTTTCTTGAATCATGTTTTGAAGTATTGGCTCATGCCCAGTGATCCGTTGTCGCGCACGGATCAAAAACGAGTTTTTGAAAAATGTAGTAACGGGAAGCGACACTCGGATGTAGTATCGCAAGGATTCTTGATGAGAAATTAACCAATTGAAAAATGATTGAGGGGGGGGGGGGGGGGGGGTTGTTTTCGATTTAGAAAAAGTGATTAAAAAAATAAGCAATAGTGTAATTAAGTGATTAACAATTAAGATGAAATGAATCAACCTACTGTATCGACTTCCGACTTATCATTGATTCCTATAAAATTTCTATTCCCTAAACGGATCCGATCCCATTCAATTATAATAACCACTAACAAGCGTAATAGAAAGTATACTATGTATGTTCCCGAATTCCGGATTAAGCAAACAAATTAAAATTGTTGTGAATTAAGCAAACACAACTTGATCGAACGCGATAATGCAAAAGCTACGTTAATGCGAATTAGAATCAAGATCATACAAACAATATAATTTAAGAACTCTATCCTATAGAAATAATCAAATTAAGCAATCAATTGAAATTATAGGAAGAATTCAAAGGAAAACAGATTGACATGAAATTTTATAAAAGAACCTCAAAGTGGGATCCGAGTACAGTAGATTGATTCTTTGGAATTTAGTTCTCCATAAGATTCGTACAAAGCAAAAGAAAAATTTGTGAAAAGAAGGTTGGTAATAGTTGTACGGCTAAAAACCTTATAAAAAAATAAGGTTTTTCACCACTAACTCAAACTGGGTCGGAAACATAAACCAGACCCATAAAACAACCTGAAACCAATAGTTTTCAAAAATCAGAATTTGGCCTCTGGCTTCAACGACTTATTTGACAATCTTTCACTCCGAATCAGCTTCTGTATAAAACATGAAAGTTGTAGCTCTCTATCTTAGCTTTCCGTCGACTGGTAGAACGCGCCGAACGACATCTCGTAGCTCAAGTTATGACCTGCGCAATGAAAGGTATCAAATAAGTGTTAATGCTGAAAAAATAAGCTGCGGAATTAAAATAAAGGTAGAAACAAACATAAATATAAAAAGAAATTAAAATAGTAAAAATAATCAAATAAACTGTAGAAATACCTAAGTACAAACATAAGAGAATGTGCATTAAAATGCACTGATCACCCAGATGAAAATTTGTCTCTGGAGGCCTTGGTCGACCAAACCCCTAATTTGGTGACACTAGTGATCTTGAGACTTGATCAACTTGAAATATTTCATTCTTATGCTTGATTCTTGATGTGGGAGACCTTTTGATCTTTTATGGATGTTTGAGAGGCTTGAAAGTTGAAGATCATGTCAATTCTTGATTGATCCTTTGTCGGAGTGCTCTGAGAGGGCTAAAAACCTAGTTCTTGATCGAGGTGAATGCTCAACAATCTTTGAGAGGATTGATGAGGCATGAAGGTACATCTATATTGTGGTGATGATTTGCACAATGATGTGAAATCTTGTGGTCAAAATTTAGGGTATGGCACCAACCCTAAAACCACTCTATATATAAGCAAATAAATTCCAAACCTGTGGAGGACCTCATTTTTCAGAACTCAACACACACACACACACACACACACACACACTCTCTCTCTCTCTCTCTCTCTCTCTCTCTCTCTCTCTCAAGAATTTCTCTTCATCGTATCTCGTAATTTCTGCAAAGATTTTTCACTCTCTTGCTCTCTTCATCATCATTGAAGCTTGGTGGTGGGGTTTCTAAAGCATTAGAAGCAAGAAACAAGGTGCAGTGGACATACTCCACTAGGTAACATCTGAACTTTTAAACTCTTTCATGATAGATCTATGGAGGTTTTAGGTTTATTATGGGTGCATATGAAGTCCTACACGTGGTAGGCAATGTTTGCATATGATGGTGCGTTGATTTGGTGATTTTCAGTTTGAATGTTCATACTTTCATGCTCCATTTTCATGATGTTAGAGTGGTTATCTTTGGAAACTAAGCATGGATTTGGATTCTACGTGAAATTTTGTGCAAGATAGTGGTTTTTGTTTTCATTTCTGGTATTGTTGATGTGGCTCCGGTGGTATGCTGGCCGGAGAAGACGACCAGAGCTAGGGCTCTGGCGTCTGAGATGGTTGCAGGTGGTGACATGGCCTTGGCGCCTTATTTTCAAATTCAAATGAAATGATGTGTTGTTTCATTATTTGCTTGCGCGTATGAGTCATTGCTGACTGGATCTGCCTGGATTAATGAATATGAGGTGGCTATGTGAAGTGGTCTGAGGTAGCTTTGTTTTGTTATCCATACCCTTATTTTTGAGCCCAATACGCGAGTTGAACTTGTTTCAGTTCATTTCAGAATTCTGCTTTGCACCCCCTGGTCCTTTTTGTTTTATTTTCATTTCTTTTTCATTTTAATTTTGTTTCTTGATTTTCCTTCATTATAAAAATTATTAAAAATATGATTTAAACCTTTTAATGTCTCTAGAATTTTGTCATATTTTTTATTTTTATTTTCCAATTTTTTTATATTTTATTTTGAATTAATTGTGAAAGGTGCTTTTACTTGTTGTCTTGAATTAAGGTTTGTTGTTTGATGCACTTTGAGACACATTCTTGAGCCAATCTTTTGCACATATTTAGGCACATATATGCTTAGCGTTTGAGTGGTGTTGTGATGCTTTAATCGAGCATATTTGATAATTTTTATTTTGATTTTATGGAGCCTCGATTCACGCCTAATTGTTGAAGTATCCTTGTGATTGATGAATTGTTTTGATGCTGCACTTCTGCAATTTTCTTTGGGATCTTTTTCTCACATGTTCTTGAGTGTTATACCATGAAGTAGAGCCTTGGTTTCATAATTGTTTGGTTATTTAAACATTTTTAGATGATGCTTCAATGTGATGTTGTTTTGGACATGAAACTTGCCTAACTCGTGACCTAATTCTTGAACATGTTTCTTGTATGAATTTTCTTGAGGTACATGATTCATTGTGTGAATTGAATTCCTTGTTTTAGCTCCTACCCTCTTATGTTTCAATGTTCAATTTTCTTGATCATTTGTGGTTTGTTTTTCATAAGCTAGTTGATGACAAATGTTTGACCATTGATGTAGTTCATGTATGATCCTCTTGTGATTCTTTTTCAATCTTTGAAATGTGTTGAACATGGTATGATGTGGCTACTGACTTGTCTTGATTCTTATCTTACTTGTTCCAACTTGCCTTTGTGTGTTAAGTAGTGATGATTGTTCAATACCTTGAGCCATGTATGTTTATGCACTACTTGTTTGTCATTGTCTATCTTCCTCAACTCTAACCTTTGGTTTCTTTTGAGCATGACTTATGAAATGTGTGCTAAGTATTTTAATTTACACATCTTGGTTGCCTTGATTCAAGTTTTAAGCATGTCTTGACATTATCATGGATGTTTGCCACTTGTGGATTGATTGTTGAATCTTCTTACTTTGTTGAGTACTTGATGGCATGCTCTCTTTCATCTTTGAATATTCTTTTATTTTCTTTTAGTCTTGTATACTTGAGTGTGTTTATGTTTATTATTGAGTTGTCTTGTGGTTACTTGTCTTGTGCTTTGATCACATGCTCCCTTAAGGTTTCTAGTCCAACTTAATTTCTGATTAAGCTTGGAGTAGGATAGACATTAGGCTCTCAATACTTTGCATGACAACATTAAGTTAGCTCCCTTTTAACCTTAACCTTAGGTCCATTTCTTGTATGATAACATTAGGGTAGAATTCCCTTTCTCATCTCAACTATAGGACCATTTGGCATGACAATATCTAGGTGTGAGATTCCTTAGATTTTTCTTTGCCCTTTGAGTCTCTCTCTTTTCTCTCTTAAATCAAATTCAATACGTAATAAATATGATGAGTATAATACGTCACGAGCCTTAAGTACATGGGAAATGATAAGCGGGAGTCTCTCTTTACCTTGTATAGAGTGTTTTGCATACGTCCTGTTTTGGGTCGATCTTGTAAAGTATTCGATCCTATGTCATAGACTTTAGTGCAATACACATCTCAAACAAATTCAATTCACTTCTTTAAAACTCTTGAACAAATGCAAACCATTTTGTCCCCGACAACGACGCCAAAAACTTGATCGGAAAATAGCAAGTGTACTATTTTTGCCAATGCAGTAATAATAGGGAAAGTCCCAAGTATCGATCTCAAGGACTGTGTATGAATATGAGTTTTAATCGTTGTTCAATTAAACAAAAGCCTTTTGGGGGTTTTGGAATTGTATTATCAATTATCAATAATTGCGAATAGAGTAAAGAAAATACGGTAAGGTATAAATCAGATATGGGGAATATGCTAGGGATGGTGTATGATTCAATTATGTAATAATTCAGGATTCACAATGCAACAACATATTTCAACTAATAGATTACCGATTCTTAAGAGTGTTTACTCATAACTCCTTATTGAGAAAACCGTTATAAATTCAACCTCATACCTATGTCCATAGAAAATTCATGGTTGAAAATAAGCATTAATATATCAAGAATTATCCGGTTATAATAGGGAATCCCTAGTCCTAGGCGATACCTACTAAGATATATTCTCTATTAAATCATGCACAATGGCGATCCAACCTAATTGTAACACAAACATCAAACTTTGTTTGTCCGACAGAGCAAGCATTAAAAACAGTTAAGAGAATAAATCGATTATGATGAAATAAAATTGTTATTGCATATAGAAATTCAAAATCATTACAAGTCTGAATCAGGGACATCCCCTAGCATTGGGGGGTTTAGCTACTCATAGAAAGAAAATAACACATAGAGAATAGTATGATCATTACAAGAATAATAGATGAACTTTGATCTTCAATCGTGATGAATCGTGAAAACCGCCATCTTCTCCAGCACTCTCTGATTCTAAAACTCTCTAATTTTTATCGTCAAAGTAGAAGAAGCCTTAACCTAGCCAAATAATGCCTAATATATCAAAAAGATTCCCTGAAAGCTGTCAAAGTCCCAATCAATTCCAAATCTGATCCCAAAAAGGAAAGAAAATCCTTCAGCACGCCTACCTGCTACGGGTCGTAGCCCGTGCTACGGGTGGCCGTAGTAGGCCACTGGAGCACACTTTAAAACATTACTTGGGGGCGTGATGCCTACTACGGGCTGTAGCCTGTGCTACGAGTGCCTGTAGCAGCTTGCTTCTTTTTTTCATCTTTGGGCATCTGCCTGCTACGGGCCATAGCAGGCCACTAACACAAGGGAAATCTTCTTCGATTCTTGCCGTTTTTCCTGGTTTTATCTAGGCTACTTCTTTGCACCTGAAAAACACAAAAACAACACTACCGATCAAAAACATGAAATACGGTAAACATACGGTAAACATAATTAAAATGCAAACAGAAACACGAAATACTTAATTAAAAACCGCCGATCAAACTTCCCCAAACTTATACTATTGCTTGACCTCAAGCAATAAGCTTGCATAAACACTTTTCAGATCAAACAGTGCATCCTCAAATGAAAACTTGTGACAATAAGGTATGTCGATACTGATACGAGAGCCTTTGTTCCAATCGGCTAGTCCTAGATCTCCCGATAATCATCCGATAATAAAGGTATTACAAGAACACGCACCGTGGTAAACCACAGACCTAAATCCCCCTTTTGGCCACCTCTCCAACTATGCTTTGGGCTTAAGTCTTTTCTTTGATTTTCTCCCCCTTTCATTCGGATAATCGGATTAAGGCATTTCTATAATATTTCCTCACATGTACAAGATTGATCACGACTTTCTAGGCACCTATTTCTTCTTTTTTTGTTTCATTTTTTCTCACGCACATTGGCGTTTATTAGTCCAATTTGGGATGACAATTGAGACATAACCGCTGTTAGGCTAAGTTACCGGGTGAGGGTTACCCAACTTAGAGAGACTGTTGTCTTTATTACCATTATTCACTTTTTTTCTTTTTGGTGCCTTAACTCATTTTCTCAATCAACCTTCTACATGCAATTCTATTCAATCATGCCGGACTATCACTATGAACTAATCGGGGGTTATTTCTCAAATCTAAGTACTATGGCACAAATCTACACGTTGGACTCGTTACCTTACTCCAGGGGACCTAGGGTATTCGGGTCATACATAAGTTTTCAAATTTTCCCGGTGTCCCTAGTTCTAACTTCTCTTCCATCGGGCTCTATATACTTTCTCAACTACCTTAAATTCACAGTATTCACAAGAGAGATTTCTACGGTCCTAATTCAGGGAAGACTTCAAAGTGGTTTTAAACTGACATAAGATTTTTTTTTCAATAAAACAAATACATAGAACACACAAAAACACAACTAAAAGTAATAGAAAAGAAAACTAAAAACAACAAAATCCTCCCCTAAATTTTAACTAAACATTGGCCTCAATGTTTTAGTACAAGAAAGAGGAGACTCACAGCGGTTCTTACTGCGGAGGCAGAGGAAAATGCAACATAAGTTGTTGCATCATCTCTTGCATTTGATCCATCTTCACCCCTTGTCTCGCTTGTTCTTCACCTTGTCTCACCTGCTCTGCTCTAATCCCACCCAGCTCAGATTAGATCCACTCCCACCGGTCTTGAGTCATTGAAGAAGAGTCAGTTGCTTGATGATAAGGGTGTCGGGGTGGTGGCACAACTTGTGTTTGGTTTGTACCATCTTCCTCCATTGTAGTACCTGAAATAAACTAAGCATCTTGACCGTCCTCATCATCTGGAATGGCCTTTGCATATAACCAGTTAGCTTTTTCAGATATACTTACCCTAGCGGGGTCGGTCAACTCAAGAAGGAATTAGTTGCTGGTCGTCAACCAGTAAGCATCGCGATGAACAGTGATCATTCCTTGATGAATCAAGGCTTCCATATCAATTTTGTTTTTCCCTGTAACTAGAGAACCATGAAGAGCAGCAGGGTCATAACCAAAGTACTCGGCAATTTGGGTAATCATACCCCCACGGAAATGTCTCCAGTGGGTGCTCGAGCAACTTTACCTAAATAGTTAGTTGCAAACGCAGTGACATTCAGCATATCATGATTGGCCATCGCATGCATAAAAATAATTCCCTCTGAGTGGCGACACCAGTGCGGTCGCATTGACCAAATAGGGTATAAGCCCGGCCTTTTTGCACATAACAGAAACAAGGGTTTTGAATTAACAATGCCTTAGCCTTGGCCGAATTATAATCCCAACTATCCGTATGGTCTTTCCAAAACTGAATTATCGAAAATTGATCCAGAACATCACCGGGCCCGTAAATCGGCAGCTGGAGTATACTACCAAGTTTCTCAACAGACAGCTCGTGAGGTTGGTCATAAATATGAAACTTGAGAGTATCGTAAAAGTATCTCACATCACCAACCCACTTTCTCTGCAAATGAAAATCCAACGTATTCAAAAATTATAGAGTGAGACGCTCATACGTCGGTGCCTCAAAATACATGAATACTAACAACCCTATTAAGTGAAACATTCTATCAACTTCATCTTTTAAACCTAAGTTAGAAAGGGTTTGTTCGCACATATACCTCGTCGGCGTGATTTTTCGGCGAGCTAACGCAGAGTACCTTGTTGCATGTTCCTCGTCGTTGAAGACGATGTTATGAGGGTTGGGTGCTCTGGCTCCTCTCTTCCATGTTCGAGAAGTCTCAGCAGCTTAATTTCCTTTAACTACCTTGCGTGGGGGCATTTTCGTTCAAGCACAAAAGGTGACAAATTTGCATGTTGGTTGTATGGAAAAACTGTACCTGGAATGATGATTAGTGTGTAAAATGGAAAGTTTTTGTGAAGGAAGTGTTAGGTTTGGAGTGATTATGAGGTAAAAATTGTGAGCTTTTGTGAGTTTGTTAATGGAGGTTAAGAAGTATTTGAAAGAGAGAGTTAGTGAAGGAGATGAAGTGTAATGGTAAAAGTTGGAAAGAGAAAAGAAATATGGAATTTTTAATGAATGATGATTAGAAAAGTATTTTGAAAATTGAAAAATAATGGGATTTAATGGTGAATTAATTGGTGAGTGAAGAGGTGGAGAATTTTGTGGGATGTAGGTGAGAGAAAGTGGGGGATGTGGAAAAGATTAAAAAAAATTGAAAAAAATCTGATGGGTTCACGCGCTGCCTGCTACGGGCCGTAGCAGGTTGCTGGACCTCATCAAATTTTTAGGTTTTTAAGTGGTTTTAGGGGACTGCCTGCTACGGGCGGCCGTAGCAGGTTGCTGGTCAAGCTCTGAATTTTATTGTTTTGTAATTTTTTTAAGGGAGGTTAGTGCATTCCGGGTACCATTTCTCATAATGAAGCACCTTTCACGCATTTTTCAACTGTTTCGCATGCTTTTGCTTCCACAAGTAAGATTCCGCATCTGACCTGACTGACACTGAAACACAAACAACAAAAAGACAATGGCTTAGTAATAAAAAGTGTGAGTTGCCTCCCACGTAGCGCTTCATTTAACGTCGCATGGCTCGACGATCCATCTTACTATCCTCTAAGACGGGTATCCTCCACTAGGCCAATTTCTTGTCCTTGACAGTATGGTTCACTCTCTGCCCATTCACCTTAAAAGTGTCTCCATTCGCCTGATTCTTCAATTCTATCGCACCATGAGGAAACACCCTGTTAATGACAAACGGTCCAGGCCATCTCGACTTTAGATTTCTAGGAAATAACTTCAAATTGGAATTAAACAAAAGAACCAATTGTCCTTCCCAAAATTCTTTCCTTTGAATCTTTCGATCATGCCATTTTTTTGTTTGTTCTTTGTATAATTTGGCATTCTCGTAAGCTCGATTCCTAAATTCTTCTAACTCGTGGAGTTGAAGGATTTGGTAATCTCCCGCTTTCGAGAGATCATAATTCAGGAATTTTGAGGCCCACAAAGCTTTGTGTTCCAACACTAAAGGTAAGTGACACGCTTTTCCATAAACTAACTGGTAAGGAGACATACCTATTAGTGTTTTGAATGTGGTTCTGTATGCCCACAGCGCATCATCCAACTTGGTTGCCCAATCCTTTCAAGATGAGCTCACAGTCTTTTTTAGGATTTTCTTGAGCTGCCGATTAGAAACTTCCACTTGGCCACTGGTCTGGGGATGGTAAGGAGTGGTGATTTTATGCTTTACATTGTACTTCTTGAGAAACTTCTCCATGAGACGATTTAGGAAATGAGTTCCTTCATCACTTATCAAAGCTCTTGGTACTCCAAACCTCGCAAAAATGTTTTTCTTCAACAACTTAACAACCATCTTAGCATCATTAGTCGGCAAGGCTACAACTTCTACCCAGTTAGATACATAATCCACCACCACAAAAATGTAATTCTTTCCAAACAACGTTGGAAATGGGCCCATAAAATCTATGCCCCAAACATCAAACCGCTCGACCTCTAACATGGCATTCTGAGGCATCTGATTTATCTTTGAAATGTTACCTATTCTTTGACATCTGTCGCACTCCTTGACTCTGTCTTGGGCATCTTTGAACAGTGTGGGCCAGTATAAACCAGATTGGAGGACTTTTGTTGTTGTCCTATCACCACTAAAGTGTCCTCCATATTCTGAGTCATGGCAAGCTTTATGAACGTCCCTCTTTTCTTCCTCAAGAACACATCTTCTAACTAGTCCGTCTACTCCTTTCTTGTATAAGAATGGGTCATCCCATAAATAGAATCTGCAATCATGCAAAAACTTTTTCTTTTTGTTATAATCAAAATCACCAGGGATCACACCACCTACCAAATAATTCGCATAGTCTGCGAATCATGGAACACCAGTAATAGCTAGGATGTGTTCATCAGCAAACTCATCCTTGATTGGACGCTTATCCTCTATTTATTCAATCAGGGACATCCGAGATAGGTGATCAGCAACGGTGTTTTAACATCCTCTTTTGTCCCAAATTTCCACATCAAACTCCTAAAGGAGCAAGATCCATCTCAGTAGTCTTGGCTTAGATTCCTGCTTAGCAAACAAATACTTCAAAGCAGCATGGTCAGTATAAACAACTACCCTAGATCCTAATAGATATTGCATGCATTTATCAAAGCATAAACCACTGCTAACAACTCCTTTTCGGTAGTTGCACAGTTCATCTGAGCAGGACTCAAAACATGACTAACATAATAAATTACATGTAACAGCTTCTCTCTCCGCTGTCCTAAAACTACCTCCACTGCAATATCACTTGCATCACACATGATCTCAAATGGGAGAGACCAATCTGGGGCAATCACAACAGGTGCCGACACTAATCTACTCTTTAATGTCTAAAATGTTTCGGCATATTCTTTATCAAACACAAAAGGCTTGTCTTTAACCAATAAACTTGTTAGAGGTTTGGCTATCTTTGAGAAATCTCTTATAAACCTGGGGTAAAAACCTGCATATCCCAAGAAACTTCTTATACCTTTCTCATTCATAGGAGGTGGATGATTGGATATCACCTCGACTTTTGCTTGGTCCACTTCAATTTCTTTTTGGGAAATTTTGTGACCCAAAACTATACCTTCACGCACCATAAAGTGGCATTTCTCCCAGTTGAGAATCAAATTGGTTTGCTGGCATCTTTCTAAAACAAGAGATAGGTTACTCAAACAATTATCAAAAGAAGACCCAAAAACAGAAAAATCATCCATGAACATTTCCATATGCTTTTCAAGCATGTCAGCGAAAATGGATGTCATGCATCGTTGAAATATGGATGACGCATTGCACAATCCAAATGGCATTCTTCTGTAAGCAAAAACACCATAGGGGAAAGTGAATGTTGTCTTCTATTGATCTTCAGGAGTATCTGCAATTTGATTATAGCCTGAGTATCCATCAAGAAAACAATAATAATCGTGACTGGCTAACCTTTCCAACATTTGATCGATGAATGGCAAAGGGAAATGGTTTTTTCTTGTTGCAATGTTCAACCTCCTGTAATCAATGCACACTCTCCAACCCATAACCGTCCTTGTAGGAATTATCTCATTCTTCTTATTCATGATGACTGTGGTTCCCCCTTTCTTGGGTACCACATGCACTGGGCTAACCCACGAGCTATCAGATATAGGATAGATAAGACATGCATCTAATAACTTCACCACTTCTTTTCGAACCACTTCTTTCATGGTGGGGTTAAGTCTCCTTTGAGGTTGGACAACCGGCTTGTGGTCATCCTCCATTAGAATCTTGTGCATGCAAACTGTAGGACTAATACCCTTCAAATCTTCAATGGCCCATCCAATATCACTCTTGTAATTTTTAGTACTTGGATGAGTTTTTCCTCTTGGACACTCTTGAGGCTAGAATTTATTATAGCTGGGCATTTACCTTCTGTGTCGAGGAAAACATATTTTAGATTCTCGGGCAGTTGTTTCAACTCTGTCCCTTTTTTAGACTCTCGATTCTCTTCTGATGGCTGAGGTTGCCTTAGATCTTTCCACCGGTGTGGTCGATATCCCTCCCATGGAGGTTGTGCTTCCATCATGGATAACACTTCTGACTCTTTCTCGTCCACTTCTTAATTACTTTCAAAAATTGACAAGCTCACCACTCGTTCCAAAGGTAACTGTGGTGCATTCAGTGGACTATCCTGGGTAATCACTTGATCTATCACCTTTACTGTATGACTGGTACCAACATCTTCTTTGTACTTCATGGTATTTCGAACATCAATTTTTATTTCCTTATCATAGACTTTCAGAGTCATCGTACCCTCCTCTATATCTATCATACACCTTATGGTCTCTAAAAATGGTCTTCCTAGAATGAGAGGGATCTCTTCATCTTTCTGCATCTCAAGAATCACAAAGTCATATGGGAACACAAATTTATCTATCTTCACTAGACCATCTTCAACTATCCCATTGGGTCTCTTTACCGAATGATCTGCAAACTGGGGTGTTATCCTGGTATCTTGCACAGTTCCTATCCCCAATTTCCTGTAGATGGACAAGGCATAAGATTCACACTAGCCCCCGAGTCAATAAGTGCCTTTTTGAATGATTATCTCCAATGGTGCATGGAATGGTGACCGAACCTCGATCTTTTTTCTTCACCGAAATTTTTATACCCAGCAAAATAGCACTACAAGTTTTGGTTAGAATAATAGGGTCAATATCAATGGTGTGTTTCTTAGAGATATATCCTTCATGAACTTGGCATAATTAGGCATTTTCTCAAGTACCTCTAAGAATGGAATATTAATTTCCTGCTTCCTGAACATCTCTAAGAACTTTTCAAAGTTTTTCTTATGTTGTCCTTTTTTCTTGTTTCTTTTAGGGAAAGGGAGCTTTATGACGGGTTTTGGCTTAATTGGTTTCTCTTTCACTACCTATTTAGATCCAACCACTTCCTCATTGATGATCTCATTCTCTTTGATTTCAAGATCTACTTCGAGTAATTGGTCTTCATTTTCAGGTTTCTCCTCAAAAACTTCAAGAGATTTCCCACTTCTCGTGGTCACATCACTCATATTATTATGATCTCTTGGATTTGTCACAGTTGCACTTGGTAGAGCACCTTGTGCTTGAGAATTTGCAAGTTGTTGTGCTATCTGACCCTTCTGCACTTCCGAATTTTTGATGGAAGTCGTGGTGTTCCGCTGATTGTTTCTGGTCTCTTCTTGGAATTGAGAACTTTGAACAACCATCTTCTCAATGGCAATTTCCCAATCCGCCTTCTTTGGTGCTTGTTGTTGATACTGTTGCTATGGTTGTTGGTATTGTTGCTGGTATGGTGGTTGTTGTTGTTGTTGTTGCTGAGGTCGGTACTGTTGCTGCTATGGCTGATTCTGGTATTGAGTCGGTCCCTGTTTTTGAACATTCCCTTGTTGATCTTTCCAAGAGAAGTTGGGATGAAGTTCACAAGACTCTGATACAAAAGGAAAAGAGAACGAGTTCTGAAGATCTGAAGACAAAGGTTCTGATAGAACGAAGTCCAGATGCTGAAGACTTATGCTCTCTGATCAAGGTTCTGAAGACTTAACCAAGTCTCTACTCATGCTTCAACCAGATACTATTAGAAGCCTCTGAAGATATGAAGACAACGCACCAAGCGAACAAGGTTCTGAAGACCAAGTGCTAAAAATTCTGATGATGCTGCTCTGAGGATTTGAAGACTTGATAATTTCAAGAACCAAGCTATGTTTTCCCTTCTTACTCATGCTCGTAAAAAGCCTCTGGTGTTGAGAAGCCAAGAAGACAAAACTACATAGTACAACTGTACCTCAATACAAAGCGAAAATATCTTGGTAACAGTGCAACGGTACAATCAAAGATATTCTGACAAAAATAGGACGCGCAA
The DNA here is from genome assembly GCA_022829125.1 of Lathyrus tuberosus. Taxonomy (NCBI): domain Eukaryota; kingdom Viridiplantae; phylum Streptophyta; class Magnoliopsida; order Fabales; family Fabaceae; genus Lathyrus; species Lathyrus tuberosus. The sequence goes on from JALAZF010000163.1 coordinate 6,691,925, forward strand.
CACGCAACAGTTTTTATCTGTCCTCACGCTTCTAGCCATCAGCGTAGATAGCTATCATGATTATCTTTCAACGGCTCTTTCTACACAGCTATAAAAGAAGCAAAAGACTTGAAGAAAGATACACATGAACGCTACTGCAATATTCTTTCCATCTGAAATCTTTCTTAAGTCATTCTGGTCGAAACTTGTTTACATTATCAGCTTGTATAGAAGCACTTGTCTGTAAACGAAATTTATTCAAACTTAGGTTTGTGTTCCTTGAGAAAGACCGTGTGGTTGTATTTCTTGAGAAGTCTAGGACGCGTAGTCTTAGAGGTTGTTCCTTGAGTAAGACCTGTGAGGTTGTATTACTTGAGAAGTCTAAAACTTGAGAGTTTTAGAGGTTGTGTTAGTCACCAACATTTTGGCTAGTGCATTGTACTGATTTGATTGAATAGTGGATTAAGACCTCGTTGAGAGAGGCAAAATCACCTTGGCGGGTGGTCTAGATTAACTTGAGTGTTTCTCAAGTGAACTAGTATAAACATAACGTGTTCATCTCGTTGTTCTCAACATAGGTCATTATTGTTAAAAGAAAGATTCTTATGAAAGGAGTTTATTTTAAAGGAACAATTTTTATTTTGAAAAACCAATTCAAACCCCCTTTCTTGCATTTTCACACCTTCAATTGGCATCAGAGCTCCAGTTCTGAGGTGATAAAATGGTTGAAATTTTATCAAGCACTTAACAGTGTTCAGTACCGATCCAAGTGTGAAAAACAATGACTACACCAACTCCTGAAACAAGTGTTATTGTGAATGAAAGAGATTCTTATACTGCAAAACCTCCTATCTTTGATGGAGAAAAATTTGACTGTTGGAAAGATAGAATTGAAAGTTACTTTTTGTCGTTTGACTAAGATCTATGGGATCTGGTAGTTTATGGCTACAGTCACCCTGTAGATTCTGCAGGCAAAAAAATTGATAGAAGTGCATTTACAGATGCACAGGAGAAAACTTACAAATATCATCACAGAGCAAGAACGATTCTGTTAAACGCAATTTCGTATACAAAATATGAGAAAAGCACAAACAAAGAAACTGCAAAGTCTATCTTTGAATCTCTTCGTATGACTCACGAAGGCAATGCTCAAGTCAAGGAGACGAAGGCTCTTGCACTAATTCAAAAATATGAGGTCTTCAAGATGGAAGATAATGAATCTGTGGAAACCATGTTCTCAAGATTTCAGATGCTTGTTGCAGGACTTAGAGTTCTAGACAAAGGCTATTCTACTGCTGATCATGTTAAGAAAATTATCAAAAGTCTACCTGTCAAATGGAGACCAATGGTGACTGCCTTGAAACTAGCAAATGATCTGAATCTTGAGGAACTAATCAGTTCTTTAAGAAGTCATGAAATAGAGCTCCAAGAAGATGAACCTCAAAAGAAAAGCAAATCCATTGCTCTAAAAGCTAAATCTGAAAAGAAAAAGGCGTATCAAGCAGAGGAGGAAGTGGAAGAATCTGAAGAAGAATCAGATGAAGATGAGATATCTCTCATATCAAGAAAAATTAGTCAACTCTGGAAATACAGAAGAAATAAGTTTAGAGGACCAAGAAGAAGACGTGAGTCTACATATGGTCAAAGGAGAACTTATGGAAGAGACATTACGTGCTTTGAATGCAAGGAACCTAGACATATCAAAAATGACTGTCCAAAGGTTAAGAAAGATGAAAGACCCGAGAAAACTAAAAAGGGTCTTATGGCAACTTGGGATGATTCAGAGTCCGAAGATGATTCTGATGGAGAACGTGCTAATGTAGCATTCGTGGCTAAAACCACCGATGCTCTATCAGAAGGAGAACCTTCAGATTCTGACGACGAAAGAGAGGTACTTTCTTCCCTATCTCGCTCTGAACTTGAAATAGGATTATATGAACTTATGGAAAGATATCAAACTCTTCGAAGAAAACACAAAACTCAGAAAAAGACTTTTGTGGTTCCTTCAGAAGATCTTACTAAAAGCAAACAAACCATCTTTGAATTAAATGAAAAACTACTTTCTCTATAAAATTCAAATACTGCATTAAAAAGTGAAGTCTCTAGGTTAGAAGAAGAAATCACCTCTAACATAACCAATACTAATGAAGTAGCCAAGTATGATAGAGCTTTTCAACACTTTCTCGCTAAGAGCATAGACAAAAGCAAAATGGCTTCAATAATCTATGGAGTCAGCAGAAATGGTAACAGAGGTCTGGGATATTCAGGACCATCACATCCATATGATGAGACCAAGAGTATCAAGATAATACCTCTGTCCAAACATTTTATGCCCTCTGGCACTATCTTGAACTGTTCTGAACAAAAAGATTCAAAATTTATCACTACACAAACACAGAAACTGAAGAAAATTCCTAAACTTAAACACTATGCACAAGTTCCACACAATTATCCTAATATAAGGAAGTCCAAAGGTGTCAGAACCTCTGGAAAAACTAATGTGAAAGGACCCACAAAATGGGTACCTAAGAATGAGATAGTTTATGTTGCAGACATCCTTAATGGCACCATTGAAACACCAGTCATGGTACCTAGACAGTGGATGCTCATGACACATGACGGGAGAAAGGCATATGTTCCAAGATCTGAAACTTAAGCCTGGAGGTGTCGTCGGTTTCGGAAGAAATCAGAAGGAAGAATTATTGGCTCCGGAACTGTTGGAAATGGTAAGCTTCCTTCTATTAATAATGTTTTGTTAGTTGAAGGTCTAATGCATAATCTATTTTCAATTAGTCAACTTAGTGACAATGGTTATGACGTTATTTTTAATCAAACATCCTGTAAAGTTGTAAGTCAAAAGGATGGATCTGTCCTGTTCAACGGAAAGAGGAAGAACAATACGTACAAAATCAAATTATCAGATTTAAAACATCAAAATGTAAAATGTCTTCTTTCTATAAATGAAGAGCAATGGGCCTGGCACAGACGTTTGGGTCATGTCAGTCTGAGAAGAATTTCTCAGCTGAACAAGCTTGGACTTGTCAGAGGCTTGCCAAATCTGAAGTACTCTTTAGATGCTCTATGTGAAGCAAGTCAGAAAGGCAAGTTTTCAAAAACTTCTTTTAAAGCAAAGAATATTGTTTCCACCTCCAGACCGTTAGAACTTCTTCACATTGATCTTTTTGGACCAGTGAAAACTGCTTCTGTCAATGGTAAGAAATACGGACTAGTCATCATTGATGATTACAGTCGTTGGACATGGGTGAAATTCTTAAGACACGAGGATGAGTCATATTCTGTGTTTGCTTCCTTCTGCACTTAAGTACAAAATGAGAAAAATTGCAAAATCGTCAAAGTCAGAAGTGATCATGGTGGAGAATTTGAAAACAAAGACTTTGAAAACCTTTTTGATTCACATGGGATATCCCATGATTTTTCTTGTCCTAGAACTCCACAACAAAATGGAGTTATAGAAAGAAAGAACAGAACTTTACAAGAAATGGCTCACACCATGATCCAAGAAACTGACATGGCTAAACACTTTTGGGCAGAAGCAATTAACACAACATGTTATATTCAAAATAGAATCTCTATTAGACCTATCTTGAATAAAACTCCTTATGAATTGTGAAAAAATAAAATTCCCAATATCTCGTATTTTCATCCTTTTGGATGTACTTGTTTTATGCTAAATACTAAAGAGAATCTTGGCAAGTTTGATTCCAAAGCACAGAAGTATCTGCTGTTGGGATACTCTGAACACTCAAAAGGTTACAGAGTTTATAACACAGAATCACGGATTATGGAAGAATCAATTCATGTTAGATTCGATAACAAGCCTGACTCTGAAAAGTCAGAGCTAGTTGAAAAACTTGTAGATTTAGAAATTAGCTTCTCAGAACCTAAAGATAAGGAAGATGAAGTCAAAGACCAACAAGATCCTACGCCGGATACCACTGATGTAACTCCTAATACTCCACATCAAAAGAAAAGAAGAATGTCTACTTCTCATCCCGAGGAACTAATTCTGGGTAGCAAGGATGCTCCAATCAGAACTAGATCATCCTTCAGACCATCAGAAGAAACACTCTTGGGACTGGTGTCATTAATCGAACCAGCTATAATTAAAGAAGCTCTTATGGACAATGACTGGGTTCTGGCTATGGAAGAAAAACTGAATCAATTCTCAAAGAATGATGTTTGGGATCTAGTTCCAAAACCTAAGAATGCTCATGTAATTGGAACTAAGTGGGTATTCAGGAACAAGCTAAATGAGAAAGGAGAAGTTGTCAGAAACAAGGCATGACTTATTGCTCAAGGATACAGTCAACAAGAAGGAATTGATTACAATGAAACCTTTACTCCAGTCGCCAGACTTGAAGCAATGTGGTTACTAATTTCATTTTCAGTAAATCATAACATCACCCTATATCAGATGGATGTTAAGAGTGCATTCTTAAATGGTTATATATCAGAAGAAGTATATGTCAAACAACCTCCTGGTTTTGAAAATTCAGAAAAATCAGATTTTGTTTTTAAACTCAAAAAGTCACTCTATGGTTTAAAACAAGCTCCCAGAGCTTGGTACGATAGATTGAGTAAATTTCTTTTAGAAAAATATTTCACCAGAGGAAAGGTTGATACAACTCTCTTTTGTAAAACATATAAGAATGATATTCTTATAGTTCAAATCTACGTTGATGATATTATTTTTGGTTATGCTAACCCCTCTTTATGTGAAGAATTTTCAAAGTTAATGCAAGTAGAATTTGAAATGAGTCTGATGGGTGAGTTAAAGTTCTTCCTGGGAATTCAAATCGACCAGAAACCAGAAGCCACTTACATTCATCAAAGTAAGTACATGAAGGAACTTCTGAAGAAATTCAACATGATGGATTATAATACAGCTAAAACACCAATGCATCCAACATGTATAATTGGAAAAGAAGAAACAGGAGTTAAGGTTTGTCAGAAGCTCTATCGTGGTATGATAGGCTCTCTCTTATATCTAACTGCTTCTAGACCTGATATATTATTCAGTGTGCATTTATGTGCTAGATTCCAATCAGATCCAAGAGAATCTCATTTAACTACTGTTAAACGAATTCTAAGGTATCTGAAAGGAACAACTAACCTTGACTTGATGTATGAGAAAACATCAGAGTACACTCTTTCTGGTTACTGCGATGCAGACTATGCTGGAGACAGATTGGAAAGAAAGAGCACATCTGGAAACTGTCAGTTCCTAGGGAACAATCTAATCTCATGGTCAAGTAAGAGGCAATCTACAATTGCTCTCTCTCTACAGCAGAAGTTGAATACATCTTCGCCTCTCTATGCAGTACACAAATGCTTTGGATGAAAAATCAGCTGGAAGATTACCAGATATATGAGAGTAACATCCCTATCTTCTGTGATAATACTGCTGCTATTTGTTTAAGTAAGAATCCAATTTTACATTCTAGGGCTAAACACATTGAAATAAAACACCATTTTATCAGAGACTATGTTCAGAAGGGAACCTCATGCTTAAAATTTATTGATACAAACCATCAATGAACTGATATTTTTACAAAACCCTTAGCTGAAGAAAGATTTCAAATTATTTTAAAACATCTGAAAATGGAGTACTGTTCAGAATGAGATTATTTCAGAACCCAATGTGTTCAGTCAGAGGAAATAAGTATCTTAAAATCATCAGAATCACTTTTAAGAGACGTGTCTCAGCTCTGATAAATTTTTCTTCTAGTCAGTTCTGACGTGTCATTAGAAAATAATTTTTGCATGTGATTAGATTATATCTAATTCACTATATCTATTCAAATCAAACGAACAGTAATTTTCTTGGGATTGACTTAAAATCATAATTGTGTTCATTTCTTAACTCCCAATACTGTGGTTTCTACTTTTCAAATTTCAAAAACACCTTATAAACCCATTTATGCCACTTCACTTCCACTTCCACATTTTACGAACCCTAAAAACCCTAATCGTTTTTCTTTCTCTATCTCCTTCAAACCAACTCAAATCCTGTTCTCCTCCTCTTCAATCTTAATTGTCATTATGATGAACACCATTCAACAAGAAACTGCTAGCTTTGAGTTTGAAACTCCCTCTCAAGAGCTATCATCTTCATCCGTCGCACAGACTACAACCTCCGCAACCACCGCGACAATCACTTCAAATCCATTATCTCTTCCCACAATCGATGCAAACCATGTAACACAGAGAAATTCCTCTGTTACTTGTGTTGTGCATGCAAATGAACTAATTGTTCTGAAAGAGCCGGATGTCGACTTCGACAATCTTCGCGATAATGGGTTCAACCTAATTGATCAACTAAATACTCAAGGATGGAAAAGTTACTTTGACAGACTTAGAGGACCAACCTTTGATGACCTAGTAAAGGAGTTATGGAGACATGCTGAAACAAATGATATTCATATTGTATCCTTTGTTATGGATCAAAAGATCATTATCACTAAAAAATCTATTTCAGACCTACTAGGGATGCAATTCTTGGAAGGAAAAAGAGTTTATGGAAAAACTGAAATATCTGACTCTGTCATCAACAAAGCAATCTTCAAAAATTGTCAACCTGGGACTAAAGAGTACAAAAGCAAGAATCTGTGTGACAATCTGAGAATCTGGCATAACATTATTCTTGGATGTATCAATCCAAGACCTCCAAAGAGTGCTGCAGATTTCTTCAACATAAATCAAAAGTACATGTTGTACTACTTACACAAGAATGAGAAAATGAGTCTTCCATCCATTTTATTCTACTACCTGAGAGACATGGTGCGCAAGACAAGAACAACAGCTTCACCGGATAGAAAGATTGTAAACTACATTCCTTTTAGAAGACTTCTCTCTGATATCTTTGTTGAAAGCGGCCTAGTGGAGTATCTAGTCAAGGAAGCTAAATACACAAATTATCTGACTGGCAAAGTAGGAGAAGCTTTCAATGCTGTGAACCTTAAGCATATGAAAATGATTACAAGTGTTGATGTGAAACCCATATCTATCCCTCAGGACACTGTGATCAAAAATAGATGTCTAGTAACGAACTACCCCTACTATAAAAAAGAAGATAATCCAACAGCAATTGCTTCGTTTGTGGCTATAATGAGAGAAGAAGGGCATGACATGCCAAAATCAAGAGTTGAAGATGTCGTCCCTAAATCTAAATACATCACCAGGAGTAAGAGGAAGCAAACTGAAGAGGATGCTGAGCCTAAGAAGAAGAAAAAGGATGAAACTGAAAGAGGAAGCAAACAGAACTCATTTTTAAGCTAATATGAAGTTCGCAAGACTCTGATACAAAAGGAAAAGAGAACGAGTTCTGAAGATCTGAAGACAAAGGTTCTGATAGAACGAAGTCCAGATGCTGAAGAATTATGCTCTCTGATCAAGGTTCTGAAGACCTAATCAAGTCTCTACTCATGCTTCAACCAGATACTATCAGAAGCCTCTGAAGATATGAAGACAACGCACCAATCGAACAAGATTCTGAAGACCAAGTGCTGAAGATTCTGAAGACGCTGCTCTGAGGATTCGAAGACTTAATAATTTCAAGAACCAAGCTATACTTTCCCTTCTTACTCATGCTCGTAAAAAGCCTCTGGAGTTGAGAAGCCAAGAAGACAAAGCTACATAGTACAACTGTACCTCAATACAAAGCGAAAATATCTTGGTAACAGTGCAACGGTACAATCAAAGATATTCTGACAAAAATAGGACGCACAACACGCAAAAGTTTTTATCTGTCCTCACGCTTCTAGCCATCAGCCTAGATAGCTATCATGATTATCTTTCAACGACTCTTTCTACACGATTATAAAAGAAGCAAAAGACTTGAAGAAAGATACACACGAACGCTACTACAATATTCTTTCCATCTGAAATCTTTCTTAAGTCATTCTGATCGAAACTTGTTTACATTATCAGCTTGTATAGAAGCACTTGTCTGTAAACGAAATTTATTCAAACTTAGGTTTGTGTTCCTTGAGAAAGACCGTGTGGTTGTATTTCTTGAGAAGCCTAGGACGCGTAGTCTTAGAGGTTGTTCCTTGAGTAAGACCTGTGAGGTTGTATTACTTGAGAAGTCTAAAACTTGAGAGTTTTAGAGGTTGTGTTAGTCACCAGCATTTTGGCTAGTGCATTGTACTGATTTGATTGAATAGTGGATTAAGACCTCGTTGAGAGAGGCAAAATCACCTTGGCGGGTGGACTAGATTAACTTGAGTGTTTCTCAAGTGAACTAGTATAAACATAACGTGTTCATCTCTTTGTTCTCAACATAGGTCATTATTGTTAAAAGAAAGAGTCTTATAAAAGGAGTTTATTTTAAAGGAACAATTTTTATTTTGAAAAACCAATTCAAACCCCCTTTCTTGCGTTTTTCACACCTTCAGTTGGATCGTCAAAAATAAGCACAAATTGAAAAATACAAATTGCTACCGCGTAAGCAGTCATCGCAAATCGAATCAAGAAACAACAAGGTAATAAAAAATCACAAATTGCAAAACGGGACGCGAATCAGTAAGTGCAAAAAGTGGATTGTCACTATGCTAAACCTTCAGGCGCGTATAAAATCGAAATACAAGGATAAATAAATATAGCACATCGCACATAAACTGATAAAAACCACCGCTATCTTGCTACACTTAACGTGACCATCACAAGAGGGACAAAAAATTGTGCGGATCTAAATTTATCAAAAAACGTAAAGCAAAAGGAATTTTAAAACGTGTTAAAAAAATAATGTTGCTAACGCAAAAATGCGATCATCGCAACCAGATCGAACTAAACACAAATGTCACGCTTCATGCACACAAATATGCAAACAGCGTATCGACACGATTCGATCCGAACAATCTAAATAAAATATTAATTTTATATATATATATATATATATATATATATATATATATATATATATATATATATATATATATATATATATGCAATTGAAACAGTAGCATATTGGCAATTGAAAAATGTAGCGGCGGATCATCATTAATTCGTACATGTATATGTTAGGAGCTACCTGAAACAGTGACACATTCATCAAAATACTGCGTACAAAAACGGTGATGTGGTGGTGTTATTAAAGCGTCGCAGCTTTTTTCTATTTTCTCCGGTCCTCTTTTACATATGCTAACATGGGTATATATAGGTATCAAATAAGGTTATTATTTTTTAAAATGTCAATAATATCCTTAACATCCATTTTAAAGTCCAAATAACTAATATTAATTAAAATTAAATAAAATTTAAACAAATAAGATAATTAAAATAAACTTAAAATAAAAAACTAATAGTTTTATTTATTTATTCTAAATACTTAGATAAAAATTGTAAAAATAAACGGACTTCAAATAAATAAAAGCCGGGCACAAAAGTGTTCAAAAAATAAATCGAGTGCACCAAAATAATTAGCGCGAAATAAACGACTCGGAAAAATACAACATTTGGTCAGATTTTAAAATAAATTTTGACCCGTTAAAAGGCTCAGACTGATCAAAACGCGACGAAAACTGGTCGAAAAAATTAAAACGAACACGTCAGGTTAAACTACGTGAAACATTGATTAATATAATTGACGTCTGCAAGCTCGATTTTTGAAATTTTTCGTCCACTTATTTTACGCACAATTGAGATTCAGTTTGACCGGTCTGTCTGTAAATCCAAGAAATTATTTTGGGTGACATTTTAGGCACTATGCGAGATTAAATGCATGCTATGTTACGAAAAGTAAAAATAAAGTCAGATGCATGAAAAATTTAAAATACCCGGACAAAATTGGGGTATGACAGATGCCCCTATTTAATTAACTTGAACCAAAAGGTATGACTGATAACGGTCTTCATACATTCGTGGTGGAAGATGATTAAATACGAAAAGACCTCGAATTTTGTCTAAGAAGGAAAGTGTGATGAGTTTTAAAAGAAATCAGTTCAATGTCAACCCTCGAGTGGACACTGAATAAACTCGCAATGACAAAAGTTAATGACACCAAAAGGGTGACGATAAACTCAAAACTACAAAGACCGCTGACACCAAAAGGATATCAGTAAGATCAACCCAGCTGGCTATCACCAAAAGGATGATAGTAGGTTCACCATGATTTCAAGAATTGCCAACATCGAAAAGACGATGGTTAAATCAAACTTTAACGAACGTCATCACCAAAAGGGTGATGATTAGGCATTAAGACTGAGGTCAATATCACCAAAAGGATGATAGTAAGACCAACAAACTCTAAGATTGCCATTACCAAAAGAATAACAACCATCACTAAAAGGATGATGAGTAAATCAAAACTCAGAGATCATTATCACCAAAAGGATGATAGGATAACAATGAAGTTTGCTATTACCAAAAGGATAACAACCATCAATTCAAAAAGCTTGTTAACACTGAAAAGATGATAGTTAACTCAACGTCTTCAATGATTGCCATCACCAAAAGGATGAAGGTTAAATCAGACTGACAAAGATCGCCATCACCAAAAGGATGATGGTTAAATCACAAATGAATCTTGTGTAACATCAAAAGGATGACAGTAGGGTCACAATTTGCAAAGATCGCCATTGACAAATGGAAAATGGTGGGATTATAACTGCAAAGAACGACGACACCAAAAGGATGACAGTTTTATCACCAAAAGGATGATAGTGAACACACCCAACTTGTTATCACCAAAAAGGATGATAGTAAGTGCACACTCTTCAAAGATTATCGACACCAATAGGATGAAGGTAACAACACCATTTGCTATCACCAAAAGGATGATAGTAAATACACAACTGTGATGATCACCAACATCAAAAGGATGAAGGTATTAACATAATTTGCTATCACCAAAAGGACGATAGTAAATACATAACTCTAAAGATCACCAACACGGAAAGGATGAAGGTAACAACACAATCCGCTATCACCAAAAGGATGATAGTAAATTCCCAACTTTAAAGATCAACGACGTCAAAAGGATGAAGAAAACAATACAATTCGCTATCACCAAAAGGATAATAGTAAACACACACTACTCGCTATCACCAAAAGGATGACAGCAAGTTCCTAATTTTCAAAAATTACCAACATCAAAAGGATGAGGGTAACAACATAAGTCGCTATCACCAAAAGGATGATGGTAATGACACAATTTGCTATCACCAAAAGGATGATAATAAATTCCCAACTTTAATGATTAGCGACATCAAAAGGATGAAGTTAATAACACAATTCGCTATCACCAAAAGGATGATAGTAAATTCCCAACACCAAAAGGATGAAGGTAAGAAGATTAAACAACCAAACTGGATATCACCATAAGGATGATAGTAGACGCACGACTCAAATGATCACCATCACCAAAAGGATGAAGGTAAAACAAAAACAACAAGCTTGCTATCGCCAAAAGAATGGTAGTAGGCATATAATTTCCATGACCGCCCTCATCGAAAGATGAAAGTAAGGTCGACAAAGCTTGGTATCACCAAAAAGATGATAACAAACACATAATTTAATGACCATTATCACCAAAAGGGTGAAAATGAAATCAAAATAAAAAATCTCACTATCACCAAAAGGATGGCAATAAGATTGACTTAGGGAGATCAACAAAAGGTTGAAGAAAAATAATTCATCAAGGAAAGCCATCCTTATCAACAAAAGGTTGAAAGGAATCAACTCAACAGGGAACGCGCGATGAACAATGCCTGATAAGAACTTTGATTGGAGGAATACCAATGAATGATCTGGTCTGAAGAGAACAACTTCATCAATAAAAGGTTGAAGAGAATAACTCCATGGAGAACGCCCACTGGCTTAGCTGAGGATTATCTTAGAATCTCATGATTGATCCTGGATCCTGACTTATGCATGCATGCATGTTTAATTTTATGAAAAGTATTTCGTATCGGATGGAAATACGATGCAATTGCTGATACACTGAGATGCATATAGGAATGCAAATGTTGGGGATGTATATAAATTTTGGTCATGTATGCAATGATGCTTATGATGCGTATAATGCATATGATGTTTGAATGCAGATAGGTGATTAGATATGTTGGGGTTGACTCCCCGACACCCGATCTCTGATGATGCTACGATCAAAGAATGGAACCAGATGCTCTGGCTTTCCAAGTTTGATCACTTGTTGACAAGTTGTGTTCGTTCCTGAGAGAATCATAACTCTCATGCACGAGGATCAGGGTGGCCTGAAAATGAGAGTAGCGACGTAATCAATGCCTGAAGATCACGGTTTTGCTCTACCATTAATGGTTGCTAGTGTCTGGTAATGTCTGCTTGTCCCACTTGAGAGTACCGAGAGGACATGCCCCTTGCAACTTGTTCTGCCCCAGTCTGTTGGGCTCTTGAAAGAATTCTGCTGGGGAACTTTGAGAGTTACCACGACATGATTTGCCCCAGTATCTGAATGTGGTAGGAGTCTGCCCCTGATTGAGCCTTTGAGATAATTTTCCCCTGATTGACCGATTCTTGCGATGGTCTAATCTTTAGAAGTTGAGCTTTGATGAACATCTAAGACGACTTTCCCTTGATTGAGCTCTTGAGGTAGTCTTGATTTGTGTCGGCATCAACGAAAGTTCGAGTTCCTCTTTAATTGCCCCTTGTTGGAATCTCATTGATGCCAAGTACTGATTTGCAGTTAAAAATTGCTCATTCAAAAATGGTAATTTTAATGCGACGCTCATGCAAGTTTTGAAAAAATCATTTATTAGAATGATGTGGAAGTGTGTGGCGAATTGACCATTGGCCCAAACGCAGTGCTGATTTAGCTGGTGTATGAAAGATAAATCGAGAATATGACAACAAAGTAGAGGATTAGCAAATCTCTAGGAGTCAGTTTACGCAACCTTGCCGTAATATGCTTTCAAAATAAATCTTTCCTTAATTAGGTCTTTTGAGGGTTGTAACGTGGCTTGGTTTGCGGTTATTGAAACAAAGGATATAAGGCTCAAAATTTGATTTGTACCCACCCCTTCTTCGTGATGATCTCCAGTCCTACGTTCAGTTAATTCAACACACATTCGTCTTCCAAAAGGAATTTGACGGTGTAAGAGTGATGATGATGATTCAAGATTCGCTTAAAATGGCAGTCTCCTTATTTTGTGTTTTTGGAGGTCAGTAACCATTTTGATTTTGGATATGGTGGTCACTGAATCTTTTTTTGTTTTTGCTGAGGATTTGAGGACCTTTTTTGATTTTTCTTTCGATCCCTAACTTTTGCATGAACTGATTTTGCTTTTCGAGTCCATTGGGATTGCCTTGATTTTTTCCTGTCTCCCTTTGAGGTGTTCGACTTAGCAGGATTTTTGATTTTGATTTTTTTTTTATTTTGCTGAAGGATTGTGACTGCCAACTCATTGGTCATTCAAGAAAAATTATTAGGTGGTTGATCCCTAGATGGGATGTGTTCATCTTGTAATTCGAATGTGCGGTTAGATTAACTAAACACTACCCTGCCCCAGGTTAAGCGTAAGGTTTTATAGATCTGAAAGAAATTCCTACTTTTAGGCTCGAAGTGTTTAACTAGGGACTAACTCCTTATTTCTCCAGTGTTTAGGGATTTGAAACAATGCCTGTACATCATTAGCGGGTCTTATCCAAAAGCATACCACAACAGTTATGGGTATTTCGTTTTCATCGTCCTCCTTCCAATCTTTGCTAAAACAACAGTTTGATAAAGAAAGTGAAGTGGGGGAATATATATTGTTTTGTGTATTTTGTGATAATATGAAAAAAATGAGTGAATACGAAAAGACTAATTCAAAATGTGCATAATCATTTCATTAATAAAACCAAATACAAATAACAATGTTTAAGGCAAACAAGTACTTAGACAAACAAGAACAAAATACAAGAATGCAAAAAATGGAAACATGGCACAATAACTGTTTTCTTCGGGGAAAATGGTCTTCCTTTCTTGACTTGAACTAAACTAGTGGCAGCAAGGGATTGGTTGTGACATTTGGAGTCCTCTGTGTGAATGTGAGGATCTTCGACTCAATCAGGTCTTAAACTTTGTGCTTGAGGGCTCTATAGTTCTCAATTGTGTGCCTTGGAGCGCCCTTATGATACTTGCAGTGAACATTAACATCATAATCTAGAGGAATGACAGTTGGCGGAGCTAGGTCTCTCGGGGTAATCGCCCCATCTTTCAGCAGTTGAGAAAAGACCTGAGCATATGACAGGTAAACGATCAAAGTTTCTTTGTGGCCTCCTCATCCTTTGTTGATTAGGTTGACGCTGCTGTGGAGCTTGTTGTTGAGGTATCTGAGTAGGGATCTGAGCTTGAACAGCTAATTGATAAGGCATTTGAGGATATTGGGCAGCAACAACATACTAATACTGGAAGTGTCGCGGTGAGAATTAAATATCAAGCTATTGATTAACTTGAATCGCAAATCATTATTCACCACCGGTCTTTGATTTATCCAAGGGAAGGGAGAAAGATCGAATAACCCACAGTATGCAATGCAAATGCAAAGCTAAGAGTCTAAGGTTCGGGGGTTGGTTATACATAGGGAAGGTATTAGTATCCTAGATATCTGTAGTATCCTACATGAACCTCTTATTTTTTGTTACTTGCTAATCGTTGTCTGTTTCTAAGGGTTTAAAGGATAGGAAGACCTAAAATTCTATTCCTTAGTGTACTCGACAAGATATCGTATCTTGTGCCTACATATCCTGTTAGGAGTGGAATCAGAGCACTTGTAGTTCCTCTCTGAGGGGTCTACCGAGGTTTGTTTGAAAAGTCTAGGAGAAAAGATGAGTCGTCATCTTAAGAAGAGTGTTTTAGACCACCACAGTTTTGAGAATGGATCTTTGCTTCATCTTAGGAGAAGGGCTCCAACTCGGATATAAAATCGACGAGTATGCCTCATACCTCTCCTAAGTGGAAAAGGAATCCACATCTTGTTTGTATTGTGGGGTATGAGATTGTATATCTCTTCTTTGAGATGATTCACATCTAATTCTCTTGTGGGGAGAATTAGGTGAGCTAAAGTTTGATTGTCTAATTAGATCTTAAGGGAGACTAACTTAGGAAAATCTATCCTAAAGTTGTCTAAGAAATGCTTATCTTAAAAGGGTACCTACAACCACTAAGGGGAGGATGAAATGCAGATAAAATGCACCATGCACGACACGTGATTATCATGCATGAGATTTTCCCTTGGATATATGCAAGTAGATACATGATTAGAGTATAAATAAAATATTAAACATAAAGTCATGATAAAACATGCAATATAATGTTCGACCAAGTCATCACATCATGAATACGCATCATGTCAAGAACATATAAAAATGAGAATGCACAAGCATATAAAGGAGTGGAATCAACCTAATATAGGACTAAGGCTCTTGAGGAACTAAAGGCGACTATCAATCCTAAATCGATACAAACGTCTAATTAAATATAATATACTTACAAACAAGATTTGAAAGAAGAAAAAGATAATTATAGACGATTAAATTTTAAAATGTAAATATAGTTCAATTTTAAATTTATTTGGTACTTAATAAAAATTAAGAATCAAATTTATTTTTTATGAAATAATTTGAATGGACTAAATACCTTTAATTAATTAAAAAAAAATTATTTTATAAAGAAAGTTAGGTTTATTACTTAAAAAAATTATTCCTAAAAACAAGTTTTATTTTATTTATTAAAACAAGGGGTCATATTTATTATTATAAAAAAGAAATTATATTTATTTTAAAAAAGGTTTTATTTTTATTATTTTAAAAAAAGCTTATTAAATCATATTTTATTATTTTAAGAAAAGTTATATTTTATTATATAAAAAAAATTTATATTTTAATATGAAAGAAGTGATATTTTAAATATAAAAGAAGTTATATTTTACTATAAAAAAGGTTATATTTTTATTAAAAAAAGTTTTATTTTAATATATATAAAAAATGTTATGTTCTAATATATAAAAAAAGTTAACAGTGATAAAAAAAAGGAGGAGGAGTCCATCATGGACCCTTCTGATCAAAATTAACACAACTGCCTGATCAGATGAATTAGAAAAATGACCTACATCAATGACCTTGGATCGAGGGTGCACGGTATGAAAGATGGACGCGCACGTGGGATTATTGAAACATAAACCCAGAAAATAAAAAAACAACACATCGCTTCTCTCTCTCTCTCGCTCTCTCTCTCTCTCGTTCAAGTCCCTTTCCTTCTCAACACAAATCTCTCGCCGGAAATGCGCAGCCTCCGCCGCACCGCCATGACCTCATCTTCTCCTCTAAAACGACCAACGTCCCTCCCCTCTCCTCTAATTCCTCACCCAAAACTCAAATCGGCGCAGATTACCACACTAACCCTAAGTACTAAAACGAGGGCCAAACCTAAATCGAAAGTGTTACCAACAAATCGATAGACATCACCAAGAAAGCAAGCAAAATCATGGATATTGGTACAAGCCGAAACAAAGCAAGAGGAAAAAGATGAAGACTCTGGTCGGAGCAAGTCCGACGTTTATCTCCGGTGTAACTCCGCCGGCGCTCCTGAGACGAAGATAAGTGTCTTTTCTCCTTAATTGGCCTTGCGTTTTCTTGATGTCTTCCTATGTCTCGGTTTCTGCTTCTCGTGTGGTGTATGACCGTGTGCAAATTCTTTCTGCAATGTGTATGAGATTTATGATCACCACTGCCTATGTCTCCTATCTGAATCGTGTGTATTTTGATGTGGGAGTTTTGGTGTCTGACTTTAGTGTGTATGTGATGGTTCTTTTTTGAGCGTGCTACTTGTTGCTTTGTTACATGATGATTCTTTTTCTTCTTGAGTGCTTCTCTATATTGATGCGTGGTCATTGATGCGTGCTTCTCTATTTTGTTCTCTATAATGACCGTCATTCTATCGCCATTCTCCCCTAATGTACGCTGCTTTTTATAGGCATATAAACATTGATTTCCTGATTTTTGAATTGAATATACTGCTGATTATTGTCGTTGTGGTTTTGGAAAGATTATGAAGACTGTTTGGATCATATTTTCTCTCTTTTGGAAAGTTTTCGAATCTTTTCTAAAGCATGTTTGATATGTGTAAAAACTTTGGACGTCATTTCCACTTTTATTTGAACATGTTGGAAACTGGTTTAGGAAAGAGAACAATGACCATCGTGATACTCGATTCATGCTGATAAAAATCTGATTTGGAACATGTCATTCTTGTTTTGGAAATATGTGATTGTGAACTAATGACCATGACAAATGCTCTTGATTCAATGTCCTTTTGATAATTTTACTCTCATTCCTAAACACGTTGTGAACATGTCATTCATGTTGTGAACTATGGCGTGATGAAATAAACACGTTGTGAACTTGAAGCTCTAATTGCGGTTTACTCTAATGTCTTTTCTTTCCAGGTTCAAACATTCAAGCCAGTCCTATTCTTCTCAAATTCTTACTCAGATTACTTTGTGGCAGAAAAACAACACATGTGTTTCAAAAGGAAATTAATTGAATCATTGCGAAGAGTTGGACAAGAACCGGTTATAGGTCGGGTTGTGTTAGCTTCTTCAAATGGGATAGCAACAGGGCTACATCTAGCTTTCTCTCTAAGTTGGCGAACGAAGGTAAAATTAGTTTTCCTTATCGATTCCGTCGGGATTGAGATTAGTGACAAGAATTGTACACCTTTCATTCGTTCCAGGTATTCCAAAAGGAAGATCTCTCCCTATGGCAACGACAACAGTTTCAACATCACTTTACCATGTAAGCTTGGCTACTAGAACCAAGTTTGCCACAATGCCTAAGTTGTCATAGCTATCTTGACTCAAAGGAGACAACAAAATCGATTGTTTGTAGAGGAACAGAGCAGAAGCGGAAGAAAGGGGGAAGGTAAGAACAATTGCTTTAAACCTGATGATATTACTCCCGTCTTATTTCAAACATGTTTGAGCGTATCTTAATTGCTGTCTTTTTCGATTAAACTTGTGGGATGTAGAAACATATTGAGCTGATGGCATCTCAATGGGAGGGTTAGCCGGAGCTGAAAATGGAATACACATCATGCACATACTCGGAATATGACCAGGATTCGGTTTTCCAAAGTAGGGAAAAGGTTTCACATGTGGGTGAATGGAAACTGGAGCAGGGGGAATTTCTCTTGCTGATCTTGTGAGATAGCTGGTACGGCGTTCAACATACCTTACACGTGTGCTGAGCTGGCAGGAATAAATTTGTGTTGCACCTATAGGGAACCATTTGTATTTGGCCGAGACAACAGCGGAACAGGTTGAATTTCAGTTGCAGTATTGTAGCAAAATCAATCAGCCTTATGTATTCTTTTGTTCTCACTGTAAAACTTATATCGTATCATGATATGAGACAGTTGGACCACATAAATATGATATTGTGTTATAATAATTTAATCTTCATATATTATGGTTTCGATTTCGCTTAATGACTCCTCTTGTATTGAATTCTTTATGATAAGGTGAGGTTTTAGGTCCATGAAAGTTCTTATCAATAAAAGGTCCATCAGTTGGATTAAGAAAAAAAACTCCACTTGTAAACAAGCAACAAACACCTCTTTGGAGGCTTATAACCAACACGTGTTTTCAACCAATTTTTGGACAATCCTTCTTGTAATTGTCGCCAATGGAAAGCTTGCTATCTTGAACAATGGACTCAAACTTGAATTGGAACCTTGTAATAATTGTGAAACTCTTGTAGCCTTGCATTTTGTAAATTTCAATCCTTACACTTTGACATACTTTGAATAGATTTGGATAAAGCTCATTTTCCTTGACAAAGAATCACCTTTGAAAACTTGTGACCTTGAACTTTAGAATTAAACTTGATTAAAATCTCTTTGAAACTTCCATGATGAAACTTGAATCACCTCTTGCATCTTTGTACCAAAAATCTTTGAATTTGAGAATATGGCAACTTGAATAAATTCCAATTTGAATAAAGTTTGATGAACTTTGGTTACTTAAACCTTATGACAACGTGAATCTTCTCGTGACCATCACCAATAACTTGTATTCGACAAGAACTTGAATTTCGAGGAATCCCTATAAATGAGCCTTGTCACCTTAATCTTAATAACTCCACAAACCCATCCTTTGCACCATGACCTAATTTGGACTATTCTTAGTTGAAATAGTAATGAAGAACCAAACCTACACCCTAGCACTTGACCTTAAGATATCCCTTATGATCACTTTGAATTAGAATCCAAAAATAATCTCTCTGTAATGTTTGACTTTGAAAAAACCGCACCTGCACAAACTGGTTAGTGATAACAAACACGCCCACAAGACCACATGCCCTAAAGATGCTATGCAAAAAGAAAAGGGATCTTAGGGTCAAAAATTAGGGTGTGACAGATGCCCCTATTTAAGTCTCTTCTATCCGGAGATAGGGAGATTGAAATCTTCATCTCGGCGTGATAGTGTCACACCTCGAAAAAATCGCTTAATCGAAGACACGACCCTCGCGCGAAAGGCGCGGAAAACGGTTCGACAGAGTCGCCACCGAACTTTATTTATCCCAAAAAAGGGAAAGGAAAATATCGAGAAAACCTTTAAGGAAGGGTAAGAACATGGTCGTCGTAACCACATTCTGGGTTCGGGAGTCGGTTACGTGAGGGGAAGGTACGCGCACCCCCTCACATCCGTTGTACTCAACGGGAACCCCTTGATTTGAATCGCGATACTCGTTAGCTAAGCTTGTTTGTTTTCTTCTCAAAAATAAATGCGGTAAAGGAAGATAAATGGGAAAAGATGCTAAGGGAAATGGGATGGTTTAAGGATAGGGTGCTCGGCAAGATCGTCGCGACCTCGGGCCTACGTATGCTCATTCGGACGAGAATGAGAAATCAGAGCAAACGTAGTTCGACCACAGGGTAGGATAGGGGAAATGGAAGATAGAGGGAAGGTAGCTCGCCAAGATCATCGCAATCTTGTGCCTACGTATCTTTACTTGGACAAGAATAAAGAATCAGAGCGGTCGTAGTTCGTGGTACGCCCATGAAACAAGGGAGTTGGTTAATTTTTAAAAGAGGCGTCAATTGCCCACACACGAGTAAGAGAACTCGCACCCAAACAATCGAAGAGAGATCAAAGACTTGAACCCCCATTTTTCACCTTAAAAAAATTACGATAGTTGTTAGTCGTTTTTGAGTTTTATTATGAAAATCCGCTTGACGTTGGATCAAGGGTTTATTGTATACGCTTGGTTATTTTGAAAAGGATTTGATTTGTTAAAAGAAGAGGCGTCAATTGCTCACACACGAGTAAGAGAACTCGCACCCAAACAATCGAAGGGAGATCAAAGACTTGAACCCCCATTTTTTACCTTAAAAGAGTTGCGATAATTGTTAGTTGTTTTTGAAGTTTGATTATGAAAATCCACTTGACGTTGGATCAAGGTTTATTGTATGAAAAGAGTTTGGTTTGAAAGAAGGATTTGGTTAGAGGTTGATTTGAAAATGGGCTCGACGACGAATCGAGAGTTTGGTTGAAAAGGGGTTTGTTTGAAAATGGGCTCGACGACGAATCGAGAGTTTGGTTGAAAAGGGTTTGTTTGAAAATGGCTCGACGACAAATCGAGGATTAGTTTGAATATGGGTTTATTTGAAAATGGCTCGACGACGAATCGAGGATTAGTTTGAAAATGGGTTTGTTTGAAAATGGCTCGACGACGAATCGAGAATTAGTTTGAAAATGGGTTGCCTATGCTAGTCCCTAGGGGTGCTCCTAGTAAACAAACCACAATCAAAAGAAAACTAAATGCATACATCGGAATGGGAGAGGGGTACAAGTAAAGTACAAGGGATGACATGAAATAAAGAGTCTCATTGTAAGGTAGCCCAAGAGAAAGCCGTGTGTGTGCAAGGTGTCCTAAACTAAGCCTTGAACCAAATTTTCAAGCGAAGTGTAGTAACCAACAGTCCATCAAATTATTGTTTTAGGGTTTCGATATTTTTAGTGTGTATTAATTAAAATGTGAACAAATGAAAAGGTTATATAAATATGAATATGGATATGAACAATATGATAAGAATATGAATAATATAATCGAGATAATATGAACAACGTATAGTATTGACATAAAATAAGATTGGTCTCGTCTTAATCGGAATTTAATCGAGAAATCGATAATCAACGATATTTGACTTTCATGGACCAAAAATGACAATAAAAGAATATAAATCGAAATAGACATAAAAATCGAAAAAACTAAGAAAGGTCTCATCTTTACTAAGATTTTAAATCGAAAAATCGATAATCTTTTGTATTTGGTTTTCATTGACCCAAAAATGAATAAAAATGAAATAAAAATAATAGAAATGAAATAAAATCGAAAATGACAAGAAAAATAAAATAAAGGTCTCACCTTTATCAAGATTTTAAATCAAAAATCGATAAATCTTTGATGTTTGGTTTTCATTGACCCAAAATGAGTGATAAAAACAAATAAATCGGAAAGAAAATAAATAAATGGTAGGCCTCATATAAATCAAGATTTGGAACCGATTTTAAAAAAAATCAACCAATCATCAAGATTATTTTTATATCATTGGCCCAAAAGAGAATTGAAAAATAAAGTCAAAGTGAAATCAAAATAAACAAAAAACAACATGAATAAAAGATTAAAGGTTAGATTTGCATAAGAACCTCTTACAAAATAAATATATATAAAGACAAAACCAAAAAAAAAAAAAAACTCATTTCATTGTCCACATCCATTATCCACTTTTCACAAATAAAGCTCAAATCCATTTGTTTCGAACCATAATCCAAATATCCATTACATCCACTTTTCATTCCAAAAATCCATACATCCATTTACATACAAAAATGTTCCAAAAAATGGAGGCCACATTAGTTCACAAGCCCATATTCACACTGCAAAAATAAAATACAAGGTCCATTTATAAAGAGAACCAATTAAGATCAAAAATGCAAAAAATTATTATTACAAAAGGCTATGATACAAAGTCCATGTGAAGTCAAAATTACAACAATGAAATTCAAAAAAATAAAATAAAATAAAAGAGAGCTACACAATACACTTGTTGCAAGACCACTTTCCACGTCCAACATTCCAAGCATCTTCAATTAGTCACCAGCAGCCTCCAAGTCGTACACCATTTCTTGCTAAGCCATCTCAAAGCCAAAGCTGACCCCACTATGCACCTTGTTAACCTGCACATGACCTGCACACAAAGTTAACAGCTGCACATGAAAACTAATTCCCACCACACCAAATTGATAACCTGTAGAATATGCCTTGACCCCACCAAGCCATCACGTACAACTCCCCAATACATCACACCTTCGGCCACGACTTGCCCACCACCCTGCAACATTTGGAATAAATTTGTAAAAACAATTCATACCAGCAACACATGATAGTAATCTCCATCAATTACCAAACTGTACAGCAACCACACACCACAAATCATGAGCCATCAACGTTGCCAAACATGATTTACACAGCATACAATCCACCTGCAGAAACGAAAAATCAAGTCACAAATTAAAAAATAACACATTCAGCAACAACAATTCACTCACGTACCAAGTCATCAATTCGGTCCGTACAACACTACAACAAACAAAATTCCAAAACGAAAACACTACGTACATAACACCAAAACGATTCGCGCACCCTGTACCTGTACGACGATATTCCAAAACGACCTCAAATTCATCAAACGACACAAATGATTTCAATCTCTCCACTCCTATAAAGCAGACACTCTTCTTCACTCTTAAAGGGAGCCCTAGCCGCAAATCATACTCCAACCTCAACCTCAAATCTGAAAATCTTCTAACCTCAATCAACAACAAACAACCCCACACCACCATAAATCTCCATCATTAACCCAAACAACAACAATTTTCGTTTCTTTTCTTTAACCTTCAAACACTCCTTCCCCAATATTCATATTCCTTCGCAACCCAACCGTTTTTCCACAAATCTACCATGAACCATGTAATACCCCGGAAATTTATAAACGCTCGAGTTAATATTATTATGATCAACTGGGTTCCGGAGTACTCTGAGTAATTATTTGATAAAATAATTAGAGTAAACTGACGAACTCAGAGTCGATTAAATTAATAGTATTTAACGTTGAGTTTTTATAATTTGATGTATTTGAGCTAATTTGATGTATTTGAGCTAATTTTGAACAAAAAAGAGAGTGAGAAGAAATAGAAGAAGAGAAAGTTCAATCACACCCATTCACAAATCCAACCCAGTACCCAAAACTGAAACCCAAATCGTGCTCACAAACCAGAAAATTAGAAAAAGAAGAAGAAGGAGACGAAACAGAACCAAAAGGGAAACAACTCGATCGAAGCCGAAATCACAAATTTGGAAAAGGTAATCGCGTGAGAAACCTAAATCGCAGAGACGAAGAGAGCGAGATCAGACGAAGAAGGTTGGAATAAGATGAACACTGTGTTGACTCGTATTCTTCTTCATTTTCTTCGTTTTGTTTTTAAGAATGAAGGTTGATGTTCAGTCATGTTTGGTTTTTTTCTTTTTTATAATTTAATGTTGTTGCTGTTTTGTTTTCTAGCCCACGATGGTTTTTTATTCACATCCACCTCTTGTTTTTTGTCCGCAATGTGTTTTGGAGGATTGGGTGATGGGCCTTAAGCCCAAGTGATCCCATATCCTTATAAACCCCTGGCTTATTTGTTTCCCTTCCCCATTTTCTTTCACGTGTTCTTATTTATTTTCCTATTTTTTTCTTTGATTTGTCTTTATATATATTTATTTTGTAAGAGGTTCTTATGCGAATCAAACCTTTAATCTTTTATTCATGTTGTTTTTTTCTTTATTTTGATTTCACTTTGACTTTATTTTTCAATTCTCTTTTGGGCCAATGATATAAAAATAATCTTGATGATTGATTGATTTTTTTTTAAAATCGGTTCCAAATCTTGATTTATATGAGGCCTACCATTTATTTATTTTCTTTCCGATTTATTTGTTTTTATCACTCATTTTGGGTCAATGAAAACCAAACATCAAAGATTTATCGATTTTCGATTTAAAATCTTAATAAAGGTGAGACCTTTATTTTTTTTCTTGTCATTTTCGATTTTATTTCATTTCTATTATTTTTATTTCATTTTTATTCATTTTTGGGTCAATGAAAACCAAATACAAAAGATTATCGATTTTTCGATTTAAAATCTTAGTAAAGATGAGACCTTTCTTAGTTTTTCTGATTTTTATGTCTATTTCGATTTATATTCTTTTATTGTCATTTTTGGTCCATGAAAGTCAAATATTGTTGATTATCGATTTCTCGATTAAATTCCGATTAAGACGAGACCAATCTTATTTTATGTCAATACTATACCTTGTTCATATTATCTCGAATATATTATTCATATTCTTATCATATTGTTCATATCCATATTCATATTTATCTAACCTTTTCATTTGTTCACATTTTAATTAATACACACTAAAAATATCGAAACCCTAAAACAATAATTTGATGGACTGTTGGTTACTACACTTTGCTTGGAGATTTGGTTCAAGGCTTAGTTTAGGACACCTTGCACACACACGGCTTTCTTTTGGGCTACCTTACAATGAGACCCTTTATTTCATGTCATCCCTTGTACTTTACATGTACCCATCTCCCATTCTGATGTATGCATTTAGTTTTCTTTTGATTGTGGTTTGTTTACTAGGAGCACCCCTAGGGACTAGCATAGGCAACCCATTTTCAAACTAATTCTCGATTCGTCGTCGAGCCATTTTCAAACAAACCCATTTTCAAACTAATCCTCGATTCGTCGTCGAGCCATTTTCAAACAAACCCATGTTCAAACTAATCCTCGATTCGTCGTCGAGCCATTTTCAAACAAACCCTTTTCAACCAAACTCTCGATTCGTCGTCGATCCCATTTTCAAACAAACCCCTTTTCAACCAAACTCGATTCGTCGTCGAGCCCATTTTCAAACAAACCCCTTTTCAACCAAACTCTCAATTCGCCGTCGAGCCTATTTTCAAATCAACCTCTAACCAAATCCTTCTTTTAAACCAAACTCTTTTCATACAATAAACCCTTGATCCAACGTCAAGCGGATCTTCATAATCAAACTTCAAAAACAACTAACAACTATCGCAACTCTTTTAAGGTGAAAAATGGGGGTTCAAGTCTTTGATCTCCCTTTGATTGTTTGGGTGCGAGTTCTCTTACTCGTGTGTGAGCAATTGACGCCTCTTCTTTTAACAAATCAAATCCTTTTCAAAATAACCAAGCGCATACAATAAACCCTTTATCCAACGTCAAGTGGATTTTCATAATAAAACTAAAAAACGACTAACAACTATCGTAATTTTTTTAAGGTGAAAAATGGGGGTTCAAGTCTTTGATCTCTCTTCGATTGTTTGGGTGCGAGTTCTCTTACTCGTGTGTGGGCAATTGACGCCTCTTTTAAAAATCAACCAACTCCCTTGTTTCGTGGGCGTACCACGAACTACGACCACTCTGATTCTTTATTCTCGTCCGAGTAAAGATACGTAGGCACAAGATTGCGATGATCTTGGCGAGCTACCTTCCCTCTATCTTCCATTTCCCCTATCCTACCCCGTGGTCGAACTACGTTTGCTCTGATTTCTCATTCTCGTCCGAATGAGCATACGTAGGCCCGAGGTCGTGACGATCTTGCCGAGCACCCTATCCTTAAACCACCCCATTTCCCTTAGCATCTTTTCCCATTTATCTTATCTTTTCGCATTTATTTTTAAGAAGAAAACAAATAAGCTTAGCTAACGAGTATCGCGATTCAAATCAAGAGGTTCCCGTTGAGTACAACGGACGTGAGGGGGTGCGCGTACCTTCCCCTCACGTAACCGACTCCCGAACCCAGAATGTGGTTACGACGACCTTGTTCTTACCCCTCCTTAAAGGTTTTCTCTATATTTTCCTTTCCCTTTTTTGGGATAAATAAAGTTCGGTGGCGACTCTGTCGTACCATTTTCCGCGCCTTTCGCGCGAGGGTCGTGTCTTTGATTAAGCAATTTTTTTCGAGGTGCGACAGCTGGCGACTCTGCTGGGGAACCTGTTGCTCCATGCAAGAGAGAGTCGAGCCTATCTTGATTCGAATCGCTAGCTCTTTAGCTTTGTTTACCTTTTTCTTCTCGTTCGCTTATTTACTTGCTTTCCTATTTCCTTATTTGTGTTACCTTTTGTAACATTGTTGGGTTGTTCTGATATTGGGAACTTGGTGAGATGGCTCTACACCCGAGTCGAGAAAAACCCTAGGATTAGGATGGTGGTTGTGTAGTGTAGGCTTGCGTGGTCTCTTCCACGTGAGTTGAAGCGAAAACCACCGCTTGGAGTAGATTCCCTTGGAGATATTATTGTTGTGGTGAATCTTTGCCATGGTGGTAATACTTTCGAGGTGGGTCGTTGATCCCAAGGACCATTAACCCATTTACCCATGGTGGTTGGTAGCGTTAATTCTATGTGAGTTAATGTGAATGCCCCAATCAGATGAGATCCCTCGAACGTATTACTTCCTGACAGTAATATTTTCGACCTCGATCTAGGATTCTGAGAACCCTATTTAGAACCCGTGTGTCGATGGTTGTGTAGTGGGTGCCTCCGAGGAATCTTTCTCGTGGGGAAGAAACGAAGACCTCACCTAGATGAGATTATTTTGAGAATATTATAATCAGATGTCTCTTCGTCTTGGTTATAATGTGTCAAAATATATCCGTAACTCTAGGCACCTACCCGTCTTAGAAACCTACCCGTGGGCTTTCGTGATCCTAGTTGTGGTTCTTAACCCGTTCCTCCAGCCAACCTTCAGAACTGTTTGAAGCTGTTTGATTCTGCGATCCTGGATCTTGCATCTTGCATTGCATCTCATGTCGTTGCATTGCATTTCATCTGTTTTGCATCTTGCATTTCATTTCAACCTCAGAATCTCACTTCAACTTCCTTCCTTCTCCAGTAAACCAAGATGATTCCTCGACACCGGTATGCAACTCGAGCCAATACTAGACGAATAATGGAGCAGATTCAACAAGAGCAAGCCGCCTTCAGAGAAGAGTTGGACTCTATCAAAGGAAAGATCGATCAGATTCTCGAAGCCATCATGATGGCCAAAAAGGAGGAAGAATTGCGTGAAGCTGCTGCTGCCAACAACACTGTGCCTATTCAAGCATCAACCTCAAGGCTCTCTGTTCCTATTCCTAACCCCATCACTTATGGGATACCAATGGATTTCCCTCCTGCCACATCTCAACCACTTCCAACATCTGGAGTTACTGTTAGTACCATTCCGCAAGCCCAACCTTTTGTCACTCAGATTCCTATTCCTCATGCTGAAGAGAATCAGATAGATCAGTATGATGAGGTACAGAACTACCATGCTGCTATCCCAATTGTCAATCCTACTGCTGCTCAGGATTCTGAAGCTATCAAGATGTGTCGTGATCTAGCTGAGAAACTCCGAGTCATGGAGGGACGCAACTCAACTTCTTTGAATGCTCTGGATATGTGCTTAGTGCCAGATGTCGTCATTCCTCCCAAATTTAAGGTGCAAGAATTCCCAAAGTACAAAGGTCTCAGTTGTCCTCACATCCATCTGAAGACGTACTGCCGCAAGATGGTTGGCTATGCCAAAGACGAAAAGCTGATGGTCCATTGCTTCCAAGAAAGTTTGTCTGGTGCATCTCTTGAGTGGTATATGCAGCTAGAGCGTAGCAATGTGCGCACTTGGGATGATCTAGCTGTGCATTTGTCAAGCAATACAAGTACAACACTGACCTTGCTCTGAATTGTACTCAACTTCAGAGTATGGCTCAAAAGGGCAACGAACCCTTTAAGGAGTACGCACAACGCTGGAGAGAGCTTGCTGCAAGAGTGCATCCACCTCTGGTTGACCGCGAACTGATTGACATCTTCATGGGTACTTTGCAAGGCCAATACTACGAGAAGCTGATTGGTAATGTTTCTGCTGGATTCTCTGATTTGGTAATTATCGGTGAGAGAATTGAAGAAGGTCTGAAAAGTGGAAAGATCCAAGGAGGTTCTAGCAGTCAGTCTACAGCCAAGAAGCCCTTCAATGGATACAAAAAGAAAGAGGGCGAAACAAATGCTGTCTCTGCTCAGAAAGGGCAAGCTCAACAAGCTCCCCCTCCAATGCCTTTTCAAATGCCATACTTCCAGTATCCGTATATTGCTGCTGCGTAATACGCTCTAATGCCTTATCAGCCAACAGTTCAAGCTGTTCAAGCTCCAATGCCTCAGCAGCAGGTTCCTCAGCTACAGTCATACAACCAGCAAGGGTATCAGTATCCTCCTCAACATCAACAACAGAGAGCTGCTCAACAACGTCAGCCTAATCAACAAAGGACAAGGAGGTCTGATAGAGACTTTGATCGTCTGCCAACATCATATGCTCAGATCTTTGCTTAATTAATGGAGAAGAAGGCAATCGCTCTGAGGGGCCTAGCTCCTCCAACTGTCATTCCCCCAGATTATGATGCTAATGCTCATTGCGAGTTTCATAAGGGTGCTCCAGGGCATACGATCGAGGACTGTGCTTTCAAACACAAGGTGCAAGACATGATTGACTCAAAGTTTCTCACGTTCAATGGGAGGGCTCCAAACGTCATCAAAAACCCTCTGCCGCCGCCAAGCTAGTGCCAGCAGCAAGCCAAGTTAAATCAAGTCAAGTCAAGTCAAGTTTATTCCCTGAAGAAGGCAGTCATGTTGCCATCCCATCAGTTGCATTCTTGTATTTTCGTCTTTATTTGTTTAAGTACTGTATGTTTTGAACATTGCCATTTGTATTTGGTTTTCTTAATGTATTGACAATGCATGTTTTGAATCAGTTATGTCGTATTCACTCATTTTTTCTTTTACTGCAAATCACAGACACATTTATTTCCACTTCACTCTCTTTATCAACTGTTGCTTAGCAATGATTGGAGGGAGGATGATGAAAACGAAATACCCATAATTGCAAAATGTATGCTTTCGGATAGAATCACGCCGATGATGTACAGGCATTGTTTCAACCCCCAAACACCGGAGAAACAAGGAGTTAATCCCTAGTAAACCACTTCGAGCCTAGAAGTAGTAGTTTCCTTCGGATATTTAAACCCTTACACTCAACCTGGGGCAGGGTAGTGTTCAGTTAATCCAATTACGCACTCGAATCTCAAAGCAAAATTCCACAAGACATGACGGTTGTTTATCAATAATCATAACTTGGCAGTCACAATCATCCAACAAAATCAACCAAAAAAAAAAACAAAAAAATCAAAAGCCTGCTAAGTCGAGCACCTCAAAGGAGACTTAGGCAAAAATCAAGGCAATCCCGATGGACTCGAAAAGCGAAATCAGTCCATGCAAAAGTTAGGGATCAAAAATAATCAAAAGAGGCCCTCGAATCTTCAACAAAAACAAAATAAGACCCAGTGACCACCAAATCAAAACCAAAGGGTCACTAACATCCATCAAAAACAAAATAAAGGTGACTGTCATTTCAAGCATACCTTGAACCGTCAACCCTTTTGGAATACAAACATGTGCAGAATTAACTGAACGTAGAATTGGAGTTCAGCACGAAGAAGGGGTGGGTACAAATCATACTTTGAGCCTAATATCCTTTGTTTCATAAACCGTTAACCAGACCACGTTACAACCCTCAAAAGACCTAATTAAGGCGAGGTTTATTCTAAAAGCATACTATCACAAGGTTGCGTAAACTGACTCCCCATATTTGCTAATCTTCAGCATTGGTGTCATTCTCCTTGCTATATCTTTCACACCATCAAAATCAGCACACGTTTGGGCTAACGGTCCATTCGTCTCACTATCACGACACTCCAATAAACAATTCTTTTTCAAAACTTGCATGAGCATTGCATTAAGATTACCATTTATGAATATGCAATTCTAACTGCAAATCAGTGCTAGACATCAAAGCAATTCCAACAAGGGGCAATCAAATAGAGACTTGAACTTTCAATAGTGCTGACCCGAAGCAAGACTTCCTCAAACCCTCAGTCAGGGGCAAAACTTTCAACAGCTTGATCAGGGGCAAGCCATCTCAAAGCATATCAAAGTTCAGCGTTCAAAGGTCAAATCACTTCAGAATTAGTTAATCAGGGGCAGACCATTACCATTTTCAGACTGGGGCAAGACCCATTGCAGTAGGCAAATTCCTTATGTACATTCAACTTGGACAAGCATACCTTTCCAGACACTGTCAATCATCAAATGCAGAGCAAGAGCACGGTCTTCACGAGTCGATCACGTCGCTACGCTCAGTTTTAAGTTATCTTGATCATCAAGCACGAGTTGTGAAGTCATCTTCGTCTGCTTCAATCATGGCGTCTTCAACAAACTGAGTGTCGAGGAAATCAAATCCCTCCCACCGCCCAAAAGTCCAATCCTCATTGGTAACTACCAAAAGTCCACCATGCTCGCACCCTCTCCAAAACATATCCAATCACCCATCTGCAATCATATGCATCATACGCGTCATATGCATCACATTCATTATCATAAGCATCATGTGCATACCAAAAAACAAATCATACTTCCCCAGCATTTGCATCTCCGCGCGTCAGTATTTGCATCGCACATCATTACAAAATCAAGCATTCATATACGCATAGTCAAGATCCAGGATCGATCTCAAGATTTCAAGACGATCTTCAGCCCATCCAGGGGCATCTTCATCAAATCCGTGAGCGTTCCTCACGAAGTTGTTCAACCTTTTGTTAATCAAGCTCAAGACAACCTTCAGCCCAGGCAGGGGCATCTTCTTCAACTTCGTGGGCGTTCCTCATTGAGTCATTTCTTCAACCTTTTATTGATGTCTCCAGATAAGCTTCACTCATCATATCCCTAGCAAACTTGACCTTTTGTCAATTGCCTTACTATCATCCTTTTGGTGATAGCCAAACCCAGTCAACTCAACTCAACCTGCATCCTTTTGGTGTTGGTAACCCTCAAATCAGAAATTTCCTATCTTCCTTTTAGTGGTAGCCGTTCTTATTGTCAACTTAACCTTCATCCTTTTGGTGTCGGTCCTTGCAAGTAGGAAGTTCCTATCTTCCTTTTGGTGGTGGTAGCTTGTATTGACCCGTCATCCTTTTGGTGTCGCCGATCCGTAAACCCTTGGTCTGTGTGTCATCCTTTTGGTGAGTGACAACCTTTGTTATTGTTTTGCTTGCTATTATCCTTTTGGTAGTAGTAAGTTGTGTTCTCTATCATCCTTTTGGTGGTAGGTCTGTCATCCTTTTGGTGTCAGATAGCTGTGTGTGTGCCCTATTATCCTTTTGGTAATAGCAGGCTTTGACCTCATTTTCATTCTTTTGGTGGAAGGGTCCGTGTGTGTGTGTGCCCTATTATCCTTTTGGTAATAGCAGGCTGTGCGTGTGTGCCCTATTATCCTTTTGGTAATAGCAGGCTTTGACCTCATTTTCATCCTTTTGGTGGAAGGGTCCGTGTGTGTGTATGTGCCCTATTATCCTTTTGGTAATAGCAGGATGTGCGTGTGTGCCCTATTACCCTTTTGGTAATAGCAGGCTTTGACCTCATTTTCATCCTTTTGGTGGAAGGATCTCTGTGTGCGTGTATGCCCTATTATCCTTTTGGTAATAGCAGGCTTTGACCTCATTTTCATCCTTTTGGTGGAAGGGTCTGTGTGTGTGTGTGCCCTATTATCCTTTTGGTAATAGCAGGCTTTGACCTCATTTTCATCCTTTTGATGGAAGGGTCTGTGTGCGTGTGTGCCCTATTATTCTTTTGGTAATAGCAGGCTTTGACCTCATTTTCATCCTTTTGGTGGAAGGGTCTGTGTGTGTGTGCCCTATTATCCTTTTGGTAATAGTAGGTTGTGACCTCATTTTCATCCTTTTGGTGGAAGGGTCTGTGTGTGTGTGCCCTATTATCCTTTTGGTAATAGCAGGCTTGACCTCATTTTCATCCTTTTGGTGGAAGGGTCTGTGTGTGTGTGCCCTGTTATTCTTTTGGTAATAGCAGGCTTTGACCTTGTTTTCCATCCTTTTGGTGGAAGGGTCTGTGTGAGTGTGTGCCCTATTATCCTTTTGGTAATAGCAGACTTTGACCTCATTTTCATCCTTTTAGGTGGAAAGGTCTGTGTGCGTGTGTGCCCTATTATCCTTTTGGTAATAGCAGGCTTTGACCTCATTTTCATCCTTTTGGTGGGAGGGTCTGTGTGTGTGTGTGCCTTATTATCCTTTTGGTAATAGCAGGCTTTGACCTCATTTTCATCCTTTTGGTGGAAGGGTCTGTGTGCGTGTGTGCCCTATTATCCTTTTGGTAATAGCAGGCTTTGATCTCATTTTCATCCTTTTGGTGAAATCCTTTTGGTGATAGGGCTGTCGTCCTTTTGGCGTCAGATTTCATGTATTTCAACTGCCCAATCCCTTTTCTTTCTTTCAGACAAATTTGTGGTCATCTTTATATCTAATTGACTTATACCTCGATAGAACGAACACCGCAGCAGTTCATTTTACTCGGTTTAAGCCAATTAGATAGGGGCATTTCTCATACCCCAAATTTGTCCTACCTATATATAATTTCCATCTGTACCTCCATCAACTAACTCTTATTCAAAAATCCAAAAATATGCTGCTTATGCTCATAGTCCAAACTCAGGGTATCACAGGGTTGAGGTGTTGCAAGGTTCGTGTAAGGCAAGTTGTAAAGTCAGGGTTATCGAGACAATGACATAGTTTCAATTAATCATCTGATTTCAAGTCATCTGGCGCTCACTTAGTTCACAGTGGAAATTTTGGTTTTATTGGTATTTATGAGAGCTCACTGATTCAAAGCATTCACAATTCATGATTCATCCATTTCTCCATCATCCATTTCAAACCCATTTATTTTAACCTTTTTCTTTTTAAACCCTATCCAATTAAAAAAAAACTCATTTCATTATCCACATCCATTATCCACTTTTCATAAATAAAGCTTTAATCCATTTGTTTCGAACCATAATCCAAATATCCATTTCATCCACTTTTCATTCCAAAAATCCATACATCCATTTACATACAAAAATGTTCCAAAAAATGGAGGCCACATTAGTTCACAAGCCCATATTCACACTGCAAAAATAAAATACAAGGTCCATTTATAAAGAGAACCAATTATGATAAAAAATGCAAAAAATTATTATTACAAAAGGCTATGATACAAAGTCCATGTGAAGTCAAAATTACAACAATGAAATTAAAAAAAAAAAAAAAGAGAGCTACACGATACACTTGTTGCAAGACCACTTTCCACGTCCAACATTCCAAGCATCTTCAATTAGTCACCAGCTGCCTCCAAGTCGTACACCATTTCTTGCTAAGCCATCCCAAAGCCAAAGCTGACCCCACTATGCACCTTATTAACCTGCACATGACCTGTACACAAAGTTAATAGCTGCACATGAAAGCTAATTCCCACCACACCAAATCGAAAACCTGTAGAATATGCCTTGACCCCACCAAGCCATCACGTACAACTCCCCAATACATCACACCTTCGGCCACGACTTGCCCACCACCCTGCAGCATTTGGAATAAATTTGTAAAAACAATTCATACCAGTAACACATGATAGTAATCTCCATCAATTACCAAACTGTACAGCAACCACACACCACAAATAATGAGCCATCAACATTGCCAAACATGATTTACACAACATACAATCCACCTGCAGAAACGAAAAATCAAGTCACAAATTAAAAAACAACACATTCAGCAACAACAATTCACTCACGTACCAAGTCATCAATTCGGTCCGTACAACACTACAACAAACAAAATTCCAAAACGAAAACACTACATACACAACACCAAAACGATTCGTGCACCCTGTACCTGTACGACGATATTCCAAAACAACCTCAAATTCATCAAACGACACAAATGATTTCAATCTCTCTACTCCTATAAAGCAGACACTCTTCTTCACTCTTAAAGGGAGCCCTAGCCGCAAATCATACTCCAACCTTAACCTAAAATCTGAAAATCTTCTAACCTCAATCAACAACAAACAACCCCACACCACCATAAACCTCCATCATTAACCCAAACAACAACAATTTTCGTTTCTTTTCTTTAACCTTCAAACACTCCTTCCCCAATATTCATATTCCTTCGCAACCCAACCGTTTTTCCACAAATCTACCATGAACCAGAACTGAACAAAAAAGAGAGTGAGAAGAAATAGAAGAAGAGAAAGTTCAATCACACCCATTCAGAAATCTAACCCAGTACCCAAAACCGAAACCCAAATCGTGCTCACAAACCAGAAAATTAGAAAAAGAAGAAGAAGGAGACGAAACAAAACCAAAAGGGAAACAAGTCGATCGAAGCCGAAATCACAAATTTGGAAAAGGGAATCGCGTGAGAAACCTAAATCGCGGAGATGAAGAGAGCGAGATCAGACGAAGAAGGTTGGAATAAGATGAACACTGTGTTGACTCGTATTCTTCTTCATTTTCTTTGTTTTGTTTTTAAGAATGAAGGTTGATGTTCAATCATGTTTGGTTTTTTTCTTTTTTTATAATTTAATGTTGTTGCTGTTTTGTTTTCTAGCCCACGATGGTTTTTTATTCACATCCACCTCTTGTTTTTTGTCCGCAATGTGTGTTGGAGGATTGGGTGATGGGCCTTAAGCCCAAGTGATCCCATATCCTTATAAACCCTTGGCTTATTTATTTCCCCTCCCCATTTTTCTTTCATGTGTTCTTATTTATTTTCCTATTTTTTTTTCTTTGATTTGTCTTTATATATATTTATTTTGTAAGAGGTTCTTATGCGAATCTAACCTTTAATCTTTTATTCATGTTTTTTTTTCTTTATTTTGATTTCACTTTGACTTTATTTTTCCATTCTCTTTTGGGCCAATGATATAAAAATAATCTTGATGATTGGTTGATTTTTTTTTAAATCGGTTCCAAATCTTGATTTATATGAGGCCTACCATTTATTTATTTTCTTTCCGATTTATTTGTTTTTATCACTCATTTTGGGTCAATGAAAACCAAACATCAAAGATTTATCGATTTTCGATTTAAAATCTTGATAAAGGTGAGACCTTTATTTTTTTTTTCTTGTCATTTTCGATTTTATTTCATTTCTATTATTTTTATTTATTTTTTATTCATTTTTGGGTCAATGAAAACCAAATACAAAAGATTATCGATTTTTCGATTTAAAATCTTAGTAAAGATGAGACCTTTCTTAGTTTTTCCGATTTTTATGTCTATTTCGATTTATATTCTTTTATTGTCATTTTTGGTCCATGAAAGTCAAATATCGTTGATTATCGATTTCTCGATTAAATTCCGATTAAGACGAGACCAATCTTATTTTATGTCAATACTATACCTTGTTCATATTATCTCGATTATATTATTCATATTCTTATCATATTGTTCATATCCATATTCATATTTATCTAACCTTTTCATTTGTTCACATTTTAATTAATACACACTAAAAATATCGAAACCCTAAAACAATAATTTGATGGACTGTTGGTTACTACACTTCGCTTGGAGATTTGGTTCAAGGCTTAGTTTAGGACACCTTGCACACACACGGCTTTCTCTTGGGCTACCTTACAATGAGACCCTTTATTTCATGTCATCCCTTGTACTTTACATGTACCCCTATCCCATTCCGATGTATGCATTTAGTTTTCTTTTGATTGTGGTTTGTTTACTAGGAGCACCCCTAGGGACTAGCATAGGCAACCCATTTTCAAACTAATCCTCGATTCGTCGTTGAGCCATTTTCAAACAAACCCATTTTCAAACAAACCCATTTTCAAACAAACCCTTTTCAACCAAACTCTCAATTCGTCATCGAGCTTATTTTCAAACAAACCCCTTTTCAACCAAACTCTCGATTCGTCGTCGAGCCCATTTTCAAGCAAACCCCTTTTCAACCAAACTCTCGATTCGTCGTCGAGCCCATTTTCAAACAAACCCCTTTTCAACCAAACTCTCGATTCGTCGTCGAGCCCATTTTCATAATAAAAAACAACTAACAACTATCGCAACTCTTTTAAGGTGAAAAATGGGGGTTCAAGTCTTTGATCTCCCTTCGATTGTTTGGGTGCGAGTTCTCTTACTCGTGTGTGAGCAATTGACGCCTCTTCTTTTAACAAATAAAATACTTTTCAAAATAACCAAGCGCATACAATAAACCCTTGATCCAACTTCAAACGGATTTTCATAATAAAACTCAAAAATGACTAACAACTATCGTAATTTTTTTAAGGTGAAAAATGGGGGTTCAAGTCTTTGATCTCTATTCGATTGTTTGGGTGCGAGTTCTCTTACTCGTGTGTGGGCAATTGATGCCTCTTTAAAAAATCAACCAACTCCCTTGTTTCGTGGGCCTACCACGAACTACGATCGCTCTGATTCTTTATTCTCATCAGAGTAAAGATACGTAGGCACAAGATTGCGATGATCTTGGCGAGCTACCTTCCCTCTATCTTCCATTTCCCCTATCCTACCCCGTGGTCGAACTACGTTTGCTCTGATTTCTCATTCTCGTCCGAATGAGCATATGTAGGCCCGAGGTCACGATGATCTTGTCGAGCACCCTATCCTTAGATCACCCATTTCCCCTTAGTATCTTTTCCTTTTATCTTAACCTTCCCACATTTATTTTAGAGAAGAAAACAAACAAGCTTAGCTAACGAGCATTGCGATTCAAATCAAGAGGTTCCCGTTGAGTACAACGGACGTGAGGGGGTGCGCATACCTTCCTCTCACGTAACCGACTCCCGAACCCAAAATGTGGTTGCGACGACCATGTTCTTATCACTCCTTAAAGGTTTTCTCGATATTTTCCTTTCCCTCTTTTGGGATAAATAAAGTTCGGTGGCGACTCTGTCGAACCGTTTTCCGCGCCTTTCGCGCGAAGGGTCGTGTCTTCGATTTAACTAATTTTTTCGAGGTGTGACAGATAGGAGAGAATTAAATACAAACATGCACAATTTTTAGCCCTAAGATGCCACAAGATGCACATGATATGATATGAAATGATATGATATGCAAGACCAAGATCCTGTGAGGAATAATGTCACCGGGGATAACTGCGGTTGAAACGCTGGAATACAGTTAAAGAATGGAAGACCCGACAAGGAAAAACTTAGCAAAGCAAGACTCTACGGGGAAAGATCCAAATCCACCGGGGAAGAGACTACCAACTGACAATCACATGGTAGCTTAAGAACAGGGTGATGAACTTGTGGCGAAATCTTCTAACAAAATCCACTTGAAGAACCTGTTATCGTGGTTAACCAGAGGAATTTTCAAGAGATATCGACTGGAGGAGTCTATTGTTGAGACTTAGAACCTCACTTGAGAATACCTCATACCAATGTTTTATTAAAGAGGTGTCGACTATCAAAATACTGGGGAATCTGCTGAGAAAAGAAATGACTGTCTGTCAAAGTTTAGAATTAACCAGAGAATTTACTGCCTAAATCCTAGAAACAGAGAAACATCTTCTGTTAAAATCTGCTGGAGATCTACTGCCGAGAATAACCAGAGAATTTACAATTGAAATACCTACTGCCGAGGTCTTCTGGAAATCTTCTGCCGATAATAACCAGGAAACTACCTACTGCCAAGGTCTTCTGGAAATCTTCTGCCGATAATAACCAGGAAACTACCTACTGCCGTGGTCTTCTAGAAATCTTCTATCGAGAATAACCAGGAAACTACCTACTACCGAGGTCTTCTGGAAATCTTCTGTCGAGAATAACCAGGAAATAAAAGAGATACCTTCTGATAATCAAATAACCTGTTTAAAGGATAGTAAACCTCCCCTCGCCTCGTGTCATAAGCCACTGACTGGTCTCAGTTTCTTCTTTAATCAAGTATTCCACTTGAAAAGGGTAAAATAAACCTCCCCACGCTTCAAGGTTGTATGCCATGAATGGGTCTCGGTTTCTTCTTTTACTTGAAAAGGATAAAAATAAACCTTTCAACGGTTCGAGGTTGTATGCCACGAGCAAGTCTTGAAAATAAATGCTGCGAGGTTGTATGCCACGAGCAAAGTCTTGAAATGAAAACTACGAGGTTGTCTGCCTCGAGGAAAGTCTTGAAGTGAAAGCTATGAGGTTGTCTCCCTCGAGCAAGGTCTTGAAATAAATGCTGCGAGGTTGTCTGCCTCGAGCAAAGTCTTGAATTCCTCCGGGAAAGGTGAATACTTATGGGAAAACGTCTTCACATGGGATGGAATTTTACTGGAGATATATGGCTTCAACGGGGATCCATAACTTATTGGATATTTGGAAACAATCACCAGGGATCTTTCAAAAGAGATGTAAGCCAGTTATTTTGTAAACACGTCTTCTCAAATAAAGAGAAAGATCATCTAAATCTTCACCAAACTTTTTGAAGAGATACCATTTGGTGGGAGTAGCTTGAATAGTGGATTTACTAGAGAGAAACACCACTGTGGAGCAATATTGCTGTAGTTGAAATTTGTTGAAGCAATAAAATTCTTGTAACAGGGATTCTCAAATAAAGAGAATACTTGGAAAGTCTTCAATGAACCTTTCTGACGGATTTCCGGCGAGATAACATTTGATGAAGAAAAAGATATGCTGATAACTTCATTGGGGATAGATTACCTACTACCGGTTTACTGGGTAGTCCACAAAGAAAATATTACCTGCTACCGATTTACTGGGTAGTCCACAAAGAAAATATTGCCTGCTACCGATTTACTGGGTAGTCTACAAAGAAAATATTACCTGCTACCGATTTAGTGGGTAGTCGGCAAAGAAAAGATTATCTGCTGGAGATAGACAAACTATTTTGAGGAGAGACTGCTATTTGTCATCCGAATAGAAAACCTGAGAACAAAACACTGCTGGAGAAATATTTCGTCTTCAATGGTGATATTCAAACAGATTCTTCCTGGGGAGACAAAGTGAAAAATAAATGCACGTTCAATCTAGGTTCAAAAGCCTAAAGAGATTCAAAATTGTGATTGTCAGGGACCAAAGTTCAATCCAGGAAATAGCTGGAAAGAAACGGTCAAACAAGACTCCATCCAGTGAGGAATGAACTCAACTGGGGTTTATCCTTATCCAAAATGGAAAAGAAAACTAAAGCAACCATCTTCCACAAGGATCGAACTCAGTGGGAAATTAGAAAGGACGCGCTCTTTCTGTTTAGGGCTGACGACTCTACCTGGAGGGAGAATACAAACCCGATCACTTGGGGATGAACATAGCCAAAGTGAAAGAACAAGCAAACAATGCAGAATGCAAAATGCGCACATGCCAAGAATCTACATGAATGAATGTATGCCATGCTATGCTTATGCTGAAAAAACAAAACAAGGAGAAGTAAACTGGAGAATGAAATAAACATCTCGACACAGATACTCGGCCGATCTTCGCAAGATTGAAGCATCACTGGGGATGGAGAGCTATATATGGAATCATAATCCTGCTTCAAAGCTTCAGAATTTCTCTGGGGAGGAAAGAGAGTACTCTATTTGGGGATAAACATCATGACTTCACTTAGGGGATTGTCAAGATGAACCTTGTGATTCTATTGGGGATGAGAAAGATCCACTGGGAACAAATCAAACTCATGGTCGAAAGGAATTCATGGGGATAAAATAAATATCCACCGTGAACTGAAGTAGTTTGAATGAAAGTTGTAACTGCCAAAGCTGCGGCCTCACGGGGGATAAAATAAATATCCACTTCATCGGGGAAGCCTAGAGATCAACATAGCAATGGAAGACGTCGGAGATAGAACTTCGTAGGGATGAAATAAACATCCGCCCTTACTAGAGAAGATCGAGGTATTAAGAAAATCCACTGAGGAATGAAATAAACATTCACTTTGCTGGGGAAGGTTGAAGCCAAAGAAATTCACTGGGGATTCTTAGGCTGCCAACTGGGGAAATCTTGCGTCGAACGTGCCATAATTGCTCGAAATAGAGATTCACCGGGGAATAATCGTGACTACCTGAAGTAAAGACTTACTGGGTGTCATACCCCAAATTTTGACCACCAAGATTTCCCATCATTGTGCAAACATCATCACAATATAGAT
Source organism: Lathyrus tuberosus (assembly GCA_022829125.1). Classification (NCBI taxonomy): domain Eukaryota; kingdom Viridiplantae; phylum Streptophyta; class Magnoliopsida; order Fabales; family Fabaceae; genus Lathyrus; species Lathyrus tuberosus. The sequence goes on from JALAZF010000163.1 coordinate 6,732,056, forward strand.
GTACCTTCAGGCCTCATCAATCTCCTCAAGGATTGTTGAGCTTTCACTACAACCAAGAATTAGGGTTTCAAGCCCTCTCAGAGCACTTAGACAAAGGATCAATCAAGAAATGACATGATCTTCAACTTGTATAACCGCTCAAACACCTATAAAGGATTAAGAGGACTCCCACATCAAGAATCAAGCACAAGGTTGCAACATCCCAAGTGGATTAAGCCTCAAGATCGCCAGTGTCACCAAATTAGGGTTTTGGTCGACTGAGGCCTCCAGATGAATATTTTCATCTAGGTATGAGCCAATGTTCAAAGCATAACCCAAGATACTCTGAGGGACCTCATGGACCCAATCATCAAGTCAATTTAACCTTAGGGGATGCATTTACCAAAAATCAGGAATTAGAGTTTCTTGACCAAATTCACCCCTAAGTTGACTTTTGGGACAAAGCATGAGCCAAGACCTCAAGACATGATTTGAGGGCCTCCAATACACCAAATTGATCCATTTTCAACAATGGATTAGCCCAAGAAGCTTGGCTCACAAGTTTCAATTTCACCAGGACCACAATTAGGGTTTTGAGGAAAAAGTCAACTATGCCTTTGACTTTTGATCAATACATGCTCCCAAACCTTGGGACATGATTCAATAAACCCTATACCACCTATGGAATCCATCCATTAGGTTTGATTTAGGTCAAGGACTTGATTTCACAAAGGATCGCACAGTTTGGATTTCATTTGATAAAAAGTCAACTGTGCACAAAATCAAGTTTGACATTTTGGATTTTTTCACAAATATGGTTCCCCTAAGTAAAAAATAATGTTAATGTATGGTATTGATCATCATTCATTAAGAAAAATCAAGAAAAGTGAGGTTTCTTGCAAAAGGGGCAACCATAAGAAACCAAATTTTTTTCTAAGTTATGGAACAAAAGTGGTTTTGGTACCAACTTCCAAGGATCATAACTTCTGATCCAAGCAACCATTTTGGGTGATCCAAAGCTGGATTTGTAGGTCTTGCTACACTCTACAAAAGCTTCAACTACCTCAGACTCCAATTCTTCATGGATTTTGAGTTATGGATTGATCAAAATCACAAAAACATGAAAATGACATTTTCTCCAACACTTAGTGAAAATCTGCCTAAGTTACCAGCCTTGAACATCAATGTTCATGAGGCTTTTTTCAGCTGGATCCAAATAGTTTCAAAATAAACTATGATCACACATGTATTGTATCATATAAGGGCTTTCTAAAAAGCACAAGAGCCTCCCATAACTCAACCTGAGCAGGGAAATATGATCCCCTCAAAATCACTATTTCCAACTGCCTTGTACAAGGCAGATTTTGTGCATTTGCTCGATTTGGCAAAATTGGATAACTCCAAGCCTTGTCATCCACTTGGACACATCAGAGGATAAAATAAAAGGAGAATGATCTGATCCCCAAGCCTTCAAAGTCCAAAAATCTACACATAGCCATAACAAACCTAAAAAGGCTAAAAAGGTGCCAAGACTCCAATTTTGTTTCCAAGCATTCAATGGACGCACCAATGTGGCATGGACTGACACATTCCTAACTGAATGAGTCAAGAATCATCACTGAATCAAAGAACCATAGGCATGTGCCCTAACCTCAAGTCAATGGCTATAGGAGACTAAAGATTCCCTTGGATCAACATTGGCCAAAGGCCTGTACCAGCTGCCATTAACTATTGCTTGCAAAACAAACTTGCTATACTATAAATAGAGCTCATTTGTGCTCAGTTTGAGTACACCAAAGCACTACAACTGATGCTTTCCTCAAAATCTCTCTCTTTAGGCCAAAATTCCTTCTTTTGCAAGTTATCTATGAGTTTTTGAGTTAGAGAGCAATTCCACCACAGCTCATGATCCAAACACATCCAATATGTTATATCTAAGCTGTCCAAACACTCACTTGTGACCTGAAACACCAAAATCAGAAAATCCACTTCCAAAACCTCAAAATTAGACTTTTCTGCATTTTCCAAGCCATGCCTTGATTCAGCCACTTCCAAAACCAAACAAGGCCTCAAACATACTCCAAATATCATCCTCAATCTGTCCCAAATGGTTCCCCTCATCTGAAACACCATTTGAGAGAGTTGCCATATTGGTGACTTTTGTCCCTTTTGCAAGAAAGAGCTCAAACTTGTTCCTGAGGATTCCAGCTGGTTTTGATCATCCTAAAAGCTTATAAAGGATCAATCAAGAGTGTCCAAAGCATTGGATTACTTCTGGCACAAGGATCTTGACAGTTAGCACAAGAAGCTCCAAGAGGTAAGTGCATGACAACTTGAACTCTGTGAATTATGCATTGCTTTGAAGTCCACTGATCATAAACATCTCATACATGTTGTATATGTTGTATTTGAACCAATTTACCCTGCTATTGTTGACTGAGTAGTGAGATAGCATAACATGGAAATCTAGGCCAATTTTGAAACCACTATCGGGTTTTAAAATAGGGACACTTTCTGAAAATTCCAAAAGCACCATTGGATTCCTCATGAAATTCTAGGTCAGATGCACCTAAATTTTGTCTAAATCCATGGAGAAATGAGAAAGTTAGAGGCTTCACGTAAATTGCCAAAACTTGCCTTACCTTGGCCTTGGCCAGGCCTGAAAACAAGGCACCCCATATATGCACATGGGGTGGTTTTGATACACGGATGTATCACCACCCCAGTGGTAGCGCGCATGTGTGTTTGTGTATGAGGTCGTGGGTTCAAACCCCACCCAGACCTTTTTTTACTACTCTCTCATTTTTGCTTTTTTTTTTCAATATTTTCATGTTTTTGTTAATTAATTCAAAAATTAATTTCTCTCTCAATTTTAATTATTTTTTATTGATTCTTTTTTTGAAAATTCACAAAAATATTAAAATATTTTATTCCATGAAAATTTTACAAAAATATTATTTATTTCATATATTAGATATTTTTGTAAAGAATTATATTTTTATTTGTTTTTAAACATTAAAAAATTTTCTTTCTCTTGGTTTTGCAAAATTCAAATTATTTTTAAATCATCCCATGAATGAAACATGATTTTCCAAATATAAATCCAAGATCACAACCTTTTTTCACATGTTTGATTATTTTAATTGAATTTTTATTCAATTAGAATACCTTTTAAAACCAAAAATTAGGGTTTTGATCACTATCACCCTAACAAATCCTTTCAAACACTCTTGGGCCTCTAATAGAGTGTAAGACCCAACCCCTTTTGAAAACCAAACTATTTTGGGCCTCAGTCGTTGTATAAGTCCCGATAGAATTTTCAGATCAACGGTACGATTATTGTTTTTCATTTGGGCCTCTCCTTGAGTATAAGCCCCAATCTTCTGTTCAAAAACAACCTTCCCTTTTGATTTAGGTTCAAACTCATAATTGTTATCAAAACTTTCTTAAATTTCTTGAACAACTAACCATACAACTGTTACAATGGAAGCTTGCTCCTTTGTAAGTTTTATCAGCTTTCTTTACATGCTTTCATATATATATATATATATATATATATATATATATATATATATATATATATATATATATATATATATATATATATATATATATATATATATATATATATATATATATATATATTGCTGGAAGCTTGCTCACCTGTAAGTCCTTCTTTCATATCCTTTTAAATACTTATCATATATCAACTGTATATATACTTGTATATCTGCTTAGAGTTTTCCCCGACAACTAGGTCTAGAACTAGGTAAAGCCAGTGGTCGCTCTTTCAACAGTCAAAACTAGTTCCCCATAGGAATTCCAAATACAGTCTTGCCTTCTCTTGGGCTTAAATGGAATAAAGAGAAAGGCATTATTCCCGGTGAAACTTTTATATGAATGTCACTATTAGAAATTGTTAAATAAGTTCATTTCCCCAGAGAGGATTAATTCCCGGTGAAACCTCTCTTGAATTTCTTCAAACCCTAGAACTGTTCACTAAAGAAAAGATTATTCCCGGTGAAACTTTTCTTGAACTTGTCTTAAGTTTGGACCCCACAGGCTTCCTAAAAGCATCCCAGCCTCCACTCGGGCTTTGTATAAGGACCCTCCGGTTTCTTAGAAGTTCTCATGTCTTCTCTTGGGCTTAATACAAGGACCCTGAAGACCTCTTAAAGGTATATGACAAAACTTAGTCATTCTTTGGTAGAGCAGTCTTTCTAAAGAGTCAAAATCTCAGACCAATTTAGGGTTGATTCTCATCCCTTAAAACACCTGCCTCCTCTTGGGCATCATACAAAGATAAACTCTTCCATACCAGTAGACTTGGACAGTCTAATCCCCTCTTGGATCTCAAAGACATTCTCAAGTTCCCTACAAACCTAGGAAGAAACCCTGGTCATTTAACCAATCTCACGTAGAGTCAAAATCCTCACAGTTTCAAAAACTCAGTCTTTCATCTTTAAATTTCCCCAGCCAGGGTCAGCTTATCATCAGTATAACACTATCCCAAATCAGAACCTCAAGGCATCTGATACCTCAACTTTTCTATAAACCCTCAGCAAGAGTTGATCCCCCGATTTGGACCTGCCTCTGGATTTCAATAATCCTCAGCAGAAGCCAGCCTCCTCTTAGGCTTTGAATAATGATTTTCCCCAGCTGAGTTAGCTTTAAAAGGACTCTCTTGTTAAGTCAATCACCTTTCCATACTCTCTTGTTGAGTCAAATGGTACAAAAGCACTATCTTGTTGAGTCAGCCATTCTTTTAGCCTCAATCTTGGGCTTTGTACAAGACATATATAAACGTTTTCCAACAAAGTCAAAATCTTCATAACCTTCTCTTAAGCTCTGGGTTAAATATCTTTCTCAGCAAAGTTAATTCCTCCCAGCCTTATTTTGGGCTTTGAGAAATAATATCCTTAAGCAGAATTAATCTTTTTTTCAGCCTCCTCTTAGGCTTTGTATAATGATTTTCCCCGGTAAGGTCAGCCTCAATCTTGGGCTTTGTACAAGACACCTAAAAATACTCAGCTGAGTCAGTCAAATACCTTTCAGCCTCAATCTTGAGCTTTGTACAAGACACCAAATAAAACACTCTCTTGTTGAGTCAGTCCCATTTCAACCTCAATCTTGGGCTTTGTACAAGACACCGTATAAATCTCTCCAGCAGAGTCAATCTTCTTTTAGCCACAATCTTAGGCTTTGTACAAGACAGATAAAACCTCTCACCGGTTGAGTCAGTTTCCCCTTTTAGCCTCAATCTTGGGCTTTGTACAAGATAGACAAAATATTTCCCCGGAAAAGTCAACTTTTAGCCTCCTCTTAGGCTTTGTATAATGATATCCCCAAAAGAGTCAGTCTCTTTTTAGCCTTAATCTTGGGCTTTGTACAAGACAGATAGACACTCTCTTGTTGAGTCAGTCTTTTCCAGCCTCCTCTTAGGCTTTGTATAAGGACTTTCCCAGTGGAGTCAATCAATTTCTTAGCTTCAACCTTGGGCTTTGATCAAGGCACACAAAAATCAACATTCCCTCAGAGGAAATCTAAAACTCTCTGTAGGAAGACATTTCTTTGTGTTATCACACATCAAAATAGATAAATCAAAACAAACCCTAATCCCAGATAACTGCTGTAAGTGACACACTTGCTGATTCAAATATCCAAGCTGTCATCCATCTCTTATCCTGGCAAACTTCCTCTTTCATCTAATTGCTGTAAGTGGCAAGCCTCTGGATTATTTACATCCACGCCACTGCCCCTCTCTTAGCATGAAAGATTCCTAAGGAAAAATGGCATTGCTCAACACTGAGTTAAAGTTTTCTCCTTCAGGACAAATCCCCTATAAAGGAAATTATGGCATTGCTGGATTCTCATATCCCAGTTAAAGTAATCCTCCTTTATAAACAATCACCCAACAGTTGTGATAAACAGACGAGATGTCTCCCTTTAGAGATGACAAGTTCTCTCTCAGTCAAACCTTTTAGCTTCAATCTTGGGCTTTGAACAAGGCACAAACAAACCTTTTAGCTTCAATCTTGGACTTTGAAAAAGACATAAATACAACCTTTAGCTTCAATCTTGGGCTTTAAACAAGGCACCAAAACATCATCTTTTCCTCCCATAGAATAGGAGGAACTACGATTGCTCTGATTTCCCTGTTTCTTTAAACGGGAATACTTAGGCATAAGATTGCAAAATCTTAGCGAGCATACCAATCAAAAACTCTAGGTCAAGTACCTTCGCATACTAATCAAACACTCTAGGTCCAGTACCTTCACACCGATCAAAACTGAGGTCCAGTACCTCACCAAAATATCAAAAACTCTCTCTCTCTCGTATCTCCCATAGAAGAAACTTTCCTAACCCATCAACAGATAAACACCATCAAGTATAAAAGCAGAACCTATTGCTAACAACCTGTGGACAACCACATATAGGATGAGTAATTGACAACTCCCCATTGTATAACCTGACCCCGAACTCTCCGAATCTCTCTTAAGCGTTTGTTCAGTTAAACATTCATGTGCAAGGTTAGTTTTAGATAGCTTCCCTTTCCCTTCCAACTTCACGGGATAATTAAGAAATCAGAAAGTAGCACCCCACTCCTACCATTGCGGTGAGGAGAAACCCATGGCGATAAGGTGGTCACGTCACCGACAAAAATCGCACGCTACAACAAAATGGCGACTCTGCTGGGGACTCATTTTGTCTATATAGGACTAGGATTATAGTTCCTAAGAGGTCTAGGATGTTAGTTTTAAGAATCATATTATATATATATATATATATATATATATTGGTTTTCCTACTTGATATCCGTGTTTATTTTTTCTGCTAATGGGAATGCGAGGGATGTTGCATGTGGAAAGTATGAGAGAACCCTAAGATAGGTGATGGCATAGACGGGTAGTCTTACAGGGAGTGAATCCCGAATAAGCTATTCCGGTAGACCATCAAATCAGTGGAGATACCCTTTGCGGATTCAATGCTTAACGACTCCGTTGTGAAGGCAGATTGTTCCAATGTGGTATCTGTGAAACTGAGGATTTAGTAGATAGTAGCCATGTGGCCATTTGGTAGTTATCGGAAATAGTTAAAATGCGATACTACACTCAATTGAGATTACCCTAGGATACTACAGCTCGCTCGGGTGAACCAGCCTGCTGTTGTTATCCCTAGGGGGGTTAATGATTTTGGGAACTTTTAACCCATTCTACAGGTACAAAAATTCACCAGAATACAACCTTTGGGGATGGGTAGAGCCATGACTTCATGCTCGTGACGTTGAACCCTTGAACCCATGATTTTTCAATGTTTTTGTGTACTGCATTCATGCATTCATTTAAAAAACTCTTAAACAAAGAAAAAATCTTCTATTCTCTTCTCTCATTTTTTCAAAATAAACTAAAATAATGATTACAAATATCAGAGAAAAAGATTGCGTTATGGATTTCGGTAGAAGGAAGACGCACAAGTACACCTTCAAGGTTCCAAAACTAGAGGATTTAAGGGGGTTGGCAAGGATGATCACCAACCTGATGCTTTCAGAGCTAAGTACGGAGGACTGCTGTCTCTATTAAGGGTCCATGTAATTGAAGGAATCCTGCCTATGCTGATTCAGTTCTACGATCCGGTTTATCACTTTTTCACATTCCCAGATTATCAACTAGCACCAACACTGGAGGAGTACTCTCACCTGACTGATTTATCCATCACTGACCAAGCTCCGTTTTCTGGACTGGAAGAAATTCCAAAGGATCAAACCATTGTAAGAGCAATCCATTTGGACGAGTCAGAAGTCAGGACTCACATGACCACTAAGGAAGGAATCCAAGGTTTACCGGCCAAGTTTTTGGTAGAGAAAGCCCTACACTTTGCCAGTATAGGAAACATAACTACTTTTGAAGATATCTTTGTTCTACTCACATATGGGTTATTCCTTTTTCCCAACATCGATAACTTCGTCGATACCAATGCCATTAAGATATTTCTGATTGGAAACCCTGTACCAACCTTGCTCGCAGATGCTTATCATTCAGTACACTTAAGGAATTTGTACAGCGGAGGAATGATCACATGCTGTGTACCCCTGCTTTACAAATGGTTCACTTCCTATTTACCCAAGTCTGCTGCTTTTTGGGATCATAAGAGTACTCTATGATGGTCATATAGAATCATGTCTCTTACCAACTCTGACATAGATTGGTACAATCGAATCTATGACGGGATAAAGATCATTGACAAATGTGGAAATTTCCCTAATGTACCCCACATAGGAACTAAAGGAGGAATCAACTATCATCCAATTTTAGTTCGCCGTCAACTCGGATACCTGATGAAGCATATCCCGCGTAATGTTCATCTGGAAGGTCTTTTCTTCAAGGAAGGAGAAAATGACAGGGCACTAAAGACGGAAATAGTGCATGCCGGGAAACATGTTCACAAGAAAGGAAGAGAGTCTCTAGAAAAATCGGACTGTATCTCCGTGGAACCTTATCTCCACTGGGTACAAACTAGAGCTCTTAAGCTAAGGATGCCTTACCCTCGTCAAAAAGTTCTTCCGCTAAAGGAATTTGTTCTTTATTTTATGTCTGATGCGGAAAAACTCCAAGTCACTCTCAAAAAAGTTCTACGGGAAAAGAAATATTTGAAGAACAAATACCGCATTCTCAATGTAGAGTGTACCAAAATTCAGAAACTGTTAAAAGAAAAGGACGCTCTGATTAAGATATTAGAGCAACCTGTTGTAGAAAATTAAGAAGACTGAAGAAATTTGCTCGCTCCTTTCACTTGGCAAAAGACTGACAACTCGACAACGGCTGAAGAGCCCCGGTCAAAGAAAAGGAAAATACCAGAACCAGCACCTGAGCCCTCCTCAGAGAGGACTCAGGATCCATAAGCTTAGACTTTTCCTTTTACAACACTTTGTAAAATACTGTATTTCCATTTCCGCAATCTTTCAAATTCAATAAAACGGGGTCTCCCCACTGTATGATATTTGCAATCTATTTGTTGAAGTTTCTTTTTGATTAAAACAAAAAAACTAAAAATATATATCATTGCATATCATTCATCATTCTCACATAACGCATTCTTCTTACCTTCGAATCTCACGTATATGTCACAATTCTAGAGTCAAACTGTCTCATTGGTACAATACTCGGGCCAATCGACAAAAGAAAATGGACGATCTCGAGGAAGAGAACAGAGAGCTAAGAGAAGAAATCGACGCTCTGAAAGAAGATCTGAAAAAACTTCACAGTGACATGCAATCCCTGGCAACAGCTCAGAGACAACAACAAAGGACTGTGATCTCGGAGATCACATCTACGCCCATAGTGGAGACGTATGATCCTCGGTACAACATGCCTAAAGATCGTCCCTGGGGCATGCCTATCAACTTTATCCCTGAAGGGTATATCCCGCCGGTCACGGAAGACCCGGAAACTGCAGCAGGAACCGCTGGGCCTGAAGGTTACAGACTTCGGGAAGGCGAGGATGCAAGAGTCATGACAACGACTCCTGAAGGTTACAAACTTCGGGACAGAGAAGCACCAAAAGTCACCGCTGTAATGACTATACCATAACCCGTGGTACACACTGTCCCGGAAGGACAGATTCCATAAATAATCTCTGGTGGAAATGAAGATATGTACGACAGGATGAATGAGTTCCAGGAGCAATTCCTGGAGATGCAGAAGGAACTGCATGCCATTCGCGGCCAGGATTTATTTGGAAAAGACGCCGCAGACCTTTGGTTGGTCCCCAATGTGAAAATCCCGCACAAATTCAAGGTGCCTGACTTTGAAAAATACAAGGGCAACTCTTGCCCTCAAATTCATTTGGTGATGTACGCTCGAAAGATGTCAACTCAGACAGAGAATCAACAACTACTGATCCATTATTTCCAAGATAGTTTAACCGGTGCCACACTCAAATGGTACATGGGTTTAAACCGCACCAAGATCGTCACTTTTAGAGATCTTGGTGTTGCCTTTGTTCAGCAGTATAAGTATAACCTGGACATGGCACCAGATAGAGTTCAACTCAGAGCCATGTTGCAAAAGGACAAGGAAACTTTTAAGAAATATGCTCAGAGATGGCGTGAAATTACCGCCCAGATCTGTACCCCTCTTGAGGAAAAAGAGATGACAAAGATATTTTTGAAAACCTTGGGCTCATTCTACTACGACCGAATGGTCGCCAGTGCGCCCAGCAAATTTACTGAGATGGTGAACATGGGAGTACGCCTTGAAAAGGCAGTCCGAGAAGGATGTTTAGTCAAAGATGCAGGACCATCAAGCAGTATCAAGAGATACGGTAGTGCTTTCCCAAAGAAAAAAAGAGCAAGATATTGGTAATATCTCTCTCGGAAAGCAAAGGCGAAGGTATCAACCTGTAGCAGCAGTAACCCCTGCTATCAACCCTGCGCCGGCTCTGACCTATCAACCTTTGGTTGCTCAGAGCCAATCAAATCAACAACATTATCAACAAAGGACACAACAGCCTCTTCAGCAGGCACATCCGCAGTACAACAACAACAATCGTACGATGCGACCACCAGGGTTTAACCCTATACCAATGTTGTACGCATAACTATTTCCACTACTACTGGTCAAGGGGCACGTCCAAACAGGTATCCTCTTACAGTACCAGAAAATCTGCCCTTTTGGTTTAAAGCGGATCAAACTTGCCCTTATCATCTAGGAAGACCGGGGCACAACATTGAGAACTATCTCAACTTCAAGTCTATTGTGCAGAAACTTGTCAGGAACGGGGTCCTATCTTTCAAAGATACTAATCCGAATGTTCAGACAAACCCGTTTCCTCAACATGAGAAGACTGCAATAAATTTGATAGAGGAAGAATTTAGCCACTGTTATCAAATTCACGATGTACTCCTATTAGGAACCAATCTGGTCAGGATGCATTGCAGACAAAGCGGGTATGGTCATGTACCGTCTCACAATTATCACCAGTGTGATATCTATTCAAAGAATAATCAAGGATGTTCCGTAGTGCAATCAGCTCAACAAGAACAGATGGATCTCGGATGGATCCAAGATCATCGAATCTGTGAGGTCAATATGGCCCACGCAAATCCCAACATTGTTCAGAACCACAACATTCTGGCAATGAATGTCAACTTGGTGGCAATGCACTCAAGGCAAAGCCAACATCATGATCTGCCACGGCACAATTACAATTCCTATCTGATCTGCTCAATAAGCAATCAGGGATGCTCTTTTGTACAAGAGGCCCTCCAGCGTTAGATGGATCCAGGATTACCATGATAGAAGTAGCCATCAAGTTAATATGATTCAAATCTTTGATATTCGCTTGATGAATACCAGTCTGGTAGAATTACATGCTAAGCAAGTCAGGCTTGGCTTTCTGGCTTCACATGATTATCAAGACTGTAAACTGTGTCGTGAAGACGACCAAGGATGTGCACTTGTCCAAAGGACACTTCAACACTTGTTGAACCACTGGTGGCTTCTGATCTACCTAGATGAAGACACACAACAAGTCATCGTGACTGATGAGAATCCTGATAGGTATCAAAGTCAGGATGTTCGTTCGATGGAAACATATCTAGTAAAGTTACACTGCATACAAAGTGGACGCGACCGGGTGCCACCACACAACTATGAGCGCTGTAGAGTTTGCTCAGAAAATAACCAAGGATGCTACCTTGTACGGTCAGCTCTTCAAAATCAGTTGGACCGAAAAGAGATTCAACCATGTTCAAGTTCTGGTTCGATCAACGTAATGCAAGATTATCTTCCAGATCAAAACAAAGACGTTGTCTTAATCTCTAATCATGAAATGGCCAAAGATGTATGCACTATAATCCCTCTACTCCATGAATAAAGAGTTCCACTTGATAGTAGAAAGATTCTCAACCTCGAACCAATTGAGGCCGGCTACGATAGTCAAAAAAATCAAAAGGCTCCCGTGGTTATCTATCTGCCAGGTCCAATACTGTACGAATAAGAAAAGGCTATCCCTTACAAGTATGGTGCAACAACAGTCGAAAATGGAAAGGAAACTCTATTACCCTTTACCATAAACATTGCTGACATCAGTCAAGTAACACAGAGCGGTCGGATCTTCAACCGAGGAGTTGGAGAACCCACCAAGGAAAAGGAACCTCAAACAGAAGTTCCCAATCAACCAATCGGGCAATCTAGTAATCCCGAACTCATAAAGAACAACAATGAGATGCTGAAGCTCATCTAGAGAAGTGAGTACACCATTGTAGACCAACTGTTGCAAACTGCTTCAAGAATCTCTGTGCTCTCTTTCTCTCTTGCTCAGTTCTGAAGCTCACAAGGAAGCTCTACAAAAAGTCTTAGAGCAAGACTTTATGGAACAAGATGTGATGATAAGACAATTTGACAGCATCATCTCCAACATCACTTCCCACAACAATTTAGGATTCAATGATGAAGAACTGTCGGAAGAAGGCAAAAATCACAACATGGCGCTTAACATTACAGTCAACTGCCAGGACGATGCTTTAGCCAGTGTACTGGTAGATACCAGATCAGATCTAAATGTTATGCCAAAATCTACTTTGATGCGACTATCAGATACTTGGATACACGAAGCTGGGGCAATTACTTCGATACTTCACCAGAAGCTGAAGTTCGTCAAGAATGACAAGCTAGTCACAGTCTGTGGAGAGCAAGCTTTGATCGTGAGTAACTTATCATCATCATCCTGTGTAGAACCAGAGGAGGTTGTTGGAACTCAGTTCCAAGCACTTTCGGTGAGCAATAAGAATCAATCAGAAAAAGAAACATCAATTTCCTTATACAAAGACGCTCTCAAAGTGATCGAGAGTAACAACGCAAAAGGATGGGGACAACTTGTCATTCCTACGGATAACAAGACAAAGAAAGGTCTTGGTTTTTCTTCAACCTGTACTCAGACTTCTACTAATAACAAAAGTTTTCATCCCATCCAGGACTTCTTCCAAGTGGAGGCTTCCTTCACCCAGTGTCTCAAGAAGTACATACCATCAATTAGGGTGACTCTTGCGATACAGATGAAGAGTGGAAGTCCTATCTCAATGAGGACGGTTATATGTCTCAGGGAGAGGCACATACACCATTTTGCTATCCCACGCAAAGTCCAAGATATATACCAAGATCAGATGTCAAGATGATGTATGAAGGTTGTGATCCGGAAGGATGCCATGCTCCATCCAACTCATTAGAGGAGGACACTCTAATGAAAGACAACTTCGACTATGACAATTATGACCCAATGGATGACTTGCCTATCTGGCAGCCATACTCAGAAGACTTGGGGCAAAAGAGTCAGCCCAACGATACATATCAGCTGAGCATCATTGAAAAGAATACCTGCATCCCCACCAAATCATGGGATCATTACTCAGGGCATTCAGAAAATATCCAGCACAACGATGAATCTGCAAAGATTTCAGGACAAGAGTTCATCAACTATGCTTTTCTCGAGGTCAACGTCATCGAGAAGGATGACTCCTCCAGTTCCACAGAAGTATGGGACACCTTAGGACAACCGAGTGGCAAGTACGACTTCTTGGTTAAGTACACCGCTCCCAAAAGCTCTCGTATCAGGCTCGAAGATATCCATCCAACTGGATGGGAAGATCCGCTTGAGAGTGAAAACACTGTGCAAGATACAACAGAAGAGTTCATCTACGATAACTCTGCCTGGGAGGAAGACTCCAACGATCCTGCTCGCCAGAAATTAGCGTCATTTCTAAGGACAAACCAAGAAATAAGGTACCAGACTTTGTGATTCACCGAGGAGTTCGCCACCAATGGGTTGCTATCGATGTCCCAAAAGTCGTTCATAAGTCTAAGTAATTGCCATATTTGTTTTAACCTTTCACCCTGCCCAGGTGAAACAGATGTTTTTATAGGGCTCACTTTCTGTAAATATCTCTCTTCGCTTTGCCCAAAGCGACAAAGTTTTGTTTTATAGGGTTGTAGTTTCAAGAATCGACAAAATCATAAATAAATAACGTCGTTCTGTAATTTCTGCATTTTATTACTGTTTTCACTTTGCGCTTTTTCAGAAAATGGTAATCCTAAAACAGCCCAAAAATAAAAACAAGCATTTTTCAGAAAATACACTGCACACACTCTTGCATCCTCTCTATCTCTTCTAAAAATAAATCATCACGTCATGCAGATTGCTTGTTTTAAACCCCATTGAAACATACGATCCAATGCCTTCTCCCAACTTTAAATTCCCGGTATTTGAGGCTGAAGAAGAAGAAGACGAAGAAATTCTGGAAGAGATCTCCCGATTACTCAGACAAGAGGAAAGGTCCATTGAACCTCACAAAGAGCCGTTAGAAACGGTCAACTTGGGTTCAGAAAAAGAGAGAAAAGAAGTCAAGATTGGGGCACTGCTCAGTTCGACTGTCAAAGAAAGTTTGATAAGACTTCTCAAAGAGTTTCCCGATGTATTTGCATGGTCCTATCAGGACATGCCAGGGTTGGATACCAGCATCGTGGAACATCATCTACCATTAAAATCAGAATGTCCTCCGGTGAAGCAGAGACTGAGACGGACTCATCCAGACATGACCATCAAAATCAAAGAGGAAGTGCAGAAACAGATTGAAGCGGGTTTCCTCGCTACCGCAGAATATCCTCAATGGTTAGCCAACATAGTACCAGTTCCGAAAAAGGATGGAAAAGTCAGAATGTGTGTAGATTACAAGGATCTGAATAAAGCCAGTCCATAGGATAACTTTCCCTTACTGCACATAGACATGCTGGTAGACAGTACAACAAAGTTCAAAGTCTTTTCCTTCATGGATGGATTCTCGGGCTATAATTAGATAAAAATGGCGCCGAAAGATATGGAGAAAACTTCATTCATCACCCCATGGGGCACCTTTTGTTACAAGGTAATGTCGTTCGGTTTGAAGAACGCCGGGACAACCTATCAAAGGGCCATGACTACTATGTTTCACGACATGATACACAAAGAAATTGAAGTGTATGTCGATGATATGATTCCCAAATCTAAAACAGAAGAGGAACATATGACCCACCTGTCAAATTTATTCGAGCGTCTGAGGAAGTACAAACTCCACTTTAATCCCAACAAATGCACGTTCGGTGTCCGCTCAGGGAAACTTTTAGGGTTCATCGTCATCCAGAAAGGAATTGAGGTTGATCCTGACAAGGTCAAGGACATTCAAGAAATGCCTTCTCCAAAGACTGAATAACAAGTCAGAGAATTCCTTGGACGTTTGAATTACATTTCCAGATTTATATTCCTCATGATCGCGACATGCGCGCCAATCTTCAAATTACTAAAAAAGAATCAGGACTGCATATGGATAGAAGACTTCTAAACCGCCTTCGACAGTATCAAAGAGTATCTGTTGAATCCACCTATCCTGTCACCTCCAGTGGAGGGAAGACCACTTGTAGTACCCTAAATTTTGACCATTGGCTTGTTACTATTTTTGGGTTTTTGCTGCCAGGGGGTGTCAGTTAGATGTTAGTGGGCTCATTTGCAATCTTAGGCCCATTTCAGTTTTATTATGGGATTTTGGTTTTTAGGTTTTTTATTTTTATTTTTAGGGGTTAATTTATTTTAAGGATTGGAATTAATTAGAGTTTATTATTAAATTTGAAAGTAGGTCAAAGGTCTTTAGTTTTTTGTAATAATAGGTCCAAATTAGTTTAGAAGAGTATTATATTAAGATTAGAGTCTTTATTTAAAAATATTAAGTCCTAATAATATTAATATGATTAGTACGTCATTAAGGTTGGTCTAGTAGGTTTTTGTTTTATTATTAATAATAGGGTTATAATTATTAGTATTTGCATTAGGATTAATTATATATTAATAGGATTATTAAGGTTTATTGTTAATAGGGAGAGGGACCGGTTTTTGTCATTAGCGTGGCCATGTTATTGTCTTTTATTATTTATTTTTATTTTTATTTTTTACTATTACTTTACTTTTTTATTATATTATTAATTTTGTTTTTCGGTCAAAGTCGTTGACCAAGGCCTTGGGCCTCCATCTTCTCCAAAGGGGGAAACCCTAATTGCGCTTAATCAAAGAGACAAAGTCAGATCGAAGCAGAAACAAGATCTTTTTCATTAATTCATTTAAATTCAAAACGTGTACAAATGGAAATCGGATCAAAATTGCAACTCAGAATAAAACCCTAATTCTAAAATTGAGTACAGATAAAAATCAAATAAAAGATAACATCAAAAACTTCCAAAATTAGATCTAAGGGAATAAATTTCTAAACATAGTTTCTGGCCTATAAAGAAGAGAAAAGAGATAGAAAAAAGGGGGGACTCCGAGAGAAAAACACGGCGATGAATCTTCAAGTTTTTGCACCTGCGAAAATAAGAAAGAAGGAGGTTAGAGGAGAAATCGGAGATAGAGAGGATAACAAAGTACGACGAGAATCATTGCACGGAAAGTAAAAACCATCAAACACTTAGCTTCGATTATTGTTTATGCTGTGATTTTGGTCGCGATTTGGGGTTTTTTGGGTTTAAATTGGGATTAGGGTTCTTTCAGTTAGGGTTAGGGTTCTTCCCAAAACCCTTAGGGTTCTTGGGGTTTGGTTGATTTCTGGGTTTTTGTCGTAGGTTTAGGGTTAGGGTTCTAATGGTGGAGATTAGGGTTCTTGGCGTTTGAGGTTTTCGGTTGAATCCTCAACCGGATTCTGGAATTAGGGGGTGGTTAAGGACGTCGCACGGTGGCCGGACGACCCACCGGCGACGGAAATTTAGAGAGAGGAGAGAGCTCGTTGAGAGAGCGAGAGGATACGAGAGAGAAAGAATGGTTCCAAATGAATCATTTCTGAAGGGCTTGAGATTTTATACCATCCCCCTTGCTATTAGATCTAGGACGCGTGACCCTCTACTGGCCGCGCGATTCATTGACCTTGACTCTTCCAGTGAAGGAGAAATCATGGTACTCCATTCGTGGACTCTCAATCTCAATCGTCCGTTTGGCATACCTTGGGAGTATGTTAATCCATCGTGTAATATTTGATATGGCATAACCTCAGTCAACGCAATCCAATGCACCAGATTGAGAGTCAGTTGTATGACTCTCTGGGTGTGAACCACCAACCACACTGGGCTTTTGGCCATTGGGCTTTACGCCCAATGCTATCTACACCATCCGAGTGCTGGCCCAAAGTGCTGTTACATAATAGATTGCACCCCCCTGGTTTTTTTTTGTGAATAATTAAATTAATTAATTAGTTTAATTGTTTAGGATTTAAGTGGTTAATTAGGATTAAAAAAAAATAGGATTTTAGGATATTTTTAATTAGGGTTTAAATGGGTTTTTTTAATAATTAAATTAATCACTTAATTTAATTATTTGATTAGGATATTTTTTATTAGGGTTTAAATGGGGTTTTTTTATAATTAAATTAATCACTTAATTTAATTATTTGATTAGGATAATTTTTTTTTCAATTAAGGCATAAATAGGGATTTAGGGTTAATTTAATCAATTAAATTGATAACTCAATTTAATTGGTCATTTAGGTTTTATTAGGGTTTTTTATCAATTAAATTAATAAACTTAATTTAATTTTTTATTTGAGGTAAATTAGGGTTTCTATCAAATTAAATTAATAACTTAATTTAATTGTTGGATTGGGTGGGTTTTCTTTTAACTTAGGTTTTGGGTTTGCCAATTAAATTAATAACTTAATTTAATTGGTTATGTAGGTTTTTATTTAGGGTTTTAAAATATTGAATTTATATTATGTAGCTTTGTTATTTAATGGGTTCTTCATAGTAGTTACCTTTCTTTTGTTTTGTTTAAGAAATAGGGTTTTGGAATTTAGGGATTCTATGGTTTTTAAATAAGGGATATAAGGGATTCTTAAGGGTTTAAGCTTTTGGGATAATGCTCTTGGTCCGAGAGCCTAAATAAAGGATGGGATAAGGGATAAAACTCTTGATATCCGAGAGTATAAATATATGGATTAGGGATAGAACTCTTGATATCCGAGAGTATAAATAAATGGATTAGGAATAAAACTCTTGATATCCGAGAGTATAAATAAATGGATTAGGGATAAAACTCTTGATATCCGAGAGTATAAATAAATGGATTAGGGATAAAACTCTTGATATCCGAGAGTATAAATAAATGGATTAAGGGATAGAACTCTTGATATCCGAGAGTATAAATAAATGGATTAGGGATAGAACTCTTGATATCTGAGAGTATAAATAAATGGATTAGGGATAGAACTCTTGATATCCGAGAGTATAAATAAATGGATTAGGGATAGAACTCTTGATATCCGAGAGTATAAATAAATGGATTAGGGATAAAACTCTTGATATCCGAGAGTATAAATAAATGGATTAGGGATAGAACTCTTGATATCCGAGAGTATAAATAAATGGATTAGGGATAGAACTCTTGATATCCGAGAGTATAAATAAATGGATTAAGGGATAGAACTCTCTGTCCGAGAGTATAAATAATGGATAAGGGATAGAACTCTCTGTCTGAGAGTATAAATAATGGATAGGGGATAGAACTCCTTATCTAGGAGTATAAATAATCGATCAAGGGATAGAACTCTTTATCCAAGAGTATAAATAGTGGATTAGGAATGGGAATAGGATTAGGGGGTAGGAATAAGGGGAGGTGAACTACGGTTACTCTGATCCTTCAAAATTGAAGGTACGTAGGCATAGGGTTGTAAACCCTAGCGAGTATAATTAATAAAATATTTAGGACTCTTTTGTATATAAGTGAATTTAGACAAACAAACAAGCATACCCTAAAATCTAAGGAGGATCCCATTGAGTACAATGGAAGTGAGGGGTGCCTAACACCTTCCCCTCACTTAACCGACTCCCGAACCGTAGGAATCTCTGTCCTTGGGATTCGAATTTTTTAGGTTTATCATTATTTCCCTAAAGAGAGTCTCTCATAGCCTTAGGTTTTAGGGTCCTTGTTTGTTTTGGGGGTTTATTGTTTTTAATTTTTGTTTTTTTATGATTTATTTTTATGTTTTAATTTATTATATTTGTCTATAATATTTTTATTTTTTGTCATCATGCATTGGATTGGGGCAAATAAGGTGTGAAGCTAAAGCCCAAGCTTGGAGTATAACCTTAGATTAGGACGTGGAACGGAAATGTTTTTGGGGGGGATGCGACATCCCCAACAATTCATTGATACCACACTCAGAATAGATCCTTCCAAAGGTGTCCTCATGAAAGGGCTAGCCCTTAACGTAGAGGATGATTTGGATGTGGTCCGAGACTCTGAGAACCTTTAGCCTACCCCTTACCAACTCATGGAGACCCTATGTATTTAAACCTCAAGGGCTGTTACTAGGGTCCTACCTGGATGAGACTTATCCCGAAGGATTACCATAGGAAGGCTTGCTCCTTCTCATGGTAAAACAAGGGTATAGTCTGTACAGTATAGGGTCGTTATGCTGTCCAAACTTTTATGTCCTACATGTGAGGGGATTGGGTAGACAAGCTTTAGATCTAAACCTATTATAGGGAGCCTACCTAGTTAGGGTTATGCTTGCATTTCCACCTTACCCTAACCCAAAAAAACATTTAACCAAAGAACAAAGTGTCCATGTCATCATGCATTTAAAAACTTTTTTTTGCATATATGCATTTTTGTGGGGAATTTCAAGATGCGTTGTAGGAATATGGGAAAGATTGATTCAAATGAAAGGGCTACCCTACGCATCAGAATGCTAGGTGCTTGATTTACGAAGTCTTGAAAACCTTCAAGACTTAATGCCAAATATGCTAAAAGGATGGTTATACACAAGCATGGAAGGATCCTCGATCTCTTAGGGACTCCTAGAAAGGTAGAGGCCATAACTACTCTTGCACAATCCTCCTCTACGTGACTTCCCCTTCAAGGATTTTCAACTAGCTCTTACGCTATACTTGAATTTACAAGGAGAAGAAAAAAAACTTACAAGGGGCATGGAAAAAAAAAACAACAAAAAAGACATAAAAGGAAAAAGGGTCAAGCCCAAAGACTTAGTTGTGCCTGTTGAGGATCTATTATCTCACCACAAGGAGGATAGGGAAATGCAAGGGTACTTGGAGGAGTTTTAGGAAGGCATTGGGGGCATCTATTTAGTTTAGGTCTTCTTAAGTTCAGGAGCTTCCATTTTGGGATTATTGTTTTGGGTTATTCCCGAGGAATTATTGTTATAAGTTTGGAAGGCATTTTGGATTTGGGGATTGGCTAATGGATTTGTATTTGATATTCTATGTGTATGGGTTTCGTCTTTTGGATATATTCATCTATAACTACAATGGATTTTGGAATTCCCCCCAAATAAATTTTTAAAATTATTTAGCATACATCATGCATATTCATACATTCATCACCAACATGCATTCAACATAAGGAAAAAGGAAAAAAAATCATTTTTTTTAAACTTCGTCTCAGGGTCATTGAGCATAACAAGCTGACTTCCCGACCTCGCACTCGAGCGTACCAAAGGAAAGCTATGGATCAGATGGAGAAGGAGCTGGTTACTCTAAGAGGAGAAATGGATACTGTCAAGGAAAACGTGGAAGAAATGAAAAGCCAGATTGATCAACTGACACTTTCCGTCCAGAATTTGATAGCCAGAAGAACCAAGTTAAGCCATCAAGGGAAGGTTCCTACTCCTACCTCCCATGTTGAAGACAATAACCCCCTATTAGGGTTTATCCATGATCTGGAACGTGAGGAGACTGAAACTGCTAAGCACAAAACTGTTGACCAACCTCTCAAGGGAACCATATCTCCACCTATTTCCAATGGGGCACCTCGTACTACTTACAGACTTACTCCACGTGAGAACTATGCATACGAGGGTGAAAATCTGAGTCAAGTGGCCCTTGAAAATAAAGGAACCACTGTTAGGGAAAGGAGAAGGATTGATGATAAGTACAAAGCACTTGAGGAAAAGGCTAAAGGTCGTGGAGGGACTCAATGTTCTTCGAGTGGATGCCTTGGATATGTGTCTGGTGCCCGATGTGGTCATACCTCCTAAGTTTAAGGAACCTAACTTCGAGATGTATAAAGGAGTTAGTTGTCCCAAAAATCACATCCGGATGTTTTCCCGAAAGATGGGGGCTCATGCTAAAAATGAAAAGCTGATGATGCATGTTTTCCAAGACAACCTTAGTGGGGCATCCTTGGATTGGTACGTACAACTGGAGAGGACTCACATCAAGAACTGGGAGGATCTGGCAAGTGCCTTTATAAGGCAATACCAATATAATGAAGACATGGCCCCTGATTGCATACAATTACAAAACATGTCTCAAAAAGGGAACGAATCTTTTAAGGAGTATGCCCAGAGATGAAGGGAGCTAGCCTCTCGTGTTCAACCTCCATTGCGGGAAAGCGAGCTAGTAAATACATTCATGGGAACTCTGCAAGGACTATACTATGAAAGGATGATTAGGGCAGTCTCAACGGGATTCACTGACTTGGTTATCATTGGAGAGAGGATTGAGAACGGTTTAAAGACAGGAAAGATTGGGCAGTCATCCTTCGACCAACATAACAATAAGGGGTACCCCGAAAACAACTCAAAGGAAAATGATGTCAGTGTTATAGACCCTGAAGATCCAAATCTGGGAGATAATGCGTTACTGGGGCACATTGGGGCAACAGTCAACGCCATGGAAGAGATGGGGGATGAATTTCTTATTAATAAGGGAGACATAACAAACTGGGGCAAACAATGTGAGTCACCTGAGGAGAAGGATTTGTTTCGGCTGAGTTACCAACCGGCTAATGAAGGATTAGAAGGCGATTTCCATGGTGTGGGATTTGGAATTTGGGATCATGTGGCCTTAATGGAAGAGGAAGAAAGGAATGCCTAATCTCGACAATTAGAGAACCATCGGGATTTCTGAGATGATTTCTGTTTCGAAGTAATTTACTTTTTTCTTACAATAATAATAAGTCCCTTGCCATGCCCAAGGCAAGTGGACAAAGCTTTGTAGGGCCACCCTTTATTTCATTGGATTATTTCTATCAATAAAATTGCATTTTGTTTTCAATCAAGATCCTTTTTTTTCTTTCATTTTCCGTTTTTTAAAAAAAATGGCAATATACCTTCTTTCAATATTCTCATTTCTAGCACTTCATTCCAAAAAGAAAATAAAAAAAGAAAAATCTTCGTCCCCCTGCAAATTTAAGAATGAACCTATTAAAAATGACACCTCTATAATCTCGAATGATTTCGGATTATCGATTAACCAAGCAGAAGAGGGTGATGAGGACGAGTGTGAGCTTCCCGAAGAGTTAGCTAGACTGTTGAGGCAAGAGGACACGGAAATACAACCTCATCAGGAACCAGTAGATGTGATCAATCTGGGAACTGAGGAAGATAAGAAGAGGTCCAAGTCGGTGCTTCTCCGAATAAGGATATAAAGGGAAGGTTGATTGAGCTATTGCAAGGGTACACAGATATGCCTAGACGTGATACGTGTAACGCCCATTTATTTAATTAAGTATTTAATTAAATAATTGTAGTATGTTGTGTTGATTCGCGTTGATTTGAGTATTTGTGACGATTTGCATTGGTTTGTGATATTTGTGTTGATTTAAGTTGATTCCGGAATATCGGAATATTATGTTGATGTTTCTAAGTTGGTTCGAGTTGAATTAATTTAATAAGTTGATTGAAGTTGTGGAAATTAATATTGAATATTTTTCGTTTATGGTTAAATATGTCGATTTGGTGGTTTGGACGATTTATTTGATAGTCGGTAATTAGTCGATTTAGTCGAGAGAAATAATATTAGAATTAATATTATGGATTATAAGCGTATTTTATTTAAGTGGGATTAGTCGTTGCGTTGGTGGTAGTAATTGGTGAGGTGTTGATTAGTAGGCCCAAATTGAGATTTATAATTATAATAATAATTATAATAAAAAGAAAAGAAAAGTGGAGGAGGCAGTAAAAGAAGTTAAAGAAAAATAAGGAGAAGAAGTTAGGGGTATCAGTAAAGAAAAAGAGGAGAACGTGAGAAGTTGAGAACGAGGAAAAGTTGGAGAAAGAGGGATACAAGAAGTTGCCGTCGGAAAGCCAAGTCGGAAAAGTCGGTCGGAGATTCGAGCGGCCATCAATTAAGGTAAGGGTGGGGTTCGAATTTTATAACCGGGAATAAGATGATTAATACGTGGGATTGAGATTTGTATGATTTTCTGCTGTGAATGTGTTGATTTTATGATGAATTGTTCTGATTTTATGTGCTGAACTGTGTTGCCGAATTGTTCTGATTCTGTGAAATGATTGTCCTGTGATATGTTGAATGGTTGATTTTGTGAACTGATATTCGGTGAAGAACATGAAGGATTTTAGATCAAAATATTACACCGTTGAAAAATTAATACTGAGACTGAGAGT
Source organism: Lathyrus tuberosus (assembly GCA_022829125.1). Classification (NCBI taxonomy): domain Eukaryota; kingdom Viridiplantae; phylum Streptophyta; class Magnoliopsida; order Fabales; family Fabaceae; genus Lathyrus; species Lathyrus tuberosus. The sequence goes on from JALAZF010000163.1 coordinate 6,755,466, forward strand.
GAATTAATGTTGGTTCCTTTTAAGAGAGAAAAAAAAAAATATATGTATATTGTCAATTAAGGGATGGCGCAAGCCACCCTGTGTCTCTATTAAATGGTGGCGCAGGCCACCTTGTTTCTGTATCAAATAGTGGCGAAGGCCACATGTTAGGGGAGTGGCGCAAGCCACATGTTGATGGGGCCACTTAGTTTCTTTTTTTAATCGGTACAGGTACACTTATATTGTAGTATAGGCTTGATTAATTAATTAAGTAGTATATACATGATTAGTAGAAGTGATTTAATGGGTGATGAGTAGCAGAAAATAATAGTTGTTCAGAATAATGAAAGTATACTGGTAACAGTAAACGGAAAATAATATAGCCTAAGTTAATGTTGAGAGCCACCTAAGTTAATGTTGAGAGCCACCTAAATTAGTGTTGAGAGCCACATAATGACGTGGGGGCCACCTGGTTTTCTTTAGTTTTGTCTGTTTTAAGTAAAATTCATATTTTAATATTTTAGGTGTTATATATTGTTTTGACTAATTAAAATGCATAGTTAGATTAATTAGTAGATAGTTTTTATGCTGATGAAGGGAAATACATGGTAGCAACTCAGGACTATCAGTAGTGTTGATTCTAACAGAAAAATGAATTTTTAGCAGGATGGTATTTTGATAGAATTGTGATAACAGTGTTAATTTGGTGACAGAAAAATGTTGGAATCAGTAAAATAGAATTTAACAGGAATAGTGGGAAATTATTGGTAGCAGCAATAGTAGTAAAAACAGTACCGATTTAGTCGACCGGGTGAAATTACGCGGTAAAATTAGTTGCTCGGAATTTAATGAAAATTGTCGAGGTAGTTAGTAATAATTAGTAGGTGATTGTAGTCAGTTTATTTTGTTGCATTCGTGTTGTATGTGTGGATTTCTTGTACAGTTATTTATGTGGTTTGTCCCGGTTTGTGGGCATTTTTAAGTCGTAGGTCGAAGGACCAATGTTGATGTTAAAGTTGTAGGTCTTATGACCAACGTTGATGTATATAATTTGTAGGCCTATGGCCAAAGTTGAATCGTGTTGAATTAAAGTTGTTACGTGGTTGTTATATGTTGTTCGAAGTTGGTTGTTGTTTTGTGTTTAGTCGTTGCATCATGGCATAGCATTATTAAGTTGGCCTGGATTGACAATTTTTAAGTTGGAGCTGATGCTCACCACGTTGGCCTGGATTGGCAAAAAAAAATTACTAAGTTGAAGGCTTATGCCTTGCAGATACCTCGATAACCTGGTATATTTTAAGTTGGGAGTTTTGCTCCGTTTCTAAGTTGGGAGTTTTGCTCCAATGGTACCACATGCATATGCATAGTCGAGTCGCATCCTATGTCGCATTATTTATGTTGTTTGTGTTGATTGTGTTTTGTTGAAGTTGAGTAAGTTGTTTATGTTGTCTAAGTTGATAAAGTTGTTCATGTTGCTTAAGTTGATAAAGTGGTTCATGTTGCTTGAGTTGATAAAGTTGTTCATGTTGCTTAAGTTGATAAAGTTGTTTGCGTTGTTTAAGTTGATGAAGTCGATTATGTTGATGTTGAAGAAGTTGAATATGATGAGTATATTTGTTGAAGTTGATGAAGGTGTTTACGTTGATTTCAGAGTTCCAGTTGGTTATGTTGATTAGGTTGATTGTAGTGATTATGTCGTAAATGTTGATTTGTGTAATAAGTCGATAAAGTATGTCGATAAACTGTGGATTATTGTTAAGTGGTTGTTGTTGTTGGATAGTAGTGAAATTGTATGATTCTATCTAACGTATTGATTATCATATTCTTGTTTATATTTTTCGATATCTCACCCCTTCTGTTTGAATGTTACCCCTATGTTGGTAACATGCAGGTTAGCAGAGATGAAGGTCGTCTATCTTCATTAGTTGAGTCGGTGATGTCGCTCTGATACGTAACACTCGGGGGGATGAACGCTTTGTTGCTCTGTGTTGTTTTAAGTTGTTTCCATGAAAATATGTTGTTACTATGTTATTTAAGTTGAACAAATGATATATCATGTATAGTTGAATATTTGAGAATCCGCTGCGTAGTTGTGAAAATTGTTTTGGTTCCCAAGAGTGAATAAAAATTGTTATTATAGTTTCATCCGAATTAAAAGTGTTATGTATCGATGTAATATTTGGTTTAAATGAATAAGTTTTTAAAGTTGTAAAATGTGGCATCCTATTTGTGTACTTGTTGATTGAATTTTACTACTCTGATTTTCAATATATTTGCCGGGAGGAAATGGGGTGTTACAATACGAACATCGTCGAGCACGAATTACTACTAAAACTAGGACGCACGACAATCAAGCAAAAGGCTGAGAAGGACTAGACCAGGCATGACCCTCCAGATCAGGGAAGAAGTCAAGAAGCAATTCGATTTTTTGTCACAAGGTAACGTCTGTTGGGTTAAAGAACATAGGAGTAACTTATCAAAGGACTATGGTAATATGGGGCATAAGGAGATAGAGGTTCATATGGATGATACGATTACCAAGTCGCAAAAGGAAGAAGATCACATAACCAACTTACAAAGTTGTGGGATCAGTTTAGGAAATTCAAGTTACGACTAAATCCTACAAGGTGTACTTATGGAATCAGATCTGGAAATGATAGGGTCCATGGTCAGTCAAAGGGGAATGAATGACAAAATGAAAGTCGTTCAAGGGATGCCAGCTCCAAGGATAAAAAAAAGGAAGTCCATGGATTTTTGGGAGATATCTCCCACCTTACAGCTACTTGTGAGCCAATCTTCAAACTACTCAGAAAAGGAGCAAATCATTGAATGGAATGAAGATTGTCAAAAGGATTTCGAGTGGATCAAGGAATATTTGCAAAATCCACCTATATTAGTGCCACCAGTCCTAAAGAGACCACTCATAACGTACTTAACAAAATTTGAGAATCCAATGGACTGTGAAACTTTGGACTCCTATAAAGGACCTGGATCTCGAGGGAAACTTATACTGGCATAAGGATAGGGGCTATCAATTGGGGTGAAAATTCATCGTCTAGGATCCTAAAGGAAGCTAAATTGGATAAGGCAGAATGGATGCAAACTAGGCTCGATCAGCTAAACCTCGTATAAGGGAAACGTGTGGCTGTGGGCAGTTATATCCACAGGGAATTAAGATAGCGAAATTCGTCCTCGCCTACGCGAAGAGGGAGACTTGGGGTTAAGGAAAATATTACCCATCCATAAAGACCACCACGTCAAATGGACCCCACCCTATGAAGGGTCATATGTCGTGAAGGGTGCCTCCTCTGGCGGAGCACTAATCGTAACAACCGTGGATGGAGCGGATTTACCACGACCGGTGAACTCCGATTCAGTAAAAAATACTATGCCTAGAAAAAGATGATAAAAGCCCGCTAGGTCGAAAACCCTAAAGGGAGACTTAGGCAAAAATTAGGGCGTCCCGGTGGATTGAAAACTCGAAAGAGCGATCCAGGCAAAAATTAGGGACTTGGATAAAAATGATACCCGACAGGTCGAAAACCCTAAAGGGCGGCTTTGTCGAAAAAAATGGTATATCATCCCGGTGGACTAAGACTCTAAAAAGAGCGGTCCAGGCAAAAGTTAGGGGTATCCAAAAGGCATATGACTGAAAACACTCAAGTCACCCCGTAACAGGAATTCAAAAGGGAACGATCATTTCAGCCATCATCTTCAGAAGCAAAGTGTCGTGATCTTGGAGTCTTAGGGATATTAGCTGGTGTTAAATTTAATAGGAACATAAATAAATTTGTTTTCTTATTGCCATTTTACATTTTTCTAGATTTACGGTAATATCTCCTTATGAGAATTACCCTCCTTACTTATCATTGCCCATTTTCGGGCCAATTCTCAATAAATTTGTTTTTTCAAATATAGTTCTTCGCCTCCTAAATCATTCCGCTTGATTACAAGGTGTCTATTAATTGTGAAATAATGCATTGAAATATCGGGTATAAATAAAAGCTCTGAAAAGGGAAAATGGATTTTTACTTCGGTTTTTGGAATCATCAAAGGGATCATATTCTTCCAAAGCAGGATATAGGGTCTCTGCACTGACAGGAATATACGTTACAATCTAACCAACATGGGAGGGTATTTAACGACATGTTAAACAGGAATCAAGGATATCATGGCTTACTACGATTATCAAAGTTTCAAGGGTCAGGGAGTCAGGGCGTTATGAAAAGGTATTATTTTAGACAAAGACATACATTGCACATCATAAAAGAGGCATTAGCCCAAATAATGCATCATACATAAGAGCATCTAACATGCACTCATATACACAAAACATGCATACATGCATAGGGTTCGTAATCACCAAAGGGATCTCATTTGGAGATTTTATCAGGGTATTTGTGTTAAGGGGTTTTTATTTAAGTATTAAGGGGATTTCATTAAGGGATTTATCAGGGGTTCTACAAAATTCCTATCCAGGGATTTTTTATCTAAAAAGTTTTTCAAGGGTTCAATCGGATATTTCACTACCGGATTATTGCTAAGGACCTTAGGATAATCGGCGTAGTATCTATCTGACCATGCGGTCAAAATTAGGGTCCTTTTTGTATTTAATCGTCTCCTCCTCAACAAGAGGAAGGCTCATCGACATCATCCTTCTGATTCGAAGACGATTAAATAGGGGCAGCTGTAGTACCCTAAATTTTGACCATTGGCTTGTTACTATTTTTGGGTTTTTGCTGCCAGGGGGTGTCAGTTAGATGTTAGTGGGCTTATCTGCAATCTTAGGCCCATTTCAGTTTTATTATGGGATTTTGGTTTTTAGGGTTTTTATTTTATTTTTAGGGGTTAATTTATTTTAAGGATTGGAATTAATTAGAGTTTATTATTAAATTTGAAAGTAGGTCAAAGGTCTTTAGTTTTTTGTAATAATAGGTCCAAATTACTTTAGAAGAGTATTATATTAAGATTAGAGTCTTTATTTAAAAATATTAAGTCCTAATAATATTAATATGATTAGTACGTCATTAAGGTTGGTCTAGTAGGTTTTTGTTTTATTATTAATAATAGGGTTATAATTATTAGTATTTGCATTAGGATTAATTATATATTAATAGGATTATTAAGGTTTTTTGTTAATAGGGAGAGGGACCGGTTTTTGTCATTAGCGTGGCCATGTTATTGTCTTTTATTATTTATTTTTATTTTTATTTTTTACTATTACTTTACTTTTTTATTATATTATTAATTTTGTTTTTCGGTCAAAGTCGATGACCAAGGCCTTGGGCCTCCATCTTCCCCAAAGGGGGAAGCCCTAATTGCGCTTAATCAAAGAGACAAAGTCAGATCGAAGCAGAAACAAGATCTTTTTCATTAATTCATTTAAATTCAAAACGTGTACAAATGGAAATCGGATCAAAATTGCAACTCAGAATAAAACCCTAATTCTAAAATTGAGTACAGATAAAAATAAAAAAAAAGATAACATCAAAAACTTCCAAAATTAGATCTAAGTGAATAAATTTCTAAACCTAATTTCTGGCCTATAAAGAAGAGAAAGGAGATAGAAAAAAGGGGGGACTCCGAGAGAAAAACACGGCGACGAATCTTCAAGTTTTTGCACCTACGAAAATAAGAAAGAAGGAGGTTAGAGGAGAAATCGAAGAAAGAAAGGATAACAAAGTACGACGAGAATCATTGCACGGAAAGTAAAAACCATCAAACACTTAGCTTCAATTATTGTTTATGCTGTGATTTTGGTCGCGATTTGGGGTTTTCTGGGTTTAAATTGGGATTAGGGTTCGTTAAGAAGGGTTAGGGTTCTTTTAGTTAGGGTTAGGGTTCTTGGGGTTTGGTTGATTTCTTGGTTTTTGTCGTAGGTTTAGGGTTAGGGTTCTAACGGTGGGGATTAGGGTCCTTGGCGTTTGAGGTTTCCGGTTGAATCCTCAACCGGATTCTGGAATTAGGGGGTGGTTGAGGACGTCGCACGGTGGCCGGACGGCCCACCGGCGACGTAAATTTAGAGAGAGAAGAGAGCTCGTTGAGAGAGTGGGAGGATAAGAGAGAGAAAGAATGGTTCCAAATGAATCATTTCTGAAGGGCTTGAGGTTTTATACCATCCCCCCTCGCTGTTAGATCTAGGACGTGTGGCCCTCTACTGGCCGCGCGATTCATTGACCTTGACTCTTCCAGTGAAGGAGAGATCATGGTACTCCCTTCGTGGACTCTCAATCTCAATCGTCCGTTTGGCTTACCTTGGGAGTATGTTAATACATCGTGTAATATTTGATCTGACATAACCTCAGTAAATGCAATCCAACGCACCAGATTGAGAGTCAGTTGTATGACTCTCTGGGTGTGAACCACCACCCACGCTGGGCTTTTGGCCATTGGGCTTTACGCCCAATGCTATCTACACCATCCGAGTGCTGGCCCAAAGTGCTGTTACATAATAGATTGCACCTCCTGGTTTTTTTTGTGAATAATTAAATTAATTAATTAGTTTAATTGTTTAGGATTTAAGTGGTTAATTAGGATTAAAAAAAAAATAGGATTTTAGGATATTTTTAATTAGGGTTTAAATGGGTTTTTTTAATAATTAAATTAATCACTTAATTTAATTATTTGATTAGGATATTTTTTATTAGGGTTTAAATGGGTTTTTTTTTATAATTAAATTAATCACTTAATTTAATTATTTGATTAGGATAATTTTTTTTTCAATTAAGGCATAAATAGGGATTTAGGGTTAATTTAATCAATTAAATTGATAACTCAATTTAATTGGTCATTTAGGTTTTATTAGGGTTTTTTTATCAATTAAATTAATAAACTTAATTTAATTGTTTATTTGGGGTAAATTAGGGTTTCTATCAAATTGAATTAATAACTTAATTTAATTGTTGGATTGGGTGGGTTTTCTTTTAACTTAGGTTTTGGGTTTGCCAATTAAATTAATAACTTAATTTAATTGGTTATGTAGGTTTTTATTTAGGGTTTTAAAATATTGAATTAATATTATGTAGCTTTGTTATTTAATGGGTTCTTCATAATAGTTACCTTTCTTTTGTTTTGTTTAAGAAATAGGGTTTTGGAATTTAGGGATTCTATGGTTTTTAAATAAGGGATATAAGGGATTCTTAAGGGTTTAAGCTTTTGGGATAATGCTCTTGGTCCGAGAGCCTAAATAAAGGATGGGATAAGGGATAAAACTCTTGATATCCAAGAGTATAAATAAATGGATTAGGGATAGAACTCTTGATATCCGAGAGTATAAATAAATGGATTAGGGATAGAACTCTTGATATCCGAGAGTATAAATAAATGGATTAGGGATAGAACTCTTGATATCCGAGAGTATAAATAAATGGATTAAGGGATAGAACTCTTGATGTCTGAGAGTATAAATAAATGGATTAGGGATAAAACTCTTGATATCCGAGAGTATAAATAAATGGATTAGGGATAAAACTCTTGATATCCGAGAGTATAAATAAATGGATTAGGGATAGAACTCTTGATATCCGAGAGTATAAATAAATGGATTAGGGATAAAACTCTTGATATCTGAGAGTATAAATAAATGGATTAGGGATAGAACTCTTGATATCCGAGAGTATAAATAAATGGATTAAGGGATAGAACTCTCTGTCCGAGAGTATAAATAATGGATAAGGGATAGAACTCTCCGTCCGAGAGTATAAATAATGGATAGGGGATAGAACTCCTTATCTAGGAGTATAAATAATAGATCAAGGGATAAAACTCTTTATCCAAGAGTATAAATAGTGGATTGGGTTTAGGATTAGGAATGGTTATAGGATTAGGGGAGGTGAACTACAGTTACTCTGATCCTTCAAAATTGAAGGTACGTAGGCATAGGGTTGTAAACCCTAGCGAGTATAATTAATAAAAAACTTAGGACTCTTTTGTACATAAGTGAATTTAGCCAAACAAACAAGCATACCCTAAAATCTAAGGAGGATCCCATTGAGTACAATGGAAGTGAGGGGTGCCTAACACCTTCCTCTCACTTAACCGACTCCCGAACCGTAGGAACTCTGTCCTTGGGATTAGAATTTTTTAGGTTTATCATTATTTCCCTTAAAAAATATGATGGCGACTCGAAAATTTTTAGCCGGCCACGACAGCTCCTGATGAAATCCTTTTGATAAATCCCTTAATGAAACTCCTTTTGATTGAACCTCATTGATAAAACTCCCTTGATGCAATTCCTTGATAAAATCCCAAAAATTAACCCATGATAAAACCTTGATAAAAACCTTTATATATTTGACGGAACTTATCCCTTATGAAGGATAGGTCACTAAGTTGGGGATGTGAGAGGTGAGGACCTACTCACTAGTTGTTAACGATCATTAAGGATGACCGACTATTGGATCGATCCTTTTGAAGAGTCATGGTGAGTCAGATTGCTAGGGAAGTCCTATATTGAAAGGTGTTTATGAGATGTTACTTATTGGGGAAGGCCAATAAGCATTCCTACCTAGGAGCTGTACTGGTATAACGGGGGATTGGACCTCTAAGAGCGGTCAAAAATCCTATGTTATGTATGTATGTTCATGTATGCATGTGATGCTATGTTATATATGCATGATTATATGCTAGAGCGTAGCGACATGATTAATGCATGACAATGATTTGAATGTTTGAACAAATTTCCCTCTGGTGAGCAATGAAATGGTTAAGACCTTGAGAGATTGCTTGTGTAACAATGATATCTGTCCCAAAAAAATGGTAGTGGGTATTGAGCTAGCACGGTCTCCCGATACTCATTTTGAACTCGACGATTATTGACGTACAATAGAGCTTGTATGTGAAACCTTAGAAGTATGGATAGGGCTTGCCCCTACAGTATCATGTCTTTTGCCCCATTCCGTAGAGTCTTTGAAGAGATTAGCCTCAATATGAGTTTTGAAGCAGCTTGTCTTTATTACGTGCTTGAAATGGCCTGCCATTGTATTGGGCTTGGAGAAATATACCCTTAGAATGATATGCCCCAGATGAACCCCTTTTTTTAAGTGGTTTCTTTTGATTAAGCCCTACAGCAGTTTGCCCCAGATTGACCGAGCTTTAAAGGGTATTCCTGAAAAGGAACTTAGATCCCTCCATGATTTGATACGACCCTGAGATGAACTGCCCCAGTATTTATATCTTGAAAGGTATGCCGCAGTTTTATAATCTTCAAAAGGTATGTCCCTTAATTAATTAAGTATGGAGGAGTGGCTTGAAATAGAACTTGGATCCTACCATGCTATGATATGACCTTAATATGAACTGCCCCATTATCTGAATCTTGAAACGTGTGTCTCAATGTTTGAATCTTTGAAAGGTATACCCCTGATTAAATTGACTCTTGGAGTGGTTGATTTTACTGTGCTCTTGAGGTGGTCTGCCCCAGTATGAGCCTCTTGAAAGGTCTACCCCTTATCATTAGAGTCATGGAAGTTGAAATTCTGGTATCAGATGTGTGATGTTAAGTGTGATGTCACAACAACACAATCTGCTATATGAACAAGGTAGAAACAATAGTAAATGACACAAAGAATTGTTCACTCAGTTCGGTCTAACTACCTACGTCTGGGGGCTACCAAGCCAGGGAGGAAATTCACTATTTGCAGTATCAAATTACAAACTCAACAATCCCAGTTGACATCTACCTAACTTGATCATTACCCAATGACACTTCTACCTAAGAAACCACTTAGGTATGAGAAACCACTCACTCCCTAATTCACCACAGTGATACAATCCAATGATTACACACTAATCACCCAACTTGATTCTGCTTAACAGCTTCGATCAAGAACAACACACTCTTGCTTAAAAGTTCTAGAGTGAATACACTTACAACTCAAAATAGTAACACCAATTCACACACGAATGGTTTACAAAACACACACGAAGACACAAATGACACTCAGTCTTTAGCTCTCTTTCTTCGTTCCCTTTTCAACAAGGGTTTAGGCTGCTTTTATATAATTCTGACTTGGGCTTGGATCTCTTCCAAAAATATCTGATTTTAAAACAAATTTGATCTTCAAATATTTTTAAATCTCTCCAAATTAGCCCTAATGTTGGTTACCGAATCTGCTCCATAATCTGCAAATTTATCTGATTGGAAATCTCTTCTCCAAGATATTCGCATCCAATCACTCTAACAGATCTCCTCAAAACTCACTAACACGCGCAGCCCTAAAACATCACAATCTGATGTTCTGATATAGTGATGTCAAGACATCACTTATAACATCATCATATAAAACTTCAACCCTGCAACAGCTAATGTTGGGAACCAATGTTATGACATCAGACATATGACATCAACATTGTTCAACTTTGTTTTACAAAAATTCCAGCCAATACAAGAACCAACAATCTCCCCCTTTGGCTAATTTTGGCTAAAACAAACTCTGCCATCATCAGAGGTACCTGCAGCGGATCTTGTAACAAGCTCCAACCCAGTAGCAATCACATAACAAGCTGCACAAAGCTAAACTCCCCCTCAAGGCAAGAACCAGCATACCAGTTGTTCAAACATGCACACTCCCCCTCAAGCCTAGAGCCACATCAGACAACTAGGCAACACATAGGCTAACTCTCCCCCTTTTTAGCCACAATTTGACAACATCTACCCCAAACACAAAGATCTGACATCCATTAAGACATGGTCAAAAGCAAGCTTCCCAAGGAACACAATATCCCAAAAACTTTGACTGTTCAGGCGATACAACCTATGGATTCTTATAGTACTATAAAATCCAAGCCTTCTTCCTTCTAATAGCACCAGACACCACACAAGAATGAGTCAGTTTACCAAAGATGCAGGAAAGCAACACATGCAAGTGACCAATAAACCAGATCCCCTGAAGAACAAGAGCACATCAAGGAAAGTTGCTGAAACTTCTTCAGGAGCAACAAGAACAAGAAAACCTTCAGAGACAAAAACCATTAAGAAACCTCCAGTGCAACTCCATGCTTCTGATGATGAATGGGATGAAGATTGGAAAACTTTTCTTGATGCAGGGGGTTGGGATAATCTTTAGATCTTATATATATTACTATTGATGTACCAAAATCCAATCTTGTATGCTTTCAGCAGTTGAATAAAATGTTGTTTTCATATGCAAAATCACAACTGCACCAATACTCCTTCCAGCACACCTAATCCTCATAAATACAAATTCCCAGTTTGCTTCTTAAACTTTCAAATTGATTTGCATCTAAGGCCTTAGTAAAAATGTCAGCTAATTGTTTATCTGTACCAACATGTTCCAAAGCAACTACTTTATCCTCAACCAAATCTCTTATAAAATGATGCCTTATATCAATATGCTTAGTTCTGCTATGTTGAATAGGATTCTTAGAGATATTGATTGCACTCAAATTATCCCAGTACAATGTCATGACATCTTGCTTGACATTGTATTCTGTTAACATCTGCTTCATCCAAACAAGTTGAGAACAACTACTCCCCACTGCTATGTACTCAACTTCAGCAGTAGAAAGAGACACACAATTCTGCTTTTTACTAAACCATGATATCAGATTATTCCCTAAGAAGAAACAACCTCCTGAAGTACTTTTTCTATCATCAGCACTCCCTGCCTAATCAACATCACAAAACCCACATAACTCAGTGCCTGATCCATGACTGTAAAGCATTCCATAGTCACTAGTCCCATTCACATATTTCAGAATCCTCTTCACTTGATTCAAGTGACTAACTTTGGGCTCAGATTGATATCTGGCACATACTCCAACAGCAAAAGAAATATCAGGTCTGCTAGCTGTGAGATATAATAGACTTCCAATCATGCTTCTGTATAAACTTTGATCCACACTAACACCATGTTCATCCTTGGACAACTTTAAATGAGTAGGAGCAGGTGTCCTCTTGTGATTAGCATTCTCTAGACCAAACTTCTTCACTATGTTCTTTGCATACTTGCTCTGAGAAATGAATATGGAGTCCTCCATTTGTCTAACTTGTAGACCAAGAAAATAGTTTAGCTCTCCAACAAGACTCATTTCAAACTCAGACTGCATCTGTTCCACAAAATGTTTCACCATTGCATCTGACATCCCACCAAATACTATGTCATCAACATATATTTGAGCTATCATCAGTTTGCCTCCTTCCTCTTTAACAAACAAAGTCTTGTCAATACCTCATTTTCTGTAGCCATTCACAACCAGGAATTCAGTAAGCCTTTCATACCAAGCTCTTGGTGCTTGCTTCAAACCATAGAGAGCTTTCCTTAGTTTGTAAACATGGTCAGGAAATGTTGGATCAATAAATCCTTTTGGTTGATCAACATACACCTCTTCATTTAAGTACCCATTCAAGAAGGCACTCTTAACATCCATCTGAAAAAGCTTGAATTTGAAATTACAAGCCACCCCTAAGAGTAATCTGATAGATTCCAGTCTTGCCACAGGAGCAAAGGTTTCATCATAATCAATTCCTTCAACCTGTGTGTATCCCTGAGCAACTAATCTGGCCTTGTTTCTGGTGACCACTTCTTGTTCATCAGATTTATTCTTGTAAATCCACTTGGTGCCAATCACATTAACTCCATCAGGCCTTGGTACAAGATCCCACACTTCATTCCTTTTGAATTGCTCCAGCTCTTCATGCATGGCATTGATCCAAAACTCATCAGTCAAGGCTTCTTTGACATTCTTGGGCTCAATTTTAGAAACAAAACAAGAATTTGACACAACCTCTCTTGATCTAGTGCTAACCCCTGATTTAGGATCACCTATGATAAGCTCCCTTGGATGGTCCTTTAGCACTCTAATAGAAGGTTCTTTATTAGATAGTTCAGGTTCAGGCTCAACATCAACATGACTAGGAGACCCACTTCTGTCTTCAGTTTCTTCTGTGACTTCTTCAACTGATGTTTCAACATCACCCAGGACATCAACGTCTTCCTGCTTATCAATGTCATCAATCACCACATTTATAGACTCCATCATAACCTTTGTTCTGGAGTTGAAAACCCTGTAAGCTCTGCTATTTGTAGAGTATCCTAGAAAGATTCCCTCATCACTTTTAGGATCCAATTTTCTCCTCTGTTCACGATCTGACAAAATGTAACATTTACTTCCAAAAACATGAAAGTACTTCACATTTGGCTTTCTTCCTTTTCCATAGTTCATACAGAGTAGCTGAAGTGCCCCTTCTCAAGGTAACTCTGTTGTGAATATAGCAAGTAGTGTTCATAGCTTCAGCCCAGAAATGGTAAGGAAGCTTTTTGGCATTAATCATTGCCCTAGCAGACTCTTGAATAGTTATATTCTTCCTTTCAACAACTCCATTTTGCTGAGGAGTGATTGGAGAAGAGAACTCATGACTTATGCCTTTAGCAGAACAATAATCAGCAAACTTGCTATTTTCAAACTCTCTTCCATGATCACTCCTTATTCTAATAAAATTACTCTCCTTTTCCCTTTGGAGTCTTTAACAAAGATCTTTAAAAACATCAAACACCTCTGATTTGTCTTTAATGAAGCTCACCCAGGTGTACCTAGAATAATCATCTACAACAACATAAGCATACTTCTTCCCTCATAGACTTTCTACCTGCATAGGTCCCATCAAGTCCATATGAAGAAGTTCCAAAACTTTGGAGGTGGTGTTATGTTGAAGCTTCTGATGTGACATCTTGGTTTGCTTCCCTATTTGACAATCTCCACAAGCTCTTCCCTCTTCAATATTGAGTTTAGGAGTTCCTCTGACAGCTTCTGAGGATATTATTCTCTTCATTCCCTTCAGATGAATATGTCCCAACTTTTGATGCCAAATTTTGACTTCATCATCTCTAGCAAACACACATGTTGAGGTACTTGAGTCTTGTTGCAACCATAGATAACAGTTTTCCTTAGACCTTGCACCCTTCATGATGACTTCTCCTTCCTCATTTGTGACATTGCACTCAGATTTTGTAAAGTCTACTTTGAATCCTTGATCACAAAGTTGACTAATACTAATCAAATTTGTTGTCAACCCTTTGACAAGTAGAACATCATCCAGTCTAGGAGCACCAGCACAATTCAGCTTTCCCATTCCCTTGATTTCTCCTTTGACACCATCACCAAATGTAACATGACCTGAAGACTGAAGCTTAACATCTACCAATAAATTTTTAACTCCTGTCATGTGTCTTGAACACCCACTATCAAAGTACCAGCCTTCTTTGGTAGAAACCATAAGAGAAGTGTGAGCTATTAAGCTGGTAACTTTACCTTTTGGAACCCATTGCTTCTTAGAATTTAAGGCATGATTACCTATGGGAAACTTCTGTGTGGGAGTATACTGATGTGCCTTCTGAGGATACCCATGTAGCTTATAACAGTAGGCCTTTATGTGTCCAAAACGTCCACAGTGATGACATCTCTAGCGCCTGAATTTCTTCCTAGAAGGAATCCTGTCAGGATGTTTAAACATCTGTTTTAACATCACTGGTTTGGAACTGGTAATAACATCATCAGAAGCTGCAACATTGTTGAATCCCAAACCACTTTTGTCTCCAGTAATTTTCCCAATACTAAGAATGTTGTCTAGAGAATCAGTACCATTGTTCAACATTCTGACAGTTTTGGTCATAGAATCCAATTTAGAGTTAAGCATCCTGACTTCATTCTCAAGTTCAGTCTTTTTAGCCTCTAACTACACTATGGTTTTCTTCAGCTTCTCTCCTTCAAGACACACTTGTTCACTTCTCATGCACAGTTCTTTATACGAGGCAGCAAGCTCTTCATAAGTAACCTCATCATCACACGAATCATCATCTGACTCACAAACCCCAATCATAGCTCTAACAAGCTTAGCTGATTCATCTTCAGATTCACTTTCACTATCAGACCAGGAGGCAGATAACCCCTTTTTCTACTTTTTGAGATAAGTAGGACATTCCTTCTTGACATGACCATACCCTTCACACTCATAGCATTGGACTCCCTTGTCATTATTGGACTTCTCTTCATCTCTAGTTTTCTTCCCCTGATCTCCTGATCTGTTGGTGTCAGATGTGATGTTCTTGACATTAGGATTATAACTCCTATTTATCCTCTTCATAACCTTATTAAACTGTCTTCCCAGTAAAACAATGGCCTGGGACAGCTCCTTCTGAGACTCATCACCCTTCTCTTTCTTAGAATCTTCAAAACTAGATACCAACGCTATACTTTTGGTTTTCTTTTCAGGTTCCTCTTCCATTCCTAATTCAAAGGTTTGAAGAGAACCTATCAACTCATCAACCCTCATCTTGCTGATGTCTTGGGCTTCTTCTATAGCTGTCACCTTCATTTTATATCTCTTGGGAAGAGATCTAAGAATTTTCCTCACCAGATTCTCTTCAGTCATCCTCTCTCCTAGGGCACTAGAAGCATTTGACAGCTCCAGGATGTTCATGTGGAAATCATGGATAGTCTCATCCTCCTTCATCTTCAGATTTTCAAACTTTGTTGTCAAAAGTTGAAGTCTTGACATCTTGACTTTGGAGGTTCCTTCATGAGTAGTCTTCAAGATATCCCATGCTTCCTTAGCTACTTCACAAGTGTTGACCAACCTGAAGATGTTCTTATCAACACCATTGAATATGGCATTCAAGGCTTTGGAATTCCCAAGGGCAAGCTCATCTTCTTCCTTGGTCCATTCTTCTTCAGGTTTCAGTTTTGAGCTACCCTCTACTTCCTTTCCATTCTCATCCTTTTCCATAATAACAGGATGTTTCCATTCTTTCACAATAGCCTTCCAAGCCCTGCTGTCTAATGACTTTAAGAAGGTAACCATCCTTAGTTTCCAATAGTCATAATTAGAGCCATCTAGAATAGGGGGTCTATTCACAAATCCACCAGTCTCCTTGTCCATTGTACCAGAAATTATCAGCCCTAGATCTCACCCAGATGCAGAGCAGGATGCCTGCTCTGATACCAATTGAAATTCTGGTATCAGATGTGTGATGTTAAGTGTGATGTCACAACAACACAATCTGCTATATGAACAAGGTAGAAACAACAGTAAATGACACAAAGAATTGTTCACCCAGTTCGGTCTAACTACCTACGTCTGGGGGCTACCAAGCCAGGGAGGAAATTCACTATTTGCAGTATCAAATTACAGACTCAACAATCCCAGTTGACATCTACCTAACTTGATCATTACCCAATGACACTTCTACCTAAGAAACCACTTAGGTATGAGAAACCACTCACTCCCTAATTCACCACAGTGATACAATCCAATGATTACACACTAATCACCCAACTTGATTCTGCTTAACAGCTTCGATCAAGAATAACACACTCTTGCTCTAGAGTGAATACACTTACAACTCAAAATAGTAACACCAATTCACACACGAATGGTTTACAAAACACACACGAAGACACAAATGACACTCAGTCTTTAGCTCTCTTTCTTTGTTCCCTTTTCAACAAGGGTTGAGGCTGCTTTTATATAATTCTGACTTGGGCTTGGATCTCTTCCAAAAATATCTGATTTTAAAACAAATTTGATCTTCAAATATTTTTAAATCTCTCCAAATTAGCCCTAATGTTGGTTACCGAATCTGCTCCATAATCTGCAAATTTATCTGATTGGAAATCTCTTCTCCAAGATATTCGCATCCAATCACTCTAACAGATCTCCTCAAAACTCACTAACACGCACAGCCCTAAAACATCACATTCTGATGTTCTAATATAGTGATGTCAAGACATCACTTATAACATCAGCATATAAAACTTCAACCCTGCAACAGCTAATGTTGGGAACCAATGTTATGACATCAGACATATGACATCAACATTGTTCAACTTTGTTTTACTAAAATTCCAGCCAATACAAGAACCAACAAAAGTGTTTTGACATGAGTGTGTCAAATCTTGAAATGTTTTGCCCCTAATCAATAAATCTTCATATGATGTGCCCCTATGATCACTAGGATTTGCCCCCTAATTGGAAGGATCCTTATATGTGTTCCCCTAGGATCATAAAGATTTGCCCTTTAATTATAAGGATCCTTAGGTGGCCTGCCCATAGTCAGGAATGTCTCGAAGTGGTATGTCCCTGATCAGGTCTTTGTTGATATCCCTTCGATGCTAAGTATTTATTTGCGAGTAAAATTATTCCCTTTGAAAATTAATTCTAACTCAATGCTCATGCAAGTTTTGAAATCGAGAATTGTTAGAAATGGATATGGTGTATACAGATGATATTTGGCCATGAGGTTGGCACAAATGAAGATTGAAAAATGATGTTTTAACAAACATTCGAATCCGGAGTCAGTTTAACGACAACTTTGCCGAGTATGCTTTTATAGTTCCCCTAGCTTCAATTAGGACTTTTAAATGTTGTAATGTGGTCTGGTTCACGGTTTAAGAAATAAAGGATACAAGGCTCAAAATTTTGAAATTTAACCCACCCTATTCTCCTTGATGTTCTCCATTCCTAAACCCAATTAACCCAACAGATGTGTTCATCTTACAAGAGAATTTCTTCAGTCATGGTGATAAAGGTTTAAGCACCTGATGAGATCTTTGAGGTGGCAATCACCCACTCCCGTTTATAAGATTGTTCCATTTTCCCTTTTTCTTTTCTTTTAATCCCTTATTTTTGAATGGACCAATTCTTTTGAGTTTGTGGTCCATCGGGATACCCTATTTTTGCCTAAGTCAAAATCGAATTTTTTTGACTTAGCGGGTTTTTTCCTTTTTCCTTTTTTTTGGAACAATTCCTGAGTGATCTCGTTTTTGACTTAGAGGGGCGTGACTACCATATTAGATATCATGAGCTATTATCCCTTTTGCTTCCTCAATGTCGAATGGTGCGAGGAAGAATGTGTGCTTAAACTTTTATCCTTGTGATTAGGTGTACTGATTCCCTTGCATTAGGACGCAATGTTGAATGAATTGAAACCTACCCTGTCCCTGGTTAAAATTAAGGTTTTTTTTTTTAAATATAAGGAACACAAACTTCTGGCTCGAGGGGGTTGACTACGGTTTAACTACTTATTCCTCCAATGTTTAGGGAGTGAAACAATGCCTTACATCTTCAGCCAGGTCATACCATTAAAGCATACATTAGCAATATCGTTTGTTTATTTACATCCTTCTCCTCTTAAGTTTGTTAATAGGTGAGAAGTGAAAGGAAAAGGTGTGATTTATTTTATTTTTATTTCCATGATGGCATAAGAAAGAGTGAAACAAATGGCTGAATTCCAAAAACATGCATGCTCGTTTTATTAAAAGTATTTCCCAAAAAGTACATCTTTTAATTACAAACAACACTTAGCAAAAAGGGAAATACAACTGGAAATGATAAAGGCCTAATGATCCTAGGGATGAGCTTCCTTGTTGATCCACCAAATTTAGGAGACACTTCTTGAAGTTCTTGCACTTTGTCAAAGTAAGGGTAAC
The DNA here is from genome assembly GCA_022829125.1 of Lathyrus tuberosus. NCBI lineage: Eukaryota > Viridiplantae > Streptophyta > Magnoliopsida > Fabales > Fabaceae > Lathyrus > Lathyrus tuberosus. The sequence goes on from JALAZF010000163.1 coordinate 6,773,892, forward strand.
CTCTATTAGCACCCCCAACGCTGGCCCAGTACTAGGTTCAGTAGGAAATCGCACCCCCCTTGTTTTTATTATTTATTTTTACATAATTAGATTAATTACTTAATTTAACTATGTAATTAGGTTTTTAGTGCTATTCATTTTAGTCTAAGTATTTTATTTAGGTTTTTTATGTATAGTTAAATTATTAATTTAATTTAATTTTAGGGATTAGGATAGGTTTTAACTTAGGGATTAGGATTAAACATTGTTTTTATATAAATAGGGATTTAGGGTTAATTTAGTCAATTAAATTGATAACTCAATTTAATTGTTCATTGAGGTAGGGTGGGGTCCATTTGTCGCGGCCGGAAAAAATGTTCGAGTCGCCATCATATTTTTTTTTAGGAAAATAAATGATAAACCTAAAATCCTTAATCCCAAGGACAGAGATTCCTACGATTCAGGAGTCGGTTAAGTGAGGGGAAGGTGTTAGGCACCCCTCACCTCCATTGTACTCAATGGGATCCTCCTTAGATTTTAGGGTACGCTTGTTTGTTTGTCTAAATGATTTATTTATAAAAGAAACCTAAGTTTTTTATTAATTGTACTCGCTAGGGTTTTCTTTTTTTTTTTCTAATATGAATTTTTCTCTTAGTTTTTATAGGCTCAATTAGGTTTAGATTCAATTAGATTTAGATTTGTTTTAGGAATTTTCGGATGTAACTTGATTTGATTTTTAATTTTGTGATTTGATTTGATTTTGTAATTGGAAATATTTTAATAAAATTTGTTTAAAATATTTTAAATCACAAAAAGGGTTTAGAACTTGAGGAAGGAGAAAGTCTAATTGGGTCAACCCATTTGACCGAGAAATAAAAAGAATAATAAATAAATAAATAAATAATAAGTGACCCCTAAATAATATCAAAAACGAAAATCACAAAAAGAACTTAGTAGGTCAGTTCATCTCTTAATTAACAATTAAATATCCCTAACCACCTTAATTAATAAAAACCCTTTAATAAAATAACTGACGATAATAAAATAAATAAAAATTATGAAAAAGAAAAAAATGAATGAAATATAAAATCAGTTTTAGTGGATCCTAATAACAATTTATCCCTACTAATACATACTTAAATTCTAAAATACAATAAAAAACTTCTAAAAAGGTTAATCCTAATATGCTTGAAAATTAAACCCAATTAAGTAACTCTAATAATCCATAAAATAAACCTCCAAAAATAACTTAAAACAAATTCCCCAAACTAATTTAAGAATACTAGTTCTAAAATAAAATCCTAATTTTTAAATAATTAATTAAACTAAAAATTTTATTTCTAAAAAAAGTGGGCCTAAAGAAGACAATCCCAGAAGCCCAATGCCACCTAAATGACACCCTCTGGTAGCACAAGAATCCAAAGATAGTGTTGTATCCCAAATTTTACCCTCAGATCCTCTGATCATTTCATATCATTTTAAGTCAGTCATTTTTGCATTTTTTGTTAAAACATATCGTTAATCATGCTTTTCTTTTTATTCCACGTCATTCTTGATTTTATTTATTTTTTATTTTTTATTTTCTTAAATATTTATTTTAAATTATTTAGAATCAATCTAGTTTAATTTTCAATTTAGTATAGTTTATATTTAATTTAATTTATTTTCAATTATGGCTTAATTTCTAACTTTAGTTTAATTTTAATATAGCTTTTATTTCCATTTTAGATTAGTTTTAATTAGATAACTTTAATTTTAGTCTAATTTTAATTAATTCAATTTTCATTAACTTAGTTTAATTTTATTTTCTTTTTAATTTTAATTCTTATTACAGTTTTATTTTTATCTTGATTTTTAAGTTTAACTTAATTTAGTTAATTCAATTAATTTTCTAGTTTTACAAAAATAAGATACAAAATCCAAAAATGTGTGTCACACTTTACTTTGCAATATGGTACAAGTGATTCAAGGATTGCAACTAATATCCTACAAACCAAACTTTCTGCTAATCCACCAGATTGAACAAAACCGTACATAAAGTAAGGCTACATTCGGCAGTTCCAAAATAACCACCATCTGCACCAAAAATCTCTCCATAAATCGTACTATCCTAGCCACCATACACTGCAAAATCCACTCCAAAATCTCTCTGTTATCACCCAAAAATCTTGCATAAGATCTCCCTGCTGAGACACGCCATCCCTGAGCATCCAAAGCCTGCTACCTAGCCTCACAACAGCAGAGTTCCAGACATAAAAAGGGAGAAGAAGGATTCACAAAGGGGAGGCGGTGAAAAAAACAAAACCAATACACTTCAAAAAACCACAACCAAAAAATCATTTCCATCCGCCATTTTAAACCTTCTCCATGGTCCTTCCATGTCAACTTTCCATAATCTTTCTCATCACGTCCATTCAACCCACTTGCTAGCTTGAAGAAACCTACAAACTTCCACCGTGCTCACCTTAACGTTCACTATCTTCTCACATCTGTGCAAATCGAAAGCTTAGAATTAGAGCAACAACAACGGCGATTCGTACAAACACTTACCAAACAATAATACGACTTTCATGGCCTCCCTGTGAACAATACATCTACCATCCTCACTGTGATTCCATCTGCATACATCATTTTCATTTCTACCTCAACAACCTTCATAACACATCTCCAAATTCAGAAACCAACGCCAACATTCAAACAATCTTCCTCACTTCACTCAACACACACAATATCCACAGTAAAAACAGAGCAACACAAACAATCACACATACCAGAATCACCACACGGTTCAGAACAGGGAGGTATCAAAAGCGCGGAGGGGAAAAATACCAGAAGTTGTCTTCGACGAGCCACTACACCGAAACTCTTTGAAGGTACGTAACTGACACGACCTCGTCTCTAATCTGATTACGAAGCTTGTGTTTGATTTCAATTAGTAGTCGTGCTGTCTTGGATTGTATATTTGGGCTGCATCCATTAGTGATTCGATTCGAGCGAGGAGAAGGAATTTGTGTTAAGAAATTCACAAAGCAAGACGAGTAGGTCTCGTCGTCGCCGGCCGGTAGGCCACGACGCGATGGTCTCATCCCTTTCTGGTGCGACGCAAGCATTACGAGAGAAGAGAGACAGAGTGAGCGCAAGAGATGAAAATGAGATGCGATTTGAAGTACTGATTTTCGTTTTGATCGTTTGTATGTGGAACACGTTGTACTGGGTTTGTTGAGAAGAGGAAATTATGAATCAGGGTTGTTCCACGTGACCTTATCTATGCCAAAGCTGGGCCGGGTTGACCCAAGGGGAGTCTAACTCGGATTGAACATTTCTTGGCTCGTTGATGCTTTCAGTTTGCACCCTTCTTAATCTCTTAGTTTTTAATGGATTTAGTTACTTAGTTTTTTTTTTAATTTAGTTTTTGTTTAGAGTGATCAATTAAATTCTAAGATGAGAATTAGTTTTTTCTTTAACTAGATTTTATTTAGTCTTAGTTATTTAGTTAATTAGCCTTTTTTAGTTAGAATTAGTTCAATTAATTTTTTATTAGATTAATTTAGTTAATTATTTTGGTTAATTAGAAATTAGCTTTTAACTAGAAATTGTTTTATTTATGATATTTTGTCTATTTAGATATTAATTAATTCTTAATTTTATTTTGACAATTCCTGATGTTCATTCTCATTGCATTTGCTGTATATATTGATGTTCATTCTACCCTTGACACTCGAGACTTCCTTTTATTCCTCTGATGCTTACCCCCACATTCCAAAGGAAAATGTCCTCCCCCGTTGACTGCCATGTCAGTTAGGATAACATAGTCCATCACTCCCTTATCTCACGTTGCCGTACTCCACGTAGGTGTCTTGCTGTCAGACCCTACTTTTCCGTGGACACTTCTTTCCTATTTTTACCTAGCCTTAGGTTTGGAGTCGCTGCACTCCACGTAAGTGTCTTGCCGTCAGACCCTACTTTCCCTTAGAACCTTGACCACAGTCAAGAGTTCCTCACCCCCATTAAGGGGAACTAAGATTGCTCTGATTTCTCAAGTACCCTTTGAGAATACGTAGGCATAGGATTGCGATGATCCTAGCGAGCTACCTTTTTCTTTTTCCATCTTTTTCCTTTACATCCGATGCCTTCTCGGATCCCACATTTTCTTTTTACACCCTTAGGCCATACTTAGTGTATATACCCCTAGGTCTTTCTTTACCTTAGCACAGTTCCCTTAGCAAGCAAACTTTAGAATAACACAAATACTAACAAGAGGTTCCCGTAGAGTACTACGGATACTTAGGGTGCTAATACCTTCCCTTAGTATAACCAACCCCCGAACCTAGATTCTCTTTTTTAGGGTTTTCGTTCTTTACCCTTTCCTTTGGATAAATCAAAGTCGGTTGTAAAAGAAACATGATGCAAGTTAATTAATAGCTTGTTATGTGATTTTCACCGCAACAGATAGTAACAACTCCCTGGTCAAAATTTAGGGTGCTACAGCTGCCCCTATTTAATCAGCTTCAAACTGGGATGATGATGACGACGAGTCTTCATCTTCGCGAGGAGGAGATGATTAAATATAAAGGAACCCTAATTTTGACCGTGGGGTTGATAGGTCCAGCGTCCGTGTGGACCGATTTCAGATGCTTCGTTAGTATCTCAATATCCCTGTGTATAATATCCATGGTAATAAACCCTTGGCAAAATACCCGATTGGACCCCTTTATCCCTGAGCGTAAGCTATCAGCCTTATGCCATGTATGTATGTTCAAAAGTATGTATGCTTTTATGCATGATGCATTATTTGGGCTAACGCCTCTTTTATGATATGCAATGCATGTTTTTACGGAAACCAATATCTCTTGTAACATTCCAACTTCCCGACCCTTGAACCCTTGACTCCTTTGATAATTGTAACAAGTCTCATGCTCTTACTACCTGGAGATGTGTATTATTCCTTTGAAAAAACTTCCATAATGATTGCATCGTGACTGTTAACATGCAGATCATGTGTTTAACTTGGGAGAAATATGATCCCTGTACTGTCTATAAATCGAAGTAAAATACCTTTCTTTTTCTCCTTTTTTTTTGAAAGCTTTTAATTTTGCCTAATGTTTCAATGTATTACTCTATAATTAATAGACTTTTTGTAATCAAGCGGAGTAATTAGAAAGAAAAGAAAATTTTATTTATTGAAAAATGACCCATAAACAGGCAATAATACATAAGGAAAGTAATCCTCATAAGGAGGAATTACCACAAATTTATAAGTTGAAAAATGGCAATACGAAAACAAATCTATCTATGTCCCTATTGAATTCGACACCAGCTAACATCCCTAAGTCTCCGAGGCCATGACACTTCACTTCTGAAGATGACGACTGGATTGCTCATCCCTTTCTGAATCCTCGTTGCGTGATCGTAAGTGCTATTAGTCATATGCCCTTTGGATATCCTTAATTTTGCCTGGACCGTTCCTTTTGAGTCTTAGTCCATCAGGATAATATACCATTTTTTTCAACTAGCCGCCCTTTAGGGTTTTCGACTTGTCGGGTATCATTTTTTTATTTAAGTCCCTAATTTTGCCTAAGTCGCCCTTTCGGGTTTTCGACTTAGCGGGCTTTTATCCTCTTTTTCTAGGCATAGTATTTTTTGACTGAATTGGAATTTACCGGTCGCGGTAAATCCGCTCCATCCATAGTAGTCAACATTAAAGCTCCACCGGAGAAGGCGCTCTTTACAACATATGGTCCTTCATAGTTTGGGGCCCATTTGCCACGAGGATCTTTATAGATGGGTAGCACTTTCCTTAATACTAGGTCTCCTTCTTCGAATAGGCGAGGACGAACCTTCTTGTCGAATGCCTTCTTGAGTCTCCGCTGATATAACTGACCATGACATACAGCATCCATGCGCTTCTCCTCTATGAGATTCAGTTGATCAAGTCTATTTTGTACCCACTCCGTTTCATCCAGCTTAGTCTCCATTATGACCCTAAGTGAAGGAATTTCTACTTCAATGGGGAGTACCGCTTCTGTGCCATATACCAAGGAAAAAGGCGTAGCTCCTGTCGAAGTACACACTGAGGTTCTGTAGCCATGTAGTGTGAAAGGGATCATTTCGTGCCAATCCTTGTAAGTCTTCACCATTTTCTGGATGATCTTTTTGATGTTCTTATTGGCTGCTTCTACCGCGCCGCTCATCTTCGGGCGATAAGGCGACGAGTTATGGTGATCGATTTTGAAACTCTTTCATAGCTCGTCCATCACTTTGTTATTTAAATTGAGCCCATTATCCGTGATGATCTTGTTAGGAACCCCATAGCGACAAATTATCTCCTTCTTGATGAATCGTACAATTACTTGTCTTGTCACATTGGTGTAGGAAGCAGCTTCCACCCATTTGGTGAAGTAGTCGATAGTAACTAGAATAAACCGGTGTCCATTTGATGCCTTTGGCTCGATCATCCCTATTATGTCTATCCCCCACATAGAGAAAGGCCACGGAGCAGTTAACACATTCAGGGGAGTTGGCGGCACATGAATTTTATCCGCGTAGATTTGACACTTGTGGCACTTCTTGACATACTTAAAGCGATCAGACTCCATAGTTAACCAATAGTACCCTGCTCGGAGAATCTTCTTAGCCATAGTATGCCCATTTGCATGGGTTCTGAAGGATCCTTCGTGCATTTCTCTGATGAGCATGTCCTGTTCATGTCCATCTAAACATCGGAGTAATACCATGTCATGATTCCTTTTATACAGTACCTCTCCATCAAGGAAAAACTGGGCAGCCAGTCTTCTAAGTGTTTTCTTATCCCCACTTGAGGCATTTATAGGATATTCTTGTTTCTGGAGGAACTGTTTAATATCGTAAAACCATGGTTTATTATCTACTTTGGCCTCCACTGCTGCACAGTACGATGGTTCATCTAGGCGGTTAATTCTTATAGCCGGTGCTTTGTTATACCATTTGACTTTGAACATGGACGCCAAAGTTGCCAAAGCGTCTGCCAGTTGATTCTTATCTCTGGGGATATGATGGAAGGTGATCTCATCAAAGTATACTATCCTTTTCCAGACACAATCTCGATATCGATTCAGCTTGGCATTAAGAGTTCTACACTCTCCTTTGACTTGATTGATGACGAGAGCCGAATCTCCATATACTTCTAAGATCTTGATTCCGAGGTTAATGGCCTCGTTAATTCCCAAGATGCATGCCTCGTACTCCGCCATATTGTTGGTACATGTGAAGCATATTCTTGCAGTAAAAGGTATGTGGAATCCTATTGGAGAAGTTATAACAGCTCCTACCCCATGTCCTTCTGCATTCGAGGCTCCATCGAATATAAGCTTCCACCGGGATCCGGGCTCGGGTCCTTCGTAAGAATCCGGAATATCATCATCTCTTACAGCCTTAACATCCTCATCAGGGAAATCAAATTGTATAGGTTGATAGTCATCTACTGGCTGATGAGCGAGATGATTGGCTAACACGCTCCCTTTTATGGCCTTTTGGGTAACATACTGGATGTCATATTCAGTCAGTAGCATCTGCCACTGAGCCACTCTCCCAGTCACTGCAGGCTTCTCGAATATATACTTGATGGGGTCCATTCTGGATATTAAGAAAGTAGTATGGCACACCATGTATTGTCTTAATCGTCGGGCGGCCCATACAAGAGCACAACAGGTCTTCTCTAAGTGTGAGTATTTGGATTCACAATCCGTGAATTTCTTACTTAAGTAATAGATTGCGTGCTCTTTTCTTCCTGTATCGTCTTGTTGTCCGAGTACACAACCCATCGAATTGTCAAGCACCGTTAGGTACATTATGAGTGGTCTTCCAGGTATGGGTAGTACCAATATGGGTGGCTCTTGTAAATATTCCTTGATTCGATCGAAGGCCTTTTGACAATTTTCACCCCACTCGATGCTTTGACCTTTCCTTAACAACTTAAAGATTGGCTCACAAGTAGCCGTAAGGTGTGAGATGAACCTGGCGATGTAATTTAATCTTCCCAGGAACCCACACACTTCTTTTTCAGTCCTCGGTGATGGCATTTCTTGGATGGCCTTCACTTTGTCCGGATCAACTTCTATTCCTCTTTGACTGACTATGAACCCCAACAACTTCCCAGATCTGACCCCAAAAGTACACTTCGCAGGATTTAGTCGTAGCTTGAACTTCCTTAGCCGTTCAAACAACTTCTGTATATTGACTATGTGTTCTTCCTTAGTTTGTGATTTAGCAATCATATCATCGACGTAAACCTCTATTCCCTTGTGCATCATGTCGTGAAAGAGTTACCATTGCCCTTTGATAAATTGCCCCATCATTCTTTAACCCGAAGGGCATTACCTTGTAATAGAAGGTTCCCCATGGAGTAATGAAAGTGGTCTTTTCCATGTCGGAGGGAGCCATCTTGATCTGATTGTATCCGGAAAACCCATCCATGAATGAGAAGACTAAGAATTGAGCTGTGTTATCCACCAGCACGTCAATGTGGGGTAGTGGAAAGTCATCTTTAGGACTTGCTCTGTTGAGATCTCGATAGTCTACGCACATTCTGACTTTTCCATCCTTTTTTGGCACGGGCACCTTGTTGGCTACCCATTCTGGATACTTCACTGCGGCTAAGAACCCTGCGTCAAACTGCTTTTTAACCTCTTCCTTGATTTTTAGAGTCATATATAGTCTAGTCCGCTGGAACTTTTGTTTGACCGGTGGATATTCGGGTTTAAGCGGTAGCTTATGTTCAACAATATCCGTGTCCAAACCGGGCATATCTTGGTAAGACCAAGCGAACACATCCACATACTCTTGTAGTAACTTGATCAACTTCCCCTTGATGTTCTTGTTTAAATAAGCACCGACTTGAACCTCCTTTTTGTCCTCTTTATTTCCCAGATTGATCACATCCACTGGTTCCTGATGAGGTTGTATCACCTTGTCCTCCTGCTTTAACATTCTGGCTAGCTCTTCAGGGAGCTCACAAGCGTCCTCATCACCCTCTTCCGCTTGGTTAATCGGGAACTCAGTGTCATTCGAGATTATAACGGTGTCATTTTTAATAGTTCCATTTTTAAATTTGCACGAGGAAGATTTTTCTTTTTTTTTTTGGAATGAAGTGCTAGAAATGAAAATATTGAAGGAAGGTATATTGCCATTTTGAATAAACAGAGAATGAAAGAAAAAAAGATCTTGATTGACAGCAAAATGCAATTTTATTGATAGAAATAATCCAATGAAATAAAAGGTGGCCCTACAAAAGCTTTGTCCACTTGCCTTGGGCATAGCAAGGGACTTATTATTATTTTTAAGAAAAAAGTAAATTACTTCGAAATAGAAATCATCTCAGGAGTCCCGATGGTTCTCCCAATTGTTGAGATTAGGCATTCTTTTCTTCCTCTTCCATTGAGGCCACATGATCCCAAATACCAAATCCCACACCATGGAAATCGCCTTCTAATCCTTCATTAGCTGGTTTATAACCCAGCCCAAACAAATCCTTCTCCTCAGGTGACTCCCATTGTGTGCCCCAGTTTGTTATGTCTCCCTTATTAATAAGGGATTCATCCCCCATCCCTTCCATGGAATTGACTGTTGCCCCAATGTGCCCCCGTAATGCATTATCTCCCAAATATGGACCTTCAGGGTCTACAACGCTGACATCATTTTTCTTTGAGTTGTTCTCGGGATACCCCTTATTGTTATGTTGGTCGGAGGATGACTGCCCAATCTTTCCTGTCTTTAAACCGTTCTCAATCCTCTCTCCAATGATAACCAAGTTAGTGAATCCCGTTGAGACTGCCCCAATTATCCTTTCATAGTATAGTCCTTGCAGAGTTCCCATAAATGTATCTACTAGCTCGCTTTCCCACAATGGAGGTTGCACACGAGAGGCTAGCTCCCTCCATCTCTGGGAATACTCCTTAAAAGATTAGTTCCCTTTTTTAGACATGTTTTGTAATTGTATGCAATCAGGGGCCATGTCTACATTATATTGGTAATGCCTTATAAAGGCACTTGCCAGATCCTCCAAGTTCTTGATGTGAGTCCTTTCCTGTTGCATGTACCAATCCAAAGATGCCCCACTTGGGTTGTCTTGGAAAATATGCATCATCAGCTTTTCATTTTTAGCATGAGCCCCCCATCTTTCGGGAAAACATCCGGATGTGATTTTTGGGACAACTAAATCCTTTATACGTCTCGAAGTTAGATGCCTTAAACTTAGGAGGTATGACCACATCGGGCACCAGACACATTTCCAAGGCATCCAATCCAAAAACATTGAGTCCCTCCACGACCTTTAACCTTTCCTCAAGTGCTTTGTACTTATCATCAATCCATCTCATTTCCCTAACAGTGGTTCCTTTATTTTCGAGGGCCACTTGTCTCGGATTTTCATCCTCGTATGCATAGTTCTCATGTGGAGTAGGTCTGTAAGTAGTACGAGGTGCCCCATTGGAAATATGCGGAGAGACGGTCCCCTCGAGAGGTTGGTTAACAATTTTGTGCTTGCGTTCCAGATCATGGACAAACCCTAGTAGAGGGCTATTGTCTTCAACATGGAGGGAAGGAGTAGGAACCTTCCTTTGAGGACTTGACATGGTTCTTTTGGCTATCAAACTCTGGATGGCAAGTGTCAGTTGATCAATCTGGCTTTTCATACCTTCCACGTTCTCCTTGACAGTATCCATTTCTCCTTTTAGAGTAACCAGCTCCTTCTCCATCTGATCCATAGCTTTCCTTTGGTACGCTCGAGTGCGAGGTCGGGAAGTCAGATTGTTATGCTCAGTGACCCTGAGACGAAGTTTAAAAAAAAAAGATTTTTTGTTCCTTTTTCTTTACGTTGAATGCATATTGGTGATGAATGTATGAATATGCATGATGTATGCTAAATAATTTTAAAATTTTATTTGGGTTGAATTCCAAAATCCATTGTAGTTAGAGATGAATATATTCAAAGGATGAAACCCATACACATAGAATATCAAATACAAATCCATTAACCAATCCCCAAATCCAAAATGCCTTCCAAACTTATGACAATAATTCCTCGGGAATAACCCAAAGCAATAATCCCAAAATGGAAGCTCCTGAACTTAAGAATGCGTAAACTAAACAAAAGATGCCCCCAATGCCTTCTTCAAATGAGCTTTAAACTCCTCCAAGTATTCTTTCTTGAGCCCTTGCATTTTCCTATCCTCTTAGATCTTCCACAGGTACAGCTAAGTCCTTAGGCTTGACACTTTTCCCCTTTTTTTTCTTTTTTTTGCTCTTTTTTTTTTTGCCCCCATGTCCCTTGTAAGGTTTTTCCCTCTCCTTGTAAATACAAGTATAGCCCAAATTGTTCCAGCGTAGGAGCTAGTTGAAGATCCTTGAAGGGAAAGTCACACAGAGGGGGATCATAAAATTGTGCAAAAGCAATTATGGCCTCTACCTTCCTAGGGATCCCTAAGAGGTCGAGGATCCTTCCACCCTTGTGTATAAACATCCTTTAAGCATATTTGGCATTAAGTCTTGAAGGTCTTTGGGACTTCGTAAATTAAGCACTTAGCATTCTGATGCGTAGGGTAGCCCTTTTGTTTGAATCCATCTTTCCAATGTTCCTACAACACATCTTGAAATTCTCCACAAAAATGTATATATGCAAAAAATGTTTTTAAATGCATGATGATATGGACACTTTGTTTTTGTTTTTTTACTTGGTTAAGGTAAGGTGAAAATGCAAGCATGACCCTAACTAGGTAGGCTCCCTATAATAAGTTAGATCTATGTTTCGTTTACCTAATCCCCTCACATGTAGGATATAAAGTTTTGACAACATAACGACCCTATAATGTACAGACTATACCCTTGTTTTACCATGAGAAGGAGCAAGCCTTCCTATGGTAATCCTTCGGGATAAGTCTCATCTGGGTAGGACCCTAGTAACAACCCTTGAGGGTTGAATACATAGGTCTCCATGAGTTGGCAAAGGGTAGGCTAAAAGTTCTCAGAGTCTCAGACCACATCCAAATCATCCTCTACGTTAGGGGCTAGCCCTTTCATGATGACACCTTTGGAAGGATCTATTCTGAGTGTGGCATCAATGAATTGTTGGGGATGTCACATCCCCCCAAAACATTTCTGTTCCACGTCCTAATCTAGGGTTATACTCCAAGCTTGGGTTTTAGCTTCACACATCATAATATCCCAATCCAATGCATGATGACAATTTATGAATATAAATATAATAACATAAATATAATAACATAAATATAAATACATATGATAAAATAAACAAAAAAAATATATAAAGCAAAGAAAATATATATTTAAAACAGTAAACAAACAAGTCAAACAAACAAGAACCCTAAAACCCAAGGTTAGGATGGAATCTCTTTTTAGGGAAGTAAAAGGACTCCCCAGCAGAGTCGCCAGCTGTAGTACCCTAAATTTTGACCAGTGTTTTTATCTTTTTATGAATTTTTCTCTAGCTATCTGGGGTGTCATTTAGGCAGTATTGGGCTCCAGAGGTTGTTGATTTTCGAGGCCCATGACCTTTAGTTAAAATTTGAATTTTTAATTTAATCTATTAGTTAATAATTTTAATTTTTATTTTATGATTAATTGTTTTTATTACATGCATTAGGAAGTAAATTTCTAGAGTTAGGAGAATATTATTCATTAATTCTTATTGAGTCTTTTCGAAGGGTTTTTATAATAATTTTTTGTTTTGATTTTATTATTTAAGTTAAGGTCATTAGAATTATGTTTTAAGCTTTAATTAGTCATTCTAGGAATAATAGCTTAGGATCTTTATTTTAACCATTCAATTAAGGGACCAGCTCACTACGTTTTGTGGCTATCATTAGTTTATAATTATTATTTTATTTTAATGGTTATTATTAATTAATATTTATTTTAATATGGTTATTATTTCTGGTTATTATTTTATTTTATGGTCATTATTAATATTTATATTACTATGGATTTTACTTTTTATTTTATTTTTAGTTATTTAAATAATTTATATTACACTAATAATAACATTTAGGATTAGTCTTTTATTATTATTAATTGGGTTGGTATACATATTTGCATTTTGTGGTTATTAATAATTGTTATTTATTTTTATTTTATTTTTTCTTTTTCACTGATGGTCAAAATTGTTGACCAACAAAGGGGTCATCTTCCCTAACTCGCAAACCCTAGATTTGCGCATGTGGCTTGGAGGCAAAATCAAATTGTATCAGATTCGTGTCATTAAATTTCCAATCAGATATTTTTACTAATATTTTTTCAATCAATTTTGGTACAACAATTTAAAATCAGATCAAAAATTACAACTCAGATTTAAAAACCCTAAGTCTAAAAATTACAACAAAATAAAATCGAATCAAATGAAATCAAAACTTTCCTAAGCTGAATCTGACAATTCAATTCCTTAACCTAGTTCCTAAGATATGAAAACTAAAACAAAAATCAGAAAGGGGGGTCGGAGGAATTAATCCAGCGGCACGAATTCTAAACATCCCTTTGATTACCTGCAAAAATAAACAAAAGAGAGGGAGATTAGAGGAGAAAAAAGAAACAAAGACCATAGGACAATTTGCAACCAGTGTCACGGCCAGGAGGGTAAGTGATCCTTAGCTTTTAATGTTGTCATCGTAGAATAATTATTGCATCGTGTGGTTGTTGTTGATTCTGGGTTCGGTTGGTTGTTGGGGTTTGATTTAGGGTTTCTGGGTGAATTAGGGTTAGGGTTCCTCGTGGTAGGGTTAGGGTTCATCCCAGAACCCTTAGGGTTCTTAGGTTTTTCTGGGTTTGAGTGAAGAATAGGGTTAGGGTTCTTAGGGTTCTTCACGAACCCTAAAGAACCATGGGTTTCTGGGATTTTTCTGGGGAAATTGGGTTAGGGTTTATGGGGTCTAAATTTTCTGGTTGAATTTCAACCAGAATCTGGGTTTCGGACGGTGGTTTGAGGGGCGTCGCACGGTGGCCGGACGGCCCACCAGCGACGGAAATTTAGAGAGAGGAGGGAGTAATTCAGAGAGAGGCGAGGGAGAGTGAGTTAGAGAGAGAAAGAAACATGGAGAAATGAGGAGATCTGAGAGAGATTGGAGTTATGTACTCCCTCTGTGCGACCTTGGATGCATGCCAAGTGTCCCTCCCCTAGACCGCCCAGATCGTCTGACCGTTGGAGTCAACGTGTGCCTCCACACGCGTGCGGACCGTGAGTCTCCTTTGACTCTACATCTGGACCGTTCATTATGCATATTTTGAATAGTATTCGAAGGCAAAGGCCAGATTCCTGTGTAACGATCACTGTTTGATCGTGATTAAGAGGTACAGAGAGAGTCTACCGTTGACTCTCTCCACCGTGGAGTTTTTTTTTGGTTTTCTCAGGCTTTGGAATTTTTTTTTAGTGTTTGGGCCTTGCGTCCAGACCTCTATTAGCACCCCCAACACTGACCCAGTACTAGGTTCAGTAGGAAATCGCACCCCCTTGTTTTTATTATTTATTTTTACATAATTAGATTAATTACTTAATTTAACTATGTAATTAGGTTTTTAGTGCTATTCATTTTAGTCTGAGTATTTTATTTAGGTTTTTTTATATATAGTTAAATTATTAATTTAATTTAATTTTAGGGATTAGGATAGGTTTTAACTTAGGGATTAGGATTAAACATTGTTTTTATATAAATAGGGATTTAGGATTAATTTAGTCAATTAAATTGATAACTCAATTTAATTGTTCATTGAGGTTTTATTAGGGGTTTATCAAATAAATTAATAAACTTAATTTAATTGTTTATTTGGGTTAAATAGAATAACTTAGGGTTTCTATCAAATTAAATTAATAACTTAATTTAATTGTTGGATTGGGTGAATTTTTCTTTTAACTTAGGGTTTTGGATTGGTCAATAAAATTAATAACTTAATTAAATTGATTTAATTAGGTCTTAGTTTAGGGTTTTGAAATATTTAATTTAATTATGTAATTTAATTATTTAATTGGATTTTCATAACAGGTACCTTTTTTTGGTTTAAGATGTTTATTCTTAAAATAGGGTTTTGGAATTTAAGGATTTTTTTTATGGGTTTTAAATAAGGGATATAAGGGGGTTTTTGAGGATTTAAAACTGGGATAAAACTCTTGGTCCAAGAGTCTAAATAAAGGATGGGGTTTAGGGATAAAACTCTTAGGTTCCAAGAGTTAAAATATAGGCCACATGGATAAGGGATTAAGGGATAAAACTCTCCATCCGAGAGTATAAACAATGGATAAGTGATTTTGGGATAAAACTCTCCATCCGAGAGTATAAACAATGGATAAGGGATAGAACTCTCCATCCGAGAGTATAAACAATGGATAAGGGATAGAACTCTCCATCCAAGAGTATAAACAATGGATAAGGGATAAAACTCTCCATCCGAGAGTATAAACAATGGATAAGGGATAGAACTCTCCATCCTAGAGTATAAACAATGGATTAGGGATAGAACTCTTGATATCCGAGAGTATAAATAAATGGATTAGGGATAAAACTCTTGATATCCGAGAGTATAAATAAATGGAATAGGGATAGAACTCTTGATATCCGAGAGTATAAATAAATGGATTAGGGATAAAACTCTTGATATCCGAGAGTATAAATAAATGGATTAGGGATAGAACTCTTGATATCTGAGAGTATAAATAAATGGATTAGGGATAGAACTCTTGATATCTGAGAGTATAAATAAATGGATTAGGGATAAAACTTTTGATATCCGAGAGTATAAATAAATGGATTAGGGATAGAACTCTTGATATCCGAGAGTATAAATAAATGGATTAGGGATAGAACTCTCCATCCGAGAGTATAAACAATGGATAAGGAATAAAACTCTTCGTCCGAGAGTATACATAATGGATAAGGGATAGAACTCCTTATCTAGGAGTATAAATAATAGATTAAGGGATATAACTCCTTATCTAGGAGTATAAATAATAGATTAAGGGATAGAACTCCTTATCTAGGAGTGTAAATAATAGATATAGGGATAGAACTCTTTATCCAAGAGTATAAATAATGGATTAAGTTTGGGATTAGGGTTAGGAATAGGACTAGGGGATAGGAATAGGGGAGGTGAACTACGGTTACTCTGATCCTTCAAAATTGAAGGTACGTAGGCATAGGGTTGTAAACCCTAGCGAGTACAATTAATAAAAAACTTAGGTTTCTTTTGTAAATAATTCAATTAGACAAACAAACAAGCGTACCCTAAAATCTAAGGAGGATCCCATTGAGTACAATGGAGGTGAGGGGTGCCTAACACATTCCCCTCACTTAACCGACTCCCGAACCGTAGGAATCTCTGTCCTTGGGATTAAGGATTTTAGGTTTATCATTTATTTTCCTAAAAAAAATATGATGGAGACTCGAACATTTTTACCGGCCGCAAAAGTTGGCGACTCTGCTGGGGAGTCCTTTTACTTCCCTAAAAAGAGAGTCCATCCTAACCTTGGGTTTTAGGGTTCTTGTTTGTTTGACTTGTTTGTTTACTGTTTTAAATATATATTTTCTTTGCTTTATATATATTTTTTGTTTATGTTATCATATGTATTTATATTTATGTGATTATATTTATATTCATAAATTGTCATCATGCATTGGATTGGGATATTATGATGTGTGAAGCTAAAACCCAAGTTTGGAGTATAGCCCTAGATTAGGACGTGGAACGAAAATGTTTTGGGGGGGAGGATGTGACATCCCCAACAATTCATTGATGCCACACTCAGAATAGATCCTTCCAAAGGTGTCCTCATGAAAGGGCTAGCCCCTAACGTAGATGATGATTTGGATGTGGTCCGAGACTCTGAGAACTTTTAGCCTACCCCTTGCCAACTCATGGAGACCCTATGTATTCAACCCTCAAGGGCTGTTATTAGGGTCATACCCAGATGAGACTTATCACGAAGGATTACCATAGGAAGGCTTGCTCCTTCTCATGGTAAAATAAGGGTATAGTCTGTACATTATAGGGTCGTTATGATGTCCAAACTTTATATCCTACATGTGAGGGGATTGGGTAAACGAAACATAGATCTAACTTATTATAGGGAGCCTACCTAGTTAGGGTCATGCTTGCATTTTCACCTTACCCTAACCAAGTAAAAAAACAAAAAAAAAGTGTCCATGTTGTCGCTCCCGAAAGATTCGAATCCAACGCTACAAACGCGAGAGTGGCGCAGAAAACACAGAGTCGCCAGTAATGTGTATTTATCCCGAGAGAGGGAAAGGAAACACTGCATAAACCTGAAGAGAAAGGGGGAAAGACATGGTCATCGCAACCATAGTACAGGTTCGGGAGTCGGTTATGCGAGGGGAAGGTGTTAGCACCCCACGCATCCATCGTACTCGATGGGATCCATGCTTGTTGTCTAAACGGAGGGTGAGCTGTCCTACTATCTATGGCTGCAAAAGAAAATGGGGATGGGGTGACTAAGACGGACTCAGTAGGACATATTTGATGCCCTAGGCCTACGTACTCCCTCAGTGCAATGGGAAAGTCTGAGTCAACGTAGTTCGGATGGGAACTATGGCGAAAGGTTGCTCGCCAAGACAATCGTTGTCTTGTGCCTACATATCCTCAATCGGACGAGAGAGAGGAATCAGAGCTAATGTAGTTCGTGGGTACGACCACAGATGGGTAAGTGTTTTTTATGAGCGACGTTAGATTCGCGTCCGGCAGTTAGGGTCGATGCCTGTTTGCGACTTTGACGGAAGGTAACGTGCTCTTTTTTGAAAATGGTCTGGAACCAAACAATCCCGAAGGATAAAAAGATTTGAATTTGTTTTGTGTTTTTTAGACAGAAGTGATTTTTAAGTTAGTTCAAAACTTGCATTGCACCAAAGTCTAGGGCACAGGGACGGATACTTAACGAATCGTCCCAAGACAGGACGCTCGCTAAGCACTCTAGAAAGATGAGGGGAAGCCCCTCATTTCTCATTCCCCGCGCTTAAGGCTCGTGCGCAATACACTTTATCTTTATTAAGTGTTTTCAAGAAGTTTTGAGATGAGAAGAGAGAAGACCCAAAGGAAACTCTAAAGGGAAACTAAGAGTCCTAATGTTATCATGCATGGATGACCTATGGTTAGTGAGGCTTAGGAAGGACAACTATCTAAAACCTAATGCTAATCCTACTCCAAGCTTAATAAAAAATTAAGTTGGGCTAGGTAGCTCTAAAGGGAGAGAATCCAAGACTTAAACAAGTCTTGAGATTCATGGGAGGAAGAGAGTGAAAGAGAAGAATGAGAAAGAGAAGGATGAGATAAGAAACAAGATAGGGCAGCAAGCACATCATATCAAGTATATCCAACTCACATCAAATAACAAGTCTCAAAGATCATGCAAAACATCTCAAGCAAGCATGCAAAGGTAATCATAAAAGAATGCAAGCATACTTATATGAAATGCACAATTAAGCACCAATTAACTTCATATCAAGATGAAATGAGAAAAATAAGATGAAGATGAAAACAAGTCAGAACCAAGATCATAAAATCATCAACAATTCTCATGTGCAAGGGAAGATCAAAACATGAAATACTATGCACCAAAGAAAGTCCACAAAAGGAAGTCAAAGTTCAAGCACATAAAGCATACCCAAACATGATCCACAAATTGCAAAATTTGGTCACAAGGAACCTCAACCAGGGTTAAATATCATAGCAAACACTCATGCAAAGAATCACAAAGCACTTCAAACAATTAGGCATGGCAAAACAATTAGGGTTAAGAGATGTCAAGAGATGATCATGCATAATTCACTTAAGCACAAATAATTAAACATATATCAAATGACATTAAAAAATTTTGGAATTAAAACCCAAGTGATCTAAGTCAGAGACTAACAACATGTTAAAAGATTACACCAAAATTCAAAGTTTAAGTACCTCAATCAATTAGGCAAAGATCACATAGGAACCATGAACCAATATGCAAAGGAGAGGGACTAAAATGCAATATGAAAAAGTTTTAAAAATGAAACAAAAATGTTTTAAAGAACCTCAAGATGTCTTCTGAAGTATACAAAAAGAATGGGATGCAAATCATACACCAATGATGAGAACAAAAATCAACAAGATCAAGTGTGCACAAGTGAAGAAATTCACAAAGAAATTAATCAAACAATTAATTCAGAGGCACAAAATAAAATAAAAATGGAAAATAAAATTTGACAAAATTTTATAAAATTCTAAAGATTCTTCATGATTTTTTTTATAATTTTCTGATGCATAAATCTATTTTTAAAAATTAAAAATGAAAATGCAACAATTAAAATAAAATAAAAGGAAATAAAAGCAAGGGGGTGCAAACAGCAAGGGAAACACGTTCAATACATCAAATGGGTTGAACAGGGGGTGGGGATAGCAGGCCCAAGTCAAATGATCCATCAACGCAAGTCAACAATCCCATACAAAACCCAGTCAATCATCTTGACCCACACACACCATCAGATTGATCACACGCTCCACAATCAGTCAAACAAACCAAAGGTACACAAGATCTGTGGCCAGGATTAAAAGCACATGATAACAATTATGGAAGCACATGCAACCAGATTAAAATGGAACACAACAGGGCACGTGAGAAACATGTGAGATTTTAATGTGCTGGCACAACATAAACCCTTAGATTAATCAAACGCATACAAATGAATCATCAAATCAAAGATCAAGCAAGATGAGTGGTCAGGAAATGTGGTACATGATAACTAGCATGGATTAAAAATACACAATCAATAAAATAAAAGAAGATTTTAAAAGACGTGGCTGAACGTGGACCATCAGATCTGGACCACCAACGGTCCAGATTTCATCTTCTCCATCAAAACCTTAGATCACCTGAAAAATAACCAGGTGCCGGAACCCTAGCTCCGGTCACCTTCTCCGGCAACACCAAACTCAAAAATTCTCAGAAATAACACACGAGTACATCATTTTGTTTAGATTTCAACAAGGATCATGAATATGCAAACCATTTCATCAAACAGTAAACACACAAGCCAAATCGAAGAAAAGAAGTTTGGATCTAGAAACTTCAGATCCAAAATACAGCCATGATACACGTCCAAAACAAGATCTAAACACATCAGGATGATCAGCAAAGCATAAGGATCATTATGCACATCATAAAATCAAGTTATATGATGATGAATTTCACACTAACCTGAGAATTGCAGAGCTTAAAATACACCAAGAAAACCCTCTGGAAGCTGCAGATCTACTCCTTAGAACCTCTTATTGCAAAATAAATGCAATTAGAGTGTGGAATCGTGCTAGATATAGAGGTTTGAACTTGAACCTTCCAAAATTGAATCTGATGAAAAATTCACTCTCAGCTTCAATCAATGGTTGATTCTTGCTCTATTTACTTCACTGATCAAGAATGTGAAATAAAATCTCAAAGAAACTCCAAGGAGAGTGAGTTTCGAAGAGAGAAAGAGTGAGAGCAAAAATTGGAATTCTGAGCAAATGAGAGTGCATGAGTGTGAAATGAACGTGTGATCCTGGTTATATATACTTGGTTATCCCTCTGATTCTGATTAGAACTTTGTTAAACCCTTGATTATGGCTAATGGAAGTGTTATGCCAAAATGCATTTTGTGATGCACACCCTTGTTCACACGTGCATGGGTCATGAAATCAGCATGATTCACTCACATTTCACTTGCTGATCACAATGGAATTGGGTTTGGGCTTTGTGGATGCTTGATTTGTGAGATTCAATCCATCTTGCCAATTTGCATTATGCGAAATAAGTGAGGTATATGGCATGAAATGAATTGATTCAAAGGTCATAAGTGGTCCTCATGAAGTGTACTTGAATATGGAAATGTGACTTGAATCATTAGAGGTCACTACAAGCCATTTTGAACCAAAATGCAAAAGGTGGAAAAATGGAACCATGTGAAAACTTTAAAAACCAACCTTGAGCCTTTTGATCATAACTTGAGTTTCACAAATGATATGGAGATAATCTAGTACTTTTTGGAAATGGGAGAGAGAGATCTTCAACTTTCATGTTTGAGGAAAATTCATTTGAAGCTTCCTTGATGATGAAAAGTCAAGTTGAAGATGGTTGGAAAAGTTGCCAAAAATGGAAATTTCACACTATAGGTCATTTTCCAAAAATAGTAACTTTTGCACAAACTCTTGATTCTTGATAAATGGTAGGAATCCTAGCCTTTGAGGACCATATGAGGGCATAAGACCTTAAAAATCATGAAGAGGATCTCAAAATTCCATGGTTGACTCTCCTCCTTACAGTTGACTTTTGCTTACTTCACAAGTAACTGATCCACTGAACATCTTCCACAATGAACCACTAGCCAAGCCTTCCTCTATGAGTGTTTGTGAGCATATGAAACCCATGAGAGCATGCTTGAATCCACAAAGTTCAACAAGAAGCCCTTTTGAAACCAAAACCCTAATTTGGTCCCTCTGGTTAGGAGGGAAAGATTCACTTCAAATCCTTTGCCATTCTTGACCTTATGAAGATATGATGAACTCCTCAAACCACCTTGAGGCTTGAGACTCCTTTGAGATGAACCAAGTACCTTGATCCCATGCTAAGAACCAATGCTATGCATAAATGCTAATGCAAGAAATGTAAAGAAACATCAGCCAGTTAGCTAAAAGCAAGAGGGCAAATTTTGGGGTGTTACAGCTGCCCCTATTCAAACTCCTTGGATCCGAGGGTGTGGAAGCAACGACTTTCAGACACCCGGGATACAGGGGGATTGAATACCAAAAAAACTTGGAAATTTGCAAACTGGTGGTAATGAAAATGAAAATGAGTACGACCGAAAGCGGACTCGAAAAGGATAAACGAGTACGACCGAAAGTGGACTCGAAAAGGATAAATGAGTACGACCGAAAGCGGACTCGAAATGGATAAACGAGCATGACCGAAAGCGGACTCGAAAAGGACAGACGAGTACAACCGAAAGCGGACTCGAAAAGGATAAACGAGTATGACCGAAAGTGGACTCGAAAAGGATAGACGAGTACGACCAAAAGCGGACTCGAAAAGGATAAACGAGTACGACCGAAAGCGGACTAAAAAAGGATAGACGAGTACGACCGAAAGCGGACTCGAAAAGGATAGACGAGTACGACCGGAAGCGGACTCAAAAAGGATAGACGTGTACGACCGAAAGCGGACTCGAAAAGGATAGACGAGTACGACCGAAAGCAGACTCGAAAAGGATAAACGAGTACGACCGAAAGCGGACTCGAAAAGGATAGATGAGTATGACCAAAAGCGGACTCGAAAAGGATAGACGAGTACGACCGAAAGTGGACTCGAAAAGGATAGACGAATACGACCGAAAGCGGACAAAAAATGGATAGACGAGTATGACCGAAAGCGACTCGAAAAGGATAGACGAGTACGACCGAAAGCGGACTCAAAAAGGATAGACGAGTATGACCGAAAGCGGACTCGAAAAGGATAGACGAGTATGACCGAAAGCGGACTCGAAAAGGATAGACGGGTATGACCGAAAGCGGACTCAAAAAGGATAAACAAGTACGATCGAAATCGGACTCAAAATGGATAGACGAGTACGACCGAAAGCGGACTCGAAAAGGATAGACGAGTACGACCGAAAGCAGACTCGAAAAGAAAGACTGAGCGAAAGTGCTCTTTCGACAACCAAACGAGTACGACCGAAAGCGGACTCGAAAAGAAAGACCGGCAGGAGACGGCATTGCAAAGAAAGGATATACAACATAGGATAACTTCTACCGGGGATAACAAAGAGTGCGAGGACGGCCAAAGACGAATTCGAAAAGAAAGACCGGCCGAAAATGAACTTTCAATCAACAAACGAGTACGACCAAAAGCAAAATCGAAAAGAAAGAATGAGTACGACCGAAAGCGGACTCGAAAGGAAATAATGAGTACGACCGAAAGCGAACTCGAAAGGAAAGAACAAGTACGACCGAAAGCAAACTCGAAAGGAAAGACCGACCGAAACCGCTCTTCCAAAGATTTGTAGAATCAAAAGATCTACAAAGATGACTCCGCTGGGGATAAGAGAAATCTAAACAGGAAAATCTGCGGGGGGAGTGTAAGGAGGACCGACAAAGAGGACGAATCCACTGGTTGCGATGCGATGCTTGAACAAAATCTCCTGATTCATGTCACTTTCTGCTAGGGAAAGGAACTAGTAAGGCAATCAAACCTGGCTTATGCTTTGAATGCATATGTTTGAATTTTTCTATGGCGTAATGCTCCATACGAAATGGAAATGCTACGCGTTAGGGAGGATGCCATGCAAGAATGCTTATGCAATGCAAAAGAGGTGCCTCGGCAAAATAAATGCTGAAGCCGAAGGAAAACTCCACTGGGGATGACAAAATAAATTGTCCAAAATAAGAGACCCTGCTGAGAAAGACTTCACTCTGCTGAGGAAGACATTGATCACAAATTCTGCTGGAGATGAAAGCTCTGAGAGAAAACCCACTCTGTTGGGGATGGCTATGAACGAATATTGAAGATGGAACCCAAAGAGAGATTCTCTCCACTGAGAATTACCAACTGACTTCTACCTGGATCTGAAAGGATGCTAATAACAATTAGACTTAAGACCTGTTGGAGATAGTTGTTTGAACAAACCACTGAGAGGATCACCGCCAAACTCTGCCTGGGGAGACAAATCAATAATTTTGAACCTACTTGGGAGATGCTCTTACATTTACCCTGTCGGGGAATATTAGTACTTTTACCCTGCTGGGGAATACTATCCATGATCAGCAAACCTGCTTGGGGAACGGTAGATACTGACATCCACCCTGCTAGCGGATAACATCGAGCTTACCCATCCGGAGGGGATTAACTCATACCGTGGCTAGTGAGAAAAACATTTGTTGACTAGCCGAGTACTCAGATCCTGTGGGGAAAATAACTCCTTTGTCCCAAGAAGATATTCTGTAAGTCTCTTGCTGGGGAAACAATAACCTACTAAGGAGGGTGGACTTTCCAATGTCGAGGAGAGTAGCTCTACTGGGGAAGAACAAACCTGGTACCCTGCAAACAAAATCCACAGAAAGTTCTATGCAAAATAGCTACTTCAATTACCATTACAATGACCGTCGCCCTAGCAATTTCCCCTGTTTTCCAATATGCTTCGCAAAGCTCAACATTTTAACATGTAATGTTTATAAAAAATATCGGACATTTTCACAAACAAAACAGGTAAAACAATAAACAAAAGCTCTTTGACTGAAATGAAAGTTTTATTGAATGGATTGGCCTATAAATAGGCATTTACATCTGGAAGCAATTCCTGAAAAGAGGTAATTGCGCAAAAAGTAAAAGAAAATACACATGTCGGCAATGTGGGGAACAGACATCCACCATGACTCGACTCAGCTATAACCCACATGACTTGTTTATCCGCAGATGCTTTGGCCTTTGAAGATGACTGACTGGACTGATTCCTTTCCTTCGAATTTTCCAAGTGTGAATAGTGATCACAGATCGAACGCGGATCATAGTCTTTGCTTTTAAATCCCTAACTTTTGCCTGGATCGCCCTTTTCGTGTTTTCAATCCACCGGGATACCCACTTTTGCCAAAGTTGCCTTTTCAGGTTTTCAACCTTGCGGGTTTATTCTTTTCTTTTTTATCCCTAATTTTTGCCCGAACCTTTTCTTTTCTTTTTATGGTTCGCCGGGATGCCCCTTTTTTTCCTGGACTTTCTTTTTATGTCCAGCGGGTCTCTTTTATGCAAAGTATTTTTTGACTACGTCCGCGTTCACAGGGGACGTAAAATCTTCGCCATCCATAGTTGAGAGTAATAAGGCTCCACCAGAGAAAACCTGTCTTACTACATATGGCCCTTCGTAGTTTGGAGTTCATTTGCCCCTGTGATCTGTTTGGGGAGGAAGGATCCTTTTCAAAACCAATTCACCAGCCTGAAAACACCGAGGACGCACTTTCTGATCAAATGCTTTTTTCATCCTGTTCTGATACAACCGACCATGCGCAATGGCTGCCAATCTCTTTTCTTCAATAAGGTTCAGCTCATTCAACCGAGAACGCACCCACTCAGCTTCATCAAGCTCCACGTCCGTCAGAATTCTCAAAGAAGGAATCTCATCTTCTAATGGTAGAACTGCTTCCATACCATATACCAGTGAGAAAGGAGTTGCCCCAGTTGATGTGCGTACCGAAGTACGATAACCGTACACAGCGTAAGGCAACATCTCATGCCAGTCTTTGTATGTCACTACCATCTTCTGCACAATCTTCTTAATGTTCTTATTTGCCGCTTCAACAGCCCCATTCATCTTTGGACGATAGGGAGAAGAATTGTGATGTTCGATTTTAAAGCTCTGGCATAGCTCCTTCATCATCTTGTTATTCAGATTTGAACCATTATCAGTAATGATTCTCTCCGGGACTCCATACCGGCAGATGATGTCCTTCTTAATAAACCGGGCTACCACTTGTCTGGTGACGTTGGCATACAATGTTGCTTCTACCCACTTCGTGAAATAATCAATAGCCACCAGGATAAAATGATGTCCATTCGAAGCAGTCGGCTCGATCTTCCCAATCATGTCAATACCCCACATGGCAAAAGGCCAAGGTGACGATAAAACATTCAGAGGAGTAGGCGGTACGTGCACCTTATCAGCATAAATCTGGCATTTATGACATTTCTGGGCGTATTTAAAACAATCAGACTCCATAGTCATCCAATAATACCCCGCTCTTAACAATTTTCTTGCCATAGCATGCCCATTGGCATGAGTACCAAAGGAACCTTCGTGAACTTCTTCCATTAACAGGCCTGCCTCGTGTTCATCAACACAACGTAGCAAGACCATGTCAAAGTTTCTCTTGTATAACACATCGTCTTTGTTCAAAAAGAAGTTTCCTGATAACCTCCTCAATGTCTTCTTATCCTTGGAAGATGCCCCAACTGGGTATTCCTGACTCTTCAAAAAGACTTTGATATCATGATACCAAGGCTTACCATCTGATACACCTTCAACCGCAAATACAAAAGCAGGCCTGTCCAAGCGCATGACTCTGATTGAAGGAGTTTCATTCCAACGATTCACTTGATACATTGATGACAACCTTGCCAATGCATCAGCCATCTGATTCTCTATCCGGGGAATGTGATGGAAGTCCACTCTGTCAAAGAAAGGCAACAACCTTTTGGCATAGTTGTTATACAGAACAAGATTCGCTTGACGAGTCTCCCATTCACCTGTAATCTAATTAACCACCAACGCAGAATCACCATAAACATCGAGGTTCTTGATTCTCAAATCGATCGCTTCTTCTAACCCCATGATGCATGCTTCATACTCTGCCTCGTTGTTGGTGCATATGAATGCCAATCGGGCAGTGAAGGGTATATGAGAACCCTTTGGAGTCGTAATGATTGCCCCGATTCCGTTACCATATGAATTTACAGCCCCATCAAAGACCAACTTCCATTGAGATCCAATCTCAGGCCCTTCATTAGGAACAGGCTCTTCACAATCCTTCATCTTCAAATACATGATATGCTCATCTGGAAATTCAAACTTCATCGGTTGATAATCCTCAATTGGCTGTTCGGCAAGATATTCTGACAAAACACTTCCGTTAATGGTCTTTTGGGAAACATACTGAATATCGTATTCTGTCAGAACCATCTGCCAACAGGCTATTCTACCAGAAAGTGCCTGCTTCTCAAACACATACTTGATCGGATCCATCTTCTAAATCAAAAGGGTTGTGTGGTTTAACATATACTGCCTCAAATGCTTAGCTGCCCAAGCGAGTGCACAACATGTTTTCTCCAGCATCGAGTACCTCGACTCACAATCAGTAAACTTTTTACTCAGGTAGTAGATGGCGTGCTTTTTTCTACCTAACTCGTCGTGTTGACCGAGCACACACCCCATTGAATTCTCAAGAACCGTAAGATACATAATCAATGGCCTTCCTGGTACTGGCGGCATAAGGACCGGAGGTTCCTGCAAATATTCCTTTATTCTCTCGAACGCCTTTTGACAATTTTCATTCCACCTGACCGCTTGATCTTTTCTTAGCAACTTGAAGATTGGTTCACACGTGGCTGTGAGATGAGAGATGAACCTGGAAATGTAGTTTAATCTCCCTAAGAAACCACGAACCTCTTTTTCTGTTTTCGGCACAGGCATTTCTTGTATCGCTTTTACCTTTGCAAGATCAACCTCGATACCTTTTTCACTAACAATAAACCCCAGCAATTTTCCTGATCTCACCCCGAAGGTGCATTTGTTAGGATTCAACCTCAATCTGAACTTTCTCAATCTTTTAAATAGCTTCTGAAGATTCACCAGATGTTCTTCCTCCGTCTATGACTTCGCAATCATGTCATCAACATAGACCTCAATTTCTTTATGAATCATATCATGAAAGAGAGTCACCATCGCCCGTAGGTAAGTTGCCCCTACATTTTTCAATCCAAAGGGCATCACTTTGTAGCAAAAAGTTCCCCACTATGTTATGAATGTTGTTTTCTCCATGTCCTCTGGGGCCATCTTGATTTGGTTATACCCAGAGAAGCCATCCATGAAGGAGAACACCGAATACTGAGCAGTATTGTCAACTAACACGTCAATGTGAGGGAGCGGGAAATCGTCCTTTGGGCTTGCTCTGTTCAAATCCCTGTAATCAACACACATCCTGGCCTTCCCATCCTTCTTAGGTACAGGCACGATGTTAGCAACCCATGGAGGATAATTCGTTACGGCAAGAAATTCGGCGTCCAACTGTTTCTGAACCTCTTCTTTGATTTTGACAGACATCTCCGGTTTAGTTCTTCTCAACTTTTGTTTGACCGGAGCACAACCTTCTTTAAGTGGTAGCCGGTGTACAACAATATCAGTATCGAGCCCAGGCATGTCTTGGTAAGACCAGGCGAAGATGTCCACATACTCACGGAGCATTTCAATCAATCTTCCCTTAACACTGTCTTCCAATGCAGCCCCTATCCTTACTTCCTTTCTGGCGTCCTCGGTTCCCAGATTCACAATCTCAATTTCCTCCTGATGAGGTAGGATGACTTTCTCCTCTTGCTTTAACAATCTGGCCAACTCTTCTGGCAGTTCACAATATTTGTCAGTCTCTTCTTCAGCCTGATAGATTGGATTGTCAAAGTCATACCGAGCTATAGCTGAGTCATGATCGGTGTCATCTGAACAAAGAGACCTGCATGATTGATGAGGTATGTCTCATTATGTATGCAACAAAAGAAACACATTGCCAATTTGATGTGGGTTTTTAATGCATAAATATAAAAACAGAAAGACAGAGATCAAAATATTTGAGTATGAAAAGTCCTTTATTGATGATAAAGCAAAACATGCAATAGTTAAAAGCCCTACAAATAAAATCACTACGTCTTGGGAAGAACGCAAGATTAACATAATAGGAAAACAAAGTAATTACTCGAAGCTAGTCACTTGAATGACTTTTTCAGAAGACCAGTTGCACAGACTTTCTCCCGGGACATAAGGGCGGATCCAGCTATCCATGTCACAATCACTGTCCCCTTCTTCCTCAATGGCATTAACCCTGTCGAAGAAAACACAGGCACTGGTGAAACGGACTGGGCCAAAGAATTTGGGAGGATCCCCGGCTCTTCTGGGTGGCTTGTATCCCAGTCCATAGGTATTCCCTTTCGGCTGAACTTCAACCACTTGGCCCCACCTCTGTGAGCTACCAGCTTCAACCACAGCTTTGGCGTCTTTAAGCGAAGACATAGAGATCTTAGCCTGATTTGCCCCTGTAGGCTGCTCCATAGCTTCAGACTGGACAACCTCTTCAGAAACCTTCACCTTCTCAAACCCCTGACACAAAGTCTCATGGATTTCACCATCCACTTCCACGTACTTAAAAGTTGACAGCTGACTAATCATTATGTCTTCTTCTCCGCACACTGTCACTACGTGACCATTAACCATGTATTTTAGCTTTTGATGCAAAGTGGAGGTTACAACGCCTGCACCATGGATCCAAGGACGACCCAACAGACATCTGTATGCTGGATGAATATCCATTATATAAAATGTTGCATCAAAGATTTCCGGCCCAACCTTGATCGGAAGCACAATCTCACCAAAGACAGACCTCTTAGAGCCATCAAAAGCTCGCACCACCAAGTCACTTGGTGTGCAAATTAATCCCCTGGTATCTAACTTCATTAATGCTTTCTTTGGCAATACATTCAACGATGATCCAGTATCAACCAACACATGTGACATCAGTGAACCACGACACTCAATCAAAATATGCAGGGCATTGTTATGATTCCTCCCAGCGGGAGTCAAATCAAGATCTGTAAAGCCCAAGCCATTGCCAGCATTCACATGTGCTATAACCCCTTCTAGCTGATTGACAGATATTTCTTGAGGAACATAAGCAGCGTCAAAACTTTCAAAAGTGCATTTCTGTGAGCTTCTAAACATAACAACAGAGATAACATGGAGATCTTTGACGGTGTCTGATGTAATTGGTCCATAATTTTGTAGTCGTTTTTCCTGATAAGCCTCATAAACTCCTCCACATTCTCTGAAAAAGAGTTGTCAGCTGGCTTTACTGTAGAATCAATAATCACTGGAGTCTGAACAGAACCATCCATTACCTGTTTTCCCTTATCTTGCCTAGAAGTACTGGGTTGATCATTAACACGAGTAAACACTCTACCACTTCTCGTTATAGCATCGGTCTCAACTTTAGCTTCTGAACTAGTACTCACTGGTGGAGTAGTCATTAATTCCTGCTTTTGTCCATTAACAAATACACTAGCATCATAATTCCAAGGGACGACTTGGGTACTTTCGTACGGAATGGGTTTAGGACCTGAAATAACAATCGGCGCTGGTCTCGCTGGCCCTGATATTACAACTGTCTTGAAAGGAATAATAATAGTAGCAACATCATCATTAAAAACCACTTTTTGCTTATCACAACGGTCGAATTGCAGACATCTTTCATCAATCAAACCCTGAATCCCAGACTTCAATAAACCATAACCGTTAATCTGTACCATGCACTCTGGACAATTTTCATCACAGCCGGGATATACCCCACCTTTTAGCAGCCTGTCCTTTACTACCCTCAATGGTGTCTTCAACTCATCCACATTCATAACCAGGTTCAGAGACTCACACTCTTCTATCACAGCATTAAACCCTGGCCCACCATGGTTAGGCATCGGGTTCTGCACAACATTAGGTCCATCATTAGCAAAGATGATAGCCTTTGAATCTACCAAGTCCTAGACTTTATGCTTAAAAGCTTTACAGTCCTCGAGATGATGCCCAGGTGCCCCAGAATGAAAATCACAATGGACGTTAGGATTGTACCCGGGAGGCAGATTACCAACAGGAGGAGCCAAAGTCCTCTTTTCAACTAACTTCAACTAAAGCAAATGCTGAAACAATTGTGAATATGGTAGAGGTGGAGTATCAAAGTGTCTATTCTGCTTAGGTGTGAATTATTGTTGGTGTGGAGCGCGATTCTGTCGTTGAGGTGTTGCCAAAGGTGGGAGTGCTGCAGGAATAACCACTGAAGCCACCTGCTGGTTATAGTTTTGTTGTTGTTTCCCCTTTCCCCTATAGGATGAGACAGAATTGGCTTCTTCTTTATTTTTATAGTTCACATACGGCTTCTTCCCCTGACTAGAAGATGGTTCATCACTGCCTGAGACCTTCCCAGCTCTAATCCCATTTTCTACCATCTCACCTAACATGATCAAATCTGTGAACTTGCCTAGCGCACAAGGCAATAATTTCTCGTAATAATGTTTGGGCAAGGTGTCCATGAACATTTTCAACATTTCTGTTTCCAACATTGGCGGCTGCACCCTCACCGCCAACTCGCGCCATCTCTGCGCATACTCCTTAAAGGTTTCACTGCTTTTCTGGGACATGCTCTGTAGCTGTGTACGATTGGGAGCCATGTCGGTGTTGTATTGATAGTGTTTGATAAAAGCCCCTGCCAACTCTCTCCAACTACGAACGTCTTTCCGCTCTAGCTGCATATACCATTCCAGGGATGCCCCAGATAGGCTATCCTGAAAGCAATGCATCATCAACTTCTCATTCTTCGCATGAGCAGCCATTTTACTTGCGTACGCCCTCACGTGAGTCCTTGGGCAAGTCATACCGTTGTACTTTTCAAAAGTAGGCGTCTGAAACTTGTGTGGGATAATGACGCCTGGAACCAGTCCCAGATCATCCAAGTCCATGCCCAGAGTATTTTGATCCACAACCCCCCTCAACTGCTCTTTAATCAGCCGGATCCTTTCATCATTACCAGCAGGGATACCAGCATCCATGCTCCGCACAGAGAAAACATCGTCTTGATGGTCATCATAGTGATGGCCATGAACTGCATGAATAGTGCTTCCTCCTCCTACCAAAGAAGGAATTGGCACTCCACCTTGAGCTCCATTACCACCAACATTTCCATTACCAGCTCCGCCAGGAGGAATAACATAAGTATGAGCACCGCCATGTAGTACACCGTTCTCGTCAACTCTTGCCACAAGAGGTTGTACAAGGATCCTGAGCTCTTGTTGCCCCTGTGCAGCTCCTTGCATCATTTCCATAAACTTGTCAATACGCGCCTGCATAACAGCCATCTCATCTTGCATCTGTTCCATGACTCTCTTCTGATTGAGTCGAGTAGAGTATCGATGAATAGGTTGATCAGCTATCCTGCCTGAAGAAAGGAGAACATAAGAAAACCAGAGATAAACCTGTTATGCAAAAATGATCATGCAAATGCAAATGCAAACATGTATGAACATTATCAAGGCGATCTATCCCTTGATTCCAGTTTTAACAACATAAGAGGACTGAATCCCGATCATATAAAGAGAATAAGCATCTGTTACAACACAAGTCTGAATAAGCATAAACAAAGACCCCGACCAACAAGCCTGGTGGTGATCCCGGAAATACAAAGAAAACAGTAGCAAGGAAACTAAGGCATGTCATCAAGACTCAGCCGTGCTAGAATTCCCCATTTGTCAATCTTTTTGCACCAATTATGCACTTCCATGAGAAGCTTCTTGGTATTAGGATGCTCTGGTCTCTGAATCAACTCCTAAATCAGAAGATCTCTCCTATGCAAGATTCCTGTTAAATAACGACTATGCAACTCCCAATCATCTTCTCCAGAAGCTCCACCTGAACTTGGACCTTCGCTCCTGGCTCTTTTCACTTCGGCTTGGATCTTCAGCTGTTCCATATCTGCCATGGTTTCCTTGAGCTTTTCCTCAACCGCTCTCCTCTCAAAGATCCCTGATAAAATCTCCTTATCCTTTTTCTGAAGCTCTGTCTTCAAACCTTCAATCTATTCCAGATACTTATCCTCTTTCAACCTGTTGGCGGTAATTGTTTTATTTCGACGGTCACTGAACCTGTGAATTCTTGACATAGCATAAGTTAACTCTTTCTTTTTGGACAAAAGGACCTTGCTAACACTTTTCAACGCTTGACCCACTTTCTCTCTGGTTGTGGCTTCTTTAGACAATTCTTTCTCCTTTAGAGCCAAAAGTTCTAATTTCAACCTGGCAGCATGGATAACTTCACCTTTTTCGTGCTTTAACTGACCAACCTCTTTGCCCAGCTCACGATTCTCCTCTCGGAGTTTCTCCTTCTCAGCCCATAACTTATCATACTTCTCTATATCAACAGTCGTGGGAGCCTCGATCATCAAAGGATACAAAGATGGTTCCACCGGGAAAGGAAGAAGCTCCTCTTCTGCTCTTTTCTTAATCCACTCTTAATAGGAAGGAAAGGCCCGGTTGTTACATTTCCCGAATGAAGTTTTTCCCTTCTTGGTCACCTGCTTCCAAGCATTCACAATTTTCCGTATCATCTCTTGATCCTCAGTACCATTGAAGAATAAGGACTCCCTGATATCTCGCTCTTCAGGTGGACCTCTCAAAGGATAACTAAATTGCCTAATAACAAGGGAGGGATTATAGTTAATTCCACCTCTTCTCCCTATCAAGGGTACATTAGGGAATTCTCCGCACCTGCAAATAATCTTCATCCCTAGCAAGTCATGGTTGAACCAAACAATGTTGTCAGCAGTCAAGCTCATTAACCTTTTTGACCACTTCAGAGAATCTCTCGTATCAACGAAAGCGCCAGCTTCAGGGAGATGACTCAGAAACCAAGTAGACAATAGTGGTGCACAACAACTCACAGTTTTTCCACGCCTATTTTCATTCTTGTAGTGGACTGAGTGATACACATCACCTAGTAAGGTAGGTATAGGATTCTTTGAAATAAAGATTCTGACAGCATGCATATCCACCAGATCAGGAACATTGGGAAACAGGACAATCCCATAGATGCACATAGCCAGAATAGCTTGGAAAGCAGTCCAATTCTTCTCCTTAACATGTATGCAAGCATGATCAAACAAGAACTTCAATAAAAAACCCTTAGCTCCTTGTTTCTCCACAATATTATTGCTCAGAGCGGATTCACCAATATGAAGAGCAATGGCCATTTCTTTTATCCCGGGACGTTCTTCAGAAAAGAATACTATGTCATGCCTGATGGGGATTCCCAAAATAAATGAGAACTCCTCCAACGTTGGAGCCAAGATATAGTCTGGGAAAGTGAAGCAACGCAAAGACGGATCATAGAACTGAAGAAGTGTATGAATGGCATCCTTCTCATACTTGGAGATAATGTAGACAAACTTCAGAAGTCTCTCATACTCTCCACCGAACTCTGTACGAACTCCGGGACCAGCCATACTAATCAGCTTGTGAATCAACGTCAAGGTCGGGTCTGGGAACGAATAAGCAACAGTCTTCTTTCTCTGGACATCCATGCTAAGGCAACCTCAGAAAACCGGAATCAAGAGTAAGATGCAAGCCCTGAAAAATGTCAAACATGTTAGAATGCAAGAAAAATGATATGCATATGCAAGCATGGGATCAAGGCATCACTGCTGGATGTACTATGTTGTTAACTGAACGAGAACCACAACCCAGAAAACCAGAATTCTAGAATACCGAACCATTGAGATAACCAGAAATCCAGATAATCAAACACTGATGAGAAATCCAAAAAACCGGGTAGGTTGAAGGTTTCGGTTACCTGCAAGCCTGTAAACACCCATCCCATCTCACATGAGGGTTCTAGAAGGGCGAGGATCCTCAATATCACGGTCTCTCAGGTCGAGAAATGATGATACGTTCACCATTTCTGGTTTGGCATCATCATCAATCGAGGAGGCCTTAACTGATTCCCCTAAAAAAAAATAAGGTCATCCTATGCGAGTCCCTCAGCATTGGGTCCTCGGATCGACAAGTGTAAGGGGTTTGCCATTTCTGGTCTGCCATTATCACAGGTCGGGAGGAGAGGCGCAACTGAGGTATCAGAGAAACGGTCACCAGAGTCGACAACTCTCTAGATCAACACCCTAAAATGCACAAGACACGCACGTCAGACTGCATCCCAAGATAGCCTCATCTGGTTGGGAATTTCATGAACACACAAACGTACCAAGCTGGCACGTAGGTCCCCCTACTCTCCACTCTAGTCTTAGGGTGTACTCAAGCCTGGGTATTGGGCTTATCTCTCAGAATAACCCAACCTGCCAAACAGAAACCAGCCAGCACAACACAGCAATATCCAGTATGACAGTAATAAAATGAAATGCAATGCAATAAAAGCTGTAAAATAGTAATATACAACATAATAAAGTACAACAAATAAACACCCAACAAAAACAAACAAACAAGAGCTAGGATCGACTCGCTAAAGGGGATGGACCAGTAAGAGGTCAACCAGAGTCCCCAACAGAGTCGCCAGTTGTCGTTCCTGAAAGATTCGCATCCAACAGTACAAACGCGAGAGTGGCGTAGAAAACACAGAGTCGCCAGCAATGTGTATTTATCCCAAGAGAGGGAAAGGAAACACTGCATAAACCTGAAGAGAAAGGAGGAAAGACATGGTCATCGCAACCATAGTCCAGGTTCGGGAGTCGGTTATGTGAGGCGAAGGTGTTAGCACCCCACGCATCCATCGTACTTGATGGGATCCACGCTTGTTGTCTAAACGGAGGGTGAGCAGTCCTACTATCTATGGCTGCAAAAGAAAACGGGGATGGGGGTGACTAAGACGGACTCGGTAGGACATATTCGATGCCCTAGGCCTACGTACTCCCTCAGTGCAATGGGAAAGTCAGAGTCAACGTAGTTCGGACGGGAACTGTGGGGGAAGGTTGCTCGCCAAGACAATCGCGGTCTTGTGCCTACATATCCTCAATCGGACGAGAGAGAGGAATCAGAGCTAATGTAGTTCGTGGGTACGACCACGGATGGGTAAGTGTTTTTTATGAGAGACGTTAGATTCGCGTCCGGCAGTTAGGGTCGATGCCTGTTTGCGACTTAGACGGAAGGTAACATGCTCTTTTCTGAAAATGGTTTGGAACCAAACAATCCCGAAGGATAAAAAGATTTGAATTTGTTTTGTGTTTTTTAGACAGAAGAGTTTTTTAAGTTAGTTCATAACTTGCATTGCACCAAAGTCTAGGGCACAGGGACGAATACTTAACGAATCGTCCCAAGACAGGACGCCCGCTAAGCACTCTAGAAAGATGAGGGGAAGCCCCTCATTTCTCATTCCCCACGCTTAAGGCTCGTGCATAATACAATTTATCTTTATTAAGTGTTTTCAAGAAGTTTTGAGATGAGAAGAGAGAAGACCCAAAGGAAACTCTAAAGGGAAACTAAGAGTCCTAATGTTATCATGCATGGATGACCTATGGTTAGTGAGGCTTAGGAAGGACAACTACCTAAAACCTAATGCTAATCCTACTCCAAGCTTAATCAAAAATTAAGTTGGGCTAGGTAGCTCTAAAGGGAGAAAATCCAAGACTTAAACAAGTCTTGAGATTCATGGGAGGAAGAGAGTGAAAGAGAAGAATGAGAAAGGGAAGGATGAGATAAGAAACAAGATAGGGCAGAAAGCACATCATATCAAGTATATCCAACTCACATCAAATAACAAGTCTCAAAGATCATGCAAAACATCTCAAGCAAGCATGCAAAGGTAATCATGAAAGAATGCAAGCATACTTATATGAAATGCACAATTAAGCACCAATGAACTTCATATCAAGATGAAATGAGAAAAATAAGATGAAGATGAAAACAAGTTAGAACCAAGATCATAACATCATCAACAATTCTCATGTGCAAGGGAAGATCAAAACATGAAACACTATGCACCAAAGAAAGTCCACAAAAGGAAGTCAAAGTTCAAGCACATAAAGCATACCCAAACATGATCCACACATTGCAAAATTTGGTCACAAGGGACCTCAACCAGGGGTAAACATCATAGCAAACACTCATGCAAAGAATCACAAAGCACTTCAAACAATTAGTCATGGCAAAACAATTAGGGTTAAGAGATGTCAAGAGATGATCATGCATAACTCACTTAAGCACAAATAATCAAACATATATCAAATGACATTAAAAAATTGTGGAATTAAAACCCAAGTGACCTAAGTCAGAGACTAACAACATGTCAAAAGATCACACCAAAATTCAAAGTTTAAGTACCTCAATCAATTAGGCAAAGATCACATAGGAACCATGAACCAATATGCAAAGGAGAGGGACTAAAATGCAATATGAAAAAGTTTTAAAAATGAAACAAAATTTTTTTTTAAGAACCTCAAGATGTCTTCTGAAGTATGCAAAAAGAATGGGATGCAAATCATAAATCAATGATGAGAACAAAAATCAACAAGATCAAGTGTGCACAAGTGAAGAAATTCATAAAGAAATTAATCAAACAATTAATTCAGAGGCACAAAATAAAACAAAAATGGAAAATAAAATTTGAAAATTTTTTATAAAATTCCAAAGATGCTTCATGATTTTTTTTTTATAATTTTCTGATGCATAAATCTATTTTTAAAAATTAAAAATGAAAATGCAACAATTAAAATAAAATAAAAGGAAATAAAAGCCAGGGGGTGCAAACAGCAAGGGAAACACGTTCAATACATCAAATGGGCTGAACAGGGGGTGGGGATAGCAGGCCCAAGTCAAATGATCCATCAGCGCAAGTCAACAATCCCATACAAAACCCAGTCAATCATCTTGACCCACACACACCATCAGATTGATCACACGCTCCACAATCAGGCAAACAAACCAAAGGTACACAAGATCTGTGGCCAGGATTAAAAGCACATGATAACAATTATGGAAGCACACGCAACTAGATTAAAATGGAACACAACAGGGCACGTGAGAAACATGTGAGATTTTGATGTGATGGCACAACATAAACCCTTAGATTAATCAAACGCATACAAATGAATCATCAAATCAAAGATCAAGCAAGATGAGTGGTCAGGATATGTGGTACATGATAACTAGCATGGATTAAAAATACACAATCAAAAAGTAAAAGAAGATTTTAAAAGACGTGGCTGAACATGGACCATCAGATCTGGACCACCAATGGTCTAGATTTCATCTTCAACCTTGAAACCTCAGGTGACCTGAAACATAACCAGACGCCGGAGCCCTAGCTCCGGTCGTCTTCTCCAGCGACCTGCACTTCAAACATTTCCAGAAATTGCAAACAGGTATACCACTCCACTCAGATTTTCACAAGGATCATGAATATGCAAACCATTTCATCAACCAGTAAACACACAAGCCAAATCGAAGAAAAGAAGTTTGGATCTAGAAACTTCAGATCCAAAATACAGCCATGATACACGTCCAAAACAAGATCTAAACACATCAGGATGATCAGCAAAGCACAAGGATCATTATGCACATCATAAAATCAAGTTATATGATGATGAATTTCACACTAACCTGAGAATTGCAGAGCTTAAAATACACCAAGAAAACCCTCTGAAAGCTGCAGATCTACTCCTTAGAACCTTTTATTGCAAAATAAATGCAGTTAGAGTGTGGAATCGTGCTAGATCTAGAGGTTTGAACTTGAACCTTCCAAAACTGAATCTGTTGAAAAACTCACTCTCAGCTTCAATCAATGGTTGATTCTTGCTCTATTTACTTCACAGATCAAGAATGTGAAATAAAATCCCAAAGAAACTCCAAGGAGAGTGAGTTTCGAAGAGAGAAAGAGTGAGAGCAAAAATTAGAATTCTGAGCAAATGAGAGTGCATGAGGGTGAAATGAACGTGTGATCCTGCTTATATATACTTGGTTAGCCCTCTGATTCTGATTAGAACTTTGTTAAATCCTTGATTAAGGCTAATGGAAGTGTTATGCCAAAATGCATTTTGTGATGCACACCCTTGTTCACACGTGCATGGGTCATGAAATCAGCATGATTCACTCACATTTCACTTGCTGATCACAATGGAATTGGGTTTGGGCTTTGTGGATGCTTGATTTGTGAGATTCAATCCATCTTGCCAATTTGCATTATGCGAAATAAGTGAGGTATATGGCATGAAATGAATTGATTCAAAGGTAAAAAGTGGTCCTCATGAAGTGTACTTGAATATGGCAATGTGACTTGAAGCATTAGAGGTCATTACAAGCCATTTTGAACCAAAATGCAAAAGGTGGAAAAATGGAACCATGTGAAAACCTTAAAAACCAA
Organism: Lathyrus tuberosus; assembly: GCA_022829125.1. Lineage (NCBI taxonomy): Eukaryota > Viridiplantae > Streptophyta > Magnoliopsida > Fabales > Fabaceae > Lathyrus > Lathyrus tuberosus. The sequence continues at coordinate 6,812,561 of JALAZF010000163.1, forward strand.
CCTTGATTCTTTTGATCATAACTTGAGTTTCACAAATGATATGGAGACAATTTAGTACCTTTTGGAAATGGGAGAGAGAGATCTTCAACTTTCATGTTTGAGGAAAATTCATTTGAAGCTTCCTTGATGATGAAAAGTCAAGTTGAAGATGGTTGGAAAAGTTGCCAAAAATGGAAATTTCACACTATAGGTCATTTTCCAAAAATAGTAACTTTTGGACAAACTCTTGATTCTTGATGAATGGTAGGAATCCTAGCCTTTGAGGACCATATGAGGGCATAAGACCTTAAAAATCATGAAGAGGATCTCAAAATTCCATGGTTGACTCTCCTCCTTACAGTTGACTTTTGCTTACTTCACAAGTAACTGATCCACTGAACATCTTCCACAATGAACCACTAGCCAAGCCTTTCTCTATGAGTGTTTGTGAGCATATGAAACCCATGAGAGCATGCTTGAATCCACAAAGTTCAACAAGAAGCCCTTTTGAAACCAAAACCCTAATTTGGTCCCTCTGGTTAGGAGGGAAAGATTCACTTGAAATCCTTTGCCATTCTTGACCTTATGAAGATATGATGAACTCCTCAAACCACCTTGAGGCTTGAGACTCCTTTGAGATGAACCAAGTACCTTGATCCCATGCTAAGAACCAATGCTATGCACAAATGCTAATACAAGAAATGCAAAGAAACATAAGCCAGTTAGCTAAAAGCAAGAGGGCAAATTTTGGGGTGTTACACATGTCATCATGCATTTAAAAACATTTTTTGCATATATACATTTTTGTGGGGAATTTCAAGATGTGTTGTAGGAACATTGGAAAGATGGATTCAAACGAAAGGGCTACCCTACGCATCAGAATGCTAAGTGCTTAATTTACGAAGTCTCAAAGACCTTCAAGACTTAATGCCAAATATGCTCAAAGGATGTTTATACACAAGGGTGGAAGGATCCTCGACCTCTTAGGGATCCCTAGGAAGGTAGAGGCCATAATTGCTTTTGCACAATTTTATGATCCCCCTCTGTGTGGTTTTCCCTTCAAGGATCTTCAACTAGCTCCTACGCTGGAACAATTTGGGCTATACTTGGATTTACAATGAGAGGGAAAAACCTTACAAGGGGCATGGGGGCAAAAAAAAAGAGCAAAAAAAAGGGGGGGGGGGGAAGTGTCAAGCCTAAGGACTTAGCTATACCTGTGGAAGATCTAAGAGGATAGGAAAATGCAAGGGCTCAAGAAAGGATACTTGGAGGAGTTTAAAGCTCATTTGAAGAAGGCATTGGGGGAATCTTTTGTTTAGTTTACACATTCTTAAGTTCAGGAGCTTCCATTTTGGGATTATTGGTTTGGGTTATTCCTGAGGAATTATTGTTATAAGTTTGGAAGGTATTTTGGATTTGGGGATTGGCTAATGGATTTGGATTTGATATTCTATGTGTATGGGTTTCATCCTTTGAATATATTCATCTCTAACTACAATGGATCTTGGAATTCCCCCAAAATAAAATTTTAAAATTATTTAGCATACATCATGCATATTCATACATTCATCACCAACATGCATTCAACATAAAGAAAAAGGAACAAAAAATCATTTTTTTTAAAACATCGTCTCAGGGTCACTGAGCATAACAATCTGACTTCCCGACCTCGCACTCGAGCGTACCAAAGGAAAGCTATGGATCAGATGGAGAAGGAGCTGGTTACTCTAAAAGGAGAAATGGATACTGTCAAGGGGAATGTGGAAGGTATGAAAAGCCAGATTGATCAACTGACACTTGCCATCCAGAGTTTGATAGGTAGAAGAACCATGTCAAGTCCTCAAAGGAAGGTTCCTACTCCTCCTCTCCATGTTGAAGACAATAGCCCTCTACTAGGGTTTGTCCATGATCTGGAACGCGAGCACAAAACTGTTAACCAACCTCTCGAGGGGACCGTCTCTCCGCATATTTCCAATGGGGCACCTCGTACTACTTACAGACCTACTCCACATGAGAACTATGCATACGAGGATGAAAATCCGAGACAAGTGGCCCTCGAAAATAAAGGAACCACTGTTAGGGAAATGATGATAAGTACAAAGCACTTGAGGAAAGGTTAAAGGTCGTGGAGGGACTCAATGTTTTTAGATTGGATGCCTTGGAAATGTGTCTGGTGCTCGATGTGGTCATACCTCCTAAGTTTAAGGCACCTAACTTCGAGACGTGTAAAGGAGTTAGTTGTCCCAAAAATCACATCCGGATGTTTTCCCGAAAGATGGGGGCTCATGCTAAAAATGAAAAGCTGATGATGCATGTTTTCCAAGATAGCCTTAGTGGGGCATCTTTGGATTGGTACATGCAACAGGAAAGGACTCACATCAAGAACTGGGAGGATCTGGCAAGTGCCTTTATAAGGCGATACCAATATAATGTAGACATGGCCCCTGATCGCATACAATTATAAAACATGTCTAAAAAGGGAACGAATCTTTTAAGGAGTTTGCCCAGAGATGGAGGGAGCTAGCCTCTCGTGTGCAACCTCCATTGTGGGAAAGCGAGCTAGTAGATAAATTTATGGGAACTCTGCAAGGACTATACTATGAAAGGATGATTGGGGCAGTCTCAACGGGATTCACTTACTTGGTTATCATTGGAGAGAGGATTGAGAACGGTTTAAAGACAGGAAAGATTGGGCAGTCATCCTCCGACCAACATAACAATAAGGGGTATCCCGAGAACAACTCCAAGAAAAATGATGTCAGTGTTGTAGACCCTGAAGGTCCATATTTGGGAGATAATGCATTACGGGGGCACATTGGGGCAACAGTCAATTCCATGGAAGGGATGGGGGATGAATCCCTTATTAATAAGGGAGACATAACAAACTGGGGCACACAATGGGAGTCACCTGAGGAGAAGGATTTGTTTGGGCTGGGTTACAAACCAGCTAATGAAGGATTAGAAGGCGATTTCCATTGTGTGGGATTTAGTATTTGGGATCATGTGGCCTCAGTGGAAGAGGAAGAAAAGAATGCCTAATCTCAACAATTGGGAGAACCATCAAGATTTCTGAGATGATTTCTATTTCGAAGTAATTTACTTTTTTCTTAAAAATAATAATAAGTCCCTTACTATGTCCAAGGCAAGTGGACAAAGCTTTTGTAGGGCCACCTTTTATTTCATTGGATTATTTCTATCAATAAAATTGCATTTTGTTGTCAATCAAGATCTTTTTTTCTTTCATTCTCTGTTTATTCAAAATGGCAATATACCTTCCTTAAATATTTTCATTTCTAGCACTTCATTCCAAAAAAAAAAAAAGAAAAATCTTCCTCGTGCAAATTTAAAAATGGACCTATTAAAAATGACACCGTTATAATCTCGAATGACTCCGAATTACCGATTAACCAAGCAGAAGAGGGTGATGAGGACGAGTGTGAGCTTCCCGAAGAGTTAGCCAGACTGTTGAGGCAAGAGGACAAGGAAATACAACCTCATCAGGAACCAGTGGATGTGATCAATCTGGGAACTGAGGAAGATAGGAAAGAGGACAAAGTCGTGTTTCTCCGGATAAGGATATAAAGGAAAAACTGATCGAGCTATTGCAAGGATACTCCGACGTGTTTGCATGGTCATACCAAGATACTCCAGGACTTGATACAAGCATCGTCGAGCATAAACTACTACTCAAACTAGGACACACGCCAATCAAGCAAAAGGCTGAGGAGGACTAGACCAGGCATGACCCTCCAGATCAGGGAAGAAGTCAAGAAACAATTTGACTTTTTTGTCATAAGGTCACGCCTCTTGGGTTAAAGAACCGGGGAGTAACTTATCAAAGGACTATGGTAATATGGGGCATAAGGAGATAAAGGTTCATATGGAAGATATGATTACCAAGTCGCAAAAGGAAGAAGATCACATAACTAACTTGCAAAAGTTGTTGGATCAGCTAAGGAAATTTAAGTTACGACTAAAGCCCACAAGGTGTACCTATGGAATCAGATCTGGAAAATATCAGGGTCCATGGTCAGTCAAAAGGGAATAAAGGATAAAATGAAAGCCACCTATATTGGTGCTACCAGTCCCAAGGAGACCACTCATCATGTACTTAACAATACTTGAGAATCCAATGGATTGCAAAACTTCGGACTCCTATGAAAGACCTGGACCTGGAGCTCGATGGAAACTTCTATTTGCATAAGGATATGGGCTTCAAAGAGGGGCTATCAATTGGGATGAAAAGTCATCGTCTAGGATCCTAAAGGAAGCTAAACTGGATAAGGCAGAATGGGTGCAAACTAGGCTCGATCAGCTAAACCTCGTATAAAGGAAACGTACGGTTGTGGGAAGTTATATCCACAGGGAATTAAGAGAGCGTTTGACAAAGAAATTCGTCCTCGCCTACGCGAAGAGGGAGACTTGGGGTTAAGGAAAATATTACCCATCCATCAAGACCACCACGACAAATGGACCCCACCCTATGAAGGGCCATATGTTGTGAAGAGTGCCTCCTCCGGCGGAGCACTAATATTAACAACCGTGGATGGAGTGGATTTACCGCGATCGGTGAACTCCGATTCGGTCAAAAATGATATGCCTAGAAAAAAGGATAAAAGCCCACTAAGTCGAAAACCCTAAAGGGCTACTTAGGAAAAAATTAGGGCGTCCCGGAGGATCGAAAACTCGAAAGAGCAATCCAGGCAAAAATTAGGGACTTGGATTAAAATGATACCCGACAAGTCGAAAACCCTAAAGGGCGGCTTAGTCGAAAAAAATGGTATATCATCCCGGTGGACTAAGACTCTAAAAAGAGCAGTCCAGGCAAAAGTTAGGGATATCCAAAAGGCATATGACTGAAAACACTCAAGTCACCCCGTAACAGGAATTCAGAAGGGAACGATCATTCCAGCCGTCATCTTCAAAAGTGAAGTGTCGTGATCTTGGAGTCTTAGGGATATTAGCTGGTGTTAAAATTTAATAGGAACATAAATAAATTTGTTTTCTTATTGCCATTTTACATTTTTCTGGATTTTATGGTAATATCTCCTTATGAGAATTACCCTCCTTACTTATCATTGCCCATTTTCGGGCCAATTCTCAATAAATTTGCTTTTTCAAATACATTTCTTTGCCTCCTAAATTATTCCGCTTGATTACAAGGTGCCGATTAATTGTGAAATAATGCATTGAAATATCAGGTATAAATAAAAGCTTTAAAAAGGGAAAATGGATTTTACTTCGGTTTTTGGAATCATCAAAGGGATCATATTCTTCCAAAGCAGGATATAGGGTCTGTACACTGACATGAATATACGTTACAATCTAACCAACATGAGAGGTTCTTTAATGGCACGTTACAGGAATCAAGGGTATCATGGCTTACAATAATTATCAAAGTTTCAAGGGTCAGGGAGCCAGGAAGTTATGAAAAGTTTTTTCTAGACAAACGCTTGCATTACATATCATAAAAGAGGCGTCAGCCCAAGTCATGCATCAATCATGTCGCTACGCTCTAGGATCTAACATGCACTCATACACAAACATGCATACATGCATAGGGTTCATAATCACCATTATGGATTTCATATGGATTGTTACTCAAGGGGTTTTACCCAAGGAATTTTATCAGGGGATTCTATCAAAGGATTTTTATTTAAGTATTAAGGGGTTCCATCAGAGAGTTCATCAAAAGGGGTTTTTCAGGAAGGTTTTTATCAAGGGGTTCAATTGGGTATTTCGTCAAGGGGCTGTTACCAGGGATTTTGGGATGTCAACTTAGCACCTATAGAGTTCTGCAGTCAAAATTAGGGTCCTTCTCGTATTTAATCGCCTCCTCCTCAAAAGGTGGAAGGCTCATCGACATCATCCTTCTGATTCGAAGACGATTAAATAGGGGCAGTTGTAGTACCCTAAATTTTGACCAGTGTTTTTATCTTTTTAGGAATTTTTCTCTAGCTATCGAGGGTGTCATTTAGGTAGTATTGGGCGCCTGAGGTTGTTGATTTTCGAGGCCCATGACCTTTAGTTAAAATTTGAAGTATTAGTTTAATTTATTAGTTAATAATTTTAATTTTAATTTTATGATTAATTGTTTTTATTACATACATTAGGAAGTAAACTTTCTAGAGTTAGGAGAATATTATTCATTAATTCTTATTGAGTCTTTTCGAAGGGTTTTTATAATAATTTTTTGTTTTGATTTTATTATTTAAGTTAGGGTCATTAGAATTAAGTTTTAAGCTTTAATTAGTCATTCTAGGAATAATAGCTTAGGGTCTTTATTTTTACCATTCAATTAAGGGACCAGCTCACTACGTTTTGTGGGTATCATTAGTTTATAATTATTATTTTATTTTAATAGTTATTATTAATTAATATTTATTTTAATATGGTTATTATTTCTGGTTATTATTTTATTTTATGGTCATTATTAATATTTATATTACTATGGTTTTTATTTTATATTTTATTTTTAGTTATTTAAATAATTTATATTACACTAATAATAACATTTAGGATTAGTCTTTTATTATTATTAATTGGGTTGTTATACATATTTGCGTTCTGTGGTTATTAATAACTGTTATTTATTTTTATTTTATTTTTTCTTTTTCACGGATGGTCAAAATTGTTGACCAACAAAGGGGTCATCTTCCCTAACTCGCAAACCCTAGATTTGCGCATGTGGCTTGGAGGCAAAATCAAATTGTATCAGATTCGTGGCATTAAATTTCCAATCAGATATTTTTACTAATATTTTTTCAATCAATTTTGGTACAACAATTTAAAATCAGATCAAAAATTACAACTTAGATTTAAAAACCCTAAGTCTAAAAATTACAACAAAATAAAATCGAATCAAATGAAATCAAAACTTTCCTAAGCTGAATCTGACAATTCAATTCCTTAACCTAGTTCCTAAGATATAAAAACTAAAACAAAAATCAGAAAGGGGGGTCGGAGGAATTAATCCAGCGGCACGAATTCTAAACATCTCTTTGATTACCTGCAAAAATAAACAAAAGAGAGGGAGATTAGAGGAGAAAAAAGAAACAAAGACCATAGGACAATTTGCGACCAGTGTCATGGCCAGGAGGGTAAGTGATCCTTAGCTTTTAATGTTGTCGTCGTAGAATCATTATTGCATCGTGTGGTTGTTGTTGATTCTGGGTTCGGTTGGTTGTTGGGGTTTGATTTAGGGTTTCTGGGTGAATTAGGGTTAGGGTTCCTCGTGGTAGGGTTAGGGTTCATCCCAGAACCCTTAGGGTTCTTGGGGTTCTTAGGTTTTTCTGGGTTTGAGTGAAGAACAGGGTTAGGGTTCTTAGGGTTCTTCACGAACCCTAAAGAACCATGGGTTTCTGGGATTTTTCTGGGGAAATTAGGTTAGGGTTTACGGGGTTTGAATTTTCCGGTTGAATTTCAACTGGAATCTGGTTTCGAACTGTGGTTTGAGGGGCGTCGCACGGTGGCCGGACGGTCCACCGGCGACGGAAATTTAGAGAGAGGAGGGAGTAATTCAGAGAGAGGCGAGGGAGAGTGAGATTAGAGAGAGAAAGAAAAATGGAGAAATAAGGAGATCTGAGAGAGATTGTAGTTATGTACTCCCTCCGTGCGACCTTGGATGCACGCCAAGTGTCCCTCCCCTGGACCGCCCAGATCGTCTGACCGTTGGAGTCAACGTGTGCCTCCACATGCGTGCGTACCGTGAGTCTCCTTTGACTCTACATCTGGACCGTTCATTCTGCATATTTTGAATAGTATTCGAAGACAAAGGCCAGATTCCTGCGTAACGATCACCGTTTGATCGTGATCAAGAGGTACAGAGAGAGTCTACCGTTGACTCTCTCCACCGTGGAGTTTTTTTTTGTTTTCTCAGGCTTTGGAATTTTTTTTAGTGTTTGGGCCTTGCGCCCAGACCTTTATTAACACCCCCAACGCTGGCCCAATACTAGGTTCAGTAGGAAATTGCACCCCCTTGTTTTTATTATTTATTTTTACATAATTAGATTAATTACTTAATTTAACTATGTAATTAGGTTTTTAGTGCTATTCATTTTAGTCTAAGTATTTTATTTAGGTTTTTTTATATATAGTTAAATTATTAATTTAATTTAATTTTAGGGATTAGGATTGGTTTTAACTTAGGGTTTAGGATTAAACATTGTTTTTATATAAATAGGGATTTAGGGTTAATTTAGTCAATTAAATTGATAACTCAATTTAATTGTTCATTGAGGTTTTATTAGGGTTTTATCAATTAAATTAATAAACTTAATTTAATTGTTTATTTGGGTTAAATAGAATAACTTAGGGTTTCTATCAAATTAAATTAATAACTTAATTTAATTGTTGGATTGGGTGAATTTTTCTTTTAACTTAGGGTTTTGGATTGGTCAATTAAATTAATAACTTAATTAAATTGATTTAATTAGGTCTTAGTTTAGGGTTTTGAAATATTTAATTTAATTATTTAATTGGATTTTCATAACAGGTACCTTTTTTTGGTTTAAGATGTTTATTCTTAAAATAGCGTTTTGGAATTTAAGGATTTTTTTTATGGGTTTTAAATAAGGGATATAAGGGGGTTTTTGAGGATTTAAAACTGGAATAAAATTCTTGGTCCAAGAGTCTAAATAAAGGATGGGGTTTAGGGATAAAACTCTTAGGTTCCAAGAGTTAAAATGTAGGCCAAAGGGATAAGGGATTAAGGGATAAAACTCTCCATCCGAGAGTATAAACAATGGATAAGGGATTTTGGGATAAAACTCTCCATCCGAGAGTATAAACAATGGATAAGGGATAAAATTCTCCATCCAAGAGTATAAACAATGGAAAAGGGATAGAACTCTCCATCCGAGAGTATAAACAATTGATAAGGGATAGAACTCTTGATATCCGAGAGTATAAATAAATGGATTAGGGATAGAACTCTTGATATCCGAGAGTATACATAAATGGATTAGGGATAAAACTCTTGATATCCGAGAGTATAAATAAATGGACTAGGGATAGAACTCTTGATATCCGAGAGTATAAATAAATGGATTAGGGATAGAACTCTTGATATCCGAGAGTATAAATAAATGGATTAGGGATAAAACTCTTGATATCCGAGAGTATAAATAAATGGATTAGGGATAAAACTCTTGATATCCGAGAGTATAAATAAATGGATTAGGGATAGAACTCTTGATATCCGAGAGTATAAATGAATGGATTAGGGATAAAACTCTTGATATCCGAGAGTATAAATAAATGGATTAGGGATAAAACTTTTGATATCCGAGAGTATAAATAAATGGATTAGGGATAGAACTCTTGATATCTGAGAGTATAAATAAATGGATTAGGGATAAAACTCTTGATATCCGAGAGTATAAATAAATGGATTAGGGATAGAACTCTCCATCCGAGAGTATAAACAATGGATAAGAGATAAAACTCTCCGTCCGAGAGTATAAATGATGGATAAGGGATAGAACTCCTTATCTAGGAGTATAAATAATAGATTAAGTGATATAACTCCTTATCTAGGAGTATAAATAATAGATTAAGGGATATAACTCCTTATCTAGGAGTGTAAATAATATATATAGGGATAGAACTCTTTATCCAAGAGTATAAATAATGGATTAAGTTTGGGATTAGGGTTAGGAATAGGACTAGGGGGTAGGAATAGGGGAGGTGAATTACGGTTACTCTGATCCTTCAAAATTGAAGGTACGTAGGCATAGGGTTGTAAACCCTAGCGAGTACAATTTATAAAAACCTTAGGTTTCTTTTGTAAATAAATCATTTAGATAAACAAACAAGCATACCCTAAAATCTAAGGAGGATCCCATTGAGTACAATGGAGGTGAGGGGTGCCTAACACCTTCCTCTCACTTAACCGACTCCCGAACCGTAGGAATCTCTGTCCTTGGGATTAAGGATTTTAGGTTTATCATTTATTTTCCAAAAAAAAAATATGATGGCGACTCGAACATTTTTACCGGCCGCGACACCACTGATCATCTATTTAACATTCTTGAAGGATTCAATGGGCTGTGTACTTGGTCAACAAGACGAAACGAAAAGAAAAGAGTCTGCTATCTACTATTTGAGCAAGAAATTTACCGACTATGAAACTCGATACACTATGCTTGAGAAAACTTGTTGTGCTTTGGCTTCGGCAGCCAAACGTCTTCGCTAGTATATGATTTGTGACACTACTTGGTTAATTTCAAAAATGGATCCAATCAAGTATGTCTTTGAAAAACCTGCTCTCACGGGAAGGATTACCCGGTGGCAGATGTTGTTATCAGAATACGACATCGAGTACCATGCTCAGAAAGCCGTCAAAGGAAGTATTTTAGCCGATCGTTTGGCTCATCAACAGATTAACGATCAGGAATCAGTTGGATTTGACTTCCCAGATGAAGCTATCATGTATCTGAAAATGAAAGATTGCAATGAACTGCTACCCAGTGAAGGGCAAGAACCAGGTTCCCAATGGGGACTAATCTTTGACGGAGCTGTCAATAATTATGGAAACGGAATTGGGGAAATCATCATAACACCTCAGGGTACCCATATTCCTTTCACTGCCAGACTAACTTTCAAATGCACAAACAACGAGGCCGAATACGAAGCTTGTATCATGGGTCTCGAAGAAGCAATTGACTTGAGAATTAAGAACTTGGATGTGTATGGAGACTCAGCCGTGGTTATCAATCAGATCAAAGGAGATTGAAACACATACCAATCAAGATTGATTCCTTACAAATACTACGCGAGAAGGTTGTTACCATTCTTTAACAGAATCGAGTTTCATCACATCCCTCGTGAAGAGAATCACATGGCTGATGCATTAGCCACTCTCTCTTCCATGATTAGTGTAGGTCAATGGAACGACGTACCTAAGATTGACATAATGTGCTTTGAACGGTCCACTTACATCTTCGCAATTGAAGCAGTCATAGATAACAAACCTTGGTATCACGATATCAAATGTTTCCTTCGAACACAAGAGTACCCACCTGGGGCATCCAGAAAAGACAGGAAGACTCTCAGAAGATTGGTAGGCAACTTCTTTCTGAGCGGTGATACACTCTATAAGAGAAACTTTGACATGGTCTTGCTCCAATGTATAGACAGACCAGAAGCAAACATGTTGATAAAAGAAATTCATGAAGGATCCTTTGGCACTCATGCCAACGGACACACAATGGCGAGAAAAATTCTAAGAGCAGAATACTATTGGTTGACCATGGAATCCGATTTCTATAAGTACATGAGGAAGTGTCACAAGTGTCAGATATACTCAGAAAAAATCCATGTACCGCCAACGTATCTCAAAGTTCTCTCTTCCCCATGGCCTTTTTCCATATGGGGAATCGACATGATTGGCATGATCGAACCCAAGGCTTCAAACGGACATCGATTCATCCTGGTAGCCATTGACTACTTCACCAACTGGGTCAAAGCGGCATCATACACCAATGTAACCAGACAAGTCGTGGTCCGCTTTATCAAAAACAATCTCATCTGCCGTTATGGTGTTCCCAGCCAGATCATTACTGATAATGGATCTAACTTAAACAACAAGATGATGAAAGAATTATGTGCTGAGTTCAAAATTGAACACCATAACTCATCTCCCTACCGGCCTAAGATGAACGGAGTGGCAGAAGTTGCTAACAAAAATGTCAAGAAGATCGTTCAAAAGATGGTTGTAACCTACAAAGACTGGCATGAAATTCTACCCATTGTTCTTCATGGTTATCGCACATCTGTCTGCACTTCAACAGGGGCAACCCCTTTCTCTCTAGTATATGGCATGGAGGCAGTGCTTCCCATAGAAGTAGAGATCCCATTAATTCGGGTATTGATGGAAGCTAAGCTAACAGAGGCTGAATGGTGTCAAAGTCGACACGGCGAACTGAATCTGATCGAAGAAAAAATAATAACGGCTTTGTGCCATGGTCAGTTGTATCAATAAAGAATGAAGAAGGAGTTTGAAAAAAAGGTCTGACCCCGTGTCTTCAGAAAAGGAGACCTTGTGCTCAAAAAGATACAATCATTCCTCACTGATTCCCGGGGCAAATAGACTCCGAATTACGATGGTCCCTATGTGGTCAAGAAAACCTTCTCAGGCGGCGCCTTGAGACTCGTAACCATGGATGGAGAGGAGTTTGCCTACCCCACGAATGTAGATGTAGTTAAGAAATACTTCTCCTAAATAAATAAAAAACATCTCGTTGGATTGAAAACCCGAAAGGGCGGTCCAAGCAAAAATTAGAGACATAAGCAAAAATCATCTCGATGGATTGGAAATCTCAAAGTACAATCCAGGAAAAAGTTAGGGATTAATGGCAAGTAACTACGATCGACAAGGTTAAATCCCCAGTAGTAATGCCATCCATCAGGAAAACTCCAGTCAAAGTCATCTTCGACAGAAGCTCAGGAAGTCCAGAATTCAAAGTTGGTAGAAGGATAACGGTCGTTATGTTTCAATGCAGCCCTTTTCCCTTAAATTACCATTTCCTAACTTTGTAATACTCCATGGAATCACGATCTTGGCTGATTTCCATCCTATCAATAAAATTTGAGCCCTAGTGCTGATTTACAGAATGACATTTCTAACATGGTCAATGGTTCTTGAAATAAAACAAAAATGAATTTACTTGTCAGAATTTTTCTGCTTTTAAAAATAAAGATGGCCATTCTTTTGACTGTTAAGCATCGAAAGAATATCGATCGCTTCTCCGAAGGTGGTTGAACCTCAAAGTGCAGAATCAAAGTACTCCTTCTAAACCAGTACGCTTGAGTGAAGGATCAACTGTATCAGAGACCATGTTTCATCTGACATCCCCAGCAGAGTTCGTACCTCTTAAGACCGATTAAACAATTCTTTCTCCCCAAGGGGACCGTCTTTCCCAAGCAAGGCAGGATTGCTGTCTTGGAACATTGACACTTTTCATCTCCCACTGTGGCCGAGTATCCAGTCGTATTCATCTATTAGTATGTATGTCGCGTCAGTTTTGTCAGCATAAACATACATAAATCATGCATTACTGATTCATATTCATATTCACATTGTATCACTATCACTCTAGTCGGTCTTATCCCCAAGTGATAAAAGTCCTCTCAATCGAGTCGTCAGTGCTTTCCTCGTTGGGAAATGTGGTGTCTAAGCAATTTCTCCCCAATTTATATCTGGATTGGAGACGGTCCTTAACCACTTTGATAACTTGAACCTCTGAAAGGTAAGAAGACATTCGACAAACGTCACTCTTCACCATTGAAGATGATATTTACGCTTTCCTGGATTAAGGAAAATCCATAGGGAAAGCCTCGCAACTAAAGACTCTCAGCAACACATTGGTTTTTCTCTTCAGAAAGTCAACGTTAATGAGGTCATCAGCACCTCCAAATTGGATTGCATCACATGGAATTTCTCCGAGAAGATCTCGAAGAAAAGTATGATGCAATATCCCCGAGCGAAAAGCAGTCTCTCAGGAGACTCGTTTTCCCCCAGTAGAGTCAACAAATGGCATCTCTAACCGAGAAGTTTGCACACCTCTACAACTCAGACAAATGGGTCCCCCCAGCCAGTCTGACATCAAATTTTTCAATCAAATGCCGTCTTCCCCGTAAACTCGGTGAGAAGTTTGATGAAAACTGCTACACATAGCGTCCCTTGTCAAGGAAGGAACTTGACGAAAAAAAACTAAGACCAGTTCCTTGGCTGAAGACTAGGATCGAGGGGAAGTTTATTGACAAAAGAAACTGAGACCAATTCTTTGGCTGAAAACCAGGATCGAGGGGAAGTTTATTTCAGAAACTGAGACCAGTTCCTTGGCTGAAAACCAGGATCGAGGGGAAGTTTATTTCAGAAACTGAGACCTGTTCCGCGGGTAAAAACCAGGATCGAGGGGAAGTTTCTTTAAGAAAACTTAGACCAGTTCTGTGGCTAAAAACTAGGATCGAGGGGAAGTTTTACCCATTTCTAAGCATCATTGCTTAGAAAAAGAAGATAGATGAGCAAACAGCCAATCATAACCACCGTCAAAATTTTGGGTATTCCGATATTTAATCCTCTTGCACCCCGAATGCCCGAATACCTTCGCCATTCACACCTTCGGGTCCAAGAAGATTAAATAGGGGCATCTGTCATACCCCAAATTTTGACCACCAAGATTTCCCATCATTGTGCAAATCATCATCACAATATGGATGTATCTTCAGGCCTCATCAATCTCCTCAAGGATTGTTGAGCTTTCACTACAACCAAGAATTAGGGTTTCAAGCCCTCTCAAAGCACTTAGACAAAGGATCAATCAAGAAATGACATTATCTTTAACTTGTCTAACCTCTCAAACACCTATAAAGGATCAATAGGACTCCCACATCAAGAATCAAGCACAAGGTTGCAACATTCCAAGTGGATTAAGCCTCAAGACCGCCAGTGTCACCAAATTAGGGTTTTGGTCGACTGAGGCCTCCAGATGAAAATCTTCATCTAGGCATGAGCCAATGCTTCAAAGAATAACCCAAGATACTACAAGGGACCTCATGGACCCAATCATCAAGTCAATTTAACCTCAGGGGACGCATTTACCAAAAATCAGGAATTAGGGTTTCTTGACCTAATTCACCTCTAAGTTGACTTTTGGGACAAAGCATGACCCAAGACCTCAAGACATGATTTGAGGGCCTCCAATACACCATATTGATCCAATTGCAACAATGGATTGGCCCAAGAAGCTTGGCTCACAAGTTTCAATTTCACCAGGACCACAATTAGGGTTTTGAGGAAAAAGTCAACTGTGCTTTTGACTTTTGACCATGATATGCTCCCAAACCTTGGGACATGATTCAATACACCCTATAACACCTATGGAATCCATCCATTAGGTTTGATTTAGGTCAAAGACTTTATTTCACAAAGGATCGCACAGTTTGGATTTCATCTGATAAAAAGTCAACTGTGCACAAAATCAAGTTTGACTTTTTGGAAGTTTTTACAAATATGGCTCCCCTTAGTCAAAAATAATGTTAATGTATGGTATTGATCATCATTCATTAAGAAAAATCAAGAAAAGTGAGGTTTCTTGCAAAACGGGCAACCATAAGAAACCAAAATGTTTTCTAAGTTATGGAACAAAAGTGGTTTTGGTACCAACTTCCAAGGATCATAACTTTTGATCCAAGGAACCATTTTGGGTGATCCAAAGTTGGATTTGTAGGTCTTGCTACACTATACAAAAGCTTCAACTACCTCAGACTCCAATTCTTCATGGATTTTGAGTTATGGATTGATCAAAATCACAAAAACATGAAAATGACACTTTTTCCAACACTTAGTGAAAATCTGCCTAAGTTACCAGCCTTGAACATCAATGTTCATGAGTTTTTTTTCAGTTGGATCCAAATAGTTTTAAAACAAACTATGATCACACATGTATTATATCATATAAGGGCTTTCTAAAAAGCACAAGAGCCTCCCATAACTCAACCTGAGCAGGGAGATATGATCCCCTCAAAATCACTATTTTCAACTGCCTTGTACAAGGCAGATTTTGTGCATTTGTTCGATTTGGCAAAATTGGACAACTCCAAGCCTTGTCATCCACTTGGACACATCTGAGGATAAAACAAAAGGAGAATGATCTAATCCCCAAGCCTTCAAAGTCCAAAAATCTACACATAGCCATAACAAACCTAAAAAGGCTAAAAAGGTGCCAAGACTCCAATTTTGTTTCCAAGCATTCAATGGATGCACCAATGTGGCATGGACTGACACATTCCTAACTGAATGAGTCAAGAATCATCACTGAATCAAAGAACCATAGGCATGTGCCCTAACCTCAAGTCAATGGCTATAGGAGACTAAAGATTCCCTTGGATCAACATTGGCCAAAGGCCTGTACCAGCTGCCATTAACTATTGCTTGCAAAACAAACTTGCTCTACTATAAATAGAGCTCATTTGTGCTCAATTTGAGTACACCAAAGCACTACAACTGATGCTTTCCTCAAAATCTCTCTCTTTAGGCCAAAATGCCTTCTTTTGCAAGTCATCTCTGAGTTTTTGAGTTAGAGAGCAATTCCACCACATCTCATTATCCAAACACATCCAATATGTTATATCTAAGCTGTTCAAACACTCACTTGCGACCTGAAACACCAAAATCAGAAAATCCACTTCCAAAACCTCAAAATTGGACTTTTCTGCATTTTCCAAGCCATACCCTGATTCAGTCACTTCCAAAACCAAACAAGGCCTCAAACACACTCCAAATATCATCCTCAAATTGTCCCAATTGGTTCCCCTGATCTGGAACACCATTTGAGAGCGTTGCCATATTGGTCACTTTTGCCCCTTTTGCAAGAAAGAGCTAAAACTTGTTCCTGAGGATTCCAGCTAGTTTTGATCATCCTAAAAGCTTCTAAAGGATCAATCAAGAGTGTCTAAAGCACTGGATTACTTTTGGCACAAGGATCTTGACAGTTAGCACAAGAAGCTCCAAGAGGTAAGTGCATGACAATTTGAACTCTTTGAATTATGCATTGCTTTGAAGTCCACTAATCATAAACATCTCATACATGTTGTATATGTTGTGTTTGAACCAATTTGCCCTGCTATTGTTGACTGATTAGTGAGATAGCATAGAACATTCAAATCTAGGCCTATTTTGAAACCACTATTAGGTTTTAAAATAGAGACACTTTCTGAAAATTCCAAAAGCACCATTGGATTCCTCATGAAATTCTAGGCCAGATGCACCTAAATTTTGTCTAAATCCATGGAGAAATGAGAAAGTTAGAGGCTTCACGTAAATTGCCAAAACTTGCCTTGCCTTAGCCTTGGCCATGCCTGAAAAATAAGGCACCCCATATATGCACATGGGGTGGTTTTGATACACGGATGTATCACCACCCCAGTGGTAGCACGCATGTGTGTTTGTGTATGAGGTCGTGGGTTCAAACCCCACCCAGACCTTTTTTACTACTTTCTCATTTTTGCTATTTTTTTCAATATTTTCATGTTTTTGTTAATTAATTTCTCTCTCAATTTTAATTATTTTTTATTGATTCTTTTTTTAAAAATTCACAAAAATATTAAAATATTGTATTCCATGAAAATTTTACAAAAATATTATTTATTTCATATATTTGATATTTTTGTAAAGAATTATATTTTTATTTGTTTTTAATTGAATTTTTATTCAATTAAAATACATTTTAAAACCAAAAATTAGGGTTTTGATCACTATCACCCTAACAAATCTTTTCAAACACTCTTGGGCCTCTAATAGAGTGTAAGACCCAACCCCTTTTGAAAACCAAACTATTTTTGGCCTCTGGCGTTGTATAAGTCCTGATACATTTTTCAGATCAACGGTACGATTACTGTTTTTCATTTGGGTCTCTCCTTGAGTAAAAGCCCCAATCTTCTGTTCAAAAACAACCTTCCCTTTTAATTTAAGTTCAAACTCATAATTGTTATCAAAACTTTCTTTAATTTTTTGAACAACTAACCATACAACTGTTACAATGAAAGCTTGCTCGTCTGTAAGTTTTATAGCTTTCCTTACATGCTTTCATAATATATATATATATATATATATATATATATATATATATATATATATATATATATATACATATATTTGTCTATATTGCTGGAAGCTTGCTCACATGTTGTCATACCCCAAATTTAGACCACCAAGATTTCCCATAATTGTGCAAGACATCATCACATTATGGACGTACCTCCATGCCTCATCAATCTCCTCGAAGATGGTTGAGCATTCACCACAATCAAGAGTTAGGGTTTTAAGCCCTCTCAGAGCACTTAGGCAAAGGATCAATCAAGAAATGACATGATCTTCAACTTTTCTAACCTCTCAAGCACCTATATAGGATCAAAAGGACTCCCACATCAATAATCAAGCACAAAGTTGCAACATTCCAAGTGGATCAAGCCTCAAGATCGCCAGTGTCACCAAATTAGGGTTTTGGTCGACCAAGGCCTCCAGATGAAAATTTTCTTATGAGCATGAGCCAAGGCTTAAAAGCATAACCCAAGATACTCCAAGGGACCTCATGGACCCAATCATCAAGTCAATTTAACCTCAGGGGATGCATTTACCAAAAATCAGAAATTAGGGTTTCTTGACCTAATTCACCCCTAAGTTGACTTTTGGGACAAAGCATGAGCCAAGACCTCAAGACATGATTTGAGGGCCTCCAATACACTACATTGATCCATTTACAACAATGGATTAATCCAATAAGCTTGATTCACAAGTTTCATTTTCATCTGGACCACAATTAGGGTTTCGAGGAAAAAGTCAACTGTACCTTTGACTTTTGACCAGGACATGCTCCCAAACCTTGGGACATGATTCAATACACCCTATATAACCTATGGAATCCATCCATTAGGTTTGATTTAGGTCAAGTGCTTGATTTCATAAAGGATCATACAGTTTGGATTTCATCAGATTAAAAGTCAACTGTGCACAAAATCAAGTTTGACTTTTTGGAAATTTTCACAAATATGGTTCCCCTAAGTCAAAAATAATGTTAATGTATGATATTGATCATCATCCAACAAGAAAAATCAAGAAAAGTGAGGTTTCTTGCAAAAGGGGCAACCTTGAGAAACCAAAATTTTTCTAAGTTATGGAACAAAAGTGATTTTGGTACCAGCTTCCAAGGACCATAACTTGAGATCCAAGCAACCATTTTGGATGATCCAAAGCTGGATTTGTAGGTCTTGCTACACTCTACAAAAGCTTCAACTACCTCAGACTCCAATTCTTTATGGATTTTAAGTTATGGAGTGATCAAAATGACAAAAACATGAAAATGACACTTTTTCCAACACTTAGTGAAAATCTGCCTAAGTTACCAGCCTTGAACATCAATGTTCATGAGGTTTTTTCAGTTGGATCCAAATAGTTTAAAAACAAACTATGATCACACATGTTTTTTATCATATGAGGGCTTTCTAAAAAGCACAAGAGCCTCCCATAACTCAACCTGAGCAGGGAGATATGAATCCCTCAAAATCACTATTTCCAACTGTCCTAGGCAAGGCAGATTTTGGCAGATTTTGTTGTTTTTATCGATATGGAAAATTTGAACAACTCCAAGCCTTGTCATCATTTTAGATACATCTGAGGATAAAACAAAAGGAGAATGATCTGATTCCTAAGCCTCCAAAGTCCAAGAATCTGCCTTAGCCATAACAAACCTAAAAAGGCTAAAAAGGTGCCAAGACTCCAATTTTGTTTCAATGTATTTAATGGATACACCAAGGTGGCATGGACTGACACATTTCTAACTGAATGATTCAAGGATCAGCACTAAATCACAGGACCATAGGCCTGTGCCCTAACCTCAAGTCAATGGCTAGAGGAGACTTGAGATTCCTTTTGCTCAACATTGGCCAAAGGCCTGCTGCAGCTGCCATTCACTATTGCTTGCAAAACAAACTTGCTCTACTATAAATAGAGCTCATTTATGCTCAGTTTGAGTACACCAAAGCACTACAACACTTGCTTTCCTCAAAATCCCTCTCTTTAGGCCAAAATGCCTTTTTTCACAAGGTATCTCTGAGTTTTTGAGTTAGAGAGCAATTCCATCACAGCTCATGATCCAAACACCTCTAATATGTTGTATCTAAGTTGTTCAAACACTCACTTGTGACCTGAAACACCTAAATCACAAAGTCCACTTCCAAAACCTCAAAATTGGACTTTTTTGCATTTTTCAAGCCATGTCTTGATTCAGTCACTTCCAAAATCAGACAAAGCCACAAACACACTCCAAATATCATCCTCAAACTGTCCCAAATGGTTCCCCTCATCTGGAACACCATTTGAGAGAGTTTCCATATTGGTCACTTTTGCCCCTTTTGCAAGAAAGTGCCACAACTTGTTCCTGAGGATTCTAGCTGGTTCTAACCATTCCAAAAGCTTCTAAGGGATTAATTGAGAGTGTCCAAAGCATCAAATTACTTCTGGCACAAGGAACTTGGCAGATAGCACAAAAAGCTCAAAGAGGTAAGTGCATGACAACTTGAACTCTTTGAATTATGCATTGCTTTGAAGTCCACTGATCATAAACATCTCATACATGTTATATATGTTGTGTTTGAACCAATTTGCCATGTAATTCTTGCCTGTACCATGTGTTAGCATAGAAAATACAAATATAGGCCTATTTCAAAACCACTATCGGGTTTTAAAATAGGGACCTCATCTGAAAAAACCAAGACCACCATTGGATTCCTTGTGAAATTCGAGGTCAGATGCACCTAAATTTTGTCCCAATCCATGGAAAAATGAGAAAGTTAGAGGCTTCACGTAAATTGCCAAAACTTGCCTTGCCTTGCCTTGGCCAGGCCTGAAAACTTGGCACCCCTTATGTATTTATGGGGTGGTTTTGATACACGGATGTATCACCACCCCAGTGGTAGCGCGCATGTGTGTTTGGCTTGATGGTCGTGGGTTCAAACCCCACCCATACCATTTTTCTATTTCCCCTAGTTTTGCTATTTTTTTTTTCATTTTTTCATGTTTTTGTTAATTAATTGAAAAATTAATTTCTCTCTCAATTTTAATTATTTTTTATTGGTTCTTTTTTTGAAAATTCCCAAAAATGTTAAAATATTTTATTCCCTGAAAATTTCACAAAAAATATTATTTATTTCATATATTTGATATTTTTGTAAAGAATTACATTTTTATTTGTTTTTAAACATTAAAAATATTTCTTTCTCTTGGTTTTGCAAAATTCAAATGATTTTTTAATCATCCCATGAATGAAACATGATTTTTCAAATATAAATCCAAGGTTCCAACCTTTTTTTTCATATGTTTGATTATTTTAATTGAATTTTTATTTAATTAAAATACATTTTAAAACCAAAAATTAGGGTTTTGATCACTATCACCTTAACTAACCTTTTCAAACAACTTTGGGCCTCTAATAGAGTGTAAGACCCAACCCCTTTGTACATAAATAAATTTGGGCCTCAGTCATTGTATATGTCCCACTGTGTTTTCAAAAAAACCACGGCGTGATCGTCGCCTTTTCAAAAAATCAACTGGGCCTACCCTTGTGTTGTAAGTACCATTTCTTTTCTTTTTTCAAACTTTTGGGCCTCTCCTTGAGTTGTAAGACCCATCTCTTTGTACAGAAAACCTCTTTGGGCCTCAGTCATTGTATAAGCCCCAGTACAGTTTACAGAACAACGGTATAATTATTGTTTTTCATTTGGGCCTCTCCTTGAGTATAAGCCCCAACAATCTTTTCAAAAGCAACTTCCTTTTTGATTTAGGTTCAAATATACAGTTGTTGTCAAAACTTTCTTTAATTTCTTGAACAACTAACAATACAGCTATGGAAGCTTGCTCGCTTGTAAGTTTTATCAGCTTTCTTTTACGTACTTGCACATATACATGTATATATTTGTTTGAACAACATGGTAGCTTGCTCACCTGTAAGTTTTTATCAGCTTTACTTTACATGCTTTTTTATATATAATTGTATTGTGGGAAGCTTGCTCACCTGTAAGTCCTTCTTTCATATCCTTTTAATTACTTGTCATATATCAACTGTATATATACTTGTATATTTGCTTAGAGTTTTCCCCGACAACTAGGTCTAGAACTCGGTAAAGCCAGTTGGCCACTCTTTAATACAGTCAAAACTAGATCCCCATAGGATTTCCAGATACAGTCTTGCCTTCTCTTGGGCTTAAACAATATGGAACAAAGATAAAGGTATTATTCAGGGTGAAACTTTTCTTAGACTGTCACTATTGGAAATTGTCAAAGAAATTCATTTCCCCAGAGAGGATTAATTCTCGGTGAAACCTCTCTTGAATTTCTTCAAACCCTAGAACTGTTCATTAATGAAAAGATTATTCTCAGTGAAACTTTTCTTAAGCTCTTCTTAAGTTTGGACCCACAGGCTTCCTAAAAGCATCCCCGCCTCCTCTTGGGCTTTGTACAAGGACCCTCCGGATTCTTAGAAGTTCTCATGACTTCTCTTGGGCTTAATACAAGGACCCTGAAGACCTCTTAAAGGTATAGGATAGAACTTAGTCATCCTTTGCTAGAGCAGTCTTTCCAGTGTCAAAATCTCAAACCATTTTAGGGTTGATTCTCATCCCTTAAAGCACCTACCACCTCTTGGGCATCATACAAAGATAAACTCTTCCACACTAGTAGACTTGGACAGTCTAATATCCTCTTGAGTCTCAAAGACCTTCTCAAGTTCCCTAGAGAAACCCTGGTCATTTTAAATAAATCTCCAGCAGAGTTAGAGCCCGTGGGTTATAAAGCAAAGATAGCCTCCTCTTGGGCTTTGTACAATGATTCTCCCCAGCGGAGCTAACCTTTTCAGACTCTCTTGTTGAGTCAATCACCTTTCAATACTCTCTTGTTGAGTCAACCCTTCTCAGCCTCAATCTTGGGCTTTGTACAAGACAGATAGAAACACACTCTCTTGTTGAGTCGATCTTTTTCAGCCTCCTCTTAGGCTTGGTATAATAATTTCCCCTAGTAGAAGTCAGCCTCCTCTTAGGTTTGGTATAATGATTTCTCCAGCTTGTTCAGCCACAATCTTGGGCTTTGTACAAGACAGATAAAAGCACTCTATTATTGAGTCAAACCCTTTTCAACCTCAATCTTGGGCTTTGTAAAAGACACCTAAAATATCCTCAGCCGAGTCAGTAAAGTCCCTTTTTAGCCTCAATATTGGGCTTTGTACAAGACAGACAAAATATTTTCCCTAGAAAAGTCAAACTTTTAGCCTCCTCTTAGGCTTTGTATAATGATATCCCAAAAGAGTCAGTCTCTTTTAGCCTCAATCTTGGGCTTTGTACAAGACAGATAAACACTCTCTTGTTTAGTCAGTCTTTTCCAGCCCCCTCTTAGGCTTTATATAAGGACTTCCCCAGTGGAGTCAATCAATCTCTTAGCTTTAAACTTGGGCTTTGATCAAGGCACACAAAAATTAACATTCCCTTCAGAGGAAATCAAAATCTCTCTGTAGGAAATCATTTCTCTGTTTATCACTCTTCAAAATAGATAACTCAAAACAAACCTTAATCCTAGATAACTGCTGTAAGTAGCACACTTGTTGATTCAAATATCCAAGTTGTTGTCCATCTTTTATCCTGGTAAATCCTCTCTTTCATCTAATTGCTGTAAGCGGCAAGCCTCTGGATTGTTTACATCCACGCCATTGTCCCTCTCTTAGCATGAAAGATTCCTAAGGAAAAATGGCATTGCTGTACACTGAGTTAAAGTTTTCTCCTTCAGGAAAAATCCCTCATAAAGGAAATTATAGCATTTCTGGATTCACATATCCCAGTTAAAGTAATCCTCCTTTATAAACAGTCACCCAACAGTTGTGATAAACAGACAAGATTTCTTCCTTTAGAGATAACAAATTCTCTCTCAGTAAAACTTTAAGCTTCAATCTTAGGATTTGAACAAGACACAAATAACCTTTTAGCTTCAATCTTGGGCTTTGAACGATGCACCAAAACATAACATCTTTTCCTTCCTTAGAATAGGAGGAACTACGATTGCCCTGATTTCCCTATTTCTTTAAACGGGAATATGTAGGCATAAGATTGTGAAATCTTAGCGAGCATGCCAATCAAAAACTTTAGGTCCAGTACCTTCATACCAATCAAAAACCTTAGGTACAGTCCCTTACCAAAAACATCGAAAAACCCAAACATCAACATCAACTCACTTTCTCTCTCATATTTCCCAAGAAACTTTCCCAACCCATTTCTGGATAAACACCATCAAGTACAAAGCAGAACCT
This sequence comes from Lathyrus tuberosus, assembly GCA_022829125.1. Taxonomy (NCBI): domain Eukaryota; kingdom Viridiplantae; phylum Streptophyta; class Magnoliopsida; order Fabales; family Fabaceae; genus Lathyrus; species Lathyrus tuberosus. The sequence goes on from JALAZF010000163.1 coordinate 6,836,389, forward strand.
AAAACTAACAACCTGTGGATACCCACATATAGGATGGGAAATTGACAACTCCCCATTGTATAACCTGACCCCGGACCCCCAAATCTCTTTAAGCGTTTGTTTAGTTAAACATTCACGTACAAGGTTAGTTTTAGATAGCTTCCATTTCCCTTCCAGCTTCACGGGATAAATAAGAAATCACAAAGTAGCACCCCCCCTCCTCTTCATTGAGGAGAAAACCCAATTCTGCCATAAGGTGTTCGCGTCACCGACAAAAATCGCACACTACAACTGTAAGTCCTTCTTTCATATCCTTTTAAATACTAGTCATATATAAACTGTATATATACTTGTATATCTGCTTAGAGATTTCCCCAGCAACTAGGTCTAGAACTAGGTAAAGCCAGTGGTCGCTCTTTCAACAGTCAAAACTAGTTCCCCATAGGAATTCCAGATATAGTCTTGCCTTCTCTTGGGCTTAAAAAATATGGAACAAAGAGAAAGGAATTATTCCCGATGAAACTTTTCTCAGACTGTCACTATTAGAAATTGTCAAAGAAGTTCATTTCCCCAGAGAGGATTAATTCCCGGTGAAACCTCTCTTGAATTTCTTCAAACCCTAGAACTGTCCACTAAAGAAAAGATTATTCCAGGTAAAACGTTTCTTGAACTTTTCTTAAGTTTGGACCCACGGGCTTCCTAAAAGCATCCCAACCTCCTCTTGGGCTTTGTACAAGGACCCTCTGGCTTCTTAGAAGTTCTCATGCCTTCTCTTAGGCTTAATACAAGGACCCTGAAGACCTCTTAAAGGTATAGGACAGAACTTAGTCATCCTTTGCTAGAGCAGTCTTTCTAAAGAGTCAAAATCTCAGACCAATTTAGGGTTGATTCTCATCCCTTAAAACATCTGCCTCCTCTTGGGCATCATATAAAGATAAACTCTTCTATACTAGTAGACTTGGACAGTCTAATCCCCTCTTGGATCTCAAAGACATTCTCAAGTTCCCTACAAACATAGGAAGAAACCCTGGTCATTTAACCAATCTCCCGTAGAGTTAAAATCCTCATAGGATAAAAAACTCAGTCTTTCATCTTTAAATTTCCCCAGCCAGGGTCAGCTTATCATCAGTATAACACTATCTCAAATCAGAACCTCAAGGCATTTGATACCTCAACTCTTCTGTAAACCCTCAGCAAGAGTTGATCCCCCGACTTGGACCTGCCTCTGGATTTCAATAATCCCCAGCAGAAGCCAGCCTTCTCTTAGGCTTTGAATAATGCTTTTCCCCAGCTGAGTTAGCATTAAAAGGACTCTTTTGTTAAGTCAATCACATTTCCATACTCTCTTGTTGAGTCAAATGATACAAAAGCACTCTCTTGTTGAGTCGGCCATTCTTTTAGCCTCAATCTTGGGCTTTGTACAAGACATATATAAACTTTCTCCAACAAAGTCAAAATCTTCATAACCTTATCTTAAGCTCTGGGTTAAATATCTTCCTCAGCGAAGTCAATTCCTCCCAGCCTTCTTTTGGGCTTTGAGAAATAATATCCCTAAGCAGAATTAATCTTATATTCAGCCTCGTCTTAGGCTATCTATAATGATTTTCCCTGGTAAGGTCAGCCTTAATCTTGGGCTTTGTACAAGACACCTAAAAATCCTCAGCTGAGTCAGTCAATTACCTTCCAGCCTCAATCTTGGGCTTTGTACAAGACACCAAATAAAACACTCTCTTGTTGAGTCAGTCCCATTTCAGCCTCAATCTTGGGCTTTGTACAAGACACTGTATAAATCTCTCCAGCAGAGTCAATCTTCTTTTAGCGACAATCTTGGGCTTTGTACAAGACAGATAAAACCTCTCACCCGTAGAGTCAGTTTCCCCTTTTAGCCTCAATCTTGGGCTTTGTATGAGACAGACAAAATATTTCCTCGGAAAAGTTACCTTTTATCCTCCTCTTAGGCTTTGTATAATGATATCCCCAAAAGAGTCGGTCTCTTTTTAGCCTCAATCTTGGGCTTTGTACAAGACAGATAACACTCTCTTGTTGAGTCAGTCTTTTCCAGCCTCCTCTTAGGCTTTGTATAAGGACTTCCCTAGTGGAGTCAATTAATTTATTAGCTTCAACCTTGGGTTTTGATCAAGGCACACAAAAATCAACATCCCCTCAAAGGAAATCTAAAACTCTCTGTAGGAAGACATTTCTCTGTGTTATCACACATCAAAATAGATAAATAAAAACAAACCCTAATCCCAGATAACTGATGTAAGTGGCACACTTGCTGATTCAAATTTCCAAGTTGTCGCCCCATCTCTTATCCTGGCAAACTTCCTCTTTCATCGAATTACTGTAAGTGGCAAGCCTCTGGATTATTTACATCCACGCCACTGCCCCTCTCTTAGCATGAAATACTCCTAAGGAAAAATGACATTGCTCAACACTGAGTTAAAGTTTTCTCCTTCAGGACAAATTCCCTATAAAGGAAATTATGGCATTGCTGGATTCTCATATCCCAGTTAAAGTAACCCTCCTTTATAAGCAGTCACCCAACAGTTGTGATAAACAGACGAGATGTCTCCCTTTAGAGATGACAAGTTCTCTCTCAGTCAAACCTTTTAGCTTCAATCTTGGGCTTTGAACAAGACACAAACAAACCTTTTAGCTTCAATCTTAGGCTTTGAACAAGACACAAATATAACCTTTAGCTTCAATCTTGGGCTTTGAACAAGACACCAAAACATCATATTTTCCTCCCATAGAATAGGAGAAACTACGATTGTTGTAATTTCCCTATTTCTTTAAACGGGAATATGTAGGCATAAGATTGCGAAATCTTAGCGAGCATACTAATGAAAAACTCTAGGTCCAGTACCTTCGCATACTAATCAAACACTCTAGGTCCAGTACCTTCACACCTATCAAAATTGAGGTCCAGTACCTCACCAAAATCATCAAAAACTCTCTCTCTCTCTCTCATATCTCCCATAGAAGAAACTTTCCCAACCCATCAACAGATAAACACCATCAAGTATAAAAGCATAACCTATTGCTAACAACCTGTGGATAACTACATATAGGATGGGTAATTGACAACTCCCCATTGTATAACCTGACCCCGAACTCCCCGAATCTCTCTTAAGCGTTTGTTCAATTAAACGTTCACGTGCAAGGTTAGTTTTAGATAGCTTCCCTTTCCCGTCCAGCTTCACGGGATATATAAGAAATCAGAAAGTAGTACCCCACTCCTGCCATTGCGGTGAGGAGAAACCAATGACGATAAGGTGGTCGCGTCACCGACAAAAATTGCACGCTACACTGGGGAGTCATCACATTACTTTAAGACATAAGCTCTTTAGGGTGTGGGTAAAAGAATGATATGGGGACAATGTAGCTCTGCATTGATGAACTGCATGGTAGTCGCCATTTCGGACAACAGTTGTTGTGAATGGATGAAAGTCTTTAATTCTCAAATGCCTCAGATCACATGGTTTATGAGAAGAAGTCATCACAAGAGGATTTTATAGAAAACTTGGCATCCAACTGTTCCAATGTCTTCAAACTCTTGGAGAGATTTGCCAAATCTCGACGTAACTGCCCCAGATTGACTGTATTCTATATAAATGAGTCTTCAAATTTGGAGAGGTTTATCAAATCTCGACGTAACTGCCACAGCCTTACTGTATTTTGTAAAACTGAGTCTTCAAACTTGCCCTCTAGGGGTCAGACTGTGAAAGCAACAACTGGGAAACAACTTGCCCCTGCTTAGTAAAGTCTTCAGGTAACGTGCCCCTAGATACAGTCATCCTTTTGAAATGATTCGCCATTTACTCATCAAAGTTTCAAGTCTCAAAATATAGAGCTCATTGTTCATGCTCGTATGCTAGCTTCTATGATGTCAAGCAATGTTAGCAAGCAGAAAAATGTTAATTCTAAAACTGCTAACGCAACATATGTTTGTCTTGAAAATTTTAAAATATATTTTGTGCTTGAATTACCAATTTTATAAAGCCAACGCAAATTTTGAGCATAGATCATAAGAGTCAGGAAACGATATCTCAATGAGTATGCTTTTGGAAATAAACCCTGCTTCAATAAGGTCTTTTGAGGGTTGTATCGTGGCTTGGTTCACAATTTAAGAAACAAAGGATAAAGGCTCAAATTTTTTTTGTGCCCACCCAATCTTCGTGATATTCACTCCATATTTTTTTTGAAAACTGAAAAATTACCCTGCCCTAGGTTAAGAATGAGGGTTTTTTGATTTGGAGAAGAAAACTCCTACTTCGAAAGCTCAAAAAGGTTAACGAGGGTCTACCTCCTTATGTCTCCAGTGTTTGGGATTTTGAAACAATGCCTTACATCACCAGCAGATTTTTATTCAATAAGCACACAACAAGAGATCTTGCGTTTATGATTTCGTCATCCTCCATTCAATTCTCTGCCAAGGCAGGAGATTGGGTGGTATTCTTGCATAATAGAGTCCTCGAACTTGTTCTCCAGACTGTGGAGTAAAAGCTGTGGAACAGACTTGCCTTTGTTGGACGGTCTTTGGAATTCTAGCCTTGCAAAGAGTTGGGAAGTTACTTGCTATAAGATGACCTCAACATTCCAAACTTTGAAGAGTTCTGCCCCTGATTCAACAACTCCTGGAATGGTTGATCAACAAATTCTCCAAATTGGATGCCCCAGGCTGAGTTTCCTTTGCCCAATCAAAACCTCTAGTTGGCTGCACTTGTGAAAAAGTTGCCCCATACTAAATGACCTTTAGAGATTTGTCTAATCTCGACCTGATTTCTTCTGATTAATTGATCTTTGAGAGATTCTTCGAATCTCAACCTAATTGCCCCTGATTAACTGGTCTTCGAGAGATTCGTCGAATCTCGATCTAACTGCTTCTGATTAACTGAATCTTTGAGTGGCTTTCTCCTCTAATCAATGGAGTCTTCAGGATTTTTGTATCTTAGTTTGATCAATCCCTTCATTGCAGAGACCTCTTTAATAGTTTCTACATTTTCTCTGAGTTTCTCATGACGTTCACTCCTATCTTCTGGCATGAGTATAGCACTTGTGATGACTTGGATGAGAAGAAACACGAACGAGAACCTGGAATGCAAAAGAATGCAAATGCAAATAATGCACAAACTTCAAGGAACTCGAAAGTGTATTTGTATACGTCGTAATCAGAAACTCGTTTTATTTATTAAAATTAAAAAGTTTACATAACGGCCAGTACACCTTCAAAGTTTATTACAATAAGTAAAAAAATACACAAAGGAACTAGGAATCCAATCCACTAGACGATGATCCTTCTCTTCCACGGAGTTGTTTCTTCAGCTTGTCAATCTGTTCTTGCATTTTTGCCTTATCAAGGGTAAGCTTTTTTATTTCCGCCTTCAATCTCGAAACTTCACTTGAATTAGTCACAGGAGGCTTGGGACGAGGATAGGGCATCATCAAGGTGAGAGCCTTTTCATGTGCACAAGCTAGGCAGGCTTCAGTAACTGTACAATCAGGGTTTGTTGTCACGGTCGTTCTTTGCCTATTTATGCGACGCCACACATACACAATTCTGGTTTTCAATTCAAGGTTCTCTCCTTGATAGAGGAAAATTCTGGTCGGATTTTCCGGATCAGGTACTTCATCCATCAGATGACCGAGTTGTCGACGAGAGAGCACAGGGTTATAACTAATGTATCCCTTTGTGCCAAGAAGAGGCACATTGGGAAAGTCCCCACAACTATGAATCATGATAATTCCTCCATACATCGGATCGTTCCATTCAATGTCCGAGTGAGTGAGAGCCACGAGTTTCACGGGTCATTCCGTACTATCCTTCACATCCCAGAAAGCTGTAGATCTCGGTAGGTGCAAAATAAACCACCTATAGAGTTTAGGAGTGCAACATGTAATCCATCCTTCTCCTTTCAGAACTTTTGAGTGGATGGCATGGTAGGCGTCAGCTAGCAGAGTAGGCACGGGATTCTTAAGCATGAAAATTTTGATTGCGTTGACGTTGACGAAATCTTCAATGTTGGGAAATAAGAACAAACCATAGGACAGTAGTGCGACAAGGTTCTCGAAGGCTTCGATATTCCCCATGTTAGTGAAGTGTCGAGCTTTCTCAAACAAGAACTGGGCAGGCAAACCATCGATTCTCCCTTTGACTGTCATGTGAGTTCGGATATCGAACAACTTTATGCGGGATGCTCTCGCAATATCTTCTTGGCTGGGTCTTCCTTTCGCGCCAGAGAATGGAGGTGAGTCGTTGACAGAGATACCCAACAAAGTGGAATACTCCTTCAACGTAGGCATCAACTAGAAATCTGGGAAAATGAAGCAATGGTAGATCGGGTCATACAATTGAACAAGCGTCTCTAATAGACCAGTAGCCACTCGAATCTGCAACAACGGGAGGATCCATCCATACTTTTCGGTGAAAGCCTGAGGATCTTTGATTTGATCTCCTAGTTCTCTTAACTGTTCAACATCAGAAACCTTGATGGTGTATGGCTAAACTCCTTTCTTTCCGTAATCCATCTTATGATGCCTGCAAAACAACTTTTAAGTTCCTTGAAGGGGCGAGAAAGAAAATGCAAATGCGATGCAACAAGATTCATGGAACTCAGCTATTTATAATCGTCACGGAATATCAAAAGATTTGTTTTATAAGTCATAAAAAAGTCGGTTACAACCATTAGTATCAGAATACCAAAAGGTGGATTTATTACAAAACACGTATGTACACCTTACAAAAGTCATGACATAAAAGCTAAATAAAAGCTAGTAATGATAGATCTAAGGAGACTCTTCTAACGGTCTTCCTTGAGTTTCTTCTTCAGAAAGATTTTGATGGCATTGAGGTCCCCAAAATCTTCAAAACTTGGAAATAAGAAGAGGCCATAGATAAGCAGGGCAAAAACAACTTCGAATGCGTCCATACTTAGGTGATCTACGTAGTACTGAACTTTCCCAACCAAAACTTTGTAGTTAACCTCAAAATTCCTCCTTTAGTTGTCATATTAGCTCTAATATCAATCGAAGGTATGTGAGTAGCCTTAGAAATGTCTTTCTCTTCGGGATCCTTCTCGAAAATAGGAAATGGATACTTGTCTTGAATAGGTAACCCAATCAGCTGAGAATATTCCTCAAGGGTAGGTACCAACTGGTAATCACGAAAATGTGAAACAGTGGTAGACTGGGTCATAAAACTGCAGTAGAGTAGATAGAAGTCCCTTATCAAGCTTCCCATTCAATAGAGATAACAACTTCCTATATCTGGTCTTAACCCTTCTTTATCTGTTAGCAAGGTCTCCAGTCTCCTTAGATCGTCCAGATCATGACTCTTGTAAGTGCACTTCAACGTTTTATTTCTTCCAGAGTCCGTGATATCCCTATGATGTTTACAAACAAAAGCTAAGTTCCATGAAACTTTATGAAATGATGCTCATGAATTCATGCATGCAAACACACAGATAAACACACAACACAAGCAAGCAAACATATAAAAAGTCCTAGGTTTGAAAGGTCACAGCATGGAGCCAAGGTCTACCCATCCCAAGAAGGTAAGTACTAAAATTTATGATCTCCAGAACAAGGTTCTAAAAAGTTCCCAGAGTTAACAATCCATCTTTCGGATATTATCGATTTCCTAAATAACTTTGTGGTCAATAGTAGTCTCAAGAGAATCTCGTATAAGTGTAGTATCGCGTATCAACTATTTTGGGAATCGACTCCCTCATAGCCATTGCACTACGCCCTAAGAGGCCAAGTGGGGTTAAAGGTAACTACGGTTCTCAGTCTCATGGGCTCCTAGGTCGAAAATAATATCGTCTTCACGAATAGACTCATTAAACAACGTTAAGTTCAAGAGGGCCTCAACTGAGTGGTGATGTCTTAATTCAACTTCTTCGGGAATTGACTCCCTAAAAGTCTCCTTGAATGTATCACCGTCCTATCATAATTTGCACTCAAGTCCGGGTGTAGGACTTATCTCACCACACAAAGTGACAACCCTGTATATAGAAAAACCCAAGCAAACAGATATAGCAACAGATACAAATATACAAGTATACAACAAGTAACATAATAAAACAAGTTAGGGGGAACCCTTAGTGAGCTCCCCAGTGAAGTCGCCATTTCGGTCGCGGTGAGAATTGGATATCAAGCTATTAATTAACTTGAATCGCAAATTATTATTCACCACCAGTCTTTGATTTATCCAAGGGAAGGGAGAAAGATCGAATAACCCACAGTATGTAATGCAAATGCAAAGCTAAGAGTCTAAGGTTCGGGGGTTGGTTATACCTAGGGAAGGTATTAGAATCCTAGATATCTGTAGTATCATACAGAAACCTCTTGTTTTTCGTTACTTGCTAACCGTTGTCTGTTTCTAAGGGTTTAAAAGATAGGAAGACCTAAAGTTCTATTCCTAAGTGTGCTCGACTAGATATCGCATCTTGTGCCTACATATCCTGTCGGGAGTGGAATCAGAGCACTTGTAGTTCCTCTCTGAGGGGTCTACTGAGGTTTGTTTGAAAAGCCTAGGAGAAAAGATGAGTCGTCATCTTAAGAAGAGTGTTTTAGACCACCACAGTTTTGAGAATGGATATTTGCTTCATCTTAGGAGAAGGGCTCCAACTCGGATATAAAATCGACGAGTATGCCTTATACCTCTCCTAAGTGGAAAAGGAATCCACATCTTGTTTGTATTGTGGGGTATAAGATTGTATGTCTCTTCTTTGAGATGATTCACATCTAATTCTCTTATGGGGAGAATTAGGTGAGCTAAAGTTTAATTGTCTAATCAGATCTTAAGGGGGACTAACTTAGGAAAATCTATCCTAAAGTTGTCTAAGAAATGCTTATCTTAAAAGGGTACCTACAACCACTAAGGGGAGGATGAAATGCAGATGAAATGCACCATGCACGATAAGTGATTATCATGCATGGGATTTTCCCTCTGATATATGCAAGTAGATACATGATTAGAGTATAAATAAAATATTAAACAAAAAGTCATGATAAAACATGCAATATAATGTTCGACCAAGTCATCACATCATGAATAGCATCATGTCAAGAACATATAAAATTGAGAATGCACAAGCATATAAAGGAGTGGAATCAACCTAATATAAGACTAAGGCTCTTGAGGAACTAAAGACGACTATCAATCCTAAATCGAAACAAACGTCTAATTAAATATAATATACTTACGAACAAGATTTGAAAGAAGAAAAAGATAATTATAGACGATTAAATTTTAAAAGGTAAATAACGTTCAATTTTAAATTTGTTGGGTACTTAATAAAAATTAAGAATCAAATTTATTTTTTATGAAATAATTTGAATGAACTAAACACCTTTAATTAATTAAAAGCAAAATTATTTTATAAAGAAAGTTAGGTTTATTACTTTAAAAAATTATTCCTAAAAACATTTTATTTTATTTATTAAAACAAGGGGTCATATTTATTATTATAAAAAAGAAATTATATTTATTTTAAAAAAGGTTTTATTTTTATTATTTTAAAAAAAGCTTATTAAATCATATTTTATTATTTTCAGAAAAGTTATATTTTATTATATAAAAAAAGTTATATTTTAATATGAAAGAAGTGATATTTTAAATATAAAAGAAGTTATATTTTACTACAAAAAAGGGTTATATTTTTATTAAAAAAAGTTATATTTTAATATATAGAAAAAAAGTTATATTCTAATATATAAGAAAAGTTAACGGTGATAAAAAAAAAGGAGGGGGAGTCCATCATGGACCCTCCTGATCAAAATTAACACAACCTCCTGTTCAGATGAATCAGAAAAATGACCTAGATCAAAGACCTTGGATCGAGGGTGCACGATATGAAAGATGGACGCGCACGTGGGATTATTGAAACATAAACCCAGAAAATAAAAAAATAACACATCGCTTCTCACAATTTCTCTCTCTCTCTCTCTCTCTCTCTCTCTCTCTCGTTCAAGTCCCTTTCCTTCTCAACACAAATCTCTCGCCGGAAATGCGCAGCCTCCGCCGCACTTCCATGACCTCATCTTCTCCTCTAAAACGACCAACGTCCCTCCCCTCTCCCCTAATTCCTCACCCAAAACTCAAATCAGCGCAGATTACCACACAAACCCTAAGTACTAAAACGAGGGTCAAACCTAAATCGAAAGTGTTACCAACAAATCGAACGACATCACCAAGAAAGCAAGCAAAATCATGGATATTGGTATAAGCGGAAACAAAGCAAGAGGAAAAAGATGAAGACTCACCTGGTCAGAGCAAGTCTGACGTTTATCTCCGACGTAACTCCGCTGGCGCTCCTGAGAGGAAGATAAGTGTCTTTTCTCCTTAATTGGACTTGCGTTTTCTTGATGTCTTCCTATGTCTCGGTTTCTCCTTCTCGTGTGGTGTATGACCATGTGCAAATTCTTTCTGCAATGTGTATGAGATTTCTGATCACCACCGCCTGTGTCTCCTATCTGAATCGTGTGTATTTTGATGTGGGAGTTTTGGTGTCTGACTTTAGTGTGTATGTGATGGTTCATTTTTGAGTGTGCTACTTTTTGTTTTGTTACATGATGATTCTTTTTCTTCCTGAGTGCTTCTCTATATTTATGTGTGGTCATTCTATCGCCTTTCTCCCCTAATGTACGCTACTTTTTATAGGCATGTAAACATTGATTTCCTGATTTTTGAATTGAATAAACTGCTGATTATTGTCGTTGTGGTTTTGGAAAGATTCTGAAGACTGTCTAGAACATGTTTTCTCTCTTTTGGAAAGTTTTCGAATCTTGTCTAAAGCATGTTTGATATGTTTAAAAACTTTGGACGTCATTTCCACTTTTATTCGAACATGTTGGAAACCAGTTTAGGAAAGAGAACAATGACCATCGTGATACTCGATTCATGCTAATAAAAATCTGATTTGGAACATGTCATTCTTGTTTTGAAAATATGTAATTGTGAACTAATGACCATGACAAATGCTCTTGATTCAATGTCCTTTTGACAATTTTACTCTCATTCCCAATTTCATTCAATCAAACATAGTGTTATGGCATGATGAAATAAACACGTTGTGAACTTGAAGCTCAAATTGTGGTTTACTCCAATGTCTTTCCTTTTCAGGTTCAAACATCCAAGCCAGTCCTATTCTTCTCAAATTCTGACTCAGACTACTTTATGGCAGAAAAACAGCACATGTGTTTCAAAAGGAAATTAATTGAATCACTGCGAAGAGTTGGACAAGAACCGGTCATAGGTCGGGCTATGTTAGCTTCTTCAAATGGGATAGCAACAGGGTTACATCTAGCTTTCTCTCTAAGTTGGCGAACGAAGGTAAAATTAGTTTTCCTTATCGATTCCGTCGGGGTTGAGATTAGTGACAAGAATTGTACACCTTTCATTCGTTCCAGGTATTCCAAAAGGAAGATCTCTCCCTATGGCAACGAAAATAGTTGCAACATCACTTTACCATGTAAGCTTGGCTACTAGAACCAAGTTTGCCACAATGCCTGAGTTGTCATGGCTATCTTGACTCAAAGGAGACAAAAAAATCGGTTGTTTGTAGAGGAATAGAGCAGAAGTAGAAGAAAGGGGAAAGGTAAGAACATTTGCTTTAACCTGATGATATTACTCCCGTCTTATTTCAAACATGTTTGAGCGTATCTTAATTGCTGTCTTTTTCGATTAAACTTGTGGGATGTAGAAACATATTGGGATGATGGCATCTCAATGGGAGGGCTAGATGGAGATGAAAATGGAATACACATCGTGCACATACTCGGAATATGACCAGGATTCGGGTTTCCAAAGTAGGGAAAAGGTTTCACATGTGGGTGAATGGAAACTGGAGCAAGGGGGATTCTCTTGCTGATCTTGTGAGATAGCTGGTATGACGTTCAACATACCTTACACGTGTGCTGAGATGGCAGGAATAAATTTGTGTTGCACCTATAGGGAACCATTTGTATTTGGCCAAGACAACAGCGGAACATGTTGAATTTCGATTGCAGTATTGTAGCAAAATCAATCAGCCTTATGTATTCTTTTGTTCTCACTATAAAACTTATATCGTATCAAGATATGAGACGGTTGGACCACATAAATATGATATTGTGTTATAATAATTTAATCTTCATACATTATGGTTTCGATGTCGTTTAATGACTCCTCTTGAATTGAATTCTTTATGATAAGGTGAGGTTTTAGGTCCATGAAAGTTCTTATCAATAAAAGGTCCATCAGTTGGATTCAAGAAAAAAAACTCCACTTGTAAACAAGCAACAAACACCTCTTTGGAGGCTTATAACCAACGTGTGTTTTCAACCAATTTTCGTACAATCCTTCTTGTAATTGTCGCCAATGGAAAGCTCGTTATCTTGAACAATGGACTCGAACTTGAATTGGAACCTTGTAATAATTGTGAAACTCTTGTAGCCTTGCATTTTGTAAATTTCAATCCTTACACTTTGACATACTTTGAATAGATTTGGATAAAGCTCATTTTCCTTGACAAAGAATCACCTTTGAAAACTTGCGACCTTGAACTTTAGAATTCAACTTGATTAAAATCTCTTTGAAACTTCCATGATGAAACTTGAATCACCTCTTGCATCTTTGTACCAAAAATCTTTGAATTTTAGAATATGGTAACTTGAATAAATTCCAATTTGAATAAAGTTTGATGAACTTTGGTTACTTAAACCTTATGACAATGTGAATCTTCTTGTGACCATCACCAATAACTTGTATTCGACGCGAACTTAAATTTCGAGGAATCCCTATAAATGGGCCTTGTCACCTTAATCTTAATAACTCCACAAACCCATCCTTTGTATCATGACCTAATTTGGACTACTCTTAGTTGAAATAGTAATGAAGAACCAAACCTACACCCTAGAACTTGACCTTAAGATATCCCTTATGACCACTTTGAATTAGAATCCAAAAATCATCTCTCTGTAATGTTTGACTTTGAAAAAATCGCACCTGCATAAACTGGTTAGTGATAACAAACACGCCCACAAGACCGCATGCCCTAAAGATGCGTTGCAAAAAGAAAAGGGATCTTAGGGTCAAAAATTAGGGTGTGACAGGAAGTAAGGGATTTGAGTAGGCATTGGAGCAGGAGCTCTCTGTTGAGCTTGTCCCCCCTGAGCAGAGATAACATTCGTTTCTCCTTCCTTCTTTTTGTATACATTGAATGGTTTCTTACCTCTAGTATGACTGCTAGAACCTCCTTGGATCTTTCCACTTTTCAGACCTTCTTCAATCCTCTCACCGACGATTACCATGTTAGAGAACCCAAAAGACACACTGCTGATCAGCTTTTCGTAGTATAGGCCTTGCAAGGTGCCCATAAAAATATCAATCAATTCACTGTCAACAAGTGGTGGATGCACTCTTGCAGCTAGCTCTCTCCAGCGTTGTGCGTACTCCTTAAAAGATTCATTGTCCTTTTGAGCCATACTCTAAAGTTGAGTACAGTTTGGAGCTAGATCAGTGTTGCATTTGTATTGCTTAACAAAAGCTTCAGCCAACTCAGCCCAAGTACGTACACTACTGCTTTCCTGTTGCATGTACCATTCTAGCGACGCTCCCGACAAGCTATCTTGGAAGCAATGGATCATCAACTAGTCATCCCTGACATGGGCATCCATCTTTCAGCAGTACATCTTTAGATGAATATTAGGACAGTAGAGGCCCTTATATTTTTCAAATTTCGGCACCTAAAATTTAGAGGGAATCACAACATTTGGCACTAGACACATATCCAAAGCATTCAAAGTGGCTGGGTTATTCCCTTCCATGATTCGGAGTTTTTCAGCTAAAGTATGACACATCTTAATGGCTTCAGAATCTTGAGCAGCATGAGGACTGACAATGGGGATAGCCTCATGATAATCTTCCGCGTCATACTCATCGTGTACCTTCTCATCAATACAGGGAACAGGAATTTGAATAACAAAAGGTTAAGCATGTGGGATAGCTCCAACAGTAACCCCAGATGTAGGAATTGGTTGGGTAATGACTCCTTCAGCTGAAGGAGTGAAGTTCATTGGCATTCCATAGATTATGGGATTAGGAACTGGAACTGAAAGCCTTAAGTGAGAAGTAGATCATTGCACAGGAACATTGTTGTTTGCGACAGCAGCTTCACGCAGTTCTTCTTCCTTTCTGGCCATAGTTATGGCTTCAAGAATCTGGTGAATCTTACCCTTGATAGAGTCCAACTCTTCTCTGAAAGGAGCGTGTTCTTCTTGAATATGATCTATTACTCGTCGGGTATTGGCTCGAGTTGCGTATCGGTGTCGGGGGATCAAGTTGATTTACTGAAGGAATGAAGATGAAATGAAGTGAGTATTTTTAGTTTTTTTGAATAAGATGCAAGATGAAATGATATGCCTGGGTGTAATGCTAAAATGCAAGATCCAGGATCACAGGATCAATCGAGTCTTCGATGTCATCCAAAGCAACAGGTAAATAACCAAATTCTTTGATCGCGGGATCTCATAAGTCTGAGATACGGATGTAGGATAAGGCTGACCACTCTCCTCGCAAGGATCTCACCAGGTATGATATAGAGTTTTAAAGGAATCCCAAAGTCATGAATCCATATGATTGTTCATCAGACACGCCATGAATATGACGGTTGATGACTCCATCATATGAATCTCTTTTGGGTAAGGTCTTCGTATCGAACTACACGAAGAGAACTCCTCGGCCCCCCATACTACATGAACATCAATCCTAGTTTTGGCCAAATGGTCCAAGGTTCTAAAAGGTCCTTAGAGTCATGGATCCCAATGAAAACGTTGGTCATCCAAGCCAAGAACTTGACAGTCGCCAACATCCTCATTTGAATCTACTCTAAGAGAGGTTCTCGTATCGAACTACGCGAGGAGGACTTCTCGGTGCCCCATACTACTCAACCTCTCCTATCATATGTGTTCACTCTAGGCTCGAGTATAAAGCCTTTCCCACAATTTTACAATCAAAACCTTTTCCATAGTGCCAAGGGACCACAAATATATATAATATGGAAAACAGTAAAGGTAAAAGAAAATAAGCAAGCAAGATAAACGAATACTCAAACATGAGAAGGAAACAACCTAGAATAGGCTTGACTTGCTTAGGGGTGAACCATTCCCCAACAGAGTCACCATCTGTCATACCTCGAAAAATACGACCTCGCGAAGAAAGTTCGCGGATTGACTAACAGAGAGTCGCCACCGAACTTTATTTATTCCTGATAAGGGAAAGGGAAAATATCGAGAAAACCCACGGGGAAAAGGATAGGGTATGGTCATCGCAACCATGTTGGGTTTGAAAGTCGGTTATGTAAGGAAAAGGTACTAGCACTCCCTACATCCATTGTACTCGATGGGAACCATCTAAGTTGTCTAGGCATGAAAGGTGTTTGTTATCTATAAGCTTGCTAAGGGAAAGATGGATGAATGAATAGTTGGGGGAAAATAAGAGTTTTTTTATTATTGAGTTCATCCGAGTTTTCAACCCAGTGCCTACGTATCCCAGAGGGAATCAGAACTCCGTAGTTCGTGTTGAAAATATTTTGGTTTTTTGTGTGTTTTTTATGGACGATGCTAGGTAGCATGTCCTTTTTGAAAAGTTTAAACGGAATAACCCGAAGGAAAAAAGGTTTAAGATGCGTGAGGTGTTTTTTAGAGTTTGAAAAATAGTTAGAGATGAGTAAAAGTATTTTTAAAATTTTTGATTATGAAAAGGTTTAAATTTTAGAAAAAAATACTCAATAAAAGATCTAGGTTTGAAAATTGCGTGATGGCGATTGCAAAAGACAACCGACTTATGAGGGAAGTAACCACTTGATGTTGGATCAAGGATTTGAGAAAAAATTAGGTCGATTCCTAGTCCCTAAGGGTGCTCCTAGTAAACGAAACCACAATCAAAGAAAGAGAGAAAGTGTTGGCATGAGGTTGGTGGCAATGCTAAAAAGCAGTCGACTTACAAGTTGGGGTATGGCTTGATATATGAATCAAGAATGTTTTAGGTTTGGTTGATGGCAATCTTAGAAACAATCGACTTACAAGGTTTAAAAATGGCTTGATTGAAACAAGAATTAGTTTTAAAAGCAATTTAGACGTGAACGGAAATAAGATGCATACCAAATATTAACATCGTACATTCATAACAAATTAATCGAAAAAAATAAAGTAAAGAAGAGAAGTGTGCGGATTATAATCAAGACGCAAATACTGAATCAAAGTCATGTATGCGAAGATGTGCAAAGGCTACCACAATGTAACACCCCAAAATTTGCCCTCCTATTTCTAACCTTAACTGGCTTATGTTTCTGTTCATTTTGCATTATCATTTGTGCATATCATTGGTTTTTTTTTTTACATGGGATCAAGGTATCTTTGTGAACCCTCAGGAGGAGGATGTGTCTCTTAAGGCCAAAGCAAGAGGATATACTCAATCTTGTGGTATTCTCAAACTATAAGGGTTCATATTCATCAAAGTTTCTCAACAAGTTTACACAATCATTAGAGTCATCAGGCATTTATTTTGCTCAGCAAATAGGTTGATTATTTCAGAATCAATAGCATAAAGCATAGTTCATTTGATCTTGTTCTAGACAGGTTCTCTATCATGTTTCAGGCATTATTCAAGGGTATTATCAGTGGCTAAGGTTCAAATGCGAGGCGGGACTCAAAACAAGTCACAACGAGGCAATTTTTACACTTTTGCCTTGGTGAATCAATTTACGTAAGTGTGCAATCGATTGCACCCCTCCAGGATGCTTCATTTTTGCCTTGTGGAGCTGTGCAATCGATTTTCACTGTTGTGCAATCAATTGCACTGTGACAACTTTGCCCAAAACCTTCATTTTTCAGCACTACATCAGTTTGCAATGCACTACATTCACTTGGGATCAATGCTATATCAGTAGAAGGATCTAGAATGCTTAAAAATATCATTTCATTTCCAATTTATTTTCACTTTCCCTCCACAATTCAAATGGTTTCCATTCCCCATTCCAAACCAAAAAACCCATTCCAAAATCAAACCCACACTCCAAACCTCACATTCATTCCAAACCTAAACCATATTTAAACCAATTTGCTCCAAACCACACACAACTACACTTCATTTTTCTGATTTTTCTACACTTCTCACTCACATTCTCTCAATTCTCTCTCACTTTTTCATTCTCCATCTTCAACCTTCTCCAAAGCTCTTCCATTAGAATTCTCAAATTCTTCATTGGAATTTGTTAACTCTAGAGCTAAACCTTCATCATTTCCTCTCATCAACACAAATTCTGCAGTTGAAGTGTTCTTGGATCTAGATCTAAGCTTTGGAAGTGCTTTCTTGAAGTGATTTTGGAAGTAATTTCAGTTTTCGTTCGTTTTCGCACGGATCTTCAATTTTCTAGCTAGAGGCTGTTTGGATCTTGGATTTCCTTTGCTTGATCTGTCAAATTCTGTTTACAACAAGTACCAAAGCAAATCTCCGCTTTATAGGTTGGTAATTCTTAGATCTACTTCTCATTTTGGCTTATTTTGCATTTCATGATGCAGATCCTTGAGATTTTGGTGTGATTTGATCCATTGATTCAAGTGTTAATGGTTTTGATGTTTGACTGATTCAATATATGTTCTTTTGATGTTAATTGATGTGAATTTCATGCACAATTACATGCTATTACATGTTGCATTTGAACCTTGAGTTGGTGCTGAAAAATGCTTTTGAAAAGTGATTTTTGTTGTTCTGGAGTTGTGCAATCGATTTGCATCCTAATGCAATCGATTGCACCTATTTAATTTACCTAGAAATTTGATTCTGGACATGTGCAATTATTTTCATCCTGTTGCAATCGATTTGCACCTGTAGCTTTTGTGTTTTTGGCTTGTTTGGAAGCATGTATTGATACCTATTCCACCTCTAAACCTCATGGCTTTGTATGATGCATATTTGTGGAATTTTTTAGGGCTGTTTATGTAACGCCCCGAGTTTTGTTAGATTTATTTAATCGAGTCGATTTAATTATTTTTTGTTTTTATATTATTTTATTCTTGGTTATTATGTTTTATCGCGTTTTGGGAACGTTTGCGAGAAAATTGAGTGTAGGGGTATTTTGGTTTTTTTGGCTTGGTTAGATATTATTTTTCTTTTAAAATAGAAACATAGAAAGAAAAAGAGAGAAAAAGAAGTTAAGAGAAATAGAGAAGGAGAAGAAGAAAAAGAGGAAAACTTGGAGTGTAAGAAACCGATTCAACCGATAGTTCGAAGCGCAATTAATCGGGTATGGGTGCGAAACTCGGTTATGTTATGCTGTGTATGATTGTGTATGTGTGTGTTGGAATGTTTGCTGGTTTTCCTAGCTTTTCAATTCTAGGTCGAATGAGAGAAAACGATAGAAATCGATGTTTTCGCGGTTGAAATGCAGTATAAATGTTGTAGAATACTTGTTGTTATGATTGAGATATGTTCTGGTTGTTATGTTATGGTTTGGATGTGTTTTGGTGGATGAAATGTTAGGTTGGAGTGAACAACAGCGCTGCTGGAATTTCTGAGGTCGCAGGATCGCACTGCGAATAGGGCAGCGAAGGGAAAGCGAAGGTTCGCGGGAGGTTCGCATTGCGAACTTTCTGCTGTTTTTTCTCTGCCACGATTCGCAGGGAATTTGCATTACGAAGGGGATAGCGAAGGTTCGCTGGGTGTTCGCATTATGAACTTTATGCTATTTTTTTCTCTGCCATTGTTCGCTGGGGGTTCGCATTGCGAATAGGAAAGCGAACAGGGCAGATTTTCCATTTTGTTCTTGTCATAACTTTTAGGTCGTGAGTCGGATTGATGCGTGGTTGGATGCGTTGGAAAGCTAATGAGATGTTCTTTCTTATAAAATGGTTTTGGGGCTAGTGGCCAATTTAATTATGTCGGTAATTGGAAATGTGTCGGTTTGTCGACTTTTACCGTCGTAATTGTGTGTAATTGATGTGTTAACATGCGATACGCTTTTGATATATAACGTATAGCTTGTGTGCTGTTATATGATGTGAATGTATGTGATGAAATGTTGTGATGATGGTTTGTGGCCTTATGGCCAATAAATGCATTGTGTTATGTTTGATTGTATATGCATGATTATGGATGTTGAGATGGTTCACATGGTTATGTATGTTATGCATTTGATTGTCATGAGTCATTGTATGCCAAGCATCATGATATGCATTCTTATGATGTCGTGTGCCCTAGTGGGTGTGAGCGACGAAACGATTCCCGAGGGGATCTGCTGTAACGGTCGTGTGACTTATATAAAGAGGACCTAAAGCGACGTTATGGACGATCGTGTGCCTTATACAAAGAGGACCTAAAGCGATTGGGTCGTGTGCCTTATACAAAGAGGACCTAAAGCGATCCATAAACATCGCGTGCCTTATACAAAGAGGACCTAAAGCGACGGGGAACATCGTTTTCCCGACGGGGAGTTACACTAAGTAACAAGCGATGATTCCAATAATTCTTGAGTGAATTAATGATGAGAATGATGGATGGAATGGTACCGCATTGTATTTGCATAGAGTCATTGTGTCGGTCTCTTTGCATTTGCATAAGTCATGAATGGATTGATTATGTGTGGGATTTGTGAATGGAATTGATGAGTTGATATATATATATGTTGGTGATAAATGTATTGAGCGTGATTGATATGCCTTTGTGAAGGATGTATGAGATATGAATTGTGTTGTTTTGTATTTGAATTATGGTGTAAGTTGTGGTGAGATTGTTTTACATGTGTATTTTGTGTTATTACATAATTGTATGCAACTATATTATAATTGTGTTTCTCACCCTTCTGCTGTTTTGAATGCTCTATGAGGCATTGCAGATTAGATGCTGGAGGTCTTTTTGTGAAGATTCTGTCTTCATCCTTTTGTCGGTCGGCTCTGATATGTAGCACCGGGTAGTCGGGGAGATCGTTATGTGATTATATGTATATATATCTTTTTTTTTGGATTTTACCTGTATGACTCTCTATATGACAGACAAACTTTTATGTTTATATATATGAGATTTCAGTTGCAGATTTTCCGCTTTTATTCTGTATCTGAATTATGGGTGTTAGGAACTGAGTTCCTCTATTTTTGTTGCTACCTGATTGTTGCATATCTTTATGAGCAGGTTATTATATTTCATCATTGTGATATGATGCTCCGTCTATGCCATGAATGTTTTAATTCTACTCTGATTATTTGTTATCGCTTTAATTACTCGGGTTATAGATTAGGGGTGTTACATTAAGTGGTATCAGAGCCAGTTTGTGTCAGTCCGTGCCAGTCGTTTTAACCAAGTTGTTTGTTGTGCGTCAGTTGTGTTCTGGCGAACTGATTTTTTAACCATAATTACTGTCATTGGATATGAACAGAGTATGGTTGGAAGGAATGACGCTGCTTTTGCTGCTGCTATGCAAGCTATGGCTCAGGCTGTGCGGGGTGCACCTAATGCTGGTGGGAATGATGAGTTCAGGAAGAACAAACCGCCTATCTTCAAAAGGAAGACATGATCCTGATGGTACTCAGATTTGGCTTAAGGAGATTGAAAGAATCTTTCGAGTGATGGACTGTGCTGAGGAACATAAGGTGATATTGGGTACTCACATGTTGCAGGAGGAGGCTGATGATTGGTGGGTTAGTGCGCATCATGTGTGGGAGGCTGCAGGTGAAGTTGTCACTTTGGCTTTGTTTAGCAGTGAGTTCTTGAGAAAGTATTTTCCTGAAGATGTTAGAGGAAAGAAAGAGATAGAGTTCTTGGAGTTGAAACAAGGTTACATGTCTGTTACTGATTACACTGCTAAGTTTGTGGAGCTTGTTCAGTTTTATCCACATTATGCTGAAGCAACTGCGGAGTTTTTCAAATGTGTGAAGTTTGAGGACGGGTTGCGTCCCGAGATCAAGCAGGCAATTGGTTATCAAAGAATTAGGAGGTTTTCGGAGTTGGTGGATTGTTGTAGAATTTATGAGGAGGATAGCAAAGCTCGTTCTACTCATTATAAGAGTGTGAACGAAAGGAAAGGAAAGCAACTGTTTCGTGGTGGTCCTTATGTGTCACCAGCTGACAAGGGTAAGCAAAGGGATAATTTTGATAAAAGGCCAAGTGGGGGAGGCACGTATAATCCTCTGAGATGTTTTAGGTATGGTGACTTAGGACATCGTCAGTTTGAATGTAGAAAGGATATAAGGAAGTGTTCCAATTGTGGAGGTATAGGACATTTCGCAACTGATTGCAAGAGGAATGTGGTGAAGTGTTTCAACTGTGGTGAACCTGGTCATGTTAGTACGAAGTGTCCGAAACCAAAGGAAGCTCAAGCTGGAGGGAAAGTGTTTGCATTGGCAGGAACTCAGACTGCTAGTGCAGATCGTCTTATCAGGGGTACTTGTTTTATTAATAGTATGCCTTTAGTTGCTATTATTGATACCGGAGCGACTCATTCGTTTATTTCATCTGAGTGTGCAGCGTTTGAATCTTTTGTTGTCTTCAATGGATGAAGATATGGTTATCGATACTCCAGCAATGGGGTCGGTAACTACTTCTTTGGTTTGTTTAAGTTGTCCTTTGACCATTTATGGTAAGGATTTTGATATGGATTTGGTGTGTCTTCCGTTGGAGGGTTTAGACGTGGTTCTGGGAATGAATTGGTTGCAGTTCAATCGAGTTCATATCGATTGTTATCATAAGTTGGTAAGATTTCCTTCTCTTGAAGAAGACGAAGAATCGAGTTTCTTATATACCAAAGAGTTGAAGAAACTTTTGGCGGATGAAGCTCAGTTGTTCGGGTTGTTCGCATCGTTGACTGTGGATAGTCAAGTTGCAATTGATGTGGTTCCTATAGTGTGTGATTTTCCAGAGGTGTTTCCGGAGGATATTTCTGATGTGCCGCCAGAGAGAGGTGGAGTTTTCTATAGATCTAGTTCCTGGTACTAGACCTGTATCTATGGCACCATATCGTATGTCGGCATTTGAGTTGGTTGAGTTGAAGGAGCAGTTGAATAAATTGTTAGAAAAGAGGTTGGTGAGGCCGAGTGTATCGCCTTGGGGTGCTCCAGTTTTATTGGTGACAAAGAAAGATGGAAGTATACGATTGTGTATTGATTATTGCCAGCTGAATAAGGTGACGATTAAAAATAAGTATCCTCTTCCGAGAATTGATAATTTGATGGACCAGTTGGTAAGTGCTTGTGTGTTTAGTAAAATTGATTTGAGGTCTGGTTATCATCAGATTAGAGTGAAAGAGGAAGATATTCAAAAGACGGCTTTTAGGACACGATACGGACATTACGAATATTCCGTGATGCCGTTCGGGGTTTCTAATGCGTCGGGAGTGTTTATGGAGTATATGAATCGCATTCTTCATGAGCATTTAGATCAATTTGTTGTTGTGTTTATCGATGACATCTTGATTTATTCTAAGTCTCGAGAGGAGCATGCAGAACATTTGCGTATTGTATTGCAAATCTTGAAGGAAAAGAGACTTTATGCCAAGTTGTCCAAGTGTGAGTTCTGGTTGTCAGAAGTGAGTTTTCTTGGGCATGTGATTTCAGGTAATGGTATTGCTGTGGATCCATCCAAAGTAGATGCAGTTCTACAATGGGAGGCTCCTATATCTGTTACTGAAATAAGAAGCTTTTTGGGTTTAGCTGGATATTATCGAAGATTCATTGAAGGCTTTTCCAAGTTAGCACTTCCTTTGACCCAACTGACTTGTAAAGGTAAAGCGTTTATTTGGGATATTCAGTGTGAGGAAAGTTTTAGTGAGCTGAAGAGAAGATTGACTACAGCTCCGATTTTGATCTTACCGAATCCTAGTGAACCGTTTGTGGTGTATTGTGATGCGTCCTTGATTGGTTTAGGTGGAGTGTTGATGCAAGAAGGTAAGGTGGTGGCTTATGCTTCGAGGCAATTAAGGGTTCATGAGAAAAATTACCCTACGCATGATTTGGAATTAGCGGCGGTGGTTTTTGTATTGAAAATTTGGAGGCATTATCTCTAAGGTGCAAGATTCGAAGTCTTTAGTGATCATAAGAGTTTGAAATACTTGTTTGATCAGAAAGAGTTAAATATGAGGCAACGGAGATGGTTGGAATTTTTGAAGGACTACGATTTTAGCTTGAATTACCATCCTGGTAAAGCTAATGTGGTAGCCGATGCGTTAAGCCAGAAATCTTTGCGTATGTCCGCTTTGATGGTTAAAGAGTGGGAACTTTTGGAAGCATTTAGAGATTTGAGTTTGGTGTGTGAATTGACATCTGACAGCGTGAGGCTTGGTATATTAAGGGTCACTAATGAGTTTCTGTTGACCGTTAGCGAGAAACAAAGGTTGGATGTGAAATTTGTTGATTTGATGGCGGTTGGAGGTAAAGGCGTGAATGGTGACTTAGAGTAGATGATAAGGGTGTTTTGAGATTCCGTGGTAGAATTTGTATTCCTGATGATTCGGAATTGAAAAAGATGATTTTAGAGGAAGGACACCAGAGTAGTTTGAGTATACATCCGGGAGCTAATAAAATGTATCAAGATTTGAAGAATATCTTTTGGTGGTCCGGATTGAAGAGGGATGTGGCTCAGTTTGTTTATGCGTGTTTGACGTGTTAGAAGTCAAAGGTAGAACATCAGAAGCCTAGTGGATTGTTGCAACCGTTGGATATTCCCGAGTGGAAATGGGACAACATTTCTATGGATTTTGTGACAGGGTTGCCGAATACTCAGAGGGGACATAATGCCATTTGGGTGATTGTGGATAAACTGACTAAATCGGCGCATTTCATTCCGATTGACATCAATTTTTCTTTGGAGAGGTTGGCTGAGATTTATATCAGTGTGATTGTGAAGCTACATGGTGTTCCGTTGTGTATTGTTTCAGATCGAGATCCGAGGTTTACCCCCAGATTTTGGGAAAGTTTGCAAAAGGCGTTAGGTTCCAAGTTGAGATTGAGTTCTGCTTATCATCCTCAGACGGATGGTCAGACCGAGAGAACTATTCAGTCGTTGGAAGATTTGCTGAGAGCTTGTGTTCTTGAGCAAGGTGGTGCTTGGGATAGTTATCTTTCGTTGGTGGAATTCACGTATAACAACAGTTTCCATTCGAGTAATGGAATGGCACCTTTTGAAGCGTTTTATGGAAGAGGATGTCGAACACCTTTGTGTTGGCATGAATCTGGTGAGAGTTCGGTGGTTGGACCGAAGTTAATTCAACAAACTACAGAAAAGGTGAAACTTATTCGTGAGAAGATGAAGGCTTCTCAGAGTAGGCAGAAGAGTTATCATGATCGAAGGAGGAAAGATCTTGAGTTTCGAGAAGGCGATCATGTATTTTTGAGAGTTACACCGGTGACGGGCGTTGGACGTGCATTGAAGTCGAAGAAGCTTACTTCTCGGTTTATTGGTCCTTATCAGATATTCGCGAGAGTGGGTGTTGTGGCTTATCGAGTGGCGTTGCCGCCGAATCTTTCGAATTTGCATGATGTGTTCCATGTTTCACAGCTTCGAAAGTATGTTCCGGATCCGTCGCATGTGATTCCAATGGATGAGGTTGAGGTAAGGGAGAACCTTACGGTTGAGGTATTACCGGTGAGGGTTTTGGATCGCGAGTTGAAGCGGTTAAGAGGCAAGGATATTGCGCTTGTGAAAGTAGCATGGGGAAGCGCTGCTGAGGGCAATTTGACTTAGGAGTTGGAGAGTCAGATGCGGGAATCGTATCCGGAGTTGTTCGTCTCAGGTAATATTTTCGAGGATGAAAATTTCTAAGTGGGGGAGAGTTGTAATGCCTCGGGTTTTGTTAGATTTATTTAATCGAGTCGATTTAATTATTTTTTGTTTTTATATTATTTTATTCTTGGTTATTATGTTTTATCGCGTTTTGGGAATGTTTGAGAGAAAATTGAGTGTAGGGGTATTTTGGTCTTTTTGGCTTGGTTAGATATTGTTTTTCTTTTAAAATAGAAATATAGAAAGAAAAAGAGAGAAAAAGAAGTTAAGAGAAATAGAGAAGGAGAAGAAGAAAAAGAGGAAAACTTGGAATGTAAGAAACCGATTCAACCGACAGTTCGAAGCGTTATTAATCGGGTAAGGGTGCGAAACTCGGTTATGCTATGCTTGTGTATGTGTGTGTTGGAATGATTGCTGGTTTTCCTAGCTTTTCAATTCTAGGTCGAATGAGAGAAAACGATAGAAATCGATGTTTTCGCGGTTGAAATG
The DNA here is from genome assembly GCA_022829125.1 of Lathyrus tuberosus. Lineage (NCBI taxonomy): Eukaryota > Viridiplantae > Streptophyta > Magnoliopsida > Fabales > Fabaceae > Lathyrus > Lathyrus tuberosus. Next base: position 6,861,608 of record JALAZF010000163.1, read on the forward strand.
CGGTATAAATGTTGTAGAATACTTGTTGTTATGATTGGGATATGTTCTGGTTGTTATGTTATGGTTTCGATGTGTTTTGGTGGGTGAAATGTTAGGTTGGAGTGAACAACAGCGCTGCTGGGATTTCTGAATTCGCAGGTTCGCACTGCGAATAGGGCAGCGAAGGGAAAGCGAAGGTTCGCGGGAGGTTCGCGTTGCGAACTTTCTGCTATTTTTTCTCTGCCATGGTTCGCAGGGAATTCGCATTGCGAAGGGGAAAGTGAAGGTTCGCTGGGTGTTCGCATTGCGAACTTTATGCTGTTTTTTCTCTGCCATGGTTTGCTGGGGGTTCGCATTGCGAATAGGAAAGCGAACAGGGCAGATTTTCCATTTTGTTCTTGTCATAACTTTTGGGTAGTGAGGCGGATTGAGGCGCGGTTGGATGCGTTGGAAAGCTAATGAGATGTTCTTTCTTATAAAATGGTTTTGGGGCTAGTGGCCGATTTAATTATGTCGGTAATTGGAAATGTGTCATTTTGTCGACTTTTACCATCGTAATTGATTGTGTGTAATTGATGTGTTAACATGCGATACGCTTTTGATATATAACGTATAGCTTGTGTGCTATTATATGATGTGAATGTATGTGATGAAATGTTGTGATGATGGTTTGTGGCCTTATGGAAAATAAATGCATTGTGTTATGTTTGATTGTATATGCATGATTATGATGTTGAGATGGTTCACATGGTTATGTATGTTATGCATTTGATTGTCATGAGTCATTGTATGCCAAGCATCATGATATGCATTCTTGTGATGTCGTGTGCCCTAGTGGGTGTGAGCGACGAAACGATTCCCGAGGGGAACTGCTGTAACGGCGTGTGCCTTATACAAAGAGGACCTAAAGTGACGTTATGGACGATCGTGTGCCTTATACAAAGAGGACCTAAAGTGATCAGGTCGTGTGCCTTATACAAAGAGGACCTAAAGCGACGGGGAACATCGTTTGCCCGACTGGGAGTTACACTAAGTAACAAGTGATGATTCCAATAATTCCTGAGTGAATTAATGATGAGAATGATGGATGGAACGATACCGCATTGTATTTGCATAGAGTCATTGTGTCGGTCTCTTTACATTTGCATAATTCATGAATGGATTGATTATTTGTGGGATTTGTGAATGGAATTGATGAGTTGATATATATATATATGTTGGTGATAAATGTCCAAGTGGATAGGAGCAATTGAATTTGGCTGATTTTGGCAAATCGACCAAAGTTGCAAATTCTGCCTTGCCTTGACAGATTTCAGCAAGGCAACTTGCCAATGTCATATCTCATGGTGTAAGTTGAATTTGGCAATGTTCTTGGCCATTTTGGAAAGCTCTTACATGATACAACAACTGTTTGAACAAGTTTGGTTTTGATCTCTTTTGATTCCAAGTGAAAAATCCCCCTACATTTGGCAAAAAGTGAGGCAAAATCTGACTTAGTGAAAATTTCACTAAGTGTTGGAAAAAGTGACATTTTCACTTTTCAGCCACTTTGATCACTCCATAACTCAAAATCCTTAATGAATTGGAATGACTTGTAGTTGAAGTTTTTGTATATGATAATGAGGGCTAAAAATCCATCTTTGGATGATAAAAAATGGCCTTGTGGTTTAGGAGTTATGGTCCTCCAAAGTTGGTACCCTTGCCACTTTATTTTTAACTTAGAAAAATTTCTAAGTTTTTATGGTTACCCCTTTTACAAGTTATCTCACTTTTCTTGATTTTTCTTGATGAATGATGATTCAAATCATACATTAACATCATTTTAGGGTTAAAAATCCATTTTGGTGAAAAATCTCAAAAAGTCAAAGTTGACTTTTGTGCACAGTTGACTTTTTATCAGATGAATTCCAAACTGTGCAATTCTTCAGGAAATCATGTCCTTGACCTAAATCAAACTTGATGGACATGTTCCATGGGTGTCATAGGGTATATTCAATCATGTATTAGGGTTTGGGAGCATGTCCAGGTCAAAAGTCAAAGTTACAGTTGACTTTTCCCTTAAAACCCTAATTGTGGTGCAAATGGAATTGAGACTTGTTGCTCAAGCTTCTTGGATCAATCCATTGTTCCAAATGGATCAATATGGTATATTAGAGACCCTCAAATCCTCTCTTGAGGTCTTGGCTCATGATTTGTCCCAAAAGTCAACTTAGGGGTGAATTAGGTCAAGAAACCCTAATTCCTGATTTTTGATGTATGCATCCCCTGAGGCAAAATTGACTTGATGCATGGGTTCATGAGGTTCCATGAAGTATATTAGGTTATGTTTTGGATCAATGGCTTGTGCCCAGATGAAATTTTTCATCTGGAGGCCCTGGGTGATCAAAACCCTAATTTGGTGACACTGTCGATCTGGAGACTTGATCCACCTAGAAGGAAGCAACTTTGTGCTTAATCCTTGAAGTAGGAGTCCTTTTGATCCTTTGAGGATGTTTGGGAGATTAGACAAGTTGAAAATCAAGTCATTTCTTGATTGAGCCTTTGTCTAAAGCTCAGAGAGGGCTTGAAACCCTAATTTTGATTGTAGTGGATGTTCACCCATCTTTGGGGAGACTGATGAAGCATAAAGGTACATCCATATTGTGGTGATGATTTGCACAATGATGGGAAACTTTAGTGGTCAAAATTTGGGGTATTACAGATGCCCCTATTTAATCTTCTTGGACCCGAAGGTGTGAATGACGAAGGGATTCGGGCATTCGGGGTGCAAGAGGATTAAATATCGAAATACCCGAAATTTTGATGGTGGTTATGAATGGTAGCTTACGCATTCATCTTCTTTAGCTAAGCAACGATGCTTAGAAAAGGTAAACTTCCCCTCGATCCTGGTCTTCAGCCAAGGAACTTGTCTCAGTTTTCTTTTGTCAACTTCCCCTCGTTCTTGGTTTCCTACCAAGGAACTGGTCTTAGTTTCTTAAGTAAACTTCCCCTCGATCCTGGTTTCCTACCAAGGATCTGGTCTCGGTTTCCGATATAAACTTCCCCTCGATCCTGGTTTCCTACCAAGGAACTAGTCTTAGTTTCTTTTGTCAACTTCCCCTCGTTCTTGGTTTCCTACCAAGGAACTGGTCTTAGTTTCTTAAGTAAACTTCCCCTCGATCCTGGTTTCCTACCAAGGATCTGGTCTCGGTTTCCGATATAAACTTCCCCTCGATCCTGGTTTCCTACCAAGGAACTGGTCTGAGTTTCTTTTGTCAATAAACTTTATTGACAAGGGACGCTATGAGTAGCGGTTTTCCTTCAAACTTCTCGCCGAATTTTCCTGGGGAGATGCCATTTGAGTGGAAAAAGTTTTGATGTCAGACTTGCTGGGGAACCCATTCGTCTGAATTGTAGAGGTACACAAACTTCTCTATTTTGGAGATGCCATTTGTCGATTCTACTGGGGAAAGCGAGTCTCTTGAGAGACTGTTTTCGTTTAGGGGATTACATCATACTTTTCTCGGGATCTTTCCGTAGAAATGCCATATGATGGAATCCAATTTTGAGATGCCAATGACCTTTTCATCAGTGGTTTTTTCGGAGCAAAACTGGCGTGCTGCCGAATCTCTGATCACGAGGCTTTCTCTGTGGATTTTCCTTAATCCGGGAAAGCAAGGATATCATCTTTGATGGCGAAGAGTGACATCTATTGAAGGTTCTCTGATCTTCTCAGAGGTTCAAGTTATCAAAGTGGTCAAGGACCAACTTCTTTCCAGAAATAAACTGGAAGCGAGGTTGTTCAGACACAGTATTTCCTGACGAGGAAAGAACTGACAAACTCGATTGAGAAAACTGTTTATCACTAGGGGACAAGACCGACTCAAGTGATAGTGATGCAATACGAAATGCGAACGCAAATAAAATGCATGAAGTACGTATGTATATGCTGACAAAACAGACGCGACATACAGACTAATGGATGAACACAATTGGATATTCGGCCATCGCGGGGCGAAGAAGTACCGTTGGTTCAAAATAGCAATTCAACCTTGCTTAGGAGAGATAGTCCCGTTGGGAGCTATGTTGATCGGGCTTAGGAGATGAGAACTCGGCCGAGGATGTCAGACGAAACATGGTCTCTGACATTGCTGATCCTTCTGATGTTCAACAGTCAAAAGAAATGCCATCTTTAATTTAAAAGCAGAAAAAGTTTAACAAGTAAATTTATTTTTGTTTTATTTCAAGAATCGCCGATTAAGTTTAAACAACGTCGTTCTGTAAAGCTAAAACAAGTAAAGAATTACAAACAAAAGCACAAGGGCTCAAATTTTATTGATAAGATGGAGACCAGCCAAACGCGTGATTCCAAAGAGTATATACAAAGTTAGAAAATGGTAATTTACAGGGAAAAGGGCTACGTTGAAACATAACGACCACTATCCTTCTACCAGCTTTGAATTCGGGGCATCCTGAGCTTCTGTCGAAGATGACCTTGACTGGAGTTTTCCTGACGGATGATGTAACTGCTGCTGCTGCTGAGGGACTCGCCTCTGTTGAACATAGTTACTTGCCATTATCCCTAACTTTTGCCTGGATTGTACTATGAGATTTCCAATCCATCGGGATGATTTTTTTTCATGTCTCTAACTTTTGCCTGGACCGCCCTTTCGGGTTTTCAATCCACCGAGACGTTTTTTTTAGTTTAGGCGAAGTATTTCTTGACTACATCAACATTTGTGGGGTAGGCAAATTCCTCTCCGTCCATGGTTGCAAGTCTCAAGGCGCCGCCTGAGAAAGCTTTCGTGACCACATAGGGGCCATCATAATTTGGGGTCCATTTGCCCTGAGAATCAGTGAGAAATGATTGTATCTTCTTGAGCACAAGGTCTCCTTTCCTGAAGACACGAGGTCGGACCTTTTTGTCAAACGCCCTCTTCATTCTTTGCTGATACATCTGACCGTGGCATAGTGCCGTGACTCGTTTTTCCTCGATCAGATTCAATTCGTCGTGTCGACTTTGGCACCATTCAGCTTCGGTAAGCTTAGCTTCCATCAATACCCGAATTGATGGGATCTCTACTTCTATGGGGAGAACTGCCTCCATGCCATATACTAGAGAGAAAGGGGTTGCCCCTGTTGAAGTGCGGACAGATGTGCGATAACCGTGAAGAGCAAAGGGTAGCATTTCGTGCCAATCTTTATAGGTTACAACCATCTTTTGAACGATCTTCTTGATGTTCTTGTTAGCCGCTTCTACCGCTCCGTTCATCTTGGGTCGGTAGGGAGATGAGTTATGGTGTTCGATCCTGAACTCTGCACACAACTCTTTCATCATCTTATTGTTCAAGTTAGATCCATTATCAATAATGATCTCGCTTGGAACACCATAACGGCAAATGATATTGTTTTTGATAAATTGGACCACCACTTGTCGGGTTACATTGGCGAATGACGCTGCTTCGACCCACTTGGTGAAATAGTCAATGGCTACCAGGATGAACCGATGTCCGTTTGAAGCCTTGGGCTCAATCATACCAATCATGTCGATTCCCCATATGGAAAAAGGCCATGGGGAAGAAAGAACTTTGAGATGTGATGGCGGTACATGAATTTTGTCGGAGTATATCTGACACTTGTGACACCTCCTCATGTACTTGTAGCAGTCGAATTCCATGGTCAACCAATAGTACCCGGCCCTGAGAATTTTTCTCGCCATTGTGTGTCCGTTGGCATGAGTGCCAAAGGATCCTTCATGAATTTGTTTCATAAGCATGTCTGCTTCTGGTCTGTCGATGCATCGGAGCAAGACCATGTCAAAATTTCTCTTATAAAGAGTGTCACCGCTCAGGAAGAAGTTTCCAGCCAATCTTCTGAGGGTCTTTCTATCTTTCCTGGATGCCCCAGGTGGGTACTCCTGTTTCTGAAGGAAGCATTTGATATCGTGATACCAAGGTCTGTCGTCTATGACTGCTTCAATCGCGAAGATGTAAGTGGGCCGTTCAAGGCGCATGATGTCGATCTTAGGTATGTCATTCCATCGACCTACACTAATCATGGAAGAGAGAGTGGCTAATGCATCAGCCATGTGATTCTCATCACGAGGGATGTGATGAAAGTTAACTCTGTTGAAGAAGGGTAACAACCTTCTTGCATAGTCTTTGTAAGGAATCAATCCTGATTGGTATGTGTTCCAATCTCCTTTTATCTGATTGATAACCAGGGCTGAATCGCCGTATACGTCCAAGTTTTTGATCCTTAAATCAATCGCTTCTTCGAGACCCATGATACAAGCTTCGTATTCGGCCTCGTTGTTCGTACATTTGAACGTGAGTCTAGCAGTGAAAGGAATGTGGGTACCCTGAGGGGCAACAATGATTGCCCCAATTCCGTTTCCATAATGATTGACTGCTCCGTCAAAGATAAGTCCCCACTGGGAACCTGGTTCTGGCCCTTCACTGGGTAGCGGTTCATTGCAATCTTTCATTTTTAGATACATGACATCTTCGTCTAGGAAGTCAAACCCGATTGATTCTTGATCTTCAATCGGTTGATGAGCCAAATGATCGACTAAAATACTTCCCTTAACGGCTTTTTGAACGTGGTACTCTATGTCATATTCTGATAGCAACATCTGCCAACGGGCAATCCTTCCCATGAGAGCAGGTTTTTCGAAAACGTACTAGATTGGATCCATTTCGGAGACCAACCAAGTAGTATGACGAATCATGTACTGGCGAAGACGTTTGGCTGCCCAAGCCAAAGCGCAACAAGTTTTCTCAAGCATTGTGTACCGAGTCTCGCAGTGGCTGAATTTCTTGCTTAGATAGTAGATGGAAGACTCTTTCCTTTTAGTTTCGTCTTTTTGGTCAAGTACACATCCCATTGAGTCCTCTAGGACTGTGAGGTAAATGATCAGTGGTCTTCCTTCCACTGGAGGTGATAGAATCGGAGGATTCAACAGATATTCCTTGATACTGTCGAAGGAGGTTTGGCAATCTTCTGACCAAACGCAATCCTGGTTCTTTTTGAGTAACTTGAAGATCGGCGCGCATGTTGCGGTCATGAGGAATATGAATCTGGAGATGTAGTTCAAACGTCCCAAGAATCCTCTGACTTGTTTTTCAGTTTTCGGAAAAGGCATTTCTTGAATGGCCTTGACCTTGTCAGGATCAACCTCAATTCCTTTCTGGCTGACGATGAACCCTAGTAGTTTCCCTGAACGGACACGGAAGGTGCACTTGTTAGGATTCAAGCGGAGCTTGAACTTTCTTAGACGTTCGAACAATTTTGACAGATGTTCAACGTGCTCACTTTCTGTTCTTGATTTTACAATCAAATCATCGACATATACCTCGATTTCTTTGTGTATCGTGTCATGAAACAGAGTAGTCATGGCCCTTTGATAGGTTGCCTCGGCATTCTTCAAACCGAACGGCATTACCTTGTAACAAAAGGTACCCCATGGGGTAATGAACGAAGTTTTCTCCATGTCTTTCGGTGCCATTTTGATTTAGTTATAGCCCGAAAATCCATCCATGAAGGAGAATACTTTGAACTTTGCCGTACTGTCAACCAGCATGTCAATGTGTGGTAAAGGAAAGTCGTCCTTTGGACTTGCCTTGTTCAGATCTCTGTAATCAACACACATTCTGACCTTTCCGTCCTTTTTGGGAACGGGTACGATGTTGGCTAACCATTGAGGATATTCAGATGTAGCGAGGAAACCCGCGTCGATCTGTTTCTGTACCTCCTCCTTGATTTTGATGGCCATGTCCGGGTGAGTGCATCTCAACCTTTGCTTTACTGGCGGACATTCCGATCTTAACGGTAAATGATGTTCCACGATGCTGGTATCCAACCCTGGCATATCCTGATAGGACCAAGCGAATACATCGGGAAATTCTTTGAGACGCTTTATCAGATCTTCTCTGGCAGTTGGACTGAGCAGTGCTCCAATCCTGATTTCTTTTCTCTCTTTTTCTGAACCCAAGTTTACCGTTTCCAACGGCTCTTTGTGAGGTTCAATGGACCTTTCCTCTTGTCTGAGTAGTCGGGAGATCTCTTCTGGAATTTCGTTGTCAACTTCTTCTTCAACCCCGAATACCGGGAACTCAAAGTTGGGAGAAGGCATTGGATCGTATGTTTCAACGGGGTATAAAACAAGCAATCTGCATGACGAGATGATTCGTGTTTAGAAGAGATAGAGAAAATGTAAGTGTGTGCAGTGTTTTGATTTTACTGCTTGTTTTTATTATTGAATGTTTTTTAGGATTACCATTTTCTGAAAAAGCAAAAAGAGAAAACAGCAATTAATGCGGAAATTACATAACGACATTATTTTATTAATGAACAAGTCGATTCTTGAAACTACAGCCCTATAAAACAAAACTCACTCGCTTCGGGCAAAGCGAAGAGGGAAATTTACAGAAAGCGAGCCCTATCAAAATATCTGTTTCACCTGGGCAGGGTGAAAGGCTTAAAGATGGCAATTACTTTGACTGACGAACGACCTTCGGAACATCGACAGCAACCCATTGGCGGCGAACTCCTCGGTGAATCACAAAGTCTGGCACCTTCCTTGATTTGTCTTCAGAAATAACGCTGATTTCTGGTGGAGCAGGATCATTGGAATCTGTTTCCCAGGCAGAATTGTCGTAGGAGAATTCCTCAGTTGTATTTTGCATAGCATTGGTGCTCTCAGCTGTATCTCCCCATCCAGTTGGCTGGATGTCTTCGAACCTGATACGAGAGCTTTCGGGAGCAGTGTACTTGACCATAAAGTCATATTTTCCACTTGGTTGTCCCAGGGTGTCCCACACTTCTGTGGAACTGGAGGAATCATCCCTCTCGATGACGTTGACCTCGGGAAAAGCATAGTTGATGAATTCAAGTCCTGCGAATGTTGCGAATTCATCTTCATGTTGAGTAGCTTCAAGATGACCTGAGTGTTGATCCTATGACATGGTGGGGACACAGGTATTCTGTTCAATGACGCTCAGCTGAGTTTCATTGTTCGGCTGACTTTCTTGCCCCAAGTCTCCTGGGTAAGGCTGCCACATTGGCAGGCCATCCATCGGGCCATAGTAATTGTGATCTAAGTTGTCTTTCATCAGAGTGTCTTCCTCTAATGAATTTGGCGGGGCACGACATCCTTCCGGATTACAATCTCCGTAGATCATTTCGACATCTGATCTTGGTATAAATCTCGGACTTTCTGTAGGAAAGCAAAAAGGCATAGGCACCTCTTCCTGAGACATATAGCCGTCCTTGTAAAGGTAGGACTTCCATTCTTCATCTGTGTCAGAGGGATCTTCCTCATTGATAGCATGAACTGTCTGAGACACTGGGTGAAGAAAACCTCCACTGTGGAAGAAGTTTTGAAGGGGATGAAGACTTTCATCATTGGTAGCTGTCTGGGTACAGGTCGCAGAAAAACCAAGACCCTTCTTTGTTTTATTGTCAATAGGAATACCAAGCCGTCCCCATCCTGTCGTATCGGTACTCTCGACCGCTTTGATAGCATCTTTGTATGAAGAAATTGAAGTTCCTTCTTTGAACTGATTGTCCTTGCTCACCGATAGTGCCTGGAACTGAGTTCCAATAACCTCCTCGGGTTCCACACAAGTAGATGATGATAGGTTACTCACAAGCAAGGCTTGTTCCCCACAAACCGTGACAAGTTGGCCGTTCTTGACGAACTTTAGCTTTTGGTGGAGGGTTGAAGTAACCGCTCCAGCCTGATGTATCCAAGGTCTTCCTAATAAACAACTGTATGTTGCCCGGATGTCCATGACCTGGAAAGTGATTTGGAAAGTGTGAGGACCAATAGTTATGGGAATATCAACTTTGCCGACAACCGTTTTTCTGGATCCGTTGAATGCTTTGACGATGACCTCGCTGACTCTCATCGGAGGGCCCTTGAATGATAATTGCGTCAAAGTGGACTTTGGCATAACATTCAGGGCTGACCCTGTGTCTACCAGTACGCTGGCTAAAGCATCGTCCTGGCAGTTAACTGTAATGTTGAGCGCCATGTTATGACGGCGACCCTCTTCGGGTAATGCCTCATCACTAAATCCCAAATTGTTGCAGGAAGTGATGTTAGAGACAATACTATCGAACTGTCTGATTGTTACATCTTGTTCCACGAAGGCTTGCTCCAAGACTTTCTGTAGAGCCTCCCTATGCGCTTCTGAACCGAGTAACAGTGATAATACCGAGATCTTTGAAGGAGTTTGTAACAGTTGATCGACAATATTGTATTCACTCCTTTGGATGAGCTTCAGCATCTCATCATTGTCTTTTGAAAAGTCGGGATTACTAGATTGACCGACTGGTGGATCGGGAGCTTCTGTCTGAAGTTCCTTTTCCTTGTTAAGTTCCCCAACCCCTCGGTTGAAGATTCTACCACTCCGTGTTACACGACTGATGTCTGCAATATTCACAACGGAGGGTAATGGAATTTCCTTTCCATTCTCAATTATTGTTGCACCGTATTTGTAAGGGATTGCCTTAGTTGATTCATACGGTGGTGGCCCCGGCAGATAGATGACTATGGGAACCTTCTGATTTTTCTGACTATCATAAGTAACCTTGATCCGTTCCCGGTTGGGAACTCTAGATTCGTCAAGTAGAGGGATGATGGCAAAAACATCCCTGGTCCTGTGATGACCAGAGATTGTGACAACATCCTCAACTTGCTCGGAAAGGTAGTTCGGTGACCAAATGATGGGTCCTGAACCTGGATATGGACGAATTTCTCCATGATCGACCTGACCCTGAAGAGATGCTCTCACAAGATAACACCCTTGGTTACTTTCTGAACAGACGCTACAACTATCATAGTTGTGTGGTGGTACCTGGCCACGCCCAATTTGAATACAATGTAACCTCACTAGGTTACCTTCCACTGATCGGACATCCTGACTTTGACGACGAGTAGGATTCCTGTTATTGATACTAATCTGCTGAGTATCTTCGTCCATATAGATTGGCATCCACCAATGATTTAATAAGTGCTGAAGTGCCTCCTGGACAAGGGTACAACCTCGATCGTTTTCACAACCCGCTTTACAGCTTTGATAGTCATGTGATATTAAGAATCCAAGTCGGACCTGCTCAGCATGTAACTCTACCAGGTTGGTACTCATCACGCGAATATCGAAGATCTGAACCATATTGATCTGATAAGGGTTCCTATCATGGTAGTCTTGGATCCATCCAAGATCCATCTGACGTTGGAGGACCTCTTGTATGAAAGAGCATCCCTGTTTGTTTACCGAGCAAGTCAGACAAGAACTGTAATCGTGTCGCGGCAGATTATGATACTGGCTTTGCCTTGAGTGCATTGCCACCAAGCTGACATTCATCGCACGAATGTCGTGGTTTTGAATGACATTAGAATTCGTAGAGACCATGTTAACTCCACGCACTCGGTGCTCTTGGATCCATCTGAGATCCATTGTTCCTGCAGAGCTGCTTGCACCACTGAACATCCTTGATTGTTTTTAGAGCAGATATCACATTGATGATAGTTATGAGGTAGCACATGGCCATATCCACTCTGTCTACAATGCATCTTGACCAAATTGGTTTTCAATAAGAGTACATCGTGAATTTGATAGACATCGTTAGTCTCTCCTTCTATCAAATTGATGCAGCCCTCTCATGTTGAGGCAGCGGGTTCGTGAGAACATTCGGATTCGTATCCTTGAAGGATAAGACCCCGCTCCTAACAAGCTTTTGTACGTCGGACTTGAAATTGAGGCAAGTCTCAATGTTATGCCCTGGCCCCCCTTGGTGGTAAGGGCAAGTTTGATCCACCTTAAACCAAAAAGGCGGATTTTCCGGAACTGAAAGGGGAGACTTAGTCTGAATGTGCCCCTTAGCCAGTAGTAATGGAAACAGTTCTGCATACGTCACGGGTATAGGATCAAATCCTGGCGGCCGCGTTGTACGGTTGTTGTTATATGGAGGACGAGCCTACTGAAGAGGCTGTTGTGTCCTTTGTTGGTCAGGTTGGCTCTGCGCAACCTGAGGTTGATACATAGGAATAGGCGCAGGGCTGATAGCAGGAGTCACAGCTGCTACCGGCTGATAACGTCGCCTTTGCTTTCCGAGAGAGATATTCCCAATATCTTGCTCTTTTTTCTTAGGGAGAGCACTACCGTATTTTTTAGTACCGCTCGTCGATCCAGTGTCTTTTACCAAACGTCCTTCTCGGACCGCTTCCTCAAGACGTACACCCATGCCGACCATTTCGGTGAAAACACTGGGCGCACTGGCAACCATTCGGCTGTAGTAAAATAAGCTCAAGGTCTTTAAGAAGATCTTTGTCATCTCTTTTTCCTCAAGAGGTGGACAAATTTGAGCGGCAATTTCACGCCATCTCTGAGCATACTCCTTAAAGGTTTCCTTGTCCTTTTGTGACATTGATCTGAGTTGATCTCTGTCGGGTGCCATGTCCAAATTGTACTTGTATTGTTGGACGAAGGTAGTACCAAGATCTCTGAATGTACTGATCGTAGTACGGTTTAAACCCATGTACCATTTGAGTGCGGCACCGGTTAAAATATCCTGGAAGTAGTGAATCAGCAGGTCCTGATTCTCTGTCTGAGCTGACATCTGCCGAGCGTACATCACCAGATGGCTCTGAGGGAAAGAGTTACCCTTGTATTTTTCAAAGTCGGGCACTTGGAACTTGTGCGGAACTTTCACATTTGGGACCAAGCAGAGGTCTGCGGCGTCCTTTCCAAATAGATCCTGACCGCGAATGGCTTGCAGTTCCTTCTGCATTTCCAAGAACTGTTCCTGGAATTCCTCTATTCTGTCAAACATAGTTTCCTTCTTACCAGAAGGTGTCTGTGGAATCTGTCCTTCTGGGACACTGTGCACCACAGGGGGTGGTACCGTGACTACGGCAGTAAGCCTTGGCGCCTCCCGAAGTTTGTAACCTTCAGGAGTCTTGAGTATGCCCCTGGAATCTTCGCTTTCCTGAAGTTTGTAACCTTCAGGCCCAGCGGCTTCTGTTGCGATTCCCTGATCTTCAGTGATCGGCGGAACATATCCTTCCGGGATATAGTTAACAGGCATGCCCCAAGGACGATCTTTCGGTATCTGATACCTAGGATCATACTTCTCCACTATGGGCATTGAGGTGATCTCTGAGATCACAGTCCTTTGTAGCTGAGCTTCTGCCATGGCTTGCATGTCGTTACGAAGCTTTCTCATATCCTCTCTCAGAGCATCGAGCTCTTCTCTCAACTCTCTGTTCTCTTCCTCAAGATCATCCATCTTTTTCTGACGATTGGCCCAAGTATTATACGAATGAGACAGTTTGACTCTAGAATCGAGACACAAACGTGAGATTCGTAGGGAAGAAGAATACGCGATGTGAAAATGATGAATGCAATGATTATATTAATTTTTTTTTTTGTTTAATCAAAATAAACTTCGAAAATTAGATTGCAAATATCAAACAGTGGGGAAACCCCTTTTTATTGAATTCCAAAGGATTACAGAAATGGAAATACAGTAGATTACAAAGTGCAGAAACAGAAACCTTAAACTAATGGGTCCTGGTACTTCCTCTTCTTTGACCGGGGCGCCTGGGCCGTTGTCGAGTTGTTATTCCTTTGCCAGGTGAAAGGAGCGAGCAAGTTCCTTTGGTCATCTTGATTCTCTACAGCATGTTGCTCCAAAATTTCAATCAGAGCATCTTTCTTTCTCAGTAGTTGCTGTATTTGGATACACTCTACGTCGAGGGTACGGTACTTGTTCTTCCAAGACCTTCTTTCCTTTTGAACTTTGTTGAGAGTAACCTGAAGCTTTTCAGTTTCCGTCATGAAGTACATGACAGATTCCCTCGGCGGAAGAATTCCGTAACGAGGATAAGGCATCTTTAGCTTGAGAGCTCTAGTTTGTACCCAATGGAGATAAGGCTCCACCGAGACACAGTTTGGTTTTCCTAGAGACTTCCGTCTTTTCTTATGAACATGCTTCCAAGCGTGCACTATTTCCATCTTTAGTGCTCTGTCGTTTTCTCCTTCTTTGAAGAAAAGACCTTCCAGATGAACACCCAGTGGGATGTGTCTCATCGGGTATCCAAATTGACGAAGAACCAATATCGGATGGTAGTTGATTCCTCCTTTAGTTCCTATGAGGGGTATGTTGGGGAAGTTTCCACAATGGTCAATGATTCTGATTCCCTCATAAATCCTATTACACCAATCTATATTAGAGTTGGTGAGAGACATGATCTTCTGCGACCAACGTAAGACACTCTTGCAATCCCAAAAAGCAGCAGACTTGGGCAAGTGGGATATAAACCATTTGTAGAGCAAAGGTACACAACATGTGATCTCCCCTTCGCTGTACAAATTTCCCAAGTGTACAGAATGATACGCATCTGCGAGCAAAGTCGGCACAGGGTTTCCAATGAGAAAAACCATAATAGCGTTGATATCGACGAAGTTATTGATGTTGGGAAACAAAAATAACCCGTAGGTGAGCAAGACAAAGATGCTTTCAAAAGCAGTCCCGTTCCCTATACTAGCGAAGTATAGAGCCTTTTTTGTCAAGAACTGGGCTCGCAAACCTTGGATGCCACCCTTAGTGGTCATGTGAGTCCTGACCTCAGACTCGTCCAAATGAATTACTATTGCAATAGTCTGATTCTTTGGAATTTCTTCCAGTCCAGAAAATGGAGCTCGATCAGTGATATGTAAATCAGTCAGATGAGAATACTCCTCCAGCGTTGGTGATAGCTGGTAATCCGGGAATGTGAAACATTGATAAACCGGATCGTAGAATTGAATGAGCGCGTCCATGATCCCCTTAATCACATGGACTCTTGACAGTGGTAGAAAACCACCGTGCTTGGCTCTGAAAGCCTCTGGGTTAACGATCATCCTCGCTAACTTTCTCAAATCCTCTAGCTTTGGAACCTTGAAGATATACTGGTGAGTTCTCCTTCTACCGAAATCCATTAATGCAATTTTTTTCTCTGATATTTGCAATCACAGTCTTAGTTTAATTTGAAAAATAGAGAGACTAGAAGAGAAGTTTTTTGAATGTTTTAATGTTTTATTAAATGAATACATGAATGCAGCACACAAAAACATAGAAAAAACATGGGGTCAAAGGGTCGTTGTCATGAAGTCAAGGCTCTACCCATCCCCAAAGGTTTATACTAGGGTGATTTTTTGTACCTGTACTCATTATCATCAGCTCCTCCCAGGAAAGCAAAACAACAAGCGGATCGCCAGCGAGTTGTAGAGCAATCTTAGAGTAAGTGCCATTCACCGAGAATAGATCACCAGCCTCAAATGAGGGTAGTATCGCGTAACAACTATTTCCGATAGTTTCCGCACTACGAAATGGTTTGGCTCCTCAGCTTCTCAGACTTAACAACCGGCCCATTGGCTAGAAGAGTGAATGGGTTGCGTTGGTCAGCCTCCACTGAGGTTGATGGTCGACCCCGTCGCCATCACTTATCTTAAGTGTATACTCATTCTCACCACATGCAGCATCACACGCATTCCCATTAGCAGAAAAATAAACATGTATAGCAATTAGGAAAAGCAGTATATATATTTGTCCTAAACATATTAGACCTTTAAAGCTAAGAATCCTAAGTTCCTGACAGAAATTGGGTCCCCCGGCGGAAGCCTTAATCTGTGGTATGCACACAAGTGAAGAGAAGGAAGAAAGAAAACAGAGACGAACAGGGCCCCACGGTGGGCGCCACTTTTCTGTAGCGAGTGATTTTGGACGCGGTTCTTAAGCACTGGTCGCTCTCTGCGGTTTGAGCTTTGACTACAGGTCGATTCATTTTTTATCCTATTGTGAGCTGAATAAGGAAGGGAAATAGATGTCTCCAATTAACCCTGCTTGCATACTGAGTTTAAACAGCGGTCTGTTAGGTTACGGATGCTATCAATGTGGGGGGGCCTTTGTACTGGTTATTTGTATTTTCGCCAATACGGTTTTCTTTCTTTTTACCTGGGCAGAAGGTTTCTGGTGGGGAACAAGGATTAGGATGTTAGGACTGATGCTTTTGAATTACCGCTTTTCATTGATGGAGATATGGGATTTGGGTTTTTTGTTGATTGTGCTCGCTAAGATCTTTTCTTTCGATTTTATGCCTACGTATTCCCGTTTACCGAAACAGGGAAATCAGAGCGTTCGTAGTTCCTCCTATTCTATGGGAGGAAATGGGTGTTTTGGTGTCTTGTTCAAAGCCCAAGACGTGAAGCGAAAGGTGATTTGTATCTTGTTCAAAGCCCAAGATGTGAAGCTGAAAAACCTCGACTTTAGAGAGAATTTGTCATCTCTAAAGAGGGGAGAAGGAGAATTACTTTAACTGGGATACGCGGATCCGAGCAATGCCATAATTTCCGAAGAAAGGGTTTTAACCTGAAGGAGAAGACTTTAACTCAGTGTAGAGCAATGCTATCTTTCCTTAGGAATTTATCATGCTAAAAGAGGGACAGTGGCATGGATGTAGATGATCCAGAGGCTTGCCGCTTACAGCGATTAGATGAAGGGAAAGGAGTTGTTGATGTTTGTGTACTGTGAACGAGGCACAGTTTTGATGCTAAAAGGTTAATTGGATCAACCAGTGGTTTTCTGATACAAAGCCTAAGAGGAGGCTAGTTTCCGCTAGGAAAATCATTATACAAAGCCTAAGAGGAGGCTATTTTGTGTCCCGTACAAAGTCCGAGAGAGAGGCT
Organism: Lathyrus tuberosus; assembly: GCA_022829125.1. NCBI lineage: Eukaryota > Viridiplantae > Streptophyta > Magnoliopsida > Fabales > Fabaceae > Lathyrus > Lathyrus tuberosus. Next base: position 6,878,302 of record JALAZF010000163.1, read on the forward strand.
AAAAGTTTTTGACCCGACGATAGAGTCTTTGTGTCTCGTACGAAGCCCGAGATGGAGGCTATTGTTTGTTTGACTCAACGAGGGAGTCTTATGTGTCTCGTACGAAGCCCGAGAGAGAGGCTAAAATGTTGTTTGACTCCGCTGGGGAGAATAATTATACAAAGCCCAAGAGAAGGCTAAGGTTACTGTGTCAGTTAAGTGACAGGTCCAGTATACTGATTTTGAAAGAGAAAATCAGTTCTTATATGAGCATCACTGTACTCATGGGTTAGATCTGAGGATCGGGGTTGTTTCCTTTTCTTTGAGGAAACGGGAAATCCAAAGGGTATTGAGACTGTCCGAGTCTGCGGGTTTCCTTCCTATTTAACGAAGGGGTCACTTGAGAATGTCTTTGAGACTCAAGGAAATTAGACTGTCCATGTCTAGAGTTTTATCTTTTGTACTATGTTTTAAGAAACAGTAGTAGACTCTATGAAAGGACTGTTCTATGAGGATGACTAGGTTCTGTTCCTATACCTCTAGGAGGTCGTCGGGACAATTTGTACGAAGCCCAAGAGGAGGCTGGAAACTCTTAAGAAGCCGACGGGTCCTTGTACGAATCCCAAGAGGAGGCTATCATTCCAAGAGGAAGAGATCATTATACGAAGCCTAAGAGGAGGCTGTGAATACTTCTAAGAAGCCGTAGGGTCCTTGTACGAAGCCCAAGAGGAGGCGGGGTTGCTTTTAGGAAGCCTGGAGGTCCTTGAACAATGCCCAAGAGGAGGCCGATGCTTTTAAGAAGCCCGTGGGTCTATCATCTCCTTTCCATTAGGAGAGATAACTCTTTTAAAGATAAAAACCACTGGTAAACGTGCGAGGTTTACTATCCAGCGACTTTTAGCTTTTAAAGAGGGTTCCTTAGTTAAGGTCCAAGATTATGACCGTAGTGGGTACCCAAACCCCGAGACATTCAAGGCAAGCTATCCACAAGGAATAGATCAAGTCAGGAAAGTTTGAGAATTTGGAAGAAACTCAAAGATGCCATTCACGGAGAATACATTCATCTTGGGGAGTAGAGCTTCTTGACGATTCCTAAGGAGGACAGCCGAAGAGAAGACTGTATCTGGTGTTCCTATTGGGGATCTAGGCGTCTATTTCTACGAATAAATGAAACGGCTTTACCTAGTGCTAGACGTAGTTGCCGGGGAAACTCGAAATATCTATACTATTATTACACAGTAGATATGAGTTTATGAAAGGAGACTTACAGTGAGCAGCCCCACAATACAGTTTATAATATGAAAGCAGTAAACGAAAGCGATAACCACTTACTCGGTTGTAGTGCTTCCATGTTGTTTGGTTAGTTGTTCAACAAAGAAAGAATGAAAACAACAGTATATTCAAAATCAAAGGAGAAAGTGCTTTGAAAAAGAAAGATTTGGGGCTTACAGCTCAAGGAGAGGCCCAGGGTTTTATCAGTGAACGCACTGTTTGACTTTGTACAGCAGGACTTATACAAGTGACTGGGGCCCAAAATGGTTTTCTGTACAAAGGGATGGGTCTTACACTCTCTCAAGAGGCCCAAAAAGTTTAGAGGAAAAAGAGTGGGGCCTATAACACGGGGTAGGCCCAAATGATTTTTCGTTTAAAAATGGCGATCGCGCCGAGGTTTTCTTTTAACGCAGAGGGACTTATACAATAAGTGAGGCCCAAGATGTTTGGTTAAAAGGGGGATTGGGTCTTACACTCTAATAGAGGCCCAAAGTGTTTTGAATGGGTCTTATAGCTCAAGGAGAGGCCCAGATGATTTTATTTTTAAACAGGCGACGATCGCGCCGTTTACTTGTACAGAGGGACTTATACAATGAGTGAGGCCCAAAAAGTTTTTGTACAAGGGGGGATGGGTCTTACACTCTCTCAAGAGGCCCAAAAAGTTTAGAAAATGATTTATGAGGGTTGAATTAATCCAAAACCCTAATTTGTTTTCAAAATGTATTTAATTGAATAAAAATTCAATTAAAATGATCAAAAATTGTTTAACACATGGAAAACAAATTGTGATCTTGGATTAATGCCTCAAAAATTAAGTATTGACCTACAAAATAATTAGAAAGCATTAAAAGTTGCAAAATCAATGTAGAAAAAATATTTAAAATGCCAAAAACAATCAAAATATTAATTCTTTACAAAAATATCAATTATATGAAATAAATAATATTTTTGGGATTTTTTGGGAAAATAAAATATTTTAACATTTTTGTGAATTATTAAAAAAAGAATCAACTCAAAATCATTAAAACTCAGAGAGAAATTAATTTTTGAATCAATTAAACAAAATCACAAAATTCAAATATTTGAATTTCTAAAAATGGCGCCAAGAACAAGCTGAAGAACACGCGCGTGTTCTTGGTTTCTCAGATTTGCATTTTCTATCCAATCTCACTGAATACGTAATCATATCATGCAATCCACATATCATTATGCTCGTCTCAACCTCACGATCATGTTTATGTCCATTAATTTCATTTAAATTAAACATACAACAAGAAATCACGAAGAGACCTCAAGAACCCTAATTTCTGCATGAAGGCTAGGATTTTTGATACACGATTCAAACAATGCAATTAATTGAGGGAAAACATTCCATGCATGATTATGAACATATGGCCAAATTATTGTGCGAGGAAATATGCATAGATTGAGAGATGACCAAGCATGTGCTTACCTCTAGGCCGTGACAGCAAGTGCAATGTGATTTTTGATTTGGAGGTGTTACAGATGAGTTGTGATGATCTGAACAGCTTCCCTACACCCTATGGATTGTGTTTGGATGGTTGGACTTGATTGAAATTAGCTGGATCATTTTGTGATACCTCAGCTGCACTTTGGTTAAAACCTTGAGCAACCAGCTGGTGATTTTGTGAAATTGGTGTTTCAGAAGTAATCTAAGTGTTTGATCAGCTCATATGTGATGTATGTGAGGTGTGTGAGTGATTGGTTTGATTGGAATTGCTCTCAAACTCAAAACCCGATAGTGACTTGACTTAGAAGGCAAAATTGGAGTGAAAGAAGAGATTTTGAGGAAAGCATCTGTTAGATGGCTTTGGTGTACTCAAACTGACCACAATTGAGCTCTATTTATAGTAGAGCAAGTTTGTTTTAGGATCCACAGTGAATGGCAACTGCAGCAGGTGTTTCCTCAATGTTGGCCAATGGAAATGCAAGTCTCCTCTAGCCATTGACTAGAGGTTAGGGCACAGAGCTATGGTCCCCTTGGTCTTGGATAAGTCTTGACTAATTTCAGATGAGAATGGCTCAGTCCATGCCACCTTGATGGTTCCATTGAATGCCTCATTCCAAATTTGAAGTCTTGTCCCTATTTTGGCCATTCTAGGTTCAACATGCTATTTCTTATTCCATGGACTTTGGAGGCTTGGCTCAGTGATTGTCCCCTTTAGATTCAATCCTCTGAGGTGTCCAAGTGGATAGGAGCAATTGAATTTGGCTGATTTTGGTAAATCGACCAAAGTTGCAAATTCTGCCTTGCCTTGACAGATTTCAGCAAGGCAACTTGCCAATGTCATATCTCATGGTGTAAGTTGAATTTGGCAATGTTCTTGGCCATTTTGGAAAGCTCTTACATGATAAAACAACTGTTTGAACAAGTTTGGTTTTGATCTCTTTTGATTCCAAGTGAAAAATCCCCCTACATTTGGCAAAAAGTGAGGCAAAATCTGACTTAGTGAAAATTTCACTAAGTGTTGGAAAAAGTGACATTTTCACTTTTCAGCCACTTTGATCACTCCATAACTCAAAATCCTTAATGAATTGGAATGACTTGTAGTTGAAGTTTTTGTAGATGATAATGAGGGCTACAAATCCATCTTTGGATGAGAAAAAATGGCCTTGTGGTTTAGGAGTTATGGTCCTCCAAAGTTGGTACCCTTGCCACTTTATTTTTAACTTAGAAAAATTTCTAAGTTTTTATGGTTACCCCTTTTACAAGTTATCTCACTTTTCTTGATTTTTCTTGATGAATGATGATTCAAATCATACATTAACATCATTTTAGGGTTAAAAATCCATTTTGGTGAAAAATCTCAAAAAGTCAAAGTTGACTTTTGTGCACAGTTGACTTTTTATCAAATGAATTCCAAACTGTGCAATTCTTCAGGAAATCATGTCCTTGACCTAAATCAAACATGATGGACATGTTCCATGGGTGTCATAGGGTATATTCAATCATGTATTAGGGTTTGGGAGCATGTCCAGGTCAAAAGTCAAAGTTACAGTTGACTTTTCCCTTAAAACCCTAATTGTGGTGCAAATGGAATTGAGACTTGTTGCTCAAGCTTCTTGGATTAATCCATTGTTCCAAATGGATCAATATGGTATATTAGAGACCCTCAAATCCTCTCTTGAGGTCTTGGCTCATGATTTGTCCCAAAAGTCAACTTAGGGGTGAATTAGGTCAAGAAACCCTAATTCCTGATTTTTGATGTATGCATCCCCTGAGGCAAAATTGACTTGATGCATGGGTTCATGAGGTTCCATGAAGTATATTAGGTTATGTTTTGGATCAATGGCTTGTGCCCAGATGAAATTTTTCATCTGGAGGCCCTGGGTGATCAAAACCCTAATTTGGTGACACTGTCGATCTGGAGACTTGATCCACCTAGAAGGGAGCAGCTTTGTGCTTAATCCTTGAAGTAAGAGTCCTTTTGATCCTTTGAGGATGTTTGGGAGATTAGACAAGTTGAAAATCAAGTCATTTCTTGATTGAGCCTTTGTCTAAAGCTCAGAGAGGGCTTGAAACCCTAATTTTGATTGTAGTGGATGCTCACCCATCTTTGGGGAGACTGATGAAGCATAAAGGTACATTCATATTGTGGTGATGATTTGCACAATGATGGGAAACTTTAGTGGTCAAAATTTGGGGTATTACACTCCCTTAAAGGTCAATACCTCATCGTCGATCATCTCTTGAACCTTTTCCTAAAAATCCGTGCACTCCTCAATCGGATGCCCCATTACTCCATCATGAAACTCACAACTAGTATTTGGATTGAACCAAGGAGGACGAGATTTCATGGCTCCGGTCTTTCTGGGTGTCATTACCGAGTTTCGGGAAAAATAAGACCACAATTAGCTGTAGGTCATTGGGATTGGATCAAGCTGATGAGTCTCTCCTTTTGGATTATTCAGAGGTCTATGTTGATTATGGCACTGAGGAGAATCTTGAAGCGCATCAACTTCAACATTTTCTTCACTGGCTTGGCCATTCAAACCATCTTGGATTCTTCCACTTTTGAATTCATTTTCAATGTTTACTCTGACTTCCACAATTTTGGAGAAATCTAGAGGTACAACGCCTACCATCCTGTCATAATAGGAGTCTGACAACGTTCTTAGAAACATTTTTGACAATTCCTTCTCTAAGAGTGGTGGATGAACTTAGGCTACCAATTCTTTCCACCTTTGTGCATACTCTCTGAAGGATTCACTGTCCTTCTGACTCATACACATTAATTGATCGCTGTCTGGAGCCATGTCCAAATTGTAATTATACTGTTTCACAAAAGCGTGAGCTAGGTCTTCCCAAGACTGAATTTGGTTCCTTTCTAGCTTCATATACCACATCAAAGATCCTCCATATAAACTTTCTTGAAAGCAGTAAATCATCAGCAGATCGTTGTTGATATGAGTGGTCATCTTTCGACAGAACATCATCAAATGGTTCCTTGGACAGCTAACTCCCTTGTATATTTCAAAGACAGGCATTTTGAACTTCGGAGGAATAACCACATCCGGAACCAGACACAAGTCATGAGCCTTAAAACTAGATGCATTGGGTCTTGTCAACATTTTCAATTCCTCACTAAGATCACGAAGTCCTTCTTTCATTTCCATAACTTTAAGATCAATCATCTCTGTCACAGGGTGGACCTTCTGAGGATTTGGCATATACTTAAAAAATCGAGAATCTTTTCAACAACTTGACCAACCAGATCATTTTGCACAGGTCGGGATCGAGTAGGAACATCCTCTTGTGGAACATCGTCGTCCAGAGGAGAATCATACATCAGATTGGTCATCACTGTAAAGCCTGACATAAGATCATCATCTTTTGTTCTCTCCATGTTCCTTCAGTAACTACCTCAAACTTGGTACGAATGCCAGAAAATCAGCAGACTGGTACAAGGACAGAAGGACAAATGAGTCTGTGTTTAGGGAACTGCATGTATGCAAATCTCTTATTTTAATTTATGTTTTCAGGAAATCAACCCGATTATTACAAACATGGGAAGCATCAAGTATTTGAGTATCACAACTTTTATTCAAAACTTTTGCCAAAGGGACATTTGCCTTGTCCATATTTGCAATAGTCTGAGTTGTTTTCCTTGAAAACGGTTGAGATGGTGAATGTATGGATGCATGGATGCAACAACCACAAACAAGATCACACAAAGCACACGGGTCAAGGTTCAAGGTCACGAGCATGGAGCCAAGGGTTAAGAACCTCCCACAATGGTATGTACTAAAGGTATAACACCTACCGAACAAGGTTCTAAAGAGGTTCCCATAGTCTACAACCCATCTTTCGGATATTATCGATTTCCCAATTGCTTGGTAGTCAATAATATTCTCAAGAGAGTCTCGTCTGAGTGTGGTATCGTGTAACGACTGATTCAAGTCTGCACCTGAATAGCCGCCGCACCACGTCCTAATAAGGCCAAGATGGGTTAAGGGTTCTAAAGTACTCAGCTTTGGGTCCTCGGATCAAGAAGCATAATGGGTTTGCCATTTCTGGTCTGCCATTATTGCCTCTTGGGTGGAGTGCCTCAACTGAGTCCTCGGGGAATGGCCGCCATAGTCGACAGCTCCCAAGGTTAACACCCCGAAATGCACAAGATGCGCAAATCAGAATATCTCCCAAGAAAACCTCGTATGGATGTGGATTCTATGTAAACCAAACGTACCAAGATGCTACGTAGGCCATACTACTTTCCACCCTAGTCTTAAGTGTATACTCAAGTCTGGGTATTGGGCTTATCTCACCACACCGATCACCAAGCACCCTGACAGAACAATCAATAACTAACAAATCAAACAAAAAGCGATAAATAAATCAAAGTAGGCTAAACCCACTAGGAACATTATTTTCCCCAGCAGAGTCGCCACTTTTTTGTAGCGGGGAAATTTGTGAGTGTAAGCTATTGATTAACTTAACTAAAAAATGCAAGAGTCGCCACCGCACTTTTATTTTATCCAAAAAAAAGGAAAGGAAAAAGTGCGAACAAAACTTAAAGAGTTCTAAAAAAACAAGACCAAACAGAGAATGGTTAAAGGGGTTGGTTATGCAATGGGAAGGTGTTAGCACCCAAAACGTCTATAGTACTCTATAGGAACCCTTTGAAATATCTACCGCTTTTGGCTTGAAAAGGTTTTCTTGAAAAGAGATTGGGAGAGATGAGAAGAGAAATATTTTTTAAGATTTTTGTGTTTTGAGAGACTTATCGCCTCATGCTTACGTACCCACGAAGTGCAATGTAGGATCAAAACCTCGTAGTTCATGGTACAAAGAATGCAATTTGTTTGTTTTGGTTGATTTTAAGTGTAAAGACAAGTCGTCATTTCCAATCGAATAATTCCGTTTAAATAAATGAATCATGTCTAAACTTATGAAAAATTTTTAAAGGAAAAGTGCATAAGGCATAAAAAGAGATTGATGAGTTTTTATATTTTTTATGTTTTTATGAAATGGTCAAAATATGATTAAAATTGATTGACATTTATTAAAGAAAACAAAGTTTAAAAATCACTTGACCAAAGTCAAGGTTTTATTATGAAAGCGGTTTTGAGTTTGAAAACAAGAAGGTTTTGAAAAAGAGAGGAAGTTTTAAAAATTGAAGAAGGGGTGGAGAAGAAGTGACTATCCTAATGCATAAAATAAAAGCTAGGGTAAGAAAGATCTAACCACATAGAGGAACTCCTCAAAGCATAATAAGAAAAGAATTCCATCCTCTTGAGCCAATAAGCAAGCCAAATAAAGGCTAGAATATCAAACTCCATAATGGTCTAAAGCATAAGGGAGAGAATCCTAATTCTAAGTCCATAAGTCCATAATCAAGAGTATAGGTCCTCCAATGCAAAGGATAGTGACCATAGTCCAACAATAAAGAGCACAAGTCTTTTAGTGGTTTAATCCTTTATTAATGTTTTTGATTCCAAATGGACAAAAAAAAAAAAACAAAGCACAAGATAATATGGTCCAAGTGGACAAAAGAAAAGTGACATAAACATAAACATGAATATGATATATGAGCAATAAAAATAAAGAGAGGTAGAGAGCTAGAAGGAAACATAAAAAAAGTTAGAAGTTAGTAATTAGTAGCACAAGGCCCTAGTTCCATAAGCCTTCACCGATTATTTTGTTTTGCGTTTTGAACTATAGTGATTAAACAATGTACTTAGGTCAAGGTTAATGAAGACTTGTTAGAAGATTGATAGAATCAAATCCTCTGCAACAACAAGCTTCAAAGATTTTGAACCTAATACAAAAGATTAACCAACATAGGGTTGATGCGACCAATCAAGGTCCGGACCACGAAAGTTCAAATTTCGAATTGGATAAAGAGGGACAAATGTTGCGCTATGTTAAGCAATCGCCGAGTAATTTACGGAGTAATTACCCTACAATGAGGCTGGTCAATAGATCTTTGTGCTAATGCATGCTAGATGAACGATATGTAAATCGTCATCCGAAAGCAATACTGCACGTAAAGAAAATAGGTAACGATCTCGTCTTGACCAAGAATTCAACAAAGAAATTCTAAGATCCATAAGACTTTCATCGATCAAAATGAAAAAAAGAAGAAAAAAGAGGTCAAGATGAAAAGAAACATCAATAATTTGAATCTCAAATCGATTAAATCACCATCAATATCAATCACCTCTCTTGGTGGATAAAATCGACACCTAAAGTCCATTGATATTGATGAGATCTTATCAAGATTCAAGATGCAAAACAAATTGTAAATAAAAAAATATTAAGAAGAAAATTAGAAAAGAAAAACAATGAATTAGAAAATTATAAGAAAATTATATAAAAAAAGAAATCAGGGAGGGTGCGTGGAAAAATTAGGAGATGGTGGTGATGTGAAACAGGTCCACACGGCCCAAATTATTTTTAGAATAAAATAAAATAAAATAAAAAATAGAAGAATTAAATGATGCATTAAAAGGAAAAGAAGAATCAGAAATGAATTTCATCATCTTCTTCGTGTAACTTCAACAGCATTACTATTCATCGTCGTAGCTAGCACTCTCAAATCTTCTCAAATCGGAGCGTCGGAATACGAAAATGTGACAGAAAGAATCGAAATCATGAGCTGAATGCAATGGTACTTTCGATTTCAAGAATCATCCGCACGTAAAATCGAATCGAAGAACACGGAATCGGTCCAATACCTTCAAAAACAGGTTCGAAAGCTTCTAATCTTCTTCCTCTCTTCTTCTTGTGCATTGAGAACTTGGTGTTGTTATAGATTTGAACCAAAATTTAATTACGGTTCGTTGTTGTGATGTTGTTCGTGTGATTATCGGAATTGTAAGAAAGCTAAAGGTTGAAGAAAGATTGAAAGCAAGATGGGAGAAGCTTGTGGATTAAAGCTTGTGAAAATTGACCAAGGTTTGGAAATTATTCTCGTGAATTTTCAAGATGAAAATGGTTTGGATCTGAAACTTGGAGTTTATTGTTTTTGAAGCTTGATTGAAATTTTTGAAGGGGTTTTGTGGCTGTTCAAGCTTGAAAAAATTGTGGAGAGTGGTGCTCAATTTATAGGAGAAGAGGGAATGAATTTGAGGTGAGTTTTTGAAATGAATTTCTGTGCGTTTGAATTGAATCCGTGTCAAATTATTCGTTGCCGTTTTTGCACTTTTCGTCGCGTTTTGAATTGTGGTTTAGATGTGTCGTTTTGAGCACATATTTTGATTGTTTCTTCAAGTTGTTTGGGACTGCTGCGATGCCGTTTTGATGCATTACGCAGCAGCTGATGCTTTGACGGCTTTACGTGGCTTGGTAGCAGCTAGGAAGCTTGGCACGACTCGTCTTTCAAGAAGGAATATGCAGCTTGGAGTGTGGTTGGAATTGAGTTTGTGAATAGCTTGGTGCAACTTGTAGTAGGAATGTTTCAACGGCTTGTGAAGAGTTTTGGCAAAGTGCAGCATTTCACTTTATGATGAATGAAAGGTGGGCCGTGTGAACTTTGATGAGCTATATTTTTTTAAGTCATTTTTTTATTATTATTTCAAAATGAGTTTTGTATAGTTTTTTTTGGTAGCAGCATGTGCCTAGAATTAATATGGATAAAAATTGGAAATGGATAGGTAATTGGAAATATGGATATCAAAATGAAGTAAAAAAATGGCTATTGAAAATATGGATTTTATGGATAATTGGATAGTAAATGGATAAAAATGGAATTTGGATTTAGAAAGGTAATATGGAATATTGGGTTGAAATTGGATAAAAATGGAGAATGGATTATGGAGAATTTAAATGGATATGAAATAAAAATTGTAAAATTGGTTAGAGAAATGGATAGGATTGGAACATGGATATGATATTTGGACATGAAAAATGGATATGAATATTGGTAAGTGGAGGAAAATAAAATTGGGTAGAAATTGAATTCAAATAAAAAATGGTAATTGGAATGAAACTTAACAATTTAAATGGATTATGGATGGAAATGGACTAGAAAAAGAAAATATAATCATGGATAGGAACGAGAATGGTTTATGAGAATGAAGTCAAAAATGGATATGAAATCTTGATTTTAGCCCAAAACCAATCACAAGCCTCTGATAAAATTGCCACACAGCTACCACTGAGCAAACCGCAACTGAAACAACGGTCATTTGAATGTGTCATCCTCTGAATCTCTGATCAAATGAATCCTGAATCACTTGGAATTTGATCGAATCAATCTCTAGGAAAATAAATCCACAGATGAACCATATTTGAACTGGTGAACTCAGATGAACATGATGGATATCACCACATAACAACTTGACAGTCACTGTTTGAGAAATAGCCCACTGAAACAGATAACTTTCTCTTGAAGCAATCTCTTGATGGTTTGACCAAGATGAGGTCAAACTCCATCTAATCTTGACTTGAATGATTAACCACATTTTATTTGAAGCCAACGCCATTGACTTTGATAACCCTGTAAAACCCTAAACACACGGAGAAAGAAAACAGGAAAACTGCAACATATTTTTTGGTATTTTGGTTAGATGTTAGTAAACATAAACAAACATAAAGCAAATAATAAAAACACAAGGATACTGGTGATCTTGTTTGTGGTATAAGATGCAAATGACATATGGGATCTTAGGGGGTAAAAATTAGGGTATTACAGACACCTTTAGAACATCACTCTTCACCATTGAAGATGATATTTTCGCTTTCCCGAATTAAGCAAAATCCCCAGAGAAAGCCTCTCCACTAAAAGACTCTCGGCAATACGACGGTTTCTCCCCGAAAGGTTTGTTGTTAACGAAGTCATCAGCACCTCAAAATTGGATTACATCACATGGCATTTCTCCGAAAAAGTCTTAAAGAAAAGTATGATGTAATATCCCCAAGCAAAATGCAGTCTCTCAAGCGACTCGTTTTTCCCCAGTAGGGTCGACAAATGGCATCTCCAACAGAGAAGTTTGCACGCCTCTACAGCTCAGACAAATGGGTTTCCCCAACAAGTCTGAAAACAAATCTTTTTCCATCAAATGGCATCTCCCCAGTAAAACTCGGTGAGAAGTTTGATGAAAACCGCTACAAATAACATCCCTTGTCAAGAAAGAAACTCGACAAGAAGAAACTAAGACCAGTTCCGTGGCTAAAAACCAGGATCGAGGGGAAGTTTATTTCAAAAGAAATTGAGACCAGTTCCGTGACTGAAGACCAGGATCGAGAGGAAGTTTATTTCAAAAGAAAATGAGACCAGTTCCGTGGCTGAAGACTAGGATCGAGTGGATGTTTATTTTATAAGAAGCTGAGACCAGTTCCGTGGCTAAAGACCAGGATTGAGGGGAAGTTTTACCCTTTTCTAAGTAACATTGCTTAGCAAAAGAATATGGATGAGCAAACTGCTATTCATAACCACATTCAAAATTTCGGATATTCCGATATTTAATCCTCTTGCACCCTGAATGTTCGAATATCTTTGCCATTCATACCTTCAGGTCATAGAAGATGAAATAGGGGCATTTGTCATACCCCAAATTTTGACCACCAAGTTTTCCCATCATTGTGAAAATCATTACCACAATATGGATGTGCCATCATACCTCATCAATGTCCTCAAGAATTGTTGAGTATTCGCTACAACCTAGAATTAGGGTTTTAAGCCCTCTCAGAGCACTTAGACAAAAGATCAATCAAGAAATGACATGATCTTCAACTTGTCTAGCCTCTTAAGTGTAACGCCCCAGTTTTGTCAGTTTTTATTTAATCGAGTCGTTTGATTATTTTATTATTATTTTATTTTATTTTAGACTTTTATTTGGAAATATGTTATTTTTCAATGTTGTTGTATTTTATCGGGTTTTGGGAACGTTTGCGAGATATTTGAGTGTGGGGGTATTTTGGTCATTTCATGATATTTTTCATTAAGTAGAAAAATAGAAAATAGAAAGAGAGAAAAATAGAGAGAAAGAAAAAGAGAAGAAGGAAAAAGGGAAGAAAAGAGGAGAAGAGAAGAAAAGTGAGAAAATCTTGGAAACTCAAAGAAAACAACTTCTAGAATCGATTTAATCGGGAAAGGGTGTGAAACTCAATTATTATATGCTTGTGTATGATTATGCATGTGTGTTTGTGATTGTTATTGGATTGGAATGATAAATATAGTAAAAATCATAATGTTTAGAAATTGGTAGGAATTGATTTCAAATGTGTTTAAACTTATATTGTTGTGTTCTTTGTTGTTTATACATGTTGGGTATGTATTGTTATACCTCAAATTGGTGTTTTTCTGAGTTTGGATGATGATTTGGAGGGTTTTTGGTTGAAACCCGTAGCAGCAAGTTCTGCAGAATTTTTTCTGGTTTTTCCAGGTCATACGCGTATGGGGCATATTCATACGCGTATGGGCCTCGGCAATACGCGCAACATGGGCGAGTCTTGGGCCAATACGCGTATGGATTCTCATTTTGCTCGGCCATCTGCCCATTTGTGTATGATACGCGTAACATTTTAGGGCAATACGCGTACGGTGTTGGCACTACGCGTATTGGAATTTTAACGTGAATTTTGGGAAAAATGAATCTCTGTCCATACGCGTATGGCATGGCGAGGAATCAGGGCAATACGCGTATGGCTCAGGGCAATACGCGTATGGCCAGGAGAATGGTAAAATGGGACTTTTCAAAATATCGTTTTCGTTTTTCTTTCGTAACTTGGGTTCCATTTATCTGATTTTTACATTCTTGGTATCGTTGGAAAGCTATTGAGCGGTACTTTCTTATTATGATGATTTGAAAATTGTTAGCCGATTTAATTATGTCGGAATTTGGAATAGTGTCGGTTTGTCGACCTTTGTCGTTATAATCGTGAGTAATTGATGTGTATCATGCAAGGTGCTATTGTATGATGTAAATGCATGTGTTTTGATGGTGTGGTGGTGGTTTGTGGCCGTATGGTAATTAAATGCATTGTTTTGGGCTTAAGTGAAAAGTGTGATTTTGTTGATTGAGGTGAATGCATATATGTGTGTATTTGAATGTCATGAGTCCTTATATGCCAAGCATCATGATATGCATTGTTGTGATGTCCTGAGTGACGGTTTGGATTCCAGAGGGAATCTGCTATAACATCGTGAGCCTTAAAAATAAGAGGTATGAATAGCCTTAAAAATAAGAGGACCAAAAGCGATGGTTATAAACGATCGTGTGCCCATGTGGGGTGTGAGCGATCGGGTCGTGTGCCCGTGTGGGGTGTGAGCGATCCATAAACATCGTTTGCCCGTGTGGGGTGTGAGCGACGGGGAACATCGTATGCCCGACGGGGAGTTACAGTGATGTAACGAGCGATGATTCCAGCAGAGTTCCTGAGTGAACTAGTGATGAGAAACATTGGAAGTCGGTACCGCATGTGCATATGCATAAGAGTCATTGTGTCGGTCTCTTGCATTTGCATAAATCATTATGGTTTGTTTATGTGTGGAATTGTGGATAAATTGATATATGGATATGTGTTGGTGATGGAAATATGAATTATACATTGTGTTGTATTGTGTTTGAATTATGGTGTGAGTTGTGGTGAGAACTGTATAAATGTGTATTTTTGGTGTTATATGTAATTGTATGCAATGATATTATGATTGTTTTTCTCACCCTTCTGCTGTTTTATAATGCTCTATGAGGCATTGCAGATTAGAGTTGCTGGAGGTCTTTTTGTGAAGCTTAGGACTTCATTCTTCTGTCGGTCGGCTCTGATATGTGACATCGGGTAGTTAGGGAGGCCGTTTGTGATTATTGTGTATTATGTATATATATCTTTTGACTTGTGCATGTATAACTTGATGTATGACAACTTTTCAAGTGATATATATATATATATATATATATATATATATATATATATATATATATATATATATATATGATATTCAGTTTTATATTTTCCGATTTTATTCTAAAAACTGAAATGTGGGTGTAAGGAACTGAGTTCCTCTGTTGATTGCTACCCCACTGTTGCATATCTTTATGAGCATGTGTTGTATGATTTGTTTCAATATAATGTGATTCCCCCCGTCTATGCCATGATAATTTAAATATACTCTGATGAAATTTTGAATTTTCTTTTACTGCTTTATTTAATTGGGTGTATAAATTGGGGGTGTTACATTAAGTGGTATCAGAGCTAGTCCGTGTCAGTCCGTGTCAGTTGTGTCAGTCCTTGTTGGTCGTTGTGTTTGGGTGAGCTGTTTGTTTAACCATAGTTGTTGTTTTTGGAAATGAACAGAATATGGCTGGTAAGAATGATGCTGCTTTGGCTACTGCTATGCAAGCTATGGCTCGTCCTGTGCAGGGTGCGCCTAATGCTGCTGGTAATGATGAGTTCAGGAAGAGCAAACCGTCTGTCTTCAAGGGAAGATATGATCCTGATGGTGCACAGATATGGCTGAAGGAGATTGAAAGGATTTTTCGAGTGATGGATTGTGCTGAGGATCAGAAGGTGAGACTGGGTACTCACATGTTACTAGAAGAAGCTGATGATTGGTGGGTAGGTACACGTCTTGTGTTGGAAGCTGCAGAAGAGGAAGAAATTACTTGGGAAGTTTTTAGCCGGGAGTTCTTGAGGAGGTATTTTCCTGAAGAGGTGAGAGGAAAGAAGGAAATCGAGTTCTTGGAACTGAAACAAGGTAATATGTCTGTTGTTGATTATACTGCTAAGTTTGTGGAGCTTGTGCAGTTTTATCCTCATTATGCCGAAGCGACCGCGGAATTTTCTAAGTGTGTAAAGTTTGAGAACGGATTGCGTCCTGAGATAAAGCAGGTGATTGGTTATCAAAGGATTCGTAGGTTTTCTGATTTGGTGGATTATTGTAGGATTTATGAAGAGGGCAGTAAGGCTCGTTCTACTCACTATAAGAGTGTGAGCGAGGGGAAAGGGAAGCAACAGTTCCGTGGTGGTCCTTATGTAACACCAGCCGATAAGGGTAAACAAAGGGGAAATTTTGAGAAAAGGTCAAGTGGAGGAGGAATGTCTGGTCCTCTAAGATGTTATAAATGTGGTGAGTTGGGGCATCGTCAGTTTGAGTGCAGGAAAGATATGAGGAAATGTACTAATTGTGGAGGTGTAGGACATGTTGCTGCTGATTGTGCCAGAAAAAATGTGGTGAAATGTTACAACTGTGGTGAACCTGGTCATATTAGTACGAAGTGTCCGAAACCGAAGCAAGCTCCAGCTAGTGGGAAGGTATTTTCTTTGGCGGGGACTCAGACTTCAAGCGCAGATCGTCTGATCAGAGGTACTTATTTTATTAATAGTACTCCTTTAGTTACTATTATTGATACTGGAGTGACTCATTCGTTTATTTCGTCTGAGTGCGCGAAGCGTTTGAATCTTGTGTTGTCTTTGATGGATGGTAAAATGGTTATTGATACTCCATCAATGGGGTCAGTAACTACTTCTTTGGTTTGTCTAAGTTGTCCTTTGACCATTTATGGTAAAGACTTTGAGATGGATTTGGTGTGTTTACCGTTGGAGGGTTTAGATGTGGTTTTGGGAATGAATTAGTTGCAATTCAACAGGGTTCATATTGATTGTTATCATAAGTTGGTAAGGTTTCCTTCTCTTGAGGAAGACGAAGACTCGAGTTTCTTATCTACCAAAGAGTTGAAGAGACTTTTGGCAGATGAAGTTCAGTTGTTTGGGTTGTTTGCATCTTTGACTGTGGATAGTCAAGTTTCACTTGATGTATTTCCTGTTGTGTGTGAATTTCCGAAAGTGTTTCCTGAGGATATTTCAGATTTGCTGCCAGAGAGAGAGGTGGAGTTTTCTATAGATCTAGTTCCTGGCACTAGCCCTGTTTCTATGGCACCTTATCGTATGTCGGCATCTGAGTTGGTTGAGTTAAAGAAGCAGTTGAATGAGTTGTTGGAAAAGAGGTTTGTAAGACCTAGTGTTTCTCCTTGGGGTGCTCCAGTTTTATTGGTGAAAAAGAAAGATGGCAGTATGCAGTTGTGTATTGATTATCACCAGTTGAATAAGGTGACGATTAAGAATAAGTATCCTCTTCCAAGGATTGATGATCTGATGGATCAGTTGATTGATGCTTGTGTGTTCAGTAAGATTGACTTGAGGTCGGGGTATCATCAGATAAGGGTGAAAGAGGAAGATATTCAGAAGACGGCTTTTAGGACACGTTACGGTCATTATGAATATTCTGTGATGCCGTTTGGGGTTTCTAATGCGCCAGGTGTGTTTATGGAGTACATGAATCGTATTTTTCACGAGCATTTGGATCAATTTTTTGTTGTGTTTATTGATGACATTTTGATTTATTCTAAGTCTCGGGAGGAGCACGCGGAGCATTTGCGTATTGTTTTGCAGGTTTTGAAAGAAAGGAAGCTTTTTGCCAAATTGTCCAAGTGTGAATTCTGGTTGTCAGAAGTGAGTTTTCTTGGGCACGTGATTTCAGGTAATGGTATTTCTGTGGATCCATCTAAAGTAGACGCAGTTCTACAATGGGAGGCTCCGAGATCTGTTACTGAAATTTGAAGCTTTTTGGGATGAGCCGGTTATTATCGAAGGTTCATTGAAGGTTTTTCTAAGCTAGCACTTCCTTTGACCCAGTTGACTTGTAAAGGGCAAGCGTTCATTTGGGATATTCGGTGTGAGGAAAGTTTTAATGAGCTGAAGAGAAGATTGACGACAGCTCCGATTTTGATTTTACCGAATCCTAATGAACCATTTGTGGTTTATTGTGATGCTTCTTTGATTGGTCTAGGTGGTGTTCTGATGCAAGAAGGTAAGGTCGTGGCTTATGCTTCGAGGCAGTTGAGAGTGCATGAGAAGAATTATCCTACTCATGATCTTGAATTAGCGGCTGTGGTTTTTGTGTTGAAGATTTGGAGGCATTATCTCTACGGTGCAAGGTTTGAAGTCTTTAGTGATCATAAAAGTTTAAAATATTTGTTTGATCAGAAAGAGCTGAATATGAGGCAACGTAGATGGTTGGAATTCTTGAAGGACTACGACTTTGGCTTGAATTACCATCCTGGTAAAGCTAATGTGGTAGCCGATGCATTGAGTCGGAAATCTTTACATATGTCCGCTTTAATGGTTAAAGAGTGGGAACTTTTGGAATCGTTTAGAGATTTGAGTTTGGTTTGTGAGGTGACGTCGGATAGCGTGAGGCTTGGAATGCTAACGATTACAAATGATTTTCTGAGGACTGTTAGTGAGAAACAGAAGCTGGATGTGAAATTTATGGATTTGATGTTGGTTGGCGGAAAAGATGCGAATAGTGATTTTCAAGTGGATATTAATGGTGTTTTGAGGTTCCGAGGTAGAATTTGTATTCCGGATGATGCGGAGTTGAAAAAGATGATTTTGGAAGAAGGACACCGGAGTAACTTGAGTATACATCCGGGAGTGAATAAGATGTACCAAGATTTGAAGAAGATTTTCTGGTGGTCTGGATTGAAAAGAGATGTGGCTTAGTTTGTTTATGCATGTTTGACTTGTCAGAAATCGAAGGTGGAACATCTGAGGCCTTGTGGTTTGTTGCAACCGTTGGATATTCCTGAGTGGAAGTGGGATAGCATTTCCATGGATTTTGTAACGGGGTTACCGAATACTCAGCGAGGGCATAATGCTATTTGGGTGATTGTTAATAGGCTGACTAAATCGGCTCATTTTATTCCGATTGACATCAGTTTTTCTTTGGAGAGGTTAGCTGAGATCTACATCAGTGTGATTGTGAAGTTGCATGGGGTTCCATTGAGTATTGTTTCGGATCGAGATCCTAGGTTTACCTCGAGATTTTGGGAAAGTTTACAGAAGGCGTTGGGTTCTAAATTGAGATTGAGTTTGGCTTATCATCCGCAAACGGATGGTCAGACTGAGATAACGATTCAGTCTTTGGAAGATTTGTTGAGAGCGTGTGTTTTGGAACAAGGTGGTGCGTGGGATAGTTATCTTGCATTGATTGAATTCACGTATAATAACAGTTTTCATTCTAGTATTGGGATGGCACCGTTTGAAGCATTGTATGAACGAAGATGTCGAACACCGTTGTGTTGGCACGAATCTGGTGAGAGTTCAGTGGTTGGACCGGAGTTGGTGCAACAGACGACGGAGAAAGTGAAGCTTATTCGTGAGAAAATGAAGGCTTCTCAGAGCAGACAAAAGAGTTATCGTGATCGGAGACTGAAGGATCTTGAGTTTCAAGAGGGCGATCATGTATTTTTGAGAGTTACACCGGTAACGGGTGTGGGTCGTGCATTGAAATCGAAGAAACTTACTTCTCGGTTTATTGGTCCTTACCAGATATCCGCGAGAGTGGGTGTTGTGGCTTATAGGGTGGCGTTGCCGCCGAATCTGTCGAATTTGCACGATGTGTTTCATGTTTCACAGCTTCGGAAGTATGTTCTGGATCCGTCGCATGTGATTCCGATGGATGAGGTTGACGTAAGGGAGAACCTTACGGTTGAGGCGTTACCAGTTAGGATTTTGGATCGCGAGGTGAAGAGGTTGAGAGGCAAGGATATTGCACTTGTGAAAGTGGCGTGGGGAGGCGCTGCTGAGGGCAATTTGACTTGGGAGTTGGAGAGTCGGATGCGGGAGTCGTATCCAGAGTTGTTCGTCTCAGGTATATTTTCGAGGACGAAAATTTCTAAGTGGGGGAGAGTTGTAACGCCCCAGTTTTGTCAGTTTTTATTTAATCGAGTCGTTTGATTATTTTATTATTATTTTATTTTATTTTTGACTTTTATTTGGAAATATGTTATTTTTCAATGTTGTTGTATTTTATCGGGATTTGGGAACGTTTGCGAGATATTTGAGTGTGGGGGTATTTTGGTCATTTCATGATATTTTTCATTAAGTAGAAAAATAGAAAATAGAAAGAGAGAAAAATAGAGAGAAAGAAAAAGAGAAGAAGGAAAAAGGGAAGAAAAGAGGAGAAGAGAAGAAAAGTGAGAAAATCTTGGAAACTCAAAGGAAATAACTTCTAGAATCGATTTAATCGGGTAAGGGTGCGAAACTCAATTATTATATGCTTGTGTATGATTATGTATGTGTGTTTGTGATTGTTATTGGATTGGAATGACAAATATAGTAAAAATCATAATGTTTAGAAATTGGTAGGAATTGATTTCAAATGTGTTTAAACTTATATTATTGTGTTCTTTGTTGTTTATACATGTTGGGTATGTATTGTTATACCTCAAATTGGTGTTTTTCTGAGTTTGGATGATGATTTGGAGGGTTTTTTGTTGAAACCCGTAGCAGCAAGTTCTTCAGAATTTTTTCTGGTCTTTCCAGGTCATACACGTATGGGGCATGTTCATACGCGTATGGGCCTCGGCAATACGCGTAACATGGGCGAGTCTTGGGCCAATACGCGTATGGATTCTCATTTTGCTCGGCCATCTGCCCATTTGCGTATGATACGTGTAACATTTTAGGGCAATACGCGTACGGTGTTGGCACTACGCGTATTGGAATTTTAACGTGAATTTTGGGAAAAATGAGTCTCTGTCCATACGCGTATGACCTTGGGCAATACGTGTATGGCATGGCGAGGAATCACGGTAATACGCGTATGGCTCAGGGCAATACGCGTATGGCCAGGAGAATGGTAAAATGGGACTTTTCAAAATATCATTTTCGTTTTTCTTTCATAACTTGGGTTCCGTTTATCCGATTTTTACATTCTTGGTAACGTTGGAAAGCTATTGAGCGGTACTTTCTTATTATGATGATTTGGAAATTGTTAGTCGATTTAATTATGTCAGAATTTGGAATAGTGTCGGTTTGTCGACCTTTGTCGTTATAATCGTAAGTAATTGATGTGTATCATGCAAGGTGCTGTTGTATGATGTAAATGCATGTGTTTTGATGGTGTGGTGGTGGTTTGTGGCCGTATGGTAATTAAATGCATTATTTTGGGCTTAAGTGCAAAGTGTGATTTTGTTGATTGAGGTGAATGCATATATGTGTGTATTTGAATGTCATGAGTCCTTGTATGACAAACATCATGATATGCATTGTTGTGACGTCCTGAGTGACGGTTTGGATTCCAGAGGGAATCTGCTATAACATCGTGAGCCTTAAAAATAAGAGGTATGAATAGCCTTAAAAATAAGAGGACCGAAAACGATGGTTATAGACGATCGTGTGCCCATGTGGGGTGTGAGCGATCAGGTCGTGTGCCCGTGTGGGGTGTGAGCGATCCATAAACGTCGTGTGCCCGTGTGGGGTGTGAGCGACGGGGAACATCGTATGCCCAACGGGGAGTTACAGTGATGTAACGAGCGATGATTCCAACAGAGTTCCTGAGTGAACTAGTGATGAGAAACATTGGAAGTCGGTACCGCATGTGCATATGCATAAGAGTCGTTGTGTCGGTCTCTTGCATTTGCATAAATCATTATGGTTTGTTTATGTGTGGAATTGTGGATAAATTGATTTATGGATATGTGTTGGTGATGGAAATATGAATTATACATTGTGTTGTATTGTGTTTGAATTATGGTGTGAGTTGTGGTGAGAACTGTATAAATGTGTATTTTTGGTGTTATATATAATTGTATGCAATGATATTATGATTGTTTTTCTCACCCTTCTGCTGTTTTATAATGCTCTATGAGGCATTGCAGATTAGAGTTGCTGGAGGTCTTTTTGTGAAGCTTAGGACTTCATTCTTTTGTCGGTCGGCTCTGATATGTGACACTGGGTAGTTAGGGAGGCCGTTTGTGATTATTGTGTATTATGTATATATATCTTTTGACTTGTGCATGTATAACTTGATGTATGACAACTTTTCAAGTGAGATATATATATATATATATATATATATATATATATATATATATATATATATCTATATATATATATATATATATCTCTCTCTCTCTATATATATATATATATATGATATTCAGTTTTAGATTTTCCGCTTTTATTTTAAAAACTGAAATGTGGGTGTAAGGAACTGAGTTCCTCTGTTGATTGCTACCCCACTGTTGCATATCTTTATGAGCAGGTGTTGTATGATTTGTTTCAATATAATGTGATTCCCCCCGTCTATGCCATGATAATTTAAATATACTCTGATGAAATTTTGAATTTTCTTTTACTTCTTTATTTAATTGGGGGTATAGATTGGGGGTGTTACATCATGCACAAGGTTGCAACATTCTAGGTGGATCAAAGCCTCAAGATCCCCAGTATCACCAAATTAGGGTTTTGGTCGACCAAGGTCTCCAGATGAAAATTTTCATCTGGGCATGAGCCAATACCTCAAAACATGATCCAAAATTCTCCAAGGGACCTCATGGACTCAATCATCAAGTCAAAATGGCATCAGGGGAGGCATTCATAAAAAATCAGGAATTAGGGTTTCTTGACCTAATTCACCCCTAAGTTGACTTTTGGGGCAAGCCATGAACCAAGACATCAAGACATGATTTGAGGGCCATAAATACACCACATTGATCCATTTACAACAATGGATTGATCCAAGAAGCTTGATTCACAAGTTTCAATTTCATCAGGATCACAATTAGGGTTTTGAAATAAAAGTCAACTATACCTTTGACTTTGGACCAAGACATTCTCACAAATCTTGGGACATGACTCAAGACACCCTAAAACACCTATGGAATCCTTCCATAAAGAATTGGAGTTGGATGTAGTTGAAGATTTTGTAGAGTGTAGTAAGACCTACAAATCCAGCTTTGGATCACCCAAAATGGTTGCTTGGATCTCAAGTAATGGTTTATGGAAGTTGGTACCAAAACCACTTTTGTTCCATAACTTAGAAAAATTTTGGTTTCTCAAGGTTGCCCCTTTTGCAAGAAACCACACTTTTCTTGATTTTTCATGATGAATGATAATCAATGTCACACATTAACATTATTTTTGACTTAGGGGAACCATATTTGTGAAAAATTCCAAAAAGTCAAACTTGATTTTATGCACGGTTGACTTTTTATCGAATGAAATCCAAATTGTGCGATCCTTTGTGAAATCAAGTCCTTGACCTAAATCAAACCTAATGGATGGGTTCTGTAACACCCAACTAAACCTCGGGAATATTCACAATATATTTCAATTCATTTAATAAAACATCATTCACAAACATGGGTGTCACATCTTCATAAACTTCTTACCTCAACGGTCCTGCTTCGTAACACGGGTTACAGTATAATTATAACCAAACAGAGTATTTTAACATCACACTAAAACATTTAAAATCATTGTAGCGGATACTTGAGTCTTAAACTCTTTTATAAAATCAACACAAAATACCTTGAAAAGTAGTTCTAAAAACATTCAAATAGTTCAACATGCTTCATGACGATCATCTCATAAAATCCAACAAAACCAAATTATAAAGATGTTATAAAATTTTTAGAAAACACAATGACATAAAAGTATTCTTAAACGAACAACCCAAAACCTCAGTGTTACGTATCAGAGCAAGACTCCCTTCATTCCTAAGGAACGAATAAGCAAAATTCGTAGCAACTTCTACACTTCCTTCTCTAATCTTGGTTTACCTGTAAGTTACCCACATTCGAGGCAACATTTCCAAGCAGAAGGGGTGAGTAATCATAATTATTATAAAAGAGATAAGGAATAGACATAGTATAGATCACAATTAAACAATCATAAGATATTATCATATACTTCAATATAAATAACAACAACTACAAAAGCTTCATGTCAAAACGTCATACTTCTCATAACATCATAATTCCAAAACATCAAAAAGATAATTCACATAGCACAAACATCATGCAATGCCACAATCAATACAATGCAACTTCATAGACTCAATGCATGCGGTACCGAAACTTCACTGATGACTTAGTCATCTTCAATCTCCAGAGATCCCCACCAATAGGATCGGTTCCCGCTTGGAACCAGAACACATCATAGTTTGCACTTAATCCACACAATGGGATTAAGGCCATCACTGGACCATAAGTCCTACAACTTCACTGGATATCATCCTGCAACTTCACTGGACAACTAGTCCTATAATATATTATGAATGCATGATGCGTAACAAACGTAAAACACGACCACGACTAGTCAAGACGCATCATCATTCATCAAAATCATCATAATCTCTTCATATAACTCATACACATACATCATGGTTAACACATTATCATTCATTATAACAATCACCAAACAATTCATTTCCAGTCATTGTCGTATCAATTTATACCTGAAAACACCTATATTTCATTCGGCATGCAAAACCGGTTTACGATTCGAAAACTATACTCACATATATCACATAATATCATGCACATAAATCAACTAGGGATTACAGCCAATGCATCATCATATCAAATTCATCATGTTATGTTCACGTAGTAACGTACTCACACAACACACATAATCATACATTACAGTAGCAGTATTGTTATAATAGACATTTCACTAATTATACATTCACAGTTCTTATTGGTATTATGACAGACAGTCATCAACAATTCATGGAATTAATCTAGATATTTTCCAATGGTTCAAACTATATGTAAAACTGGGTTACAGTTTTGTTTTCAGGAAAATAGCCAATCAGGAAAAACAGAGTAATAAGTTCCTGGCCACTGAATTATGCCTAAAGTGGCGCACACCACATAAACTGGTGGCACTGGCCACCTAAACACACACTAATGGCGCAAGCCACATGTATGGTGGCTCTGGCCATCTAAAAATCTCCCTAGTGGCGCAAGCCACATGTTTTAGTGGCTCCTGCCACAAAAATCCCCCATAGTGGCGCAAGCCACATGCTTTAGTGGCTCCTGCCACTTAAACCTCCCATAGTGGCGCAAGCCACGTGATGTAGTGGCAGCCGCCACATCCTTAGAAACAAATGGTTGGCACTCGCCACCCTTCCTAAGGTGGATCCTATTCCCGTTCTCCAATTACCAGTTCAGACAAATCATCCAACACACAATTCTGTTATCTCTCAATCGCTACATTTCTCATCCTATTATACAATTACAGGTTCAGGACTCCCTCTACTTTCATCAAACTCATCACAATTCCTCTGATAATTATCATCGATCAAACTCATATCGCCTACCAATATCCAAAACCGAAAACAATTAAAATAATCATAATTACAAACCCCTTACCTTAGATTTATCGCCGGTTATCCAAATCTTCTTCTCGTTCATCCAATTCTTCTTCCGATTCCTCTTTCGATCTTCCGTTTTCCTCACGAAGCCTTAACCCTTGTTTCCTTTCTCTTTGCCTCCTCCCTTCAGTAACGTACAGAATGAATCTTTTTTTCCCCCGCTTACTTGTGTAACCCTCACATTTTAATTATGCTTTCCTAATAATACCCTCACTTATCCTTCACATATTACCACAATACGCTTATGGTCTCCCAATTATATATTATTCTATTTTCATAAATAATAAAATTCTAGATAATTATTCCCATTACTTAAAAATACTCGATAATTTCTCGACGCACTTAAACATTCCATAAACCAAAAATTCTTTAAAACCGTCACATAATCGTCATCAAATCATCACCAAACTCAAGTACTTCACATTGACTCATATAATTCATATATTCTCGCTAAATTAATTAAATAAATAATTAATATAGAAATCTGGATGTTACAACTCTCCCCCACTTCGAATATTTTTGTCCTCGAAAATTCACCTGGAATAAATAGAGTCGTATACGACTCCCACATCTGATCTCTACGTTCTCAAGTCCAACTTTCGCCAGTTGACCCACTTCACCACACATTCACTAAGGCAATCTCTTTACCTCGTATTTGCTTCGCTTCTCAATCATCTATTCGACATAAACCCATCAATTACCGTCCCACTTCCATTCTGGAATATTCCCAATCGTATCAACCCAAAAGCCTCTGATGTTTAACCTCCGACTTCTGACAAGTCAGACAAGCATAATCCAATCCAATAACTTATTTCCTAAAAATATTCTTCTTAGGTTCTGAAACACACGCTTTGTTCCTGCATAATAGTACACCTTTCTCATCAACTCGAGATTTCATTTCTAATTTCATGGTTAACCAACGTCATTTGATCAATCAATCTCGATTAGGGTTCCTGACCTTCTCCGATTTCCTTCCGAAATATCTCTAGTCAATTTCAATATATCCCACTTCACGCTGCTAGGCATCTCCTCATACACTAAACTCAAGTCTCTGAATTACTTAATCATTCTTAAATCTCTCACCATATGGATCGACATATACAACGACTCCCTACTCAATGCGTCAGTCCCTGCATTTGCTATAATAACTTAAGCCAAACAAGTAATACCTCCAAACCTCATCGCTAACCTCATAACCGTTGATTCCTAATTCATGTGTAGGATTATTTCCTCTCTGGGTTCCCAGTAGTCTCGACTCATAAGTAACAATACCCTTAAGGCCTGTCCTAGACGTATCACCATGCACCAGATAAAACACATTCTAATTAAGCAAAATCAATACCGAAGCGGTAGTCAACTTCTTTAATCATACGAGTTCTCTTCACATGCAACGTCTCACATATAAGCTCGACCTTTGTGCGGCCACCAATGTTAATGGTAACATCACTTAGAAAAACCCTCAATGATTCTTTGGTAGTAACCATCTAAACCAAGAAACTTCGAACCTCAATCGCAGACTTCAGAATCTCTCACTGCAACACCGCCCCATCCTTAGAAGAGTTTATACCAATCTCAACACTAGAAATTACAGTCCAAAAATACTCACTTCTTTCCACTAGAACTCTTACTTTAATAATCATTCGCACACCACAAATCCAATTTCCACATTGTTAACCATAACGATCCAACAAGATGCAATGCTCCCGAGTTATGAACATACAATTTCATTTCACTCCTTGTCTCATCACTTTAGAATGTCATTCACTCTTAGCCCGGGACACGACAATGTCGTTACCATCACCTTCAACACCGTCATAAGAACATCAACATAACCCATAATGCCGACAATTCTGTCACACCATATTAGTCCATAATGTTGCGATTCTTCACACAAACATATACTTCAATACTCTCACCGACATGGTAGTAATACGAAAATTGTTCACGTATCACTCTCACTCTAGAATTTCCAATGGTTTTGCAACCTTCCCGCAAGATTTTGAGGCTTGATCCTTGACTCCAATAAGTCGTATTCCCCTAATACACATCACGCTTCAGCTGTGCAGTCTGATTCATCTATCCGCTCACAAGCTTTACATCTAGCCTCTGACTCTCTTAAAATAATGGAAACGACTATCTTCCCGATAGAACGCCTTTTTACTGTACACACTGCCAAGCTGGCAAGACAAGTCTCTCCCATACTCGCTTAGCCTCACACCAATGTTAAGTATCTCCAACTCAGAACATGCTATAATACCAACCGCATCACAAATCATTCCATTCCATTTAAAGTCTCTATCCACATGGAGAACTTTAACAACCTCTATAAATCTTTAGTTTTCTCTTAAACCTCTCCACATCGAGGATCCATATACTATCACATTGGAATCTTATCCCAAATCACAATCTCGATAGTACCATTTCCATATCCGGTTGAACTTTCATAATTCTTCCTAACGCAATCTGATACTTGTCCTCACAAGCACAACTCCGGTCTCTCTTGTATTCGTTTTTCCTTCAACATTACCATCACAAAATCATCGTCACTCTAATCATCCTCATTCAACATAAGCTGCATCTCTACGCACCTCTCCGATACTGTCACATTCTTTCTAATACCAACATTTAATTCCTTAACAACATCTTACACCTGTCCTCATCTTTCCCACTTTCAGCAAGAATCGTTCAACTTCAAACACACTCATCTCCTTCAATACAAATCTCCCAGACATTAAATCGTTTTCCAAAATGAAGGGAATTTCATGTAGATTCCATTAATTCAAGAATCGCTTAAATCCGAGTTATGAGTAAGAAGTTATCGTCCTTGCAATGGAGGCTGGTCAAGAAATCCTGTATGCAAACTTCCACAAAAATCAGCACCAGACCCAAATGTTCAGACGCGTTTTTCTCTCTCTTCAAAAACTTTCCGGAGACAAAATTTATATGCAAACTATAGGGAATTTTGTAAGCTTTCCAAAAATTTCAGAATCGCTTGAATCAGAGTTACAAGTGAAAAGTTATGCCCCTTTTTCTGAAGGTTGTTCCATAATTGCTAAAATAAAACCAAAATTGATGAACAAGAGTTCTACCTCTCTCTTTTGCTTAACCGAGGAAGCACCACATCACCACTGTCTCTGGCCCAAACTTGCACTCTGGAGACAAGTCACATTTATCTTCAAGAAACCTCACGAATTACACATCACTGACATAACACTAGCCATCACATGCTCTTTATTATCCGAGAAGCAACCACTAACCAAATCAACTTGTTTCGTCCCAAGGACCTCTCAAACTTAACTTGTAGAAAAGGATCATGAATAACTCTCGTCGCTTCCGTAATAATACCGATCCAACAACACTTGCACTCTTGCAGTTAATAGCACACTAAACCAACTCTTCACACAAAAACATTCCAGGGAAGTAAGCTTCTCCCCCACTTATTTTGAACCAACACCTGGAGATAAATAGTTAGAAAACAACAAGTACCGATAGTGTTCCACACACATGTCGCGTACTAAGGGATATACAGCACTAGACAACTTGGCCGGACAAACCAACCAGGCTCTGATACCACTTATGTAACACCCAACTAAACCCCGGGAATATTCACAATATATTTCAATTAATTTAATAAAACATCATTCACAAACATGGGTGTCACATCTTCATAAACTTCTTACCTCAACGGTCCTGCTTCGTAACACGGGTTACAGTATAATTATAACCAAACAGAGTATTTTAACATCATACTAAAACATTTAAAATCATTGCAGCGGATACTTGAGTCTTAAACTCTTTTATAAAATCAACACAAAATACCTTGAAAAGTAGTTCTAAAAACATTCAAATAGTTCAACATGCTTCATGACGATCATCTCATAAAATCCAACAAAACCAAATTATAAAGAGGTTATAAAATTTTCAGAAAACACCATGACATAAAAGTATTCTTAAAGAACAACCCAAAATCCCGATGTTACGTATCAGAGCAAGACTCCCTTCATTCCTAAGGAACGAATAAACACATTTCGGAGCAACTTCTACACTTCCTTCTCTAATCTTGGTTTACCTGCAAGTTACCCACATTCGAGGCAACATTTCCAAGCAGAAGGGGTGAGTAATCATAATTATTATAAAAGAGATAAGGAATAGACATAGTATAGATCACAATTAAACAATCACAAGATATTATCATATACTTCAATATAAATAACAACAACTACAAAAGCTTCATGTTAAAACGTCATACTTCTCATAACATCATAATTCCAAAACATCAACAAGATACTTCATATAACACAAACATCATGCAATGCCACAATCAATGCAATGCAACTTCATAGACTCAATGCATGCGGTACCGAAACTTCACTGATGACTTAGTCATCTTCAATCTCCAAAGATCCCCACCAATAGAATCGGTTCCCGCTTGGAACCAGAGCACATCATAGTTTGCACTTAATCCACACAATGGGATTAAGGCCATCACTGGACCATAAGTCCTACAACTTCACTGGATATCATCCTGCAACTTCACTGGACAACTTGTCATATAATATGTTATGAATGCATGATGTGTAACACATGTAAGACACGACCATGGCTAGTCAAGACGCATCATCATTAATCAAAATCATCATAATCTCTTCATATAACTCATACACATACATCATGGTTAACACATCATCATTCATCATAATAATCACCAAATAATTCATTTCCAGTCATTGTCGTATCAATTTATACCTCAAAACACCTATACTTCATTCGGCATGCAAAACCGGTTTACGATTCGAAAACTATACTCACATATACCACATAATATCAACCACATAAATCATCTATGGATTACAGCCAATGCATCATCATATCAAATTCATCATGTTTTGTTCACGTAGTAACGTACTCACACAACACACATAATCATACATTACAGTAGCAGTATTGTTATAACAGACATTTCACTAATTATACATTCACAGTTCTTATTGGTATTATGACAGACAGTCATCAACAATTCACGGAATTAATCTAGATATTTTCCAATGGTTCAAACTCTATGTAAAACTGGGTTACGCTTTTGTTTTCAGGAAAATAGCCAATCAGGAAAAACAGAGTAATAAGTTCCTGGCCAGTGAATTATGCCTAAAGTGGCGCACGCCACATAAACTGGTGGCACTGGCCACCTAAACACACACTAGTGGCACAAGCCACATGTATGGTGGCTCTGGCCACCTAAAAATCTCCCTAGTGGCCCAAGCCACCAGTTTTAGTGGCTCCTGCCACAAAAATCCCCCATAGTGGCGCAAGCCACATGCTTTAGTGGCTCCTGCCACTTAAACCTCCCATAGTGGCGCAAGCCACATGATGTAGTGGCAGCCTCCACCTTCTTAGAAACAAAAGGGTGGCACTCGCCACCCTTTCTAAGGTGGATCCTATTCCCGTTCTCCAATTACCAGTTCAGACAAATCATCCAACACACAATTATGTTATCTCTCAATCGCTACATTTCTCATCCTATTATACGATTACAGGTTCAGGACTCCCTCTACTTTCATCAAACTCATCACAATTCCTCTGAAAATTATCATCGATCAAACTCATATCACCTACCAATATCCAAAACCTAAAACAATTATAATAATCATAATTACAAACCCCTTACCTTAGATTTATCGCCGGTTATCCAAATCTTCTTCGCGGTCATCCAATTCTTCTTCTGATTCCTCTTTCGATCTTTCGTTTTCCTCACGAAGCCTTAACCCTTGTTTCCTTTCTCTTTGCCTCCTCCCTTCAGTAACGTACAAAATGAATCTTTTTTTCCCCACTTACTTGTGTAACCCTCACATTTTAATTATGCTTTCCTAATAATACCCTCACTTATCCTTCACATATTACCACAATACGCTTATGGTCTCCTAATTATATATTATTCTATTTTCATAAATAATAAAATTCTAGATAATTATTCCCATTACTTAAAAATACCCGATAATTTCTCGACGCACTTAAACATTCCATAAACCGAAAATTCTTTAAAACCGTCACATAATCGTCATCAAATCATCACCAAACTCAAGTACTTCACATTGATTCATATAATTCATATATTCTCGCTAAATTAATTAAATAATTAATTAATCTAGAAATCGGGATGTTACAACTCTCCCCCACTTAGAATATTTTCGTCCTCGAAAATTCACCTGGAATAAATAGAGTCGCATACAACTCCCACATCTGATCTCTACGTTCTTAAGTCCAACTTTCGCCAGTTGACCCACTTCACCACACATTCACTAAGGCAATATCTTTACCTCGTATTTGCTTCGCTTCTCAATCATCTATTCGACATAAACCCATCAATTACCGTCCCACTTCCATTCTGGAATATTCACAATCGTATCAACCTAAAAGCCTCAGATGTTTAACCTCCGACTTCTGACAAGTCAGACAAGCATAATCCAATCCAATAACTTTTTTCCTAAAAATTTTCTTCTTAGGTTCTGAAACACACGCTTTGTTCCTGCATAATAGTACACCTTTCTCATCAACTCGAGATTTCATTTCTAATTTCGTGGTTAACCAACGTCATTTGATCAATCAATCTCGATTAGGGTTCCTGACCTTCTCCGATTTCCTTATGAAATATCTCTAGTCAATTTCAATATATCCCACTTCACGCTGCTAGGCATCTCCTCATATACTAAACTCAAGTCTCTGAATTACTTAATCATTCTTAATACCTCCAAACCTCATCGCTAACCTCATAACCGTTGATTCCTAATTCATGTGTAGGATTATTTCCTCTCTGGGTTCCCAGTAGTCTCGACTCATAAGTAACAATACCCTTAAGGCCTGTCCTAGACGTATCACCATGCACCAGATAAAACACATTCTAATTAAGCAAAATTAATTTCGAAGCGGTAGTCAACTTCTTTAATCATACGAGTTCTCTTCACATGCAACGTCTCACATATAAGCTCGACCTTTGCGCGCCCACCAATGTTAATGGTAACATCACTTAGAAAAACCCTCAATGATTCTTTGGTAGTAACCATCTAAACCAAGAAACTTCGAACCTCAATCGCAGACTTCAGAATCTCTCACTGCAACACCGCCCCATCCTTAGAAGAGTTTATACCAATCTCAACACTAGAAATTACAGTCCAAAAATACTCACTTCTTTCCACTAGAACTCTTACTTTGATAATCATTCGCACACCACAAATCCAATTTCCACATTGTTAACCATAACGATCCAACAAGATGCAATGCTCTCGAGTTATGAACGTACAATTTCATTTCACTCCTTGTCTCATCACTTTAGAATGTCATTCACTCTTAGCCTGGGACACGACAATGTCGTTACCATCACCTTCAACACCGTCATAAGAACATCAACATAACCCATAATGCCGACAATTCTGTCACACCATATTAGTCCATAATGTTGCGATTCTTCACACAAACATATACTTCAATACTCTCACCGACATGGTAGTAATACGAAAACTGTTCACGTATCACTCTCACTCTAGAATTTCCAATGGTTTTGCAACCTTCCCGCAAGCTTTTGAGGCTTGATCCTTGACTCCAATAAGTCGTATTCCCCTAATACACATCACGCTTCAGCTGTGCAGTCTGATTCATCTATCCGCTCACAAGCTTTACATCTAGCCTCTGACTCTCTTAAAATAATGGAAACGACTATCTTCCCGATAGAACGCCTTTTTACTGTACACACTGCCAAGCTGGCAAGACAAGTCTCTCCCATACTCGCTTAGCCTCACACCAATGTTAAGTATCTCCAACTCAGAACATGCTATAATACCAACCGCATCACAAATCATTCCATTTCATTTAAAGTCTCTATCCACATGGAGAACTTTAACAACCTCCATAAATCTTTAGTTTTCTCTTAAACCTCTCCACATCGAGGATCCATATACTATCACATTGGAATCTTATCCCAAATCACAATCTCGATAGTACCATTTCCATATCCGGTTGAACTTTCATAATTCTTCCTAACGCAAACTGATACTTGTCCTCACAAGCACGACTCCGGTCTCTCTTGTATTCGTTTTTCCTTCAACATTACCATCATAAAATCATCGTCACTCTAATCATCCTCATTCAACATAAGCTGCATCTCTACGCACCTCTCCGATACTGTCACATTCTTTCTAATACCAACATTTAATTCCTTAACAACATCTTACACCTGTCCTCATCTTTCCCACTTTCAGCAAGAATCGTTCAACTTCAAACACACTCATCTCCTTCAATACAAATCTCCCAGACATTAAATCGTTTTCCAAAATGAAGGGAATTTCATGTAGATTCCATTAATTCAAGAATCGCTTAAATCCGAGTTATGAGTAAGAAGTTATCGTCCTTGCAATGGAGGCTGGTCAAGAAATCCTGTATGCAAACTTCCACAAAAATCAGCACCAGACCCAAATGTTCAGACGCTTTTTTCTCTCTCTTCAACAACTTGTCGGAGACAAAATTTATATGCAACTGTAGGGAATTTTGTAAGCTTTCCAAAAATTTCAGAATCGCTTGAATCAGAGTTACAAGTGAAAAGTTATGCCCCTTTTTCTGAAGGTTATTCCATAATTGCTAAAATAAAACCGAAATTAATGAACAAGAGTTCTACCTCTCTCTTTTGCTTAACCGAGGAAGCACCACATCTCCACTGTCTCTGGCCCAAACCTGCACTCTGGAGACAAGTCACATTTATCTTCAAGAAACCTCACGAATTACACATCACTGACATAACACTAGCCATCACATGCTCTTTATTATTCGAGAAGCAACCACTAACCAAATCAACTTGTTTCGTCTCAAGGACCTCTCAAACTTAACTTGTAGAAAAGGATCATGAATCTTAACTCTCGTCGCTTCCGGAATAATACCGATCCAACAACACTTGCACTCTTGCAGTTAATAGCACACTAAACCAACTCTTCATACAAAAACATTCCAGGGAAGTAAGCTTCTCCCCCACTTATTTTGAACCAACACCTGGAGATAAATAGTTAGAAAACAACAAGTACCGACAGTGTTCCACACAAATGTCGCGTACTAAGGGATATACAGCACTAGACAACTTGGCCGGACAAACCAACCAGGCTCTGATACCACTTATGTAACACCCAACTAAACCCCGGGAATATTCACAATATATTTCAATTAATTTAATAAAACATCATTCACAAACATGGGTGTCACATCTTCATAAACTTCTTACCTCAACGGTCCTGCTTCGTAACACGGGTTACAGTATAATTATAACCAAACAGAGTATTTTAACATCACACTAAAACATTTAAAATCATTGCAGCGGATACTTGAGTCTTAAACTCTTTTATAAAATCAACACAAAATACCTTGAAAAGTAGTTCTAAAAACATTCAAATAGTTCAACATGCTTCATGACGATCATCTCATAAAATCCAACAAAACCAAATTATAAAGAGGTTATAAAATTTTCAGAAAACACAATGACATAAAAGTATTCTTAAAGAACAACCCAAAATCCCGATGTTACGTATCAGAGCAAGACTCCCTTCATTCCTAAGGAACGAATAAACACATTTCAGATCAACTTCTACACTTCCTTCTCTAATCTTGGTTTACCTGCAAGTTACCCACATTCGAGGCAACATTTCCAAGCAGAAGGGGTGAATAATCATAATTATTATAAAAGAGATAAGGAATAGACATAGTATAGATCACAATTAAACAATCACAAGATATTATCATATACTTCAATATAAATAACAACAACTACAAAAGCTTCATGTTAAAACGTCATACTTCTCATAACATCATAATTCCAAAACATCAACAAGATACTTCATATAACACAAACATCATGCAATGCCACAATCAATGCAATGCAACTTCATAGACTCAATGCATGCGGTACCGAAACTTCACTGATGACTTAGTCATCTTCAATCTCCAAAGATCCCCACCAATAGAATCGGTTCCCGCTTGGAACCAGAGCACATCATAGTTTGTACTTAATCCACACAATGGGATTAAGGCCATCACTGGACCATAAGTCCTACAACTTCACTGGATATCATCCTGCAACTTCACTGGACAACTCGTCATATAATATGTTATGAATGCATGATGTGTAACACACGTAAGACACGACCACGGCTAGTCAAGACGCATCATCATTAATCAAAATCATCATAATCTCTTCATATAACTCATACACATACATCATGGTTAACACATCATCATTCATCATAATAATCACCAAATAATTCATTTCCAGTCATTGTCGTATCAATTTATACCTCAAAACACCTATACTTCATTCGGCATGCAAAACCGGTTTACGATTCGAAAACTATACTCACATATACCACATAATATCAACCACATAAATCATCTATGGATTACAGCCAATGCATCATCATATCAAATTCATCATGTTTTGTTCACGTAGTAACGTACTCACACAACACACATAATCATACATAACAGTAGCAGTATTGTTATGACAGACATTTCACTAATTATACATTCACAGTTCTTATTGGTATTATGACAGACAGTCATCAACAATTCACGGAATTAATCTAGATATTTTCCAATGGTTCAAACTCTATGTAAAACTGGGTTACACTTTTGTTTTCAGGAAAATAGCCAATCAGGAAAAACAGAGTAATAAGTTCCTGGCCAGTGAATTATGCCTAAAGTGGCGCACGCCACATAAAGTGGTGGCACTGGCCACCTAAACACACACTAGTGGCGCAAGCCACATGTATGGTGGCTCTAGCCACCTAAAAATCTCCCTAGTGGCCCAAGCCACATGTTTTAGTGGCTCCTGCCACAAAAATCCCCCATAGTGGCGCAAGCCACATGCTTTAGTGGCTCCTGCCACTTAAACCTCTCATAGTGGCGTAAGCCACATGATGTAGTGGCAGCCGCCACCTTCTTAGAAACAAAAGGGTGGCACTTGCCACCCTTCCTAAGGTGGATCCTATTCCCGTTCTCCAATTACCAGTTCAGACAAATCATCCAACACACAATTATGTTATCTCTCAATCGCTACATTTCTCATCCTATTATACGATTACAGGTTCAGGACTCCCTCTACTTTCATCAAACTCATCCCAATTCGTCTGAAAATTATCATCGATCAAACTCATATCACCTACCAATATCCAAAACCTAAAAAAATTATAATAATCATAATTACAAACCCCTTACCTTAGATTTATCGCCGGTTATCCAAATCTTCTTCGCGTTCATCCAATTCTTCTTCTGATTCCTCTTTCGATCTTCCGTTTTCCTCACGAAGCCTTAACCCTTGTTTCCTTTCTCTTTGCCTCCTCCCTTCAGTAACATACAGAATGAATCTTTTTTTCCCCACTTACTTGTGTAACCCTCACATTTTAATTATGCTTTCCTAATAATACCCTCACTTATCCTTCACATATTACCACAATACGCTTATGGTCTCCTAATTATATATTATTCTATTTTCATAAATAATAAAATTCTAGATAATTATTCCCATTACTTAAAAATACCCGATAATTTCTCGACGCACTTAAACATTCCATAAACCGAAAATTCTTTAAAACCGTCACATAATCGTCATCAAATCATCACCAAACTCAAGTACTTTACATTGACTCATATAATTCATATATTCTCGCTAAATTAATTAAATAATTAATTAATCTAGAAATCGGGATGTTACAACTCTCCCCCACTTAGAATATTTTCGTCCTCGAAAATTCACCTAGAATAAATAGAGTCACATACAACTCCCACATCTGATCTCTACGTTCTTAAGTCCAACTTTCGCCAGTTGACCCACTTCACCACACATTCACTAAGGCAATATCTTTACCTCGTATTTGCTTCGCTTCTCAATCATCTATTCGACATAAACCCATCAATTACCGTCCCACTTCCATTCTGGAATATTCACAATCGTATCAACCCAAAAGCCTCTGATGTTTAACCTCCGACTTCTGACAAGTCAGACAAGCATAATCCAATCCAATAACTTTTTTCCTAAAAATTTTCTTCTTAGGTTCAGAAACACACGCTTTGTTCCTGCATAATAGTACACCTTTCTCATCAACTCGAGATTTCATTTCTAATTTCGTGGTTAACCAACGTCATTTGATCAATCAATCTCGATTAGGGTTCCTGACCTTCTCCGATTTCCTTCCGAAATATCTCTAGTCAATTTCAATATATCCCACTTCACGCTGCTAGGCATCTCCTCATACACTAAACTCAAGTCTCTGAATTGCTTAATCATTCTTAAATCTCTCACCATAAGGATTGACATATACAACGACTCCCTACTCAATGCGTCAGTCCCTGCATTTGCTATAATAACTTAAGCCAAACAAGTAATACCTCCAAACCTCATCGTTAACCTCATAACCGTTGATTCCTAATTCATGTGTAGGATTATTTCCTCTCTGGGTTCCCAGTAGTCTCGACTCATAAGTAACAATACCCTTAAGGCCCGTCCTAGACGTATCACCATGCACCAGATAAAACACATTCTAATTAAGCAAAATCAATACCGAAGCGGTAGTCAACTTCTTTAATCACACGAGTTCTCTTCACATGCAACGACTCACATATAAGCTCGACCTTTGCGCGCCCACCAATGTTAATGGTAACATCACTTAGAAAAACCCTCAATGATTCTTTGGTAGTAACCATCTAAACCAAGAAACTTCGAACCTCAATCGCAGACTTCAGAATCTCTCACTGCAACACCGCCCCATCCTTAGAAGAGTTTATAACAATCTCAACACTAGAAATTACAGTCCAAGAAAACTCACTTCTTTCCACTAGAACTCTTACTTTGATAATCATTCGCACACCACAAATCCAATTTCCACATTGTTAACCATAACGATCCAACAAGATGCAATGCTCCCGAGTTATGAATGTACAATTTCATTTCACTCCTTGTCTCATCACTTTAGAATGTCATTCACTCTTAGCCCGGGACACGACAATGTCGTTACCATCACCTTCAACACCGTCATAAGAACATCAACATAACCCATAATGCCGACAATTCTGTCACACCATATTAGTCCATAATGTTGCGATTCTTCACACAAATATATACTTCAATACTCTCAACGACATGGTAGTAATACGAAAACTGTTCACGTATCACTCTCACTCTAGAATGTCCAATGGTTTTGCATCCTTCCCGCAAGCTTTTGAGGCTTGATCCTTGACTCCAATAAGTCGTATTCCCCTAATACACATCACGCTTCAGCTGCGCAGTCTGATTCATCTATCCGCCCACAAGCTTTACATCTAGCCTCTGACTCTCTTAAAATAATGGAAACGGCTATCTTCCTGATAGGACGCCTTTTTACTGTACACACTGCCAAGCTGGCAAGACAAGTCTCTCCCATACTCGCTTAGCCTCACACCAATGTTAAGTATCTCTAACTCTGAACATGCTATAATACCAACCGCATCACAAATCATTCCATTCCATTTAAAGTCTCTATCCACATGGAGAACTTAACAACCTCCATAAATCTTTAGTTTTCTCTTAAACCTCTCCACATCGAGGATCCATATACTTTCACATTGGAATCTCATCCCAAATCACAATCTCGATAGTACCATTTCCATATCCGGTTGAACTTTCATAATTCTTCCTAACGCAAACTGATACTTGTCCTCACAAGCACGACTCCGGTCTCTCTTGTATTCGTTTTTCCTTCAACATTACCATCACAAAATCATCGTCACTCTAATCATCCTCATTCGACATAAGCTTCATCTCTACGCACCTCTCCGATACTGTCACATTCTTTCTAATACCAACATTTAATTCCTTAACAACATCTTACACCTGTCCTCATCTTTCCCACTTTCAGCAAGAATCGTTCAACTTCAAACACACTCATCTCCTTCAATACAAATCTCCCAGACATTAAATCGTTTTCCAAAATGAAGGGAATTTCATGTAGATTCCAATAATTCAAGAATCGCTTAAATCCGAGTTATGAGTAAGAAGTTATCGTCCTTGCAATGGAGGCTGGTCAAGAAATCCTGTATGCAAACTTCCACAAAAATCAGCACCAGACTCAAATGTTCAGACGCATTTTTCTTTCTCTTCAACAACTTACCGGAGACAAAATTTATATGCAAACTATAGGGAATTTCGTAAGCTTTCCAAAAAGTTCAGAATCGCTTGAATCCGAGTTACAAGTGAAAAGTTATGCCCCTTTTTCTGAAGGTTGTTCCATAATTGCTAAAATAAAACCGAAATTGATGAACATGAGTTCTACCTCTCTCTCTTGCTTAACCGAGGAAGCACCACATCTCCACTGTCTCTAGCCCAAACCTGCACTCTGGAGACAAGTCACATTTATCTTCGAGAAACCTCACGAATTACACATCACTGACATAACATTAGCCATCACATGCTCTTTATTATCCAAGAAGCAACCACTAACCAAATCAGCTTGTTTCGTCTCAAGGACCTCTCAAACTTAACTTGTAGAAAAGGATCATGAATCTTAACTCTCGTCGCTTCCGGAATAATACCGATCCAACAACACTTGCACTCTTGCAGTCAATAGCACACTAAACTAACTCTTCACAAAAAAACATTCCGGGGAAGTAAGCTTCTCCCCCACTTATTTCGAACCAACACCTGGAGATAAATAGTTAGAAAACAACAAGTACCGACAGTGTTCCACACACATGTCGCATACTAAGGGATATACAACACTAGACAACTTGGCCGGACAAACCAACCAGGCTCTGATACCACTTATGTAACACCCAACTAAACCCCGGGAATATTCACAATATATTTCAATTAATTTAATAAAACAACATTCACAAACATGGGTGTCACATCTTCATAAACTTCTTACCTCAACGGTCCTGCTTTGTAACACGGGTTACAATATAATTATAACCAAACAGAGTATTTTAACATCACACTAAAACATTTAAAATCATTGCAGCAGATACTTGAGTCTTAAACTCTTTTATAAAATCAATACAAAATACCTTGAAAAGTAGTTCTAAAAACATTCAAATAGTTCAACATGCTTCATGACGATCATCTCATAAAATCCAACAAAACCAAATTATAAAGAGGTTATAAAATTTTTAGAAAACACCATGACATAAAAGTATTCTTAAACGAACAACCAAAAATCCCGATGTTACGTATCAGAGCAAGACTCCCTTCATTCCTAAGGAACGAATAAGCACATTTCGGAGCAACTTC
Organism: Lathyrus tuberosus; assembly: GCA_022829125.1. Lineage (NCBI taxonomy): Eukaryota > Viridiplantae > Streptophyta > Magnoliopsida > Fabales > Fabaceae > Lathyrus > Lathyrus tuberosus. The sequence continues at coordinate 6,918,469 of JALAZF010000163.1, forward strand.
TACACTTCCTTCTCTAATCTTGGTTTACTTGCAAGTTACCCACATTCGAGGCAACATTTCCAAGCAGAAGGGGTGAGTAATCATAATTATTATAAAAGAGATAAGGAATAGACATAGTATAGATCACAATTAAACAATCACAAGATATTATCATATACTTCAATATAAATAACAACAACTACAAAAGCTTCATGTCAAAACGTCATACTTCTCATAACATTATAATTCCAAAACATCAACAAGATACTTCACATAACACAAACATCATGCAATGCCACAATCAATGCAATGCAACTTCATAGACTCAATTCATGCGGTACCGAAACTTCACTGATGACTTAGTGATCTTCAATCTCCAAAGATCCCCACCAATAGAATCGGTTCCCGCTTGGAACCAGAGCACATCATAGTTTGTACTTAATCCACACAATGGGATTAAGGCCATCACTGGACCATAAGTCCTACAACTTCACTGGATATCATCCTGCAACTTCACTGGACAACTCGTCATATAATATGTTATGAATGCATGATGTGTAACACACGTAAGACACGACCACGGCTAGTCAAGACGCATCATCATTAATCAAAATCATCATAATCTCTTCATATAACTCATACACATACATCATGGTTAACACATCATCATTCATCATAATAATCACCAAATAATTCATTTCCAGTCATTGTCGTATCAATTTATACCTCAAAACACCTATACTTCATTCGGCATGCAAAACCGGTTTACGATTCGAAAACTATACTCACATATACCACATAATATCAACCACATAAATCATCTATGGATTACAGCCAATGCATCATCATATCAAATTCATCATGTTTTGTTCAAGTAGTAACATACTCACACAACACTCATAATCATACATTACAGAAGCAATATTTTTATAACAGACATTTCACTAATTATACATTCACAGTTCTTATTGGTATTATGACAGACAGTCATCAACAATTCACGGAATTAATCTAGATATTTTCCAATGGTTCAAACTCTATGTAAAACTGGGTTACGCTTTTGTTTTCAGGAAAATAGCCAATCAGAAAAAAAAGAGTAATAAGTTCCTGGCCACTAAATTATGCCTAAAGTGGCGCACGCTACATAAACTGGTGGCACTGGCCACCTAAACACACACTAGTGGCGCAAGCCACATGTATGGTGGCTCTGGCCACCTAAAAGTCTCCCTAGTGGTGCAAGCCACATGTTTTAGTGGCTCCTGCCACAAAAATTCCCCATAGTGGCGCAAGCCACATGCTTTAGTGGCTCCTGCCACTTAAACCTCCCATAGTGGCGCAAGCCACATGATGTAGTGGCAGCCGCCACCTTCTTAGAAACAAAAGGGTGGCACTCGCCACCCTTTCTAAGGTGGATCCTATTCCCGTTTTCCAATTACCAGTTCAGACAAATCATCCAACACACAATTCTGTTATCTCTCAATGGCTACATTTCTTATCCTATTATACGATTACAGGTTCAGGACTCCCTCTACTTTCATCAAACTCATCACAATTCCTCTGATAATTATCATCGATGAAACTCATATCACCTACCAATATCCAAAACCTAAAACAATTATAATAATCATAATTATAAACCCCTTACCTTAGATTTATCGCCGATTATCCAAATCTTCTTCGCGTTCATCCAATTCTTCTTCCGATTCCTCTTTTGATCTTCCATTTTCCTCACGAACCCTTAACCCTTGTTTCCTTTCTCTTTGCCTCCACCCTTCAGTAACGTACATAATGAATCTTTTTTTCCCCACTTACTTGTTTAACCCTCACATTTTAATGATGTTTTCCTAATAATACCCTCACTTATCCTTCACATATTACCACAATACCCTTATGGTCTCCTAATTATATATTATTCTATTTTCATAAATAATAAAATTCTAGATAATTATTCCCATTACTTAAAAATACCCGATAATTTCTCGACGCACTTAAACATTCCATAAACCGAAAATTCTTTAAAACCGTCACATAATCGTCATCAAATCATCACCAAACTCAAGTACTTCACATTGACTCATATAATTCATATATTCTCGCTAAATTAATTAAATAAATAATTAATCTAGAAATCCGGGTGTTACAGGTTCCATAGGTGTTATAGGGTGTATTGAATCATGTCCCAAGGTTTGGGAGCATGTCTTGGTCAAAAGTCATAGATACAGTTGACTTTTCCCTCGAAACCCTAATTGTGGACCTGATGAAATTGAAACTTGTGAATCAAGCTTCTTGGATCAAACCATTGTTGTAAATGGATCAATGTAGTGTATTGGAGGCCCTCAAATCATGTATTGAGGTCTTGGCTCATGTTTTGTCCCAAAAGTCAACTTAGGGGTGAATTAGGTCAAGAAACCCTAATTCTTGAGTTTTGGTAAATGCATCCCCTGAGGTTAAATTGACTTGGTGATTGGGTCCATGAGGTCCCTTGGAGTATCTTGGGTTGTGCTTTGAAGCATTGGATCATGCCCAGATGAAAATTTCCATCTGGAGGGCTCAGTCGACCAAAACCCTAATTTGGTGACACTGGCGATCTTGAGGCTTGATCCACTTGGAATGTTACAACTTTGTGCTTGATTCTTGATGTGGGAGTCCTCTTGATCCTTTATAGGTGTTTGAGAGGTTAGACAAGTTGAAGATCATGTCATTTCTTGATTGATCCTTTGTCTAAGTGCTCTGAGAGGGCTTGAAACCCTAATTCTTGATTGTGGTGAATGCTCAACCATCTTTGCGGAGATTGATGAGTCATGAAAGTACATCCATATTGTGGTGATGTCTTATAAAATGATGGGAAATCTTGGTGGTCAAAATTTGGGGTATGACAGATGCCCCAATTTAATCTTCTTGGACCCAAAAGTGTAAATGGCAAAGGTATTCGGGCAACCAGGGTGTAAGAGGATTAAATATCGGAATACCCGAAATTTTGATGGTGGTTATGAATGGCAGTTTGCTCATCTATCTACTTTTGCTAAGCAATGATGCTTAGAAACGGATAAAACTTCCCCTCGATCCTGGTTTTTACCCACAGAACTGGTCTTAGTTTCTTTTGTCAATAAACTTCCCCTCGATCCTGGTCTTCAGCCAAGGAACTGGTCTCAGTTTCTTTTGTCAATAAACTTCCCCTCGATCCTGGTCTTCAGCCAAGGAACTGGTCTCGGTTTTTTTTTGTCAATAAAATTTCCCTCGATCCTAGTCTTCATCCAAGGAACTGGTCTCAGTTTCTTTTTTTGATAAACTTTCCCTCGATCCTGGTCTTCAGCCAAGGAACTTATCTCAGTTTCTTCTTGTCAAGTTCCTATCTTGACAAGGGATGCTATTAGTCGTAGTGGTCTTCATCAAACGTCTAGCCGTATTTTCTCGGGGAGATGCCATTTGATGGGAAAAAGTTTGGATGTCAGACTTGCTGGGGAACCCATTCGTCTGAGTTGTAGAGGTGTTCAAACTTCTTTGTTAGAGACGCCTTTTGTTGATTCTACTGGGGAAAACGAGTCTCTTGAGAGGCCGTTTCCTGCTTGGGGGTATTACATCATGCTTTTCTTCGAGATCATTTAGGAGAAATGCCATGTGATGTAATCCAGTTTTGAGGTGCTGATGACTTCATTAACATTGACTTTCTGAAGAGAAAAAACCAATGTGTTGCTGAGAGTCTTTAATTGCGAGTCTTTCTCTGGGGATTTTCCTTAATCTGGGAAAGCGAAGATATCATCTTCAATGGTGAAGAGTGATGTTTGTCGAATGTCTTCTTGTTTCTCAGAGGCTCAACTTATCAAAGTGGTCGAGGACCATCTCCAATCCAGAAATAAACTGGGGAGAAACTGCTCAGACGCTGTATTTCCTCACAAGTAAAGGACTGACAACTCGATTGATAAGAGAATTTTATCACTTGGGGATAAGACTGACCAGAGTGATAGTGATGCAATATGAATATGAATGTGAATCAATAATGCATGATGTATGTATGTTTATGCTGACAAAACTGACGCGACATATAGACTAATAGAAGAACACGACTGGATACTCGGCCACTGCGGGGAATGAAAAGTATCACTGTTCGAAGATAACAATCATGCCTTGCTTAGGAGAGGTAGTCCCTGTAGGGAGAAAGAATTGTTCAATCGGTCTTAAGAGGTACGAACTCTGCCGGGGATGTCAGATGGAACATGGTCTCTGACACAGTTGATCCTTCATTCAGGCGTACTGGTTTAGAAGGAGTACTTCGATTCTACACTTTGAGGTTCAACGACCTTCGGAGAAGCGATCGATGTTCTTTCGATGTTCAACAATCAAAAGAATTGCCATCTTTATTTTAAAAGCAGAAAAATTTTTGACAAGTAAATTCATTTTTTTGTTTTATTTCAAGAATCGTTGATCATTTTAAAAATGTCAATCTGTAAAGCTAAAACAAATAAGAATTGCAAACAAAAGCACTAGGGCTCAAATTTTATTGATAGGATGGAAATCAGCCAAGCGCGTGATCCCATAGAGTATTTACAAAGTTAGAAATGGTAATTTAAGGGAAAAGGGCTTCATTGAAACATAACGACCGCTATCCTTCTACCAACTTTGAATTCTGGACATCCTGAGCTTTTGTCGAAGATGACCTTGACTAGAGTTTTCCTGATGGATGGCGTGACTGCTGAGGATTTAACCTGATCAGACGTAGTTACTTGCCATTAATCCCTAATTTTTTCCTGGATTGTACTTTGAGATTTCCAATCCACCGGGATTTTTTTTTGCTTATGTCTCTAATTTTTGCCTGGACCGCCCTTTCGGGTTTTCAATCCACCGAGACCTGTATTTTTTCATTTAGGAGAAGTATTTCTTGACTACATCAATATTTGTGGGGTAGGCAAATTCTTCTCCATCCATGGTTACGAGTCTCAAGGCACCGCCTGAGAAGGCTTTCTTGACCACATAAGGGCCGTCATAGTTCTGAGTCCATTTTCCTCGGGAATCAATGAGGAATGACTGTATCTTCTTGAGCATGAGGTCTCCTTTCTTGAAGACACGGGGTCGAACCTTTTTTTCGAACGCCTTCTTCATTCTTTGCTGATACAACTGACCATGGCATAATGCCGTTATTCGCTTTTCTTCAATTAGGTTCAGCTCGTCGTGTCGACTTTGACACCATTCAGCTTCTGTTAGCTTAGCTTCCATCAATACCCATATTGATGGGATCTCTACTTCTATGGGGAGTACTGCCTCCATGCCATATACTAGAGAGAAAGGGGTCGCCCCTGTTGAAGTGCGGACAGATGTGCGATAACCGTGAAGAGCAAAAGGAAGCATCCCGTACCAGTCTTTGTACGTTACAACCATCTTTTGAATTATCTTCTTGATATTCTTGTTAGCCGCTTCTACCGATCTGTTCATCTTGGGTCGGCAGGGAGATGAGTTATGGTGTTCAATCTTGAACTCAGTCCATAACTCTTTCATCATCTTGTTGTTCAAGTTGGATCCATTATCCGCAATGATCTGGCTTGGAACACCATAATGGCAGATGAGATTGCTCTTGATAAATCGAACCATGACTTTTCGGGTTACATTGGTGTATGATACTACTTCGACCCACTTGGTGAAGTAGTTAATGGCTACCAGGATGAATCGATGTCCGTTTGAAGCTCTGGGTTCGATCATGCCAATCATGTCGATTCCCCATATGGAAAGAGGCCATGGGGAAGAAAGAACTTTGAGATGTGTTGGTGGTACAAGGATTTTGTCTGAGTATATCTGACACTTGTGACATCTCCTCATGTACTTGTAGCAATCAGATTCCATTGTCAACCAGTAGTACCCTTCTCTCAGAATTTTTCTGGCCATTGTGTGTCCGTTGGCATGTGTGCCAAAGGATCCTTCGTGAATTTTTTTTATCAACATGTTTGCCTCTGGTCTGTCTACGCATCGGAGCAAGACCATGTCAAAGTTTCTCTTATAGAGTGTATCACTGCTTAGGAAGAAGCTGCCTGCCAATCTTCTGAGGGTCTTTCTGTCTTTTCTGAATGCCCCAGGTGGGTACTCTTGTTTTTGAAGCAATCATTTAATATCATGATACCAAGGTTTATCGTCTATGACTGCTTCAATCGCGAAGATGTAAGCGGGCCTTTCATGGCACATTATGTCAATCTTAGGTATGTTGTTCCATTGACCTACACTAATCATGGAGGAGAGAGTGGCCAATGCATCAGCCATGTGATTCTCTTCACGAGGGATGTGATGAAACTTGATTCTGTTGAAGAATGGTAACAACCTTCTCGCGTAGTCTTTGTAAGGAACCAATCCTGATTGGTATATGTTCCAATCTCCTTTGATCTGATTGATAACGAAGGGTGAGTCTCCATATACATCCAAGTTCTTAGTTCTCAAGTCAATTGCTTCTTCGAGACCCATGATACAAGCTTCATATTCGGCCTCATTGTTTGTACACTTGAATTTCAGTCTGGCAGTGAAAGGAATGTGGGCACCCTGAGGTGTTATGATGATTGTCCCAATTCTGTTTCCATAACGATTGACAGCTCCGTCAAAGATTAGTCCCCATTGGGAACCTGGTTCTGGCTCTTCATTGGGTAGCGGTTCATCGCAATCTTTCATTTTCAAGTACATGACATCTTCTTCTGGGAAGTCAAACCCGACTGATTCTCGATCGTCAATCGGTTGATGAGCCAAATGGTCGGCTAAAATACTTCCTTTGACGGCTTTCTGAGCATGGTACTCTATGTCGTATTCTGATAACAACATCTGCCAACGGGCGATCCTTCCCGTAAGAGCAGGTTTTTCAAAGACGTACTTGATTGGATCCATTTCGGAGATTAACCAAGTAGTGTGACAAATCATGTACTGGCGAAGACGTTTGGCTGCCCACGCCAGAGCACAGCAAGTTTTCTCAAGCATAGTGTACCGAGTTTCACAGTCTGTGAATTTCTTGCTTAAGTAGTAGATGGCAGACTCTCTTCTTTTTGTTTCGTCCTGTTGTCCAAGTACACAACCCATTGAGTCATCCAAGACTGTTAGGTATATGATGAGTGGTCTTCCCTCTACTGGAGGTGACGGGATAGGTGGATTCAACAGATACTCTTTGATACTGTCGAAGGCGGTTTGGCAATCTTCTGTCCATACACAGCTTTGATTCTTTCTAAGTAGTTTGAAGATTGGCGCGCATGTCGCGGTCATGAGAAATATAAATCTGGAAATGTAATTTAAACGCCCCAGGAATCCTCTGACTTGTTTTTCAGTTTTTGGAGAAGGAATTTCTTGAATGGCCTTGACTTTGTCAGGATCAACCTCGATTCCTTTTTGGCTGACGATGAACCCTAACAGTTTTCCTGAGCGGACACCGAATGTGTATTTGTTGGGATTCAAGCGGAGTTTGTAATTTCTCAGGCGCTTGAATAACTTTGATAAGTGGGTCGCATGTTGTTCCTCTGTTTTAGATTTGGTAATCACATCATCGATATACACTTCGATTTCTTTATGTATCATGTCATAAAACAGAGTAGTCATGTCCCTTTGATAGGTTGCCCCGGCGTTTTTCAAACCGAACGACATTACCTTGTAACAAAAGGTACCCCATGGGGTCATGAATTAAATTTTGTCCATATCTTCCGGCGCCATTTTGATTTGATTATAGCCCGAGAATCCATCCATGAAGGAGAATACTTTGAACTTTGATGTACTGTCTACCAGCATGTCAATGTGTGGTAAGGGGAAATCGTCCTTCGAACTGGCTTTGTTCAGATCCCTGTAGTCTACACACATTCTGACTTTTCCGTCCTTTTTCGAAACTGGCACTATGTTGGATAGCCATTGAGGATATTCTGAGGTGGCGAGGAAACCCGTGTCAATCTGGATGATTCCGTCTTAGTCTTTGTTTCACTGGCGGACATTCTGATCTTAACGGTAGATGATGTCCCACGATGCTGTTGTCCAACCCTGGCATGTCCTGATAGGACCAAGTAAATACATCGGGAAAACCTTTGAGAAGTTCTATCAAGCTTTCTTTGACAGTCGGACTGAGCAGTTCCCCAATCTTGACTTCTTTCCTTTCTTCTTCTGAACCTAAGTTTACTGTTTCCAACGGCTCTTTGTGAGGTTTAATGGACCTTTCCTCTTGTCTGAGTAATCGGGAGATCTCTTCTGGAATTTCTTCGTCTTCTTCTTCTTCAGCCTCAAATACCGGGAATTCAAAGTTGGGAGAAGACATTGGATTGTATGTTTCAATGGGGTTTAAAACAAGCAATCTGCATGACGTGATGATTGTTTTTTAGAAGAGATAAAGAGAAATGCAAGAGTGTGTGCAGTGTATTTTCTGAAAAATGCTTGTTTTTATTTTTAGGCTGTTTTAGGATTACCTTTTTCTGAAAAAGCAAAAAGTGAAAACAACAATATATGCAGAAATTACAGAACGACATTATTTTATTTATGATTTGGTCAATTCCTGAAACTACAACCCTATAAAACAAAACTCTGTCGCTTTGGGCGAAGTGGAGAGGGACATTTACAGAAAGTGAGCTCTATCAAAACATCCGTTTCACCTGGGCAGGATGAAAGGTCAAAACAAAGATGACAATTACTTAGACTTATGGACGACTTTCGGGACATCGACAGCAACCCATTGGCGGCGAGCTCCTCGGTGAATCACAAAGTCTGGTACCTTCTTTCTTGGTTTGTCCTCAGAAATGATGCTGATTTTTGGCGGAGCAGAATCGTTGGAGTCTTCCTCCCATGTAGAGTTGTCGTAGACGAACTCTTCTGTTGTATCTTGCACAATGTTTTCATTCTCAGGCATATCTCCCCATCCAGTTGGCTGGATGTCTTCGAGCCTGATACGAGAGCTTTTAGGAGCGGTGTAGTTGACCAAGAAGTCGTATTTGCCACTTGGTTATCCTAAAGTGTCCCATACCTCTGTGGAACTGGAGGAGTCATCCCTCTTGATGACGTTGACCTCGGGAAAAGCATAGTTGATGAACTCTTGCCCTACAATCTTTGTAGATTCATCGTTGTGCTATATATTTTCGGAATGCCCTGAGTAATGATCCCATGATTTGGTGGGGACGCAAGTATTCTTTTCAATAATGCTCAGCTGATATGCATCGTTTAGCTGACTCTTTTGCCCCAAATCTTCTGGGTACGGCTGCCAGATCAGAAAGTCATCCATTAGGTCATAATAGTCATAGTCAAAGTTGTCTTTCATCAAAGTGTCCTCCTCTAATGAGTTGGGTGGAGCACGGCATCCTTCCGGATCACAATCTCCGTACATCATCTTGACATTTGATCTTGGTATATATCTCGGAATTTGCATGGGATAGAAAAATGGCATATGCGTTTCTTCCTGAGACATATAACCATCCTTGTTGAGATAGGAGTTCCACTCTTCATCTGTATCGGAGGAGTTACCCTCATTGATGGTATGTACTTCTTGAGATACTGGGTGAAGAAAGCCTCTACTGTGGAAGAAGTCCTGAATGGGATGAAAACTTTCATCGTTAGCAGCAGTCTGGGTACAGGTTGAGGAAAAACCAATACCTTTCTTTTTCTTATTATCCGTAGGAATGACAAGTTGTCCCCATCCTTTTGCGTTGTTACCTTTGATTACTTCGAGAGCTTTTTTGTAGGAGGAAATCGACGTTCCTTTTTCTGATTGATTCTCATTGCTCACCAAAAGTGCTTGGAACTGAGTTCCAACAACCTCCTCGGGTTCTACACAAGATGATGATGATAAGTTGCTCACGATTAAGGCCTGCTCTCCGCAGACTGTGACTAGCTTGTCATTGTTGACGAACTTCAGCTTCTGGTGAAGTGTCGAAGTGACTGTCCCAGCCTCGTGTATCCAAGGTCTTCCTAATAAACAACTATATGCTGCCTGGAAGTCCATGACCTGGAAAGTGACTTGGAAAGCGTGAGGACCGATAGTTATAGGAAGGTCGACTTCGCCGATAACTGTTTTTCTGGATCCGTCAAAGGCTTTGATGATGACCTCGCTGCCTCTCATCGGGGATCCTTGAAATGATAGTCGCATCAGAGTAGATTTTGGCATAACATTTAGAGCTGATCCGATATCTACCAGTATGCTGGCTAAAGCATCGTCCTGGCAGTTGATTGTAATGTTAAGCCCCATGTTGTGATTTTTTCCTTCTTCTGGAAGTTCTTCATCACTGAATCCTAAGTTGTTGTAGGAAGTGATGTTGGAGATGATGTTGTCAAATTGTCTTATCGTCACATCTTGTTCCATAAAGGCTTGCTCTAAGACTTTCTATAGGGCTTCTCTGTGAGCTTCGGAACTGAGCAAGAGAGATAACACAGAGATTCTAGAGGAAGTTTGCAATAGTTGGTCTACAATGTTGTACTCGCTTTTCTGGATGAGCTTCAGCATCTCATCGCTGTTCTTTGAAAGGTCGGGATTACCGAATTGTCCGACTGGTTGATTGGGAACTTCCGTTTGAGGTACCTTTTCTCTGGTGGGTTCTCCAACTCCTCTGTTAAAGATTCGGCCGCTCTGTGTGACTCGACTGATGTCAGAAATGTTTACGACGGAGTGTAATAGTGTTTCCTTTCCATTCTCGATTGTTGTTGCACCGTACTTGTAAGGGATAACCTTATCGGATTGGTACGGTATTGATCCTGGAAAATAGATAACCACAGGAGCCTTTTGATTTTTCAGACCATAGTAGCTGTCCTAAATTGGTTCGAGGTTGAGGATCTTTCTGCTGTCGAGAGGAATTCTTGATTCATGGAGTAGAGGGATTATAACGCATACGTCTTTGGTCCTTTCATGATTAGAGATTAAGAGAACATCTTTGCCTTGATCAGGAAAACAATCTTGCATTACGTTAATCAAACCAGAACTTGAACATGGTCGGATCTCCTTCCGGTCCAATTTATTTTTAAGAGCTAACCGTACAAGGTAGCATCCTTGGTTGTTCTCTGAGCAAACTCTACAACGCTCATAGTTGTGTGGTGGCACCCGGCCACGTCCACTTTGTATGCAGTGTAACTTCACTAGATCTGTTTCCATCGAGCAAACATCCTGACTTTGAAGCCTAGTAGGATTCCCGTCAGTCATACTGATTTGTTGTGTGTCTTCGTATAGATAGATCGGAAGCCACCAGTGGTTCAAAAAATGTTGAAGTGTTCTTTGGACAAGTGCACATCCTTGGTCGTCCTTACGACATACTTTACAGTTCTGATAATCATGTGAAGCCAGAAAACCGAGCCTGACCTGCTTAGTGTGTAATCCTACCAGGCTGGTATTCATCAGGCGAATATTAAAGATTTGAATCATATTAACTTGATAATGACCTCTATCACGGTAGTTCTGAATCCATCTAAGATCCATCTGACGCTGGAGGGCCTCTTGTACAAAAGAGCATCCATGATTGTTTATTGAGCAGATCGGACAGGAGTTGTCATCGTGCCGTGGCAGATCATGGTATTGGCTTTGCCTTGAGTGCATTGCCACCAAGTTGACATTCATTACCAGAATGTTGTGGTTTTGAATGATGTTGAAATTTGTATAAGTCATGTTGACCTCACGGATTCGGTGATCTTGGATCCATCTGGGATCCATCTGTTCTTGTAGAGCTGATTGCACTATGGAACATCCTTGATTATTCTTGGAGCAGATATCACAGTGGTGATAATCATGAGATGGTACATGACCGTATCCGCTCTGTCTGTAATGCATCTTGACCAGATTGGTTCCTAATAGGAGTACATCGTGAATTTGATAGTTATGGTTAGATTCTTCCTCTATCAAATTTACTCCAGCCTTCTCGTGTTGAGGCAACGAGTTCGTTTGAACATTTCGATTAGTATCCTTGAAAGATAGGACCCCGTTCCTTAGAAGGTTATGTACATCGGATTTGAAGTTGAGACAGTTTTCTATGTTATGCCCCGGTCCTCCTTGATGGTAAGGGCAAGTTTGATCTGCTTTGAACCAAAAAGGTGAATTTTCCGATACTGTAAGAAGGGTCCTGGTTTAGACGTGCCCCTTGAACAGTAATAGTGGAAACAGTTATGCATACAGCATTGGTATAAGGTCAAACCCTGGTGATCGTGTCGTACGATTGTTATTGTTGTACGGTGGAGGAGCTTGCTGAAGAGGCCGTTGTGTCCTTTGTTGATACTGTTGTTGATTCGGTTGGCTCTGAGCAACCTGAGGTTGATACGTTGGAGCTGGCGCAGGGTGGATAGTAGGAGTTACTGCTACTACTGGTTGATACCTTCGCCTTTGCTTTCCGAGAGAGATATTACCAATATCTTGCTCTTTTTTCTTAGGGAAAGCACCACCATATCTTTTGTTACTGCTAGATGGCCCTGCATCTTTGACTAAACGTCCTTCTTAGGCCGCCTCTTCAAGGCGTACTCCCATGTTCACCATCTCAATAAAGTCGCCGGGGTCACTAGCAACCACTCAGTCATAATAGAATGAGCCTAAGGTTTTCAAAAAGATCTTTGTCATCTCTTTTTCCTTAAGAGAGGGACACATCTAGGCGGCAATTTCACGCCATCTCTGAGCATATTCCTTAAAAGTTTCCTTGTTCTTCCGCGACATGGCTCTGAGTTGATCTCTGTCTGGTGCCATGTCCAGGTTGTATTTATATTGCTGAACGAAAGCAGCGCCAAGATCTCTGAAAGTAACGATCTTGGTGCGGTTTAAACCCATGTACCATTTGAGTGTGGCACCGGTTAAACTATCTTGAAAGTAATGGATTAGTAGCTGTTGATTCTCTGTCTTAGTTGACATCTTTCGAGCGTACATCACCAAATGACTTTGAGGGCAAGAGTTGCCCTTGTATTTCTCAAAGTCGGGCACCTTGAAATTGTGCGGGATTTTCACATTGGGGACCAAACAAAGGTCTGCGGCGTCCTTTCCAAATAAATCCTGACCGTGAATGGCATGCAGTTCCTTTTGCATCTCCAGGAATTATTCTCGGAACTCATTCATTCTGTCGTACATCTCTGCGTTTCCACCAGAGATTACTTGTAGAATATGTCCTTCCGGGACAGTGTGTACCATGGGTTTTGGTACGGTCATTACGGCGGTGACTCTTGGTTCTTCTATGCCCCGAAGTTTGTAACCTTCAGGAGTTGCTACCATCGCTCTTGCGTCTTCGCTTTCCCGAAGTTTGTAACCTTCAGGCCCAGCGGTTCCTACTACAGTTTCCGGTTCTTCCGTGACCGGCGGGATATATCCTTCAGGGATGAAGTTGATAGGTATGCCCCAGGGGCGATCTTTAGGCATGTTGTACCGAGGATTATATGTATCCACTATAGGCATAGAGGTGACTCCGAGATCACAGTCCTTTGTTGTTGCCTCTGAGTTGTTGCCAGAGATTGTATCTCACTGTGAAGTTTTCTTAGATCTTCTTTCAGAGTGTCGATTTCTTCTCTCAACACTCTGTTCTCTTCCTCGAGATCGTCCATTTTTGTCGATTGGCCCGAGTATTGTACGAATGAGACAGTTTTACTCTAGAATCGTGACACATACGTGAGATTCGAAGGTAAGAAGAATGTGTTATGTGAGGATGATGAATGCAATGATATATTTATATATATATATATATATATATTTTTTTTTTTCGCTTTAATAAAAAAGAAACTTCAACAAATAGATTGCAAATATTATACAGTGGGAAGACCCCGTTTTATTGAATTTGAAAGATTGCAGAAAGGTGTCGTAACCCGAAATTTGACCTCCCTCTTTTGGCCTTTTGCATAAGCATGCGCACTCGCATCGTTGGCATACGCATTCACACTTTTCTTTGTGTGTTTCTTGTTGTAGGACATTCAGGTTTTCCAAGCCCGATTAATTGAATCCTCACAAGGTCATCACATCACCAAAACAAGCCCAAAATAAAGGTTTCCATGTTTATTTATCAAGACAAGAGATGGAAAAGCAGAATCAGGACTTCAGCATCATCCTTTTACAAATTTGTGGAAATTTGGCTGAAGTAACCGGTTAGCACATATGCTGTAACCGGTTACTCAGTGTATTTTTCACCAAAAAACGCAAGTTTTCAAGCATGTAACTGGTTAGCACATACGCTGTAACCGGTTACTCAGTGGAAAATTTCAGTTTCTGCTGTATTTTTGGGACAACACCATGCACTCTCCTTGGTCATTGATTCTACAGTATTCTAGCAGTGTGTGGAACATTCTAGACTTCTCTAGACATTTCAAGGCTATTCAATTCAATCCAAGTGAATTTATTCTAATGCTTCACTCCAAATTAAGTGCACCATGTTCCTTGTTTTACAAGCATGCCAACCGTTGGATGATGGAAATTCACATTGGGATTGTTACCGAGTTGGTTCTAACTAACCGAGTTAACCACCTTGACTCAGTGAGTCAAGCCCAACTAACTCCAACCCTAACTCCAAACCCAAAGCTAAGTCCAAACCTCCCATACTCCAAACCTAAAGTCTATATAAACTCACCTTCACTCATTTTTCAAGGACCTTCAACCATTTTGTACAATTCACTCTCAATTCTCTCATTCTCCTCTGCATTTTTCTGCAACTTCTACATCTTCATCTCAATTCTCATCCCAAAACCTCACCAAAAGCTCTTATTCTTGAAGGATAATCACTTTTCACATTGAAAGTGATTAATTCTTGAGCTTAACCTCCATCATTTGGCATTCTTTGGTTGGATTTCTGGAATTACATCTTATTCTACTTCAATCCAAGAGTTCTACAACTTTCAATTTGGTGCAAGTTCGATTTCGGTGCATTTTCGCGTTTTTGATCGGTTTCGACGCGTTTCGTCTACAAATTAAGGATACTCTGGTTTTCTTTGATTTTCTACATCAAAATCTCTTTACAACACTTACCAAGCCAAATCTCCCACCTGTAGGTTGGTGGATCTAACTAATATCACCGTTTCACGCATTTTCATATCGTTCGCAATGTAGTCGATAATTGTTGTGTGTGATTTGGTTTTGCATTTGTTTGATCCATGATCCTATTGTGTTAGTTGATTCTATCACTGTTCATTTGTTGTTTTCAAGTTCAATTTTCGTGCACAATTTCAGTTCCTAGCATGTGGTGGTTGATATAAGTGATTATGTGTTGAAAACTACTTTTGAAAAGCTATTTTTGCTGTTATTTTTGCCACTGTCTAAGTGGTAACAGGTTAGCAGTTATGCTGTAACCGGTTACACAGTTCAATTTTCAACAAATACGCTGATTTTCAAGTGTGTAACCGGTTAGCAGATATGCTGTAACCGGTTACCACTGAACAGAATGGCTAATTTTGAGTTTTTTCAAGCTTGTTTGATATCCTTTCTTCTTCTAACTTCCATGGATCAATGTGTTTCATTTTTATGGATGTTTTAAGTGTCATTTAACTTCTGATTGAAGCATGTTCATGAACTTTTGTTGCACACTTTTGATTATTCAAATTGTTCATATTTTGGCATCATGTGAATGTAATCATTCTTGCATTTTTCTTTGATCACAAATAACATGATTTTGTGTTGCATTTTGTTGATCACGTGGTACTGTTTTGTACTCCCTTTCTTGGTTTTGCATTAAGTTCATTCTTCATGGATGAGCTTAATCTTGTATAATCAATAATTCACACCTTTTGCCTTAATGATTTTTCGTTCTCTTTGGAAAATTGTTGGCATGGTTTTTCCCTTTGATTAATTAATCGAAACCATGTTTCAATTAGTTGATCTTCCCCTTTCCTCTCTTTAGGCTTCCTTTAGAGCTTTCTCTCTCGTTCCCCCGCGAAGTTGGAGTTTCGCGCTACGCCTTACGCCAGAGCACTGTACAAATTGAAGCTGTTATGCAGGAGCACTGTACAACTTGGAGCTGTTGTGCCGTCCAGTTCAACTCCCGCATTACACCCTGTGTGTTAGAGAAGGAATGAGAAGGGAGAATTCATACTCTCATTCTGACTACTTCAGGTAGGGGACGAATGACCCTGTGCTTGGCTTAGTCACCTCTATCTCTAGGCGGTAGTGTGCTTTCTTTCCTCAGTTGAGTCGATCCTTGATCACTCGTCGCCCTTTGCAATCTCTTTCGATCCTCGATCACTCTTGTCTCTTTCGATCTCTCTCTTAATCAATCACCTTCTTGGTTACGATCCTTTGTTCATTGGGTTAGCTAGCTGTCTTCGTTTCAATACCCTATTCTTTCCTTTTGGTCAATCATTGTTCTTTTGATTCCCCCGGAGAGTCTCTCTTCTATTTCTTCGGTTAAACACAGTACTCCTATTAAAAACCGAATCCCTTGCGGAGTTCGCAACCTTCCTTTGGTTCTTCTCCCTTTGTTGGTTAATCACTGTCGGTCAGTTAAAACACCAATGTTTGTACTCCTTCTCAGTTAACCACAGTCCGTCTGTTAAAACACTGAGTTCCTTGGGTTAATCACCTTCTCTTGGTTAATCACCATTTTCTTCAGTTAACCACAGCCAGTCTGTTAAAATACTGAACCTCTTTTTGAGTTAATCACCCCTCTTGGTTAATCACTCATTTCTCTCGGTTAATCACAGTGTTCTGTTAAAAACCGAATCCCCTGCAGTTGGCAACCTTTCTTGGTTCGAATACTTGCACCCTTGGGTTAGTAACCTTATTTTGGTTCAAACCCTTCTTCATTGGTCAAGTACTGTTTGTTCAGTCAATAACAACACCCATGTGGGTTACGACCTTCGACCGGTCCTACACCCGTTCTTCTGGTTAATCACAGTTTTCTCTGTTAAAACCATTGCTTCTCTATCCCCCACAGAGTTGAAATCCTTGTTCCATCGGTTAATCACTGTTCATCAGTTAATATACCGACGCCCCCTGCAGAGTCAAACACCTTCTCTTGGTTCAGCACTCTCTCTCTCTCTTGGTTTATCACAGTCCGTCTGTTGATACCAGCCTCTTTACCCCGCCAGAGTCTTACTCTCTTTATTCGGTTAACCACTGCCAGCCAGTTAATATACCGAATCTCTCTTTTCTCTTGGTTGTGACACCATCCCTTTATTTGGATCCCCAACGGAGCCCTTGCTATTCATTTTGCTCTAACTTTCTTGGTTTCGACACCAATCCTCTTTGTCATCCCCGGCAGAGTTTCTTTCATTTTTGGTTTTGACACCATTCTTTTTCTAGGCTCTTGTCCAATCGCTCTTACTGTGTGGTCTTCCCTAGTAGAGTTTTTCTTTCACTCTTGCTCTTGGTTTTGACACCACTTCTTTTGTTTCCTATTTCATTCTTGTCTGTTTTCTGTTTGGTTCCCCGAACTACGGAAGCTCTGATTCTGCATTCCTTCGAATGTCAGATACGTAGGCACGAGACACGATGTCTTGGTGAGCACACTTCCACCTTTCTTTCCTTCTCCCTTTCTTCCTTCTTCTTTGTCCCCTGGTTCCATGAACTACGACGCTCTGATTTCCTCATTGCACTATGAGGGTACGTAGGCACGAGGACTTCGTTCCTCCGCGAGCACTTTCTTTTCTTTCTTTCTTTCCCCCTTCTCTTCTCTCTCTTCTTCTTTTAGCTAGAAGCCTTTAGATAGATAACCCATCCAAGCCTAGAAGCAAGCGAAATGGTTCTCGTCGAGTACGACGGATGCGTTAGGTGCTAGTACCTTCCTTTCGCATAACCGACCCCCCATTCCTGTTTCTCTTCCCCTTGGGTTTTATTGATATTTTCCCTGTCCTTTGGGACTGAATAAAGTTCAGTGGCGACTCTGTTGTTATCTCTGAGTGTGCGATTCACTCAGGTATAAACCAACCATCTTCAAAAGGGAAATACAGTATTTTACCAAGTGCTGTAAAAGGAAAAGTCTAAGCTTATGGATCCTGAGTTCTTTCTGAAAAGAGCTCAAGTGCTGGTTCTGGTATTTTCCGTTTCTTTGACCTGGGCTCTTCAGCCGTTGTCGGGTTGTCAGTCCTTTGCCAAGTGAAAGAAGCGAGCAAATTTCTTCGGTCTTCCTGACTTTCTACAACATGTCGCTCTAATATCCTAATCAGAGCATCCTTTTCTTTTAACAGTTCCTGAATTTTGGTACACTCCACATTGAGGATGCGGTATTTGTTTTTCCAAGATTTCTTTTCCCGTTGAACTTTGTTGAGAGAGACCTGGAGTTTTTCCGTATCAGAAAAAGGACACATTCCTTTAACGGAAGAACTTCTTGACGAGGGTAAGGCATCCTCAGCTTGAGGGCTCTAGTTTGTACCGAGTGGGGATAAGGTTCCACAGAGGCACATTCTGGTTTTCCTAGAGACTCTCTTCCTTTCATGTGAACATGTTTCCAGGCATGCATTATTTCTGTCTTTAGTTCCCTGCCATTTTCTCCTTCCTTGAAGAAAAGACCTTCCAGATGAACATTACGCGGGATATGTCTCATCGGGTATCCGAGTTGACGACGAACTAAAACTGGATGATAGTTAATTCCTCCTTTAGTTCCTATGAGGGGTACATTAGGGAAATTTCCACAACTGTCGATGATTCTTATCCCGTCATAGATCCGATTGTACCAGTCTATGTCAGAGTTGGTAAGAGGCATGATTCTCTATGACCAACGTAGAGTACTCTTATGATCCCAAAAAGCAGAAGACTTGGGTAAATGGGAAGTGAACCACTTGTAAAGCAAGGGTACACAGCATGTGATTATTCCTCCTCTGTACAAATTCCTTAAGTGTACAGAATGATAAATATCTGCGAGCAGGGTTGGTACAGGGTTTCCAATCAGAAATAACATAATGGTGTTGGTATCGACGAAGTTATCAATGTTGGAAAAAAGGAATGACCCGTATGTGAGTAGCACAAAGATATCTTCGAAAGCAGTAACGTTTTCTACACTGACAAAATACAGGGCTTTCTCTACCAAAAACTTGGCCGGTAAACCTTGGATTCCATCCTTAGTGGTCATGTGAGTCCTGACTTCTGACTCGTCCAAATAGATTGCTCTTGCAATGGTTTGATCTTTTGGAATTTCTTCCAGTCCAGAAAAGGGAGCTTAGTCAGTGATGGGTAAATCAGTCAGGTGAGAGTACTCTTCTAGCGTCGGTGCTAGTTGATAATCCGGGAATGTGAAACAATGATTAGCCGGATCATAAAACTGAATTAGCGTAGACATGATTCCTTCAACTACTGGACTCTTAACAGAGACATCAGCCCTCCGTAGTTGGCTCTGAAAGCATCAGGGTTGGTGATCATCCTTGCCAGCCCTTTTAAATCCTCTAGTTTTGGAGTCTTGAAGGTGTACTTGTGCGTCTTCCTTCTACCGAAATCCATAATGCAATCCTTTTCTGATATTTACAATCATTGTTTTAGTTTATTTTGAAAAAGAGAGAAGAGAAAAGAAAATTTTTCTTTGTTTAAGAGTTTTTTAAATGAATGCATGAATGCAGCACACAAAAACATAGAAAAAACATGGGTTCAAAGGTTCAGCGTCACGAGCATGGAGTCATGGCTCTACCCATCCCCAAAGGTTGTACTAGGGTGAATTTTTGTACCTGTTCTCAAAATCATTGACCCCCCTTGGGATGACAACAACAAGCTAGTTCACCCGAGCGAGCTATAGAATCCTAGGGTAATCTCAATTGAGTGTAGTATCGCGTGTCAACTATTTCCGATAGCTACCGCACTACCAAATGGCCACACGGTTAATGTCTACTAAATCCTTAGTTTCATGGATACCACAATCGGACAATCTGCTTTCACAATCGAAGTCGTTAGAGATTGAATCCACAAAGGGTATCTCCACTAATTTAATGGTTTACCGGGACAGCTTACTCGGGATTCACTCCCTGTAAGACCGCCGGTCTATGCCATCACCAATCTTAGGTATCACTCATACTTTCCACATGCGACATCACTCACATTCCCATTAGCAGAAAAATAAACACGGATATCAAGTAGGAAAAGCGATATATATATATTCATTCCTAAAACTAACATCCTAGACCTCTTAAGAATTCTAATCTTAGTCCTAGACAGATCAAAGATGCCCCCAACATAGGCTCCATTTTACTGTAGCGTTCGAGTTATGTCGGTAACGCGATCATCTTATCGCATATGGGGTTTCTCCTCACCGCAGTGAGGGGGAGTGGGGTGCTACTTTCTGATTTCTTATTTATCCCGTGAAGCTGAAAGGGAAAGGGAATCTATCTAAAACTAACTTTGCACGCAAATGTTTAACTAAATAATCGCTTAAAGAGATTCGGGGAGTTCGGGGTCAGGTTATACAATGGAGAGTTGTCAATTACCCATCCTATATGTGGTTATCCACAGGTTGTTAGCAATAGGTTTTGCTTTGTACTTGATGGTGTTTATCCGTTGATGGGTTGGGAAAGTTTCTTGGGAAATATGAGAGAGAGTGAGTTTTTGATGATTTTGGTGAGGTACTGGACCTCAGTTTTTGATTGGTATGAAGGTATTGGACCTAGAGTTTTTGATTGGTATGCTCACTAAGATTTTGAAATCTTATGCCTACGTATTCTCATTTAAAGAAACAGTGAAATCAGAGCAATCATAGTTCCTCCTATTCTATGGGAGGAAAAGATGTTTGGTGTGTTGTTCAAAGCCCAAGATTGAAGCTAAAAGGTTTATTTGTGTCTTGTTCAAAGCCCAAGATTGAAGCTAAAAGGTTTGACTGAGAGAGAATTTGTCATCTCTAAAGGGAGACTATTCATCTGTTTATCACAATTGTTGGGTGACTGTTTATAAAGGAGGGTTACTTTAACTGGGATATGAGAATCCAACAATGCCATAATTTCCTTTATAGGGGATTTGTCCTGAAGGAGAAAACTTTAACTCAGTGTTGAGCAATGCCATTTTTCCTTAGGACTCTTTCATGCTAAGAGAGGGACAGTGGCGTGGATGTAAATAATCCAGAGGCTTGCCGTTTACGGCAATTAGATGAAAGAGGAAGTTTGCCAGGATAAGAGATGGATGACAACTTGGATATTTGAATCAACAAGTGTGCCACTTATAGCAGTTATCTGGGATTAGGGTTTGTTTTGATTTTCTGTTTTGATGTGTGATAGCATAGAGAAATGTCTTCCTACAGAGAGATTTTGATTTCCTCTGAGGGGATGTGGATTTTTGTGTGCCTTGATCAAAGCCCAAGGTTGAAGCTAAAAGGTTGATTGACTCTACTGGGGAAGTCCTTATACAAAGCCTAAGAGGAGGCTGGGAAAAGACTGACTCAACAAGAGAGTGTTTATATATGTCTTGTACAAAGCCCAAGATTGAGGCTAAAAGGGAATGACTCTTTTGGGGATATCATTATACAAAGCCTACGAGGAGGCTAAAAGTTTGACTTTTCTGGGGAAATATTTGGTCTTTATTGTACAAAGCCCAAGATTGAGGCTAAAAGGGATTTTGACTCCGCTGGGGAGGGTTTGTAGGTGTCTTGTACAAAGCCCAAGATTTGAGGCTAAAAAGAAGACTGACTCTGTGGGAAAGAAATCTTCAGCTGTCTTGTACAAAGCCCAAGATTGAGGCTAAAATGAGACTTTACTGACTCGGTTGAGGATATTTTAGGTGTCTTGTACAAAGCCCAAGATTGAGGCTGAAAGGAGGATGACTCTGTTGGAGAGTATTGTCTGTCTTGTACAAAGCCCAAGATTGAGGCTGAAGAGAGGATTGACTCTGCTAAGGGAAATTTATATGGTGTCTTGTACAAAGCCCAAGATTAAGGCTAAAATGGGTTGACTCAACAAGAGAGTGCTTTTATTTTGTACCATTGACTCAACAAGAGAGTATGGAAAGGTGATTGACTCAACAAGAGAGTCTGAAAAGGTTAGCTCAATTGGGGAAAATCATTGTACAAAGCCCAAGAGAGGCTGGCTATGCTGAGGAAAGGGAGGATCATTATACAAAGCCTAAGAGGAGGCTAGCTTCTGCTGAGGATTATTGAGATCTAGAGGCAGGTCCAAATGGGGAATAAACTCTTGCTGAGGGTTTCCAGAAGAGTTGAGATATCAGATGCCTTGAGGTTTTGATTTGGGGATAGTGTTATACCGATAGTAAGCTGACCCTGGCTGGGGATTTTTAAAGTGAGAGTTTAAAGATTGAGTTTTGATAACCTATAGAGGTTTTAACTCTACTGGAGATTGGTTAAATGACTAGGGTTTTTTCTATTGTTTGTAGGGAACTTGAGAATGTCTTTGAGATCCAAGAGGAGATTAGACTGTCCAAGTCTACTGGTATGGAAGAGTTTATCTTTGTATGATGCCCAAGAGGAGGCTGGTGCTTTAAGGGATGAGAATCAACCCTAAAATTGGTCTGAGGTTTTGACTCTTCGGAAAGACTGCTCTAACAAAGGATGACTAAGTTCTGTCCTACACCTTTAAGAGGTCTTCAGGGTCCTTATATTAAGCCCAAGAGAAGGCATGAGAACTTCTAAGAAGCCGGAGGGTCCTTGTACAAAGCCCAAGAGGAGGCGGGGATGCTTTTAGGAAGCCTGTAGGTCCAAACTTAAGAAGAGTTCAAGAAAAGTTTCACCGAGAATAATCTTTTCTTTAATGAACAGTTCTAGGGTTTGAAGAAATTCAAGAGAGGTTTCACTGGGAATTAATCCTCTCTGGGGAAATGAACTTCTTTGACAATTTCTAATAGTTACAGTCTGAGAAAAGTTTCACTAGGAATAATTCCTTTCTCTTTGTTCCATACTGTTTAAGCCCAAGAGATGGTAAGATTGTATCTGGAATCCTAAGGGATCTAGTTTTGACTGTATTTAAGAGTGACCAACTGGCTTTACCTAGTTCTAGACCTAGTTATTGGGGAAAACTCTAAGCAGATATACAAGTATATATACAGTTGATATATGACAAGTATTTAAAAGGATATGAAAGAAGGACTTACAGGTGAGCAAGCTTCCAGCATTACAGTTATATATATATATATATATGAAAGCAAGTAAATGAAAGCTGATAACTTACAGGCGAGCAAGCTTCCATTGTAACAGCTATATGGTTAGTTGTTCAAGAAATTAAATAAAGTTTTGATAACAACTATGAGTTTGAACCTAAATCAAAAGAGAAGTTGTTTCTGAAAAGAATGTTGGTGCTTATACTCAAGGAGAGGCCCAGATGAAAAACAGTAATCATACCGTTGATCTGAAGATTGTATCGGGACTTATACAATGACTGAGACCCAAATTATTGTATTTACAAAGAGGTTGGGTCTTACACTCTGTTAGAGGCCTAAAAGTTTATTTTTGTACAAGAGATGGGGCTTACAGCTCAGGGAGAGGCCCAGGGAAAGACAGTGATCACACTGTCGTTTTGAAAACTGTACTGGGACTTACACTCTATCAAGAGGCCCAAAGTGTTTTGACAAAGAAAAGAAATGGGACTTACAACACAAGGGTAGGCCCAAGTTATTTTGTTTTGAACTGGCGATCGCGCCGAGATTTTTGAAAACACCGTGGGACTTATACAATGACTGAGGCCCAAATAGGTTTATATTTACAAGGGATGGGTCTTACACTCAATTAGAGGCCCAAAGGTGTTTGAAAATTTAAAATCGAGAGGAAACCCTAATTTTAAATTAAAATGTAATTTTTCAAAGGAAATTAAATGAAAAAAGATATAAAATACCAAATATATTCAAAAACAAGTTTTACACTTTGAAAAATATTTTGAAAAATCATGTTTAATCACATGAAAGTTTGAAATTCAATTGGTTTTGAAAGATCAAAGTGGGAATTTCATTAAAAAATGTTTAAAAACAAATAAAATGAAATTAATTACAAAAATTCTAACTATATTAAATAAATAATATAAATTGGATTTTTTGTAAAATAAAATATTTAAACATTTTAGTGAATTTTGAGAAAAAGAATCAATTCAAAAACATAAATATTCAGAGAGAAATTAATTTTTGAATCAATTAAACCAAATAACTAAAATTCAAAAATTTGAATTATGGCCCCAAGAACACTTGGTTCTTGCCCGCGCCCTCTATTTTTCCAGATTTGCATTTTCTCACTTTTCTCCATGATTTCTCAATGGTTTTGCATGATTCAAGTACCAATCTTGTTCGTTTTTGAATAAGGATCACAACCATATAGTTTAATTGCATTTATATTAAGTATGGAGAAAGAAATCAACATAAAACCTCAAGAACCCTAATTTCAGCATGAACACAATGAAATTCCATACACGATTGATTCATGGCAATTAATTGGGTGTTATCACTATAAATACATGCAAGAACAAGATGGTAACTCCAAAACTTATTTATGATGCATGGAATATAGAGTTTGAAGGGTTCATGCTTACCTCTTGCAGTTGGTGATCGAGTTTGGTGATGGAGGTGTTGTAGCTAGGTTCCAATGATCTGGACAGCTTCCTTAGGTGCCATGGAGCGTGTTTGAATGGTTGGAGTGGATTGAAATGAGCTGGAACTTAATATGGCACCTCAACTGCAACTCTGTCAAGAACTTGAGCAATTTGATGGTGATTTTGAGAATCTGATGTTCCAGATGTGATTTTGTGTTATGGATCACTCACACATGGTGTGTGATTGGTTTGGTTGGAATTGCTCTCAAACTAAAAACCCGATAGTGACTTGAGTTAGAAGGCAAAATTGGAGTGAAAGGGAGATTTTGAGGAAACCATCAGTTTGGGTACTTTGGTGTACTCAAACTGAGCCCAAATGAGCTCTATTTATAGTGGAGCAAGTTTGTTTTGCAAGCAATAGTGTGTGGCAACTGCAGCAGGTCTGTGGCCAATGTGGATCAAATGGAATCTCAAGTCTCCTCTAGCCATTGACTTGAGGTTAGAGCACAGGCCTATGGTCTTTTGGTTCAGAGATAAGGCTTGACTCATTCAGTTAAGCTTGCCTCAGTTCATGCCACCTTGATGCATCCATTGAATGCATTGAAACAAAATTGGAGTCTTGGCACTTTTTAGCTCTTTTAGGTTTGGCATGGCTATATGTAAATCCTTGGACTTGGGAGGCTTGGGGATCAGATCATTCTCCTTTTATTTTATCCTTAGATGTGTCCAAATGGATGACAAGGCTTGGAGTTGTCCAAATTTGCCAAATCAAGCAAATGCACAAAATCTGCCTTGCCTATGACAGTTGGAAATGGTGATTTTGAGGGATTCATATCTCCCTGCTCAGGTTGAGTTATGGGGGGCTCTTGTGCTTTTTAGAAATCCCTCATATGATACAAAACTTGTGTGATCATAGTTTGTTTTGAAACTATTTGGATCCAACTGAATAAACCTCAATAACATTGATGTTCAAGGCTGGTAACTTAGGCATATTTTCACTAAGTGTTGGAAAAAGTGTTATTTTCATGTTTTTGTTATTTTGATCACTCCATAACTTAAAATCCATAAAGAATTGGAGTTGGAGGTAGTTGAGGATTTTGTAGAGTGTAGCAAGACCTACAAATCCAGATTTGGATCAACCAAAATGGTTGCTTGGATCTCAAGTTATGGTCTTTGGAAGTTGATACCAAAACCACTTTTGTTCCATAACTTAGAAAAATTTTGGTTTCTCAAGGTTGCCCCTTTTGCAAGAAACCTCATTTTTCTTGATTTTTCTTGATGAATGATGATCAATGTCACACATTAACATTATTTTTGACTTAGGGGAACCATATTTGTGAAAAATTCCAAAAAGTCAAACTTGATTTTGTGCACGGTTGACTTTTTATCGGATGAAATCCAAACTGTGTGATCCTTTGTGAAATCAAGTCCTTGACCTAAATCAAACCTAATGGATGGGTTCCATAGGTGTTATAGGGTGTATTGAATCATGTCCCAAGGTTTGGGAGCATGTCTTGGTCAAAAGTCAAAGATACAGTTGACTTTTCCCTCGAAACCCTAATTGTGGTCCTGATGAAATTGAAACTTGTGAATCAAGCTTCTTGGATCAATCCATTGTTTTAAATGGATCAACGTAGTGTATTGGAGGCCCTCAAATCATGTCTTGAAGTCTTGGCTCATGTTTTGTCCCAAAAGTCAACTTGGGGGTGAATTAGGTCAAGAAACCCTAATTCTTGATTTTTGGTAAATGCATCCCCTGAGGTTAAATTGACTTGGTGATTGGGTCCATGAGGTCCCTTGGAGTATCTTGGGGTGTGATTTGAAGCATTGGCTCATTCCCAGATGAAAATTTCCATCTGGTGGCCTCAGTCGACCAAAACCCTAATTTGGTGACACTGTCGATCTTGAGGCTTGATCCACTTGGAATGTTGCAACTTTGTGCCTGATTCTTGATGAGGGAGTCCTCTTGATCCTTTATAGGTGTTTGAGAGGTTAGACAAGTTGAATATCATGTCATTTCTTGATTGATCCTTTGTCTAAGTGCTCTGAGAGGGCTTGAAACCCTAATTCTTGATTGTGGTGAATGCTCAACCATCTTTGAGGAGATTGATGAGTCATGAAAGTGCATCCATATTGTGGTGATGTCTTGCACAATGATGGGAAATCTTGGTGGTCAAAATTTGGGGCATGACAATTCCTTGTATGATCCTTTGTCTAAGTGTCCTGAGAGGCTCAAAACCCTTATTCTTGATTGCGGTGAATGCTCAACCATCTTTAAGGTGATTGATGAGGCATGAAGGTACATAAATATTTTGGTGATGATTGGCACAATGATGGGAAATCTTGGTGGTAAAAATTTGGGGTAAGATAGATGCCCCTATTTAATCTTCTTGGACCCGAAGGTGTGAATAGCAAAGGTATTCAGGCATTCGGGGTGCAAGATGATTAAATATCGAAATACCCGGAATTTTGACTGTGATTATGAATGTTAGTGGTTTACTCATCCATCTTCTTTTGCTAAGCAATGATACTCAAAAAAGGTAAAAACTTCCCTTCGATCTTGGTCTTCAGCCAAGGAACTGGTCTCAGTTTCTGAAATAAACTTCCCCTTGATCCTGGTCTTCAGCCAAGGAACTGGTCTAAGTTTCTTTTGAAAGAAACTTCCCCTCGATCCTGGTCTTCAGCCACAGAACTGGTCTAAGTTTCTTTTGAATAAACTTCCCCTCGATCCTGGTCTTCAGCCACGAAACTGGTCTCAGTTTCTTCTTGTCGAGTTTCTTCCTTGACAAAGGGTGCTATTTGCAGCAGTTTTTGTCAAACTTCTCGCCGAGTTTTACTACTGGGGAGACTCCATTTGATGGAAAATGATTTGATGTCAGACTTGCTGGGGAAACCCATTTGTCTGAGATGTAGAGGTGTGCAAACTTCTCTGTTGGAGACGCCATTTGTTGACTCTACTGGGAAAAACGAGTTTCTTGAGAGACTTCTTTTTGCTTAGGGATATTACATCATACTTTTCTTCGAGATCTTTTCGGAGAAATGTCATGTGATGCAATCCAATTTTGAGGTGCTGATGACTTCATTAACATCGACTTTCTTGGGAGAAAAACCAATGTATTGTCGAGAATCTTTGGTTGAGAGGCTTTCTCTGGGGATTTTCCTTAATCCAGGAAAGCGAGAAATATCATCTTCAATGGTGAAGAGATGATGTTCCAAAGGTGTTGGTTGAATGCCTTCTTGCCTTTCAGAGGTTCAAATTATCAAAGTGGGTGAGGACCGGTCCCAAATCCAGAAATAAACGGGGGGGGGGGGGGGAGAGATTGCTCAGATAATACATTTCCTAACAAGGAAAGAACTCACAACTTGATTGACAAGAGGACTTCATCACTTGGGGATGAGACTAACCAAAGTGATATTAATGCGATATGATTATGAATGTGAATCAATCATGCATGATGTATGTATGTTTATGCTGACAAAACTGACGCGACATACAGACTAGTGAATGAACACGAAGGGATGCTCGGCCACTACAGGGGATAAAAAGTATCATTGGTCCAAGATAGCAAATCTTGTCTTGATTTGGAGAAGTGGTCTCTGTGGGGGAGAAAGAATCGTCCAATTGGTCTTAAGAGGTAATAACTCTGCCGAGGATATCAGATGGGACATTCGCATCTGAAACAGTTGATCCTTCATTCAGGCATACTGGTTTAGAAGGAGTACTTTGATTCTGCACTTTGAGGTTCAATCACCTTCGGAGAAGCGACCGATGTTCTTTTTGATGTTCATCAGTCAAAAAGAATTTCCATCTTTATTTTAAAGGCAGAAAAATTTTAACAATTAAATTCACTTTTGTTTTATTTCAAGAATCGTTGATCATGTTAAAATTGTCATTCTATAAAGCTAAAACAAATGAGAATTGTAAACAAAAGCACTAGGGCTCAAATTTTATTGATAGGATGGAAATTATCCAAGCACGTGATTCCATAGAGCATTTAAAAAGTTTAGAAAATGGTAATTTAAAGGAAAAGGGGATACATTGAAACATAATGACCACTATCTTTCCACCAACTTTGAATTCTGGACATCCTGAGCTTCTGTCAAAGGTGACCTTGACTTAAGTTTTCCTGATGGATGACATTACTGCTGAGAGGTTGAACTGATCAGACGTAGTTACTTGCCATGAATCCCTAACTTTTGCCTGGATTGTGTTTTGAGGTTTTCAATCCATCGGGATGATTTTTTACTTATGTCTCTCATTTTTTCCTGGACCGCCCTTTCGGGTTTTCAATCCACCGAGATGTTTTTTTTTCATTTTTTTTATTTAGGCGAAGTATTTCTTGACTACGTCAACATTTGTGGGGTAGTTAAACTCCTCTCCATCCATGGTTACGAGTCTTAAGGCGCCGCCTGAGAAGGCTTTCTTGACCACATAGGGGCCATCGTAATTCAGAGTCCATTTGCCCCGGGAATCAGTGAGAAATGATTGTATCTTATTGAGCACGAGGTCTCCTTTTCGAAAGACACGGGGTCGAATCTTTTTGTCGAACGTTTTCTTCATTCTTTGCTGATACAACTGACCATGGCATAGAGCCGTTATTCGCTTTTCTTCGATTATGTTTAGTTCATCGTGTCGACTTTGACACCATCAGCTTCTGTTAGCTTGGCTTCCATCAAGAATCTTATTGATGGGATCTCTACTTCTATGGGGATCACTGCTTCCATGCCATATACTAGAGAGAAAGGGGTTGCCCCTGTTGAAGTGCGGACAAATGTGCGATAACCGTGAAGAGCATAGGGTAGCATCTCGTGCCAGTCTTTGTAGGTTACAACCATCTTTTGAATGATCTTCTTGATATTCTTGTTAGCTGCTTCTACCGCGCCGTTCATCTTAGGCCGGTAGGGAGATGAGTTATGGTGTTCGATCTTGAATTAAGCGCATAAATCTTTCATCATCTTGTTGTTCAAGTTAGATCCATTATCAGTAATGATCTGGCTCGGAACTCCATAACGGCATATGAGATTGTTTTTAATAAATCGAACCACCACTTGTAAGGTTACATTGGTGTATGACGCTGCTTCAACCCATTTGGTGAAGTAGTCAATGGCTATCAGGATGAACCGATGTCCATTTGAAGCTTTGGGTTCGATC
The DNA here is from genome assembly GCA_022829125.1 of Lathyrus tuberosus. Lineage (NCBI taxonomy): Eukaryota > Viridiplantae > Streptophyta > Magnoliopsida > Fabales > Fabaceae > Lathyrus > Lathyrus tuberosus. Next base: position 6,947,876 of record JALAZF010000163.1, read on the forward strand.
ATGCCAATCATGTCAATTCCCCATATAGAAAATGGCCATGGAGAAGAAATAACTTTGAGATGCGTTGGCGGTACATGGATTTTGTCTGCGTAAATTTCACACTTGTAACACCTCCGCATGTACTTGTAGCAATTGGATTCCATGGTCAACCAATAATACCCCGCTCTCAGAATTTTTCTCTCCATTGTGTGTCCGTTGGCATGAGTGCCAAAGGATCCTTCGTGAATTTCTTTTATCAGCATGTTTGCTTCTGGTCTGTCTACGCATCAGAGCAAAACCATGTCAAAGTTTCTCTTATAGAGTGTATCACCACTCAGGAAGAAATTGTCTGCCAGTCTTCTGATGGTTTTCCTGTCTTTTCTTGATACCCCAGGCGGGTACTCTTGTTTCTGAAGGAAGCATTTGATATCGTGATACCAAGGTTTATCGTCTATGACTGCTTCGATCGTGAAGATATAAGCGGGCCTCTCAAGATGCATTATGTCAATCTTAGGTACGTCATTCCATTGACCTACACTAATCATGGAGAAGAGAGTGGCTAATGCATCTGCCATGTGATTTTCTTCACGAGGGATATGATGAAACTCGATTCTGTTAAAGAATGGCAATAACCTTCTCGCGTAATCTTTGTAAGGAATCAGTCCAAATTGGTATGTGTTCCACTCTCCTTTGATCTGATTGATAACCAGGGCTGAGTCTCCATACACATCCAAGTTCTTAATCCTTAAGTCAATCGCTTCTTCGAGACCCATGATACAAGCTTCGTATTCAGCCTCGTTGTTTGTACACTTGAATGTCAGTTGGGCGGTGAAAGGAATATGGATACCCTAAGTTGTTACGATGATTTCCCCAATTCCGTTTGCATAATTGTTGACAGCTTCGTCAAAGATTAGTCTCCATTGGGAACCTAGTTTGGCCCTTCACTGGGTAGCGGTTCATCGCAATCTTTCATTTTTAAGTACATGACATCTTCGTCTGGGAAGTCAAATCCGACTGATTCCTGATCGTCAATCAGTTGATGAGCCAAATGATTGGCTAAAATACTCCCTTTGACGACTTTTTGAGCTTGGTACTCGATGTCATATTCTAATAACAACATATGCCAACGGGCGATCCTTCCCGTGAGAGCAGGTTTTTCAAAGACGTACTTGATCGGATCCATTTCGAAGATTAACCAAGTAGTGTGACAAATCATGTACTGGCGAAGACGTTTGGCTTCCCAAGCCAGGGCATAGCAAGTTTTCTCGAGCATAGTGTACCGAGTTTCACAGTCGGTAAATTTCTTGCTTAAATAGTAGTAAATGGCAGACTCCTTTCTTTTGGTTTCATCTTGTTGGCCAAGTACACAACCCATAAAGTCTTCCAAGACTGTTAGGTAGATGATCAGTGGTCTTCCCTCCACTGGAGGAGACAAAATGGGTGGATTCAACAGATATTCCTTGATACCGTGGAAAGCTTTTTGGCAATCTTCTGTCCATACACAGTCTTGGTTCTTTTTTAGTAGTTTGAAGATCGGCGCGCATGTCGCGGTTATAAGAGATATGAATATGGAAATGTAATTCAGACATCCCAAAAATCCTCGGACTTGTTTCTCAGTCTTTGGCAAAGGCATTTCTTGAATAGCCTTGACCTTGTCAGGATCAACCTCAATTCCTTTTTGGCTGACGATGAACCCTAAAAGTTTTCCCTAGCGGACACCAAACGTGCATTTGTTGGGATTCAAGCGGAGTTTTTACTTTCTCAAACACTCGAATAAATTTGACAAGTGGGTCACATGCTTCTCTTCTGTTTTAGATTTGAAAATCATACCATCGACATACACCTCGATTTCTTTGTGCATCATGTCGTGAAACAGAGTAGTCATGGCCCTTTGATAGGTTGCCCCGGCGTTCTTCAAACCGAACGACATTACCTTGTAACAAAAGGTGCCCCGTGGGGTGATGATTGAAGTTTTCTCCATATCTTTCGGCGCCATTTTGATTTGATTATAGCCCGAGAATCCATCCATGAAGGAGAAGACTTTGAACTATGTTGTACTGTCAACCAACATGTCTATGTGTGGTAAGGGAAAGTCATCCTTTGGACTGGCTTTGTTCAGATCCCTGTAATCTACACACATTCTGACTTTTTTGTCCTTTTTCTGAACTGGTACTATGTTGGCTAACCATTGAGGATATTCTGAGGTGGCGAGGAAACCCGCATCTATCAGTTTCTGCACTTCCTCTTTGATCTTGATAGCCATATCTAGATGAGTCCGTCTCAGCCTTTGTTTCACCGGAGGACATTCTGATTTCAATGGTAGATGATGTTCCACGATGCTAGTATCCAACCCTGGCATGTCCTGATAGGACCAAGCAAATACATCTGGAAACTCTTTGAGAAGTCTTATCAAACTTTATTTGACATTCGGACTGAGCAATGCTCCAATCTTAACTTCCTTCTTTTCTTCCTCTGATCCCAAATTGACCATTTCCAACGACTCTTTGTGAGGTTTAATGGACCTTTCCTCTTGCCTGAGTAATCGGGAGATCTCTTCTGGAACTTCTGTGTCCTCTTCTTCTTTAGCTTCGAATACCGGGAATTCAAAGTTGGGAGAAGGCATTGGATCGTATGTTTCAACGGGGTTTAACACAAGTGATCTGCATGACGTGATGATTCGTTTTTTAGAAGAGATAGAGAGAATGCAAGAGTGTGTGCAGTGTATTTTCTGAAAAATGCTTGTTATTATTTTGGGTTGTTTTACGATTACCATTTTCTGAAAAACGAAAAGTGAAAACAGCAATAAATGCGGGAATTACAGAATGACGTTATTTATTTATGATTTTGTCGATTCTTGAAATACAGCCCTATAAAACAAAACTCTGTCGCTTTGGGCAAAGCGAAGAGGGACATTTACAGAAAAGTGAGCCCTATAAAAACATCTATTTCACCTGGGCAAGGTGAAAGGTTAAAATAAAGGTGGCAATTACTTAGACTTATAGACGACTTTCGAGATATCGACAACAACCCATTGGCGACGAACTCCTCAGTGAATCACAAAGTCTGGTACCTTCTTTCTTGGTTGGTCCTAAGAAATGACGCTGATTTCTGGCGGAGCAGGATTGTTGGAGTCTTCCTCCCATGCAGAGTTACCGTAAACAAACTCTTCTGTTGTATCTTTCATAGTGTTTTCACTCTCAAGAGGATCTCCCCATCCAGTTGGCTGGATGTGCTCGTGTCTGATGCGAGAGCTTTCAGGAGCGGTGTACCTGACCAAGAAGTCATACTTGCCACTCGACTGTCCTAAGGTGTCCCATACTTTTATGGGAATAGAGGAGTCATCCTTCTCAATGACGCTGACCTCAGGAAAAGCATAGTTAATGAACTCTTGTCCGACAGTCTTTGCAGATTCATTGTTGTGTTGGATATCTTCTGAATGTTCTGAGTAATGATCCCATGATTCGGTGGGGGCGTGGGTATTTCTTACAATATTACTCAGCTGATAAACATCGTTGGGCTAAATCTTTTGCCCCAACTCTTCTGGGTACGAATTCCAGATAGGCAGGTCATCCAGGGAATCATAGTAGTCATGATCGAAGTTGTTCTTCATTAGATTGTCTTCTTCTAATGATATGGGTGGAGTACAGAATCCTTCAAGATCACAATCTCTATAGATCATCCGAACATATGATCTTGGTATATATCTCAGGCTCTGCTTAGGAAAATAGAATGGCATGCGCGCTTCTTCTTGAGACATATAACTGTTGTTGTTGAGATAAGATTTCCATTCCTCGTCTGTATCGGAGGAGTCACTTTTATCGATGGTGTGTACTTCTTGAGACACTGGGTGGAGGAAGCCGCCGCTGTGGAAGAAGTCTTGAATGGGATGAAAACTTTCATCTTTCTTTGCAGTTTGGGTACAGGCTGAGGAGAAACCAAGACCTTTCTTTGTCTTGTTATCCGCAGGATTTATGAGTTGTCCCCATCCTTTTACGTTATTACTCTCGATCACTTTGACAACATCTTTGTATGAGGAAATCGACGTTCCTCTTTCTGGTCGATTCTCATTGCTCACCGAGAGTGCTTGAAACTGGGTTCCAACAACCTCCTCGGGTTCTACACAGGAGAATGATGATAAGTTACTAACGATTAAGGCCTGCTCTCCACATACTGTGATTTGCTTGTCATTCTTGATGAACTTCAACTTCTGGTAAAGCGTCGAAGTGACTGTCCAAGCCTCGTGTATCCAAGGTCTTCCTAACAAACAGCTGTAAGCTGCCCGGATGTCCATGACCTGGAAAGTGACTTGGAAAGTGTGAGGACCGATGGTTATGGGAAGATCAACTTCGCCGATAACTATTTTTTTGGATCCGTCAAAGGCTTTGACGACAATCTCACTGCCTCTCATCGGAGACCCTTGAAATGATAGTCGTATCAGAGTTGATTTTGGCATAACATTCAGAGCTGATCCTGTGTCTACCAGTACGCTGGCTAGAGCATCGTCCTGGAAGTTGACTGTAATGTTAAGCGCCATGTTGTGATTTTTGCCTTCTTCTGGCAGTTCTTCATCACTGAATCCTATATTGTTGCAGGAAGTGATGTTGGAAATGATGTTGTTAAACTGCCTTATCGTCACATCTTATTCTACGAAAGCTTGTTCGAAGACTTTCTGCAGAGCTTCCCTGTGAGCTTCGGAACTAAGCAGGAGAGATAGCACAGAGATTCTAGATGGAGTTTGCAACAGTTGGTCTACAATGTTGTACTCGCCTTTCTGGATGAGCTTCAGCGTCTCATCATTGTTCTTTATGGATTGACTGTCTGGTTGATTAGGAACTTCTGTTTGAGGTTCCTTTTCTTTGGCAGGTTCTCCAACTCCTCTGTTGAAGATCTGGCCACTCCGTGTGACTCAACTGATGTCGAAAATGTTGACAACAGAGGGTAATGGAGTTTCCTTTCCATTTTCGATGGTTGTTGCACCGTACTTGTAAGGGACAACCTTATCTGATTTGTACGGTACTAGACCTGGTAAGTAGATAACCACGAGAGCTTTTTTATTTCTCTGACCGTTATAGAGAACCTCAATCAGTTCCTGGTTGGGAACATTTTTACTATCAAGAAGAATTTTTTATTCATCGAGTAGAGGGGTGGCACCCGACCACGCCCGCTTTATATGCAGTGCAACTTTACTATATCTTTTTCCATCGAGCGGACATCCTGACTTTGATGCCTATCAGGATTCCCGTCAGACAAACTAACCAGTTGTGTAGCTTCATCCAAGTAAATTGGAAGCCACCAGTGGTCCAACAAGTGTTGAAGTGTTCTTTGGACGAGTGCACACCCTTGATCGTCTTCACGTCATTCTTCACAGTCTTGATAATCGTGTGAATCCAGAAAGTCGAGCCTGACTTGCTTAGCGTGTAATTCTACCAGACTGGTATTCATCAAGCGTACGTCAAAAATCTGAACCATATTGACTTGATGGTTATTTCTCTCACGGTAGTCTTGGATCCATCTGATGTTGGAGGGCCTCTTGTACAAAAGAGCATCCCTGACTGCTTTTCGAGCAGATTGGACAAGAATTGTAATCGTGTCGTGGCAGATTATGGTATTGACTTTGCCTTGAGTATATTGCTACCAATCGAACATTCATTACGCGGATATCGTGGTTCTGAACAATGTTAGGGTGTGCATGGGCCATGCTGACTTCACAGATTCGGTGATCTTGGATCCAGGCTAGATTCATCTATTCTTGTAGAGCTGATTGCACTATGGAACACCCCTGGTTATTCTTTGAGCAGATATCACACTGGTGATAATTGTGAGGTGGTACATGACTGTACCCGCTCTGTCTGTAATGCATCCTGACCAGATTGGTTCCTAATAGGAGTACATCGTGAATTTGATAACTGCGGCTAAATTCTTCCTCTATTAAATTTACTGTAGTCTTCTCATGTTGCGGCAACGGGTTTGTCTGAACATTCGGATTAGTATCTTTGAAAGATAGGACCCCGTTCATGACAAGCTTCTGTACATCAGACTTGAAACTGATACAGTTCTCAATGTTGTGCCCCGATCCTCCTTGATGGTAAGGGCAAGTTTGATCCGCTTTCAACCAAAAAGGAGGATTTTCCAGTACTGTAAGAGGAGACCTGGTTTGGATGTGCCCCTTAGCCAGTAGAAGTGGAAATAATTCTGCATACAACATCGATATAGGGTCGAACCCTGATGGTCATGTCGCATGATTGTTGCTGTTGCACTGTGGATGAGCTTGTTGAAGAGGCTGTTGTGTCCTTTGTTGATACGGTTGTTGACTTGGTTGGCTCTGAGCAACCTGAGGTTGATAAGTCAGAGCCGGTGCAGGGTTGATAGCGGGAGTTACCACCACTACTGGTTGATACCTTCGGGTCTGTTTTCCCATATAGATATTACCAATATCTTGCTCTTTTTTCTTTTGGAAAGTACTACCGTATTTTTTGACACTGCTTGATGGCTCTGCGTTTTTTACCAATCGTCCTTCTCGGACTGCTTCTTCAAGGCGTACTCCCATGTTCACCATTTCAGTGAAGTCACTGGGCGCACTTGCAACCATTCGGTCGTAATAGAATGAAGTCAAGGTTTTCAAAAAGATCTTTGTCATATCTTTTTCCTCAAGAGGGGGACAGATCTGGGCGGCAATTTCTCGCCATCTCTGAGCATATTCTTTGAAAGTTTCTTTGTTCTTCTGCGACATTGCTCTGAGCTGATCCCTATCCGGTGCCATGTCTAAGTTGTATTTATACTGCTGAACGAAGGCTGCGCCGAGATCTCTGAAAGTACTGATCTTGGTGCGGTTTAAACCCATGTACCATTTGAGTGCGGCACTGATTAAACTGTCTTGGAAATAATGGATCAGTAGTTGTTGATTTTCTGTCTGAGTTGACATTTTTCGAGCGTACATCACCAAATGACTTTGAGGGCAAGAGTTTCCTTTGTATTTTTCAAAGTCAGGCACCTTGAATTTGTGTGGGATCTTTACATTAGGGGCCAAACAGAGGTCGGAAGTGTCTTTTTCGAATAAGTCTTGACCGCGAATGACATACAGTTCCTTCTGCATTTCCAAGAACTGTTCCTGGAATTCATTCATTCTTTCATACATGTCCTCGTTTCCACCAGGAATGGCTTGTGGAATCTGTCCTTCTGGGACATTGTGGACCACCGGTTGTGGTATAGACATTACAGCGGTGACTTTTGGAGATTCAGTGCCCTAAAGTTTTTAACCTTCAGGTGTTGCTGTCGTAAACCTTGCATCTTCATTTTCCCGAAGTTTGTATCCTTCAGGCCCAATGGTTCCTGCTGCAGTTTCTTGGTCTTCAGTGACCGGCGGGATGTATCCTTCAAAGACAAAGTTGAGAGGCATGCCCCAGGGGCGACCTTTAGGCATGTTGTACCGAGGATGATTCTCACGCATCTCTATTATGGGTGTAGATGTGATCTCTGAGATTACAGTCTTTTGTTCCCGCTGCTCCTGAGCTGCTGCCAGGGATTGCATGTCACTGTGAAGTTTTTCCAAACTTTCCTTTAGAGCGTCGATTTCTTCTCTCAGCTCTCTGTTATCTTCCTCAAGATCGTCCATTTTCTTTTGTCGATTGGCCCGAGTATTGTATAAGTGAGACAGTTTGACTCTAGAATCGTGACACGTATGTGAGATTCGAAGATAAGAAGACGCGTTATGTGAGAATGATGATTGATATGCAAAGATATATATATATATATATATATATATATATATATATATATATTTTAGCTTTAATAAAAAAGAACCTCAATAAATAGATTGCAAATATCATACAGTGGAGGGTAGAGACCCTGTTTTATTGAATTTAAAAGATTGCAGTAAGGAAAAGTACAGTATTTTACAAAGTGCTGTAAGGAAAATGGCTAAGCTTATGGATCGTGAGTCCTTTCTGAAGAGAGCTCAGATGATGGCTCGGGTACTTTCCTTTTCTTTGAGTGTGGTTCTTCTGTCGTTGTCGGGTTGTCATTCCTTTGCCAGGTGAAAAGAGCGAGCAAATTCTTTCGATCTTCTTGACATTCTACGGCATGCTGCTCTAATATCTTAATCAGAGCATCCTTGTCCTTTAATAGTTCCTAAATCTTGGTACACTCCACGTTGAGGATTCGATACTTGTTTTTCCAAGAGCTCTTCTCACGTTGAACTTTGTTGAGAGCTACCGGGAGTTTTTTCGTATCAAACATGAAATAAAGGACATATTCCTTTAACGAAAAAACTTCTTGGCGAGGGTAAGGCATCCTCAACTTGAGAGCTCTAGTTTGCACCCAGTGGAGATAAGGTTCCATGGAGGTACAGTTTGGTCTTCCTAGAGACTCTCTTCCTTTCTTGTGAATATATTGCCAGGCATGCACTATTTCCATCTTTAGTGCCTTGTCACTTTCCCGTTCTTTGAAGAAAAGACCTTCCAGATGAACGTTATGCGGGATATACTTCCTAGGGTATCCGAGTTGACGGCGAACTAATATTGGATGATAGTTGATTCCTCCTTTAGTTCCAATGAGGAGTATGTTAGGGAAATTTCCACAACTGTCGATGATCTCTATTCCCTCATAAATCCTATCATACCAATCTATGTCAGAGTTGGTAAGGGACATAATCCTTTGTGACCAACATAGAGTACTCTTGTGATCCCAAAAAGTAGCAGACTTTGGTAAATGGGAAACGAACCATTTGTAAAATAAGGGTATACAGCATGTGATCATTCCTCCATTGTACAAATTCCTTAAGTGTACAGAATGATAAGCATCTGCGAGCAGAGTCGGTACGGGGTTTCCAATCAGAAATATCTTAACAGAAATGGTATCAATGAAGTTGTCAATGTTGGGAAAGAGGAATAACCCGTATGCGAGTAGGACAAAGATGTCTTTGAAAGAAGTTATGTTTCCTATACTAGCAAAGTACAGAGCTTTCTCTAATGGGAATTTAGCTGGCAAACCCTGGATTCCTCCTTTGGTGGTCACGTGAGTCCTAACTCCTGACTCGTCCAAAGAGACGGCTCTTGTAATGACCTGATCCTTTGGAATTTCTTCTAGTCCAGAAAAAGGAGCTCGATCAGTGATAGGTAAATCAACCAGGCGAGAGTACTCTTCTAACGTTGGTGCCAGTTGGTAATCCGGGAATGTGAAGCAGTGATAAACTGGATCGTAGAACTGAATTAGCATAGACAGGATTCCTTCAACTACATGGACCCTTAACAGAGACAACAATCCTATGTGCAAAGCATCAGGGTTGGTAATCATCCTTGCCAACCTCCTTAAATCCTCTAGTTTCGGAGCCTTGAAGGTGTACTTGTGCGTCTTTCTTCTACCAAAATCCATAACGCAATCTCTCTGATATTTGCAATTATTGTTTTAGTTAATTTTGAAAGAAAAAAAAGAAGAGATTTTTTCTTTGTTTAAGAGTTTTTTAGATGAATGCATGAATGCAGCACACAAAAACATTGAAAAAACATGGGTTCAAAGGTTCAACGTCACGAGCATGGAGTCATGGCTCTACCCATCCCAAAGGTTGTACTATTTTGGTCATTTTTTGTACCTGTAGAATGAGTTATAAGGTTCCCAAAGTCATTGACCCCCCTAGGGATATCGACAGCAAGCTGGTTCACCCGAGCTAGCTGTAGTATCCTAGGGTAATCTTATTTGAGTGTAGTATCGCGTATCAACTATTCCCGATAGTCATCGCACTACCAAGTGGTCATAAGGTTAATGCCTACTAAATCCTCAGGGTCACAGGTGCTGCACTAGGAAAACTCTGCTTTCACGACCATTTGTCGTTCAACAGTAAGTATCCACACGGGCCTTCGCCTGATTTGGTGGTCTACCCGGATCGCCTGTTCGGGATTCACTCCCTATAAGTCCACCAGTCTATGCCACCCCTTATCTTAGGGTTCTCTCAAACTTTCCACATGCGTATCAATCACATTCCCATTGACAGAAAAATAAACGTGCAATTTTTGTTGGTGACGCGACCACCTTATCGCGATGGTTGGAATTGGGTGCTACTTTCTGATTTCTTATTTATCCTATGAAGCTGGAAAGGAAAGGGAGGCTATCTAATGTTTTCTTTAACAAATGCTTAAGAGATTGGAGAGTTCGGGGTCAGGTTATACAATGGGGAGTTGTCAATTACCCATCCTATATATGGTTATCCATAGATCGTTAGCAAATCTACTATTTTTTATTTACTGGTGTTTGTCTGTTGATTGGGAAAGTTTCTCCATTGGGAATGTTTGAGAGAGAGAGAGTTTTTGTTGGTTTTGGGTTTTTTGATATTTTTGGTAAGGTACTGGACCTAAGGTTTTTGATTAGTGTGCTCGCTAAGATTTCACAATCTTATGCCTACGTATTCCCGTTAAAGAAAACATGGAAATCAGAGCAATCTTAGTTCCTCCTATTCTATGGGAGGAAAAAGATGTTTGGTGTCTTGTTTAAAGCCCAAGATTGAAGCTAAAGGTTATTTTTGTCTTGTTCAAAGCCCAAGATTGAAGCTAAAAGGTTTGACTGAGAGAGAATTTGTCATCACTAAGGGAGATATCTCATATGTTTATCACAGTTGTTGGGTGACTGATTATAAAGGAGAATTACTTTAACTAGGATACGAGAATCCAGCAATGCCATAATTTCCTTTATGAGGGATTTGTCCTGAAGGAGGAAACTTTAACTCAGTGTTGAGTAATGCCATTTTTCCTTAGGGATCTTTTATGCTAAGAGAGGGACATTGGCATGGATGTAAATAATTCAGAGGCTTACCACTTACAGCAATTAGATGAAAGAGGGGATTTACCAGGATAAGAGATGGACTACAGCTTGGATATTTGGATCAACAAGTGTGCCACTTATAGCAGTTATTTGGGATTAAGGTTTGTTTTGATGTGTGATATACAGAGAAATGTCTTCCTTCAGAGAGTTTTTTTTTTATTTCCTCTGAGGGGATGTTGATTTTTGTGTGCCTTAATCAAAGCCCAAGGTTGAAGCTAAAAGGTTGACTCTACTAGGGAGTTTTATATCTGTCTTGTACAAAGCCCAAGATTGAGGCTGAAAAGAGACTAACTCTTTTGGGGATATCATTATACAAAGCCTAAGAGGAGGCTGGAAGGAATTGATTCTTCCGAGGATATATTTTGTCTGTCTTGTACAAAGCCCAAGATTGAGGCTAAAACAGAGTTATTGGATTCCTCTGGGAAATATGTATATCTATCTTGTACAAAGCCCAAGATTGAGGCTAAAATGGTAAACTGGCTTTACTGGAGAGTATGATCTGTCTTGTACAAATCCCAAGATTGAGGCTAAAAGGAAATTTGACTGACTCAGCTAAGGATATTTTAGGTGTCTTGTACAAAGCCCAAGATTGAGGCTGACTTTTGCTGAGAAAAAGAAGAATCATTATACAAAGCCTAAGAGGAGGCTGGCTTGGAAATTTCTTATATAAAGCCTAAGAGGAGGCTAACTTCTGCTGAGGATTATTGAGATCCAGAGATAGGTCCAAAGTGGGGAATCAACTCTTACTGAGGATTAAAGAAGAGTTGAGATATCAGATGCCTTGAGGTTCTATTTTTTGGCTAGTGCTGTATTGATGGTAAAATGACCCTAGCTAGGGAATTTTTGGATGAAAGATTGAGTGTTTATGGAATGATCAAGGTTATTCCTGTGTTCTTTTGGGAAACTTGAGGGTTTCTAGAGATCCAAAAGGAGGTGAGGCTGTCCAAGTCTACTGGTATGAAAGGGTTTATCTTTGTATGATGCCCAAGAGGAGGCAGGTGTCTTAAGGGATGAGAATCAACCCTTAATTGGTCTGAGGTTTTGACTCTTAGGAAGACTGCTCTAACAAAGGATGACTAGGTTCTGTCCTATACCTGTAAGAGGTCTCGGGTCCTTGTACTAAGCCCAAGAGAAGGCATGAGAACTTTTAAGAAGCCTGAGGGTCCTTGTACAAAGCCCAAGAGAATGCTGGGGATGCTTTTAGGAAGCCTGTGGGTCCAAACCTAAGAAATGTTCAAGAAAGGTTTCACTGGTAATTAATCCTTTAGAGAACAGTTCTAGGGTTTGAAGAAATTCAAGAGAGGTTTCACCGGGAATTAATCCTCTCTGGGGGAAATAAAGTTCTTTGACAATTTTCTAATAGTGACAGTCTTGAGAAAAGTGTCACCAGGAATAATGCCTTTCTTTGTTCCATATTGTATAAGCCCAAGAGGAGGCAAGACTGTATCTGGAATTTCCTATGGGGAACTAGTTTTGACTGTGTTAAAAGAGTGGCCACTGGTTTGATCTAATCCTAGACCTAATTGTCGGGGAAAACTCTAAGCAGATAATATACAGGTATATAAATATGAAATATATAAACAAGTATGTTGAATAGTGTAGAAGGACTTACAGGTGAGCAAGCTTCCAGCATTATAAACAAGTATATATAAACAAGTATGTAAAAGAAAGCTGATAAAACTTACAGGCGAGCAAGCTTCCATTGTAACAACTGTATGGTTAGTTATTCAAGAAATTAAAGAAAGTTTTGATAACAACTATGAATTTGAATCTAAATCAAAAGGGAAAGTTGTTTAAAGGGAGATTGGGGCTTATACTCAAGGAGAGGCCCAGATGAAAAACAGCGATCGTGTTATTATTCTAAAGATTGTATCAGGACTTATACGATGACTGAGGCCCAAATTATTGTATGTATGAGAGAGGTTGGGTCTTACACTCTATTAGAGGCCCAAAGTTTATTTTTGTATAAAAGATGGGGCTTACAACTCAAGAAGAGGCCCAGAAAGTTTTGTTTAAAAGGCGACAATTGCGCCGTGGTTTTAGAAAACACAGTGGGACTTATACAATGACTGAGGCCCAAATTATTTTATGTACAAAAGGTATGGGACTTACACTCTATTAGAGGCCCAAAGTGTTTGAAAGAAAAGAGAATGGGACTTACAACACAAGGGGAGGCCTAGATTATTGTGTTTTGAAAATGGCGATCGCGCCGAGACTTTTAAAATCGAATTGGGACTTATACAACGACTAAGGCCCAAATTATTTTATTTAAAAAAGTATGGGACTTACACTCTATTAGAGGCCCAAATTTTTTTGTGAAGTTTGAAAAAAAATAAAAAATTATAGAAAACCCTAAATTTTGAATTTAAAAGATATGATTTTCAAAGGAAATTAAATAGAAAATGATATAAAATACCAAATATATTTAAAAACAAGTTGTACACTTTGAAAAATATTTTGAAAAATCATGTTTAATCACATGAAAGCTTTAAGTTCATTTGGAATGAAAAGATCAAAGTGAAAATTTCATTTTAAAATGTTTAAAAACAAATAAAATGAAATAAATTACAAAAATTATAACTATATTAAATAAATAGTATAAATTGGATTTTTTTTGTAAAATAAAATAATTTAACATTTTTGTGACTTTTTAAAAAAAAGAACCAATCAAAAATGATAAAAACTGAGAGAGAAATTAATTTTTGAAATCAATTAAAGAAAATATCAAAAATTCAAATATTTAAAAATTTGAAATATGGCGCCAACGGTCACCTTCTTCTTCCTCGTGACCGCGCCATGGGTGATTTGCGTTTTCTCACTTTTCTCTCTGATTACTCAATGGTTTTGCACGATTCAAACACCAATCTTGTTCGTTTTTGAACAAGGATCACAACCATATAGATTAATTGCATTTATATTAAGTATGGAGTGAGAAATCAAAGGATAACCTCAAGAACCCTAGTTTAAGCATGAACACTATGAAATTCCATACACAATTCATACATAGCAATTGATTGAGGGTTATCACTCTATATACATGCAGGAACAAGATGGTAACTCAAAAATTCATTTATGATGCATGTAATATGGAGTTTGAAGGCTTCAGGCTTACCTCTTGCAGCTGGTGATCGAGATTGATAATGGAGATGTTACATATGTGTTCCAATTATCTGGACAGCTTCCTTAGGTGCCAAGGAGTGTGTTTGAATGTTTGGAGTGGATTGAAATGAGCTGGAACTTGATGTGGCACCTCAACTGCAAATCTGCTAAAAGCTTGTGCAAATAGAGTACTATTTTTGGATTCTGATGTTCCAGATGTTGTTTATGTGTTTGAATCACTTACATATGATGTATGTGAGCTGTTTGCATCATTGGTTTGGACAAAATCACTTCCAATTTCAAAACCCGATAGTGACTTGAAGTGGAAGGCAAATTTGGAGTGAAAGTGTGATTTTGAGTAAAGCATCAGTTTGGGTGCTTTGGTGTACTCAAATTGATCAGAATTGAGGTCTATTTATAGTGCAACAAGTTTGTTTTGGCATCAATAGTGAATGACAACTTTGATCAGATTGCATTGAATGCTTTGGTTCCTTGGTCAAGGGTCTCCTCTAGCCATTGACTTGTGCCAAACTTTGCAGGTTTAGGTCCTCTGATATTTGGATATCTTGACTCATTTAGACTAGTTTGTGGCTCATTCATGCCACCTCAATGCATCACTTTAATGCTTGATGCCATATTTGAATTTCAAGATTCCTTTTCATGATGATTTTGCACATGGAAGGCTAGGTTCTTGGCATTTTGTGTTATGGATCAGATAATTCATTCATTCATTCGTGTTGTAATTGGATAGAATTTGAATGATCAAAGTGTTCAAAATCAATCTAAGGAATTGTGGGGTGCAAGTTTGCACCAAAATCTGTCTTGAAAACAGTTGCAGCAAGGCAACTTGGGAGATCCATAACTCCTAGCTCAAATGGAGTTTGATTGAGTTCTTGGACATTTTGGAAAGCCCTCATGACATACTTTAACCTTTTTGTTCACCAATAGACCTGGTTCAACTTGGATCAAGGTGAAAAATGTCCTCAAAGTTTGGAAAAAGTGAAACAGATTCTGACTTGTTGAAAATTTCACTAAGTGTTGGAAAAGTGGTCATTTTCATGTTTTTGTGATTTTGATCCATTCCTAACTCAAAATCCATGAGGATTTGGAATCTCTTGTAGTTGACATATTTGAAGTATGTAAGATGAACTTTCATTTGTGCTTTGAATAGGAGAAAAAGGCCTTGTGGTTTAGGAGTTATGACCTTGCAAAGTTGGTACAAAATCACTTTTGTTCCATAACTTAGAAAAAATTTGGTTTCTCATGGTTGCCCCTTTTGCAAGAAACCTCACTTTTCTTTATTTTTCTTGATAAATGATGATCAAAATCATACATTAACATTGTTTTTGACTTAGGGGAACCATATTTGTGAAAATTTCCAAAAAGTCAAACTTGATTTTGTGCACAGTTGACTTTTTATCAGATGAAACCCAAATTGTGTGATTCTTTGTGCAATCAAGTCCTTGACCTAATTCAAACCTAATGGATGGGTTCCATAGGTGTTATAGGGTGTATTGAATCGTGTCCCAAGGTTTGGGAGCATGTCTTCGTCAAAAGTCAAAGATATAATTGACTTTTCCTTCAAAACCCTAATTGTGGTCCAGATGAAATTGAAAATTGTGAATTAAGCTTCTTGGATCATCCATTGTTGCAAATGGATCAATGTGGTGTATTTGAGGTCCTCAAATCATGTATTGAGGTCTTGGCTAATACTTTGTTCCAAAAGTCAACTTAGGGGTGAATTAGGTCAAGAAACCCTAATTCCTGATTTTCGATGAATTCTTCCCCTGAGGCTAAATTAACTTGATGATTGGGTCCATGAGGTCCCTTGGAGTATCTTGGGTTGTGCTTTGAAGCATTGGCTCATGTACAGAGGAAAATCTCCATCTAGAGGCCTTGGTCGACCAAAACCCTAATTTGGTGGCACTGGCGATCTTGAAGCTTGATCCACTTGGAATGTTGCAACTTTGTGCTTGATTCTTGATGTGGGATTCCTCTTAATCCCTTATGGGTGTTTGAGAGGTCAGACAAGTGGAAGATCATGTCATTCCTTGATTGATCCTTTGTCTAAGTGTCCTGAGAGGCTCAAAACCCTAATTCTTGATTGTGGTGAATGATCAACCATCTTTAAGGAAATTGATGAGGCATGAAGGTACATCCATATTGTGGTGATGATTTACACAATGATGGGAAATCTTGGTGGTCAAAATTTGGGGTATGACAAGTGAAACCTCCTTTGAATTTCTTCAAACCTTAGAACTGTTCACTAAAGAAAGGATTATTCCCGGAGAAACCTTTTCTTGAACTTTTCTTAGGTTTGGACCCACAAGCTTCCTAATAGCATCCCCAACCTCCTCTTTGGCTTTGTACAAGGAACCACGGGCTTCTTAGAAGTTCTCAGCCTCCTCTTGGGCTTAGTACAAGGACCTGAAGACCTCCTACAGGTATAGGGCAGAACCTAGTCATCTTTTGCTAGTTCAATCCTCCAGTGAGTCAGAATTTCAAAACATCAGACCAGTTCAGGGTTGACTCTCATCCCTTAAAACATCAGCCTCCTCTTGGGCATCATACAAAGATCATCCTTCAGTTAAGAGAAAATCTCTTCATACCAGTAGACTTGGAAAGTCTCATCTCCTCTTGGATCTCAAAGAAACCCTCAAGTTTCCTAAAAACACAAGAGAAACCCCGATCATTTCATTAATTCTCCAGCAGAGTTTAAACCTATCATCCTAAGTTTCCCAGCTAGGGTCAAATTACCACCAATAAACCATCAGAAAAATCAGAACCTCATGGTCTCTGATATTTCAACTTTTCTGTAGTCATTCAGCAAGAGTTGATTCCCCAATTTGGACCTGTCTCTGGATCTCAGTAATCCTCAATAGAATCTAGCCTCCTCTTAGGCTTTATATAAGAAATTCCCAAACCAGCCTCCTCTTAGGCTTTGTATAATGATTTTCCCTCAGCTGAGTTAGCCTCAATCACGGGCTCTGTACAAGACAGATAAAACATATTCTCCAGCTGAGTCAATAACTTTTTAGCCTCAATCTTGGGCTTTGTACAAGACAGATAAAACATATCCCCAGTGGAGTCACTCTTTTCAGCCTCAATCTTGGGCTTTGTACAAGACAGCTAAAATATTCCCCGAAAGAGTCAATTCTTTTCAGCCTCAATCTTGGGCTTTGTACAAGACAAAAATAAAACTCCCTAGTAGGGTCAACCTTTTAGCACCTTGGGCTTTGATCAAGGCACACATAAAACCAACATCCCTTCAGAGGAAATCAAAATTTCTCTCTGTAGGAAGACATTTCTCTGTACATCACACATCAAAACAGACAATCAAACAAACCCTAATTCCAGATAACTACTGTAAGCGGCACACTTGTTGATTCAAAAATCCAAGCTGTGATACCTCTTTTATCCTGGTAAACTTCCTCTTTCATCTATTTGCTGTAAGTGGCAAGCCTCTGGATTATTTACATCCAAGCCCGTGTCCCTCTATTAGCATGAACGATTCTTAAGGGAAAATGGCATTGCTCTACACTGAGTTAAAGTTTTTTTCCTACAGGGCATCTCCCTTATAAAGGAAATTATAGCATTGTTGGATTCTCATATCCCAGTTAAAGTAATTCCCCTTTATGACCAAATACCCCATCAACTGTGATGAACAGGTGAGATATCTCCCTTTAGAGATGAAAAATTCTCTCTCCGCCAAACCTTTTAGCTTCAATCTTGTGCTTTGAACAAGACACAAATACTCATCTAGCTTCAATCTTGGGCTTTGAACAAGACACCAAACATCTCTTTCCTCCCATAGAATAGGAGGAACTATGATTGCTCTGATTTCCTTGTTTTCTTTAACGGGAATACGTAGGCATAAGATTGCGAAATCTTAGCGAGCACACATAACAAAAACTTTAGGTCCAGTACCTTACCAAAAACATCGAAAAAACCCGAAAACAACAAAAATACTCTCTCAACTTTCCCAAAGGAGAAACTTTCCCAATTTATGACAGATAAACACCGGTAAGTAGATAACAGAAGAACATGCAAACGATCTATGGATAACCATATATACACTGAGTAATTAACAATTCCCATTTGTATAACCTAACCTCGGACCCCCCAATCTCTTAACATTTGTTAAAGAAAACATTTGCATGCAAGGTTAGTTTTAGATATCTTCCCTTTCCTTTCCAGCTTCATAGGATAAATAAGAAATCAGAAAGTAACACCCAATTCCAACCAATTGCGGTAAGGTGGTCACGTCACTGACAAAAACCGCACGCTACAGGATATCCACCTAGTCTCGATAGACTGAGAGTATTTGGCTGCGTGGCCTATGCTCACATTAGGCAACACAAGGTCGAACCTAGAGATCTGAAATGCATGTTCATGGGATACTCTGAAGGAGTCAAAGCTTATAGGCTATAATGCCTAGAGCCAGGTCACAGGAGGTGTATCACCAGTCGAGATGTAGTTTTCAATGAAGTTGAGATGACTTTCAAGAAAACTGATGATGTTGTCGAAGAGCTGGAGCGGGGAGAGATTCCTATTAAGGTAGAGCATGTTGATGCTGAATTGCGTATCCCAGATAAAGTCAAAGAAGAAGCAGAAGATGTTGTCGAAGATGATGAGACTGATAATGACTACCTGCTAGCAAGAGACAGGTCGAGGAGAGTCATCAAGCCACCTCAGAGACTTGGGTATGCAGATCTTATAGGTTATTCCTTAATCTCTACAAGTGAGGTTCTCGACAAAGAACTTAAAGACTATAAGGAAGTTATGAGGAGTCGAAAGAAGACTGAATGGTTGAAGGCCAATGATGATGAGATAAAATCTCTTCATGATAACAACACATGGGAACTGATTAAGAAACCAGGTGGAGCCAGGTTAGTCAGCTGTAAATGGATTTTCAAAGTTAAGGAAGGAATCAAAGGAGTGACATCAAAGAGATACAAGGCAAGATTGGTCGCTAGGGGGTTCACTCAGAAAGAAGGTGTCGACTTCAATGATGTGTTCTCTCCTATTGTGAAACATAGGTCCATTCGAATGTTGCTTGCCACGATGGCACAGTTCGATCTTGAACTGGAACAGATGGATGTGAAGACTTCGTTCTTGTATGTGATCTAGATGAAACAATCCTGAAGGGTATGTCGAAAAAGGGAAGGAAGATTATGTGTGCAAGCTGAAGAGATCTTTATATGGACTGAAATAATCTCCTCGACAACAGAATAGGAGAATCGACAAATTCATGGCACGTATAAGTTTCATTAGAAGTCAGTTTGACCACTGTGTTTTCTTCAGATTTTGACCTGGTAATTCATTTGTTATTATGTTGGTTTATGTGGATGATATTCTAATAGCAAGCAACAATGTCGAAGATGTAATGAGGGTGAAGGTTGAACTCAATAAGGAGTTCGACATGAAGGATCTGGGAGTTGCGTCCAGGATTCTTGGGATTGACATCCGAAGAGATAGAAAGCAGTCGAAATTATGCTTATCTCAAGAGGCATATCTACGGAAGATTCTCGAAAAGTATGGTATGTCGAATTCAAAGCCTGTTGTGACTCCGACAGACCCTCAATTCAAGCTAAGTATAGATCAGTGTCTCAGTATTGATGTCGAAAGATCTTATATGAATAGCATTTCATATGCTAATATAGTGGGTTCTTTGATGTATGTTATGGTATGTGTAGCGAGCGATTTTGGACGTGGTTCTTAAGCACTGCCGCTCTGGGGTACTACAGGTCGATTCATTTTTTATCCTATTGAAGCTGATGAAGGAAGGGAAATAGATGTCTCCAACTAACCCTGCTAGCATACTGATTTTAAACAGTGGTCTATTAGGTTACGGATGCTATGTGAAAGTGGGGCCTCTTTTGGCTTATTTTGTTAAGACTGAAATGACGGGACTATGCTATTGGTAGGATGTTAGGACTGATGCTTTTCGATTGATGTATGAAGGTACAGGATTTTGGCTTTTTTTTTTATTAGTGTGCTCGCTAAGATTTCTCTTTCAATCTTATGCCTACGTATTCCCGTTTACCGAAACAGGGAAATCAGAGCGATCGTAGTTCCTCCTATTCTATGGGAGGAAATGGTGTTTTGGTGTCTTGTTCAAAGTCCAAGACATGAAGCTAAAGGTGGTTTGTATCTTGTTAAAAGCCCAAGATATGAAGCTGAAGGGTCTATTTGTATCTTGTTCGAAGCCCAAGATATGAAGTCAAAGGGTTTTGACTTTATAGAGAATCTGTCATCACTAAAGAGGACCTGTTTGTCACAACTGTTGGGTGACTGATTATAAAAGAGAATTACTTTAACTGGAATATGCGAATCTAGCAATGCCATAATTTCCTTTATAGGGGATTTTTAACCTGAAGGAGAAGACTTTAACTTAGTTTAGAGAAATGCCATCTTTCCTTAGGAATTTCTCATGCTAAAAGAGGGACAGTGGCGTGGATGTAACTAATCTAGAGGCTTGCCGCTTACAGCAAGTAGATGAAGGGGAAAGGAGTTGTTGATGTTTGTATACCGTGAACGAGGCACAACTTTGATGCTAAAAGGTTGATTGACTCAACCGGGGATTTCTTATACAAAGCCTAAGAGGAGGCTATTGGACCAACAAGAGGGTGTTTTTATGTGTCTCATACGAAGCCTGAGAGAGAGGCTAAAAGGGTTTGATCAATGAGAGAGTCTTTTTGTGTGTCTTGTACGAAGCCCAAGACGGAAGCTAAAGGTTGTTTGACTCAAACAGAGAGTCTTTTATACTCAACAAGAGAGTGTTTTGGTATCTCGTATGAAGCCCGAGATGGAGGCTGAAGGTGTTTGACTCAACAAGAGAGTCTTTTATACTCAACAAGAGAGTGATTTGTATCTCGTACGAAGCCCGAGATGGAGGCTAAAAGGTTTGACTCAACAAGAGATCTTTTATACTCACCAAAAGAGTGTTTTGTATCTCGTACGAAGCCCAAGATGGAGGCTAAAAGGTTTGCTCCGCTAGGGAGAAATCTTTGTACAAAGCCCATGAGAAGGCTAGGGTAACTGTTTCAGTTGAGTGACAGGTCCAGTATGTTGGTTAAAAGAGAAAATCAGTTCTTATATGGGTAATGTTGTTCTCATGGATTTGATCTGAGGATTGGGATTATTTCCTGTTCTCTAAGGAAACAGGGAATCCAAAGGAGCTTTAGACTGTCCGAGTCTATGGGTTTTATCTTTTGTACTATGCTTAAGAAATAGTAGTAGTAAGATCTAGACTCTTTGAAAGACTGTTCTATTAAGATGACTAATTTCTGTTCCTATACCTCTAGGAGGTCGTCAGGACAATTTGTATGAAGCCCAAGAGGAGGCGAGAAAACTTTTAGGAAGCCGAGGGACAATTTGTACGAAGCCCAAGAGGAGGCTATCTTCCCGGAGGAAGAATCATTATACGAAGCCTAAGAGGAGGCTGTAAAAACTTCTAAGAAGCCGACGGGTCCTTGTACAACGCCCAAGAGGAGGCGGGATGCTTTTAGGAAGCCTGTGGGTCCTTGCACTAAGCACAAGAGGAGGCTGATGAACAGTTCCAGAAGGGGTTTTCTCTTGGAACATTGGCCTTCTGCATATGAACTGTTCAAGGGGGAAATTTCTTAGATCTAGTTATCTAAAATTGTTGTGAAAGAAAATTCTCATGGTTTAGGTTATGTTGAAATATCTGGTATAACTTCGGATGTAAGGAGATGAGGTTTTGTCTAGTTCTAGACGTAGTTGCTGAGGAAACTCTAAATATCTATACTAGTATTACACAATCGATATGAGTTTATGAAAGAAGACTTACAGTGACACAGCCCCGCAGTACAGTTATATGCATATGAAAGCGGTAAATGAAAGCGAGTAAACACTTACTCGGTTGTAGAGCTTCCATGCTGTTTTGTTAGTTGTCCAATAAAGAAAACTTTGATAACAATATTATATGCAAAATCAAAGGAGAAAGTGCTTTTGGAAAGGAAAATTGGGGCTTACAGCTCAAGGAGAGGCCCAGGGTTTTATCAGTGATTGCACTGTTGTTTGAAATTGTACGGGGACTTATACAAGTGACTGAGGCCCAAAAAGGTTTTCTGTACAAGGGGATGGGTATTATACTCTCTCAAGAGGCCCAAAAACTGGTTGAAAGTGAGCAAAGATGGGTCTTATAGGTCAAGGAGAAGCCCAGTGGTTAATTTTGAAAAAGGCGACGATCGCCGAGGTTTTGAAAACACCGTGGGTCTTATACAAGGACTGAGGCCCAAAAGTTTTTTGGTTTCAAAAGGGGATTGGGTCTTACACTCTATTAGAGGCCCAAAAATGATTTTGAATGGGTCTTATAGCTCGAGGAGAGGCCCAGATGGTTTGTTTTAAATGACGATGATCGCGCCGAACTTTTGAAATACAACGGGACTTATGCAATAAGTGAGGCCCAAAATAGGTTTGTATTTTCAAAGGATTGGGTCTTACACTCTATTAGAGGCCCATGAGTGTTCAGAAAAGTTTGTTAGGGTGAAAATCAATAAAACCATAATTTCATCATTTTTTAATATAATTATTCAAAGAAAATTAATACAAATGATAAAATTTCCAAATAAGTTTGAATAAACAACTTGTGATTTTGGTTTTAGGTTTGAAAAATGAGGCTTTATCACAAGATGAATTAAAACCTACTTGGTTTTGATTTTCCAAAATGGATATTTATTTTTAAAAGGTTTAAAAACAAATAAAAGACATTTATTCACAAAAATACTAATTAAATTAAATAAATAATATAAATCTAATTTTTTTGGGGAATAAAATATTTCAACATTTTTGTGATTTTTTTCAAAAACAACCAATAAAAAATAAATAAAATTTAAGGAGTTATTAACTTTCCAATTAATTAATAAAACATGAAAATATTGGAAAAATGGCAAAAATGTGAGAAAACACAAAATGGTCTGGGTGGGGTTTGAACCCACGACCTCAAGGCTATAGGGCGCGCGTCTTACCACTGGGGTGGTGATACATCCGTTGATTAAAACAAACCAACAAATACACAAGGCTTGCCTTGTTTTCTAGGCCTGGCCAAGGCAAGGCAAGGCAAGTTTTGGCAAGAAACGGGAAGGTCCATAACTTTCTCATTTCTCCATGGTTGGGGACAAAATTTATATGCATTTGGCCTAGAATTTCACAAGGAATCCAATGGTGGTGGTATTATTTTCAGATCATGCTACCTCCTCAAAATCCGATGGTGGTTTTGAAATAGGCCTATAATTGCATTTTTATGCTACACTTTGGTACAAGCATGAATTACATGATGAATTGGTTCAAACACAACATATATAACATGTATGAGATGTGCATGATCAGTGGACTTCAAAGCAATGCATATTTTGGAAAGTTCAAGTCATGATGCTTACCTCTCTTTTGAGCTTTCGGAGTTTTTGTGTGCAATCTGCCAAGTTTCTTGTTCCAGAAATGGTTTGATGCTTTGGACACTCTCAAATGACCCCTTAGAAGCTTTTAGGATGAATGGAATCAGCTAGAACCTGCAAAAACACAAACTGGCCCTTTCTTGCAAAAGGGGTTAAAAAGGCCAAAATAGCAACTCCCTTAAATGGTGTTTCAGATGGGGGGAACCATTTGGGACAGATCAAGGATTATATTTGGAGTGCGTTTGAGGTTTTATCTGGTTTAGAAAGTGAGTGAATCAAGACATGGCTTGAAAAATGCACAAAAGTCCTTTTTTGAGGTTTTGAGAGGTGACTTTGAGATTTAAGGATTACAGGTCACTTGTGTAAGTTTGGACAGCTGAGATATGATATATTGGAGGTGTTACGATCATGAGTTGTGATGGAAATGCTCTCTAACTCAAAAACTCAGAGTTACCTTGCTAAAGAAGGCATTTTGGCCTAAAGAGAGGGATTTTGAGGAAAGCATCTGTTTGATGGCTTTGGTGTACTCAAATTGAGCACAAATGAGCTCTATTTATAGTAGAGCAAGTTTGTTTTGGGATCAATAGTGAATGGCAACTGCAGCAGAGGTTTGGCCAATGTTGGCAAATGAGAATCCAAGTCTCCTCTAGCCATTGACTAGAGGTTAGAGCACAGAGTTGTGGTTCCCTATTTGTTGGAACATTCTTAACTGAATTCAGTTGCAAGTGTGTCAGTCCATGCCACCTTGGTGCATCCATTAAATGCTCTAATCCAAAATTGGAGTCTTATCCCTCTTTTAGGGATTTCTAGGTTTGTCATGCTACTTCTTGTTCCAAAGACTTTGGAGGCTTGGATCAGTGTTTGTTCCCTTTAGATTTGATCCTCAGATGTGTGCAAAGTGATGACAAGGCTTGGAATTATCTGATTTTTCCAAATCGAACAAAAGTGCAAAATTTTGCCCAGCCTTGGCAGTTTTCAGCAAGGCATATTGCCATTGTCATATCTCATGACTCAAGTTGAGTTTGGTGATGTTCCTGGCCATTTTGGAAAGCCCTCATATGATACAACAACTGTTTGATCATAATTGGTTTTGATACTTTTTGGATCCAAGTGAAAAATGCCCCTACATTTGGAAAAAAGTAAGGCAGATTCTGACTTAGTGAAAATTTCACTAAGTGTTAGAAAAAGTGACATTTCATGTTTTCAGCCATTTTGATCATTCCATAACTCAAAATCCATAATGAATTGGAATGAGGTGTAGTTGAAGCTTTTGTAGAGGGCCATGAGGGCTAAAAATCCAGCCTTGGATGGGAAAAAATGGCCTTGTGGTTTAGGAGTTATGATCCTCCAAAGTTGGTACCCTAGCCACTTTATTCCATAACTTAGAAAATTTTCTAAGTTTTTATGGTTACCCCTTTTACAAGTTATCCCACTTTTCTTGATTTTTCTTGATGAATGATGATTCCTATCACACATTAAAATCATTTTAGGGTTAAAAAACCATAATTATGAAAAATCTCAAAAAGTCAAAGTTGACTTTTGTGCACAGTTGACTTTTTGTCAGATGAATTCCAAACTGTGCGATCCTCTATGAAATTGAGTCCTTGACCTAAATCAAACTTGATGGATTGATTTCATAGGTGTTATAGGGTGTATTGAATCATTTTTTAGGGTTTGGGAGCATGTCTTGGTCAAAAGTTAAAGCTACAGTTGACTTTTCCCGCGAAACCCTAACTGTGGTTAAGATGAAATTGAAACTTGTTGCTCAAGCTTCTTGGATCAATCCATTGTTGCAAATGGGTAAATGTGGTGTGTTGGAGACCCTCAAATCCTCTCTTGAGGTCTTGGCTCATGTTTTGTCCCAGAAGTCAACTTAGGGGTGAATTAGGTCAAGAAACCCTAATTCCTGATTTTTGATGAATGCATCCCCTGAGGTCAAAATTGACTTGATGATTGGGTCCATGAGGTTCCATGGAGCATATTAGGATATGCTTTGAAGCCTTGGCTGATGCCCAAAGGAAAATTTCCATCTGGAGGCCCTGGTCGACCAAACCCTAATTTGGTGACACTGACGATTTTGAGGCTTGATCCACTTAGAAGGTTGCAGCCTTGTGCTTAATCCTTGAAGTGGGAGTCCTCTTGATCCATTGTAGAGGTTTGAGAGGTTAGACAAGTTGAAGACCATGTCATTCCTTGATTGATCTTTTGTCTAAGAGCTATGAGAGGGCTTGGAACCCTAAGTTTGATTGTAGTGAATGCTCACCCATCTTTGGGGAGACTAATGAGGCATGATGGTTCATCCATATTGTGATGATGATTTGCACAATGATGGGTAATCTTAGTGCTCAAAATTTGGGGTATGACAGATGCCCCTATTTAATCTTCTTGGACCCGAATGTGTGAATGGCGAAGGTATTCGGGCATTCGGGGTGCAAGAGGATTAAATATCGGAATACCCGAAATTTTGATGGCGGTTATGAATGGTAGCTTACGCCTTCATCTTCCTTTGCTAAGCAACGATAGTTAGAAAAGGTAAACTCCCCCTCGATCCTGGTTTCCTACCAAGGAACTAGTCTTAGTTTCTGATATAAACTTCCCCTCGATCCTAGTTTCCTACCAAGGAACTGGTCTAAGTTTCTGATATAAACTTCCCCTCGATCCTGGTTTCCTACCAAGGAACTGGTCTAAGTTTCTGATATAAACTTCCCCTCGATCCTGGTTTCCTACCAAGGATCTGGTCTTAGTTTCCGAAATAAACTTCCCCTCGATCCTAGTTTCCTACCAAGGAACTGGTCTCAGTTTCTGAAATAAACCTCCCCTTGATCCTGGTTTCCTACCAAGGAACTGGTCTCAGTTTCTTTTGTCAATAAACTTTCTTGACAAGGGACGTTATTCGTAGCGGTTCTCCTCAAACTTCTCGCTGAATTGTCCTGGAGAGATGCCATTTGATAGAAAAAATTTTATGTCAGAATTGCTGGGGAACCCATTCGTCTGAGCTGTAGAGGTGAACAAACTTTGCTGTTGGAGATGCCATTTGTTGACTCTATCGGGGAAAACGAGTCTCTCGAGAGACTATTTTTGCTTGGGGATATCGCATCATACTTTTCTTGGAGATCTTTTCGGAGAAATGCCATATGATGTGATCCAATTTTGAGGTGCCGGTGACTTCATTAACATTGACTCTCTTGGAGATAAAAATCAATGTGTTGCTGAAAGTCTTTAGTTGTGAGGCTTTCTCTGAGGATTTTCCTTAATCCGGGAAAGCGAAGATATCATCTTCAATGGCGAAGAGTGACATTTTCCGAAAGTTTCTTTGGTCTTCTCAGAGGTTCAAGTTATCAATGTGGTCAAGGGCCAACTCTAATCCAGAAATAAATTGGAGGAGAAGGATTGTTCAGACGTAACATTTCCTGACGAGGAAATAACCGACAACTTGATTGTGAAGACTTTTATCACTAGGGGACAAGACCGACTAGAGTGATAGTGATGCAATATGAATATGAATGTAAATCAATAATGCATGATGCATGTATGTATATGCTAACAAAACTGACACGACATAAAGACTAGTAGATGAACACGACTGGATACTCGGCCATAGTGGGAAATAAAAAGTATCGTTGGTTCAAGATAGAAATTCTGCCTTGCTAAGGAGAAATAGTCCTCGTGTGGAGCTACGTTGGTCGGGCTTAGGAGATGAAAACTCACCGGGGATGTCGAATGAAACATGGTCTTCGACACAATTGATCCTTCATTCAGGCACACTGGTTTAGAAGGAATACTTTGATTCTGCACTTTGAAGCTCGATTACTTCTGGAGAAGCGAGCGACATTCTTTCGATGTTCAACAGTCAAAAGAAATTGCCATCTTTATTTTAAAAGCAGAAAAATTTGAAAAGTAAATTCATTTTTGTTTTATTTCAATAATCGTTGATCATGTTACAATGTCATTCTGTAAAGCTAAAACAAATAAGAATTGCAAACAAAAGCACGAGGGCTCAAATTTTATTGATAGGATGGAAATCAGCCAAACGCGTGATTCCATAGAGTATTTACAAAGTTAGAAAATGGTAATTTACAGGGAAAAGGGCTACGTTGAAACATAACGACCACTATCCTTCTACCAACTTTGAATTCCGGGCATCCTGAGCTTCCGTCGAAGATGACCTTGACCGGAGTTTTCCTGACGGAGGATGTAACTGCTGCCGAAGGACTTGCCCCTTTGTCGAACATAGTTACTTGCCATTATCCCTAATTTTTTCCTGGATTGTACTTCGAGGTTTCCAATCCACCGGGATGATTTTTGATCATGTCTCTAATTTTTGCCTAGAGCGCCCTTTCGGCTTTTCAATCCACCGAGAAGTTTTTTTTTTAGGCGAAGTTGATCAGTGGTTTTCATACGTCATTCTGCTATTTGTTTTAATTACCATTTTGTTATTGTTTATTTGTTTTACATCTCTTTTACCGCATTTTATGCCTTGGTTGTGTTATTTAGTGTTTTCAGGTTCACATAAACATTCAGGAAAAATCAGAGCGAAACATCGAGAAAAATCGCAAAATTTGGAATGAAATTGGAATGAGGACAGTGGGCTGACACAGGTGCCAGTGTCGCCTGACACGGCCCGTGTCAGCAGGCCTGGAAGTGGAAAAAGTTTGAGCACAAAAATGTGGAAGGAAAAGATCAACCAGAAGCCTGACACGGCTGCCCGTGTCACAGGACACGGCCCGTGTCAGGGCCCCTGAGAAACTGCATTGGCGCACGAAGAGTCAGCAGCCTGACACGGCTGCCCGTCTCATGGGACACGGCCCATGTCAGGGCCACTGGAGGGGAATTTTGTGATTTTTGTATTTATTCCATTGTAGTGTCCTCTGAGGGTATTTTAGGAATGTCGCATGCTGTTATGTGATCTGATACTTTTTAGGCTGGAAAGAAAGAAGAAAAAAAGGAGGACACTTTTAATCATACGAAAGAATTACAGAAGAAAGGATAGAGCTCTGGAGAATTGGGAAAAGAGGAGATTTTCATGATCGGAAGAAATTGAAGATCAACTTTTATCACCAATTTTTGTAATGTCTTTATTTTGTATTTTGTTTTCTTTGAATATTATGAGTAGCTAAACCCCCCAATGCTAGGGGGTGTCCCTAAATTGTGATGTAAGGAACTGTTGTTGAATTATTTGATGAGTTTATGCTTTCTTACCTTAATCTTTTGTTATGCAAATAAATTAATACTTTTTTCGATCGTACATATTGGGAACGATTTACGGTTATGGATTTGGCCTGAAAAACCAATCTATTGTTTTTGCATAATACATTACGGTAGATATTGCCTAGGAATGGGGATACCCCGTAGTGACTAAAAGACCTTGTTAGAACTATTGCTTGATGTTCTCTCTTGACTGCTAAGGAATTAGGGTCAGGGGGGAATATCAAAGGTTTGGAGGAATATATCTTTGAGGATAATTTAGGGTTCTTGCTGAGCAATTCATACACCTTTCCTAGCATAATTTCTCATAATTGTTAAAGTCATTTTATTATTCTGCTTATTTCTTTCTGTTGTTAGAATTAGTTTGAAAATCAAAACCACCAAAAGGAACTTTTGTCTAATTGAAATAACATCTGCACTTACAAATTATACGCAGTCCTTGAGAGATCGATTATAGGGATAACCCCACTTATTACTACATCGTTAAAATAGTACACTTGCTATTTTTCCAGTCAAGTTTTTGGCGCCATTGCTGGGGACTGCCAAATTTTAAGTGTTTGTTAGTTCAATTGGAATTTTGTCACTCTGTGACTAAAATTTTTAATTTTATTTTTCTATTATTTTTATTATTACTATTATCTGTCTAACCTGTATATGCGAGGCAATCCCTCAGCAGAATTTTCTCCTGACACAGAACCCGAAAGATCATTGCACGCTAGACGTCGGCAAGCTAAGCTAGAAATACTGGCAGCATCGAGTTCAGAACCAGTTATCCCTGAGCTCGAGAAAGAAGAGTCAGTTTCAGGCCACTCTCAGCACACAGATTCCGGTACAGACTCCGAGTCGGAAACTAGTATCATGGCGGCAGATCCACCTGCCGAAAGACTTCTCGGTGATTATGGCCGAGCAAACGCTCTAGCAGTACGGTGGACAATCGTTAATCAACCAGTTACTGTTGCACAGTTCCAGCTGCACCCATCTACCATCCGACAGCTTCAGAGTAGGTCGTTTTTAGGAAGAATCAATGAAGATGCCAACAAGCACTTGCAAAGGTTCCTTACCATGAGCACATCCTTGAAAATTGAGGGACACTCTGAAGAGGCAAATAAGTTGGTGATGTTCCCGTTTACTTTATCCGAGGACGCCGAAGAGTGGTTTTATTCACTACCCGCTGGGAGTATTACTACTTGGCAAGAGATGGAGACTACATTTCTGAACGAGTATTTTCCTGCATCTGTATACATTCGGAAAAGATATGACATTGTTAATTTCAAGCAGAAAGAAGGAGAATCACTTGGAGATGCTTACAAGAGATTTAAGAGGAGTTTGGTTGCATGTCCCACTCATAATATGGAAGCAACCGAACAAATGCAGAATTTTGTGAATGGGTTAAAGATGAAGACAAAGCAACTTATTGATACAGCTGTCGGTGGCTCTACAAACTTTTCAACAGCCACTGGCATTAAAAAGATAATTGAAGCGATAGCAGCAAATGAGCACCTTGAGTTGTATGATCGTAGTGTTAGTCAACCTGAGAAGATAATTGATTTGAAGCTAACAGAACAGGTTATAAAAATGGAGGATCAAATTGCGATCGAGGTTGAGAGAAGGTTAAAGAAGATGAGTCTTGAAACACAAACCATGGCACAGATTCAACCGGTTCAAGCGGTAAAGTGTGAGATTTGTAGTAGACCTCATTCTACTGCACATTGTGTTGCAACTCCGCAACAAATTGAAGAGATAAAATTCTTGAAGCAGAATAATACCTATGCTCAAACTTATAATCCAGGGTGGAAGAATCATCCTAACTTCTCCTAGAAAGATCAGAATCAGCAACAATATCCACAGCAGCAGCAAGCTCCCCAAAAAGCACAATGGGAGATTGTCATTGAAAAGATGGCAGCTCATAACCTGCAATTTCAGGAAGAGAACCGGAATAGCTATAGGAATACGAAAACCTCCATAAAAAATCTTGAAGTTCAGATGAGCCAGATAGCTCAACAACTAGCACATTCCCAAACACCAGGTGCCTTACCGAGTGCAATAGTGACAAACCCCAGAGATAACCAAAATGTGAATGTCATCATGGCTGGAAGTGGTGAGTCAAGTGAGAATTACGGAGAGAAAAGAAAAGAAGCGGTCAAAGCTAAGATCAAGTTACCGTACCCCTCAAAAGCGACAAAGAAGGAGACACAAGAGAAGGACTTTGAGAAATTTGTCACATTGTTCAAAAAGTTGGAGGTTCATATGCCATTCTTTGAGGCACTAGAGCAAATGCCGGTGTATCAGAAATTCATGAAAGAGGTGATCACTAAAAAGAAACCTATGGAGGAAGAGCTGAAAAATGTAAATAAGAAGTGTAGTGAAGTACTCCAAAATAGGAAAATCCCTGCCAAGCAGAAGGATCCTGGATCTGTGGCAATACCGTGCACTATAAAAGACAGAAATTTCAAAAAAGTTCTGATTGATTCAGGTGCTAGTGTTAGTCTCATGCCATTGTCCATTTATGAAAAGTTGGGAATTGGAAGGGTGAGTGATACGGGAACAAATTTAAAATTTGCAAACCACACAACTGAGAAATCTTATGGGGTAGCTGAGGATGTGTTAGTGACGATCAGTGAATTGGTTTTTCCAGTTGACTTTGAGATCATGGATATTCCAGAAGATGAAGACACCCCTGTCATCCTCGGTAGACCTTTCCTGCTCACTAGTCGGTGCAATCTCGATATTAACAAAGGCACGGTGACTTTTAAATCTTTTGACGAGGAAATCACTTTGAATGTGTTGGATATCAAGAAGAAAAATGAAGGTAAGGGTAAGCAAGCTTCAATTGGAATGATCGGAATGGTGGAAAAAAGCAGAAGTGCAAGATCACCTCCTGAAAAAGTATCTGGCATGATCTCCAAGAATGCAGAGTCTCGGTCACCTATTGCACGGGGCAACAATACACCAGGGTCCACTCATGAAATCAAGAAAAGAAAGAAAAAGAAACATCGAAGGAAGGATATGGAAGTGGGTGTTGACTTGAGGCAACAAGTAGCTCGTATCTATACATCAGGTCAGTTCTTGGTAGCGGAAAGGTCACGCAACAAGATGGGGAAGCTGAAGTATCCCCCATAACTATGGGGAGTGGTCCGTCGAGCCATGCAACGTTAAATGAAGCGCTACGTGGGAGGCAACCCACGCTTTTCTGATTAATTTCTTTCTTTTTGCTGTTTGTTTTGTTTTGGTTGCAGGAAATAATCTGGATTCTACGTGTTCAAACGATGATGTAGCAGTGGTGTTGCATTACCGTCAGCATCCTGAGAAGGATCTCTGTGAGTGACCTCTCTCGCTCTTGTTCTAACACATTGGGGCCAATGTGTAGTTCAAGTTTGGGGGAGGATTTACTGCTTTTAGTTTTTCCTTTTTGTACGAGTCATGTCTGTTTTGTGTGTGAAAACCATTCTGAATTCTCCCCGAATTTGAACCGTTAAAATTTTTCTTGTGAATACTGTGATTTTGAAGTGGTCAAGAAAGTATATAGAGTTTGAGGGAAGAGGAGTTAGAATTAGGGACATTGGGAAAGTTTGAAAACTTAGGAATGACCCGAACACCCTAGATTCCCTGGAGTAAGGAAACGAGTCCAACGTGTAGATTTGTGCCATAGTACTTGGATTTGAGAAGTAGTCCCCGATTAGTTCATAGTGATAGTCCAGCATGACTAAAAAGAATTGCATGTACAGGGTTGATTGAGAGAATGAACTAAGACACCGAAAAAAAATGAATAATGGCGATAAAGACAACTTGTCCTTCTAAGTTGGGTAACCCTCACCTGGTTACTTAGCCTAAC
Source organism: Lathyrus tuberosus (assembly GCA_022829125.1). Taxonomy (NCBI): domain Eukaryota; kingdom Viridiplantae; phylum Streptophyta; class Magnoliopsida; order Fabales; family Fabaceae; genus Lathyrus; species Lathyrus tuberosus. The sequence goes on from JALAZF010000163.1 coordinate 6,980,219, forward strand.
GGCGGTTGAGTCTCAATTGTCGTCCCAAAGTGGACTAATAAATGCCAATGAGCGAGAAAAAGAGATAATGGTGCCTAGAAAAACTTTTGATGAATTTTGTACATGTGAGGGAAAACGAAAAAAATGCCTTACTCTGATTATCCGAATGAAAGGGGTAGAGAATCGAAGAAAAGACTTAAGCCCAAGCATAGTTGGAGAGGTAACCGAAAAGGGGGATGTAGGTCCGTGGTTTTATCGTGGTTTGTGTTTGTGGAATACCTTCATTAATGGACGATTACCAAGAGAACTAGTTTTAACCGATCGGAACAAAGGCTCACGTATGAGTATCGACACACCTTATCTTCACAGGTCTTTCATTGGATTTATACCGTTTGATCTGAAAATTTTTATGCAAGCTTGTTGATTGAGGTCAAGCAACGGTTTAAGTTTGGGGGAGTTTGATCAGTGGTTTTTATACGTCATTCCGCTATTTGTTTTAATTACCATTTTGTTATTGTTTATTTGTTTTACATATCTTTTACCGCATTTTATGCCTTGGTTGTGTTATTTAGTGTTTTCAGGTTCACATAAACATTCAGGAAGAATTGGAGTGAAACATCGAGAAAAATTGCAAAATTTGGAATGAAATTGGAATGAGGACAGTGGGCTGACACGGGTGCCCGTGTCGCCTGACACGACCCGTGTCAGCAGGCCTGGAAGTGGAAAAAGTTTGAGCACAAAAATGTGGAAGGAAAAGATCAACCAGAAGCCTGACACGGCTGCCCGTGTCACAGGACACGGCCCGTGTCAGGGCCCCTGAGAATCTGCCTTGGCGCATGAAGAGTCAGCAGCCTGACACGGCTGCCCGTGTCATGGGACACGGCCCGTGTCAGGGCCACTGGAGGGGAATTTTGTGATTTTTGTATTTATTCCATTATAGTGTCCTCTGAGGGTATTTTGGGAATGTCGCATGCTGTTATGTGATTTGATACTTTTTAGGCTGGAAAGAAAGAAGAAAAAAAGGAGGACACTTTTGATCGTACGAAAAAATTACAGAAGAAAGGATAGAGCTCTGGAGAATTGGGAAAAGAGGAGATTTTCATGATCGGAAGAAATTGAAGATCAACTTTTATCACCAATTCTTGTAATGTCTTTATTTTGTATTTTGTTTTCTTTGAATATTATGAGTAGCTAAACCCCCCAATACTAGGGGGTGTCCCTGAATTGTGATGTAAGGAACCGTTGTTGAATTATTTGATGAGTTTATGCTTTCTTACCTTAATCTTTTGTTATGCAAATAAATTAATACTTTTTTCGATCGTACAAATTGGGAACGATTTACGGTTAGGGATTTGGCCTGAAAAACCAATCTATTGTTTTTGCATAATACATTACGGAAGATATTGCCTAGGAATGGGGATACCCCGTAGTGACTAAAAGACCTTGTCAGAACTATTGCTTGATGTTCTCTCTTGAGTGCTAAGGAATTAGGGTCAGGGGGAATATCAAAGGTTTTTCGGTTAAGGAATTTAAGAAGAATATTTGAGGGTCAGTAAAGTTAAGGTTTGGAGGAATATATCTTTGAGGATAATTTAGGGTTCTTGCTGAGCAATTCATACACCTTTCCTAGCATAACTTCTCATAATTGTTAAAGTCATTTTATTATTCTGCTTATTTCTTTCTGTTGTTAGAATTAGTTTGAAAATCAAAACCACCAAAAGGAACTTTTGTCTAATTGAAATAACATATGCACTTACAAATTATACGCAGTCCTCGAGAGATCAATTCTGGGGATAACCCCACTTATTACTACATCGTTAAAATAGTACACTTGCTATTTTTCCGGTCAGAAGTATTTCTTGACTACGTCAAGATTTGTGGGGTAGGCAAATTCCTCTCTGTCCATCGTTGCAAGTCTCAAGGCACCGTTGAGAAAGCTTTCTTGACCACATAGGGGCCGTCGTAATTCGGAGTCCATTTGCCCCGGGAATCAGTGAGAAATGATTGTATCTTCTTGAGCACGAGGCCTCCTTTTCTAAAGATGCGAGGTCGGACCTTTTTGTCGAACGCCTTCTTCATTCTTTGCGATACAACTGACCATGGCATATTGCCGTGATTCTCTTTTCTTTGATCAGATTCAGTTCATCGTGCCGACTTTGACACCACTCAGCTTCTGTAAGCTTAGCTTCCATCAATACCCAGATTGATGGGATCTCTACTTCTATGGGGAGTACTGCCTCCATGTCGTATACTAGAGAGAAAGGGGTTGCCCCTGTTGAAGTGCAGACAGATGTGCGATAACCGTGAAGAAAAAAGGTTAGCATCTTGTGCCAATCTTTATAGGTTATAACCATCTTTTGCACGATCTTCTTGATGTTCTTATTAGCCGCTTCTACCGCGCCGTTCATCTTGGGTCGGTAGGGAGATGAGTTATGGTGTTCAATCTTGAACTCAGCACACAACTCCTTCATCATCTTATTGTTCAAGTTAGATCCATTATCTGTAATGATCTGGATCGAAACACCATAACGGCAGATGATATTGTTTTTGATAAAGCGGATCACCACTTGTCGGGTTACATTAGCGTATGACGCTACTTTGACCCACTTGGTGAAGTAATCAATGGCTACTAGGATGAATCGATGTTCATTCGAAGCCTTAGGTTCGATCACGCCAATCATGTTGATTCCCTAAATGGAAAAAGGCCACGGGGAAGAGAGAACTTTGAGATGTGTTGGCGATACATGGATTTTGTCTGAGTATATCTGACACTTTTGACACCTCCTCATGTACTTGTAGCACTCGGATTCCATGGTCAACCAATAATACCCGACCCTAAGAATTTTTCTGGCCATTGTGTGTCCGTTGGCATGAGTGCCAAAGGATCCTTCGTGAATTTCTTTTATCAGCATGTTTGCTTCTGGTCTGTCAACGCATCGAAGCAAGTCCATGTCAAAGTTCCTCTTATAGAGTGTATCACCGCTCAGGAAGAAACTTCCTGTTAGCCTTCTGAGGGTTTTCTATCTTTCCTGGATGCCCCAGGTGGGTACTCTTGTTTCTGACGGAAGCATTTGATATCATGATACCAAGGTCTGTCGTCTATGACTGCTTCCATCGTGAAGATGTAAGCAGGCCTCTGAAGGCGCATAATGTCAATCTTAGGTATGTCATTCCATTGACCTACACTAATCATGGAAGAGAGAGTAGCTAATGCATCAGCCATGTGATTCTCTTCACGAGGGATGTGATGAAACTCGATTCTATTGAAGAAGGGTAACAACCTTCTTGCGTAGTCTATGTAAGGAATCAGTCCTGATTGGTTTGTGTTCCAATCTCCTTTGATCTAATTGATAACGAAAGATGAGTCGCCATATACATCCAAGTTCTTGATCCTCAAATCAATCGATTCTTCGAGACCCATTATACAAGCTTCGTATTCGGCCTCGTTGTTTGTGCACTTGAATGTAAGTCTGGCAGTGAAAGGAATGTGTGTACCCTGAGGTGTTATGATGATTGCCCCAATTCCATTTCCGTAATGATTAACTGCTCCGTCAAAGATAAGTCCCCATTGGGAACCTGGTTCTGGCCCTTCACTGGGTAGCGGTTCATTGCAGTCTTTCATTTTCAAATACATGACATATTCGTCTGGGAAGTCAAACCCGATTGATTCTTGATCGTCAATCGGTTGATGAGCCAAATGATCAGCTAAAATACTTCCCTTAATGGCTTTCTGAGCGTGGTACTTAATGTCATATTCCGATAACAATATCTGCCAACGGGCAATTCTTCCCGTGAGAGCAAGTTTTCCAAAGACGAACTTGATTGGATCCATTTCTAAGATTAACCAAGTAGTATGACGAATTATGTACTGGCAAAGACGTTTGGCTGCCCAAGCCAGATCGCAGCAAGTTTTCTCGAGCATAGTGTATCGAGTCTCGCAGTTGGTGAATTTCTTGCTCAAATAGTAGATGGCAGACTCTTTCCATTTTGTTTTGTCTTGTTGTCCAAGTACACAACCCATGGAGTCCTCTAGGACTGTGAGGTAGATGATCAGTGGTCTTCCTTCCACTGGAGGTGATAGAATCGGCGGATTCGACAGGTATTCCTTGATACTGTCAAAGGCGGTTTGGCAATCTTCTGTCCAAATGCAGTCCTAATTCTTTTTGAGTAATTTGAAAATCGGCGCACATGTCGCGGTCATGAGGAATATGAATCTGGAGATGTAGTTTAAACGTCCCAGGAATCCCCTGACTTGTTTTTTAGTCTTTGGAGAAGGCATTTCTTGAATGGCCTTGACCTTGTCAGGATCAACCTCAATTCCTTTCTGGCTGATGATGAATCCTAAGAGTTTCCCTGAACGAACACCGAAGGTGCACTTGTTGGGATTCAAGTGGAGTTTGTACTTTCTCAACCGCTCGAATAGTTTTGACCGGTGGGTCACATGCTCCTCTTCTGTTTTAGATTTGGTAATCATGTCATCGACATATACCTCGATTTCCTTGTGTATCATGTCATGAAACAGAGTAGTAATGGCCCTTTGATAGGTTGCCCCGGCGTTCTTCAAACCGAACGACATTACCTTGTAACAAAAGGTACCCCATGGGGTAATGAATGAAGTTTTATCCATGTCTTTCAGCGCCATTTTTATCTGATTATAGCCCGAGAATCCATCCATGAAGGAGAAAACTTTGAACTTTGTCGTACTGTTTACCAGTATGTCAATGTGTGGTAAAGGAAAGTTGTCCTTTGGACTAGCCTTGTTTAGATCTCTGTAATCGACACACATTCTGACTTTTCCGTCCTTTTTTGGAATGGGTACGATATTGGCTAACCATTGAGGATATTCTGATGTGGCGAGGAAACCCGCGTCAATCTGTTTTTGTACCTCCTCTTTGATTTTGACAGCTATGTCTGGATGAGTCCGTCTCAACCTCTGTTTTACTGGCGGACATTCTGACTGTAACGGTAAGTGATGTTCCATGATGCGGGTATCCGACCCGGGCATATCCTGATAGGACCAAGCGAACACAACGGGAAATTATCTGAGAAGCTTTGTCAAACTCTCTTTGGCAGTTGGACTGAGCAATGCCCCAACCCTGATTTCTTTTCTCTCTTCTTCTGAACCCAAGTTGACCGTTTCCAACGGCTCTTTGTGAGGCTCAATGGACCTTTCCTCTTGTCTAAGTAGTCGGGAGATCTCTTCTGGAATTTCGTCGTCAACTTCTTCTTCAGCCTCAAATACCGGGAACTCAAAGTCGGGAGAAGGCATCAGATCATATGTTTCAACGGGGTTTAAAACAAGCAATCTGCATGACGTGATAACTTATGTATAAAAGAGATAGAGAAAATGCAAGTGTGTGCAATGTATTTTTTTTGAAAAACTGCTTGTTTTTATTGTTTGAGTTGTTTTTTGGATTACCATTTTCTGAAAAGCGAAGAGAGAAAACAGCAATTAATGCGGAATTTACAGAACGACGTTATTTTATTAATGAACAAGTTAATTCTTGAAACTACAACCCTATAAAACAAAACTCTGTCACTTTGGGCCAAGTGAAGAGGGATATTTAGAGAAAGTGAGCCCTATCAAAACATCTGTTTCACCTGGGCAAGGTGAAAGGTTAAAGTAAAGATGGCAATTACTTAGACTTATGAACAATCTTCGGAACATCGACTGCAACCCATTGGCGGCGAACTCCTCGGTGAATCACAAAGTCTAGTACCTTCCTTGATTTGTCTTCAGAAATGACGCTGATTTCTGGCAGAGCAGGATCATTGGAATCTGTCTCCCAAGCAGAGTTGTCGTAGGAGAATTCCTCTGTTGTATTTTGCATAGTATTTGTACTCTCTGTTGTATCTCCCCACCCAGTTGGTTGGATGTCTTCGAGCCTGATATGAGAGCTTTCAAGAGCAGTGTATTTGACCATGAAGTCGTACCTTCCACTCGGTTGTCCCAAGGTGTCCCACACTTCTTTGGAACTGGAGGAGTCATCCCTCTCGATGACGTTGACTTCGGGAAAAGCATAGTTAATGAATTCTAGTCCTGCAAACATTGCGAATTCATCGTCGTGCTGGGTATTTTTAGGATAACCTGGGTGTTGATCCCATGACATGGTGGGGACGCAGGTATTCTTTTCAATGATGCTCAGCTGATTTTCATTGTTTGGCTGATTTTCTTGCCCCAAGTTTACTGGGTAAGACTGCCAGATAGGAAGGCCATCCATCGAGCCATAGTAGCTGGTGTCAAAGTTGTCTTTCATCAGAGTGTCCTCCTCTAATGAGTTTGGCGGAGCACGGCATCCTTCCGAATCACAATCTCCATATATCATTTTGACGTCTGACCTTGGTATAAATCTCGGGCTCTGTGCAGGAAAGCAAAAGGGAGTCTGCGTTTCGCCCTGAGACGTGTAACCGTCCTTGTTGAGATAGGACTTCCATTCTTCCTCCGTATTGGCGGAATCATCTTCGTTGATGGTATGTACTTCTTGAGACACTAGGTGAAAGAAACCTCCATTATGGAAGAAGTTCTAAATGGGATGAAGACTTTCATCGTTGGTAGCAGCCTGTGTACAGGTTGAGGAAAAGCCAAGTCCTTTCCTCACCTTGTTGTCATTAGGAATGACAAGCTGCCCCATCCTGTTGTGTTGGTATTCTCGACCGCTTTAATAGCATCTTTGTACGAGGAAATCGAAGTTCCCCCTTCGGATTGATTGTCCTTGTGTAGCAAAAGCGTTTGGAACTGGGTTCCGATTACCCCCTCCGACTCTACATAAGTGGATGACGATAAGTTGCTTACGAGCAAGGCCTGTTCTCCGCAGATTGTGATGAGTTGGTCGTTCTGGACAAACTTTAGTTTTTGGTGGAGGGTCGAAGTGACCGCCCCAGCCTGATGTATCCAAGGTCTTCCTAGTAAACAACTGTATGTTGCCCGGATGTCCATGACTTGGAAAGTGTGATGGCCAATAGTTATGGGAAGGTCGACTTCGCCTGGATCCGTCAAATGCTTTGACGACGACCTCGCTGGTTCTCATCGGAGGGCCTTTGAATGATAATTGCATCAAAGTGGACTTCGGCATAACATTCAGGGTTGACCCTGTGTCTACCAGTACGCTGTCTAAAGCATCGTCCTGGCAGTTAACTGTGATATTGAGCGCCATGTTGTGACTTTTGCCCCCCTCTGGCAAATCCTCATCACTGAACCCTAAGTTGTTGCAGGAAGTGATGTTAGAGACAATGCTATCGAACTGTCTAATTGTTACATCCTGTTCCACAAAGGCTTGCTCCAAGAATTTCTGTAGAGCCTCCCAGTGCGCTTCTGAACTAAGTAACAGTGATAATACCGAGATCTTGGAAGGAGTTTGTAACAGTTGATCAACAATGTTGTATTCACTCCTTTTGATGAGCTTCAGCATCTCATCATTGTTTTTTGAAAGGTCGGGATTACTGGATTAACCGACTGGTGGATCAGGAGCTTCCGTATGAAGTTCCTTTTCTTTGTTAGGTTTCCCAACCCCTCGGTTGAAGATTCTACCACTCCGTGTTACTCGACTGATGTCTGCAATATTCACGATGGAGGGTAATGGAATTTCCTTTCCATTCTCAACTGTTGTTGCACCGTATTTGTAAGGGATAGCGTTAGTTGATTCATACGGTAGTGGTCCCGGTAGGTAGATGACTATGGGAACCTTTTGATTTTTTTGACCATCGTAAGTAATTTCGACCCGTTCCCGATTGGGAACTCTCGATTCGACAAGTAGAGGGATGATGGCACAAACATCCCTAGCCCTCTAATGATCAGAGATTATGACAACGTCCTCGATTTGATCAGCGAGGTAGTTGACTGGTTCAGAACTTTACCATGGTTGAATCTCTTTGCGGTCCAACTGACTTTGAAGGGTTGCTCGGACGAGGTAGCATCCTTGATTATCCACTGAGCAAATTCCACATAACTCATAGTTGTGTAGTGGCACCTGGACATGTCCGTTTTGAATACAGTGTAACCTTACTAGGTCTATTTCCATCGACCAAACATCCTGACTTTGATATCTAGTAGGATTCCGGTTAGTGATACTAATTTGCTGGGTGTCTTCATTCATATAGATTGGAAGCCACCAGCGGTTCAAAAAGTGCTGAAGTGTTTCTTGGACAAGGGCACAACCCTGATCGTCTTCCCAACCCGCTTTACAGCCCTGATAATCATGTGATACCAGGAACCCGAGCTGGACCTGTTTAGCATGTAACTCCACCAGGCTGGTATTCATCAAGCGAATATTGAAGATTTGAATCATGTTGATTTGATAATGATTCCCATCATGGTAGTATTGAATCCATCCAAGATCCATCTGACGCTGGAGGGCCTCTTGTACAAAAGAGCATCCCTGTTTGTTTACCGAGCAAGTCAGGTAGGAATTATAATCGTGACGCAGTAGATTATGGTACTGCCTTTGCCTTGAGTGTATTGCCACCAAGTTGATATTCATTGCACGGATGTCGTGGTTTTGTATGATGTTGGAATTCGTATAAACCATGTTAACTCCACGAACTAGGTGCTCTTGGATCCATCTGTTCCTGTAGAGCTTATTTCACAACAGAACATCCTTGATTGCTTTTAGAGCAGATATCACACTGGTGATAATTATGAGGTGGCACATGGCCATATCCACTCTGTCTACAATGTATATTGACCAAGTTGGCCCTCAGTAAGAGTACATCGCGAATTTGATAGGTGTTGTTAGACTCTCCCTCTATCAAATTGACTGTAGCCTTCTCGTGTTGAGGCAGCGGGTTCGTGAGAACATTCAGATTCGTATCCTTGAAAGATAAGACCCCGCTCCTAACAAGCTTTTGCACATCGGACTTGATACTGAGACAGTTCTCTATGTTATGCCCTGGTCCTCCTTGATGGTAAGGGCAAGTCTGATCCACCTTAAACCAAAAAGGCGGATTTTCCGGTACTGTAAGAGGAGACTTAGTTTGGACATACCCCTTGGCCAGTAGTAATGGAAATAGTTATGCGTACGATACGGGTATAGGATCAAATCCTGGTGGCCGTGTTGTACGGTTGTTGTTGTATTGAGGACAAGCCCGCTGAAGAGGTTGTTGTGTCATTTGCTAAAATTGCTGCGAATGCGGTTGGCTTTGAGCAACCTGAGGTTGATATGTAGAAACAGGCGGTGGGTTGATAGCAGGAGTTACAGCTGCTACTGGTTGGTACCGTCGCCTTTGCTTTCCGAGAGAGATATTCCCAATATCTTGCTCCTTTTTCTTAGGGAGAGCACTACCGTATTTTTTAGTACCGCTTGTCGACCCAGTGTCTTTGACTAGACGTCCTCCTCGAATGGCTTCCTCGAGACGTACTCCCATACCGACCATTTCAGGGAAGTCGCTGGGCGCACTAGCAACCATTCTGTCGTAGTAGAATGAGCTCAAGGTCTTTAAGAAAATCTTTGTCATCTCTTTTTCCTCAAGAGGTGGACAAATTTGAGCGGCAATTTCACGCCATCTCTGAGCGTAATCCTTAAAGGTTTCCTTGTCCTTTTGCGACATTGATCTGAGTTGATCTTTGTCTGGTGCCATGTCCAAATTGTATTTATATTGTTGGACGAAAGCAGTGCCAAGATCTCTGAAAGTGCTAATCGTAGTGCGGTTTAAACCCATGTACCATTTTAACGCGACACCAGTTAAACTATCCTGAAAGTAGTGAATCAGTAAATCCTGGTTCTCTGTCTGAGCTAACATTCTCCGAGCGTACATCACCAAATGGCTTTGAGGGCAAGAGTTACCCTTGTACTTTTCAAAATCGGGTACTTGGAACTTGTGCGGGAATTTCACATTGGGGACCAAACAAAGGTCTGCGACGTCCTTTCCAAATAAATCCTGACCGCGAATAGCCTGCAGTTCCTTCTGCATTTCCAGGAACTGCTCCTGGAATTCATCCATTCTATCGAACATACTTTCCTTTCTACCAGAAGGTATCTGTGGAATTTGTCCTTCCGGGACAGTGTGCACCACAGGGGGTGGTACCGTTACTACGGCATTGAATCTTGGCGCTTCCCGAAGTTTGTAACCTTCAGGAGTCCTCATTAGGCCTCTGGCCTCATCGGGTATCCAAATTGACGACGAACTAAAATTGGATGGTAATTGATTCCTCCCTTAGGTCCTATGAGGGGTATGTTGGGGAAGTTTCCACAATGGTCAATGATCCTGATCCCGTCATAAATCCTATTGTACCAATCTATATCAGAGTTGGTAAGAGACATGATTTTGTGCGACCAACGTAAGGCACTCTTATGATCCCAAAATGCAGCAGACTTGGGCAAATGGGAGATAAACCATTTATATAGCAGGGGTACACAACACGTGATCATTCCTCCGCTGTATAAATTCCTTAAGTGTACAGAATGATACGCATCTGCGAGCAAGGTTGGTACGGAGTTTCAAATGAGAAAAACCTGAAGGGCATTGATATTGACGTAGTTATCAATGTTGGGAAACAGAAATAACCCGTAGGTGAGTAAAACAAATATGCTTTCAAAAGCAGTCACGTTCCCTATACTAGCAAAGTATAAAGCCTTCTTTATCATAAACTTGGCTGGTAAACCTGGGATTCTTCCCTTGGTGGTCATGTGAGTCTTGATTTCCGACTCATCCAAATAGATTGCTCTCGCAATGATTTGATCCTTTGGAATTTCTTCCAGTCCAGAAAAGGGAGCTTGATCAGTAATGGGTAGATCAATCAGATAAGAATGCTCCTCCAGCGTTGGCGCGAGCTGGTAATTCGGGAATGTGAAACAGTGATAGACTGGATCGTAAAACTGAACGAGTGCCTCCAGGATTCCTTCAATTACATGGACCCTTAACAAAGGTAGCAGACCTCCGTACTTGGCTCTGAAAGCATCAGGGTTAGTGATCATCCTTGCTAATCCTCTGAAATCCTCTAGTTTTGGAACCTTGAAGGTATATGTGAGTTTTCCGTCTACCGAAATCCATGAACGCAATTTTTCTCTCTGACATTTGCAATCATTGTCTTAGTTTAATTTAAAAAAAAGAGAGACTAGAAGAGAAAAATTTTCTTTGCTTAATGTTTTTAAAATGAATGCATGAATGCAGCACACAAAAACATAGAAAAAACATGGGGTCAAAAGGTCGGTGTCATGAAGTCAAGGCTCTGCCCATCCCAAAGGTTTATACTAGTGATTTTTGTACCTGTCTCTCAAAATCATTGATTCTTGTCGAGATAACATCAGCGGGCCGGGAACCGTGCTAGGTGATGTATTTCGAAGAATCTCAGAAGAGGGTAGTATCGCGTGACAACTATTTCCGATAGCTTCCGCACTACTGAAAGAGGTTTTTCCTAGGTGTATACTCAATCTTTCCACATGCGGCATCACACGCATTCCCATTAGTAGAAAAATAAACACAGATATCAATTAGGAAAAGCAATATATATATTTGTCCTATTGTCCTAGACTTTTAAGAGCTATGAATCCTATGATCCTAACAGAAAATGGCTCCCCGACGGAGTCGCCATTCTGTGGCACCTTCCCAATTTAAAGTTTTTGACCTAAGATCCTAGTGAGGGCCGATCCTAGCCATAATGACATTCCCCGATGGAACCGTCATGAAAATAACTTGTCGAAGGTTTTCACCTTAACTTGTCGAAGGTTTTCACCTTAAGCACTGCCGCTCTGGGGTACTACAGGTCGATTCATTTTCTATCCTATTGAAGCTGATGAAGGAAGGGAAATAGATGTCTCCAACTAACCCTGCTTACATACTGAGTTTAAACACGGTCTGTTAGGTTACGGATGCTATATGGAAGTGGGGCCTCTTTCTGCTTATTTTGTTAAGACTGAAATGATGGGACTATGTTATTGGTAGGATGTTAGGACTGATGCTTTTCGATTGATGTATGAAGGTACGGGATTTTGGGTTTTTTGATTAGTGTGCTCGCTAAGATTTCTCTTTCAATCTTATGCCTACGTATTCCCGTTTACCGAAACAGGGAAATCAGAGCGATCGTAGTTCCTCCTATTCTATGGGAGGAAATGGTGTTTTGGTGTCTTGTTCAAAGCCCAAGACATGAAGCTAAAGGTGGTTTGTATCTTGTTCAAAGCCCAAGATATGAATCTGAAGGGTCTATTTGTATCTTGTTCGAAGCCCAAGATATGAAGCCAAAGGGTTTTGACTTTAGAGAGAATTTGTCATCCCTAAAGAGGGTCTGTTTGTCACAACTGTTGGGTGACTGATTATAAAGGAGAATTACTTTAACTGGAATATGCGAATCCAGCAATGCCATAATTTCCTTTATAGGGGATTTTTAACCTGAAGGAGAAGACTTTAACTCAGTTTAGAGAAATGCCATCTTTCCTTAGGAATTTCTCATGCTAAAAGAGGGACAATGGCATGGATGTAACTAATCCAGAGGCTTGCCGCTTACAGCAAATAGATGAAGGGGAAAGGAGTTGTTGATGTTTGTATACCGTGAACGAGGCACAACTTTGATGCTAAAAGGTTGATTGACTCAACTGGGGTTTTCTTATACAAAGCCTAAGAGGAGGCTATTGGCCCAACAAGAGGGTGTTTTCAGTTGAGTGACATGTCCAGTATGTTGGTTAAAAGAGAAAATCAGTTTTTACATGGTAATGTTGTACTCATGGGTTTGATCTGAGGATCGGGATTATTTCCTGTTCTCTAAGGAAACGAGGAATCCAAAGGAGCTTTAGACTGTCCGAGTCTACGGATTTTATCTTTTGTACTATGCTTAAGAAACAGTAGTAGTAATATCTAGACTCTTTGAAAGACTGTTCTATTAAGATGACTAATTTCTGTTCCTATACCTCTAGGAGGTCGGTGGGACAATTTGTATGAAGCCCAAGAGGAGGCAAGAAAACTTTTAAGAAGTCGAGGGACGATTTGTACGAAGCCCAAGAGGAGGCTATCTTCCCGGAGGAAGAATCATTATACGAAGCCTAAGAGGAGGTTGTGAAAACTTCTAAGAAGCCGACAGGTCCTTGTACAACGCCCAAGAGGAGGCGGGGATGCTTTTAGGAAGCTTGTGGGTCCTTGCACTAAGCCCAAGAGGAGGCTGATGAATAGTTCCAGAAGGGGTTTCACTTGGAACATGGGCCTTCTGTATATGAACTGTTCAAGGGGGAAATTTCTTAGATCTAGTTATCTAAAATTGTTGTGAAAGAAAATTCTCATGGTTTAGGTTATGTTGAAATATCCGGTATAACTTCGGATGTAAGGAGACGAGGTTTTGTCTAGTTCTAGATGTAGTTTCCGGGGAAACTCTAAATATATATACTAGTATTAAACAATCGATATGAGTTTATGAAAGAAGACTTACAGTGAAACAGCCCCGCAGTACAGTTATATGCATATGAAAGAGGTAAATGAAAGCGGGTAAACACTTACTCGGTTGTAGAGCTTCCATGCTGTTTTGTTAGTTACCCAACAAAGAAAACTTTGATAACAATATTATATGCAAAATCAAAGTAGAAAGTGCTTTTGGAAAGGAAAATTGGGGCTTACAGCTCAAGGAGAGGCCCAGGGTTTTATCAGTGATTGCACTGTTATTTGAAATTGTACAGGGACTTATACAAGTGACTGAGGCCCAAAAAGGTTTTCTGTACAAGGGGATGGGTCTTATACTCTATCAAGAGGCCCAAAAAATGGTTGAAAGTGAGCAAAGATGGGTCTTATAGCTCAAGGAGAAGCCTAGTGGTTAATTTTGAAAAAGGCGACGATCGCCGAGGTTTTGAAAACACCGTGGGTCTTATACAAGGACTGAGGCCCATAAGGTTTTTGGTTTCAAAAGGGGATTGGGTCTTACACTCTATTAGAGGCCCAAAAATGATTTTGAATGGGTCTTATAGCTCGAGGAGAGGCCCAGATGGTTTGTTTTAAACGGGCGATGATCTCGCCGAACTTTTGAAATACAGCGGGACTTATACAATAAGTGAGGCCCAAAATAGGTTTGTATTTACAAAGGATTGGGTCTTACACTCTATTAGAGGCCCATGAGTGTTCGAAAAAGTTTGTTAGGGTGAAAATCAATAAAACCCTAATTTCAACATTTTTTAATATAATTATTCAAAGAAAATTAATACAAATGATAAAAATTCCAAATAAGTTTGAATAAACAACTTGTGATTTTGGTTTTAGGTTTGAAAAATTAGGCTTTCATCACAAGATGAATTAAAACCTATTTGGTTTTGATTTTCCAAAATGGATATTTATTTTTAAAAGGTTTAAAAACAAATAAAAGACATTTATTCACAAAAATACTAATTATATTAAATAAATAATCTAAATCTAATTTTTTTGGAGAATAAAATATTTCAACATTTTTGTGATTTTTTGCAAAAAGAACCAATCAAAAATAATTAAAATTGAAGGAGTTATTAATTTTCCAATTAATTAATAAAACATGAAAATATTGGAAAAATAGCAAAAATGTGAGAAAACACAAAATGGTCTGGGTGGGGTTTGAACCCACGACCTCAAGGCTATAGGGGGCGTGCCTTACCACTGCGGTGGTGATACATCCGTTGATTGAAACAAACCAACAAATACACAAGGCTTGCCTTGTTTTCTAGGTCTGGCCAAGGCAAGACAAGACAAGTTTTGGCAAGAAACGGGAAGGTCCATAACTTTCTCATTTCTCCATGGTTGGGGACAAAATTTATATGCATCTGACCTATAATTTCATAAGGAATCCAATGGTGGTGGTATTTTTTTTCAGATTATGCTCCCTCCTCAAAATCCGATGGTGGTTTTGAAATAGGCATATAATTGCATTTTCTATGCTACACTTTGGTACAGGCATGAATTACATGATGAATTGGTTCAAACACAACAAATATAACATGTATGAGATGTGCATGATCAGTGGACTTCAAAGCAATGCATATTTTGGAAAGTTCAAGTCATGATGCTTACCTCTCTTTTGAGCTTTTATAGTTTTTTTGTGCAATCTGCCAAGTTTCTTGTTCCAGAAATGGTTTGATGCTTTAGACACTCTCAAATGATCCCTTAGAAGCTTTTAGGATGAATGGAATCAGCTGGAACCTGGAAAAACACAAACTGGCCCTTTCTTGCAAAAGGGGTTAAAATGGCCAAAATAGCAACTCCCTCAAACGGTGTTCCAGAAGGGGGGGGGGGGCATTTGGGACAGTTCAAGGATGATATTTGGAGTGTGTTTGAGGTTTTATCTGGTTTAGAAAGTGACTGAATCAATACATGGCTTGAAAAATGCATAAAAGTCCTATTTTAAGGTTTTGAGACGTGAATTTGAGATTTAAGGATTATAGGTCACTTGTGTGAGTTTGGACAGCTTAGATATGATATATCGGAGGTGTTAGGATCATGAGCTGTGATGGAAATACTCTCTAACTCAAAAACTCAGAGTTACCTTGCTAAAGAAGGCATTTTGGCCTAAAGAGAGGGATTTTGAGGAAAGCATCTGTTTGATGGCTTTGGTGTAGTCAAATTGAGCACAAATGAGCTCTATTTATAGTAGAGCAAGTTTGTTTTGGGATCAATAGTGAATGGCAACTGCAGCTGAGGTTTGGCCAATGTTGGCAAATGAGAATCCAAGTCTCCTCTAGCCATTGACTAGAGGTTAGAGCACAGAGCTGTGGTTCCCTAGTTGTTGTATCATTCTTGACTAAATTCAGGTGCAAATGTGTCAGTCCATGCCACCTTGGTGCATCCATTAAATGCTCCAATCCAAAATTGGAGTCTTGTCCCTCTTTTAGGGATTTCTAGGTTTGTCATACTACTTCTTGTTCCAAAGACTTTGGAGGCTTGGATCAGTGTTTGTTCCCTTTAGATTTGATCCTCAGATGTGTGCAAAGTGATGACAAGGCTTGGAATTATCTGATTTTGCCAAATCGAGCAAAAGTGCAAAATTTTGCCCAGCCTTGGCAGTTTTCAGCAAGGCATATTGCCATTGTCATATCTCATGACTCAAGTTGAGTTTGGTGATGTTCTTGGCCATTTTGGAAAGCCCTCATATGATACAACAACTGTTTGATCATAATTGGTTTTGATACTTTTTGGATCCAAGTGAAAAATGCCCCTACATTTGGAAAAAAGTAAGGCAGATTCTGACTTAGTGAAAATTTCACTAAGTGTTAGAAAAAGTGACATTTCATGTTTTCAACCATTTTGATCATTCCATAACTCAAAATCCATAATGAATTGGAATGAGGTGTAGTTGAAGCTTTTGTAGAGGGCCATGAGGGCTACAAATCCAGCCTTGGATGGGAAAAAATGGCCTTGTGGTTTAGGAGTTATGATCCTCCAAAGTTGGTACCCTAGCCACTTTATTCCATAACTTAGAAAATTTTCTAAGTTTTTATGGTTACCCCTTTTACAAGTTATCCCACTTTTCTTGATTTTTCTTGATGAATGATGATTCCAATCACACATTAAAATCTTTTTAGGGTTAAAAACCCATAATTGTGAAAAATCTCAAAAAGTCAAAGTTGACTTTTGTGCACAGTTGTCTTTTTGTCAGATGAATTCCAAACTGTGCGATCCTCTATGAAATCGAGTCCTTGACCTAAATCAAACTTGATGGATTGATTTCATAGGTGTTATAGGGTGTATTGAATCATGTTTTAGGGTTTGGGAGCATGTCCTGGTCAAAAGTTAAAGCTACAGTTGACTTTTCCCGCGAAACCCTAACCGTGGTTCAGATGAAATTGAAACTTGTTGCTCAAGCTTCTTGGATCAATCCATTGCTGCAAATGGATAAATGTGGTGTATTGGAGACCCTTAAATCCTCTCTTGAGGTCTTGGCTCATGTTTTGTCCCAAAAGTCGACTTAGGGGTGAATTAAGTCAAGAAACCCTAATTCCTAATTTTTGATGAATGCATCCCCTGAGGTCAAAATTGACTTGATGATTAGGTCCATGAGGTTCCATGGAGCATATTAGGATATGCTTTGAAGCCTTGGCTGATGCCCAGAGGAAAATTTCCATCTGGAGGCCCTGGTCGACCAAACCCTAATTTGGTGACACTGACCATTTTGAGGCTTGATCCACTTAGAAGGTTGCAGCCTTGTGCTTAATCCTTCAAGAGGGAGTCCTCTTGATCCATTGTAGAGGTTTGAGAGGTTAGACAAGTTGAAGACCATGTCATTCCTTGATTGATCTTTTGTCTAAGAGCTATGAGAGGGCTTAGAACCATAAGTTTGATTGTAGTGAATGCTCACCCATCTTTGGGGAGACTAATGAGGCATGATGGTTCATCCATATTGTGATGATGATTTGCACAATGATGGGGAATATTAGTGGTCAAAATTAGGGGTATGACAGTACGTGCTAGACCTGACATGGCATATGCAGTAAGTTTTGTAAGCAGGTACATGGTAAATCCTTGAAATGCTCGCTGGCAAGCATTGAAGTGGATTTTAAGGTACATAAATGGGTCTCTGAATAGAGTCCTAATTTATGGTGGAGCTTTGGGTGAAGATAGTAAAGCAACAATTGAAGGATATGTTGACTCTGATTATGCAGGTTGTATGGATTCCAAAAAATCTATTTCTGGATATGTGTTCACTATGTTTGGGACAACAATTAGTTGGAAAGCAACACTTTAGAAGGTTGTTGCCTTATCAACCACTGAAGCGGAATATATCGCCATAACTGAAGTTGTAAAGGAAGCATTGTGGCTAAAGGTTTTGCATAGGAGCTGAAACTTCAAGGCCCAGTTATCACTATTAAATGTGATAGTCAAAGTGCAATACACTTGTCGAAGAATTCAGCCTAACATGAGCGAACCAAGCACATTGATGTGAGGCTGCATTTCGTCAGAGGGGTAATCGAGCGTGGAGAAATCCAAGTGCTGAAGGTTTCGACAAATCATAATGCTGCTGATATGATCACTAAGACATTTCCTAGTTGCAAGTTTTTCCACTGTATGCAGTTGATAAAGTTGCATGAAGAAAGCTAGTTTGTTCCTTGATGTTATAGAGCTTGTTCCAAGGTGGACATTTGTGAGATATTGGATTGAACTCTAGTTTTAATATGTCGTCGTAGTCCGCTCACATGCTGTTGTCGAAGACTTACATGTTGTAGTCGAATTGTGTTCTAGTATGTAGGAGATCGAATTGGGCCTTGTGTTATGGATCCAATTGTTTAAGTTGGCTTATACCCTAAGTTAGCTTGTAATGGGTAATTGTTAAAAAGCCCATTAGTTTAGTATGTTTGGTTTATTATAAATTGCATACTAGTCTCTCTTCATAAGGTGTGCCAAATCCTTATTAGGTTGAGAGAGGTTAATTGTTGGTATTCACTTGTAATCTTTGAACCCTATTAAGAAAGTGAATAGTAAAACAGATTTAACAAATTCTCTATTCTTCTTCCTCTTTTCTCTTCCAATGTGAATCCTAATAGGGCTTCGTGTGTTTGCTCAAGTTTTTCCTTCTTTTCTACCCTTGTGGATTTCTTGGTGTTCAAGAAACCAAATATACTTTGTTATTCCGGTATCGTTTTTCACAACAAATAATAATAATAATAATAATAATAATAATAATAATAATAATAATAATAGAAAGTTTGGAAAAATATGGTTTCACATCAATCACATAATATATAGATTATTTTTATTTTTGTTTGGGGCTTCATTTCAAAACTATAAGTTTTTTTGATAGTTTTTTCTACTAATAAATTAACATTTTTCAAATTTAAATAATATTTTTCTCCTATAGTATAATTATTTAAAAATATATTTCAAAAATTTTTAAATTTATATATAAATTACTTTGATCCTATTCCCTAAATATTTCATTAAATTGAGTTATTTTTCAAAACATTCTATTTTTCCAAATTTATTATTATTATTGTTCTGGACTAGACCAATGGCTAGGCATGTCCCAATCCACTTCTGCTTCTAGAACGGTCCAATTGCCTAAGTCCAGCTGGTGCGGGGCAGCATGTACCTTTTTGCCCCTCTACCAGGCACATATAGACAGATGAACCTCAAGGTCATTCGCTCCTCCCCGGCATTCCTGCCCGTTACACACGGCTCCACCATGCGAGAACAGTCATGGCGCCTGTGCTCGGAACTACGCCTTTGACCGTGGCAATGACTAGTTTTAGGCATCTCTGCCCGTCATAACAGCTAGTTTTTGGCAGTTACATATTCTTCAGGAAACGGTTATTCCGTCCCGAGAATAGGGACCGTTGGCCACGCGCTGGGGGCATTATAAAAACCCTCTCATTTGAGAGGGCCATGTATTAAAAATTATCCTAAGAAACTCATACTTTTGTACTTGCCTTTCTCTCTCCTAATTCTTACTTTAGCATCAGAGTGCCTTACAGGTACACCCCCTCCTCATCTCACACACTCAGCATCACAGACGTTCCTCTTGGCCCACTTCAGGTCCTGATCAGCCTTCACGATCAGTGGCGCCATCTGTGGGAACTTATTATCCCCGTCTTAACATCCACCTCAGAATTAAAGACCAAAACAAAATCTATGTCCAAGATTACGATCATGGCTTGCCAAGATCACGTCCAAGATGCTCGCAATCCTTCTTTTCTCCCCGTCAACAAAACTGATGCTGACGGGTCTACATTCTTCCTCGGAGGAGACGCCCATCATCTGAGAGACGGAGCTACTGCGTCTCCCTCCCCCACTCATACTGACCGTGTCGACGACCAGCCCATGCTGGCCCTCCAGCCCGTTCCAGCTCCACCCAACGCCGACCCGACCATGGTGGACCTCCTTGAAGCAATCAACAAGACCAACCTCTTGATTCTCCAACAAAATGAGAGGATTGGGCCGTTGGAAGAGTCTGCCCGTCCGAGATCCCCTCAGCCGAGGAAAGACCAACGATGATCCAAAAGTCCACATCCCCGGCGGGAAGCTGATCATCGGGTATGCCAGGAACCAGAGTCTCATGCCGTCCAGAAGCGTGACCACGTTTCCCCATGAAACCAACATTCCCCGGGCAACAAGAGAACCCGGAGAGATTAACGTTCACCCCCCGGTCAGATCGAAGGGTCGGGCACGAACACCTTCACCCTGTAGAAGTCATCGCCATGTCCCCGAGCAAAGAATCTGCTCCCTTTCCTGGACCAGTTCCAACAGCGACGATGAGCCCCACGGCCCATTATCTCAGGAGATCCTGGCTACGCGCCTCCCCAAAGGCTTGGAGAAACCACCATCTTTGGGCACTTATGACGGAACAACAGACCCAGATAAGCACATTGAAAATATCGATGCGCTGCTAGACTATCGTTGCGTCTAGGGCGCCATCAAATGCCGTTTATTCCCTACCACGCTCTGAAAAGTGGAAATGACCCGGTACAAACAACTGCTCGAGGAGTCCATCACCTCGTGGAAGCAGCTGGGCAGGATGTTTTCCAGACACTTTACGGCATCACGTCTCCATCCAAAGACCGAAGCCTCCCTTGAGGCCATAATTCAAGGGAAGGATGAGCCTCTCCGGGTATATATTGAGAGGTTTAATAAAGAAGTTGTGCAAGTCCCCACTGTCGCTACTAAAAAATTAGTCGACAGAGGAGGCAAAAAGGATAGAAATAGAGAGTCGCCATCGAACTTTATTTATCCCGTGGGGGGAAGGGAAAACATCGAGAAAACCCCAAGAATAAAGTATAAGATGGTCTCGCAACCAAATTATGGGTTCGGAAGCCGGTTATGCAGAGGGAAGGTATTAGCACCCCCCACATCCATCGTACTCGATGGGAACCATTCACTTGTCTATGTGTAAGGATGATTGCTAAAGGATTTCTTTCTAAGATGTTCTAAAAGGGAAAGAGAAGGGTAAGAACCAAAGAATGTGAAAGAAAATAAAAGAAAGAGTGGGGAGAAGAAAAGGGGACTCGATAGGACTTCACGGTCCTATGCCTACGTATTCCCTCGTGCAATGGGAAATTCAGAGTCAACGTAGTTCGGAGGACTACAGGTGAAGAAAAAGGAAAAGTGTGTGGACGATGCTAACGTACGCATTCTAGCAGTTAGGTGTATCGCGGCTCGCTCTTGGAGTCTTATGCGTTACCTATTTGCGATAGAACGGACGTAACATGTCCTTTTGGGAGGAAATGGAAGTGTGAACGGAAGATGGATAGAAGGTGGATAGAAGGTGGCTCGCCAAGATCATCACAATCTTGTGCCTACATATCTTACATTCGGATGAGAATGAAGAATCAGAGCAATCGTAGTTCGACCTACGGATTGTTGGTGTTTTTTATGAGCGACGCTAAGTTCGCGTTCTAGTAGTTAGGGTCAATGCCTGTTTGCGGTAGAACAGAAATAACGTTCCCTTTTTGAAAAGGTTGATTTTCGCCATCCAGGAAAGATGTCACATTTGATTTGTTGAAAGTTGGTTCTAGGGGTGAAATAAGTCCTCGGATAGGAACCCCTGCGGGTAGTACCCAATTATTTATCTCAAAAAGGTTTATTGTGGAAATTGTGTGGCGAATATAGTGACGTCTTCGTATTGAAATACGAGTATCGAGACCACACACTCAAAAGTGAGCATCCTAATACTCGGAGAGGAAGAAGTCTTCACCCAATCCTCTCTCTTTAGTTCAATACAAAGAGAACTTATTCTCTTATTAAGTGTTTTGATTTTAGATGGTAAGTGTTTTATGACAGTGAACCCTAAAGATAATGTCAAACACTCAGGATAGGAGAAGGTCTTCGCCTAACCACTCCACGACCATCTAAGTTTATTAAGAAAAGATTTTGAAAAAGCACTTGGTACAAGACCAAGGTTTTTAATCTCAAGAAGAAGAGAAGATGATGAGGTGATGAAAGAAATGGAAGGAGTTGATGAAAACAAAAATGTGGTCAAGAGAAAAGTCAAGAATCGAAATCAAGATCAAACAGAAGAAAGCTAAAGCTCCAAGCTTAGGGATCAACTCAAGTCACAAGTTAGTAAGTTAGCGATTAGCAAATTAAAATCGAGATGATCTAAAGTTGAAAACCCTAATATTTACATTTTGAATATGAATTGAAATTAAAAGAATTAATTTAAAACAAACTAATCAAGTAAATACTTTATAGGTTTTTTTTACAATAATTAAACTAAATAACATATTAGAAATCTAAAACAAAAATAAAAGACATTTTCAAACAACATAAAAAAAACTTAAAAGATTATTTTTAAACAAAATTAAAAGAAGCTAAAAGATTATTTTTAAACAAAATTAAAAGAAACTAAAATATTATTTTTAAGAAAAATTAGAAGAAACTAAAAGATTATTTTTAAACAAAATTAAAAGAAGTTAACAAGAAATGGGCTAGGGATTGAAAGTGAAAGCCGATTAAAAATTCAGCAAGCTGGATGACCTTGAGGTATGGGTCGGGTCGGATCCAAAGCTGATCCATTTGGGTCTCAAAAAAAGAAGAAAACCCTAAACTAAAAAGAGGGAGAGGCACGGCCACAGAAGAAACACGATAAACTGGAAAGAATAAAAAACAAAAAAAAAAGAAACACGAACAATCTGTCTTCTCTCCAATCAATCGATCTCACAACTTTCTCCGCTCTCCTTTCTCGATTTCGATATGCTTACGTATTTCTCACTCATTTTATCTCTTGTGGTGACTTCGTCCCCTTCCCATGGCAGTTTGTTGTGTTCGCGGCGGAAACGGATTCTTCTTCTACTTTTCTATTTGCGAACGCTTTCCTTCGATCCATTAATCCCTTGCTCTCTCTTTTTGGTTTTAAGGGTTTTGCGGATTTGATCAAAGGTTGTTGATCGAGGTTTGGTAAATGATGAAGACGGGAATGATGATGAATTGATGGAGGGTTCGGTTGTTGAAGGTGAATGGGAAAGATTGGTGATTGTTGATGCAATGAGGACGACGAATCGAAGGTTGAAACTGAAGTTTGTGGAGGTATCTTTTGATAAAGATGGTCGAAGGAGATTTATTGGAGATTTTTGGCTACAAGGTGATTGAGGTCCAAGTTACGAAGGTGAGGGAGTTAAATGAGATGAGGTGCTTCTGAAGGTGATGAACTTTGTGGGTTGATGGTTTGAAGTCGCGGTGGAGAAGAAATTGGAGGGTTATTATGTGTTGTTGAAGGGTCTGTGCAGCGGAAACTTTTTGGAGTCCAGGTATCTGTCCCAATTTCTCTCCCTCTTAATCTTTTTAAAACGATTCAAAATGGGATCTTTGTCTGGTTATGATTAGTCGCTTTCTCGACGCAGGTTGTCTGCTGCTGTTGTTGTCGCATGGCCTGTGTGTAGCATCGTGTTGTTGTTGTGGCGTGCCTAAAAATTGTCGTACGGGTCTGATGTGGTATAGCAAGGAGGTGAGGTTATTAAGTTGTATTGGTTAGGATTTTGTCTCATTAGCATTGCAGGATGTGGTTGGAATTGATAGTGGCATTGTGGGGTCTTTCATGTTTCAAGAAGCATGTGTGTTGTGCTAACTAAAAAGTATTGTTGTAAATGGCTTTCATTTTAAAAGCTCATTGCAATATGTAAGTAAAGTTTGGGATTGTGTATCCACTGGGCAAGGGTGATGCGTGTTGTACGTACCCCTTTTTTTCCTCATTTTTCTCATTTTTGTGATTTATAATTTTTAATGGGCTTGTAAAAATTTTGGTCTTTGTAACTTGTAAACTTGAATTTGGACCTTGAACAATTGATATTGACTTGGGCTTTTTGTGTAATTTAAAAAAAACATGGGCTTGATGCTTTAACTTTAATTATGAATAATGAAAAAAATGGACATAAAAGATGTGGATTAACTAAAATGGTTTGAAATATGGATTCAAAGACTAATGGCTTGAAAAATGGTTAAAAGGTTAATTGGATTTAAAATGAAAATGGATATGAAAATGGATTCTTGTGATATTGGATAAAAAATGGAAAATGGACAATTAAAAATGGACATTGAAAAGTGGATTGTGAATGGATATTGAAATGGAAAGTGGACATCGGATGGATTTTGAAGTTGGTTGAAAAAAATGGATAAATAACAAAGTGGATGAGAATGGTTACGGGAATGGACATGAACTTTGTAACGCGCCACCAAACTTGAACGAAACTTAAATCCTTGACAAATGAACTTGGATGCCACAACTCTTGAATTAAATCGAAGAAGGTCCTCCTTCAATCAACTTCTATTTAATGACATCACAACCTTGAATCCACCTTGCAACGACCTGAACAACTATTTCAACTTTTAATGGCTCTGCACCCTGATTGTATTTGACGACTTAAACTTGACAAAAAAAACCTGATCTGACGATCTTCAGATATAAAGGATTGATTTATGCTAACCTAACTTGAGGATGAAACAAATTCCTTTTTGTTAAACAAGATCAAGTCACATCACTTGAACCGAGCCATACTGCACGCACATTTAACCTGCCAGCCTCAAGTAAACCTAAAGTGAACGACGCATGCCCATCTTGAACACGAAAGAGTATGAAACCCTAATTTCCATACTTTCAGTGCATACTGATGATGAAAATAGCCTGAGAGGTTGACAATCCACAAAACCCTAGTTCCTCAGTCTCAATTAAAACCATGATGAAACCTTAATCACTTGATGCCTCTTGACATATCTTGAAGAGGATAGACTTGATACTTAATGAACTTCGATAAAAATATGCTCATGATGATAAGACATTAACCCTTGCTTCAAACTTACCTCAAAGCAAACAAGAACCTGAATTCAAAGAACCTCCTGACCTCATGCCTTAGAACCAGAGCAAAGAGAGAATGATTATGACCTAATGGGATACAGAGATGATCAAAATGATATGATATGCAAGGCTAAGGTTAGGGTGAAAATGAGGGTGTGACACACACCACCGACGATATGAAGAAATTCCTACTCGAACAAGGACTTCGCCCTCATTCAAAATTTTCTAAAGTTGTTGGCCTTGCACCTCCAAGGAGCCTGGACGCCTTCCTTCTCAAGGCGCATGCATATATTCAGTACGAGGAAAAGGAAGCGGCCAGCTCCGCCCGGGCCTCATGCCATCAAGAAAGTGCCCGGGCCTCCAAAGGCGATGAACCCTCGACATCCCGTCGAGGGGAGAGAAGATGTGAAGATAGTTCCCGAGAATCCCGGGACAACAAAGGACCCTCCGGCCGTTTCCACGATTATACTCCTCTGACTGTCTCCAGGAAAAATATTCTCTCTGAATATGCTAACTCGGAGTTTAAACAAGTGGGGGTTCGATTCCCCAAGCAGGTATCGGCCAAGCCAAACGCCGATAAGTCAAAATACTGCCGTTTCCACAAGAGTCACGGCCACACCACTGAAGACTGCATCCACCTAAAGGATGCCATAGAAATACTGATCAGGGACGGCCACGTGAAGCAGTTTACAAAGAAGAAGGATGCTCCCCGGCAAGACGCCCAGGAGTTAAAGAAAGTCGAGGAAGAAGTACCTTCCTCAGAAGAAACCAACCTCCAAGTCGCCATGAGTATATCACGACCGGAGGATTTCTATGTTCTCGGGGAGCTCAGCACTCCCGCGTATTTCGCAGCCCATAGCCCATGGGAAACTTTCCCCTCTGCAATGGTCATTTTCGGAGAGGGCTTCAACAAAGTCACCATGGGTTCCGTGAAAAGAACGTTCAAGCACCTGATCAGCACGAGCTCCAACAAGGTGACAACGCTCGACAAGGCCCAGAAAGGATCAGTCCTCATCTCTTTCTACCAGGAAGAGCTCCTCGGAGGGGCCCCGAACTCAAGTATTCCGCTGCTCGTAAGAGCCCAGATGGAAAATTTTGATGTTCGCATGATCTTGGTCGACTAAGGCAGCTCGGTCGACATTATGTACTCACAGATGTTCTCAACCCTCCAGCTAAAATAATTGCACCTCACTCCCTACGTGGGTTCTGACCTGCAGGGTTTCAACGGGTCGGTCATGAAACCCTAGAGGTACGTCGAGTTGATCGCGAGCTTTGGATCTACAGAGACAGCCATATCTATTAAGGTTTAGTTCCTAGAAATTGACTGCTCATCTCTCTACCAGTGCATAATCGGGTGACCAAGTTTGGCCGAGTTAGTAGTCGTGCCATCAATTGTCCATCTTAAAATGAAGTACTACACTTCGAAGTGCATGGTCACCACCTTACACGGGGACATTGAAGCCGCACGGAGATGCTTCGAAGCGGCCACCAAGGGAGTCAACACCATCGCTGCCAAGCCAAAGACGTCCAGTAAGCCAGCCTTGCCCAGCAGCTCAGGGGAAGCCAAGCCACTGCCACGCGTCGACTCCATCGACCTCGACAGCCGTTTCTCCAAAGATGACCAGAAGGAGGACCAGGCTTGCCCGAGCAGCTCATCTGCCTTGACCAGCACCAGCAACAGCTCTCATCCGATGCGCCCGATTCCAGATGGCGAGTTCAAACTCGTCCTGCTCGGTGATGTTCCTCAGCGAGGAGTAAATATAGGGACCGGCCTCCCCGACATCGGCGACATCAACTGCTGGATGACCCCCGTTTATAACTACCTCGCTAGGGACAAACTCCCGTCCGACCCCAAAGAGGCCAGCACAGTCAGGCACAGAGCCTGTTCCTATGTCCTGGTCGAGGACAAACTCTACAGACGAGGGTTCTACATCCCCTTACTCAAGTGCATCAAGGAAGAGATGGTCACCCACGTCTTGCGTGAGATCCATGAAGGAATCAACGCCCAACATCTCGGGGGAAGATCCCTTGCCTGGAAAGCCCTTCGAGCAGAGTACTACTGGCCAACCATGCAACAGGATGCAAAAGAGCACGTGAAGAAATGCGACAAATGCCAATGGCACGGAGACATGCACCTGGCTCTGCCTAACGAGCTCAAAGCTATGTCCTCCCCGTGGCCATTCGCATGGAAGGGCCTGGACATCCTGGGGCCATTCGTAGTAGGATCAAACTAGAACAAGTACTTGATAATAGGTGTTGACTACTTCACAAAATGGATAGAAGCGGAGGTTCTGGCCAAAATAACGGCCCTCAACATACTTCATTTCTACAAGCGGAACATCCTTGCACATTTTGGCATTCCCCAATTAATAGTCACAGACAATGGGACGCAGTTCACGGACAAGAAGTTCCAGGATTTTGTCGTTCAACTGGGCACGAAACAACACTTCGCATCTGTCGAACACCCCCAGACTAACGGGCAAGCCGAAGTAGCAAATTAGGTGATCCTATGAGGTCTCAAGCGGAGGCGAGATGAAATGAAGAAAGGTTGGGTCGAAGAGCTACACAGCGTCTTATGGGCGTACCGCACAACTCCTCACTCTCAACCGGGGAAACTCCCTTTCGCCTGGCCTACGGGACCGAGGCAGTAATCCCCATCGAGATACACGTACCATCCAGGTGGACTGAATCACCCCTGGACTAGGAAACAAATGGTCAGGAGCAACTCTCCGCGAAGCCTAATTAACGCAGAAAATCGCAATTAGGCACAATGCCAAAGTGATACAACGAGAATTCTAGGTGGGTAGCCATGTCTTGAGAAGGAGCCACAAGGACTCTTGGGAAGGCAAACTCGCCGCTAACTGGGAAGGACCCTATCGTGTCCGAACAAAGACGGAGAATGAGGCCAACTACCTAGAACACCCAAACGGGGAAGAACTTGTTTGACCATGGAATGCTGAAAAGCTAAAACAATACTATAGCTAAGGCTCTAATTGTCAATTTTCTTCGTCAAAGCAACAAACATAACATCCCCACCACGATGCACGCCCAGGTACAAGCATCGCATACCAGCCAAGGCAGGATCCCGCTCTGTATCGAGCCAGGTCTTTTCCCGATGGCGGTTACTCAACCGAGCCCGCCGTCGTCAAAGTACCATGATAGGCAGAACACCCAGCTCGCGATGGGAGGTTCACGCTGTGAACTCAGGCCTCGAACACGGCCTGACCTCCGCTATCATGCCCAGAAACTCCCCAGGTCATTCGACCAGTCCCCCTCACTGCCGAACACAACTAAGTCAAGCAATTCCCTAAAGCAACAAACGAATCAAAGTCATCCCTATTACGGGCACACACGTGTATCAAGCGAAAATATAACACTTAGCAAAAATAATCATCAAAGAAAGCCATGTGTGAATATACAACATACAAAACCGGCCACGATGGCCGGATACATACATATCAAAATAATTAAGTGGCCACAAGGACCACAATTGTGCATATTACAAGACAAGGGGGCAACGCCCCATACCAAACAACAATAAAATTATATCAAATATGGCACATAGGCCAGATACATTACAACAAAAAACAAAAGAAGATATCACTCCTCCATCTGCTAAGACTGCTCAGGGTTAGGCTGCGGCGGTTGGGTCTCCCCGTTCAAGATACGAGCATGCTCATCATCAATGTTGAAGAAGTCTGGAGTAACTATCTTACCATCCTTAACATGGCCTAGAAAATTAGTACCCTCCGTGGATATCTGGACTTCTGGATTCACCAGCTTGAGTTCGGCCACGGCATTGTTGAATGACTCCTCCCCGATGGCATACACATCCTCTTCCACCTGCACAATACGAGCGACCAGCTTGCCCCTAGTCTTCAACGCCTTCACCTCCTCAGGCTCGTCTTCTGCCGGGGAAGCCTCGTACCTCATCTGCTCTACTAGGTCCTCGGCAGCCTTCTTCTCAGCAACCAGGGTATCATTCTCCCCTTTAAGTCTAGCGGCCTCCTCGTTAGACTTCTTCCTTACGTGATTAGCAGCCTTGGCCTCCTCCTTGGCCTTCTTCACTTTTTCCTCCAGGGAAGATATCGCCGCCTGGGCCTTCTTAAGCTCAGATTCAGAGGAGAAGACTCCCTCGGCGTATACCGCCGCCATCTCTAGGACCTGGACCAACGCGGAGGCATCTTGCACCAACATTTCCCTCTTGCTCGGGCGATCCATACCTTCAAGCTTGAGGGACTCTGCTCGAGGAACTGTCAGGGAAGTCCCCTCGGAAAACTTCTTGTCATGAAGGCAAGGGCGAAGTCCAAACTTGCCCTTCTCCGCCGCCCGACTGAGATCCACCAGCTCGTTCGCTCTGGTCCGCTTAAACCTGGGGACCCCAGGCACGGGAGATCCTTAGGCAGGAGAAGGAGCAGGCTAGGAGCTCCCCGCAGCCAGTTGAAGAGGAGGCACCTGCTGGTTGAACTGAGATTTTGGCTGTGTCGCGCCCGCCTTGCCCCTCGTCAGAGCACTCCTCAACATCCTCTCGTGAGCATAAGGCATTTCACCTGCAAAAGGACACAACAAGCACGTTAGCAACTAGGGAAATCATAATCCAGTCTAGCTAGAAAAGTAAAAACTACCAAGCAACTTAAGGGCATCAGCATGGGTCTTGCACTCCAGAAGCGCCTTCGCATTGATGTATCGGTGCTCCACTCTTTGCCCACCATCGTCGTCAAAGATTGGGTCCCCCTTTTTCGTCCAGCACTCCGTGGGTCTAAAATTGTTAACATATTTGACCAACGCCTCATAACTGGTAGTGTCTTGCTCGTCCAGTATATCCGGTTGGGCGAGGTAATGGTCGGTACCCCGGGTAAAATGGCTCTCGCGTCAACAGAATGGAAACTTAAACACCCTGTTCGCCAGTAACTTCCCATGCTCGTCGCACATATCATTGTCGTCCTCGTCCGCTGTCACTGCTCAGGCATACGTGGTGTCCTAAGCCCTCTGCGACATAGGTTCAATGATATAGAACCTCTCCTTGAAGGTCCGGATAGAATCTGAGAAGGGCTTAAACAGTTTTCTCGCTTGCTTCAGCGAAACCCAGTGTTTTACCCTAAATTTTACCCTCAGATTCATTGGCCTTTGTCATATCATTTTAGGTCAGCCTTATTCTCATTTTTAGTTAAACATATCATTAATTATTAATCATGTTTTATTTCATGTCGTTTTTATTTTAATTATTTTTATTTTTATATTTAGTTAAATGATTATCTTAGATTTATTTAGAATTGATTTAGTATTAATTTCAATTTCGCTTTTTTTCTTTTTTTATATTTAATTTAGTTTATTTTCAATATGGTTTTATTTTTTAACTTAGTTTAATTTTAAATTTAGTTTAGCTTTCATTTTTATTTTAAGCTTAATTTTAATTTAGCTTAATTTTAGTCTTAATTTATTTTTCTTAGTTTAATCTTTATCAATTTGATTTAGTTAATTTTAATTTTAATTTAAGTTTAGTTTTTAATTAATTTTCTTTTTTATTATTTTCTTTTGTTTAAAAAAAAATCATTTTTAAAAATAGAATCCATTTCTCTTTTAGTTATAATATATTACAAAAACAAATTCAACAAAAAAACTCATTTAGTTGGTTTTATTATACAATTCAGAAATAAAAAGTCCTTACACTACAAACTTTGACCAAAAGCTTTCCACACTCTTACCCTGCTACAAAGCCATGCTACTCACACCAAATAAGGCCCTGCGCACGCCTGCAATTTCCTTGCACCAAAACGGGACCTCCTGCAAAAGCTTCCCTCTGCATTACAGCGACTTGCCACTGCTACAACAAACACAAAACCTGCGACTTTCTGCAGCGTTTGATACAAGCAACAACAACAACACCCTACTGCACACCAGACCAATGGTACCATAAACAACTTCAGGAACAAGTTTGTTTTTGGGATTCAAAAATAAGGGAGAACCATAAGAACGAAGGGGGCAAAAGATAACACACCTTCCATAGCCTTCAATTCATCTTTTCTATATCATCCTTCTGAACCAACTTTTATAACCTCAATACAATCCCACTCTGTTTCACCCTCAATAACTTCAATCAACCCTTCATTGTTCTCAACCCCAAATCAAACACTATCCTATTTCATCTTCTATATACCAAATCCTCCAACCATTGCTTCAGCTCGTTTTTTCTCCTAACAGCAGTAGTGCCTCTGCTACGAAAAGTTTCCTTAGACAAAACTACAGCAACATCCTCCAACTTCATACACACGCAACAACATGAACCTGTTCTCATAACCTTCACTCCCTCACCATCTAAACACAGTCCTCACTCACCTTGAAACCTCTTTCTATTGAACACCTCATATCTTTCCCTGAGACAAAACATATTCAAAGGCAACGAACCAAGCTTGCGTGAATCAAACTGAATCAGAATAAGGAGAAAACGGAAAAGCAACGTACGAACGACAGAAATTCGTATCCGATTGAACCACTGTAAGTCTTCTTTTCGACTCCTCAAGGTTGTCGCGTTGTTGTCGGTTGTGTCGGTAATTTAATTTGAAGCTACGGATTGAGGAAATATTCAAATCTAAGGATGATGTGATAATTGTTTGTCTTGTTGCTTTCCGCCGATGTCGGAGGTGTTGTTCGGTACGGTGGAATTTTCCCATCTCGGTGAATCGAGCGGAGACGAGTAAGGAGAGAGTTTGAGCCGCGCAGATTTCATGAGAATGAGTAGGAATGTAAAACGAAGGCCTCGTGAGTGAGAGGGGCATTCGTGCGAGAGTTTTGAGAGAGCTATGGCGAGTGAGATGATGGCGAGAGAGCGAGAGATGATGAGAGGAAGAAGATTACGTGTGAGAAAGAAGGATGGAAAAAGACTGGGCTTGTGATTATGGTTCAATTAGCCATTAGCATTTGGGATCTAGGGTTCTTTTGAACCGTGATTTCTAAGCAAAACGGGTAGGATGACCCGACCCATCACCACCTGACCCATTCTGTCATGGGCTGCTGCTTTCTGGGCCATTCTTGCTTCTATACACCGGGCATAACATTTCATAATCCTTTTTTATTTAATTTAATTATTTCAATTAGAATTTAGACTAAATAGATTTTATTTAAAATTTAGTTTTTAATTAGATTTTAGTTTTAGTTAGAATTTAGTTTAACTAATTTTAAGTAGAATTTAGTATAATTAGTTTAGTTAGATATCAGCTAATTAGTTTAATTAGATTTTATTTCATTTTAAATTTAATCTTGATATTTTGCATCTTTCACTTTAACTAATTTTTAATATTCATTTTTCATTTAAATCTTGTTACATTCGTTGTATATATTACTGTCTCTCTTGCACTCGACACTCGAGGTTTTCCTCTTTGTCTCTTTGTTTTTTACCTCATTCCAAAGGAAAGGGTCGTTCCCGTTGACTGCCATGTCATTTAGGTTAGTCTTGTCCATCATTTCTTTATCTCACGCCGCCGCGCGATCGAGACCTGTCTTCCCCGTTTTACCTAGCCTTAGGTTTGAAGTCGCCGCACTCCATGTAGGTGTCTTGCTGTCAGACCCTACTTTCCCTTAGAGCCTTGACCACAATCAAGAGTTCTTCACCCCCCCCCCCCCTTTGAGGGGAACTACGAATGCTCTGATTCCATTCCCCTCAGGATACGTAGGCACGAGATGCGATGTCTTGGCGAGCATACTTAGTGTACATACCCTTAGGTCTTTACCTTAGCACTTCCCTTAGCAAGCAAACTTTAGCATAACACAAATACTAACAAGAGGTTCCTATAGAGTACTACAGACGTTTAGGATGCTAATACCTTCCCTAGGCGTAACCAACCCCCGAACCTAGATTCTCTTTTTAGGGTTTTCGTTCTTTACCCTTTCCTTTGGATAAATCAAAGTTCGGTGGTTAATTTCATGTTTTGTGATGCAAGTTAATTAATAGCTTGTTATTCGATTCTCACCGCAACAGAAATGGCGACTTCACTAGGGACTTCCCCTAAGAGGGTTAAGCCCACCTTGGTTGTCTTTATGTTATTTATGTGTTTGCTTGCTTGTATACTTGTATATTTTGTATATCTGTACATATTCATATTTGTATATATACCTGTTGTGCTTGGGTTTTCTGTATGCAGGGTTGTTACCTTGAGTGGTGAGATAAATCCTAACCCGGATTTGAGTGCAATTAGGATAGGACGATGGTATTCAAGGAGGCTTTGAGGGAGTCGAATCCTGATAAGGTGAATTGAGACACCATCACTCAGTTGAGGCCCTCTTGAGAGTTTAGTCATGTTGAACGATTCTATTCGTGAAAACGTTACTACTCTCGACCTAGGTGCCCGTGATTCTGAGGACCGTAGTTACCTTTAACCCCACTTGGCCTTTTAGGATGTAGTGCAGTGACCATGATGGAGTCTATTTCTGAAATGGTTGTCACGCGATACTACACTCAGACGAGATTCTCTTGAGAATATTATTGATTACCGAGTCGTTTGGGAAGTCGATAATATCCGAAAGATGGATTGTCGACTCTGGGAACTTCTTAGAACCCTGTTCTACGGATACAGTAACCCTAGTACACACCCCGTGGTTGGTTCTTTACCCAGACTCCATGTTGTGGTCTTAAACCTTTGATCCTGTTGCATGTGTTTTGCTTCTTGTTTGCATTGCATTGCATATCATTTGCATCTTTGCATGATTCATTGCATATGTCTGTCTGTCCAGTGACTCATTTCCAATTGTCTCTATCTTCCAGTATCACCTGTGAGTCGTCAAGCTGATTCCTCGACATCGATACAGGAGTAGAGCTAACATCAGACGCAGAATGTCAGAGCAACCCTTTGCCAGGGCAAGTGAAGCTTCAGTCGACTTCAGCTCAGCAACTTTCTAAAGATAGGACAACTCATCCACGTTGTTGACTAGTCATTAGGCCATGTTTCTTATTGTTTGCATTTTCCTTTGTTTTGTACTAGCTGTTTGCTTCCAAATTATGTTTGTACTTTCATGTTAATGAAATAAGCATTTGCAACTTTTTGAATCGATTCATTTGTGTTTGCTATTTACTTCTTAATGCTTACCCTTTCATGAAAAAAAATTCTCTTGTCCACTTTCTTTTGATTATGCAAAGATTGGAGGGAGGATGATGAAAACGTTATACCCATAATTGCTGTTGGTATGCTTTCAAATTAAAACTTTATTGACGATGTAAGGCATTGTTTCAACTCCCAAACACCGGAGACATAAGGAAGATAACCCCTCTTTAACCCCTTCGAGCCTTGAAGTAGGAGTTTCTTTTCTTTACAAATAAAACCTGCAATCTTAACCTGGGGCAGGGTAGTTCTCAGTTAACTTGATTATGCATTCAAATACAAGAGCTTCATGCGAGACGCCTTTCAACAAAAGGGTGCATTCAAAATTTTTCCTTTGCACACAACAAGCAAGTGTCGAAGATGTCTATCAAGTCGAACACCAACGATGGTTCGTCGTAATCCTTAAGCCAGGCAGTCACTAAAAAAAAAGAAAGAAAAGTTTGTATGACAACCAAAGGAGGAAATCTTTAAATCCTTTATCCTGGAAGTCCTCAATGGCAAACAATTTTGTAAGGAAGTAGTGACCGCCATTTCAAAGTCTCTTAACTTCTGAACCATCATCATTACTATCATCAGTGCAATTCCTAACCTATGGGAATTTGAGTGCATAGTTTAAGTTAACTGAGCATAGGACTGAAGTTCATCACGTAGATTGGGTGGGTCACAAATAAACTTTGAGCCTTTATCCTTTGTTTCTTAAACCGTGAACCAGGCCACGTTATAACCCTCAAAAGACCTAATTGAAGCGAGGTTATTTTGAAAGCATACTACAGCAAGGTTTCGTAAACTAACTCCAAAAGATCTTTGCGGATCATCTGTTTTGGCATCACGCCTTGTGCCTTACCTTTCACTTTTAAATGTCTTGAATCACCGTGTTCTGACTAATGACTCATATACTTCACTTTTTTTCAAAAAATGATTTTGATTTCAAAAGTTGCATGAACTTTGCATTTACCACGTTTGTATGAACATTTTTTGTTTGCAAACTAGCTTTCTTCTTAAGGAGTTTTCAAACAATTAAGAAACTTGGTCAGTGATCCTATCAGGGGCAAGTTCCTTCCATATCCTGTTGAGAATCAGTTCAAGATTTGTGGTTTAATGGTGACTTCTTAGAATTGGTTTATACCGAAGATTTTGCAAGACTCAGGCTGGGGCAAGCTTTCCCAGTGTACAGTAAAACAATCATTTTCAGGACTCAGACTGGGGCAAGATTTCTAAGGGAACCATGAAACGGTCCTTTCCAGAATCAATCAAGCTGAAGCAATGATCAGCTCATCTACAATAATCAGCTAGTCTGGGGCATTTTACCTGAAGAATCCCCAAGCAACTCTTTATCCTTCCTAAAAGGATCATCAATTTGGATACAGTTTACCAGTGTGGCAATGATGTGTTCAGCAGTAGTATCTCTAGTCCCAAGAAGAATGGCAGTGATCTCCATGTAGAGGAATCAGTCTTCCAGTATTGTCTTCCCAGAGAGTCAAGCCGTGCCATCGACATCTACATCTGCATTTGCATTTGATCATATATCATCTGCATAATTCATATACCATATGCATAGCATGAGTGTTTCATCCTCATTTGTATTTCTCCCGAGGTCGTGTTGTTATCCACGTCTTACCTTGTGGTCAAAGTCCAACTTACATGGCGCCTATCAAACGAATATTGTCGTGTCTATCTGACGTTCTTCCAGATATGACCTTTCTTATCTGATTGTTTTTCCGGATATGTTTGTTCCTCTTTTGTGTCCAATGCCGTTCTTGGATGTCATTTATTTGTCTCTTTCTGATGTTTTTTCAGATCGAGTCTTCTGTTCTGACGTTTTCCCATAACTCTCTCTTTGAATTATCTGATGTTTTTCCAGATATACCCCTTTGTGATTCTGATGCTTTTCCAGAATGATATTGGTTTTGCCATCTGATGCTATCCCGAATGTGTCATTCTCTTTCTGATGTTTTTTCAGATTGAGTCTTTTGTTCTGATGTTCTTCCAGAACTTATCTGATGTTTTTCCAGATATTTCGCTTTGTTATTTTGATGCTTTTCCGGAATGACATTGCCTTTTCCATCTGATGCTTTTCCGGATGTGTCTTTCTCTGAGTTGTTCTACCAGATTGAGTCTTTTGTTCTGATGTTTTTCCAGAACTTATCTGATGTTCTTCTAGATATTTGCTTTGTTAATTTTGATGCTTTTCCGGAATGACATTGCTTTCATCATCTGATGCTTTTCCGGATGTGCCTTTCTCTTTCTGATGTTCTTCTAGATTGAGTCTTTTGCTCCTGATGTTTTTCTAGAGCATTTTTTGTGTCTATCTGATGCTCTTCCAGATACGACCTTGTTTATCTGACGCTCTTCCGGATATGACCTTATTTATCTGATGTTCTTCTAGATATAATGTCGCTTATCTAATGCTCTTCCAGATATGTCTTCAAAACCCTTTTCCCGTACATTTAATGCTCTTCTAAATGTTTCGGATGTATCTTCAGAATTTTTGTCTTCATCTAATGTTCTTTTAGATGTCTTCAATTTGTTTCTGACTTTGGTTAACAACTGCTGAATGTTCTCAAATCTGTTTCCATTCTCCACCCAATGTTTTTCTGGATGTGTGTCAGAGTTTATTCGATGCTTTTCCGAATATCTATGATTTGTTTCCCAGAGTTCATTCAATGCTCTTCTAAATGTCTCTGTTGTCTGTTATTTTCCAGAGTTTATTCAATGCTTTTCTGAACACCTCTGATGTTTGTTCAAATGTCTCATGTATTTCCCAGTTTTTTCCCCACCTCATTCGATGATCTTCTGAATGTCGTGACTCTTTTCCATCCATTTCCATTTATGGATGGTGACTTTTGATTCCCCAGTGGAGACCGTCTTTTCGGTGCTGCTTCCATTGATGATCTTATGTTATCTTTTCTTTCTAAGGTGTCAGCCGGTCACGCTTGAACCAGTTTGCTCTATCACTTTAGATATTCCCCAGTTTTGTTTCAGCTTCCCCAGTGTTGTTGTCATCCCCAGTGAGTGATTGCTCATTGTGTGGACTTTGTCCCTGTCTG
Organism: Lathyrus tuberosus; assembly: GCA_022829125.1. Taxonomy (NCBI): domain Eukaryota; kingdom Viridiplantae; phylum Streptophyta; class Magnoliopsida; order Fabales; family Fabaceae; genus Lathyrus; species Lathyrus tuberosus. The sequence goes on from JALAZF010000163.1 coordinate 7,016,980, forward strand.
CTTTCGTTTTTGTCTGGATTCTGCATTTACCTTTCTATCATTATCACCATACTAGGAATTCATGGCATGTCAGCATTTGCATGTCTGTTGCTTGTCCTTAGCATCTTCATTCCATCTAAGGGCAAAATTTTCGGTTTGCTATATTTAAATACCTTTCACCTTGATGACCCGAGGATCTCAATTCCTCGTGCTATCCGGTAAAGCTATTCAAATAGGGGCAACTATTGTACCCCAAATTTTACCCTCAGATTCATTGGCCTTTGTCATATCATTTTAGGTCAGCCTTATTCGCATTTTTAGTTAAACATCTCATTAATTATTAATCATGTTTTATTTCATGTCGTTTTTATTTTAATTATTTTTATTTTTATATTTAGTTAAATGATTATCTTAGATTTATTTAGAATTGATTTAGTATTAATTTCAATTTCGCTTTTTTTCTTTTTTTATATTTAATTTAGTTTATTTTCAATATAGTTTTATTTTTTAACTTAGTTTAATTTTAACTTTAGTTTAGCTTTCATTTTTATTTTAAGCTTAATTTTAATTTAGCTTAATTTTAGTCTTAATTTATTTTTCTTAGTTTAATCTTTATCAATTTGATTTAGTTAATTTTAATTTTAATTTAAGTTTAGTTTTTAATTAATTTTCTTTTTTATTATTTTATTTTGTTTAAAAAAAAAATCATTTTTAAAAATAGAATCCATTTCTCTTTTAGTTATAATATATTACAAAAACAAATTCAACAAAAAAACTCATTTAGTTGGTTTTATTATACAATTCAAAAATAAAAAGTCCCTACACTACAAACTTTGACCAAAAGCTTTCCACACTCTTACCCTGCTACAAAGCCATGCTATTAACACCAAATAAGGCTCTGCGCACACCTGCAATTTCCTTGCACCAAAACGGGACCTCCTGCAAAAGCTTCAACTTGCCACTGCTACAACAAACACAAAACCTGCGACTTTCTGCAGCGTTTGATACAAGCAACAACAACAACACCCTGCTGCACACCAGACCAATGGTACCATAAACAACTTCAGGAACAAGTTTGTTTTTGGGATTCAAAAATAAGGGAGAACCATAAGAATGAAGGGGGCAAAAAATAACTCACCTTCCATAGCCTTCAATTCATCCTTTCTATATCATCCTTCTGAACCAACTTTTATAACCTCAATACAATCCCACTCTGTTTCACCCTCTCAATCAACCCTTCATTGTTCTCAACCCCAAATCAAACACTATTCTGTTTCATCTTCTATATACCAAATCCTCCAACCATTGCTTCAGCTCGTTTTTTCTCCTAACAGCAGTAGTGCCTCTGCTACGAAAAGTTTCCTTATACAAAACTATAGCAACATCCTCCAACTTCATACACACGCAGCAATATGAACCTGTTCTCATAACCTTCACTCCCTCACCATCCAAACACAGTCCTCACTCACCTTGAAACCTCTTTCTGTTGAACACCTCATATCTTTCCTTGAGACGAAACATATTTAAAGGCAACGAACCAAGCTTGCGTGAATCAAACTGAATCAGAACAAGGCGAAAACGAAAAAGCAAGGTACGAACGACACAAATTCGTATCCGATTGAACCACTGTAAGTCTTCTTTTTGACTCCTCAAGGTTGTCGCATTTTTGTCGGTTGTGTTGGTAATTTAATTCGAAGCTACACATTGAGGAAATATTCAAATCTAAGGATGATGTGATAATTGTTTATCTTGTTGCTTTCCGCCGATGCCGGAGGTGTTGTTCGGTACGGTGGAATTTTCCCATCTCGGTGAATCGAGCGGAGACGAGTAAGGAGAGAGTTTGAGCCACGCAGATTTCATGAGAAAGATTAGGAATGTGAAATGAAGGCCTCGTGAGTGAGAGGGGCATTCGTGCGAGAGTTTTGAGGGAACTATGGCGAGTGAGATGATTGCGAGAGAGCGAGAGATGATGAGAGGAAGAAGATAACGTGTGAGAAAGAAGGATGGAAAAAGACTGGGTTTGTGATTCTGCTTCAATTAGCCGTTAGCATTTGGGATCTAGGGTTCTTTTGAACCGTGATTTCTAAGCAAAACGGGTAGGATGACCCGACCCATCACCACCTGACCCATTCTGTCATGGGCGGCTGCTTTCTGGGCCCTTCTTGCTTCTATACACCGGGCATAACATTTCATAATCCTTTTTTATTTAATTTAATTATTTCAATTAGGATTTAGACTAAATAGATTTTATTTAAAATTTAGTTTTTAATTAGATTTTAGTTTTAGTTAGAATTTAGTTTAACTAATTTTAAGTAGAATTTAGTATAATTAGTTTAGTTAGATATTAGCTAATTAGTTTAATTAGATTTTATTTAATTTTAAAGTTAATCTTGATATTTTGCATCTTTCACTTTAACTAATTTCTAATAGTCATTTTTCATTTAAATCTTGTTACATTCGTTGTATATATTACTGTCTCTCTTGCACTCGGCACTCGAGGTTTTCCTCTTTGTCTCTTTGTTTTTTACCTCATTCCAAAGGAAAGGGTCGTTCCCGTTGACTGCCATGTCATTTAGGATAGTCTTGTCCATCATTTCTTTATCTCACGCCGCCGCGCGATCGAGACCTGTCTTCCCCGTTTTACCTAGCCTTAGGTTTGGAGTCGGCGCACTCCACGTAGGTGTCTTGCTGTCAGACCCTACTTTCCCTTAGAGCCTTGACCACAATCAAGAGTTCTTCACCCCCCCCTTTGAGGGAAACTACGAATGCTCTGATTTCATTCCCCTCAGGATACGTAGGCACGAGATGTGATGTCTTGGCGAGCATACTTAGTGTACATGCCCTTAGGTCTTTACCTTAGCACTTCCCTTAGCAAGCAAACTTTAGCATAACACAAATACTAACAAGAGGTTCCTGTAGAGTACTACAGACATTTAGGATGCTAATACCTTCCCTAGGCGTAACCAACCCCCGAACCTAGATTCTTTTTTTAGGGTTTTCGTTCTTTACCCTTTCCTTTGGATAAATCAAAGTTCGGTGGTGAATTTCATGTTTTGTGATGCAAGTTAATTAATAGCTTGTTATCCGATTCTCACCGCAACACCCAGCAGTACCTTTTCCCCGAAACCTGTCGTTGGAGGTGGAAGATGGGGAAGAACAAGGGCAAGGTAGCTCCTATCTTCAGAAACTCACAGGTCAGCTCGAAGGCGCGGATAAACCCCAACAAATTAGGGTGCAACTGCGACGGGGCCAAGTCCAGATGAACGAAGATAGACTGCTGAAAGTCAGTGAAGAGCAGCCTCAACCCTATATCCTTGAAAGCATATTCATATATCGGAAATCTCTCCCCGTAGTCTGTACATATGCGGTCGTCTTGACTGGGGAAGTGTACCTTCCACTCCCCTTCTGGCCCTACATTTGTGAAGACATCCCCGGTATAAGACGGAAAAGTGGATACGTGCTCGACAGGCTCCGCAACCATTCATTCCTCCGTGGAAGCATGCTCGGGATCCTCCCCGACTTTGCTGGGGGCAGTTGAAACCTCAGTATGACTACTCTCCGAGGAGCTCTCCTCGGACGAGTCTATAATCTCTCTCTCGAGCTCATGCGCCATCTCGTTCACCTGAAAAGCAGAGGGAAAAAGTGAATTCGATTGTAAAATCAAATCCACCCTTCCACTGTTAGTCAAGTGAAAGGGCGCGCAAAGGGTCAAGGACGACGTCCCCGACCTAATCCCTAAATCAAATAACACGAGATTATCGCGCGAGGAGATGCCTAGAGGCAACCCCTCCTGCGCATGCGGGGAAATCTCCCTGACCTACTACCCAGTTTTCTGTTTGAAGCTCCACCAGAAAACTCATACATTCATCAAAAAGTTCATCAGAACACCGGAAAACTCAGGAACTCCACCGGCTGCGCTTGCACCGTCATCACAACGGTGCCGGAAAACGACCTAAACCAACAGTTCCTCAAAGCTTCGGCGACCACAGCAGCAGCAGAGAGTGGCCAAGCCACCGTCTGCCACCAACAACCACCGGAAAACACCACGATTCTACCTAAATTCAACCTAGCCACATGCGTTCTATCAAAACAGAAATGAAAAAGTTAGAAACAAAGTTGTAAATAAGTGACTTACGTGGTCGAAGAGAATGTAAAGAGCTGAAGAGCTTGCTCGGAGTTTCGTACGGCGGCGGAAGCGGTGGTTGACGATGGCGACGGGCAGAAAGCTCTGAAAGAAGAACAGAGAAGGAGAGAGAAGCGAAAAACACAACTGAGCAACTCCTCCCTCTATTTATAGGTAGTGTGAAAGCACGTTCACGAGCACGCGCGGCTAGGGGCATCATCATGACCCTAGCCTAGCCATCATGACGCATTTAATGCTACATAAGGCTTGAGGCACACGTAGCGTCACATCTTTTCAGAATACCTCAACCGTTGGCCTCCCCGCACGTCGGGCAACCCAAACTACGTTACGTATCCCACGGGCACTAGAACCCCCGAGCATCTAAGGACAATTCCATCTCGTCGACAAACGATGACCCATTCAGAGTTCCCCTAGGCTGCGAGCTATCCTTAAGTCATCACTCCCATGCTCGGGAGTAATGACTTGGGTGGCTCCTGTTCTGGACTGGACCAATGGTCAGGCATGGCCCAATTCACTTCTACTTCTAGAACGGCCCAATTTCCTAAGTCCAGCTGGTGCAGGGAAGCATGTATCTTTCTGCCCCTCTACCGGGCACATATAGACAGATGAACCTCAAGGTCATTCGCTCCTCCCCGACATTCCTACCCGTTATGCACGACTCCACCATGCAAGAACAGTCATGGCGCCTGTGCCCGGAACTACGCATTTTCCTGTGGCAACGGCTAGTTTTGGGCATCTCTGCCCCTCATAACGGCTAGTTTTTGGCAGTTACCTATTCTTCAGGAAACGGTTATTCCGCCCCGAGAATAGGGACTGTAGCCCACGCCCTGGGGGCATTAGAAAAACCCTCTCATTTGAGAGGGCCAGGTATTAAAAATTATCCTAAGAAACTCTTACTTTTGTACTTGCCTTTCTCTCTCCCGATTCTTACTTTAGCATCGGAGTGCCTTGCAGGTACACCCCCTACTCATCTCACACACCCAGCATCACAGACGTTCCTCTTGGCCCACTTCAGGTCCTGATCAGCCTTCACGATCAATTGTTATTATTATTATTATTATTATTATTATTGAATGAGTAATTAAATTAATAAAAGTCATAATATTAAATACTATTTAACGGGATCATATATGATGTCAAAAATAATATTTGATACATGAAATGATTAATTGAGTTAATAAAATCCATTAGATCAAATATTATTTAATGGATAAGATATGGTGTCAAAATTAATGTTTTACACCTGTGTCAATTGATCCCCTCCCATATATATATATATATATATATATATATATATATATATATATGTTACCGTGAGAATCGGATATCCAGCTATTAATTAACTTGAATCACAAATCATGAAGTTCACCATTGAGCTTTGATTTATCCAAAGGAAAGGGTAAAGATCGAAGACAACCCTATGTGTGCTATGTAACAACACAGCTAGAGATCTACGGTTCGGGGGTTGGTTATACCAAGGGAAGGTGTTAGCATCCTAAGTATCTGTATTACTCTACAGGAACCTTTTGTAAATATTTGTGTTATGCTAAAGTTTGCTTTCTAAGGAAAAGGTGCTAAGGTAAAGACCTAAGGGTATACACACTAAGTACGCTCGCCAAGACGTCGCATCTCGTGCCTACGTATCCTAACTAGGATGGAATCAGAGCATTCGTAGTTCACCTAACTAGGGATGAGGAACTCTTGACTATGGTCATGGTTGCAAGGGGATTGAGTACTCATAACTATGGTACTCACATAGAGTTAAGCAACTCTCTAAGTCTAAGTTGAAAAACTAACTAAGAGATTGACTTTAAACAAAGTCAAAGAGAAAAATGAGTACACATCATAATGGTACCCATATAGAGTTCAAAAACTCCAAACTTAAATCTAAATTATAAAGCAAAATGGCTCTAATAAGGCCAAGAAAGAAAAGTAAGTATCTATAATGATAGTACTTACATAGGGTTAATAAAACCTTAACCTAAAACTAGGTCAAAAAGTTAAGAAGTGGCTCTAATAAGGAAAATGGTGATGATCCTAATAAGGTCAGGGAGGTGAATAGGGAAAGGTCTAAACCAACTAGAAAATGACTCAAACGTCAACAAAATAACCTTCCTTTGGAATGAGGGACAAACCAATTGTAATAATAAGTGTTAAAAAGATAAGCTTAAATATGAGGATGATAACAATCAAAGATCAAAGCCAAAAGATTCAAATATGATAACAAAACAAGAATGGCAGCAACTACATCATATCATGCTCAACATGCCAAAATGCTCATGAACAAGTCAAAAACACACCACAATCATCAAGCATACTTGTTACAAGTTTTACCACACAAAGACAAGTGAAAAGAATGGTCCAATATAGAAGTTACAACTTCAAAACCAAAGGGGCAGTAGTATACATATCTCATGTTCAACATCAAGATGTCAAGAGGAACACCAACAAGAACCACATTTAGGCATGAGCAAAGTCATATGCAAGTAACAAACCCAAAACATCATGAAATGGTTCAAACAAGACAAGACATGTACAAATGATCAAATGGGAAAACAATAACACCTTTGAATCATGATGTCAGAAGTGAAACATACTTTTCAAACCACACACAAACACATATTCAATCAATACAAGCACCCCAAAGAAACATCCACAAAACTAGGTCAAAGTGAGCATGAAAACATGGACAAAAGGTCATCAACTTGACATGACATACAAAAATGGGAAAATGGACAAATAAAATCCAAACCAAGATTCAAACACAATTTTATATACTCAAGTGTGTGTGTGTGTGTGTACAAAAGATTGTTACAAGAAAAGCACAAAAGCTAATACAAAATCAAACAACAAGGAATGGTGTCATAAGGATCGAGCACAAATCGAGGGCCACAAATAAGTAAATGAAAACCATGCCAAATAATATCAATCAAGGTCATAAAGCACATTCAAATCATCCTCTTGATGTGTGTTAAACACTCTAAAAAATCAGCTCAAGAATCAATTAGGAAGGACCTCAACCAAGGCAAAAGTTCAAAACTAGGTCAAAATGGACACCTTGAATTATAAAATCATAATTAATTATCAAAAAAAATAAAAATAAAAATAAAATTCCTATAAAATTAAATAAGACATTAAAATGTAAACATGAATTTTTTTGGAATTTTTGGACAATAAGAATTATTTTTAATAAAATAAAAGCTAACGAAACAAAAAAAGAAATAAAAGAGAGCAAATACGAGAGGGGTGCAATCTGTAAAATGGTTAAAGGAAGGTCTTAGTTACAGCACATTTGGGCTTCAAAGCAAGGGGTGTGGGTAGCAAAAGTGTTAAGCCCAACCAAGAAAATACAACAAAGGACCTCAGCGCTTAAATGAAACAGTGTGTTTCATTCACACTTCATAGGTCAAACAGGAAAAAGGACCAGGCCACGCAAGCAGGTCAAACGTTCAAACCAAGCCACCTCAGCAGACACCTCAGATGCTGGAGCCCTAGCTCCGATCGCCTTCCCCGGTGAGCTTCACCGGTGGCAACTGTAAAAACTCATAAAAATGAGAAGCAAAAGCACTGTATTGCACGAAATTTCACGAGGATTATGAATCTCCAATTAGTTTTTCAAAAAGACAACTCTATCATGATGAAAATCAGCCATGAAAAATAGACACCAAAACTATAACTCTAACCAATCAAGACAACAAGCATCCCAATACTCTCTATGCTACTTTAATGCATCAAAAATATAAAACATAAGCAATGTGAACGTGTATCATGAAAGAACATAAGTGATGAAGGTTTACCAAAAATGGAGCTTGTGTACTTGTTGTTCTTGCCTTAGCTACCTTTCTAATCTTTCCCTTTAACTTCCTTGAGCTCCAAATATGATGAAGGTGATGAGAAAAGAGATGGAACAGGTTTGAGGAAGCTGATTCAAAGAGAGAGAGAGAGAGAGAGAGAGAGAGAGAGAGAGAGAGAGAGAGAGAGAGAGTTTTAGAAAAAGAGAGAGTTTCTGAGGTATGGCTACTGAGAATGAGTTTTTTTCCTCTTTTAGGGTTTCATCATTAAGCTTAAATATGAGGCTTGGATGTGGTAAAAACTCATGTTACAGTGGTTAAAAGCTCATGGTAAAGTTTTTGAAAATTTTGAAAAAATGGAGGGATGAGAGATGGTACGAATGCATGGTTGAGGCGGGTTTTTGTCATGTTGTGTGGACATCAGGGCTGAGCAAAAATGCAGAATGGTTTTAGGTGAAAAGAGAATCCTTGTTGAGCAAGTTTTGAAGGATTTGTCATCTTTCCAAGTTTGGAAACACTTGTTCATGAAGGATGTAATGGTACAAAACTTGTTGGATCACTTTAGGCAATGTTTAGGGTGATATTTGGAGTGGAAATAAGGAACAAATGCGCGTGGTTTCAGTGAGATGAATTTGCTGCATGAAAATATTAACAATGTGCATGGCAATGTGACAAGAAAATGTGCTTATACACAAATCCATGAAGCTCACTTTGGACAATCACAACTTGATGAATTTAGATCTATTTCATGAGATTTTTTATCCAATACAAAGTATGAAGTTTATAGAACAACTTTCATTTGGGAATCATCTTGAAATAAGACTTGGAAAGTGGAGAAAATTGCAATGGAATCATGTCCACCAATATGCCATTAAAAGAAACTTAGAAAAATTCTAAATCATGAATTTGACAATTTTGTGACACCATCTTTGAAGCAACATAACTTGTGAAATGAGGTCTTGATCATGATGAAAAATCCTTTGGAAGATTAGTTCACAAAGTTGCCAAAATCTTGCCAAATGAAAACCCTATCTTGATGACTTCATAACTTGAGTTCTACACATTCAATGGAGGAGTTCTAGTACTCAAAAGAAAGCTAGAAGAATGCTCTACAACTTTTATGTTTGAAGAAAATTGATATGAAGATTGGATTATGATGAAATAATTCCTTGAAAAGTGACCCTTCATGTTGAAATTCTGTACTTAGATAAATTTCTAAGTACAAATTTCTAAAACCTTGTTTTCCTTAACTTTAGGCCTTCATATCTTGAACTCCATGAATCTTTTGAACATCTTTCCCTCTTCAAATTTCTAGTACATTATGTCCTATTAAATTTGATAGCTAGTTTGCTCCATTTGGATCAAGGATGAAAAGTTATGGATGTTGCAAGATGGCTAGAAATTAGGATTTCCACACTTAGAAACTTTCTCTTCAAAACCCTTATCCTCCATAACTCCTGATTTTATGTCTTTCCTTGATCTTTCTTGATCTAAACACATAACAACACTTGAGAGGATAGAACATGCTCATGGTAGACTTCAAAAACCCAAGATTTTGACTTTGTAAAGCCACAGTTGACTTTCTTGACCAGATGAATCTTCAACTCTCTCCTTCATTTAGGAAATACTTGAAATGATTTGTGTTGAACCAAAAGACATCTTAGGCACCCTTGAAGTGCATGAGAACTTTTTTGGTTTATCTCTCCTTCAAATATTGATTAATCAGTCCTTTAAGCCTTTTGAAGCAAAACCCTAATTCCATAAGAAAAGCAAAACCACAAAGCTTGATAGTTGGTTAGTTATGCAAAGATGATTGACCTATGATGCTCATGAATGATGATGACATCTAAGGGGTAAAATTTGGGTTATAACAATTGCCCCTATTTAAATATCTTCACCGGATGACACGAGAGATGATAATCCTCATGAAATCATGGTGAAAGGTATTTAAATATAGCAAACAAAAAATTTTTCCCTTAGATGTGATGTTATGCTAAGGACGACAGAAACTATGCAAATGCTGACATGCCATGAACTCTAGCATGATGATATGATGTTATGATAAATGCAGGATACAAATAAAGCAAGAAACAAAAAGGATATAGGTCATCCAACAAAGTGTAACAATGCACTGGGGATAACCAAGGAGACACTAGGGAACATAAACAAACTGGGGAAGTCTAAAGTGATCAAGAAATAAGTTCAGGCATAACCAGATATCACTTTAGAAGCAAAGATCCTCACTGGAGATAGAACCAAGATAGATGGATTCCACTGGGGATCATCCAGGTTAATCAACAGGTTCAGACGTGACCTGATGATGCTAGAACAAAGGTGAGTAGACAAACTCTTTACTGGGGATGAAACCAGAAAGAAGTATGATCTCCACTGGGGATAAATTTGAACCAAAAGGTTGACTTCTAATAAGAAGATCAAACAAAAAGATTTTCTGGAAATTTCTTAAAATGAAGAGTTCAAACGGGATCTTCAAGAAATACCAGAAAAAAGACAGGAAAAACACAAACACTTTACGCGCCAAGAGAACTGGACTTAGACCACAAGCAAAGGTAACAACCGGCTTTTGACAGGTCGATGCCGGTAACTACTGGACTTTTAAGGGGGCGTCGGTGACAACCAAACTTTTGGTATCAAACAAAGTTGAATATGAGGGCCAATAATGATTGGACTTTGAAAAACAATTGGTGATGAGCATATCAAAATGTCAATAACAATGAGCTTCAAACAATACCAGTAATCACTAGACCTAGGTACCAATAATGATTGGATTTTTAAACAATGCCAGTAATCACTGGACTTAGGATACCAATAATGATTGGATTTTAAACAATGCCAGTAACCACTGGACTTAGGATACCAATAATGATTGAATTTTAAACAATGCCAATAATCATTGGACTTAGGATACCAATAATGATTGGATTTTGAAACAATTCCAGTAATCACTGGACTTTGGATACCAATAATGATTGGATTTTAAACAATGCCAGTAATCACTGGACTTGGATACCAATAATGATTGGATTTTGAAACAATTCCAGTAATCACTGGACTTTGGATACCAATATTGATTGGATTTTGAAACAATGCCAGTAATCACTGGACTTTGGATACCAATAATGACTGGATTTTAAACAATGCCAGTAATTACTGGACTTGGATACCAATAATGATTGGATTTTGAAACAATGTCAGTAATCACTAGACTTTAGGTACCAATAATGATTGGATTTCAAACAATGCCAGTAATCACTGGACTTTGAAGAGAATTTGTAATAACTGAGGACTCTAAGACCAATAATAATTGGAGCTCAAACAATGCCTGTAATCATTAGACTTCACTGGGATATTGGTAGTAACCAGATAAAAAGATACTGAAAGCATCAAACTTGAAGGTGTCAACGATGATCGAAACTTGCAAACAGCAGTATTAGTAACAACTATACCTCACAAGAATACTGGTAATAACCAGATAAACAACATTAAATGAAACTAGTGGCAAGAAGGAATCAAAGGGAAATACTGGTGATAACCAGACCAGTAGCACCAATAAATATTGGACATGCGACGGATGTCAACAACAAATGGAAATTCACCGGAGATTGCTAGTAACGACTAAACTTCCTGGGGATATAGACAACAACCAAAATTTCAAAAAAATGCCAGTAATAACCTGACTTAGACGAGAAACTGGTGACGACCAGCAATCTCAAAAGAGGTACCAGTTACGATTGGGTTTAGGGTGAAAGGGCTACAGCCAACAACAAAGACCTGGGAAAATAGTAAACGCACATGATATGGCATGATGCAAATTCTAAAATGATATGCAAGATTCGACTCTAAAAAGAGACAAAGAAACTGGAGACTCAAAGGGAAATGGATAAACATATCCATTCCACTATGAAAGTAAAGAGTCACACCGAATCTGGAGAATACAAAATGTCCAGAGGTTCTCTGGGAAGTACACCCACTTCACTTGGGGAGGTAAAATGCTACAGCAGCTTGCCGAGGAGATAAAAATCTTCAACATTCCATCATGTATCACAAGAAGGATACTGGGGAAATTCTCTTCGATCTTGTAACCAAACATGACCAAAGGATCAATCCAAAGAGGTATTGTCAGTCAAATCACGCATCACTGGGGGATTTCATATTAAATTGTCTAATAGTGCTTCTGCCACGATAAGACCTCTTGGGTAACATGTGATTTCACTAAATCATTCCACAAGCCAAAGCAAATTATGCTTTCATCGTGTTTTCAAGAAAAATTGTTTTTTTATTTTTTATTTCAAAACTTTCCGCTTTCAAAATCATTATTAAAAAGTAAATGACATTTTGCATAACAAGGAAAAGTAGAGAAGTAAATAACAAGGATTGAATGGTCCAAAATCTGATTTTATTCAAGAATGGTAGCTTGCAAATGGCAAATCTCCATGGAACATTACAATTTGAAAATGGTAATAGGGAAAGGTTACATTGAATCCAATGACCACTACTAGCCCTAATAACTAAGAATCCACCAAAGCCTTGCTTCTCACGAGAGCGGCAAGCTTGAACTTCTGCTTGAATCCTTCTGCATTGGTGACAACCCATCTGATGCAGTGAAATGCCTTTTGTCCCTAACTTTTGCCTGGATCGTCCTTTCGGGTTTTCAATCCACTAGGACGCTCATTTTTGCCTAGGATGCCCTTTCGGGTTTTCAACCTAACGAGCTCTTATTATTTTTATTTTTTTTATCCCTAACTTTTGCCTGGATCTCCTCCATAGGTTTATGATCCACCAGGATACCCATTTTCTTTCCTAAGTCGCTTTTCCAGGTTTTCGACTTAGCGGGTTTTTTAAGGCATAATATTTTCTTACTGCATCAGAGTTCACAGGGTGTGTGAGTTGTTCACCATCCATCGTTGCAAGAATTAGTGAGCCTCCTGAGAACAATGTCTTCACCACAAATGGGTCCTCATAATTGGGTGCCCATTTTCCACGCATATCCTTCTGAGATGGCAAGATTTTCTTGAGTACAAGTTTTCCTTCTTGGAATTCAAGGATACAGACCTTCTTGTAGAATGCCCTTTTAATCCTCCTTTGATACAACTGACCGTGACACATCGCAGCCAAACGCTTCTCATCAATAAGGTTTAGCTGATCAAATCTTTCTTGAACCCACCCCGCTTCATCAAGCTTGGTTTCCATCAGGACCCTCATAGATGGTATTTCAACTTCAATGGGAAGAATGACATCCATCCCATACACCAAAGAGAAAGGGGTTGCCCCTGTCGAAGTTCGAACTGAAGTTCTATATCCATGCAAGGTAAATGACAACATCTTATGCCAATCCTTATAGGTCTTCACCACTTTCTGCAAAATCTTCTTGATGTTTTTATTCGCAGCTTCGATGGCTCCATTCATCTTAGGACGATAGGGAGAAGAATTGTGGTGCTCAATCTTGAAGCCTTCACACAACTCTTTCATCGTCTTATTGTTCAAGTTTGTCCCATTATCTGTTATGATCTTACTCGGAATTCCATAACGACAGATAATTTCTTTCCTGATGAAATGAGCAACCACTTGGTTGGTTACGTTGGTGTAAGATGCAGCTTTAACCCACTTCGTGAAATAATCAATAGCCACCAATATGAACCTATGACCATTAGAAGCTTTAGGTTCGATTGCCCCAATCATGTCAATACCCCACATAGAGAATGGCCAAGGTGATGACAACACATTTAACAATGTCGGAGGCACATACACCTTGTCGGCATAAATCTGGCACTTATGACACTTTCTGGCATATTGGATGAAATTGGTTTCCATGGTCAACTAGTAATATCCAGCTCTCAAATTTTTTTTGGACATGGCATGTCCATTGGCATGAGTGCCAAATGATCCTTCATGAATATCTCGAATCAACAAGTTCGCTTCTCGTTTATCAACACATCTAAGCAAGACCATGTCGTGATTCCTCTTGTAAAGCACATCATTGCTGAGAAAGAACTTAGACACCAATCTCCTTAAAGCCTTCTTATCGAGAGTTGTAGCATTAGCTGGATATTCCTGATTCTTCAGATAATTCCTGATGTCATAGAACCACGACTTTCCATCTACTTCTTCTTCAACCAACTGGTAGTAAGCACGCTCAGTCTTGCACTCAATCCGGATGAATGGTGCTTCATTAACAAACTTGACCTTCCACATCGAGGCTAGCATGGCCAAAGCATCAGCAATATGATTTTTTGACCTTGGAACATGTCGGAAAGTGATCTCATCAAAGTACTGAATCATCTCAACAATATAGGCACGATATGGAATCAACTTCTCATCACGAGTTTCCCATTCTCCCTTAACTTGATAAATAACCAAGGCTGAATCCCCACTAACTTCCAAGATCTTGATTCAGAGATCAATAGCTACCTTAAGGCCTAGAATGCATGCCTCATACTCAGCAACATTGTTTGTACATTCAAAATCCAACCTTGTTGTGAATGGGGTATAATCACCATTAGGATTCATCAAGACTGCACCTACGCCATGCCCACTGTAATTGAAAGGACCGTCAAACATCATCTTCCATCGGGAACCTGGTTCTGAACCCTCATCTGGACCTGGCTCTTCGTAGTCTTTCTTCACCAATATAATATCTTCGTCCGGAAAATTAAACTTGAGAGGTTCATAATCTTCCACGGGATGATCAACAAGGTAATCTAACAAGACCCTCCCTTTTATAGATTTCTAGGTGACGTATTGGATGTCATATTCAGACAACAGTATATGCCAACAGGCAAGTCTTCCTGTCTGAGCAGGTTACTCAAAGATATACTTTATCAGATCCATTTTTGAGATCAATAAAGTAGTATGACAGATCATGTACTGCCTCAGACGTATGGTGGCCCATGCTAAAGCACAACAAGTCTTCTCTAAGAGCGAATACTGACTTTCACAATCAGTGAATTTCTTGCTTAAGTAGTAAATGGCATGTTCCTTGCGTCCAGTTTCATCAAGTTAGCCTAACACGCAACCCATAGATCTTTCCATTACAGTCAAATACATAAAGAGTGGCCTTTTTGGGACAGGTGGGATTAAGATAGGATGCTCTATTAGATAACCCTTGATCTTATCAAAGGCTTGCTGAAAAATCTAAATTCCACTCGACAATCTGATCTTTGCGGAGTAACTTGAAGATGGGTTCACAAGTAGGAATCATGTTGGATAAAACCTGGAAATGTAGTTCAGGCGTCCAAGAAAGCATCTAACTTGTGTTTCAGTTTGTGGAATTGGCATGTCTTGGATAGCTCGAACCTTGTCAGGGTCCACCTCAATTACTCGTTGACTAACGATAAAACCAAGGAGTTTTCCAGATCTTACACCAAAGATACACTTGGCAGGGTTCAGCCTCAACTGATACTTTCGAAGTCGCTTGAACAGCTTGAACATATGATCTAAATGGTCCTCTTCATTTTGTGAATTATCAATTATATCATCAACGTACACTTCAATTTCCTTGTGCATCATATCATGGAAAAGAGTGACCATCGCTCTTTGATATGTTGCCCCTGCGTTTTTTAAACCAAAGGGCATGACCTTATAACAATAGGTCCCCTGAGGAGTAATGAATGTAGTCTTGTCCATGTCAGCAGGGTCAATCCTGTTCTGGTTGTAGCCAGAGAATCCATCCATAAATGAGAAGACTGCAAAACGAGCAGTGTTGTCCACAAGAGTGTCAATATGCGGTAGAGGGAAATTGTCTTTCAGACTTGCCTTGTTGAGATCCCTATAATCTACACACATCCTCACTTTACTGTTCTTTTTATCACCAATACAATATTGGCTACCCATTCGGGATACTTTGAAACTGCCAGAAAACCTGTATCAAGTTGTCTTTTAACCTCGTCTCTGATCTTCAGAGCCATATCAGGTATACTTCTTCGAAGCTTTTGTTTTACCGGTGGGCACTCGGGCTTGAGTGGTAGCTTGTGAACAACTATAATCGTGTCCAAACCAGGCATGTCCTGATATGACCATGCGAACACGTCAACATACTCTTCGAGAAGCTTCACCAATTTCTGCCCGATCTCTGCCCCTAGTGTGGCCCCAATCTTGACCTCTTTCTTGTCTTCGTTAGTGCCAAGATTAATGGTGTCAACCTTTTCCTCATGTGGCTGAAGGTCTGTGTATTCATACTGTTGCGGTGAGAATCGGATATCAAGCTATTAATTAACTTGCATCGCAAAACTTTGAAGTTCACCACCGACTTTGATTTATCCAAAGGAAAGGTTCAAGATCGAGTAAAACCTAAAGGGGGGAGATCTAAGGTTCGGGGGTTGGTTATACAAAGGGAAGGTATTAGCTCCCTAAGTATCTGTAGTACTCTACAGGAACCTCTTGTTTGTATTTGTGTTATGTTATGTTTGCTTGCTAAGGGAAATGTGCTAAGGTAAAGGACCTAAGGGTATACACACTAAGTATGCTCGCCAAGACATCGCATCTCGTGCCTACGTATCCTGACGGGAATGGAATCAGAGCATTCGTAGTTCCCCTCAATGGGGTAAAAGGGTGTAAAAGAAAAGGTGGAATTCGAGAAGGCATCGGATGTAAAGGTAAAAAAGGATGGAATCCGAGAAAGCATCGGATGTAAAGGAAAAAGGTGGAATCCAAGAAGGCATTGGATGTAAAGGAAAAAGGTAGAAAACAAAAAGGTGGCTTGCTAGGATCTCGCAATCCTATGCCTACGTATTCTCAAGATGAACTTGAGAAATCAGAGCATCCATAGTTCCCCTCAACGGGGGTGAGGAACTCTTGACCGTGGTCAAGGTTCCAAGGGAAAGTAGGGTCTGACAGCAAGACACCTACGTGGAGTGCGGTGACTCCAAACCTAAGGCTGAGTTAAAACAGGGAATGAAGTCTCGATCGTGCGGCGGCGTGAGATAAAGGGAATGAAGAACAAGGCTGTCCTAAATGACATGACAGTCAACTATAGGGTCCTTTCCTTTGGAATGGGGCACAGGCAATCATGAAGATATTATACAGTGAGTAAACAGAAAAGTTAAGAGTATGAACAAATGACGGTGTATGTACAAACAATAATCAAGGTGCAGAATCAATTCACAATGGAGACATCAAGACTAGACAAAAAAAACGAGGGTTATCAAGATTAATTAAGAATTAAATAAGATCTAATTTAAACCAAATTCTAATTAAACCTAAAAATCTAGTTAAACTAATTAGCTAATATCTAACTAAAAACTAATTATACTAAATTCTAATTATATTTAATTAAACTAGATTCTAATTAAAATTAATTAAACTAAGTCTAAAAAACTAGTTAAATTAAACTCTAATTGAAATTAATTAAGTTAAATTCCAACAAACTAATTGAATTAATATCTAAAAACTTAATGAATTGAAAATCTAAAGACTGATTAAATAAAAGGGGGTGCGGATATTAATTGGATTGGGCTCTAAGGCCCAAGTTGAACACACAACAAACAAAAAAAGAAAAAGGTGCAGGATAATACAAGGAATAACCTAAATATCTGTATAAACAACATCAGCTAGAGACAAAACACTAGAAGTTTCCAACTCAAAATGGACAACGTGAAGAGGAGAAAACAGAGCTTCCTCTCTTCCACGATTGCACTTACCTCGAGAATCTCGCGTGCGTTACTCTTTCCGTCTTTACTATCCTCACTCTCTTGATTTGCGCTGCGATTCTTCTCCTGACTCTATCTCGCGGCGGCAAAAAAAAACACTCACGATGGTGGTTACGCGAGGTGTGTGGTTTGATGCGCGATTTGTGGTGTTCTTCTCAATCGTATCATCTCAGTTCTCCCCTCATCTTGTTCTGTTCTGAATCAGTGGTTCTCTCGGTGGATACGACGATGTTCTCAAGGAGGGATTTGCGAATGTGTTTGTTGCTGAAAATATATGGTGGATGTTGGGTCGTGAGGTTGAGGTTCATCGATCGGAATTAATGGTGGTTAGGAATGTGATTGAAAGTGTTAACAACTTGTTAGGTTGATGAATGGAAAGTGTATGGATAGGTTTACAAAGTTTCTGACAATGAAGGAGATTCGAATGGGTGATTAGAGATTGATGATGAAGTGGTCGTTTTGTTACTTGGTTTTATTGAATCAGATCAGTGTTGGAAGATAAAGGTTTGATGGTGGATTTTAGTGATCGATATGGTGGGAGAGATGGTATGAGAGTTATGTTGGTGTGTAGTGATTGAGAAAGAACATGAAGGATCAGAGTTTGTGTTGTTGTAGCAGTGAAGGTTGGCGAAGATGTAAGGAGTTTGGTGGTCGATGAAAGGCAGTGCTGAAGGGAGGAGGTCGGGTTTCGGTTCACTCTCTTGTTTTTGCTCTGAGATACGAGGCAGTGTGATGATGAATCAATGTGTATGGTTGTTTGGGAAGGGTAGTATCACAGTTTGAAGGGTGAAGATGGTTGAAGGTGAGGAAAGTTTGAAGAGATGGTTTTGTGTTTGATGGATGAAGGATTAGAGGAGTGTGTAGGTGGTTAAACAGAATATATGGATCGAGGCTTTGAAGCAGAAGTTTTTCTTTTTGAACTTCCAGGTTTGAGTTCTCCCTTTTTCTTTTTGGTTCTGTTCCTCCTCCTGTTTAATTCAAATCTCCTTATATCAGTAAACTGATTTTTCTTCCTATCCCGTTGTACTTCTGTAAGGTTTTAAGGTATAGTTGTTGTTGCTTGTAGCATTGGTTCTGGTTTGAAGCAGGTTATAGCAGTGTAGGTTTGACACAGCAGAATGGTTTTGTTTGAAAATGTGAGCAGAGAGCAGCAGGTCTTATTTTTGTATAAGGTTTGGCCTGGTGTAAGCAGGTACAAGGCGCAGGGGTGCCATGCGTGAAAGGGATCTCTCTTGGCAGTACAGTCTGTGGTCAAAGTTTGTAGTGTAGTGACAGTAAAGACTTGGTGAAGGCTTAATGACTATTTTTGTGGTTTTTATAAAATTAGAATATAAACTTAAATTGAATTTAAATCTAAATCAATATTAAAAATTAAAATTAAAATTTGACTATAATTAAAAATGTATTAAAATTTACCTAATTAAGACTAAACTAAAGAATAAAATTTAAATTAAAATTAAAATTGAACTAAATTATAACTAGATTAAGTAAACTAAGATCAAAATTAATCTAATTAAAATTAAACTAAAATAAAAGTATAAGAGTTAAACTAAAGTTAAAAATAAGTTAAAGTTACAAATAATTTAAAATTGGTAATAACTGGAAATAAACTAAATTAAGTATAAACTATGTAAAAGAGATAAACTAAACCGAAATTAACTACATAAATTCTAAACAAATTTAAAATAAATATCTAACTAAATACAAGAATAATAATGATAATTAAAATCAAGAAGGACATGGAAAGACAAAATGCATGATTAATGAAATGTTTAATTAAAAATTCGAAAAATGACCTAAAATGATATGCACACGGTCAAAGAATCTGAGGGTAAAATTTGGGGTATGACAGTTGCCCCTATTTAAATAGCTTCACCGGATGACATGAGTGATGATAGATCTTCATAAAATTACGGTGAGAGGTATTTAAATATAGATAACCGAAAATTTTTCCCTTAGATGCACCGACATGCAATGCTATGAACAAAAATGCTGACATGCCATGAACTCTAATATGATGAAAATGATAGGAATGATAAATGCAAAAATGCAGACAGAACGAAAGCAGAAGGGACAAAGTCCACACAATGAGCAATCACTCACTGGGGATGACAACAACACTGGGGGGAGCTGAAGCAAACTGGGGAATAATCTAAGTTGATGAAGCAACTGGTGCAGGCGTGACCAGCTGACACTTAGAAAGAAGAGATAACACAAGATCCTCAATGGAAGTAGAACCGAAAAGACGGTCTCCACTAGGGAATCAAACAAATACTCAATCCGGAAGAACATCAGAAAGAGAAAGGCACATCCAGAAAAGCATCAGATGACAAAAGAGACCAGTCATCCAATAATGGCTTTGAATGAAAGGTACAATCACAATATCTGAGAAGGCAGCAGATGAAAGTGAACAAAGACTACATTCAAGAATGACATTGAATGCAAAGGAACCAGTCATCCAGTAATGGCTTTGGATGAAAGGTATAAATCACAATATCTGAGAAAGCATCATATATATGTGAACAAATATGACATACAAGAAAGCATTGGACGCGAAGGTAAATCACAATACCTGAGACAGCATCAGATATATGTGAACAAAGATGACATCCAAGAGAACATTGGACGCGAAGGTAAATCACAATACCTGAGACAGCATCAGATATATGTGAACAAAGATGACATCAAAGAAAGCATTGGACACGAAGGTAAATCACAATACCTAAGACAACATCAGATATATGTGAACAAAGATGACATCTAAGAAACCATTGGACGTGAAGGTAAATCACAATACCTGACACAGCATCAGATATATGTGAACAAAGATGACATCCAAGAAAGCATTGGACGCGAAGGTAAATCACAATACCTAAGACACCATCAGATATATGTGAACAAAGATGACATCCAAGAAAGCATTGGACACGAAGGTAAATCACAATACCTAAGACAGCATCAGATATATGTGAACAAAGAAGACATCCAAGAAAGCATTGGATGCGAAGGTAAATCACAATACCTAAGACAACATCAGATATATGTGAACAAAGATGACATCCAAGAAAGCATTGGACGCGAAGGTAAATCACAATACCTGAGACAGTATCAGATATATGTGAACAAAGATGACATCCAAGAAAGTATTGGACGCGAAGGTAAATCACAACACCTGAGACAGCATCAGATATATGTGAACAAAGATGACATCCAAGAAAGCATTGGACGCGAAGGTAAATCACAATACCTGAGACAACATCAGATGAAAGTGAACAAGATAGAAATCCAAGAAAGCAATGGACAAAAGGAACCACGGTATTCAAGACAGCATTGAATGAATGTGAACAAAGATATACCCAAGAAAGCATTGGATAAAAAGAAAGAACAACATCCAAGAAAGCATTGGACAAAGAAATACCCAAGAAAGCATTGGGTAAGAGAAAAGAACTTTCAGGAATGGCACTGAAAGTAAAGGCAAATCACTATATTCAAGAATGACATCAAATGATAGTGAGAAAGACATCCAGGAATGGCACTGGAGATCAAAAGAGACAGACATCCAGGAATGACACTGGAGTGAAGGAATATAAATATCCAGGAGTAGCACTGGAATGAAAGGATAGGTAACGTTTTGGTAGGAGCCAAGTAAGTTGGACTTTGACCACAAGGTAAGACGCGGATAACGACATGACCTCAGGAGAAATGCAAATGAGGAATGAAACAGTCATGCTATGCACATGGTATGAATTATGCTATGATATATGATCAAATGCAAATGCAGATGTCGACGACATGGCTCGACTCTCTGGGTAGGAGACAATATTGGAAGGCTGATTCCTCAACGCGGAGATCACTGTCATTTTGTTTGGGGACTAGAGATGCTACCACTGGGCACATCCTCGCCACACTAGTAAACTGTATCAAGCGATGATCCTTGTAGGAAGGATGTAGAGCTGCTTGGGGATTCTTCAAGTAAATTGCCCCATATTAGCTGACTGTTGTAGATGAGCTGATCATTGCTTCAACTTGATTGATTCTGGAAAGGACCGTTTCATGGTGCTCTTAGAAAGCTTGCCCCGATCTGAGTCTTGAAAGGTTTTCTGGGTAAACCAAGTCTGAGAAGTCGCCATTAAACCACAAATCTTAAACTGATTCTCAATAGGATATGGAAGGAACTTGCCCCTGATTGGATCACCGACCAAGTTTCTCAAATGTTTGAAAATTCCTTAAGAAGAAAGCTAGTTTGCAAATAAAAGTATTTGTACAAACATGGTAAATGCAAAGTTCATGCAACTTTTGAAATCAATCATTTTTGAAAGAGGCAAAGTATATGAGATACTGGTCAGAACATGGTGGTTCAAGACATTAAAGTGAAAAGTTTAAGCAAAGGGTGTAATACCCAAAAGACAACATCAGATATTGTAGCGAGCGATTTTGGAGGCAGTTCTTAAGCGCTGGTCGCTCTCTGCGGTTGAGCTTGAACTACAGGTCGATTCATTTTTTATCCTATTGTGAGCTGAATAAGGAAGGGAAATAGATGTCTTCAATTAACCCTGCTTGCATACTGAGTTTAAACAGCAGTCTGTTAGGTTACGAATGCTATCAATGTGGGGGGGGGGCCTTGTACTGGTTATTTGTATTTTCACCAATACGATTTTCTTTCTTTCTAGGACTTTCTAGCGGGGAACAAGGGTTAGGATGTTAGGACTGATGCTTTTGAATTACTGCTTTTGATTGATGGAGATACGGGATTTTGGTTTTTTGTTGATTGTGCTCGCTAAGATCTTTTCTTTCGATCTTATGCCTACGTATTCCCGTTTTACCGAAACAGGGAAATCAGAGCGTTCGTAGTTCCTCCTATTCTATGGGAGGAAATTGGTTTTTGGTGTCTTGTTTAAAGCCCAAGACGTGAAGCGAAAGGTGATTTGTATCTTGTTCAAAGCCCAAGATGTGAAGCTAAAGGTGTTTTGTGTCTTGTTCAAAGCCCAAGACGTGAAGCTGAAAGACCTCGGCTTTAGAGAGAATTTGTCATCTCTAAAGAGGGGAGAAGGAGAATTACTTTAACTGGGATACGCGGATCCGAGCAATGCCATAATTTCCGAAGAAAGGGTTTTAACCTGAAGGAGAAGACTTTAACTCAGTGTAGAGCAATGCTATCTTTCCTTAGGAATTTCTCATGCTAAAAGAGGGACAGTGGCGTGGATGTAGATGATCCAGAGGCTTGCCGCTTACAGCGATTAAATGAAGGGAAAGGAGTTGTTGATGTTTGTGTACTGTGAACGAGGCACAGCTTTGATGCTAAAAGGTTAATTGGATCAACCAGTGTTTTTCTTATACAAAGCCTAAGAGGAGGCTAATTTCCGCTAGGAAAATCATTATACAAAGCCTAAGAGGAGGCTATTTAGTGTCCCGTACAAAGCCCGAGAGAGAGGCTAAAATATTTTGACCCGACGATGGAGTCTTTGTGTCTCGTACGAAGCCCGAGATGGAGGCTATTGTTTGTTTGACTCAACGAGGGAGTCTTTATGTGTCTCGTACGAAGCCCGAGAGAGAGGCTAAAACGTTGTTTGATTCTGCTGGGGAGAATCATTGTACAAAGCCCAAGAGGAGGCTAAGGTTACTGTGTCAGTTAAGTGACAGGTCCAGTATACTGATTTTGAAAGAAAAAATCAGTTCTTATATGAGCATCACTGTACTCATGGGTTAGATATGAGGATCGGGTTTGTTTCCTTTTCTTTGAGGAAACTGGAAATCCAAAGGGTATTGAGACTGTCCGAGTCTGCGGGTTTCCTTCCTATTTAACGAAGGGGTCACTTGAGAATGTCTTTGAGACTCAAGGAAGTTAGACTGTCCAAGTCTAGAGTTTTATCTTTTGTACTATGCTTTGAGAAATAGTAGTAGACTCTATGAAAGGACTGTTCTACGAGGATGACTAGGTTCTGTTCCTATACCTCTAGGAGGTCGTCGGGACAATTTGTACGAAGCCCAAGAGGAGGCTGGAAACTTTTAAGAAGCCGACGGGTCCTTGTACGAAGCCCAAGAGTAGGCTATCATTCCCGGAGGAAGAGATCATTATACGAAGCCTAAGAGGGGGCTGTGAATACTTCTAAGAAGCCATAGGGTCCTTGTACTAAGCCCAAGAGGAGGCGGGGTTGCTTTTAGGAAGCCTGTGGGTCCTTGAACAATGCCCAAGAGGAGGCCGATACTTTTAAGAAGCCCGTGGGTCTATCATCTCATTTCCATTAGGAGAGATAACTCTTTTAAAGATAAAAACCACTGGTAAACGTGCGAGGTTTACTATCCAGCGACTTTTAGCTTTTAAAGAGGGTTCCTTAGTTAAGGTCCAAGATTATGACCGTAGTGGGTACCCAAACCCCGAGACATTCAAGGCAAGCTATTCACAAGGAATAGAACAAGTCAGGAAAGTTCGAGAATTTGGAAGAAACTTAAAGATGCCATTCACGGAGAATACATTCATCTTGGGGAGTAGAGCTTCTTGACGATTCCTAAGGAGGACAGCCGAAGAGAAGACTGTATCTGGTGCTCCTATTGGGGGTCTAGGCGTCTATTTCTACGAATAAACGAAACGGATTTACCTAGTGCTAGACGTAGTTGCCGGGGAAACTCGAAATATCTATACTATTATTACACAGTTGATATGAGTTTATGAAAGGAGACTTACAGTGAGCAGCCCCACAATACAGTTTATAATATGAAAGCAGTAAACAAAAGCGATAACCACTTACTCGGTTGTAGTGCTTCCATGCTGTTTGGTTAGTTGTTCAACAAAGAAAGATTGAAAACAACAGTATATTCAAAATCAAAGGAGAAAGTGCTTTGAAAAAGAAAGATTTGGGGCTTACAGCTCAAGGAGAGGCCCAGGGTTTTATCAGTGAGCGCACTGTTTGACTTTGTACAGAGGGACTTATACAAGTGACTGGGGCCCAAAATGGTTTTCTGTACAAAGGGATGGGTCTTACACTCTCTCAAGAGGCCCAAAAAGTTTAGAGAAAAAAGAGTGGGGCATATAACACGAGGTAGGCCCAAATGATTTTTTGTTTAAAAATGGCGATCGCGCCGAGGTTTTCTTTTAACGCAGAGGGACTTATACAATAAGTGAGGCCCAAGATGTTTGGTTAAAAGGGCGATTGGGTCTTACACTCTAATAGAGGCCCAAAGTGTTTTGAATGGGCCTTATAGCTCAAGGAGAGGCCCAGATGATATTTTATTTTTAAACGGGCGACGATCGCGCCGTTTACTTGTTCAGAGAGACTTATACAATGAGTGAGGCCCAAAAAGTTTTTGTACAAGGGGGGATGGGTCTTAAACTCTCTCAAGAGGCCCAAAATGTTTTTGAAAATCATTTATGATGGTTGAATTAATCCAAAACCCTAATTTGTTTTCAAAATGTATTTAATTGAATAAAAATTCAATTAAAATGATCAAAAATTGTTTAACACATGGAAAACAAATTGTGATCTTGGATTAATGCTTCAAAAATTAAGTATTGACCTCTAGGCCGTGACAGCAAGTGCAATGTGATTTTTGATTTGGAGGTGTTACAGATGGGTGGTGATGATCTGAACAGCTTCCCTACACCCTATGGATTGTGTTTGGATGGTTGGACTTGATTGAAATTGGCTGGATCATTTTGTGGTACCTCAGCTGCACTTTGGTTAAAACCTTGAGCAACCAGCTGGTGATTTTGTGAAATTGGTGTTTCAGAAGTAATCTAAGTGTTTGATCAGCTCATATGTGATGTATGTGAGGTGTGTGAGTGATTGGTTTGATTGGAATTGCTCTCAAACTCAAAACCCGATAGTGACTTGCCTTAGAAGGCAAAATTGGAGTGAAAGAAGAGATTTTGAGGAAAGCATCTGTTAGATGGCTTTGGTGTACTCAAACTGACCACAATTGAGCTTTATTTATAGTAGAGCAAGTTTGTTTTGGGATCCACAGTGAATGGCAACTGCAGCAGGTGTTTCCTCAATGTTGGCCAATGGAAATGCAAGTCTCCTCTAGCCATTGACTAGAGGTTAGGGCACAGAGCTATGGTCCCCTTGGTCTTGGATAAGTCTTGACTAATTTCAGATGAGAATGGCTCAGTCCATGCCACCTTGATGGTTCCATTGAATGCCTCATTCCAAATTTGAAGTCTTGTCCCTATTTTGGCCATTCTAGGTTCAACATGCTATTTCTTGTTCCATGGACTTTGGAGGCTTGGCTCAGTGATTGTCCCCTTTAGATTCAATCCTCTGAGGTGTCCAAGTGGATAGGAGCAATTGAATTTGGCTGATTTTGGCAAATCGACCAAAGTTGCAAATTCTGCCTTGCCTTGACAGATTTCAGCAAGGTGACTTGCCAATGTCATATCTCATGGTGTAAGTTGAATTTGGCAATGTTCTTTGCCATTTTGGAAAGCTCTTACATGATACAACAACTGTTTGAACAAGTTTGATTTTGATCTCTTTTGATTCCAAGTGAAAAATCCCCCTACATTTGGCAAAAAGTGAGGCAAAATCTGACTTAGTGAAAATTTTACTAAGTGTTGGAAAAAGTGACATTTTCACTTTTCAGCCACTTTGATCACTCCATAACTCAAAATCCTTAATGAATTGGAATGACTTGTAGTTGATGTTTTTATAGATGATAATGAGGGCTACAAATCCATCTTTGGATGAGAAAAAATGGCCTTGTGGTTTAGGAGTTATGGTCCTCCAAAGTTGGTACCCTTGCCACTTTATTTTTAACTTAGAAAAATTTCTAAGTTTTTATGGTTACCCCTTTTACAAGTTATCTCACTTTTCTTGATTTTTCTTGATGAATGATGATTCAAATTATACATTAACATCATTTTAGGGTTAAAAATCCATTTTGGTGAAAAATCTCAAAAAGTCAAAGTTGACTTTTGTGCACAGTTGACTTTTTATCAGATGAATTCCAAACTGTGCAATTCTTCAGGAAATCATGTCCTTGACCTAAATCAAACTTGATGGACATGTTCCATGGGTGTCATAGGGTATATTCAATCATGTATTAGGGTTTGGGAGCATGTCCAGGTCAAAAGTCAAAGTTACAGTTGACTTTTCCCTTAAAACCCTAATTGTGGTGCAAATGGAATTGAGACTTGTTGCTCAAGCTTCTTGGATCAATCCATTGTTCCAAATGGATCAATATGGTATATTAGAGACCCTCAAATCCTCTCTTAAGGTCTTGGCTCATGATTTGTCCCAAAAGTCAACTTAGGGGTGAATTAGGTCAAGAAACCCTAATTCCTGATTTTTGATGAATGCATCCCCTGTGTCTAAATTGGCTTGATGCATGGGTTCATGAGGTTCCATGAAGTATATTAGGTTATGTTTTGGATCAATGGCTTGTGCCCAGATGAAATTTTTCATCTGGAGGCCCTGGGTGATCAAAACCCTAATTTGGTGACACTGTCGATCTGGAGACTTGATCCACCTAGAAGGGAGCAGCTTTGTGCTTAATCCTTGAAGTAGGAGTCCTTTTGATCCTTTGAGGATGTTTGGGAGATTAGAAAAGTTTAAAATCAAGTCATTTCTTGATTGAGCCTTTTGTCTAAAGCTCAGAGAGGGCTTGAAACCCTAATTTTGATTGTAGTGGATGCTCACCCATCTTTGGGGAGACTGATGAAGCATAAAGGTACATCCATATTGTGGTGATGATTTGCACAATGATGGGAAACTTTAGTGGTCAGAATTTGGGGTATGACAGATGCCCCTATTTAATCTTCTTGGACCCGAAGGTGTGAATGACGAAGGGATTCGGGCATTCGGGGTGCAAGAGGATTAAATATCGGAATATCCGAAATTTTGATGGTGGTTATGAATGATAGCTTACGCATTCATCTTATTTAGCTAAGCAATGATGCTTAGAAAAGGTAAACTTCCCCTTGATCCTGGTCGTCAGCCAAGGAACTGGTCTCAGTTTCTGAAATAAACTTCCCCTCGATCCTGGTTTCCTACCAAGGAACTGGTCTTAGTTTCTGATTTAAACTTCCCCTCGATCCTTGTTTCCTACCAAGGAACTGGTCTTAGTTTCTGATTTAAACTTCCCCTCGATCCTGGTTTCCTACCAAGGAACTGGTCTTAGTTTCTGATATAAACTTCCCCTCGATCCTGGTTTCCTACCAAGGAACTGGTCTTAGTTTCTGATTTAAACTTCCCCTCGATCCTGGTTTCCTACCAAGGAACTGGTCTTAGTTTCTTTTGTCAATAAACTTTATTGACAAGGGACGCTATGAGTAGCGGTTTTCCTTCAAACTTCTCGCCGAATTTTCCTGGGGAGATGCCATTTGAGTGGAAAAAGTTTTGATGTCAGACTTGCTGGGGAACCCATTCGTCTGAATTGTAGAGGTACACAAACTTCTCTATTGAAGACGCCATTTGTCTCTACTGGGGGAAAGCAGGTCTCTTGAGAGACTGCTGTCGCTTGGGATCTTACATCATACTTTTCTCGGGATCTTCCCGGAGAAATGCCATATGATGGGGTCCAATTTTGAGGCGCCGATGACTTTTTCATCAGCAGGGTTTTTTGGAGAATGGCAGCTGTATTGCCAAATCTCTGGTTAGGAGGCTTTCTCTGTGGATTTTCCTTAATCCGGGAAAGCAAGGATATCATCTTTGATGGCGAAGAGTGACATCTGTTGAAGGTTCTCTGATCTTTCAGAGGTTCAAATTATCAAAGTGGCCAAGTGCCGACTCTGATCTAAAGATACACTGGTGGTGAGATTGTGCAGACGCAACACTTCCTGACGAGGAAAGAACTGACAAACTCGATTGAGAAAACTGTTTATCACTAGGGGACAAGACCGACTCAAGTGATAGTGATGCAATACGAAATGCGAACGCAAATAAAATGCATGAAGTACGTATGTATATGCTGACAAAACAGACGCGACATACAGACTAATGGATGAACACAATTGGATACTCGGCCGTCGCGGGGCGAAGAAGTACCGTTGGTTCATAATAGCAATTCCACCTTGCTTAGGAGAGATAGTCCCGTTGGGAGCTATGTTGATCGAGCTTAGGAGATGAGAACTCGGTCGAGGTGTGTCAGACGAAACAAGGTCTCTGACACAGTTGATCCTTTCATTCAGGCATACTGGCTTAGAAGGAGTACTTTGATTCTGCACTTTGAAGTTCGCTTACTTCGGGAGAAGCGATCGATGTTCTTCTGATGTTCAACAGTCAAAAGAAATGCCATCTTTAATTTAAAAGCAGAAAAAGTTTAACAAGTAAATTTATTTTTGTTTTCTTTCAAGAATCGCTGATTAAGTTTAAACAACGTCGTTCTGTAAAGCTAAAACAAGTAAAGAATTACAAACAAAAGCACAAGGGCTCAAATTTTATGGATAAGATGGAGATCAGCCAAACCCGTGATTCCAAAGAGTATATACAAAGTTAGAAAATGGTAATTTACAGGGAAAAGGGCTACGTTGAAACATAACGACCACTATTCTTCTACCAACTTTGAATTCGGGACATCCTGAGCTTCTGTCGAAGATGACCTTTGACTGGAGATTTCCTCCAATAGATGATGCAACTGCTGCTGAGGGACTTGCCTTTGTTGAACATAGTTACTTGCCATTATCCCTAACTTTTGCCTGGATTGTAATATGAGATTTCCAATCCATCGGGATGATTTTTTTTCCATGTCTCTAACTTTTTCCTGGACCGCCCTTTCGGGTTTTCAATCCACCGAGACGTTTTTTTTTTTTTAGTTTAGGCGAAGTATTTCTTGACTACATCAACATTCGTGGGGTAGGCAAATTCCTCTCCGTCCATGGTTGCAAGTCTCAAGGCGCCGCCTGAGAAAGCTTTCGTGACCACATAGGGGCCATCATAATTTGGGGTCCATTTGCCCCGAGAATCAGTGAGAAATGATTGTATCTTCTTGAGCACAAGGTCTCCTTTCCTGAAGACACGAGGTCGGACCTTTTTGTCAAATGCCCTCTTCATTCTCTGCTGATACAACTGACCGTGGCATAGTGCCGTGATTCGCTTCTCTTCGATCAGGTTCAGTTCGTTGTGTCGACTTTGACACCATTCAGCTTCGGTGAGCTTAGCTTCCATCAATACCCGGATTGATGGGATCTCTACTTCTATGGGGAGAACTGCCTCCATGCCATATACTAGAGAGAAAGGGGTTGCCCCTGTTGAAGTGCGGATAGATGTTCGATAACCGTGAAGAGCAAAGGGTAGCATTTCGTGCCAATCTTTATAGGTTACAACCATCTTTTGAACGATCTTCTTGATGTTCTTGTTAGCCTCTTCTACCGCTCCGTTCATCTTGGGTCGGTAGGGAGATGAGTTATGGTGTTCGATCTTGAACTCTGCACACAACTCTTTCATCATCTTATTGTTCAAGTTAGATCCATTATCAGTAATGATCTCGCTTGGAACACCATAACGGCAGATGATATTGTTTTTGATAAATCGGACCATCACTTGTCGGGTTACATTGGCGAATGACGCTGCTTCGACCCACTTGGTGAAATAGTCAATGGCTACCAGGATGAAACGATGTCCGTTTGAAACCTTGGGCTCAATCATACCAATCATGTCGATTCCCCATATGGAAAAAGGCCATGGGGAAGAAAGAACTTTGAGATGTGATGGCGGTACATGAATTTTGTCGGAGTATATCTGACACTTGTGACACCTCCTCATGTACTTGTAGCAGTCGGATTCCATTGTCAACCAATAGTACCCGGCCCTGAGAATTTTTCTCGCCATTGTGTGTCCGTTGGCATGAGTGCCAAAGGATCCTTCATGAATTTGTTTCATAAGCATGTCTGCTTCTGGTCTGTCGATGCATCGGAGCAAGACCATGTTAAAATTTCTCTTATAAAGAGTGTCACCGCTCAGGAAGAAGTTTCCAGCCAATCTTCTGAGGATTTTCCTGTCTTTTCTGAGTGCCCCAGATGGGTACTCTTGTTTCTGAAGGAAGCATTTGATATCGTGATACCAAGGTCTATCGTCTATGACTGCTTCAATCGCGAAGATGTAAGCGGGCCGTTCAAGGCGCATGATGTCGATCTTAGGTATGTCATTCCATCGACCTACACTAATCATGGAAGAGAGAGTGGCTAATGCATCAGCCATGTGATTCTCATCACGAGGGATGTGATGAAAGTCGACTCTGTTGAAGAAGGGTAACAACCTTCTTGCATAGTCTTTGTAAGGAATCAATCCTGATTGGTATGTGTTCCAATCTCCTTTTATCTGATTGATAACCAAGGCTGAATCGTCGTATACGTCCAAGTTTTTGATCCTTAAATCAATCGCTTCTTCGAGACCCATGATACAAGCTTCGTATTCGGCCTCGTTGTTCGTACATTTGAACGTGAGTCTAGCAGTGAAAGGAATATGGGTACCCTGAGGGGTAACAATGATTGCCCCAATTCTGTTTCCATAATGATTAACTGCTCCGTCAAAGATAAGTCCCCATTGGGAACCTGGTTCCGGCCCTTCACTGGGTAGCGGTTCATCGCAGTCTTTCATTTTTAGATACATGACATCTTCGTCTGGGAAGTCAAACCCGATTGATTCTTGATTGTCAATCGGTTGATGAGCCAAATGATCGGCTAAAATACTTCCTTTAACAGCTTTTTGAGCGGGGTACTCTATGTCATATTCTGATAACAGCATCTGCCAACGGGCAATCCTTCCCGTGAGAGCAGGTTTTTCGAAAACGTACTTGATTGGATCCATTTTGGAGACCAACCAAGTAGTATGACGAATCATGTACTGGCGAAGACGTTTAGCTGCCCAAGCCAAAGCGCAACAAGTTTTCTCAAGCATTGTGTACCGAGTCTCGCAGTCGGTGAATTTCTTGCTTAGATAGTAGATGGCAGACTCTTTCCTTTTAGTTTCATCTTGTTGGCCAAGTACACATCCCATTGAGTCCTCTAGGACTGTGAGGTAAATGATCAGTGGTCTTCCTTCCACTAGAGGTGATAGAATCGGAGGATTCAACAGATATTCCTTAATACTGTCAAAGGTGGTTTGGCAATCTTCTGTCCAAACGCAATCCTGGTTCTTTTTGAGTAATTTCAAAATCGGCGCACACGTCGCGGTCATAAGGAATATGAATCTGGAGATGTAGTTCAAACGTCCCAGGAATCCTCTGACTTGTTTTTCAGTTTTCGGAGAAGGCATTTCTTGAATGGCCTTGACCTTGTCAGGATCAACTTCAATTCCTTTCTGGCTGACGATGAACCCTAGTAGTTTCCCTGAACGGACACCGAAGGTGCACTTGTTGGGATTCAAGCGGAGCTTGAATTTTCTTAGACGTTCGAACAATTTTGACAGATGTTCAACGTGCTCATCCTCTGTTCTTGATTTTGCAATCAAATCATCGACATATACCTCGATTTCTTTGTGTATCATGTCATGAAACAGAGTAGTCATGGCCCTTTGATAGGTTTCCCCGGCATTCTTCAAACCGAACGGCATTACCTTGTAACAAAAGGTACCCCATGGGGTAATGAACGAAGTTTTCTCCATGTCCTTCGGCGCCATTTTGATCTGGTTATAGCCCGAGAATCCATCCATGAAGGAGAAAACTTTGAACTTTGTTGTGCTGTCAACCAGCATGTCAATGTGTGGTAAAGGAAAGTCGTCCTTTGGACTTTCCTTGTTCAGATCCCTGTAATCAACACACATTCTGACCTTTCCGTCCTTTTTGGGAACGGGTACGATGTTGGTTAACCATTGAGGATATTCAGATGTAGCGAGGAAACCCGCGTCGATCTGTTTCTGTACCTCCTCCTTGATTTTGATGGCCATGTCCGGGTGAGTGCGTCTCAACCTTTGCTTTACTGGCGGACATTCCGATCTTAACGGTAAATGATGTTCCACGATGCTGGTATCCAACCCTGGCATATCCTGATAGGACCAAGCGAATACATCGGGGAATTCTTTGAGAAGCTTTATCAGATCTTCTCTGGCAGTTGGACTGAGCAGTGCTCCGATCCTGATTTCTTTTCTCTCCTTTTCTGAACCCAAGTTTACTGTTTCCAACGGCTCTTTATGAGGTTCAATGGACCTTTCCTCTTGTCTGAGTAATCAGGAGATCTCTTCTGGAATTTCGTTGTCAACTTCTTTTTCAACCCCGAATAACGGGAACTCAAAGTTGGGAGAAGGCATCGGATCGTATGTTTCAACGGGGTATAAAACAAGCAATCTGCATGACGTGATGGTTCGTGTTTAGAAGAGATAGAGAAAATGCAAGTGTGTGCAGTGTATTTATTTTACTGCTTGTTTTTATTTTTGAATTGTTTTTTAGGATTACCATTTTCTGAGAAAAAGCAAAAAGAGGAAACAGCAATAAATGCGGAAATTACAGAACAACGTTATTTTATTAATGAACAAGTCGGTTCTTGAAACTACAGCCCTATAAAACAAAAACTCACTCGCTTCGGGCAAAGCGAAGAGGGAAATTTACAGAAAGCGAGCCCTATCAAAACATCCGTTTCACCTGGGCAGGGTGAAAGTTTAAAAGATGGCAATTACTTTGACTGATGAACGACCTTCGGAACCTCGACGGCAACCCATTGGCGGCGAACTCCTCGGTGAATCACAAAGTCTGGCACCTTCCTCGATTTGTCTTCAGAAATAATGCTGATTTCTGGTGGAGCAGGATCGTTGGAATCCGTTTCCCAGGCAGAATTGTCGTAGGAGAATTCCTCAGTTGTATTTTGCATAGCATTGGTGCTCTCAGCTGTATCTTCCCATCCAGTTGGCTGGATATCTTCGAGCCTGATACGAGAGCTTTCGGGAGTGGTGTACTTGACCATATAGTCGTATTTTCCACTCGGTTGTCCCAAGGTGTCCCACACTTCTTTGGAACTGGAGGAGCCATTTCTCTCGATGACGTTGACCTCGGGAAAAGCATAGTTGACGAATTCAAGTCCTGCAAACGTTGCGAATTCATCTTCATGTTGAGTAGTTTCTGAATGACCTGAGTGTTGATCCCATGACATGGTGGGGACACAGGTATTCTGTTCAATGGTGGTCAGCTGATTTTCATTGTTCGGCTGACTTTCTTGCCCCAAGTTTCCTGGGTAAGGCTGCCACATTGGTAGGCCATCCATCGGGCCATAGTAGTTGTAGTCAAAGTTGTCTTTCATCAGAGTGTCTTCCTCTAATGAATTTGGCGGAGCACAGCATCCTTCCGGATCACAATCTCCGTAGATCATTTCGACATCTGATCTTGGTATAAATCTCGGACTTTCTGTAGGAAAGAAAAAAGGCATAGGCACCTCTTCCTGAGACATATAACCGTCCTCGTTAAGATAGGACTTCCATTCTTCGTATGTGTCAGAGGGATCTTCCTCATTGATAGCATGAACTATCTGAGACACTGGGTGAAGAAAACCTCCACTGTGGAAGAAGTTTTGAAGGGGATGAAGACTTTCATCGTTGACAGCTGTCTGGGTACAGGTCGCAGAAAAACCAAGACCCTTCTTTGTTTTATTGTTAATAGGAATGACAAGCTGTCCCCATCCTGTCATATCGGTACTCTCGACCGCTTTGATAGCATCTTTGTATGAAGAAATTGAAGTTCCTTCTTTGAACTGATTGTCCTTGCTCACCGATAGTGCTTGGAACTGAGTTCCAATAACCTCCTCGGGTTCCACACAAGTAGATGATGATAGGTTACTCACAAGCAAGGCTTGTTCCCCACAAACCGTGACAAGTTGGCCGTTCTTGACGAACTTTAGCTTTTGGTGGAGGGTTGAAGTAACCGCTCCAGCCTGATGTATCCAAGGTCTTCCTAATAAACAGTTGTATGTTGCCCGGATGTCCATGACCTGGAAAGTGACTTGGAAAGTGTGAGGACCAATAGTTATGGGAAGATCAACTTCGCCGATAACCGTTTTTCTGGATCCGTCGAATGCTTTGACGACGACCTCGTTGACTCTCACCGGAGGGCCCTTGAATGATAATTGCGTCAAAGTGGACTTTGGCATAACATTCAGGACTGACCCTGTGTCCACCAGTACGCTGGCTAAAGCATCGTCCTGGCAGTTAACTGTGATATTGAGCGCCATGTTATGACGGCGACCCTCTTCGGGTAATTCCTCATCACTAAATCCCAAATTATTGCAGGAAGTGATGTTAGAGACAATACTATCGAACTGTCTGATTGTTACATCCTGTTCCACAAAGGCTTGCTCCAAGACTTTCTGTAGAGCCTCCCTGTGGGCTTCTGAACTGAGTAAAAGTGATAATACTGAGATCTTTGAAGGAGTCTGTAACAGTTGATCAACAATGTTGTATTCACTCCTTTGGATGAGCTTTAGCATCTCATCTTTGTCTTTTGAAAAGTCGGGATTACTAGATTGACCGACTGGTGGATCAGGAATTTCTGCCTGAAGTTCCTTTTCTTTGTTGGATTCTCTAACCCCTCGGTTGAAGATTCGACCGCTCCGTGTTACACGACTGATGTCTGCAATATTCACGACGGAGGGTAATGGAATTTCCTTTCCATTCTCGATTATTATTGCACCGTATTTGTAAGGGATTGCCTTAGCTGATTCATACGGTAGTGGCCCCGGCAGATAGATGACTATGGGAACCTTCTGATTTTTCTGACCATCATAAGTAACCTTGATCCGTTCCCGATTGGGAACTCTAGATTCTTCAAGTAGAGGGATGATGGCAAAAACATCTCTGGTCCTGTGATGACCAGAGATCGTGACAACATCCTCAACTTGCTCGGCAAGGTAGTTCGGCGACCAAATGATGGGTCCTGAACCTGGATATGGACGAATTTCTCCATGATCGACCTGACCCTGAAGAGCTGCTCTCACAAGGTAACACCCTTGGTTACTTTCTGAACAGACGCTACAACTGTCATAGTTGTGTGGTCGCACCTGGCCACGCCCACTTTGAATACAATGTAACCTCACTAGGTTACCTTCCATTGATCGGACATCCTGACTTTGACGACGAGTAGGATTCCTGTTACTGATACTAATCTGCTGAGTATCTTCGTCCATATAGATTAGCATCCACCAGTGATTTAACAAGTGCTGAAGTGCCTCCTGGACAAGGGTACAACCTCGATCGTTTTCGCAACCCGCTTTACAGCCTTGATAGTCATGTGATATTAAGAATCCAAGTCGGACCTGCTCAGCATGTAACTCTACCAGGTTGGTATTCATTATGCAAATATCGAAGATCTGAACCATGTTGATTTGATAGGGATTCCTATCATGGTAGTCTTGGATCCATCCAAGATCCATCTGACGCTGGAGGGCCTCTTGTATAAAAGAGCATCCCTGTTTGTTTACCGAGCAAGTCAGACAGGAACTGTAATCGTGCCGCGGCAGATTATGATACTGGCTTTGCCTTGAGTGCATTGCCACCAAGCTGACATTCATCGCACATATGTCGTGGTTCTAAATGACATTGGAATTTGTGTAGACTATGTTAACTCAACGAACTCGGTGCTCCTAGATCCATTCGAGATCCATCTGTTCTTGTAGAGCTGCTTGCACCACAGAACATCCTTGGTTGTTTTTAGAGTAGATATCACACTGATGATAGTTATGAGGTGGCACATGGCCATATCCACTCTGTCTACAATGCATCTTGACCAAATTGGTTTTCAATAAGAGTACATCGTGAATTTGATAGACACTGTTAGTCTCTTTCTCAATCAGATTGACTGCAGCCTTCTCATGCTGAGGCAGCGGGTTCGTGAGAACATTAGGATTCGTATCCTTGAAGGATAAGACCCCGCTCCTAACAAGCTTTTGCACATCAGATTTGAAATTAAGACAATTCTCTATGTTATGCCCTGAACCTCCTTGATGATAAGGGCATGTTTGATCCGCTTTAAACCAAAAAGGCGGATTTTCCGGAACTGAAAGGGGAGACTTAGTCTGAATGTGCCCCTTAGCCAGCAGTAACGGAAACAGCTCTGCGTACGTTACGGGTATAGGATCAAATCCTGGTGGCCGTGTTGTACAGTTGTTATTATATGGAGGACGAGCCTGCTGAAGAGGCTGTTGTGTCCTTTGTTGGTCAGGTTGGCTCTGCGCAACCTGAGGTTGATACATAGGAACAGGCGCGGGGCCGATAGCAGGAGTAACAGTTGCTACTGGCTGATAACGTCTCCTTTGCTTTCTGAGAGAGATATTCCCAATATCTTGCTCTTTTTTCTTAGGGAGAGCACTACCGTATTTTTTAGTACCGCTCGTTGATCCAGTGTCTTTTACCAAACGTCCTTCTCAGACGGCTTCCTCAAGACGTACACCCATGCCGACCATTTCGGTGAAATCACTGGGCGCACTGGCGACCATTCGGCCGTAGTAAAATGAGCTCAAGGTCTTTAAGAAGATCTTTGTCATCTCTTTTTCCTCAAGAGGTGGGCAAATTTGAGCGGCAATTTCACGCCATCTCTGAGCATACTCCTTAAAGGTTTCCTTGTCCTTTTGTGACATTGATCTGAGTTAATCTCTGTCGGGTGCCATGTCCAGATTGTACTCGTATTGTTGGACGAAGGCAGTACCAAGATCTTTGAATGTACTGATCGTAGTACGGTTTAAACCCATGTACCATTTGAGTGCGGCATCGGTTAAACTATCCTGAAAGTAGTGAATCAGCAGGTCCTGATTCTCCGCCTGAGCTGACATCCGCCGAGCGTACATCACCAGATG
Organism: Lathyrus tuberosus; assembly: GCA_022829125.1. Lineage (NCBI taxonomy): Eukaryota > Viridiplantae > Streptophyta > Magnoliopsida > Fabales > Fabaceae > Lathyrus > Lathyrus tuberosus. The sequence continues at coordinate 7,054,255 of JALAZF010000163.1, forward strand.
GCTCTGAGGGCAAGAGTTACCCTTGTATTTTTCAAAGTCGGGCACTTGGAACTTGTGCGGGACTTTCACATTTGGGACCAAGCAGAGGTCTGCGGCGTCCTTTCCGAATAGATCCTGACCGCGAATGGCTTGCAGCTCCTTCTGCATTTCCAAGAACTGTTCCTGGAATTCATCCATTCGGTCAAACATAGTTTCCTTCTTACCAGAAGGTGTCTGTGGAATCTATCTTTCCGGGACAGTGTGCACCACAGGGGGTGGTACCGTGACTACGACAGTAAGTCCTGGCGCCTCCCGAAGTTTGTAACCTTCAGGAGTCTTGAGTATGCCCCTGTCATCTTCGCTTTCCCGAAGTTTGTAACCTTCAGGCCCAGCGGCTTCTGTTGTGATTCCCTGATCTTCAGTGATCGGCGGAACATATCCTCCCGGGATATAGTTAACAGGCATGCCCCAAGGACGATCTTTCGGCATTTGATATCTAGGATCATACTTCTCCATGATGGGCGTTGAGGTGATCTCTGAGATCACAGTCCTTTGTAGCTGAGCTTCTGCCATGGCTTGCATGTCGTTACGAAGCTTTCTCATATCCTCTCTCAGAGCGTCGATCTCTTCTTTCAACTCTCTTTTTTCTTCCTCAAGATCATCCATCTTTTTCTGACGATTGGCCCAAGTATTATACGAATGAGACAGTTTAACTCTAGAATCGAGACACAAACGTGAGATTCGTAGGGAAGAAGAATACGCGATGTGAGAATGATGAATGCAATGATTATAGTAATTGTTTTTTTTTTGGTTTAATCAAAATAAACTTCGACAATTAGATTGCAAATATCAAACACTGGGGAAACCCCTTTTTATTGAATTCCAAAGGATTACAGAAATGGAAATACAGTAGATTACAAAGTGCAGAAATAGAAACCTAAACTAATGGGTCCTGGTACTTCCTCTTCTTTGACCGGGGTGCCTGGGCCGTTGTCGGGTTGTCATTCCTTTGCCAAGTGAAAGGAGTGAGCAAATTCCTTTGGTCATCTTGATTCTCTACAGCATGTTGCTCTAAAATTTCAATCAGAGCATCTTTCTCTCTCAGTAGTTGCTGTATTTGGATACACTCTACGTCGAGGGTGCGGTACTTGTTCTTCCAAGACCTTCTTTCCTTTTGAACTTTGTTGAGAGTAACCTGAAGCTTTTCAGTTTCCGTCATGAAGTACATGACAGTTTCCCTCGGCGAAAGAATTCCGTAACGAGGATAAGGCATCTTTAGCTTGAGAGCTCTAGTTTGTACCGAATGGAGATAAGGCTCCACCGAGACACAGTCCAGTTTTCCCAGAGACTCTCGTCCTTTCTTATGAACATGTTTCCAAGCTTGCACTATTTCCATCTTTAGTGCTCTGTCGTTTTCTCCTTCTTTGAAGAAAAGACCTTCCAGATGAACACCCAATGGGATGTGTCTCATCGGGTATCCAAATTGACGAAGAACCAATATCGGATGGTAGTTGATTCCTCCTTTAGTCCCTATGAGGGGTACGTTGGGGAAGTTTCCACAACGGTCAATGATCCTGATTCCCTCATAAATCCTATTACACCAATCTATATCAGAGTTGGTGAGAGACATGATCTTCTGCGACCAACGTAAGACACTTTTGCAATCCCAAAAAGCAGCAGACTTGGGCAAGTGAGAGATAAACCATTTATAAAGCAGAGGTACACAGCATGTGATCTCCCCTCCGCTGTACAAATTCCCCAAGTGTACAGAATGGTACGCATCTGCGAGCAAAGTCGGCACAGGGTTTCCAATGAGAAAAACCTTAATAGCGTTGATATCGACGAAGTTATTGATGTTGGGAAACAAAAATAACCCGTAGGTGAGCAAGACAAAGATGCTTTCAAAAGAAGTCCCGTTCCCTATACTAGCGAAGTACAGAGCTTTCTTTGTCAAGAACTGGGCTGGCAAACCTTGGATGCCACCCTTAGTGGTCATGTGAGTCCTGACCTCAGACTCGTCCAAATGAATTGCTATTGCAATAGTCTGATTCTTTGGAATTTCTTCCAGTCCAGAAAATGGAGCTCGATCCGTGATATGTAAATCAGTCAGATGAGAATACTCCTCCAGTGTTGGTGCAAGCTGGTAATCCGGGAATGTGAAACAGTGATAAACCGGATCGTAGAATTGAATGAGCGCGTCCATGATCCCCTTAATCACATGGACTCTTAATAGTGGTAGCAAACCACCGTGCTTGGCTCTGAAAGCCTCCGGGTTAACGAACATCCTCGCTAACTTTCTCAAATCCTCTAGCTTTGGAACCTTGAAGGTATACTGGCGAGTTCTCCTTCTACCGAAATCCATTAATGCAATCTTTTTCTCTGATATTTGCAATCACATTCTTAATTTAATTTGAAAAACAGAGAGACTAGAAGAGAAGTTTTTTGAATGTTTTAATGTTTTATTAAATGAATGCATGAATGCAGCACACAAAAACATAGAAAAAACATGGGGTCAAAGGGTCGTTGTCATGAAGTCAAGGCTCTACCCATCCCCAAAGGTTTATACTAGGGTGATTTTTTGTACCTGTACTCATTATCATCAGCTCCTCCCAGGAAAGCAAAACAACAAGCGGATCGCCAGCGAGTTGTAGAGCAATATTAGAGTAAGTGCCATTCACCGAGAATAGATCACCAACCTCAAATGAGGGTAGTATCGCGTAACAACTATTTCCGATAGTTTCCGCACTACGAAAGGGTTTGGCTCTTCAGCTTCTCAGACTTAACAACCGGCCCATTGGCTAGAAGAGTGAATGGGTTGCGTTGGTCAACCTCCACTGAGGTTGATGGTCGACCCCGTCGCCATCACTTATCTTAAGTGTATACTCATTCTCACCACATGCGGCATCACACATATTCCCATTAGCAGAAAAATAAACATGTATAGCAATTAGGAAAAGCAGTATATATATTTGTCCTAAACATCCTAGACCTTTAAAGCTAAGAATCCTAAGTTCCTGACAGAAAATGGGTTCCTCGGCGGAAGCCCCAATCTGTGGTATCAACCAAAGAGGTGAAAAGGAGGAAAAAGGAAAGAAGCTGAAGAGATAGGCCCCACGGTGGGCGCCACTTTTCTGTAGCGAGCGATTTTGGACGCGATTCTTAAGCGCTGGTCGCTCTCTGCGGTTGAGCTTGAACTACAGGTCGATTCATTTTTTATCCTATTGTGAGCTGAATAAGGAAGGGAAATAGATGTCTCCAATTAACCCTGCTTGCATACTGAGTTTAAACAGCGGTTTGTTAGGTTACGAATGCTATCAATGTGGGGGGGCCTTGTACTGGTTATTTGTATTTTCGCCAATACGGTTTTCTTTCTTTCTAGGACTTTCTAGCGGGGAACAAGGGTTAGGATGTTAGGACTGATGCTTTTGAATAACTGCTTTTGATTGATGGAGATACGGGATTTTGGTTTTTTGTTGATTGTGCTCGCTAAGATCTTTTCTTTCGATCTTATACCTACGTATTCCCGTTTTACCGAAACAGGGAAATCAGAGCGTTCGTAGTTCCTCCTATTCTATGGGAGGAAATTGGTTTTTGGTGTCTTGTTTAAAGCCCAAGACATGAACCGAAAGGTGATTTGTATCTTGTTCAAAGCCCAAGATGTGAAGGTAAAGGTGTTTTGTGTCTTGTTCAAAGCCCAAGACGTGAAGCTGAAAGACCTCGGCTTTAGAGAGAATTTGTCATCTCTAAAGAGGGGAGAAGGAGAATTACTTTAACTGGGATACGCGGATCCAAGCAATGCCATAATTTCTGAAGAAAGGGTTTTAACCTGAAGGAGAAGACTTTAACTCAGTGTAGAGCAATGCTATATTTCCTTAGGAATTTCTCATGCTAAAAGAGGGACAGTGGCGTGGATGTAGATGATCCAGAGGCTTGCCGCTTACAGCGATTAAATGAAGGGAAAGGAGTTGTTGATGTTTGTGTACTGTGAACGAGGCACAGCTTTGATGCTAAAAGGTTAATTGGATCAACCAGTGTTTTTCTTATACAAAGCCTAAGAGGAGGCTAATTTCCGCTAGGAAAATCATTATACAAAGCCTAAGAGGAGGCTATTTTGTGTCCCGTACAAAGCCCGAGAGAGAGGCTAAAAGATTTTGACCCGACCATGGAGTCTTTGTGTCTTGTACGAAGCCCGAGATGGAGGCTATTGTTTGTTTTACTCAACGAGGGAGTCTTTATGTGTCTCGTACGAAGCCCGAGAGAGAGGCTAAAACGTTGTTTGATTCCGCTGGGGAGAATCATTGTACAAAGCCCAAGAGGAGGCTAAGGTTACTGTGTCAGTTAAGTGACAGGTCCAGTATACTGATTTTGAAAGAAAAAATCAGTTCTTATATGAGCATCACTGTACTCATGGGTTAGATCTGAGGATCGGGTTTGTTTCCTTTTCTTTGAGGAAACTGGAAATCCAAAGGGTATTGAGACTGTCCGAGTCTGCGGGTTTCCTTCCTATTTAATGAAGGGGTCACTTGAGAATGTCTTTGAGACTCAAGGAAGTTAGACTGTCCAAGTCTAGAGTTTTATCTTTTGTACTATGCTTTGAGAAACAGTAGTAGACTCTATGAAAGGACTGTTCTACGAGGATGACTAGGTTCTGTTCCTATACCTCTAGGAGGTCGTCGGGACAATTTGTACGAAGCCCAAGAGGAGGCTGGAAACATTTAAGAAGCCGACGGGTCCTTGTACGAAGCCCAAGAGGAGGCTATCATTCCCGGAGGAAGAGAGCATTATACGAAGCCTAAGAGGAGGCTGTGAATACTTCTAAGAAGCCATAGGGTCCTTGTACTAAGCCCAAGAGGAGGCGGGGTTGCTTTTAGGAAGCCTGTGGGTGCTTGAACAATGCCCAAGAGGAGGCCGATGCTTTTAAGAAGCCCGTGGGTCTATCATCTCCTTTCCATTAGGAGAGATAACTCTTTTAAAGATAAAAACCACTGGTAAATGTGCGAGGTTTACTATCCAGCGACTTTTAGCTTTTAAAGAGGGTTCCTTGGTTAAGCTCCAAGATTATGACCGTAGTGGGTACCCAAACCCCGAGACATTCAAGGCAAGCTATTCACAAGGAATATAACAAGTCAGGAAAGTTCGAGAATTTGGAAGAAACTTAAAGATGCCATTCACGGAGAATACATTCATCTTGGGGAGTAGAGCTTCTTGACGATTCCTAAGGAGGACAGCCGAAGAGAAGACTGTATCTGGTGCTCCTATTGGGGGTCTAGGCGTCTATTTCTACGAATAAATGAAACGGATTTACCTAGTGCTAGACGTAGTTACCGGGGAAACTCGAAATATCTATACTATTATTACACAGTTGATATAAGTTTATGAAAGGAGACTTACAGTGAGCAGCCCCACAATACAGTTTATAATATGAAAGCAGTAAACGAAAGCGATAACCACTTACTCGGTTGTAGTGCTTCCATGCCGTTTGGTTAGTTGTTCAACAAAGAAAGATTGAAAACAATAGTATATTCAAAATCAAAGGAGAAAGTGCTTTGAAAAAGAAAGATTTGGGGCTTACAGCTCAAGGAGAGGCCCAGGGTTTTATCAGTGAGCGCACTGTTTGACTTTGTACAGAGGGACTTATACAAGTGACTGGGGCCCAAAATGGTTTTCTGTACAAAGGGATGGGTCTTACACTCTCTCAAGAGGCCCAAAAAGTTTAGAGAAAAAAGAGTGGGGCTTATAACATGGGGTAGGCCCAAATGATTTTTCGTTTAAAAATGGCGATCGCGCCGAGGTTTTCTTTTAACGCAGAGGGACTTATACAATAAGTGAGGCCCAAGATGTTTGGTTAAAAGGGGGATTGGGTCTTACACTCTAATAGAGGCCCAAAGTGTTTTGAATGGGTCTTATAGCTCAAGGAGAGGCCCAGATGATATTTTATTTTTAAACGGGCGACGATCGCGCCGTTTACTTGTACAGAGGGACTTATACAATGAGTAAGGCCCAAAAAGTTTTTGTACAAGGGGGGATGGGTCTTACACTCTCTCAAGAGGCCCAAAATGTTTTTGAAAATGATTTATGAGGGTTGAATTAATCCAAAACCCTAATTTGTTTTCAAAATGTATTTAATTGAATAAAAATTCAATTAAAATGATAAAAAATTGTTTAACACATGGAAAACAAATTGTGATCTTGGATTAATGCTTCAAAAATTAAGTATTGACCTCTAGGCCGTGACAGCAAGTGCAATGTGATTTTTGATTTGGAGGTGTTACAGATGGGTGGTGATGATCTGAACAACTTCCTTACACCCTATGGATTGTGTTTGGATGGTTGGACTTGATTGAAATTGGCTGGATCATTTTGTGGTACCTCAGCTGCACTTTGGTTAAAACCTTGAGCAACCAGCTGGTGATTTTGTGAAATTGGTGTTTCAGAAGTAATCTAAGTGTTTGATCAGCTCATATGTGATGTATGTGAGGTGTGTGAGTGATTGGTTTGATTGGAATTGCTCTCAAACTCAAAACCCGATAGTGACTTGCCTTAGAAGGCAAAATTGGAGTGAAAGAAGAGATTTTGAGGAAAGCATCTGTTAGATGGCTTTGGTGTACTCAAACTGACCACAATTGAGCTCTATTTATAGTAGAGCAAGTTTGTTTTGGGATCCACAGTGAATGGCAACTGCAGCAGGTGTTTCCTCAATGTTGGCCAATGGAAATGCAAGTCTCCTCTAGCCATTGACTAGAGGTTAGGGCACAGAGCTATGGTCCCCTTGGTCTTGGATAAGTCTTGACTAATTTCAGATGAGAATGGCTCAGTCCATGCCACCTTGATGGTTCCATTGAATGCCTCATTCCAAATTTGAAGTCTTGTCCCTATTTTGGCCATTCTAGGTTCAACATGCTATTTCTTGTTCCATGGACTTTGGAGGCTTGGCTCAGTGATTGTCCCCTTTAGATTCAATCCTCTGAGGTGTCCAAGTGGATAAGAGCAATTGAATTTGGCTGATTTTGGAAAATCGACCAAAGTTGCAAATTCTGCCTTGCCTTGACAGATTTCAGTAAGGTGACTTGCCAATGTCATATCTCATGGTGTAAGTTGAATTTGGCAATGTTCTTGGCCATTTTGGAAAGCTCTTACACGATACAACAATTGTTTGAACAAGTTTGATTTTGATCTCTTTTGATTCCAAGTGAAAAATCCCCCTACATTTGGCAAAAAGTGAGGCAAAATCTGACTTAGTGAAAATTTCACTAAGTGTTGGAAAAAGTGACATTTTCACTTTTCAGCCACTTTGATCACTCCATAACTCAAAATCCTTAATGAATTGGAATGACTTGGAGTTGAAGTTTTTATAGATGATAATGAGGGCTACAAATCCATCTTTGGATGAGAAAAAATGGCCTTGTGGTTTAGGAGTTATGGTCCTCCAAAGTTGGTACCCTTGCCACTTTATTTTTAACTTAGAAAAATTTCTAAGTTTTTATGGTTACCCCTTTTACAAGTTATCTCACTTTTCTTGATTTTTATTGATGAATGATGATTCAAATCATACATTAACATCATTTTAGGGTTAAAAATCCATTTTGGTGAAAAATCTCAAAAAGTCAAAGTTGACTTTTGTGCACAGTTGACTTTTTATCAGATGAATTCCAAACTGTGCAATTCTTCAGGAAATCATGTCCTTGACCTAAATCAAACTTGATGTACATGTTCCATGGGTGTCATAGGGTATATTCAATCATGTATTAGGGTTTGGGAGCATGTCCAGGTCAAAAGTCAAAGTTACAGTTGACTTTTCCCTTAAAACCCTAATTGTGGTGCAAATGGAATTGAGACTTGTTGCTCAAGCTTCTTGGATCAATCCATTGTTCCAAATGGATCAATATGGTATATTAGAGACCCTCAAATCCTCTCTTGAGGTCTTGGCTCATGATTTGTCCCAAAAGTCAACTTAGGGGTGAATTAAGTCAAGAAACCCTAATTCCTGATTTTTGATGAATGCATCCCCTGTGTCTAAATTGGCTTGATGCATGGGTTCATGAGGTTCCATGAAGTATATTAGGTTATGTTTTGGATCAATGGCTTGTGCCCAGATGAAATTTTTCATCTGGAGGCCCTGGGTGATCAAAACCCTAATTTGGTGACACTGTCGATCTGGAGACTTGATCCACCTAAAAGGGAGCAGCTTTGTGCTTAATCCTTGAAGTAGGAGTCCTTTTGATCCTTTGAGGATGTTTGGGAGATTAGACAAGTTGAAAATCAAGTCATTTATTGATTGAGCCTTTTGTCTAAAGCTCAGAGAGGGCTTGAAACCCTAATTTTGATTGTAGTGGATACTCACCCATCTTTGGGGAGACTGATGAAGCATAAAGGTACATCCATATTGTGGTGATGATTTGCACAATGATGGGAAACTTTAGTGGTCAAAATTTGGGGTATGATAGATATCTGTGAACAAAGATGACATCCAAGAAAGCATTGGACGCGAAGGTAAATCACAATACCTGAGACAACGTCAGATGAAAGTGAACAAGATAGAAATCCAAGAAAGCATTGGACAAAAGGAACCACAGTATTCAAGACAACATTGAATGAATGTGAACAAAGATATACCCAAGAAAGCATTGGATATAAAGAAAGAACAACGTCCAAGAAAGCATTGAACAAAGAAATACCCAAGAAAGCATTGGGTAAGAGAAAAGAACTTTCAGGAATGGCACTGAAAGTAAAGGCAAATCACTATATTCAAGAATGACATCAAATGATAGTGAGAAAGACATCCAGGAATGGCACTGGAGATCAAAAGAGACAGACATCCAGGAATGACACTGGAGTGAAGGAATATAAATATCCAGGAGTAGCACTGGAATGAAAGGATAGGTAACGTTTTGGTATGAGCCAAGTAAGTTGGACTTTGACCACAAGGTAAGACGCGGATAACGACATGACCTCGGGAGAAATGCAAATGAGGAATGAAACACTCATGCTATGCACATGGTATATGAATTATGCTATGATATATGATCAAATGTAAATGCAGATGTCGACGACATGGCTCGACTCTATGGGTAGGAGACAATATTGGAAGGCTGATTCCTCAACGCGGAGATCACTGTCATTTTGTTTGGGGACTAGAGATGCTACCACTGGGCACATCCTCGCCACACTAGTAAACTGTATCAAGCAATGATCCTTGTAGGAAGGATGTAGAGCTGCTTGGGGATTCTTCAAGTAAATTTCCCCATATTAGCTGACTGTTGTAGATGAGCTGATCATTGCTTCAGCTTGATTGATTCTGGAAAGGATCGTTTCATGGTGCTCTTAGAAAGCTTGCCCCGATCTGAGTCTTGAAAGGTTTTCTGGGTAAACCAAGTCTGAGAAGTCGCCATTAAACCACAAATCTTGAACTGATTCTCAACAGGATATGGAAGGAACTTGCCCCTGATTGGATCACCGACCAAGTTTCTCAAATGTTTGAAAATTCCTTAAGAAGAAAGCTAGTTTGCAAATAAAAGTATTTGTACAAACATGGTAAATGCAAAGTTCATGCAACTTTTGAAATCAATCATTTTTGAAAGAGGCAAAGTATATGAGATACTGGTCAGAACATGGTGGTTCAAGACATTAAAGTGAAAAGTTTAAGCAAAGGGTGTAATACCCAAAATAGGTGATCCGCAAAGATCTTTTGGAGTCAGTTTACGCAACCTTGCTGTAGTACGCTTTCAAAATAACCTCGCTTCAATTAGGTCTTTTGAGGGTTATAACGTGGCTTGGTTCACGGTTTAAGAAACAAAGGATAGAGGCCCAAAGTTTATTTGTAACTCACCCAATCTACGTGATGAACTTCAGTCCTATGCTCAGTTAACTCAAACTATGCACTCAGGTTCCCAAGGGTTGGAAATTGCACTGATGATGATGATGGTTTAGAAGTTAAGAGACTTTGAAATGGCGGTCACTACTTCCTTACAAAGTTGTTTGCCATTGAGGACTTCCAGGATAAAGGATTTAAAGATTTCCTCCTTTTGTTGTCATACAAACTTTTCTTTCTTTTTTTTTTCTTCTTCTTTTTTTTTAGTGACTGCCTGGCTTAAGGATTACGATGAACCATCGTTGGCGTTCGACTTGAAAGACATCTTCGACACTTGCTGGTTGTGTCCGAAGGAAAATTTGTGAATGCACCCTTTTGTTGAAAGGCATCTCGCATGAAACTCTTGTATTTGAATGCACAATCAAGTTAACTGGGAACTACCCTACCCCAAGTTAAAATTGCGGGTTTTTATTTGTAAAGAAAATAAACTCCTACTTCAAGGCTCGAAGGTGTTAAAGAGGGGTTATCTTCCTTATGTCTCCAGTGTTTGGGGAGTTGAAACAATGCCTTACATCGTCAACAAAGTTTTGATTTGAAAGCATACCAACGGCAATTATGGGTATAACATTTTCATCATCCTCCCTCCAATCTTTGCATAATCAAAAGAAAGTGGACAAGAGAATTTTTTTTTTTTTGAAAGGGAAAGCATTAAGAAGTAAGTAGTAAACACAAATGAATTGAATCAAAAAGTTGCAAATGCTTATTTCATTAATTGTGAAAGTACAAATATAGTCGAAAGTAAACATCTATTACAAAATAAAGAAAATGTAAACAACAAGAAACAACGCCCTAATGATTAATCAACACAAGGATGAGCTGTCCTGTCTGAAACACTGGCTTTTAGGAGGATAATCTGCTGAAGTCGACTGAAGCTTCACTTGGCGTGCCCTAGCAGAGGGTTACTCTGGACATTGGGATTGTCCTTAAAGGAGAGGATTTTGTTTCTCATCAGCTCTTGTACTCTAGCCTTCAATGCAAAACAACCTTCCAAATTATGGCCTGCACCACCTTCATGGAATGCACAGTGGAGATCAAATCTAAATCCAGCTGGAAGAGGGTTTGGAAGAGGTAAAGTCCATGTGGTAATCAAACCTTGATCAACCAGCCTAGGATACAGTTCAGTGTACTTCATGGGAATAGGATCAAAATGATTTCTATTACGGTACTGGTTTTGTCCTGCAGTCGTACGTGGAGGAGTTCGAGCTGGCATGTCAGTCTGACCAACCGTAGCAGCAGATGCAAGAGGTGGAGAATAACTGTGTGGCAAATCAAACTCTGGCCAAGTTGAAGGTGGCACCTGAACAGGTTGAGGATCAGCATTTGAAAACTCCTGGATGACAGTCCTTTGAGGTTGCTCTCCCCTAGCAATAAAAACTTGAATCATCTCATTGAGTTTGGTCACGCTTGACTTAAGGTCATCGATCTCCATTCGGATCTCAGCATTGTGTACGTCTTGTTCTAACATCTTGCATCTGTAGTCAGCTCTAGTCTGGTATCGGTGTCAAGGCATTATCTTGACGACTCACAGGCAGACTCTGGAGTATAGAGACCATTGGAAATAAGTAACTGGACAGATAGACGCATGCAATGAAACATGCAAAGATGCAAATGATATGCAATGCAATGCAAACAGGATGCAAAACACATGCAATAGGATCAAGGGTTAGAGATCACAACATGGAGTCTGGGTAAAGAACCAACCACGGGGTGTGTATTAGGGTTACTGTATCCGTAGAACAGGGTTCTAAGAAGTTCCCAGAGTCGACAACCCATCTTTCAGATTTTATCGACTTCCCAAACGACTCGGTAATCAATAAAATTCTCAAGAGGATCTCGTCTGAGTGTAGTATCGCGTAACAACCATTTCAGAAATAGACTCCATCATGGTCACCGCACTACATCCTAAAAGGCCAAGTGGTGTTTAGTAACTACGGTTCTCAATATCAAGGGCACCTAGGTCGAGAGTAGCACGTTTTCACGAATAGATTCGTTCAACGTGACTAGACTCTTAAGAGGGCCTCAATTGAGTGATGGTGTCTCAAGTCAACTTTTTCAGGAATCGACTCCCTTAAAGCCTTCTTGAATATACCATTGTCCTATCATAAGTACGCTCAAGTCCGGGTTAGGACTTATCTCACCACTCAATAGTAACACCCTGCACACAGAAGATCCCAAGCAGAAACATGTATATATACAGATATGAATATACAAATGTACAAGCAAACAAACATATAAATAACACAAATATAAACAAGTTGGGCTTAACCCTATTAGGGGAGACTCTCTCCAGTGAAGTCGCCAGTTCTGTTGCGGTGAGAATCGGATATCAAGCTATTAATTAACTTGCATCGCAAAACTTTGAAGTTCACCACCGACTTTGATTTATCCAAAGGAAAGGTTCAAGATCGAGAAAAACCTAAAGAGGGGAGATCTAAGGTTCGGGGGTTGGTTATACAAAGGGAAGGTATTAGCACCCTAAGTATCTATAGTACTCTACAGGAACCTCTTGTTTGTATTTGTGTTATGTTATGTTTGCTTGCTAAGGGAAATGTGCTAAGGTAAAGGACCTAAGGGTATACACACTAAGTATGCTTGCCAAGACATCGCATCTCATGCCTACGTATCCTGATGGGAATGGAATCAGAGCATTCGTAGTTCCCCGCAATAGGGTGAAAAGGTGTAAAAGAAAAGGTGGAATTCGAGAAGGCATCGGATGTAAAGGTAAAAAAGGATGGAATCCGAGAAAGCATCGGATGTAAAGGAAAAAGGTGGAATCCAAGAAGGCATTGGATGTAAAGGAAAAAGGTAGAAAACAAAAAGGTGGCTCGCTAGGATCTCGCAATCCTATGCCTACGTATTCTCAAGATGAACTTGAGAAATTAGAGCGTCCGTAGTTCCCCTCAACGGGGGTGAGGAACATGGTCTGACAGCAAGACACCTACTTGGAGTGCGGCGACTCCAAACCTAAGGCTGAGTTAAAACAGGGAATAAAGTCTCGATCGCGCGTCGGCGTGAGATAAAGGGAATGAAGAACAAGGTTATCCTAAATGACATGACAGTCAACTATAGGGTCCTTTCCTTTGGAATGCGGCACAGGCAATCATGAAGATATTATACAGTGAGTAAACAGAAAAGTTAAGAGTATGAACAAATGACGGTGTATGTACAAACAATAATCAAGGTGCGGAATCAATTCACAATGGAGACATCAAGACTAGACAAAAAAAAACGAGGGTTATCAAGATTAATTAAGAATTAAATAAGATCTAATTTAAACCAAATTCTAATTAAACCTAAAAATCTAGTTAAACTAATTAGCTAATATCTAACTAAAACTAATTATACTAAATTCTAATTATATTTAATTAAACTAGATTCTAATTAAAATTAATTAAACTAAGTCTAAAAAACTAGTTAAATTAAACTCTAATTGAAATTAATTAAGTTAAATTCCAACAAACTAATTGAATTAATATCTAAAAACTTAATGAATTGAAAATCTAAACACTGATTAAATAAAAGGGGGTGCGGATATTAATTGGATTGGGCTCTAAGGCCCAAGTTGAACACACAACAAACAAAAAAAGAAAAAGGTGCAGGATAATACAAGGAATAACCTAAATATCCGTATAAACAACATCAGCTAGAGACAAAACACTAGAAGTTTCCAACTCAAAACGGACAACGTGAAGAGGAGAAAACAGAGCTTCCTCTCTTCCAAGATTGCACTTACCTCGAGAATCTCGCGTGCGTTACTCTTTCTGTCTTTGCTATCCTCACTCTCTTGATTTGCGCCGCGATTCTGCTCCTGACTATATCTCGTGGCGGCAGAAAAAAACACTCACGGTGGTGGTTACACGAGGTGTGTGGTTTGATGCGCGATTTGTGGTGTTCTTCTCAATCGTATCATCTCAGTTCTCCCCTCATCTTGTTCTGTTCTGAATCGGTGGTTCTCTCGGTGGATACGGCGATGTTCTCAAGGAGGGATTTGCGGATGTTGTTGTTGCTAAAAATATATGGTGGATGTTGGGTCGTGAGGTTGAGGTTCATCGATGGGAATTAATGGTGGTTAGGAATGTGATTGAAAGTGTTAACGACTTGTTAGGTTGATGAATGGAAAGTGTGTGGATAGGTTTACAAAGTTTCTGACAATGAAGGAGATTCGAATGGGTGATTAGAGATTGATGATGAAGTGGTCGGTTTGTTACTTGGTTTTGTTGAATCAGATCAGTGTTGGAAGGTGATGGTTTGATGGTGGATTTTAGTGATCGATATGGTGGGAGAGATGGTATGAGAGTTATGTTGGTGTGTAGTGATTGAGAAAGAACATGAAGGATCAGGGTTTGTGTTGTTGTAGCAGTGAAGGTTGGCGAAGATGTAAGGAGTTTGGTGGTCGATGAAAGTCAGTGGTGAAGGGAGGAGGTCGGGTTTCGGTTCACTATCTTGTTTTTGCTCTGAGATACGAGGCAGGGTGATGATGAATCAATGTGTATGGTTGTTTGGGAAGGGTAGTATCACAGTTTGAAGGGTGAAGATGGTTGAAGGTGAGGAAAGTTTGAAGAGATGGTTTTATGTTTGATGGATGAAGGATTAAAGGAGTGTGTAGGTGGTTGAACAGAATATATGGATCGAGGCTTTGAAGCAGAAGTTTTTCTTTTTGAACTTCCAGGTTTGAGTTCTCCCTCTTTCTTTTTGGTTCCGTTCCTCCTCCTGTTTAATTCAAATCTCCTTATATCACCAAACTGATTTTTCTTCCTATCCTGTTGTACTTCTGCAAGGTCTTAAGGTATAGTTGATGTTGCTTGTAGCATTGGTTCTGGTTTGAAGCAGGTTATAGCAGTGTAGGTTTGACACAGCAGAATGGTTTTGTTTGAAAATGTGAGCAGAGAGCAGCATGTCTTATTTTTGTATAAGGTTTGGCCTGGTGTAAGCAGGTACAAGGCGCAGGGGTGCCATGCGTGAAAGGGATCTCTCTTGGCAGTATAGTTTGTGGTCAAAGTTTGTAGTGTAGTGACAACAAAGACTTGGTGAAGGCTTAATGACTATTTTTGTGATTTTTATAAAATTAGAATATAAACTTAAATTGAATTTAAATCTAAATCAATATTAAAAATTAAAATAAAAATTTGACTATAATTAAAAATGTATTAAAATTTACCTAATTAAGACTAAACTAAAGAATAAAATTAAAATTAAAATTAAAATTGAACTAAATTATAACTAGATTAAGTAAGCTAAGGTCAAAATTAATCTAATTAAAATTAAACTAAAATAAAAGTATAAGAGTTAAACTAAAGTTAAAAATAAGTTAAAGTTACAAATAATTTAAAATTGGTAATAACTGGAAATAAACTAAATTAAGTATAAACTATGTAAAAGAGATAAACTAAACCGAAATTAACTACATAAATTCTAAACAAATTTAAAATAAATATCTAACTAAATACAAGAATAATAATGATAATTAAAATCAAGAAGGACATGGAAAGAAAAAATGCATGATTAATGAAATATTTAATTAAAAATGCGAAAAATGACCTAAAATGATATGCACACGGTCAAAGAATCTGAGGGTAAAATTTGGGGTATGACACATACTCGCACTTCTTTGCCAACTCATCAGGAACCTCATAGTCTTCTTCCCCCTCATCTTTAGCTTGGTAGATGGGTGAGTCGAAGCCAAAGGTGAAAGTAGGGTCATCAGATTCAACAGGTTTTGGGATAGTTCTGCATGTTGGAGTGATTTATTTTATTAAATGCACAAAGACAAATGCAAAAGAAAAATGTTTTTTTGGTTGTTTTGAAAAGAGATTGCCATTTCCTTTAAAAAGTAAAAGCAAAAAACACTGAACGACACAAAGAGAATTTAACAAAACATCTTCATTGATTATAATAATTTTGAAAGTGGTGGCCCTACAAAATAGTCCAATAGCTTTGGGCATGGCTATGGACTTGAAAACAACAACAAAAGACAAACATATTACTCTGGCGAAGGAAAAAACACAAGGATTTCAACTGCTTCTCAATTGTCCAGCACGACATCACACTGAAATACCAAGTGACTAACGTCTTCATATTCTTGGTCTTCAATCACAGTGTTGACTTTAAACCCATTGCTGAGAAATACCTTATGGATTGTCTTTGGACGTTCTATTGTAGAGGTAGATGCCCCACCACGAGTTGGTTTGCAACCCAACCCATGACAATTAAGCTTTTTCTTCACTTCAATAACCTCTCCCTAACCTGCGGGAATGCCTTCTTCCATAGTCGCCTTGATGCTCTGAACATAAGCAAAAGATGGACCACTCTTGACCATCAGTCCCTCAACATCCAACAATACAGTATTAACAATTTCAAGCGCCTGGAAAGAGGTTTCTAGCGCATCCTCATCAGCTTCAATATACCTGAACGAAGACAGGTTGCTTGTACCCCCAGTGATTTAATTAATTATTTAATTAAATATCTTCGTATTGTTGTTGTTTTTGTGTCGGCTGCCGAATTGTTGTGCTGAGTTGCTATGTCTGTTTTAGTTGAATTAACTTAATTGATTCGAGTTGTGTTGGCGCTAGTGGGATTAATTTAATTTAGCTGATTAAGTTGTAGATATAGTATTAGAAATAATACTAGATTATGTTATTTGGGCTTCGATGAGTAGCAGTAGTATTAGTTTACTAGAATTATAAGAAGTTAGTGGACTTATAAGATGGTTAGTAGTAGTAAAAGGTGAGGTGTAGAATTGAGCCCAATAAGAGTTAGTAGGAAGTCATAAGGGTTAAGTTGAATAAAAAGGGAAATTTGGGTAATCAGAAGTGGAGAGGAGAACAAGTACGTGGAAGTTGCAAAGTTTCAGAGAAAAAAAGGATAAAGTAGTAAGAACGTGGAAGTTACAGAGAAGAGGAGCAAGGGTTTGCAAGAGAACGCGTAGAGGCTGCGAGAGCGAGAATTCGATCGAAGAGTTAGAGCGACCTTCAATCCAAGGTAAGGGTGGGGTTCTGACTCTATAATGGTGTAATTGATGAGTGATATGTGGGGTTGGTTTGTAGAATTGTCCTCTGCTTACGTTGTAATGGTGATTGTGAATATTGAATTGTGTTTTCCGTGATGAATTGGTTGTAGAATTAATCTGTCTGTGCATAATTGTTGTCGTGGATTTCAAATTACGTTGTTGTTGATGAATTAGTCATAGGAATATTAGTTTATGTTGTTTTAAGGTGTAATTTCACTATGTCTGTTGCAATGAGAGAATTTGGAACTGATGTGGAATTGAAGAGAGGGTTGTGAATTGGAAGAAGAACTGGAACAAAGCATTTGGACGAAGGGATTTTGGGTTGTGGCGACCGTGACAAAGGCGTGGCGACCGTCACGCAAGTTGTATGCGGGTGAAGACCGTCACTCAACCATTACGACCGTCATGCTTGGTGACGAGGGCCAAGGAATTGTGACGAGCGTCACATGGCCTGCTGTGTGTTTTATTTCTGTTTCTGTTATGAGGATTCTATTTGCCATGGTTTTGATTGTTCTGTTCCATTTTAATTTGAGAAGTTGTTATATAATTCAGTATTGCTGGCAGATAAATTAATAATAGAATTAATTAACCGATTTTCAGTCAAAAATTACCGGATAATGAAATGATTGATTTTAGTACCTTTTAGTGGGTGCATTATAAATTCTAGTTGCTGTGATACTGGTTGTTGAGAAGTATAAAGTTGTGGAATATGTTGAATTGCCTCTAGTTATTGGCAAGGATTAAGTTGTAGGCCTATGGGCAATGCTGGTTTTGCTGTTGTGCTGATAGATATAATTATCAGTGTTGTTATTATGATGTTCATGTTTGGTCAGATGGCATAACATATTAAGCTGGCCTGGATTGGAAAAATATTAAGCTGGCCTAGATTGGCAAAATATTAAGCAGAAGGCTTATGCCTTGTTGATGCCTCTATTAATTGGCTAATTTTTAAGCTGGGAGTTCTGCTCCAATGGTACCACATGCATGTGCATTTTGAGTCGCATTTCATGTTGCATCATTGTTATTGTGTTGTTAATTGAATGTGATTTTTAAGTTATTGTTGCAGTGTGGATTAATATTGATTTCAAAGTTGTTATGTTGCTGATTTATGTTGATTGAGATGTTGTCGTTGTGTTGTTGATTTATGTTGCCTAAAAAGTTGTGAAGTGGTGATTTTATAATCCGATCTAAAATATTATTTATCATATATCCGATTATATTGTTTGATATCTCACCCCTTCTGTGTTTGGTGTTGGTTTATGCACCATCCTACAGGTAATCCAGAGCGAAGGCTGTCTACCTTCATTAGTTCGAGTCGATGTCGTCGCTCTGATACGTAACACTCGGGGGGGGGGGGGGGGGGGGGGGGGGGGGGGGGGGGGGAATGAACGCTTGTTTCTTTATTGTTGATTTTAGTATTATTGCTGAAATTTTAAGTTGTTTTCCTTAAAGACTTGTGGTTTTGAGGTTGTTTTAAGTTGGATAAGGATGTGCTGTCATTAAGCTGAAGTTTTATAAATCCGCTGCTTATTTATAAAAGTTGTTTTGTTTCAAGGACTAAAACTATGTGTTATGTATCTATGTTAAAATGCGATTAAATGTTGTTGTTGTAAGGTGTATGTGTAGCATCCCACGTCTTTGGTGGAATTCTGTAACTCTGATTTTATTAATATTCGCCGGGTAGAAAATGGGGTGTTACATTAGTGGTATCAGAGCAGGTCTGTCCGTCCGGCCAAGTTGTCGAGTCGTAGTTGTTTAACAATCGAGTGTTGTTAATTAGTTCTGACCTTGTTTATGTTGTAGCGGTAAGTTGAGATGGCTGGAAAGAACGATGCTGCAATTGCTGCTGCATTGGAAGCAATGGCTCAGGCTGTGCAGAATCCGCCGAATGCTGACGAGAATGCTAGATCTCGCAGTTTGGCAACTTTTCAGAGGGAGAATCCGCCTACCTTCAAGGGCACGTATGATCCTGATGGAGCGTTGGATTGGTTGAAAGAGATGGAGAGAATCTTCCGTGTGATTGACTGCACTCTAGCGCAGAAGGTTCGATATGGGACTCATATGCTAGCATTCGAGGCTGATGACTGGTGGCTACAGACTCGTCAGAGGTTGGAAGCTGCAGGTGAAGGTATCACTTGGGCTGTGTTCCGAAGAGAGTTCCTGAGGAAGTATTATCCAGAGGATGTTCATGGTAAGAAGAAAATTGAGTTTCTCGAGCTGAAGCAAAGGAACATGTCGGTTACTGATTATGCTGCAAAGTTTGTTGAGTTGGCTAAGTTTTATCCGCACTATAACGATGATGATGCGGAGTTTTCAAAATGCATCAAGTTTGAGAGTGGGTTGCGCCCCGAGATCAAGAAGGCAGTTGGATATCAAAAGATTCGTGTTTTTGCTGATTTGACTGATAGTTGCAGATTTTTTGAAGAGGATAATAATGCTCATTACAAGATTATTAATGAAAGGAAGAGCAAGCACCAACAGAATCGTGGTAAGCCTTATGATGCTCCAGCTGGTAGGGGCAAACAGAAAGTGGCTGATGGTAAGAAGACTAGTGGGGGAGATGCTCCTGCTGGTGTAGTTTGTTTCAAATGTGGGAAACCTGGTCATAAGAGGTGTTTCCGTTGTGGTAAGACTGGGCATGCAATATCTGAGTGCAAGCATAAAGAGAGGATTTGCTTCAACTGTGGTGAAGAATGACACATTGGTAGTCAGTGTCAGAAACCAAAGAAGGCGCAAACCGGTGGGAAAGTGTTCGCGTTGGCTAGGACTCAGACAACTAGTGAGGACAGACTCATGAGAGGTACATGTTTCATTAATAGTACTCCTTTAATCGCTATGATTGATACTGGTGCTACTCATTGCTTTATTGTTGCTGATTGTGTTAAGAGATTGGGTCTTATGTTATCTTCTATGAATGGAGAGATGGTTGTCGAGATTCCGGCTAAGGGATCGGTGACTACTTCTCTTGTGTGTTTAAAGTGTCCTTTGTCGATCTTTGACAGAGACTTTAATGTTGATTTGGTGTGTTTGCCGTTAACTGGGATGGAGGTGATCTTAGGTATGAATTGGTTAGAATATAACTATGTTCATATCAATTGCTATAGAAAGTCGGTGAGTTTTTCTACTCCTGAAGAAGAGGAAGGAGTAGGATTATTGTCTTTTAGGCAGTTACGAAAGTTGATGCAAGAAGAAGATCAGGTGTTTTCGTTGATGGCATCGTTATCTATTGAGAATCAAGCTAAAATTGAGGAGTTGCAAGTGGTGCACGAATTTTATGAAGTTTTCCCTGACGAAATTCCTGATGTACCGCCAGAGAGGGAAGTAGAATTTGCGATTGACCTTGTACCTGGTACCAGACCTGTTTCTATGGCACCATACAGGATGTCTGCATCTGAATTGTTAGAATTAAAGAAACAATTGGAGGATTTTCTTGAAAAGAAGTTTGTAAGGTCAAGTGTATCGCCGTGGGGAGCTCCAGTGTTGTTGGTGAAGAAGAAAGATGGGGGTATGAGGTTCTGTGTTGATTATAGACAGTTGAACAAGGTGACGATTAAGAACAAGTATCCGCTTCCGAGAATAGATGACTTGATGGATTAGTTGGTAGGTGTTTGTGTGTTTAGCAAGATTGATTTGAGGTCAGGCTATCACCAGATTAAAGTGAAAGATGATGATATTCAGAAGACGGCTTTTAGAACGCGTTATGGACATTATGAGTATTTGGTGATGTCGTTCGGTGTTACTAATGTGCCAGGAGTATTCATGGAGTACATGAACTGTATCTTTCATACTTACTTGGATCGGTTTGTGGTGGTGTTCATTGATGATATACTGATTTACTCTAAATTGGAAGTAGAACATGCAGAACACTTAAGACTAGTATTGCAAGTTTTGAGAGAGAATAAGTTATATGCAAAGTTGTCAAAATGTGAATTTTGGTTAAAGGAAGTTAGTTTTCTTGGTAATGTCATTTCGGGTAGTGGCATTGCTGTGGATCCATCTAAAGTAGACGCTGTGTTGCAATGGGAAATTCCAAAGTCGGCTACCGAGATTAGAAGCTTTTTGGGGCTAGCCGGTTATTATCGAAGGTTTATCGAGGGATTTTCTAAGTTAGCACTTTCGTTGACTAAGTTGACTTGTAAAAGTAGATCTTTTGTGTGGGACGTTCAATGTGAAGAGAGTTTTACGGAACTGAAGAAGAGATTGACGTCGGCTCCGGTTTTGACATTACCTAATCCGGGGGAACCTTTTGTGGTATATTGTGATGCTTCTAAGATGGGTTTAGGAGGTGTGCTTATGCAGAATGATAATGTGGTTGCTTATGCATCGAGGCAGTTGAGAACTCATGAAAATAACTATCCTACGCATGATTTAGAACTTGCTGCAGTTGTTTTTGTGCTGAAGATTTGGAGACATTATCTTTATGGTTCTAGATTTGAAGTGTTTAGTGACCATAAGAGTTTAAAGTATTTATTTGATTAAAAGGAATTGAATATGAGACAACGAAGATGGTTGGAATTATTAAAAGATTATGATTTCGGTTTGAACTATCATCCAGGTAAAGCTAATGTTGTGGCTGACGCCCTAAGTCGGAAAACTTTGCATATGTCGACTATGATGGTTAAAGAATTGGAATTAATTGAGCAAATCAGAGATATGAGCTTAGTTTGTGAAGTGACACCGCATAGTGTTATGTTGGGGATGTTGAAGATTAACAACGATTTTCTAGACAGTATCAAGGAAGCTCAGAAGTTAGACGTGAAACTAGTAGATTCGATGGTTGGAATCGATCAGTCGGAGAATGATGATTTCAAGTTAGATGCGCAAGGTGTGTTGAGATTCCAAAATTGAATTTGTATTCCTGATGATGCGGAGATGAAGAAAGTAATTCTTGAGGAAAGTCATAGAAGTAAATTGAGTATTCATCCGGGGGCTACAAAGATGTATCAAGACTTGAAGCAATTGTTTTGGTGGCCTGGGATGAAGCGTAATGTGGCTCGATTTGTGTATGCATGTTTAACTTGTCAGAAGTTGAAAGTTGAACATCAGAAGCCCGCGGGGTTGATGAAACCGTTAGAAGTTCCAGAATGGAAATGGGATAGCATTTCAATGGACTTTGTGACGGGATTACCTAATACTTCAAGAGGACACGATTCGATTTGGGTAATTATTGATAGGCTTACGAAGTCGGCTCATTTTATTCCTATTAACATCTGTTTTCCAGTATCAAAGTTGGAGGAGATTTATACTAGCGTAATTGTAAAGCTGCATGGTGTTACTCTGTGTATTGTGTCTGATAGGGATCCGAGGTTTACTTCTGATTTTTGGAAGAGTTTGCAAGAGGATTTGGGTTCTAAGTTGAGGTTGAGTTCAGCGTATCACCCTCAGACTGATGGTCAGACGGAGAGGACTATTCAGTCATTAGAGGATTTGTTGAGAGCGTGTGTTCTTGAGCAGGGAGGTTCGTGCGATACTTATCTTCCATTGATAGAATTCACTTATAATAACAGTTACCATTCGAGTATTGGAATGGCACCTTTTGAAGCGTTGTACGGTCGGAGATGTAGAACTCCTTTATGTTGGCATGAATCTGGGGAAAGTGTAGTGCTTGGACCTGAAATTGTTCGAGAGACTACTGAGAAGGTGAAGTTAATTCAAGCAAAGATGAAAACTTCTCAAAGTAGACAGAAGATTTATCATGACAAGCGAAGGAAAGATTTAGAATTTCAAGCTGGTGACCATGTGTTTTTGAGAGTTACACCTGTGACCGGTGTTGGGCGTGCATTGAAGTCTAAGAAGCTCACTCCTCGTTTTATTGGTCTGTATCAAATTTTGGACAAAGTTGGAAATGTTGCCTATAGAGTGACTTTACCGCCTAATCTTTCGAATTTGCACGATGTGTTTCATGTGTCACAACTTCAGAAGTACATTTCAGATCCATCTCATGTGATTTATATGGATGATGTGCAAGTACGGGATAATCTTACTATTGAGACAATGCCTGTGCGAATCGCGGATCGTGAAATGAAGACCTTGAGAGGCAAGGAGATTGCTTTGGTGAAAGTAGTCTGGTTGGGAGCTGCCGGAGAAAGTATGACGTGGGAGTTGGAAAGCAAGATGCGGGAATCCTATCCAGAGTTGTTTGAACAAGGTAAATTTTCGAGGACGAAAATATCCTAAGTGGGGGAGAGTTATAATGCCCGGTTATTTAATTAATTATTTAATTAAATATCTTCATATTGTTGTTGTTTTTGTGTTAGCTGCCGAATTGTTGTGCTGGGTTGCTATGTCTGTTTTAGTTGAATTAACTTAATTGATTCGAGTTGTGTTGGCGCTAGTGGGATTAATTTAATTGAGCTAATTAAGTTGTAGATATAGTATTAGAAATAATACTAGATTATGTTATTTGGGCTTCGATGAGTAACAGTAGTATTATTTTACTAGAATTATAAGAAGTTAGTGGACTTATAAGATGGTTAGTAGTAGTAAAAGGTGAGGTGTAGAATTGAGCCCAATAAGAGTTAGTAGGAAGTCATAAGGGTTAAGTTGAATATAAAGGGAAATTTGGGTAATCAAAAGTGGAGAGGAGAACAAGTACGTGGAAGTTGCAAAGTTTCAGAGTAAAAAAGGATAAAGTAGTAAGAACGTGGAAGTTACAGAGAAGAGGAGCAAGGGTTTGCAAGAGAACGCGTAGAGGCTGCGAGAGCGAGAATTCGATCGGAGAGTTAGAGCGACCTTCAATCCAAGGTAAGGGTGGGGTTCTGACTCTATAATGGGGTAATTGATGAATGATATGTGGGGTTGGTTTGTAGAATTGTCCTCTGCTTACGTTGTAATGGTGATTGTGAATATTGAATTATGTTTTCCGTGATGAATTAGTTGTAGAATTACTCTGTCTGTGCGCAATTATTGTTGTGGATTTCGAATTACGTTGTTGTTGATGAATTAGTCATAGGAATATTAGTTTATGTTGTTTTAAGGTGTAATTTCACTATGTCTGTTGCAATGAGAGAATTTGGAACTGATGTGGAATTGAAGAGAGGGTTGTGAATTGGAAGAAGAACTGGAACAAAGCATTTGGACAAAGGGATTTTGGGTTGTGGCGACCGTGACAAGGGCGTGGCGACCGTCACGCAAGTTGTATGTGGGTGACGACCGTCACTCAACCATTACGACCGTCACGCTTGGTGACGAGGGCCAAGGAATTGTGACGAGCGTCACATGGCCTGCTGTGTGTTTTATTTCTGTTTCTGTTATGAGGATTCTATCTGCCATGGTTTTGATTGTTCTGTTCCATTTTAATTTGAGAAGTTGTTATATAATTCAGTAGTGCTAGCAGATAAATTGATAATAGAATTAATTAACCGATTTTCAGTCAAAAATTACCGGATAATGAAATGATTGATTTTAGTACCTTTTAGTGGGTGCATTATAAATTCTAGTTGCTGTGATACTGGTTGTTGAGAAGTATAAAGCTGTGGAATATGTTGAATTGCCTCTAATTATTGGCAAGGATTAAGTTGTAGGCCTATGGGCAATGCTGATTTTGCTGTTGTGCTGATAGATATAATTATCAGTGTTGTTATTATGATGTTCATGTTGGGTCATATGGCATAACACATTAAGCTGGCCTGGATTGGCAAAATATTAAGCAGAAGGCTTATGCCTTGTTGATGCCTCTATTAATTGGAAAATTTTTAAGCTGGGAGTTCTCCTCCAATGGTACCACATGCATGTGCATTTTGAGTCGCATTTCATGTTGCATCGTTGTTGTTGTGTTGTTAATTGAATGTGATTTTTAAGTTGTTGTTGCGTTGTGGATTAATATTGATTTCAAGGTTGCTATGTCACTGATTTATGTTGATTGAGACGTTGTCGTTGTGTTGTTAATTTATGTTGATTGAGATGTTGTCGTTGTGTTGTTGATTTATGTTGCCTACAAAGTTGTGAAGTGGTGATTTTATAATCCAATCTAAAATATTATTTATCATGTATCCGATTATATTGTTTGATATCTCACCCCTTCTGTGTTTGGTGTTGGTTTATGTACCATCCTGCAGGTAATCCAGAGTGAAGGTTGTCTACCTTTATTAGTTCGAGTCGGTGTCCGTCGCTCGGATACGTAACACTCGGGGGGGGGGGGGGGGGGGGGGGGAATGAACGCTTGTTTCTTTATTGTTGATTTTAGTATTATTGCTGAAATTTTAAGTTGTTTTCCTTAAAGAGTTGTGGTTTTGAGGTTGTTTTAAGTTGGATAAGGAAGTGCTGTCATTAAGCTGAAGTTTTATGAATCCGCTGCTTATTTATAAAAGTTGTTTTGTTTCAAGGACTAAAACTATGTGTTATGTATCAATGTTAAAATGCGATTAAATGTTGTTGTTGTAAGGTGTATGTGTAGCATCCCACGTCTTTGGTGGTATTCTATAACTCTTATTTTATTAATATTCGCCGGGTAGAAAATGGGGTGTTACATTGCTCACCATTAAATCTTCTTCGCCAAAAACACTAATCAACTTGTCATCAACAACGAACTTCATTTTTTGATGTAGCGCGGAAGTTACTGCGCCAGCAGCATGGATCCACGGTCTTCCCAACAAACATTTGTACGCTAGGTTGATATCCATTACTTGAAATGTGATATCAAATAGATGCAGATCAATTAATATTGGTAACTCCACTTCTCCAACCACTGTCCTACGAGAACCATCAAAGGCTTTGACAATCAACGAAGTAGCCTTCATCTCCGTCCCTTTATAAGCAAGTTTGGCAAGGGTTCTTTTAGGTAAAACATTCAATTAAGATCCTGCATCGACAAGCACACGAGCCAAAGCATCCTCCTCACACTTCACAGACACGTGCAACGCATGGTTGTGATTTCTTCCTTCAACAGGCAACTCGTCATTACTAAAGCTAAGTGTGTTACATGCGGTAATATTTGCGATCACAGAATCAAACTGACCAACAGTAATGCCCTGAGCCACATGGGCCTGAGCTAGCAACTTTTGTAGAGCAACCCTATGAGCAGGGGAGTTCATCAAGAGAGAAAGGATAGATATCTTTGCTGGAGTCTGATGGAGCTGATCAACAACTTTGTAGTCACTCTTTTTTATGATCCTTAAAAATTTTGCGTCCTCATCATTCACAACCACCTCCTTATCCTTGGCAGGTGCAGCATCAGCAACTTCTCTTGGAGGAACTATATTCACCACAGGTTGATAAGCACGACCACTTCGGGTCATTCTGCTTGTTCCGGTAATATTCTTCACATCTTTTTGAACACCCTTCTCATCCTTCCTTGAGATAGATTTCCCAGATTCCTTGTCATTCACTGATATCTCATACTTCCATGGTACTGCTGTATTATCTTGGAAATGAAATGGACTAGGTTTTTAAGCAAACACCGGTCTAGACTGACTGACTGGTGGGTCCACAGGCTTTGTGATGTTAAAAATTGGCTTCGGCTTATTGAAAACCGGAGTGGGAGAGCTCGATTCTGCTAAATTGAACACTGGTACCTTGTCATTTGACTTTGGTAGATTAAATATCGGTTCAATTACCGACACCTCATCCTTCTTCACTCTCCTAGCCACTTGTAAGAAACCACTATCAATCAAATTCTGCACATCCCTCTGGAATAACACACATCCCTTTGGATTATTAGCACAATCCCCATATTCTGAATGGCAAACTACAGCTAACCCAACCTTTACTAATTTGGCATGAAAATCTCGGAGTGGAGTCTTGATCTCAGTAACATCCATAATCAATGTCTCATCAGATCCATCTTCAATTGCATTCACTGCCCCATAGGTAAGTAGTGGATTACTTTTAACGTTCGGCTGAGAGTCTCCAAAGGACAAAATTTTCTTTTCCATCAGATTCTTTACGACATGTTTCAATGCAAAGCACCCCTCTAAATCATGGCTGGGAGCACCTTGATCAAATGCACAATAAACATTCGGGTTATGAAAAGGCAAAAGCTTCTCTGAAGGAGGACCCAATATTCTTGATGTGATCAAATCCTGCTATACTAAAGAAGGATATAGTTCTGTATATGTCATTGGGATAGGAGGAAATGAAGGTTTCACACCCTGTCTTATGTAAGGAGCATTTGGGTGAGGAGCTTCTCTCATATTCTGTTGCTGATACACTAGAGCATTGGACGCTTGTTGGTGATTCTGCTGTTGTTGAACTGGTTGGTAAACCGGCGCCTGTTGTACTGGTTGATAAGCTGGAACTTGATGGTCGAACGTGGGTGTAACAGCTGCCACGTATGGTTGCTGGGTATACTGTACAGGGTACACGGGTTGCTGAACATAACCATGGTGAGGTTGTTGATGTTGCTGATAAGGTTGTTTCCAAGATTGGTTTTTCTTTCTTCCTATCACAACTACATTTGTCTCTCCCTCCTTCTTCTTGTGAAATTTACTAGAAGGCTTCTTGGCATTGTTATTTCTTGAGCCACTAGAAGCACTAGTCATTTTACCAATTTTCAAACCTGAATCCATTTTTACACCTACAGCCACAATATCTGCAAAATTGGCTGTCACACTGCTGATCATTCTCTCATAAAATTCAGGTCTCACTGTATCCACGAACCAATTGGCCAACTCTTTCTCAGTCAGCGAAGGCTCCACCTGGGAGGCAGTCTCCCTCCAGCGTTGTGCATATTCTTTGAAAGATTATGTACTCTTCTGTGACATGCTTAAGAGTTGCCTTCTATCTGGAGCCAAATCCATATTGTATTTATAGTGCTTAACAAAAGCATCAGATAAATCTTGGAAACTGTGAATGCAGGACTGGTCCAGACTTAGATACCACTTGGTTGAGGCCCCTTTCAGGCTGTCCTGAAAGCAGTAGATCATTAACTTATCATTGTCCACTTAAGCATCCATTCTCCTATAATACATGATCAAGTGTGATTTTGGACAAGTTGCACCTGAGTACTGATCGAAACTGGGAGTTTTGAATTTTGGAGGGATCACTAGCCCAGACACTAAACACATGTCTTTGGCGTCAGAACTAAAGATGTTGTTTCCTTCCATGGCCCTTACCTTCCTTTGAATAGTCTACACTCTCCTTTAACCTTTCGTGGCGTTCATCCCCATCTTCAGACATATCGGGGACATCATATACTGGTTGTGGATTATGAAAAATAGGATGTAATTGAACTTGCATAGTAGCTGGAGCAAAAGTTGGAATAGCTTGAGGGGTTTCTGATCCCAAAGGAATAGCTTGTTGAGTAGTTGTCACTGTGACAGGCGGAGGCATAAAACCCGGAGGTAACCCAAAAGGTGGTACAGTTGCAGCATAAACTGTTGTTGGTGGTTCCACGGCTGCATTGGTAATCTCAGAAACTATGGTGGCTTGAGTGTCCATTTTTGCTTTGATCACCTGCAGCACTTCCATTATCTGCCCCACACTTCCGCGCAGATCTTCCAATTCATTGTTGACTCTATCAAACTCCATGTTCTGTTCAGTCATTCTTTGACAATCTCGGGCTCGAGTGTTGTACTAATGTTGGGAATTTAGTGTGACAGCTAGAGACAAGACGACGAGATGAGTCACGACAGAAAGAATGCACATGCAATGACATGAATGTATGGGATGCACATGCAAATGCAAAACAAAGGAAATCAAGGAACTCTAAATAAAAATTTGCAAACACCATAATAATGGTGAATACAGATCGTATAACCAAAAGGTACATATCTTTAATTTAAAGACTGAAAGTTTCACAAAGCCAACAGTACATCCTCAAGAGCCATTACAACAAAGTCAAAATACAGCATAACAGAATAAAGGAAACTAAAAGTCTAATCCTCGTGACGAAGACCCTTCTCCTCCATGAAGCTCTTTCTCAAACTCGTCAATCCACTTCTGCATCCTTGCTTTCTCAAAAGTAAGCTCTTCTAATGCCCTCTTCAGCTTTCATTCTTCATTCGAAGCCAAATACATGGACTCCTGACAAGGATGGGGTATCCTTATCGTGAGAGCTCTTTCTCGCGCCCACAGCAGATAAGATTCAGAAACAGAGCAATGAGGATATGCCAATGCAGTCATTCCCTTTATATTTACGCGACGCCAGGCGTACACGATTTTGTCCTTGAGCCTAGGGTTTTCTCCATCTTCTAGGAAAAGTCTCTCCAAATAGACAGGATTGGGTTCCTCCTTCATTGGGTACCCAAGTTGATGACGGGCAAGAACAGGGTTGTAGCTGATACAACCTTTAGTGCCAAGAAGAGGCACATTAGGGAAATCCCCGCAGTTGTGGATCATGACGATTCCCCCATATATTTGATCATACCACTCAATATCTGAATGAGTGAGCGACATGATTTTCTTGGACCATGTGAAACCATCATTCGAATCCCAAAAAGTTGCAGACCTTAATAGGTGCGAAATAAACCACCTATAGAGGAGAGCAACACAGCAAGTTATTTGACCCCCTTCTTGAAGAATTCTTGAGTGAATAGGATGATAGGTATCAGCCAATAAAGTAGGGACCAAATTCTTAAGCATGAAGATCTTGATGGCATTAATATCGACAAAGTCGTCAATATTAGGGAACATGAATAGCCCATAATCCAATAAACCACTTGTATAACAAAGGAACACAGCAAGTGATCATCCCTCCATTGTGGAAATTCCTCAGATGAACGAAATGGTAAGCCTCTGCTAGCAAAGTAGGCACATGGTTCCTCTTTAGGAAGATTTTGATGGCATTGAGGTCTACAAAGTCTTAAAAGCTAGGGAACAGAAAGATACCATAGATGAGAAAGGCAAAGATAGCCTCGAATGCATCAATGCTTAAATGGTCGGCATAATACTGGGTTTTCCCAACCAAAAACTCTGCAGTCAAACCAAAAACTCCTCCTTTGGTAGTCATATTGTTTTGAATATCAACCAAACCCAAATGCATCGCCATAGCAATATCTTGTTCTTTGGGGTCTTTCTCGAAGGTAGGAAAAGGAGACTTGTCAAGAATAGGTAAACCAACTAGGTAGGAGTATTCTTCAAGTGTAGGTACGAGCTGGTAATCAGGGAAAGTGAAACAATGGTAAATTGGATCGTAAAACTGAAGTAGGGTGGAAAGGAGCCCCTTATCCATCTTCATCTTCAATAAAGACAACAATTTCCCATATCTGCTCTTGAACCCTTCTGGATTTGTCACCAAGGTCCCCAACCTCCTTAGGTCGTCTAAGTCAGGACTCTTGTAAGTATACTTCAAGGTTTTCTTCCTTTCACTGTCCATGATAACCTTATGATGTTTACAAACAGAGGTTCAAATTCCACATAACTTTTATGAAATAATGCTCATGTATGCATGCATACACAAACACAAACAAACACAAGTTCACATATACACATATATACAGATAAGCAAACAAGGGCCTAGGTTTACAAGACACGAGCTTGGAGCCATGGTCTACCCATCCCAATAGGTATGTACTAAGGGTTTTCAATCTGCAGAACAGGGTTCTAAAAAGTTCCCAGAGTCAACAACCCATTTTTTGGATATTATCGATTTCCCAAATAACTCGGTAGTCAATAATATTCTCAAGAGAGTCTCATCCGAGTGTAGTATCACATATCAACTATTTCAGGAATACTTCCTCATAGTCATCGCACTACGTCCTAATAAGGCCAAAGTGGGGTGAAAAGGTGACTAAAGGTCATCAGTGTCATGGGCTCCTAGGTCAAAAGTAGAAATGTTTTCACGAATACTCGTTCAACACAACTACTCCCAAGAGGGCCTCCACTGAGTGGTGGTTCTCAAGTCAACTTTTTCAGGAATCAACTCCCTCAAAGTCTCCTTGAATATACCACCTTCCTATCATAGGTGCACTCAAGTCCGGGTATAGGACTTATCCTCACCACTCAAGGTAAAACCCTACACACAAAAAAACCCAAGCACAAGCATATATATATACAGATATTTACAAATATACAAATATACAAGGAAGCAAACATATAGCAAACACAAATACAAACAAGGTGGGCTTAACCCTCTTAGGGGAATTGATCCCCAATGGAGTCGCCATTTCTGTTGCGGTGAGAATCGGATATTAAGCTATTGATTAACTTGAATCATAAATCATGAAGTTCACCACCGAGCTTTGATTTATCCAAAGGAAAGGGTCAAGATCGAAGAAAACCCTAAGTGCGCTATGTAACAACACAGCTAGAGATCTAAGGTTCGAGGGTTGGTTATACCTAGGGAAGGCGTTAGCATCCAAAGTATTTGTAGTACTCTACAGGAACCTCTTGTAAATATTTGAGTTATGCTAAAGTTCGCTTGCTAAGGAAAAGGTGCTAAAGTAAAAACCTAAGGGTATACACACTAAGTACGCTCGTCAAGACGTCGCATCTCGTGCCTACGTATCCTAACTAGGATGGAATTAGAGCATTCGTAGTTCACCTAACTAGGGATGAGGAACTCTTGTCTATGGTCAAGGTTCCAAGGGGATTAAGTACTCATAACTATGGTACTCACATAGAGTTAAGCAACTCTCTAAGTCTAAGTTGAAAAACTAACTAAGAGATTGACTTTAAACAAAGTCAAAGGGGAAAATGAGTACACATCATAATGGTACCCATATAGAGTTCAAAAACTCTAAATTTAAATCTAAGTTATAAAGCAAAATGGCTTTAATAAATCCAAGAAAGAAAAGTAAGTATCTATAATGATAATACTTACATAGGGTTAAAAAAACCCTAACCTAAAACTAGGTCAAAAAGGGAATAAGTGTCTCTAATAAGGCCAAGGGTGATGATCCTAATAAGGTCATGGAGGTGAAGAGGGAAAGGTCTAAACCAACTAGAAAATGACTCAAAGTCAACAAAATAACCTTCCTTTGGAATGAGGGACAAACCACTTGTAATAACAAGTGTTGAAAAGAGAAGGTTAAAGATGAGGATGATAACAATCAAAGATCAAAGCCAAAAGATTCAAATGTGATAACAAATCAAGAATGGCAGCTACTACATTATATCATTCTCAACATGCCAAAATGCTCATGAACAAAGTCAAACACACACCACAATCATCAAGCATACTCATTACAAGTTTTACCACACAAAGACAAGTGAAAAGAATGGTCCAACATATAAGTTACAACTCCAAAACCAAATGGTCATTAGTATACATATCTCATAAAGCTCATGTTCAATATCAAGATGTTAAGTGGAACACCAACAAGAACCACATTTAGGCATGAGCAAAGTCATATACAAGTAACAAGCCAAAACATCATGAAATGGTTCAAAAAAGACAAGACATGTACAAATGATCAAATGGGCAAACAAGAACACCTTTGAATCATGAAGTCAGAAGTGAAACATAATTTTCAAACCACACACAAACACATATTCAATCAATACAAGAACCCCAAAGAAACATCCACAAAACTAGGTCAAAGTGAGCATGAAAACATGGACAAAAGGTCATCAACTTGACATGACATTCAAAAATGGGAAAATGGACAAATAAAATCCAAACCAAGATTCTAACACAAGTTTATATACTCAAGTGTGTGTGTGTGTGCAAAAGATTATTACAAGAAAAGCACAAAAGCTAATACAAAATCAAACAACAAGGAAGGGTGTCAAAAGGATCGAGCACAAATCGAGGGCCATAATAAGTAAATGAAAACCATGTCAAATAATATCAACCAAGGTCAGCAGGCACATTCAAACCATCCTCATGATGTGTGTTAAACACTCCAAAAAATCAGCTCAAGAATCAATTAGGAAGGACCTCAACCAAGGCAAAAGTTCAAAACTAGGTCAAAATGGACACGTTGAATTATAAAATCAGAATTAATTATTAGAACAATATCAAAATAAAAATAAAATTCAAAGAAAATTAAATAAGACATTAAAATGTAAACATAAATTATTTTGGAATTTTCGGACAAGAGGAAGTATTTTTAATAAAATAAAAGCAAACGAAAATAAAAAAAGAAAGAAATAAAAGAGAGAAAATACGAGAGGGGTGCAATCAGTAAAATGGTTAAAGGAAGGTCTTAGTTACAGCGCATTTGGGCTTCAAAGCAAGGGGAGTGGGTAGCAAAAGTGCTAAGCCCAACCCAGAAAAGACAACAAAGGACCTCAGCGCTTAAATGAAACGGTGCGTTTCATTCACACTTCATAAGTCAAACGGGCAAAAGGACCAGGGTTGAGGTGGTTTTTTGTCATGTTGTGTGGACATCAGGGCTGAGCAAAAATGCAGAATGGTTTTTGTGGAAAGAGAATCCTTGTTGAGCAAGTTTCGAAGGATTTGTCATCTTTCCAAGTTTGGCAACACTTGTTCATGAAGGATGTAATGGTACATAACTTGGTGGATCACTTCAGGCAATGTTTAGGGTGATATTTGGAGTGGAAATAAGGACCAAATGCATGTGGTTTTAGTGAGATGAATTTTATGCATGACAAGATTAACAATGTGCATGGCAATATGACAAGAAAATATGCTTATACACAAATCCATGAAGCTCACTTTGGACAATCACAACTTGATGAATTTAGCTCCATTTCATGAGATTTTTTATCCAATACAAAGTATGAAGTTTATAGAACAAGTTTCATTTGGGAATCATCTTGAAATAAGACTTGGAAAGTGGAGGAAAATTGCAATGGAATCATGTCCACCAATATGCCACTAAAAGAAACTTAGAAAAAATCTGAATCATGAATTTGACAATTTTGTGACACCATCTTTGAAGCAACATAACTTGTGATGCATTTGTTCAATGAAAGAGTTCTTGTAATGGCTGGAAAGCTTGAAAAAATATCTACAACTTTCATGTTTGCATGAAATTGAAATGAGGTCTTGATCATGATGAAAAATTCTTTGGAAGATTGGTCCACAAAGTTGCCAAAATCTTGCCAAATGAAAATCCTATCTTGATGACTTCATAACTTGAGTTCTACACATCCAATGGAGGAGTTCTAGTACTCAAAAGAAAGCTAGAAGAATGCTCTACAAGTTTCATGTCTGAATAAAATTGAGATGAAGCTTGGATAATGATGAAATATTGCCTTGAAAAGTCACCCTCCATGTTGAAATTCTATACTTAGAAAAATTTCTAAGTACAAATTTCTATAACCTTGTTTTCCTTAACTTTAGACCTTCATATCTTGAAATCCATGAATCTTTTGAACATCTTTCCTTCTTCAAATTTGTAGTACATGATGTCCTCTTCAATTTGATAGCTAGTTTGCTCCATTTGGATCAAGGATGAAAAAGTTATGGAAGTTGCAAGATGGCTAGAAATTAGGATTTCCACACTTAAAAACTTTTCCTTCAAAACCCTCATCCTCCACAACTCTTGATTTTATGTCTTTCCTTAATCTTTCTTGATCCAAACACATGACAACACTTTAGAGGATAGGACATGCTCATGGTAGACTTCAAAAACCCAAGATTTTGACTTTGTAAAACCACAGTTGACTTTCTTGACCAAATGAATCTTCAACTCTCTCCTTCATTTAGGAAATCCTTGAAATGATTTGTGTTGAACCAAAATACATCTTAGGCACCCTTGAGGTGCATGAGAACTTGTTTGGTTGATCTCTCCTTCAAATCTTGATTAATAAGTCCTTTAAGCCTTTTGAAGCAAAATCCTAATTCCACAAGAAATGCAAAACTACAAAGCTTCATAGTTGGTTAGTTATGCAAAGATGATTGACCTATGATGCTCATGAATGATGATGACATCTAAGGGGTAAAATTTGGCGTACGACAATATATATATATATATATATATATTGGGGATCAACTTACTCCACAATCATAGTCTTAAAATTAGATTTAATCGAATGGTTATAAGTAAAAATGTTAATTTAACCACTAGATTAGATTTAATATAAAGCCTATGATGTAGAGTAAGTTAAAAAAAATTACTCTTGAAATAAATTGATCCCCACTTAATCTCATATATATATATATATATATATATATATATATATATATATATATATATTAGCATCCTAAAAGAAAAAGAAAGGATGTCGCCGAAGTTGCCAAACAGTATTGTAGCAAATCTTTTCTCAGTTCCGCCGAAGTTGCCAAACAGTATTTGTAGCAAATCTTTTCTCGGTATAGTATATAGAATTTTTGTTATGTTAACACCCATACATATTATATATAATTTTTTTCGGTCGTCGTACCGTCTAGTTTGCATAGCTTGTTCAAACACACATATATAGTATATAGAAATTCGGGTATGCGATTCAAACACACATGCATATTATAATATGTAGCATATTTATTGTAATTATCATAATATATAACATGTTTTTGGTTTTATAATCATAATATATAACAAGTTTTCTAATAATCATGTTATTATATATATAACATAGCACGTCTCGTTTTAATATATATATATATATATATATATATATATATATATATATATATATATATATATATATTATTTTATTTTATTTTATTTTTATTTTTTATTTATTTATTTATTTATTATTATTATTATTATTATTATTATTTTATCGTTTGGATTGAATCGAGTCGATACGTTGTTGCATATTGGTGTGTAAAATGCGTGGCATTTGTGTTGGTTCGATCCGGTTGCGATGATCGCATTTTTTGCGTTAGCAATATTGTTGGTTTTTTTAGCACGTCAAATTCACTTTTGTTTTGCGATAAATTTAGATCCGCATGATTTTGGTCCATATTGCGATGATCAAGTTAAGTGTAGCAAGGCGATGGTTGATTTTCATGGGTCTATCTGCGAATCTATTGTTGTATTTCAATTTTACACGCGGCCGATGGTTTAGCATAGCGACAATCCAATTTTTGCGCTTACCAATTCGCGTTTCGATTTGCAATTTGTGATTTTCTTTAATTTTATTATCTCGTTGTTTCTTGATTCGACTTGCGATGACCGCTAATGCGGTAGCAATTTGCTATTTCGATTTGTATTATTTTTCAATGATTCAACGGCGTTATCTTTAGATCGAATCAATTTTGTTGTGGTAGCCTTTGCACGTTATCTTTAATAATGAATTGTTCTAGTATTGTGTTATCTATCATTCATTATAATTTTTTTTTAATTTTTTATTTGATTGTTCTATTTATGCCACTAAAGCCAACAATCTGTCTGAATGCCACTTGTAACAGGTCAATAGAACAAAGTGGGCTCTGCTGCGCCAAGAGAGCAAATTTACTAATTAGAAAAGGGTCAAAATGTAGGAGACATCCAAAGATATACTCGCGGGCCATTTGCCTAGGTCATTGGATGTTATTCTCTGTCACGAGATTGTGGAACATGCTATGGCTGGTGACAGAGTCTTTTCTTGCCCCTTATTTGCTTGAAATGTTCAAATTTTACTAAAATCTTAACTTTTCTGACTTTACCAACTCAATAATCAAACCGCAATGTCCCCTCGTAGAGTGATTTTTCATGCATGTTCTAGAATAGAGGATCATTGCTATGTTTTGATGGCTATTTCTTCTGTGTTCATTGATTTAGTACAACATGTCAATACATCATGGTTATTAATAATTTATTGATAATGTATAATGTTAGGACATCTAGAATTTCGTTGCTGTTACACAATAATTTATTGATATTTTCAAAATTATTTGTGTCTCAGTCATAATCACTGCAGACAACTCTTACTGGTGCTTTAAGAAGGGAGCAAATAGCAGAAACTTCTATTAGGCAACTAGAAGCAGAAGTTGAATTATTGAACTCTTTGGTATTTCCCCTATAAGATCTTCTCGTTTTTGCAGTTTAATATTTCAACCGCTTCTTCACATTTTATCTATAACCCATTGTACTCAGGTTCATCAAAGAGAGGAGGAAACTATGAGTTGCAAAATGATGCTTAGGTTTCGTGAAGATAAAATTCGTCGATTGGAATCTCGTGAAGATAAAATGATGCTCTGGTTCTGTCAGAGAAACTAAAAAGTTGTATGTCCAGATCAAAGAGTTCAAGCCACATTGATGATACTTCTTAAGTCATAACTTAAAATCTTTAGCTGTTATCGAATTATTCAATTTTTTTTAAAAATGCCTAAATATTGTACTTTTAAGTATCGGCGAAGCGTCTCAGAATATTGATATCAAATACTAGACGGTACAAATGCTTGAAGCGGATACAAGTATTGGGGCTCCATAGGTTTTATACAAAGCATATGGAGAATTTATCACAAAGTTATTTAGTATTTATTTCTATGCTATTTTTTGAGATATTGTATGCTCTGGAGCAGGGTAGCTTAATTAGAAATGGAAGTGAGTGGCAGTACCTTCATTATGATAGGCAACTAAATTATTATTTGTTTATTGTAAGTTGTAACATGGTTAATGCATTGCTTAATTTTGTAGACAAGAAGTGGGAAAATGTAACGCCCCAGTCAGTTTTGTCAGTTTTGTCTTTTTAATTAATTGAGTCGTTTTGAGTATTTTATTATTATATTATTTTATTTCTGACTTTTATGTGAAAATATGTTATTTTTCATCGTGATTATATTTTATTGCGTTTTGGGAGCGTTTGCGAGATATTTGAGTGTAGGAGTATTTTGGGTCATTTTGCTTTATTTTGTTAAGTTAAGAATATAATAGAAAGAGAGAAAAAAAGAAAGGAAAGAAAAAGAGAAGAAGGAAAGTAGAGCGAAAGAAGAAGAGAAGAAAAAGAGAGAAATTTGGAAAAAGAAGAAAATCAATCTCCCGACTTTATCACACGCGATTAAATCGGGTAAGGGTGCGAAGCTCGATTATACTATGTTTGTGTATGATTATGTATGTGTATGTTTGGATGATTCTCTTGCTTTCCATGTTTTTCACTTCTAGGTTGAAAATGATAAAATGATAGAAATCGATGGTTTCGTGGTTGGAAATCGACGTAAATGTGGTAGAAAGCTTGTTGTCATGATTAGATTAGGTTCAGATTGATATATGTTGATTTGGAAATGTTTTGGTTGGAAAAAATATGATTTTGGATTTTCAACAGCGCTGCAGAATTCTGGGTTTTCGCAGGTTCACCTAGCGAACCTGGAGCGAAGGTGGTGGCGAATGAATTTTCGCGGGTTCGCCTAGCGAACCAGTTAGCGAAGGTTCGCTACGTTGTTCGCCTAGCGAACTTTGCATGTTTTGGGTTCTAGTGGTTGCTGCCTTGGTTCGCCAAGGGGTTCGCCTAGCAAACTTTGTATCTGTTTTCTAGCTGATAGTGGGTTCGCTGGACCTTCGCCTAGCGAAGGTGGTAGCGAATGCTCGCTAGAGGGTTCGCCTAGCGAACATGGCTATTTGTGCAATTTTGTTTTCTTCATAACTTTTGATCTGTGGTTCGGTTGGACGCGTGGTTTGATACGTTAGAAAGCTTATAAAATGTTCTTTCTTATGATGATGGTTTTGAGATTGTTTGTTGATTAAATTAGGTCGAGAATTAGAAAATATGTTATTTTTTCGACTTTTGCCGTTTTAATTGTGTGAACTTGATGTGTATATGCAATATGCTGTTGGTGTGGATATTGTATGACCTATGTACTGTTGTGTGATGAAATTGCATGAAATACATATTGTGATGATGATTGCATGAAACTGACTGGCAGTGGTTAACCGAAGAAAAAGAGATAATGACTCTGGTGGGGAAAAAGGATTTGGTGTCAACAGACATGCTATGATGAACCAAAAGGAGAGAGTACTAAACCAAGAGAATGTGCCTGACTCTGAAGGGATTTTAGTATATTAACTGATAAATAGTGGTTAACCGAGGAAAGCAAAGATTGCAAATCTGAGGGAGAGAAAGGTCTTAACAGGTAAACTGTGATTAACCAAAACAACGGGTGTGGAACCAAGCAAAGGTTGTGATCCACATGGATGTTGGTATTAACTGAACAAGCAGCACTTGACCAACAAAAGGGTATTTGAACCAAAAGAAGGTTGCCAATTGCTGGGAATTCGGTGTGAACAGAAATACTGTGATTAACCGAAAAGAAACGAGTGATTAACCAAGAGAAGGTGATTAAATCGAAGGTGGGCTCAGTATTTTAACAGACAAGCCGTGGTTAAATGAAAAAATGGGTGATTAACCAATAGAAGGTGATTAACCCAAGAGGAAACTCTGTATGTTAACAAATAGACTGTGGTTAACTGAGAAAAAGTGCAAATTGGTGTTCAAACTGACAGGCAGTGGTTAACCAAAAAAAGGAAGAAGAACCAAGAGAAGGTTGCGAACTCCGCAAAAGTTTCGGAGTTTAACAGGAAGATTGTGTTTAATTGAAGAAAGAATGCGACTGCAGGGGAAAAAAAGAATTGTTTTTAACAGTGTGACTGTTATCAACCAAAGGAAGAATGATTACAACTCTCATGGGGAATCAACAAAAGAAGTGACTAGCCACAAGAAAAGGTAATTGAAGCTCTCTTGAAGAGAACAAAAGAAAGGTATTGAAACAAGAGCAAGAGATTGACTTTCTGAAGATTGCCAATGATCGCGAACCAAGGGAATGGTGATGGATCAATAGACTGATTGAAAGAGGTAAGAGTGATCAAGGATTGACTCAACTGGGGAAAAGAGATATGCTGCCACCTGGATATAAAGGTGACTATGCCAGGCACAGGGTCATTCGTCCCCTACCTGAAGTAGTCAGAATGAGAGTAGGAATTCTCCATTCCCATTCCTTCTCTACCACGCAGGGTGTAGTGCCAAAATTGAAACGGACAGCGTAACAACTCCAATTTGTACAGTGCTCCAGTATTGCGCGAAACTCCGACTCCGCGGGGAAAGAGAGAGAACGATAGCTCTAAAGGAATGTAGCTCGATTTTTGTGGTCCTGAGTCACGATCGCTTGGATACTACAGTTTGATTCATTTTTTATCCTATTGAGCTGATTAAGGAAAGGAAATAGATGTCTCCAATTAACCCTGCTTGCATACTTAGTTTGAACAGCGGCCTATTAGGTTACAGATGCTATGTGGATGTGGGGCCCAATCTTCAATTTATTTTGTTAAGAAAATAGTGTCTGGATTATTTGTGAAGTTTTTGGTAATGTGTTTAGATTTGACACTTTTGGGTTGATTTGGTGGAGATACTGGATTTTGGGTTTTTTGATTAGTATGCTCGCTAAGATTTTTCAATCTTATGCCTACGTATTCCCATTTGATGAAACAGGGAAATCAGAGCGATCGTAGTTCCTCCTATTCTATGGGAGGAAAAAGGTGTTTTGGTGTCTTGTTCAAAGCCCAAGACATGAAGCTAAAGGTGGTTTGTATCTTGTTCAAAGCCCAAGATGTGAAGCTGAAGGTTTTTGGCTTGAGAGAGAATTTGTCATCTCTAAAGAGGAGTTATTAATGTTTGTATGCTGTGAGCAAGACCTGACTTTGATGTTAAAAGGTTGATTGACTCAACCGGGGTGTTCTTTATACAAAGCCTAAGAGGAGGCTATTGACCCAACAAGAGGGTGTTTTTATATGTCTTGTATGAAGCCCAAGACGGAGGCTAAAGGGGAAGTGCTAACAAGTGACTGACTCAACAAGAGAGTGCTTTAGTGTCTCGTACGAAGCCCGAGATGGAGGCTAAAAGGGAAGAGACTCAACAAGAGAGTCTATTTGACAGGTGATTGACTCAACAAGAGAGTCTTTTATACTCAACAAGAGAGTGTTTTGCTGTTTCGTACGAAGCCCGAGATAGAGGCTGAAAGGAGATTGACTCAACAAGAGAGTCTTTTTTACTCAACAAAAGAGTGGTTTATATGTGCCTTGTATGAAGACCAAGACGGAAGCTAAAGGTGTTTGACTCAACAAGGGAGTCTTTTATACTCAACAAGAGAGTGTTTTCTATCTCGTACGAAGCCCGAGATGGAGGCTAAAAGTGTTTGACTCAACAAGAGAGTCTTTTATACTCAACAAGAGAGTGTTCTCTATCTCGTACAAAGCCCGAGATGGAGGCTAAAAGTGTTTGACTCAACAAGAGAGTCTTTTATACTCAACAAGAGAGTGTTTTCTATCTTGTACGAAGCCCGAGATTGAGGCTAAAAGTGTTTGAATCAACAAGAGAGTCTTTTATACTCAACAAGAGAGTGTTTTCTATCTCGTACAAAGCCCGAGATAGAGGCTAAAAGTATTTGACTCAA
The DNA here is from genome assembly GCA_022829125.1 of Lathyrus tuberosus. Classification (NCBI taxonomy): domain Eukaryota; kingdom Viridiplantae; phylum Streptophyta; class Magnoliopsida; order Fabales; family Fabaceae; genus Lathyrus; species Lathyrus tuberosus. The sequence goes on from JALAZF010000163.1 coordinate 7,095,205, forward strand.
CAAGAGAGTCTTTTATACTCAACAAGAGAGTATTTTAACTGTCTTATACGAAGCCTAATACGGAGGCTAAAAAAGGGGTTTGACTCAACAAGAGAGTCTTTTATACTCAACAAGAGAGTGTGGGGAGAATCATTGTACAAAGCCCAAGAGGAGGCTAAAAGATGGTGACTGTTTTAGTTTAGTGACAGGTTCAGTATGTTGGATAAAAGAGAAAATCAGTTCTTATAAAGATTAATGGTATGTTTGTGCTTTGGGATTGATCAGAGGATCAGGGTTATTTCCTGTTCTTTAAGGAAATGGGAAATCCAAAGGGTATTGAGACTGTCCAAGTCTACTAGTATTTTGAGAAATTGATTCTCAGATAAGTGAATGATCTTTGTATGATGCCCAAGAGAAGGTTGGTATGTTAAGGGATGAAGGTCAACCCATTAACTAGTCTGACACTTGACTCAGAAAGACAGCTCTAGCAAATTGATGACTAGGTTTTGTTCCTATACCTATAGAGTCTCTGGGTCCTTGTACTAAGCCCAAGAGAAGGCGTGAGAGCTTTTAAGAAGCCGAAGGGTCCTTGTACAATGCCCAAGAGGAGGCAGGGATGCCTTTAAGAAGCCCGTGGGTCCCCAAACCAAGAGAAGTTCAAGAAATGCAATTCACCGAGAAGAGATCATTTCATGAAATTTCGAGGTTTGAAGAAACTCAAGAGATGCCATTCACCGAGAAAAGATCATCTCTGGGGATTAGAGTTTCTTTGACAATTTCTAAGGGTGACAGTATGAGAAAGGGTTCACTGAGAATGCTTCCTTTCACGTCTCCATATTGTTTCACCCCAAGAGGAGGGAAGACTGTGTCTGGTAATCCTATGGGGATTTAGTTTTGACTGTATTTAAGAGCGACCAACCAGGGCTTTACCTAGTGCTAGACGTAGTTGTCGGGGAAAACTCTAAATAACTATACTAGTATTACAGAGTTGATATTTGAAAAGTATATAAAAGGATGTGAAAGAAGACTTACAGTGAGCAGCCCCACAATACAGTTATATATATATGAAAGCGGATAAAGAAAGTGGGTAAACACTTACTCGGTTGTAGAGCTTCCATGTTGTTTTGTTAGTTGTTCAACAAAGAAAGCTTTGATAACAATATTATATTCTAAATCAAAGGAGAAAGTGCTTTGAAAAGTTTGTTGGGGCTTATAGCTCAAGGAGAGGCCCAAGGTTTTATCAGTGATTGCACTGTTGTTTTGAATTTGTACAGGGACTTATACAAGTGACTGAGGCCCAAAAAGGTTTTTTGTACAAAGGGATGGGTCTTACACTCTCTCAAGAGGCCCAAAGGTGATTTAAAGAAAAGGAATGAGGCTTATAACACGAGGGTAGGTCCAAAGGGTTTTGTTTGAAAAATGACGATCACGCCGAGATTTCTTTAACGTACTGGGTCTTATACAATGCATTGAGGCCCAAAAAGGTTTTATCTACAAGGGATGGGTCTTACACTCTATTAGAGGCCCAAAGGCTTATTTTTGTACAAGCGGTGGGGCTTATAGCTCAAGGAGAGGCCCAAAGGTTTTTTGTTAAAAAGGCGACGATTGCGCCGAACTTTTTGATGATGTCGGGACTTACACAATACACTGAGGCCCAAATCATTTTGGTTTTCAAAAAGGGTTGGGTCTTAAACTCTACTAGAGGCACAAAGGTGTTTGAAAAAGATTTGTGAGGGTGAAAATCAAAGAAATCCTAAATTTGTTTTCCTTTAAAAGTAAATATTTAAAGAAAATCAATAAAATGATAAAAAATACCAAATAAGTTTGAATAAACCACTTGTGATTTTTGTTTAAGGTTTGAAAAATGAGGTTTTAATCACAAGATGAATTAAAACTCATTTGGTTTTGATTTTCAAGATAAATATTCACTTTTAAATGTTTAAAAATAATTAAAAATGAATTTATTCACAAAAATACTAATTATATTAACTAAATAATATAAATTTGATTTTTTTTTGTGGAATAAAATATTTTAACATTTTTGTGATTTTTTGCAAAAAGAACCAATAAAAAATAATTAAAATTGAGGGGGTTATTAATTTTCCAAATCATTAAAAATAATATGAAAAATAGTAAAATTAGAAAAAAAAATATGAAAAAAGTGGTAGAAAAGAGGATCTGGGGCGAGGGGGATTCGAACCCCAGACCTCTTGTGTACAGGGCGCGCGCCTTACCACTGGGGTGGTGATACATCTGTTTATTGAAACACAACCACAAATATACAAGGCTTGCCTTGTTTTTGGCCTAGCCCAAGGCAAGGCAAGGCAAGATTTTCGTTAAAAACGTGAAGGCCATAACTTTCTCATTTCTCCATGGATTGGGACAAAATTTAGGTCTATCCTACCTAGAATTTCACAAGGAATCCAATGGTGGTGGAGTTTTTTTTTTCCAGATCATGCTCCTATTGAAAAACCTGATATTGGTTTTGAAATAGGCCATGATTTGCATTTTCTGTGCTATCTCTTGGTACAGGTATGAATTACATGATAAATTGATGCAAACACAACACATATAACATGTATAAGAGATGCATGATCAATGGACATCAAAGGAAAGCATGATTCAAAGAATTCAAGTTGTGATGCTTACCTCTTTTTGGAGCTTTTGTGCAATCTGCTAAGTACCTTGTTCCAGAAATGATTTGATGCTTTGGACACCCTCAAATGATCTCTTAAAAGCTTTTAGGATGGTTGGAATCAGCTGAAAACCTGAGGAACAAGTTTGAGCTCTTTCTTGCAAAAGGGGCAAAAGTGACCAAAATAGCAACTCTCTCAAATGATGATCCAGATGTGTGGAACCATTTGGGACAGTTCAAGGATGATATTTGCAGTGTGTTTGAGGTTTTATCTAGTTTGGAAAGTGACTGAATCAAGACATGGCTTGAAAAATGCACAAAAGTCCAATTTTGAGGTTTTGAGAGGTGACTTTGTGATCTTGGTGTTACAGGTCACTTGTGAGTGTTTGGATCACCTCTATATGATGTTTATGAGGTGTGTGTGTGTGTGTGTGATTGATTTGATTAGAATTGCTCTCAAACTCAAAACCCGATAGTGACTTGCTTTGGAAGGCAAATTTGGAAGTGAGAAGGTGATTTTGAGGAAAGCATTTGTTTGATGGTTTTGGTGTACTCAAACTGAGCACAAATGAGCTCTATTTATAGTGGAGCAAGTTTGTTTTGCAAGCAATAGTGAATGGAAACTGCTGCAGAGGTTTGGCCAATGTTGATCAATGAGAATCCAAGTCTCCTCTAGCCATTGACTAGAGGTTAGGGCACATGCTGCTGGTTCCCTTGGTCTTGGATATGTCTTGACTGAATTCAGTTGGAAATGGCTCAGTCCATGCCACCTTGGTGCATCCATTGAATGCTCCAAAACAAAAATGGAGTCTTGTCCCCTCTTTAGGGATTTCTAGGTTTGGCATGCTATTTTTAGTTCCAAGGACTTGGGAGGCTTATGGATTAGTGTTTGTCCCTCCTTGGTCTCCCCCTGAGGTGTTCAGATGGATAAGTGTGTTTGTCATTTGCACAAATTTGGCAAATCGAGCAAAATGCACAAATCTTCCTTGCTTTGACAGTTTTCAGCAAGACATATTGCCATTGTCATATCTCATGGCTCAAGTGGAATTTGATAGAGTTCTTGGCCATTTTGGAAAGCCCTTATATGATACAACAACTGTTTGATCATAGTTGGTTTTGATACTTTTTGGATCCAAGTGAAAAATCCCCCTACATTTGGAAAAAAATGAAGGCAGATTCTAACTTAGTGAAAATTTCAATAAGTGTTGGAAAAAAGTGACAATTTCACTTTTTGTGATTTTGATCATTCCATAACTTAAAATCCACGAGGAATTGGAATGAGTTATGTTTGAAGCTTTTGTAGAGGGCCATGAGAGCTACAAATCCAGCTTTGAATGGGGAAATATGGCTTTGTGGTTTATGAGATATTATCCTCCAAAGTTGGTACCCTAGCCACTTTGTTCCATAACTTAGAAAAATTTCAAAGTTTTTATGGTTACCCCTTTTACAAGTTATCCCACTTTTCTTGATTTTTCTTGATGAATGATGATTCCAATCACACATTAACATCATTTTAGGGTCAAAGAACCATAATTGTGAAAAATCTCAAAAAGTCAAAGTTGACTTTTGTGCACAATTGACTTTTTGTCAGATGAACTCCAAACTGCGCGATCCTCTATGAAATCAAGTCTTTGACCTAAATCAAACTTGATGGATTGATTTCATAGGTTTTATAGGGTGTATTGAATCATGTCCCAAGGTATGGGAGCATGCCTGGGTCAAAAGTTGAAGGCACAATTGACTTTTTCCGCGAAACCCTAACTGTGGTTCTGATGAACTTGAAACTTGGGAATCAAGCTTCTTGGATCAATCCATTGTTGCAAATGGATCAATGTGGTGCATGAGAGACCCTCAAATCCTCTCTTGAGGTCTTGGCTCATGTTTTGTTCCAAAAGTCAACTTAGGGGTGAATTTGGTCAAGAAACCCTTATTCCTGATTTTTTATGAATGCATCCCCTGTGGAAAAATTGACTTGATGATTGGGTTCATGATGTCCCTTGGAGCATATTAGGTTATGCTTTGAATCATTGGCTCATGCCCAGAGGAAAATTTCCATCTGGAGGCCCTGGTCAACCAAAACCCTAATTTGGTGACACTAGCGATCTTGAGGCTTGATCCACCTAGAATGCTGCAACATTGTGCTTGATTCTTGTTGTGGGAGTCATCTTGATCCATTGTGGATGTTTGAGAAGTTAGACAAGTTGAAGATCATGTCATTCCTTGATTGATCCTTTGTCTAAGAGCTCTGAGAGGGCTTGAAACCCTAAATTTGATTGTAGTGGATGCTCACCCATCTTTGGGGAGACTAATGAGGTATAATGGCCCATTCATATTGTGATGATGATTTGCACAATGATGGGAATCTTAGTGGTCAAATTTTGGGGTATGACAGATGCCCCTATTTAACCTTCTTGGACCTGAAGGTGTGAATGGTGAAGGTATTTGGGCATTCGAGGTGCAAGAGGATTAAATATCGGAATACCCGAAATTTTGATGGTGGTTATGAATGGTAGCTTACACATTCATCCTCTTTTGCTAAGCAATGATGCTTAGAAAAGGTAAAACTTCCCCTCGATCCTGGTTTCCTACCAAGAAACTGGTCTTAGTTTCTGAAATAAACTTCCCCTCGATCCTGGTTTCCTACCAAGGAACTGGTCTAAGTTTCTGTAATAAACTTCCCCTCGATCCTGGTTTCCTACCAAGGAACTGGTCTTAGTTTCTGAAATAAACTTCCCCTCGATCCTGGTTTCCTACCAAGGAACTGGTCTAAGTTTCTGAAATAAACTTCCCCTCGATCCTGGTTTCCTACCAAGGAACTGGTCTAAGTTTCTGAAATAAACTTCCCCCTGATCCTGGTTTCCTACCAAGGAACTGGTCTCAGTTTCTGAAATAAACTTCCCCTCGATCCTGGTTTCCTACCAAGGAACTGGTCTCAGTTTCTTTTGTCAATAAACTTTATTGACAAGGGACGCTATTCGTAGCGGTTTTCCTCAAACTTCTCACTGAATTTTCCTGGGGAGATGCCATTTAATGGAAAAAGTTTTGACTGTAGAGGTGCACAAACTTCTCTGTTGGAGACGCCATTTGTTGATTCTACTGGGGAAAACGAGTCTCTTGGGAGACTGTTTTCGCTTGGGGATATTACATCATACTTTTCTCGGGATTTTCTTGGAGAGATGCCATATGATGTGACCCAATTTTGAGGTGCTGATGACCTTTTCGTCAGCGGATTTTTCGGAGAAAAACTGCTGTATTGTCGAATCTTTGTTTGAGAGGCTTTCTCTGGGGATTTTCCTTAATCCGGGAAAGCGAAAATATCATCTTCAATGGCGAAGAGTGACATTTGTCGAGGGTTCTCTGGTTTCTCAGAGGTTCAAGTTATCAAAGTGGTCAAAGTCCAATTCCAATCCAGAAATAAACTAGAGAGAGATAGTTCAGACGCAACATTTCCCGATGAGGAAAGAACTGACAACTCGATTGAGAGGACCGTTATCACTAGGGGATAAGACCGACTATAGTGATGGTGATGAAATATGAATATGAATGCAAATTAACAATGCATGATGTATGTATGTTTATGCTGACAAAACTGACGCGACATATAGACTAGTGGATGAACACAACTGGATACTCGGCCACAGTGGGAGATGAGAAGTACCACTGGTTCACGATAGCAATTCTGCCTTGCTTAGGAGAAATAGTTCATGCGGGGAACAACCAGTTGTCGGGCTTAGGAGGTAAGAGCTCTGCCGGGGATGCCAGATGGAGTATTCGCATCTGACATAGCTGATCCTTCATTCAGGCGCACTGGTTTAGAAGGAGTACTTTGATTCCGCACTTTGAGGTTCAAACACCTTTGGAGAAGCGATTGATGTTCTTTCGATGTTCAACAGTCAAAAGAAATTTCCATCTTTATTTTAAAAGCAGAAAAATTTTGACAAGTAAAATTCATTTTTGTTTTATTTCAAGAATCGTTGATCATGTTAAAACGTCGTTCTGTAAAGCTAAAACAAATAAGAATTGCAAGCAAAAGCACAAGGGCTCAAATTTTATTGATAGGATGGAAATCAGCCAAGCGCGTGATTCCATAGAGTATTTACAAAGTTTAAAAAGGTAATTTAAGGGAACAGGGCTACATTGAAACATAACGACCGCTATTCTTCTATCTAATTTGAATTTTGGGCATCCTGAACTTCTGTCGAAGATGACCTTGACTGGAGTTTCTGATGAACGGCATGACTGATGCTGAGGGATTTGCCCCTGTCAGACGTAGTTACTTGCCATGAATCCCTAACTTTTTCCTGGATTATACTATGAGATTTCCAATCCACCGGGATGATTTTTGATCATGTCTCTAATTTTTGCCTGGACCGCCCTTTCGGGTTTTCAATCCACCGAGACGTTTTTTTTTTAGTTTAGGAGAAGTATTTATTAACTACATCAACATTTGTGGGGTAGGTAAATTCCTCTCCGTCCATGGTTGTAAGTCTCAAGGCGCCACCTGAGAAAGCTTTCTTGACCACATAGGGGCCGTCATAATTCGGAGTTCACTTGCCCCGAGAATCAGTGAGAAATGATTGTATCTTTTTGAGCACAAGGTCTCCTTTCCTGAAGATGCGAGGTCGAACCTTTTTGTCGAACGCCTTCTTCATTCTTTGCTGATACAACTGACCGTGGCATAGTGTCGTTATTCTCTTTTCTTCGATCAGATTTAGTTCGTCGTGTCGAATTTAACACCATTAAGCTTCTGTTAACTTAGCTTCCATCAATACCCAGATTGATGGGATCTCTACTTCGATGGGGAGCACTGCTTCTATGCCATACACTAGAGAGAAAGGGGTTGCCCCTGTTGAAGTGCGGACAGATGTGCGATAATCTTGAAGAGCAAAGGGTAGCATCTCGTGCCATCTTTATAGGTTACAACCATCTTTTGAACGATCTTCTTGATGTTATTGTTAGCCGTTTCTACCGCTCCGTTCATCTTGGGTCGGTTGGGAGATGAGTTATGGTGTTCAATCTTGAACTCAGCGCACAACTCTTTCATCATCTTATTGTTCAAGTTGGATCCATTATCAGTAATGATCTGGCTTGGAACACCATAATGGCATATGAGATTTTTTTTTATAAATTGGACCACCACTTGCCGGGTTACATTGGCGTACGATGTCGCTTCGACCCACTTGGTGAAGTAGTCAATGGCTACCAGAATGAACCGATGTCCGTTTGAAGCCTTGGGCTCAATCATGCCAATCATGTCGATTCCCCATATGGAAAAAGGCCATAGGGAAGAAAGAACTTTGAGATGTGTTGGCGGTACATGAATTTTGTCTGAGTATATCTGACACTTGTGACACTTCCTCATGTATTTGTAGCAATCGGATTCCATGGTAAACCAGTAGTACCCTGCTCTCAGAATTTTTCTCGCCATTGTGTGTCCGTTGGCATAAGTGCCAAAGGATCCTTTGTAAATCTCTTTCATTAACATGTTTGCTTCTGGTATGTCTACGCATCGGAGCAAGACCATGTCAAAGTTTCTCTTATAGAGAGTATCACCACTCAGAAAGAAACTACCTGCTAGCCTTCTGAGGGTTTTTCTGTCTTTCCTTAGTGCCCCAGGTGGGTACTCTTGTTTCTGAAGAAAGCGTTTGATATCATGATACCAAGGTTTGTCGTCTATGACTGCTTCAATCGTGAAGATGTAAGCGGGCCGTTCAAGGCGTATTATGTCAATCTTATGTATGCCGTTCCATTGACCTACACTAATCATGGAAAAGAGAGTGGCTAATGCATCAGCCATGTGATTCTCTTCACGTGGGATATGATGAAACTCGATTCTGTTGAAGAAGGGTAACAACCTTCTCGCGTAATCTTTGAAAGGAATCAATCCGGATTAGTATGTGTTCCAATCTCCTTTGATCTGATTGATAACTAGGGCTGAGTCGCCATATACATCCAAGTTTTTGATCCTTAAGTCGATCGCTTCTTCGAGACCCATGATACAAGCTTCGTATTCGACCTCATTGTTTGTGCACTTGAATATCAGTCGGGCAGTGAAAGGAATATGGGTACCCTGAGGCGTTATGATGATTGCCCCAATTCCATTTCCGTAATGATTAACAGCTCCGTCAAAGATATGTCCCCACTGGGAACCTGGTTCTGGCCCTTCACTGGGTAGTGGTTCATCGCAGTGTTTCATTTTCAAGTACATGAAATCTTTGTCTGGGAAGTCAAACCCGACTGATTCCTGATCGTCAATCGGTTGATGAGCCAAATGATTAGCTAAAATACTCCCTTTAACGGCTTTTTGAGCATGGTACTCGATGTCGTATTCTAATAACAACATCTGCCAACGGACAATTCTTCCCGTAAGAGCAGGTTTTTCAAAGACGTACTGGATTGGATCTATTTCAGAGATTAACCAAGTAGTGTGACGAATCATATACTGGTGAAGACGTTTGGCTGCCCAAGCCAGAGCACAACAAGTTTTCTCAAGCATGGTGTACCGAGTCTCGCAGTCGGTAAATTTCTTGCTCAGATAGTAGATGGCAGACTCTTTCCTTTTTGTTTCGTCTTGTTGACCAAGCACGCAACCCATTGAGTCTTCAAGACTGTTAAGTAAATGATTAGTGGCCTTCCTTCCATTGGAGGTGATAGAATCGGTGGGTTCAACAGGTATTCTTAATACTGTCGAAGGCGGTTTGGCAGTCTTCTGTCCAAATGTAGTCCTGGTTCTTTTTGAGTAATTTGAAAATCGGCGTGTATGTCGCGGTCATGAGGAATATAAATCTGGAAATGTAATTCAAAAGTCCCAGGAATCCTCTGACTTGTTTTTCTGTTTTTGGAGAAGGCATTTCTTGAATGGCCTTGACTTTGTCAGGATCAACCTCAATTCCTTTCTGGATGACGATGAACCCTAAGAGTTTCCCTGAACGGACACCGAAGGTGCATTTGTTGGGATTCAAGTGGAGTTTGTACTTTCTCAGCCACTCGAATAGTTTTGAAAGGTGGGTCATATACTCCTCTTCTGTCTTAGATTTTTCAATCATATCATCGACATATACCTCGATTTCTTTGTGTATCATGTCATGAAACAGAGTAGTCATGGCCCTTTGATAGGTTGCCCCGGCGTTCTTCAAACCGAACGACATTACCTTGTAACAAAAGGTACCCCATGGGGTGATGAACGAAGTTTTCTCCATGTCCTTCGGCGCCATTTTGATTTGATTATAGCCCGAGAATCCATCCATGAAGGAGAAAACTTTGAATTTCGCTATACTGTCTACCAGCATGTCAATGTGTGGCAAAGGAAAGTCGTCCTTTGGACTGGCCTTGTTTAGATCTTTGTAATCGACACACATTCTGACCTTTTCGTCCTTTTTCGGAACATGTACTATGTTGGCTAACCATTGAGGATATTCTGATGTGGCGAGGAAATCCGTGTCAATTTGTTTCTGTACTTCCTATTTGATTTTGATGGCCATGTCCGGGTGAGTCCTTCTCAACCTTTGTTTTACTGGAAAACATTCCGATTTTAATGGTAGATGATGTTCCACGATGCTGGTATCCAACCCTGGCATATCCTGATAGGACCAAGCGAATACATCAGGAAATTCTTTGAGAAGCATTGTCAAACTCTCTTTGGCAGTTGGACTGAGCAGTGCCCCAATCCTGACTTGTTTTCTTTCCTCTTTTGAACCCAAGTTGATTATTTCCAACGGCTCTTTGTGAGGTTCAATGGACCTTTCCTCTTGTTTGAGTAGTCGGAAGATCTCTTCTGGAATTTCAGCGTCAACTTCTTCTTCAGCTCCAAATACTGGGAATTCAAAGTCGGGAGAAGGCATTTGATCGTATGTTTCAATGGGGTTTAAAACAAGCAATCTGCATGATGTGATGATTTGTGTTTAGAAGAGATAGAGAGAAATGCAAGAGTGTATGCAGTGTTTTTCTTTGGAAAACTGCTTGTTTTTATTATTGAGTTGTTTTTTAGGATTACCATTTTCTGGAAAAGCAAAAAGAGAAAACAACAATTAATGCGGAAATTACAGAACGACGTTTATTTTATTTATGAACAAGTCGATTCTTGAAACTACAGCCCTATAAAACAAAACTCTGTCGCTTTGGACGAAGCAAAGAGGGATATTTACAAAAAGTGAGCCCTATCAAAACATCCATTTCACCTGGGCAAGGTGAAAGGTTAAAGACGGTAATTACTTTAACTTATGCACAATCTTTCGAACATCGACAGCAACCAATTGGCGACCAACTCCTCGGTGAATCATAAAGTCTGGTACCTTCCTTGATTTGTCTTCAGAAATAACGCTGATTTCTGGTGGAGCAGGATCATTGGAATCTGTCTCCCAGGTAGAGTTGTCGTAAGAGGATTCCTCAGTTGTATTTTGCATAGTATTTGTGCTCTCATGTGGATCTCCCCATCCAGTTGGCTGGATGTCTTCGAGCCTGATACGAGAGCTCTCAGGAGCGGTGTACTCGACCATATAGTCGTATTTTCCACTTGGTTGTCCTAAGGTGTCCCACACTTCTTTGGAACTAGAGGAGTCATCTCTTTCGATGACGTTGACCTCGAGAAAAGCATAGTTGATGAATTCTAGTCCGACAAGCTTTGCCAATTCATCGTCGTACTGGATATTTTCTAAATGCCCTGAGTAATGATCCCATGACATGGTGGGGACGCAGGTATTCTGTTCAATGATGCTCAGCCGATTTTCATTGTTCGGCTGATTTTCTTGCCCCAAGTCTCCTGGTTACGGCTTCCAGAGAGGTAGGCCATCCATCAGGCCATAATAGCCGTGGTTAAAGTTATCTTTCATCAGAGTGACTTCCTCTAATGAATTAGGTGGAGAACGACATCCTTCAGGATCACAATCTCTGTATATTGTTCTGACATCTGACCTGGGTATAAATATCGGACTCTGCGCGAGATAGAAAAATGGCATAGGCACCTCTTCTTGAGAGATATAGCCGTCCTCATTAAGATAGGACTTCCACTCTTCCTCTGTATCGGAGGGATCTCCCTCGTTGATGGTATGGACTGCTTGAGGCACTGGGTGAAGGAAACCTCCACTATGGAAGAAGTCTTGAATGGGATGAAGACTTTCATCGTTAGCAGCTGTCGGGGTGCAGGTTGTGGAAAAACCAAGACCTTTCTTTGTTTTATTATCAGTAGGAATGACAAGCTGTCCCCATCCTTTTGCATTGTTACTTTTGATCACTTTGAAAGCATCTCTGTATGAGGAAATAGAGGTTCCTTTCTCTGATTGATTCTCATTGCTCACCGAAAGTGCTTGTAACTGAGTTCCAACAACCTCTTAGATCAAGGCTTGTTCTCCACAGACCGTGACAAATTGATCGTTCTTGACGAACTTCAGTTTCTGGTGCAGTGTCGAAGTGACTGCCCCAGCCTAGTGTATCGAAGGTCTTCCTAATAAGCAACTGTATGTTGCCTGGATGTCCATGACCTGGAAAGCGATTAGGAAAGTGTGATGACTGATAGTTGTGGGAAGGTCGACTTCACCGATAACTGCTTTCTGAGATCCGTCAAAGGCTTTGACGATAACCTCGCTGCCCCTCATCGGGGGTCCATTGAATGATAGCCGCATTAAAGTGGACTTCGGCATAATGTTGATGGCCGATCCGGTATCTACCAGTATGCTGGCTAAAGCATCGTCCTGGCAGTTGACAGTGATATTGAGCGCCATGTTGTGACCTTTGCCCTCCTCTGGCAAATCCTCATCACTGAATCCTAAGTTGTTGCAGGAAGTGATGTTAGAGATGATGCTATCGAACTGTCGTATTGACACATCCTGTTCCACAAAGGCCTACTCTAAGACTTTCTGTAGAGCCTCTATGTGGGCTTCGGAACTGAGTAAAAGTGATAGCACAGATATATTCGAAGGAGTTTGTAGCAGTTTATCAACAATGTTGTATTCACTCCTTTGGATGAGCTTCAGCATCTCATCATTGTTTTTCAAAAGGTCAGGATTACTGGATTGACTGACTGGTGGATTGGGAGCTTCTGTCTGAAGTTCCTTTTCTTTGTTAGGTTCTCCAACTCCTCGGTTGAAGATTCGACCGCTCCGTGTTACTCGACTGATGTCTGCAATATTCAAGACGGAGGGTAATGGAACTTCCTTTCCATTCTCAATTATTGTTACACCGTATTTGTAAGGGATCGTCTTGGCTGATTCATACAGTAATGGTCCTGGCAGATAGATAACTATAGGAGCCTTCTGATTTTTCTGACTGTCGTAGGTAACTTCAATCAGTTCCTGGTTAGGAACCTTTGATTCGTCTAGTAGAGGGATGATGGTACAAACATCCTTGTTCTGTTGATGATCAGAGATTATGACAACGTCTCTGATTTGATCAGCGAAGTAGTCCGGCGTCCAGTTGATTGGCTCAGAACTCGGACATGGGTGAATCTTTTTACGATCCAACTGACCTTGAAGAGCTTCCCGTACAAGATAGCATCCTTGGTTATTCTCCGAGCAGACTCTACAGCGTTCATAGTTGTGTGGTGGCACTTGGCCACGTCCGCTTTGAATGCAGTGCAACCTCACTAGGTTGGTTTCCATAGATCGGACATCCTGACTTTGACGCCGAGTAGGGTTCCCATTAAGCACACTGATTTGTTGCGTGTCTTCATCCATATAGATCGGAAGCCACCAGTGGTTTAATAAGTGTTGTAAAGTTCTTTGAATGAGAGCGCACCCTTGGTTATTCTCACAACATCCTTTACAGTTCAGATAATCGTGGGAAGTGAGAAAACCGAGTTGGACTTGCTTGGCATGTAACTCCACCAAGCTGGTATTCATCAAATGAATATCGAAGATTTGGATCATATTAATCTGATAAGGATTTCTATCATGGTAGTCCTGGATCCACCCAAGATCCATCTGACGCTAGAGGGCCTCTTGTATGAAAGAGCATCCCTGTTTGTTTACCGAGCAAGTCATACAGGAATTGAAATCGTGCTGCGGCAGATTATGATACTGGCTTTACCTTGAGTGTATCGCCACCAAGTTGACATTCATTGCACGGATGTCATGGTTCTGAATGATGTTGGAATTCGTATAGGTCATGTTGACTCCACGAACTCGATGCTCTTGGATCCACCCGAGATCCAATTGTTCCTGTAGAGCTGATTGCACCACAGAATGTCCTTGATTGTTCTTAGAGCAGATATCACACTAGTGCTAATTATGAGGTGGTACATGGCCATATCCACTCTGTCTATAATGCATCATGTCCAAGTTGACCCTCAATAAGAGTACATAATGAATTTGATAGATGTTGTTAGACTCTCCCTCTATCAAATTCACTGTAGCTTTCTCATGTTGAGGCAGCGGGTTCGTGAGAACATTAGGATTCGTATCCTTGAAGGATAAGATCCCACTCCTGACAAGCTTTTGCACATCGAATTTGAAACTGAGACAGTTTTCTATGTTATGCCCTGGTCCTTCTTGATGGTAAGGACAAGTCATATCCGTTTTGAACTAGAAAGGCAGATTTTCCGGTACTGTAAGAAGAGACTTGGTTTGGACATGCCCCTTGACCAGTAGTAGTGGAAACAGTTCTGCGTACAACATGGGCATAGGATCAAACCCTGGTGGTCGCGTTGTACGATTGTTGTTGTACGGAGGGCGAGCCTGCTGAAGAGGCTGTTGTGTCCTTTGCTGATATTGTTGTTGATTAAGTTGACTCTAAGCAACCTGAGGTTGATACGTAGGAACAGGCGCGGGATTGATAGCAGGATTTATAGCTGCTACTGGTTTGTAACGTCGCCTTTGCTTTCCGAGAGAGATATTCCCAATATCCCGCTCTTTTTTCTTAGGGAGAGCACTACCGCATCATTTTGTACTACTTGTTGGTCTAGCGTATTTAACTAAACATCCTTCTCGGATTGCTTCCTCAAGACGAACTCCCATGCCCACCATCTCGGTGAAGTCACTGGACGCACTGGCAACCATTCAATCGTAGTAAAATGAGCTTAAGGTTTTCAAGAAGATCTTTGTCATCTCTTTTTCCTCCAGAGGTGGAGAAATCTGAGCGGCGATTTCTCGCCATCTCTGAGCGTATTCTTTAAAGGTTTCCTTGTCCTTTTGTGACATCGATCTGAGCTGATCTCTATCTGGTGCAATGTCCAGATTGTATTTATATTGTTGAACGAAGGCAGCGCCAAGATCTCTGAATGTGCCGATTGTAGCGCGGTTTAAACCCATGTACCATTTTAATGCGGCACCGGTTAAACTATCCTGAAAGTAGTGAATTAGTAGCTCCTGGTTCTTTGTCTGAGCTGACATTCACCGAGCGTACATCACCAAATGGCTCTGAGGGCAAGAGTTACCCTTGTACTTTTCAAAGTCGGGTACCTGGAACTTGTGCGAAACTTTCACATTGGGGACCAAACAAAGGTCCATGGCATCCTTTCCAAATAAATCTTGACCGCGAAGGGCTTGCAGTTCTTTATGCATTTCTAGGAAATGTTCCTGAAACTCATTCATTCTGTCGAACATACTTTTGTTTCCACCAGAAGGTATCTGTGGAATCTGTCCTTCCGGGACAGTGTGTACCACGGGCGGTGGTATAGTCATTATGGTCGAGACTCTCGGTGTCTCCCGAAGTTTGTAAACTTTAGGAGTTACTGTCATGTCCCTGGCATCTTCGCTTTTCCGAAGTTTGTAACCTTCAGGCCCAGTGGCTCCTGCTGCGGTTCCTTGATCCTCAGTGATCGGCGAAACATATCCTTCCGGGATATAGTTAAGTGGCATGCCCTAGGGATGATCTTTCGGCATTTTATACCTAGGATCATACTTTTCCATTATGGACGTTGATGTGATCTCTGAGATCACAATCCTTTGTTGCTGCATCTGAGCTTCTGCTAGAGCTTGCATGTCGCTATGAAGCTTTCTCAGATCCTCTTTCAGAGTGTCGATCTCTTCCCTCAACTCTCTGTTTTCCTCCTCGAGATCATCCATCCTTTTCTGACGATTGGCCCGAGTATTGTACGAATGAGACAGTTTGACTCTAGAATCGAGATGCAAACGTGAGATTCGTAGGTAAGAAGAATGCGTTTACGCGAGAATGATGAATGATATGCAATGATTATATTAATTGTATGTTTTTGTTTATTCAAAGTAAACTTCGACAATTGGATTGCAAATATCAAACAGTGGGGAAACCCCGTTTTATTGAATTTAAAGGATTGCGGAAATGGAAATATAGTAATTTATATAGTGCTGAAAAAGGAATCTAAACTAATGGATCTTGAGTCCTCTCCGAGGAGAGCTCAGGTGCTGGTTCTGGTACTTTCCTTTTCTTTGACCGGGGCTCTTGGGCCGTTGTCGGGCTGTCATTCCTTTGCCAAGTGAAAGGAGCGAGCAAATTCCTTTGGTCATCCTGATTTTCTACAGCATGTTGCTCTAAAATCTCAATCAGAGCATCTTTTTCTCTTAATAGCTGCTGTATTTTATTACACTCCTCATTGAGAATACGATACTTGTTCCTCCAATACCTCTTCTCCTGCTGAACTTTGCTGAGAGTAACATGAAGCTTTTCCATCTCAGACATAAAATAAAGTGCAGAGTCCCTTAATGGAAGAACTTCCTGATGAAGGTAAGGCATCCTCAGCTTGAGAGCTCTAGTTTGTACCCAGTGGATATAAGGCTCCCCCGAGACATAGTCCGATTTCCCTAGAGACTCTCGTCCTTTCCTGTGAATGTGTTTCCAAGCATGCACTATTTCTGTCTTTAGTGCCCTGTCATTTTCTCCTTCCTTGAAGAAAAGGCCTTCCAGATGAGCATTACCCTGGACATGCCTCATTGGGTATCCAAATTGATGACGAACTAACACCGGATGATAGTTGATTCCCCCCTTAGTTCCTATAAGGGGTACATTTCGGAAATTTCCACAACGGTCAATGATTCGGATCCCGTCGTAGATTCGATTATACCAATCAATGTCAGAGTTGGTAAGAGACATGATTCTCCGCGACCAACGTAAAATATTCTTTTGATCCCAAAATGCATCAGACTTGGGCAAATGGGAAATGAACCATTTGTACAGCAGGGGTACACAACACGTGATCATTCCTCCGCTGTATAAATTCCTTAAGTGTACTAAATGATATGCATCCGCGAGTAAGGTCGGTACAGGGTTTTCGATCAGGAAAATCTTAATGGCGTTGACATCTATGAAGTTATCAATGCTGGGAAACAAAAATAACCCGCAGGTGAGCAAAACAAATATGCTCTTGAAAGCGGCCACGTTCCCTATACTGACAAAGTACAGGGCTTTCTTTATCAAGAACTGGGCTGGCAAACCTTGGATGCCACCCTTAGTGGTCATGTGAGTCCTGACTTCTGACTCGTCCAAATAAATTGCTCTTGTAATGGTTTGATTCTTTGGAATTTCTTCCAGTCCAGAAAAGGGAGCTTAATCAGTGATATGCAGATCAGTCAGGTGAGAGTGCTCCTCCAGCGTTGGTGCAAGCTGATAATCCGGGAATGTGAAACAGTGATAAGTTAGATTGTAGAACAGGATTAGTGTGGACAGGATTCCTTCGATTACATGGACCCTTAATAGAGACAGTAGTCCCCCATACTTGGCTCTGAAAGCCTCATGGTTGGTGATCATTCTCGCAAAACCTCTCAAATCCTCTAACTTTGGAACCTTGAAGGTGTACTTATGAGTTTTCCTTCTACCGAAATCCATTAGCGCAATCTCTGTATCTGACATTTGCAATCATTGTCTTAGTTTAATTTGAAAAAGAGAGACTAGAAGAGAAGATTTTTTTTTTTGTTTTGATGTTTTTTAAATGAATGTATGAATGCAGCACACAAAAACATAGAAAAAACACGGGGTCAAAAGGTCGGTGTCATGAAGTCAAGGCTCTACCCCCCCAAAGGTTTATACTGGTGATTTTTTGTACCTGTCCGCAAAATCATTGACCCCTCTTGGGATAACAACAGCAAGCGGATCGCCAGCGAGCTGATGTATCTTAGAGTGATCTCAGATGAGGGTAGTATCGCGTGACAACTATTTTCGATAGCTTCCGCACTACAAAATGGTTTAAGTCTACTAAAAACCTCAGCTTCTCAGATAACCCAGTCGACCACACTACTTTCAACAACCGAAGTCGTATAAGCAATGTATCTACAAAGGGAGTCTCCACTGAGTTTGATGGTCGATCGGGGACTCTTAACAGGGATTCACTCCCCGCAAGATTACCCGCATTGCCATCACCTATCTTAGGTGTATACTCAATCTTTCTACATGCGGCATCACACGCATTCCCATTAGCAGAAAAATAAACACAGATATCAATTAGGAAAAGCAGTATATATATTTGTCTTAATAATCCTAGACCTCTAGTCTTATGATCCTATACAGACAATGACTCCCCAGCAGAGTCGCCATTTCTGTGACATATTGTTGAATTTAAAGGTTTCCACCGAAGATTGTAAGAAAGAGAAGAAGGCCCCACGGTGGGCGCCATTTTTTCTGTAGCGCGATTTTTGTGGTCCTGAGTCATGATCGCTTGGGTACTACAGTTCGATTCATTTTTTATCCTATTGAGCTGTTAAGGAAGGGAAATAGATGTCTCCAATTAACCCTGCTTGCATACTGAGTTTGAACAGCGGTCTGTTAGGTTACAGATGCTATGTGGATGTGGGGCCCAATCTTCGATTTATTTTGTTAAGAACACAGTGTCTGGATTATTTGTGAGGTTTTTGGTAATGTGTTTAGATTTGATGCTTTTGGGTTGATTTGGTGGAGATACTGGATTTTGGGTTTTTTTATTAGTATGCTCGCTAAGATTTTTCAATCTTATGCCTACGTATTCCCGTTTGATGAAACAGGGAAATTAGAGCGATCGTAGTTCCCCCTATTCTTTGGGAGGAAAAAGGTGTTTTGGTGTCTTGTTCAAAGCCCAAGACATGAAGCTAAAGGTGGTTTGTATCTTGTTCAAAGCCCAAGATGTGAAGCTGAAGGGTGTTGGCTTGAGAGAGAATTTGTCATCTCTAAAGAGGAGTTGTTGATGTTTGTATGCTGTGAGCAAGGCCTGACTTTGATGCTAAAAGGTTGATTGACTCAACCTGGGTTTTCTTTATACAAAGCCTAAGAGGAGGCTATTGACCCAACAAGAGGGTGTTTTTATATGTCTTGTACGAAGCCCAAGACAGAGGCTAAATGGGAAGTGCAAACAAGTGACTGACTCAACAAAAGAGTGCTTTAGTGTCTCGTACGAAGCCCGAGATGGAGGCTAAAAAGGAAGTGACTCAACAAGAGAGTCTGTTTGACAGGTGATTGACTCAACAAGAGAGTCTTTTATACTCAACAAGAGAGTGTTTTGCTGTCTCGTACGAAGCCCGATATAGAGGCTGAAAGGAGATTGACTCAACAAGAGAGTCTTTTATGCTCAACAAAAGAGTGGTTTATATGTTCCTTGTATGAAGCCCAAGACGGAAGCTAAAGGTGTTTGACTCAACAAGGGAGTCTTTTATACTCAACAAGAGAGTGTTTTCTATCTCGTACGAAGCCCGAGATGGAGGCTAAAAGTGTTTGACTCAACAAGAGAGTCTTTTATACTCAACAGGAGAGTGTTCTCAATCTCATACGAAGCCCGAGATGGAGGCTAAAAGTGTTTGACTCAACAAGAGAGTCTTTTATACTCAACAAGAGAGTGTTTTCTATCTCGTACGAAGCCCGAGATGGAGGCTAAAAGTGTTTGACTCAACAAGAGAGTCTTTTATACTCAATAAGAGAGTGTTTTCTATCTTGTACGAAGCCCGAGATGGAGGCTAAAAGTGTTTGACTCTACAAGAGAGTCTTTTATACTCAACAAGAGAGTGTTTTCTATCTCGTACAAAGCCCGAGATGGAGGCTAAAAGTGTTTGACTCAACAAGAGAGTCTTTTATACTCAACAAGAGAGTGATTTTATCTGTCTTATACGAAGCCTAAGACGGAGGCTAAAAAAGGGGTTTGACTCAACAAGAGAGTCTTTTATACTCAACAAGAGAAAGTGGCGAGAATCATTGTACAAAGCCCAAGAGGAGGCTAAAAGATGTTAACTGTTTCAGTTTAGTGACAGGTCCAGTATGTTGGATAAAAGAGAAAATCAGTTCTTATAAAGATTAAAGGTATGTTTGTGCTTTAGGATTGATCAGAGGATCATGGTTATTTCCTGTTCTTTAAGAAAATAGGAAATCCAAAGGGTATTGAGACTGTCCAAGTCTACTGGTGTTTTGAGAAATCGATTCTCAGATAAGTGAATGATCTTTGTATGATGCCCAAGAGAAGGCTGGTATGTTAAGGGATGAAGGTCAACCCATTAACTGGTCCGATACTTGACTCAAAAAGACAGCTCTAGAAAATTGATGACTAGGTTCTGTTCCTATACCTGTAGAGGTCTCTGGGTCCTTGTACTAATCCCAAGAGAAGGTGTGAGAGCTTTTAAGAAGCCGAAGGGTCCTTGTACAACATCCAAGAGGAGGCGGGGATGCTTTTAAGAAGCCCATGGGTCCCCAAACCAAGAGAAGTTCAAGAAATGCAATTCACCGAGAAGAGATCATTTCATGAAAGTTCGAGGTTTGAAGAAACTCAAGAGATGCCATTCACCGAGAAAAGATCATCTCTGGGGAGTAGAGTTTCTTTGACAATTTCTAAGGGTGACAGTATGAGAAAGGGTTCACTGAGAATGCTGCCTTTCACGTCTCCATATTGTTTAACCCCAAGAGGAGGGAAGACTGTGTCTGGTAATCCAATGGGGATCTAGTTTTGACTGTATTTAAGAGCGACCAACCAGGGCTTTACCTAGTGCTTGACGTAGTTGCCGGGGAAAACTCTAAATAACTATACTAGTATTACACAGTTTATATTTGACAAGTATATAAAAGGATGTGACAGAAGACTTACAGTGAGCATCCCCACAATACAGTTATATATATATGAAAGCGGATAAAGAAAGCGGGTAAACACTTACTCGGTTGTAGAGCTTCCATGCTGTTTTGTTAGTTGTTCAACAAAGAAAGCTTTGATAACAATATTATATTCTAAATCAAAGGAGAAAGTGCTTTGAAAAGTTTGTTGGGGCTTATAGCTCAAGGAGAGGCCCAAGGTTTTATCAATGATTGCACTGTTGTTTTGAATTTGTACAGGGACTTATATAAGTGACTGAGGCCCAAAAAGGTTTTCTGTACAAAGGGATGGGTCTTACACTCTCCCAAGAGGCCCAAAGGTGATTTAAAGAAAAGGAATGAGGCTTATAACACGAGGGTAGGCCCAAAGGGTTTTGTTTGAAAAATGACGATCGCGCCGAGATTTCTGTAACGTATTGGGTCTTATACAATGCATTGAGGTCCAAAAAGGTTTTATCTACAAGGGATGAGTCTTACACTCTATTAGTGGCCCAAAGGCTTATTTTTGTACAAGTGGTGGGGCTTACAGCTTAAGGAGAGGCCCAAAGGTTTTTTGTTAAAAAGGCGACGATTGCACCGAACTTTTTGATGGTGTCGGGACTTACACAATACACTGAGGCCCAATTCATTTTGGTTTTCAAAAAGGGTTGGGTCTTACACTCTACTAGAGGCCCAAAGGTGTTTGAAAAAGATTTGTGAGGGTGAAAATCAAAGAAACCCTCAATTTGTTTTCCTTTTAAAGTTAATATTTAAAGAAAATCAATAAAATGATAAAAAAAATACCAAATAAGTTTGAATAAACCACTTGTGATTTATTTTAAGGATTGAAAAATGAGGTTTCAATCTCAAGATGAATTAAAACTCATTTGGTTTTGATTTTCAAGATAAATATTCTCTTTTAAATGTTTAAAAACAATTAAAAATAAATTTATTCACAAAATTACTAATTATATTAAATAAATAATATAAATTTGATTTTTTTGTGGAATAAATTATTTCAACATTTTTGTGATTTTTTGCAAAAAGAACCAATAAAAAATAATTAAAATTGAGGGGGTTATTAATTTTCCAAATCATTAAAAATAATATGAAAATTAGTAAAATATGAAAAAAAATATTAAAAAGTGGTAAAAAAGAGGATCTGGGGCGAGGGGGATTTGAACCCCAGACCTCTTGTGTACAGGGCGCGTGCTTTACCACTGGGGTGGTGATACATCCGTTGATTGAAACACAACCACAAATATACAAGGCTTGCCTTGTTTTTGGCCTGGCCCAAGGCAAGGCAAGGCAAGATTTTGGTTAAAAACGTGAAGGCCATAACTTTCTCATTTCTCCATGGATTGGGACAAAATTTAGGTCTATCCTGCCTAGAATTTCACAAGGAATCCAATGGTGGTGGTGTTTTTTCAGATCATGCTCCTATTGAAAAACCCGATAGTGGTTTTGAAATAGGCCATGATTTGCATTTTCTGTGCTATCTCTTGGTACAGGTATGAATTACATGATAAATTGGTGCAAACACAACACATATTACATGTATAAGAGATGCATGATCAGTGGACATCAAAGGAAAACATGATTCAAAGAATTCAAGTTGTGATGCTTACCTCTTTTTGGAGCTTTTGTGCAATCTGCCAAGTACCTTGTTCCAGAAATGATTTGATGCTTTGGACACCCTCAAATGATCTCTTAGAAGCTTTTAGGATGGTTGGAATCCGCTGGAAACCTCAGGAACACGTTTGAGCTCTTTCTTGCAAAAGGGGCAAAAGTGACCAAAATAGCAACTCTCTCAAATGATGTTCCAGATGTGTGGAACGATTTTGGACAGTTCAAGGATGATATTTGGAGTGTGTTTTAGGTTTTATCTGGTTTTGAAAGTGACTGAATCAAGACATGGCTTGAAAAATGCACAAAAGTCCAATTTTGAGATTTTGAGAGGCGACTTTGTGATCTTGGTGTTACAGGTCACTTGTGAGTGTTTGGATCACCTCTATATGATGTTTATGAGGTGTGTGTTTGATTGGTTTGATTGGAATTGTTCTCAAACTCAAAACCCGATAGTGACTTGCTTTGGAAGGCAAATTTGGAAGTGAGAAGGTCATTTTGAGGAAAGCATCTGTTTGATGGCATTGGTGTACTGAAACTGAGAACAAATTAGCTCTATTTATAGTGGAGCAAGTTTGGTTTGCAAGCAATAGGGAATGGCAACTGCTGTAGACGTTTGGCCAATGTTGATCAATGAGAATCCAAGTCTCCTCTAGCCATTGACTAGAGGTTAGGGCACAGGTTGCTAGTTCCCTTGGTCTTTGATATGTCTTGACTGA
The DNA here is from genome assembly GCA_022829125.1 of Lathyrus tuberosus. Lineage (NCBI taxonomy): Eukaryota > Viridiplantae > Streptophyta > Magnoliopsida > Fabales > Fabaceae > Lathyrus > Lathyrus tuberosus. Next base: position 7,118,080 of record JALAZF010000163.1, read on the forward strand.
ATTCAGTTGGAAATGGCTCAGTCCATGCCACCTTGGTGCATCCATTAAATGCTCCTAAACAAAATTGGAGTCTTGTCCCCTCTTTAGGGATTTCTTGGTTTGGCATGCTATTTTTAGTTCCAAGGACTTAGGAGGCTTATGGATCAGTGTTTTGTCCTCCTAAATCTCCCCTTGAGGTGTTCAGATGGATAAGTGTGTTTATCATTTGCACAAATTTGGCAAATCGAGCAAAATGCACAAATCTGCCTTGCTTTAACAGTTTTCAGCAAGGCATATTGCCATTGTCATATCTCATGGCTCAAGTGGAATTTGATAGAGTTCTTGGCCATTTTGGAAAGCCCTCATATGATACAACAACTGTTTGATCATAGTTGGTTTTGATACTTTTTGAATCCAAGTGAAAAATCCCCCTACATTTGGAAAAAAGTGAAGCAGATTCTGACTTAATGAAAATTTCACTAAGTGTTGGAAAAGAGTGAGATTTTCACTTTTTGTAATTTTGATCATTCCATAACTTAAAATCCATGTGGAATTGGAATGAGTTGTGTTTGAAGATTTTGTAGAGGGCCATGAGAGCTACAAATCCAGCTATGAATGGGGAAAAATGGCCTTGTGGTTTAGGAGATATGATCCTCCAAAGTTGGTACCCTGACCACTATGTTCCATAACTTAGAAAAAATTCTAAGTTTTTATGGTTACCCCTTTTACAAGTTATCCCACTTTTATTGATTTTTCTTGATGAATGATGATTCAAATCACACATTAACATCATTTTAGGGTCAAAGAACCAAAATTGTGAAAAATCTCAAAAAGTCAAAGTTAACTTTTGTGCACAGTTGACTTTTTGTCAGATGAACTCCAAACTGCGCGATCCTCTATGAAATCAAGTCTTTCACCTAAATAAAACTTGATGGATTGATTTCATAGGTGTTATAGGGTGTATTGAATCATGTCCCAAGGTTTGGGAGCATGCCTGGGTCAAAAGTCGAAGGCACAATTGACTTTTTCCGCGAAACCCTAACTGTGGTTCTAATGAACTTGAAACTTGGGAATCAAGCTTCTTGGATCAATCCATTGTTGTAAATGGATCAATGTGGTGTATTAGAGACCCTTAAATCTTCTCTTGAGGTCTTGGCTCATGTTTTGTTCCAAAAGTCAACTTAGGGGTGAATTAGGTCAAGAAACCCTAATTCCTAATTTTTTATGAATGCATCCCCTGAGGCATAATTGACTTGATGATTGGGTTCATGATGTCCCTTGGATTATCTTAGGTTATTCTTTGAAGCATTGGCTCATGCCCAGAGGAAAATTTCCATCTGGAGGCCCTGGTCAACCAAAACCCTAATTTGGCGACACTGGCGATCTTGAGGCTTGGTCCACCTGGAATGCTGCAACATTGTGCTTGATTCTTGTTGTAGGAGTCCTCTTGATCCATTGTGGATTTTTGGGAGGTTAGAAAAGTTGAAGATCATGTCATTCCTTGATTGATCCTTTGTCTAAGAGCTCTGAGAGGGCTTGAAACCCTAAATTTGATTGTAGTGGATGCTCACCCATCTTTGGGGAGACTAATGAGGTATAATGGCCCATTCATATTGTGATGATGATTTGCACAATGATGGGAATCTTAGTCGTCAAAATTTGGGGTATGACAAGGAAGCTTAAAGAGAAGCGCCAACGGGAAGATCAATAATCGAAACGAATTTTTGATTAATTAATCAAAAGGGAGGAATATGCTAATAATTTTCCAAATGAATTGAAAAATTATTAAAGCAAAAGGGTGCATTATTGATTATACAAGATTAAGCTTATTCCTTGAAAAACAAACTTAATTCAAACATGAATGAAAGTGCAAAACAGTGCCAAATGACATTCAATATGCATCACAAATCATGTCATTATGTTGATGAAATTGTGCAAGAATGATCATGTTCATACAATGCCAAGAATGAGCACAATTACAAAATCGAAAGATAGAGCATCGGAAAATTCACAATCATGCTTCAAACTGAAGTGAAATGACTCATAAAACATCCATACAAATCAATCATATCAATCCATGGGGGTTAGAGGAGGAAATCATGGCAAACAAGCTTGAAAAAAATAAAAATAAAGGCACTCTGTACAGTGGTAATCGATTACCACAAAGCAGGTAATCGGTTACTTGCTTGAAAAAGGCAGAACTAGTGAAAAACGTGCAGAGTAATCGGTTACCCTGATATGAGTAACCGATTATCACTGTAACAGTGGCCAAAATAGCTTTTCAAAAAGCACTTTCAGCACCTAAATCACTTGTCCAAACTACCACATGCTAGGGTATGAATTTGTGCACGAAAATCAAGTCTAACAACAACAACAAATCAGCAATTGAATCAATTAAATAATCAAGATCATGGATCAAGTAATGGCATAATCAATTCACACACAAAAAGCATCGAAACTACATCGCGAATGATACGAAAATGTTCAAAACAGTAAAATGTGCAAAGAAGGACCAACCTACAAGGCTGAGATGTGCCTTGGATGTTATTACAAATGAATCTTGATGACGATAATAAAATAAAACCAGAGGAATCTTCAATTGTAGCCGAATCGTATCGAAACCGAGTAAATTGCGACGAAATCTCAAAAATACGAATTCACCATAAAATCTTGAAGCAAACACGTGAGATGAATCCAAAAGCTAATAAAAATCCAGAAAATCAAGTAGAATTGCAAGATGATGAAGGTTAAGCTTAAGAAATAATCACTTCCAAGGTGAAAGTAACTACTCCTCAATGATGAAATTGAGCTATAGTGAGGTTTGGGAAGAAAATGGAGATGAAGATGAAGAAGTTGCAGAGAAATTCAGAGAGAATGTGGGAGAATTGAGAGTGAAGAGAGTGAGAAATGTGTGAAAATGGTTGTGTCCCTTTGTGAAATTGTGGAGCCTTGTTTATATAGAGTTTTGGTTTGGAGTTGATAGGTTTGGAATATGCTTTGGATTTAGCTTTGGAGCTAGCTTGGGAGTTAGTTACACTTGACTCACCGAGTTAGCGGTTAACTTAGTTAGTTAGGTAGTTAACTCGGTGGAGCAATCCCAATGTAAATCCAAATCATTGGCTCACATGCTTGGAAATTAAGGAACATGGTGCACTTAATTCAAAGTGATGCATTGGAGTAAATGTAAGTGGAGTGTCTTGAATGGTCTTGAACTATCTAGAATGTTCCACACAATGCTAGAACCAAGTAGAATCCAAGAACAAAGAGAGTGCAAGGTTGCTGTTCCAAAAATGCAGCAACAATTTCAAAACTGCACAAGGTAATCGATTACCCTATATGTGGTAATCGGTTACTCTAGGCAAAATTTGCCCAAATTGCTTATGAACAAGTGTTGAAGTCCCCAGTTTCGATTTTCCACCTCTTGCTTTGATGAATAATCATGGATACCCTTATTTTGTGCTTGTTTTAAGGATTTGATGACCTTGTGAAGATGCAATTAATCGGGCTTGAAAAACCTGAAATATTCCTGCAACAAAAATCATAGAGAAAAAGATGCGAATGCTTATACCAGCGATGCGAATGTACATGCTTATGCAAAAGGCAAAAGGGAGGTCAAATTTCTAGTTATGACAACTGCTCCTATTTAATCCTCTTGGACCCGAATGTTCGAATTGTGCTAGCTTTTCGATGATTAGAGGTAGAAGGGGATTAAATAAAAGAGTATCTCAAAAATTTGGCCGACGACAGCAAAAAGAGGGGTGCAAGTGTAGAGAATTTGGTTAGGTGAGAAGTTGGCTGAATATCTACTGGGGAGATGAATCAGTCAAACGGGAGTATGCTTGATGCTTATGCGATGTATGTGCGATTCTACACGATGCTTGGTATCATGTTATGCCACGGTGCAAGTTAAGGTATTGTGCCGTGGTTAGACAAGGATTTCAGTAAGACAAACTCGACATCTTCAGCTAGGGAAAGAAATCCAGAGATGACGACTGCGCTGGAGAAATAACTTAGAGATCTCATATTTCCAAGCTATTACCACCATTACTAAAAGAACCAAGATGATCTTCAAACCATGACTGACTATGTCTGGGGAACAACCTTACAATCTTAACAGATTATGCTCAAAGGAATTCCAAGGTCTGAAGGATTTTCTCTGCTTGGGGAAGACAAGAAACCAAAACATACCACTGCTGGGGAATGCCGGTTTCGACCTGCTAGGAATGATGCACGACTTTTACTGGGGATGATGCACGACCCATGCTGGGGATAAGAGAACAATCATGTCTCATCTTGAGGGCACATCATGGCCACTTTACTGGGGACATTATGGATTTGCTGAGAAATGGAAAGTAAACAACCTTTCCGAAGAACCATAATGGTGCTTGCTGGGGAAGTGATATCTCTGACGAGGAAATGACCACTTCTTTAAAGAACCACCATAGTGCTTACCGGGAATTAGGCTTGCCAATGGATATTACCGATTATCCCGTAGGAGTTTCCAGCGAAATATGAATGCATAATGCTTTCTCTATTGATTTAGCTTTTTATTATTCTCAGCGCTTTATAGTATTATGTGATCACAAATAAACGTTTATTTTGCAAACAAAATACTGAAAAGAAAACAATTGAGAAAACAAGTGATGCATTTTTTATTGAATGTGAAAAATATGTACATAAGATGTGTACAAGGATGCAAAATCCTTGATGAGGAAATTTGCAATAAAAATTGAAAAACAAAAGTATACGGCAAAGGGAAATTATGTTTTTTATTGATTACAACATTGACTACCATCCACTGTAAGTCTAGGTTCCAACGCCTTGCGCCAGTTGATGATGATTTGACTGCTCTGTTACCATCTGAAATCCAGCTGTGATGAAGAGAGGCTCAAGTGTCCACAGTCAAATGCCTTTATCCCTAATTTTTGCCTGAACATTTTTCTATTTTTTTTCGTCCACCGGGATACCCATTTTTGCCTAAGTCGCCCTTTCGGGTTTTCAACTTAGCGAGCCATTATTGTTTTTTTTTGCATTGTCCCTAACTTTTGCATGGACATTTCTTTTTTTGGTCCATCGGGACGCCCAATTTTGCCTAGATTGTCCTTGCGGATGTCAATCTAGCGGGCTCTTTACCTTTTTTTTTCAGGCATAATATTTTTTGACTGCATCAGAGTTCATGGACGATGGAAACTCCTCCCCATCCATGGTGGTGAGGATCAGAGCTTCGCCTGAGAAGGTCTTCTTGACAACAAAGTGTTATTCGTAGTTGGGAGTCCAATTGCCGCGTGGATCTGAGTGAATAGGTGAATACCTCTTGAGCACGAGTTCTCCTTCTTGGAACACTCGAGGGAGAACTTTCTTGTCAAAAGCTCGCTTGAGACATCTTTGATACAATTGACTTGGCAAACAGCTGTAAGGCGCTTCTCTTCGATGAGATTCAACTGGTCGTATCTGGATTGGGCCCATTCGACTTCATCAAGATCTGCTTCCATGATGACTCTAAGCGAATGAATTTCAACTTCAATGGGAAGAACAACCTCCATACCATACACAAGCGAATACGGAGTTGCCCCAGTAGAAGTGCGAACTGAAGTTCTGTAGCCATGTAGTGCAAAGGGAAGCATTTCGTGCCAATCCTTGTAAGTCTTGACCATTTTTTGGATAATCCTCATGATATTTTTGTTTGCTGCTTCGACGACACCATTCATCTTGGGCCGATAAGGTGAAGAGTTGTGGTGCTAGATCTTGAATTCCTGACATAACTCTTTTATCATCTTGTTGTTTAGGTTGCTTGCATTGTCAGTGATAATGCTACTAGGAATGCCATAGCGACAGATTATCTCCTTCTTGATGAATCTGGCAACCACTTGTCGTCTAACATTTGCATAAGAAGCAGCTTCAACCCACTTGGTCAAGTAGTCGATAGCAACTAGAATGAATCGGTGACCGTTGAAAGCCTTCGGTTCGATCATTCTAATTATATCAATACCCCACATAGAGAATGGCCAAGGCGAAGTCAAAACATTCAATGGAGTATGAGGTACATGGATCTGGTCACCATAGATTTGGCACTTGTGACATCTTTTGGCAAAGTTCTAACAATCTACCTCCATTGTTGTCCAATAATACCCAGCTCGAAGGATCTTTTTGGCCATAGCAGGACCTTTAGCATGTACACCCTCGCAGCCCTCATGTATGGAATTTATGATCGTGTTTGTTTCGTGTCTATCCACGCATCTGAGCAACACATAATCATAATTCCTCTTGTACAGTACACCACCACTTAAGAAGAATTTGGCGCAGAGCCGTCGAAGAGCTTTCTTGTCAGTGATAGTAATACCTTCGGGATATTCCTATTTTTCCAGATATCTCTTGATGTCGTAGAACTGAGGCTTGTCATCAGACTCGTCCTCGATTGCTAAATAGTGTGCTGATTCGTTCAAATGATCAATGCGGATAGAAGGAGCTTCATTTTTTCACTTGACCTTGAACATGGATGCCAGGGTGGCAAGAGCATCAGCTAGTTGATTTTCCTCCCTGGGAATATGATGAAAGGAGATTTCCTCAAAGTAGGGAATCAATTTCGCGATGTGTTTTTGGTACGGAACCAGCTTGGAATCCCGAGTCACAAATTTCCCACTGACTTGGCCAATAACCAAAGCAGAATCTCCATAGACCTTAAGAATTTTGACTCTCAAGTCAATTGTCGCTTCAATACTGTAGATACATGCTTCGTATTCAGCCATATTGTTGGTGCATGCAAAGTATAATCTGGCGGTGAAGGGAAGATGAAAACCCATTGGAGAGATGAGAATAGCACCAATTCCACGACCTTTAGCATTGGAGGCACCGTCAAACACGAGTGTCCATCGCGCCCCTAGTTTGGGTGCTATGTTAGGGTCGGGAGTCTCGTAGTCTCTGATAAATGAAACATCCTCATCGGGAAAGTCAAACTTCATTTGTTGATAACCCTCTACAGGTTGATGAGCAAGGTAGTCAGACAAGACGCTCCCTTTTATTGCTTTCTGGGTAACATGTTGGATATCATACTAAGTTAAAGCATCTGCCACTGAGCAATCCTTCCAGAGACAGCAGGATTTTCAAATATATACTTTATCGGATCCATTTTGGATATCAATAAAGTAGTATGGAAAATCATGTATTGTCTTAGGCGTCGAGCAGCCCAAACCAGAGCACAACAAGTTTTCTCCAAAAGTGAGTATCTGGTCTCACAATCAGTGAAGTTCATGCTCAAATAGTAAATTGCAAGTTCTTTTCTGCCAGTGTCGTCATGTTGACCCAATACACATCCCATTGATTCATCGAGAACGGTGAGATACATGATTAAAGGCCTACCAGGAACCGGCAGTACCAAGATCGGTGGTTCTTGCAAATATTGTTTTATCTTGTCAATTCCTTCTTGACAATCATTGTTCCATTCAACGGATTGATTTTTCCTTAGTAATTTGAATATCGGTTCACAGGTAGCCGTCAAGTGCGAAATGAATCTTGAAATGTAATTAAGTATGCCCAGAAAGCCACAAACTTATTTTTCTGTTTTGGGAGGCGACATGTTTTGAATTACTCGAACTTTGTCAAGATCAACTTCAATGCCTTTCTGACTCACAATAAAGCCCAACAGTTTACCAGATCGGACTTCGAAGGTGCACTTCGCAGGATTCAACCGTAATCTAAACTTCCAGAGTCTGTCAAACAGTTTCTTCAGATGGACCAGGTGATCATCTTCAGTTTTGGACTTGACAATCATATCGTCCACGTAAACCTCAATTTCATTATGGATCATATCGTGAAAGAGGGTTGTCATGGAACGTTGGTATGTTGCTCCTGCATTCTTTAAACCGAATGGCATAACTTTGTAGCAATATGTACCCCATGGCGTGATGAAAGTAGTCTTCTCCATATCAGCTAGGGACATTTTGATCTGAATATTTCCTGAGAAACCGTCCATGAAGGAAAAGACATAGAACTGCGTCATGTTGTCTATCAAGACATCAATGTGAGGCAGAGAGAAATCATCTTTCGGGCTTGCCTTGTTGAGATCTCGATAATCCACACACATTCTGACCTTCCCGTCTTTCTTAGAAACTGGAACGATGTTAGCAATCCATTTGGGATATTCAGAAGTGGCTAGGAACCCAGCGTCAAGTTATTTCTTTACCTCTTCTCTGATTTTAAGTGCCATGTCGGGTCTAGTCTTCCTGAGTTTCTGCTTAACAGGAGGACATCCGGACTTGAGTGGCAAGTGATGTTTAACGATGTTGGTATCCAACCCGGGCATATCTTGATAGGACCAGGCGAAGATATCAACATACTCTTTCAATAACTTGACCAACTCGGAGTGTACATGCTTAGCGAGGGATGCGCCAACCTTGACTTCTCTTCAGACCTCATCAGCACCAAGATTGACAACTTCCACTGGCTCTTTGTGCGGCTGAATCACTTTCTGCTCGTGCTCAAGGTTTCATACCCCAAATTTTGACCACTAAGATTTCCCATCATTGTGCAAATTATCATCACAATATGGATGTACCATCATGCCTCATCAATCTCCTCAAGAATTGTTAAGCATTCCCTACAACTAAGAATTAGGGTTTCAAGCCCTCTCAGAGCTCTTAGACAAAGGATCAATCAAGGAATGACATGATATTCAACTTGTATAAACCTCTCAAACATCCACATAAAGGATCAAGAGGACTCCCACATCAATAATCAAGCACAAGGTTGCAGCATTCCAAGTGGATCAAGCCTCAAGATCGCCAGTGTCACCAAATTAGGGTTTTGGTCGACCAGGGCCGCCAGATGGAATTTTTCCTCTGGGCATGAGCCAATGCTTCAAATCATAACCCAAAATACTCCAAGGGACCTCATAAACCCAATCATTAAGTCAGTTTAGCCTCAGGGGATGCATTCACCAAAAATCAGGAATTAGGGTTTCTTGACCGAATTCACCCCTAAGTTGACTTTTGGGACAAAGCACGAGCCAAGTGTCATACCCCAAATTTTGACCACTAATATTTCCCATCATTGTGTAAGACATCATCACAATATGGATGAACCATCATGCCTCACTAATCTCCTCAAAGAAGGGTGAACATTCACCACAACCAAGAATTAGGGTTTTGAGCCCTCTCAGAGCTCTTAGACAAAGGATCAATCAAGGAATGACATGATCTTAAACTTGTATAAACCTCTTAAACATCCACAATGGATCAATAGGACTCCCACATCAAGGATTAAGCACAAGGCTGCAACAGTCCAAATGGATCAAGCCTCAAGATCGCCAGTGTCACCAAATTAGGGTTTTGGTCGACCAGGGCCTCTAGATGGAAATTTTCCTCTGGGCATGAGCCAATGATTCAAATCATAACCTAAGATGCCCCAAGGGACATCATGAACCCAATCATTAAGTCAATTTTGCCTCAGGGGATGCATTCATAAAAAATCAGGAATTAGGGTTTCTTGACCTAATTCACCCCTAAGTTGACTTTTGGGACAAGACATGAGCCAAGACCTCAAGACATGATTTGAGGGTCTCTAATAAACCACATTGATCCATTTTCCATAATGGATTGATCCAATAACCTTGAGCAACACATTTCAATTTCATCAGAACCACAATTAGGGCTTCGCGGGAAAAGTCAACTGTGCCTTTGACTTTTGACCCAGGCATGCTCCCAAACCTTGGGACATGATTCAATACACCATATAACACCTATGAAATCAATCCATCAAGTTTGATTTATGTCAAGGACTTGATTTCATAGAGGATCTCACAGTTTGGAGTTCATCTGACAGAAAGTCAACTTTGATTCTTTGAGATTTTTCACAATTATGGTTCTTTGACCCTAAAATGATGTTAATGTGTGATGATAATCAACATTCATCAAGAAAAATCAAGAAAAGTGGGATAACTTGTAAAAGGGGTAACCATAAAAAACTTAGAAATTTTCTAAGTTATGGAACAAAGTGGCTAGGGTACCAACTTTGGAGGATCATAACTCCTAAACCACAAGGCCATTTTTCCCATTCAAAGCTGGATTTGTAGCTCTCATGGCCCTCTACAAAAGCTTCAAACACAACTCATTCCAACTCCTCATGGATTTTAAGTTATGGAATGATCAAAATCACAAAAAGTGAAAATGTCACTTTTTTCCAACACTTAGTGAAATTTTCACTAAGTCGGAATCTGCCTTCACTTTTTTCCAAATGTAGGGGCATTTTTCACTTGGATCTAAAAAGTATCAAAACTAACTATGATCAAACAGTTGTTGTATCATATGAGGGCTTTCCAAAATGGCCAAGAACTCCATCAAATTCCACTTGAGCCATGAGATATGACAATGGCAATATGCCTTGCTGAAAACTGTCAAAGCAAGGCAGATTTGTGCATTTTGCTCGATTTTCCAAATTTGTTCAAATGACAAACACACTTATCCATCTGAACACCTCAGGGGGAGACCAAGGAAGGACAAACACTGATCCATAAGTCTCCCAAGTCCTTGGAACTAAAAATAGCATACCAAACCTAGAAATCCCTAAAGAGGGGACAAGACTCCAATTTTTTTTTTGGAGCATTCAATGGATACACCAAGGTGGCATGGACTGAGCCATTTCCAACTGAATTCAGTCATGACATATCCAAGACCAAGGGAACCAGCAGCCTGTGCCCTAACCTATAGTCAATGGCTAGAGGAGACTTGGATTCTCATTGATCAACATTGGCCAAACCTCTGCCGCAGTTGCCATTCTCTATTGCTTGCAAAACAAACTTGCTCCACTATAAATAGAGCTCAATTGTGATCAGTTTGAGTACACCAAAGCCATCAAACAGATGCTTTCCTCAAAATCACCTTCTCACTTCCAAATTTGCCTTCCAAAGCAAGTCACTATCGGGTTTTGAGTTTGAGAGCAATTCCAACCAAACCAATCACACACACACCTCATAAACATCATATAGAAGTGATCCAAACACTTAAACAACATCTGGAACACTGATTTCTCAAAATCACCAGCCAGCTGCTCAAGGTTTTAACCAAGTTGCAGTTGGGATACCATCTTCAGTTCCAGCTTGTTTCAAACCATTCCAAGCACTCAGGCACATCACTTGGCACCTAGGGAAGCTATCCATATTATTGGAACCTAGTTGTAACACCTCTAACACAAAACACGATCACCAGCTGCAAGAGGTAAGCATGAGCTCTTCTAACTCTATGATCCATGCATTTTTTGCTGCACAATAATTTGGCCATATGTTCATAATCATGCATAAAGTGTTCACCCTCAATCAATTGATTTGTTTAAATCGTGTATGGAATTTCTGAACCTTCATGCAAATTTTAGGGTTCTTGAGGTTTCTCTTTGATTTCTTATTCCATGCTTAAAATAAATGAAATTAAAGACCATGGACATGATCGTGAGGTGAAAACGAGCAGATTGATATGTAGATTGCATGATATAATCAAGTATTCAGTGAGATTGGATAGAAAATGCAAATCTGCAGAAACAGAGGGTGGCGCGTGTTCTTGCCATGTTCTTGGCGCCCTTTTTGAAAATTCAAATATTTGAATTTTTGTGATTTTATTTAATTGATTCCAAAATTAATTTCTCTCTGAGTTTTAATGATTTTGAGTTGGTTCTTTTTTTAATAATTCACAAAAATGTTAAAATATTTTATTTTACAAAAAAATCCCAAAAATATTACTTATTTCATATATTTGATATTTTTGCAAAGAATTAATGTTTTATTTGTTTTTAACATTTGAAATATTTTTTCTCCCTTGATTTTCAAAACTTAATCGGTTTCCAATTATTTTGTGGGTATAAACATGATTTTTCAAACGTTAATCCAACACCACAATTTGTTTTTCACACATGTTTAACAATTTTGATAATTTTAATTGATTTTTTATTCAATTAAAATATATTTTGAAAACAAATTAGGATTTTTGATCAATTCAACCATCACAAATCTTTTTCAAACATTTTAGGCCTCTAGTACAGTGTAAGACCCAACCCTTTGTGAAAACCAAAATGATTTGGGCCTCAGTGTATTGTATAAGTCTCGATCCCATCAAAAAGTTCGGCGCGATCGTCGCCTTTTTAACAAAAACATTTTGGGCCTCTCCTTGAGCTGTAAGCCCCACCACTTGTCAAAAATAAAACTTTGGACCTCTAATAGAGTGTAAGACCCATCCCTTGTAGATAAAACCTTTTTGGGCCTCAATGCATTGTATAAGACCCAATACGTTAAAGAAATCTAGGCGCGATCGTCATTTTTCAAACAAAATCATCTGGGCCTACCCTCGTGTTATAAGCCTCATTCCTTTTCTTCAAACACCTTTGGGCCTCTTGAGAGAGTGTAAGGCCCTTCCCTTTGTATAGAAAACCTTTTTGGGCCTCAGTCACTTGTATAAGTCCCTGTACAATTTCAAAACAACAGTGCAATCACTGATAAAACCTTGGGCCTCTCCTTGAGCTGTAAGCCCTAACAATCTTTTCAAAGTACTTTCTCCTTTGATTTAGAATATAATATTATTATCAAAGCTTTCTTTGTCGAACAACTAACAAAACAGCATGGAAGCTCTACAACCGAGTAAGTGTTTACCCGCTTTCTTTATCCGTTTTCATATATATATATATATATATATATATATATATATATATATATATATATATATATATATATATATATATATATATATACATAACTGTATTGTGGGGCTGCTCACTGTAAGTCTTCTTTCACAAACTTTTATATACTTGTCAAATATCAACTGTGTAATACTAGCATAGTTTTTTAGAGTTTTCCCCGACAACTACGTCTAGAACTAGGTAAAGCCCTGTTGGTCACTCTTAAATACAAACAAAACTAGATCCCCATAGGATTACCAGATACAGTCTTCCCTCCTCTTGGGGTTAAACAATATGGAAATGTGAAAGGCAGCATTCTCGGTGAACCCTTTCTCAGACTATCACCCTTAGAAATTATCAGAGAAACTCTACTCCCCAGGGATTATCTTTTCTTGGTGAATGGCATCTCTTGAGTTTCTTCCAAATCCTCGAACTCTCCTGGAATGATATCTTCTTGGTGAATTACATTTCTTGAACTTCTCTTGGTTTGGGGACCCACAGGCTTCTTAAAAGCATCCCCGCCTCCTCTTGGGCGTTGTACAAGGACCCTTCGGCTTCTTAAAAGCTCTCATGCCTTCTCTTGGGCTTAGTACAAGGACCCAGAGACCTCCACAGGTATAGGAACAGAACCTAGTCATCAATTTGCTAGAGCTGTCTTTCTGAGTCAAGTGTCAGACCAGTTAATGGGTTGACCTTCATCCCTTAACATATCAGCCTTCTCTTGGGAATCATACAAAGATCATTCACTATCTGAGAATCAATTTCTCAAAACACCAGTAGACTTGGACAGTATCAATACCCTTTGGATTTCCCATTTCCTTAAAGAACAGGAAATAACCCTGATCTTCCGATCAGTACCAAAGTACAACCTCACCTTTAATCATTCCCTTTATAAGAACTGATTTTCTCTTTTATCCAACATACTGGACCTGTCACTAAACTAAAATAGTCACCAAAAAAGTTAGCCTCCTCTTGGGCTTTGTACGATGATTCTCCCCACACTCTCTTGTTGAGTATAAAAGACTCTCTTCTTGAGTCAAACCCCTCCTTTTTTTTAGCCTCCGTCTTAGGCTTCGTATAAGACAGATAAAAACACTCTCTTGTTGAGTATAAAAGACTCTCTTGTTGAGTCAACCACTTTCAGCCTCCATCTCGGGCTTCGTACGAGATAGAAAACACTTTCTTGTTGAGTATAAAAGACTCTCTTGTTGAGTCAAACACCTTTAGCTTCACGTCTTGGGCTTCATAGAAGGCACATATAAACCACTCTCTTGTTGAGTATAAAAGACTCTCATGTTGAGTCAAACACTTTTAGCCGCCATCTCGGGCTTCGTACGAGATAGAAAATCACTCTCTTGTTGAGTATAAAAGACTCTCTTGTTGGGTCAATTCCCTTTCAGCCTCTATCTCGGGCTTCGTACGGGACAACAAAACACTCTCTTGTTGAGTATAAAAGACCCTCTTGTTGGGTCACAAATCTTTTAGCCTCTATCTCGGGCTTCGTACGAGACATATAAAAACACCCTCTTGTTGGGTCACTAGCCTCTTCTTAGGCTTTGTATAAAGAAAACCCCAGTTGAGTCAATCAACCTTTTAGCATCAAAGTTGTGCCTTGCTCACAGCATACAAACATCAACAACTCTTCCTTAGAGATGACAAATTCTCTCTCATCCTACCCTTTTAGCTTCACATCTTGGGCTTTGAACAAGATACAAACCACCTTTAGCTTCATGTCTTGGGCTTTGAATAATACACCAAAATGACCTTTTTCCTCCTATTCTACTACAATCCCTCTGATTTCCCTGTTTCATCAAACGGGAATACATAGGCATAAGATTGAAAAATCTTAGCAAGCATACTAATCATAAAAACCCAAAATTCAGTATCTCCACCAAATCAACCCAAAAGCACCAGATTTAAACACATTAACAAAAACCTCACAAATAATCCAGACACTGTGTTCTCAACAAAATAACCAAAGATTGGGCCCCACATCCACATAGCATCTGTAACCAAACAGACCACTGTTCAAACTCAGTATGCAAGCAGGGTTAATTGGAGACATCTATTTCCCTTCCTTAATCAGCTCAATAGGATAAAAAATGAATCGAACTGTAGTACCCAAGCGAGCGTGACTCAGGACCACAAAAATCGCGCTACAGAAAAAATGGCGCCCACCGTGGGGCCCGTCTTCTCTTTCTTACAATCTTAGGTAGAAAACCCTGAGTTCACAAAATGTCACAGAAATGGCGACTCTGCTGGGGAGTCATTGTGTGTATAGGATCATAAGACTAGAGGTATAGGATGATTAAGACAAATATATATACTGCTTTTCCTAATTGATATCTGTGTTTATTTTTCTGCTAATGGGAATGCGTGTGATGCCGCATGTGGAAAGATTGAGTATACACCTAAGATAGGTGATGGCAATGCGGGTAATCTTGCAGGGAGTGAATCCCATTTAAGAGTCCCCGATCAACCATCAAACTCAGTGGAGACTCCCTTTGCAGATACATTGCCTATACGATTTCGGTTGTTGAAAGTAGTGTGGTCGACTGGGTTATTTGAGAAGCTGAGGTTTTTAGTAGGCTGAAACCATTTTGTAGTGCGGAAGCTATTGGAAATAGTTGTCACGCGATACTACCCTCATCTGAGATCACTCTAAGATGCATCAGCTTGCTGGCGATCCGCTTGCTGTTGTCATCCCAAGAGGGGTCAATGATTTTGCGGACATGTACAAAAAATCACCAGTATAAACCTTTGGGGGGGGGGGGGGGGGGTAGAGCCTTGACTTCATGACACCGACCCTTTGACCCCATGTTTTTTCTATGTTTTTGTGTGCTGCATTCTTACATTCATTTAAAAAACATTAAAACAAAGAAAAATCTTCTCTTCTAGTCTCTCTTTTTCAAATTAAACTAAGACAATGATTGCGAATGTCAGAGAAAGGCGATTGCGCTAATGGATTTTGGTAGAATGAAAACTCATAAGTACACCTTTAAGGTTTCAAAGTTAGAGGATTTGAGAGGTTTGGCGAGAATGATCACCAACCATGAGGCTTTCAGAGCCAAGTATGGGGGACTACTGTCTCTATTAAGGGTCCATGTAATCGAAGGAATCCTGTCCACACTAATCTAGTTCTATGATCCGGTCTATCACTGTTTCACATTCCCGGATTATCAGCTAGCACCAACGCTTGAGGGGTACTCTCACCTGACGGATCTGCATATCACTGATCAAGCTCCCTTTTTTGGACTGGAAGAAATTCCAAAGGATCAAACCATTGCAAGATCAATTTATTTGGACGAGTCAGAAGTCAAGACTCACATGACCACTAAGGGTGGAATCCAAGGTTTGCCAGCCCAATTCTTGATAGAGAAAGCCCTGTACTTTGCCAGTATAGGTAACGTGGCCGCTTTCGAGAGCATCTTTGTTTTGCTCACCTACGGGTTATTTTTGTTTCCCAACATTGATAACTTCGTAGATGTCAATGCCATTAAGATATGCCTGACCGGAAACCCCGTACCAACCTTACTCGCAAATGCATATCATTCGGTACACTTAAGGAATTTATACAGTGGAGGAATGATCACGTGTTGTGTACCCTTGCTTTACAAATGGTTCACTTCCCATTTGCCCAAGTCTGCTGCATTTTGGGATCAAAAGAATACTTTACGTTGGTCGCAGAGAATCATGTCTCTTAATAACTCCGACATCGATTGGTACAATCGAATCTACGACGGGATCAAAATCATTGACCGTTGTGGAAATTTCCTAAATGTACCCCTTATAGGAACTAAGGGAGGAATCAACTATCATCCGGTGTTAGTTCGTCGTCAATTTGGATACCCAATGAGGCATGTCCCGCGCAATGCTCATCTGGATGGTCTTTTCTTCAAGGAAGGAGAAAATGACAGGGCACTAAAGACAGAAATAGTGCATGCTTGGAAACACATTCATAGGAAAGGACGAGATTTTCTAGCAAAACCAGACTGTGTCTCGGGGGAGCCTTATCTCCACTGGGTGCAAACTAGGGCTCTCAAGCTGAGGATGCCTTACCCTCGTCAGGAAGTTCTTCCATTAAGGGACTCTTCCCTTTATTTTATGTCTGAGACGAAAAAGCTTCAGGTTACTCACAGCAAAGTGCAGCAGGAGAAGAGGTCTTGGAGGAACAAGTATCGTATTCTCAATGTGGAGTGTAAGAAAATGCAGCAGCTATTAAGAGAAAAAGATGCTCTGATTGAAATTTTAGAGCAACATGCTGTAGAAAATCAGGATGACCAAAGGAGTTTGCTCGTCTCATTCACTTGGCAAAGGAATGACAACCCGACAACGGCTCAAGAGCCCGATCAAAGAAAAGGAAAATATCAGAACCAACACCTGAGATCTCCTCAGAGAGGACTCAGGTTCCATTAGCTTAGATTTCCTTTTTCAGCACTATGTAAATTACTGTATTTCCATTTCCGCAATCTTTTTAATTCAATAAAACGGGGTTTCCCCACTATTGATATTTGCAATCTAATTGTCGAAGTTTACTTTGAATAAACAAAAACATACAATTAATATAATCATTGCATATCATTCATCATTCTCGCGTAAACGCATTCTTCTTACCTATGAATCTCACGTTTGTGTCTTGATTCTAGAGTCAAATTGTCTCATTCGTACAATACTCGGGCCAATCGTTAGAAAAAGATGGATGATCTCAAGGAAGAGAACAGAGAGTTGAGAGAAGAGATCGACACTCTGAAAGAGGATCTGAGAAAGCTTCATACGACATGCAAGCTCAAGCAGAAGCTCAGATGCAGCAACAAAGGACTGTGATCTCAGAGATCACATCAACGCCCATAGTGGAAAAGTATGATCCTAGGTATAAAATTCCGAAAGTTCGTCCTTGGGGAATGCCACTTAACTATATCCCGGAAGGATATGTTTCGCCGATCACTGAGGATCAGGGAACCGTAGCAGAACCGCTGGGCCTGAAGGTTACAAACTTCAGAAAAGCGAAGATGACAGGGGCATGATAGCAACTCCTGAAGGTTACAAACTTCGGGAGGCACCGAGAGTCTCGGCCATAATGAATATACCACCGCCCGTGGAAATGACAACATATTCGACAGAATGAATGAGTTTCAGGAACAGTTCCTGGAAATGCAGAAAGAGCTGCAAGCCCTTCACGGTCAGGATTTATTTGGAAAGGACGCCGCGGACCTCTGCTTGGTCCCCAATGTGAAAGTTCCGCACAAGTTCCAGGTACCCGACTTTGAAAAGTACAAGGGTAACTCTTGCCCTCAGAGCCATTTGGTGATGTACGCTCGGCGAATGTCAGCTCAGACAAAGAACCAGGAGCTACTAATTCACTACTTTCAGGATAGTTTAACCGGTGCCGCATTAAAATGGTACATGGGTTTAAACGCGCTACGATCGGCACATTCAGAGATCTTGGCGCTGCTTTCGTTCAACAATATAAATACAATCTAGACATGGCACCGGACAGAGATCAGTTCAAATCAATGTCACAAAAGGATAAGAAAACCTTTAAAGAATACGCTCAGAGATGGTGTGAAATTGCCGCTCATATTTCTCCACCTCTGGAGGAAAAAGAGATAACAAATATCTTCTTAAAAACATTGAGCTCCTTTTACTACGACAGAATGGTCGCCAGTGCACCCAGTGATTTCACCGAGATGGTGGGCATGGGAGTTCGTCTTGAGGAAGCAGTCCGAGATGGACGTTTAGTTAAAGACGCTGGACCATCAAGTAGTACAAAACGATACGGTAGTGCTCTCCCTAAGAAAAAAGAGCCGGATATTGGGAATATCTCTCTTAGAAAGCAAAGGCGACGTTACCAACCAGTAGCAGCTGTAACTCCTGCTATCAATTCCGCGCCTGTTCCTACGTATCAACCTCAGGTTGCTCAGAGCCAACCTAATTAACAACAATATCAGCAAAGGACACAACAACCTCTTGAGCAGGCTCGTCCTCCGTACACAACAACCGTACAACACGACCCCCAGGGTTTGACCCTATACCCCTGTTGTACGCAGAACTATTTCCATTACTATTGGTCAAGGGGCATGTCCAAACCAAGTCTCCTCTTACAGTACCGAAAAATTCGCCTTTCTGGTTCGAAACGGATCAGACTTGTCCTTACCATCAAGGAGGACCAGGGCATAACATAGAAAACTGTCTCAGTTTCAAATCCGATGTGCAAAAGCTTGTTAGGAACGGGGTCTTATCTTTCAAAGATACGAATTCGAATGTTCTCACAAACCCGCTACCTCAACACGAGAAAGCTGCGGTAAATTTGATAGAGGGTGAATCTAACAACATCTATCAAATTCATGATGTACTCTTATTAAGGGCCAATTTGGTCAGGATGTATTATAGACAGAGCGGATACGGCCATGTGCCACCTCATAATTATCACCAGTGTGATATCTGCTCTAAAGACAATCAAGGATGTTCTGTGGTGCAATCAGCTCTACAGGAACAATTGGATCTCGGGTGGATCCAAGAGTATCGAGTTCGTGGAGTCAACATTAACCTATACGAATTCCAACATCATTCAGAACCACGATATCCGTGTAATGAATGTCAACTTGGTGGCGATGCAGTCAAGGCAAAGCCAGTACCATAATCTACCGCGACATGATTACAACTCCTGTCTGACTTGCTCGGTAAACAAACACGGATGCTCTTTTGTACAAGAGGCCCTCCAGCGTCAGATGGATCTTGGGTGGATCCAGGACTACCATGATAGAAATCCTTATTAGATCAACATGATCCATATCTTTGATATCCGTTAGATGAATACCACAGTTCGATAGCATCATCTCTAACATCACTTCCTGCAATAACTTAGGATTCAGTGTGAGGATTTTCCAGAGGAAGGCAAAAGCCACAACATGGCGCTCAATATCACAGTCAACTGCCAGGACGATGCTTTAGCCAGCGTACTGGTAGACACAGGATCGACCATCAACGTTATGCCGAAGTCCACCTTAATGCGAATATCATTCAAAGGATCCCCGATGAGGGGCAGTGAGGTTATCTTCAAAGCTTTTGACGGATCTCAGAAAGCAGTTATTGGCAAAGTCGACCTTCCCATAACTATCGGTCCTCACACTTTCAAAATCACTTTCCAGGTCATGGACATCCGAGCAACATACAGCTGTTTATTAGGAAGACCTTGGATACACCAGGCTGGGGCAGTCACTTCGACACTGCACCAAAAACTGAAGTTCGACAAGAACGACCAACTCGTCACGGTCTATGGAGAACAAGCCTTGATCGTGAGTAACCTGTCATTATCTACTTGTATAGAACCCGAGGAGGTTGTTAGAACTCAGTTCCAAGCACTTTCGGTGAGCAATGTGAATCAATCAGAGAAAGGAACCTCTATTTTCTCATACAAAGATGCCCTCGAGGCAATTGAAAGCAATAAAACGAAAGGATGGGGGCAGCTTGTCATTCCCACTAATAATAAAACAAAGAAGGGTCTTGGTTTTTCTGCGACCTGCACCCAGACAGCTGCTAACGATGAAAGTCTTCATCCCATTCAGAACTTCTTCCACAGTGGAGGTTTCCTTCACCCAATGCCTCAAGCAGTCCATACCATCAACGAGGGAGATCCCTCCGATACAGAGGAAGAGTAGAAGTCCTATCTTAACAGGGACGGTTATATCTCTCAGGAAGAGGTGCCTACGCCATTTTGCTATCCCGCACAGAGTCTGAGATTTATACCAAGGTCAGATGTCAAAATGATATACGGAGATTGCAATCCGGAAGGATGCCGTGCTCCACCAAACTCATTAGAGAAGGACACTCTGATGAAAAACAACTTTGACCACGACTATTATGGCCCAATGGATGGCCTGCCTATCTAGCAGTCGTACCCAGGAAACTTGGGGCAAGAAAATCAGCTGAACAATGAAAATCAGCTGAGCATCATTGAACAAAATACCTGCGTCCCCACCATGTCATGGGATCAACACTCAGGTCATTCTAAAAACGTCCAGAGCGACGATGAATTCGCAAAGTTTGTAAGACTAGAATTCATCAACTATGCTTTTCCTGAGGTCAACGTCATCGAAAGAGATGACTCCTCCAGTTCCAAAGAAGTGTGGGACACCTTGGGATAACCAAGTGGAAAATACGACTATATGGTCAAGTACACTGCTCCTAAAAGCTCTCGTATCAGGTTCGAAGACATCCAGCCAACTGGATAAGGAGATTTACCTGAGAGTACAAATACTATGCAAAATACAATAGAGGAATCTTCCTATGACAACTCTGCCCGAGAGACAGATTCCAATGATCCTGCTCCACTAGAAATCAGCGTTATTTCCGAAGACAAATCAAGGAAGGTGCCAGACTTTGTGATTCACCGAGGAGTTCGCCGCCAATGGGTTGCTGTCGATGTTCCGAAGATTGTTCATAAGTCTAAGTAATTGCCATCTTTACTTTAACCTTTCACCCTGCCCAGGTGAAACGACTGTTTTGATAGGGCTTACTTTCTGTAATTATCCCTCTTCGCTTTGCCCAAAGCGACAGAGTTTTGTTTTATAGGGTTGTAGTTTCAAGAATCGACTAAATCATAAATAAAATAATGTCGTTCTGTAATTTCTACATTAATTGTTGTTTTATCTTTTTGCTTTTCCAGAAAATGGTAATCCTAAGAAATAAATAATAAAAACAAGCAGTTTTCCAAAGAAAAACACTGCACACACTCTTGTGTTTCTCTCTATCTCTTCTAAACACGAATCATCACATCATGCAGATTGCTTGTTTTAAACCCCGTTGAAACATACGATCTGATGCCTTCTCCCAACTTTGAATTCCCGGTATTTGGGGCTGAAGAAGAAGTTGACGACGAAATTCCAGAAGAGATCTCCCAACTACTCAGACAAGAGGAAAGGTCCATTGAACCTCACAAAGAGCCGTTGGAAACGGTCAACTTGGGCTTAGAGGAGGAAAGAAAAGAGGTCAGGATTGGGGCACTGCTCAGTCCAACTACCAAAGAGACTTTGACAAAGCTTCTCAAAGAATTTCCTGATGTATTCGCTTGGTCCTATCAGGATATGCCAGGGTTGGATACCAGCATCGTGGAACATCATCTACCGTTAAGATCGGAATGTCCGCCAGTGAAACAGAGGTTGAGACGGACTCATCCGGACATGGCCATCAAAATCAAAGAGGAGGTGAAAAAATAGATTGACGCGGGTTTCCTCGCCACGTCAGAATATCCTCAATGGTTAGCCAACATCGTACTTGTTCCGAAAAAGGACGGAAAAGTCAGAATGTGTGTAGACTACAGGGATCTAAACAAGGCTAGTTTAAAGGACGACTTTCCTTTACCACACATTGACATGCTGGTAGACAGTACAGCCAAGTTCAAAGTTTTCTCCTTCATGGAAGGATTCTTGGGCTATAATCAGATAAAAATGGCGCCGAAAGACATGGAGAAAACTTCGTTCATCACCCCATGGGGTACTTTTTGTTACAAGGTAATGTCGTTCGGTTTGAAGAATTCCGGGACAACCTATCAAAGGGCCATGATTACTCTCTTTCATGACATGATACATAAGGAAATTGAAGTATATGTCGATGATATGATTGCCAAATCTAGAACAGAAGAGGAGCATGTGACCCACCAGTCAAAACAGTTTGAGCGGCTGAGAAAGTACAAACTCCACTTGAATCCCAACAAATGCACCTTCGGTGTCCGTTCAGGGAAACTCTTAGGGTTCATCGTCAGCCAGAAAGGAATTAAGGTTGATCCTGACAAGGTCAAGGCCATTCAAGAAATGCCTTCTCCAAAAACCGAAAAACAAGTTAGAGGATTCCTGGGACGTTTGAACTACATTTCCAGATTCATATTCCTCATGACCACGACATGCGCGCCTATTTTCAAATTACTCAAAAAGGACCAGGACTGCGTTTGGACAGAAGACTGTCAAACCGCCTTCAATAGTATTAAGGAATACCTGTTGAACCCACCGATTTTATCACCTCCAGTGGAAGGAAGACCACTGATCACCTACCTCACAATCTTGGAAGACTTAATGGGGTGTGTACTTGGCCAACAAGACGAAACAAAAAGGAAAGAGTCTGCCATTTACTATTTGAGCAAGAAGTTCACCGACTGTGAGACTCGGTACACTATGCTTTAGAAAACTTGCTGTGCTTTAGCTTGGGCAGCCAAACGTCTGCGCCAGTATATGATTCGTCACACTACTTGGCTAATCTCCGAAATGGATCCAATCAAGTATGTTTTTGAAAAGCCTGCTCTTACGGGAAGGATTGCCCGTTGGCAGATGTTGTTGTCGGAATATGACATAGAGTACCTCACTCAAAAAGCCGTTAAAGGAAGTATTTTAGCCGATCATTTGGCTCATCGACCGATTGACGATCAAGAATCAATCGGGTTTGACTTCCTAGACGAAGATGTTATGTACTTAAAAATGAAAGATTGTGCTGAACCGCTACCCAATGAAGGGCCAGAACCAGGTTCCCAGTGGGGACTTATCTTTGACGGAGCTGTCAATCATTACGGAAACGGAATTGGGGCAATTAACATAGCACCTCAGGGTACCCACATTCCTTTCACTGCTAGATTGACATTCAAGTGTACAAACAACGAGGCCGAATATGAAGCTTGTATCATGGGTCTCGAGGAAGCGATCGACTTAAGGATCAAGAACTTGGATGTATATGGTGACTCAGGCCTGGTTATCAATCAGATCAAAGGAGATTGGAACACATACCAATCAGGATTGATTCCTTACAAAGATTACGCGAGAAGTTTGTTACCTTTCTTCAACAGAATTGAGTTTCATCATATCCCTCATGAAGAAAATCACATGGCTGATGCATTAGCCACTCTCTCTTCCATGATTAGTGTAGGTCAATGGAACGACTTACCTAAGATTGACATAATGCGCCTTGAACGGCCCGCTTACATCTTCACGATCGAAGTAGTCATAGACGATAAACCTTGGTATCATGATATCAAATGCTTCCTTCAGAAACAAGAGTACCCTCATGGGGCATCCAGAAAAGATAGAACGACCCTCAGAAGACTAGCAGGCAGCTTCTTTGTGAGCGGTGATACACTCTATAAGAGAAACTTTGACATGGTCTTGCTCCGATGTATAGATAGACCAGAAGCAGACATGCTGATAAAAGAAATTCACGAAGGATCCTTTGGCACACATGCCAACGGACACACAATGGCGAGAAAAATTCTAAGAGCAGGGTACTATTGGTTGACCATGGAATCCGACTGCTACAAGTACATGAGGAAGTGTCACAATTGTCAGATATACTCAGACAAAATCCATGTACCGCCAACGCATCTCAAAGTTCTCTCTTCCCCATGGCCTTTTTCCATATGGGGAATCGACATGATTGGCATGATTAAGCCTAAGGCTTCAAACGGACATCGGTTCATCCTGGTAGCCATTGACTATTTCACCAAGTGGGTCGAAGCAGCATCATATGACAATGTAACCCGACAAGTGGTGGTCCGATTTATCAAAAACAATATCATCTGCCGTTATGGTGTTCCGAGCCAGATCATTACAGATAATGGATCTAACTTGAACAATAAGATGATGAAAGAGTTGTGCGCAGAGTTCAAGATCGAACACCATAACTCATCTCCCTACCGACCCAAGATGAACGGAGTGGTAGAAACGGCTAACAAGAACATCAAGAAGATTGTTCAAAAGATGGTCGTAACCTATAAAGACTGGCACGAGAAGCTACCCTTTGCTCTTCACGGTTATCGCACATCTGTCCGCACTTCAACAGGGGTAACCCCTTTCTCTCTAGTATATGGCATAGAAGCAGTGCTCCCCATAGAAGTAGAGATCCCATCAATTCGGGTATTGATGGAAGCTAAGCTTACAGAAGCTGAATGGTATCAAATTCGACACGACGAACTCAATCTGATCAAAGAAAAGTGAATAACAGCATTATGCCACGGTCAGTTGTATCAACAGAGAATGAAGAAGGCGTTCGAGAAAAAGGTCCGACCTCGCATCTTCAGGAAAGGAGACCTCATGCTCAAGAAGATACAATCATTTCTCACTGATTCCCGGGGCAAATGGACTCCAAATTATGACTGCCTATACGTGGTCAAGAAAGCTTTCTCAGGAGGCGCCTTAAAACTCGTAACCATGGAAGGAGAGGAATTTGCCTACCCCACAAATGTTGACGTAGTCAAGAAATACTTCGCCTAAATAAAATTTAAAAAAAAACGTCTCGGTGGACTGAAAACCCGAAAGGGCGGTCCAGGCAAAAATTAGAGACACAATCAAAAATCATCCCGGTGGATTGGAAACCTTAGAGTACAATCCAGGAAAAAGTTAGGGATAATGACAAGTAACTACGTCTGATCAAGGTCAAATTCTCAGCAGTAGTTACACCATCCATCAGGAAGAACTACAGTCAAGGTCATCGTCGACGGAAGCTCAGGATGTCCAGAATTCAAAGTTGGTAGAAGGATAGTGGTCGTTATGTTTCAATGTAGCCATTTTCCCTTAAATTACCATTTTATAACTTTGTAAATACTCTATGGGGTCACGCGCTTGGCTGATTTCCATCTTATTAATAAAATTTGAGCCCTAGTGCTTTTGTTTGCAATTCTTATTTTTTTTAGCTTTACAGAATGACATTTTAATATGATCAACGATTCTTGAAACGAAACAAAAATGAATTTAATTGTCAAACTTTTTCTACTTTTAAATAAAGATGGCAATTTATTTTGAATTTTGAACATCAAAAGAACGTCGACCGCTTCTCCAAAAGTAATCAAACTTCAATGTGCAGAATCAAAGTACTCCTTCTAAACCAGTACGCTTGAATGAAGGATCAACTGTATTAGATGTGATTTTCCCATCTGATATCCTCGGCAGAGTCTTTATCTCCTAAGCCCGACCAACATAGCTCCCAACAGGGACTATCCCTCCTAAGCAAGGCAGAATTGCTATTTTCTGAACCAGCGATACTTTTCATCTCCCACTGTGGCCGAGTATCCCGTCGTGTTCATCTACTAGTCTGTATGTCGCGTCAGTTTTGTTAGCATATACATACATACATCATGCATTATTGATTTACATTTGCATTCATATTGCATCGCTATCACTTTGGTCGGTCTTATCCCCTAGTGATAGAAGTCCTCTCAATCGAGTTGCCAGTTCTTTCCTCGTCAGGAAATGTTGCGTCTGAACAATCTCTCCTCCAGTTTATTTCTGGATTAGAATTGGCCCTTGACCACTTTGATAACTTGAACCTCTGAAAAACCATAGAATCCTCGACAAACGCCACTCTTCGCCAGTAAAGATGATATCTTCGCTTACCCGGATTAAGGAAAATCCCCAAAGAAAGCCTCGTAATCAGAAATTCGACAATAGAGCGGTTTTTCTCCAAAGAATCCGCTGACGAAAAGGTCATCAGCACCTCAAAATTAGATCACATCATATGGCGTTTCTCCGAGAAGATCTCCGAGAAAAGTATGATGTAATATCCCCAAGCTGGAAGCAGTCTTTCAAGAGACTCGTTTTCCCCAGAAGAGTCGACAAATGGCGTCTCCAACAGAGAAGTTTGTACACCTCTACAACTCAGACGACTGGGTTCCCCAGCAAGTCTAACATCAGATCTTTTCCCATCAAACGACATCTCCCCAGGAAAATTCGGCGAGAAGTTTGAGGAAAACCGCTACGAATAGCGTCCATTGTCAATAAAGTTTATTGATAAAAGAAACTTAGACCAGTTCCTTGGTAGGAAAACATGATCGAGGAGAAGTTTATATAAAAAACTAAGACCAGTTCCTTGGTAGGAAACCAGGATCAAGGGGAAGTTTATATCAGAAACTAAGACTAGTTCCTTGGTAGGAAACCAGGATCGAGGGGAAGTTTACATCAGAAACTTAGACCAGTTCCTTGGTAGGAAACCAGGATCAAGGGGAAGTTTATTTAAGAAACTGAGACCAGTTTCGTGGCTGAAAAACCAGGATCAAGGGGAAGTTTTTACCTTTTCTAAGCATCATTGCTTAGCAAAAGAAGATGAATGCGTAAGCTACCATTCATAACCGCCATCAAAATTTCGGGTATTCCGATATTTAATCCTCTTGCACCCCGAATGCCCGAATACCTTCGCCATTCACATCTTCGGGTCCAAGAAGATTAAATAGGGGCATCTGTCATACCCCAAATTTTGACCACTAAGATTTCTCATCATTGTGTAAGTCATCATCACAATATGGATGAACCATCATGCCTCACTAATCTCCTCAAAGAGGGGTGAGCATTCACCACAACCAAGAATTAGGGTTTTGAGCCCTCTCAGAGCTCTTAGACAAAGGATCAATCAAGGAATGACATGATCTTCAACTTGTCTAAACCTCTCAAACATCCACAATGGATCAAGAGGACTCCCACATCAAGAATTAAGCACAAGGCTGCAACAGTCCAAATGGATCAAGCCTCAAGATCGCCAGTGTCACCAAATTAGGGTTTTGGTCGACCAGGGCCTCCAGATGGAAATTTTCCTCTGGGCATGAGCCAATGCTTCAAAGCATAACCTAAGATGCTCCAAGGGACATCATGAACCCAATCATCATGTCAATTTTGCCTCAGGGATGCATTCATAAAAATTCAGGAATTAGGGTTTTTTGACCTAATTCATCCCTAAGTTGACTTTTGGGACAAGACATGAGCCAAGACCTCAAGACATGATTTGAGGGTCTCTAATAAACCACATTGATCTATTTGCCACAATGGATTTCTCCAAGAAGCTTGAGCAACAAGTTTCAATTTCATCAAAACCACAATTAGGGCTTCGCGGGAAAGTCAACTGTGTCTTTGACTTTTGACCCAAGCATGCTCCCAAACCTTGGGACATGATCCAATACACCCTATAACACCAATGAAATCAATCCATCAAGTTTTATTTAGGTCAAAGACTTAATTTCATAGAGGATCGTACAGTTTGGAGTTCATCTGACAAAAAGTCAACTGTGCACAAAAGTCAACTTTGACTTTTTAAGATTTTTCACAATTATGGTTCTTTGACCCTAAAATGATGTTAATGTGTGATGGGAATCAACATTCATCAAGAAAAATCAAGAAAAGTGGGATAACTTGTAAAAGGGGTAACCATAAAAAACTTAGAAATTTTCTAAGTTATGGAACAAAGTGGCTAGGGTACCAACTTTGGAGGATCATAACTCCTAAACCACAAGGCCATTTTTTCCCATTCAAAGCTGGATTTGTAGCTCTCATGGCCCTGTACAAAAGCTTCAAACACAACTCATTCCAGCTCCTCATGGATTTTAAGTTATGGAATGATCAAAATCACAAAAAGTGAATATGTCACTTTTTTCCAACAATTAGTGAAATTTTCACTAAGTCAGAATCTGCCTTCACTTTTTTCCAAATGTAAGGGCATTTTTCACTTGGATCCAAAAAGTATCAAAACCAACTATGATCAAACAGTTGTTGTATCATATGAGGGCTTTCCAAAATGGCCAATAACTCCATCAAATTCCACTTGATCCATGAGATATGACAATGGCAATATGCCTTGCTGAAAACTGTCAAAGCAAGGCAGATTTTTGCGTTTTGCCCGATTTGCCAAATTTGTGCAAATGACAAACACACTTATCCATCTGAACACCTCAGGGGGAGACCAAGGAGGGACAAACACTGATCCATAAGCCTCCCAAGTCCTTGGAGCTAAAAATAGCATGCCAAACCTAGAAATCCCTAAAGAGGGGACAAGACTCCAATTTTGTTTTGGAGCATTCAATGGATGCACCAAGGTGGCATGGACTGAGCCATTTCCAACTTAATTCAGTCAAGACATATCCTAGACCAACGGAACCAGCAGCCTGTGCCTTAACCTATAGTCAATGGCTAGGGAAGACTTGGATTCTCATTAATCAACATTGGCCAAACCTCTGTAGCAATTGCCATTCACTATTGCTTGCAAAACAAACTTGCTCCACTATAAATAGAGCTCAATTGTGATCAGTTTGAGTACAACAAAGCCATCAAACAGATGCTTTCCTCAAAATCACCTTTTCACTTCCAAATTTGCCTTCCAAAGCAAGTCACTATCGGGTTTTGAGTTTGAGAGCAATTCCAACCAAACCAATCACACACACACCTCATAAAGTGATCCAAATACTTAAATAACATCTGGAACACTGATTTCTCAAAATCACCAGCCAGCTGCTCAAGGTTTTAACCAAGTTGCAGTTGGGATACCATCTTCAGTTCCAACTTGTTTTAAACCATTCCAAGCACTCAGGCACATCACTTGGCACCTAGGGAAGCTATCCATATCATTGGAACCTAGCTGTAACACCTCTAACACAAAACACAATCACCAGCTGCAAGAGGTAAGCACGAGCTCTTCTAACTCTATGATCCATGCATTTTTTGCTGCACAATAATTTGGCCATATGTTCATAATCATGCATAGAGTGTTTATCCTTAATCAATTGCTTTGTTTGAATCGTGTTTGGAATTTCTGAACTTTCATGCAAATTTTAGGGTTCTTGAGGTTTCTCTTTGATTTCTTATTCCATGCTTAAAATAAATGAAATTAAAGACCATAGACATGATCGTGAGGTGAAAACGAGCATATTGATATGTAGATTGCATGATATAATCAAGTATTCAGTGAGATTGGATAGAAAATGCAAATCTACAGAAACAGAGGGTGGCGCGTGTTCTTGCCATGTTCTTGGCGCCCTTTTTGAAAATTCAAATATTTGAAATTTTGTGATTTTATTTAATTGATTCAAAAATTAATTTCTCTCTGAGTTTTAATGATTTTGAGTTGGTTCTTTTTTTAATAATTCACAAAAATGTTAAAATATTTTATTTTACCAAAATATCCCAAAAATATTACTTATTTCATATATTTGATATTTTTGCAAAGAATTAATGTTTTATTTGTTTTTAACATTTGAAATATTATTTCTCCCTTGATTTTCCAAACTTAATTGGTTTCCAATTATTTTGTGGGTATAAACATGATTTTTTAAGCATTAATCCAATACCACAATTTGTTTTTCACACATGTTTAACAATTTTGATCATTTTAATTGAATTTTTATTCAATTAAAATATATTTTGAAAACAAATTAGGGTTTTTGATCAATTCAACCATCACAAATCTTTTTCAAACATTTTGGGCCTCTAGTAGAGTGTAAGACCCAACCCTTTTTGAAAATCAAAATGATTTGGGACTCAGTGTATTGTATAACTCCCGATCCCATCAAAAAGTTCGGCGCGATCGTCGCCTTTTTAACAAAAACATTTTGGGCCTCTCCTTGAGCTGTAAGCCCCACCACTTGTACAAAAATAAAACTTTGGCCCTCTAATAGAGTCTAAGGCCCATCCCTTATAGATAAAACCTTTTTGAGCCTCAATGTATTGTATAAGACCCAGTACGTTAAAGAAATCTCAGCGCGATCATCATTTTTCAAACAAAATCATCTGGGCCTACCCTCGTGTTATAAGCCCCATTCCTTTTCTTTAAACACCTTTGGGCCTCTTGAGAGAGTGTAAGACCTATCCCTTTGTACAGAAAACCTTTTTGGGCCTCAGTCACTTGTATAAGTCCCTGTACAATTTCAAAACAATAGTGCAATCACTGATAAAACCTTGGGCCTCTCCTTGAGCTGTAAGCCCCAACAATCTTTTCAAAGTACTTTCTCCTTTGATTTAGAATATAATATTATTATCAAAGCTTTCTTTGTTGAACAACTAACAAAACGGCATGGAAGCTCTACAACCGAGTAAGTGTTTACGCGCTTTCTTTATCCGCTTTCATATATATAACTGTATTGTGGGGCTGCTCACTGTAAGTCTTCTTTCAAAAACTTTTATATACTTGTCAAATATCAACTGTGTAATACTAGCATAGTTATTTAGAGTTTTCCCCGGCAACTAGGTCTAGAACTAGGTAAAGCCCTGTTGGTCACTCTTAAATACAAACAAAACTAGATCCCCATAGGATTACCAGATACAGTCTTCCCTCCTCTTGGGGTTAAACAATATGGAAACGTGAAAGGCAGCATTCTCGGTGAACCCTTTCTCAGACTGTCACCCTTAGAAATTGTCAAAGAAACTCTAACTCCCCAGGGATGATCTTTTCTCGGTGAATGGCATCTCTTGAGTTTCTTCTAAATCCTCGAACTTTCCTGGAATGATCTCTTCTCGGTGAATTGCATTTCTTGAACTTCTCTTGGTTTGGGGACCCACAGGCTTCTTAAAAGCATCCCCGCCTCCCCTTGGGCATTGTACAAGGACCCTTCAGCTTCTTAAAAGCTCTCATGCCTTCTCTTGGGCTCAGTACAAGGACCCAGAGCCCTCTACAGGTATAGGAACAGAACCTAGTCATCAATTTGCTAGAGCCGTCTTTCTGAGTCAAGTGTCAGACCAGTTAATGGGTTGACCTTCATCCCTTAACATACCAGCCTTCTCTTGGGCATCATACAAAGATCATTCACTATCTGAGAATCGATTTCTCAAAACACCAGTAGACATGGACAGTATCAATACCCTTTGGATTTCCCATTTCCTTAAAGAACAAGAAATAACCCTGATCTTCCGATCAGTACCAAAGTACAACCTCACCTTTAATCATTCCCTTTATAAGAACTGATTTTCTCTTTTATCCAACATACTGGACCAGTCACTAAACTAAAACAGTCACCAACAAAGTTAGCCTCCTCTTGGCCTTTGTACAATTATTCTCCCCACACTCTCTTGTTGAGTATAAAAGACTCTCTTGTTGAGTCAAACCCCTCCTTTTTTTATTTTCCCTATTAGGCTTCATATAACACAGATAAAAACACCCTCTTGTTGAGTATAAAAGACTCTCTTGTTGAGTCAACCACTTTCAGCCTCCATCTCGGGCTTCGTACGAGATAGAAAACACTCTCTTGTTGAGTATAAAAGACTCTCTTGTTGAGTCAAACACCTTTAGCTTCATGTCTTAGGCTTCATACAAGGCACATATAAACCACTCTCTTGTTGAGTATAAAAGACTCTCTTGTTGAGTCAAACACTTTTAGCCTCTATCTCGGGCTTCGTACGAGATAGAAAATCACTCTCTTGTTGAGTATAAAAGATTCTCTTGTTGAGTCAATTCCCTTTCAGCCTCTATCTCGGGCTTCGTACGAGAGAGCAAAACACTCTCTTGTTGAGTATAAAAGACCCTCTTATTGGGTCACAAACCTTTAAGCCTCTATCTCGGGCTTCGTACGAGACATATAAAAACACCCTCTTGTTGGGTCAATAGCCTCCTCTTAGGCTTTGTATAAAGAATACCCCAATTGATTCAATCAACCTTTTAGTATCAAAGTTGTGCCTTACTCACAGCATACAAACATCAACAACTACTCCTTAGAGATGACAAATTCTCTCTCATCCAACCCTTTCAGCTTCACATCTTGGGCTTTGAACAAGATATAAACCACCTTTAGCTTCATGTCTTGGGCTTTGAACAAGACACCAAAACGACCTTTTTCCTCCCATAGAGTAGGAGGAACTACGATCGCTCTGATTTCCCTGTTTCATCAAACGGTAATACGTAGGCATAAGATTGAAAAATCATAGCAAGCATACTAATCACAAAAACCCAAAATCCAGTATCTCCACCAAATCAACCCAAAATCACCAGATTTAAACACATTACCAAAAACTTCACAAATAATCCAGACACTGTGTTCTCAACAAAATAACCAAATATTGGGCCCCACATCCACATAGCCTCTGTAACCTAATAGACCGCTGTTCAAACTCAGTATGCAAGCAGGGTTAATTGGAGACATCTATTTCCCTTCATTAATCAGCTCAATAGGATAAAAAATGAATCGAACTGTAGTACCCAAGTGATCGTGACTCAGGACCACAAAAATCGCGCTACACCAAGACCTCATGGCATGATTTAAGGGTCCCTAATACACTACATTGATCCATTTGCAACAATGGATTGATCCAAGAAGCTTGACCCACGAGTTTCAATTTCATCTGAACCACCGTTAGGGTTTTTGAAGAAATGGTCAACTGTGCCTTTGACTTTTGACCAAGACATGCTCCTAAACCTTGGGACATAATTCAATACACCCTATAACACCTATGAAATCAATCCATCAAGTTTGATTTAGGTCAAGGACTTGATTTCATAGAGGATCGCACAGTTTGGAATTCATCTGATAAAAAGTCAACTGTGCCCAAAAGTCAAAGTTTGACTTTTTGATTTTTTGATCAATCATGGTTCCCTAACCCTAAAATGATGTTAATGTGTGATTGGAATCATCATTAATCATGAAAAATCAAGAAAAGTTGGATAACTTGTAAAAGGGGTAACCATAAAAACTTAGAAATTTTCCAAGTTATGGAACAAAGTGGCTAGGGTACCAACTTCCAAGGATCATAACTTGTGATCCAAGCAACCATTTTGGCTGATCCAACGATGGATTTGTCAACTACACCTCACTCCAATTCTTCATGGATTTTTAGTTATGGAGTGACCAAAATGACAAAAACATGAAAATGCCACTTTTTCCAACACTTAGTGAAATTTTCACTAAGTCAGAATCTGTTTCACTTTTTTCAAAATGTAAGGGCATTTTTCACTTGGATCCAAAAACTGTCAAGACAAACTATGATCACACATATGTTGTATCATATGAGAGCTTTCCAAAATGGCCAAGAACTCCATCAAATCCCATTTGAGCTAAGAGTTATGACAATGCCAATATACCTTGCTGCAACTGTCATGGCAAGGCAGATTTGTGTATTTTGCTCGATTTGATCAAATTGTGCAAATGACAAACAAGTTTATCCAACTAAACACCTCAGGGGGAGACCAAGGAGGGACAATCACTGATCCATAAGTCTCCCAAGTCTTTGGAACTAAAAGTAGCATGCCAAACCTAAAAACCCTAAAAAAGGGACAAGGCTCCAATTTTGTTTTGGAGCATTCAATGGATGCACCAAGGTGGCATGAACCGAGCCTTTTCCAACTGAATGAGTCAAGGATGATCTCTGAACTAGGGAACCAAAGGCCTGTGCTCTAACCTCTAGTCAATGGCTAGAGGAGACTTAAGATTCCAAAGTGATCCAATTGGCCAACAGCCTGCTGCAGCCGCCATTCATTGTTGCTTGCAAAACAAACTTGCTCTACTATAAATAGAGCTCACTTGTGCTCAGTTTAAATACACCAAAGCCATCAAACTGATGCTTTCCTCAAAATCTCTTCTTTCATTCCAAAATTGCCTTCCAAAGCAAGTCACTATCGGGTTTTGAGTTTGAGAGCCATTCCAACCAAACCAATCACACACACACCTCATAAACATCATATATAGGCGATCCAAACACTTAAACCACATCTGGAACACCAATTTCACAAAATCACCAGCCAATTGCTCAAGGTTTTAACCAAGTTACAACTGAGGTGCCATACTTTGTTCCAGTTCATTTCAGATCACTCCAAGCATTCAAACACATTCCATATGGTGTAGGGAGGCTGTTCAGATCATCACAACTCATTTGCAACACCTCCAACTCAAAAATTACTTTTCTCTTGCTGTCACGACCTTCAAGTAAGCCTAAACTTGGTCATCTCTTAATCTATGCATATTTCCTCGCACAATAATTTTGCCAAATGTTCATAATCATGCATAGAATGTTTCCCCTCAAATAATTGCTTTGTTTGAATCATGTATCAAAATTCTCAGCCTTCATGCAAATTTTAAGGTTCTTGAGGTTTTGTCTTGATTTCTTATTCCATGCTTAAAATAAATGAAAGTAAACACCATAGACATGATCGTGAGGTGAAAACGAGTAGATTGATATGTGGATTGTGTGATTTCATCAAGTATTAATTGAGATTGGTGAGAAAATGCAAATCTGCAGAAACAGAGGGGTGGCGTGTGTTCTTGGCGCCATTTTTTGAATATTTGAATATTTGAATTTTGTGATTTTATTTAATTGATTCAAAAATTAATTTCTCTCTGAGTTTTAATGATTTTGAGTTGATTCTTTTTTTAATAATTCACAAAATGTTAAAATATTTTATTTTGCCAAAAATTCCCAAAAATATTATTTATTTCATATACTTGATATTTTTGCAAAGAATTAACCTTTTATTTGTTTTATAACATTTAAAATATTTTTTCCTCCTTGATTTTCCAAATTTAATTGGTTTCCAATCATTTTGTGGATATAAACATGATTCTTCAAACATTAATCCAAGATCACAACTTGTTTTTCACACATGTTTGATAATTGTGATCATTTTAATTAAATTTATATTTAATTAAAATACATTTTGAAATTAATTTAGGGTTTTGATCTTAATCACCCTAAACAAATCATTTTCAAACTCTTTGGGCCTCTAATAGAGTGTAAGACCCAACCTTTTTGTAAATAAATATTTTGGGCCTCAGTGTATTGTATAAGTCCCGATACCGTCAAAAAGTTCGGCACGATCGTCACCTTTTTAACAAAAATCTTTGGGATTCTCCTTGAGCTATAAGACTCATCTTTATTCATTTTCAAACAATTTTGGGCCTCTAATAGAGTGTAAGACCCAATACCCTTTTAACCAAAACCTTTTTGGGCCTCAGATATTGTATAAGTCCCTCTGCGTTAAAAATCTCGGCGCGATCGCCAGTTCAAAAATCAAATCACCCTGGGCCTACCCTCGTGTTATAAGCCCCATTTCTTTTCTTTAAGTTCTTTGGGCCTCTAATAGAGTATAAGACCCATCCCCTTGTACATAAAAACTCTTTGGGCCTCACATATTGTATAAGTCCCTCTGTACAGTTTTCAAAACAACGGTGCGATCATCGTTAAAACTTGGGCCTCTCCTTGAGCTGTAAGCCCCAACAATCTTTTCAAAGCACTTTCTCCTTTGATTTTGAATTCAAATATATATTGTTATCAAAACTTTCTTTAATTTCTTTGTTGAACAACTAACAAAACAACATGGAAGCTCTACAACGACTGCTTTCATTTACCGCTTTCATATGTATATAACTGTATTGTGGGGCTGCTTCACTCTAAGTCTTCTTTCACATCCTTTTATATACTTGTCACATATCCACTGTGTAATACTAGTATAGTTATTTAGAGTTTTCCCCGAGAACTACATCTAGAACTAGGTATAGTCCTGTTGGTCACTCTTAAATACAAACAAAACTAGATCCCCATAGGATTTCCAGATACAGTCTTCCCTTCTCTTGGGGTTAAACAATACGGAACAAAGAGAAATGCAGTATTCTCGGTGAACCTTTTCTTAGACTGTCACCCTTAGAAATTGTCAAAGAAACTCTAACTCCCCAGAGGTGATCTTT
Source organism: Lathyrus tuberosus (assembly GCA_022829125.1). Taxonomy (NCBI): domain Eukaryota; kingdom Viridiplantae; phylum Streptophyta; class Magnoliopsida; order Fabales; family Fabaceae; genus Lathyrus; species Lathyrus tuberosus. Next base: position 7,154,099 of record JALAZF010000163.1, read on the forward strand.
TCTCCGTGAATGGCATCTCTTGAGTTTCTTCCAAATTCTCGAACTTTCCTGGAATGATCTCTTCTCTGTGAATTGTATTTCTTGAACTTCTCTTGGTTTGGGGACTCACAGGCTTCCTAAAAGCATCCCCACCTCCTCTTGGGCGTTGTACAAGGACCCTTCGGCTTCTTAGAAGTTCTCATGCCTTCTCTTGGGCTTAATACAAGGACCCTGACGACCTCTTAAAGGTATAGGATAGAACTTAGTCATCCCTTGCTATAGCAGTCTTTCCAGCGTCAAAACTCCAGCCATTCTAGGGTTGATACTCATCCCTTAATGTCCGTGCCTCCTCTTGGGCATTGTACAAAAAATAAAACTCTAGAATTGGACAGTCTAAAACACTTGAGTATCAAATACATTCTCAAGTTCCTTTCAAACATAGGAAGAAACACCGATCACTCTGGAACCCGGTCTCTCTCATGAGAGTTCCCCACCCTTGGGCCTGCCTATGGATCTAACCCTCAGCAGTAAGACAACCTCCTCTTGGGCTTTGTACAAATGATTCTCCCCAGCAGAGCTAACCTTTTTAGACTCTCTTGTTGAGTTAAACTCTTTTAGCCTCCGTCTTGGGCTTTGTACAAGACATATAAAAAACCACTCTCTTGTTGAGTATAAAAGATTCTCTTGTTCAGTCAACTTTTAGCCTCCGTCTTGGGCTTTGTACAAGACATATAAAACACTCTCTTATTGAGTATAAAAGGCTCTCTTGTTGAGTCAATCTCCTTTTAGCCTCAATCTCGGGCTTCGTACGGGACATCAAATCACTCTCTTGTTGAGTATAAAAGACTCTCTTGTTGAGTCGGTCAACCTTCAGACTCTCTTGTTGAGTCAAGCACCCATTCAAGACTCTCTTGGTGAGTCAACCTTTTTTAGCCTCTGTCTTGGGCTTTATGCAGGACAGATAAAAGTACTCTCTTGTTGAGTCAAACCATTTCAACCTCCATCTTGGGCTTCACACAGGATACATTCTCCCTAACGGAGTCAAAGATCCCTTTTAGGCTCAATCTTGGGCTTTGTACAAGACAGAAAAAACATTTTCCCCGGAAAAGTCAAACTTCTAGCCTCCTCTTAGGCTTCGTATAAAGAAATCCCCGGTTGAGTCAATCAACCTTTTAGCATCAAATTGGTGCTTTGCTCACAGCATATAAACATCTACAATCCCTCTTTAGAGATGACAAATTCTCTCTCAGTCAAAACCCTTTAGCTTCATATCTTGGGCTTTAAACAAGATACATATAACCCTTCAGCCTCATATCTTGGGCTTTGAACAATATACAAACCACCTTTAGCTTCCTGTTTTGGGCTTTGAATAAGACACCAAAACAGCTTTTTTCTTCCCATAGAATAGGAGGAACTACGATCGCTCTGATTTCCCTGTTTCGTCAAACGGGAATACGTAGGCATAAGATTGCAAAATCTTAGCGAGCACACTAATCAAAAACCGAAAGTCCAGTACCTCTATACATCAATCAAAGAAAATCAGGTCTAGTATCCTAACCAAAAGCCTCCTGTACAGTCAAGACACTCCGTTCTTTTAAGCAAATAACTAAAAACAGACCCCCCCTTTTTGATAGCATCTGTAAACCAACAATTTTGCCTGTTTAACCTCAGTATGCAAGCAGGGTTAATTGGAGACATCTATTTCCCTTCCTTAATCAGCTTCACAGGATAAAAAATGAATCGAACTATAGTACCAAAGCGATAGTGATTCGAAACCACAAAAATCGCGCTACAGAAAAATGGCGACCACAGTGGGAGGCATTCTTTCTTACAGTTTTAGGTAGAAACCTTGGACAAGTCATTTTCACTGTGGCCGCCACAGAAAAATGGCGACCACAATGGGAGGCATTCTTTCTCACAGTTTTAAGTAGAAAGCCTTAAATTTGCGAAGTGTCACAAAAATGACGACTCTCCTGGGGAGTCATTGTCTGTTAGGATCATAGGATTATAGAGGTCTAAGATGTTAGGACAAATATATATACTGCTTTTCCAAATTGATATCCGTATTTATTTTTCTGCTAATGGGAATACGTGTCATGCCGCATCTGGAAAGATTGAGTATACACCTAAGATAGGGGATGACACTATACGAGTAATCTTATGGGGAGTGAATCCCAGATAAGAGGTCCTGGTCGACCATCAAATCAGTGGAGATGCCCTTTGCAGATTCAATGCCTATACGACTTCGGTTGTTGAAAGCAGATTGTTCCATTGGGTTATTTGAGAAGCTGAGGATTTTAGTAGACTGAAACCATTTTGTAGTGCGGAAGCTATCGGAAATAGTTGTCACGCGATACTACCCTCATTTGAGACTACTCTAAGATACTGCAGCTCGTTGGCGATCCGCTTGCTGTCGTTATCCCAAGAGGGGTCATTGATTTTGAGGACAGGTACAAAAAATCACCAGTATAAACCTTTGGGGATGGGTAGAGCCTTGACTTCATGACACTGACCCTTTGACCCCATGTTTTTCTATGTTTTTGTGTGCTGCATTCATGCATTCATTTCATTAAAAAACTTTAAACAAAGAAAAATCTTCTGTTCTAGTCTCTCTTTTTCAAATTAAACTAAGACAATGATTGCAAATGTCAGAAAAAGAGATTGCTAATGGATTTTGGTAGAAGGAAGACTCACAAGTACATCTTCAAGGTTCCAAAACTAGAGGATTTAAGAGGGTTGGCAAAGATGATAACCAACCCTGAGGCTTTCAGAGCTAAGTATGGAGAACTGCTTTCTCTGTTAAGGGTCCATGTAATTGAAGGAATCCTGTCCACGCTAATTCAGTTCTACGATCTGGTCTATCACTGTTTCACATTCCCGAATTATCAGCTAGCACCAACACTGGAGGAATACTCTCACCTGACTGATTTACATATTACTGATCAAGCTCCCTTTTCTGGACTGGAAGAAATTCCAAATATGAAACCATTGCAAGAGCAATCTATTTGGACGAGTCAGAAGTAAGGACTCATATGATCATTAAGGGTGGTATCCAAGGTTTGCTAGCCCAATTTTTGATAAAGAAAGCTCTGTAATTTGCTAGTATAGGGATAGTGGCGCTTTCGAAAGCATCTTTGTTTTGCTTACCTACGGGTTATTTCTGTTTCCCAACATTGATGACTTCGTTGATATCAATGCCATTAAGATTTTTATAATTGGAAACCCTATAACGACCTTGCTCGCAGATGGTTATCATTCGGTACACTTAAGGAATCTGTACGGCAGAGGAATGATCACCTGCTGTGTACCCCTGCTGTACAAATGGTTCATTTCCCATCTGCCAAAGTCTGCTGCATTTTGGGATCCTAAGAGTTCTTTACGTTGATCGCAGAGAATCATGTCTCTTACCAACTCTGACATTGATTGGTACAATTGAATCTATGACGTGATCAGAATCATTGACCGTTGTGGAAACTTCCCAAATGTACCCCTCATAGGAACTAAAGGAGGAATAAACTATCATCCAGTTTTAGTTCGTCGTCAATTCGGATAACCGATGAGACATTGTAGCGAGTGATTTTTGGATGTGGTTGCGAAGCACGATCGCTCTAGTACTACAGTTCGATTCATTTTTTATCCTATTAAAGCTGATGAAGGAAGGGAAATAGATGTCTCCAATTAACCCTGCTTGCATACTGAGATTAAACAGCGGTCTGTTAGGTTATAGATGCTACAAAGATTTGGGGTTTCTCCTAGGTTTATTTTGTTGACGAGGGGTGCTTTAGGCTATTGGTTGAGATGTTAGGACGGATATATATGAAAGTATGGGATTTTGGGTTTTTGTTTAGTGTGCTCGCTAAGATTTTTCTTTCAATCTTATGCCTACGTATTCCCGTTTACTGAAACAGGGAAATTAGAGCGTTCGTAGTTCCTCCTATTCTATGGGAGGAAATGGGTGTTTTGGTGTCTTGTTCAAAACCCAAGATGTGAAGCGAAAGGTGGTTTGTATCTTGTTTGAAGCCCAAGATGTGAAGCTGAAGGGTTTATTTGTATCTTGTTTAAAGCCCAAGATGTGAAGCTAAAAGTGTTGACCTTAGAGAGAATTTTTCATCTCTAAAGAGGGATGTGTCTGTTACGACTATTTATAAAGGAGAATTACTTTAACCGGGATTTGTGAATCCGGCAATGCAATAATTTCCTTTATAGGGGATTTCAACCTGAAGGAGAAGACTTTAAATCAGTGTAGAGTAATGCCATCTTTCCTTAGGAATTTCTCATACTAAAAGAGGGACATTGGCATGGATGTAGATGATCCAGAGGCTTGCCGCTTACAGCAATTAGATGAAGGGGAAGGAGTTGTTGATGTTTGTGTACTGTGAACGAGGCACAACTTTGATGCTAAAAGGTTGATTGGATCAACCAGTGGTTTTCTTATACAAAGCCTAAGAGGAGGCTAATGTGTGTCTCGTACAAAGCCCGAGATAGAGGCTAAAAGGTTTTGACTCAACGAGGGAATCTTTTGGTATCTCGTATAAATCTCGAGATGGAGGCTATTTGACTCAACAAGAGAGTTTTTTGTATCTCGTACGAAGCCCGAGATGGAGGCGAAAGGGTGATCGACTCAACGAGGGAGTCTCTTATGTGTCTCGTACAAAGCCCGAGAGAGAGGCTAAACGTTGTTTGACTCCGCTGGGGAGAATCATTGTACAAAGCCCAAGAGAGAGGCTAACTTCACTGGGGAAGGATCATTATACAAAGCCTAAGAGGAGGCTATGGTTACTATTTCAGTTGAGTGACACGTCCAGTAGACTGATTTTGAAAGAGAAAATCAATTCTTATATGAGCAACACTGTACTCAAGGATTTGTTTCAAGGATCCGGGTTATTCCTGTTCTTTAAGGAAGTGGGAAATTCCAAGGGTATTGAGACTGTTTGAGTCTACGGGTTTTCTTCCTATTTAACGAAGGGGTTACTTGAGAATGTCTTTGAGACTCAAGGAGATTAGACTGTCCAAGTCTAGAGTGTCATTTTTTGTACTGTACTTTGAGAAACAGTAGTAGACTCTTTGAAAGGACTGTTCTATGAAGATGACTAAGTTTTGTTCCTATACCTCTAGGAGGTCGTCGGGACAATTTGTATGAAGCCCAAGAGGAGGCTGGAAACTTTTAAGAAGCCGACGGGTCCTTGTACGATGCCCCAGAGGAGGCTATCATTCCCAGAGAAAGAGATCATTATACGAAGCCTAAGAGGAGGTTGTGAATACTTCTAAGAAGCCATAGGGTCCTTACACTTAGCCCAAGAAGAGGCGGGGTTGCTTTTAGGAAGCTTGTGGGTCCGTGTACGATGCCCAAGAGGAGGCCGATGCTTTTAAGAAGCCCGTGGGTCCCCAAACCCCGAGAAATTCAAGGCAAGCTATTCACAAGGAATATATCAAGTCAGGAAAGTTCGAGAATTTGGAAGAAACTCAAAGATGCCATTCACAGAGAATACATTCATCTCTGGGAATAGAGTTTCTTGACAATTCCTAATGAGGACAGCCGAAGAGAAGACTGTATCTGGTGATCCTATTGGGGATCTAGTTGTCTATTTCTACGAATAAACGAAACGACGTCACCTAGTTCTAGACGTAGTTGCCGGGGAAACTCTAAATATATATACTATTATTACACAGTTGATATGATTTTATGAAAGAAGACTTACAGTGAAACAGCCCCACAATATAGTTATATGTATATGAAAGCGGTAAATGAAAGCATATAAACACTTACTCGGTTGTAGAGCTTCCATGCTGTTTGGTTAGTTGTTCAACAAAGAAAGATTGAAAACAACAGTATATTCAAAATCAAAGGAGAAAGTGTTTTGAAAAAGAAAGATTTGGGGCTTGAAGCTCAAGGAGAGGCCCAGGGTTTTATCAGTGATTGCACTATTTGAATTTGTGCAGAGGGACTTATACAAGTGACTGTGGCCCAAAAATTGTTTTCTGTACAAAGGGATGGGTCTTACACTCTCTCAAGAGGCCCAAAAAGAAAAAGAATGGGGCTTATAACACGAGGGTAGGCCCAGATGATTTTTCCGTTTGAAATGGCGACCGCGCCGAGGTTTTCTTTTAACGCAGAGGGACTTATACAATAAGTGAGGCCCAAAGTGATTTTGGTTAAAAGGGGGTTGGGTCTTACACTCTATTAGAGGCCCAAAAAGTTTTGAATGGGTCTTATAGCTCGAGGAGAGGCCCAGAAGGTTATTTTTCAAAAGGGCGACGATCGCGCCGTTTGTTTTTGACGGTATCGGGACTTATACAATACACTGAGGCCCAAAAATGGTTTGGTCAAAAAAGGATTGGGTCTTACACTCTATTAGAGGCCCAAAGTGTTTTGAAAATGATTTATGAGGGTTGAATTAATCCAAAAACCCTAATTTGTTTTCAAAAATGTGTTTTAATTGAATAAAAATTCAATTAAAATGATCAAAATTGTTTAACATAGGAAAAACAAATTGTGATCTTGGATTAATGCTTCAAAAATTAAGTATTGACCTACAAAATAATTAGAAAGCATTAAAAGTTGCAAAATCAAGGTGGAAAAAATATTTTAAATGTCAAAAACAATTAAAACATTAATTCTTTGCAAAAATATCAATTATACAAAATAAATAATATTTTTGGGATTTTTTTGGAAAATAAAATATTTTAACATTTTTGTGAATTATTAAAAAAAGAATCAACTCAAAATCATTAAAACTCGGAGAGAAATTAATTTTTGAATCAATTAAATAAAATCACAAAATTCAAATATTTGAATTTATGAAAATGGCGCCAAGAACATGGACCAAGAACACGCGCGTTTTCTGCCTTGCCCAGATTTGCATTTTCTATCCAATCTCACTGAATACTTGATTATATCATGCAATCCACATATCAATATGCTCGTCTCAACCTCACGATCATGTTTATGACAATTAATTTCATTTAAATTAAGAATAAAACAAGAAATCACGATAAATCCTTATGAACCCTAATTTCTGCATGAAGGATGGGATTTTTAACACACGATTCAAACAAAGCAATTACTTGAGGGGAAACATTCCATGCATGATTATGAACATTTGGCAAAAGTATTGTGCGAGGAAATATGCATAGATTGAGAGATGACCAAGTTTAAGCTTACCTCTAGGTCGTGACAGCAAGAGCAAATTGATTTCTGAGTAGGAGGTGTTACAGATGAATTATGATGATCTGAACAGCTTCCCTACACCTTATGGAGTGTGTTTGAATGCTTGGACTGGTGATTCTGAGAAATCAGTGTTCCAGTTGTTGTTTAAGTGTTTGATCAGCTCACATATGATGTATATGTGGTGTATGTGTGTGATTGGTTTGAGTGGAATTGCTCTCTAATGAAAAACCCGATAGTGACTTGCTAAGAAAGGCATTTTTGAGAGTGAGAAGTGGTTTTTGAGAAAGGCAAGTGTTGTAGGCCTTTGGTGTACTTAAACTGATCACAATTGAGCTATATTTATAGTAGAGCAAGTTTGTTTTGGGATCCACAGTGAATGGCAACTGCAGCAGGTGTTTGTTCAATGTTGGCCAATGGAAATACAAGTTTCCTCTAGCCATTGACTAGAGGTTAGGACACAGGGTTGTGGTTCCCTTGGTCTTGGATAAGTCTTGACTGAATTCAGTTGAGAATGGCTCAGTCCATGCCACCTTGATGCTTCCATTGAATGCTCCAATCCAAAATTGGAGTCTTGTCCCTATTTTGGCCATTCTAGGTTCAACATGTTATTTCTTGTTCCAAACACTTTGGAGGCTTGGCTCAGTGATTGTCCCCTTTAGATTCAATCCTCAGAGGTGTCCAAGTGGACAGGAGCATTTGGATTTGGCTGATTTTGGCAAATCGAGCAAAAATGCAAATTCTGCCTTGCCTTGGCAGATTTCAGCAAGGCAACTTTCCAATGTCATATCTCAGGACTCAAATTGAATTTGGTAATGTTCTTGGTCATTTTGGAAAGCCCTTACATGATACAACAACTGTTTGAACATATTTGGTTTTGGTCTCTTTTGAATCCAAGTGAAAAATCCCCCTACATTTGGCAAAAAGTAGGGTAAAATCTGACTTAGTGAAATTTTCACTAAGTGTTGGAACAAAGTGACTTTTCTTGATTTTGATCACTCCATAACTCAAAATCCATGAGGAGTTGTGTAGCGAGTGATTTTGGACACGGTTCTTAAGTGCTGGTCGCTCTCTGCGGTTGAGTTTACTACAGGTCGGTTCATTTTTTATCCTATTAAAGCTAATGAAGGAAGGGAAATAGATGTCTCCAATTAACCCTGCTTTGCATACTGAGTTTAAACAGCGGTTTGTTAGGTTACGAATGCTATCAATGTGGGGGGGCCTTTGTACTGGTTATTTGTATTTTCGCCAATACGGTTTTCTCTCTTTCTTGGATTTTCTGGCGGGGAACAAGGATTTAGGATGTTAGGACTGATGCTTTTTGGTAGATACATGAGAGTATGGGATTTTGGGTTTTTGTTTAGTGTGCTCGCTAAGATTTTTCTTTCAATCTTATGCCTACGTATTCCCGTTTACCGAAACAGGGAAATCAGAGCGTTCGTAGTTCCTCCTATTCTATGGGAGGAAATGGTTGTTTTGGTGTCTTGTTCAAAGCCCAAGACGTGAAGCGAAAAAGGTGATCTGTATCTTGTTTAAAGCCCAAGATATAAAGCTGAAAAGTCTGTCTGTATCTTGTTCAAAGCCCAAGATATGAAGCTAAAGGTGTTGACTTTAGAGAGAATTTGTCATCTCTAAAGGGGTCTGTTTGTCACAACTGTTGGGTGACTGACTATAAAGGAGGATTACTTTAACCGGGATTTGTGAATCCGACAATGCCATAATTTCCTTTATAGGGATTTTAACCTGAAGGAGAAGACTTTAACTCAGTGTAGAGCAATTCCATCTTTCCTTAGGAATTTCTCATGCTAAAAGAGGGACAGTGGCATGGATGTAAAGGGTCCAGAGGCTTGCCGCTTACAGCGATTAGATGAAGGGGAAGAAGTTGTTGATGTTTGTGTACTGTGAACGAGGCACAACTTTGATGCTAAAAGGTTAATTGGATTAACTAGTGGTTTTCTTATATAAAGCCTAAGAGGAGACAATTATGTGTCTCGTACAAAGCCCGAGAGAGAGGCTAAAAGGTTTTTGACTCAACGAGGGAGTCTTTTGGTATCTCGTACGAAGCCCGAGGTGGAGGCTATTGTTTATTTGGCTCAATAAGAACCTTTGTGTATCTCGTATAAAGCCCGAGATGGAGGCGAAAGAGGTGATTGACTCGACGAGGGAGTCTCTTATGTGTCTCGTACAAAGCCCGAGAGAGAGGCTAAACGTTGTTTGACTCCGCTGGGGGAGAATCATTGTACAAAGCCCAAGAGGAGGTTGTGGTTACTGTTTCAGTTAAGTGACAGGTCCAGTATACTGATTTTAAAGAGAAAATCAGTTCTTATATGAGCAACACTGTACTCGGGGATTTGATTCAAGGATCCGGGTTATTCCTGTTCGTTAAGGAAGCGGGAAATCCGAAAGGTATTGAGACTGTCTGAGTCTACGGGTTTCCTTCCTATTTTGACGAGGGGGTTACTTGAGAATGTCTTTGAGACTCAAGGAAATTAGACTGTCCAAGTCTAGAGTTTCACCTTTTGTACTATGCTTTGAGAAATAGTAGTAGACTCTTTGAAAGGACTGTTCTATGCAGATGATTAAGTTCTGTTCTTATACCTCTAGGAGGTCGTCGGGACAATTTGTACGAAGCCCAAAAGGAGGCTGGAAACTTTTAAGAAGCCGACGGGTCCTTGTACGAAGCCCAAGAGGAGGCTATCATTCCCGGAGGAAGAAATCATTATACGAAGCCTAAGAGGAGGCTGTGAATACTTCTAAGAAGCCGTAGGGTCCTTGTACTAAGCCCAAGAGGAGGCGGGGTTGCTTTTAGGAAGCCCGTGGGTCCTTGTATAATGCCCAAGAGGAGGCCGATGCTTTTAAGAAGCTGATGGGTCCCCAAATCCCGAGAAATTCAAGGTAAGTTATTCACAAGGAATAGATCAAGTCAGGAAAGTTCGAGAATTTGGAAGAAACTCAAGAGATGCCATTCACGGAGAAAAGATCATCTCTGGGGAGTAGAGTTTCTTGACAAATGCTTTTAAGAAGCCTGTGGGTCCCCAAACCCCGAGAAGTTCAAGACATCCCATTCACCGAGAATAGATCAAGCCAGGAAAGTCCGAGAATTTGGAAGAAACTCAAGAGATGCCATTCATGGAGAAGAGATCATCTCTGGGGAATAGAGTTTCTTTGACAACTTCTATGAGTGACAGTCTATGAAAGGGTTCACAGAGAATGCTGCCTTTCATGTCTCCATATTGTTTAACCCCAAGAGGAGGGAAGACTGTGTCTGGTAATCCTATGGGGATCTAGTTTAGACTATTTCTAAGAGTGATCAACGGGCTTAATGCTAGACGTAATTGTCGGGGAAACTCTAAATATCTATACTATTATTACACAGTTGATATGAGTTTATGAAAGAAGACTTACAGTGAAACAGCCCCACAATACAGTTATATGTATATGAAAGCGGTAAGAAAGCAATAACCACTTACTCGGTTGTAGAGCTTCCATGCTGTTTGGTTAGTTGTTCAACAAAGAAAAATTGAAAACAACAGTATATTTAAAATCAAAGGAGAAAGTGCTTTGAAAAGGAGAGAGTTGGGGCTTACAGCTCAAGGAGAGGCCTAGGTTTTTATCAGTGATCGCACTGTCGAATTTGTACAGAGGGACTTATACAAGTGACTGAGGCCCAAAAAGGTTTTCTGTACAAAGGGATGGGTCTTACACTCTCTCAAGAGGCCCAAAAAGTTTTAAGAAAGGAAATGGGTCTTACTACTCGAGGGTAGGCCCAATTGACTTTTCGTTTAAAGTGGCGATCGCGCCGAGATTTTCTTTTAACGCGAGGGGACTTATACAATAAGTGATGCCCAAAAATGATTTTTGGTTAAAAGGGGATTGGGTCTTACACTCTATTAGAGGCCCAAAAGTTTTGAATGGGTCTTATAGCTCGAGGAGAGGCCCATGGTTATTTTTAAAAGGCGACGATCGCGCCGTTTGTTGTTGATGGTATCGGGACTTATACAATACACTGAGGCCTAAAATTGATTTGGTCAAAAAAGATTGGGTCTTACACTCTATTAGAGGCCCAAAGTGTTTTGAAAATGATTTACGAGGGTTGAATTAATCCAAAAACCCTAATTTATTTTCAAAAATGTATTTAATTGAATAAAAATTCAATTAAAATGATTAAAATTATTTAACATATGGAAAATAAATTGTGATCTTGGATTAATGCTTCAAAAATTAAGTATTGACCTACAAAATAATTAGAAAGCATTAAAAGTTGCAAAATCAAGGTGGAAAAAATATTTTAAATGTCAAAAACAATTAAAACATTAATTCTTTGCAAAAATATCAATTATATGAAATAAATAATATTTTTGGGATTTTTTGATAAAATAAAATATTTTAACATTTTTGTGAATTATTAAAAAAAAGAATCAACTCAAAATCATTAAAACTCAGAGAGAAATTAATTTTTGAATCAATTAAATAAAATCACAAAATTCAAATATTCAAATTTTGAAAAAAGGCGCCAAGAACACACCAAGAACACGCGCGTGTTCTGGGCTTGGCCAGATTTGCATTTTCTCTCCAATCTCACTGAATACTTGATTATAACATGCAATCCACATATCATTATGCTCGTCTCAACCTCACGATCATGTCTATGTCAATTAATTTCATTTAAATTAAACATATAACAAGAAATCATGAAAAATCCTCAAGAACCCTAATTTCTGCATGAAGGCTAGGATTTTTGATACACGATTCAAACAATGCAATTAATTGAGGGGAAACATTCCATGCATGATTATGAACATATGGCCAAATTATTATGCTAGGAAATATGCATAGATTAAGAGATGACCAAGTATATGCTTACCTCTAGGCCGTGACAGCAAGTGCAATGTGATTTTTGATTTGGAGGTGTTACATATGAGTGGTGATGATTTGAACAGCTTCCCTACACCCTATGGAGTGTGTTTGAATGCTTGGACTTGATTGAAATTAGCTGGATCATTTCATGGCATCTCAACTGCACTTTGGTTAAAACCTTGAGCAATTGACTGGTGATTCTGAGAAATCAGTGTTCCAGTTGTTGTTTAAGTGTTTGATCAGCTCATATGTGATGTATGTGAGGTGTGTGAGTGATTGGTTTGAGTGGAATTGCCCTCTAGCTCAAAACCCGATAGCTACCTTGCTAAGAAAGGCATTTTTGCCAAGAGAAAGAGATTTTGAGGAAAGCATCTGTGTGATGGCTTTGGTGTACTTAAACTGATCACAATTGAGCTCTATTTATAGTAGAGCAAGTTTGTTTTGCAAGGAATAGTGAATGGTAACTGCTAAGTAGGTTTGTTCAATGTTGGTCAATGGAAGTTCAAGTCTCCTCTAGCCATTGACTAGAGGTTAGGGCACAGGTTGCTGGTTCCCTTGGTCTTGGATAAGTCTTGACTGAATTCAAATGAAAATGGCTCAGTCCATGCCACCTTGATGCTTCCATTGAATGCTCCAATCCAAATTTGGAGTCTTGTCCCTATTTTGGCAATTCTAGGTTCAACATGCTATTTCTTGTTCCAAAGACTTTGGAGGCTTGGCTCAGTGATTGTCCCCTTGAGATTCAATCCTCAGATATGTCCAAGTGGATAGGAGTGTTTGGATTTGCACAATTTTAGCAAATCAAGCAAAATTGCAAATTCTGCCTAGCCTTGATAGAATTCAACAAGGCAACTTGTCAATGTCATAACTCATAGCCCAAATGGAATTTGGCAATGTTCTTGGTCATTTTGGAAAGCCCTTACATGATACAACAACTGTTTGAAAATGTTTGGTTTTGATCTCTTTTGAATCCAAGTGAAAAATCCTCCTACATTTGGAAAAAAAAATGAAGACAGATTTGGACTTAGTGAAAATTTCACTAAGTGTTGGAAAAAGTGACATTTTCATTTTTCAGCCATTTTGATCACTCCATAACTCAAAATCCTTAATGAATTGGAGTTAGGCCTAGTTGAAGTTTTTGTAGACGATAATGAGGGATACAAATCCATATTTGGATGAGGAAAAATGGCTTTGTGGTTTAGGAGTTATGATCCTCCAAAGTTGGTACCCTTGTCACTTTATTTTTAACTTAGAAAATTTTCTAAGTTTTTATGGTTACCCCTTTTACAAGTTATCCAACTTTTCTTGATTTTTCTTGATGAATGATGATTCAATTCATACATTAACATCATTTTAGGGTTAAAAATCCATTTTGGTGAAAAATCTCAAAAAGTCAAAGTTGACTTTTGTGCACAGTTGACTTTTTATCAGATGAATTCCAAACTGTGCAATTCTTCAGGAAATCATGTCCTTGACCTAAATCAAACTTGATGGACATGTTCCATGGGTGTGATAGGGTATATTGAATCATGTCTTAGGGCTTGGGAGCATGTCCTGGTCAAAAGTCAAAGTTACAGTTGACTTTTCCCTTAAAACCCTAACTGTGGTGAAGACGAAATTGAGACTTGTTGCTCAAGCTTCTTGGATTAATCCATTGTTCCAAATGGATCAATATAGTTCATTAGAGACCCTCAAACCCTCTCTTGAGGTCTTGGCTCATGATTTGTCCCAAAAGTCAACTTAGGGGTGAATTAGGTCAAGAAACCCTAATTCCTGATTTTTGATGAATGCATCCCCTGAGACAAAATTGACTTGATGATTAGGTTCATGAGGTTCCATGGAGTATATTAGGTTATGTTTTGGATCATTGGCTTGTGCCCAGATGAAAAATTTCCATCTGGAGGCCCTGGTCAACCAAAACCCTAATTTGGTGACACTGTCGATCTTGAGACTTGATCCACCTAGAAGGGAGCAACCTTGTGCTTGATCCTTGAAGTGGGAGTCCTTTTGATCCATTGTGGATGTTTGAGAGGTTAGACAAGTTGAATATCATGTTGTTTCTTGATTGATCCTTTGTCTAAGGCTCTGAGAGGGCTTGAAACCCTAATTTTGATTGTAGTGGATGCTCACCCATCTTTGGGGAGACTGATGAAGTATGATGGTTCCCCCATATTGTGATGATGATTTTCACAATGATGGGAAATCTTAGTGGTCAAAATTTGGGGTATGACAAGTTGGAATTAGGTCTAGTTGAAGTTTTTGTAGAGGGCAATGAGATCTACAAATCAACCCTTGGATGGGAGAAAATGGCTTTGTTGTTTAGGAGTTATGACCCTCCAAAGTTAGTACCCTAGCCACTTTATTTTTAACTTAGAAAATTTTCTAAGTTTTTTATGGTTACCCCTTTTACAAGTTACCCAACTTTTCTTGATTTTTCTTGATGAATGATGATTCAAATCATATATTAACGTCATTTTAGGGTTAAAAATCCATTTTGGTGAAAAATCTAAAAAAGTCAAAGTTTGACTTTTGTGCACAGTTGACTTTTTATCAGATGAATTCCAAACTGTGCAATTCTTCAGGAAATCATGTCCTTGACCTAAATCAAACTTGTTGGACATGTTCCATGGGTGTCATAGGGTATATTGATGCATGTCATAGGGCTTGGGAGCATGTCCTGGTCAAAAGTCAAAGTTACAGTTGACTTTTTCCTTAAAACCCTAACTGTGGTGCAGATGAAATTGAGACTTGTTGCTCAAGCTTCTTGGATTAATCCATTGTTGCAAATGGATCAATATAGTTCATTAGAGACCCTCAAACCCTCTCTTGAGGTCTTGGCTCATGATTTGCCCTAAAAGTCAACTTAGGGGTGAATTAGGTCAAGAAACCCTAATTCCTGATTTTTTATGAATGCATCCCCTGAGGCAAAATTGACTTGATGATTGGGTCCATGAGGTTCCATGGAGTATATTAGGTTATGTTTTGGATCATTGGCTTATGCCCAGAAGAAATTTTCCAACTAGAGACCCTGGTCGACCAAAACCCTAATTTGGTGACACTGTCGATCATGAGACTTGATCCACCTAGAAGGGAGCAGCCTTGTGCTTGATCCTTGAAGTGGGGGTCCTTTTGATCCATTGTGGATATTTTAGAGGTTAGACAAGTTGAAGATCATGTCATTCTTTGATTGATCCTTTGTCTAAGAACTCTGAGAGGGCTTGAAACCCTAATTCTTGATTGTAGTGGATGCTCACCCATCTTTGGGGAGACTGATGAAGTATGATGGCCCATCCATATTGTGATGATGATTTGCACAATGATGGGAAATCCTAGTGGTCAAAATTTGGGGTATGACAGATGCCCCTATTTAATCTTCTTGGACACGAAGGTGTGAATGACGAAGGTATTGGGGCATTCGGGGTGCAAGAGGATTAAATATAGGAATACCCAAAATTTTGATGGTGGTTATGAATGGTAGCTTACGCATTCATCTTCTTTTGCTAAGCAATGACACTTAGAAAAGGTAAAAGTTCCCCTCGATCCTGGTTGTCTACCAAGGAACTGGTCTAAGTTGCTGAATTAAACTTCCCCTCGATCCTGGTTTCCTACCAAGGAACTGGTCTCAGTTTCTAAAATAAACTTCCCCTCGTTCTTGGTTTCCTACCAAGGAACTGGTCTCAGTTTTTGAAATAAACTTCCCCTCGTTCTTGGTTTCCTACCAAGGAACTGGTCTTAGTTTCTTTTGTCAATAAACCTTATTGACAAGGGATGCTACGTGTAGCAGTTTTCCTCAAACTTCTCGCCGAATTTTCCTGGGGAGATGCCATTTAAGTGGAAAAAGTTTCGATGTCAGACTTGCTGGGGAACCCAGTCGTCTGAGTTGTAAAGATGTACAAACTTCTCTGTTGGAGATGCCATTTGTTGACTCTACTTGGGGAATGTGAGTCCCTTGAGAGACTGCATTCGTTTGGGGTCTTTACATCATACTTTTCTCAGAGATCTTCTCGGAGAAATGCCATATGATGTGATCCAATTTTGAGGTGCAGATGACCTTTTCATCGGTGGGTTTTTTCGGAGAAAAACTGCCGTACTGCCGAATCTCCTATTTAGGAGGCTTTCTCTCGGGATTTTCTTTAATCCGAGAAAACAAGGATATCATCTTCAATGGCGAAGAGTGATGTTAACTGAGGGCTCTCTGGTCTTTCAGAGGTTCAAGTTATCAAAGTGGTCGAGGACCCAACTTTAATCCAGAAATAAAACTGGAGGAATGAGAATGTTCAGACGTAACACTTCCTGACGAGGAAAGGGTTGACAACTCGATTGAGAGGACTTTTATCACTAGGGGACAAGGCCGACTAGAGTGATAGCGATGCAATATGAAATGTGAATGCAAATCAATAATGCAATGATGCATGTATGTTTATGCTGACAAAACTGACGCGACATACAAACAGACAGGTGAACACGACTGGATACTCGACCATCGCAGGGCGAAGAAGTATCGTTGGTTCAGAATAGCAATTCCACCTTGCTTAGGAGAAATAGTCCCTGTTGGGAGCTATGTTGATCGGGCTTAGGAGATAAGAACTCGGCCGAGGCGTGTCAGACAAAACAAGGTCTCTGACATAGTTGATCCCTTCATTCAGGCGTACTGGGTTAGAAGGAGTACTTTGATTCTGCACTTTGAGGTTCGATTACTTCTGGAGAAGCGACCGATGTTCTTCTGATGTTCAACAGTCAAAAGAAATTGCCATCTTTAATTTAAAAGCAGAAAAAGTTTTAACAAGTAAATTCATTTTTGTTTTATTTCAAGAATCGTTAATCATGTTAAAATGTCGTTCTGTAAAGCTAAAACAAATAAGAATTACAAACAAAAGCACAAGGGCTCAAATTTTATTGATAAGATGGAGATCAGCCAAATGCGTGATTCTAAAGAGTATATACAAAGTTTGAAAATGGTAATTTACAGGGAAAAGGGCTACGTTGAAACATAACGACCACTATCCTTCTACCAACTTTGAATTCGGGACATCCTAAGCTTTTGTCAAAGATGACCTTGATTGGAGTTTTCTGGCGGATGATGTAACTGCTGCTGCTGAGGGACTTGCCTTTGTTGAACATAGTTACTTTCCATTATCCCTAATTTTTGCCTGGATTGTACTTTGATGTTTCCAATCCACCGGGATGATTTTTTTTTATTTTGTCTCTAAATTTTGCCAGGACCGCCCTTTCGGGTTTTCAATCCACAGAGACATTTTTTTTTTAGTTTAGGCGAAGTATTTCTTGACTACATCAACATTCGTGGGGTAGGCAAATTCCTCTCCGTCCACGGCTGCAAGTCTCAAGGCGCCGCCTGAGAAAGCTTTCGTGACCACATAGGGGCCATCATAATTCGGAGTCCATTTACCTCGCGAATCAGTGAGAAATGACTGTATCTTCTTGAGCACGAGGTCTCCTTTTCTGAAGACACGAGGTCGGACCTTTTTGTCAAATGCCCTCTTCATTCTATGTTGATACAACTGACAGTGGCATAGTGTCGTGATTCGCTTTTCTTCGATCAGATTCAGTTCGTCGTGTCAGCTTTGACACCATTCAGCTTCGGTGAGCTTAGCTTCCATCAATACTTGGATTGACGGGATCTCTACTTCTATGGGGAGCACTGCTTCCATGCCATATACTAGAGAGAAAGGGGTTACCCCCGTTGAAGTGCGGACAGATGTGCGATAACCGTGAAGAGCAAAGGGTAGCATCTCGTGCCAATCTTTGTAGGTTACAACCATCTTTTGAACGATCTTCTTGATGTTCTTGTTAGCCGCTTCTACCGCTCCATTCATCTTAGGTCGGTAGGGAGATGAGTTATGGTGTTCGATCTTGAACTCTGCACACAACTCTTTCATCATCTTATTGTTCAAGTTAGATCCATTATCAGTAATGATCTCGCTTGGAACACCATAACGGCAGATGATATTATTTTTGATAAATCGGACCACCACTTGTCGGGTTACGTTGGCGAATGACGCTGCTTCGACCCACTTGGTGAAATAGTCAATGGCTACCAGGATGAACCGATGTCCATTTGAAGCCTTGGGCTCAATCATGCCAATAATGTCGATTCCCCATATGGAAAAAGGCCATGAGGAAGAAAGAACTTTGAGATGTGATGGCGGTACATGAATTTTGTTAGAGTATATCTGACACTTGTGACACCTCCTCATGTACTTGTAGCAGTCGGATTCCATGGTCAACCAATAGTACCCTGCTCTTAGAATTTTTCTCGCCATTGTATGTCTGTTGGCATGAGTGCCAAAGGATCCTTCATGAATTTCTTTCATAAGCATGTCTGCTCCTGGTCTGTCTACGCATCGGAGCAAGACCATGTCAAAATTTCTCTTATAGAGAGTGTCACCGCTCAGGAAGAAGTTTCCAACCAATCTTCTGAGGGTTTTTCTGTCCTTCCTTAGTGCCCCAGGTGGGTACTCTTGTTTCTGAAGGAAGCATTTGATATCGTGATACCAAGGTTTGTCGTATATGACTGCTTCGATCGCGAAGATGTAAGCGGGCCGTTCAAGGCGCATTATGTCGATCTTAGGTAGGTCGTTCCATTGACCTACACTAATCATAGAAGAGAGAGTGGCTAATGCATCAGCCATGTGATTCTCATCACGAGGGATATGATGAAACTCAACTCTGTTAAAGAAGGGTAACAACCTTCTTACATAGTCTTTGTAAGGAATCAGTCCTGATTGGTATGTGTTCCAATCTCCTCTTATCTGATTGATAACCAAGGCTGAGTCGCCACATACGTCCAAGTTCTTGATCCTTAAATCAATTGCTTCTTCGAGACCCATGATACAAGCTTCGTATTCGGCCTCGTTGTTCGTACATTTGAACTTAAGTCTGGCGGTGAAAGGAATGTGGGTACCCTGAGGGGTAACAATGATTGCCCTAATTCCGTTTCCATAATGATTAACTGCTCCGTCAAAGATAAGTCCCCACTGGGAACCTGGTTCTGGCCCTTCACTGGGTAACTGTTCATCGCAATCTTTCATTTTTAGATACATGACATCTTCGTCTGGGAAGTCAAACCCGGTTGATTCTTGATCGTCACTCAGTTGATGAACCAAATGATCGGCTAAAATACTTACTTTAACGGCTTTCTGAGCGTGGTACTCTATGTCATATTCTGATAACAACATCTGCCAACGGGCAATTCTTCCCGTGAGAGCAGGCTTTTCAAAGACGTACTTGATTGGATCCATTTCTGAGATTAACCAAGTAGTATGACGAATCATGTATTGGCGAAGACGTTTGGCTGCCCAAGCCAAAGCGCAGCAAGTTTTCTCAAGCATCGTGTACCGAGTTTCGCAGTCGGTGAATTTCTTGCTCAAATAGTAAATGGCAGACTCTTTCCTTTTGGTTTCGTCTTGTTGGCCAAGTACACATCCCATTGAGTCCTCTAGGACTGTGAGGCAAATGATCAGTGGTCTTCCTTCCACTAGAGGTGATAGAATCAGAGGATTCAATAGATATTCCTTGATACCGTCGAAGCGGTTTAGCAATCTTCTGTCCAAACGCAATCCTGGTTCTTTTTGAGTAATTTGAAAATCGGCGCACAAGTCGCGGTAATAAGGAATATGAACCTGGAGATGTAGTTCAAACGTCCCAGGAATCCTCTGACTTGTTTTTCAGTTTTCGGAGAAGGCATTTCTTGAATGGCCTTGACCTTGTCAGGATCAACCTCAATTCCTTTCTGGCTGACAATGAACCCTAGTAGTTTCCCTGAACGGACACCGAAGGTGCACTTGTTGGGATTCAAGCGGAGCTTGAATTTTCTTAGACGTTAGAACAATTTTGACAGATGTTCAACGTGCTCACTCTCTATTTTTGATTTTGCAATCATATCATCGACATACACTTCGATTTCTTTGTGTATCATGTCATGAAAAAGAGTAGTCATGGCCCTTTGATAGGTTGCCCCGACGTTCTTCAAACCGAACGATATTACCTTGTAACAAAAGGTACCCCATGGGGTAATGAATGAAGTTTTCTCCATGTCTTTCGGCGCCATTTTGATCTGGTTATAGCCCGAGAATCCATCCATGAAGGAGAAAATTTTGAACTTTGCTATGCTGTCTACCAGCATGTCAATGTGTGGTAAAGGAAAGTCGTCCTTTGGACTAGCCTTATTTAGATCCCTGTAATCGACACACATTATGACCTTTCCATCCTTTTTCGGAACGGGTACGATATTGGATAACCATTGAGGATATTCAGATGTGGCGAGGAAACCCGCGTTAATCTGTTTTTGTACTTCTTCTTTGATTTTGATGGCCATGTCCGGGTGAGTGCGTCTCAACCTTTGCTTTACTAGCGGACGTTCCGATCTCAACGGTAAATGATGTTCCACGATACTGGTATCCAACCCTGGCATATCCTGATAGGACCAATCGAATAAATCGGGGAATTCTTTGAGAAGCTTTATCAAACTCTTTTTGGCATTTGGACTGAGCAGATCCCCAATCCTGATTTGTTTTCTCTCTTGTTTTGAACCCAAGTTTACCGTTTCCAACGGTTCTTTGTGAGGCTCAATGGACCTTTCCTCCTGTCTGAGTAGTCGAGAGATCTCTTCTGGAATTTTGTC
Organism: Lathyrus tuberosus; assembly: GCA_022829125.1. Lineage (NCBI taxonomy): Eukaryota > Viridiplantae > Streptophyta > Magnoliopsida > Fabales > Fabaceae > Lathyrus > Lathyrus tuberosus. The sequence continues at coordinate 7,174,741 of JALAZF010000163.1, forward strand.
GTCATTTTCTTCTTCAGCCTCAAATACCAGGAACTCAAAGTTGGGAGAAGGCATCGGATCGTATGTTTCAACGGGGTTTAAAACAAGCAATCTGCATGACGTGATGATTCGTGTTTAGAAGAGATAGAGAAAATGCAAGTGTGTGCAGTGTTTTTATTTTATTACTGCTTGTTTTTATTTGAATTATTTTTTAGGATTACCATTTTCTGAAAAAGCAAAAAGAGAAAACAGCAATTAATGCAGAAATTACAGAACGACGTTATTTTATTTATGAACAAGTCGATTCTGGAAACTACAGCCCTATAAAACAAAACTCTGTCGCTTTGGGCTAAGCGAAGAGGGAAAATTTACAGAAAGTGAGCCCTATCAAAACATCTGTTTCACCTGGGCAGGGTGAAAGGTTAAAAGATGGCAATTACTTTGACTGATGAACGATCTTCGGAACCTCGACGATAACCCATTGGCGGCGAACTCCTCTGTGAATCACAAAGTCTGGCACCTTCCTTGATTTGTCTTCAAAAATGATGCTGATTTCTGGTGGAGCAGGATCATTGGAATCTGTCTCCCAGGCAGAGTTGTCGTAGGAGAATTCCTCAGTTGTATTTTGCATAGCATTTGTGCTCTCAGCTGTATCTCCCCATCCAGTTGGCTGGATGTCTTCGAACCTGATACGAGAGCTTTCGGGAGCGGTGTACCTGACCATATAGTCGTATTTTCCACTCGGTTGTCCCAAGGTGTCCCACACTTCTCTGGAACTGGAGGAGTCATCTCTCTCGATGACGTTAACCTCAGGAAAAGCATAGTTGATGAATTCAAGTCCTGCAAACGTTGCAAATTCATCTTCGTGTTGAGTAGTTTCTGAATGACCTGAGTGTTAATCCCATGACATGGTGGGGACACAGGTATTCTGTTCAATGATGGTCAGCCAATTTTCATTGTTCGACTGACTCTCTTGCCCCAAGTTTCCTGGGTAAGGTTGCCACATTGGCAGACCATCCATTGGGCCATAGTAATTATGGTCAAAGTTGTCTTTCATCAGAGTGTCTTCCTGTAATGAATATGGCGGAGCACGACATCCTTCTGGATCACAATCTCCATAGATCATTTCGACGTCTGACCTTGGTATAAATCTCGGACTCTGTGCGGGAAAGCAAAATGGCGTAGGCACCTCTTCCTGAGACATGTAACCATCCTCGTTAAGGTAGGACTTCCATTCTTCATCTGTGTCAGAGGGATCTTCCTCATTGATAACATGTACTGCTTGAGAAACTGGGTGAAGAAAACCTCCACTGTGGAAGAAGTTTTGAAGGGGATGAAGACTTTCATCGTTGGCAGCTGTCCGGGTACAGGTTGCAGAAAAACCAAGACCCTTCTTTGTTTTATTGTCAATAGGAATGACAAGTTATCCCCATCCTGTTGTATCGGTACTCTCGACCGCTTTGATAGCATCTTTGTATGAGGAAATCGAGGTTCCTCCTTGGGATTGATTGTCCTTGCCCACCGACAGTGCTTGGAACTGAGTTCGAATAACCTCCTCGGGTTCTATACCAGCAGATGATGACAAGTTGATTGTTCTTGACGAACTTTAGCTTTTGGTGGAGGGTCGAAGTAATCGCTCCAGCCTGATGTATCCAAGGTCTTCCTAATAAACAACTGTACGTTGCCTGGATGTCCATGACCTGGAAAGTGACTTGGAAAGTGTAAGGACCAATAGTTATGGGAAGATCAACTTCGCCGATAACTGTTTTTTTGGATCCGCCGAACGCTTTGACGACGACCTCGCTGATTCTCATCGGAGGGCCTTTGAATGATAATTGCATCAAAGTGGACTTCGGCATAACATTCAGGGCTAACCCTGTGTCGACCAGTACGCTGGCTAAAGCATCGTCCTGGCAGTTAACTGTAATGTTGAGCGCCATGTTATGACGACGACCTTCTTTGGGTAATTCCTCATCACTAAATCCCAAATTATTGCAGGAAGTGATATTAGAGACTATATTATCAAACTGTCTGATTGTTACATCCTGTTCCACAAAGGCTTGCTCCAAGACTTTCTGTAGAGCCTCCCTGTGGGCTTCTGAACTGAGTAACAGCGATAATACCAAGATCTTTGAAGGAGTTTGTAACAGTTGATCGACAATGTTGTATTCACTCCTTTGGATGAGCTTCAGCATCTCATCATTATTTTTCGAATGGTTGGGATTACTGGATTGACCGACTGGTGAATCAGGAGTTTCCGTCTGAAGTTCCTTTTCCTTGTTATGTTCCCCAACCCCTCGGTTGAAGATTCTACTACTCCGTGTTACTCGACTGATGTCTGCAATATTCACAACGGAGGGTAATGGAATTTCCTTTCCATTTTCAATTATCGTTGCGCCGTATTTGTAAGGGATAGCCTTAGCTGATTCATACGATAACGGTCCCGGCAAATAGATAACTACAGGAGCCTTCTGATTTTTCTGACCATCAAAAGTAATCTCGATCCGTTCCCGGTTGGGAACTTTAGATTCGTCAAGTAGAGGGATAATGGAAAAAACATCCCTGGTCCTGTGATGACCAGAGATTGTGACAACATCCTCGACTTGATTGGAAAGGTAGTTCGGCGTCCAGTTGATGGGTCCAGAACCCGGATATGAGTGAATCTCTCCGCGATCTACGTGACCCTGAAGAGCTGCTCTCACAAAGTAACACCCTTGGTTACTTTCCAAACAGACGCCGCAACGTTCATAATTGTGTGGTGGCACCTGGCCACGCCCACTTTGAATACAATGTAACCTCACTAGGTTAGCTTCCACAGATCGGACATCCTGACTCTGACGCTGAGTGGGGTTTCTGTTATTGATACTAATCTGCTAAGTATCTTCATCCATATAAATTGGCATCCACCAGTGATTTAATAAGTGCTGAAGTGCCTCCAGGACAAGGGTACAACCTCGATCGTTTTCGCAACCCACTTTACAGCTTTGATAGTCATGTGATATTAAGAATCCGAGCGGACCTGCTCAGCATGTAACTCTACCAGGTTGGTATTCATCACGCGAATATCGAAGATCTGAACCATGTTGATTTGATAGGAATTCCTATCATGGTAGTCTTGGATCCATCCAAGATCCATCTGACGCTGGAGGGCCTCTTGTATGAAAGAGCATCCCTGTTTGTTTACCGAGCTAATCAGACAGGAACTGTAATCGTGCCGCGGCAGATTATGATAGTGGCTTTACCTTGAGTACATCACCACCAAGTTGACATTCATTGCACAGATATCGTGGTTCTGAATGACGTTAGAATTCGTGTAAACCATGTTAACTCCACAAACTCGGTGCTCTTGGATCCATCCGAGATCCATCTGTTCCTGCAGAGCTGCTTGCACCACAGAACATCCCTGATTATCTTTAGAGCAGATATCACACTGGTGATAATTATGAGGTGGCACATGGCCATATCCACTCTATCTACAATGCATCTTGACCAGATTGGTTTTCAACAAGAGTACATCGTGAATTTGATAGACATCGTTAGTCTCTCCTTCTATTAAATTGACTGCAGCCTTCTCATGTTGAGGCAGTGGGTTCCTGAGAACATTAGGATTTGTATCCTTGAAGGATAAGACCCCGCTCCTAACAAGTTTTTGCACGTCGGACTTGAAATTGAGACAAGTCTCTATGTTATGCCCTGGACCTCCTTGATGGTAAGGGCAAGTTTGATCCACCTTAAACCAAAAAGGCAGATTTTCCGGTACTGTAAGAGGAGATTTAGTCTGAATGTGCCCCTTAGCCAGTATTAATGGAAACAGCTCTGCGTACGACACGGGTATAGGATCAAATCCTGGTGGCCGTGTTGTACGGTTGTTGTTGTATGGAGGACGAGCCTGCTGAAGAGGCTGTTGTGTCATTTGTTGATCAGGTTGGCTCTGCACAACCTGAGGTTGATACGTAGGAATAGACGCAGGGTTGATAGCAGGAGTCATAGCTGCTACCGATTGATAACGTCGCCTTTTCTTTCCGAGAGAGATATTCCCAATATCTTGCTTTTTTTTCTTAGGGAGAGCACTACCATATTTTTTAGTACTACTCGATGATCCCGCGTCTTTTACCAAACGTCCTTCTCGGACAGCTTCCTCAAGACGTACCCCCATGCCCACCATTTCGGTGAAATCACTGGGTGCACTGGCAACCATTCGGTCATAGTAAAATGAGCTTAAGGTCTTTAAGAAGATCTTTGTCATCTCTTTTTCCTCAAGAGGTGGACAAATTTGATCGGCAATTTCACGCCACCTTTGAGCATATTCCTTAAAGGTTTCCTTGTCCTTTTGCGACATCGATATGAGTTGATCTCTGTCGGGTGCCATGTCCAAATTGTATTTGTATTGCTGGACGAAGGCAGTGCCAAGATCTCTGAATGTACTGATCGTAGCACAGTTTAAACCCATGTACCATTTTAATGTAGCACCGGTTAAACTATCCTGGAAGTAGTGAATCAGTCGGTCCTGATTCTCCGTCTGAGCTGACATCCGCCTGGCGTACATCACCAGATGGCTTTGAGGGCAAGAGTTACCCTTGTACTTTTTAAAGTCGGCCACTTGAAATTTGTGCGGGACTTTCACATTTGGGACCAAGCAGAGATCTGCGGCGTCCTTTCCAAATAGATCCTGACCGCGAATGGCTTGCAGTTCCTTCTGCATTTCTAAGAACTGCTCTTGGAATTCCTCCATTCTGTCAAACATAGTTTCCTTCTTACCAGAAGGTGTCTGTGGAATCTGTCCTTCCGGGACAGTGTGCACCACAGGGGGTGGTACCGTGACTACGGCAGTGAGTCTTGGCATTTCCCGAAGTTTGTAACCTTCAGGTGTCTTCAGTATGCCTCTGGCATCTTCGCTTTCCCGAAGTTTGTAACCTTCAGGCCCATCGGCTTCTGTTGTGATTCCCTGATCTTCAGTGATCGGCGGAACATATCCTTCCAGGATATAGTTAACAGGGATGCCCCAAGGACGATCTTTCGGCATTTGATACCTAGGATCATACTTCTCCACTATGGGCGTTGAGGTGATCTCTGAGATCACAGTTCTTTGTAGCTGAGCTTCTGCCATGGCATGCATGTCATTACGAAGCTTCCTCATATCCTCTCTCAGAGCGTCGATCTCTTCTTTCAACTCTCTGTTTTCTTCCTAAAGATCATCCATCTTTTTCTGACGATTGGCCCGAGTATTGTACGAATGAGACAATTTGACTCTAGAACCGAGACACAAACGTGAGATTCGTAGGTAAGAAGAATACGCGACGTGAGAATGATGAATGCAATAATTATATTAATTGTTTAAGGTTTACTTAAAATAAACTTCGACAATTAGATTGCAAATATCAAATGGTGGGGAAACCCCTTTTTATTGAATTCAAAGTATTACAGAAATGGAAATACAGTAGATTACAAGGTGCAGAAACAGAAACCTAAACTAATGGGTCCCGAGTCCTCTCTAAAGAGAAATCGGGTGCTGATTCTGGTATCTTCCTTTTCTTTGACCGGAGCTCTTAGGCCATTGTCGGGTTGTCATTCCTTTGCCAGGTGAAAGGAGCGAGCAAATTCCTTTGGTTATCTTGATTCTCTACAGCATGTTGCTCCAAAATTTCAATCAGAGCATCCTTATCTTTCAGTAATTGCTGTATTTTGATGCACTCTACGTCGAGGGTGTGGTACTTGTTCTTCCAAGACCTTCTCTCCTTTTGAACTTTGTTGAGAGTAACCTGAAGCTTTTCAGTTTCCGTCATGAAGTACATGACAGATTCCCTCGGCGGAAGAATTCCGTAACGAGGATAAGGCATCTTTAGCTTGAGAGCTCTAGTTTGTACCCAATGGAGATAAGGCTCCACCGAGACACACTCTGGTTTTCCCAGAGACTCTCGTCTTTTCTTATGAACATGCTTCCAAGCGTGCACTATTTCCATCTTTAGTGCTCTGTCATTTTCTCCTTCCTTGAAGAAAAGACCTTCCAGATGAACACCCCGTGGGACGTGTCTCATCGGGTATCCAAATTGACGCTGAACGAGAACTGGATGGTAATTGATTCCTCCCTTAGTTCCTATAAGGGGTACGTTGGGGAGGTTTCCACAACGATCAATGATTCTGATTCCATCATAGATCCTATTACACCAATCTACATCAGAGTTGGTGAGAGACATGATCTTCTATGACCAACATAAGGCACTCTTGCAATTCCAAAAAGCAGCAGACTTGGGCAAGTGAGAGATAAACCATTTGTAAAGCAGAGGTACACAGCATGTGATCTCCCCTCCGCTGTACAAATTTCCCAAGTGTACAAAATGATACGCATCTGCGAGCAAAGTCGGTACAGGGTTTCCAATGAGAAAAACCTTAATGGAGTTGATATCGACGAAATTGTTAATGTTGGGAAACAAAAATAACCCGTAGGTGAGCAAGACAAAGACGCTTTCAAAAGCAGTCACATTTCCTATACTGGCAAAATACAGGGCTTTCTTTGTCAAGAACTAGGCTGGAAAACCTTGGATGCCACCCTTGGTAATTAGGTGAGTCCTAACCTCAGACTCGTCCAAATGAATTGCTCTTGCAATGGCCTGATTCTTTGGAATTTCTTCCAGTCCAGAAAATGGAGCTCGATCAGTAATGTGTAGATCAATCAGATGAGAATACTCCTCCAGCGTTGGTGCGAGCTGGTAATCCGGGAATGTGAAACAGTGATAAACCGGATCATAAAACTGAATGAGCTCATCCATGATTCCCTCAATCACATGGACTCTTAATAGTGGTAGCAAACCTCCGTGCTTGGCTCTGAAAGCCTCTGGGTTAGTGATCATCCTCGCTAACCTTCTCAAATCCTCTAGCTTTGGAACCTTGAAGGTGTAACTATGAGTTCTCCTTCTATCGAAATCCGTTAGTGCAATCCTTTTCTCTGATATTTGCAATCACAGTCTCAGTTTAATTTGAAAAACAGAGAGACTAGAAGAGAAGTTTTTTGAATGTTTTAATGTTTTATTAAATGAATGCATGAATGCAGCACACAAAAACATAGAAAAAACATGGGGTCAAAGGGTCGTTGTCATGAAGTCAAGGCTCTACCCATCCCCAAAGGTTTATACTAGGGTGATTTTTGTACCTATACTCATTATCATCAGCTCCTCTCAGGAAAGCAAAACAACAAGCGGATCGCCAGCGAGTTGTAGAGCGATCTTAGAGTAAGTGCCATTCACCGAGAATAGATCACCAGCCTCAAATGAGGGTTGTATCACGTAACAACTATTCCTGATAGTTTTCGCACTACAAAAGGGTTTGGCTCCTCAGCTTCTCAGACATCACAATCGGCCCATTATCTAGGTGAGAGAACGGGTTGCATTGGTCAGCCTCCACTGAGGTTGATGGTCGACCTCGTCGCCATCACTTATCTTAAGTGTATACTCGATCTTTCCACATGCGGCATCACACGCATTCCCATTAGCAGAAAAATAAACACGTATAGCAATTAGGAAAAGCAGTATATATATTTGTCCTAATCATCCTAGACTTTTAAAAACTAAGAATCTTAAGTTCCTAACAGAAAATGGTTTCCCGGCGGAGTCACCAATCTGTAGTTTCATTCCAAATTAATGGCGTTTTGACCTAAGATCCTAGTGACGTCAAGGTTTCCACAAAAAAGAACAAGATCCCTAAGGAGACTCGTTCTCCCCAGCAGAGTCGCCATTTTTCTGTAGCGAGTGATTTTTGGATGTGGTTGCGAAGCACGATCGCTCTAGTACTACAGTTCGATTCATTTTTTATCCTATTAAAGCTGTTGAAGGAAGGGAAATAGATGTCTCCAATTAACCCTGCTTGCATACTGAGATTAAACAGCGGTCTGTTAGGTTACAGATGCTACAAAGATTCGGGGTTTCTCCTAGGTTTATTTTGTTGACGAGGGGTGCTTTAGGCTATTGGTTGAGATGTTAGGATGAATATATATAAAAGTATGGGATTTTGGGTTTTTGTTTAGTGTGCTCGCTAAGATTTTTCTTTCAATCTTATGCCTATGTATTCCCGTTTACTGAAACAGGGAAATCAGAGCGTTCGTAGTTCCTCCTATTCTATGGGAGGAAATGGGTGTTTTGGTGTCTTGTTCAAAGCCCAAGACGTGAAGCAAAAGGTGGTTTGTATCTTGTTCGAAGCCCAAGATGTGAAGCTGAAGGGTTTATTTGTATCTTGTTTAAAGCCCAAGATGTGAAGCTAAAAGTGTTGACCTTAGAGAGAATTTGTCATCTCTAAAGAGGGATTTGTCTGTTACGACTGTTTATAAAGGAGAATTACTTTAACCGGGATTTGTGAATCCGACAATGCCATAATTTCTTTTATAGGGGATTTCAACCTGAAGGAGAAGACTTTAACTCAGTGTAGAGTAATGCCATCTTTCCTTAGGAATTTCTCATACTAAAATAGGGACATTGGAATGGATGTAGATGATCCAGAGGCTTGCCGCTTACAGCAGTTAGATGAAGGGGAAGGAGTTGTTGATGTTTGTGTACTGTGAACGAGGCACATCTTTGATGCTAAAAGGTTGATTGGATCAACCAGTGGTTTTCTTATACAAAGCCTAAGAGGAGGCTAATATGTTTCTCGTACAAAGCCCGAGATAGAGGATAAAAGGTTTTGACTCAACCAGGGAATCTTTTGGTATTTCGTATAAAGCTCGAGATGGAGGCTATTTGACTCAACAAGAGAATTTTTTGTATCTCGTACAAAGCCCGAGATGGAGGCGAAAGGGTGATCGACTCAACGAGGGAGTCTCTTATGTGTCTCGTACAAAGCCCGAGAGAGAGGCTAAACGTTGTTTGACTCCGCTGGGGAGAATCATTGTACAAAGCCCAAGAGAGAGGCTAACTTCACTGGAGAAGGATCATTATACAAAGCCTAAGAGAAGGCTATGGTTACTGTTTCAGTTGAGTGACAGGTCCAGTAGACTGATTTTGAAAGAGAAAATCAGTTCTTATATGAGCAACACTGTACTCAAGGATTTGTTTCAAGGATCTGGGTTATTCCTGTTCTTTAAGGAAGTGGGAAATTCGAAGGGTATTGAGACTGTCTGAGTCTACGGGTTTTCTTCCTATTTAACGAAGGGGTTACTTGAGAATGTCTTTGAGACTCAAGGAGATTAGGTTGTCTAAGTCTAGAGTGTCATTTTTTGTAGTGTGCTTTGAGAAACATTAATAGACTCTTTGAAAGGATTGTTCTATGAAGATGACTAAGTTCTGTTCCTATACCTCTAGGAGGTCGTCGGGACAATATGTATGAAGCCCAAGAGGAGGCTGGAAACTTTTAAGAAGCCGACGGGTCCTTGTACGATGCCCAAGAGGAGGCTATCATTCCCGGAGGAAGAGATCATTATACGAAGCCTAAGAGGAGGCTGTGAATACTTCTAAGAAGCCGTAGGGTCCTTACACTAAGCCCAAGAAGAGGCGGGTTGCTTTTAGGAAGCCTGTGGGTCCTTGTACGATGCCCAAGAGGAGGCCGATGCTTTTAAGAAGCCCGTGGGTCCCCAAACCCCAAGAAATTCAAGGCAAGCTATTCACAAGGAATAGATCAAGTCAGGAAAGTTCGAGAATTTGGAAGAAACTCAAAGATGCCATTCACGGAGAATACATTCATCTCTGGGAACAGAGTTTCTTGACAATTCCTAATGAGGACAGCCGAAGAGAAGACTGTATCTGGTGATCCTATTGGGGATCTAGTTGTCTATTTCTACGAATAAACGAAACAGCGTCACCTAGTTCTAGACGTAGTTGTCGGGGAAACTCTAAATATCTATACTATTATTACACAGTTGATATGAGTTTATGAAAGAAGACTTACAGTGAAACAGCCCCACAATATAGTTATATGTATATGAATGCGGTAAATGAAAGCATATAAACACTTACTCGGTTGTAGAGCTTCCATGCTGTTTGGTTAGTTGTTCAACAAAGAAAGATTGAAAACAACAGTATATTCAAAATCAAAGGAGAAAGTGTTTTGAAAAAGAAAGATTTGGGGCTTACAGCTCAAGGAGAGGCCCAGGGTTTTATCAGTGATTGCACTGTTTGAATTTGTACAGAGGGACTTATACAAGTGACTGTGGCCCAAAAATTGTTTTCTGTACAAAGGGATGGGTCTTACACTCTCTCAAGAGGCCCAAAAAGAAAAAGAGTGGGGCTTATAACACGAGGGTAGGCCCAGATGATTTTTCCGTTTGAAATGGCGATCGCGCCGAGGTTTTCTTTTAACGCAGAGGGACTTATACAATAAGTGAGGCCCAAAGTGATTTTGGTTAAAAGGGGGTTGGGTCTTACACTCTATTAGAGGCCCAAAAAGTTTTGAATGGGTCTTATAGCTCGAGGAGAGGCCCAGAAGGTTATTTTTCAAAAAGGCGACGATCGCGCCGTTTGTTTTTTACGGTATCGGGACTTATACAATACACTGAGGCCCAAAAATGGTTTGGTCAAAAAAGGATTGGGTCTTACACTCTATTAGAGGCCCAAAGTGTTTTGAAAATGATTTATGAGGGTTGAATTAATCCAAAAACCCTAATTTGTTTTCAAAAATGTGTTTTAATTGAATAAAAATTCAATTAAAATGATCAAAATTGTTTAACATAGGAAAAACAAATTGTGATCTTGGATTAATGCTTCAAAAATTAAGTATTGACCTACAAAATAATTAGAAAGCATTAAAAGTTGAAAAATCAAGGTGGAAAAAATATTTTAAATGTCAAAAACAATTAAAACATTAATTCTTTGCAAAAATATCAATTATACAAAATAAATAATATTTTTGGGATTTTTTGGGAAAATGAAATATTTTAACATTTTTGTGAATTATTAAAAAAAGAATCAACTCAAAATCATTAAAACTCAGAGAGAAATTAATTTTTGAATCAATTAAATAAAATCACAAAATTCAAATATTTGAATTTATGAAAATGGTGCCAAGAACATGGACCAAGAACACGCGCATTTTCTGCCTTGCCCAAATTTGCATTTTCTATCCAATCTCACTGAATACTTGATTATATCATGCAATCCACATATCAATATGCTCGTCTCAACCTCACGATCATGTATATGACAATTAATTTCATTTAAATTAAGCATAAAACAAGAAATCACGATAAATCCTTATGAACCCTAACTCTGCATGAATGTTGGGATTTTTAACACACGATTCAAACAAAGCAATTACTTGAGGGGAAACATTCCATGCATGATTATGAACATTTGGCAAAAGTATTGTGCGAGGAAATATGCATAGATTGAGACATGACCAAGTTTAAGCTTACCTCTAGGTCGTGACAGCAAGAGCAAATTGATTTCATAGTAGGAGGTGTTACAGATGAATTGTGATGATCTGAACATCTTCCCTACACCCTATGGAGTGTGTTTGAATGCTTGGACTTGACTGAGAATGGCTGGATCACTTCATGGCATCTCAACTGTACTTTGGTTAAAACCTTGAGCAATTGACTGGTGATTCTGAGAAATCAGTGTTCCAGTTGTTGTTTAAGTGTTTGATCAGCTCACATATGATGTATATGTGGTGTGTGTGTGTGATTGGTTTGAGTGGAATTGCTCTCTAATGAAAAACCCGATAGTGACTTGCTAAGAAAGGCATTTTTGAGAGTGAGAAGTGATTTTTGAGAAAGGCAAGTGTTGTAGGCCTTTGGTGTACTTAAACTGTTCACAATTGAGCTTTATTTATAGTAGAGCAAGTTTGTTTTGGGATCCACAGTGAATGGTAACTGCAGCAGGTGTTTGTTCAATGTTGGCCAATGGAAATCCAAGTCTCCTCTAGCCATTGACTAGAGGTTAGGGCACAGGGCTGTGGTTCCCTTGGTCTTGGATAAGTCTTGACTGAATTCAGTTGAGAATGGCTCAGTCCATGCCACCTTGATGCTTCCATTGAATGCTCCAATCCAAAATTAGAGTCTTGTCCCTATTTTGGCCATTCTAGGTTCAACATGATATTTCTTGTTCCAAAGACTTTGGAGGCTTGGCTCAGTGATTGTCCCCTTTAGATTCAATCCTCAGAGGTGTCCAAGTGGATAGGAGCATTTGGATTTGGCTGATTTTGGCAAATCGAGCAAAAATGCAAATTCTGCCTTGCCTTGGCAGATTTCAGCAAGGCAACTTTCCAATGTCATATCTCATGACTCAAATTGAATTTGGTAATGTTCTTGGTCATTTTGGAAAGCCCTTACATGATACAACAACTGTTTGAACATATTTGGTTTTGATCTCTTTTGAATCCAAGTGAAAAATCCTCCTACATTTGGCAAAAAGTAGGGTAAAATCTGACTAAGTGAAATTTTCACTAAGTGTTGGAACAAAGTGACTTTTCTTGATTTTGATCACTCCATAACTCAAAATCCCTGAGGAGTTGGAATTAGGTCTAGTTGAAGTTTTTGTAGAGGAAAACGAGATCTACAAATCAAGCCTTGGATGGGAGAAAATGGCTTTGAGGTTTAGGAGTTATGACCCTCCAAAGTTAGTACCCTAGCCACTTTATTTTTAACTTTGAAAATTTTCTAAGTTTTTTATGGTTACCCCTTTTACAAGTTACCCAACTTTTCTTGATTTTTCTTGATGAATGATGATTCAAATCATACATTAACATCATTTTAGGGTTAAAAGTCCATTTTGGTGAAAAATCTCAAAAAGTCAAAGTTTGACTTTTGTGCACAGTTGACTTTTTATCAAATGAATTCCAAACTGTGCAATTCTTCAGGAAATCATGTCCTTAACCTAAATCAAACTTGATGGACATGTTCCATGGGTGTCATAGGGTATATTGATGCATGTCATAGGGCTTGGGAGCATGTCCTGGTCAAAAGTCAAAGTTACAGTTGACTTTTTCCTTAAAACCCTAATTGTGGTGCAGATGAAATTGAGACTTGTTGCTCAAGCTTCTTGGATTAATCCATTGTTGCAAATGGATCAATATAGTTCATTAGAGACCCTCAAACCCTCTCTTGAGGTCTTGGCTCATGATTTGCCCTAAAAGTCATCTTAGGGGTGAATTAGATCAAGAAACCCTAATTCCTGATTTTTTATGAATGCATCCCCTGAGGCAAAATTGACTTGATGATTGGGTCCATGAGGTTCCATGGAGTATATTAGGTTATGTTTTGGATCATTGGCTTGTGCCCAGAGGAAATTTTCCAACTGGAGGCCCTGGTCGACCAAAACCCTAATTTGGTGACACTGTCGATCATGAGACTTGATCCACCTAGAAGGGAGCAGCCTTGTGCTTGATCCTTGATGTGGGATCCTAGAAGGGAGCAGCCTTGTGCTTGATCCTTGTCGATCATGTCATTCTTTGATTGATCCTTTCTCTAAGAACTCTGAGAGGGCTTGAAACCCTAATTCTTGATTGTAGTGTATGCTCACCCATCTTTGGGGAGACTGATGAAGTATGATGGCCCATCCATATTATGATGATGATTTGCACAATGATGGGAAATCCTAGTGGTCAAAATTTGGGGTATGACAGACATGTCCCGCGTAATGTTCATCTGGAAGGTCTTTTCTTCAAGGAAGGAGAAAATGACAGGGCACTAAAGACAGAAATAGTGCATGCCTGGAAACACGTTCATAGGAAAGGACGAGAGTCTCTAGGAAAACCAGATTGTGTCTCGGTGGAACCTTATCTCCACTGGGTACAAACTAGAGCTTTCAAGCTGAGGATTCCTTACCCTCGTCAAGAAGTTCTTCCATTAAGGGACCATGTCCTTTACTTTATGTCTGATACAGAAAAACTTCAGGTTACTCTCAACAAAGTTCAACAGGAGAAGAAATCTTGGAAGAACAAGTATCGTATTCTCAATGTGGAGTGCAAGAAAATACAGCAACTATTGAAATAAAAGGATGCTCTGATTGAGATTTTAGATCAACATGCTATAGGAAATCAAGAAGATCAAAGGAATTTGCTCGCTCCTTTCACCTGGCAAAGGAATGACAACCCGACAACGGGTCAAGAGCCCCGGTCAAAGAAAAGGAAAGTACCAGACCCAGCACCTGAGCTCCCCTCAGAGAGGACTCGGGACCCATAAGTTTAGATTTCCTTTTACAGCACTATGTAAATTACTGTATTTCCATTCTGCAATCTTTGAATTCAATAAAACGGGGTATTCCCTACTGTTTGATATTTGCAATCCAATTGTTGAAGTTTATTTTCATTAAACAAAAATAATTAATTAATATAATCATTGCATATCATTCATCATTCTCGCATAAGCGCATTCTTCTTCCCTACAATCTCACATCTGTGTCTTGATTCAAAGTCAAACTATCTCATTCGTATAATACTCGGGCCAATCGACAGAAAAAGATGGATGATCTCGAGGAAGAGAACAGAGAGTTGAGGGAAGAGATCGACACTCTGAAAGAGGATCTAAGAAAGCTTCATAACGACATGCAAGCTCTAGCAGAAGCTCAGATGCAACAACAAAGGACTGTGATCTCAGAGATCACATAAACGGCCATAGTGGAGAAGTATGATCCTAGGTATAAAATGCCGAAAGATCGTCCTTAGGGCATGCCACTCAACTATATCCCGGAAGGATATATTCCGCCAATCACTGAAGATCCAAAAACTGCAGCAGGAACCGCTGGGCCTGAAGGTTACAAACTTCAGGAAAACGAAGATGCCAGGGGCCTGACAGCAACTCCTGAAGGTTACAAACTTCGGGAGGCACCAAAAGTCTTTGCCGTAATGACTATACCACCACCCGTGGTACACACTGTCCCGGAAGGACAGATTCCACAGATACCTTATGGTAGGAACAAAAATATGTTCGACAGAATGAATGAGTTCCAGGAATAGTTCTTGGAAATGCAGAAGGAACTGCAAGCCCTTCGCGGTCAGGATTTATTTGGAAAGGACGCCGCAGACCTTTGTTTGGTCCCCAATGTGAATGTTCCGCACAAGTTCAAAGTGCCCGAATTTGAAAAGTACAAGGGTAACTCTTGCCCTCAAAGCCATTTGGTGATGTACACTCGGCGAATGTCAACTCAGACAAAGAACCAAGAGCTACTGATCCACTATTTCCAAGATAGTTTAACCGGTGCTGCACTAAAATGGTACACGGGGTTAAACCGCACTAAGATCGGCACTTTAAGAGATCTTGGCGCTGCTTTCGTTCAACAATATAAGTATAACCTGGACATGGCACCAGACAGAGATCAACTCAGAGCAATGTCGCAAAAGGACAAAGAAACTTTCAAAGAGTATACTCAGAGATAGCCTGAAATTGTCGCCCAGATCTGTCCCCCTCTTGAGGTAAAAGAGATGACAAAGATCTTCTTGAAAACCTTGAGCTCATTTTACTACGACAGAATGGCCACCAGTGCGCCCAGTGACTTCACCGAGATGGTGGGCATGGGAGTTCATCTTGAGGAGGACACTTAGTTAAAGACACTAGATCATCAAGTAACACAAAATGATAGGTAGTGCTCTACCTAAGAAAAAAGAGCAAGATATTGGTAATATCTCTCTCGGAAAGCAAAGGCGACGGTACTAACCAGTAGCAGCTGTAACCCCTGCTATCAACCATGCCCCTGTTCCAACGTATCAACCTCAGGTTTCTCAGAGCCAACCTAATCAACAACAATATCAGGAAAGGACACAACAACCTCTTCAGCAGGCTCGTCCTCCCTATAACAACAACCGTACAACGCGACCGCCAGGGTTCGACCCTATACCGATGTTGTACGCAGAATTGTTTCCACTCTTACTGGTCAAGGGGCACGTCCAAACCAGGTCTCCTCTTACAGTACTGGAAAATCTGCCTTTTTGGTTCAAAGCGGATCAGACTTGCCCTTACCATCAAGGAGGACCAGGGCATAACATAGAAAACGGTCTCAGTTTCATGTACAAAAGCTTGTTAGGAGCGGGGTCTTATCTTTCAAAGATACGAATTCGAATGTTCTCATGAACCGGCTCCCTCGACACGAGAAAGGTGCGGTAAATTTGATAGAAGGAGAGTCTAAAAACAGCTATCAAATTCATGATGTACTCTTATTGAGGGCCAACCTGGTCAAGATGCATCGTAGACAGA
Source organism: Lathyrus tuberosus (assembly GCA_022829125.1). Classification (NCBI taxonomy): domain Eukaryota; kingdom Viridiplantae; phylum Streptophyta; class Magnoliopsida; order Fabales; family Fabaceae; genus Lathyrus; species Lathyrus tuberosus. The sequence continues at coordinate 7,190,825 of JALAZF010000163.1, forward strand.
GCGGGTATGGGCATATACCACCTCACAATTATCACCAGTGTGACATTTGCTCTAAAAACAATCAAGGATGTTCTGTGGTGCAATAAGCTCTACAGGAACAGTTGGTTCTCGGGTGGATCCAAGAGCGCCGAGTTCGTGAAGTTAACATGACTCATGCAAGTTCCAACATCATTCAGAACCACGACATCCGTGCAATGAATGTCAACTTGGTGGCAATGCACTCAAGGCAAAGCCAGTACCATAACCTGCCGCGGCACGATTATAATTCCTGTCTGACTTGCTCGGTAAAAAAACAGGGATGCTCTTTTGTACATGAGGCCCTCCAGTGTCAGATGGATCTTGGATGGATCCAGGACTACCATGATTGAAATCCTTATCAAGTTATCATGATTCAAATCTTCAATATTAGTTTGATGAACACCAGTTTGGTGGAGTTACACGCCAAGCAGGTCCAACTTGGTTTTCTGACTTTGCATGAGTATCGGAACTGTACAGTATGCTGTGAGAGTGACCAAGGGTTCGCTCTCGTTCAAAGAACTTTGCAACACTTGTTAAACCATTGGTGGCTTCCGATCTATCTAGACGAAGACATGCAACAAGTCAGCATGATTAATGGGAACCCTACTAGGCATCAAAGTCAGGATGTCTGATCTATGGAAATAGACCTAGTGAGGTTACACTGCATTCAAAGCGTACGTGGCCAGGTGCCACCACATAACTACGAGCATTGTAGAGTCTGCTCAGAGAATAACTAAGGATGCTACCTCGTGCGAGCAACCTTTCAAAGTCGGTTGGACCGCAAGGAGATTCAACCGTGTTCGAGTTCTAGATCAATCAACTGGATGCCAGACTACTTCGCTGATCAGATCAAAGATGTTGTTGTAATCTCTAATCCTGAGAGGACCAAGGATGTTTGTACCATCATCCCTCTACTCAACGAATCAAAATTTCTTAACCAGGAACTGATTGAAGTTACTTACGACAGTCAGAGAAATCAGAAGGATCTTGTAGTTATCTATCTGCCAGGACCCCAACCGTATGAATCAACTAAAGCTATCCCTTACAAATACGGTGCGACAATAATTGAGAATTGAAAGGAAATTCCATTACCCTTCGTCGTGAATATTGCAGACATCAGTCGAGTAACACGGAGCGGTCGAATCTTCAACCGAGGAGTTGGAGAACCCAGCATAGAAAAGGAACCTCAAACAGAAGTTCCTGATCAACCAGTCGGTCAATCCAGTGATCCCGACCTTTCAAAAAACAATGATGAGATGTTGAAGCTCATCCAGAAGAGTGAATACAACATTGTTGATCAGTTGTTGCAAACTCCTTCAAAAATCTCAGTGCTATCTCTTTTACTCAGTTCCGTAGCTCACAGGGAGGCTATACAGAAAGTCTTAGAACAGGCCTTTGTGGAACAGGATGTGTCGATAAGGCAATTCGACAGTATCGTCTCTAACATCACTTCCTGCAACAACTTGGGGTTTAGCGATGAGGAATTTCAAGAAGAAGGAAAAAGTCACAACATGGCGCTCAATATCACAGTTAACGACCATGACGATGCCTTAGCCAGCGTACTGGTAGATACCGGATCGGCTCTCAACGTTATGCCGAAGTCCACTCTAATGCGACTATCATTCAAAGGATCTCCGATGAGGGGCAGTGAGGTCATCGTCAAAGCATTTGACGAATCCCAAAAAACAGTTATCGGCGAAGTCGACCTTCCCATAACTATTGGTCCTCACATTTCCAAGTCACTTTCCAGGTCATGGACATCCGGGCAACATACAGCTGTTTGTTGGGAAGACCTTGGATACACCAGGCTGGGGCAGTCACTTCGACACTTCACCAGAAGCTGAAGTTTCTCAAGAATGACCAACTCGTCATGGTCTGTGGAGAACAAGCCTTGATCGTGAGTAACCTATCATTGTCCACTTGTGAAGAACTGAGGAGGTTGTTGGAACTCAGTTCCAGGCACTTTCGGTCAGCAGTGAGAATCAATTAGAGAAGGGAACATCAATATCCTCGTACAAAGATGCTCTCGAGGTGATCAAAAGTAACAATGCAAAGGGATGGGGACAGCTTGTCATTCCTATTGACAATAAAACAAAGAAGAGTCTTGGTTTCTCTTCAACATGTACCCAGGCTGCTACTAACGATGAAAGTCTTCATCCCATTCAGAACTTCTTCCACAGTGGAGGTTTCCTTCACCCAGTATCTCAAGAAGTACATACTATCAATGAAGGAGACTCCTCGATACAGATGAAGAATGAAAGTCATATCTTAACAAGGACGGTTATATGTCTCAGGAAGAAGTGCCTACGCCATTTTGCTATCCCGCACAGAGTCCGAGATTTATACCAAGGTTAGACGTCAAAATGATATACGGAGATTGTGATCCGGAAGGATGTCGTGCTCCACCAAACTCATTAGAGGAGGACACTCTGATGAAAGACAACTTTGACCACGACTATTATGGCCCAATGGATGTCGTGCCTATCTGGAAACTGTACCCAGGAGACTTGGGGCAAGAAAATCAACCGAACAATGAAAACCAGCTCAGCATCATTGAAAATAATACATGTGTCCCCACCGAATCATGGGATCAACACTCAGGGCATTCAGAAAATATCCAACACGACGATGAATTTGCAAAGTTTGCAAGACTAGAATTCTTTAAATATGATTTTCCCAAGGTCAACGTCATCGAAAGGGATGACTCCTCCAGTTCCAAAGAAGTGTGAGACACCTTAGGACAACCAAGTGGAAAGTACGACTTTATGGTCAAATACACCGCTCCTGAAAGCTCTCGTATCAGACTCAAAGACATCCAGCCAACGGGATGGGGAGATATACCTGAGAGCACAAATACTATGCAAAATACAACAGAGGAATCCTCCTACGACAACTCTGCCTGGGAGACAAATTCCAATGATCCTGCTCCACCAGAAATCAGTTTCATTTCAGAAGACAAATCAAGGAAGGTACCAAACTTTGTGATTCATCGAGGAGTTCGCCGCCAATGGGTTGCAGTCGATGTTCCGAAGATCATTTATAAGTCTAAGTAATTGTCGTCTTTATCTTAACCTTTCACCTTGCCCAGGTGAAACGGATGTTTTGATCGCTTTGCCCAAAGCAACTGAGTTTTGTTTTATAGGGTTGTAGTTTCAAGAATCGACAACATCATAAATAAAATAACGTCGTTCTATAATTTCCGCATTAATTGTTGTTTTCTCTTTTTGCTTTTCTTAGAGAATGGTAATCCTAAAAAACAACAAATAATAAAAACAAGCAGTTTTCAAAAATACATTGCACGCACTCTTGCATTTTCTCTATCTCTTCTAAAAACAATCATCACGCCATGCAGATTGCTTGTTTTAAACCCCAGTGAAACATACGATCAAATGCCTTCTCCCAACTTTGAATTCCCGGTATTTGAGGCTTAAGAAGAAAATGTCGAAGAAATTCCAGAGGAGATCTCCCGATTACTCAGACAAGAGGAAAGCTCCATTAAACCTCATAAAGAGCCGTTGGAAACTGTTAACTTGGGTTCAGAAGAAAAGAGAAAAAAATTCAAGATTGGGGCACTGCTCAGTCCGACGGTCAAACGAAATTTGATCAAGCTTCTCAAAGAGTTTCTCGATGTATTCGCTTGGTCCTATCAGGATATGCTAGGGTTGGATACCAGCATCGTGGAACATCATCTACCGTTAAGATCAGAATGTTCGCCAGTAAAACAAAGGTTGAGAAGGACTCATCCAGACATGGCCATCAAAATCAAAGAGGAAGTACAGAAGCAGATTGATGCGGGTTTCCTCGCCACATCAGAATATCCTCAATGGCTAGCCAACATAGTACTAATTCTGAAAAAGGACGGAAAGGTCAGAATGTGTGTGGACTACAGGGATCTGAACAAAGCCAATCCAAAGGATAACTTTCCCCTACCGCACATAGACATGCTGGTAGACAGTATAACAAAGTTCAAAGTCTTCTCCTACATGGATGGGTTCTCGGGCTATAATCAGATAAAAATGGCGCCGAAAGACATGGAGAAAACTTCGTTCATTACCCCATGGGGCACTTTTTGTTACAAGGTAATGTCGTTCGGTTTGACGAACGTCGGGGCAACCTATCAAAGGGCCATGACTACTCTGTTTCATGACATGATACACAAAGAAATAGAAGTGTATGTCGATTATATGATTTCCAAATCTAAAACGGAAGAGGAGCATGTGACCCTCCTGTCAAAGCTATTCGAGCGGTTGAGAAAGTACAAACTCCGCTTGAATCCCAATAAGTGCACATTCGGTGTCCGTTCAGGGAAACTCTTAGGGTTCATCGTCAGCCAAAAAGGAATTGAGGTTGATCCTAACAAGATTAAGGCCATTCGAGAAATTCCTTCTCCGAGGACTGAAAAACAAGTCAGGGGATTCCTGGGACATTTGAATTACATTTCCATATTTATATTCCTCATGACCGTGACATGCACGCCAATCTTCAAATTACTCAAAAAGAATCAGGACTGTGTTTGGACAGAAGACTGCCAAACCGCCTTCGACAGTATCAAGGAATACCTATTGAACCCACCGATTTTATCACCTCCAATGGAAGGAAGACCACTAATCATCTATCTTACAATCTTGGAGGACTCAATGGGTTGTGTACTTGGCCAACAAGACGAAACGAAAAGGAAAGAGTCTGCCATCTACTACTTAAGTAAGAAATTCACTGACTGTGAAACTCGGTACACTATGCTTGAGAAAACCTGCTGTGCTCTGGCTTGGGCAGCCAAATGTCTCCGCCAGTACATGATTTGCCACACTACTTGGTTAATCTCATAAATGGATTAGATCAAGTATGTCTTTGAAAAACCTGCTCTCACGGGAAGGATAGCCCGTTGGCAGATGTTGTTATCAGATTACGACATCGAATACCATGCTCAAAAAGCCGTTAAAGGAAGTGTTTTAGCCGATCATTTGACTCATCAACCGATTGACGATCAGGAATCAGTTGGATTTGACTTCCCAGACGAAGATGTCATGTATTTGAAAATAAAAGACTGCGATGAACCGCTACCCAGTGAAAGGCCAGAACTAGGTTCCCAATGGGGACTTATTTTTGACGGAGCCTTCAATCATTATGGAAACGGAATTGGGGCAATCATTATAATGCCTCGGGGTACCCACATTCCTTTCACTGCCAGACTAACATTCAAGTGTATAAACAATGAGGCCAAATACAAAGCTTGTATCATGGGTCTCGAGGAAGCAATCGATTTGAGGATTAAGAACTTGGATGTATATGGCGACTCAGCCCTGGTTATCAATCAGATCAAAGGAGATTGGAACACATACCAGTCCGGGCTGATCCCTTACAAAGATTACGCAAGAAGGTTGTTACCTTTCTTCAACAGAATTGATATCCCTCGTGAAGAGAATCGCATGGTTGATGCATTAGCCACTCTCTCTTCCATGATTAGTGTAGGTCAATGGAACGACATACCTAAGATCGACATAATGCGCCTAGAAAGGCCCGTTTACATCTTCGCGATTGAAGCAGTCATAGACGATAAACCTTGGTATCACGATATCAAATGCTTCCTTCAGAAACAAAAATACCCACCTGGGGCATCCAGAAAGGACAGAAAGACCCTTATAAGGCTGGCTGGCGGTTTCTTTCTGAGCGGTGATACACTTTATAAGAGAAACTTTGACATGGTCTTGCTCTGATGTGTAGACAGATCAGAAGCAAACATGTTGATGAAAGAGATTCACGAAGGATCCTTTGGCACTCATGCCAATAGACATACAATGGCGAGAAAAATCCTAAGAGCAGGGTACTATTGGTTGATAATGGAATCTGACTGCTACAAGTACATGCGAAGGTGTCATAAGTGTCAGATATACTCCGACAAAATCCATGTACCGCCAACACATCTCAAAGTTCTTTATTCCCCATGGCCTTCTTCCATATGGGGAATCGACATGATGGGCATGATCGAACCCAAGGCTTCAAACGGACATCGGTTCATCCTGGTAGCCATTGACTACTTCACCAAGTGGGTCGAAGCAGCGTCATACGCCAATGTAACCCGACAAGTCGTGGTCCGATTTATCAAAAACAATATCATCTGCCATTATGGTGTTCCAAACCAAATCATTACTGATAATGGATCTAACTTGAATAATTAGATGATGAGGGAATTGTGCGCAGAGTTCAAAATCGAACACAATAACTCATCTCCCTACCGACCTAAGATGAACGGAGCGGTAGAAGCGGCTAATAAGAACATCAAGAGGATTGATCAGAAGATGGTCATAACCTACAAAGACTGACACAAGATGTTACCTTTTGCTCTTCACGGTTATCGCACGTTTGTCCACACTTCAACAGGGGCAACCCCTTTCTCTCTAGTATATGGCATGGAAGCAGTGCTCCCCATAGAGGTAGAGATCCCATCAATCAGGGTATTGATGGAAGCTAAGCTAACAGAAGCTGAATGGTGTCAAAGTCGACACGACGAACTGAATCTGATTGAAGAGAAGCGAATAATGGCACTATGCCATGGTCAGTTGTATCAACAAAGGATGAAGAAGGCGTTTGACAAAAAGGTCCGACCTCGCGTCTTCAGAAAAGGAGACCTCGTGCTCAAGAAGATACAATCGTTTCTCACTAATTCTCGGTACAAATGGACTCCGAATTATGACGACCCCTATGTGGTCAAGAAAGCTTTCTCAGGTGGTGCCCTGAGACTTGCAACCATGGATGGAGAAGAGTTTGCCTGCCCCACAAATGTTGACGTAATCAAGAAATACTTCGCCTAAAAAAAACAAAATAAAAAAAACGTCTCGGTGGATTGAAAACCCGAAAGGGCGGTCCAGGCAAAAATTAGAGACATGATCAAAAATCATCCCGATGGATTGGAAATCTCAAAGTACAATCCAGGCAAAAGTTAGGGATTCAAGGCAAGTAACTACGTCTGACACGGGTAAATCAGCAGCATCAGTCATGCCATCCATAAGGAAAACTCCAGTCAAGGTCATCTTCGACAGAAGCTCAGGATGTCCAGAATTCAAAGTTGGTAGAAGGATAATGGTCGTTATGTTTCAATGCAGCCCTTTTCCCTTAAATTACCATTTTCTAACTTTGTAAATACTCTATGGAATCACACCCTTGGCTGATTTCCATCCTATCAATAAAATTTGAGCCCTAGTGCTGTTGTTTGCAATTATCATTTATTTTAGCTTTACAGAATGACGTTTTAATGTGATTAACGATTCTTGAAATAAAACAAAAATGAATTTACTTGTCAAATTGTTTCGCTTTTAAAATAAAGATGGCAATTTCTTTTGACTGTTGAACATCAAAAGAACATCGATTGCTTCTCCAGAAGTAATCGAGCTTCAAAGTGCATAATCAAAGTACTCCTTCTAAATTAGTACACCTGAACGAGGGATCAACTGTGTCAGATACAAATGTTCCATCTGACACCCCCGGCCGAGTTCTTATCTTCTAAGCCCGATCAACAGTGTTCCCCGCAGGGACAATCTCTCTCCTAAGCAAGGCAGAATTGCTACTTTTGGACAAGTGATACTTTTCATCCTCCGCGGTGGCCGAGTATCCAGTCGTGTTCATCTATCAGTCTGTATGTCGTGTTAATTTTGTCAGCATATATATACATACATCATGCATTATTTCTTTGCATTCATATTGCATCACTATCACTCTAGTCGGTCTTACCCCCTAGTAATAAAAGTCCTCTTGTCAATTGAGTTGTCAGTTCTTTCCTCTTCAGGAAGTGAATCATCTAAGCAATCTCTCTCCAGTTTATTTCTGGATTAGAGATGGTCCTCGGCCACTTTGATAACTTGAACCTCTGAAAAACAAGAAAACTCTCGACAAACGTCACTCTTCACCATTGAAGATGATATCTTTGCTTTCCCGGATTAAGGAAAATCCCAGAGAGAGCCTCACAACTAAAGACTCTCAGCAACACATTGATTCTTCTCTCCAGAAAATCAATGTTAATGAAGTCAGCAGCACCTCAAAATTGGGGTACATGGTATGGCATTTCTTCGAGATCTCGAGGAAAAGTATGATGTAATATCCCCAAGCAGAAAGCAGTCTCTCAAGAGACTTATTTTTCCAAGTAAAGTCGACAAATGGCGTCTCCAACAGAGAAGTTTGTGCACCTCTACCGGTCAGACGATGGGTTTCCCCAGCCAGTCTGACATCAAAACCTTTTCCGTCAAATGGCATCTCCCTAGGAAAATTCGGCGAGAAGTTTGAGGAAAACCGCTACAAATAGCGTCCCTTGTCAATAAAGTTTATTGACAAAAGAAACTGAGACCAGTTCCTTGGTAGGAAACCAGGATCGAGGGGAAGTTTACATCAGAAACTGAGACCAGTTCCTTGGTAGGAAACCAGGATCGAGGGGAAGTTTACATCAGAAACTAAGACCAGTTCCTTGGTAGGAAACCAGGATCTAGGGGAAGTTTATATCAGAAACTAAGACTAGTTACTTGGTAGGAAACCAGGATCGAGGGGAAGTTTTTAACTTTTCTAAGCCTCAACGCTTAGAAAAAGAAGATGGATGAGTAAGCAGCCATTCATAATCACCATCAAAATTTCGGGTATTCTGATATTTAATCCTCTTGCACCCCGAATGCCCGAATACCTTCGCCATTCACACCTTCGGGTCCAAGAAGATTAAATAGGGACATCTGTCATACCCCAAATTTTGACCACTAAGATTTCCCATCATTGTGCAAATTATCATCACAATATGGATGTACCATCATGCCTCATCAATCTCCTCAAGAATTATTGAGCATTCCCTACAACTAAGAATTAGGGTTTTAAGCCCTCTCAGAGCTCTTAGACAAAGGATCAATCAAGGAATGACATAATCTTCAACTTGTCTAAACCTCTCAAACATTCACATAAAGGATCAAGAGGACTTCCACATCAAGAATCAGGCACAAGGTTGCAGCATTCCAAGTGGATCAAGCCTCAAGATCGCCAATGTCACCAAATTAGGATTTTGGTCGACCAGGGCCTCCAGATGGAAATTTTCCTCTGGGCATGAGCCAATGCTTCAAAGCATAACCCAAAATACTCCAATGGACCTTATAAACCCAATCATCAAGTCAATTTAGCCTCAGGGGATGCATTCACCAAAAATCAGGAATTAGGGTTTCTTGACCTAATTCACCCCTAAGTTGACTTTTGGGACAAAGCATGAGCCAAGACCTCAAGGCATGATTTGAGGGTCCATAATACACTACATTGATCCATTTGCAACAATGGATTGATCCAAGAAGCTTGACCCACGAGTTTCAATTTCATCTGAACCACAGTTAGGGTTTTTGAAGAAAAAGTCAACTGTGCCTTTGACTTTTGACCAGGACATGCTCCCAAACCTTGGGACATGATTCAATACACCCTATAACACCTATGAAATCAATCCATCAAGCTTGATTTAGGTCAAGGACTTGATATCATAGAGGATCGCACAGTTTGGAATTCATCTGATAAAAAGTCAATAGTGCCCAAAAGTCAAAGTTTGAATTTTTTGATTTTTTGATCAATTATGGTTCCCTAACCCTAAAATGATGTTAATGTGTGATTGGAATCATCATTCATCAAGAAAAATCAAGAAAAGTGGGATAACTTGTAAAATGCGTAACCATAAAAAACTTATAAATTTTCTAAGTTATGGAACAAAGTGGCTTGGGTACCAACTTCCAAGGATCATAACTTGTGATCCAAGCAACCATTTTGGCTGATCCAAAGATGGATTTGTAGCTCTCATGGCATACTTTAAAAGTGTCAACTACACCTCACTCCAATTCTTCATGGATTTTTAGTTATGGAGTGACCAAAATGACAAAAGCAGGAAAATGACACTTTTTCCAACACTTAGTGAAATTTTCACTAAGTCAAAATTTGTTTCACATTTTTCAAAATGTAAGGGCATTTTTCACTTAGATCCAAAAAGTGTCAAGACAAACTATGATCACGCATATGTTTTATCATATGAGAGCTTTCCAAAATAGCCAAGAACTCCATCAAATCCCATTTGAGCTAAGAGTTATGACAATGGCAATATGCCTTGCTGCAATTGTCATGGCAAGGAAGATTTTTGCATTTTGCTCGATTTGATCAAATTATACAAATGACAAACAAGTTTATCCATCTGAACACCTCAGGGGGAGACCAAGAAGGGACAAACACTGATCCATAAGCCTCCCAAGTCTTTGGAACTAAAAGTAGCATGCCAAACCTAAAAACCGTAAAAAGGGGACAAGACTCCAATTTTGTTTTGGAGCATTCAATGGATGCACCAAGGTGGCATGAACCGAGCCTTTTCCAACTGAATGAGTCAAGGATGATCTCTGAACTAGGGAACCAAAGGCCTGTGCTCTAACCTCTAGTCAATGGCTAGAGGAAACTTAAGATATTAAAGTGATCCAATTGGCCAACAGCCTGCTGCAGCCGCCATTCACTATTGTTTGCAAAACAAACTTGCTCTACTATAAATAGAGCTCATTTGTGCTCAGTTTAAGTACACCAAAGCCATCAAACTGATGCTTTCCTCAATATCTCTTCTTTCACTCCAAAATTGCCTTACAAAGCAAGTCACTATCGGGTTTTGAGTTTGAGAGCCATTCCAACCAAACCAATCACACACACACACCTCATAAACATCATATAGAAGCGATCTAAACACTTAAACCACATCTGGAACACCAATTTCACAAAATCACCAGCCAATTGCTCAAGGTTTTAACTAAGTTGCAGCTGAGGTGCCATACTTTGTTCCAGTCCATTTCAGATCACTCCAAGCATTCAAACACATTCCATATGGTGTATGGAGGCTGTTCAGATCATCACAACTCATTTACAACACCTCCAACTCAAAAATCACTTTGCTCTTGCTGTCACGACCTTCAAGTAAGCCTAAACTTGGTCATCTCTTAATCTATGCATATTTCCTCGCACAATACTTTTGCCAAATGTTCATAATCATGCATATAATGTTTCCCCTCAAATAATTGCTTTGTTTAAATCGTGTATCAAAATTCTCAGCCTTCATGCAAATTTTAGGGTTCTTGAAGTTTTGTCTTGATTTCTTATTCCATGCTTAAAATAAATGAAATTAAAGACCATAGACATGATCGTGAGGTGAAAACGAGTAGATTGATATGTGGATTGTGTGATTTCATCAAGTATTCAGTGAGATTAGTGAGAAAATGCAAATCTGCAGAAATAGAGGGGTGGCGCGTGTTCTTAGTGTGTTCTTGGCGCCATTTTTTGAATATTTGAATTTTGTGATTTTATTTAATTGATTCAAAAATTAATTTCTCTCTGAGTTTTAATGATTTTGAGTTGATTCTTTTTTTAATAATTCACAAAAATGTTAAAATATTTTATTTTGCCAAAAATTCCCAAAAATATTATTTATTTCATATACTTGATATTTTTGCAAAGAATTAATCTTTTATTTGTTTTTTAACATTTAAAATATTTTTTCCTCCTTGATTTTCCAAATTTAATTGGTTTCCAATCATTTTGTGGACATAAACATGATTCTTCAAACATTAATCCAAGATCACAACTTGTTTTTCACACATGTTTGATAATTTTGATCATTTTAATTAAATTTTTATTTAATAAAAATACATTTTGAAATTAATTTAGGGTTTTGATCTTAATCACCCTAAACAAATCATTTTCAAACTCTTTGTGCCTCTAATAGAGTGTAAGACCCAACCCTTTTGTAAATAAATATTTTGGGCCTCAGTGTATTGTATAAGTCCCGATACCGTCAAAAATTTCGGCACGATCGTCGCCTTTTTAACAAAAATCTTTGGGCTTCTCCTTGAGCTATAAGACCCATCTTTATTCATTTTCAAACAATTTTGGGCCTCTAATAGAGTGTAAGACCTAATCCCCTTTTTACCAAAACCTTTTTGGGCCTTAGATATTGTATAAGTCCCTCTGCGTTAAAAATCTCAGCGCGATCGCCAGTTCAAAAACCAAATCACCCTGGGCATACCCTCGTGTTATACGACCCATTTCTTTTCTTTAAGTTTCTTTGGGCCTCTAATAGAGTATAAGACCCATCCCCTTGTACATAAAAACTCTTTGGGCCTCACATATTGTATAAGTCCCTCTATACAGTTTTCAAAACAACGGTGCGATCATCGTTAAAACTTGGGCCTCTCCTTGAGCTGTAAGCCCCAACAATCTTTTCAAAGCACTTTCTCCTTTGATTTTGAATTCAAATATATGTTGTTATCAAAACTTTCTTTAATTTCTTTGTTGAACAACTAACAAAACAACATGGAAGCTCTACAACGGGTAAGTGTTTATCGCTTTCATTTACCGCTTTCATATGTATATAACTGTATTGTGGGGCTGCTTCACTGTAAGTCTTCTTTAACATCCTTTTATATACTTGTCACATATCCACTGTGTAATACTAGTATAGTTATTTATAGTTTTCCCCGGCAACTACGTCTAGAACTAGGTAAAGCCCTGTTGGTCACTCTTAAATACAAACAAAACTAGATCCCCATAGGATTTCCAGATACAGTCTTCCCTTCTCTTGGGGTTAAACAATATGGAACAAAGAGAAAGGCAGTATTCTCGGTGAACCTTTTCTCAGACTGTCACCCTTATAAATTGTCAAAGAAACTCTAACTCCCCAGTGTCATACCCCAAATTTTGACCACTAAGATGTCCCATCATTGTGTCAATCATCATCACAATATGGATGAACCATCATGCCTCATCAAATACCTCAAGGGTTGTTGAGCATTCACTACAATCAAAATTAGGGTTTTAAGCCCTATCAGAGCCTTAGACAAAGGATCAGTCAAGGAATGACTTGATCTTCAATTTGTCTAACCTCTCAAACATACACAAAGGATAAAAAAGGACTCCCACTTCAAGGATTAAGCACAAGGCTGCTCCCTTCTAGCTGGATCAAGCCTCAAGATCGCCAGTGTCACCAAATTAGGGTTTTGGTCGACTAGGGCCTCCAGATGGAAAATTTCATCTGGGCACAAGCCAATGATCCAAAACATAACCTAATATACTCCATGGAACCTCATGGACCCAATCATCAAGTCAATTTTGCCTTAGGGGATACATTTATCAAAAATCAGGAATTAGGGTTTCTTGACCTAATTCACCCATAAGTTGACTTTTGGGACAAACCATGAGCCAAGACCTCAAGAGAGGGTTTGAGGGTCTCTAATGAACTATATTGATCCATTTGGAACAATGGATAAATCCAAGAAGCTTGAGCAACAAGTCTCAATTTCATCTGCACCACAATTAGGGTTTTAAGGGAAAAGTCAACTGTAACTTTGACTTTTGACCAGGACATGCTCCCAAGCCCTAAGACATGATTCAATATGCCCTATGACACCCATGGAACATGTCCATCAAGTTTGATTTAGGTCAAGGACATGATTTCATGAAGAATGGCACAGTTTGGAATTCATCTGATAAAAAGTCAACTGTGCACAAAAGTCAACTTTGACTTTTTGAGATTTTTCACCAAAATGGATTTTTAACCCTAAAATGATGTTAATGTATGATTTGAATCATCATTCATCAAGAAAAATCAAGAAAAGGTGGATAACTTGTAAAAGGGGTAACCATAAAAACTTAGAAAATTTTCTAAGTAAAAAATAAAGTGACAAGGGTACCAACTTTGGAGGATCATAACTCCTAAACCACAAAGCCATTTTTCCTCATCCAAAGATGGATTTGTAGCCCTCATTACCCTCTACAAAAACTTCAACTAGACCTAAGTCCAATTCATTAAGGATTTTGAGTTATGGAGTGATCAATGTGGCTGAAAAGTGAAAATATCACTTTTTCCGACACTTAGTGAAATTTTCACTAAGTCCAAATCTATCTTCACTTTTTGCCAAATGTAGGGGGATTTTTCACTTGGATTCAAAAGAGATCAAAACTAAACATGTTCAAACAGTTGTTGTATCATGTAAGGGCTTTCCAAAATGGTCAAGAGCATTACCAAATTCAACTTACACCATGAGATATGACATTGGCAAGTTGCCTTGCTGAAATCTGTCAAGGCAAGGCAGAATTTGCAATTTTACTCGATTTTCCAAAATCAGCCAAACTCAAATGCTCCTATCCACTTGGACACATCTGAGGATTGAATCTAGAGGGGACAATCACTAAGCCAAGCCTCCAAAGTCCATGGAACAAGAAATAGCATGTTGAACCTAGAATGGCCAAAATAGGGACAAGACTCCAAATTTGGATTGAAGCATTAAATGGAAGCATCAAGGTGGCATGGACTGAGCCATTCTCATCTGAAATCAGTCAAAACTTATCCAAGACCAAGGGAACCACAGCCCTGTGCCCTAACCTCTAGTCAATGGCTAGAGGAGACTTGCATTTCCATTGGCCAACATTGAACAAACACCTGATGCAGTTGCCATTCACTGTGGATCCCAAAACAAACTTTCTCTACTATAAATAGAGCTCAATTGTGTTCAGTTTGAGTACACCAAAGCCATCAAACATATGTTTTCCTCAAAATCTCTTTTTTCACCTCAAACTTGCCTTCCAAAGCAAGTAATTCTGAGTTTTTGAGCTAGAGAGCAATTCCACCCAAACTAATCACACACACACACCTCATATATATCATATGTAAGCTGTGCAAACCATCAAAAGTGACCTGTAATCACAACATCACAAAGTCACCTCTCAAAACCTCAAAATAACACTTTTTTGCATTTTTCAAGCCATGTCCTGATTCAGTCACTTTCCAAACCAGATAAAACCTCAAACACACTCCAAATATCATCCTTGAACTGTCCCAAATGGTTCCCACCATCTGGAACACCATTTGAGGGAGTTGCTATTTTGGTCACTTTAACCCCTTTTGCAAGAAAGGGACAGTTTGTGTTTTTGCAGGTACCAGCTGATTCCAATCATCCTAAAAGCATCCAAGGGATCATTTGAGGTGGTTCAAAGCATAAAATCATATCTGGAGCAAGAGGGTTGGCAGATTGCAGAGAAACCTCCAAAATCTCAAAGAAGGGTAGGCCTCTCAACTTGCACTCACCAAAACATGTGTGCATTTAAAGTCCATTGATCATAAACATCTCATACATGTCATATATGTTGTGTTTGAGCTAATTCACCATGTAATCCATGCTTGTACCAAGTTGTAGCATATAAAATGCATTTATAGGTCATTTTCAAAACCACTATTGGGTTTTGAGGAGGGAGTGTGATCTGAAAAAACTACCACCACCATTGGATTCCTTATGAAATTCTGGCCCAGATGCATATAAATTTTGTCTCAAACCATTAAGAATTGAGAAAGTTATGACCTTCACGTTTTTGAGCCAAAACTTGCCTTGGGCAAGCCAAAACCAAGGCATGACTTGTGTATTTGTTGGTTTGTTTAAAACAATGGATGTATCACCACCCCAGTGGTAAGGCGTGCGCCTTGTATGCTTGAGGTCGTGGGTTCAAACCCCACCCATGCCATTTTGTGTTTTTTTCACATTTTGCTATTTTTCCAACTATTTTCATGTTTTGTTAATTATTTGGAAAATTAATAACTCTTTCAATTTTAATTATTTTTGATTGGTTCTTTTTGCAAAAAATCACAAAAATGTTGAAATATTTTATTCCACAAAAAAATTGAGTTTGTATTATTTATTTAATATAATTAGTATTTTTGTGAATAAATTCATTTTTATTTGTTTTTAAGCATTTTAAAATGAATATTCATCTTGAAAAATCAAGACCAAATGAGTTTTAATATCTCTTGTGATTTATACCTCATTTTTCAAACCTTAAACAAAAATCACAAGTGGTTTATTCAAACTTATTTGGTATTTTTCATTGATTTTCTTTAAATATTTATTTTTAAAGAATAAAATTAGGTTTTCTTTGATTTTCACTCAAAACAAATCATTGTCAAACATTTTTTGGGCCTCTAATAGAGTGTAAGACCCAATCCTTTTTTTTTACCAAATCATCTTTGGGCCTCAGTGTATTGTATAAGTCCCGATACCGTCAAAAACAAACGGCGCGATCATCGCCTTTTGAAAAATAACCTTTTGGGCCTCTCCTCGAGCTATAAGACCCATTCAAAATTTTTTGGGCCTCTAATAGAGTGTAAGACCCAATCCCCTTTTAACCAAAACCTTTTGGGCCTCACTTATTGTATAAGTCCCTCTGCGTTAAAAGAAAACCTCGGCGCGATCGCCATTTTTAACAGAAAAGTCATCTGGGCCTACCCTCGTGTTATAAGCCCCACTCTTTTTCTTTAAACCTTTTGGGCCTCTTGAGAGAGTGTAAGACCCATCCCTTTGTACAGAAAACCATTTTGGGCCACAGTCACTTGTATAAGTCCCTCTGTACAAATTCAAACAGTGCGCTCACTGATAAAACCCTGGGCCTCTCCTTGAGCTGTAAGCCCCAAATCTTTCTTTTTCAAAGCACTTTCTCCTTTGATTTTGAATATACTGTTGTTTTCAATCTTTCTTTGTTGAACAACTAACCAAACAGCATGGAAGCTCTACAACCGAGTAAGTGGTTATCGCTTTCATTTACCGCTTTCATATACATATAACTGTATTGTGGGGCCGTTTCACTGTAAGTCTTCTTTCATAAACTCATATCAACTGTGTAATAATAGTATAGATATTTAGAGTTTCCCCGGCAACTACGTCTAGAACTAGGTGACGCCGTTTTGTTTATTCATAGAAATAGACAACTAGATCCCCAATAGGATCACCAGATACAGTCTTCTCTTCGGCTGTCCTCATTAGAAATTGTCAAGAAACTCTACTCCCGAGATGAATGTATTCTCCGTGAATGGCATCTTTGAGTTTCTTCCAAATTCTCGAACTTTCCTGACTTGATCTATTCCTTGTGAATAACTTGCCTTGAATTTCTCGGGGTTTGGGGACCCATCGGCTTCCTAAAAGCATCGGCCTCCTCTTGGGCATCGTACAAGGACCCACAGGCTTCCTAAAAGCAACCTGGCCTCCTCTTGGGCTTAGTACAAGGACCCTACGGCTTCTTAGAAGTATTCACAGCCTCCTCTTAGGCTTCGTATAATGATCTCTTCCTCCGGGAATGATAGCCTCCTCTTGGGCTTCGTACAAGGACCCGTCGGCTTCTTAAAAGTTTCCAGCCTCCTCTTGGGCTTCGTACAAATTGTCCCGATGACCTCCTAGAGGTATAGGAACAGAACTTAGTCATTTGCATAGAACAGTCCTTTCATAGAGTCTACTACTGTTTCTCAAAGCACAATACAAAAGATAAAACCCTAGACTTGGACAGTCTAACTTCCTTGAGTTTCAAAGACATTCTCAAGTGACCCCTTCGTTAAATAGGAAGGAAACCCACAGACTCGGACAGTCTCAATACCCTTCGGATTTCCCGCTTCATTAAAGAACAGGAATAACCCGGATCTTTGAATCAAAACCCTGAGTACAATATTGCTCATATAAGAACTGATTTTCTCTATAAAATCAGTATACTAGACCTGTCACTTAACTGAAACGGTAACCATAGCCTCCTCTTAGGCTTTGTATAATGATCCTTCTCCAGTGAAGTTAGCCTCCTCTTGGGCTTTGTACAATGATCCTCCCCAGCAGAGTCAAACAACGTTTAGCCTCTCTCTCGGGCTTTGTACGAGACACATAAGAGACTCCTTCGTTGAGTCAATCACCCCTTTCGCCTCCATCTCGGGCTTTATACGAGATACAAAAAGGTTCTTATTGAGCCAAATAAACAATAGCCTCTCTCGGGCTTTGTACGAGACACATAATAGTCTCCTCTTAGGCTTTGTATAAGAGAACTACTGGTTAATCCAATTAACCTTTTAGCATCAAAGATGTGCCTCATTTACAGTACACAAACATCAACAACTCCTTCCCCTTTCATCTAATTGCTGTAAGCGGCAAGCCTCTGGATCATCCACATCCATGCCAATGTCCCCCTTTTAGCATGAAAATTTCCTAAGGAAAGATGGCATTACTCTACACTGAGTTAAAGTCTTCTCCTTCAGGTTGAAATCCCCTATAAAGGAAATTATGCCATTGCCGGATTCACAAATCCCGGTTAAAGTAATTCTCCTTTATAAAGCAGTTGTGACATACAACCCCCTCTTTAGAGATGACAAATTCTCTCTAATGTTGAGACCTTTTGGCTTCATATCTTGGGCTTTGAACAAGATACAAACAGACTTTTAGCTTCACATCTTGGGCTTTGAACAAGATACAAATCACCATTCGCTTCATGTCTTGGGCTTTGAACAAGACACCAAAACACCCATTTCCTCCGATAGAATAGGAGGAACTACGAACGCTCCGATTTCCCTGTTTCGGTAAACGAGAATACGTAGGCATAAGATTGAAAGAAAAATCTTAGCGAGCACACTAAACAAAAACCCAACACCCCATACTCTCATGTATCTCTCAAAAGCACCAATCCTAATATCCTAATCCTTGTTCCCCGCCAGAAACCTTCTGTCTAAATCCAAAAAAAAATAAAGAAA
This sequence comes from Lathyrus tuberosus, assembly GCA_022829125.1. Taxonomy (NCBI): domain Eukaryota; kingdom Viridiplantae; phylum Streptophyta; class Magnoliopsida; order Fabales; family Fabaceae; genus Lathyrus; species Lathyrus tuberosus. The sequence goes on from JALAZF010000163.1 coordinate 7,209,405, forward strand.
ACCGTATTGGCGAAAATACAAATAACCAATACAAAGGCCCCCCACATTGATAGCATCTGTAACCTAACAGACCGCTGTTTAAACTCAGTATGCAAAGCAGGGTTAATTGGAGACATCTATTTCCTTTCCTTCATCAGCTTTAATAGGATAAAAAATGAATTGACCTGTAGTTTAAGCTCAACCGCAGAGAGTGACCAGCGCTTAAGAACCGCGTCCAAAATCGCTCGCTACAGAAAAAATGGCGCCCACTGTAGGGCCCTTCTCTGTTTTTTTTCTTCTTCCTTTTTACCTCTTGTGTGACTACCACAGATTGGGGCTTCCGCCGGGGAACCCATTTTCTGTTAGGAACTTAAGATTCATAGCTTTAAAAGTCTAGGATGATTAGGACAAATATATATACTGCTTTTCCTAATTGCTATACATGTTTATTTTTCTACTAATGGGAATGCGGGTGAAGCCGTATGTGGAAAGATTGAGTATACACTTAAGATAAGTGATGGCGACGGGATTGACCATCAACCTCAGTGGAGGCTGACCAATGCAACCCATTCTCTCACCTAGACAATGGGCCGGTTGTTAAGTTTGAGAAGCTGAGGAGCCAAACCCTTTCGTAGTGCGGAAACTATCGGGAATAGTTGTTACGCGATACTTCCCTCATTTGAGGCTGGTGATCTATTCTCGGTGAATGGCACTTACTCTAAGATTGCTCTACAACTCGCTGGCGATCCGCTTGTTGTTTTGCTTTCCTGGGAGGAGCTGATGATAATGAGTACAGGTACAAAAATCACCCTAGTATAAACCTTTGGGGATGGGTAGAGCCTTGACTTCATGACAACGACCCTTTGACCCCATGTTTTTCTATGTTTTTGTGTTCTGCATTCATGCATTCATCTAAAAAAAAACATTAAAACATTCAAAATATTTCTCTTCAAGTCTCTCTATTTTTTCAAAATAAACTAAGACTGTGATTGCAAATATCAGAGAAAAGGATTGCACTAATGGATTTCGGTAGAAGGAGAACTCAGCAGTATACCTTCAAGGTTCCAAAGCTAGAGGATTTGAGAAGGTTAGCAAGGATGATCACTAACCCAAAGGCTTTCAGAGCCAAGCACGGAGGTTTGCTACCACTGTTAAGAGTCAATGTGATTGAGGGAATCATGGATGTGCTCATTCAGTTTTATGATCCAGTTTATCACTGTTTCACATTCCCAGATTACCAGCTCGCACCAACGCTGGAGGAGTATTCTCACCTGATCGATCTACACATTACAGATCGAACTCCATTTTCTGGACTGGAAGAAATTCCAAAGAATCAGACTATTGCAAGAGCGATTCATTTGGACGAGTCTGAGGTTAGGACTCACCTAACTACTAAGGGTGGCATCCAAGGTTTGCCAGCCCAGTTCTTGACAAAGAAAGCCCTGTATTTCGCCAGTATAGGAAACGTGACTGCTTTTGAAAGCATCTTTGTCTTGCTCACCTACGGGTTATTTTTGTTTCCTAACATCAATAACTTCATCGATATTAACTCCATTAAGGTTTTTCTCATTGGAAACCCTGTGCCGACTTTGTTCGCAGATGCGTATCATTCTGTACACTTAGGAAATTTGTACAGCGGAGGGGAGATCACATGCTGTGTACCTTTGCTTTACAAATGGTTTATCTCTCACTTGCCCAAGTCTGCTGCTTTTTGGGATTGTAAGAGTGCCTTACGTTGGTCGCAGAAGATCATGTCTCTTACCAACTCTGACATTGATTGGTGTAATAGGATTTATGAGGGAATTAGGATCATTGACCGTTGTGTAAACTTCCCCAACGTACCCCTCATAGGAACTAAAGAAGGAATCAACTACCATCCAGATCTCGTTCTTCGTCAATTTGCATACCCAATGAGACACATCCCACTGGGTGTTCATCTAGAAGGTCTTTTCTTCAAGGAAGGGGAAAACGACAGAGCACTAAAGATGGAAATAGTGCACGCTTGGAAGCATGTTCATAAGAAAGGACGAGAGTCTCTAGGAAAATCGGACTGTGTCTCGGTGGAGCCTTATCTCCATTGGGTACAAACTAGAGCTCTCAAGCTAAAAATGCCTTATCCTCGTTACAAAATTCTTCCGCCGAGGGAATCTGTCATGTACTTCATGACTGAAAGATCGTCCTTGGGGCATCCCTGTTAACTATATCCCGGAAGGATATGTTCCGCCGATCACTGAAGATCAGGGAATCACAACAGAAGCCGATGGGCCTGAAGGTTACAAACTTCGGGAAAGCGAAGATGCCAGGGGCATACTAAAGACTCCTGAAGGTTTCAAACTTCAGGAAACGCCAAGACTCACTGTCGTAGTCACGATACCACCCCCTGTGGTGCACACTGTCCCGGAAGGACAGATTCCACAGATACCTTCTTGTAAGAAGGAAACTATGTTTGACAGAATAGAGGAATTCCAGGAGCAATTCTTGGAAATGCAGAAGGAGCTGCAAGCCATTCGCGGTCAGGATCTATTTAGAAAGGACGCCGCAGACCTCTGCTTGGTCCCAAATGTGAAAGTTCCGCACAAATTTCAAGTGCCCGACTTTGAAAAGTACAAGGGTAACTCTTGCCCTCAGAGCCATCTGGTGATGTACGCTCAGCGGATGTCAGCCCAGACGGAGAATCAGGACCTACTGATTCACTACTTCCAAGATAGATTAATCGGTACCGCACTCAAATGGTACATGGGTTTAAACCGTGCCACGATCAGCACTTTCAGGGATCTTGGCACTGCCTTCGTCCAACAATACAAATACAATTTGGACATGGCACCTGACAGAGATTAACTCAGATCGATGTCGCAAAAGGACAAGGAAACCTTTAAGGAGTATGCTCAAAGGTGGCGTGAAATTGCTGCTCAAATTTGTCCACCTCTTGAGGAAAAAGAGATGACAAAGATCTTCTTAAAGACCTTAAGCTCATTTTACTATGACCGAATGGTTGCCAGTGCGCCCAGTGATTTCACCGAAATGGTTGGCATGGGCGTACGTCTTGAGGAAGCCGTCCGAGAAGGACGTTTGGTAAAAGACACTGGATCGACGAGCGGTACTAAAAAATACGGTAGTGCTCTCCCTAAGAAAAAAGAGCAAGATATTGGGAATATCTCTCTCGGAAGGCAAAGGCAACGTTATCAACCGGTAGCAGCTGTGACTCCTGCTATCAACCCTGCGCCTATTCCTACGTATCAACCTCAGGTTGCGCAGAGCCAACCTGACCAGCAAAGGACACAACAGCCTCTTCAGCAGGCTCGTCCTCCATATAACAACAACCGTACAACACGGCCACCAGGATTTGATCCTATACCCGTAACGTACACAGAGCTGTTTCCATTACTACTGGCTAAGGGGCACATACAGACTAAATCTCCTCTTACAGTACCGGAAAATCTGCCTTTTTGGTTTAAGGTGGATCAAACTTTCCCTTATCATCAAGGAGGTCCAGGGCATAACATAGAGACTTGTCTCAATTTCAAGTCCGATGTACAAAAGCTTGTTAGGAGTGGGGTCTTATCCTTCAAGGATACAAATCCTAATGTTCTCACGAATCCGCTATCTCAACACGAGAAGGCTGCCATCAATTTGATAGAAGGAGAGACTAACGATGTCTATCAAATTCACGATGTACTCTTGTTGAAGACTAATCTGGTCAAGATGCATTGTAGACAGAGTGGATATGGCCATGTGCCACCTCATAACTATCATCAGTGTGATATCTGCTCTAAAGACAACCAAGGATGTTCTGTGGTGCAAGCAGCTCTACAGGAACAGATGGATCTCGGATGGATCCAAGAGCACCGAGTTCGTGGAGTTAACATGGTCTACACGAATTCTAACGTCATTCAGAACCACGACATCCGTGCAATGAATGTCAACTTGGTGGCGATGCACTCAAGGCAAAGCCAACATCATAATCTGCCGCGACACGATTACAGTTCCTGTCTGATTTGCTCAGTAAACAAACAGGGATGCTCTTTCATACAGGAGGCCCTCCAGCATCAGATGGATTTTGGATGGATCCAAGACTACCATGATAGGAACCCTTATCAGATCAACATGGTTCAGATCTTCGATATTCGCGTGATGAATACCAACCTGGTAGAGTTACATGCTGAGCAGGTCCGACTCGGATTCTTAATATCACATGACTATCAAAGCTGTAAAGCGGGTTGCGAAAACGATCGAGGTTGTACCCTTGTCTAGGAGGCACTTCAGCACTTGTTAAATCACTGGTGGATGCCAATCTATATGGATGAAGATACTCAGCAGATTAGTATCAGTAATAGAAACCCTACTTGGCGTCAAAGTCAGGATGTCCGATCAGTGGAAGCTAACCTAGTAAGGTTACATTGTATTCAAAGTGGGCGTGGCCAGGTGCCACCACACAACTATGATAGTTGTAGCGTCTGTTCGGAAAGTAACCAAGGGTGTTACCTTGTGAGAGCAGCTCTTCAGGGTCAGGTCGATCGTGGAGAAATTCGTCCATATCCGGGTTCTGGACCCATCGACTGGACGCCGAACTACCTTGCCGAGCAAGTTGAGGATGTTGTCACGATCTCTGGTCATCACAGGACCAGGGATGTTTTTGCCATTATTCCTCTACTTGACGAATCTAAAGTTCCCAACCGGGAACTAATCGAGATCACTTATGATGGTCAGAAAAATCAGAAGGTTCCTATAGTCATCTATCTATCGGGACCACTACCGTATGAATCAGCTAAGGCTATCCCTTACAAATACGGTGCAACGACAGTTGAAAATGGAAAGGAAATTCCATTACCCTCCGTCGTGAATATTGCAGACATTAGTCGTGTAACACGGAGCGGTCGAATCTTCAACCGAGGAGTTGGAGAACTTAACAAAAAAAAGAACTTCAGATAAAAGCTCCCGATACACCAGTCGGTCAATCCAGTGATCCCGACCTTTCGAAAAACAATGATGAGATGCTGAAGCTCATCCAAAGGAGTGAATATAACATTGTCGATCAAATGTTACAGACTCCTTCAAAGATTTCGGTGTTATCGCTATTACTCAGTTCAGAAGCGCATAGGGAGGCTCTACAGAAAGTCTTGGAGCAAGCCTTTGTGGAACAGGATGTAACAATCAGACAGTTCGATAGCATTGTCTCTAACATCACTTCCTGCAACAATTTGGGATTTAGTGATGAGGAATTACCTGAAGAGGGTCGCCGTCATAACATGGCACTCAATATCACAGTTAACTGCCAAGACGATGCTTTAGCCAGCATACTGGTAGACACAGGGTCAGCCCTGAATGTTATGTCGAAGTCCACTTTGATGCAATTATCATTCAAAGGCCCTCCGATGAGGGTTAGCAAGGTCGTCATCAAAGCGTTCGACGGATCCAGAAAAACCGTTATCGGCGAAGTTGGTCTTCCCATAACTATCGGTCCTCACACTTTCCAAGTCACTTTCCAGGTCATGGACATCCGGGAAACATACAGTTGTTTATTAGGAAGACCTTGGATACACCAGGCTGGAGCGGTTACTTCGACCCTCCACCAAAAGCTAAAGTTCGTCAAGAACGATCAACTTGTCACAGTCTGTGGGGAACAGGCCTTGCTTGTAAGCAACTTGTCATCATCTACTGGTATAGAGCCCGAGGAGGTTATTTTAACTCAGTTCCAAGCACTGTCGGTGAGCAAGGACAATCATTTCAAAGGAGGAACCTCGATTTCCTCATACAAAGATGCTATCAAAGCGGTCGAGAGTACCGACACAACCGGATGGGGACAACTTGTTATTCCTATTGACAATAAAACAAAGAAGGGTCTTGGTTTTTCTGCAACCTGTACCCAGACAGCTGCCAGCGATGAAAGTCTTCATCCCCTTCAAAATTTCTTCCACAGTGGAGGTTTCCTTCACCCAGTGTCTCAAGCAGTATATGCTATCAATGAGGAAGATCCCTCTGACCCAGATGAAGAATGGAAATCCTATCTTAATGAGGACGGTTATATGTCTCAGGAAGAGGTGCCTACACCATTTTGCTATCCCGCATAGAGTCTGAGATTTATACCAAGGTCAGACGTCGAAATGATATATGGAGATTGTGATCCGGAAGGATGCCGTGCTCCGCCAAATTCATTAGAGGAGGACACTCTGATGAAAGACAACTTTGATCACGATTACTATGGCCCAAAGGATGGTCTGCCAATGTGGCAGCCTTACCCAAGAAACTTGGGGCAAGAAAGTCAGCCGAGAAATGAAAATCAGCTGAGCATCATTGAACAGAATACCTGTGTCCCCACCATGTCATGGGATCAACACTCAGGTCATTCAGAAACTACTCAACATGAAGATGAATTTGCAACGTTTGCCGGACTTGAATTCATCAACTATGCTTTTCCCGAGGTCAACGTCATCGAGAGAGATGACTCCTCCAGTTCCAAAGAAGTTTGGGACACCTTGGGAGTACCAAGTGGAAGATACGACTTCATGGTCAAGTACACCGCTCCCGAAAGCTCTCGTATCAGGCTCGAAGATATCCAGCCAACTAGATGGGGAGGTACAGCTGAGAGCACAAATGCTATGCAAAATGCAACAGAGGAATTCTCCTACAACAATTCTGCCTGGGAGACAGATTCCAATGATCCCGCTCCACCAGAAATCAGCGTTATTTCTGAAGACAAATCAAGGAAGGTACCAGACTTTGTGATTCACCGAGGAGTTCGCCGCCAATGGGTCGGTGTCGATGTTCCGAAGGTCGTTCATCAGTCAAAGTAATTGTCGTCTTTAACCTTTCACCCTGCCCAGGTGAAACGGATGTTTTGATAGGGCTCGATTTCTGTAAATTTTCCCTCTTCGCTTAGCCCAAAGCGACAGAGTTTTGTTTTATAAGGCGTAGTTTCAAGGATCGACTTGTTCATTAATAAAATAACGTCGTTCAGTAATTTCCGCATTAATTGTTGTTTTCTCTTTTTGCTTTTTCAGAAAATGATAATCCTAAAAAAAAAACATGTAAAAATAAAAACAAGCAGTAAAACAAATACACTGCACACACTTGCATTTTCCTCTATCTCTTCTAAACACGAATCATCACGTCATGCAGATTGCTTATTTTAAACCCAGTTGAAACATACGATCCGATGCCTTCTCCCAACTTTGAGTTCCCGGTATTCGAGGCTGAAGAAGAAAATGACAACGAAATTCTAGAAGAGATCTCCTGACTACTCAGACAAGAGGAAAGGTCCATTGAACCTCACAAAGAGCCATTGGAAACGCTAAACTTGGGTTCAGAAAAGGAGAGAAAAGAAATCAGGATTGGGGCACTTCTCAGTCCAACTGCCAGAGAGAGTTTGAAAAAGCTTCTCAGAGAATTTCCCGATGTATTCGCTTGGTCCTATCAGGATATGCCAGGGTTGGATACCAGCATCGTGGGACATCACTTACCGTTAAGATCGGAATGTCCTCCAGTAAAGCAAAGGTTGAGACGCACTCACCCGGACATGGCCATCAAAATCAAAGAGGAGGTACAGAAACAGATCGACGCGGGTTTCCTCGCTACATCTGAATATCCTCAATGGTTAGCCAACATCGTACCCGTTCCCAAAAAGGACGGAAAGGTCAGAATGTGTGTCGACTACAGAGATCTGAACAAGACTAGTCCAAAGGACGACTTTCCTTTACCACACATTGACATGCTGGTAGACAGTACAACAAAGTTCAAAGTATTCTCCTTTATGGATGGATTCTCGGGCTATAACCAGATCAAAATGGCGCCAAAAGACATGGAGAAAACTTCGTTCATTACCCCATGGGGCACCTTTTGTTACAAGGTAATTCCGTTCGGTTTGAAGAACGCTGGGGCAACCTATCAAAGGGCCATGACTACTCTGTTTCATGACATGATACACAAATAAATCAAAGTGTATGTCGATGATATGATTGCAAAATCAAAAACAGAGAGTGAGCACGTTGAACATCTGTTAAAATTGTTCGAACGTTTAATAAAATTCAAGCTCCGCTTGAATCCCAACAAGTGCACCTTCGATGTCCGTTTAGGGAAACTCTTAGGGTTCATCGTCAGCCAGAAAGGGATTGAAGTTGATCTTGACAAGGTCAAGGCCATTCAAGAAATGCCTTCTCCGAAAACTGAAAAACAAGTCAGAGGATTCCTGGGACGTTTGAACTACATCTCCAGGTTCATATTCCTTATGACCGCCACGTGTGTGCCAATTTTCAAATTACTAAAAAAGAACCAGGACTGCGTTTGGACGGAAGATTGTCAAACCGCATTCGACAGTATCAAGGAATATCTGTTGAATCCTCTGATTCTATCACCTCCAGTGGAAGGAAGACCACTGATCATTTACCTCACAGTCCTAGAGGACTCAATGGGATGTGTACTTGGCCAACAAGACGAAACTAAATGGAAAGAGTCTGCCATTTACTATCTAAGCAAGAAATTCACCGACTGTGAAACTCGGTACACAATGCTTGAGAAAACTTGCTGTGCTTTGGCTTGGGCAGCCAAACGTCTTCACCAATACATGATTCGTCATACTACTTGGTTGGTCTCCGAAATGGATCCAATCAAGTACGTCTTCGAAAAACCTGCTCTCACGGGAAGGATTGCCCGTTGGCAGATGTTGTTATCAGAATTTGACATAGAGTACCACGCTCAAAAAGCCGTTAAGGGAAGTATTTTAGCCGATCATTTGGCTCATCAACCGATTGACAATCAGGAATCAGTCGGGTTTGACTTCCCAGACGAAGATGTCATGTACCTAAAAATGAAAGATTGCGATGAACCGTTACCCAGTGAAGGGCCAGAACCAGGTTCCCAGTGGGGACTTGTCTTTGACGGAGCAGTTAATCATTATGGAAACGGAATTGGGGCAATCATTGTTACCCCTCAGGGTACCCACATTCCTTTCACTGCCAGACTTACGTTCAAATGTACGAACAACGAGGCCGAATACGAAGCTTGTATTAATGGTCTCGAGGAAGCAATTGATTTAAGGATCAAAATTTTGGACGTATACGGCGATTCAGCCTTGGTTATTAACTAGATAAAAGGAGATTGGAACACATACCAATCAGGATTGATTCCTTACAAAGACTATGCAAGAAGGTTGTTACCTTTCTTCAACAGAGTTGAGTTTCATCACATCCCTCGTGATGAGAATCACATGGCTTATGCATTAGCCACTATCTCTTCCATGATTAGTGTAGGTCAATGGAATGACATACCTAAGATCGACATCATGCGCCTTGAAAGGCCCGCTTACATCTTTACGATTGAAGCAGTCATAGACGATAAACCTTGGTATTACGATATCAAATGCTTCCTTCAGAAACAAGAGTACCCATCTGGGCCATTTTCCATATGGGGAATCGACATGATCGGCATGATTGAACCTACGGCTTCAAACGGACATCGGTTCATCCTGGTAGCCATTGACTATTTCACCAAGTGGGTCGAAGCAGCGTCATTCGCCAATGTAACCCGGCAAGTGGTGGTCTGATTTATCAAAAACAATATCATCTGCCGTTATGGTGTTCCAAGCGAGATCATTACTGATAATGGATCTAACTTGAACAACAAGATGATGAAAGAGTTGTGTGCAGAGTTCAAAATCGAACACCATAACTCATCTCCCTACCGACCCAAGATGAACGGGGCGGTAGAAGCGGCTAACAAGAACATCAAGAAGATCGTTCAAAAGATGGTCGTAACCTACAAAGACTGGCACGAAATGCTACCCTTTTCTCTTCACGGTTATCGCACATATGTCCGCACTTCAACAAGGGCAACCCCTTTCTCTCTAGTATATGGCATGTAAGCAGTGCTCCCCATAGAAGTAGAGATCTCGTCAATTCGAGTATTGATGGAAGCTAAGCTCACCGAAGCTGAATGGTGTCAAAGTCGACAAGACGAACTGAATCTGATCGAAGAAAGAAGAATAACGGCACTATGCCACGGTCAGTTGTATCAACAGAGAATGAAGAGGGCGTTCGACAAAAAGGTCCGACCTCGTGTCTTCAGAAAAGGAGACCTCGTGCTCAAAAAGATGTAATCATTTCTCATTGACTCTCGGGGCAAGTGGACTCCAAATTATGATGGCCCCTATGTGGTCACGAAAGCTTTCTCAGGCGGCGCCTTGAGACTTGCAACCATGGACGGAGAGGAATTTGCCTACCCCACGAATGTTGATGTAGTCAAGAAATACTTCGCCTAAAAAAAAAGAGAAGAAAAAAAAACGTCTCGGTGGATTGAAAACTCGAAAGGGCGGTCCAGGAAAAAGTTAGAGACATGGAGAAAAGCATCCCGATGGATTGGAAACATCATAGTACAATCCAGGCAAAAGTTAGGGATAATGGCAAGTAACTATGTTCAACAGAGGCAAGTCTCTCAGCAGCAGCGGTTACATCACCTGTCAGAAAACTCCAGTCAAGGTCATCTTCGACAGAAGTTCAGGATGTCCCGAATTCAAAGTTGGTAGAAGGATAGTGATCGTTATGTTTCAACGTAGGCCTTTTCCCTGTAAATTACCATTTTTCTAACTTTGTATATAATCTTTGGAATCACGCGTTTGGCTGATCTCCATCTTATCAATAAAATTTGAGCCCTTGTGCTTTTGTTTGTAATTCTTATTTGTTTTAGCTTTATAGAACGACATTTTAACATGATCAACGATTCTTGAAATGAAACAAAAATGAATTTACTTGTTAAAATTTTTTTCTGCTTTTAACAAAGACGGCAATTTCTTTTGACTGTTGAACATCAGAAGAACATCGGTCGCTTCTCCAGAAGTAATCGAACCTCAAAGTGCAGAATCAAAGTACTCCTTCTAACCCAGTACGCCTGAATGAAGGGATTAACTATGTCGGAGACCTTGTTTCGTCTGACACGCTTCGGCCGAGTTCTCATCTCCTAAGCTCGATCACTGGTATTCCCCGCGAGGACTACTTCTCCTAAGCAAGGCAGAATTGCTACTTTTGGACCAACGGTACTTCTTCGCCCCGCGATGGCCGCGTATCCAGTCATATTCACCTGTCAGTTTGTATGTCGCGTCCATCTTGTCAGCATAAACATACATGCATCATTGCATTATTGATTTGCATTCATATTTCATATTGCATCACTATCACTCTAGTCGGTCTTGTCCCCTGGTGATAAAAGTTCTCTCAATCGAGTTGTCAAACCTTTCCTCGTTCGGAAGTGAATCATCTGAGCAATCTCTCTCCCGTTTATCTCTGGATTAGAGATGGTCCTTGACCACTTTGATAACTTGAACCTCTGAGAAACAAGAAAGCTCACGACCGATGTCACTCTTTGCCATTGAAGGTGATATCCTTGCATTCCCGGATTAAGGAAAATCCCCAGAGAAAGCCTCTTAATCAGAGATTCGGCAGTACGGCAGTTTTTCTCCGAAAAAACCACTGATGAAAAGATCATCGGCACCTCAAAATTGGATCCCATCATATGGCATTTCTCCGGAGAGATCCCGAGAAAAGTATGATGTAAGCCCCCAAACGAAAACAGTCTCTCAAGAGACTCGCTTTCCCCAGTAGAATCGACAAATGGCGTCTCCAACAGAGAAGTTTGTGCAACTCTACAACTCAGACGACTGGGTTCTCCAGTAAGTCTGACATCAAAGCTTTTTCCATCAAATGGCATCTCCCCAGGAAAATTCGGCGAGAAGTTTGAAGGAAATCCGCTACAAATAGTATTCCTTGTCAATAAAGTTTATTGACAAAAGAAACTAAGACCAGTTCCTTGGTGGGAAACCAGGAACGAGGGGAAGTTTAAATTAGAAACTAAGACTAGTTCCTTGGTGGGAAACCAGGATCGAGGGGAAGTTTAAATCAGAAACTGAGACCAGTTCCTTGGTAGGAAACCAGGATCGGGGGGGAGGTGTCGCTCCCGGGATTTTCATCCAAGTACAAACGCGAAAGTGGCACCGAACAGAGTCGCCAGCAATGTGTATTTATCCCATGAGAGGGAAAGGAAACACCGCTTAAACCTGATGGAAAGGATAGAGCATGGTCTTGCGACCAAGAGAATGGGTAAGGGAGTCGGTTACGCGAGAGGAAGGTATTAACACCCCCTCGCGTCCATCGTACCCGATGGGATCCACGCTTGCTTGTTTCGATCAAAGGGTGTAGGAAAATAATACTGGAAGAGGAACTGAAAGAAAGAAAGGAGAAAGAAAAACAAATGTAGGGAAAATAAAAGAAGTGCTCGAATGGGCCCTACCCCACTGCCTACGTATCTCATCCGGAACATGAGAATCAGAGCGACGTAGTTCCCCTCACCTAAGGGAAAGTTGTTTGTGTTTTTTAGAGAACGGCTTACGTTCTAGCTCAGGTGTTGCAAGCTCGCTGGTCCGAGTGCGTTACCATCTTGCAAGAGAACGAGTAGAAGCGCGTTCGTGCGTTGAGAATGAATGAGATGAGAAAAGAATTCCCGAAGGAAAAACGTTATTGTTTGTTTTTTGTCTTTTAAGAATTTTTTCATTTGTTTGCATATGATAGTGTATCTGAATCTTAGTCATCGGAATGTGTACATTCTCACATTCCAAGATGGAATAAGTAAGAAAGCACACTAAGGGTGAAGAAGAGCCCCACACTTAGTTCCAATTATCAAGGTTCAAACACACTAGCATACTTGTATTTATTAAGTGTTTTTGTTGATTAAGAAATGAAGAAGTGTTTCTATTGTTTGTATTTTCAACAAGTATTGCATTTAAGTCCCTCATACAAGATCAAATGTTTAACACATTGACCCAAGATGGGCTATATGCTACACATTCTAAGATTACAAGAGAAGACCCCTTATAATCTTTTCTTTATTTGAAACGCCTAAATGCAATAAATGCCTACCTTTATTATATGTTTTGAATTTTCTTTGAGATGAGAAGATGAAAGACTCAAGAGAGAAGAAAGGTAAAATCTATGTGGACTAAGACTCAATCCTAATTGATTATTAAAGGGAGTGGTCCTAATGGTTTGTGAGGTTTAAACCTAAAGTCTAAAGAAAGAATGGATTAAACAATTCACTTCTAAAGTAGAAGATAAATTGTAATTCAAAAAGGGAAAGTGATGAGTTATTAAAAGAAAGCACATAAGTGCTTAACAAAACACAAAATGGAATTGTAAAAGAGATGAAAGGAAAGAAGTTTGAATGTGGATTCCTTATCCACACTCAATTGCAACTTACCAAAGCCCCTACATGGTTAGTAAACATGTGTACAAGTATAGGAAGCAAGGAAACATTTAATGCACCATAAAACTCAAAAGAATTAGATGAGACATCAAATCCTATAACCACAACCAGAATGTTCATCATATGGAAAACAAATGATTATTATCATGCAAGTCCACGTGGATAGGCAACAAACATCAACCATGGCATTAGAACATGCCACCATAAAAAAGGGAGAATGAAAGATGAAAGGAAAAAGAAGAAATGTGCATAAATGGAACATGTAATCCATGGATCAGAATTGAAATGAAATAAAAAATGATTTCACAAACATCTCACAAGTATTCATGCATGACACATCAAAACATTTAAGAAGTGATAGAAGAAGTAGAATTGAAATGGAAGTTCCAAACAAAGGAAAGTGCAAACACAACATGTTAAAGGTGCACACGGTTCAAATGATAACCAACATGCAAAGATGACATATGATATTTATCAATGACCTATAATGTCAAGAGTGTAGTTCACAAAATAGGCAAATGATCATGCAAGTATGTCCAAAAGAAATCATGTAAACATGCACAAAGATTACAATGATGTGACATGTTGTAATGCTTCAAATGAAATGCATTAAACACAAATTAAATGGCCTCATGAAAATTATGAAATTATGGTATTTAAGTTCACTAATCAGAGATGAATCACATATCAAAGTAGCATGCAAGGAACCAAGGCAAAATGATATCAAACAATGCACTTAGGTCAAGTAGACATATCATACAAAGTAGCACAAAAATGAACACCAAACATGCCATAAACTGACCTAAAAAATCAAATAAAAAACACTTAACATACCTCAAGATGATAATGACTCAATACAAAAAGAAGAGCATCAAAAAAAATTTTAATTATCAAGAACAAAATTAAACAAAATCATGTACCACATTGAGAATGCACACCAAAGAAATTCAAAGAAAATTATGGAGCAGGGGTAAAAAGTCATAAAATCAAGAAATAAAATCATGGAAAATTTCCTAAATGTTTTAATGATACTCATGAATTTTTGTGGAATTTTGTGATGCTATTTAGTATTTTTAAAAATTAAAAAGCAAACGTGTAGAAAAATGGAAAAATAAAATGCAATGCAAAAAGGAATGGGGGTGCGTGACTAGTAATTACTCAGTTCAAATTACATTGGGCCTTAAGCAAGGGGGTGTGAATATCAATTTAGTCCAAGGTCCAAGTCTGCGCAAAACACACTAACAAACATACACTCTCAGTCAACAAAATTGACTCGCTCATGGCCATTGGATCAAGTTAAGGTCAAACGAAAGTCAAAGTAACCAGATCTAACACACACGCATGAGTGACCACACACATTACCATGCACCGCACTACATTTTGATTAAGTGGGATCAGAAATAAAACATGTGAGGTGCACGTGCATTTTAATGTGCTGGCACGTCCTGAACCGCACGATCACGAAAAATGAACGGACAGGATTAGAACACACATAAACCCTAACATTCAAAGCTGCCGGCCGGAGAGGGACCTCCGGTCACCTTCTCCGGCGAGAACCACCACCTGCAACTTTCACATCTCACCAAAATGTACAATACGCATACCAAATTGAAGCTGAGCTCATGCACATCATGAATCTACCACTATTTTTCACATAATGCATATACACATGGAGAACAGAGAAGATTAAAACATGCCCTAGGTTTTGCAACTAAGCCTTTAGAAGGCCTATCAACTAGCCGGTTTGAGCAGAGCTTCTAGCAAGCTTAAAGCACCAAAAAACAAGTGAAAATGACTAGAAATCGTGCAATCCAAGTTCAAAAGTTCAAACCTGAAAGTGATGAAGCTTTGAATACAAAAGAATACCAGAGGAAAGTGCTTCTTCCTTGAGCTTCACTTGGCCAAATAAAGGCTTGAGAGCTTGAATTCGTGCAGAAAATCAATTGGAATTTGATACTGAACTTCTTTAACTGAACCTATGCACTCTTGTTCTTGATCTCCAAAGCAGAATAATGATGGAGATGGAGATGAAATATAGAAAAAAGATGGTTAAACTCGTGTGCAAGCAGAAGAAAAGTGGAGAGAATGTGAGAGAGATTCAGTGTGAAGAATGAGAAAAATGAAGCTCTTCCTTAAATTGTGAGGTGAGATTTCTATTTATAGTGTAAGCTAACCATGGTTTGGTGAGTGAGTTAAAGTGAATCAAGGTGGTTAAACTGAGTCATCCCTAACTAACTGAGTCAAGTTAGTTAGGGAGAGCAGTGCTATGGTGAAGAGGGCTCATGACAATTATGGTGGAGCAATGGGAAAAAGAAATGGCACGATTTGTGAAATAGCAGCTTGTTCATCAAAAACTTACTAAGCAAGTTTTATCCCTTCTATTCTCATGCAATGCACGTGCCACTGTGCTTAGTGTAAGTAATGTGTGCTTGGTCAAAAGAGGAAACTGAAGTGAAGAAGTGTTTGGTGTGTGAGTGAACCAAATTCGTGCACCAGTCTGTCAATGCATTAGTATCAACATGAGGTGGTTTGAGGAAGTTTTTCTCTCTACTCAATGAATGAATTGGTGTGTTTTAGGAGTCATTGGAAAGAAGAGATGTAATGCTACATGTTTGGTATGAAAAATGAAATGAAATGATGCTTGGAAGAGGTTGAAAAATGACTTATAACACATAGGTTTGGAACTGGTATGAGGGCGTGGCAAAGGTTGGTTGACAAGGTAACATGGCCCCCAGGTTTTCAGCATGATCAAAGCACATTGGACTCAACATAACTTCTTGACCTTTGATCAAATGAAAAACACATGAACACCAATCTTAAAGATCTCACATAGAGGAACAACTTTCATGTTGAAAATTTTTTCATTTGAGGCCTCTAACCGTAGGTAATTGATCCAAACATTTGGCCCACCATGTGTTTGTGAAAACTACACGCGCGTGACCTGAAAATCTTGGTCATGACCTAGTTTTGAACCTACTTTGCTCAAACTTTGATCAATCATATCTCACTCAATTTTTATCCAATAGAGATGTTCCACATATGGATGTGAAGCTTAAAACAAGATCTTTTGTTGTGGCCGAGTGGAATTTTCATTTGGTGCTTCAATTTTAAATGGCCTTGGTTCAAACTCTGATGCAAAATGGCCAAAACTTGCTATTTTTAGTAACCCTTCTTCACCCAAAAATGGCAACTTTTTACATCTTGATTTTTTCATGATTCCTTTGGAGTTTCTTGACCAAATTTTGTACATTGGACACATATAACATGAATTTCATGAATTTGGCCTCAAAAAGTCAAGAGTTGACTTTTTCCTCTGATTATTTGACTTGGCCCCAAATTCTCTGATTTTTTATCTTTCTTCCAATTGAACTACTTCCAAAACCAATTGAGAAGCAATTTTCCACCTCCATACACTTAGGGACATATGAAATACCATGACATCAAATTTGGTCCAAAAAATCAAAAATTCCCTGATTTTATTGGAAACCCTAATTTTGGTACCCATCTCCTAGGAGAAAAATGTGCAGTCTTCAATTTCAAATTCCTCAGAGTATGTTGTGTATCCTCTTATAGGATGATGAGATATACCATTTGAAGATGATTTTGGATCAATGGGCTATCTCTTTTGAGGGTTTTCCTTCAATTTTTGAACCTCTTGCATAGGGAAAGATGTAGTGCTTCAATCTCCCATTGAATCTCTCATCCTTGAGGTTGTGGATGATCCCTTGAGATAGTATGAGACATGAAAGACCTCTTGGCTTGCCTTGAGGAAACTTGATTGACCTTTTTGTGCTTTGAATGATCCCTTGATTGACCACCTTCCACCTGATCACATGCCCTGATGGTAAGAAGGATGCTATGCTTCATTTTTCTATGTTAAATACAATGTAATGTTAATGAGGTGGATATGCAATGCTATGATGACAAAGAGGGAGAGCAAATTTTGGGGTATTACAGGAGGTTGACAAAAGAAAACTGAGACCAGTTCCTTGGCTGAAGACCAGGATCGAGGGGAAGTTTACCTTTTCTAAGCATCATTTCTCAGCAAAAGAAGATGAATGTGTAAGCTATCATTCATAACCACCATCAAAATTTTGGTATTCCGATATTTAATCCTCTTGCACCTCGAATGCCCGAATACCTTCGTCATTCACACCTTCGGGTCCAAGAAGATTAAATAGGGGAATCTGTCATACCCCAAATTTTGACCACTAAGATGTCCCATCATTGTGTCAATCATCATCACAATATGGATGAACCATCATGCCTCATCAAATGCCTCAAGAGTTGTTGAGCAATCACTACAATCAAAATTAGGGTTTTAAGCCCTATCAGAGCCTTAGACAAAGGATCAGTCAAGGAATGACTTGATCTTCAACTTGTCTAACCTCTCAAACATACACAAAGGATCAAAAAGGACTCCCACTTCAAGGATTAAGCACAAGGCTGCTCCCTTCTAGGTGGATCAAGCCTCAAGATCGCCAGTGTCACCAAATTAGGGTTTTGGTCGACCAGGGCCTCAAGATGGAAAATTTCATCTGGGCACAAGCCAATGATCCAAAACATAACCTAATATACTCCATGGAACCTCATAGACCCAATCATCAAGTCAATTTTGCCTTAGGGGATACATTTATCAAAAATCAGGAATTAGGGTTTCTTGACCTAATTCACCCCTAAGTCGACTTTTGGGACAAACCATGAGCCAAGACCTCAAGAGAGGGTTTGAGGGTCTCTAATGAACTATATTGATCCATTTGGAACAATGGATTAATCCAAGAAGCTTGAGCAACAAGTCTCAATTTCATCTGCACCACAATTAGGGTTTTAAGGGAAAAGTCAACTGTAACTTTGACTTTTGACCAGGACATGCTCCCAAGCCCTAAGACATGAATCAATATGCCCTATGACACCCATGGAACATGTCCATCAAGTTTGATTTAGGTCAAGGACATGATTTCATGAAGAATGGCACAGTTTGGAATTCATCTGATAAAAAGTCAACTGTGCACAAAAGTCAACTTTGACTTTTTGAGATTTTTCACCAAAATGGATTTTTAACCCTAAAATGATGTTAATGTATGATTTGAATCATCATTCATCAAGAAAAATCAAGAAAAGGTGGATAACTTGGAAAAGGGGTAACCATAAAAACTTAGAAAATTTTCTAAGTTAAAAATAAAGTGACAAGGGTACCAACTTTGGAGGATCATAACTCCTAAACCACAAAGGCATTTTTCCTCATCCAAAGATGGATTTGTAGCCCTCATTACCCTCTACAAAAACTTCAACTAGACCTAAGTCCAATTCATTAAGGATTTTGAGTTATGGAGTGATCAAAGTGGCTGAAAAGTGAAAATATCACTTTTTCCAAACTTAGTGAAATTTTCACTAAGTCCAAATTTGTCTTCCCTTTTTGCCAAATGTAGGGGGATTTTTCACTTGGATTCAAAAGAGATCAAAACCAAACATGTTCAAACAGTTGTTGTATCATGTAAGGGCTTTCCAAAATGGTCAAGAGCATTACCAAATTCAACTTACACCATGAGATATGACATTGGCAAGTTGCCTTGCTGAAATCTGTCAAGGCAAGGCAGAATTTGCAATTTTGCTCGATTTACCAAAATCAGCCAAATTCAAATGCTCCTATCCACTTGGACACATCTGAGGATTGAATCTAGAGGGGACAATCACTGAGCCAAGCCTCCAAAGTCCATGGAACAAGAAATAGCATGTTGAACCTAGAATGGCCAAAATAGGGACAAGACTCCAAATTTGGATTGAAGCATTCAATGGAAGCATCAAGGTGGCATGGACTGAGCCATTCTCATCTGAAATCAGTCAAGACTTATCCAAGACCAAGGGAACCACAGCCCTGTGCCCTAACCTCTAGTCAATGGCTAGAGGAGACTTGCATTTCCATTGGCCAACATTGAACAAACACCTGCTGCAGTTGCCATTCACTGTGGATCCCAAAACAAACTTGCTCTACTATAAATAGAGCTCAATTGTGTTCAGTTTGAGTACACCAAAGCCATCAAACATATGCTTTCCTCAAAATCTCTTCTTTCACCTCAAACTTGCCTTCCAAAGCAAGTAATTCTGAGTTTTTGAGCTAGAGAGCAATTCCACCCAAACTAATCACACACACACCTCATATATATCATATGTAAGCTGTGCAAACCATCAAAAGTGACCTGTAATCACAACATCACAAAGTCACCTCTCAAAACCTCAAAATAACACTTTTTTGCATTTTTCAAGCCATGTCTTGATTCAGTCACTTTCCAAACCAGATAAAACCTCAAACACACTCCAAATATCATCCTTGAACTGTCCCAAATGGTTCCCACCATCTGGAACACCATTTGAGGGAGTTGCTATTTTGGGCACTTTTAACCCCTTTTGCAAGAAAGGGACAGTTTGTGTTTTTGCAGGTACCAGCTGATTCCAATCATCCTAAAAGCATCCAAGGGATCATTTGAGGTGGGTCAAAGCATAAAATCATATCTGGAGCAAGAGGGTTGGCAGATTGCAGAGAAACCTCCAAAATCTCAAAGAAGGGTAAGCCTCTCAACTTGCACTCACCAAAACATGTGTGCATTTGAAGTCCATTGATCATAAACATCTCATACATGTCATATATGTTGTGTTTGAGCTAATTCACCATGTAATCCATGCTTGTACCAAGTTGTAGCATAGAAAATGCATTTATAGGTCATTTTCAAAACCACTATCGGGTTTTGAGGAGGGAGTGTGATCTGAAAAAACTACCACCACCATTGGATTCCTTATGAAATTCTGGCCCAGATGCATATAAATTTTGTCTCAAACCATTAAGAATTGAGAAAGTTATGACCTTCATGTTTTTGAGCCAAAACTTGCCTTGGGCAAGCCAAAACCAAGGCATGACTTGTGTATTTGTTGGTTTGTTTAAAACAATGGATGTATCATCATCCCAATGGTAAGGCCCGCGCCTTGTATGCTTGAGGTCGTGGGTTCAAACCCCACCCATGCCATTTTGTGTTTTTTTCACATTTTGCTATTTTTCCAACTATTTTCATGTTTTGTTAATTATTTGGAAAATTAATAACTCTTTCAATTATAATTATTTTTTATTGGTTCTTTTTGCAAATAATCACAAAAATGTTGAAATATTTTATTCCACAAAAAAATAGAGTTTGTATTATTTATTTAATATAATTAGTATTTTTGTGAATAAATTCATTTTTATTTGTTTTTAAGCATTTTAAAATGAATATTCATCTTGAAAAATCAAGACCAAATGAGTTTTAATATCTCTTGTGATTTATACCTCATTTTTCAAACCTTAAACAAAAATCACAAGTGGTTTATTCAAACCTATTTGGTATTTTTCATTGAGTTTCTTTAAATATTTATTTTTAAAGAATAAAATTAGGGTTTCTTTTATTTTCACTCAAAACAAATCATTGTCAAACAGTTTTTGGGCCTCTAATAGAGTGTAAGACCCAATCCTTTTTTTGACCAAATCATCTTTGGGCCTCAGTGTATTGTATAAGTCCCGATACCGTAAAAAAAACGGCGCGATCATCGCCTTTTGAAAAATAACCTTTTGGGCCTCTCCTCGAGCTATAAGACCCATTTAAAATTTTTTGGGCCTCTAATAGAGTGTAAGACCCAATCCTCTTTTAACCAAAACCTTTTGGGCCTCACTTATTGTATAAGTCCCTATGCGTTAAAAGAAAACCTCGGCGTGATCGCCATTTTTAACGGAAAAGTCATCTGGGCCTACCTTCGTGTTATAAGCCCCACTCTTTTTCTTTAAACCTTTTGGGCCTCTTGAGAGAGTGTAAGACCCATCCCTTTGTACAGAAAACCATTTTGGGCCACAGTCACTTGTATAAGTCCCTCTGTACAAATTCAAATAGTGCGCTCACTGATAAAACCCTTGGCCTCTCCTTGAGCTGTAAGCCCCAAATCTTTCTTTTTCAAAGCACTTTCTCCTTTGATTTTGAATATACTGTTGTTTTCAATCTTTCTTTGTTGAACAACTAACCAAACAGCATGGAAGCTCTACAACCGAGTAAGTGGTTATCGCTTTCATTTACCGCTTTCATATACATATAACTGTATTGTGGGTCTGTTTCACTGTAAGTCTTCTTTCATAAACTCATATCAACTGTGTAATAATAGTATAGATATTTAGAGTTTCCCCGGCAACTACATCTAGAACTAGGTGACGCCGTTTCGTTTATTCATAGAAATAGACAACTAGATCCCCAATAGGATCACCAGATACAGTCTTCTCTTCGGCTGTCCTCATTAGGAATTGTCAAGAAACTCTACTCCTCGAGATGAATGTATTCTCTGTGAATGGCATCTTTGAGTTTCTTCCAAATTCTCGAACTTTCCTGACTTGATCTATTCCTTGTGAATAGCTTGCCTTGAATTTCTCGGGGTTTGGGGACCCATCGGCTTCCTAAAAGCATCGGCCTCCTCTTGGGCATCGTATAAGGACCCACAGGCTTCCTAAAGGCAACCTGGCCTCCTCTTGGGCTTAGTACAAGGACCCTACGGCTTCTTAGAAGTGTTCACAGCCTCCTCTTAGGCTTCGTATAATGATCTCTTCCTCCGGGAATGATAGCCTCCTCTTGGGCTTCGTACAAGGACCCGTCGGCTTCTTAAAAGTTTTCAGCCTCCTCTTGGGCTTCGTACAAATTGTCCCGGCGACCTCCTAGAGGTATAGGAACAGAACTTTTGCATAGAACAGTCCTTTCATAGAGTCTACTATTATTTTTCAAAGCACAGTACAAAAGATAAAACCCTAGACTTGGACAGTCTAACTTCCTTGAGTCTCAAAGACATTCTCAAGTGACCCCTTCGTTAAATAGGAAGGAAACCCACAGACTCGGATAGTCTCAATACCCTTCGGATTTCCCGCATCCTTAAAGAACAGGAATAACCTGGATCCTTGAATCAAAACCTTGAGTACAGTATTGCTCATATAAGAACTGATTTTCTCTGTAAAATCAGTATACTGGACCTGTCACTTAACTGAAACGGTAACCATAGCCTCCTCTTAGGCTTTGTATAATGATCCTTCTCTAGTGAAGTTAGCCTCCTCTTGGGCTTTGTACAATGATCCCCCCCAGCAGAGTCAAACAACGTTTAGCCTCTCTCTCGGGCTTTGTACGAGACACATAAGAGACTCCCTCGTTGAGTCAATCACCCCTTTCGCCTCTATCTCGGGCTTTATACGAGATACAAAAAGGTTCTTATTGAGCCAAATAAACAATAGCCTCTCTCTCGGGCTTTGTACGAGACACATAATAGCCTCCTCTTAGGCTTTGTATAAGAGAACCACTGGTTAATCCAATTAACCTTTTAGCATCAAAGTTGTGCCTCGTTCACAGTACACAAACATCAACAACTCCTTCCCCTTTCATCTAATCGCTGTAAGCGGCAAGCCTCTGGATCATCCACATCCATGCCAATGTCCCCATTTTAGCATGAAAAATTCCTAAGGAAAGATGGCATTACTCTACACTGAGTTAAAGTCTTCTCCTTCAGGTTGAAATCCCCTATAAAGGAAATTATGGCATTGCCGGATTCACAAATCCCGGTTAAAGTAATTCTCCTTTATAAAGCAGTTGTGACATACAACCCCCTCATTAGAGATGACAAATTCTCTCTAAAGTTGAGACCTTTTGGCTTCATATCTTGGGCTTTGAACAAGATACAAACAGACTTTCAGCTTCACATCTTGGGCTTTGAACAAGATACAAATCACCTTTCGCTTCATGTCTTAGGCTTTGAACAAGACACCAAAACACCCATTTCCTCCCATAGAATAGGAGGAACTATGAACGCTCTGATTTCCCTGTTTCGGTAAACGGGAATACGTAGGCATAAGATTGAAAGAAAAATCTTAGCGAGCTTACTAAACAAAAACCCAACACCCCATACTCACATGTATCTCTCAAAAGCACCAATCCTAATATCCTAATCCTTGTTCCCCGCCAGAAACCTTCTGTCTAAATCCAAAAAAAAAAAGAAAGAAAACCGTATCGGCAAAAATACAAATAACCAATACAAAGGCCCCCCCACATTGATAGCATCCGTAACCTAACAGACCGCTGTTTAAACTCAGTATGCAAAGCAGGGTTAATTGGAGACATCTATTTCCCTTCCTTCATCAGCTTTAATAGGATAAAAAATTAACCGACCTATAGTTTAAGCTCAACCGCAGAGAGCGACCAACGCTTAAGAACCGCGTCCAAAATCGCTCGCTACACCCAGAGATGATCTTTTCTCCGTGAATGGCATCTCTTGAGTTTCTTCCAAATTCTCGAACTTTCCTAGAATGATCTCTTCTCTATGAATTGTATTTCTTGAACTTCTCTTGGTTTGGGGACCCACAGGCTTCCTAAAAGCATCCCCGCCTCCTCTTGGGCATTGTACAAGGACCCTTCGGCTTCTTATAAGTTCTCATGCCTTCTCTTGGGCTTAATACAAGGACCCTGACGACCTCTTAAAGGTATAAGAAAGAACTTAGTCATCCCTTTCTAGAGCAGTCTTTCCAGCGTCAAAACTCTGGCCATTCTAGGGTTGATACTCATCCCTTAATTCGCATGCCTCCTCTTGGGCATTGTACAAAAAATAAAACTCTAGACTTGAACAGTCTAAAACTCTTGAGTCTCAAAGACATTCTCAAGTTCTTTTCAAACATAAGAAGAAACACCGATCACTCTGGAACCCGGTCTCTCTCATGAGAGTTCCCCACCCTTGGGCCTACCTATGGATCTAATCCTAGCAGTAAGATAACCTCCTCTTGATCTTTGTACAAATGATTCTCCCCAGCAGAGCTAACCTTTTCAGACTCTCTTGTTGAGTTAAACTCTTTTAGCCTCCGTCTTGGGCTTTGTACAAGACATATAAAAAACCACTCTCTTGTTGAGTATAAAAGATTCTCTTGTTGAGTCAACTTTTAGCCTCCGTCTTGGGCTTTGTACAAGACATATAAAACACACTCTTGTTGAGTATAAAAGGCTCTCTTGTTGAGTCAATCTTCTTTTAGCCTCAATCTCGGGCTTCGTACGAGACAACAAATCACTCTCTTATTGAGTCGGTCAACCTTCAGACTCTCATGTTGAGTCAAGCACCCATTCAAGACTCTCTTGGTGAGTCAAACTATTTTTGCCTCTGTCTTGGGCTTTATACAGGACAGATAAAAGTACTCTCTTGTTGAGTCAAACCATTTCGGCATCCATCTTGGGCTTCACACAAGATACATTCTCCCTAACGGAGTCAAAGATCCCTTTTAGCCTCAATCTTGGGCTTTGTACAAGACAGAAAAAACATTTTCCTGGGAAAAGTCAAACTTCTAGCCTCCTCTTAGGCTTCGTATAAAGAAATCCCCGGTTGAGTCAATCAACCTTTTAGCATCAAATTGTTGCTTTGCTCACAGCATATAAACATATACAATCCCTCTTTAGAGATGACAAATTCTCTCTCAGTCAAAACCCTTTAGCTTCATATCTTGGGCTTTAAACAAGATACAAATAACCCTTCAGCCTCATATCTTGGGCTTTTAACAAGATACAAACCACCTTTAGCTTCCAGTCTTGGGCTTTGAACAAGACACCAAAACACATTTTTTCCTCCCATAGAATAGGAGGAACTACGATCGCTCTGATTTCCCTGTTTCGTCAAACAGGAATACGTAGGCATAAGATTGCAAAATCTTAGCGAGCACACTAATCAAAAACCCAAAGTCCAGTGCCTCTATACATCAATCAAATAAAACCAGGTCTAGTATCCTAACCAAAAGCCTCATGTACTGTTAAGTCACTCCGTTCTTTTACGCAAATAACTAAAAACAACCCCCCCTTTTTGATAGCATCTGTAAACCAACAGTTTTGACTGTTTAACCTCAGTATGCAATTAGGGTTAATTGGAGACATCTATTTCACTTCCTTAATCAGCTTCACAGGATAAAAAATGAATCGAACTGTAGTACCAAAGCGATAGTGATTCGAAACCACAAAAATCGTGCTACACAAGAAGCCTTGCTATTTCAGCCGGTAATTCACAATCTTCCTCACCATCTTCTTCGGCTTGGTTAATTGGAATCCCATAATTACAATGGATGTTTGGCATGATGTCATCAATGCATTTATTTGTTCTGCATGTTTATGAATATGTTTAGAATGAGTTATTTTGAAAAGTGAAAATAAAAGAAACATTTGTCGTTTATTTGTGAAAAAGTAAAATAAAGAAAGAAAATAGAGCATGATTTTGAATGCAACAAACTTTCATTTATTGATCACATAATATTGCAAAAGCGAGAGGCTCATTACAAGCTATCCACTCGTCTCGGGCGAGGACGAGGGAATGAGAAAGCAAAATGCATTACATGTTTGTTGGGAAAACCACAGGAATCACAGTAGATGTCCAATTGTTGAGCTCGATACCCGATGGGCACTTACGCACAAAGCTTGAAATTTGGTTGCTAGGACCAACATCATCAATGTCTGCCATGATGTCATCCTTTTAGAAACCTGCGCTACTGAACTTGATCAAGTTGCACTGCTTTTGACCATGTGAGCTAGATTGTCGACCAGGACGATAACCCAATCCAAAAAGGTTATGCTTTTCAACCACATCAATTACATACCCTCAGCCAAGCAAGGCACCTTTCTCGATGGTCTCTTTAGCACTCTTGGCGTATGCCAAGGTCATTTACGGTGATCTACTTTAACTAGTTGAAGCGGAGCTGGCATCTTCGAACTCGAGACACTGCAACGGCACCTCAGCTATGCCTTCTTCGGTCTCGACATATTAGAAAGATGACAATTCGCTTACAATCAGGTCCTCTTCACCACATACGATGACCAGTTGATCATCAAACATGAATTTCAATTTCTGATGTAAAGTGGAAGTAACTGCCCCTGCAGTGTGGATCCACGGGTGACCCAATAGGCAACTGTATGCGGGATTGATATCCATCACTTGGAAAGTAATGGTGAACAAATGCGGTCCAACCTTGATGGGTAAATCTACTTCTCCAATAACTTGGCTTCGAGAACCATCAAAGGCTCTAACAACTAAGGTGCTCGGCCTCATCTCGCTCCTTTCTACCAGTAATTGACTCAATATGCCCTTAGGCATCACATTGAGGGAAGAACCGATATCCACAAGAACACGGGATAATAAGGCGTCCATGCATGTTACGGATATGTGTAGTGCTCGATTGTGGGCAGCTTCTTCAGGAGGCAATTCTGATTCATTAAAGCCCAAATATCTGCTTGCTGTTATGTGAGCCACGACATCATCGAACTCAACAACGGATATATCATACATCATGTGGGCAGTGTTCAGGACTTTCAACAAAGTTAATATGTGCGCGGGCGAGCTCATGAGTAAGGACAAGATTGAGATCCTTGAGGGAGTTTGCCCCATCTGATCCACAATTTTAAAGTCATTTTTCTTGATCAGCTTTAGGAACACTTGGTCATCAATTATCCCCTTGTTCTTTGTGACATCCTCAGATGGAATAACTGGCACTGATACGGCAGTAGATGCCCCTTGTTGAACAACACGGGTTGCAGATGTAGGCTTCTCCTTGGGAGGAACAACAGTTGGAACTTGTACAGGCTTTGTAGTGACCTTCGGAGCGAACACCCGTCCACTACGAGTCATACCTCCAGTGGCTGTAACATTCACAATCTCAGACTCAGCAAACTTTATCTCTTGACCTCCAGAAAACACAGTAGACCCATATCTCCAAGGTACCTCCTTAGAATTCTGATACGGAAATGGTTTTGGTGGGCAAACAATGATATGTTGTATTCTCTTTTGCTTAGGGGATTCAACAGGAACCTTCCTATAAATGATGGTGAATGGCTCGATAGTAGCGACTTCTTCAACAGGCTTAGATCTGGCAAATTGAACTTCACCTCAATTCATCAAAATTTGGACACAACCCTTCAGCCTTCGACACTGGTTGGGATTATCGTCACAAATCTGACACTTACCATGCAGCCCTTTCAATAACCCATGTTCATTCAATCTCTTGATAACCACAGTCATCGGGGTCTTTACCTCATCAACATCCATGATCAACTCAGCCCTTGAGTTATCCTCAATCATATTAACAGTAGGTCCATCATGGTTGGGCAATGGATTATGCTGAATGTTAGGACCTTCCTCAGTAAAAGTCAAAATCTTTCGATCAATGAGTTCTTGAACCTTGGTTTTGAAAACAATACAGTCTTCTGTCGCATGTCCTATGTATCCAGAGTGATAAGCATAAGACGCATTTGGATTATGCTTTGGGTTGAACGGAGGAATTGGAGGTGCAATCTCTTTGGGAAACATTTCCCCTTGATGAACCAAGTAAGGGAACAATTCAGTGTATGGCACCGGAATTTTGTCGAAGTTCAGAAGCTTGCGATTTCCTTGATTGTTGTTGTTTTGCCGGTTTTGATTCTGCTGATTCCTATTGTTTTGTTAAGACTGTTGTTGATGTTGTGATTGTTGCTGATTATGAGTATTTTGAACTGGTTGTTGCGGATGATATTGGTACGGCGGTTGTTGATATTGTACAACAGAAATGTACGGATATGGATAGTATGGTATGGGAGCCATGGGTGCTTGATACTGAGGAGAGACTTTAGCTATCACAGCATTGGCTTCACCTTCTTTTTTCTTTGAGTGACTGTTCTGAGACTTTCAGTTAGATGACTGTTGGGAAGCAGCTCCAGGAATCTTTCTAGTCTTCAACCCATTCTCAATTCGTTCACCGATGATTACAATGTCAGCAAAATTTGATGAAGAACTACCCACCATTTTCTCATAATAGGATCCCTGCAATGTACCCATAAAGATGTCAACCAGCTCATTGTCAGAGAGAGCAGGTCGCACACGAGATGTCATCTCACGCCATCTTTGTCCATACTCTTTAAATGTTTCAGTTGAGCGTTGAGACTGGTTTTGTAACTGCAATCTGGTAGATGCCAAATCAATATTATGTGTGTATTGTTTCAAGAAGGCTTCAGACAGATCTCTCCAAGTACGGATTTTGCTGCGTTCTAAGCCCATGTACCAATCCAATGAAGCACCAGACAAATTATCTTGAAAACAATGAACTAGCAATTCGTCATTATCAATATAGGATACCATCTTTATGCAGTACATAGTGATGTGACTACGTGGGCAACTCAAACCTTTATACTTTGGAAGCTCACGTATCTTGAATTTCTGTGGTAATAAAACATTTGGAACCAAACATAAATCCTTGGCCTCCCTGCCAAAAGCAGAAAACCCTTTGATATCTCTGATACGGTCTTCCAACAACTTGTAATTAGCAGGTCTACTCTGATTAGCCGGCCTGACAAGGATCTGAGGATTTGGCAGCTGAGACGCGGCCGGAGTGTGCACTTGCGGAGTAATAAACTGAGAAGGGTATACCAATCCTTAATTAACCATCTGACCAGCATTCTAACCCATCTGAACACCAAACAGATAATTTGGAGGAGGTACCACGGCAGCTGAAGATGCCCCAGGGTAAAGCATTCCAGAATGAACATTCTGAACAGTAGTTTGAGCAGCTTGGGATGACACCAGAACATGAAGAGGAGGACCCCTATACACATGCTCATCATCATCAAGAGTTTCAATGTCAGCCAACACAGGAGTCTGACGAGTCTGAACCTGAAGATTCTCATGATCATAACTCACCACTGGAGGTGGGACCAAAGTATGCATACCCCACGGATATGCAGCAACATTTCCACTAGGCATGTGCACGATAAAAGGCTGATACGGTACGAAGGCACCATTATTTGCAATCTGAGGAGTGAAATTCGGAGGCATGCCCCAAGGAAAAGCAGTTGGCATTTTGTTCAAGCCAGACTGAGAATTTGACAGATGAGCAGCAGGCTGAATCACAGGCTCAGTCGATACTTCAACAATAGTAGGAGAGGAAACAACAACAGGAGTAGCAGTAACAACAAGAGGAACAGTCACAACAGGAGTGACAACGGTTGAATCAGTGGTAGCAGCAGCGGCGTCCTTCTGGGCACGAAGGAACTCCATAATAACATCCATGTTGGTATGAAACTGATCCATCCGACCTTGAAATTGAGCCAGAGTTTCCTTATAGGCAGCGTTCTCAGCTTCGAAGTCAGCCATGATTTTGGATTTGCTTAAGCGAGTGAAATAGCGATGTCGACTTGTCTTCTTGCTACAAGGCTGAGACGGACAAGGTAAGAAAAGGTTTTCCGGACGAAGGGACGTGCATATGTGTGCATGAATGTATACAATGCATGCAAAAATAAAGTTTTAAATTCTAGGAATTCGTAAACTTATCTTTGTTAACAATAAGCATAAAGCATACAAGTAAAGGTGCAAACATAAAGCTGGCAAGAAACTTCATTCATTCAACAATAAAGGAAAGAAGTACAAGTTAAGTACAAATCAAATATCTTCCTTTTGGCCTACAACAAGGTCAGACTGAATCCTATCAAAACCACCCTACAAATAGACAAGAAGTGGAAAACAGCCCAAGGAGTTTTGTGTGGCAGGATATCAGCATATGCATCCCTCAACAACCCAGGTAAGTCCTCAAGTGCGTGCTCAGCATATCTGGCTAGACGGCCGTGTCTCTCACTCCAATATTTCGCATCCTTCAAGAGGTTGCTCAGTAAAGAATGGTTAGGTCCCTGAAGCATATCCTGAAGAAAGGCCTCTTTCTGATCCAAGAGGGCTTGCAAATGACGGCTTTGTTGCTCCCAATAAGTACTCTCCGTGTTGATCTGACTGATCTACTCTCGGCTCTAATGTGCTTGATCTTGCAGCTTTTGAATCTCACCAAAGGCTTTTTCGAGCTTGGCTTGACACTGAGGAAAGTTCTTTGCCAACTGATTAGCACGGTCTTGCTCACTTTGCAGCTTTGTCTTGTACTCTGACAACTTCTCTCGAAGTTCTTCAAGTTGTTTCTTGTAGCTCAACTCATCCTTGTAGGCTTGATACTGAGTGTCGGCGAGTTGCCTCTTCTTGGAAGTAAGTCCCTCATAGGTACTCTTCAAAGCATCACCTACTTTCCTTCACTTGTTCTGTTCAACTTCCACCTCTTTGAGCATACGCTCACGCTTTTGATGGAGCTCAATCTGTAGGCTTTCCTTCTCGGATGTGACTCTATCAAGGTTGAGACGAAGATCAGCATTCTCTTTCTTCAACATCTCAATAGTCCTCTTGAGTTGGTCGACCTCGGATGGAGGAACAATGGCAAGTTCAGGAAGCTTGGCATTCATGGAAGGCTCGGAAGAAAATGGCAACAATATCTCTTTGACGCGCTCTTTGACCCAAAGTGTGTAAGCTTCCTTGGCTATGCAATTCTTCTTACCCAAATCGGCTCTTCCCTTAAGATGAATCTGAGTCCAAGCAGCACTAAGCCTCTTCAGTAATCCCATGTCAATTCATCATCCCCCTCATGAAAGATGAACTTTTCCACTACCTCTGGATCTGGCTTGGCAACCATAGGATATCCCAATTGTCGAAAGGAAAGTCTCGGATTGTAGTTAATTCCACCCTTTGTACCCAAGAGAGGCACATTGGAGAATTTACCACAATGAAGAATAATCTTAGTGTCATCGTAGACTCAAGAATACCAAGAAATGTCATCAGCAGTAAGAGACATGATTCGTTGAGACCACTTGAGATTACCCTTATTCTCAACGAAGGGACCCTTCTGCGGAAGGTGAGACATAAACCATCGGTACAGCAGAGGAGCACAACAAACAATGGTTCCCTTCTTCTTTTCATTCCTCGAATGAATAGAATGATAGGTATCAGTAATGAGTGTCGGAACAGGGTTCTTGG
The DNA here is from genome assembly GCA_022829125.1 of Lathyrus tuberosus. Classification (NCBI taxonomy): domain Eukaryota; kingdom Viridiplantae; phylum Streptophyta; class Magnoliopsida; order Fabales; family Fabaceae; genus Lathyrus; species Lathyrus tuberosus. The sequence goes on from JALAZF010000163.1 coordinate 7,240,488, forward strand.
CAAGAAGATACTGATGGCAGCCTGATCTACGAAATCCTCCATGTTCAAAAACAGGATGATCTCATATATCAACAAAGCAAGAACGGCGTTGAAAGCCTTCCAGTTTCCATCTGCAGCAAAAGAAGTGGTCTTGTCGACTAGAAACTTTGAAGCAAACCCTCGAATACCCTTCCCTTTGGTCTTGAGATTAACTTCCACATCCTTCTTACTAATGCAAAGAGCATCAGCAATAAGGGGAAACTTCGGACAACCGCTGATGTAGACAAAAGGAACCTGCTTCTTGATCTCAACCCCCAAGATATAAGCATACTCCTCGAGTGTAGGTGCTAGCTGATAATCCTGAAATGTGAAGCACCTAAGTGGTGGATCATAGAATTGAACCGGTGTATGAATGACAGCGATGTTGACTTCAGTGTTGAGGATGGCCAACAGATTACCATAAGCATCTTTGAAAACCCCTCTGTTTTCTTCAACCACACGGGATGCTAAACCTCTCAAAGTATTCAGCTTAGGCTCCAGAAACTTGTAGCTAAAGATACCTCGGCAACCAGTACTCATCTCTATGATAATGTCAACAAGGAATAAGTCTTCGAATAACCTAGAAATGCACATGCAAAATTTAATTTACATGATGAAATGATATGCAACACAAGAACAAGAAGCCAGTACTGTCTGAACAATCAAATCTGAACAATCCGGATATCTGCATATAATTCTGTGTCGGTGCGAAATAATTTGGTGTGCATGAGAGAACAAATGTATGAAGAGGCTTGTTTTCCTGCATAAACCCATATCCCACTCACATGCGTGATCTAGACACAACAAGGTGGTCCCTAGAAAGGTCACCCAAACCATAGGACTCATAATGAAAACCCCCCACCGTAGCGAATTCTCGCAGGATGGAAGTATTCTCAAACGAATCACGAACTGGGATGTGGCTCTCGTGGTAACCCAATGTGCAAAACGCAGGCCTCACGACTATCCATGTTCTAGCCTATGTGTATCCTAAGCCCGGTGTTAGGACTTTTCTCTCCAATAATATCTACCCATCCCAACAACAACAGAATATATAGCAGATATCTAGAATATACAGCATATGAATATTCAAAGCAGTAAAGAAATACAGTAAATAAACATAAAGCAAGGCTAGTAAAGCATAAAGATAAAGCGCGTAAAGTGCAAAATATAAACACCCAAACAAGCAAGAAATCAAACAAAACTAGGCGAGACCCCAACTTGCAAGGGCAAGAATTCCCCAGCAGAGTCGCCAGTTGAAGCTAGCGGGATTATACCTGAGTGAATCGCACACTCAAAGATACAACAGAGTCGCCACCGAACTTTATTTAGTCCTAAAGGACAGGGAAAATATTGATAAAACCCAAAGGGAATAGAAACGGGTAAGGGGGTCGGTTATGCGAAAGGAAGGTACTAGAACCTTACGCATCCGTCGTACTCGACGGAAACCATTTCGCATGCTTCTAGGCTTGGATGGGTTATCTATCTAAAGGCTTATAGCTAAAAGAAGAGTAGAGAGAAGAAAAGAGAAAGAAAGTAAGTAAGTAAGTGCTCGTGGAGGATTGGGTCCCTCGTGCCTACGTACCCTCATAACGCAATGAGGAAATCAGAGTGTCGTAGTTCATGGAACCAGGGAAGAGAATGAGAATGGAAGAAGGTGGAAGAGTGCTCGCCAAGATCATTGCAATCTTGTGCCTACGTATCTTACATTCTAATGAATGCAGAATCAGAGCTTCTGTAGTTCAGGGAACCAAGACGGAAAAGGAAAAGGAAAGTGGTGTTAAAACCAAGAGCAAAAGAAGTAGAGAAAATATCTGTTGGGGATACAACGAAGGATTGGTGTTGAAACCAAGAAAGGAAAAAAAGAAAAAGGACAAGAGAGACTCCACTGAGATCAAGAGGACACAATTACTATGTTGGGGATCAGAGGGTTAGCTACCCTACTAGGGATCCAAAAAACCAAGAGAATAAGGGTTCGGTATGTTAACTGACTAGCAGTGGTTAACCGAAGAAAAAGAGATAACGACTCTGGTGGGGAAAAAGGATTTGGTGTCAACAAACATGCTGTGATGAACCAAAAGGAGAGAGTACTAAACCAAGAGAAGGTGTCTGACTCTGAAGGGATTTCATTATATTAATTGAAAAACAGTGGTTAACCGAGGAAAGCAAAGAATGTAACTCTGAGGGAGAGAAAGGTTTTAACAGGTAAACTGTGATCAACCAAAAGAACGGGTGTGGAACCAAGCAAAGGTTGTGACCCACAGGGATGTTGGTATTAACTGAACAAGCAACACTTGACCAACAAAAGGGTATTTGAACCAAAAGAAGGTTGCCAACCACTGGGAATTCGGTGTGAACAGAAAGATGGTGATTAATCGAAAAGAAAAGAGTGATTAACCAAGAGAAGGTGATTAACTCGAAGGGGGCTCAGTATTTTAACAGACAGGTTGTGGTTAACTGAAAAAATGGGTGATTAACCAAGAGAAGGTGATTAACCTAAGAGGAAACTCAGTATGTTAGCAGATAGACTGTGGCTAACTGAGAAAAAAGTGTGAATTGGTGTTTTAACTGACAGGAAGTGGTTAACCAAACAAAGGGAGAAGAACCAAAAGAAGGTTGCGAACTCCGCAAAAGTTTCAGTGTTTAACAGGAAGATTGTATTTAACTGAAAAAAAAGGGCGAATGCAGGGGAAAAAGAGAATTGGTTTTAACAATGTGACTGTTATCAACCAAAGGAAGAATGATTACGACTCTCATGGGGAATCAACAAAAGAAGTGACTAGCCACAAGAAAATGTAATTGAAACTCTCTTGAAGAGAACAAAAGAAAGGTATTGAAACAAGAGCAAGAGATTGACTTTCTGAAGATTTCCAATGATCGCGAACCAAGGGAATGGTGATGGATCAACAGACTGATTGAAAGAGGTAAGAGTGGTTAAGGATCGACTCAACTGGGGAAAAGAGATACGCTACCGCCTGGATATAGAGGTGACTAAGCCAGGCACAGGGTTATTCGTCCCCTACCTGAAGTAGTCAGAATGAGAGTAGGAATTCTCCATTCCCATTCCTTCTCTACCACACAGGGTGTAGTGCAGAAATTGAAACGGACAGCGTAACAGCTCCAATTTGTATAGTGCTCCAGTGTTGCGCGAAACTCCGACTCTGCGGGGAAAGAGGGAGAACGATAGCTCTAAAGGAAGCCTAAAGAGAAGCGCCAACGGAAAGATCAATAATCGAAACGAAGTTTCGATTAACTAATCAAAAGGGAGGAATATGCTAATAATTTTCCAAATGAATTGTAAAATTATTAAAGTAAAAGGATGCATTATTGATTATACAAGATTAAGCTTATTCTTTGAAGAACAAACTTAATTCAAACATGAATGAAAGTGCAAAACAATGCCAAATGACATTCAATATGCATCACAAATCATGTTATTATGTGGATGAAATTGTGCAAGAATGATCATGTTCATACAATGCCAAGAATGAGCACAATTACAAAATCGAAAGATCGAGCATCGGAAAATTCACAATCATGCTTCAAACTGAAGTGAAATGACTCATAAAACATCCATACAAATCAATCATATCAATCCATGGAGGTTAGAGGAGGAAACAATGGAAAACAAGCTTGAAAAAAATAAAATAAGAAACACTATGTACATTGGTAATCGATTACCACAAAGCAGATAATCGGTTTCTTGCTTGAAAAAGGAAGAACTAGTGAAAAACGTGCAGAGTAATTGGTTACCTTGATATGAGTAACCGATTACCACTGTAACAGTGGCAAAACACAGCTTTTCAAAAAGCATTTTCAGCACCTAAATCACTTGTCCAAACTACCACATGTTAGGGTATGAATTTGTGCACGAAAATCAAGTCCAACAATAGCAACAAATCAGTAATAGAATCAATTAAATCATCAAGATCATGGATCAAGTAATGGCATAATCAATTCACACACAGAAAGCATCGAAACTACATCGCGAATGATACGAAAATGTTCAAAACAATAAAATGTGCAAAGAAGGACCAACCTACAAGGCTGAGATGTGCCTTGGATGTTATTGCAAATGAATCTTGATGAAGATAATCAAAGAAAACCAGAGGAATTTTCAATTGTAGGCGAACCGTATCGAAATCGAGCAAATTGTGAAGAAATCTCAAAAATGTGAATTCACCGTAGAATCTTGAAGCAAACACTTGAGATGAATCTAAAAGCTAATAAAACTCCAGAAAATCAAGTAGAATTGCAATATGGTGAAGGTTAAGCTCAAGAAATAATCACTTCCAAGGTGAAAGTAACTACTCCTCAATGATTAAATTGAGCTATAGTGAGGTTTGGGAAGAAAATGGAGACGAAGACGAAGAAGTTGTAGAGAAATTCAGAGAGAATGTGGGAGAATTGAGAGTGAAGAGAGTGAGAAATGTGTGAAAATGGTTGTCTCCGTTTGTGAAATTGTGGAGCCTTGTTTATATAAAGTTTTGGTTTGGAGTTGATAGGTTTGGAATATGCTTTGGATTTAGCTTTGGAGCTAGCTTAGGAGTTAGTTACACTTGACTCACCGAGTCAGCGGTTAACTCAGTTAGTTAGGTAGTTAACTCGGTGGAGCAATCCCAATGTAAATCCAAATCAATGGCTCACATGCTTGAAAATTAAGGAACATGGTGCACTTAATTCAAAGTGATGCATTGGAGTAAATGTAAGTGTAGCGTGAATTTTTGCGTGGTTGCGAAGAACTATCGTTTTACAGTTCAATTCATTTTTTATCCTATTGAAGCTGATGAAGGAAGGGAAATAGATGTCTCCAATTAACCCTGCTTGCAAACTGAGTTTAAACAGATGACTGTTGGTTTGCAGATGTTATTAAGATTGTGGGTCTCTCTTAGGTTATTTTGTTAAGAACACAGTGTCTAGGCTATTAGTAGGATGTTAGGACTGATGCTTTTCGATTGATGTATGAAGGTACGGGATTTTGGGTTTTTGATTAGTATGCTCGCTAAGATTTTTCCAATCTTATGCCTACGTATTCCCGTTTAACGAAACAGGGAAATCAGAGCGATCGTAGTTCCTCCTATTCTATGGGAGGAAAAAGGTTGTTTTGGTGTCTTGTTCAAAGCCCAAGATTGAAGCTAAAGGTGATTTGTATCTTGTTCAAAGCCCAAGATATGAAGCTAAAAGGTAGTTTGTATCTTGTTCAAAGCCCAAGATGTGAAACTAAAGGGTTTTGACTTTGGAGAGAATTTGTCATCTCTAAAGAGGTGTATTTGGTCTGTTTGTCACAACTGTTGCGTGACTGGTTATAAAGGAGAATTACTTTAACTAGGATATGTGAATCCAGCAATTCCATAATTTCCTTTATGGGAGTTTTTAACCTGAAGGAGAAGACTTTAACTCAGTTTAGAGCAATGCCATCTTTACTTAGGAATTTCTCATGCCAAAAGAGGGACAGTGGCGTGGATGTAAATAATCCAGAGGCTTGCCGCTTACAGCAATTAGATGGGGGAAAATGAGTTGTTGATGTTTATATACTGTGAGCAAGGCACAAATTTTGATGCTAAAAGGTTGATTGACTCGACCCGGGTTTTCTTATACGAAGCCTAAGAGGAGGCTATTGACCCAACAAGAGGGTGTTTTTGTGTAAGCCCGAGAGAGAGGCTAAAAGGGTTGACTCAACAAGAGAGTGCTTTTATGTATCTCGTACGAAGCCCGAGAGAGAGGCTAAAAGGTGGATTGACTCAACAAGAGAGTCCTTTATACTCAACAAGAGAGTGTTTTTGTATCTCGTACGAAGCCCGAGATGGAGGCTAAAAGGTGTGACTCAACAAGAGAGTCTTTTATACTCAACAAGAGAGTGTTTTTGTATCTCGTACGAAGCCCGAGATGGAGGCTAAAAGTTTGACTCAACAAGAGAGTCTTTTATACTCAACAAGAGAGTGTTTTTGTATCTTGTACGAAGCCCGAGATGGAGGCTAAAGGTTTGACTCAATAAGAGAGTCTTTTATACTCAACAAGAGAGTGATTTGTATCCCGTACAAAGCCCGAGATGGAGGCTAAAAGGGAGGTGACTCAACAAGAGAGTCTTTTATACTCAACAAGAGAGTGTTTTAGTATCTCGTACGAAGCCCGAGATAGAGGCTAAAAGGTTTGTGACCCAACAAGAGGGTCTTTTATACTCAATAAGAGAGTGGTTTTGTATCTCGTACAAATCCCGAGATGGAGGCTAAAAGGTGTGACTCAACAAGAGAGTCTTTTTGTATCTCGTACGAAGCCCGAGATGGAGGCTGAAAGGTGATTGACTCAACAAGAGAGTCTTTTATACTTAACAAGAGAGTGTGAAAAGGTTAGCTCCGCTGGGGAGAATCATTGTACAAAGCCCAAGAGGAGGCTATTGTGTTGGTGACTGTTTCAGTTTAGTGACAAATCCAGTATGTTGGATAAAAGAGAAAATCAGTTCTTATAGGGGAACGATTAAAGGTATTGTTGTGCTTTGGGATTGATCAGGGTTATTTCCTGTTCTTTAAGGAAATGGGAAATTCGAAGGGTATTGATATTGTTCAAGTCTACTGGTGTTTTGAGAAATCGATTCTCAGGTAGTGAAAGATCTTTGTATGATGCCCAAGAGAAGGCTGGTATGTTAAGGGATGAAGGTCAACCCATTAACTGGTCTGACACTTAACTCAGAAAGACAGCTCTAGCAAATTGATGACTAGGTTCTGTTCCTATACCTGTAGAGGTCTCTGGGTCCTTGTACTAAGCCCAAGAGAAGGCATGAGAGCTTTTAAGAAGCCGAAGGGTCCTTGTACAACACCCAAGAGGAGGCGGGGATGCTTTTAAGAAGCCTGTGGGTCCCCAAACCCCGAGAAGTTTAAGACATGCCATTCACCGAGAATAGATCAAGCTAGGAAAGTCTGAGAATTTGGAAGAAACTCAAGAGATGCCATTCACGGAGAAATGATCATCTCTGGGGAGTCAAGTTTCTTTGACGATTTCTAAGAGTGACAGTCTGAGAAAGGGTTCACCGAGAATGCTGCCTTTCACGTCTCCATATTGTTTAACCCCAAGAGGAGGGAAGACTGTGTCTGGTAATCCTATGGGGATCTAGTTTTGTTTGTATTTAAGAGTGACCAACAGGGCTTTACCGAGTGCTAGACGTAGTTGCCGGGGAGAACTCTAAATAACTATACTAGTATTACACAGTTGATATTTGACAAGTATATAAAAGTCTGTGAAAGAAGACTTAAAGTGAGCAACCCCACAATACAGTTATATATATATATATATATATATATATATATATATATATATATATATATATATATATATATATATATATATATATATATATATATGAAAGCGGATAAAGAAAGCGGGTAAACACTTACTCGGTTGTAGAGCTTCCATGCTGTTTTGTTAGTTTGTTCAACAAATAAAGCTTTGATAACAATATTATATACAAAATCAAAGGAGAAAGTGCTTTGAAAAGATTGTTGGGGCTTACAGTTCAAGGAGAGGCCCAAGTTTTAACGATGATTGCACCGCTGTTTTGAAAACTGTATAGAGGGACTTATACAATATGTGAGGCCCAAAAGGTTTTCTATACAAAGGGATGGGTCTTACACTCTCTCAAGAGGCCCAAAGGTTTATTTTTATACAAGTGGTGGGGCTTACAGCTCAAGGAGAGGCCCTGGGTTTTGATTTTTGAACTGGCGGTCGCGCTGAGATTTTCTTTTAACGTAGAGGGACTTATACAATATCTGAGGTCCAAAATTGTTTTGGTTAAAAGGGGATTGGGTCTTACACTCTATTAGAGGCCCAATGATTTTGAATCGGTCTTATAGCTCGAGGAGAGGCCCAGATGATTTATTTTAAACGGGCGATGATCGCGCCGAACTTTTGAAATACAACGGGACTTATACAACATTTGAGGCCCAAAAGGATTGGGTCTTACAGTCTATTAAAGGCCCAAAAGTGTTTGAAAAAGATTTGTTAGGGTGAAAATCGAAGAAACCCCAATTTCATTTTTTAAAGACATTTTTCAAAGAGAAACAAGTAAAAAAATGATAAAAATATCAAATAAAATCATTAATCATGTTATAAACAATGATTAAGGTTTATAAAAAAGTATTTTATCCACATGAATATTTAAAATCATTTTGGTTTTAAAAATCAAGAAAAAGAAATCATTTTAAAAGCATTTAAAACAATTTAAAACGATAATTTTGAATATATTAAAAATAAATCAAATAATAATATTTTTTTGTGATTTTTTTGTGGATTAAAATATTATGGAGTATGAATAAGAAGTGTGTAAAACAAAAATTGAAAAATGATGGTTTTTGCTATGTAAAAGAATTGGTTGAGTTTTGAAAGTAAAATAAGAAAAAGAGGAAAGATGTCACAACATCCTCTTCGACATCTCTTTTAGTTTTCAACATCTTTTTTATCAAACTTCCAACACGCATAACTCTCTCAATTTTTAACGAAATTAAAATCCGTAAGAACCTATCTTGACCGATTTTTCACAAGGAATCCAATGGTGTCACTCATACATACTGAAACTTAATGTACAGAATGCACGAAGCAAAAAACCAGAACTGCATGTTGATTTTAAAACAACATAAACTCCACATATAAACATGTTAAAGTGCAAACAGTAAGAGGATCACAACATACACATTAAGGACTACATTTTTGCTTCAAGAATTGTTCAATATGATGCATGTATATGGATATCAAAGGAAAGCATGATTCAAAGAATTCAAGTTGTGAATTTTACCTCATTTTTGGAGATTTTGTGAAACCTACCAAGTGCTTTGTTCCAGAAATGATTTGATGCTTTGGACACCCTTAAATGACCTCTTAGAAGCTTTTAGGTTGGTTGGAATCAGCTGGAAACCTCTGGAGCAAGTTTGAGTTCTTTCTTGCAAAATGGGCAAAAGTGTCCAAAATGCCAACTCTCTCAAATGGTGTTCTAGATTGGGGGACCATTTGGGACTGTTCAAGGATGATATTTGGAGTGTGTTTGAGGCTTTATCTGGTTTGGAAAGTGACTGAATCAAGACATGGCTTGAAAAATGTAAAAAAGTCCAATTTTAAGGTTTTGAGAGGTGACTTTGTGATTTTGGTGTTATAGGTAACTTGTGAGAGTTTGGACAGCTTAGATATGACATATTGGATGTGTTTGGATCATGAGTTGTGATGGAAATGCTCTCTAACTCAAAAACTCAGAATTACCTTGCTAAAGAAGGCATTTTGGTGTGAAAGATGTGATTTTGAGGAAAGCATCTGTTTAATGGCTTTGGTGTACTCAAACAGAGCACAAATGAGCTCTATTTATAGTAGAGCAAGTTTGTTTTGGCTGCAATAGTGAATGGCAACTGCAGCAGAGGTTTGGAAAATGTTGATCAATGAGAATCCAAGTCTCCTCTAGCCATTGACTAGAGGTTAGGGCACAGGCTGCTGGTCTCCTTGTTGTTGGAGGAATCTTGACTGAATTCAGTTAGAGGAAGCTTAGTTCATGCCACCTCTAAGCATCCATTAAATGCTCCAAACCAAAATTGGAGTCTTGTCCCTCTTTTAGGGTTTTCTAGGTTTGGCATGCTATTTTTGGTTCCAAGGACTTTGGAGGCTTGGAGATCAGATCATCCCCCTTGGATTTGATCCTCAGATGGGTCCAAAATGATGACAAGGCTTAAAAATTCGTTTGGCACAAGAAATGTGCAAATCTGTCCTGAAACATGCCTTAAAAATAGCTGCAGCAAGCCTTGTTGTAAAATCCATAACTTCTTGCTCAAGAATGATAAATGGTTGTTCCAGGACTTTATGGAAAGCTGAGATGACATACTTCAACTTTGATGTTTGACCCTAGACTTGGTTCAACTTGGATCATGGAGAAAAACATCCTTGAAGTTGGAACATTCTTGCTGGAAAAATATTAATGATGTCCTATGAAATGTTGAAACATTTGACAACTTTGAACATTAACAATTCCAAACTCTAATCACTTATATCTTTTAATCCACTATGATATTTTGAGTTGAAGTTAATTGCACCTTTGATGCTTGTCCTGCATGGTGACAAAGCTTGAAAATTGTGTGGCACAAGAAAAAGTGCACAAAATCTGTCCTAAAAAAACAGTTGTAGCAAGCCTTACAGTAAAGTCCATAACTTCCTGCTCGAGTATGATAAATGGACGTTCTACAACTTTCTGGAAAGCTGAGAGAACGTACTTAACTTTTATGTTCAAGGTTTGTGAAGATAAGACTTGTAAAGTTGTCAAAAATGACCTTGAACTTGTGTGATCAAATCTATCCTAAAAGCTGTCATAAAAATTCTGTTTTATCAATGCCTTTTGCAGAGACCATAACTTTCTCCTCGAGAATGATAAATGAGCTTTCTACGACTTTCTGGAAAGGTGAGATTACGTACTTCAATTTTGATGCTCAAGGTTTGGCTTGAATCAACTTGTATCATGGATAAAAAACATCCTTGAAGTTGGGACCTTCTTGCTGGAAAAATATTAATGATGTCCTATGAAACGTCGGAACATTTGATATTAAGAATTCCCAACTTTGGTCACTTATATCTTTCAATCCTTATGATATTTTGAGTTGATTCCTTCTACAATGTTGAAGCATCATATACCCTCTTTAAAAGTAGCTCTTACGCAAAATCAATGGATGCTTGGATCAATAGTTACAACCTTGAAAAGTTATGCACTTGAACATGATTTTAACTTAGAAAATATTTATAAGTTTCTTTCAATTTGATCAATTTTGCAATTTTGCCTGATTTCTTGATTTAAATTTGATCAAATTAAATCATCCATCATATTTTCTTGAGTAATGGCTTGTGAAGCTCAAAGTTGACCAAAAGTCAAACTTTGACTTTTTGTGTCAGTTGACTTTGTATTAGATGAACTTGAGGCTTGATCCACTTGAAATTTTGCACTCTTGTGCTGAATTCTTGATGTGGGAGTCCTCTTGATCCTTTGTAGATATTTGTGAGGTTAGACAAGTTGAAGATCATGTCATTCCTTGATTGATCCTTTGTCTAAATGCTCTGAGAGGGCTTGGAACCCTAATTCTTTGAGTGTAGAGAATGCTCACCCATCTTTGGGGAGACTAATGAGTATGGAAGTTTATCCATATTGTGATGATGATTTGCACAATGATGGGAATCTTAGTGGTCAAAATTTGGGGTATGAAAGATGCCCCTATTTAATCTTCTTGGACCCGAAGGTGTGAATGGCGAAGGTATTCGGGCATTCGGGGTGCAAGAAGATTAAATATCGGAATACCCGAAATTTTGATGGTGGTTATGAACGGTAGTTCACACATCCTTCTTCTTTTGCTAAGCAATGATGCCTATAAAAGGTAAAAACTTCCCCTCGATCCTGGTCTTCAGCCAAGGAACTGGTCTAAGTTTCTGATGTAAACTTCCCCTCGATCCTGGTTTCCTACCAAGGAACTGGTATAAGTTTTTGATGTAAACTTCCCCTCGATCCTGTTTCCTACTAAGGAACTGGTCTAAGTTTCTGATGTAAACTTCCCCTCGATCCTAGTTTCCTACCAAGGAACTGGTCTTAGTTTCTGATATAAACTTTCCCTCGATCCTGGTTTCCTACCAAGGAACTGGTCTAAGTTTTTGATGTAAACTTCCCCTCGATCCTGGTTTCCTACCAAGGAACTGGTCTTAGTTTCTTGTGTCAATAAAATTTCTTGACAAGGGACGCTATGTGTAGCGATTTTCCTCAAACTTCTTGGCGAATTTTCCTGGGGAGATGTCATTTGATAGAAAAATATCTGATGTCAGACTTGCTGGGGAACCCAGTCGTCTGAGTTGTAGAGGTGTACAAACTTCTCTGTTGGAGACGCCATTTGTCGATTCTACTGGGAAAACGAGTCTCTTGAGAGACTACTTCCGGCTTGGGGATATTACATCATATTTTTCTTTGAGATCTTCTCGGAGAAATGCCATACAATGTATCCCAATTTTGAGGTGCTGATGACCTTTTCGTCAGCGGATTTTTCGGAGAAAAACTGCCATATTTCCGAATCTCTGATTAAGAGGCTTTCTTTGGGGATTTTCCTTAATCCGGGAAAGCGGAGATATCATCTTCACTGGCGAAGAGTGATGTTTATCGAAAGTTCTCTGGTCTATCAGAGGTTCAAGTTATCAAAGTGGTCAAGGACCAATTCTTATCCAGAAATAAACTGGAGGAGAGATTGTTCAGCCCCAACGTTTCTTGACGAGGAAAGAACTGACAACTCGATTGAAAGGACGATTATCACGATGGGACAAGACCGACTAGAGTGATAGTGATGCAATATGAATGCAAATGTAAATAAATAATGCATGATGTATGTATGTTTATGCTGACAAAACTGACGCGACATACAGACTAGTAGATGAACACGACTGGATACTCGGCCACAGCGGGAGATGAAAAGTATCACTGGTTCACGATAGCAATTCTGCCTTGCTTAGGAGAGATAGTCCCTGCGGGGACAACCATTGGTCAGGCTTAGGAGATAAGGACTCTGCCGAGGATGTCAGACGGAGTATTCGCATCTGACGTAACTGATCCTTCATTTAGGCGCACTGGTTTAGAAGGATTACTTTGATTCTACACTTTGAAGCTCGCTTACTTCTGGAGAAGCGATTGATGTTCTTTCGATGTTCAATAGTCAAAAGAATTGCCATCTTTATTTTAAAAGCAGAAAAAGTTTAACAAGTAAATTCATTTTTGTTTTATTTCAAGAATCGTTAATCATGTTAAAAACGTCGTTCTGTAAAGCTAAAACAAATAAGAACTGCAAACAAAAGCACAAGGGCTCAAATTTTATTGATAGGATGGAAATAAGCCAAGCGCGTGATTCCCTAGAGTATTTACAAAGTTAGAAAATGGTAATTTAAGGGAAAAGGGCTATATTGAAACATAACGACCACTATCCTTCTGCCATCTTTGAATTCTGGGCATCCTGAGCTTCTGTCGAAGATGACCCTGACTGGAGTTTTCCTGACGGATGGCATGACTGCTGCTGAGGGACTTGCCCCTGTTGAACATAGTTACTTGCCATTATCCCTAATTTTTTCCTGGATTGTACTTTGGGATTTCCAATCCACCGGGATGATTTTTTATTCTGTCTCTAATTTTTGCCTGGACCGCCCTTTCGCGTTTTCAAGTTTTTTCTCTTTTTTTTAGTTTAGGCGAAGTATTTCTTGACTACATCAACATTCGTGGAGTAGGCAAATTCCTCTCCATCCATGGTTGTGAGTCTCAAGGCGCCGCCTAAGAAAGCTTTCTTGACCACATAGGGGCCGTCATAATTTGGAGTCCATTTGTCCTGAGGGTCAGTGAGAAAAGATTGTATCTTCTTGAGTAGTTTGATGATTGGCGCGCATGTCGTGGTCATAAGGAATATAAATCTGGAAATGTAGTTCAAACGTCCCAGGAATCCTCTGACTTGTTTTTCAGTTTTCGGAGAAGGCATTTCTTGAATGGCATTGACCTTGTCAGGATCAACCTCAATTCCTTTCTGGCTGACGATGAACCCTAAGAGTTTCCCTGAACGGACACTGAATGTGCATTTATTGGGATTCAAGCGGAGTTTGTAGTTTCTTAACCGTTCGAATAGTTTTGACAGGTGGGTCACATGCTCCTCTTCTGTCTTAGATTTTGCAATCATATCATCGACATATACCTCGATTTTCTTGTGTATCATGTTGTGAAACAGAGTAGTCATGGCCCGTTGATAGGTTGCCCCGACGTTCTTTAAATCGAACGGCATTACCTTGTAACAAAAGGTACCCCATGGGGTAATGAATGAAGTTTTCTCCATGTCTTTCGGCGCCATTTTTACTTGATGATAGCCCGAGAATCCATCCATGAAGGAGAAAATTTTGAATTTTGTTGTACTGTCTACCAGCATGTCAATGTGCGGTAAGGGAAAGTCATCCTTTGGACTGGCCTTGTTTAGATCTCTGTAGTCCACACACATTCTGACCTTTCCGTCCTTTTTTGGAACTGGCACGATGTTGGCTAACCATTGAGGATATTCTAATGTAGCGAGGAAACCCGCGTCAATCTGTTTCTGTACTTCCTCTTTGATTTTGATGGCCCTGTCTGGGTGAGTTCTTCTCAACCTTTGTTTTACCGGCGGACATTCTGATCTTAATGGTAAATGATGTTCCACGATGTTGGTATCCAACCCTGGCATGTCCTGATAGGACCAAGCGAATACATCAAGAAATTCTTTGAGAATTTTTATCAAACTTTCTTTGACAGTCAGATTGAGCAGTGCTCCAATCTTGATCTCTTTTCTCTCTTCCTCTGAGCCCAAGTTGACCATTTCCAACGGCTCCTTGTGAGGTTCAATGGATCTTTCCTCCTGTCTGAGTAATCGGGAGATCTCTTCTGGAATTTCGTCGTCAACTTCTTCTTCAGCCCCAAATACCAGGAACTCAAAGTTGGGAGAAGGCATCGGATCGTATGTTTCAATGGGGTTTAAAACAAGCAATCTGCATGACATGATGATTTGTGGTTAGAAGAGATAGAGAGAATGCAAAAGTGCGTGCAGTGTATATTATTTTTTTGAAAAACTGCTTGTTTATTATTATTTGTTTTTTAGGATTACCATTTTCTAAGAAAAGCAAAAAGAGAAAACAGTAATTAATGCGGAAATTACAGAACGACGTTATTTTATTTATGAACAAGTCGATTCTTGAAAATACAGCCCTATAAAACAAAACTCTGTCGCTTTGGGCGAAGCGAAGAGGGAAATTTACAGAAAATGAGCCCTATCAAAACATCTGTTTCACCTGGGCAGGGTGAAAGGTTAAAGATGACAATTACTTTGACTTATGAATAATCTTCGGAACATCGACTGCAACCCATTGGCGGCGAACTCCTCGGTGAATCACAAAGTCTGGTATCTTCCTTGATTTGTCTTCAGAAATAATGCTGATTTCTGGTGGAGTAGGATCATTGGAATCTGTCTCCCAGGCGGAGTTGTAGTAGGAGGATTCCTCAGTTGTATTTTGCATAGTATTTGTTCTCTCAGGTAAATCTCCCCTCCTAGTTGGCTGGATGTCTTCGAGCATGATACGAGAGCTTTCAGGAGCGGTGTACTTGACCAAGTAGACGTATTTTCCACTTGGTTGTCCTAAGGTGTCCCACACTTCTTTGGAACTGGAGGGGTCATCTCTCTCGATGACGTTGACCTCAGGAAAAGCATAGTTGTTAAATTCTAGTCCGGCAAGCTTTGCCAATTCATCGTCGTACTGGATAGGTTCTGAATGACCTGAATGTTGATCCCATGACATGGTGGGGACACAGGTATTCTGTTCAATGATGCTCAGTTGACTTTCATTTTTAGGTTGATTTTCTTGCCCCAAGTCTCCTAGATACGGCTCCCAGATCCTCGAAAAATATGATCCTCGCGATGGACGCGGAAAAAACTGTTCGAAATAGAGTCGCCACCGAACTTTATTCATTCCAAGGAAGGAATAGGAAAATATCGATAAAACCTTTGAAGGGGATAAGAAAATGGTCATTGCAACCAAATTCTAGGTTCGGGAGTCGATTACGCAAGAGGGAAGGTGTTAGCACCCTCTACGTCCGTTGTACTCAACGGGAACCTCTTGATTCGATTCGAGAGATAAGTTAGCTTAGTTTGTTTGTTTTCTTCTGAGGTAGATATTGTTTTCTAAGGGGAAAATGGATGGTTTTTTATTAGGGTGCTCGGCAAGGTTAGAATCCTTGTGCCTACGTATTCCCTCGTGCAATGGGAAAGTCAGAGCATTCGTAGTTCGTGGGACTACGGTCGGTTTGTATTTTTTAAACGAACGAGTGTTTAATTCGCATTCTAACTGCTAAACGTTGGCTTGTCTGCTCGTCAAGGGGGGCTGAAGCACTAGTTCATATGCGCAGAAGAATGGACTAAACAATATTATTTTTGTGAAAAGTTGTTTGATTTGGATTAAGTGTGTTAGAGATTTGATTGAGAAAAAGTTTGATTTGGAAGTGTTTTAGGCGAACGAGGGTTTAGGTTGCATTCTAACTACTAAACATTGGCTTGTCTGCTCGCTAGGGGAGGCTGAAGCATGAGTTCATATGCGCGAAAGAATGACTTAAACAATGTTCTTTGGGAAAGGTATTTGAGTTGCGGATTAAGTGTATTAGGGTTTCGGTTGCATGAGAAATGTTTGGTTTGTTAAGTATTTTAGAGGAAGAATGACGATTATTCGATAAACGAGACATCGGCCTTACAACCAATTAATCGGGGCATTACTGAGATGCTAGATCTCAACGACACCTTTTTCATTCTATTAATTATGAAATTATGTTTGTTGAACAATGGGCTTCTTTGTCCATGTAATTAGGGCAAGTGTTTTAGGAACGAAAGATCGGAACGAACACAACCCAAAGCGTGCGCCTCAAGAGTGTTCATTCAAGGACCCAAGGAGTGCTAGACCCCAAAAGCCCACTACTTCCATAATTTAATTAGGAAAAAGATTTCAAAGTATCTTAATTAGATGTGTTAATCGGATTGAGGTTTGAACGAGCTAAGAGTTTTAAGGAGGGTTAAATAGGATTGAGGTTTAAGTGTTTTAGAAATGGAAGATCGAAACGAACACAACCCAAGGCGTGCGCCCCAAGAGCGATCGTTCAAGGACCCAAGGAGTGCTAGACCCCAAAAGCCCACTACTTCCATAATGCATTAGGAAAAGGTTTAGAAATATTAATTAGAAAGACCTTAATTAAGAAAATATTTTAAGTACTTCAAAGTAGATTATGATTTTAATTTTAGTTAAGAGAATATTTGTAAAATATTAAGTAATTATTTTAGGATTTGAATGAATTAAAAATGATTTAGGAGGGTTGAGTATTTTAGTAGGATTAGAGTTTTATAAGTTTTTAGGAATAGAAGATCGGAATGAAGGCAACCCAACGCGTGCGCCTCAAGAGCAGTCGCTCAAGGACCCAAGGAGTGCTAGATCCCAAGAACCCACTACTTCCGTAATTAATTAGATTAAGTATTTTGAATTTGAGAAAATGAAAGTTGTATTTTTAAGTATTTTTAAAATAATTAAGATGTAGATGGATTATGATTTTTAAATTAGAGAGAATTGAATAAATATAATTAATTAGATTAAAATCAAATATTTAATAAACCAACTACTAAATTATTTAGTTAATATTAAATAAATAATTTTAATGAAATTAATAATAAAAAAAAAACTTTATAATAAAAATAAATAGGGTTTTTATCTTTTTTCACATTGAAAATAGAAAAAATAAAAAAAAAAAAACTAAAGAAATATAAATGGGCCAGAACTGCCATCAATAAAATGGGGGGTATGTCGGTAAAAAACCCTAAGCCCAAATGTAGCTAAGCCCACACGCTGGGGGCCTACCACGGACCCTCATCAGATCTGAGACGTTGGATCAAGGAAGAGTCAATCCTTGGCTCTGATCCAAAGGTTCAAAATGCATGTGCACAGTGGGAAAACCAAGGGTACGCACATATGATTGGGGAAAAGCCACCGCACCGGTGACACTTTGCATGGGCTGTGACAAGTGTCACCGTCCTATTACCACAACCAGTCAGCGTAGACTAAAAGGAAAGAAGAGGGAAAGTCAGACATTTCAACATTTCTCCTCTCTCTTCGTTGGCTCTCTCTTTCTCTATACAAACACTCGTCGGAACCCCAACCTACCTGCCGGAGAAGGTGGTGGCGCGCGGTGGCCGCCGTCGTTCTTCTCCGGCCAACCTCCCAAATACTAATCTAAACCCACTAAACGAAACCCGTAGATTTCAAATCCGGGGTCAAATTTCCATAAAAATAACACCAAACCCCAAAACGGGAACCACCACAAACCCTAGATCTATGCAATCAGAAAATAATCCAGCGATTGAAAGAGGTATTCGAGGCAACAAGCGCAAAAATTTCGTGAGGGTAGATTTTAGCAGAATTCCGTTAGGGTTTTTTTCCTCCATTTGCCAATGATTAGCACTCTATTTATAGGGGATTTGTGGTTTTCTGGTACATGTAGAATTAGGATATAATCTGAGGAATATTCCTTCAAGTGTGTGAGAATTTGAGCTGTCAATTTCAATACCGTTAGAGGGAATTTTTGCTGAACGATTTTGTGGAGACCCAAGTGATAGTGATAGGTGAGAATTGGACATGGGTTGGCTTGGAAGTTTTCTCGATAAGATTGTTGGTTCCAAGTTCTTGTATTTACATGATGGTTCTTGTTTGAATATGCTATGATGTAGTCTTAGGTAACTGATCCTTTTGTAATCGTGTAGTTGGTGATTCGGGCATAGATTGTAGATGCTATAACATTGTCAGCAAGCGCAAAAACCATGGCCCCATTGCAGTTGCTATAAATCTTCATATTGTACCAACAGAGCCAGTCCCAACTAAGCTCTCACCTGATGAGATGCCCATGCACAGAAGAGGGGGTTTGTGGTCATATATGAAGGTGTCTAGTACCATCCAACAAAGTAGCCAAAACAAAATTGTCTATCCTCTTGGTCCTGACCTTTTACCATAGTGAGTTGTTTAGTGGCTTGCCCATGTTTCTTGCTTAGTTTTTGTAGTCCTAGATTTTACTTAATGTTCTGCATATCCAAGTTTATCCAACAATTCTCATGAGCTTCAATAGCTTTAGCACGAATGCCTCTTTGTTGTGTTTCCTTTTCATGTGCTTTGTATTTGGTATGAGGAAATGATTCTGTACTTGAAACTTAGGTGATTGAACCTTGTCATGAAGATTAGTGTGAGGAAGCTTCAAGCAATGGAACTTTGGCATGATGATGTATTGGCTCACGACGACCTTGAAAATGATTCAGAGGATGGAAATATTTTGGACCCGATTTGGTAGTGTAATCCTGAAACTTAATACATTTGGAATCTTTGATTTTGAGTTTCTGTATCTTGCCTTTCAAGTTAATGACATTTAGTTTTGTTTCATGAAACTGATGCATCTTGTATCCTTGAATCATGTTTGTCCCTAACATCCATGTGTACTGCATTTCTTTCTTAAGTTGTCAATTAGATTTCCCACTAATTCCTTGATAATACAGATTGACTTGTTGATTTTGCTTTTGATTTTCATGTGGCCACTTTTGTTTGGTGTGATGGTGGATGAGGGTAAAATTCACTTGAAGTCTTTTGGTGAGGCATGACAAGGATTGACTTGATGGGTAGCTTGAAGAACTTAGCAAGATGTTGATGGTTTTGCCTTGGAAGCAACCCTGAAGGATCTTCAAAGTCTTGGTCCAAGTGTTGTTGAAAGGAGTTCCTTTATCTCTGCTAGAATCGAATTTAGTACCATCAAACGATGTCTTGGTGTGGTGAACATAACGCAGCTAGTCTTGATAAGTGCATATTTAGATGTTGGATGAACTAATGTATTGACCATGAGACTCAAGAATGATGACGTATATATATCTTATAAAAAAACTTAATCTAAAAAATGCCATGCGCCAGTACGTGTCCCATGCATTGCTTGAATTGCACTACATTTCTTCATGCTTAAAAACTTCTTTTATGAATATTATTTATTATGGCTATGACAATGAGTGTAGTAATAGTCAAAAGCTGCTTTTGATTTTATCCATGAGCTTTCTTCAAAATGGTTTGTTAACTTAGAATAAAGCCCTTGTTTGAAGTGAATTAATATCACCTCTTTTTATAATATGAAGTGAGCTTTGTAGGAGAATTCTTGCAAAATCATCAATTTATGGCCATACCTCTAGGCGTATTTTTATGAAATCAGGTTGAATCATAACACCCATTTCCAAATAAACTCATGAATGATTCTAGAAATAACTTCTAAAACCTAAGACAATCTTTGATTCAAAGGGAGCTTTACTCAAACTCATGGCTTCAAGAGAATATCTTGAATCACGGCTTGTGAATATAACTCAAAACAAATTATAGATGGCTTTAAGAATGAATGGCCTTAAGACATAAACTGAGAAGACATGGTCCAAAGCCTTTATCACATATTGGTTATGCCAAGATCTTTTGAAACCTTTACTTATCATCCACCAACTAAAACTTAGATTAAAAGAAAATAATACCTAAATATGAATGGCTATTTCTTAGCTTGTTTTAACCATACAGTCTTAGTGTCACACTTGGAATATGGTTAAAGATCTTCTTGATCATAGCTTAAAATCAGTTTGAAGCCAACTGATCATGTCTTGACTGAATAATTATAAAAATGAGTGCTCAACCCTCATTATCTCTTCTTGAAATCATAGCAAACCTAGCACAAGCTAGTAAACACTTCAAATACATACCAGACCCTTATGACTTGAGTCTTAGAAGGTGATTAGCTAGAATCCAAGTAATCTTGTAGTAGGTAGGACAAATTTGGGGTATGATAGATGCCCCTATCTAATTTCCTTGAACCTGAGAAAATGAACAGCTGCAAAACGTTCATTTTTTAAGGTGGAAGTCAATTGGATATAAAAAGACCCCAAAATTTGTCTGACGAAAGGTAAAATGCTATAGAGACAGAATGAAGTAACGGGGTTCAAACTGAACAACAAAACTTGAGATTCTCTGGGTCGTCGAAGCAGTCCCTTATCCATTAAGGTTCTCCGATGATACCAAAGCAGTATCTCTGAAGTAAATTTGCTGAGGGGAATAGTTAAGCAAGATTCCTGCTGGAGGAAATGTGCTGGCTCTACAGGGGAAAGCTCATAAGAAATTCTCTAGGATATCCTCTGCTTGGGGAGTAAGAATAGCAACAGCTACTGGGGATTGTCAATATCAACTGCATGGCTGAAGAATGACTTGCTGGGGAATAGAATTCCTTGAGCACGTGCAGGGTATCTACTCATTTCAGAGGAATACTGCCGACTTTGAAGGAGGTCTGGCCAAGATGCTTGCGAACTGATCCTGGATCCTGCTATGCTATGCTGGGGATGGATATGCCATGCATACATGAATGCAAATGAACTTGTTTACATGAGATGCATATGGGAATGCAACCGGGCAAGGCTTCATTTCTGGTTTCCAAAGAAGGATTAATGGGGATTAGATGGAGCAAGGTGAAAGACTCACTGGGAATACTGGCATATCAACTCGGGGGTTGAGAAAAGGAAATACTATCGACTCGGGGGTCGAGAAACATTAAGATAAACTGTCGTCAACTCAGGGGTTGAAATAAAGGTAAAGGTAATATCGACTCGGGGGTCGAGGAAATAAAGACAAGGTAATCTATCAACGCGGGGGTTGAAGGAAATAACAAAATATCAACTCGGGGGTTGAAGGTAAAAGCAAATATCGACTCGGGGGTCGAGAAAGTAAAGGCAATATCGACTCGGGGATCGAAGAAGATAAAGATAACAATGACTCGGGGGTCAGTACAAGCAAAAAGATGTCAACTCGGGGGTTGAAGATGTAATAATGATATTGACTCGGGGGTCGATAAAATAAGGAAATATCAACTCGGGGGTCGAGAAAATAAAGACAAAATATCATCAACTCGGGGGTTGAAGGAAAGGTAAATATCGACTCGGGAGCCGAAGAAAATAAAGATAACAATGACTCGGGGGTCAAGAACAAAACAATATATATCAACGCGGGGGTTCAGGAAGGAAATAGGTTATGCTATATATGCATATGGTGCGTATATGTTGTATGTAATGCATATGCGAATGCGAGCAGGGGATTAGTCTTATGAAGGTGTCAACAGGGTGGACTTTTGGTGGTTGCCAAGCAAGGTTGGAGTTTTGGAGGTGATGCCAGCAGGGTGGACTTTAGGAGGGTGCCAAGCAGGGTTGGACTTTAGGAGGTTGCCAAGCAAGGTTGGACTTTGATGGTTGCCAATCAGGGTTGGACTTTAGGAGGTTGCCAAGCAAGGTTGGACTTTGGGAGGTTGCCAAGCAAGGTTGGACTTTGATGGTTGCCAATCAGGGTTGGAATTTATGAGGTGATGCCAGCAGGGTGGACTTTAGGAGGGTGCCAAGCAGGGTTGGACTTTATGTGATGGTGAAAGGTTTTGATTTCCCGACACTTAGTATCTGATAGTGCCATTATCAGAGGATAGCTGTGGATGCTCTTGGTGCCCCAAGTTTGATCCTTTGCAGAATTTGTATACTTGTTCCCGAGAGAACCTCACTTATAGCTTATGTGCCATGATGGCTTGTAAATGGTTGTATGAGCCCAGCGACGTAACTAATGCATGTTGATTGTGTGAGCACAATGACTTATCCAATGCATGTTGATTATGCATTTGCTCTGCCCTAAGGCTTTTAATACTTGCTGAATTCTAGGGTCGCTTAGTGCATAACATGGCCAGCTTGACCAACTTGAATGTATGAAGGGAATCTGCCCCTGCCTGGAAGGTAACGAGATGATCTGCCCCAGTGTCTGGATCAGTGGTCTGCCCCTGTGTCTGGATTTTGCAGTGGTCTGCCCCAGTCGTGGCTTTTGAAAGACTTGCCTCAGATTGACTAAGTATTGCTTTGAAGGACTTTCCCCAGATTCACAAGGTTATGAAATAGTCTCGATTCGAGTTAGTGCCAACGAATGCTCAAGTTTCTCTCTGATTGCACTTTGTCAGAATTTCTAAACTGTCAAGTGCTAATTTGTAGTTAAAATTGTTCATTTAGAAATGGTAATTTTAATGCGGCATTCATGCATGTTTTGAAAAATCTTTTATTGGAATGATGTGTCAGTGTGTGACGAGTGAACCATTAGTCCAAACACAGTACTGATTTACTGGTGTGTGAGATACAACAAGAATATGATACCAATTCAAAAGATTAGCAAATATGTAGGATTCAGTTTACGCAACCTTGTTGTAGTATGCTTTCAGAATAAACCCCGCCTCAATTAGGTCTTTTGAGGGTTGTAACGTGGTCTGGTTCACGGTTATAGAAACAAAGGATATAAGGCTCAAAGTTATATTTGTACCCACCTCTTCTTCGTGATGATCTCCAGTCCCACGTTCAGTTAAATCGACACACGTACTTAGATATTGACGGTGTAATAGCGAAGATGAAGGTTCAAGATTCGCTTGAAATGGCAGTCATCTTATTTTGTTTTTGATGGACGTCAGTGACCTTTTGATTTTTGATATGGTGGTCACTGAATCTTATTTTGCTTCGCTCGAGGATTTAAGGACCTTTTTTTCTTTTTTATTTTTGATCCCTAGTTTTGCATGGACTGATTTTATTCTACGAGTCCATCGGGATTGCCCTAATTTTTGCCTAAGTCTCCTTTTTGAGGTGTTTGACTTAGCGGGCTCTCTTCTTTTTTAGAGTAAGGCTTGTGACTGCCAAGTCAGTAGTCATTGAAGAACAACCATCATAACTTCTGGATTTTGCATGGTTCCTTCGACACGTCCGGATGTGTGCGAATGCGGAGTCAGATTAACTGAACACCACCCTGCCCCGGGTTGAGTATAAGGGTTTAGAAATCCGAAGGAAACTTCTACTTCTAGGCTCGAAGTGGTTAACTAGGGATTAAATCCTTATCTCTCCAGTGTTTGGGGAATTGAAACAATGCATGTACATCATTAGCAAGATTTTATCTGAAAGCATACTAGTAACAATTATGGGTATCTTGTTTTCATCATCCTTCCTCCGATCTTTGCTAAACAACAATTTGGTAAAGAAAGTGAATGAGAGGTATATAGATGAATATTTGTTTTTTTTTTATATAAGTGAAGAAAATGTGAGCGAATGCGACATTATTAGTTCAAAAAATGCATGATCACTTCATTAATATTACCATTAATAAACAACAATGTCTAAAAACAAGTAGCATTTAACATAAGGAAATTACAAATGCAAATGATAAAAATGTCCAAGGATTGCCAGCTCTGAGGATATTTTCCTATTTGAGAAAATGCCTCTTGGAATCTTCAAACTCATTTGGGCGAGATGCTGATACGCACAACCAAATTCCCATCTTGAAAGGATATGCACTTCTTGTCAATCAAGTGTTGCACCTTGGCTTGGAAAGCTTTGCAATCTTCAGTTGAATGCCCCATTGATCCATCATGATAGCCACAATGCGCCTTGGGATCGTACCCAGGAGGGTATGGTTCTGGCACCGGCTTGAGAGACTTGGGCTCCACTAGTGAGTTTCGGACTAGATGTAGCAAAAGTTGACTGTACGACATAGGAACTAGGTGAAGATGAGCAGTCCTTCTTTCCAAGTTGTTGCGAGGCCTTATCTGATTCTGGCGTGGATTCTGACTTCCTCGGCCATGAGCTCGTTGATTTGCATTGGGAACAACCCAAGGTTTTTGGTATGATGCCCTAGGCACTGTTGGTTGCCTTTTTGGAATCCAAAGGTTGATGTCATCATCATCATCAATATCAATGGGATGCTTTCCAAAGTCCTTTTTCGGAGCCTCCTCAGAAAATGCAATCTTTTTGGACTTCTCTACCAGCTCTCCTCCTGTGGAGGTGTTATCCAAGGCCATGGTTTCAATGTGATTATTAGAGAATAAAGATGTTTCACCTTCCATAAACTCGACCTTTTCCTTGTGGTATAGGATTCTGAGTGGTCCACGAAACTCTTGTATTTTCTCTTTGCCAGATCTTTGGGTTAAACCATTCACGTTAGGGTCTTCCCTTAGTTTTTGCAATTTGTTTCGAAAGCTTTCACATTCTTTGACAGCATGCCCTATGGTTCCTGTGTGGTACTCACACTCTACCCCTGAGTTGTCTTCCTCAAAGACTAGACGTTTCTTGTTAATAAGCTCTTGAACTTTATTCTTGAATGACCAACAATCTTCAATAAAGTGCCCCCTCGCCTATTTATGGTATTCACACTGTGCATTATGATTATATCCAGGTGGAGGAGGGTTACGAGCCGGTCCAAGAGAGGTGAGTGCCACCATTGAACTCTGAATCAGGTATGATAGTAGTTGTCCACAGGGTATAGGAATAGGGTCAAGAATAGGGCACAACTTAGACTTATTATGGCCTCTCTGATTTAGATTCCCATGCCCTTGGGACAGAATGAGTGCTGACCATTGATTCTGAGGCTGTGAAAGGATTGGTCGGGGACAAAATAGGAGGAATAACACACAATGGGTTATTCAATGCAGCTTGTGGAGTAGAAGGAACTGTGGGAGTAACACTCCTAGATGTTGTGCCTTCTTGAAGCTTTTTCTTTCTTTTCCCCATAGTTGTTAAAGCTTCTGGCATCTGCTCCATCTTACCTTTCATGTTGTTCATGCCTTTTCTCCACTCAACTTGATTCTGCCTCAAGCGCTCCATGGTTCTCCCAGAGCAATCTCAAGTCCAATACGTGTGTCGGGAAATCAACTGCGGGTTATGGACAAAGGATGAATGAGTTTGTTTTGGTTTTGGAAAATGATATGCAATGCTGATGAATGCAAATGCAATGGTATGCCAATGAATTCAATGCGGGTAGATTCAGGATCCAGGATAACACGAGCATTTGCAAAACACCCTAACAGGTAGGCTTTATAAGGATAGTTCTAGATTCTTTACCCATAAACCCACCCACGGGATAGCTTCTACGTTGATGGATAAGGTTCCCAGGATTACGGACACCAATCGCATCAACACCACGCAACAGGTTAGCTGCATTGTGACGGGAATACGAAAAGGTCTCTCCTGAGTGTAGTCTTCATGCTAGGCCCACGAGAAGCGAATCCTCGAAGACTAACACTAACGATCACCAAGATGGAAACTGGTGCTAAGAGTGGTTCCTAGAGTCACGGACCCTTCATGAATCAAGTCGTGCGGAAGGCTAGCTGCGTTACAACAAGATCTACGAAAAGGTCTACTCTAAGGGAAACTTTCATGCTAGGCACACAAGGAGGGAGTCCTTGGGGACTAACACTAATTACTTCCAAAATCTAAACTAGGTGTTCTCTCTTATTTTTCGAAAGCTCGGGTGTAGAGCTTTACTTGTGATGTCATCCCAAGATCCAATAGACAAGTATGATAAACAACATATAATAAAGAGAAAGCAACACAAAGCAAATAAAGAAGTAATAGGAGAAAACAAACAAGAAGAAACTAAACAAGCGAAGCTAACACTCTTGAATCGAGTCAAGTTAGGCTTGACTCTCTCTAGCATAGGGCAATTAGATTCCCCAGCAGAGTCGCCATCTGACGTACCTCGAAAAATACGATCCTCGCGATGGACGCGGAAAAAATTGTTCGAAACAGAGTCGCCACCGAACTTTATTCATTCCAAGGAAGGAATAGGAAAATATTGATAAAACCTTTGAAGGGGATAAGAAAATGGTCATCGCAACCAAATTCTAGGTTCGGGAGTCGATTACACAAGAGGGAAGGTCTTAGCACCCTCTACGTCCATTGTACTCAACGGGAACCTCTTGATTCGATTCGAGAGATAAGTTAGCTTTGTTTGTTTGTTTTCTTCTGAGGTAGATATTGTTTTCTTAGGGGAAAATGGATGGTTTTTTATTAGGGTTCTCGGCAATGATTAGAATCCTTGTGCCTATGTATTCCCTTGGCTTATCTGCTCGTCAAGGGAGGCTGAAGCACTAGTTCATATGCGCGGAAGAATGGACTAAACAATGTTCTTTTTGTGAAAAGTTGTTTGATTTGGATTAAGTGTGTTAGAGATTTGATTGAGAAAAAGGTTTGATTTGGAAGTGTTTTAGGCGAACGAGGGTTTAGGTTGCATTCTAATTGCTAAACATTGACTTGTCTGCTCACTAGGGGAGGCTGAAGCACGAGTTCATATGCGCGAAAGAATGACTTAAATAATGTTATTTGGGAAAGGTGTTTGAGTTGTGGATTAAGTGTATTAGGGTTTCGGTTGCATGAGAAATGTTTGGTTTGTTAAGTATTTTAGAGGAAGAATGACGATTATTCGATAAACGAGTCGTCGGCCTCGCAACCAATTAATCGGGGCATTACTGAGATGCTAGATCTCAACGACACCTTTTTCATTCTATTAATTATGAAATTGTGTTTGTTGAACAATGGGCTTCTTTGTCCATGTAATTTGGGTAAGTGTTTTAGGAACGAAAGATCGGAACGAACACAACCCAAAGCGTGCGCCTCAAGAGCGTTCATTCAAGGACCCAAGGAGTGCTAGACCCCAAAAGCCCACTACTTCCATAATTTAATTAGGAAAAAGATTTCGAAGTATCTTAATTAGATGTGTTAATCGGATTGAGGTTTGAACGAGCTAAGAGTTTTAAGGAGGGATAAATAGAATTGAGGTTTAAGTGTTTTAGAAATGGAAGATTGAAACGAACACAACCCAAGGCGTGCGCCCCAAGAGCGATCGTTCAAGGACCCAAGGAGTGCTAGACCCCAAAAGCCCACTACTTCCATAATGCATTAGGAAAAGGTTTAGAAATATTAATTAGAAAGACCTTAATTAAGAAAATATTTTAAGTACTTCAAAGTAGATTATGATTTTAATTTTAGTTAAGAGAATATTTGTAAAATATTAAGTAATTGTTTTAGGATTTGAATGAATTAAAAATGATTTAGGAGGGTTGAGTATTTTAGTAGGATTAGAGTTTTATAAGTTTTTAGGAATAGAAGATCGGAATGAACGCAACCCAAGGCGTGCGCCTCAAGAGCGGTCGTTCAAGGACTCAAGGAGTGCTAGACCCCAAGAACCCACTACTTCCGTAATTAATTAGATTAAGTATTTTGAATTTGAGAAAATGAAAGTTGTATTTTTAAGTATTTTTAAAATAATTAAGATGTAGATGGATTATGATTTTTAAATTAGAGGGAATTAAATAAATATAATTAATTAGATTAAAATCAAATATTTAATAAACCAACTACTAAATTATTTAGTTAATATTAAATAACTAATTTTAATGAAATTAATAATAAAAAAAAAACTTTATAATAAAAATAAATAGGGCTTTTATCTTTTTTCATATTGAAAATAGAAAAAATAATAAAAAAAACTAAAGAAATATAAATGGGCCAGAACTGCCATCAATAAAATCGGGGGTATGTCAGTAAAAAACCCTAAGCCCAAATGTAGCTAAGCCCACACGCTGGGGGCCTACCACGGACCCTCATCAGATCTGAGACCTTGGCTCTGATCCAAAGGTTCAAAATGCATGTGCACGGTGGGAAAACCAAGGGTACGCACATAGGATTGGGGAAAAACCACCACGCCGGTGACACTTGGCATGGGCAGTGACAAGTGTCACTGTCCTATTACCACAACCAGTCAGTGTAGACTAAAAGGAAAGAAGAGGGAAAGTCAGACATTTCAACATTTCTCCTCTCTCTTCGTTGGCTCTCTTTCTCTATACAAACACTCGTCGGAACCCCAACCTACCCGCCGGAGAAGGCGGTGGCGCGCGGTGGCCGCCGTCGTTCTTCCCCGGCCAACCTCCCAAATACTAACCTAAACCCACTAAACGAAACCCGTAGATTTCAAATTCGGGGTCAAATTTCCATAAAAATAACACCAAACCCCAAAACGGGAACCACCACAAACCCTAGATCTATGCAATCAGAAAACAATCCAGCGATTGAAAGAGGTATTCGAGGCAACAAAGCAAGGCGAACAAGGATCAAGGTTCAGAAAATACGAATGAGAAGAAGAAACTTACAAAATCGAAGCAAGTTTGAGTTCAATCTCCGGCGAAGGTAACTTTCTTGAACTCTCCTCTTTTCTTATGCTTCCTACTCTTCTGCGTCTACAAGTCGTTCTTTACCTTCTATTCCTTGGCTTCTTTGTGATCGTTTGTTGTGACAATGGTGGCTAAGCTCACTGTCTTAGAGCTTCGATGTGAAACTCTAAGAAGTTTTTTCTGAAATTCTGAGCTTTAGTGAGGGTTGAGGGTGGATTTCAGCAGAATTCCGTTAGGGTTTTTTTTCCTTCATTTGCCAATGATTAGGACTCTATTTATAGGGAATTTTTGGTTTTCTGGTACATGTAGAATTAGGATAAAATCTGAGGAATATTCCTTCAAGTGTGTGAGAATTTGAGCTGTCAATTTCAATACCGTTAGAGGGGATTTTTGCTGAACGATTTTGTGGGGACCCAAGTGATAGTGATAGGTGAGAATTTGTTTTTAGCATGAGCTGTACATCTTCTAGAATGTGATTTTCTCTGATTTTTTCACTGCGTGGATTTGTGACTTTTACTGCATGTAATTTTTGTATTTTGCTGATGTGGAAATCTTCTTTTGACTTGATAATGAGCTCTGACTTTTACATCTTGTTCATGAATCCTGATGAAATTGAATGAAATTGCTGCATTCTTATTGATTTTGATTTGAATTGACTTTGTGGCTACCCTACTGTCTCTTGAAAGTATCTTGACAATTCTTCTAATATGGCATTGAGTTGATACAGGTTACCATTCTGGGAGTAGCTGGTGGAATTGGACATGGGTTGGCTTGGAAGTTTTCTCAGTAAGATTGTTGGTTCCAAGTTCTTGTATTTACATGATGGTTCTTGTTTGAATATGTTGTGATGTAGTCTTAGGTATCTGATCCTTTTGTAATCGTGTAGTTGGTGATTCGGGCATAGATTGTACATGCTATAACATTGTCAGCATGCGCAAAAACCATGGGCCCATTGCAGTTGCCATAAATCTTCATATTTTACCAACAGAGCCAGTCCCAACTAAGCTCTCACCTGATGAGATGTCCATGCGCAGAAGAGGGGGTTTGTGGTCATATATGAAGGTGTCTAGTACCATCCAACAAAGTAGCCAAAACAAAATTGTCTATCCTCGTGGTCCTGACCTTTTACCACAGTGAGTTGTTTAGTGGCTTGCCCAGGTTTCTTGCTTAGTTTTTGTAGTCCTAGATTTTACTTAATGTTCTGCATCTCCAAGTTTATCCAACAATTCTCGTGAGCTTCAATAGCTTTAGCAAGAATGCCTCTTTGTTGTGTTTCCTTTTCATGTGCTTTGTATTTGGTATGAGGAAATGATTCTGCACTTGAAGCTTAGGTGATTGAACCTTGTCATGAAGATTAGTGTGAGGAAGCTTCAAGCAATGGAACTTTGGCGTGATGATGTATTGGCTCACGACGACCTTGAAAATGATTCAGAGGCTGGAAATATTTTGGACCCGATTTGGTAGTGTAATCCTGAAACTTAATAGATTTACAATCTTTGATTTTGAGTTTCTGTATCTTGCCTTTCAAGTTAATGACATTTAGTTTTGTTTCATGAAACTGATGTATCTTGCATCCTTGAATCATGTTTGTCCCTAACATCCATGTGTACTGCATTTCTTTCTTAAGTTGTCAATTAGATTTCCAACTAATTCCTTCATAATACAGATTGACTTGTTGATGGTGGACGAGGGCAAAATACACTTGAAGTCTTTTGGTGAGGCATGACAAGGATTAACTTGATGGGTAACTTGAAGAACTTGGCAAGATGTTGATGGTTCTGCCTTGGAAGCAACCCTAAAGGATCTTTTAAGTCTTGGTCCAAGTGTTGTTGAAAGGAGTTCCTTTATCTCTGCTAGAATCGAATTTAGTACCATCAAACGATGTCCTGGTGTGGTGAACATAACGTAGCTAGTCTTGATAAGTGCATATTTAGATGTTGGATGAACTAATGTATTGACCATGAGACTCAAGAATGATGACGTATATATATCTTATCAAAAGACTTAATCCAAAAAATGCCATGCGCCAGTACGTGTCCCCTGCATGGCTTGAATTGCACTACATTTCTTCATGCTTAAAAACTTCTTTTGTGAATATTATTTATTATGGCTATGACAATGAGTGTAGTAATAGTCAAAAGCTGTTTTTGATTTTATCCATGAGCTTTCTTCAAAATGGTTTGTTAACTTAGAATAAAGCCCTTGTTTGAAGTGAATTAATATCACCTTTTTTTATAATATGAAGTGAGCTTTGTAGGAGAATTCTTGCACAATCATCAATTTACGCCCATGCCTCTAGGCATATTTTTATGAATCAGGTTTAATCTTAATACCCATTTCCAAATAAACTCATGAATGATTCTATAAATGACTTCTAAAACCTGAGACAATCTTTGATTCAAAGGGAGCTTACTCAAACTCATGGCTTCAAGAGAATATCTCGAATCACGGCTTGTGACTATAACTCAAAACAAATTATAGATGGCTTTAAGAATGAATGGCCTTAAGACATAAACTGAGAAGACATGGTCCAAAGCCTTTATCACATATTAGTTATGCCAAGATCTTTTGAAACCTTTACTTATCATCCACCAACTCAAACTTAGTTTAAAGCAAACAATACCTAAATATGAATGGCCATTTCTTAACTTGTTTTAACCATACAACCATAGTGTCGCACTTGGAATATGGTTAAAGATCTTCTTGATCATAGCTTAAAATCAGTTTGAAGCCAACTGATCATGTCTTGACTGAATAATTATAAAAATGAGTGCTCAACCCTCCTTATCTCTTCTTGAAATCATAGCAAACCTAGCACAAGCTAGTAAACACTTCAAATACATACCAGACCCTTATGACTTGAGTCTTAGAAGGTGATTAGCCAGAAGCCAAGTAATCTCGTAGTTGGTAGGACAAATTTGGGGTATGACAGATACGGCTGCCAGATAGGCAGGCCATCCATTAGGTCGTAATAGTCGTGGTCAAAGTTGTCTTTCATCAAAGTGTCCTCCTCTAATGAGTTTGGTGGAGCACGAAATCCTTTCGGATCACAATCTCCATATATCATTTCGATGTCTGACCTTGGTATAAATCTCAGACTCTGTGCGAGATAGCAAAATGGCGTAGGCACCTCTTCCTGAGACATATAACCGTCCTGGTTGAGATAGGACTTCCATTCCTCGTCCGTATCGGAGGGATCCTCCTCGTTGATAGTATGGACTGTTTGAGGCACTGGGTGAAGGATACCTCCACTGTGGAAGAAGTCCCGAATGGGATGAAGACTTTCATCGTTAGCAGCTGTCTGGGTACAGGTTGCAGAAAAACCAAGACCCTTCTTTGTTTTATTATTGGTAGGAATGACAAGTTGTCCCCATCCTTTTGCATTGTTATTTGCGATCACTTCGAGAGCATCTCTGTACGAGGAAATCGATGTTCCTTTTTCTGATTGATACTCGTTGCTCACCGAAAGTGCTTGGAACTGAGTCCCAACAACCTCCTCGGGTTCTACACAAGTAGATAATGACAGGTTACTCACGATCAAGGCTTGTTCTCCACTGACCGTGACGAGTTTATCGTTCTTGACGAACTTCAGTTTTTGGTGCAGTGTCAAAGTAACTGCCCCAGCCTAGTGTATCCAAGGTCTTCCTAATAAACAACAGTACGCTGCCCAGACGTCCATGACCTGGAAAATGATTAGGAAAGTGTGAGGACCGATAGTTATGGGAAGGTCGACTTCGACCGATAACTGCTTTCCGAGATCCGTCAAAGGCTTTGACGATGACCTCACTGCCCCTCATCAGGGATCCTTTGAATGATAGTTGCATTAAAGTGGACTTTGGCATAACGTTGATGGTCGATCCTGTGTCTACCAGTACGCTGGCTAAAGCATCGTCCTGGCAGTTAACTGTGATATTGAGCACCATGTTGTGACTTTTTCCCCCCTCTGGCAAGTCCTCATCACTGAATCCTAAGTTGTTGCAGGAAGTGATGTTAGAGATGAGGCTATCAAATTGTCGTATTGACACATCTTGTTCCATAAAGGCCTGCTCTAAGACTTTCTGTAGAGCCTCTCTGTGGGCTTCGGAACTGAGTAAAAGTGATAGCATTGAGATCTTTGAAGGAGTTTGTAATAGTTGATCAACAATGTTGTATTCACTCCTTTGGATGAGCTTCATCATCTCATCATCGTTTTTTGAAAGGTCGGGATTACTGGATTGGCCGATTGGTAGATCAGGAGCCTCTGTCTGAAGTTTCTTTTCCCTGTTAAGTTCTCCAACTCCTCGGTTGAAGATTCGACCGCTCCGTGTTACTCGACTGATGTCTACAATATTCACGACAGATGGTAATGGAATTTCCTTTCCATTCTCAATTATTGTTGCACCGTATTTGTAAGGGATCGCCTTAGCTGATTCATACGGTAACAGTCTCGGCAGATAAATAACTACAGGAGCCTTCTAATTTTTCTGACTGTCGTAAGTAACTTCAATCAGTTCCTGGCTAAGAACCTTTGATTCATCCAGTAGAGAGATGATGGTACAAACATCCTTTTTCCGTTGATGATCAGAGATTATGACGACGTCTCTGATTTGATCAGCGAAGTAGTTCGGCGTCCAGTTGATTGGCTCGGGACTCGGACATGGGTGAATCTCTTTACGATCCAACTGACCTTGAAGGGCTGCCCGCACAAGGTAGCATCCTTGGTTACTCTCCGAGCAGACTCTACAACGTTCGTAGTTATGTGGTGGCACCTGGCCACGCCTGCTTTGAATGCAGTGCAACCTTACCAGGTTTGTTTCCATAGATCAGACATCCTGATTTTGACGCCGAGTAGGGTTTCCATTAAGCACACTGATTTGTTGTGTGTCTTCCTCTAGATAGATCGGAAGCCACCAATGGTTTAACAAGTGTTGTAAAGTTCTTTGAACGAGAGCGCACCCTTGGTTACTCTCACTGCATACTTTACAGTTCAGATAATCGTGAGAAGTGAGAAAACCAATTTGAACCTGCCTGGCGTGTAACTCCACCAAGCTGGTATTCATCAGACGAATATCAAAGATTTGAATCATGTTAATCTGATAAGGATTTCTATCATGGTAGTCCTGGATCCACCCAAGATCCATCTGACGCTGGAGGGCCTCTTGTACAAAAGAACATCCCTGTTTGTTTACCGAGCAAGTCATACAGGAATTGTAATCGTGCCGCAGCAGATTATGATACTGGCTTTGCCTTGAGTGCATCGCCACCAAGTTAACATTCATTGCACGGATGTCGTGGTTCTGAATGATGTTGGAATTCGTATAGGTCATGTTGACCCCACGAACTCGATGCTCTTGGATCCACCCGAGATCCAATTGTTCCTGTAGAGCTGATTGCACCACAGAACATCCTTGATTGTTCGTAGAGCAGATATCACACTGGTGATAATTATGAGGTGGCACATGGACATATCCACTCTATCTACAATGCATCTTGACCAAGTTGGCCCTTAATAAGAGTACATCGTCAATTTGATAGTTGTCATTAGACTCTCCTTCTATCAAATTGACTGTAACTTTTTTGTGTTGAGGCAGCGAGTTTGTGAGAACATTAGGATTCGTATCTTTGAAAGATAAGACCCTGCTCCTAACAAGCTTTTGTACGTCGGATTTGAAACTGAGACAGTTTTCTATGTTATGCCCTAGTCCTCCTTGGTGGTAAGGGCAAGTCTGATCCGCATTGAACCAAAAAGGCAGATTCTCCAGTACTGTAAGAGGAGACTAGGTTTGGACGTGCCCCTTGACCAGTAGTAATGGAAGCAGTTATGCGTACAACATGGGTATAGGGTCGAACCCTGACGGTCGTGTTGTACGGTTGTTGTTGTATGGAGGACGAGCCTGCTGAAGAGGCTGTTGTGTCCTTTGTTGATATTGCTATTGATTAGGTTGGCTTTGCGCAACCTGAGGTTGATACGTAGGAACAGGCGCAGGGTTAATAGAAGGAGTTACAACTGCTACTGGTTGGTAACGTCGCCTTTGCTTTCCGAGAGAGATATTCCCAATATCCTGCTCTTTTTTCTTAGGGAGAGCACTACCGTATCATTTTGTACTACTTGATGATCCAGCGTCTTTAACTAGGCGTCCTTCTCGGACAGCTTCCTCAAGGCGAACTCCCATGCCCACCATCTCGGTGAAGTCACTGGGTGCACTGGCAACCATTCTATCGTAGTAAAATGAGCTCAAGGTTTTTAAGAAGATCTTTGTCATCTCTTTTTCCTCAAGAGGTGGAGAAATATGAGCGGAGATTTCACGCCATCTCTGAGCGTATTCTTTAAAGGTTTCCTTGTCCTTTTGTGACATTGATCTGAGTTGATCTCTGGCCGGTGCCATGTCCAGATTATATTTGTACTGCTGAACGACGGCAGCGCCTAGATCTCTGAATGTGTCGATCGTAGTGCGGTTTAAACCCATGTACCATTTTAATGCGACACCGGTTAAACTATCCTGAAAGTAGTGAATTAGTAGCTCCTGGTTCTTTGTATGAGCTGACATTCGCCGAGCGTACATAACTAAATGGCTCTGAGGGCAAGAGTTACCATTGTACTTTTCAAAGTCGGGTACCTGGAATTTGTGTGGAACTTTCACATTAGGGACCAAACAAAGGTCCGCGGCATCCTTTCCAAATAGATCCTGACCGCGAATGGCTTGCAGTTCTTTCTGCATTTCCAAGAACTGTTCCTGGAATTCATTCATTCTATCGAACATCCTGTCGTTTCCACCAGAAGGTATCTGGGGAATCTGTCCTTTCGGGACAGTATGTACCACGGGCGGTGGTATAGTCATTATGGTCGGGACTCTCGGTGTCTCCCGAAGTTTGTAACCTTCAAGACTTGTTGTCATGCCCCTAGCATCTTCGCTTTCCCGAAGTTTGTAACCTTCAGGCCCAGCGGTTCCTGCTGCGGTTCCCTGATCCTCAGCGATCGGCGGAACATATCCTTCCGGGATATAGTTAATAGGCATGCCCCAGGGACGATCTTTCAGCATTTTGTACCTAGGATCATACTTCTCCACTATGGGCGTAGATGTGATCTCCGAGATCACAGTCCTTTGTTGTTGCATCTAAGCTTCTGCTAGAGCTTGCATGCCGTTATGAAGCTATCTCAGATCCTCTTTCAGAGTGTCGATCTCTTCTTTCAACTCTCTGTTCTCTTCCTGGAGATCATCCATATTTTTCTGACAATTGGCCCGAGTATTGTACGAATGAGACAGTTTGACTCTAGAATTGAGACGCAAACGTGAGATTCGTAGGTAAGAAGAATGCGTTTATGAGAATGATGAATGCAATGATTATTAATTATTTTTGTTTATTCAAAGTAAACTTCGACAATTAGATTGCAAATATCAAACAGTGGGGAAACCCCATTTTATTGAATTCAAAGGATTGTGGAAACGGAAATACAATAGATTACAAAGTGCTGAAAAAGGAAACCTAAACTAATGGATCCTGAGTCCTCTCTGAGGAGAGCTCAAGTGCTGGTTGTGGTACTTTCCTCTTCTTTGACCGGGGCTCTTCAGCCGTTGTCGGGCTGTCATTCCTTTGCCAAGTGAAAGGAGCGAGCAAATTCCTTTGGTCATCCTGATTTTCTACAGCATGTTGCTCTAAAATCTCAATCAGAGCATCTTTTTCTCTTAATAGCTGCTGTATTTTCCTACACTCCACATTGAGAATACGGTACTTGTTCCTCCAAGACCTCTTCTCCTGTTGAACTTTGCTGAGAGTAACTTGAAGCTTTTCCGTCTCAGACATGAAATAAAGGGCAGAGTCCCTTAATGGAAGAACTTCCTGACGAGGGTAAGGCATCCTCAGCTTGAGAGCTCTAGTTTGTACCCAGTGGAGATAAGGCTCCACCGAGACACAATCCGGTTTTCCTAGAGACTATCTTCCTTTCCTATGAATGTGTTTCCAAGCGTGTACTATTTTTGTCTTTAGTGCCCTGTCATTTTCTCCTTCCTTGAAGAAAATACCTTCCAGATGAGCACTCCGCGGGACATGCCTCATCGGGTATCCAAATTGACGACAAACTAACATCGGATGATAGTTGATTCCTCCCTTAGTTCCTATAAGGGGTACATTTGGGAAATTTCCACAACGGTCAATGATTCTGATCCCGTCATAGATTCGATTGGACCAATCGATGTTAGAGTTGGTAAGAGACATGATTCTCTACGACCAACGTAAAGTATTCTTTTGATCCCAAAATGCAGCAGACTTGGGTAAACCTTAATAGAGACAGGATTCCTTCGATTAGTGTGGACAGGATTCCTTCGATTACATGGACCCTTAAAAGAGACAGCAGTCCTCCATACTTAGCTCTGAAAGCCTCGTGGTTGGTGATCATTCTCGCCAAACCTCTTAAATCCTCTAACTTTGGAACCTTGAAGGTGTACTTATGAGTTTTCCTTCTACCGAAATCCATTAACGCAATCCCCTTACTCTTTGACATTTGCAATCATTGCCTTAGTTTAATTTGAAAAAGAGAGACTAGAAGAGAATATTTTTTTTTTGTTTTAATATTTTTTAGATGAATGTATGAATGCAGCACACAAAAACATAGAAAAAACATGGGGTCAAAGGGTCGGTGTCATGAAGTCAAGACTCTACCCCCCCCCCCCCCCCAAAGGTTTATACTGGTATTTTTTGTACCTGTCCTCAAAATCATCAGCTCCTCCCAGGATAACAATAGTAAGCGGATCGCCAGCGAGCTGCAGTATCTTAGAGTAAATGCTATTCACCAAGAATAGATCATCAGCCTCAAATGAGGGTAGTATCGCATGACAACTATTTCCGATAGCTTCCGCACTACAAAATGGTTTTAGTCTACTAAATCAGTTTCACCGACGACCTCAATCGAACAACACTGCTTTCAATAACTGAAGTCGTATAGGCATTGAATCTGCAAAAGGGTGCCTCCACTGATCTGATGGTCGAGGTCTCTTATTTGGGAGTCACTCCCTGTAAGATTACTCGTTTAGCCATCACCTATCTTAGGTGTATACTCAATCTTTCCACATGCGGCATTACACGTATTCCTATTAGCAGAAAAATAAACACAGATATTAATTAGGAAAAGCAGTATATATATTTGTCTTAATCATCCTAGACCTCTAGTTTTATGATCCTATACAGACAATGACTCCCTAGATGAGTCGCCATTTCTGTGACATGAATGTGAACTCAAGGTTTCTACCTAAGAGATGGGAAGAGAAAAAAATCTCGCTGTCCCAAGTGAAGTCGCCATTTTTCTGTAGCGCGAATTTTTGCGTGGTTGCGAAGCACTATCGTTTTACAGTTCGATTCATTTTTTATCCTATTGAAGCTGATGAAGGAAGGGAAATAGATGTCTCAAATTAACCCTGCTTGCAAACTGAGTTTAAACAGATGACCGTTGGTTTACAGATGCTATTAAGATTGTGGGTCTCTCTTAGGTTATTTTGTTAAGAACACAGTGTCTAGGCTATTGGTAGGATGTTAGGACTGATGCTTTTCGATTGATGTATGAAGGTACAGGATTTTGGGTTTTTGATTAGTATGCTCGCTAAGATTTTTCCAATCTTATGCCTACGTATTCCCGTTTAACGAAACAGGGAAATCAGAGCGATCGTAGTTCCTCCTATTCTATGGGAGGAAAAAGGTTGTTTTAGTGTCTTGTTCAAAGCCCAAGATTAAAGCTAAAGGTGATTTGTATCTTTTTCAAAGCCTAAGATATGAAGCTAAAAGGTAGTTTGTATCTTGTTCAAAGCCCAAGATGTGAAGCTAAAGGGTTTTGACTTTGGAGAGAATTTGTCATCTCTAAAGAGGTGTATTTGGTCTGTTTGTCACAACTGTTGCGTGACTGGTTATAAAGGAGAATTACTTTAACTGGGATATATGAATCCAGCAATTCCATAATTTCCTTTATGGGAGTTTTTAACCTGAAGGAGAAGACTTTAACTCAGTTTAGAGCAATGCCATCTTTCCTTAGGAATTTCTCATGCTAAAAGAGGGACAGTGGCGTGGATGTAAATAATCTAGAGGCTTGCCGCTTACAGCAATTAGATGGGGGAAAAGGAGTTGTTGATGTTTGTATACTGTGAGCAAGGCACATATTTTGATGCCAAAAGGTTGATTGACTCGACCGCGGTTTTCTTATACGAAGCCTAAGAGGAGGCTATTGACCCAACAAGAGGGTGTTTTTATGTGTCTCGTACGAAGCCCGAGAGAGAGGCTAAAAGGGTTGACTCAACAAGAGAGTGCTTTTATGTATCTCGTACGAAGCCCGAGAGAGAGGCTAAATGGTGGATTGACTCAACAAGAGAGTCTTTTATACTCAACAAGAGAGTGTTTTTGTATCTCGTACGAAGCCCGAGATGGAGGATAAAAGGTGTGACTCAATAAGAAAGTCTTTTATACTCAACAAGAAAGTGTTTTTGTATCTCGTACGAAGCCCGAGATGGAGGCTAAAAGTTTGACTCAACAAGAGAGTCTTTTATACTCAACAAGAGAGTGTTTTTGTATCTCGTACGAAGCCCGAGATGGAGGCTAAAGGTTTGACTCAACAAGAGAGTCTTTTATACTCAACAAGAGAGTGATTTATATCCCGTACAAAGCCCGAGATGGAGGCTAAAAGGGAGGTGACTCAACAAGAGAGTCTTTTATACTCAACAAGAGAGTGTTTTAGTATCTCGTACGAAGCCCGAGATAGAGTCTAAAAGATTTGTGACCAAACAAGAGGGTCTTTTATACTTAACAAGATAGTGGTTTTGTATCTCGTACGAAGCCCGAGATGGAGGCTAAAAGGTGTGACTCAACAAGAGAGTCTTTTTGTATCTCGTACGAAGCCCGAGATGGAGGCAGAAAGGTGATTGACTCAACAAGAGAGTCTTTTATACTCAACAAGAGAGTGTGAAAAGGTTAGCTCCGCTGGGGAGAATCATTGTACAAAGCCCAAGAGGAGGCTATTGTGTTGGTGACTGTTTCAGTTTAGTGACAGGTCCAGTATGTTGGATAAAAGAGAAAATCAGTTCTTATGAGGGGAACGATTAAAGGTATTGTTGTGCTTTGGGATTGATCAGGGTTATTTCCAGTTCTTTAAGGAAATGGGAAATCCGAAGGGTATTGAGACTGTCCAAG
Source organism: Lathyrus tuberosus (assembly GCA_022829125.1). Classification (NCBI taxonomy): domain Eukaryota; kingdom Viridiplantae; phylum Streptophyta; class Magnoliopsida; order Fabales; family Fabaceae; genus Lathyrus; species Lathyrus tuberosus. The sequence continues at coordinate 7,280,269 of JALAZF010000163.1, forward strand.
TCTACTGGTGTTTTGAGAAATCGATTCTCAGGTAGTGAAAGATCTTTGTATGATGCCCAAGAGAAGGCTGGTATGTTAAGGGATGAAGGTCAACCCATTAACTGGTCTGACACTTAACTCAGAAAGACAGCTCTAGCAAATTGATGACTAGGTTCTGTTCCTATACCTGTAGAGGTCTTTGGGTCCTTGTACTAAGCCCAAGAGAAGGCATGAGAGCTTTTAAGAATCCGAAGGGTCCTTGTACAATGCCCAGGAGGAGGCGGGGATACTTTTAAGAAGCCTGTGGGTCCCTAAACCCCGAGAAGTTCAAGACATGCCATTCACCGAGAATAGATCAAGCTAGGAAAGTCCTAGAATTTGGAAGAAACTCAAGAGATGCCATTCACAGAGAAAATATCATCTCTGGGGAGTAGAGTTTCTTTGACGTTTTCTAAGAGCGACAGTCTGAGAAAGGGTTCACCGAGAATGCTGCCTTTCACGTCTCCATATTATTTAACCCCAAGAGGAGGGAAGACCATGTCTGGTAATCCTATGGGGATCTAGTTTTGTTTGTATTTAAGAGTGACCAACAGGGCTTTACCTAGTGCTAGACGTAGTTGCCGGGGAGAACTCTAAATAACTATACTAGTATTACACAGTTGTGAAAGAAGACTTACAGTGAGCAGCCCCACAATACAGTTATATATATATATATATATATGAAAGCGGATAAAGAAAGCGGGTAAACACTTACTCGGTTGTAGAGCTTCCATGTTGTTTTGTTTATTTGTTCAACAAAGAAAGCTTTGATAACAATATTATATACAAAATCAAAGGAGAAAGTGCTTTGAAAAGATTTTCGGGGCTTACAGCTCAAGGAGAGGCCCAAGTTTTAACGATGATTGCAGAGGGACTTATACAATATGTGAGGCCCAAAAGGTTTTCTGTACAAAGGGATGGGTCTTACACTCTCTCAAGAGGCCCAAAGGTTTATTTTTATACAAGTGTTGGGGCTTACAGCTCAAGGAGAGGCCCCGGGTTTTGATTTTTGAACTGGCGGTCGCGCCCAGGTTTTCTTTTAACGCAGAGGGACTTATACAATATCTGAGGCCCAAAATTGTTTTGGTTAAAAGAGGATTGAGTCTTACACTCTATTAGAGGCCCAATGATTTTGAAAGGGTCTTATAGCTCGAGGAGAGGCCCAGATGATTTATTTTAAACGGGCGATGATCGCACCGAACTTTTGAAATACAACGGGACTTATACAACATTTGAGGCCCAAAAAAGGTTTGTATTTACAAAGGATTGGGTCTTACACTCTATTAGAGGCCCAAAAGTGTTTGAAAAAGATTTGTTAGGGTGAAAATCAAAGAAACTCCAATTTCATTTTTTAAAGGCATTTTTCAAAGAAAAATCAAGTAAAAAAATGATAAAAATATCAAATAAAATCATTAATCATGTTATAAACAATGCTTAAGGTTTATAAAAAAGTATTTTATCCACATGAATATTTAAAATCATTTTGGTTTTAAAAATCAAGAAAAAGAAATCATTTTAAAAACATTTAAAACAATTTAAAACAATATTTTTGAATATATTAAAAATATATCAAATAATAATATTTTTTGTGATTTTTTTGTGGATTAAAATATTATGGAGTATGAATAAGAAGTGTGTAAAACAAAAATTGGAAAATGATGATTTTTGCTATGTAAAAGAATTGGTTGAGTTTTGAAAGTAAAATAAGAAAAAGAGGAAAGATGTCACAACATCCTCTTCGACATCTCTTTTAGTTTTCAACATCTTTTTTATCAAACTTCCAACACGCATAACTCTCTCAATTTTTAACGAAATTAAAATCCGTAAGAACCTATCTTGACCGATTTTTCACAAGGAATCCAATGGTGTCACTCATACATACTGAAACTTAATGTACAGAATGCACGAAGCAAAAAACCAGAACTGCATGTTGATTTTAAAACAACATAAACTCCACATATAAACATGTTAAAGTGCAAACAGTAAGAGGATCACAACATACACATCAAGGACTACATTTTTGCTTCAAGAATTGTTCAATATGATGCATGTATGTGGACATCAAAGGAAAGCATGATTCAAAGAATTCAAGTTGTGAATTTTACCTCTTTTTTGGAGATTTTGTGCAACTTACTATTAAGGACAACATACACATTAAGGACTACATTTTTGCTTCAAGAATTGTTCAATATGATGCATGTATGTGGACATCAAAGGAAAGCATGATTCAAAGAATTCAAGTTGTGAATTTTACCTCTTTTTTGGAGATTTTGTGCAACCTACCAAGTGCTTTGTTCCAGAAATGATTTGATACTTTGGACACCCTCAAATGACCTCTTAGAAGCTTTTAGGATGGTTGGAATCAGCTGGAAACCTCTGGAGCAAGTTTGAGCTCTTTCTTGCAAAATGGGCAAAAGTGGCCAAAATGCCAACTCTCTCAAATGGTGTTCCAGATGAGGGGGGACCATTTGGGACAGTTCAAGGATGATATTTGGAGTGTGTTTGAGGCTTTATCTAGTTTGGAAAGTGAATGAATCAAGACATGGCTTGAAAAATGCAAAAAAGTCCAATTTTGAGGTTTTGAGAGGTGAATTTGTGATTTTGGTGTTATAGGTCACTTGTGAAAGTTTGGACAGCTTAGATATGACATATTGGATGTGTTTGGATCATGAGTTGTAATCGAAATGCTCTCTAACATAAAAACTCAAAATTACCTTCCTAAAGAAGGCATTTTGGAGTGAAAGAAGTGATTTTGAGGAAAGCATCTGTTTGATGGCTTTGGTGTACTCAAACTGAGCACAAATGAGCTCTATTTATAGTAGAGCAAGTTTGTTTTTGCTGCAATAGTGAATGGCAACTGCAGCAGAGGTTTGGCAAATGTTGATCAATGAGAATCCAAGTTTCCTCTAGCCATTGACTAGAGGTTAGGGCACAGGCTGCTGGTCCCCTTGTTGTTGGAGGAATCTTGACTGAATTCAGTTAGAGGAGGCTCAGTTCATGGCACCTCTAAGCATCCATTAAATGCTCCAAGCCAAAATTGGAGTCTTGTCCCTCTTTTAGGGTTTTCTAGGTTTGGCATGCTATTTTTGGTTCCAAGGACTTTGGAGGCTTGGAGATCAGATCACCCCCCTTGGATTTGATCCTCAGATGGGTCCAAAATGATGACAAGGCTTAAAAATTCGTGTGGCACAAGAAATGTGCAAATCTGTCCTGAAACCTGTCTTAAAAATCAGCTGCAGCAAGCCTTGTTGTAAAATCCATAACTTCTTGCTCAAGAATGATAAATGGTTGTTCCAAGACTTTATGGAAAGCTGAGATGACATACTTCAACTTTGATGTTTGACCCTAGACTTGGTTCAACTTGGATCATGGAGAAAAACATCCTTGAAGTTGGGACATTCTTGCTGGAAAAATATTAATGATGCCCTATGAAATGTTGAAACATTTGACAACTTTGAACATTAACAATTCCAAACTCTAATCACTTATATCTTTTAATCCACTATGATATTTTGAGTTGAAGTGAATTGCACCTTTGATGCTTGTCCTGCAAGGTGACAAAGCTTGAAAATTGTGTGGCACAAGAAAAAGTGCACAAAATCTGTCCTAAAAAAACAGTTGCAGCAAGCCTTACTGTAAAGTCCATAACTTCCTGCTCGAGTATGATAAATGGACGTTCTACAACGTTCTGGAAAGCTGAGATAACGTACTTCAACTTTGATGTTCAAGGTTTGTGAAGATAAGACTTGTAAAGTTGTAAAAAATGACCTTGAACTTGTGTGATCAAATCTGTCCTAAAAGCTGTCATGAAAATTCTGTTTTATCAATGCCTTTTGCAGAGACCATAACTTTCTGCTCGAGAATGATAAATGAGATTTCTAGGACTTTTTGGAAAGGTGAGATTACGTACTTCAACTTTGATGTTCAAGGTTTGGCTTGAATCAACTTGGATCATGGAGAAAAACATCCTTGAAGTTGGGACCTTCTTGCTGGAAAAATATTAACGATGTCCTATGAAACGTCAGAACATTTGACATTAAGAATTCCCAACTTTGGTCAGTTATATCTTTCAATCCTTATGATATTTTGAGTTGATTCCTTCTACAATGTTGAAGCATCATATACCCTCTTTAAAAGTAGCTCTTACGCAAAATCAATGGATGCTTGGATCAATAGTTACAACCTTGAAAAGTTGTGCACTTGAACATGATTTTAACTTAGAAAATATTTCTAAGTTTGTTTCAATTTGATCAATTTTGCAATTTTACATGATTTCTTGATTTAAAATTGATCAAATTAAATCATCCATCATATTTTCTTGAGTAATGGCTTGTGAAGCTCAAAGTTGACCAAAAGTCAAACTTTGACTTTCTGCGTCAGTTGACTTTGTATTAGATGAACTTGAGGCTTGATCCACTTGAAATGTTGCACTCTTGTGCTTAATTCTTGATGTGGGAGTCCTCTTGATCCTTTGTGGATATTTGAGACGTTAGACAAGTTGAAGATCATGTCATTCCTTGATTGATCCTTTGTCTAAATGCTCTGAGAGGGCTTGGAACCCTAATTCTTTGAGTGTAGAGAATGCTCGCCCATCTTTGGAGAGACTAATGAGTATGAAAGTTCATCCATATTGTGATGATGATTTGCACAATGATGGGAATCTTAGTCGTCAAAATTTGGGGTATGACAGTAAGTGGAGTGTCTTGAATGGTCTTGAATTGTCTAGAATGTTTCACACAATGCTAGAACCAAGTAGAATCCAAGAACAAAGAGAGTGCAAGGTTGTTGTTCGAAAAATACAGTAAGAATTACGAAACTGCACAGGGTAATCGATTACCCTATATGTGGTAATCAGTTACTCTAGGCAAAATTTGCCCAAATTTCTTATGAACAAGTGTTGAAGTCCCCGGTTTCGATTTTCCACCTCTTTCTTTGATGAATAATCATGGAAACCCTTATTTTGTGTTTGTTTTAGGGATTTGATGACCTTGTGAGAATGCAATTAATCGGACTTGAAAAACCTGAAATATTTCTGCAATAAGAATCATAGAGGAAAAGATGCGAATGCTTATGCCAGCGATGCAAATGCACGTGCTTATGCAAAAGGCAAAAGGGAGGTCAAATTTTGGGTAACGACAATACCCACGACAACCAAATTTGAAAAAATTGTCGACACGCTTCCTACCATATTTTCTTAAACATTTGGGTGTACACTATCTATAAACCAATCTGCTAATTTCTCCTCTGTCAATAGAGGTTCAACTTGGGATGCCATCTCTCTCCAGCGTTGAGCATATTCTTTAAACGACTCATTCTCCTTCTGAGACATATTCAGAAATTGTCTTCTGTCAGGAACCATATCCATGTTGTACTTATAATGCTTTATGAAAGCATCAGACAAGTCTTGAAAACTACGGATGCAACTTTGATAAAGACTTAAGTACCACTTAGAGGGGGCACCCTTCAAGCATTCCTGAAAACAATGGATCATGAGCTTTTCATTCTCAACATAAGCAATCATTTTGCGGTGACGCGACCACCTTACCGCAATGGTTGGAATTAGGTGCTACTTTCTGATTTCTTATTTATCCTATGAAGCTGGAAAGGAAAGGGAAGATATCTAAAACTAACCTTGCACGCAAATGTTTTCTTAACAAATGCTAAGAGATTGGGGGTTCGGGGTCAGAGTATACAAAGAGAAGTTGTCAATCACCCAGTGTATATATGGTTATCCATAGACTTTGCATTACATATTTCTCTGTTAATTTGAACTGCTTTCTAGTGTTTATCTGTCGTGGGTTGGGAAAGTTTCTCCTTTGGGAGTGTTGAGAGAGTGTTTTTATTACTTTTGGGTTTTCTGTTGTTTTTGGGAAGGTACTGGACCTAAAGTTTTTGATTTGTGTGCTCGCTAGGATTTCGCAATCTTATGCCTACGTATTCCCGTAAAGATAACTGGGAAATCAGAGCAATCGTAGTTTCTCCTAATTCTATGGGAGGAAAGAAGTTTGGTGTCTTGTTCAAAGCCCAAGATTGAAGCTATCAGAGTATTTGTGTCTTGTTCAAAGCCCAAGATTGAAGCTAAAAGCTGACTGAGAGAGAAATTATCATCCCTAAAGGGAGATATCTCACCTATTCATCACAAAATGTTGGGTACTTAATTATAAAGAAAAATTACTTTAACTGGGATATGAGAAATCCAGCAATGCCATAACTTCCTTTATAAGGGTGATGTCATGAAGGAAGAAACTTTAACTCAGTATTGAGCAATGCCATTTTTCCTTATGAATCTTTCATGCTAAGAGAGGGACATTGGCATGGATGTAAATAATCCAGAGGCTTGCCACTTACAGCAGTTAGATGAAAGATCATTTTAGACCAGGATAAAAGAAGGACTCAAGCTTGGATTTTGAATCAACAATTGTGCGACTTACATCAATTATCTGGGAAAAAGGTTTTGGTTGTCTGTTTTGAGATGTGATGTATAGAGGAAATATCCTCCTACAGAGGGGACTCATGGTCTCATCTGAGGGGATGTTGATTTTTGTGTGCCTTGATCAAAGCCCAAGGTTGAAGCTAAAAGGTTGACTCTACTAGGGGAGTTTTATATATGTCTTGTACAAAGCCCAAGATTGAGGCTAAAAAGAGATTCACTCCACTAGGGGGAGGTTTTATCTCTGTCTTGTACAAAGCCCAACATTGAGGCTAACTCTACTGAGGAAAATCATTATATAAAGCCTAAGAGGAGGCTGGTTGAGGAAATCTTTATATGAAGCCTAAGAGGAGGCTAGCTTCTGCTGAGGATTATTGAGATCCAGAGACAGGTCCAATATGTGTTGGGGAATCAAATCTTGCTGGGGATTGAAGAAGAGTCGAAATATCAGATGCCCTGAGGTTTTGATTCTGTTAGGGTTTTATTGATGGTAAATTGACCCTGACTGGGGTTTTTAAGGTGAAGGTTAAAGATTGAGTTTGAAAACCTATGGAGGTTTTAACTCTGCTGGAGATTAGTGTGTTGATGAAATGATCAGGGTTTTTCTTGTGCCTTTAGGAAACTTGAGGGTTTCTGTGAGATCTAAGAGAAGATGAGACTTTCCAATTCTACTGGTATGAAGAGGTTGACTCTTAATTAGAGAATGATCTTTGTATGATGCCAAAGAGGAGGCTCAGACTGTCCAAGTCTGCTTGTATAAAGCCTAAGAGGAAGCTGAGATTGTCCAAGTCTCTTATGAAGTGGTATGCTCTAGTGTAGAGAGAGGTCTTTGTATGATGCCCAAGAGGAGGCTTAGGTTTTTAAGGGATGAAGATCAACCCTAAAGTGGTCTGATGTTCTGGAATTCTGACTCTTCGGAGGATTGAACTAGTAAATATGACTAATTTATGTTCTATACCTGTAGGAGGCCTTTGGGTCCTTGTACTAAGCCCAAGAGGAGACTGGGGATGCTTTTAGAAAGCCTGTGGGTCCTTGTACTAAGCATAAGAGGAGGCTGGGGATGCTTTTAGGAAGCCTGTGGGTCCAAGCCTAAGAAAAGTTCAAGAAAAGTTTCACCGGGAATAAGTCCTATCTTTGCATAACAGTTCTAGGGTTTGAAGAAATTCAAAAGAGGTTTCACCAGGAATTAATCCTCTTTTGGGAAATGATATTCTTGTACACATATATTTCTAAGTTTGGACAGTCTTGAGAAAAGTTTCACCGGGAATAATTCCTTTCTCTGTTCCATATTGTATAAGCCCAAGAGGAGGCAAGACTGTATCTAGAATTTCCTATGGGGAACTAGTTTTGACTGTGCTGAAAGAGTAACCTCTGGTTTGATCTAAACCTAGACCTAACTGTTGGGGAAAACTCTAAGCAAGTATGTACAAGCATGTATATATATATAGATGAAATATATAAACAAGTATGTATTGAAAAGATAGTGGAACTTACAGCTGTGCAAGCCCAAGCATATTAACTACAGCTGCATGGTTAGTTTTCAAGAAATTGAAGAAAGTTTTGATAAACACATTGAATTTTGAATTTGAATAAAAAATAAAGTTGTTTTAAAAGGAAGTTTGGGGCTTATACTCAAGGAGAGGCCCAGATGAATTCTTTTGAAAAGGTGACGATCGCGTCGTAGTTTTGAAAATCACAGAGGGACTTATGCAATGACTGAGGCCCAAATTATTGTATTTACAAAGGGGTGGGTCTTACACTCTATTAGAGGCCCAAAAGTTTATTTTTTATACAAGATATGGGACTTATAGCTCAAGGAGAAGCCCAGATGAAAAATAGCGATCGCACCGTTTATTTTGAAAATCGCGTAGGGACTTATACAATGATTGAGGCCCAAATTATTTATGTACAAAGGGGGTTGGGTCTTACACTCTATTAGAGGTCCAAAAGTGTTTGAAAAAAGGAAAGATGGGGCTTACAACTCAAGGGGAGGCCCAGATGAAAATTGTTTTGAAAATGGCGATCGCGCCGAGATTTTTTAAAATCGTATTGAGACTTATACAATGACTGACGCCCAAATTTATTTATTTACAAAGGGATGGGACTTACACTCTACCAAGAGGCCCAAAAGTGTTTTGAAAAGTGTTTGAAAAATTAAAATTGAGGGAAGCCCTAATTTTAATTAAAATAAATATAATTTTCAAAGGAAATTAAATATCAAATATCAAATATATTTAAAACAAGTGGTAAGCTTTGAAAAATATTTTGAAAAAACATGTTTAATCACATGAAGGCTAGAAATTCAATTGGTTTTGAAAAATCAAGGTGGAAATCTCATTTTAAAAATGTTTGAAAACAAATAAAATGAAATTAATTACAAAAACTCAAACTATATTAAATAAATAATATAAATTCAATTTTTTGTGGAATAAAATATTTTAACATTTTTGTGAATTTAAAAAAAAAACAACCAATAAAAAATAATTAAAAATGAAGGAGAAATTAATTTTGAGATTAATTAAGAAAATCATGAAAAATATGAAAAAAAAAGAAAAATGAGAGGGAAATAAAAAATGGTCTAGGCGGGTGTTGAACCCACGCCCTCCGACCAAACACATATGCGCTGCTACCACTGGGGTGGTGATACATCCGTGTATCAAAACCACCCCATATGTATATAAGGGTGGCTTAAATTTTAGGTTAGGCCAAGGCAAAAAATCAAGTTTTGAGTGATTTGCAAGAAGGATCATATCTCCCTCATTTTTCCATGAAATTGGATAAAATTTAGATGGATCCTACCTAGAATTTCATGAGGAATCCAATGGTGGTTTCAGAATTTTCTAAATATGCCTATATTTTCAAATCCGATAGTGGTTTCAAAATAGGCCAAGATTTGCAAGTTCTATGCTATCTCTTCATACAAGCAACAATAGCATGGTAAATTAGTTCAAACACAACACATATGATATGTATGACATGTTCATGATCAATGGACATTAAAGCAATGCATATTTTAAAGATTTCAAGTTGTTATGCACTTACCTCTTGAAGCTCCTTGTGCTATCTTGCAAAATGCTTGTGCCAGAAGTAATCTAATGCCTTATACACTCTTGATTGATCCCTTAGAAGCATTTAGGATGATCAAAACCAGCTGGAATCCTTAGGAACAAGAACTGGTTCCTTCTTGCAAAAGTGGCAAAAGTGACCAAAATGGTAACTCACTCCAATGGTGTTACAGATGAGGGAAACTTGTTGGGACAATTTGAGGATGATATTTAGAGAGTATTTGAAGTGCTGTTTGGTTTTGAAAGTGATTGGATCAAGACATGGCTTGAAAAATGCAGAAAAGTCAAAATTTGAGGTTTTGGAGGTTGACTTTCCGATTTTGGTGTTGTACAATAAGGATGAAGGTTTGAACACCTTCAATAGATGATTTGTTATGTGTTTGGATAGTTGCTTGAGTGGTTTTTGATCTGGTTTCAAGAATCCCCAAATTGCTCCATGGTGACTTGAAAATGAAGTAAGAGAGGGAGAGTGAGAAAAAAAGGCGTTGGTATTGTTTTGGTGTGGTTTGAAACATAAAAAATGACCTCTATTTATAGTAGAGGAAGTTTGTTTTTGACGGAATAGTGAGTGGATGAGGGAGCATGCTATTATCCAATGGATTTTGTCATGTAGCACTTTCTTAAATGCCAAGGTACCAAGTCTCCTCTTATCTTGACTTCAACCAACTTTGCAGGTTTGAACACTCATGTTTCTTGACTCCTTTTGGCTGGTTTGTAACTGATTCACGCCACCTCTATGCATCACATAAATTCTTGATGCCAAATTTGAAAATCAAGCTTCATGTAAATGATGATTTTGCACATGCCAAGTTGATTTCTTGACTCAAGGGTTCAAAGTTGAAATCATCAAGTGACTCATCAAGATTCTTTCTGATCTTGGAAGAGGACAAGGCTTGGAAGATGACAAAATTTGAAATGGAAATCGTGTGGCACAAGAAATGCACACAATCTGCCAAATGCTGTCATGAAAATTAGTTTGAGCAAGGCATGTTGTAAGGTTCACAACTCCGCTCAAGTTGAATTAATGGGAGTTCTTGTACTCTTTGGAAAGCCCCAATGACATACTTCAACTTTGATGTCCAAAATTGGTCTTGGTTCAGCTTGGATCATAATGAAAAATGGCCCTAAAGGTGGTAAAAAACCAAGACAGATTCTGTCCAAAATTTTTAGAAAGTGTTAGAAAAAGTGGTCATTTTCATGTTTTTGTGATTTTGATCAATCCATAACTCAATATCCATGAGGATTTGGAATCTGATGTAGTTGACAATTTTGAAGTATGTAATGAGAGCTTTCATTTGAGCTTTGGATGGAAGAAAAAGGCCTTGTGGTTTGGGAGTTATGACCTTGCAAAGTTGGTACCAAATCACTTTTCTTCCATAACTTAGAAAATTTTAAGTTTCTTAAGGTTGCTCCATTTTCAAGTAACCTCACTTTTCTTGATTTTTCTTGAAGGATGATGATCCAAACCATGAATTAACATTGTTTTTTACTTAGGCAAGCCTTGTTTGTCAAGAAATTCAAGAAGTCAAACTTGGTTTTCTTGGCACAGTTGACTTTTTGTCAGATGAATTCCAAACTGTGTGATCCTCTATGAAATCAAGTCCTTGACCTAATTCAGACCTAACGGATGGATTACATAGGTGTTTTAGAGTGTCTTGTATCATTTCCCAAGGTTTGGGAGCATGTCTTGGTCAAAAGTCAAAGATATATTTGACTTTTTATCAAGAAACCCTAATTGGTCCAAATGAATTTGAATCCTTGTATTGGTCATGAACCAAGTTCTTTAAATTAATCCAATCTTGTAAATGGATCAATATGGTTTATTGGAGGTCTTCAAAACACTTCTTGAGGTCTTGGCTCATGTCTTGCTCCCAAAGTCAACTTAGGGGTGAATTAGGTCAAGAAACCCTAATTCCTGATTTTTTTATGAATGCATCCCTGAGGCTATTTTGACTATATGTTTGGGTCCATGAGGTCCCTTTGAGCTTCTTGAATCGTGTTTTGAGGTATTGGCTCATGCCCAGATTGAAATTTTCATCTGGAGGCCTTGGCGATCTTGAGGCTTGATCCACCTTGAATGTTGCAACCTTGTGCTTGATTCTTGATATGGGAGATCTCTTGATCCTTTATGGGTGTTTGAGAGGCTAGACAAGTTAAGGATCATGTCCATTATTGATTGATCCTTTGTCTGAGTACCCTGAGAGGGCTCAAAAACCCTAATTCTTGGTTGTAGTGAATGCTTAAAAATCCCTGAGATGATTGATGAGGCATGAAGGTACATCCATATTGTGGTGATGATTTGCATAATGATGGGAAATCTTATGGTCAAAATTTGGGGTATGACACTGTGCAGACTAGAGAAGAAGAAATATTAAATCTTTCTAACATTGTGACGGATGACCTTCAATTCACTTCAGGTCTCTCTATTAGAGTTCAGGCAGAGAAATCCAAGGAACTCATTGCAAGACACCCGTTTGAATATAAAAATAAAATATCACACTATTATCGTGTCTTTAAGTTGGAACCATGGATGAGTCTTATCATTCAAGAAAAGAAGATTTTTAATTACACCATTGGAACAAGTGTCTATGGCGTGTTCTATCCTCACAACACTGAATTTCTGATGATAGAATTCTATAATGCTGACGAATGTGATTCTGGGAACAGTGTTGAAACTAAATACGGTAAGACAAGAAAGGGATGTTCTCAACTATTGTGGATGAAACAGATGTTGGAGGAATATAATGTTAAGTAGAATGTTATGACATTAGACTGTGAAGATCTTAATGGTGTCAGATATGTTACTCAACATGGCTGGAGCAAAAACCCTGACAGGTATAATAAACTAGTCAGGAATCTTGATGAAGGAAAGGTGATTATTTTGGAGCATGTGGACTCTAAGGATCAGCTGACTGGTATGTGTACTAAATAATTTTGTGCAAATCAATTTGAGGACATAAGCAATGGGCTAAGTACTTGCCCTATGAAGGATTTATAGCAGTTACTGGTATGGAGGAAGGAAACAGCTACTGTATCTTTCCTCTATTCTTAGAGGCATAGGAAGCCTATGAAGAAGATAGGTTTTAAGGCTGTGGAAAGGGAGCTCAGTGTCAACTTTCCTAAGGATTGTGACAATGAAAAGAAGTGTAGAAGGATCTTTGATAGGGGAAAGAGGTGGCATAGCACCCGAAGTTGATCAAGATTGTGTGTTTCCACCAAGTGATGTGTGTTTCCATTTCCTTGTGTATGTTTGAATACACTGTGTCTGGACATTGTCTCTTTTTGTGCTATACAATCCAAGGGGAGTTCTGCTAGTGGTCCTGTGATGTCATACGAGATGTCTTGATAAGTTTTGTTTGGTGAAGGGAGTTGATGGGTGTTTCCTTTATTCCGATGTGTTTGCTTCTGATAGTTCTTCGTTGAGAAACTACTTTCTCTGTAGTGGGAGTGTGACTGAGATGACCGGTGTTGCTGTGTATAAGATATGGAATTGCTTAAGTTGTTTTTACTTGGTCTCCACCCTCATAGGGATAACTGATTATGTGTGACCGGGGGAGATGTTTCCTTGTGTGTTGTGTAGCTGCTTTGGTACATCTTGTACAAAGCATGCATGCTCTCATGCAGCCTATTTTGTTTACCTCTAGGGAAGGTATAATATCAGATAAGATGACTTGACATTGCTCTGTCAGGTTGGCTGTGTTGTTCGGTTGTGAAATGTTTAACATAATGTCGTGATATTGTGCTCAGTTTTTAGGCTTATCACTGATGAATATTTATGCAAGGAATTTGGTGAGAAGCTTCATGCTTGGAGCATGTTTTGTGTCTTTGGCTGGTTTGTAGGAATATATAATGTCTATCAGAATGTCAGGACATTGTACCAAGTTGTTTCAGTTAAGATTGTCAAGAGTATTTGTGTGGTCAGCATGCCAAGGACGGTGTGTCTAGTCATCAGTGTCCTAATAGTAGGCCTGAAAAACGTGTTTTTTTGGGGCATGTGTAGCGTGGGAATTTTCATGGTCCAAGCCTAGAAAAAACGACCTAGAATTAAAAGATTTGATTCCCACATGTGGACGGTTGTTCATTTTCAAGGCTGACTCAATTGTTTCTAACATTTCTCTCCTTAACTTGTCAGGCGTTACAAACAAGGAATTTGTGCTATATAAAGTCTGAAGCCCGCTTGCTTGTTCATCCCCTTACGTTGTACTTCAAACATGAGCCAATCCTCCAAAATTTCTGATAATAAGAAGGAACCTCTGAACAAAAAGAAGGATCAGTCAAGTGTTGTGACATTTGTTGGATCATCAACCGGAGCTATCCTGACAGGGAGAACTTCTGTGACAAAGGTTACGTATTTAAAGAAAATTCATCCTAAGGATCTTATTTCTGGTGCAGATGGTGATGAAGATTGAGTTCAATTTGTTAACTCCGGAGGAGGTTGGAGGCAATAGCTAGTTCAAAAAAAGAGCTTGTTTTGTCTGTTTTTTTTTTGTATTAAGGTCCTATTATCAACGTTTTGTCATTTGGGGTCTTAGGTTGCTTTCTTTGGTGTGTTTTTCCCTTGTTATGCATGTTTTTGTTAGAGTCAGTTTTTTTTACTTGATATTTTTCAAATTTTAGCTCAAACAGGGGGAGATAAAAATAAAATAAAAGTAAAAGTAAAAGTCTCTGAAGTTGGTATTGTTGGTTTTTGAGCTTGTGTTGTATGCAGAATGTCCTACCAGATGTTCTGTCATTCTGGACGTGTTTTGGGATCTTATGACTTGTGTCGTGTGTCCGACTTTTGTTGCTTCTGTCATATTTGTTTCTAATGTGAGTGGCTTCTGTCATATGTGTTTCTAATGCCTTGAACTAGTTTAGTTCAAGTGTGTGTCCAGGTTGGTTTTCTTTTGCTTCAAAAAAGTTTCTTCTTCTGAACTGAGAAGGAGATTTATTCCTCCGTGATAAGGATCGGTTTTGTGGTCTAGGGGGAGCATCTTGGATATTCCCGAAGATGCAGGTTATCATCTTCCTCATGAACACAGTCACTAGGGCTTATTGTACAAAAGGTGTTTTAGCCAAAATTTGCCAAAGGGGGAGATTGAAGGTTCCATGGTTTATGGATTGGCAACAATTTTGCTAAAACATGATTCACTACAGGATGTCATGTGTGATGTTGTAACATGTTGCTCAGCTCACCTTGAGAGCAGATGTCCTAGCAAATGTTGTAACATGTTCTACTAGAACATCTGGTCTAGCTATTTTAAATCTTGACAGATTTGTTTTAATTCTGTGATATTTCTTTTGGATATATCTTAGTGATTTACGCAGGTCAAGAAGATGCTATCAGGAACAAGTTTATGTATCTTCATCTATACACAAATTGCTAAATTTGGATGATGAGATGTTTTAGGAAACTTTGAAGATTTGTTCCTGCTATTATGGAGAAGATTCTGCAGGTGGTTTAAAACTGACAAAATGGGATTGATTGAAGAGTCCAAGCCCATACTGCACGAGGCTATAAAAGGAGACTGAATAAACCTAAAATAAGTGTGGAATTATTATTGAAGAATTCGTGTGTGCAAATAAGGGTTTAGGGTTTGATTCTCCTTTTAGTGTGCTGCTGTATTGTGTCACTCATGTGTCTTCTGATACATTGAGGTAGACTGTTTGTGAGTCATTCATTCAACACCTAAATGCTTGAACTGGACTGATGTTATTGAGTATAAGTGTCCACTCTGAGCTTTAAGAAAGAGTTTATTATCCTTGATTGAAGCTTTTAAGGAAGATCAAGTATTGTCTTTGAAGTGTGTTTTCTTCTGATGTATTGTTATGTCTATCACTGATGTTGGTGACTGGTAGGAAGTGAGAGGGGATTTTCATACCTAGGTGAGTCTTAGATAGAAATTGCACTAGGTAATTATTAAGTGAGAAGTTGTAAACTGGGTTGTTTAGCTTTGAATTGATACTACTAATAGTGGATTTCCTTCCTGGCTTGGTAGCCCTCAGACGTAGGTGTTGTTATACACTGAACTGGGTTAACAACTCTTTGTGTTTTGTTATTTTTTGTACCTTTAACTTTTTCTACTTTGGTCCTTGTGTTTTAAATAGATATCAGTGTCTCGACATCTCTTAGGACATCTGATATCTGCATACCATAATTTCAAGACCCCAAACACGTAGCGAAAATAAATTTCAAACAAACATCTTGTTGCAAGCAAAGGTATACACGAGTGTGTCAGAAAGTAATGTATGATTAAAAACCATAAAAGCAAAGATGTATACGAGCATATCAGGAAAGTGAAATATGATTAGAATGAAACGACCACAAAGGTCGATGCTGTCATAATATTACAAAAAAGGACGACGCCTACTATCCAAATGTTACAAACCACGACATGCAGGCTGAAACAAATACAACAAATTATACAAATCAAACATCATGCTCCCCCTTTTTGGTGACCTCTTCGTCAGCGCTGGGAGGGGTGACTATCTTACCATCGACCACCCAGTGCAGGAACCCATTCCCCTCAGTGGCGAGCTCGACCCTGGGGTTAGTGATTCGGAGTAAAGCCACGACATTCTCGAAGCTCATCTCGACGACATCCATGCAATCCTGCTCGAGACCTCTGATCCAGGAAACCAACTCAACACGGGTCTACAGCGCCTTCAGGGTCATCGTCCTCGTCCTCGGCATGGGCTACAACAACTTCTAAAACAGAAATTCTATCTACGAAGACCTTTTTTTCAGCGGAATGCTCGAGCCTCAAGGCATTCATGCTTGCGTTTAAATTAGCCAATTCATCTTTCTTTTCGCATAACTCGGTCATAATCTCGTCATGGATCCTGTACTTCTCCTTGTAATCATTGAAGGCGGTATCCATCCTGATTGCCTCCGCTTCGGGCTTTTGGTTCGCTGCCCGTTGCTTCTCCAGCTCGGCAACAGGATAGGTCTCCTTGTTGTTGAGAACCAGGGCAACCTCCAAGACCCTTATCAGAGTGGACGCATCCTGAGCCAGAGCTTTTCTTTTTCCCACCGTGTCGAGGTCCAGGATAGCTGAAGAATCTGCTCGAGGCACATCTAGAGAACGGCCCCCTTCGAAGAACCCCCTGTTAGAAAATCAAAGAGACAACACGAACTTGTCATCAGTATCCCCCTCCCCCGTCAGATCTACCTCCTCGACATCATCTGCTCGCTGCCTCTTCTTGGTTGGGGCATCCTTGTCCTGTTGAGGAGAAGACTGGTCACCACCCGAAGCATTCCCTTTGGCCATCGCCATCTTAAGCACGTGTTCCTAAAGGTTTTCCATGTTATCTCTGACAAATGACGAACAGGTCAATATACCAAGAAAGAATAAACACAAACAAATTAAAGGAAAAATAACTACCTAAAAGCAAACTAGCTTCCTCGGTGGTATTACACTCGAGGAGCTCCTTGGTGTTCATATATCGAGCCTCGTATATGAGTTCACTCCGCTCGTCGAGGGCAGCCTCCCCGTTCTTGGTCTGCCACAGAGCGGGAGTAAAGTCGTCGACGAACTTCACTAATTTCTCAAAGTTGCGCTGGTCCTCGGGGTCTAGCTCAATGGGCTTTGTGATGTAAAAGTTTGTGCTCTCCTTGAAGTGGTCATTAGTCCATTAAAGGTCAAACCTCGAGACCTGCATCGTTACCTCATTCCCATCCTCGTCGAGATGAACACTTCCATCTTCCTCAAGCATAGGCACGCGCTCGAACATGGAGTCGACGGCTGCATGAGACGCAGGCTTGACCGTATAATACCCATCTTTATAGGTATGAAAGGAGTCCGTGAACGCCTTGAACAGTTTCTTTGGCTGCTTGAGGGACACCCAGATGTGTTTCCCATGCAAAGATTGTCGTTGAAGGTGGAAGCAGCGAAAGAAGATAGGAATTGTGGCACCGATCTCGAGGTACTGACACGCGATCTCGAAGGCCTGGATGAATGCGATCGAATTCGAGTGTAGTTGAGAGGGGGCTAGCTCCAGCCGATAAAAAATTCCCATTTGAAGGATGCTAAACAGCAACCGGAGCCCCAGCTCTTTAAAGGCATAATCGTACATGGCAAAGTGATTCCCCGGGAAACGTGAGCAGATCCAGTTGTCCCGGTTAGGCTTATAGACCTCCCAATTCTCCAGAGCTCCCTCAATACCCCTTCCTTCCTCGACGATTGTGAATGCACCCTCTGGAATATCTACGAAACACGAAGCTATCCCTCGGGGTTTTGGCCCGACCCAAGCCAATTTAGGATCGATGATGGTGTCGACCAGGTGGAGTCCCTCAATGCTGCGAGGCATAGAAACTTGAAATGCAGAGGACAATAGTGAATTCAACGGTAAAATCAAATCACCCTTCCACTGCAAATCAAGTGAAAGAGCAAAGAAAGGCACGAGGATGCTGCCCTCGACCAAAGCCCTTACTCAACGACGAGCGAGGAAGTCACGAGGATCTTATCGTCGACAGAGGTCTCGGTCGACCCACCAAAATCACGAGGAACCCTCCTCGACGCGAGGATTCATCAGAAAATACACGGACATTCATCATAAAATTCATAAACGTCACGAGGAAGAGCCTCCTGGACATGAAGCTTCATCAGAAACTCATGAGCTTCACGAGGAAGACCCTCTTCAATGAAGAGCTTCATCAGAAAGTTCATGAGTTCCACCGGTACAAGTCCTATTCACCACCGGAACGGTGGCGCCGAAGTGGTTTTCTACTCAAACCCAATCTTTTCTATCATAATACTCTCCTACCGCTGGTGTTTGGAAATGGCCAGACCACCACCAAACACCAACACCCGTCAGAACCCAACATGCATCCTAAATCAACCTACATTCTAGAAGTAATCTACGTTCTAAAACTAGGATACAAACTAAATATTAGACAAAGAATGCTTACTTGATTTGAAGAGTAGTTGAAGTTGATGTGAAGAAAGTTGGTGACGGTGGTGGCAATGATGGCAGACGGCTGAGAAGCGCTGTGAAGCTCGAAGGGAAGTATAGAGAATAGTGAATGAAAAATGTATAAATGGTCCCACCTCTTTCCTATTTATAAACCAAATTCGGAGCATAGGTAGACGTGTCACCGCCTAGCTCATGAGTACCCCTACTCATAAGCCGTAATTATGCATTAAATGGCTTTGACATGTGGCTCGAGGAGACGAAATGCTCTCTCTTCAAGCCCTATTGACTGTTGTCTCGAGGAGACGAAACATTGTCTCTTCAAGTCCCGTCAATCATTTCCTCGAGGAGGCAGAACGTTGTCCCGTCAAATCCTGTCGAGCACCCCTTGTCGAACACAGGCGATGCACTTCTGCATCTATTCGCGAGCATGGCCCCAGTGAAAATTTTGAAGTAGATTTACGAGTGGCTTGACAAATCGCGGGAAGAGACAAATACTCAACACAAGCACGTGTTAAGATCTCGACCACAGTCTCTGCACGACGCATCTTCTTCGAAAGAGAAATTCCACGAGTCGCGAGCAAGGCATCGACGCCGCAGGCGCGGACTCACAAAAAATGTCCACGAAGGCTCGAGCTCACAATCGCAGATCCAAAACGAAGGCTCTCCTCGCACAGAGTCAATTTCCCCTCCTCGATACACGGGCTGACTATAAGTCATTGACCCCATGCCTGGGGGAAACGACCTGGGGGCTCCTGTTTTGGACTGGTCCTATGGCTGACCCAGCGTCGAGCATAGCCCAACCCAGTCCAACGTTAAGGACGGCCCAGAGTGCAGGCCCAACCCATTGGGGTCAGTAGAAAGCACATTCCACACGTACTCCTTGTAATACCCTAATTTTTACCCCTTAGAGCCCACATGTCATTTGCATATCATATCACAAACAAGAACACCAGTATCCGCGTGTTTTTATTACTTGCTTTATGTTTATTTCTGTTTACTAACCTTTAACCAAAAATACCAAAAACAAAATATTTTGAAATTTGCTTGCTTCTTCTTCTCTGTGTGTTTATGGGTTTTGCAAAGAGATTGATGGCAAAAGTATGGTTTGGAATCAAGTGTGGCTATTCAATTGTGATCCAGTTCAGATGGAAGTTGGACCTAATCTTAGTCAAACTATCAAGAGATTGCTTCAAGTGTAAGTTATCTGTTTCAGTGGGCTATTTCTCAAGTAGTGGTTGTTCAAAGTCAGGATGTCTTGTGTTGAGATTCATTAGGTTATTAAGCAGTAGTTCATGTCAAGCTTGAGTTCAGAAAAATCAGATTCATCATGATTAGAGTTCATAAGTCTAAGTTTAACTGTGTTCAAAGCTGTGGATTTATTTTCCCAGATAATTGATTCGGACAAATTTTGAAGTGTTCAGAACTTATTCAGAGGATGATTTATTCATATGGCCATGCCTTCAGTTGCAAATTGTTCAGTAGTGGATGTGTGCAGTTTATCAGAGGCTTGCGAAAAAAGTCAAGATTGGTTTTGGGCTAAGAATAAAGATTTGCTATCCATTTCCATTTTTTTATCCATCTACTAAACCATATTCCTTATCCATTTTAATCCATTATCCACTTTTAAATATCCACTTCATAAACCATTTCTCTTTTTAAACAAATTTCTAAACCACTTTCTTTTCCATAATTCATTTCACTTCCAAATATCCATTAATATCCAATTTCTATATTTTTATCTATATTTTCTAGATATCCATTTTTCTATATCCATTTCCAATCATCCACTTCCATAAAATTCTATTTTCTAAACCATTTGTCATTTTCAACAAAATCCAATTTACTATTTTTATCCACTCCATTTTTCTCTATATCCAATTCCATTCCAATATGACCATTATCCAATTTAAAGGCTAATATCCATTACAAATTCCTAAACCAATTCAAGCTTTGATGACCATTTCACTTCATTCAAATATCCATTTCATTTCCATTATACATTTTTGTTATCCATATTAAAAAAAATACCAACATTATACAAAAATTCATCATTTTTTTTAATAAAGTCCATGCTTCAAATGACAAACTACCGAATTTGAATTGCAATGTTTGTCCACAAGCTATTTCCAAGCTTCATGATTTAAGCCCATTTCAATTGAACAAAGTCACTAAACCCGTGACTTATTTACAACAAAAAAAAACAACAAGTGCCAAAAAAAATAATAAAAGAAGAGAGCTCATATTGCCCTACAAGCTTCACGCCACACATAGCTGCTGCACAAAAATAGTCATCCAAGCCCTGTTCAAAGAGCCACTCAAAGCCATTTCCGAGCCGCTCGTGTCTCAATATCTTAGCCACTATTTACATGAGCACAAAACAAATATCAGCTGCAATACAAACTCGAAGCCGTCACCAATATTCCAAGAGCCACACGTGAGCATCACGAGCAAAAATGCAGACGAGATACCAATTTGCATCAGCGGAAAAATTAAAACGCAGCTGCAGCACAAGCAAAAACCCGTGAGCCAAACGACAACAAATTGAATGCAAAACGGCAGCTGAATTTCATTTCCAATTCACTTATCTTCATCTATAAATACAACCATATTTCACCCATTTCATTCAAGCTTGAACAGCCTCTCAAATCTCTGCGAAAATTCAAACTCAACCAAATTCATTTTCAAGCTTCAAATTATTTTTCCTGTTTAAACCCTAAACCTTCCACTTCCATAACCGTTTCTTCCCGTAAATTCATACTTCCATCATAAACAATCAACACTTCAACAACAATCTTCAACGCACCACAACATCAACCAATTCACCGCAACGCGTTCACAATCAATTGCAACAACAGCGATTCCAACGAAGAAGAGAAGAAGAAGAAGATTGAAAGTGTTATTCACCTTTAATTGAAGGTAATTTGGAGTTTCGGTGTCAAGATTTTCGTGGTTTGATTTTGAGATTTTGATTGTGTAATATTCGAAATTGATAGCATATTTGAGTAGTACACAGCGTTTCGATCATTTCCGTCGCGCTTCAAAACCACGTTGTTGCCTTGTTCTTCTCCATTTCCATTGCTACAATACCTGCGTGAGAGTTTTAGAAGGAGAAGATGATGATATCTTTGCTGACTCTCTTTTTCTTTTATTTTTAAATTACTTTAGTTTTTTATTTATTTATTCTTTAAGGAATTTGGGCCGTGTAGCCCGTTGATTATCATCACCTTCTTTTTCTATTCATAAACCTCCTTTCATTTCTTTTTTTTAATAGTTTCTACTCTTTTTTTTTTATGTTTTTTAATTTCGAATTTCTTTACTATTCTTTTATAGTATTTTTTTTTTAAAACTAGTTTTTTTCTTTCCTTTTTTATGATTTTAGTTCAAAATGTCTTAAAAAAAATCTTACAAATATTTTAATTCTTTCTTCTTTTCATTTGATTTTCTTTTCTATTTTTTTTCTTTATTGTTGGTTGTGTGGATCATAAATGTTAGATCCACTTGTCTTCATCTCTTTTCTTTTTGATCGATGAAAGTCTAATGGATCTTGAAATTCCTTTGTTGAATTTTGATCAAGACTAGATCGTTACCATTTTTCTTTTCGTGCGGTATTGCTTTTGGATGATGATTTACATATCGTTCATCTAGCATACATTAGACAAAGATCTATTGACCAGCCTCATTTGTAGGGTAATTACTCCGTAAATTACTCGGCGATTTCTTAACATAGCGAAACATGTGTCCTGTATCGGAAAACTATCAAGAATGATTGATTATTTGTCTTTTGGTTCAAAACTTATGAAACTTGTTGTTAGAAGACTTTGGTCTTATCAATCCTCTAATGAGTTCTCATTAACCTTGACCTAAGTGCAATTATTCAATTATTATTGATCACTTACTCTAACAACTAATCACTAACTTACTAACAATATTATTATATTAATTTTGTTTATGTTTCCTTCTCGCTCCCTACCTCTTTTACTTTTATGCTTCATTATTATCATTTCATATCATGTTTATGTTTCTGCAATTTTTCCTTTGTCCGTTGGACACATGTTTATGCTTCCGCCTTTTTCTCTTTGTCCACTTGGACCAAAAACATTAATAAAGGATTAAACCACTAAAAAAAACTTATGCTCTTAATGTTGGACTATGGCCACTATCCCTTGCTTTGGAGGACCTTTTTGACTTGATTATGGACTTATGGACTTAGAATTAGGATTCTCTCCCTTATGCTTTGGACAATTATGGAGTTTGATATTCTAGCCTTTATTTGGCTTGCTTATTAGCTCAAGAGGATGGAATTATTTTCTTATTATGCTTTGAAGAATGTCTCCATGTGGTTAGATCTTTCTTACCCTCGCTTTTATTTTATGCACTAGGATAGTTACTTCTTCTCCACCCCTTCTTAAATTTTCAAAACCTTCTCCCTTTTTCAAAACTTTCTTGTTTTCAAACTTAAAACCGCTTTCATAATAAAACCTTGACTTTGGTCAAGTAATCTTTAAACTTTGTTTTCCTTAATAAATGTCAATCCATCTTAATCATATTTTGACCATTTCAAAAAGACAGAAAAAATACAAAACTCATCCAAATTGTTTTGTGCTTTTATGCACCTTTTTCTTTTAAACCTTTCAAAAGGAATTAGACATGAGTCATTTTTTTGATGAGATGTAAAGCTCTTATCCATGGTATTTTGTTGAAAGTATGGTCGTTTTCCACTTAGATGTTGAAGTGATTAGTCTTGTTGATGTTAATCCAAGCAAATCCTCCATCTTAAAGTGATGCAAATGCCTCTTTCCCATACCTTTGGGTAATTAGTTGAGTATTCTCTCTTGAGAATGACGGGTTGTCTTTTTCAAGATAAAATAAACCATAACCAATAACTTTTGTCATTTGTACCACGAACTACGAGGTTTTGATCCTACATTGTACATCGTGGGTACGTAGGCATGAGGCGATAAGTCTCTCCAAACACAAAAATTTTAAAAAATATTTCTCCTCTCATCTCTCCCAATCTCTTTCAAGCAAACCATTTTCAGACCAAAAGCATGAATACATCAAAGGGATCCTATAGAGTACTATAGATGTATTGGGTGCGTAAAACCTTCCCTTTACATAACTAACCCCCCTTACCCTTTATCTCTTTGTTCTTTTAGAACTCTTTAGGTTTTGTTCGCTCTTTTTTCCTTTCCTTTTTGGATAAAAATAAAAGTGTGGTGGCGACTGTTGTTTATTTTTGAGTTAAGTTAATCAATAGCTTACACTCACAAATTTCCCCGCTACAGAAAAGTGGCGACTCTGCTGGGGAAAGATTGACCTCTTGCTGGTCTATCCCTTGAGGGGTTTAGCCTACTTTGATTTATTTATCGCTTTTTGTCTGATTTGTTTGTTATTGATTGTTCTGTCAGGGTGCTTGGTGATCTGTGTGGTGAGATAAGCCCAATACACCGGCTTGAGTATACACCTAGGACTAGGGTAGAAAGTAGTGTGACTTGTGTGGCATTTGGCCAGAATTAGTATACACGAAAATTCCACATCCAGACGAGGTTTTCTTTGGTAATGTTCTATCCTGCGCATTGGTGCAGATGATGGGATGTAACCTGGAAAACTGTCGACTCTGGCGGCCATTTCGGAGGACTTAGTAGAGGCACTCCTCCCAAGAGGCAATAATGGCAGACCAGAAATGGCAAACCTGTTATGCTTCTTGATCCGAGGACCTGAAGCTGAGGACTTTAGAACCCTTAACCCATCTTGGCCTTATTAGGATATGGTGCGGTGGCTATTCAGGTGCAGACTTGAATTAGTTGTTACGCGATACCACACTCAGACGAGACTCTCTTGAGAATATTATTGACTACCAAGAAAGTTGGTAAATCGATAATATCCGAAAGATGGGTTATAGACTCTGGGAACTTCTTTAGAACCTTGTTCGGCAGGTGTTATACCCTTAGTACATACCTTTGTGGGTTGGTTCTTAACCTCGGCTCCATGCTAGTGACTCGGAACCTTGAACCTGTGTGCTTTGTGTGATCTTGTTTGTGGTTGCTGCATACATGCATTCATGCATTCATGGACATTTTGTTTTAGTCGATTTTCAAGAATTTTAGAGATTTTCCTTTTGCAAACATCACAAAAAATATTCAATAAAATGAGATGTTTATCAGTATTTCAAAAAAGTGTTATTTCTTTGTGAAGTTTGCAATTGCTTTATATTTTAAAGATCCTTGAAAGTTGAATGAAACGTTTACATTTTTTTGCATTAGCATTCGCATCATCCTGCATTGTTTCTTGCCTTTCCCAGGTGTCTTATTGTTTCCCTTTGGTCTTCATTCAGCCAAGCTGTCGCACCAGTATAATACTCGGGCTAATCTGAAGAAAAAGATAGATCAATTGCAACAAGAGAACCGTGAGCTTCGTGAAGAAGTATCAACTCTGAAGGATGGTTTGGAAAGACTCGCAGCTATGCTGGAAGCCCTGGTGGCTGCTCAGAATCAGCCACCACCACCTCCTCCTCTGCTTTCAACTCCTGTACAAAGGACAGTCATTTCTGAGATTGTCTCTACGGCCATCTCCGTGGAGCCTGCTAGTGTTCCTCAATACTCCATGCCTCCTGGTTTCCCCTGGGGCATGCCTCATAACTTTGTTCCTGAGGGTTATCAACCACCACCGCCTCCTAAAATTCCAATTGTTCCTACTGTTCAACCTGTGATGACTGTACCACCGCCTGTGGTCCATTCCGTTCCTTTTGGTGAATAGCAGATTTTCCACACTGCCCCAAGTGAAAATGTCAGTGCTTATGATAGAAAGGAAGATATTCAAGACCAGTTTTCTGAAATACAGAAAGAGATCAAAGCTCTGAGAGGTAAAGAGTTGTTTGGAAAGAATGCTCATGAGTTATGCTTGGTTTCTAATGTGAAGATCCCGCATAAGTTCAAAGTCCCTGACTTTGAAAAGTATAAGGGTAACTCTTGTTCGATGAGTCATTTGACTATGTATGCTCGTAAGATGTCGGCTCAGAAGGATAATGATCAACTTCTCATTCACTACTTTCAAGATAGTTTGTCTGGTGTAGCTTTGAAATGGTATATGGGACTCGACAGTACTTGAGTTCGTACTTTCGAAGATTTGGGTGAGGCGTTTATGAAACAGTATAAGTATAATGTGGATATGGCTCCTGATCGTGACCAGCTTCGGGCAATGGCTCAAAAAGATAAGGATACATTAAAATAATACGCGCAAAGGTGGCGCAAGATTGCTGCTCAGATCAACCCTCGTTTGGAAGAAAAGGAGATGACCAAGATTTTTCTCAAAACTCTGAGTCCTTTCTATTATGAGAGTATAATTGCTAGTTCCCTGAGTGATTTTACTGAGATGGTTAATATGGGGATGATATTGGAAGAAGGTGTCCGTGAGGGACGTTTGTTAAAAGATGGCAATTCTACCGGAAGTGCCAAAAAATATAGTGGAGGATTTGCCAAAAAGAAAGAAGGAGAGACCAATGTTGTTTCTCGAGAGAGGTATAAAAGACCTTGCGATAGAAACAATCAGTGTCAGCAACATGTTGCATCTGTTACTCCTGTTATCAAGTCAACTCCCATTGTTCAGGCAGCTCCTGCTCAACAACGTTCTAATCAACAGAACAATCAACGGGGCCGTGTTCAGAAATATTTTGATCTGATTTCGATGACCTACACGAAATTGCTTCCTTGTTTAATTAAGAAGAATCTTGTTCAGACCCGTCCACTGCCTGCTGTTCCAAAAGATTCACCATGGTGGTATAAGCCTGAAGCTCATTGTCCTTTCCATCAGGGAGGAGCAGGACATGACGCTAAAAACTGTTATCCATTGAAGATGGAAGTGCAGAGATTGGTTAGAAGTGACATTTTGTCATTTGAAGACACCAACCCTAATGTGAAATCGAACCCGCTGCCTAATCATGGCAAGGCGTCTGTCAATATGGTTTATGGTTGTCCTGGTACATTCAAAATTTTTGATATTCGTTGGATTCGAAGATCTCTTGTGGAGATGCATGCACTTTTAAGTGAATATCATGATATTGATCATGATTATGCGGCTTGTTGTATCTGTTTCGTGAATCCACGTGGTTGTGTGATAGTGAAGAGGGATATTCAAAGGATGATGGATGAAAATTTGATTGAAGTCACTACTAAAAGAGATGAATATCAGAATGAGGTGAATGTTATTGCACCACGCTTTAATATTCCTGAAAGAGTTGTTATCTCTTATGATAGTCGCAAGACAACTGTTACACCTTTGGTCATTCGGTTGCCCGGACCAGTACCATATGAATTTGACAAGGTTGTTCCATATAAGTACAATGCTACCATGGTAGAAGATGGTAAGGAAGTGCCCATTCCTTCTTTGTCTTCTGTGGTAAGCATCGCTGATGTGAGTAGAGTGACCCGGAGTGGTCGTGTCTTTGCTCCTGAGCCTCCAAAGATTGTGGAGAATATTGTTGCTGGCAAACAACATCAAGATGAGAGTAATGTCGATGCTTCTGGTCAGTCCAGTGGTTCAAAGGTTTATGAGGATGAAGTATTGAAATTGATCAAGAAGAGTGATTACGGTGTTGTGGATCAACTCTTGCACACCCCGTCCAAGATTTCAGTGTTGTCCTTATTGATGAATTCTGAAGCTCATAGGAAATTTTTGCAGAAGGTATTGGAAAAAGCATATGTTGAGCATGATGTGACTGTTAATCAGTTTGATGGCATTGTTGCCAACCTCACCGCATGTAATAATTTGAGTTTCTGTGATGAAGAGTTACCCGAGGAGGGGAGAAATCACAATTTGGCTTTACATATCTCCATGAACTGTCAAGAAGATGTGCTTTCCAATGTGTTGGTTGATACTGGCTCTTCTTTGAATGTGTTGCCAAAATTTACTTTATCAAGGCTTTCTTACCAAGGTCCTCCCATGAGGTATAGTGGGGTTGTTGTTAAAGCTTTTGATGGATCTCGAAAAACTGTGATTGGAGAAGTTGATCTTCCGATCAAAATAGGACCATGCTTCTTCCAGATTACTTTTCAAGTAATGGATATTCGTCCTGCTTATAGTTGTTTGCTTGGCCGACCCTGGATTCATGAGGTTGAGGCAGTGACTTCAACTCTTCATCAGAAATTGAAATTTGTTAAGAATGATAAGCTGGTAATTGTTAGAGGTGAGCAAGCGATGCTGGTGAGCCACCTTTCATCCTTTTCATATGTTGATGCCGATGAAACTGTTGGAACTCCGTTCCAAGCTCTTTCTGTTGATGACAAAGCTGTTAAGAAGAATGAGTTGCCCATGTCTTCTTTGAAAGATGCTCTGCATGTGTTAGAAAATGGTAAGTCTGACGGTTGGGGCCGAGTCATTGATGTGGTTAATAACCTGGGCATAACTGGTTTAGGCTTTACGCCTGGTACAGTCAGAAGAGATTTGAAGCGTATTAATGAGACCTTTCACAGCGTCGAATTCATCAACAAAGATCACTCTACTGCTGCCATCATTGAAGAAGATGAAGAGGAAGAGCTTCCCAATTTTGTGACACATGGATAGATCTGCCAGAATTGGATAGCTGTTGATGTTCCCACTATTGTTCATATCTCAAAGTAATTTGTTTTTGTTTCTTTCAAAAATCCTTTCACTCTGCCCAAGGTGAAAGTGAATTTGTGAGGGCCTTGTTTCAAATTTTATCATCATCAATAAAATGTTATTTTGTTTATCCATATTATGTTTTCCCTTTTTGCTTTATTTCTGAAAAATTGGTAACATAAAAAACCAAAAAATAATGATAATGTGATAATCACTTTTATCCGCATGATACTTGCACTTTTTGTTCATATTCTAAAATCAAACATAAATCATTGTGCAGATTGATTAATAAACCCATTGAAAACAATGACCCTGTGCCCCCTCCCAACTTTGAGTTCCCTGTGTTTGGAGCTGAAGAAGAGGATATTGAGGAGATTCCAGATGAAATTTCATGGTTTCTTAAGCACGAGGAAAAGGCCATTCAGCCTCATGAAGAGCAGGTAGAATTGGTTGATTTGGGTTCAGATGATGATATAAAAGAAGTCAAGATTGGGGCACTGCTTCAGTCAGATGTTAAGAAGAGGATTGTGGAGCTTCTTAGAGAATATGTTGATGTGTTTGCTTGGTCTTATCAGGACATGCCTGCTCTTGATACTGATATTGTGGAGCACCATTTGCAATTGAAGCCTGAATGTCCATCTGTAAAGCAGAAATTGAGAATAACTCATCCCGACATGGCTGTGAAGATCAAAAAGGAGGTTCAAAAGCATATTGATGCTGGTTTTCTTGTGACTTTTGAGTATCCTCAATGGGTGGCCAATATTGTGCCTGTTCCAAAGAAAGACGGAAAAGTCTGAATGTGCGTTGACTATAGAGATTTGAATAAAGAAAGCCCGAAAGATGATTTTCCATTGCCACACATTGATATGTTGGTAGATAATACTGCTTAATTTAATATATTTTCTTTTATGAATGGATTTTCCGGTTATAATCAAATAAAGATGGCACCCGAGGATATGGAAAAAACAACATTCATTACACCCTGGGGAACATTCTGTTACAAAGTGATGGCCTTCGGTTTAAAAAATGCTGGTGCAACGTACTAGAGAGCTATGACTACTTTGTTCCATGATATGATGCATAAAGAAATTGAGGTCTATGTGGATGATATGATTTGTAAGTCGAAGACTGAAGAAGATCATATTGAGTACTTATTGAAGTTGTTTCAATGTTTGAGAAAATTTAAGCTCCGTTTGAATCCTAATAAATGCACCTTTGGTGTCCGTTCTGGAAAGTTGTTGGGCTTTATTGTCAGCCAAAAAGTCATTGAAGTTGATCCTAGTAAAGTTAAAGTTATTCAGGAAATGCCTGCGCCCAAAACAGAGAAACAAGTAAGAGAATTCTTGGGACGTTTGAATTATATCTCCCGATTTATATCCAATATGACTGCCACACGTGCGCCGATCTTCAAGCTTCTTCGGAAAGATCAGGGCTGCGTCTGGACAAAGGATTGTTAGAAAACTTTTGAAAGAATTAAAGAGTATCTGCTTGAACCTCCGATTTTGTCTCCTCCCATGGAAGGAAGACCTTTGATCATGTATTTGACTGTGTTGGAAGAGTCTATGGGTTGTGTTCTGGGTCAACAAGATGAATCTGGTCGAAAAGAATTTGCCATTTATTATTTGAGCAAGAAGTTCATGATTGTGAGTCTCGGTATTTAATGCTTGAAAAGACACGTTGTGCTTTAGCTTGGGCTACCAAGCGCCTCCGCCAGTATATGTTGAATCATACGACTTGGTTGATATCCAAAATGGATCCAATCAAGTATATCTTTGAAAATCCTACTTTGACTGGGAGGATTGCTCGTTGGCAAATGTTGCTGTCAGAATATGATATCGAGTACCGGACTCAAAAAGCAGTAAAAGGAAGTGTTTTGGCTGACCATTTGGCACACCAGCCAATTGATAATTATCAACCTATCAGGTTTGATTTTCTTGACGAGGATGTGATGTATCTAAAGGTTAAAGATTGTGAAGAACCATTACCTAATGAAGGGCCTGAGCCTGGATCCTGTTAGGGTTTGATTTTTGATGGAGCTGTTAATGAGTATGGCAATGGTATTGGGGTAATAATTGTTACTCCTCATGGTTCTCATATTCCTTTCACTGCAATGTTGATGTTCACTTGCACAAATAATGCGCTGAGTATGAAGCGTGTATTATGGGCTTAGAAGAAGCTATTGATTTAAGAATCAAGACTCTTGATGTATACGGAGATTCAGCCCTGGTGATTAATCAGATTAAAGGAGAATGGGAGACACGTCAACCTGATTTGATTCCTTATCAAGATTATGCAAGAAGGTTGTCAACTTTCTTCAATAAGGTTGAGTTTCACCATATACCCAGAGTAGAGAATCGAATGGCAGATGCTTTAGTAACCATTTCCTCCATGATTCTGGTGAATTGGTGGAATGACGTGCCCAAAATTAATGTTATGCGTCTTGATAGACCAGCTCATGTGTTTGCGGTTGAAGAGGTCGTTGATGATAAACCGTGGTATTATGATATCAAATGCTTTCTTCAAAATAAAGAGTACCCGCTTGAGGAATCCAAGAAAGATAAGAAGACTTTGAAAAGATTGGCTGGTAGTTTCTTCTTGAATGATGATGTGCTATATAAGAGAAATTATGGCATGGTCTTGCTCAGATGCGTAGATAGAAACGAAGCAGACGTGTTGATGAATGAAATTCATGAAGGATCTTTTGGTACCCATGCCAATGGGCATGCAATGGCTAAGAAAATGTTGAGGGCAGGTTACTATTGGCTGACAATGGAATCTGACTGTTGCAAATTTGTGAAGAAGTGCCATAAGTTCCAGGTTTATGCTGACAAAATTCACGTGCCTTCAACTCCTCTCAATGTTATCTCTTCTCCATGGCCTTTCTCCATGTGGGGAATTGATATGATTGGAATGATTGAGCCTAAAGCGTCGAACGGACACCATTTCATATTGGTGGCTATTGACTATTTTACCAAGTGGGTTGAAGCGGCATCATATGCCATTGTGACCAAGCAAGTAGAGGTCCAGTTTATCAAGAACCAAATCATCTTTCGGTATGGTGTTTCGAGCAAGATTATCACTGATAATGGGTCGAATTTGAATAACAAGATGATGAAGGAATTATGCGATGAGTTTAAGATTGAGCATCATAATTCTTCTCCTTACAGACCTAAGATGAATGGGGCTGTTGAAGCTGCTAATAAGAATATTAAGAAGATTGTTCAAAAGATGGTTGTTACTTACAAAGATTGGCATGAGATGCTCCCTTTTGCTTTGCATGGGTATCGTACATCTGTCTGCACTTCAACAGGGGCGACCCCTTTCTCTCTTGTTTACGGTATGGAAGCAGTGCTCCCAGTAGAAGTTGAAATCCCTTCTATGAGAGTTTTGATGGAAGCTGAATTGTCTGAGGCTGAATGGTGTCAGAGTAAATACGATCAGTTGAATTTGATTGAGGAAAAAAGAATGACGGCCTTGTGTCATGGCCAATAGTATCAACAAAGAATGAAGAAAGGTTTTGATAAGAAGGTTCGACCTCGTGTGTTCAGAGAAGGCGACCCCGTGCTCAGAAAGATCTTGACTTTTACCAATGATTCTAGGGGCAAGTGGACTCCTAATTATGAAGGCCTATATGTTGTCAAGAGAGCCTTCTCTGGTGGTGCATTACTTCTTACAACTATGGATGGTGAAGAGTTCACTCGTCCTGTGAATGTCGATACAGTCAAGAAATACTTCGCCTAAAAAAATAAAAGAATAGCTCACTAAGTTGTAAACCCGAAAGGGCGGCTTAGGCAAAAATGAGCGTCTTGGTGGGATGAAAACCCGAAAGGGCGGTCCAGGCAAAAATTAGAGACAAAAATAGAAATAATCATCCCGGTAGATTGAAAACCCGAGAGGGCAATCTAGGCAAAAGTTAGGGATTATGGCAAGTAACTGCATCTGGCCAGTCTTGATCATTTGAAAGCAACATTGTCTATCGAGGATTATGCTTCAATCATCCACATCTGAAGTTTTGAGCACATCGGAATTCAAAGTTGTTAGGGAGAATAGTGGTCATTGTATTTCAATGTAACCCTTTCCATGTATTTACCATTTTTCAAACTTTGTAATGATCCATGGAATTACGCCATTTACGGACTTCCATTCGATTAATAAAATTTGGGCCTTTGTCCCTTTGTTTGTAATTCTTATTTTGTTTCTGTTTGCAAAATTTCATTTATTGCTGATGATGATTTTTGAAACAAAATGTAAATAATTGATTTAAATTTTTGAAAATTATAAAAACATTTTTCTTTGATTTATGAATATAAAAAAGAATGTCAACGGTTATTCCTAGAATGGTAGGATCAATGTTTTCCTCAGCAGGGTTCGTTCTCACTCCTTTGGCAGAATTTATTGACAGATCCCCAGTAGAGTTTGTTGATATTTCCTTAGCAGAACTTGTTCCTATGAATGTGATCAGTTGTTGACAAGGTGATAGGTTTGTTATGATGTGTTGAATTCATAAGGTCCAATGCTGTTTGGTTTTCCCCCAGCTATGTCTTGATCCGAATCCTCTCCAGCTGATTATGTTATGGTTAAGAAGTTGAGTAGTTTTGAGGTCCACTTCTCCTTAATGGTGGTCCCCACGCAGAGATTCATTTTTGCTGTCCCCAGTCGAAATCATATAAGGAATCTTCACTTAGAGTTTTACCCTCTAGATGTGTTGTTGTTGCTTTGGATGTCCCCAAACAGAGAGCAATGTTATTTTCTTCTAAGAAGCATTGACATGGTGATCGCTTGTCGTGTTTCATCTTGTCTCGTGGATGTTTTTCTCTCCAGGATATTCTACCCAGGGATTTATCTTTGATGATTCTCCAACGAAGGTAGTGTATTATCATTTCCAATCATAGAGCAGTGATGTAAATTTCTTATCTCCCCCGGCAGGTCCAGGGTGTACTTCTCTCCAAATTGTTTTATTTAGAGATTCCTCCTAGTAAAGATTATGCATCATTACTGCGAACATTCCCCAGTGAAGTCGCTCATGATAATTATATTCAAGGAGTATTGATATATTAGTCACCTATTGGGTTTTCTCTCATTCAAGATGAGTATTGATCTAAAATCCCCCACAGTTTGACCTTTTGCTGTTTTCCCAACAAGTTCAGGATATTTTGCTCAGAATTGGTTAACCCTCTGAGAGTGTTCTCGTATCTCCAGCGAATATGCCTTGTTTTCCCAGTTGGATTTCGCGGAGATGTTTATATGTTTACAATCCCCAGCGGATTCATTATTTTTCAGCAGATCTCTTCATCCTTTTGAAATAGAAGTTTCTGTGAATTTTTATTATCCCCGGGGAAAGTCAGAAAGATTTAGGTTGTTATGATTCCCCGACAGATTTCTTGTCATCCTCAAAGCAGAGTTTATGTTATTATCCTCTTTGTGGATCATCTATGTTAGAAGATTGATATTCGGGTTTCTCCCCAAGGAGTATCTTCTTTTCTCCAGCAAGATCTGAGCCTTGTAGTAGGATTTATTTTCCTTTGATGGCTTTTGTTAATCTCTTGCAGGATTTCTTCAGCTAAATGCCTAGAAGAGTTGCTAATGATATATCCATCTTGTCGAGATTAGCCGAGTATTCAGTGGTGTTGTGATGTTTTTCCACCCTCTGTTTATACTTATGTCTGTTTTGTCAGCATATTCATACTCATATGCATTGCATGCGCATTCATTTGTTGTGCATAGCATATTGTTGTTGCATTTTGCATTTTACATTTGTGTTGGTGCTTCTTTGCTCTCTGGTGGTGTTATCCCCGTAGAGCGTGTGTGTCCTCTCTCCATTTAGAGTGTCGACCCCTAAGCAGAAAATGCCTATCTTTGTTAATTCCCCACTGAGTTTGTGGCTCGTGGAAGATATTTTGATTCAGTTTCCTTTCCAGTTCATTATCTGGATGGAATTAATCCCCAGTTGAGATATATCCTCCTCGGGATGAGTCTTATTTGACCGTTTCTCTCCAGCTTGTTCTTGGATTGAACTTTGGTCCCCTGCAATATTTATTTGGATCTCTAGGCTGTGAAACCTAGATTGAGAGTGAATTTATTTTGCACCTTTGAGGATTCTGCGCCCTTCAGCTGAAATCTGCGTATGATTCCCCTTTTGGAAGGTTCAATATTGTTTCGTGGCATCCCTTTATTTGAGAAGCCTGAGGCGATGCAGTTAATACCTTTTGTGACTCCAATTAATGGTAAATCTCTTCGGTTTGATGGGACAGTTAGTTGTTGAGATTTTGTGACTCCAATGAATGGAAGTCTCTTCGGTTAGACAGGATAATTCGTTGTTGAGATTTTGTTACTCCGATGAATGGTAAGTCTCTTCGGTTAGACGGGACAGTTCGTTGTTGAGATTTTGTTACTCCGATGAATGGTAAGTCTCTTCGGTTAGACAGGACAGTTCATTGTTAAGATTTTGTTACTCCAATGAATGGTAACTCTCTTCGGTTAGACGGGACAGTTCGTTGTTGATATTTTGTTACTCCGATGAATGGTAAGTCTCTTCGGTTAGACGGGACAGTTCGTTGTTGAGATTTTGTTACTCCGATGAATGGTAAGTCTCTTCGGTTTGATGGGACAGTTCGTTGTTGAGATTTTGTGACTCCAATGAATGGTAAGTCTCTTCGGTTTGATGGGACAGTTTGTTGTTAAGATTTTGTTACTCTGATAAATGGTAAGTCTCTTTGGTATGCTAGAGATAGTTCATTGTTGAGGTATTGATTTTCCCCAGTGGAGCCTTGTTATGCTAAGTCTTCCCTGATGAGTTATATCCTTGTTGTGTTGTGGTTTATTTCCATATACAGTTATCCCCAGTTTGAATCTTTTCCTCAGTTGAGTCCCAGTAGTTATGCGGTATGTTCCCCTGCTAGTTGGTGGTCTCCTGTGATGTGTTTCCCGGTGGAGTTTCATTCTTCATTTTGTTGCTCTTTTGTGGTGTTGTATTCTCCCCACAGTTGGTCTTGTGTCTGCATACCATTTGCATAATCATATCATTGTGTGGTCTCTTAGGGCCAAAATTTGGGTTATTTGTTATATTTAAGCCTCTTCTATCTCGTCGAGACAAAGATGTCCATCTTCTTATCTCCGGATAGAAGAAACTTAAATAGGGGCAGCTGTAATACCCTAATTTTTACCCCTAAGATCCCACATGTCATTTGTATATCATATCACAAACAAGATCACCAGTATCCGTGTGTTTTTATTACTTGCTTTATGTTTATTTTTGTTTACTAACCTTTAACCAAAAATACCAAAAAAAAAAATATTTTGAAATTTGCTTGCTTCTTCTTCTCTGTGTGTTTATGGGTTTTGCAAGGAGATTGATGGCAAAAGTATGGTTTGGAATCAAGTGTCGCTATTCAATTGTGATCCAGTTCAGATGGAAGTTGGACCTAATCTTGGTCAAACTATCAAGAGATTGCTTCAAGTGCAAGTTATCTGTTTCAGTGGGCTATTTCTCAAGTAGTGGTTGTTCAAAGTCAGGATATCTTATGTTGAGATTCATTAGGTTATTAAGCAGTAGTTCATGTCAAGCTTGAGTTCAGAAAAATCAGATTCATCATGATCAGAGTTCATCAGTCTAAGTTCAACTGTGTTCAAAGCTGTGGATTTATTTTCCCAGATAATTGATTCGGACAAATTTTGTAGTGTTCAGAACTTATTCAGAGGATGATTTATTCAGATGGTCATGGCTTCAGTTGCAAATTGTTCAGTAGTGGATGTGTGCAGTTTATCAGAGGCTTGCGAAAAAAGTCAAGATTGATTTTGGGCTAAGAATAAAGATTTGCTATCCATTTCCATTTTTCTTATCCATCTACTAAACCATATTCCTTATCCATTTTAATTCATTATCCACTTTTAAATATCCACTTCACAAACCATTTCTCTTTTTAAACAAATTTCTAAACCATTTTCTTTTCCATAATTCATTTCACTTCCAAATATCCATTAATATCCAATTTCTATATTTTTATCCATATTTTCGAGATATCCATTTTTCTATATCCATTTCCAATCATCCACTTCCATAAAATTCTATTTTCTAAACCATTTGCCATTTTCAACAAAATCCAATTTACTATTTTTATCCACTCCATTTTTCTCTATATCCAATTCCATTCCAATATGACCATTATCCAATTTAAAGTCCAATATCCATTACAAATTCTTAAACCAATTCAAGCTTTGATGACCATTTCACTTCATTCAAATATCCATTTCATTTCCATTATACATTTTCGTTATCCATATTTTTTTAAAAAATACCAACATTATACAAAAATTCATCATTTTTTTTAATAAAGTCCATGCTTCAAATGACAAACTACCGATTTTGAATTGCAAAGTTTGTCCACAAGCTATTTCCAAGCTTCATGATTTAAGCCCATTTCAATTGAACAAAGTCACTAAGCCCATGACTTATTTACAACAAAAAAAACAACAACAAGTGCCAAAAAAATAATAAAAGAACCACACATAGCTGCTGCACAAAAACAGTCATACAAGCCTTGTTCAAAGAGCCACTAAAAGCCATTTCCGAGCCGCTCGTGTCTCAATATCTTAGCCACTATTTACACGAGCACAAAGCAAATATCAACTGCAATACAAACTCGAAGCCGTCACCAATCTTCCAAGAGCTGCACGTGAGCATCACGAGCAAAAACGCAGAGGAGATTCCAACTTGCATCAGCGGAAAAATTAAAATGCAACTGCAGCACAAGCAAAAATGCGTGAGCCAAACGGCAACAAATTGAGTGCAAAACAACAGCTGAATTTCATTTCCAATTCACTCATATTCATCTATAAATACAACCATATTTCACCCATTTCATTCAAGCTTGAAGAGCCTCTCAAATCTCTGCGAAAATTCAAACTCAACCAAATTCATTTTCAAGCTTCAAATTCTTTTTCCTATTTAAACCATTAACCTTCCACTTCCTTAACCGTTTCTTCCCGTAAATTCATACTTCCATCATAAACAATAAACACTTCAACAACAATCTTCAACGCACCACAACATAAACCGATTCACGAAACTCACCGCAGTGCGTTCACAATCAATTGCAACAACAGCGATTCCAACGAAGAAGAGAAGAAGAAGAAGATTGAAAGTGTTATTCACCTTTAATTAAAGGTAATTTGGAGTTTCGGTGTTGAGATTTTCGCGGTTTGATTTCAAGATTTTGATTGTGTAATCTTCGAAATTGATAGCATATTTGAGTAGTACACAGAGTTTCGATCATTTCCGCCGTGCTTCCAAACCACGCCGCTGCCTTGTTCTTCTCCATTTTCATTGCTACAGTACCTGCGTGAGAGTTTTAGAAGGAGAAGATGATGATATCTTTGCTGACTCTCTTTTTCTTTTATTTTTAAATTACTTTAGTTTTTTATTTATTTATTCTTTAAGGAATTTGGGCCGTGTAGCCCGTTGATTATCATCACCTTCTTTTTCTATTCATAAACCACCTTTCATTTCTTTTTTTTTAAATAGTTTCTACTTTTTATTTTTTATTTTTTTTATGTTTTTTAATTTCAACTTTCTTTACTATTCTTGTATAGTAATTTTTTTTAAAACTATTTTTTTTCTTCCTTTTTTATGATTTTAGTTCAAAATGTCTTAAAAAAAATCTTACAAATATTTTAATTCTTTCTTCTTTTCATTTGATCTTCTTTTCTATTTTTTTCTTTATTTTTGGTTGTGTGGATCATAAATGTTAGATCCACTTTTCTTCATCTCTTTTCTTTTTGATCGATGAAAGTCTAATGGATCTTGAAATTCCTTTGTTGAATTTTGATCAAGACTAGATCGTTACCATTTTTCTTTTCGTGCGGTATTGCTTTCGGATGACGATTTATATATATCGTTCATCTAGCATGCATTAGCACAAAGATCTATTGACCGGCCTCATTTGTAGGGTAATTACTCCGTAAATTACTCGGCGATTGCTTAACATAGCGCAACATGTGTCCCGTATCGAAAAACTATCAAGAATGATTGATTATTTGTCTTTTGGTTCAAAACTTATGAAACTTGTTGTTAGGAGGCTTTGGTCTTATCAATCCTCTAATGAGTTCTCATTAACCTTGGCCTAAGTGCAATTATTCAATTATTATTGATCACTTACTCTAACAACTAATCACTAACTTACTAACAATATTATTATATTAGTTTTGTTTATGTTTCCTTCTCGCTCCCTACCTCTTTTACTTTTATGCTTCATTATTATCATTTCATATCATGTTTATGTTTCCGCAATTTTTCCTTTGTCCGTTGGGCACATGTTTATGCTTCCGCATTTTTCTCTTTGTCCACTTGGACCAAAAACATTAATAAAGGATTAAACCACTAAAAAAAACTTATGCTCTTAATGTTGGACTATGGCCACTATCCCTTGCTTTGGAGGACCTTTTTGACTTGATTATGGACTTATGGACTTAAAATTAGGATTCTCTCCCTTATGCTTTGGACAATTATGGAGTTTGATATTCTAGCCTTTATTTGGCTTGCTTATTGACTCAAGAGGAAGGAATTCTTTTCTTATTATGCTTTGAAGAGTGTCTCCATATGGTTAGATATTTCTTACCCTCGCTTTTATTTTATGCACTAGGATAGTCACTTCTTCTCCACCCCTTCTTAAATTTTCAAAACCTTCTCCCTTTTTCAAAACTTTCTTGTTTTCAAACTTAAAACCGCTTTCATAATAAAACCTTGACTTTGGTCAAGTAATCTTTAAACTTTGTTTTCCTTAATAAATGTCAATACATCTTAATCATATTTTGACCATTTCAAAAAGACATAAAAAATACAAAACTCATCCAAATTTTTTTGTGCTTTTATGCACCTTTTTCTTTTAAACCTTTCAAATGGAATTAGACATGAGTCATTTTTTTGATGATATGTAAAGCTCCTAACCATGGTATTTTGTTGAAAGTATGGTCGTTTTCCACTTAGATGTTGAAGTGATTAGTCTTGTTGATGTTAATCCAAGCAAATCCTCCATCTTAATGTGATGCAAATGTCTTTTTCCCATACCTTTGGGTAATTAGTTGAGTATTCTCTCTCGAGAATGACGGGTTGTCTTTTTCAAGATAAAATAAACCATAACCAATAACTTTTCTCATTTGTACCAAGAACTACGAGGTTTTGATCCTACATTGCACATCGTGGGTACGTAGGCATGAGGCGATAAGTCTCTCCAAACACAAAAATCTTAAAAAATATTTCTCCTCTCATCTCTCCCAATCTCTTTCAAGCAAACCATTTTCAGACCAAAAGCATGAATACATCAAAGGGCTCCTATAGAGTACTATAGATGTATTGGGTGCGTAAAACCTTCCCTTTACATAACCAACCCCTTTACCCTTTATCTCTTTGTTCTTTTAGAACTCTTTAGGTTTTGTTCGCTATTTTTTCCTTTCCTTTTTGGATAAAAATAAAAGTGCGGTCGCGACTGTTGTTTATTTTTTAGTTAAGTTAATCAATAGCTTACACTCACAAATTTCCCCGCTACACTCCTCGCCCAAAGACACGTCACCAACTGACTCACACGCCTCATCGAACCTTTCTGCCTTCACAACGGGCAAGTCTGTCCACTAACCGGGGAATGCGGAGCGGTTGACCCAGGACGATGAGCACGAGTTTCTCATCCCTACATCCACGTGGGAATCCTGGCAGTCATCCGTTGTGGGCTTGGACACTCAACCCATAACGGAGACCATTGGCCCAATGTTGGGGGCTCACTACAAAAACCCTCATCTGCAGAAGGATCAGGTATTATGTTCTACCCTTTCCTACTCACCTCTTCACCCAAACTAGCTTAAGCATCGGAGTGTTTTCAAGTACCCCCCTTTCTCTCCGCTGACCGTTCAAGTCCACTGACGTGTTGTCGGCCACTTACCTATTATGATCGACAGGTTATATCAATTATGATTTACAAATGATAGATAATTTCTCTTTGATAAAATTAAACTTAATCTCTAGGGGAGGTTATCTAAATATATCAGTAAATTGGTTTTTTGTGTTAATATAAAAAGTTCAAATATCTTTTTTTGGCACATGACCACGAATAAAATGATGTTCAATATGCTTTGATCTAAAATGTTGACTTGATTCTTGGACAAAATAATACAATTTTATCATCACATAAGATCTTAATACTAGAACACCTTAAAGAGTAATCGTCCAACTGGTTTTTGATCCATATGACTTGAGAACAATAATTTTTATATAAAATATACCCAAATTTAGTAGTTGAAAGATAAATTGTGTTTTGTATGTTACATGACTGACCAATGAGAGCTTTTTTCGAAAATTGACTTGCTATGCACATTTTTTGTAAGCAATGATTGATTAATAAAAGAGTACTAGAGTTACTCTAACCCTTGATACAATGTAACACCCGAATAGCAAAACGAGGGCGAAAAAATCCAAACCAACTGAAAACTATTACAAATAGCGCAAAGGCTCCTGACAAAAGTTATAGAAATTACAATTGGGATGAGGATTATTTCCAAGAGAATACCACGTCCAAGTTAATAGTTTGAAATCCCACAACAAATCAGAAATCGCACTAAAATTACCTTGGAAAAGAATAGCGTTTCTAGTTTGCTATGCACGTGCTTTTTCTTTTAATTTTATCTCAAACATAGTCAGAATCACAATACACTACGAGTGTGTTTGGATGGGATAATTGAGAATTTTTAAGAAATTCAAAATTATAGGCAATTCAAATGATTCAATTGAAATTCATTTAATTTTAAATTCTTTTGTTTGGATGGAATATTAAAATGATTCATTGTTAAATTTTTTGGGTCATTTTCATAAAATTTATAACTTTTGGGTCAAATTTAAAATATAAAAATAGGGACCAATTTGCAATTTTTAAAATTTTGAATGGACTAATTTGAAAATTTTGAAAAATTTTACGGACTTATTTGCAATTTTTAGAAAATTTTAAGGGTGAATTTGAAATTTTCATAAAATATGAAGATCATCTTGCAAAATTTGAAAAAATAATAATAAACAATTTAACAATTGCATGATATAGAGTGAAGGAGTAATTTCAAATTCCTTAATTTTTGGTGTCATTTGAAATTCCTTAAATTTAATTTGAATAAAATACTTCATAAATTTACATCATTTTAACAATTCTCTATATTTTTTATCCAAACAATGGATTTCGGTCAAGTCATTTTAAATTCCCTCAAAAAGTTACTTTCCCTCGTTAAAATGCTTCATACAAACACACTACAAGAGTAAAAGCATTACCTTTGTTATACCAAAGTCCAAAATTATGTGGATATACGTGCTTATAGGTACAATTGTCTGCAATCGTTAGATGTTCTTCTTAATTTTGATGATGACAACACCTTATATCAAATGGTGTTCGATGAAGTCTTTGGTGAAAACTGTCTAGCAATCTCTTATGATGGCATCCAATCAAGAAGCTATCTCAAGCGTCAATAATTAGAATAGTCAAGTTCCAGTTGAAGTGTTAAGTCATCTACGAATCTAACAAGGGGACTCAAAGATCTAAAGTTGTGAAAGTAATGAAGGGGAAAAAATTGCTTGGTTACGCACTTAGCACATGTCTAAGTGATCAGTTTCATGTAAAGGTATAAGAGTAACTCTCGAGATACTAAGGCAGCTCATACACACACTCAAAGACTTTAAAAAGACTCTCTTGCTTTATAAAACACATGAAAATATTTGTATATGTATACTTAATTGACTAGAAACTTATTTAATCAAGTATGAGTACTTTTATATTGGCTAATCGATTACCAAATTAGAGTTAATTTATTAACATATTTGTAACGTCTCTAATCGATTAGAGAAGTCTTTAATCGATTAACGAGGACCGAATTCAAAAAAATCCATATTTGCCTTATATAATTTATTACCAGCTAGGGTTAATCGATTAGAACATTAAAAATGCTCATGTATCATTTCCTTTTTGAGCCAAATATTTTCCTATATAAAGAGGCATTGTCTTCATTTTACACTAGATTTCGAAATTGAAACCCTTCCTTTTCACCTTATACTTTCTCTCTTCTTCTACTTATTTTTATTCTTTCACCAAAGTTACCTTAGTGTCAAGAGAGTAAAAAGAACTTATGAGATTTTGGTTGTGCTGGTGTGGTGTTGTATTGTGTTTGTTCCTATTTAAGAGTGTGATTCTCTTAAGTAATGTCTTTGTTTGGTTCTTGAGAATATCATGTGAAAATCCATGTTTGGTTCTTGTGATTTCTCGATTAAAATCTTGGTTTGATTATGGAGATTACTTGGTTAAAGTATCAGTTTAATTCATGAGCTTATCCTATTAAAAGTAAGGGTGGAAAAATTGGTCTGGCCTGCCAGGCATGCTCGTTTTGCCTGCATTTTTTGTGAGGCAGTTCAAGATTTTAGGCTCGCACCCTCTAATATGCCCACCCAATTTTTTGTGGCCTTTTGCGGAATAGGACATTATCATAAAATTTTGCAGTTTTTGGGCTTTAAAGGTGTAGTGTTTGCAAGCTCACCCCACACTTATATTTTTGTGGGGAGGGATTGTGAACATTACACTTTTTAGGCATACACCTTTAATTATGCTCTCCCCTCTCCCACCCTCAACCATAAGGGAGGCAAAACTCTGAGAACCATACCTTGCGAAGTTAAAGTCTCTCCAAAGCGAAGGCATATCCAAAAGAACCTTCCACTTTCACTTACTTAGCAAGACATGATTAACATATCTAAGATCCTTCACTCCCAAATCACCTACCCTTTTGTCTTTACAAACATCCTCCTACTTAACCCATACAACCTTCACTCCTTCTTTAGAACCATCCTAGAGAAAATACCTTTGCATATAAACCAACTTCTTCCAAATCTAGATTGGCATCTTCATGAAAGATGAGAAGAAGATAGAGATATAATTTAGCATAGTGTTCGGCTAAACTCACAAATCCATTCCTTCGGGAAATTTATTCTCTTAAAAATTAGCTTTGCAAGGTGATACTAAGTCTTTACCTTCTTTTGGTTTGCACCAATTGGGAGCCCTAAATACTTAAAATAAAGGGAACCCAACTTACAGTGCAAAAAAGCCTTAACCCAATCCAATAAAAGCCTAATGACATTAACTTTAAACAAACTACTCTTAGAAAAATTCACTTTGAGCCCCGAGGCATGCTCGAAACTCCTAAGAACCGCTTTAATGGTCAAAAGGTTTTCAACTGACGAAACCCCTACCAACATCGTATCATCAACGTACTAGGGATGGGATACCTCCAAACCCTTTGTACCCACCTTGAACCCTTCAAAAAGAACCACGAGACATCCTCTTTCATAGAAGAACTAAGGCCTTCCATGACTAGAAGGAAAAAAAAGAGCTAAAGGGTCTCATTGCTTCAGACCCTTCTATATACTAATCTCCTCCATTGAGCACCCATTCACCAAGCCACAGAGGCTACCCGAAAAAACAAGCACAAATCCAAGCCCTCCACCTAACACTAAACCCAAACCTCCACAACATATAATCCAAGAAAGACCTGCGGTCTGAGGTATAAGTGTTAGAGTAAGCCCTAATAGGCAATCAATATTGGTTGTATTTTCTATTGTACCAT
Source organism: Lathyrus tuberosus (assembly GCA_022829125.1). Lineage (NCBI taxonomy): Eukaryota > Viridiplantae > Streptophyta > Magnoliopsida > Fabales > Fabaceae > Lathyrus > Lathyrus tuberosus. Next base: position 7,323,901 of record JALAZF010000163.1, read on the forward strand.
GACTAGGGGTGGAAATAGGCTAGGCTTTATAAGGCCAGAGCCTGGCCTACGATAAACTTAAAAGGCCTAAGCCTGGCCTATGGCCTATTATAAGCTCTCTTTTTTGGCCTGGCCTGACCTTTTTAAAAGTCTGGCCTGGCCTGAAGGCCTATTTACAAGCCTTATTCTCATTATGGTTTTCAATAATTCCATGTTACTTAAGAAGCTTTATAGGCTGACCTATATATACATATATAGGCCGACCTATTTAGCCTTTGTTCTAATATATATGCATATATAGGTCAATATATGTCGGCCTATAAGGCTTCATATGCTTTTTTAATAGCCTAAGCCTGGCCTATTTAATTAAATAGGCTTTTAAAAAAGCCTAAGCTTGGCCTTTTTATTAAAAAAGTCTGGCCTGACCTGGCCTTAAATAGGCTAGGCTATAGGCCCCTGTAGGCCGACCTAGCATATTCCCACCCCTAATCATGACTTCGATATATGCTATTTTTAATATATATATATATATATATATATATATATATATATAGAGAGAGAGAGAGAGAGAGAGAAAGAGGACGTATCATATGGGAATGCCATTTTTATGTGAGAACATGAGAATGAATCTGAACCATTAGATTTTAAAATAAATGGTGGAGATTATGTGTCAGTTTTTTTCTCTCTCCTCCATCATTTATATTAATAATGGAGGAGAGAGAAAAACTAAAACCACACATAATCTCCACCATTTATTTTAAAATATAATGGTTCATATTCATTCTCATGTACACACACACATTTGCAATTAGGCATTGTATTTATTATGTTATTTGTATATGACATGATAAAGTCCTTAGAATAATTAGTCTATTTAATGACCTATTAAGTGTGACTTAATCATGAGACATCATTAAACATAAGGACATTATTCTTAAAGTATATGTAGTCAAGCTTTACTGTCACATATGATAAAGTGATGCATAAAGACTATTATGTGTGTAGATTGATGACTGTATCTCAGAGATCATGGATATGAGATATCAAGTCTTCATATATGAATAAATATTAGGAGTAATATTTATACTTGATTCACCCACCATGAGAATACTACATAGTTTGTTATGTAAGTGTCATACATTATTCTCATAGTAATAGTGGTGTATATCATCACCCTTCGATCTGAAACCACTATGGACCTTAGATAAGTAGTCGAGTACTTTATTGCCAATCAAACGTTATCCTTAATAGGATGAACATAAGGATGATTAATGGGTTCTCCATAAATATTGATGAGGGACAAGAGTAACCAAGACGATATTTTACCATCCTACATATACGGGAGTAATATCTATGGACTGCTTGATAGAGTATGACTGTAAAATGCATGGTCGTGCTCAAATAAGACAATAAGAGATATTTGGCTTATTTGTTGTTATCAAGTATACTCGAGGATTAAGGAATATAATATTGGACTATACAAGAGTGACACGTTATATGCCCTGTGTTCAATATATATATATATATATATATATATATATATATATATATATATATATATTCAAGACGATATTTTACCATCCTACATATACGGGAGTAATATCTATGGACTGCTTGATAGAGTATGACTGTAAAATGCATGGTCGTGCTCAAATAAGACAATAAGAGATATTTGGCTTATTTGTTGTTATCAAGTATACTCGAGGATTAAAGAATATAATATTGGACTATACAAGAGTGACACGTTATATGCCCTGTGTTCAATATATATATATATATATATATATATATATATATATATATATATATATATCCCAATTGCCACACCCCAATTTTGATCCTGATATCATTTAATCAATACATTCATCATAACTTTTGCATAATCTGCATAGCAATAACATGCATTTCATCTTGCATAATGCCTAAAATATCAACCGAAACAAATTTTTGGATCTACAGACAGACCGGTTGAATCAATTTTCAAATGCACGTAAAATTAGTGGAAGAAAAATTTCAAAATCGAGCTTGCAGACATCAATTTTATTAATTACGACTCACGTAGTTTAACCTGGCATGTTCTTTTTAATTTTCTGGCTACTTTTTTTATCACATTTTGATCAGCCTAAGCCTTTTAACTGGTCATTTTTTTATTTCAAAATTTGATCAAAACCTGTATGTTTCCGAGAAGTTTATTTCACGCTGGTCATTTTGGTGCATTCAGTTTAATTTTCTGAGCATTTTTGCGCCCGATTTTTATTTATTTTGTTTCCTTTTATTTTTATTTTTTTAGTCAAAATATTCGAAATAAATAAATAGACTTTTTTTTTGTTTTTGATTCAAGTTAATTTCAATTATTTAGAGTAATGTATTTTTTTATTTGATTTAAATTGTTTGTAATTATTTTACACTATTTTCACTCATGAAGGGTGTGTTGGAAATTAAATAAAAGTAGAAAACCCTAACATTCACACTACATATACCATGGCCAATATTTGAGTGACACGGAGAAAAAAAACCTAGACTCACCAATGCAAATGAACGGCGCTCTCTCTCTCTCTCTCTCTCTCTCTCTCTCTCTCTCTCTCTCTCCATGTGTTCTCTCTCTCAATTTGAAAACAATAAAAAAGAGAGAAAGATAAGATAAGAGGAGTTTTTTTCAGCAAAAAAAATGATTCATTTTGACCCTCCTTATTGTAAATCATGTCGCTACCGTTCATAAAATTGCAAAACTTTTCCTTCAACTTCCTCATACAAATCATCTCTTTCATTTTTTTTTTATCTTCATAACATAAAACTATAACCATTTCTTCTACTAACTTCCACCAATTTTCTTCTACATATTACAACACAAACCTACTTTTTTTCTCTAACACCCTTTGTCACCTTCTTTAACCAAATCTTCACCATCATCTTACTAAAAATAAAGTCTTCATCAGCAATGGTAACCTCCACCCTCCAACTATATTTCAACCATGAAAACCATCCATAACATATCCAAACTTCTTCCATAGAGTACACATATTACTCACTCTATACTACCACCTTTTCACTCTATCTTCAACAACTCTTTTACTTTCTGGAAAAAAATAAGGAACTTTGAAAGTTGATAGTGAGAAAGTGTAATACCCCGTATTTCCTAAAATAATCTAAATAATATCAGTTGAGATCAACTGAGTTCCTATGTGCTCTGAGAGTTATCAGTTGGGATAATTAGAGTAACTAGTGAGCTCATATAGAATTAATTAATATTATTCAAGACGGACCTTTTATTAATTGGTACATGTCATACCCCAAATTTGTCCTACCTGTAGCGGTGAGAATCGGAGATCATAACTATTGAGTTAGCTAGGCTTCACAAATCTTAAGATATCACCACCGATCTATAATTTATCCAAGGGAATGGGTAAAGAAATAATAACCCATAAACATACAGAGCAAAGAAAAATCAATAAAGAGATATAAGGTTCGGGGGTTGGTTATACTAAGGGAAGGTATTAGCACCCTAAGTATCTATAGTACTCTATAGGAACCTCTTGTTGTATTTGTGTTATGAGTTTGTTTGCTACTTGGGATTGATTGGGGAGATGAGAAAAGAAATGTTTTTATTGTTTTTTGTGTTTGGAAAGACACAAAGTCTTGTGCCTACGTACCAATAAAGGATCAATACCTCGTAGTTCGGGATAAAAATTGAAAATGATTTGTTATGGTGGATTTTATTGAAGAAGAGACAAGTTGCCATCTTAAGGAGAATACTCAACCCAAACCACCACAAACATGTGGAAGAGGGATCTTTGCTTCATATTGAGAGAAGGGCTCCAACTTGGATATGTAATCAACAAGTATGCCACATACCTCTCTCAAGTGAAAAAGAATCAATCATCTTTCTCACAATGATACGGTGTATGAGATTTATAACTCAACTAGGGATGACTAATGCCTAGTCTATTTGAAAAGGTTTTAAATTGAAAAGCTAAAGTGGCAAAATATTTGAATTGAAGTTTGTGTTTTTAGTCTTTGTGAAAGAGTTTGAATATGCTTAAGATGTTTTGAAGCATTTGTTAAGAAAAGAGTTTGAAAAAATATCAATGACCTAAGGTCAAGGTTTTTAATGAAAGTGGTTTTGAGTTTGAGAAAGGGGAAACCCTAATTGAGTTGTCTAAGTTTAAGGTAATCCTAAGGGGGACTTTCTAAGAGATAGCAAGTTTTAGGATATCAAGTTAAGATATATATATATATATATATATATATATATATATATATATATATATATATATATATAAGAAGATGTAAAGATGCAAATGGAAATGACAAAGATGTCACAAACAAGCCCCTCCCTTGGATTTGAATAACAAAGATTGATCACATAAACATGCATAAATTAATAACATTATGAACCAGACATTAACATGATTTTAGGCATTGAGACATGGTGAACGTAAATAAGACATGACAAAAACTTACATAACATCACAAGAAACAACTTATGAACAAACATAAGGTAAGAAACATGCTTAAAATTGTGGAAATTTATGAAGGAAATACTTGAAAACAAATGAAAAATTAACAAAGTAAGCACAATGAACAAGACATTAAGACATGGTTAAATCACCTTTGAAACTGTATAGATCCAGCTTAGTCAGAGTCACACATTGTGCAGGCTTCAAACATTCATTTTTGTGTACCTTCAAAAATTCCCCACAGACATACCAACGCGGGAATGGAGGAGCGAAGGGAAGAGCCATGTCGCTAGTCAGAAAAGGGAGAAATTTTGGAGTACAAAAGTTAAGGGAGAAATTATATTTGTATGTGACGTAGACAGGGAATTTTAGATCTAGAAGTTTCGCTAAAAGCTTATCTTTAAGAGTCCTAGCCGCCTCGCTGATCGTCCGTCTAAGATCATTTGGGTTGTATACAGTTTCAAAGTATTTTTGGAAGGCTTGGATTTCTTTGATATGAGTCGATCTACCTTTCGTGAACTTTTTCTGCAAAGAATAAAAAGCTTCAGTGAGATGTTTCCGTATAGTGGCAATATCCACGAATTCTTGAATATAATAGCCTTTCCACCAAGTATCAAAAACTTAAGTGCAGTAATGGATGGGTTCGAAGTTGAGAAGGCATAGTTGGGGGACCATCAGCATGTCGAGTAACGCGTTGTAGCCAGTCATCTTCAGAATAATTGACAGTGCTAAGACACAACACGCTTTTCTTCTTGAAAAATGGACGAGGGATAGCTTGGCTAATCCCAAACTAGCGAGAGACCAGGTTGGGCAGATAAGGAATAACCCTCACATGTTCTTTGTTGGGCTCCAGATGAATCAAGAAGAGCCTGGGCGTCAAGATGGATGACCAAATCCTTTTGGATTCCTTTTTTGTTTCTTTGTCACCAGTTCCCGAAAGTGGTCGAGTAAACCATTCTGGGCCGTGATTCCTTTTTGCAAATGGAGCCATGTTCGAGGTGAAGTTATGACACTTAGAAAACATCAACAAGTAATAGGCGAAAGCGTCCTGATTTGCTCTAGTCTTATCAGTGGGGGTTAATAGGTTGAGTCGAACCCCTTCTTTGGTTCGACCGCTTATAATTGGGTCATTGTCATCGACACGATCGACTTTTAAAGAGGTTTCAAAAGTGGTAGTGAGCCACAACTGAAGGAGCCTAAAGGGTCCAGCTAGCAAGAAGTTATCTTTTGGTTTGATGTTCCTTAAAGCTTCGTTTGCTTTGCCTAAGGAGATGTATAAGGATACTAAAATCAGTTGGCTAAGACAGACGTTTTTCCTCTCATGTAGCTGGTTTGCAAGCGTCAGATACCTTCTAGCTACTTTCAAAGACTTGGAGCAAAATACACACCTAGACAACCACAAGGCCAAGAAGGCGATATGTTCTTCAGCAGATACTTCAGGATCGTCAAATTTATGATAGTCTGCTATGTATCTTGCGAAGCCAGCGCGGTTACCATCAAAGTTGATGCGGTCGTCGTCGCTTTCAGTAGGGTCAAACTAGTCTCCATCTGGGTGAAGGCCAGTAATGGCTGCCACATTGAAAAGTGTGGGTGTCAACATTCCACAAGGAAGTTAAAAGGTATAGGGCATGCTTTCCTATAAGTAAATGGAAGCAACAAGCATGTTTTGGTTGTATGATGGGTCATTCCTCGACAATTGGATCAAGTCGAAGATGCCTATCTCCTCTCAGGTATCGCCCATTTTGTTTTCTATTCTATCCATCCAAGAAATGTAGTCATTGTGTTTTTTAGTTGGGGGAGCGGAGTGGAAAACCCGCAAGTTTTTGGTCTGATATTCTAAGTCCATGGATGTTTTAATGCTGGCAACGAGTTTAGTCCTATGGTAAGCGGGGAAGAAGTCTTTGGACTTAGAGAGATCATATCTAGGGTCAAGTGTGGGACCTATAAGAGCACGTTGAGTACCAGCGAGAGTAAAGGGAATAAGTACCTGTGATTTAAAAATCCTGAGTTTTTCTTTAAGATTGGGTGGTTCTAGTACATACTCCTTGTTCCCCACCACAATGGTGTTGTTCAGTGCATAAGCCTAAGGAACAGGCTCTTTGGAGTCTTGAGTACTTTTAGTTGAAGGCGCCATTGAAGATTTGAAGGTGTGATAAGGAAATTTAAGAGAAAAAGTTTCTGAATGATACTTTCGCAGTATAAGAGTTCAAGACAAAATAGTGAAAAAATGTGGAAAGGTTGAAGACGAGTTATTTATAGGGGGTAAAAAACCCCTCAGTTTCTGCTGCTGAGCTGTACGTGAGGAAAGACTTAAATGTGGTATGGTAGTGGAGGTAGAAGTTGGTGAGTGCTCTGTGCAAACTTGCCCCTACCCTACGAATCTGGCACCATGATGGTAGGAAGCTTAGGAAATGACAAAAAGCACGTTTTGAGGTGACGGCTGAAGGGAAAGATCATGATGGGATGATGTTATCCTGTCATACCCCAAATTTTGACCACTAAGATTTCCAATCATTGTGCAAATCATCATCACAATATGGATGGACCATCATACCTCATTAGTCTCCCCAAAGATGGGTGAGCATCCACTACAATTAAACTTAGGGTTTCAAGCCCTCTCAGAGCTCTTAGACAAAGGATCAATCAAGGAATGACATGATCTTAAATTTGTCTAAACCTCTCAAACATCCACAATGGATCAAGAGGACTCCCACATCAAGGATCAAGCACAAGGCTGCAACATTCCAAGCGGATTAAGCCTCAAGATCGCTAGTGTCACCAAATTAGGGTTTTGGTCGACCAGGGCCTCCAGATGGAATTTTTTCTCTGGGCATGAGCCAATGCTTCAAAGCATAACTCAAAATACTCTAAGGGACCTTATAAACCCAATCATCAAGTCAATTTAGCCTCAGGGGATGCATTCATAAAAAATCGGGAATTAGGGTTTCTTGACCTAATTCACCCCTAAGTTGACTTTTGGGACAAAGCATGAGCCAAAACCTCAAGACATGATTTGAGGGTCCCGAATACACTACATTTATCCATTTTCAACAATGGATTAATCCAAGAAGCTTGATTCACAAGTTTCAAGTTCATCAGAACCACAGTTAGGGTTTCGCGGAAAAAGTCAACTGTACCTTTGACTTTTGACCAAGATATGCTCCCAAACCTTGGGACATGATTCAATACACCCTATAACACCTATGAAATCAATCCATCAAGTTTGATTTAGGTCAAGGACTTGATTTCATAGAGGATCGCATAGTTTGGAATTCATCTGATAAAAAGTCAACTGTGCCCAAAAGTCAAAGTTTGACTTTTTGATTTTTCGATCAATTATGGTTCCCTAACCCTAAGATGATGTTAATGTGTGATTGGAATCATCATTCATCAAGAAAAATCAAGAAAAGTGGGATAACTTGTAAAAGGGGTAACCATAAAAAACTTTGAAATTTTCTAAGTTATGGAACAAAGTGGCTAGGGTACCAACTTCCAAGGATCATAACTTGAGATCCAAGCAACCACTTTGGCTGATCCAAAGATGGATTTGTAGCTCTCATGGCATACTTTAAAAGTGTCAACTACACCTCACTCCAATTCTTCATGAATTTTTAGTTATGAAGTGACCAAAATGACAAAAACATGAAAATGCCACTTTTTCCAACACTTAGTGAAATTTTCACTAAGTCAGAATCTGTTTCACTTTTTTCAAAATGTAAGGGCATTTTTCAGTTGGATCCAAAAAGTGTCAAGACAAACTATGATCACACATATATTGTATCATATGAGAGCTTTCCAAAATGGCCAAGAACTCCATCAAATCCCTATTTGAGCTAAGAGTTATGACAATGGCAATATGCCTTGCTGCAACTGTCATGGCAAGGCAGATTTGTACATTTTGCTCGATTTGATCAAATTGTACAAATGGAAAACAAGTTTATCCATCTGAACACCTCAGGGGGAGACCAAGGAGGAACAAGCACTAATCCATAAGCCTCCCAAGTCTTTGGAACCAAAAGTAGCATGCCAAACCTAGAAATGCCTAAAAGGGGGACAAGACTCCAATTTTGTTTTGGAGCATTCAATGGATGCACCAAGGTGGCATGAACTGAGCCTTTTACAACTGAATGAGTCAAGGATGATCTCTGAACTAGGGAACCAAAGGCCTGTGCTCTAACCTCTAGTCAATGGCTAGAGGAGACTTGAGATTCCAAAATGATCCAATTGGCCAAAGGTCTGCTGTAGTTGCCATTCACTATTGCTTGCAAAACAAAATTACTCTACTATAAATAAAGCTCATTTGTGCTCAGTTTAAGTACACCAAAGCCATCAAACTGATGCTTTCCTCAAAATCTCTTCTTTCACTCCAAAATTGCCTTCCAAAGCAAGTCACTATCGGGTTTTGAGTTTAAGAACCATTCCAACCAAACCAATCACACACACACCTCATAAACTTCATATAGAAGTGATCCAAACACTTAAACCACAATTGGAACACTGATTTCTCAGAATCACCAGCCAATTGCTCAAGGTTTTAACCAAGTTGCAATTGAGATGCCATGAAGTGATCCAGCCATTTCCAATCAAGTCCAGGCATTCAAACACACTCCATATGGTGTAGGGAAGCTGTTCAGTTCATCACAACTCATCTGTAACACCTCCAACTCAAAAATCACTTTGCTCTTGCTGTCACGACCTTTAAGTAAGCCTAAACTTGGTCATCTCTTAATCTATGCATATTTCCTCGCACAATACTTTTTCCAAATGTTTATAATCATGCATAGAATGTTACCCCTCAATTAATTGCTTTGTTTGAATCGTGTATCAAAATTTTCATCCTTCATGCAAATTTTAGGGGTCTTGAGGTTTTGTCTTGATTTCTTATTCCATGCTTAAAATAAATGAAATTAAAGACCATAGACATGATCGTGAGGTGAAAACGAGTAGATTGATATGTGGATTGTGTGATTTCATCAAGTATTCAGTGAGATTGGTGAGAAAATACAAATCTGCAGAAACAGAGGGGTGACGCGTGTTCTTGGTGTGTTCTTGGCGCCATTTTTGAATGTTTGAATATTTGAATTTTGTGATTTTATTTAATTGATTCAAAAATTTATTTCTCTCTGGTTTTTAATGATTTTAAGTCGATTCTTTTTTTTAATAATTCACAAAAATGTTAAAATATTTTATTTTGCCAAAAATTCCCAAAAATATTATTTATTTCATATACTTGATATTTTTGCAAAGAAATAATATTTTATTTGTTTTTTAACATTTAAAATATTTTTTCCTCCTTGATTTTCTAAATTTAATTGGTTTCCAATCATTTTGTGGAAATAAACATGATTTTTCAAACATTAATCCAAGATCACAACTTGTTTTTCACACATGTTTGATAATTTTGGACATTTTAATTAAATTTTTATTTAATTAAAATACATTTTGAAACTAATTTAGGGTTTTGATCTTAATCACCCTAAACAAATCATTTTCAAACACTCATGGGCCTCTAATAAAGTGTAAGACCCAACCCCTCTTGAAAACCAAAATATTTTGGGCCTCAGTGTATTGTATAAGTCCCGATACCGTCAAAAAGTTCGGCACGATCGTCGCCTTTTTAACAAAAATCTTTGGGCTTCTCCTTGAGCTATAAGACCCATCTTTATTCATTTTTAAACTTTTTGGGCCTCTAATAGAGTGTAAGACCAAATCCCCTTTTAACCAAAACAATTTTGGGCCTCAGATATTGTATAAGTCCCTCTATGTTAAAAGAAAAATCTCGGCACGATCGCCAGTTCAAAAATCAAATCATCTGGGCCTACCCTCGTGTTATAAGCCCCATTTCTTTTCTTTAAACAATTTTGGGCCTCTAATAGAGTGTAAGACCCAACCCTTTTTTGAAACCAAAATGATCTGGGCCTCAGATGTTGTATAAGACCCACTGTGTTTTCAAAAACCTCGGCGCAATCGCCGTTTTCAAACAAATAACCCTGGGCTTCTCCTTGAGCTGTAAGTCCCATCTCTTGTACAAAAATAAATCTTTGGGCCTCTAATAGAGTGTAAGACCCATCCCCTTGTATATAAAAACTTTTTGGGCCTCACATATTGTATAAGTCCCTCTGTACAATTTTTAAAACAATGGTGCGATCATCGTTAGAACTTGGGCCTCTCCTTGAGCTGTAAGCCCCAACAATCTTTTCAAAACACTTTCTCCTTTGATTTTGAATTCAAATATATGTTGTTATCAAAACTTTCTTTAATTTCTTTGTTGAACAACTAACAAAACAGCAGGGAAGCTCTACAACGGGTAAGTGTTTATCCGCTTTCATTTACCGCTTTCATATGTATATAACTGTATTGTGGGGCTGCTTCACTGTAAGTCTTCTTTCACATCCTTTTATATACTTGTCACATATCCACTGTGTAATACTAGTATTGTTATTTAGAGTTTTCCCCGACAACTACGTCTAGCACTAGGTAAAGCCTTGTTGGTCACTCTTAAATACAAACAAAACTAGATCCCCATAGGATTTCCAGATACAGTCTTCCCTTTTCTTGGGGTTAAACAATATGGAACAAAGAGAAAGACAGTATTCTCGGTGAACCTTTTCTCAGACTGTCACCCTTAGAAATTGTCAAAGAAACTCTAACTCCCCAGAGATGATCTTTTCTCCGTGAATGGCATCTCTTGAGTTACTTCCAAATTCTCGAACTTTCCTGGAATGATCTCTTCTCTGTGAATTGCATTTCTTGAACTTCTCTTGGTTTGGGGACCCACGGGCTTCCTAAAAGCATCCCCGCCTCCTCTTGGGCGTTGTACAAGGACCCTTCGGCTTCTTAGAAGTTCTCATGCCTTCTCTTGGGCTTAATACAAGGACCCTGGCGACCTCTTAAAGGTATAAGACAGAACTTAGTCAACCTTTGCTAGAGCAGTCTTTCCCGCATAAAAACTCCGGCCATTTTAGGGTTGATACTCATCCCTTAATGCCCGCGCCTCCTCTTGGGCATTGTACAAAAGATAAAACTCTAGACTTGGACAGTCTAAAACTCTTGAGTCTCAAAGACATTCTCAAGTTCCTTTCAAACATAGGAAAAAACTCCGATCACCCTGGATCAATCTCCAGCAAAAACCCGGTCTCTCTCATGAGAGTTCCCCACACTTGGACACGCTTCAAGATCTCAATAATCCTCAGCAATAAGACAACCTCCTCTTGGGCTTTGTAAAAATGATTCTCCCCAGTGGAGCTAACCTTTTCAGACTCTCTTGTTAAGTCAACCACTTTTATCCTCTGTCTTGGGCTTTGTACAAGACATGTAAAAAACACTCTCTTGTTGAGTATAAAAGACTCTCTTGTTTAGTCAACCTCCTTTTAGCCTCAATCTTGGGCTTCGTACGAGATAGAAAAACACTCTCTTGTTGAGTATAAAAGACTCTCTTGTTGAGTCAATCTCCTTTTAGCTTCAATCTCGGGCTTCGTATGAGACATCAAATCACTCTCTTGTTGAGTATAAAAGACTCTCTTGTTGAGTCAATCAACCTTCAGACTCTCTTGTTGAGTTAACCTTTTTAGCCTCTGTCTTGGGCTTCATACAGGATAAATAAAAGTACTCTCTTGTTGAGTCAGTCACCTGTTCAAGACTCTCTTGTTGAGTCAACCTTTTTAGCCTCCATCTTGGGCTTTATACAGGACAGATAAAAGTACTCTCTTGTTGAGTCAAATCGTCTCAGCCTCCATCTTGGGCTTTATACAAGATACATTCTCCCCAACAGAGTTAAAATCCCTTTTAGCCTCAATATTGGGCTTTGTACAAGACAGAAAGAACATTTTCCCCGGAAAATTCAAACTTCCAGCCTCGTCTTAGGCTTTGTATAAAGAAATCCCCAGTCGAGTCAATCAACCTTTTAGCATCAAATTTGTCCTTTGTGTAACACCCCGTTTTGTCCGATTTATTTAATCGAGTCGATTTAATTATTTTCGTTTTTATATTATTTTATTCTTGACTTTTATTTAGCAATATATTATTTTTCATCGTTATTATGTTTTATCGCGTTTTGAGAGCGTTTGCGAGATATTTGAGCTAAGGGGTAAAATAGTCTTTTTAGGGGTTTAGATATTTGTTATTATAAGAAAGAAAGAAAAGAGAGTTTAGAGAGAAAATAGAGAGAAAGAAAAAGAGAAGAGAGAAAGGAAGAGAAGGGAAAAGAAGAGGAAAAACTTGGGATAGAAGAAAACATCCAAATCAAAGCTTGAACTTCGATTAATCGAGTAAGGTTGAGAAGTTCCGATTATATTTCAATTGTATATGTATATGTATGTATTTGTTTGAATGTTTGGTTGAAAAATATATGTTTTCCATTGGGTTGAATTTGTGAACAATTGATAGAAATCGATGTTTTCGCGGTTGAAATGCGATATAAATGTGGTAGAACAGTTGCTGTTATGATTGGGGAATGTTTTGGTTGTTATGTTATGGTTTGATATTGTTTTGGTGGATGAAATGTTGGTTTTGGGGTGAATAACAGCGCTGCTGGGATTTTGAGTTTTCCAGGGTTCGCCTAGCGAACCTGGGGCGAAGCGAAAGCGAATGATTTTTTAGGGTTCGCCTAGCGAACCCGTCAGCGAATGTTCGCCAACGACGTTCGCTTAGCGAACTTTATATCTTTGCAGTTCTGTTTGGTGATGCCTTGGTTCGCCCAGAGGTTCGCGAAGCGAATGGCAAGGCGAAGGTTCGCCAAGGAGTTCGCCTAGCGAACTTTGTGTCTGTTTTGGTCTAGTTGTGGTTTCTCCTGGACATTCGCCTAGCGAAGGTGGTAGCGAATGCTCGCTAGAAGGTTCGCCTAGCGAACATGACAGTTTGTGCAGTTTTGTTTCCTTCATAACTTTTGATCCGTAGCTCGGATCGAGGCGCGGTCGGATGCGTTGGGAAGCTAATGAAATGTTATTTCTTATAAAAATGGTTTTGAGATTAGTGGCCAATTTAATTGTGTTGGAAATTCGGAAATGTGACGTTTTGTCGACTTTTATCGTCGTAATTGTATGCGATTGATGTGTAATCATGCGATATGTTTTTGGATATATAACGTATGACTTGTGTGCTGTTATATAATGTGAATGCATGTGATGAAATGTTGTGATGATGGTTTGTGGCCTAAGGGCAAGTAAATGCATTGTGTTGTGTTTGATTGTATATGCATGATTATGGATGTTGGAATGGTTCACACGGTTGTATATATGTATGCATTTGATTGTCATGAGTCATTGCATGCTAAGCATCATGATATGCATTCTTGTGATGTCGTGTGCCCTAGTGGGTGTGAGAGACGAAACGATTCCAGAGGGAATCTGCTATAACGGTCGTGAGCCTTATACAAAGAGGACCTAAAGCGACGTTATAGACGATCGTGAGCCTTATACAAAGAGGACCTAAAGTGATCGGATCGTGAGCCTTATACAAAGAGGACCTAAAGCGATCCATAAACATCGTGAGCCTTATACCAAGAGGACCTAAAGCGATGGGGAACATCGTTTGCCCGACGGGGAGTTACACTAAGTAACAAGCGATGATTCCAATAATTCCTGAGTGAATTAATGATGAGATGATGGATGGAACGGTACCACATTGCATTTGCATAGAGTCGTTGTGTCTGTCTCTGTGCATTTGCATAAATCATGAATGGATTGATTATGTGTGGAAAATCATGAATGGATTGATTACGTGTGGAAAATCATGAATGGATTGATTATGTGTGGGAAATTGTGAATTGATTGATGTTGTGTTGAGCTTGTGATAGCATTGATGATTGATATGCATTTGTGGTAAATGTATGGATTATGGATGATATGTTTATGTATAGACATATGCTATGTTTTGTGGGGATGTTGTACATTACAATGACTGTATTAATTCTCTATGGTATGCTATATATATGTATATATGTGATGTGGTGGTGTGTTTCCATATGTTATAACTTTGGTATGCCTTATGTGCGAATATGTGATTATGTTGGTATAATTGATATATGCTATGTTGTTGGATTATTAGAAATATGTTATGTATATGTTGCATGATATATGTATTAATATGCGATGCTTGTGGTGAGAATAATTATGCATGTGAATTTATATGTGTTTGCATATTATTATGCAATCCTGATTTAGTTGTTATTTCTCACCCTTCTGCCGTGGGTTGTTGCTCTATGAGGCAATTGCAGATTAGTATCTTGGAGGCTTTTGTGAAGATTAGTTCTCCATCCTTTTGTCGGTCTGTCTGCTCTGATACGTAACACGGGAGTCGGGGAACGCTTTTGTTATATGTATATCTTTGTTGGATCTATTTTGTATTACCTTTGTATGTATATTTTGATGTTATAAAACAATTTATTTTGTAAAACAAGTCAATTATGGATCTTTCTGCTTTATTCCATAATTGAACTTTCCTTTTGTATGGAAAAAGTTTCCCTTTTATGTTTATTCCATTTTGTGTTATGTATCAAATTTATGAGCAGGGATTGTGTTTTCTTTCTTCAAATGTGGAATCCTTGTTTCTGTCTAAGAATAATAAATTTTTATTCACTCTGATTTATTTATGTATTATTTATTCGCGATGGAAATTGGGGTGTTACAGGAGTGGTATCAGAGCAGGCCGGTCTGTCTGGCCAAGTTGTTGAGTCAGTTGGTGTGACAGTTGAATACTGTCGATGTTGTTTGTTTCTTAGTATGTGATATGTGTGTGAAACACTGTCAGTACTTTCTGGTTTTTCTAATTCCTTGTCTGCAGGATTTAGAATGAGATAAGTGGGGGAGAAGCTTGTGCTTCTCCAAGTTTCTTCGGTTGTGGAGCGTTGGTTGCAAGATTGTAAGTGTTATTTTGACAGTGTTGTTCCCGGTTCTGGAGGGAATGCGGAGGTAAGGTTTATGTTAACTAAGGATTTGTGCCTTAGGTGGTTTTATGCACAAGATGCAAGAAATGCTATTATAGTTTGGTAAAGATGGTTTGTGCCCCATCATGATTGTCGGATGTCTATTGACAAATTGAGGAACTGATCACCCTTAATATCTTGTTGATAGTAGACGAAATTATGTTGGATGGAGTAGACGTGTCTTTCCGACTTTGATAGTGTGTGCAATGAATTGTTTGGGATTAAGAAAATAATTACGGATTGTTTTGACGAGTCGATGAAGATTTTTATATCTGAAGGTGAGGCGGATTCGAGGTTTTTGTATGTTGTTCAAGTTGGAATGTCTCTGAGGGAGAATGATTGGGTATTATTAATGGCTGCTTCTCAGAGAGTAGAGAGTGAACTTAAATTCGGCGAAGGCGAATAGTTGAGGTTGATATCTGCTAAGTAAGTAGAAAAACTCTTAGGAGATGAAACTAAGATGTTGTTATGTTTGTGATGATAGTTTTATAGAAATTGGAAAAAAGGCCACAGTGATGGGTTGCGAGTTGTGTGTGATTTTTAGATGTATTTCCGTATGGAATATTGGATGTTAGAATTAGAAGTACCCGGACTGAAAGAGCAGTTGGAAGATTTACTGGAAAGGAGAATTGTGAGGCCAAGTGTGTCGTCTTGGAGAACTCCAGTATTGTTGGTAACAAAAAGGAAGGATGATTGAACGGAATAACAAGCATGGTGTGTATAATGGTATTGAGACTATGGAAAGCAAAACTTAGAGTTCTGGTGAGGTTTGGAGTCTTTGGAGTTTTAGAGCATTAATGGAAATCTTGAGGATACCCTTATGTGTGGATGTAATATTGATATTAAGAGTTCTTTTGGTTGGTTGTTGATACATGTTGGAATTTGTGGAATTGGACGGTCAAGAGAAGAAATTGTGTATGGATTACTGACAGTGGAATAAGGTAACGATTGAGAATAAGTGTCCACTTTCAAGAATAGAGGACTGGAATTGTTTGGTTAAGTTTGATTGAAATTACAATTGTGTGGAATGTTTGATAAGAGTGGTGAATTTTGTGAGTTGAGGCTTTGACCTATTTCATGTGACTGGTTATGTTTGTTATCATTGGGATAGGTTGTTATTTACTCGGTTAAGCTTATATGTGAGTCTGGACAAGTTTGGATAAGTTCGGAGTGGTGTTCATTAGAGATATTCTGATCTATTACAAAATCAGAAGGAGAGTATGTAGGGTGTTTGAGAATTGAATTACAAGTGTTGAAAAGAGACGAAGTTTTATGCTAAGTTATTCAAGTGAGAATTTTGGTTGAAAAAGGTTAGTTTTCTTGGATATGTGATTTCTGATGATAGTATTGTTATGGATCCATCGGAAGTGGATGTAGTTCTACAAGGAGAGGCTCCGAAGTTGGTTAAGGAGATTAGAATCTTTTTGGACTTTAGTTGGTTATTACCGGAGGTTATGGAAGGCTTTTCCAAGTTAGAATTTTTGTTACTTCAATTGACTTGCAAAAGGTAAGTCGTTTGTTTGGGATGTTCGTTGTAAGGAAAGTTTCAGAGAGCTGAAGTAGAAGTTGGCTACTGCTCCAATTTTGATTCTGTGAGATCCTAATAAACTGTTTGTGAGGTATTGTGATGTGTCTTTGATGAGTATAGTCAGTGTGTTAATGCAAGAGGGTAAAGTCGTAGCTTATGCTTTACGACAATTGAGGATTCATAATATCAAGGTGGCTGCGGTTACTTTTGTGTTGAGAATCTGGAGGTATTATTTTGAGGGTTTTAGGTTCAAGGTGTTTGGTAATCACAAGGGTTTAGAGTACTTGTTTAGTCAAAAGGAGTAAAATAGGAGACAACGAGGATGGTTGGAATTCCTGATTAGTTATGACATTGGCTCGAATTATCCTATTGGTAAAGTTAAAGTCGTGCACGATGAGTTAAGTCGAAAGTTTTTTTACATGTCTGTTTTGATGGTCAGGGAGTTAGAATTATTTGAGCAGTTCAGAGACTTATGTCTGGTGAATATTAGAGAGAGTCAGAAGTTGGATATGAAATTAGTATATTTGATTGTTGCGAGTAATCAGAGTGCGCATCGAAAGCGTGATGTGGCACATTTCGTATATGAGCGTCTGACTTGTAAGAGTTCATAGGTTGAACTTTGAAAACATGTAGGAATGATGAGACCATTGGATGTTTCAGAATAGAAGTGTTAGGTGAAAGGTTTAAATATTATTCATGGGCTACTATGTAGATGGATGTTTTGGTTATATGTTCGATTGGTGAATCGTAGCATTGTTGTAATATTGTTGTGTGACAAGGATGTTGGTATTGTGGTTATGTAGAGGTTGTTGAAACGATGTTGGATTGTGGAACATTATGTTCTTGTTTGTGTTGTTGCCTCGTTTCTATCGTGATGGTTCGAGTGCGAGTAGCTAATTCCTTGTGGAGAATTAGGGGAGTGTTACCTATGGTGAGTGTAGCGAGCGATTTTTGGACGTGGTTACGAAGCACTATCACTTTGGTACTACAGTTCGATTCATTTTTTATCCTATTGAAGCTGATGAAGGAAGGGAAATAGATGTCTCCAATTAACCATGCTCGTAAACTGAGTTTGAACAGATGACTGTTGGTTTACAGATGCTACAAAGATTGTGGGTCTCTCTTAGGTTATTTTGTTAAAATAGTGCCCGGGTGATTGGTGGGAGTTTAGGACTGATGCTTTTCGATTGATATGTGAAGGTATGGGATTTTGGGTTTTTGTTGAGTGTGCTCGCTAAGATTTTTCTTTCAATCTTATGCCAACGTACTCCCGTTTACCGAAACAAGGAAATCAGAGCGATCGTAGTTCCTCCTATTCTATGGGAGGAAATGGTGTTTTGGTGTCTTGTTCAAAGTTCAAGACGTGAAGCTAAAGGTGGTTTGTATCTTGTTCAAAGCCCAAGATGTGAAGCTGAAAAGATGTTGTCCTTAGAGAGAATTTGTCACCTCTAAAGGGGTCTGTTTTTCAGGGGTGACTGATTATAAAGGAAAATTACTTTAACCGAGATATGTGAATCCTAGCAATGCCATAATTTCCTTTATGGGGGGTTTTCACCTGAAGGAGAAGACTTTAACTCAGTGTAGAGCAATGCTATCTTTCCTTAGGAATTTCTCATGCTAAAAGAGGGACATTGGCGTGGATGTAAATAATCCAGAGGCTTTCCGCTTACAGCGATTAGATGAAAGGAGTTGTTGATGTTTGTATACTGTGAACGAGCCACAACTTCGATGCTAAAAGGTTTATTGACTCAACCGGGGTTTTCTTATACAAAGCCTAAGAGAAGGCTATTGGTTGGACTCAACAAGAGAGTCTTTTATACTCAACAAGAGAGTGTTTTGTATCTCGTACAAATCCCGAGATGGAGGCTGAAAGGGTTGACTCAACAGGAGAATCTTTTATATGTGTCTTGTACGAAGCCCAAGACGGAGGCTAAAGGTTGGACTCAACAAGAGAGTCTTTTATACTCAACAAGAGAGTGTTTTGTATCTCGTACAAAGCCCGAGATAGAGGCTGATAGGTTTGCTCTACTGGGGAGAATCATTGTACAAAGCCCAAGAGGAGACTATGGTAACTGTTTCAGTTGAGTGACAGGTCTAATATGTTGGTTAAAAGAGAAAATCAGTTCTTATGATGATTAAAGGTAAGGTTGTGCTTTTGGCACTGATCGGAGGATCAGGGTTATTTCCTGTTCTTTAAGGAAATGGGAAATCCAAAGGGTATTGAGACTGTCCGAGTCTGCGGGTGTTTTCCCTATCTTTGAAAGGGGCTTGAGAATGTCTTTGAGACTCAAGGGTCTTAGACTGTCCAAGTCTAGAGTTTTATCTTTTGTATTATGCTTAGAGAGACAGTAGTAGGATCTAGACTCGTTGAAAGACTGTTCTATTAGGATGACTAATTTTTGTTCCTATACCTCTATGAGGTCGTCGAGATAATTTGTACGAAGCCCAAGAGTAGGCTGGAAACTTTTAAGAAGCCGAGGGACAATTTGTACGAAGCCCAAGAGGAGGCTATCATTCCCGGAGGAAGAAATCATTTATACGAAGCCTAAGAGGAGGCTGTGAATACATCTAAGAAGTCGACGGGTCCTTGTACAACACCCAAGAGGAGGCGGGGATGCTTTTAAGAAGCCTGTGGGTCCCCAAACCCCGAGAAGTTCAAGACAGGCTATTCACAGAGAATAGATCAAGCCAGGAAAGTTCGAGAATTTGGAATAAACTCAAGAGATGCCATTCACGGAGAAAAGATCATCTATGGGGAGTAGAGTTTCTTTGATAACTTCTAAAGGTGATAGTCTGAGAAAGGGTTCAAAAAGAATCTGCCTTTCACATCTCCATATTGTTTAACCCCAAGAGGAGGGAAGACTGTATCTGGTAATCCTATGGGGATCTAGTTTAGTCTATTTAAGAGTGATCAACAGACTTTAGTGCTAGATGTAGTTGTCGGGGAAACTCTAAATAGCTATACTATTATTACACAGTTGATATGAGTTTATCAAAGAAGACTTACAGTGAAACATCCCCACAGTACAGTTATATACATATGAAAGCGGTAATGAAAGCAGGTAAACACTTACTCGGTTGTAGAGCTTCCATGCTGTTTAGTTAGTTTGTTCAACAATGAAAGCTTTGATAACAATATTATATTCAAAATCAAAGGAGAAAGTGCTTTGAAATAAAAATTGGGGCTTACAGCTCAAGGAGAGGCCCACGGTTTTTTCAGCGATCGCACTGTTGCTTGAGGCCCGAGAAAGATTTTCTGTACACAGGGATGGGTCTTACACTCTCTCAAGAGGCCCAAAAAAGGTTTTAAATAAAAAGAGTGGGGGCTTATAACACGAGGGTAGGCCCAGATGTTTTTTTCGTTTGAAATGGCGATCGCGCCGAGATTTTCTTTTAACACAGAGGGACTTATACAATATCTGAGGCCTAAATTTGTTTTGGATAAAAGGGGATTGGGTCTTACACTCTAATAGAGGCCCAAAGAGTTTTGAATGGGTCTTATAGCTCTAGGAGAGGCCCAAGGTTTTGTCTTTCAACGGACTATGATCGCGTCGAACTTTTTGAAATACAACGGGACTTATACCATAAGTGAGCCCCAAAAACTTGTGTATTTACAAAAGGGGTTTGGGTCTTACACTCTATTAGAGGCCCAAAAAGTTTAACAAAGGGAATGGGTCTTACTACTCGAGGGTAGGCCCGAGGTTATTTGTATACAAAACGACGATTGCGCCGAGGTTTTTTGAAAATACCCGGAGGGACTTATATAATAAGTGAGGCCCAAAATAGGTTATTTTACAAAAAGGCTTGGGTCTTACACTCTATTAGAGGCCCAGAGTGTTTGAAATTGTTTGATGAGGGTTGAATTAATCAAAACCCTAATTTGTTTTTCAAAATGTTTTTAATTGAATAAAAAATTCAATTAAAATGATCAAAATTGTTTAACATGTGGAAAACAAATTGTGATCTTGGATTAATGTTTCAACAATCATGTTTTGACCTACAAAATGATTAGAAGTCATTAAAATTTGTAAAGTCAAGAAGGAAAAAAATATTTTAAATGTCAAAAACAATTAAAATATTAATTCTTAGCAAAAATATCAATTATATGAAATAAATAATATTTTTGGGATTTTTTCGTAAAATAAAATATTTTAACATTTTTGTGAATTATTAAAAAAGAATCAACTCAAAATCATTAAAACTCAGAGAGAAATTAATTTTTGAATCAATTAAACAAAATTACAAAATTCAAATATTTGAATTTTAAAAAAAAAAGGGCGCCAAGAGCACCCAAGAACACGCGCGTGTTCTGGGTTTTGCCCAGATTTGCATTTTCTCTCCAATCTCCCTGAATACTTGATTATATCATGCAAACCACCTATCAATCTGCTCGTTTCAACCTCACGATCATGTTTATGGTCTTTAATTTCATTTATTTTTAACATGGAATAAGAAATCGAGACAAAACCTCAAGAACCCTAAAATTTGGATGAAGGCTGAGAATTTTGATACATGATTCAAACAAAGCAATTAATTGAGGGGAATCATTCTATGCATGATTATGAACATTTGGCAAAAGTATTGTGCGAGGAAATATGCATAGATTAAGAGATGACCAAGTTTAGGCTTACTTGAAGGTCGTGACAGCAAGAGCAATGTGATTTTTGAGTTGGAGGTGTTACAGATGTGTTGTGATGATCTGGACAGCTTCAATGGATGTTGTGGAATGTGTTGCAAGCTTTGGAACACTTTGGAAGTCTTTGGATCAAGTTGGAGCACTCCAACTGCATAATTGAAGCATAATGGCTAGGTTGATGGGTGATTTCGAGCTAGGGGTGTTACAGCTGGTGTTTAAGTGTTTGGACACCTCAAATACATCATATGTGATGTGTCTGGGCAATTGGAATGGATTGCTTATGGCTGCAACTCATAACCCGATAGTGGTTGCTCAAAAACAAGAAAACTGGACACTTAAGAGAGAATGAGAGAAAGCAGTGCTATAACTGGCTTTGGTGTGAGTTGAATTATCCATTGGAACCTCTATTTATATGGGATCAACTCTTGTCTTGGATGAATAGTGAATGGCTGCTGGATCAGATCACATTCGCATGGATTGGCTTGGAGGATTTCTTCTCATGCAAGGCAAACTAGCCCTTCCTAAGAGCAGGGCTATGTCTTGACCAAATTCACATTCTTCAGATGTTTTTATTGTTGTTTAATCAGAGAACTTGACTGAGTAGAGTGGCTACCTTGACAATGCACTATTCCACATCAATGCCCTTTGAATTCAATTCAAAATGTGCCAAAATGCATGCACTTCAAGTTGGAAGATTCCTTGGCTTTTTGACTCAGCTTTATCAGTTGGATCAGTTGCATTATGATTGGTTTGAGTACAGGTGGCATAGTGATCCTTGTTCTTTGGCTCAAAATAGTGTGTGGCAAGCAAACATGCAAACTGATTTTTCCAAAACAGCTTGCAGCAACATGACTTTGGACATGGATTTCTCTTGGCTCAAGATGAATCAGTTCATGCTAGTGAGCTCTTTGGATTCTTGGTAATATTTGCAACAACATTGATGTTTATCTTTGGAACTGATTCAGCTTACATCTATGTGACAAAATCCCACAAGTTTTGATGTTTCAGCAAAAATCTGCCTTGCCCAGAATTTTTCTAAGTGTTGGAAAATGATGGATTTTCATGTTTTAGTGATTTTGATCCCACCATAACTCAAAATTCATAATGAATTGTAGTTGACACTTTTGTAGAGGGTCATGAGGTCTACAAATCTAGCTTTGGATGGGGAAAAATGGCTTTGTGGTTTAGGAGTTATGGTCCTCCAAAGTTGGTACCCTTGCCACTTTATTCTTTAACTTAGAAAATTTTCTAAGTTTTTATGGTTACCCCTTTTACAAGTTATCCAACTTTTCTTGATTTTTCTTGATGAATGATGATTCAAATCACACATTAACATCATTTTACGGTTAAAAAACCATAAAAGTGAAAAATCTCAAAAAGTCAAAGTTTGACTTTTGTACACAGTTGACTTTTTATCAGATGAATTCCAAACTGTGCAATCCTTTAGGAAATCATGTCCTTGACCTAAATCAAACTTGATGGACATGTTCCATGGGTGTTATAGGGTATATTGATTCATGTCCTAGGGCTTGGGAGTATGTCCTGGTCAAAAGTCAAAGTTACAGTTGACTTTTCTCGCGAAACCCTAATTGTGGTACTGATGAAATTGAGACTTGTTGCTCAAGCTTCTTGGATTAATCCATTGTTGCAAATGGGTCAATATAGCATATTAGAGACCCTCAAATCATGTCTTGAGGTCTTGGCTCATGATTTATTCCAAAGTCAACTTAGGGGTGAATTAGGTCAAGAAACCCTAATTCCTTATTTTTTATGTATGCATCCCCTGAGGTCAAATTGACTTGATGCTTGGGCCCATGAGGTTCCATGGAGTATATTAGGATATGCTTTGAAGCATTGGCTCATGCCCAGAGGAAAATTTCCAACTGGAGGCCCTGGTCGACCAAAACCCTAATTTGGTGACACTGGCGATCTTGAGGCTTGATCCACTTGGAAGGGAGCAGCCTTGTGCTTAATACTTAAAGTGGGAGTCCTCTTGATCCCTTTTGGATGTTTTAGAGGTGTAGACAAGTTGAAGATCATGTCATTTCTTGATTGATCCTTTGTCTAAGAACTCTGAGAGGGCCTGAAACCCTAATTGTTATAGTAGTGAATGGTCACCCATCTTTGGGGGGACTGATGAGGCATGAAGGTTCCTCCATATTGTGATGATGATTTGCACAATGATGGGAAATCTTGGTGGTCAAAATTTGGGGTATGACAGATGCCCCTATTTAATCTTCTTGGACCCGAAGGTGCGAATGACGAAGGTGTTCGGGCATTCGGGGTGCAAGAGGATTAAATATTGGAATAAGTTTCTGAAATAAACTTCCCCTCGATCCTGGTCTTAGTTGCTAAAGTAAACTTCCCCTCGATCCTGGTTTCCTACCAAGGAACTGGTCTAAGTTTCTGAAATAAACTTCCCCTCGATCCTGGTTTCCTACCAAGGAACTGGTCTATGTTTCTGAAGTAAACTTCCCCTCGATCCTGGTTTCCTACGAAGGAACTGGTCTAAGTTTCTGAAGTAAACTTCCCCTCGATCCTGGTTTCTTACCAAGGAACTGGTCTAAGTTTCTTTTGTCAATAAACTTTCTTGACAAGGGACGCTATTCATAGCAGTTTTCCTCAAACTTCTTGCCGAATTTTCCTGGGGAGATGCCATTTGATGGAAAAAGTTTGATGTCAGATTTGCTGGGAAACCCAGTCATCTGAGTTGTAGAGGTGCACAAACTTCTCTATTGGAGACGCCATTTGTTTCTACTGGGGAAAGCGAGTTTCTTGAGAGACTGCTTCTGTTTGGGGTCTTACATCATACTTTTCTCGGGGTCTTCCTGGAGAAATGCCATATGATGGGATCCAATTTTGAGGTTCCGATGACCTTTTCATCAGTGGTTTTTCAGAGCAAAACTGTTGTACCGCCGAATCTCTGATTAAGAGGCTTTCTCTGGGGATTTTCCTTAATCCGGAAAAGCGAAAATATCATCTTCAATGGCGAAGAGTGACATCGATTGAAGGTTCTCTGGTCTTTTAGAGGTTCAAGTTATCAAAGTGGTCAAGGGCCAATTCTGATTCAGAAATAAACTGGAGGAGAGAGATTGTTCAGATGCAACATTTCCTGACGAGGAAAGAACTGACAACCCGATTGTGGAGACTTTTATCACTAGGGGACAAGGCCGACTAAAGTGATAGTGATGCAATATGAAATGTTAATGCAAATCAATAATGCATGATGTATTGTATGTATATGCTGACAAAACTGACGCGACATACAAACTAAAAGATGAACATGACTGGATACTCGGCCATCGCGGGGCGAAGAAGTACCTGCTGGTTCAAGATAGCAATTCTGCCTTGCATAGGAGAGATAGTCCCTGCGGGGAACAACTGTTAGTCGGGCTTAGGAGATGAGAACTCGGTCGAAGGTGTCAGACGAAACATGGTCTCTGACACAGTTGATCCTTCGTTCAGACGTGCTGGTTTAGAAGGAGTACTTTGATTCTGCACTTTAAGGTTCGATTACTTCTGGAGAAGCGACCGATGTTCTTCTGATGTTCAACAGTCAAAAGAAATTGCCGACTTTATTTCTAAAAGAAGAAAAAGTTTTAACAAGTAAATTCATTTTTTGTTTTATTTCAAGAATCGTTGATCATGTTAAAACATCATTCTGTAAAGCTAAAACAAATAAGAATTGCAAACAAAAGCACAAAGGCTCAAATTTTATTGATAGGATGGAGATCATCCAAACGCGTGATTCCATAGAGTATTTACAAAGTTAGAAAATGGTAATTTACAGGTAAAAGGGCTACGTTGAAACAAAACGACCACTATCCTTCTACCAACTTTGAATTCGGGACATCCTAAGCTTCTGTCAAAGATGACCTTGACTGGAGTTTTCTGGATGGATGATGTAACTGCTGTCGAGGGACTTGCCCCTTTGTTGAACATAGTTAGGCGAAGTATTTCTTGACTACATCAACATTTGTGGGGTAGGAAAATTCCTCTCCGTCCATAGTTATAAGTCTCAAGGCGCCGTCTGAGAAAGCTTTCGCGACCACATAGGGGCCGTCATAATTCGGAGTCCACTAGCCCCGAGAATCAGTGAGAAAAGATTGTATCTCTTTGAGCACGAGGTCTCCTTTCCTGAAGATGCGAGGTCGGACCTTTTTGTCAAATGCCTCCTTCATTCTCTGTTGATACAACTAACCGTGGCATAGAGCCGTGATTCGCTTCTCTTCGATCAAATTCAGTTCGTCGTGTCGACTTTGACACCATTCAGCTTCTGTAAGCTTAGCTTCCATCAATACCCGGATTGATGGGATCTCTACTTCTATGGGGAGCACTGCTTCCATGCCATATACTAGAGAGAAAGGGGTTGCCCCTGTTGAAGTGCGGACAGATGTACGATAACCGTGAAGCGCAAAAGGTAACATCTCGTGCCAGTCTTTGTAGGTTACAACCATCTTCTGAACAATCCTCTTGATGTTCTTGTTAGCTGCTTCTACCTCTCCGTTCATCTTTGGTCGGTAGGGAGATGAGTTATGGTGTTCGATCTTGAACTCAGTGCAAAATTATTTCATCATCTTGTTGTTCAAGTTAGATACATTATCAGTAATGATCTGGTCCGGAACACCGTAATGGCAGATGATATTATTTTTTATAAATCGGACCACCACTTGTCGGGTTACATTAGCGTATGACGCTACTTCAACCCACTTGGTGAAGTAGTCAATGGATACCAGGATGAACCGATGTCCGTTTATAGCTTTGGGCTCAATCATGCCAATCTTGTCGATTCCCCATATGGAAAAAGGCCATGGGGAACAAAGAACTTTGAGATGTGTTGGCGGTACATGAATTTTGTCGGAGTATATATGACACTTGTGACACTTCCTCATGTACTTGTAGCAGTTGAATTCCATGGTCAACCAATAGTACCCTGTTCTCAGAATTTTCCTCGACATTGTGTGTCCATTGGCATGAGTGCCAAAGGATCCTTCGTGAATTTCTTTCATCAGTATGTCTGCTTCTGGTCTGTCTACACATCGGAGCAAGACCATATCAAATTTCCGCTTATAAAGTGTATCACCGCTCAGGAAGAAGCTGCATGCCAGACTTCTGAGGGTCTTTCCTTCTTTCCTGGATGCCCCAGGTGGGTACTCTTGTTTCTGAAGGAAGCATTTGATATCGTGATACCAAGGTTTATCGTCTACGACTGCTTCAATCACGAAGATATAAGCGGGCCGCTCAAGGCGCATTATGTCGATCTTAGGCAGGTCGTTCCATTGACCTACACTAATCATGGAAGAGAGAGTGGCAAATATGTCAGCCATATGATTATCTTCACGAGGGATGTGATGAAACTCAACTCTGTTGAAGAAGGGTAATAACCTTCTTGTGTAGTCTTTGTAAGGAATCAATTCTGATTGGTATGTGTTCTAATCTCCTTTGATCTGATTGATAACCAGGGCTGAGTCGCCGTATACGTCCAAGTTTTTGATCCTCAAATCAATTGCTTCCTCAAGACCCATGATACAAGCTTCGTATTCGGCCTAGTTGTTTGTACACTTGAATGTAAGTCTGGCAGTGAAAGGAATGTGGGTACCCTGAGGTGTAACAATGATTGCCCCAATTCCATTTCCGTAATGATTAACTACTCCGTAAAAAATAAGCACCCATTGGGAATCTGGTTCTGGCCCTTCACTGGGTAGCGGTTCATCGTAATCTTTCATTTTTAAATACATGACATCTTTGTCTGGGAAGTCAAACCCGATTGATTCTTGATCGTCAATCGGTTGATGAGCCAAATGATCGGCTAAAATACTCCCCTTAACGGCTTTCTGAGCATGGTACTCTATGTCATATTCTGATAGCAACATCTGCCAACGGGCAATTCTTCCCGTGAGAGCAGGTTTTTCAAAGACTTACTTGATTGGATCCATCTCGGAGACCAACCAAGTAGTGTGACGAATCATGTACTGGCGTAGACGTTTGGCTGCCCAAGCCAAAGCGCAACAAGTTTTTTCAAGCATAGTATACCGAGTCTCGCAGCCGGTGAATTTCTTGCTCAGATAGTAAATGGCAGCCTCTTTCCTTTTGGTTTCGTCTTGTTGGCCAAGTACACAACCCATGGAGTCTTCCAAGACAGTGAGGTAGATGATTAGTGGTCTTCCTTCCACTGGAGGTAATAGAATCGGTGGATTCAACAAATATTCCTTGATACAATCGAAGGCGGTTTGGCAGTCTTCTGTCCAAACGCAGTCCTGATTCTTTTTTAGCAGTTTGAAAATTGGCGCACATGTCGCGGTCATGAGGAATATAAATCTGGAGATGTAGTTCAAACGTCCCAGGAATCCTCTGACTTGTTTTTTAGTCTTTGGAGAAGGAATTTCTTGAATGGCCTTGACCTTGTCAGGATCAACCTCAATTCCTTTCTGGCTGACGATGAGCCCTAAGAGTTTCCCTGAACGGACACCAAAGGTGCACTTGTTGGGATTTAAGCGGATTCTGTGTTTTCTCAACCGCTCGAATAGCTTTGACAGGTGGGTCACATGCTCCTCTTCTGTCTTAGATTTTGCAATCATATCATCGACATATACCTCGATTTCTTTGTGTATCATGTCATGAAAAAGAGTAGTCATGGCCCTTTGATAGGTTGCCCCGAAGTTCTTCAAACCGAACGGCATTACCTTGTAACAAAAAGTACCCCATGGGGTAATGAACGAAGTTTTCTGCATGTCTTTCGGTGCCATTTTGATCTTATTATAGCCCGAGAATCCATCCATGAAGGAGAAAACTTTGAACTTTGTTGTACTGTCTACCAGCATGTCAATGTGTGGTAAAGGAAAGTCGTCCTTTGGACTGGCCTTGTTTAGATCCCTGTACGATGTTGGCTAACCATTAAGGATATTTTGACGTAGCGAGGAAACCCGCGTCAATCTGTTTCTGCACCTCCTCTTTGATTTTGATAGCCATGTCTGGGTGAGTCCGTCTTAACCTTTGTTTTACTGGCGGACATTCCGATCTCAACGGTAAATGATGTTCCACAATGCTGGTATCCAACCCTGGCATATCCTGAAATGACCAAGCGAATACATCGGGGAATTCTTTGAGAAACTTTAACAAACCCTCTCTGGCAGTTGGACTGAGCAGTGCCCCAATCCTGATTTCTTTTCTCTCTTCCTCTGAACCCAAGTTTATTGTTTCCAACGGCTCTTTGTGAGGTTCAATGGACCTTTCCTCTTGTCTGAGTAATCGGGAGATCTCTTCTGGAATTTCGTTGTCAACTTCTTCTTCAGCCCCAAATACCGGGAACTCAAAGTCGGGAGAAGGCATCGGATCGTATGTTTCAACTGGGTTTAAAACAATCAATCTGCATGACGTGATGATTTGTGTTTAGAAGAGATAGAGAAAATGCAAGTGTCTGCAGTGTATTTCTTCTACTGCTTGTTTTTATTATTTGAGATGTTTTTTAGGATTACCATTTTCTGAGAAAAGCAAAAAAAGAAAACAGCAATTAATGCGGAAATTACAGAATGACATTATTTTACTAATGAACAAGTCGATTCTTGAAACTACAACCCTATAAAACAAAACTCTGTCGCTTTGGGTGAAGCGAAGAGGGAAAATTTACAGAAAGTGAGCCCTATCAAAACATCTGTTTCACCTGGGCAGGGTGAAAGGTTAAAGACGGCAATTACTTTGACTTGTGAACAATCTTCGGAACATCGACAACAACCCATTGGCGGCGAACTCCTCGGTGAATCACAAAGTCTGGTACTTTCCTTGATTTGTCTTCAGAAATGACGCTGATTTCTGGTGGAGCAGGATCATTGAAATCTGTCTCCCAGGCAGAGTTGTCGTAGGAGGATTCCTCTGTTGCATTTTGCATAGCATTTGTGCTCTCCGCTGTATCTCCCCATCCAGTTAGCTGGATGTCTTCGAGCCTGATACGAGAGCTTTCGGGAGCGGTGTACTTGACCATATAGTCGTATTTCCCTCTTGGTTATCCCAGGGTGTCCCACACTTCTTTGGAACTGGATGAGTCATCCCTCTCGATGACATTGACCTCGGGAAAAGCATAGTTGATGAATTCAAGTCCTACAAACGTTGCGAATTCATCGTCATGTTGAGTAGTTTCTGAATGACCCGAGTGTTGATCCCATGACATGGTGGGGATGCAGGCATTCTTTTCAATGATGCTCAGCTGATTTTCGTTGTTCGGCCGGCTTTCTTGCCCCAAGCCTCCTCGGTAAGGCTGCCACATTGGCAGACCATCCATCGGGCCATAGTAGTTATGGTCGAAATTGTCTTTCATCAGAGTGTTTTCCTCTAATGAGTTTGTTGGAGCACGACATCCTTCCGGATCACATCCTCCATATATCATTTCGACGTCTGACCTGGGTATAAATCTCGGGCTCTGTGCGGGATAGTAATATGGCATAGGCACCTCTTCCTGAGACATATAACCGTCCTCATTGAGGTAGGACTTCCATTCCACATCTGTGTCAGAGGGATCCTCCTCATTGATAGTGTGCACTTCTTGAGTCACTGGTTGAAGGAAACCTCCACTGTGGAAGAAATTTTGAATGGGATGAAGACTTTCATTGCTGGCAGTTGTCTGAGTACAGGTTGCAGAAAAACCAAGACCCTTCTTTGCTTTATTGTTAGTAGGAATGACAAGCTGCCCCTATCCTATTGTATTGGCACTCTCGACCGCCTTGATAGCATCTTTGTACGGGGAAATCAGAGTTCCCCCTTCGGATTGATTGCCTCTGTGTAGCGAAAGTGTTTGAAACTGAGTTCCAATTATCCCTTCCGGTTCCACGTGAGTGGCTAATGATAAATTGCTTACGAGCAAAGCCTGTTCCCCACAGACCATGACGAGTTGACCGTTCTGGACGAACTTTAGCTTTTGGTGGAGGGTCGAGGTGACCGCCCCAACCTGATGTATCCAAGGTCTTCCTAATAAACAAATGTATGTTGCCCGGATGTCCATGACCTGGAAAATGACTTGGAAAGTGTGAGGACCAATAGTTATGGGAAGATTAATTTCGCCGATAACCGTTTTTCTGGATCCGTCGAATGCTTTGACGACGACCTCAATGGTTCTCATTGGGGGTCCTTTAAAGGATAATTGCGTCAAGGTGGACTTCGGCATAACATTCAGGGTTGACCCTGTGTCTACCTGTACGCTGGCTAAAGCATCGTCCTGGCAGTTGACTGTGATATTGAGCGCCATGTTATGATGGCGACCCTCTTCAGGTAATTCCTCATCACTAAATCCCAAGTTATTACAGGAAGTGATGTTAGATACAATGCTATTGAATTGTCTGATTATTACATCATGTTCCACAAAAGCGTGCTCCAAGACTTTCTGTAGAGCCTCCCTGTGCGCTTCTGAACTGAGTAAAAGTGACAGCACAGAGATCTTTGAAGGAGTTTGTAATAGTTGATCAACAATGTTGTATTCACTCCTTTGGATGAGCTTCAGCATCTCATCGTTGTTTTTTGAAAGGTCGGGATTACTGGATTGACCGACCGGTGAATTGGGAACTTCTGTCTGAGGTTCCTTTTCTTTGCTGGACTCTCCAACTCCTCTGTTGATGATTCTACCGCTCTGTGTTACACGACTGATGTCTGCAATATTCACGGCGGAGGGTAATGGAATTTCCTTCCCATTCTCAATTATCGTTGCACCATATTTGTAAGGGATAGCCTTAGTTGATTCATACGGTAGTGGTCCCGGTAGATGGATAACTATGGGAGCCTTCTGATTTTTTTTACTGTCGTAAGTAATTTCAATCTGTTCCTGGTTTGGAACTCTCGATTCGTCAAGTAGAGGAATGATGGAACAAACATCCCTGTTCCTCTCATGATCAAAGATTACGACAACATCCTAGATTTGATTGGCAAGGTAGCCTGGCGTCCAGCTGATTGGTCCGGAACCCGGATATGGACGAATTTCTCTATGATCCACCTGACCCTGAAGAGCTGCTCGCACAAGGTAACATCCTTGGTTACTTTTCGAACATACTCTACAACGTTCATAGTTGTGTGGTGGCACCTGGCCACGTCCGCTTTGAATACAGTGTAACCTCACTAGGTTAGCTTCCACAAATCGAACATCCTGACTTTGACACCGAGTAGGGTTCTTGTCATTGATACTAATCTGCTGAGTATCTTCATCCATATAGATTCGCATCCACCAGTGATTTAACAAGTGCTGAAGTGCGTCCTGGACAAGGGCACAACCTTGATCGTTTTCGCAACCTGCCTTACAGCTTTGGTAGTTATGTGAAATCAGGAACTCGAGTCGGACCTGCTCAGTATGTAACTCTACCAGGTTGGTATTCATTAAACAAATGTCGAAGATTTGAACCATGTTGATCTGATAGTGGTTCCTATCATGGTAGTCCTGGATCCATCCAAGATCCATCTGACGCTGGAGGGCCTCTTGTACAAAAGAGCATCCCTATTTGTTTACCGAGCAAGTCAGACAGGAACTGTAATCGTGCCGCTGCAGATTATGATACTGGCTTTTCCTGGAGTGTATCGCCACCAAGTTGACATTCATTGCACGGATGTCGTGGTTCTGAATGATGTTAGAATTCGTGTAAACCATGTTAACTCCACAAACTCGGTGCTCTTGGATCCATCCAAGATCCATCTGTTCCTGTAGAGCTGATTGCACCATAGAACATCCCTGACTGTTTTTAGAGCAGATATCACACTGATGATAATTATGAGGTGGCACATGGCCATATCCACTCTGTCTACAATGCATCTTGACCAAGTTAGTTTTCAATAAGAGTACATCGTGAATTTGATAGACTTTGTTAGACTCTCCCTCTATCAGATTGACTGCGGCTTTCTCATTTTGAGGCAACGGGTTCGTGAGAACATTGGGATTTGTATCTTTGAAAGATAAGACCCCGCTCCTAACAAGCTTTTGCACGTCAAATTTGAAATTGAGACAGTTCTCTATGTTATGCTCTGGTCCTCCTTGATGGTAAGGGCAAGTCTTGTCCACCTTAAACCAAAAAGGCGGACTTTCCAGTACTGTAAGAGGGGACTTAGTCTGGATGTGCCCCTTGGCTAGTAGTAACGGAAATAGTTCTGCGTATGATACGGGTATAGGATCAAATCCTGGTGGCCACGTTGTACGGTTGTTATGGTATGGAGGACGAGCCTGCTGAAGAAGTTGTTGTATCCTTTGCTAAAATTGCTGTTGATTAGGTTGGCTCTGCGCAACCTGAGGTTGATACGTAGGCGCGGGATTGATAGTAGGAGTCACAGCTGCTACTGGTTGATAACGTCGCCTTTGCTTTCCGAGAGAGATATTCCCAATATCTTGCTTTTTCTTCTTAGGGAGAGCACTACCGTATCATTTTGTACTACTCGATGATCCAGCGTCTTTTACTAAACGTCCTTCTCGGACGGCTTCCTCAAGACAAACTCCCATACCGACCATTTCGGTGAAATCACTGGGCGCACTGGAAACCATTCTGTCGTAATAAAATGAGTTTAAGGTCTTTAAGAAGATCTTTGTCATCTCTTTTTCCTCAAGAGGTGGACAAATTTGAGCAGAAATTTCACGCCATCTCTGAGCGTATTCCTTAAAGGTTTCCTTGTTCTTTTGTGACATTGATCTGAGTTGATCTCTGTCTGGCGCCATGTCCAAATTGTACTTGTATTGTTAGACGAAGGCATTGCCAAGATCTCTGAAATTGCTGATCGTGGCGCGGTTTAAACCCATGTACCATTTGAGTGCGGCACCGGTTAAACTATCTTGGAATTAATGAATCAGTAAATCCTGATTCTCTGTCTGAGCTGACATTCGCCGAGCGTACATCACCAAGTGACTCTGAGGGCAAGAGTTACCCTTGTACTTTTCAAAGTCGGACACCTGGAACTTGTGTGGAACTTTCACATTGGGGACCAGACAAAGGTCTGCGGCATCCTTTCCAAATAAATCCTGACCGCGAATGGCTTGCAGTTCCTTCTGCATTTCTAGGAACTGTTCCTGGACCTCGCCCATTCTATCGAATATAGTTTCCTTTCTACCAGCAGGTACCTGCGAAATCTGTCCTTCCAGAACAGTGTGCACCACAGGGGGTGGTACCGTGACTACGACAGCAATCTTGGCATTTCCCGAAGTTTGTAACCTTCAGGAGTCCTCAGTATACCTCTGGCATCTTTGATTTCCCGAAGTTTGTAACCTTCAGGCCCAGTGGCTTCTGTTGTGATTCCTTGATCTTCAGCGATCGGCGGAACATATCCTTCCAGTATATAATTAACAGGCATGCCCCAAGGACGATTTTTCGGCATTTGATACCTAGGATCATACTTCTCCACTATGGGCGTTGAGGTGATATCTGAGATCACAGTTCTTTGTTGTTGAGCTTCTGCCATGGCTAGCATGTCATTATGAAGCTTTCTCATATCCTCTCTCAGAGTGTCGATCTCTTCTTTCAACTCTCTGTTTTCTTCCTCGAGATCATCCATCTTTTTCTGACGATTGGCCCGAGTATTGTACGAATGAGACAGTTTGACTCTAGAATCGAGACACAGACGTGAGATTCGTAGGTAAGGAGAATACTTGATGTGAGAATGATGAATGCAATAATTAAGTTTATTGTGTTTTTTTTTGTTTAATCAAAATAAACTTCGACAATTAGATTGCAAATATCAAACAGTGGGGAAACCCCGTTTTATTAAATTTAAAGGATTGCGGAAAGGAAATACAGTAAATTACAAAGTACGGAAACAGGAACCTAAGCTAAGGGGTCCCGAGTCCTCTCTAAGGAGAATTCGGGTGTTGATCCTGGTACTTTCCTTTTCTTGGACCGGGGCTCTTGGGCCGTTGTCGGGTTGTCATTCCTTTGCCAAGTGAAAGAACGAGCAAATTCCTCTGGTCATCTTGATTATCCACAACATGTTGCTCTAAAATCTCGATCAAAGCATCCTTATCCTTCAGTAGTTGCTGTATTTTGATACACTCCACATTGAGGGTGCAATACTTGTTCTTCCAAGACCTCCTCTCCCGTTGAACTTTGTTGAGAGTAACCTAAAGATTTTCCATTTCAGTCATGAAGTACATGACAGACTCCCTTGGTGGAAGAACTCTGTGACGAGGATAAGGCATCTTTAGCTTGAGAGCTCTAGTTTGTACCCAATGGAGATAAGGCTCCACCGAGACACAGTTCGGTTTTCCTAGAGACTCTCGTCCTTTCTTATGAACATGTTTCCAAGCGTGCACTATTTCCATCTTTAGTGCCCTGTCATTTTCTCCTTCTTTGAAGAAAAGACCTTCCATATGAGCATTACGTGGGACATGCCTCATCGGGTATCCAAATTGACGACGAACCAATACTGAATGGTAGTTGATTCCTCCTTTAGTTCCTATGAGGGGTACGTTGGGGAAGTTTCCACAATGGTCAATGATCCTGATCCCGTCATAAATCCTATTACACCAATCTATATCAGAGTTGATGAGAGACATGATTTTCTGCGACCAACTTAAGGCACTCTTATGATCCCAAAATGCAGCAGAATTAGGCAAATGGGAGATAAACCATTTATATAGTAGGGATACACAACACGTGATTATTCCTCCGCTGTACAAATTCCCTAAGTGTACAGAATGATACGCGTCCGCGAGCAAAGTTGGGACAGGGTTTCCAATGAGAAAAACCTTAATGGCGTTGATATCTACAAAGTTATTAATGTTGGGAAACAAAAATAACCCGTAGGTGAGCAAAACAAAGATGCTTTCAAAAGCAGTCACATTCCCTATACTGGAAAAGTACAGGGCCTTCTTTATCAAGAATTGGGCTGGCAAACCTTGGATGCCACCCTTAGTGGTCAGGTGAGTCTTGACTTCCGACTCATCCAAATAAATTGCTCGTGCAATGGTCTGATCCTTTGGAATTTCTTCCAGTCCAGAAAATAGAGCTCGATCAGTGATGTGCCGATCGGTCAAGTGAGAATATTCCTCCAGCGTTGGTACGAGCTAGTAATCTGGAAATATGAAACAGTGATAAACTGGATCGCAAAACTGAATGAGTGCTTCCATGATTCCTTCAATCACATGCACTCTTAACAGGGGTAGCAGACCTCCGTATTTGGTTCTGAAAGCTTCAGGGTTAGTGATCATCCTTGCTAAACTTCTCAAATCCTCTAGTTTTGGAACCTTGAAGGTATACTTATGAGTTCTCCTTCTACCAAAATCCATTAGCGCAATCCTTTTTTCTCTGACATTTGCAATCATTGTCTTAGTTTAATTTGAAAAAAAGAGAGACTAGAGGAGAAAATTTTCTTTGTTTTAATGTTTTTTAGATGAATGCATGAATGCAGCACACAAAAACATAGAAAAAACATGGGGTCAAAGGGTCGGTGTCATGAAGTCAAGGCTCTACCCCCCCCAAAGGTTTTCTAGTGGTGATTTTTTGTACTTGTCACTCAAAATCATTAATTCATGAGAACACCAGCGGGCCGGGAACCGTGCTAGGTGATGTCCATCAAAGAAATCTCAGAAGAGGGTAATTTATCGCGTAACAGCTATTCCCGATAGCTTCCGCACTACAAAAAAAGGTGATTTTCCTATATGTATACTCAATCTTTCCACATGCGGCATCACACACATTCCCATTAGCAGAAAATAAACACGTATATCAATTAGGAAAAGCAGTATATATATTTGTCCTAAAGTCCTAGACTTTAAAGAGCTATGAATCCTATGTTCCTGACAAAAATGGCTCCCCGGCGGAGTCACCTTTCTGTGGTACCTTCCCAACTTTAAAGGTTTTTTATCTAAGATCCTAGTGAAGTCAACAAATCTTAACCCCAATGAAGTCCCTAGGAAAGAAAGAAAAGAAAGGATATCCGGCCCCACGGCGGACGCCACTTTTCTGTGGCACTTTTTTTTCAAGGTTTCTACCTAAGAGACGGAAAGAGAACAAGATCAAATAGTCCCCAGCATAGTCGTCATTTTTCTGTGGAAAATGGTGACGAATGATGACTATGGTGAGATAGATCCTAATGACACTTCCCCAGTGAAGTCGCCATTTTTCTATGGAAAATGGTGACGAATGATGACTAAAGTGAGATAGATCCTAATGACAATTCCCCAGTGAAGTCGCCATTTTTCTGTAGCGAGCGATTTTTGGACGTGGTTGTGAAGCACTATCGCTTTGGTACTATAGTTCGATTCATTTTTTATCCTGTTGAAGCAGATGAACGAAGGGAAATAGATGTCTTATATTAACCCTGCTCGCAAACTGAGTTTGAACAGATGACTGTTGGTTTACAGATGCTACAAAGATTGTGGGTCTCTCTTAGGTTATTTTTTTAAAATAGTGCCCGGGTGATTGGTGGGAGTTTAGGACTGATGCTTTTCGATTGATATGTGAAGGTATGGGATTTTGGGTTTTTGTTGAGTGTGCTCGCTAAGATTTTTCTTTCAATCTTATGCCTACGTACTCCCGTTTACCGAAACAGGGAAATCAGAGCGATCGTAGTTCCTCCTATAGGAGGAAATGGTGTTTTGGTGTCTTGTTCAAAGCTCAAGACGTGAAGCTAAAGGTGGTTTGTATCTTGTTCAAATCCCAAGATGTGAAGCTGAAAAAATGTTGTATTTAGAGAGAATTTGTCACCTCTAAAGGGGTCTGTTTTTCAGGGGTGGCTGATTATAAAGGAGAATTACTTTAACCGGGATATGTGAATCCTAGCAATGCCATAATTTCCTTTATAGGGGGTTTTCACCTGAAGGAGAAGACTTTAACTCAGTGTAGAGCAATGTTATCTTTCCTTAGGAATTTCTCATGCTAAAAGAGGGACATTGGCGTGGATGTAAATAATCCAGAGGCTTGCCGCTTACAGCGATTAGATGAAAGGAGTTGTTGATGTTTATATACTGTGAACGAGGCACAACTTTGATGTTAAAAGGTTGATTGACTCAACCGGGGTTTTCTTATACAAAGCCTAAGAGGAGGCTATTGGTTGGACTCAACAAGAGATTCTTTTATACTCAACAAGAGAGTGTTTTGTATCTCATACAAAGCCCGAGATGGAGGCTGAAAGGGTTGACTCAACAGGAGAATCTTTTATATGTGTCTTGTACGAAGCCCAAGACGGAGGCTAAAGGTTGGACTCAACAAGAGAGTCTTTTATACTCAACAAGAGAGTTTTTTTGTATCTCGTACAAAGCCCGAGATGGAGGCTGAAAGGTTTGCTCCGCTGGGGAGAATCATTGTACAAAGCCCAAGAGGAGACTATGGTAACTGTTTCTCCTGAGTGACAGGTCCAGTATGTTGGTTAAAAGAGAAAACCAGTTCTTGTGAAGATTAAAGGTAAGGTTGTGCTTTTGGCACTGATCGGAGGATCAGGGTTATTTCCTATTCTTTAAGGAAATGGAAAATCCAAAGGGTATTGAGACTGTCTGAGTCTGCAGGTGTTTTCCCTATCTTTGAAAGTGGCTTGAGAATGTCTTTGAGACTCAAGGGTCTTAGACTGTCCAAGTCTAGAGCTTTATCTTTTGTATTATGCTTAGAGAGACAGTAGTAGGATCTAGACTCGTTGAAAGACTGTTCTATTAGGATGACTAATTTCTGTTCCTATACCTCTATGAGGTCGTCGGGACAATTTGTACGAAGCCCAAGAGGAGGCTGGAAACTTTTAAGAAGCCGAGGGACAATTTGTACGAAGCCCAAGAGGAGGCTATCATTCCTGAAGGAAGAAATCGTTTATACGAAGCCTAAGAGGAGGCTGTGAATACTTCTAAGAAGCCGACGGGTCCTTGTACAATGCCCAAGAGGAGGCGGGGATGCTTTTAAGAAGCCTGTGGGTCCCCAAACCCCGAGAAGTTCAAGACAGGATATTCACAGAGAATAGATCAAGCCAGGAAAGTTCGAGAATTTGGAAGAAACTCAAGAGATGCCATTCACGGAGAAAAGATCATCTCTGGGGAGTAGAGTTTCTTTGGCAACTTCTAAAGGTGACAGTCTGAGAAAGGGTTTAAAAAGAATCTGCCTTTCACATCTCCATATTGTTTAACCCCAGGAGGAAGGAAGACTGTATCTGGTAATCCTATGGGGATCTAGTTTAGTCTATTTAAGAGTGATCAACAGGCTTTAGTGCTAGACTTAGTTGTCGGGGAAACTCTAAATATCATACTATTATTACACAGTTGATATGAGTTTATGAAAGAAGACTTACAATGAAACAGCCCCACAGTACAGTTATATACATATGAAAGCGGTAAATGAAAGAAGGTAAACACTTACTCGGTTGTAGAGCTTCCATGCTGTTTGGTTAGTTTGCTCAACAAAGAAAGCTTTGATAACAATATTATATTCAAAATCAAAGGAGAAAGTGCTTTGAAATAAAAATTGGGGCATACAGCTCAAGGAGAGGCCCACGGTTTTGTCAGTGATTGCACTGTTGCTTGAGGCACGAGAAAGATTTTCTGTACACAGGGATGGGTCTTACACTCTCTCAAGAGGCCCAAAAAAGGTTTTAAAGAAAAAGAGTGGGGGCTTATAACACGAGGGTAGGCCCAGATGTTTTTTTCGTTTGAAGTGGCGATCGCGCCGAGATTTTCTTTTAACACAGAGGGACTTATACAATATCAGAGGCCTAAATTTGTTTTCGTTAAAAGGGGATTGGGTCTTACACTCTAATAGAGGCCCAAAGAGTTTTGAATGGGTCTTATAGCTCTAGGAGAGGCCCAAGGTTTTGTCTTTCAACGGACTATGATCGCGTCGAACTTTTTGAAATACAACGGGACTTATACCATAAGTGAGGACCAAAAACTTATGTATTTACAAAAGGGGTTTGGGTCTTACACTCTATTAGAGGTCCAAAAAGTTTAACAAAGGGAATGGGTCTTACTACTCGAGGGTAGGCCCAAGGTTATTTGTGTACAAAACGACGATTGCGCCGAGGTTTTTTGAAAATACCCAGAGGGACTTATACAATAAGTGAGGCCCAAAATAGGTTATTTTACAAAAAGGCTTGGGTCTTACACTCTATTAAAGGCCCAGAGTGTTTGAAATTGTTTGATGAGGGTTGAATTAATCAAAACCCTAATTTGTTTTTCAAAATGTTTTTAATTGAATAAAAAATTCAATTAAAATGATCAAAATTGTTTAACATGTGGAAAACAAATTGTGATCTTGGATTAATGTTTCAACAATCATGTTTTGACCTACAAAATGATTAGAAGTCATTAAAATTTATAAAGTCAAGAAGGAAAAAAAATATTTTTAATGTCAAAAATAATTAAAATATTAATTCTTGGCAAAAAAAATCAATTATATGAAATAAATAATATTTTTCGGATTTTTTGGTAAAATAAAATATTTTAACATTTTTGTGAATTATTAAAAAAAGAATCAACTCAAAATCATCAAAACTCAGAGAGAAATTAATTTTTGAATCAATTAAAAAAAATCACAAAATTCAAATATTTGAATTTAAAAAAAGGGCGCCAAGAGCACCCAAGAACACGCGCGTGTTCTGGGTTTTGCCCATATTTGCCTTTTCTTTCCAATCTCCCTGAATACTTGATTATATCATGCAAACCACCTATCAATCTGCTCGTTTCAACCTCTCGATCATGTCTATGGTCTTTAATTTCATTTATTTTTAACATGGAATAAGAAATCAAGACAAAACCTCAAGAACCCTAAAATTTGCATGAAGGCTGAGAATTTTGATACACGATTCAAACAAAGCAATTAATTGAGGGGGATCATTCTATGCATGATTATGAACATTTGGCAAAAGTATTGTGCGAGGAAATATGCATAGATTAAGAGATGACCAAGTTTAGGCTTACTTGAAGGTCGTGACAGCAAGAGCAATGTGATTTTTGAGTTGGAGGTGTTACAGATGTGTTGTGATGATCTGAACAGCTTCAATGGATGTTGTGGAGTGTGTTGCAAGCTTTGGAACACTTTGGAAGTCTTTGGATCAAGCTGGAGCACTCCAACTCTATAATTGAAGCATAATGGCTAGGTTGATGGGTGATTTCGAGATAGGGGTGTTACAGCTGGTGTTTAAGTGTTTGGACACCTCAAATACATCATATGTGATGTGTCTGGGCAATTGGAATGGAATGCTTATGGCTGCAACTCAAAACCCGGTAGTGGTTTCTCAAAAACAAGAAAACTTGGCACTTAAGAGAGAATGAGAGAAAGCAGTGCTATAACTGGCTTTGGTGTGAGTTGAATTATCTATTGGAACCTGTATTTATAGGGGATCAACTCTTGTCTTGGATGAATAGTGAATGGCTGCTGGATCAGATCACATTCGCATGGATTGGCTTGGAGGATTTCTTCTCATGCAAGGCAAACTAGCCCTTCCAAAGAGCAGGGCTATGTCTTGACCAAATTCACATTCTTCAGATGTTTTTATTGTTTTTTAATCAGAGAACTTGACTGAGTAGAGTGGCTACCTTGACAATGCACTATTCCACATTAATGCCCTTTGAATTCAAGGCAAAATGTGCCAAAATGCATGCACTTCAAGTTGGAAGATTCCTTGGCTTTTTGACTCAGCTTTATCAGTTGGATCAGTTGCATTATGATTGGTTTGAGTACAGGTGGCATAGTGATCCTTGGTATTTGGCTCATAATCGTGTGTGGCAAGCAAACATGCAAACTGATTTTTCCAAAACAGCTTGCAGCAACAAGACTTTGGGCATGGATTTCTCTTGGCTCAAGATGAATCAGTTCATGCTAGTGAGCTCTTTGGATTCTTGGTAATATTTGCAACAACATTGATGTTTATCTTTGTAAATGATTCAGCTTACATCTATGTGACAAAATCCCACAAGTTTTGATGTTTCAGCAAAAATCTGCCTTGCCCTGAATTTTTCTAAGTGTTGGAAAATGATGGATTTTTATGTTTTAGTGATTTTGATCCAACCATAACTCAAAATTCATAATGAATTGGAATGACTTGTAGTTGACACTTTTGTAGAGGGCCATGAGGGCTACAAATCCAGATTTGGATGGGGAAAAATGGCTTTGTGGTTTAGGAGTTATGGTCCTCCAAAGTTGGTACCCTTGCCACTTTATTCTTTAACTTAGAAAATTTTCTAAGTTTTTATGGTTACCCCTTTTACAAGTTATCCAACTTTTCTTGATTTTTCTTGATGAATGATGATTCAAATCACACACTAACATCATTTTAGGGTTAAAAAACCATAAAAGTGAAAAATCTCAAAAAGTCAAAGTTTGACTTTTGTGCACAGTTGACTTTTTATCAGATGAATTCCAAACTGTGCAATCCTTTAGGAAATCATGTCCTTGACCTAAATCAAACTTGATGGACATGTTCCATGGGTGTTATAGGGTATATTGATTCATGTACTAGGGCTTGGGAGCATGTCCTGGTCAAAAGTCAAAGTTACAGTTGACTTTTCTCACGAAACCCTAATTGTGGTACTGATGAAGTTGAGACTTGTTGCTCAAGCTTCTTGGATTAATCCATTATTGAAAATGGATCAATATAACATATTAGAGACCCTCAAATCATGTCTTGAGGTCTTGGCTCATGATTTGTCCCAAAAGTCAACTTAGGGGTGAATTAGGTCAATAAACCCTAATTCCTGATTTTTGATGTATGCATCCCCTGAGGTCAAATTGACTTGATGCTTGGGCCCATGAGGTTCCATGGAGTATATTAGGATATGATTTGAAGCATTGGCTCATGCCCAGAGGAAAATTTCCAACTGGAGGCCCTGGTCAACCAAAACCCTAATTTGGTGACACTGGCGATCTTGAGGCTTGATTCACCTGGAAGGGAGCAGCCTTGTGCTTAATCCTTAAAGTGGGAGTCCTCTTGATCCCTTGTGGATGTTTGAGAGGTGTAGACAAGTTGAAGATCATGTCATTTCTTGATTGATCCTTTGTCTAAGAACTCTGAGAGGGCCTGAAACCCTAATTTTGATAGTAGTGAATGCTCGTCCATCTTTGGGGAGACTGATGAGGCATGAAGGTTCCTCCATATTGTGATGATGATTTGCACAATGATGGGAAATCTTGGTGGTCAAAATTTGGGGTTGACAGTGAGGGTAACGATCTTGTTGTGTTTCGGTTCAAGAGTGAACCTGTGTGTTCGTAACTTGGGTATTCTTTGAGTTGTGAGTTGGTCGTCAAGTGCATTGTATGGGATTTGCATCTTGTCGTTGTAGTTGTCTTCGTTGTCGTGTAGTTGTTGTAGCTCCTGTTAGCAAGGTGGTTTGTCAGTTTGTGTTATTTGTGGTATGCCTTTTGTTGGCATGATAGTTTGTTAGTCGGATGCGAGAGTCGTATCCGGAGTTGTTTGCACCAAGTATATTTTCGAGGACAAAAATGTCTAAGTGGGGGAGAATTGTAACGCCCCGTTTTGTCCAATTTATTTAATCGAGTCGATTTAATTATTTTCATTTTTATATTATTTTATTCTTGACTTTTATTTGGCAATATATTATTTTTCATCGTTATTATGTTTTATCGCGTTTTGAGAGCGTTTGCGAGATATTTGAGTTGAGGGGTAAAATAGTCTTTTTAGGGGTTTAGATATTTGTTATTATAAGAAAGAAAGAAAAGAGAGTTTAGAGAGAAAATAGAGAGAAAGAAAAAGAGAAGAGAGAAAGTAAGAGAAGGAAAAAGAAGAGGAAAAACTTGGGATAGAAGAAAACATCCAAATCAAAGCTTGAACTTTGATTAATCGGGTAAGGGTGAGAAGTTTCGATTATATTTCGATTGTATATGTATATGTATGTATTTGTTTGAATGTTTGGTTGAAACATATATGTTTTCCATCGGGTTGAATTTGTGAACAATTGATAGAAATCGATGTTTTCGCGGTTGAAATGCGATATAAATGTGGTAGAACACTTGTTGTTATGATTGGGGAATGTTTTGGTTGTTATGTTATGGTTTGATAGTGTTTTGGTGGATGAAATGTTGGTTTTGGGGTGAATAACAGCGCTGCTGGGATTCTGAGTTTTCCAGGGTTCGCCTAGCGAACCTGGGGCGAAGCGAAAGTGAATGATTTTCAAGGGTTCGCCTAGCGAACCCGTCAGCAAAGGTCAGCGAATGTTTGCCAACGACGTTCACCTAGCGAACTTTGTATCTTTTCAGTTCTGTTTGGTGCTGCCTTAGTTTGCCCAGAGGTTCGCGAAGCGAACGGCAAGGCGAAGGTTTGCCAAGGAGTTCACCTAGCGAACTTTGTGTCTGTTTTGGTCTGGTTATGGTTTCGCCTGGACATTCGCCTAGCGAAGGTGGTAGCGAATGCTCGCTAGAAGGTTCGCCTAGCGAACATGACAGTTTGTGCAGTTTTGTTTCCTTCATAACTTTTGATCCGTAGCTCGGATCGAGGCGCGGTCGGATGCGTTGGGAAGCTAATGAAATGTTATTTCTTATAAAAATGGTTTTGAGATTAGTGGCCGATTTAATTGTGTCAGGAATTTGGAAATGTGTCGTTTTGTCGACTTTTATCGTCGTAATTGTGTGCGATTGATGTGTAATCATGCGATATGTTTTTGGATATATAACGTATGACTTGTGTGTTGTTATATGATGTGAATGCATGTGATGAAATGTTGTGATGATGGTTTTTGGCCTAAGGGCAAGTAAATGCATTGTGTTGTGTTTGATTGTATATGCATGATTATGGATGTTGGAATGGTTCACATGGTTGTATATATGTATGCATTTGATTGTCATGAGTCATTGCATGCCAAGCATCATGATATCCATTCTTGTGATGTCGTGTACCCTAGTGGGTATGAGCGACGAAATGATTCCAGAGGGAATCTGCTATAAAGGTCGTGAGCCTTATACAAAGAGGACCTAAAGCGGCGTTATAGACGATCGTGAGCCTTATACAAAGAGGACCTAAAGTGATCGGATCGTGAGCCTTATACAAAGAGGACCTAAAGCGATCCATAAACGTCGTGAGCCTTATACCAAGAGGACCTAAAGCGACGGGGAACATCGTTTTCCCGACGGGGAGTTA
Organism: Lathyrus tuberosus; assembly: GCA_022829125.1. NCBI lineage: Eukaryota > Viridiplantae > Streptophyta > Magnoliopsida > Fabales > Fabaceae > Lathyrus > Lathyrus tuberosus. Next base: position 7,368,429 of record JALAZF010000163.1, read on the forward strand.
CACTAAGTAACAAGCGATGATTCCAATAATTCTTGAGTGAATTAATGATGAGATGATGGATGGAACGGTACCGCATTGCATTTGCATAGAGTCATTGTGTCGGTCTCTGTGCATTTGCATAAATCATGAATGGATTGATTATGTGTGGAAAATCATGAATGGATTGATTATGTGTGGAAAATCTTGAATGGATTGATTACGTGTGGAAAATCATGAATGGATTGATTATGTGTGGGAAATTATGAATTGATTGATGTTGTGTTGAGCTTGTGATAGCATTGATGATTGATATGCATTTGCGGTAAATGTATGGATTATGGATGATATGTTTATGTATAGACATATGCTATGTTTTGTGGGGATGTTGTACATTACAATGATTGTATTAATTCTCTATGGTATGCTATATATATGAATATACGTGATGTGGTGGTGTGTTTCCATATGTTATAACTTTGGTATGCCTTATGTGCGAATATGTGATTATGTTGGTATAATTGATATATGCTATGTTGTTGGATTATTAGAAATATGTTATGTATCTGTGGCATGCTATATGTATTAATATGTGATGCTTGTGGTGAGAATAATTATGCATGTGAATTTATATGTGTTTGCATATTATTATGCAATCCTGATTTAGTTGTTATTTCTCACCCTTCTGCTGTGGGTTGTTGCTCTATGAGGCAATTGCAGATTAGTATCTCAGAGGCTTTTGTGAAGATTAGTTCTCAATCCTTTTATCGGTCTGTCTGCTCTGATACGTAACATGGGAGTCGGGGAACGCTTTTGTTATATGTATATCTTTGTTGGATCTATTTTGTAGTACCTTTGTATGTATATTTTGATGTTATAAAACAATTTATTTTGTAAAACAAGTCAATTATGTATCTTTCCGCTTTATTCCATAATTGAACTTTCCTTTTGTATGGAAAAAGTTTCCCTTTTATGTTTATTCCATTTTGTGTTATGTATCAAATTTATGAGCAAGGATTGTGTTTTCTTTCTTCAAATGTGGCATCCTTGTTTCTGTCTAAGAATAATAAATTTTTATTCACTCTGATTTATTTATGTATTATTTATTCGCGATGGGAATTGGGGTGTTACACTTTGCTCACAGCATACAAACATCAATAATTCCTCTTTAGAGATGACAAGTTCTCTCTCAGCCAAACCTTTTAGCTTCACGTCTTGGGCTTTGAACAAGATACAAATCACCTTTACCTTCATGTCTTGGGCTTTGAACAAGACACCAAAACATCTCTTTCCTCCCATAGAATAGGAGGAACTACGATCGCTCTGATTTCCCAGTTTCGTTAAACGGGAATACGTAGGCATAAGAGTACAAAATCTTAGCGAGCATGCTAATCAAAAACTCAAAATCCAGTACCTCCATACATCAATCAAGAAGCATCAGACCTAACACCTTACCAAAAACCTCGCAAATAGTCCAGACACTGTTTTTTTAAGCAAAAAACCTAAGACAGACCCCCCTTTTTGATAGCATCTATAAACCAACAGTTTGACTGTTTAACCTTAGTATGCAAGCAGGGTTAATTGGAGACATCTATTTCTCTTCCATAATCAGCTTCACAGGATAAAAAATGAATCGAACTATAGTACCAAAGCGATAGTAATTCGAAACCACAAAAATTGAGCTACAGAAGAATGGCGACCACAGTGGGAGGTATTTATCTCTTGCAGTCTTACGGTAAGAGAAGACCTTTTACAGGCTTAGGTAGAAGGCCTTGAATTCACAAAGTGTCACAGAAATGACGACTCTGCTGGGGAGTCATTGTCTGTATAGGATCATAAGACTAGAGGTCTAGGATGTTAGGACAAATATATATACTGCTATTCCTAATTGATATCCGTGTTTATTTTTCTGCTAATGGGAATGCGTGTGATGCCGCATGTGGAAAGATTGAGTATACACCTAAGATAAGTGATGGCATTATACGGGTAATCTTACGGGGAGTGAATCCCAGATAAGAGGTCCCGGTCGACCATCAAATCAGTGGAGATGCCCTTTGCGGATTCAATGCCGACTTCGGTTGTTGAAAGCAGATTGTTCCATTGGGTTATTTGAGAAGCTGAGGATTTTAGTAGACTGAAACCATTTTGTAGTGCGGAAGCTATCAAAAATAGTTGTCACGCGATACTACCCTCATTTGAGACTACTCTAAGATACTACAGCTCGCTGGCGATCCGCTTGCTGTCGTTATCCCAAGAGGGCTCAAGGTACAAAAAATCACCAATATAAACCTTTGGGGATGGGTAGAGCCTTGACTTCATGACACCGACCCTTTAACCCCATGTTTTTTCTATGTTTTTGTGTGCTGCATTCATGCATTCATTTAAAAAAAAATTAAACCAAAGAAAAATCTTCTCTTCTAGTCTCTCTTTTTCAAATTAAACTAAGACAATGATTGCAAATGTCAGATAAAGAGATTGCTAATGGATTTCGGTAGAAGGAAGACTCACAAGTATACCTTCAAGGTCCCAAAATTAGAGTATTTAAGAGGCTTGGTGAGGATGATAACCAACCCTGAGGCTTTCAGAGCTAAGTACGGGGGACTGCTGTCTCTGTTAAGGGTCCATGTAATCGAAGGAATCCTGTCCACACTAATCCAGTTCTACGATCTGGTCTATAACTGTTTCACATTCTCGAATTATCAACTAGCACCAACATTGGAGGAGTACTCTCACCTAACTGATTTTCATATTACTGACCAAGCTCCCTTTTCTAGACTGGAAGAAATTCCAAAGGATCAAACCATCGCAAGAGCAATCTATTTGGATGAGTCAGAAGTCAGGACTCACATGATCATTAAGGGTGGTATCCAGGGTTTTCCAAACCAGTTCTTGATAAAGAAAGCTCTGTACTTTGCTAGTATAGGGAACGTGGCCGCTTTCGAGAGCATCTTTGTTTTGCTCACCTACGGGTTATTTTTGTTTCCCAACATCGATAACATTGTGGATATCAATGCCATTAAGATTTTTCTGATTGGAAACCCTATACCGACCTTCCTCGCAGATGCTTATCATTCTGTACACCTAAGGAATTTGTACAGCGGAGGAATAATCACATGTTGTGTACCCCTGCTATACAAATAGTTCACTTCCCACTTGCCCAAGTCTGCCGCATTTTGGGATCCTAAGAGTTCTTTATGTTGGTCGCAGAGAATCATGTCTCTTACTAACTCTGACATCGATTGGTACAATCGAATCTATGATGGGATCAGGATCATTGACCGTTGTGGAAATTTCCCTAATGTACCCCTCATAGGAATTAAAGGAGGAATCAATTATCATCCAGTTTTGGTTCGTCGTCAATTTGGATACCCGATGAGGCATGTCCCGCGTAATGCTCATCTGGAAGGTCTTTTCTTCAAGGAAGGAGAAAATGACAGGGCACTAAAGACAGAAATAGTGCATGCCTGGAAACACGTTCATAGGAAAGAAAGAGAGTCTCTAGGAAAACCAGACTGTGTCTCGATGGAATCTTATCTCCACTGGGTACAAACTAGAGCTCTCAAGCTGAGGATGCCTTACCCTCATCAGGAAGTTCTTCCGTTAAGGGACTCTGTCCTTTATTTTATGTCTGATACAGAAAAACTTCAGGTTACTCTCAACAAAGTTCAACAGGAGAAGAGGTCTTGGAAGAACAAGTACTGTATTCTCAATGTGGAGTGCAAGAAAATACAGCAACTGTTAAAAGAAAAAGATGCTTTGATTGAGATTTTAAAGCAACATGCTGTAAAAAATCAAGAGGACCAGAGGAATTTGCTCGCTCCTTTCACTTGGCAAAGGAATGACAACCCGACAACGGCTCAACAGCCCCGGTCAAAGAAAAGGAAAGTACCAGAACCAGCACCTGAGTTCTCCTCAGAGAGGACTCGGAACCCATAAGTTAGATTTCCTTTTACAGCACTATGTAAATTACTGTATTTCCATTCTGCAATCTTTGAATTCAATAAAACGGGGTTTCCCCACTATTTAATATTTGCAATCCAATTGTCAAAGTTTATTTTGATTAAACAAAAAAATTAATTAAAATATAAGTATTGCATTCATCATTCTCACGTAACGCATTCTTCTTACCTACGAATCTCACGTTTGCGTCTCGATTCTAGAGTCAAACTGTCTCATTCGTACAATACTCGGGCCAATCGACAGAAAAAGATGGATGATCTTGAGGAAGAGAACAGAGAGTTGAGGGAAGAGATCGACACTCTGAAAGAGGATCTGAGAAAGCTTAATAACGACATGCAAGCTCTAGCAGAAGCTCAGATGCAACAACAAATGACTGTGATCTCATAGATCAAATCAACATCCATAGTGGAAAAGTATGACCCTCGGTATACCATACCTAAAGATCGTCCCTGGGGCCTGCCTATTAACTATATCTCGGAAGGATATGTTCCGCCGATCACGGAAGATCAGGGAACCACAGCAGGAACCGCTGGGCCTAAAGGTTACAAACTTCAGGAAAGCGAAGATGCCAAGGGCATGACGGCAACTCCTGAAGGTTACAAACTTCGGGAGAGGGAAGGACCTAGAGTCACTGCCATGATGACTATACCACCACCCGTGGTACACACTGTCCCAGAAGGACAGATTCCACAGATACCTTCTGGTAGAAACGAAAGTATGTTCGACATAATGAATGAGTTCCAGGAACAGTTCCTGGAGATGTAGAAAGAACTGCAAGCCCTTCACGGTCAGGATCTATTTGGAAAGGACGCCGCAGACCTTTGTATGGTCCCCAATGTGAAAGTTCCGCACAAATTCAAAGTGCCCGAATTTGAAAAGTACAAGGGTAACTCTTGCCCTCAAAGCCATTTGGTGATGTATGCTCAGCGAATGTCAACTCAGACAAAGAACCAGGAGCTAAAGATTCATTATTTTCAGGATACTTTAACCGGTGTCGCACTTAAATGGTACATGGGTTTAAACCGCACTAAGATCGGCACTTTCAGAGATCTTGGTACTGCCTTCGTTCAGCAATATAAGTATAACCTGGACATGGCACCGGACAGAGATCAACTCAGAGCCATGTCACAAAAGGACAAGGAAACCTTTAAGGAGTATGCTTAGAGATGGCGTGAAATTTCCGCCCAGATTTGTCCACCTCTTGAGGAAAAAGAGATGACAAAGGTCTTCTTAAAGACCTTGAGCTCATTCTACAACGACCGAATGGTCGCCAGTGCGCCCAGTGACTTTACTGAAATGGTAGGCATGGGAGTTCGTCTCGAGGAAGCAGTCCGAGAAGGACGTTTAGTTAAAGACGCTGGATCATCAAGTAGTACAAAACGATACGGTAGTGCTCTCCCTAAGAAAAAAGAGCAGGATATTGGGAATATCTCTCTCGGAAAGCAAAGGCGACGGTACCAACCAGTAGCAGCTATAACTCCTGCTATCAACCCTGCGCCTGTTCCTACGTTTCAACCTCAGGTTGCTCAAAGCCAACCGAATCAACAGCAATATTAGCAAAGGACACAACAGCCTCTTCAGCAGGCTCGTCCTCCATATAACAACAACCGTACAACGCGATCGCTAGGGTTCGACCCTATACCCATGTTGTACACAGAATTGTTTCCACTCTTACTGGTCAAGGGACACGTCCAAACCATGGTTCCTCTTACAGTACCAGAAAATCCGCCGTTTTGGTTCAAAGCGGATCAGACTTGCCCTTACCATCAAGGAGGACTAGGGAATAACATAGAAAACTGTCTCAGTTTCAAATCCGATGTGCAAAATCTTGTTAGGAGCGGGGTCTTATCTTTCAAAGATACGAATCCGAATGTTCTCACGAACCCGCTGCCTCAACACGAGAAAGCTGCGGTAAATTTGATAGAAGGAGAGTCTAACAACAGCTATCAAATTCATGATGTACTCTTATCGAGGGCCAACTTGGTCAAGATGCATTGTAGACAGAGTGGATACGGCCATGTGCCACCTCACAATTATCACCAGTGCGATATCTGCTCTAAAAACAATCAAGGATGTTCTGTGGTGCAATCAGCTCTATAGGAACAATTGGATCTCTGATGGATCTAAGAGCACCGAGTTCGTGGAGTTAACATGACTTATGCAAATTCCAACATCATTCAGAACCACGACATCCGTGCAATGAATGTCAACTTAGTGGTAATGCACTCAAGGGAAAGCCAGTATCATAATCTGCCGCAACACGATTACAATTCCTGTCTGACTTGCTCGGTAAACAAACAGGGATGCTCTTTTGTACAAGAGGCCCTTCAGCGTCAGATGGATTTTGGGTGGATCCAGGACTACCATGATAGAAATCCTTATCAGATCAACATGATTCAAATCTTCGATATTTGTTTGATGAATACCATCTTGGTGGAGTTACACGCCAAGCAAGTCCAACTCGGTTTTCTCACTTCACATAATTATCAGAACTGTAAAGTATGTTGTGAGAGTAACCAAGGGTGCACTCTCGTTCAAAGAACTTTACAACACTTGTTAAACCATTGGTGGCTTCCGATCTATCTAGACGAAGACACGCAACAAATCAGTGTGACAAACGGGAACCCTACTAGACATCAAAGTCAGGATGTCCGATCTATGGAAATAGACCTAGTAAGGTTATACTGCATTCAAAACGGACGTGACCAGGTGCCACCACACAACTACGAGCATTGTAGAGTCTACTCGGAAAATAATTATGGATGTTACCTCGTGCGAGCAGCCCTTCAGAGTCAGTTGGCTCCCAAAGAGATTCGACCGTGTCCAAGTTCTAGATCAATCAACTGGACGCCAGACTATTTCGCTGATCAGATTAAGGATGTTGTCGTGATCTCTGATCGCGAAGGGACCAAAGATGTTTGTGCCATCATCCCTCTACTTGACAAATCGAAGGTTCTTAACCAAGAATTGATTGAAGTTACTTATGACAGTCAGAGAAATCAGAAGGCTCCTGTAGTTATCCATCTACCGAGACCAGCGCCGTACAAATCCGATAAGGCGATCCCTTACAAATACGGTGCAACAACAATTGAGAATGGAAAGGAAATTCCATTACCCTCTGTCGTGAATATTACAGACATCAGTCGAGTAACACGGAGCGGTCGAATCTTCAACAGAGGAGTTAGAGAACCTAGCAGAGAAAAGGAACCTCAAACGGAAGTTCCCAATCCACCAGTCGGTCAATCCAGTGATCCCGACCTTTCAAAAAATGATGATGAGATGCTGAAGCTCATCCAAAGGAGTGAATACAACATTGTTGATCAGCTGTTACAAACTCCTTCAAAGATCTATGTGTTATCTCTTTTACTCAATTCCGAAGCCCACAGAGAGGCTCTACAGAAAGTCTTAGAGCAGACCTTTGTGGAACAGGATGTGTCGATAAGGTAATTTGACCGTATCATCTCTAACATCACTTCCTCCAACAACTTGGGGTTTAGTGATGAGGAATTGCCAGAAGAAAGCAAAAGCCACAACATGGCGCTCAATATCACAGTCAACTGCCAGGACGATGCCTTAGCTAGCGTACTGGTAGATACCGGATCAGCTCTCAATGTTATACCAAAGTCCACTCTAATGCGACTATCATTTAAAGGATCTCCAATGAGAGGCAGTGAGGTTGTCGTCAAAGCATTTGACTGATCCTGAAAAACAGTTATCGACGAAGTCGACCTTCCCATAACTATCGGTCCTCACACTTTCCAACTCACTTTCCAGGTCATGGACATCCGAGCAACATACAGCTGTTTGTTGGGAAGACCTTGGATACACCAGGCTGGGGCAGTCACTTCGACACTTCACCAGAAGCTGAAGTTCGTCAAGAATGACCAACTCGTCACGGTCTGTGGAGAACAATCCGTGATCGTGAGTAACCTATCATTGTCCACTTGTGTAGAACCCGAGGAGGTAGTTGGAACACAGTTCCAGGCACTTTAGGTAAGTAGTGAGAATCAATTAGAGAAGGGAACATCAATATCCTCGTACAAAGATGCTCTTGAGGTGATCAAAAGTAACAATGCAAAGGGATGGGGACAGCTTGTCATTCCTACTAATAATAAAACAAAGAAGGGTCTTGGTTTTTCTGCAACCTGTACCCAGACAGCTGCTAACGATGAAAGTCTTCATCCCATTCAGAACTTCTTCCACAGTGGAGGTTTCCTTCACCCAGTGTCTCAAGAAGTACATACCATCAACGAGGAAGATTCCTCCGACACAGATGAGGAATTGAAGTCCTATCTTAACGAGGACGGTTATATGTCTTTGGAAGAGGTGCCTACGCCATTTTGCTATCCCGCACAGAGTCTGAGATTTATACCATGGTCAGACATCAAAATGATATACGGAGATTATGATCCGGAAGGATGTCGTGCTCCACCAAACTCATTAGATGAAGACACTCTGATGAAAGACAAATTTGACCACAACTATTATGCCCTAATGGATGGTCTGCCTATCTGGCAGCCGTACCCAGGAGACTTGGGGCAAGAAAATCAGCGAACAATGAAAATCAGCTGAGAATCATTGAAAAGAATACATGCGTCCCCACCATGTCATGGGATCAACACTCAGGTCATTCAGAAAATATCCAGTGCGACGATGAATTTGCAAAGTTTGCAGGACTAGAATTCATTAACTATGCATTTCCCGAGGTCAACGTCATCGAGAGAGATGACTCCTCCAGTTCCAAAAAAGTGTGGGACACCTTAGGACAACCGAGTGGCAAGTATGACTTCTTGGTCAAGTACACTGCTCCTGAAAGCTCTCGTTCAGGCTCGAAGATATCCAGCCAACTGGATGGGGAGATTTGCCTGAGAGCACAAATACTATGCAAAATACAACTGAGGAATCCTCCTACGACAACTCTGCCTGGGAAACAGATTCCAATGATCCTGCTCCGCCAGAAATCAGCGTTATTTCTGAAGACAAATCAAGGAAGGTACCAGACTCTGTGATTCACCAAGGAGTTTGCCGCCAATGGGTTGCAGTCGATGTTCCGAAGATCGTTCATAAGTCAAAGTAATGACCATCTTTGTTTTAACCTTTCACCCTGCCCAGGTGAAACAGATGTTTTGATAGGGCTCACTTTCTGTAAATATCCCTCTTCGCTTCGCCCAAAGCGACAAAGTTTTGTTTTATAGGGCAGTAGTTTCAAGAATCGACAAGTTCATAAATAAAATAACGTCATTCTGTAATTCTCGCATTAATTGTTGTTTTCTCTTTTCGCTTTTTCAGAAAATGGTAATCCTAAAAAACAATTCAAATAATAAAAATAAGCAGTAAAAAAAATACACTGCACACACTCTTGCATTTCTCTCTCTCTCTCTCTCTTCTAAAAAATAATCATCACGTCATGTAGATTGCTTGTTTTAAACCCCATTGAAACGTACGATCTGATGCCTTCTCCCAACTTTGAATTCCCGGTATTTGAGGCTGAAGAAGAAAATGACGAAGAAATTCCAGAGGTGATCTCCCGATTACATAGATAAGAGGAAAGGTCCATTAAACCTCACAAAGAGCCATTGGAAACGGTCAACTTGGGCTCAGAGGAAGAGAGAAAGGAGGTCAAGATTGGGGCACTGCTCAGTCCAACTGTCAAAGAACGTTTGATAAAGCTTCTCAAAGAGTTTCCCGATGTATTCGCTTGGTCCTACCAGGACATGCCACATTTGAATGTCAGCATCGTGGAACATCATTTACTGTTAAGATCAGAATGTCCGCCAGTAAAACAGAGGTTGAGACGGACTCATCTAGACATGGCCATCAAAATCAAAGAGGAAGTACAGAAACAGATTAACATGGGTTTCCTCGCCACATCAGAATATCCTCAATGGCTAGCCAACATAGTTCCAGTTCCGAAAAAGGACGGAAAGGTCAGAATGTGTGTAGACTACAGGGATCTAAACAAGGCTAGTCTAAAGGACGACTTTCCCTTACCACACATTGACATGCTAGTTGACAGTACAACAAAGTTCAAAGTCTTCTCCTTCATGGATGGGTTCTTGGGCTATAATCAAATTAAAATGGTGCCGAAAGACATGGAGAAAACTTCATTCATCACCCTATGAGGCACTTTCTGTTACAAGGTAATGTCGTTCGGTCTAAAGAATGCTGGGGCAACCTATCAAAGGGCCATGACTACTCTGTTTCATGACATGATACACAAAGAAATCGAGGTATATGTCTATGACATGATTGCCAAATCTAGAACAGAGGAGGAGCATGTGACCCACCTGTCAAAACTATTCGAGCGTCTGAGAAAGTACAAGCTCCGCTTGAATCCCAAAAAATGCACGTTCGGTGTTCGCTCAGGAAAACTGCTAGGGTTCATCGTCAGCCAGAAAGGAATTGAGGTTGATCCTTACAAAGTCAAGTCCATTCAAGAAATGCCTTCTCCGCAGACTGAAAAACAAGTCAGGGGATTCCTGGGACGTTTGAACTACATCTCCAGATTCATATTCCTCATGACCGCAACATGTGCGCCGATTTTCAAATTACTCAAGAAGAATCAGGACTGCGTTTGGACAGAACACGGCCAAATCGCCTTCGACAGTATAAAGGAATACCTGTTGAACCCACCGATTCTGTCACCTCCAGTGGAAGGAAGACCACTGATCATCTACCTAACAGTCATGGAAGACTCGATGGGATGTGTACTTGGCCAACAAGACGAAACCAAAAGGAAAGAGTCTGCCATTTACTATTTAAGCAAAAAATTCACTGACTGCGAGACTTGGTATACTATGCTTGAGAAAACTTGCTGTGCTTTGGCTTGGGCAGCCAAACGTCTTCGCCAATATATGATTCGTCACACTACTTGGTTAATCTCCGAAATGGATCCATTCAAGTATGTCTTTGAAAAACCTGCTCTCACGGGAAGGATTGCCCGTTGGCAGATGTTGTTATCAGAATACGACATCAAATACCACACTCAGAAAGCCATTAAGGGAAGTGTTTTAGCCATCATTTGGCTCATCAACTGATCAACGATCAGGAATCATTCGGGTTTGACTTCCTAGACGAAGATGTCATGTACTTGAAAATGAAAGATTGCGATGAACCACTACCCAGTGAAAGGCCAGAACCAGGTTCCCAATGGGGACTTATCTTTGACGGAGCTGTCAATCATTACGGAAACGGAATTGAAGCAATCATCATAACACCTCAGGGTACCCACATTCCTTTCACCGCCCGACTGACATTCAAGTGTACAAACAACGAGGCCAAATACGAAGCTTGTATTATGGGTCTCGAAGAAGCGATGGACTTAAGGATCAAGAACTTGGATGTATATGGAGACTCAGCCCTGGTTATCAATCAGATCAAAGGAGATTGGAACACATACCAATCAGGACTGATTCCTTACAAAGACTACGCGAGAAGGTTGTTACCATTTTTCAACAGAATCGAGTTTCACCATATCCCTCGTGAAGAGAATCACATGGCTGATGCATTAGCCACTCTCTCTTCCATGATTAGTGTAGGTCAATGGAACGACGTACCTAAGATTGACATAATGCACCTTGAACAACCCGCTTACATCTTCGCGATTGAAGCGGTCATAGACGACAAACCTTGGTATCACGATATCAAATGCTTCCTTTAGAAATAAGAGTACCCACCTGGGGCATCAAGAAAAGACCGAAAGACCCTCAAAAGGTTGGCAGGCAGTTTCTTTCTGAGCTGTGATACACTCTACAAGAGAAACTTTGACATGGTCTTGCTCCGATGTGTAGACAGACCAGAAGCAAACATGCTGATAAAAGAAATTCACGAAGGATCCTTTGGCACTCATGCCAACGGACACACAGTGGCGAGAAGAATTCTAAGAGTAGGGTACTACTGGTTTACCATGGAATCCGGTTGCTACAAGTACATGAGGAGGTGTCACAAGTGTCAGGTATACTTAGACAAAATCTATGTACCGCCAACACATCTCAAAGTTCTTTCTTCCCCATGGCCTTTTTCCATATGGGGAATCGACATGATTGGCATGATTGAACCAAGGATTCAAACGGACATCGGTTCATTGTAGTAGTCATTGACTACTTCACCAAGTGGGTCGAAGCAGTGTCATATGCCAATGTAACCCGACAAGTGGTGGTCTGATTCATCAAAAACAATATCATTTGCCGTTATGGTGTTCCAAGCCAGATCGTTATAGATAATGGATCTAACTTGAACAATAAAATAATGAAGGAGTTGTGTGCTGAGTTCAAAATCGAACACCATAACTCATCTCCCTATCGACCTAAGATGAGCGGCGCGGTAGAAGCGGCTAACAAGAACATCAAGAAGATTGTTCAAAAGATGGTCGTAACCTACAAAGACTGGCACGATATGCTACCCTTTGCTCTTCACGGTTATCGCACATCTGTTCGCACTTCAACATGGGCAACCCCTTTCTCTCTAGTATATGGCATGGAAGCAGTGCTCCCCATAGAAGTAGAGATCCCATCAATCCGGGTATTGATGGAAACTAAGCTTACAGAAGCTTAATGGTGTCAAAGTCGACATGACGAACTCAATCTGATCAAAGAAAAACGAATAACGACATTATGCCACGGTCAGTTGTATCAACAGAGAATGAAGAAGGCATTTGACAAAAAGGTCCGACCTCGCATCTTCAGGAAAGGAGACCTCGTGCTCAAAAAGATACAATCATTCCTCACTAATTCTCGGGGAAAATGGACTCCGAATTATGACGGCCCTTATGTGGTCAAGAAAGCCTTCTCAGGCGGCGCCTTGAGACTCGCAACCATGGACGGAGAGGAATTTGCCTACCCCGCAATTGTTGATGTAGTCAAGAAATACTTCGCCTAAAAAAATGTCTCGGTGGATTGAAAACCCGAAAGGGCGGTCTAGGCAAAAATTAGAGACACAATCAAAAATCATCCCGGTGGATTGAAAATCTCAAAGTACAATCTAGGCAAAAGTTAGGGATAATGGAAAGTAACTACGTCTGACACGGGTAAATCCCCAGCAGCAGTCATGCCATCCATCAGGAAAACTCCAGTCAAGGTCATCTTCGACGGAAGCTCAGGATGTCCAGAATTCAAAGTTGGTAAAAGGATAACGATCGTTATGTTTCAATGTAGCCCTTTTTCCCTTAAATTACCATTTTCTAAACTTTGTAAATACTCCATGGGATCACGCGCTTAGTTGATTTCCATCCTATCAATAAAATTTGAGCCCTAGTGCTTTTGTTTGTAATTCTCATTTATTTTAGCTTTACAGAACGACATTTTAATATGATCAACGATTCTTGAAACGAAACAAAAATGAATTTACTTGTCAAACTTTTTCTGCTTTTAAATAAAGATGGCAATTTCTTTTGACTATCGAACATCGAAAGAACGTCGACCGCTTCTCCAGAAGTAATCGAACTTCAAAGTGCAGAATCAAAGTACTCATTCTGAACCAGTACGCCTGAATGAAGGATCAACTGTATTAGATGTGATTTCCCATCTGATATCCTCGGCAGAGTCCTTATCTCCTAAGCCCGACCAACATAGCTCCCAACAGGGACTATCCCTCCTAAGCAAGGCAGAATTGCTATTTTCTGAACCAGCGATACTTTTCATCTCCCACTGTGGCCGAGTATCCTGTCGTGTTCATCTACTAGTCTGTATGTCGCGTCAGTTTTGTCATCATATACATATATACATCATGCATTCTTGATTTACATTCGCATTCATATTGCATCACTATCACTTTGGTCGGTCTTATCCCCTAGTGATAGAAGTCCTCTCAATCGAGTTGCCAGTTCTTTCCTCGTCAGGAAATGTTGCGTCTGAACAATCTCTCCTCCAGTTTATTTTTGGATTAGAATTGGCCCTTGACCACTTTGATAACTTGAACCTCTGAAAAACCAGAGAATCCTCGATAAACGTCACTCTTCGTCAGTGAAGATGATATCTTCGCTTTCCCGGATTAAGGAAAATCCCTAGAGAAAGCCTCATAATCAGAAATTCGACAATACAACGGTTTTTCTCCGAAGAATCCGCTGACGAAAAGGTCATCAGCACCTCAAAATTGGATCACATCATATGGCATTTCTCCGAGAAGAACTCTGAGAAAAGTATGATGTAATATCCCCAAGCTGGAAGCAGTCTTTCAAGAGACTCGTTTTCCCTAGAAGAGTCGACAAATGGCGTCTCCAACAGAGAAGTGTGTACACCTCTACAACTCAGACGACTGGGTTCCCCAGCAAGTCTGACATCAGATCTTTTCCCGTCAATGGCATCTCCCCAGGAAAATTCGGCGAGAAGTTTGAGGAAAACCGCTACGAATAGCGTCCCTTGTCAATAAAGTTTATTGACAAAAGAAACTTACACCAGTTCCTTGGTAGGAAACCAGGATCGAGGGGAAGTTTATATCATAAACTAAGACCAGTTCCTTGGTAGGAAACCAGGATCGAGGGGAAGTTTATATCAGAAACTAAGACCAGTTCCTTGGTAGGAAACCAGGATCGAGGGGAAGTTTACATTAGAAACTTAGACCAGTTCCTTAGTGTAGCACCCCAAAATTTGCCCTACCTTTTTTCTGGCTTATGTTTCTTTTTCATTTGCATCTCATTTAGGTCGTAACTCATTCATTCATTTGCATTGGGTTCCTAAGGCGTGGGATCAAGGTATCATGTGAAGGCTCAGGGTTATCTCTTATTGTGAGACTCTCATCTTCATTCTGGGTGAATTCTCATCTAGTGTGTCTTCTTCAAGCTTTCTCAAGAGTATCAGGTGGCTCAGGGTTCCTTATATTTTGTACGAGTTGGTTGGTATTCATCAATTAGAGATGGTGATTAGGGTTCATGCCTTATATCCATCAAAGGGTTCAGCGTGATTAAGGCATTTTTACTTCTTGTTACTGCAAGTTGATATGTGTAACACCCCACTTTTCCCACTTTTAAAATAAAAAATAATAATCAATGAAATAATCAGAGTTTCTACACCAAAATCAAGTAGGATGCCACATTTGCAAAAACAACACCAAAACTCCTTTATTAATTGAAATAAACAGCGGAAATATTTATTCATTTATTTAATTCACGGCCATCTGCCAAATACACCAAATATCCCACATAAATTCGTGGTCCACCAAAATAATCATAAAAATAAAGATACGTAACAAACAAATAACAAATGACTGAAATCCCCAAAATAGTCCCGTGTTACGTATCAGAGCACTCCTATAGACTCGATCAGCAACACCAATATCCAAGTTAGCTAAGTACCTGGATTATCTGTACTTCCGAAGAAGCACAGACACAACAACAACAACAACAATAAAGGGGTGAGAAATCACGTTCAAATATTATAGGTGAATAATTACATGATAAACAGGTAGTCATCACTTATAAGCATTATCAATCATCAAACACGGCCTACTACCCAATATCATCATCAACACTAAATAATAATGCAATGCGACACAACACCATGCATGCGGTACCGACTCATTGGTTCATTCAATCGAACCCAGGATAGTTCACATACACCTCTCTTTGGCAATGATCTATCCCCACCATTCTCCACATAGGAGTACGGATGAATCGCATACACTCCTCCAGAGCAACGATCCATCCCACCAATCACCATGAATATGCAAGACTCAGAATGCACAACAAAACATGTATACAACATAAATACATGCACACGATCCTCCTGATCACACCATATATATCAATAACACTAACGTTACACCATTTACTTCAAATACACCAAATACTAAATTAATTAATTAATTGATTAAGAATTATTAAAATTAATATTTCCCACACCAATATCTTATTTCCCAGTACCTGGCACCTATTCCCAACCTCTCAAACCGAAGGAAACCGAATCGGACGCGAAAACGGGGAAGAACTCGCGAAACGGTAAAATTCTGCAACTCTGCATGCCATACGCGTATTGCCCCATGCCATACGCGTATGCCAGCTCCCTCGCCCAACTCGTACACGTATTGCCTCCTTTGGTACGCGTATTTCCTCACAATGTCCAATGTCATACGCGTATGCCTTGTGCCGTACGCGTACGGACAGAAACGTTTTATCACTGAATTTCCCACTCTCCAATACCGTACGCGTATCACCCCCTATTACGCGTACTGCCCACTCTCTTACGCGTATGGCTCCTTTTCCTTCACCCCCATACGCGTATGACCTAGCCCCATACGCGTATGGCTAGATCCATTACGCATTTCACCAAAGACCTCCCTATTCTGCAGTCTGCTACGATTTTCACATGTTTCTACTTCTAATCAGTCCTATAGTCGTCCCTACATTGATTTTAGGTCCAATTTTCATCCTCATACTTGCATCTAGAATTACTACAGATATTACAAGCCTAAAACCTCAATTCGTTTTCCCCCAAATCGAATTCAAAAATGACAGATCTGCAACAAGTGTTTACACAACAGCAACAACAACCAAAATTCATGAAAACATTCATTAATTCATGCACGATTCTCAGAATCACAGCCAGCATATTCAACAATCAACAATTCTACAGTTTGCACATCAATTTCCTACGGGGTTAAGGACTCCCCACTACCCGATCATGAAATAAACACCAATATTAAACTCGTTTCTCCCCCTAACCTCGAATTCTTGCTCAATTCCTGCGAAAATTGACGAAGGTTCCTTGCCCTAGAGTTCCCTTGTTCTTCCTCTCCTTAGCCTTTTCTCTTTCTATCTCTAAAATTCTGATTATTTTAACTTTTACCAATCTTTCACTAATTAAGCTCCATTTACCAAATTACCCTCACTAATCTCATTAACCCAATATTCACTTAATTATTTAGGTCCTATTTACTAAATAATCTTAATAATAATAATAATAATAACCAAAATAATAATAATACTAATAATAATAATAATATGAAATATACTAGTAAAATAATAATAATAATATTTTCATATTACTAATATCACCCCCTACGCACTCAAACACGCACCCGACCAAAGCCAACAATTAAAATAACACCGGACGATCAAATAATTAAAAATGGAGTGTTACAATATGGAGCATTGATTCAGGAGTTTATGTTGTTCAAGGAATCAGTTCAAGCTAAGGAGGGAAAGTGCATGGTTATGGTATTTGGAGGACATCATTCAAGGTCGTCATATTTCAGTTTCAATTCAAAATCCGTTCCATTTATTAATCCACATCCATTCTCGTTAATCCAATTAAATCGCCATTTTTCCATTCCCCTTTAAAACCATTTTTGGTGATGTCTAGTTTCAATTCAATTCCAAACCAACTACCAATTCCTTCTTTCATATCCATCTTTAAACACATTTATCCATTATTCAAATCTAACGTCCATTTTATCTAACAATTCTAGTAAGCAAGTTGTCGTTGCTACTCCACATAAACGAAATTTTGATCACGGGAAACAGGACTGGATATAGAAAGAGTAAGCGACATTGCGTGATTTCCAGTTGTTACTGAGGGTTATCGTTCAATTCTCTTTTGTGGTGTTCAATGTGTGGGGGAAGTTCTGTGATGCACTGATTGATACTATGAGCCGCAATTCTATTGGCCCTTTGAGAGCCATTTGTCATTGAAGGACAGCGGAGTTTCCTCAAACTATTTTTGTGAGGATTAAGTGCTTGTAAAATAATTACAAAGGGAGGTTCAATAGCTAAATAGCTTGTGATCAGAGGAGTGCCGCTTCAAAACCACTCCTATCAAAAATCTCTAGCAGAAAAATACATTACATCAGATTCACATAACTAACAACCAGAAAATCATTAAAAATATATCAGAAAATAGCAGCTGATGAAAGATTTCCAATAACAATTACTACACCAGAATTTTATTCACTTCAAAAAGACTCACAACAAAAACTAACTGCAATAACAGAAATTCAACATTCATTCCTAACTGATAACCATCATAACCGATTTTCCCATATCCAATTTCCTCTAACCTCTTAACAAAACCTCTAACAGAAAATACACACAACCAATTCTCTTAATCTCTCAAACCTTTCCAACGGAAGCCATCTCTAAACTCAAAAAAAATCTCTCAATCACTCATTGAACCTCCATTATCTTCATCAATTTCTAATTTCAACGATCTCCTGGATCTTCTCTGTGACTCCAATCAACTTCTTCAATTAGCAGCTGCAATTCACGGCAACCTCTCCCATCGCCGTCATCATCTTCAAAGCTTTCGGCATAATTCAACGCCAAGCACTGCTCCATCGTTTCCCACTGCAAAATCAAATAACAACATCAACATCAGCAATTTGCACAGAGTAGAAGAATTCCATGAAGATTCAACAACTCAACTTTCAACAACTCATAGCGAATTCAAGAATTCGAAGATAGGCTATCAACAACCGTTCAACAGTAAATCGATTCCATACTCTCCACAATTCAACAAAAATCGCGAAGAAGAAGAAGAGAGCAAGAAAGAGTAAGAGAAGGGAGAAAGAGGTTACCGAGCTCATTGCCGTAACGCCATTTTCGCGAAGGTACGAATATCTCCTTTCAACCTCTTAGCTGCGGCCTTGGACTTAGAAGTCCATTATGAATTTAATTTGATGTTTGATCTTGATTTGTTGTTCTTGATTTCTGATTCGTTCGATCCCGTCCCTTGAGTGAATGTTTGAGAAAACTAAGTTCAGATTTGGAACCACTGCGAAATTTGAGTGGGGGTTTGTATCTGGGTTATTTGGTTTGGGGGCGGAGGATCGCCGGAGAAGATGGTGGTGCCGCCGCTGGCAACCGTCTTTTCTGGCCAAGAAAGAATTCCGGTGAGTGGAGATTAAGAGAGAGGGAAATAACGTTTGAGAGAGAGAGAGAGAGACATTTGATAATAACTTGTAACCTATGTTTAGTTTCATTCACCGCTTGCATAAGGAAAGAGATAAGATTGTGGTGGTGTGGTCCACACCGGCGGTGACACTTGTCACCGTCTGGTAGGTTCTAGTTATTAATTCCATGCGCGCATCCCTACCAGGTTTACCATGCACCCACGCTTTAAGACCATCTGATGATTTCTCTAAGATTGATCGTACGGCGAAGATTGGCTGTTAGAATGTGAAGACCTACCATGCACCCTTAGGATTTGGGCGTCCTGGGCCTAATTCTTTTTCTGCTAATCACACCCCTCTCCCTGGGCCCATGAAGAATTTAAACTATTTTTTTTGCTATAGCGCTCACCCCCCTTTGGATCTTCCATTATTCCTAGTTTCATTAGTACTTGTTTTCAAATCTAATTCTAAAAATAGTTTCGTACCTTAGAAAATTCCAATAAAATTCATGAGAGTTCTTGATGGTCTTAATTAATTTTTGGTGATTTTTAATTCCATTTTGGGGGCTGTTTGATATTTTTCTGGAATTTTGGAAAGGAAGGTGTTCTTAATCGTGTATCTTGTTATGTAAGTCATGAAATGTGATTTTCCCTTGACAATTTGGAGCTAATTTTTGGTGTAAGTTTAGGCATTTGATTGTTTAACATTATGGTGATTGATTGGTGCATTGTACTTGAGTTTTGGAATACTTTTGAAGTTAATCTTTGGAACCTTAATTCGTATGATCACCGTTGACGTTCGCTCTATGTTTGCAATTGATTAAGTATGTTTGGTGCATGATGTGAACCTTATCTTTTGCATGTGATTAATTACTGACTTGGCGTGATGTTTTCAATTACTCCTAATTTTCAAGAGCATTTAGCTATTTTTCACTCATTTTTCAATGCGAACCGAACATGTTGATACATGCATAGAAAGAAATTATGTTTAGGACTTGTATGAGGGCACTTTGAGCCAACTTTGAATATGAGTTTTAGAACATTGTTAAGTGTATTTTGATACACAATTGAGATATGCTTGAGTATTGCCTTTGATCATTTCACATGCTTTAAATGATGCTTTCTTTGTGTGTGTGTGTGTGTGAACTTGAATTTGTGTTTCATTTTGGCCACTTCTATTGAGGCCGCTTGTATGCCATGTTTATGATTGTTTTTGGGGATTCAATTAGGATATTTTATAGGTCATTTTCCTCTGATGTGTGAGCTTTAACATTGCCTTACCATGTCATTTCATTTGTCTTACTTGAGTGACAATTTTACATACTTGTATGAGAAATTTGAACGTGATTTTGCTCATGGAATGAATTGACTTTGGAGAGAGAGTTTAATGAAAACCTTGGTGACACTTTGAGATTGTTTTTAAGCATGGGTATAAGTTGTTTAGCTTCTGACCTTTGTCCATTTTCACGTTTTAATTCAATTCATCTAACTTGTAATGACTTTCTTTTGTTAGTTTACCTTTAACTTCAAAGTAGATTAGTCTTGTAGCATAGTTGTAACTTGACTTGTAACTTCATAATCCTTTTAGGTTTTTCACTTTGACTAGTGTGACTCAAATGTACATACCCATTAGACTTAGGTTTCATGTTGTACATACACTCTCTTGTTATTACTAATGTCTTTGGTTCACATGTGCAAGGTACATAAAGGAGACATTCCAAAGGTGGTTTGACCATTTCATTTTGTAAATAAAAACTTGTTTCAAACTTGGTTTGCTATTTGTTTATAGGTGCTTTCGTGACTTGCTTTCGTTACGCTTTCGTTGCTTTGCTACGGATTCATATCCGTTTGGTAGGACCTCTTATCTCGTCACATCTCTTTAATGCTTTCAAATGCCATGAGAAGTAGGAATAGTCGATGCCATGATAAGTAGGATTGTATGGAAATCCCTCAAGTGAGGCCATGATTGTGTTTGTTTAATATTGTGCCTAAAGACCTACAAAGAGGCATCCCATTCGCCATTTCCCCTTGTAAGACCTCCAAGGAGGCAATTGACGGAAGGTAGGGTTCGCAATCGACCCCCGTTATTCTAGTTGAGTCGTTCTTAGCTCTCATTACATGATTGAAGCTTTGAACATCACCTACTCTTGTTGTCGAGTCCGTCAGTGGAAGGAGGGTTTAGTAATCAAACCTCCACGCCTTGTCTATAGCTCGCATTGACCGATGCTGATGCTTATGTGATCTAATTCACATATTCCCTTTCTTACTCTGCTCTCCATGGTTCTCAATACCATTGGATGAGTACCCTTATCTCCTACAGCTAGCTTGTTTGCCTCGGTTGATATGACCCCTTGGCTAAAGCTCCCCCTCTCCTTATTTGGTTGTGTGACATTATTGTTGACTGACGCTATTTACTCTTTCGTTGCTTTTAGTCCATTTTGTGATTGATTCATCCTGTGTTTACTTGTCTGATGACATGATCCCGTAGGATTCCTAGCTCCACTTAATTTTCGATTAAGTCGGAGGTAGGAGAGACATTAGGATAGCAATCTATGCATGACAACATTAGGTAGACTTCCCTCTTGATCCTGACCTTAGGGCCACCTTTGCATGACAACATTAGGAACAAATTAGATTCTCTTTAGCGTTTTCTTTGCAACTTGAGTTTTCTCGTCTTATCTCATAATCATTATAAAACACATAATAAAGGTTAAACGAGTATTATGCATGAGCCTTATATGTGGGAAGTGAATAATGGGGGGTCTCCCTTCATTCTTCTAGGGTACTTAGTGTATGTCCTGTTGGGGACGATACGCGGCATATTCGTTCCTATGTTGTAGACTTGGGTGCAATGCAAGTTACAAACAACTTCAAAAATACTTCTGTCTAAAAAACACAACAGATTCAAAACCCTTTTTTATCCTTCGGGAATGTTAAGTTTCAAACCTCATTTTCTGAAAAGGGCACGTTACTTCCGTCTTGTCGTAAACAGACATCGACCCTAACTGCCGGACGTGAACTTAACGTCGCTCATAAAAAACACAGACCTCGTTAAGTCGAACTACGACTGCTCTGATTTCCTCCTTCTCGTCCGATTGAGGATACGTAGGCACAAGACGGCGATGTCTTGGCGAGCAACCTCCCCCTTAGTTCGTGTCCGAACTACGTTGACTCTGATTTTCCTGTTCCCGAGGGAATACGTAGGCCTAGGACTCCGAGGACGTCCTACCGAGTCACTTCTTTTTCTTTTCTTCTTTGTTTCTCCGTTCTTTTCCGTTCTCGTTCCTTTTCCTTTCCAGTAGCGTGTGGAATTCCAGATGACGACACCCTTTGATCGAGACAGCAAGCGTGGATCCCATCGGGTACGATGGACGCGTGGGGTGCTAATACCTTCCCTTCGCGTAACCGACTCCCGAACCCAGTTCTCTTGGTCGCAAGACCTAGTTCTTTCCTTTCCCCTAGGTTTATGCAGTCTTTCCTTTCCCTCTCTTGGGATGAATACACATTGCTGGCGACTCTGTTGCTGCGCCACTTTCGCGTTTGTACCTGGATGAAAATCCCGGGAGCGACAGCTGGCGACTCTGTTGGGGAATTAAGAGACCAGAATCTTTGGTTTCCTAAGCGGGTCAATCCTAGCGCTTGTCTGTTTTTCTTTCATTGGGTGTTTACTGTGGTGCTTTATTTTGTTGTTTTACTATTTTACTGTATTATTACTTTATTGTACTACTATTTTACCGCATTTATTGCATTTTTCATTTCATTATTATACTGGATTGTGTTGTGCCGTACTGGTTTTCTGTTTGGCGGGCAGCGCGTTCTGAGAGATAAGCCCACTACACATGCTTGAGCATACACATAGGTATTAGTGTGGGTGGGCGTGTCACTCCCGTGGTGTTTTGCCACGTGTGGGTGTTCACGAGACCTACAACCAGACGAGGTTCTATCCTGAGCTATCTGCTACTGTAAGCTCTATACAGGCCAGTGGATATTCTCTGGAGGAATTGTCGACTCTGGTGATCATTCCCGAGAACTCAGTAACGGCACTCCTCCCGAGTTGTGATAACGGCAGACCAGAAATGGCAAACCCATTACACATTCTCGACCCAAGGACCCAATGTTGGGAACTCGCTGTAGGACATCCTTTTTTAAAGTGAATCAGTGGAGGCACTCCTCGATTGGCGATAGTACTGTACCCTGAGGGATGAATGTACTATTGCTTCTCGACCTCAGTGCCAAAAGCTGAGGACCTTTCGTTTCGTAAAATCAATTGAGGCCTCCTCGATTGATGATGATGCCAAACCAGAAGTGGTGAACGTATCATCATTTCTCGACCTGAGAGCCCGGGATACTGAGGATCCTAGTACCCACATGTGAGAGGGGCGGGTTGTTTACAGGTTTGCAGGTAACCGTGACTTTCATCCTACTCGGTATTCTGGTTTTCCTATCAGGGTGGGCTTATCAGCCTGGTATTATGGCATCATGATTATTCTGACCATCCCGGTATTCTGATTAGGTTGGTACTCTGATTATGCTGATATTCTGGAATTTTGGTATTCTGATTATGCCGATATTCTGGCATTTTGGTATTCTGATTATGCCGATATTACGACATTCTGGTATTCTGGCATTTTGGTATTCTGATTATGCCGATATTACGGTATTCTGGTATTCTAGCATTCGGGTATTCTGATTATTTGGATATTCTGATATTCCGGTATTTTCTTCAGAACAGACCTATGAGCTTATTCAGTCGTCAGCACAGCACAATGATTATTCAGACTATATGGAAGCTTTGATCCCATGTCTTATTGCATTCATATTATTGCATTGCATTTGCATCTTGCATCATTTTTTCCTGTCTTTCTCCGGCCAGAACAGTGAGTTCATCCATACTTTGGCCTCGACCTGCAGTTGACTTCCCAACTTTTGTATGGACTTGAATCAGTATCTTGGCATAATCGTGGACTCAGGGGAACAAGATCAGTTTGTGACTAGGGCCGATGTTGAGTTGGTGAAAGGTCAGTGGGATCAACTTGTAGAAGCTATGTCAACCATGATAGAGGGAGGGGGCAATATTCAGAGAATTGAGAATGTCATTCCACCTCCGGTGAACAATGTTACTCACGCTCAGCCCGTGCGGATTTCTGTTAGGGATACTATTATACAAAAACATTCCATTGTCCGAGGCAGACATTCATCTCCCCTTGATGCTGCAGACCATTAAAGTTTTGCCTTTTATGTGCCAGATCTCCAAGGGGTGGTTCCAAAGATGAAACCTACGGGCCCACGATTTGTTGAGTTTGACGAAAGATACCGTGCATGGGAAGAAAAACTGAAAGCCCTGGAGAGGCGTGATACTCTTGATTTGAATGCTTCGAGCATGTGTTTAATGCCTGGACTTATGTTGCCTCCAAAGTTTAAGACACCGAAGTTTGAGCAATACAAAGGGGATAGCCGTCTGAAGCGGCATTTTGGTGATGTTTTTCCGGAGAATGACTTCGTATGCCCACAATGACAAGCTTATGATTCATTGTTTCCAAGACAGTCTGAGTGGGGCATCATTGTATTGGTATATGCAGTTAGAAAGTGGTTGCATCCAATCATGGTCGGATTTAGCCAACGCCTTTGTGAAGCAATACAGCTATAATCTTGACGGCTCCTAGTCGCGTACATTTACAAGATTTATCTCAAGCGGATAATGAATCAACCACCACTTTTGAATAGAGCGTTGGTTGACTTGCTCATGGATACCTTGCAAGGTCCGTACTTGGAATAGATGATTGTCAATCGGGCAGCAAAAGTTTCTGACCTGATATTGGTGGGAGAATGTATCGGGAGTCTGCTCAAGTGTGGAAAGCTCCAATGCGTCTCGAACCTCCAAGCTAGTGAAAATGAATCAGTTGTTAGTTCTTAAGAAGGATCGGAGAAAGAAAACAGTTCCATCCAGGAATCTTCACCACCTCATTCTCAACGATCAGGCATATCAACTGTGCAAAGTCTGCAATCTTCTGAGTCTCCATATCAAGGACAACATCTTTCTCCGAGTCAGGGACATCCTCAGAATCAACGGTCATGTCGCCGTCAGCCGCGTCAGTACGTCCGACAAAGGCCAAGGAAGCCAGAGAGGCATTTCACCCAATTGGCAATGTCATACAGTTATATGTTGCCAGATTTGATCAGAGGTGGACTTATAATGCCAAAGGAGATAGGTCCAGTGATTCCTCCATACCCATCAGGTTTTGATATCAACGCCCGTTGTGACTACCACACTGGGGCACAGGGGTATTCAACCGAAGACTGTACAGTGCTCAAGAGCAAAGTTCAGACACTTTTTGACTCCAATATGTTCTCATTCACTCCTCAGGGTATTCAGATCAATAATTCTTCTTCACCCAGTCGTGTGAGTTCATCAGTCTAAGTTATGGAAGAAGTCACCGAGAGCAGTGGTGCAAATGATTATCAGACTGACTTCGACGAGCAATACTGAAGATGGTTAGCTCATTAGCAAATCAAGCTTGGAAAGCTCAGTTCCACAAAGCTGGCAATCATTATATCACGTCATTTCTTTGCATTTGTAGTTTCTTTCCTGTTAAATTGCAAACTCATTTGTAAAACTTGTATGTTTTTAATTGATAATGGTAATGAAATGAATATGCATGTTTTGACTAAATCCATTCGTGTTCACTCATACTTTTTATCGATATCATATGCTTGTTTAAGCAGAAGCCTAGGGAGGATGACGAAACGAAGGACACAAAGTTAACGATTGTATGCTTTTGAACAAAAACCCTGTTGATGATGTACATGCATTATTTCAAATCCCTAAACACCGGAGATATAAGGGAGTGAAACCGTTGTTAACCCCTTTGAGCCTTGAAGTAGGAGTTTCTTTTCGTATGAAAAAACCCTCACATTTAACCCAGGGGTGGGGTAGGCGTCAGTTAGTTTGACCGAGCGTTCAAATTTCAAAAGGAGTGTGCATCTGAGGATTCATTACCTTTCTTTCCTCACATATCAGGAGGCCAAGAGATGTGAAACCACGATGGTTATCCGTCAATAATCAAGGAGTGAGGCAGTCACAATCCTTTCAACAAAGTCAGGACAAGCCAGTGTCACACGATTTATTCCGAAAAAAAGAATGAAAAAAAAAAGAAAAAAAGCCTGCTAAGTCGAAGCTTGAAAACAAGCGACTTAGGCAAAAGTTAGGGCATCCCGCTGGACTTTAAAATCTAAAGATTCAAAAGAATCAGTCCAGGCAAAAATTAGGGATCAAAAAACAAAAGAACGAAAAGTGAAAAGGATTACAAAAGAAAAACCCTCGAATAAAGAACAAATCGTGTGAATACAGACACCAAGGATAAAAGGGGTAACTGTCACTCCGAAAATCGTGCGGGTTCCTTCCATCCTCATACCGTTCATAACCTTTTTGAAAGGTGAGCGCATGTGTCGAGTTAGCTGAACATAGGACTGAAGAACATCAAGGAGAATGGGTAGGTTAAAATAAAACTTTGAGCCTTATATCCTTTCTTTCTCAAAGCGTGAACCAGACCACGTTACAACCTTCAAAAGACCTAATTGAAGCAGGGTTGTTTCGAAAGCATACTTCGATTAAAATCGTGTCAGTTCTGACTCCCAAGAGGATATTTCTTACCATTCATGGTGGTATCGATGTGACATTCTGATAAGTGATTCGTTCGCTATATGTCACAACATTTTCCAGTGAACAAACTTGGATTTCAAAACTGTCATATACATTGCATTAAAAGTGTCATTTTCAAAACGCATTGTTTTACTTGCGAGTAAGCACTTGACATCAGGAGAGTTTCTACAGTGGAAAGGTTGATCAAGATAATATTGAAACGCCAGAAGGTTTCATTAAGCAGGGGCAAGTCATTAAATGATCACGCCAAATGGGCAATTTATTCCAAGATTCAACTAATCTGGGGCAGTCATGTTGAGAAAATATCTTCAAAGTTCAGTCAAACTGGGGCAATTATGTCGAGATTCAATAAATCTCTCCACAAGCATTTAATATGGGGCAATCAGATCGATTTGACAAATCTCTATAAGATCAGTCAGGGGCAAAGTTTCTTCAAGACTTGGGCCAGGCCACCTCTAGAGCAGGAGAAGTTGTCCACTCCAGAAGACAGTTAATTGAAAACACCTCTTCAAAGTTCAGAATACTGAGGCAGGGTATTTTCAAGTCATTACAAATCCTTTCGAGGTAACTTACTTCATGGAATATGCAGTATGGGGCAGTTATGTCAAGATCTGATAAATCTCTCCAAGAGTTTGAAGACCCTGGGGCAGTGTGAATGCCTGGTCTTTTATAAAATCCTCTTGAGATTATTTCTTCCTTTAAGACCTGGTCGTATGGGACAAGTTCGAGAGTTCAAAGGGTCGTTTATGACCATAGAGACAGGTGAGTCTGGGTAACAAGTTTGTTTTTCCCCAGTAGAGTTACTCCCCCCAACACTGAAAGGTCGTCGTCCTCAGCAGAGCTTACTCTCCCTAGCAAGAGTACAGAGGATTGTGTTCCCCAACTGAAGTCATGGCTGGTTTATTACTCCCCAGCAAGCAGTCAAAAGTGGATTGCTCCGAGGTGAATGTGGACGTATCTCCCACAGGAGAGGTGTTGGATGTCTTGTGAAAAGACTTTATTTTCCCCACAGAGTCTGTTACTCACTTTCCTCAGCAGGTCAGGAAGTGTATTTCCGTCAGCAACGACATGCTCTAACCCCCAGCAGGGTAAAAACTGTTCTTCCCCAGTAGAGTTATTCTCCCCAGCACTGAAAGTTCATCATCCTCAACAGAGCTTACTCTCCCCAGCAAGAATACAGAGGATTGTGTTCCCCAACCGAAGTTATGGCTGGTTTATTACTCCCCAGCAAGCAGTCATAAGTGGATTGCTCCAAGGTGGATATTGCTGTATCTCCAGTAGGAGATGTGTTGGATGTCTTTGTAAATACTTTATTTTCCCCACTGAGCCTGGTACTCACTTTCCTCAGTAGGTTAGGAAGTGTACTTCCGTTAGTAACGGTATACTCTAGTCCCCAGCAGGGTGAAAACCTTTCTCCCCAGTAGAGTTATCCTCCTCAGCATGGAATTTTCATCATCTTTATCAGACTGTCACTCTCCCCAGTCAGAGTACAAAATATTGTTCCCCAGCCAGCATCTAAAGTTGATTGCTTTATGGTGGATGTTGTTTTGTCACCACAGGAGATTTGTGGAGCATATTCTCGAGACAAAGATGTTGTCTTCCCCGTAGAGTATTGGTGTCTACTCCCCTCGGCCAATCAGGAAATGTGTTTTCACCAGCAACAGCAGGATAAGGACGAAGTCGTTTCCCAGCAGCGGGTTCAGTTCAATGGTGTCCCCAACGGGTCTAGTACTTGTGATGTGTCTCCCCAAGCAGAGTTTGGTGGTAATCCTCGCAGGTTTGTTCAACAATGGTTGACATCCCCAGCAGGTTTTAAGTCCAAGTGATATTTGGCACTCTTTTGATTCAGGTCCGGGTTCCCTTTTTCAAAGGGTTATATATAATCCCCAGCAGGGTGGTTGTTCTTTTGGATTTCGTCTCCAACGGAGGTTGTTGATCAAAAGAGTTGCTCAGTGTGATTCTTCTCGGCAGAGTTCTTGGACTCAGAGGACAATTTATTTTTGTCATCCCCGGTGGAGATGCCTCCGTTTTCAGCATTTATTTTGCTGGAGCGTTTCTTTTGCATTGCATAAGCATTCCGGCATGGCATCCTCCTAAAAGCGTAGCATTTCCATTTCGTATGGAGCATTACGCCACAGAAAAATTCAAACATATGCATTCGAAGCATAAGCCAAGTTTGATATCTATTACCAGTATCTTTCCCCAGCAGAAAGAGATGACATTCAAGAGATGTTGTTTGATAGTACACCGCAACCAGTGGGCTCGTCCTTACTACTGTTGTTCCTTCCTATACTCCCCTGCAGAGTTGTCTGTTTAGATTTCTCTCTTCCCCAGCGGAGTCATCTTTGTAGATCTGTTGATCCTACTAGTCTTGGGCTTTGAAATTCTACCTTCGACAGGTCTTCCTTTTCAAGTCCGCCTTCGGCCGTCTTTGGGGTCACTCTATTTGTTTTATCTCTTGCAGAGTTGTTTGTCAGGATCGTCAATCCGTGAATTCTCTTCATTTTACCCCTTTGTCAGGTGGTCTTGTGGGTTATTCCCTCAAGATAGTTTGCGTTAAACACTCGTCCGTGTTCTTTTCCATCGCCTCAATACTTCGTCCGTATTGATTTTGAACACTCGTTCGTGTCCTTTTTTTTCTTTTCTTCAATACTTCGTCTGTATTGATTTTAAACCCTCGTCTGTGTTCGGTTTGATAATTCAATCCCCAGTAAGGTTGCCATTTGTTTTATTTCTGAAATTCTGGTACAGATGTGTGATGTCATAGTGCAATGTCACAACATCGCAATCTGCTGAACAAGGTTATAACAGAAACAATAACACATTGAATTGTTCACCCAGTTTGGTTCAACAACCTACATCTGGGGGCATACCAAGCCAGGAAGGAAGTCCACAATTAGTAGTATCAAATTACAGACTCAACAGACCAGTTGACAATCTACCTAATTTAATCACTACCCAATGACACTTCTACCTAAGTCCTCCCTAGGTAAGAGACTCCATCTCACTTCCTATCATTACTATGATGTCTAGCAGTCAACTACACCGTCACTGCATCAACAACTTGATTACCAACAACTTTACAATCATAGAAGACACTCTTCCATGACACCCTTTGGAGTTGCTTCAAAGCTTCCTCCAAGAACAATACCAAACTCAAACTCATTACCTACAGGTTTCTGAGTTACACACAGTGACCATCTCACAACCCGAGTGGTTCACTTGGACAAAGCCCTAATGATCTACATCTTGGACCCGTACCTCTTCTAGGTTACAAGCATTCTATTTATAATGTAATCCAACTGGATTTGGCCCTTCAAATCATATCATATCTTCTATAACAAATCTGCTTCTAAATAGATCATATCTTCAATTAAATCTTCAATTATTAACTCTGAATATTCTCCATATCTTTATGCTTTAAATGCTCAACAAACTGATCTTCATAACTGATTGTAACAGAATATATCTCTCCCTTGATCTTCGCCTATATTCTCTGATTCTCTTTAGCAGAATTTCTCATTCACACCAGAAACACGTGCAGCCCTAATCACATAACTGTCTGATGTTTTAATGTTCTGGTATAGTGATGTTAAGACATCGCATGTGACATCACTCTTCAGTACTTTAACTCTTCAACAATAAACCAGAATGTTAGCTAAGACATACCTATACTGTTAGAAGCTCATGTTGCAACATCAACCATGACATCAACATGTTTTAACAAAATTTCAGCCAATTACAAGAACTTACAATCTCCCCCTTTGGCTAATTTTGGCTAAAACATATATATAAACATTACAACTCAGATTACAACAGTAATTACAACTCTATACTACTGTCAGTAGTTATCAGTAACCACTGAACCTAACAGTAACCATCAGTAGCTACAGTGAGCAGCAATCCTGGAGAAACATCTTCTAGGAGTATTTGAATGATGTTAAGACATCATGTCTGACACCTTCTTTTGGCAGCACAGCCCACCACAATCACTTCAGGCAGCACATCAGGAGGAAGAAGTAGAAAGTCCCGAAGTTGTGCACTCAGATTATAGATATCTGGTGTACATGAGGAAGAAGATTTAAGACACTCCCCCTTGATGTAGCACATTTCTTTTTCCTTTCAACTTAGACCTGGAATCATTGTGGAAGACTCCCCCAGAAAAGAAATGTTTGTCCATTCATCAAAGACCAATGGTGGCATAAGAGAATTCTGCACACCTTCTTTGATCAGACCCCCTGGTCAATCTGTGGCATAACATGACACGTTGAGAAGTTCCATTCTGCCAGCCCAAATAACTCAGAACACAGGTCACAATTGTGTTCATAACTCAGGACACAAGTCACAAAGACTCAACATCAACTCAAGGATGTGCCATCCTCTTCTGCTGCATCAGGAATTGTAGGATCCAAGCATGACCACTGCGCAAACCATATAGACCATCTCTCTCCTTTCTCCCCCTTTTTAGCCACAAATTGGCAAAGGAAACCCTCACAAAACCAGACCCAAGAAGTGCTTACCCAAACACGAATAAAAGCCATAAGACTTATGAGAAAGAACACTCACTGGCTGAAGGAGAACAAACTAACCCCTATAAATAGCTGCCTAGTAACTTAGAAATTAATGAGCCTTGAATATGTCAATGGTCTTGGTCAGGCAAACGCTATTTTAGGTATCAACAACTGCATTCAAATTCAATGCCTACTTTCCAAAAACTGCCTTGACTGCCTTAAATATTTCACAACTGAATCTTACCATAAATTAGGCCAATAATGCTCCATGCATATTCGAAGCCACGTGTTTCACTTTATCCTAACGCCACCGTCCAAAATATTTCCCTGTTTGGCTCAAGAAAAATATGTCCTATATCATGTTCTGACATCACTTCAGACATTGCCTGCTGGCTCATTAACCCAAGACTCTACAAACACATCTTCTTATCTAATGGGTATAGGTGCATCTTCTCACAACTTTTTCTAGATTGCTTCCAACCATCAGCCAAGTACACCACTTTTGCTTTACAGACCTCTCCTGCATAGGTACTATCTTCACACAGCTATGATAGGTCCCATCCTCACATAGCACAAGCTTGACCACCACACATGCTACAATAGGATATAGTTAACAACCTTACATACAATGCCTTTTATGATATCCCACCAATAATGTCTCATTCCTCATGGGAATTTTAGATATAAGGTCTGCGAGATAAAGATTGTCACCACCTTCTGGTCACACTAATGACAACACCCTTCTGTCCTTACATCCACCAGCTCCTAATGAAGTCTTCATCAGGAAAGTAGCCAAGTATTTCTGGAACTACTTACCATCAAGATTAGAATCTGCCCATTCTAATCCACACTATGTCAGAACTGCCACTTCAGTCAATAATGCTGCTTCATCAAACTTCATAAGTATGGTACATAACCAACCATAATGTTGTAACAACATGTAGGACATCAGCACGAGTCAAAAGACCATCCCACTTAACTAGACAGGACCTAGTCTCATCCTACTAGGAACACTTTACCCAGGCACCAAGCACGAAGTTCTGGTAACCAATATGTCAAGAAAAGCAGGTTCCCATAATAAACAGATTCCCACACCAAAGACTACTCTGACTGGTCAGGCGATACAAACAATGCCATATTATCCATTATAAATACCAAACCTCCTTGCTCCTATCAGCACACCAAGGAAGGAAACATGAGTCAGACTAACAAGAATGCAGCAAAGAGGCGCATGCATGAGGATAAGAAGCCAGATCCTCAGAAGTTGAAAGACACAACCCTGTCCAAAGCTGGATTATCTTCTGGAGCAACAAGAACACGCAAGACATCAGAAACCAGGATGAAGACTATCAAGAAAAACCAAGTGCAGCTTCAAGCAACTGAAGATGAATGGGATGAAGATTGGAAGACATTTCTTGATTCGGGGGGTTGGGATAATCTTTAGGCACTTTGTTTGTTGTTTTACTAATCATGTAAGCTTTCACCAATAAATTTCTGGTTCACTTCTGTTCCATTTACGCCACTGTACAAGACACTTAATCCTCATGTAAACAACTTTTCAATTTACTTTAACCTAAGTGCCAACACCAAAAGGCTCCCATAATATCATTCTCCCCCTAAAAAGAACACCTTCCATCAACACAAACCCCTACTGAGTTCTTCCAAAACAGGCATAGAAGCGCAAATTTTCCACAAACAAAGCTGTCCTTCAGACCCCTCCTCAGTAGCATGCGTACATATGATTAGCTTCACAAGAGAAGAACCATTTATGTCATAACATGTTATCCAACAGCCTAATGTCATAACATGTTATCTGACATTTACTCCTAACCAATCTTCACAATCTTGATCAGCATGCAATATATACACCTTTGCAGCCTAAATCCATAGACAAGTATTCCCCCTATCATGGTTAACTAATGCTCTAGATGAGGATGAACATTTGAGCACACTTCTGAGCACATGCATTTTGGTACCACTATCCCTTTCTCTCAAGGAAGTCATTCTCTATTAAACTCTTCATCTAAGGCATACCTTCTACTTCATCATTCTCCCGTATGATTATGTAGACGCTCCTTAAGCATGATGTAGGCATCAATCTTCTTTTCATCCTTCTTCAAGAAGAATAGTCTCCTTGAGTCTTTCACTTATTGCCCTACTGCCCAAGAGTACCTCAAACTCATCCCTGACAAATTGGATGATACTCCATAGTCACCAATCAACCCCACCAGTTGCTTAACCCTTGAAACTACTTCTCAACACTTCTGCAGTCCTGCACTTTAACCTCAGACAAATACAAAGTCTCCCGTCAATGTATATTGTCATTAGTTGAATGCACAACACCATTCTAATCAGACAAATATGCAAGATACAACATTATATCTGGTCTGACATCCTTTTCCTGCAGACTTGAGGCACTGGTTGATCCTTCTCTCGCTAATCCACACCACTGATCACTTTACATTAGGTAAGTGGCTTGACCTGATACTTCACGTGAGCATAACAAACTTCCTTTGGCTGAGAAGGCAAAGACTGAAATAATGTTTCAACATTACCAATGAACCAGCATCTTCTAAAATTTCAAGAATCTTCAAACTTTTGATGCCATCCTCATTAAGGTACCACAACTAAGCTTAAGAGATAACTTATCAAGATCTTCACTCCCGCACGAAAACTTTGACAGTGAAACTCTTTTACTTTTGCTCTCCCTTCTTCTTTCATCATCAAAAGGATGAAGGAGTCACAATACTGAACAAATGGTCTTCTTCTTCTGATCCTTCCAGCCACAAGGCTAATGCAGGCACCAACTCCAATTGACCAAAAGCTGCTTGACATAATACGCTCAGTTTCTTTCTTGATGAATCTTCACACAGCCCAGATGCCTCCTCTTCCAAGTCAGGAGTAGGTTCCAAACAGATGTGATCAACACATTTGTTTAGCCCCCAAGCATCTGTTATGTCACAATCTCTTCACACCAAAAGATCCTTTAATACAAACCAGAGATTGATCATGCAAGGTTTTCTTCAGACCACTTTTCAACATGCTTGTATAAGAGTTCCTTGGAATGAACAAGCTAGTTGAAGATGTCCTCACAAATCACCACATCTTCAGAGAAGAGCAGAATGTTGCAGTCTTAACTTAAAACCACCAGGAATTTTCCATCAGATATATATATGCAGCGGAACATACACCAAAAAACTCCTCTACTACCTTCAGGCATAATAACCCTTGCCCAACACTCCAAGTGCACTAGGTCATCATAAGTCAAACCATACAGCAACAGGTCTGATAACTTCATTCTTCACTCCAAGGGATCATACAAAATACTCTATGAACTGACTATCTTCCTTGCTCATGAACCAGAAAGTATCTTCCCTAGATCTCATCCAGAAACAGACAGGATGCCTGCTCTGATACCAATTGAAATTCTGGTACAGATGTGTGATGTCATAGTGCAATGTCACAACATCGCAATCTGCTAAACAAGGCTATAACAGCAACAATAACACACTGAATTGTTCACCCATTTCGGTTCAACAACCTACATCTGGGGGCATACCAAGCCAGGAAGGAAGTCCACTATTAGTAGTATCAAATTACAGACTCAACAGACCAGTTGACAATCTACCTAATTTAATCACTACCCAATGACACTTCTACCTAAGTCCTCCCTAGGTAAGAGAATACATCTCACTTCCTATCATTAATATGATGTCTAGCAGTCAACTACACCGTCACTGCATCAACAACTTGATTACCAACAATTTTACAATCATAGAAGACACCCTTCCATGACACCCTTTGGAGTTGCTTCAAAGCTTCCTCCAAGAACAATACCAAACTCAAACTCATTACCTACAGGTTTCTGAGTTACACACAGTGACCATCTCACAACCCGAGTGGTTCACTTGGACAAAGCCCTAATGATCTACATCTTGGACCCGTACCTCTTCTAGGTTACAAGCATTCTATTTATAATGTAATCCAACTGGATTTGGGCCTTCAAATCATATCATATCTTCTGTAACAAATCTGCTTCTAAATAGATCATATCTTCAATTAAATCTTCAATTATTAACTCTGAATATTCTCCATATCTTTATGCTTTAAATGCTCAACAAACTGATCTTCATAATTGATTGTAACAGAATATATCTCTCCCTTGATCTTCGCCTATATTCTCTGATTCTCTTTAGCAGAATTTCTCATTCACACCAGAAACACGTGCAGCCCTAATCACATAACTGTATGACATTTTAATGTTCTGGTATAGTGATGTTAAGACATCGCATGTGACATCACTCTTCAGTACTTTAACTCTTCAACAATAAACCAGAATGTTAGCTAACACATACCTATACTGTTAGAAGCTCATGTTGTAACATCAACCATGACATCAACATGTTTTAACAAAATTTCAGCCAATTACAAGAACTTACAATTTCAATACCCGTCTGTATTGACCTATGACACTCGTCCGTGTTTGAACTTTTGTTTCAATACCCGTCCATATTGACCATTGAGACACCCGTCTGTGTCCTTTCAGCACTCGTCCGTGTTTGAACTTTATTTCAATACCCGTCCGTAATGACCTTTGAGACACCCGTCCGTGTCCTTTCAGCACCCGTCCGTGTTTGAACTTTTATTTCAATACCCGTCCGTATTGACTGTTGAGACACCCGTCCGTGTCCTTTCAGCACCCGTCCATGTTTGAACTTTTATTTCAATACCCGTCCGTATTGACCGTTGAGACACCCGTCTGTGTCCTTTCAGCACTCGTCCGTGTTTAAACTTTATTTCAATACCCGTCCGTATTGACCTTTGAGACACCCGTCCGTGTCCTTTCAGCACCCGTCCGTGTTTGAACTTTTATTTCAATACCCGTCCGTATTGACCTTTGAGACACCCGTCTGTGTCCTTTCAGCACCCTTCCGTGTTTGAACTTTTATTTCAATACCCGTCCGTATTGACCATTAAGACACTCGTCCGTGTCCTTTCAGCACCCGTTCGTGTTTGAACTTTTATTTCAATACCCGTCTGTATTGACCTTTGAGACACCCGTCCGTGTCCTTTCAGCACCCGTCCATGTTTGAACTTTTATTTCAATACCCATCCATATTGACCGTTGAGACACCCGTCAGTGTCCTTTCAGCACCCGTCCGTGTTTGAACTTTATTTCAATACCCGTCCGTATTGACCGTTTAGACACTCGTCCGTGTCCTTTCAGCACCCGTCCGTGTTTGAACTTTATTTCAATACCCGTCCGTATTGACCTTTGAGACACCCGTCCGTGTCCTTTCAGCACTCGTCCGTGTTTGAACTTTTATTTCAATACCCGTCCGTATTGACCTTTAAGACACCCGTCTGTGTCCTTTCAGCACCCGTCCGTGTTTGAACTTTATTTCAATACCCGTCCGTATTGACCGTTGAGACACTCATCCGTGTCCTTTCAGCACCCGTCTGTGTTTGAACTTTATTTCAATACCTGCCCGTATTGACCTTCGAGATACCCGTCCGTGTCCTTTCAGCACCCGTCCGTGTTTGAACTTTTATTTCAATACCCATCCGTATTGACCGTTGAGACACCCGTCAGTGTCCTTTCAGCACCCGTCCGTGTTTGAACTTTATTTCAATACCCGTCCGTATTGACCGTTGAGACACCCGTCTGTGTCCTTTCAGCACCCGTCCATGTTTGAACTCTTATTTCAATACCCGTCCATATTGACCTAGACACCCGTCTGTGTCCTTTCAGCACCCGTCCGTGTCTGAACCTTTATCTCAATATTCGTCTATATTGACCTTTTGACACCCGTCCGTATCCTTTCAGTACCCATCCGTGTTTGAACCTTTATCTTAATACTCGTCCGTATTGACCTTTTGACACCCCGTCCGTGTCCTTTCAGCACCCGTCCGTGTTTGAACCTTTATCTCAATACTCGTTCGTATTCACCTTTTGACACCCGTCCGTGTCCTTTCAGCACCGTCCGTATTTGAACCTTTATTTCAATACTCGTCCGTATTGACCTTAGACACCCGTCCGTGTCCTTTTAGTACCCTTCCGTGTTTAGGCTTCTTATTCCAATGCCCGTCCATAGTTCCTTTTAGACACCCGTCCGTGTTCTTTCAGCACCCGTCCGTGTGTGAACCTTTTTGACACTCGTCTGTGTTTATCCCCAGCAAAATCAACACTCGTCCGTGTTTGTTTCAATCCATTTCAATACTTCATCCATATTGATCTCTAACACTCGTCCGCATCATGACATTACATCTTTTATTACTTGTTCCCCAGCGGAGTCGTCTCTCCTTTTGCAGGATGCAAATTTGTGAGGTTATTTTGGTATTCAAACCTCGTGTATCTTGATCGTCTGAAAGTCATTTCCATACTCTCGGATCCAAGGAGTTTGAATAGGGGCAGCTGTAGCACCCCAAAATTTGCCCTACCTTTTATCTGGCTTATGTTTCTTTTTCATTTGCATCTCATTTAGGTCGTAACTCATTCATTCATTTGCATTGGGTTCCTAAGGTGTGGGATCAAGGTATCATGTGCAGGCTCAGGGTTATCTCTTGTTGTGAGACTCTCATCTTCATTCTGGGTGAATTCTCATCAAGTGTATCTTCTTCAAGAGTATCAGGTGGCTCAGGGTTCCTTATATTTTGTACGAGTTGGTTGGTATTCATCAATTAGAGACTGTGACTAGGGTTTATGCCTTATATCCTTCAAAGGGTTCAGCGTGATTAAGGCATTTTTACTTCTTGTTACTGCAAGTTGATATGGAGCATTGATTCAGGAGTTGATGTTGTTCAAGGAATCAGTTCAAGCTAAGGAGGGAAAGTGCATGGTTATGGTATTTGGAGGACATCATTCAAGGTCTTCATATTTCAGTTTCAATTCAAAAGCCGTTCCATTTATTAATCCACATCCATTCTCGTTAATCCAATTAAATTTCCATTTTTCCATTCCCCTTTAAAACCATTTTTGGTGATGTCCAGTTTCAATTCAACTCCAAACCAACTACCAATTCCTTCTTTCATATCCATCTTTAAACACATTTATCCATTATTCAAATCTAACGTCCATTTTATCTAACAATTCTAGTAAGCAAGCTGTCATTGCTACTCCACATAAACAAAATTTTGATCACAGGAAACAGGACTGGATATAGAAAGAGTAGGTGACATTGCGTGATTTCCAGTTGTTGCTGAGGGTTATTGTTCAATTCTCTTTTGTGGTGTTTAATGTGTGGGGGAAGTCCTGTGATGCAGTGATTGATACTATGAGCCGCAATTCTATTGGCCCTTTGAGAGTCGTTTGTCATTGAAGGACAGCGGAGTTTCCTCAAACTATTTTTGTGAGGATTAAGTGCTTGTAAAATAATTACAAAGGGAGGTTCAATAGCTAAATAGCTTATGATCAGAGGAGTGCCACTTCAAAACCACTCCTATCAAAAATCTCTAGCAGAAAAATACATTACATCAGATTCACATAACTAACAACCAGAAAATCATTAAAAATATATCAGAAAATAGCAGCTGATGAAAGATTTCCAATAACAATTACTACACTAGAATTTTATTCACTCCAAAAAGACTCACAATAAAAACTAACTGCAATAACAGAAATTCAGCATTCATTCCTAACTGATAACCATCATAACCGATTTTCCCAAATCCAATTTCCTCTAACTTCTTAACAAAACCTCTAACAGAAAATACACACAACCAATTCTCTTAATCTCTCCAACGGAAGCCACCTCTCCAACGGAAGCCACCTCTAAACTCATAAGGAAAGAGATAAGTTTGTGGTGGTGTGGTCCACACCGGCGGTGACACTTGTCACCGTCCGGTAGGTTCTAGTTATTAATTCCATGCGTGCATCCCTACCAGGTTTACCATGCACCCACGCTTCAAGACCATCTGATGATTTCTCTAAGATTGATCGTACGACGAAGATTGGCTGTTAGAATGTGAAGACCTACCATGCACCCTCAGGATTTGGGCATCCTGGGCTTAATTCTTTTTCTGCTAATCGCACCCCTCTCCCTGGGCCCATGAAGAATTTAAACTGTTTTTTTTGCTATAGCGCACACCCCCTTTGGATCTTCCATTATTCCTAGTTTCATTAGTACTTGTTTCCAAATCTAATTCTAAAAATAGTTTCGTACCTCAGAAAATTCCAATAAAATTCATGAGTTCTTGATGGTCTTAATTAATTTTTGGTGATTTTTATTTCCATTTTGGGGGTTGTTTGATATTTTTCTGGAATTTTGGAAAGCTAGGTGTTCTTAATGGTGTATCTTGTTATGCAAGTCATGAAATGTGATTTTTCTTGACAATTTGGAGCTGATTTTTGGTGTAAGTTTAGACATTTGATTCTTTAACATTATGGTGATTGATTGGTGCATTGTACTTGAGTTTTGGAATACTTTTGAAGTTAATCTTTGGAACCTTAATTCGTATGATCACCATTGACGTGCGCTCTATGTTTGTAATTGATTAAGTATGTTTGGTGCATGATGTGAACCTTATATTTTGTATATGATTACTTACTGACTTTAGCGTAATGTGTTCAATTACTCATAATTTTCAAGAGCATTTTGCTATTTTTCACTCATTTTTCAATGCGAACCGAACATGTTGATACATGCATAGAAAGAAGTTATGTTTAGGACTTGTATGAGGGCACTTTGAGCCAACTTTGAATATGAGTTTTAGCACAATGTTAAGTGTATTTTTATGCACAATTGAGACATGCTTGACTATTGCCTTTGATCATTTCACATGCTTTAAATGATGCTTTCTTTGTGTGTGTGTGAACTTGAATTTGTGTTTCATATTGGCCACTTCTATTGAGGCCGCTTGTATGCCATGTTTATGATTGTTTTTGGGGATTCAATTAGGACATTTTATAGGTCATTTGCCTCTGATGTGTGAGCTTCAACATTGCCTTACCATGTCATTTCATTTGTCTTACTTGAGTGACAATTTTACATACTTGTATGAGAAATTTGAACGTGATTTTGCTCATGGAATGAATTGACTTTGGAGAGAGAGTTTAATGCAAACCTTGGTGACACTTTGAGATTGGTTTTAAGCATGGGTATAAGTTGTTTCGCTTCTGACCTTGGTCCATTTTCACGTTTTAATTCAATTCATCTAACTTGTAATGACTTTCTTTTGTTGGTTTACCTTTAACTTCAAAGTAGATTAGTCTTGTAGCATAGTTGTAACTTGACTTGTAACTTCATAATCCTTTAGGTTTTTCACTTTGACTAGTGTGACTCAAATGTACATAGCCATTAGACTTAGGTTTCATGTTGTACATACACTCTCTTGTTATTACTAATGTCTTTGGTTCACATGTGCAAGGTACATAAAGGAGACATTCCAAAGGTGGTTTGACCATTTCATTTTGTAAATAAAAACTTGTTTCTAACTTGGTTTGCTATTTGTTTATAGGTGCATTCGTGACTTGCTTTCATTGCGCTTTCGTTGCTTTGCTACGGATTCATATCCGTTTGGTAGGACCTCTTATCTCGTCACTTCTCTTTAATGCTTTCAAATGCCATGAGAAGTAGGAATAGTCGATGCCATGATAAGTAGGATTGTATGGAAAGCCCTCAAGTGAGGCCATGATTGTGCTTGTTTAATATTGTGCCTAAAGACCTCCAAAGAGGCATCCCATTCCCCATTTCCTCTTGTAAGACCTCCAAGGAGGCAATTGACGGAAGGTAGGGTTCGCAATCGACCCCCGTTATTCTAGTTGAGTCGTTCTTAGCTCTCATTACATGATTGAAGCTTTGAACATCACCTACTCTTGTTGTCGAGTCCGTCAGTGGAAGGAGGGTTTAGTAATCAAACCCCCATGCCTTGTCTATAGCTCGCATTGACCGATGTTGATGCTTATGTGATCTGATTCACATCTTCCCTTTCTTACTCTGCTCTCCATGGTTCTCAATACCATTGGATGAGTCCCCTTATCTCCCACAGCTAGCTTGTTTGCCTCGGTTGATATGACCCCTTGGCTAAAGCTCCCCCTTTCCTTATTCGGTTGTGTGACATTACTGCTGACTGACGCTATTTACTCTTTCGTTGCTTTTAGTCCATTTTGTGATTGATTCATCCTGTGTTTACTTGTCTGATGACATGATCCCGTAGGATTCCTAGCTCCACTTAATTTTCGATTAAGTCGGAGGTAGGAGAGACATTAGGATAGCAATCTATGCATGACAACATTAGGTAGACTTCCCTCTTGATCCTGACCTTAGGGCCACCTTTGCATGACAACATTAGGAACAAATTAGATTCTCTTTAGCGTTTTCTTTGCAACTTGAGTCTTCTCGTCTTATCTCATAATCGTTATAAAACACATAATAAAGGTTAAACGAGTATTACGCATGAGCCTTATATGTGGGAAGTGAATAATGGGGGGTCTCCCTTCATTCTTCTAGGGTACTTAGTGTACGTCCTGTTGGGGACGATACACGACGTATTCGTTCCTATGTTGTAGACTTGGGTGCAATGCAAGTTACAAACAACTTCAAAAACACTTCTGTCTAAAAAACACAAAACAGATTCAAAACCCTTTTTTATCCTTCGGGATTGTTAAGTTTCAAACCTCATTTTCTGAAAAGGGCACGTTACTTCCGTCTTGTCGCAAACAGGCATCGACCCTAACTGCCGGACGCAAACTTAACGTCGCTCATAAAAAACACAGACCTCCTTAAGTCGAACTACGACTACTCTGATTTCCTCCTTCTCGTCCGATTGAGGATACGTAGGCACAAGACGGCGATGTCTTGGCGAGCAACCTCCCCCTTAGTTCGTGTCCGATCTACGTTGACTCTAATTTTCCTGTTCCCGTGGGAATACGTAGGCCTAGGACTCCGAGGACGTCCTACCGAGTCACTTCTTTTTATTTTCTTCTTTGTTTCTCCGTTCTTTTCCGTTCTCGTTCCTTTTCCTTTCCAGTAGCAGTGGAATTCCAGATGACAACACCCTTTGATCGAGACAGCAAGCGAAGATCCCATCGGGTACGATGGACGCGTGGGGTGCTAATACCTTCCCTTCGCGTAACCGACTCCCGAACTCAGTTCTCTTGGTCGCAAGACCTAGTTCTTTCCTTTCCCCAAGGTTTATGCAGTGTTTCCTTTCCCTCTCTTGGGATAAATACACATTGCTGGCGACTCTGTTGCTGCGCCATTTTCGCGTTTGTACCTGGATGAAAATCCCGAAAGCGACACTTGGTAGGAAACCAGGATCGAGGGGAAGTTTATTTAAGAAACTGAGACCAGTTTCGTGGCTGAAAAACCAGGTTCAAGGGGAATTTTTTACCTTTTCTAAGCATCATTGCTTAGCAAAAGTAGATAAATGCGTAAGCTACCATTCATAATCGCCATCAAAATTTCGGGTATTCCGATAATTAATCCTCTTGCACCCCGAATGCCCGAATACCTTCGCCATTCACAACTTCGGGTCCAAGAAGATTAAATAGGGGCATCTGTCATACCCCAAATTTTTACCACTAAGATTTCCCATCATTGTGTAAATCATCACAATATGGGTAAACCATCATACCTCATTAGTCTCCCCAAAGATGGGTGAGCATCCACTATAATCAGAGATAGGGTTTTAGGCCCTCTCAGAGCTCTTAGACAAAGGATTAATCAAGGAATGACATGATCTTCAACTTGTCTAAACCTCTCAAACATCCACAATGGATCAAGAGGACTCCCACATCAAGGATTAAGCACAAGGCTGCAACAGTACAAATGGATCAAGCCTCAAGATCGCCAGTGTCACCAAATTAGGGTTTTGGTCGACCAGGGCCTCCAGATGGAAATTTTCCTCTGGGCATGAGCCAATGCTTCAAAGCATAACCTAAGATGCTCCAAGGGACATCATGAACCCAATCATCAAGTCAATTTTGCCTCAGGGGATGCATTCATAAAAAATCAGGAATTAGGGTTTCTTGACCTAATTCACCCCTAAGTTGACTTTTGGGACAAGACATGAGCCAAGACCTCAAGAAATATTTTAGGGTCTCTAATAAACCACATTGATCCATTTGTCATAATGGATTGATCCAAGAAGCTTGAGCAACAAGTTTCAATTTCATCAGAACCACAATTAGGGCTTCGCGGGAAAAGTCAATTGTGCCTTTGACTTTTGACCCAGGCATGCTCCCAATTCTTGGGACATGATTCAATACACCCTATAACACCTATTAAATCAATCCATCAAGTTTGATTTAGGTCAAGGACTTGATTTCATAGAGGATCGCACAGTTTAGAGTTCATTTGACAAAAAGTCAACTGTGCACAAAAGTCAACTTTGACTTTCTGAGATTTTTCACAATTATGGTTCTTTGACCATAAAATAATGTTAATGTGTGATGGGAATCAACACTCATCAAGAAAAATCAAGAAAAGTGGGATAACTTGTAAAAGGGGTAACCATAAAAAACTTAGAAATTTTCTAAGTTATGGAACAAAGTGGCCAGGGTACCAACTTTGGAGGATCATAACTCCTAAACCACAAGGCCATTTTTCCCCATTCAAAGCTGGATTTGTAGCTCTCATGGCCCTCTACAAAAGCTTCAAACACAACTCATTCCAATTCCTCATGGATTTTAAGTTATGGAATGATCAAAATCACAAAAAGTGAAAATGTCACTTTTTTCCAACACTTAGTGAAATTTTCACTAAGTCAGAATCTGCCTTCACTTTTTTCCAAATGTAGGGGCATTTTTCATTTGGATCCAAAAAGTATCAAAACCAACTATGATCAAACAGTTGTTGTATCATATGTGGGCTTTCCAAAATGGCCATGAACTCCATCAAATTCCACTTGAGCCATGAGATATGACAATGGCAATATGCCTTGCTGAAAACTGTCAAAGCAAGGCAGATTTGTGCATTTTGCTCGATTTGCCAAATTTGTGCAAATGACAAACACACTTATCCATCTGAACACCTCAGGGGGAGACCAAGGAGGGACAAACACTGATCCATAAGCCTCCCAAGTCCTTGGAACTAAAA
Source organism: Lathyrus tuberosus (assembly GCA_022829125.1). Classification (NCBI taxonomy): domain Eukaryota; kingdom Viridiplantae; phylum Streptophyta; class Magnoliopsida; order Fabales; family Fabaceae; genus Lathyrus; species Lathyrus tuberosus. Next base: position 7,412,389 of record JALAZF010000163.1, read on the forward strand.
ATAGCATGGCAAACCTAGAATCTCTAAAGAGGGGACAAGACTCCAGTTTAGTTTTGGAGCATTCAATGGATGCACCAAGGTTGCATGGACTGAGCCATTTCCAACTGAATTCAGTCAAGACATATCCAAGACCAAGGGAACCAGCAGCCTGTGCCCTAACCTCTAGTCAATAGCTAGAGGAGACTTGGATTCTCATTGATCAACATTGGTCAAACCTCTGCAGCAGTTGCCATTCACTATTGCTTGCAAAACAAACTTGCTCCACTATAAATAGAGCTCATTTGTGCTCAGTTTGAGTACACCAAATCCATCAAATAGATGCTTTCCTCAAAATCACCTTCTCACTTCCAAATTTTCCTTCCAAAGCAAGTCACTATAGGGTTTTGAGTTTGAGAGCAATTCCAACCAAACCAATCACACACACACCTCATAAACATCATATAGAAGTGATCCAAACACTTAAACAACATCTGGAACACTAATTTCTCAAAATCACCAGCCAGCTGCTCAAGGTTTTAACCAAATTGCAGTTGGGATACCATCTTCAGTTCCAGCTTGTTTCAAACCATTCCAAGTACTCAGGCACATCACTTGGCACCTAGGGAAGCTATCCATATCATTGGAACCTAGCTGTAACACCTCTAACACAAAACACGATCACCAGCTGCAAGTGGTAAGCATGAGCTCTTCTAACTCAATGATCCATGCATTTTTTGCTGCACAATAATTTGGCCATATGTTCATAATCATGCATAGAGTGTTTACCCTCAATCAATTGCTTTGTTTGAATCGTGTATGGAATTTCTGAACCTTCACGCAAATTTTAGGGTTCTTGAGGTTTCTCTTTGATTTCTTATTACATGCTTAAAATAAATGAAATTAAAGACCATAGACATGATCGTGAGGTGAAAACGAGCAGATTGATATGTAGATTGCATGATATAATCAAGTATTCAGTGAGATTGGATAGAAAATGCAAATCTGCAGAAACAGAGGGTGACGCGTGTTCTTGCCATGTTCTTGGCGCCCTTTTTGAAAATTCAAATATTTGAATTTTTGTGATTTTATTTAATTGATTCAAAAATTAATTTATCTCTGAGTTTTAATGATTTTGAGTTGGTTCTTTTTTTAATAATTCACAAAAATGTAAAATATTTTATTTTACCAAAAAATCCTAAAAATATTACTTATTTCATATATTTGATATTTTTGCAAAGAATTAATGTTTTATTTGTTTTTAACATTTGAAATATTTTTTCTCCCTTGATTTTCCAAACTTAGTTGGTTTCCAATTATTTTGTGGGTATAAACATGATTTTTCAAACATTAATCCAATACCACAATTTGTTTTTCACACATGTTTAACAATTTTGATCATTTTAATTGAATTTTTATTCAATTAAAATATATTTTGAAAACTAATTAGGGTTTTTGATCAATTCAACCATCACAAATCTTTTTCAAACATTTTGGGCCTCTAGTAGAGTGTAAGACCCAACCCTTTTTGAAAACCAAAATGATTTGGGCCTCAGTGTATTGTATAAGTCCCGATCCCATCAAAAAGTTCGACGCGATCGTCGCCTTTTTAACGAAAACATTCTGGGCCTCTCCTTGAGCTGTAAGCCCCACCCCTTGTACAAAAATAAAACTTCGGGCCTCTAATAGAGTGTAAGACCCATCCCTTGTAGATAAAACCTTTGTGGGCCTCAATGCATTGTATAAGACCCAATAAGTTAAAGAAGTCTCGGCGCGATCGTCATTTTTCAAACAAAATCATCTGGGCCTACCCTCGTGTTATAAGCCCCATTCCTTTTCTTTAAACACCTTTGGGCCTCTTGAGAGAGTGTAAGACCCATCCCTTTGTACAAAAAACCTTTTTGGGCCTTAGTCACTTGTATAAGTCCCTGTACAATTTCAAAACAACAGTGCAATCACTGATAAAACCTTGGGCATCTCCTTGAGCTGTAAGCCCCAACAATCTTTTCAAAGTACTTTCTCCTTTGATTTAGAATATAATATTGTTATCAAAACTTTCTTTGTTGAACAACTAACAAAACAACATGGAAGCTCTACAATCGAGTAAGTGTTTACCCGCTTTCTTTATCCGCTTTCATATATATAACTGTATTGTGGGGCTGCTCACTGTAAGTCTTCTTTCACAAACTTTTATATACTTGTCAAATATCAAATGTGTAATACTAGCATAGTTATTTAGAGTTTTCCTTGGCAACTACGTCTAGAACTAGGTAAAGCCCTGTTGGTCACTCTTAAATACAAACAAAACTAGATCCCCATAGGATTACCAAATACAGTCTTCCCTCCTTTTGGGATTAAACAATATGGAAACGTGAAAGGCAGGATTCTCGGTGAACCCTTTCTTAGATTGTCACCCTTAGAAATTATCAAAGAAACTCTACTCCCCAGGGATGATCTTTTCCCGGTGAATGGCATCTCTTGAGTTTCTTCCAAATCCTCGAACTTTCCTGGAATGATCTCTTCTCGGTGAATTGCATTTCTTGAACTTCTTTTGGTTTGGGGACCCACAGGCTTCTTAAAAGCATCCCCGCCTCCTCTTGGGCATTGTACAAGGACCCTTCAGTTTCTTAAAAGCTCTCATGCCTTCTCTTGGGCTTAGTACAAGGACCCAGAGACCTCTACAGGTATAGGAACATAACCTAGTCATCAATTTGCTAGTGTTGTCTTTCTGAGTCAAGTGTCAGACCAGTTAATGGGTTAACCTTCATCCCTTAACATACCAGCCTTCTCTTGGGCATCATACAAAGATCATTCACTATCTGAGAATCGATTTCTCAAAACACCAGTAGACTTGGACAGTCTCAATACCCTTTGGATTTCCCATTTCCTTCAAGAACAGGAAATAACCCTGATCTTCCGATCAGTACCAGAGTACAACCTCACCTTTAATCATTCCCTTTATAAGAATTGATTTTCTCTTTTATCCAACATACTGGACCTGTCACTAAACTAAAACAGTCACAAACAAAGTTAGCCTCCTCTTGGGCTTTGTACAATGATTCTCCCCACACTCTCTTGTTGAGTATAAAAGACTCTCTTGTTGAGTCAAACCCCTCCTTTTTTTTAGCCTCCGTCTTAGGCTTCGTATAAGACCGATAAAAACACTCTCTTATTAAGTATAAAAGACTGTCTTGTTGAGTCAACCACTTTCAGCCTCCATCTCGGGCTTCGTACGAGATAGAAAACACTCTCTTGTTGAGTATAAAAGACTCTCTTGTTGAGTCAAACACCTTTAGCTTCACGTCTTGGACTTCATACAAGGCACATATAAACCACTCTCTTGTTGAGTATAAAAGACTCTCTTGTTGAGTCAAACACTTTTAGCCTCCATCTCGGGCTTCGTACGAGATAGAAAATCACTCTCTTGTTGAGTATAAAAGACTCTCTTGTTAAGTCAATTCCCTTTCAGCCTCTATCTCGGGCTTCGTACGAGACAGCAAAACACTCTCTTGTTGAGCATAAAAGACCCTCTTGTTGGGTCACAAACCTTTTTGCCTCTATCTCGGGCTTCATACGAGACATATAAAAACACCCTCTTGTTGGGTCACTAGCCTCCTCTTAGGCTTTGTATAAAGAAAACCCCGGTTGAGTCAATCAACCTTTTAGCATCAAAGTTGTGCCTTGCTCACAGCATATAAACATCAATAACTCCTCCTTAGAGATGACAAATTCTCTCTCATCCAACCCTTTCAGCTTCACATCTTGGGCTTTGAACAAGATACAAACCACCTTTAGTTTCATGTCTTGGGCTTTGAACAAGACACCAAAACGACCTTTTTCCTCCCATAGAATAGGAGGAACTACGATCGCTCTGATTTCCCTGTTTCATCAAACGGGAATACGTAGGCATAAGATTGAAAAATCTTAGCGAGCATACTAATCATAAAAACCCAAAATCCAGTATCTCCACCAAATCAACCCAAAAGCACCAGATTTAAACACATTACCAAACACCTCACAAATAATCCAGACACTGTGTTCTCAACAAAATAACCAAATATTGGGCCCCACATCCACATAGCATCTGTAACCTAACAGACCGTTGTTCAAACTCAGTATGCAAGAAGGGTTAATTGGAGACATCTATTTCCCTTCCTTAATCAGCTCAATAGGATAAAAAGTAATTGAACTGTAGTACCCAAGCGATCGTGACTCAGGACCACAAAAATCGCGCTACACCCTCGGCAGAGTTCTTATCTCCTAAGCCTGACCAATGTTGTTCCCTGCAGGGACTATCTCACCTAAGCAAGGCATAATTGCTATTTTGAACCCAGTGGTAGCTCTTCATCCCCTGTAGTGGTCGAGTATCCAGTCGTGTTCATATGTTCGTCTATATGTCGTGTCAGTTTTATCCGTATGTACATACATACATCATGCATTATTGATTTACATTCATATTCATATTGCATCACTATCACTCTAGTCGGTCTTATCCCCAAGTGATAAAAAGTCCTCTCAATCAAGTTGTCAGTTCTTTCCTTGTCAGGAAATGTCGCGTCTGAACAACCTCTTCCAGTTTATTTCTGGATCGAAACTGGTCCCTTAACCACTTTGATAACTTGAACCTCTGAAAAGACAAAGAGAACTGTCGACAAACGCCACTCTTCACCATTGAAGATGATATATTCGCTTTCCTGGATTAAGGAAAATCCCCAGAGAAAGCCTCTTAATCAAAGATTCGGCAATACAGTAGTTCTCCTTTGGAAAGTTCGCTGACGAAAAGGTCATCAGCACCTCCAAATTGGATTACATCACATGGCATTTCCTCCAAGAAGATCCCGAGGAAAAGTATGATGTAATATCCCTAAGCAGAAAGCAGTCTCTCAAGAGACTCGTTTTCCCCAGTAGAGCAGACAAATGGCGTCTCTAACCAGAGAAGTTGGAACACCTCTACAGCTCAGATGAATGGGTTCCCCCAGCAAGTCTGACATCAAAACCTTTTTCCATCAAATGGCACCTCCCCAGGAAAATTTGGCGAGAAGATTGAGAAAAACCGCTAGGAATAGCGCCCCTGGTCAAGAAAGTTTATTGACAAAAGAAACTGAGACCAGTTCCTTGGTAGGAAACCAGGATCGAGGGGAAGTTTATTTTAGAAACTGAGACCAGTTCCTTGGTAAGGAACCAGGATCGAGGGGAAGTTTATTTCAGAAACTGAGACCAGTTCCTTGGTAGGAAACCAGGATCGAGGGGAAGTTTATTTCATAAACTTAGACCAGTTCCTTGGTAGGACACCAGGATCGAGGGGAAGCTTACAAAAGAAACTTAGACCAGTTCCTTGGTAGGAAACCAGGATCGAGGGGAAGTTTACCTTTTCTAAGCATCATTGCTTAGTAAAAGAAGATGGAAGAGCAAGCTGCCATTCATAACCGCCATCAAAATTTCGGGTATTACGATATTTAATCCTCTTGCACCCCGAATGCCCGAATACTTTCGCCATTCACACCTTCGGGTCCAAGAAGATTAAATAGGGGCATCTGTCATAACCCAAATTTTGACCACTAAGATTTACCATCATTGTGCAAATCATCATCACAATATGGATGGACCATCATACCTCATTAGTCTCCCCAAAGATGGGTGAGCATCCACTACAATCAAACTTAGGGTTTCAAGCCCTCTCAGAGCTCTTAGACAAAGGATCAATCAAGGAATGACATGATCTTCAACTTGTATAAACCTCTCAAACATCCACAATGGATCAAGAGGACTCTCACATCAAGGATCCAGTACATGGCTGCAACATTCCAAGCGGATTAAGCCTCAAGATCGCCAGTGTCACCAAATTAGGGTTTTGGTCGACCAGGGCCTCCAGATGGAATTTTTTCTCTGGGCATGAGCCAATGCTTCAAATCATAACCCAAAATACTCTAAGGGGCCTTATAAACCCAATCATCAAGTCAATTTAGCCTCAGGGGATGCATTCATAAAAAACCAGGAATTAGGGTTTCTTGACCTAATTCACCCCTAAGTTGACTTTTGGGACAAAGCATGAGCCAAAACCTCAAGACATGATTTGAGGGTCCCTAATACACTACATTGATCCATTTGCAACAATGGATTGATCCAAGAAGCTTGATTCACAAGTTTCAAGTTCATCAGAACCACTGTTAGGGTTTCGCGGAAAAAGTCAACTGTACCTTTGACTTTTGACCAAGACATGCTCCCAAACCTTGGGATATGATTCAACACACCCTATAACACCTATGAAATCAATCCATCAAGTTTTATTTAGGTCAAGGACTTGATTTCATAGAGGATCGCACAGTTTGGAATTCATCTGATAAAAAGTCAACTGTACCCAAAAGTCAAAGTTTGACTTTTTGATTTTTTGATCAATTATGGTTCCCTAACCCTAAGATGATGTTAATGTGTGATTGGAATCATCATTCATCAAGAAAAATTAAGAAAAGTGGGATAACTTGTAAAAGGGGTAACCATAAAAAACTTAGAAATTTTCTAAGTTATGGAACAAAGTGGCTAGGGTACCAACTTCCAAGGATCATAACTTGAGATCCAAGCAACCATTTTGAATGATCCAAAGATGGATTTGTAGCTCTCATGGCATACTTTAAAAGTGTCAACTACACCTCACTCCAATTCTTCATGGATTTTTAGTTATGGAGTGACCAAAATGACAAAAACATGAAAATGCCACTTTTTCCAACACTTAGTGAAATTTTCATTAAGTCAGAATCTGTTTCACTTTTTTAAAATGTAAGGGCATTTTTCACTTGGATCCAAAAAGTGTCAAGACAAACTATGATCACACATATGTTGTATCATAAGAGAGCTTTCCAAAATGGCCAAGAACTCCATCAAATCCCATTTGAGCTAAGAGTTATGACAATGGCAATATGCCTTGCTACAACTGTCATGGCAAGGCAGATTTGTGCATTTTGCTCGATTTGATCAAATTGTGCAAATGACAAACAATTTTATCCATCTGAACACCTCAGGGGGAGACCAAGGAGGAACAAACACTGATTCATAAGCCTCCCAAGTATTTGGAACCAAAAGTAGCATGCCAAACCTAGAAATGCCTAAAAGGGGGACAAGACTCCAATTTTGTTTTGGAGCATTCAATGGATGCACCAAGGTGGCATGAACTGAGCCTTTTCCAACTGAATGAGTCATGGATGATCTCTGAACTAGGGAACCAAAGGCCTGTTCTCTAACCTCTAGTCAATGGCTAGAGGAGACTTGAGATTCCAAAATGATCCAATTGGCCAAAGGTCTGCTGCAGTTGCCATTCACTATTGCTTGCAAAACAAACTTGCTCTACTATAAATAGAGCTCATTTGTGCTTAGTTTAAGTACATCAAAGCCATCAAACTGATGCTTTCCTCAAAATCTCTTCTTTCACTCCAAAATTGCCTTCCAAAGCATGTCACTATCGGGTTTTGAGTTTGAGAACCATTCCAACCAAACCAATCACACACACACCTCATAAACATCATATAGAAGTGATCCAAACACTTAAACCACAACTGGAACACTGATTTCTCAGAATCACCAGCCAATTGCTCAAGGTTTTAACCAAGTTGCAGTTGAGATGCCATGAAGTGATCCAGCCATTTCCAATCAAGTCCGGGCATTCAAACACACTCCATATGGTGTAGGGAAGTTGTTCAGTTCATCACAACTCATCTGTAACACCTCCAACTCAAAAATCATTTTTTTCTCGCTGCCACGACCTTCAAGTAAGCCTAAACTTGGTCAGCTCTTAATCTATGCATATTTCCTCGCACAATACTTTTGCCAAATGTTCATAATCATGCATAGAATGTTTCCCCTCAATTAATTGCTTTGTTTGAATCGTGTATCAAAATTCTCAGCCTTCATGCAAATTTTAGGGTTCTTGAGGTTTTGTCTTGATTTTTTATTCCATGCTTAAAATAAATGAAATTAAAGACCATAGACATGATCGTGAGGTGAAAACGAGTATATTGATATGTGGATTGTGTGATTTCATCAAATATTTAGTGAGATTGGTGAGAAAATGCAAATCTGCAGAAACAGAGGGGTGGCGGGTGTTCTTGGTGGTTCTTGGCGCCATTTTTTAATGTTTGAATATTTGAATTTTGTGATTTTATTTAATTCATTCAAAAATTAATTTCTCTCTGGTTTTTAATGATTTTGAGTTGATTCTTTTTTTAATAATTTACAAAAATGTTAAAATATTTTATTTTACCAAAAATTCCCAAAAATATTATTTATTTCATATACTTGATATTTTTGCAAAGAATTAATCTTTTATTTGTTTTTTAACATTTCAAAGTTGACTTTTGTGCACAGTTGACTTTTTGTCAGATGAATTCCACACTGTGCGATCCTCTGTGAAATCAAGTCCTTGACCTAAATCAAATTTGATGGATTGATTTCATAGGTGTTATAGGGTGTATTGGATCATGTCCTAGGGTTTGGGAGCATGTCCTGGTCAAAAGTCAAAGCTACAGTTGACTTTTCCCGCGAAACCCTAACTGTGGTTCAGATGAAATTGAAACTTGTTGATCAAGCTTCCTGGATCAATCCATTGTTGCAAATGGGTCAATGTTGTATATTGGAGACCCTTAAATCTTCCATTGAGGTCTTGGCTCATGATTTGTCCCAAAAGTCAACTTAGGGGTGAATTAGGTCAAGAAACCCTAATTCATGTTTTTTGATGAATGCATCCCCTAAAGCCAAATTGACTTGATGATTGGGTCCATGAGGTTCCATTGAGCATTTTAGGTTATGCTTTGAAGCATTGGCTCATGCCTAGAGGAAAATTTCCATCTGGAGGCCCTGGTCGACCAAAAGCCTAATTTGGTGACACTGGCGATCTTGAGGCTTGATCCACCTAGAAGGGAACAGCCTTGTGCTTAATCCTTGAAGTGGGAGTCCTCTTGATCCATTGGGGATATTTGAGAGGTTAGAAAAGTTGAAGATCATGTCAATTCTTGATTGATCCTTTGTCTAAATCTCTGAGAGGGCTTGAAACCCTAATTTTTTATAGTAGTGAATGCACACCCATCCTTGGGGAGACTGATGAGGTATGAGGATTCACCCATATTGTGGTGATGATTTACACAATGATGGGAAATCTTAGTGGTCAAAATTTGGGGTATGACAGAATCCCCTATTTAATCTTCTTGGACCCGAAGGTGTGAATGGCGAAGGTATTCGGGCATTCGGGGTGGAAGATGATTAAATATCTGAATACCTGAAATTTTGATGATGGTTATGAATGGCCGCTTGCGCATCCATCTTCTTTTGCTAAGCGTTGATACTTAGAAAAGGTAGAACCTCCCCTCGATCCTGGTTTCCTTCCAAGGAACTGGTCTCAGTTTCTGATGCAAACTTCCCCTCGATCCTGGTTTTCTACCGAGGAACTAGTCTAAGTTTCTGATGTAAACTTCCCCTCGATCCTGGTTTCCTACCAAGGAACTGGTCTTAGTTTCTAATATAAACTTCCTATCGATCCTGGTTTCCTACCAAGGAACTGGTCTTAGTTTCTGATTAAACTTCCCCTCGATCCTGGTTTCTTACCAAGGAACTGGTCTTAGTTTCTTTTGTCAATAAATTTTCTTGACAAGGGACGCTATGTGTAGCGATTTTCCTCAAACTTCTCACCGAATTTTCCTGGGGAGATTCCATTTGATGGAAAAATTTAGATGTCAGAGTTGTTGGGGGAACCCAGTCGTCTGAGTTGTAGAGGGGGTACAAACTTCTCTGTTGGAGACGCCATTTGTCGACTCTATCATGGAAAATGAGTCTCTTGAGAGACTGTTTTCGCTTGGGGATATTACATCATATTTTTCTCAGAGACCTTCTCGGAGAAATGCCATATGATGTGATCCAATTTTGAGGTGCCGATGACCTTTTTGTCAGCGAATTTTTCAGAGAAAAATTGCCATACTGCCAAATCTCTGATTAAGAGGCTTTCTCTGGGGATCTTCCTTAATCCGGGAAAGCGAAGGTATCATCTTCAATGGCGAAGAGTGACGTTTGGTGAAGGTTCTCTGGCCTTTCAGAGGTTCAAGTTATCAAAGTGGTCAAGGACCCAACTTCAATCCAGAGATAAACTGGAGGCGAGATTGTTCAGACGCAACATTTTTTGACGAGGAAAGAACTGACAACTCGATTGAGAGGACGTTTATCACTAGGGAACAAAACCGACTAAAGTGATAGTGATGCAATATGAATGCGAATGTAAATCAATAATGCATGATGTATGTATGCTTATGCTGACGAAACTGACGCGACATACAAACTAACGGATGAACACGACTGGATATTCGGCCACTGCTGGGACGAAGAAGTACCGCTGGTTCAAGATAGCAATTCTGCATTGCTTAGGAGAGATAGTCCCAGCGGGGACAACCGTTGGTCGGGCTTAGGAGGTAAGAACTCTGTCGAGGGTATCAGATGGGAAAGCCGCATTTGATATAGTTGATCCTTCATTCAGGCATGCTGGTTTAGAAGGAGTACTTTGATTCTGCACTTTGAAGCTCGCTTACTTCTGGAGAAGCGATCGACGTTCTTTCAATGTTCAACAGTTAAAAGAATTGCCAACTTTATTTTAAAAGCAGAAAAAGTTTTACGAGTAAATTCATTTTTGTTTTATATCAAGAATTGTTAATCATGTTAAAAATGTCGTTCTTTAAAGCTAAAATAAATAAGAATTGCAAACAAAAGCACAAGGGCTCAAATTTTATTGATAGGATGGAAATCAGCCAAACGCGTGATTCCACAGAGTATTTACAAAGTTAGAAAATGGTAATTTACAGGGAAAAGGGCTACGTTAAAACATAACGACCGTTATCCTTCTACCAACTTTGAATTTCGGGCATCCTGAGCTTCCGTCGAAGATGACCTTGATTGGAGTTTCTGATGGATGACGTAACTGCTGCTGAGGGATTCGCCTCTGTTGGACATAGTTACTTGCCATTATCCCTAATTTTTGCCTGGATTGTACTGTGATGTTTCCAATCCACCGGGAAGATTTTTTTATTTTGTCTCTAATTTTTGCCTGGACCGCCCTTTTGGGTTTTCAATCTACCGAGACGTTTTTTTTTAGGCGAAGTATTTCTTGACTACGTCAACATTCGTGGGGTAGGCAAATTCCTCTCCATCCATGGTTGCGAGTCTCACGGCACCGCCTGAGAAAGCTTTCTTGACCACATAGGGGCCCTCGTAAGTCGGAGTCCAGTTGCCCCGGGAATCCATGAGAAATGATTGTATCTTTTTTAGCACAAGGTCTCCTTTCCTGAAGACGCGAGGTCGGACCCTTTTGTCAAACGCCTTCTTCATTCTTTGCTGATACAACTGATTGTGGCATAGTGCCGTCATTCGTTTTTCTTCGATCAGATTCAGTTCATCGTGTTGACTTTGACACCATTCAACTTCCGTTAACTTAGCTTCCATCAATACCCTGATTGATGGGATCTCTACTTCGACGGGGAGCAATGCTTCCATGCCATATACTAGAGAGAAAGGGGTTGCCCCTGTTGAAGTGCGGACAGATGTGCGATAACCATGAACAGCAAAGGGTAGCATCTCGTGCCAGTCTTTGTAGGTTACTACCATCTTTTGAACAATCCTCTTGATGTTCTTGTTAGCCGCTTCTACCGCTCCGTTCATCTTGGGTCGGTAGGGAGATGAGTTATGGTGTTCGATCTTGAACTCAGCGCACAACTCTTTTATCATCTTATTATTCAAGTTGGATCCATTATCCGTAATGATCTGGCTCGAAACACCATAACGGCAGATGAGATTGTTTTTGATAAATCGAACCACCACTTGTCGGGGTACATTGGCATATGACGCTGCTTCGACCCATTTGGTGAAGTAGTCAATGGCTACCAGGATGAACCGATGTTCGTTCGAAGCTTTAGGTTCGATCATCCCAATCATGTTGATTCCCCATATGGAAAAAGGCCATGGGGAAGAGAGAACTTTGAGATGTGTTGGCGGTACATGGATCTTGTCGAAGTATATCTGACACTTGTGACACCTCCTCATGTACTTGTGGCAGTCGGATTCCATGGTCAACCAGTAGTACCCCGCTCTCAGAATTTTTCTCGCCATTATGTGTCCGTTGGCATGAGTGCCAAAGGATCCTTCATGAATTTCTTTTATCAGTTTGTCTGCTTCTGGTCTGTCTACGCATCGGAGCAAGACCATGTCAAAATTTCTCTTATAGAGTGTATCACCGCTCAGGAAGAAGCTACCAGCCAGTCTTCTGAGGGTTTTCCTGTCTTTCCTGGATGCCCCAGGTGGGTACTCTTGTTTCTGAAGAAAACATTTGATATCGTGATACCAAGGTTTGTCGTCTATGACTGCTTCAATCGTGAAGATGTAAGCGGTCGTTCAAGGCGCATAATGTCGATCTTAGGTAGGTCGTTCCATTGACCTACACTAATCATGGAAGAGAGAGTGGCTAAAGCATCAGCCATGTGATTCTCATCACGTGGGATGTGATGAAACTCGATTCTGTTGAAGAAGGGTAACAACCTTCTCGTGTAATCTTTGTAAGGAATCAGTCCTGATTGGTATGTGTTCCAATCTTCTTTGATCTGATTGATAACCAGGGCTGAGTCGCCATATACATCCAAGTTCTTGATCCTCAAATCGATCGCTTCTTTGAGACCCAGGATACAAGCTTCGTATTCAGCCTCGTTGTTTGTGCACTTGAACGTAAGTATGGCGGTGAAAGGAATGTGGGTACCCTGAGGGGTAACTATGATTACCCCAATTCTGTTTCCGTAATGATTGACGGCTCCATCAAATATGAGTCCCCATTAGGAACCTGGTTCTGGCCCTTCACTGGGTAGCGGTTCCTCGTAATCTTTCATTTTCAAATACATGACATCTTCGTCTGGGAAGTCAAACCCGACTGATTCCTGATCGTCAATCGGTTGATGAGCCAAATGATCGGCTAAAATACTTCCTTTAACGGCTTTGTGAGCGTGGTATTCGATGTCGTATTCTGATAATAGCATCTGCCAATGGGCAATCCTTCCCGTGAGAGCAGGTTTTTCGAAGACGTACTTGATCGGATCCATTTAGGAGATTAACCAAGTAGTGTGACGAATCATATACTGGCGAAGACGTTTGGCTGCCCAAGCCAAAGCGCAACAAGTTTTCTCAAGCATAGTGTACCAAGTCTCGCAGTCGGTGAATTTCTTGCTCAAATAGTAAATGGCAGACTCTTTCCTTTTGGTTTCGTCTTGTTGGCCAAATACACAGCCCATGGAGTCTTCCAAGACTGTTAAGTAGATGATCAGTGGTCTTCCTTCCACTGGAGGTGATAGAATCAGAGGGTTCAATAGGTATTCCTTGATACTGTCGAAGGCGGTTTAGCAGTCTTCTGTCCAAATGCGGTCCTGGTTCTTTTTAAGTAATTTGAAAATCGGCGCGCATGTCGTGGTCATGAGGAATATGAATCTGGAGATATAGTTCAAACTTCCCAAGAAACCCCTGACTTGTTTTTCAGTTTTTGGAGAAGGCATTTCTTGAATGGCCTTGACCTTGTCAGGATCAACTTCAATTCCTTTCTGGCTGACAATGAACCCTAAACGTTTCCCTGAATGGACACCAAAGGTGCACTTATTGGGATTCAAGCGGAGTTTGTACTTTCTCAGCCGCTCGAATAGTTTTGACAGGTAGGTCACATGCTCCTCCTCTTTTCTAGATTTGGCAATCATGTCATCGACATATACCTCGATTTCCTTATGTATCATGTCATGAAACAGAGTAGTCATGGCCCTCTGATAGGTTGCCCCGATGTTCTTCAAACCGAACGGCATCACCTTGTAACAAAAGGTACCCCATGGTGTAATAAATGAAGTTTTCTCCATGTCTTTCGGCGCCATTTTAATTTGATTATAGCCCGAGAATCCATCCATGAAGGAGAAGACTTTGAATTTTGTTGTACTGTCAACCAGCATGTCAATGTGTGGTAAAGGAAAGTCATCCTTTGGACTAGCCTTGTTTAGATCTCTGTAGTCGATACACATTCTGACTTTTCCGTCCTTTTTTGGGACGTGTACGATGTTGGCTAACCATTAAGGATATTCTGATGTGGCGAGGAAGCCTGCGTCAATCTGTTTTTGTACCTCCTCTTTAATTTTGATGGCCGTGTCCGGGTGAGTCCATCTCAACCTCTATTTTACTGGCAGACATTCCAATCTTAATGGTAGATGATGTTCCACAATGCTGGTATCCAACCCTGGCATGTCCTGATAGGACCAAGCAAATACATCGAGAAATTCTTTGAGAAGCCTTGTCAAACTCTCTTTGGCAGTTGGACTGAGCAGTGCCCCAATCCTGATTTCTTTTCCCTCTTTTTCCGAACCCAAGTTGACCGTTTCCAACGGCTCTTTGTGAGGTTCAATGGACCTTTCCTCTTGTCTGAGTAGTCGGGAGATCTCTTATAGAATTTCGTCGTCAACTTCTTCTTCAGCCCCAATGTAGCGAGCGATTTTGGACGCGGTTCTTAAGCGCTGGTCGCTCTCTGCGGTTGAGTTTGAACTACAGGTCGATTCATTTTTTATCCTATTGTGAGCTAAATAAGGAAGGGAAATAGATGTCTCCAATTAACCCTGCTTGCATACTGAGTTTAAACAGCGGTCTGTTAGGTTACGAATGCTATCAATGTGGGGGGGGCCTTGTACTGGTTATTTGTATTTTCGCCAATACGGTTTTCTTTCCTTCTAGGACTTTCTAGCGGGGAACAAGGGTTAGGATGTTAGGACTGATGCTTTTGAATTACTGCTTTTGATTGATGGAGATACGGGATTTTGGTTTTTTGTTGATTGTGCTCGCTAAGATCTTTTCTTTCGATCTTATGCCTACGTATTCCCGTTTTACCGAAACAGGGAAATCAGAGCGTTCGTAGTTCCTCCTATTCTATGGGAGGAAATTGGTTTTTGGTGTCTTGTTTAAAGCACAAGACGTGAAGCGAAAGGTGATTTGTATCTTGTTCAAAGCCCAAGATGTGAAGCTAAAGGTGTTTTGTGTCTTGTTCAAAGCCCAAGACGTGAAGCTGAAAGACCTCGGCTTTAGAGAGAATTTGTCATCTCTAAAGAGGGGAGAAGGAGAATTACTTTAACTGGGATACGCGGATCCGAGCAATGCCATAATTTCCGAAGAAAGGGTTTTAACCTGAAGGAGAAGACTTTAACTCAGTGTAGAGCAATGCTATCTTTCCTTAGGAATTTCTCATGCTAAAAGAGGGACAGTGGCGTGGATGTAGATGATCCAGAGGCTTGCCGCTTACAGCGATTAGATGAAGGGAAAGGAGTTGTTGATGTTTGTGTACTGTGAACGAGGCACAGCTTTGATGCTAAAAGGTTAATTGGATCAACCAGTGTTTTTCTTATACAAAGCCTAAGAGGAGGCTAATTTCCGCTAGGAAAATCATTATACAAAGCCTAAGAGGAGGCTATTTTGTGTCCCGTACAAAGCCCAAGAGAGAGGCTAAAAGATTTTGACCCGACGATGGAGTCTTTGTGTCTCGTACGAAGCCCGAGATGGAGGCTATTGTTTGTTTGACTCAACGAGGGAGTCTTTATGTGTCTCGTACGAAGCCCGAGAGAGAGGCTAAAACGTTGTTTGATTCCGCTGGGGAGAATCATTGTACAAAGCCCAAGAGGAGGCTAAGGTTACTGTGTCAGTTAAGTGACAGGTCCCGTATACTGATTTTGAAAGAAAAAATCATTTCTTATATGAGCATCACTGTACTCATGGGTTAGATCTGAGGATCGGGTTTGTTTCCTTTTCTTTAAGGAAGCTGGAAATCCAAAGGGTATTGAGACTGTCCGAGTCTGCGGGTTTCCTTCCTATTTAACGAAGGGGTCACTTGAGAATGTCTTTGAGACTCAAGGAAGTTAGACTGTCCAAGTCTAGAGTTTTATCTTTCGTACTATGCTTTGAGAAACAGTAGTAGACTCTATGAAAGGACTGTTCTACGAGGATGACTAGGTTCTGTTCCTATACCTCTAGGAGGTCGTCAGGACAATTTGTACGAAGCCCAAGAGGAGGCTGGAAACTTTTAAGAAGCCGACGGGTCCTTGTACGAAGCCCAAGAGGAGGCTATCATTCCCGGAGGAAGAGATCATTATACGAAGCCTAAGAGGAGGCTGTGAATACTTCTAAGAAGCCATAGGGTCCTTGTACTAAGCCCAAGAGGAGACGGGGTTGCTTTTAAGAAGCCGACGGGTCCTTGTACAAAGCCCAAGAGGAGGCGGGGTTGCTTTTAGGAAGCCTGTGGATCCTTGAACAATGCCCAAGAGGAGGCCGATGCTTTTAAGAAGCCCGTGGGTCTATCATCTCCTTTCCATTAGGATAGATAACTCTTTTAAAGATAAAAACCACTGGTAAACGTGCGAGGTTTACTATCCAGTAACTTTTAGCTTTTAAAGAGGGTTCCTTAGTTAAGGTCCAAGATTATGACCGTAGTGGGTACCCAAACCCCGAGACATTCAAGGCAAGCTATCCACAAGGAATAGAACAAGTCAGGAAAGTTCGAGAATTTAGAAGAAACTCAAAGATGTCATTTACGGAGAATACATTCATCTTGGGGAGTAGAGCTTCTTGACGATTCCTAAGGAGGACAGCCGAAGAGAAGACTGTATCTGGTGCTCCTATTGGGGGTCTAGGCGTCTATTTCTACGAATAAACGAAACGGCTTTACCTAGTGCTAGACGTAGTTGCCGGGGAAACTCGAAATATCTATATTATTATTACACAGTTGATATGAGTTTATGAAAGGAGACTTACAGTGAGCAGCCCCACAATACAGTTTATAATATGAAAGCAGTAAACGAAAGTGATAACCACTTACTCGGTTGTAGTGCTTCCATGCTGTTTGGTTAGTTGTTCAACAAAGAAAGATTGAAAACAACAGTATATTCAAAATCAAAGGAAAAAGTGCTTTGAAAAAGAAAGATTTGGAGCTTACAGCTCAAGGAGAGGCCCAGGGTTTTATCAGTGAGCGCACTGTTTGACTTTGTACAGAGGGACTTATACAAGTGACTGGGGCCCAAAATGGTTTTCTGTACAAAGGGATGGGTCTTACACTCTCTCAAGAGGCCCAAAACGTTTAGAGAAAAAAAGAGTGGGGCTTATAACACGGGGTAGGCCCAAATGATTTTTCGTTTAAAAATGGCGATCGCGCCGAGGTTTTCTTTTAACGCAGAGGGACTTATACAATAAGTGAGGCCCAAGATGTTTGGTTAAAAGGGGGATTGGGTCTTACACTCTAATAGAGGCCCAAAGTGTTTTGAAGGGGCCTTATAGCTCAAGGAGAGGCCCAGATGATATTTTATTTTTAAACGGGCGACGATCGCGCCGTTTACTTGTACAGAGGGACTTATACAATGAGTGAGGCCCAAAAAGTTTTTGTACAAGGGGGGATGGGTCTTACACTCTCTCAAGAGGCCCAAAATGTTTTTGAAAATGATTTATGAGGGTTGAATTAATCCAAAACCCTAATTTGTTTTCAAAATGTATTTAATTGAATAAAAATTCAATTAAAATGATCAAAAATTGTTTAACACATGGAAAACAAATTGTGATCTTGGATTAATGCTTCAAAAATTAAGTATTGACCTACAAAATAATTAGAAAGCATTAAAAGTTGCAAAATCAATGTAGAAAAAATATTTAAAATGCCAAAAACAATCAAAATATTAATTCTTTACAAAAATATCAATTATATGAAATAAATAATATTTTTGGGATTTTTTGGGAAAATAAAATATTTTAACATTTTTGTGAATTATTAAAAAAATAATCAACTCAAAATCATTAAAACTCAGAGAGAAATTAATTTTTGAATCAATTAAACAAAATCACAAAATTCAAATATTTGAATTTCTAAAAATGGCGCCAAGAACAAGCTGAAGAACACGCGCGTGTTCTTGGTTTCTCAGATTTGCATTTTCTATCCAATCTCACTGAATACGTAATCATATCATGCAATCCACATATCATTATGCTCGTCTCAACCTCACGATCATGTCTATGTCCATTAATTTCATTTAAATTAAACATACAATAAGAAATCACGAAGAGACCTCAAGAACCCTAATTTCTGCATGAAGGCTAGGATTTTTGATACACGATTCAAACAATGCAATTAATTGAGGGAAAACATTCCATGCATGATTATGAACATATGGCCAAATTATTGTGCGAGGAAATATGCATAGATTGAGAGATGACCAAGCATGTGCTTACCTCTAGGCCGTGACAGCAAGTGCAATGTGATTTTTGATTTGGAGGTGTTACAGATGGGTGGTGATGATCTGAACAGCTTCCCTACACCCTATGGATTGTGTTTGGATGGTTGGACTTGATTGAAATTGGCTGGATCATTTTGTGGTACCTCAGCTGCACTTTGGTTAAAACCTTGAGCAACCAGCTGGTGATTTTGTGAAATTGGTGTTTCAGAAGTAATCTAAGTGTTTGATCAGCTCATATGTGATGTATGTGAGGTGTGTGAGTGATTGGTTTGATTGGAATTGCTCTCAAACTCAAAACCCGATAGTGACTTGCCTTAGAAGGCAAAATTGGAGTGAAAGAAGAGATTTTGAGGAAAGCATCTGTTAGATGGCTTTGGTGTACTCAAACTGACCACAATTGAGCTCTATTTATAGTAGAGCAAGTTTTTTTTTGGATCCACAGTGAATGGCAACTGCAGCAGGTGTTTCCTCAATGTTGGCCAATGGAAATGCAAGTCTCCTCTAGCCATTGACTAGAGGTTAGGGCACAGAGCTATGGTCCCCTTGGTCTTGGATAAGTCTTGACTAATTTGAGATGAGAATGGCTCAGTCCATGCCACCTTGATGGTTCCATTGAATGCCTCATTCCAAATTTGAAGTCTTGTCCCTATTTTGGCCATTCTAGGTTCAACATGTTATTTCTTATTCCATGGACTTTGGAGGCTTGGCTCAGTGATTGTCCCCTTTATATTCAATCCTCTTAGGTGTCCAAGTGGATAGGAGCAATTGAATTTGGCTGATTTTGGAAAATCGACCAAAGTTGCAAATTCTACCTTGCCTTGACATATTTCAGCAAGGTAACTTGCCAATGTCATATCTCATGGTGTAAGTTGAATTTGGCAATGTTCTTGGCCATTTTGGAAAGCTCTTACATGATACAACAACTGTTTGAACAAGTTTGGTTTTGATCTCTTTTGATTCCAAGTGAAAAATCCCCCTACATTTGGCAAAAAGTGAGGCAAAATCTGACTTAGTGAAAATTTCACTAAGTGTTGGAAAAAGTGACATTTTCACTTTTCAGCCACTTTGATCACTCCATAACTCAAAATCCTTAATGAATTGGAATGACTTGTAGTTGAAGTTTTTATAGATGATAATGAGGGCTACAAATCCATCTTTGGATGAGAAAAAATGGCCTTGTGGTTTAGGAGTTATGGTCCTCCAAAGTTGGTACCCTTGCCACTTTATTTTTAACTTAGAAAAATTTCTAAGTTTTTATGGTTACCCCTTTTACAAGTTATCCAACTTTTCTTGATTTTTCTTGATGAATGATGATTCAAATCATACATTAACATCATTTTAGGGTTAAAAATCTATTTTGGTGAAAAATCTCAAAAAGTCAAAGTTGACTTTTGTGCACAGTTGACTTTTTATCAGATGAATTCCAAACTGTGCAATTCTTCAGGAAATCATGTCCTTGACCTAAATCAAACTTGATGGACATGTTCCATGGGTGTCATAGGGTATATTCAATCATGTATTAGGGTTTGGGAGCATGTCCAGGTCAAAAGTCAAAGTTACAGTTGACTTTTCCCTTAAAACCCTAATTGTGGTGCAAATGGAATTGAGACTTGTTGCTCAAGCTTCTTGGATCAATCCATTGTTCCAAATGGATCAATATGGTATATTAGAGACCCTCAAATCCTCTCTTGAGGTCTTGGCTCATGATTTGTCCCAAAAGTCAACTTAGGGGTGAATTAGGTCAAGAAACCCTAATTCCTGATTTTTTATGAATGCATCCTCTGTGTCTAAATTGGCTTGATGCATGGGTTCATGAGGTTCCATGAAGTATATTAGGTTATGTTTTGGATCAATGGCTTGTGCCCAGATGAAATTTTTCATCTGGAGGCCCTGGGTGATCAAAACCCTAATTTGGTGACACTGTCGATCTGGAGACTTGATCCACCTAGAAGGGAGCAACCTTGTGCTTAATCCTTGAAGTAGGAGTCCTTTTGATCCTTTGAGGATGTTTGGGAGATTAGACAAGTTGAAAATCAAGTCATTTCTTGATTGAGCCTTTTGTCTAAAGCTCAGAGAGGGCTTGAAACCCTAATTTTGATTGTAATGGATGCTCACCCATCTTTGGGGAGACTGATAAAGCATAAAGGTACATCCATATTGTGGTGATGATTTGCACAATGATGGGAAACTTTAGTGGTCAAAATTTGGGGTATGACAGATGCCCCTATTTAATCTTCTTGGACCCGAAGGTGTGAATGACGAAGGGATTCGGGCATTCGGGGTGCAAGAGGATTAAATATCGGAATATCCGAAATTTTGATGGTGGTTATGAATGGTAGCTTACGCATTCATCTTCTTTAGCTAAGCAATGATGCTTAGAAAAGGTAAACTTCCCCTCGATCCTAGTCTTCAGCCAAGGAACTGGTCTCAGTTTTCTTTTGTCAACTTTCCCTCGTTCTTGGTTTCCTACCAAGGAACTGGTCTTAGTTTCTGATTTAAACTTCCCCTCGATCCTGGTTACCGACCAAGGAACTGGTCTTAGGTTCTTAAGTAAACATCCCCTCGGCCGAGATGTGTTAGACGAAACAAGGTCTCTGACACAGTTGATCCCTTCATTCAGGCATACTGGCTTAGAAGGAGTACTTTGATTCTGCACTTTGAAGTTCGCTTACTTCGGGAGAAGCGATCGATGTTCTTCTGATGTTCAACAGTCAAAAGAAATGCCATCTTTAATTTAAAAGCAGAAAAAGTTTAACAAGTAAATTTATTTTTGTTTTATTTCAAGAGTCGTTGATTAAGTTTAAACAACGTCGTTCTATAAAGCTAAAACAAGTAAAGAATTACAAACAAAAGCACAAGGGCTCAAATTTTATTGATAAGATGGAGATCAGCTAAACGCGTGATTCCAAAGAGTATACACAAAGTTAGAAAATCGTAATTTATAGGGAAAAGGGCTACGTTGAAACATAACGACCACTATTCTTCCACCAACTTTGAATTCGGGACATCCTGAGCTTCTGTCGAAGATGACCTTTGACTGGAGATTTCCTCCGATAGATGATGCAACTGCTACTGAGGGACTTGCCTCTGTTGAACATAGTTACTTGCCATTATCCCTAACTTTTGTCTGGATTGTACTATGAGATTTCCAATCCATCGGGATGATTTTTTTTCCATGTCTCTAACTTTTGCCTGGACCGCCCTTTCGGGTTTTCAATCCACCGAGACGTTTTTTTTTTTTTTTAGTTTAGGCGAAGTATTTCTTGACTACATCAACATTCGTGGGGTAGGCAAATTCCTCTCCGTCCATGGTTGCAAGTCTCAAGGCGCCGCCTGAGAAAGCTTTCATGACCACATAGGGGCCATCATAATTTGGGGTCCATTTGCCCCGAGAATCAGTGAGAAATGATTGTATCTTCTTGAGCACAAGGTCTCCTTTCCTGAAGACACGAGGTCGGACCTTTTTGTCAAACGCCCTCTTCATTCTCTACTGATACAACTGACCGTGGCATAGTGCCGTGATTCGCTTCTCTTCGATCAGGTTCAGTTCGTCATGTCGACTTTGACACCATTCAGCTTCGGTGAGCTTAGCTTCCATCAATACCCGGATTGATGGGATCTCTACTTCTATGGGGAGAACTACCTCCATGCCATATACTAGAGAGAAAGGGGTTGCCCCTGTTGAAGTGCGGATAGATGTTCGATAACCGTGAAGAGCAAAGGGTAGCATTTCGTGCCAATCTTTATAGGTTACAACCATCTTTTGAACGATCTTCTTGATGTTCTTGTTAGCCACTTCTACCGCTCCGTTCATCTTGGGTCGGTAGGGAGATGAGTTATGGTGTTCGATCCTGAACTCTGCACACAACTCTTTCATCATCTTATTGTTCAAGTTAGATCCATTATCAGTAATGATTTCGCTTGGAACACCATAACGGCAGATGATATTGTTTTTGATAAATCGGACCACCACTTGTCGGGTTACATTGGCGAATGACGCTGCTTCGACCCACTTGGTGAAATAGTCAATGGCTACCAGGATGAATCGATGTCCGTTTGAAGCCTTGGGCTCAATCATACCAATCATGTCGATTCCCCATATGGAAAAAGGCCATGGGGAAGAAAGAACTTTGAGATGTGATGGCGGTACATGAATTTTGTCGGAATATATCTGACACTTGTGACACCTCCTCATGTACTTGTAGCAGTCGGATTCCATTGTCAACCAATAGTACCCGGCCCTGAGAATTTTTCTCACCATTGTGTGTCCGTTGGCATGAGTGCCAAAGGATCCTTCATGAATTTGTTTCATAAGAATGTCTGCTTCTGGTCTGTCGATGCATCGGAGCAAGACCATGTCAAAATTTCTCTTATAAAGAGTGTCACCACTCAGGAAGAAGTTTCCAGCCAATCTTCTGAGGGTTTTCATGTCTTTTCTGAGTGCCCCAGATGGGTACTCTTGTTTCTGAAGGAAGCATTTGATATCGTGATACCAAGGTCTATCGTCTATGACTGCTTCAATCGCGAAGATGTAAGCGGGCCGTTCAAGGCGCATGATGTCGATCTTTGGTATATCATTCCATCGACCTACACTAATCATGGAAGAGAGAGTGGCTAATGCATCAGCCATGTGATTCTCATCACGAGGGATGTGATGAAATTCGACTCTGTTGAAGAAGGGTAACAACCTTCTTGCATAGTCTTTGTAAGGAATCAATCCTGATTGGTATGTCTTCCAATCTCCTTTTATCTGATTGATAAACAAGGCTGAATCGCCGTATACGTCCAAGTTTTTTATCCTTAAATCAATCGCTTCTTCGAGACCCATGATACAAGCTTCGTATTCGGCCTCGTTGTTCGTACATTTGAACGTGAGTCTAGCAGTGAAAGGAATGTGGGTACCCTGAGGGGTAACAATGATTGCCCCAATTCCGTTTCCATAATGATTAACTGCTCCGTCAAAGATAAGTCCCCATTGGGAACCTGGTTCCGGCCCTTCACTGGGTAGCGGTTCATCGCAGTCTTTCATTTTTAGATACATGACATCTTCGTCTGGGAAGTCAAACCCGATTGATTCTTGATTGTCAATCAGTTGATGAGCCAAATGATCGGCTAAAATACTTCCTTTAACGGCTTTTTGAGCGTGGTACTCTATGTCATATTCTGATAACAGCATCTGCCAACGGGCAATCCTTCCCGTGAGAGCAGGTTTTTCGAAAACGTCTTGATTGGATCCATTTCGGAGACCAACCAAGTAGTATGACGAATCATGTACTGGCGAAGACGTTTGGCTGCCCAAGCCAAAGCGCAACAAGTTTTCTCAAGCATTGTGTACCGAGTCTCGCAGTCGGTGAATTTCTTGCTTAGATAGTAGATGGCAGACTCTTTCCTTTTAGTTTCGTCTTGTTAGCCAAGTACACATCCCATTGAGTCCTCTAGGACTGTGAGGTAAATGATCAGTGGTCTTCCTTCCACTGGAGGTGATAGAATCGGAGGATTCAACAGATATTCCTTAATACTGTCAAAGGCGGTTTGGCAATCTTCTGTTCAAATGCAATCCTAGTTCTTTTTAAGTAATTTGAAAATCGGCGCACACGTTGCGGTCATAAGGAATATGAATCTGGAGATGTAGTTCAAACGTCCCAGGAATCCTCTGACTTGTTTTTCAGTTTTCGGAGAAGGAATTTCTTGAATGGCCTTGACCTTGTCAGGATCAACTTCAATTCCTTTCTGGCTGACGATGAACCCTAGTAGTTTCCCTGAACAGACACCGAAGGTGCACTTGTTGGGATTCAAGCGGAGCTTGAATTTTCTTAGACGTTCGAACAATTTTGACAGATGTTCAACGTGCTCATCCTCTGTTCTTGATTTTGCAATCAAATCATCGACATATACCTCAATTTCTTTGTGTATCATGTCATGAAACAGAGTAGTCATGGCCCTTTGATAGGTTGCCCCGGCATTCTTCAAACCGAACGGCATTACCTTGTAACAAAAGGTACCCCATGGGGTAATGAACGAAGTTTTCTCCATGTCCTTCGGCGCCATTTTGATCTGGTTATAGCCCGAGAATCCATCCATGAAGGAGAAAACTTTGAACTTTGCTGTGCTGTCAACCAGCATGTCAATGTGTGGTAAAGGAAAGTCGTCCTTTGGACTTGCCTTGTTCAGATCCCTGTAATCAACACACATTCTGACCTTTCCGTCCTTTTTGGGAACGGGTACGATGTTGACTAACCATTGAGGATATTCAGATGTAGCGAGGAAACCCGCGTCGATCTATTTCTGTACCTCCTCCTTGATTTTGATGGCCATGTCCGGGTGAGTGCGTCTCAACCTTTGCTTTACTGGCGGACATTCCGATCTTAACGGTAAATGATGTTCCACGATGCTGGTATCCAACCCTGGCATATCCTGATAGGACCAAGCGAATACATCGGGGAATTCTTTGAGAAGCTTTATCAGATCTTCTCTGGCAGTTGGACTGAGCAGTGCTCTGATCCTGATTTCTTTTCTCTCCTTTTCTGAAACCAAGTTTACCGTTTCCAACGGCTCTTTGTGAGGTTCAATGGACCTTTCCTCTTGTCTGAGTAATCGGGAGATCTCTTCTGGAATTTCGTTGTCAACTTCTTTTTCAACCCCGAATAACGGGAACTCAAAGTTGGGAGAAGGCATCGGATCGTATGTTTCAACGGGGTATAAAATAAGTAATCTGCATGACGTGATGGTTCGTGTTTAGAAGAGATAGAGAAAATGCAAGTGTGTGCAGTGTATTTATTTTACTGCTTGTTTTTATTTTTGAATTGTTTTTTAGGATTACCATTTTCTGAGAAAAAGCAAAAAGAGGAAACAGCAATAAATGCGGAAATTACAGAACGACGTTATTTTATTAATGAACAAGTCGGTTCTTGAAACTACAGCCCTATAAAACAAAAACGCACTCGCTTCGGGCAAAGCGAAGAGGGAAATTTACAGAAAGCAAGCCCTATCAAAACATCTGTTTCACCTGGGCAGGGTGAAAGTTTAAAAGATGGCAATTACTTTGACTGATGAACGACCTTCGGAACCTCGACGGCAACCCATTGGCGGCGAACTCCTCGGTGAATCACAAAGTCTGGCACCTTCCTCGATTTGTCTTCAGAAATAACGCTGATTTCTGGTGGAGCAGGATCGTTGGAATCCGTTTCCCAGGCAGAATTATCGTAGGAGAATTCCTCAGTTGTATTTTGCATAGCATTGGTGCTCTCAGCTGTATCTCCCCATCCAATTGGCTGGATATCTTCGAGCCTGATACGAGAGCTTTCGGGAGCGGTGTACTTGACCATATAGTCGTATTTTCCACTCGGTTGTCCCAAGGTGTCCCACACTTCTTTGGAACTGGAGGAGTCATTTCTCTCGATGACGTTGACCTCGGGAAAAGCATAGTTGATGAATTCAAGTCCTGCAAATGTTGCAAATTTATCTTCATGTTGAGTAGTTTCTGAATGACCTGAGTATTGATCCCATGACATGGTGGGGACACAGGTATTCTGTTCAATGGTGGTCAGCTGATTTTCATTGTTCGGCTGACTTTCTTGCCCCAAGTTTCTTGGGTAAGGCTGCCACATTGGTAGGCCATCCATCGGGCCATAGTAGTTGTAGTCAAAGTTGTCTTTCATCAGAGTGTCTTCCTCTAATGAATTTGGCAGAGCACGGCATCCTTTCGGATCACAATCTCCGTAGATCATTTCGACATCTGATCTTGGTATAAATCTCGGACTTTCTGTAGGAAAGCAAAAAGGCATAGGCACCTCTTCCTGAGACATATAACCGTCCTCGTTAAGATAGGACTTCCATTCTTCGTCTGTGTCAGAGGGATCTTCCTCATTGATAGCATGAACTATCTGAGACACTGGGTGAAGAAAACCTCCACTGTGGAAGAAGTTTTGAAGGGGATGAAGACTTTCATCGTTGACAGCTGTCTGGGTACAGGTCGCAGAAAAACCAAGATCCTTCTTTGTTTTATTGTCAATAGGAATGACAAGCCGTCCCCATCCTGTCGTATCGGTACTCTCGACTGCTTTCATAGCATCTTTGTATGAAGAAATTGAAGTTCCTTCTTTGAACTGATTGTCCTTGCTCACCGATAGTGCTTGGAACTGAGTTCCAATAACCTCCTCGGGTTCCACACAAGTAGATGATGATAGGTTACTCACAAGCAAGGCTTGTTCCCCACAAACCGTGACAAGTTGGCCGTTCTTGACGAACTTTAGCTTTTGGTGGAAGGTTGAAGTAACCGCTCCAGCCTGATGTATCCAAGGTCTTCCTAATAAACAACTGTATGTTGCCCGGATGTCCATGACCTGGAAAGTGACTTGGAAAGTGTGAGGACCAATAGTTATGGGAAGATCAACTTCGCCGATAACCGTTTTTCTGGATCCGTCGAATGCTTTGACGACGACCTCGCTGACTCTCATCGGAGGGCCCTTGAATGATAATTGCGTCAAAGTGGACTTTGGCATAACATTCAGGGCTGACCCTGTGTCTACCAGTACGCTGGCTAAAGCATCGTCCTGGTAGTTAACTGTGATATTGAGCGCCATGTCATGACGGCGACCCTCTTCGGGTAATTCCTCATCACTAAATCCCAAATTATTGCAGGAAGTGATGTTAGAGACAATACTATCGAACTGTCTGATTGTTACATCCTGTTCCACAAAGGCTTGCTCCAAGACTTTCTGTAGAGCCTCCCTGTGGGCTTCTGAACTGAGTAAAAGTGATAATACTGAGATCTTTGAAGGAGTCTGTAATAGTTGATCAACAATGTTGTATTCACTCCTTTGGATTGACCGACTGGTGGATCAGGAATTTCTGCCTGAAGTTCCTTTTCTTTGTTGGATTCTCCAACCCCTCGGTTGAAGATTCGACCGCTCCGTGTTACACGACTGATGTCTGCAATATTCACGACGGAGGGTAATGGAATTTCCTTTCCATTCTCGATTATTGTTGCACCTTATTTGTAAGGGATTGCCTTAGCTGATTCATACGGTAGTGGCCCCGGCAGATAGATGACTATGGGAACCTTCTGATTTTTCTGACCATCATAGGTAACCTTGATCCGTTCCCGATTGGAAACTCTAGATTCGTCAAGTAGAGGGATGATGGCAAAAACATCTCTGGTCCTGTGATGACCAGAGATCGTGACAACATCCTCAACTTGCTCGGCAAGGTAGTTCGGCGACCAAATGATGGGTCCTGAACCTGGATATGGACGAATTTCTCCATGATCGACCTGACCCTGAAGAGCTGCTCTCACAAGGTAACACCCTTGGTTACTTTTTGAACAGACGCTACAACTGTCATAGTTGTGTGGTGGCACCTGGCCACGCCCACTTTGAATACAATGTAACCTCACTAGGTTACCTTCCATTGATCGGACATCCTGACTTTGACGACGAGTAGGATTCCTGTTACTGATACTAATCTGCTGAGTATCTTCGTCCATATAGATTGGCATCCACCAGTGATTTAACAAGTGCTGAAGTGCCTCCTGGACAAGGGTACAACCTCGATCGTTTTCGCAACCCGCTTTACAGCTTTGATAGTCATGTGATATTAAGAATCCAAGTTGGACCTGCTCAGCATGTAACTCTACCAGGTTGGTATTCATTATGCGAATATCGAAGATCTGAACCATGTTGATTTGATAGGGATTCCTATCATGGTAGTCTTGGATCCATCCAAGATCCATCTGACACTGGAGGGCCTCTTGTATGAAAGAGCATCCCTGTTTATTTACCGAGCAAGTCAGACAGGAACTGTAATCGTACCGCGGCAGATTATGATACTGGCTTTGCCTTGAGTGCATTGCCACCAAGCTGACATTCATCGCACAGATGTCGTGGTTCTGAATGACATTGGAATTCGTGTAGACCATGTTAACTCCACGAACTCGGTGCTCCTGGATCCATCCGAGATCCATCTGTTCTTGTAGAGTTGCTTGCACCACAGAACATCCTTGGTTGTTTTTAGAGTAGATATCACACTGATGATAGTTATGAGGTGGCACATGGCCATATCCACTCTGTCTACAATGCATCTTGACCAAATTGGTTTTCAATAAGAGTACATCGTGAATTTGATAGACACTGTTAGTCTCTTTCTCAATCAGGTTGACTGCAGCCTTCTCATGCTGAGGCAGCAGGTTCGTAAGAACATTAGGATTCGTATCTTTGAAAGATAAGAGCCCGCTCCTAACAAGCTTTTGCACGTCAGATTTGAAATTAAGACAATTCTCTATGTTATGCCCTGAACCTCCTTAATGATAAGGGCATGTTTGATCCGCTTTAAACCAAAAAGGCGGATTTTCCGAAACTGAAAGGGGAGACTTAGTCTGAATGTGCCCCTTAGCCAGCAGTAACGGAAATAGTTTTGCGTACGTTACGGGTATAGGATCAAATCCTGGTGGCCGTGTTGTACGGTTGTTATTATATGGAGGACGAGCCTGCTGAAGAGGCTGTTGTGTCCTTTGTTGGTCAGGTTGGCTCTGCGCAACCTGAGGTTGATACATAGGATTAGGTGCGGGGCCGATAACAGGAGTAACAGCTGCTACTGGCTGATAACGTCGCCTTTGCTTTCCGAGAGAGATATTCCCAATATCTTGCTCTTTTTTCTTAGGGAGAGCACTACCGTATTTTTTAGTACCGCTCGTTGATCCAGTGTCTTTTACCAAACGTCCTTCTCGGACGGCTTCCTCAAGACGTACACCCATGCCCACCATTTCGGTGAAATCACTGGGCGCACTGGCGACCATTCGGCCGTAGTAAAATGAGCTCAAGGTCTTTAAGAAGATCTTTGTCATCTCTTTTTCCTCAAAAGGTGGGAAAATTTGAGCGGCAATTTCACGCCATCTCTGAGCATACTCCTTAAAGGTTTCCTTGTCCTTTTGTGACATTGATCTGAGTTGATCTCTGTCGGGTGCCATGTCCAGATTGTACTTGTATTGTTGGACAAAGGCAGTACCAAGATCTCTGAATGTACTGATCGTAGTACGGTTTAAACCCATGTACCATTTGAGTGCGGCACCGGTTAAACTATCTTGAAAGTAGTGAATCAGCAGGTCCTGATTCTCCGTCTGAGCTGACATCCGCCGAGCGTACATCACCAGATGGCTCTGAGGGCAAGAGTTACCCTTGTATTTTTCAAAGTCGGGCACTTGGAACTTGTGCAGGACTTTCACATTTGGGACCAAGTAGAGGTCTGCGACGTCCTTTCCGAATAGATCCTGACCGCGAATGGCTTGCAGCTCCTTCTGCATTTCCAAGAACTGTTCCTGGAATTCATCCATTCGGTCAAACATAGTTTCCTTATTACCAGAAGGTGTCTGTGGAATCTGTCTTTCCGGGACACTGTGCACCACAGGGGTGATACCGTGACTACGGCAGTAAGTCCTGGCGCCTCCCGAAGTTTGTATCCTTCAGGAGTCTTGAGTATGCCCCTGGCATCTTCGCTTTCCCAAAGTTTGTAACCTTCAGGCCAAGCGGCTTCTGTTGTGATTCCCTGATCTTCAGTGATCGGCGGAACATATCCTCCCGGGATATAGTTAACAGGCATGCCCCAAGGACGATCTTTCGGCATTTGATACCTAGGATCATACTTCTCCACGATGGGCGTTGAGGTGATCTCTGAGATCACAGTCCTTTGTAGCTGAGCTTCTGCCATGGCTTGCATGTCGTTACGAAGCTTTCTCATATCCTCTCTCAGAGCGTCGATCTCTTCTTTCAACTCTCTGTTTTCTTCCTCAAGATCATCCATCTTTTTCTGACGATTGGCCCGAGTATTATACGAATGAGACAGTTTGACTCTAGAATTGAGACACAAACATGAGATTCGTAGGGAAGAAGAATACGCGATGTGAGAATGATGAATGCAATGATTATATTAATTGTTTTTTTTTTGTTTAATCAAAATAAACTTCGACAATTAGATTGCAAATATCAAACACTGGGGAAACCCCTTTTTATTGAATTCCAAAGGATTACAGAAATGGAAATACAGTAGATTACAAAGTGCAGAAACAGAAACCTAAACTAATGGGTCCTGGTACTTCCTCTTCTTTGACCGGGGCGCTTGGGCCGTTGTCGGGTTGTCATTCCTTTGCCAGGTGAAAGGAGCGAGCAAATCCCTTTGGTCATCTTGATTCTCTACAGCATGTTTCTCTAAAATTTCAATCAGAGCATCTTTCTCTCTCAGTAGTTGCTGTATTTGGATACACTCTACGTCGAGGGTGCGGTACTTGTTCTTCTAAGACCTTCTTTCCTTTTGAACTTTGTTGAGAGTAACCTGAAGCTTTTCAGTTTCCGTCATGAAGTACATGACAGTTTCCCTCGGCGGAAGAATTCCGTAACGAGGATAAGGCATTTTTAGCTTGAGAGCTCTAGTTTGTACCCAATGGAGATAAGGCTCCACCGAGACACAGTCTGGTTTTCCCAGAGACTCTCGTCCTTTCTTATGAACATGTTTCCAAGCTTGCACTATTTCCATCTTTAGTGCTCTGTCGTTTTCTCCTTCTTTGAAGAAAAGACCTTCCAGATGAACACCCAGTGGGATCTGTCTCATCGAGTATCCAAATTGATGAAGAACCAATACCGGATGGTAGTTGATTCCTCCCTTAGTTCCTATGAGGGGTACGTTGGGGAAGTTTCCACAACGGTCAATGATCTTGATTCCCTCATAAATCCTATTACACCAATCTATATCAGAGTTGGTGAGAGACATGATCTTCTGCGACCAACGTAAGACACTCTTGCAATCCCAAAAAGCAGCAGACTTGGGCAAGTGAGAGATAAACCATTTATAAAGCAGAGGTACACAGCATGTGATCTCCCCTCCGCTGTACAAATTCCCCAAGTGTACAGAATGGTACGCATCTGCGAGCAAAGTCGGCACAGGGTTTCCAATGAGAAAAACCTTAATAGCGTTGATATCGACGAAGTTATTGATGTTGGGAAACAAAAATAACTCGTAGGTGAGCAAGACAAAGATGCTTTCAAAAGCAGTCCTGTTCCCTATACTAGCGAAGTACAGAGCTTTCTTTGTCAAGAACTGGGCTGGCAAACCTTGGATGCCACCCTTAGTGGTCATGTGAGTCCTGACCTCAGCCTCGTCCAAATGAATTGCTATTGCAATAGTCTGATTCTTTGGAATTTCTTCCAGTCCAGAAAATGGAGCTCAATCCGTGATATGTAAATCAGTCAGATGAGAATACTCCTCTAGTGTTGGTGCAAGCTGGTAATCCGGGAATGTGAAACAGTGATAAACCGGATCGTAGAATTGAATGAGCGCGTCCATGATCCCCTTAATCACATGGACTCTTAACAGTGGTAGCAAACCACCGTGCTTGGCTCTGAAAGCCTCTAGGTTAACGATCATCCTCGCTAACTTTCTCAAATCCTCTAGCTTTGGAACCTTGAAGGTATACTGGCGAGTTCTCCTTCTACCGAAATCCATTAATGCAATCTTTTTCTCTGATATTTGCAATCACAGTCTTAATTTAATTTGAAAAACAGAGAGACTAGAAGAGAAGTTTTTTGAATGTTTTAATGTTTTATTAAATGAATGCATGAATGCAGCACACAAAAACATAGAAAAAACATGGGGTCAAAGGGTCGTTGTCATGAAGTCAAGGCTCTACCCATCCCCAAAGGTTTATACTAGGGTGATTTTTTGTACCTGTACTCATTATCATCAGCTCCTCCCAGGAAAGCAAAACAACAAGCGGATCGCCAGCGAGTTGTAGAGCAATCATAGAGTAAGTGCCATTCACCGAGAATAGATCACCAGCCTCAAATGAGGGTAGTATCGCGTAACAACTATTTCCGATAGTTTCCACACTACGAAAAGGTTTGGCTCCTCAGCTTCTCAGACTTAACAACCGGCCCATTGGCTAGAAGAGTGAATGGGTTGCGTTGGTCAGCCTCCACTGAGGTTGATGGTCGACCCCGTCGCCATCACTTATCTTAAGTGTATACTCATTCTCACCACATGCGGCATCACACGCATTCCCATTAGCAGAAAAATAAACATGTATAGCAATTAGGAAAAGCAGTATATATATTTGTCCTAAACATCCTAGACCTTTAAAGCTAAGAATCCTAAGTTCCTGACAGAAAATGGGTTCCCCGGCGGAAGCCCCAATCTGTGGTATCAATCAAAGAGGTGAAAAGGAGGAAAAAGGAAAGAAGCTGAAGAGATAGGCCCCACGGTGGGCGCCACTTTTCTGTAGCCAGCGATTTTGGACGCGGTTCTTAAGCCCTGGTCGCTCTCTGCGGTTGAGTTTGAACTACAGGTCAATTCATTTTTTATCCTATTGTGAGTTGAATAAGGAAGGGAAATAGATGTCTCCAATTAACCCTGCTTGCATACTGAGTTTAAACAGCGGTCTGTTAGGTTACGAATGTTATCAATGTGGGGGGGCCTTGTACTGGTTATTTGTATTTTCGCCAATACGGTTTTCTTTCCTTCTAGGACTTTCTAGCGGGGAACAAGGGTTAGGATGTTAGGACTGATGCTTTTGAATTACTTCTTTTGATTGATGGAGATACGGGATTTTGGTTTTTTGTTGATTGTGCTCGCTAAGATCTTTTCTTTCGATCTTATGCCTACGTATTCCCGTTTTACCGAAACAGGGAAATCAGAGCGTTCGTAGTTCCTCCTATTCTATGGGAGGAAATTGGTTTTTGGTGTCTTGTTTAAAGCCCAAGACGTGAAGCGAAAGGTGATTTGTATCTTGTTCAAAGCCCAAGATGTGAAGCTAAAGGTGTTTTGTGTCTTGTTCAAAGCCCAAGACGTGAAGCTGAAAGACCTCGGCTTTAGAGAGAATTTGTCATCTCTAAAGAGGGGAGAAGGAGAATTACTTTAACTGGGATACGCGGATCCGAGCATTGCCATAATTTCCGAAGAAAGGGTTTTAACCTGAAGGAGAAGACTTTAACTCAGTGTAGAGCAATGCTATCTTTCCTTAGGAATTTCTCATGCTAAAAGAGGGACAGTGGCGTGGATGTAGATGATCCAGAGGCTTGCCGCTTACAGCGATTAGATGAAGGGAAAGGAGTTGTTGATGTTTGTGTACTGTGAACGAGGCACAGCTTTGATGCTAAAAGGTTAATTGGATCAACCAGTGTTTTTCTTATACAAAGCCTAAGAGGAGGCTAATTTCCGCTAGGAAAATCATTATACAAAGCCTAAGAGGAGGCTATTTTGTGTCCCGTACAAAGCCCAAGAGAGAGGCTAAAAGATTTTGACCCGACGATGGAGTCTTTGTGTCTCGTACGAAGCCCGAGATGGAGGCTATTGTTTTTTTGACTCAACGAGGGAGTCTTTATGTGTCTCGTACGAAGCCCGAGAGAGAGGCTAAAACGTTGTTTGATTCCGCTGGGGAGAATCATTGTACAAAGCCCAAGAGGAGGCTAAGGTTACTGTGTCAGTTAAGTGACAGGTCCAGTATACTGATTTTGAAAGAAAAAATCAGTTCTTATATGAGCATCACTGTACTCATGGGTTAGATCTGAGGATCGGGTTTGTTTCCTTTTCTTTGAGGAAGCTGGAAATCCAAAGGGTATTGAGACTGTCCGAGTCTGCGGGTTTCCTTCCTATTTAACGAAGGGGTCACTTGAGAATGTCTTTGAGACTCAAGGAAGTTAGACTGTCCAAGTCTAGAGTTTTATCTTTTGTACTATGCTTTGAGAAACAGTAGTAGACTCTATGAAAGGACTGTTCTACGAGGATGACTAGGTTCTGTTCCTATACCTCTAGGAGGTCGTCGGGACAATTTGTACGAAGCCCAAGAGGAGGCTGGAAACTTTTAAGAAGCCGACGGGTCCTTGTACGAAGCCCAAGAGGAGGCTATCATTCCCGGAGGAAGAGATCATTATACGAAGCCTAAGAGGAGGCTGTGAATACTTCTAAGAAGCCATAGGTTCCTTGTACTAAGCCCAAGAGGAGGCAGGGTTGCTTTTAAGAAGCCGACGGGTCCTTGTACGAAGCCCAAAAGGAGGCGGGGTTGCTTTTAGGAAGCCTGTGGATCCTTGAACAATGCCCAAGAGGAGGCTGATGCTTTTAAGAAGCCCGTGGGTCTATCATCTCCTTTCCATTAGGAGAGATAACTCTTTTAAAGATAAAAACCACTGGTAAACGTGCGAGGTTTACTATCCAGCGACTTTTAGCTTTTAAAGAGGGTTCCTTAGTTAAGGTCCAAGATTATGACCGTAGTGGGTACCCAAACCCCGAGACATTCAAGGCAAGCTATCCACAAGGAATAGAACAAGTCAGGAAAGTTCGAGAATTTGGAAGAAACTCAAAGATGCCATTCACGGAGAATACATTCATCTTGGGGAGTAGAGCTTCTTGACGATTCCTAAGGAGGACAGCCGAAGAGAAGACTGTATCTGGTGCTCCTATTGGGGGTCTAGGCGTCTATTTCTACGAATAAACGAAACGGCTTTACCTAGTACTAGACGTAGTTGCCGGGGAAACTCGAAATATCTATACTATTATTACACAGTTGATATGAGTTTATGAAAGGAGACTTACAGTGAGCAGCCCCACAATACAGTTTATAATATGAAAGCAGTAAACGAAAGCGATAACCACTTACTCGGTTGTAGTGCTTCCATGCTGTTTGGTTAGTTGTTCAACAAAGAAAGATTGAAAATAACAGTATATTCAAAATCAAAGGAGAAAGTGCTTTGAAAAAGGAAGATTTGGGGCTTACAGCTCAAGGAGAGGCCCAGGGTTTTATCAGTGAGCGCACTGTTTGACTTTGTACAGAGGGACTTATACAAGTGACTGGGGCCCAAAATGGTTTTCTGTACAAAGGGATGGGTCTTACACTCTCTCAAGAGGCCCAAAAAGTTTAGAGAAAAAAGAGTGGGGCTTATAACACGGGGTAGGCCCAAATGATTTTTCGTTTAAAAATGGCGATCGCGCCGAGGTTTTCTTTTAACGCAGAGGGACTTATACAATAAGTGAGGCCCAAGATGTTTGGTTAAAAGGGGGATTGGGTCTTACACTCTAATAGAGGCCCAAAGTGTTTTGAATGGGTCTTATAGCTCAAGGAGAGGCCCAGATGATATTTTATTTTTAAACGGGCGACGATCGCGCCGTTTACTTGTACAGAGGGACTTATACAATGAGTGAGGCCCAAAAAGTTTTTGTACAAGGGGGGATGGGTCTTACACTCTCTCAAGAGGCCCAAAATGTTTTTGAAAATGATTTATGAGGGTTGAATTAATCCAAAACCCTAATTTGTTTTCAAAATGTATTTAATTGAATAAAAATTCAATTAAAATGATCAAAAATTGTTTAACACATGGAAAACAAATTGTGATCTTGGATTAATGCTTCAAAAATTAAGTATTGACCTACAAAATAATTAGAAAGCATTAAAAGTTGCAAAATCAATGTAGAAAAAATATTTAAAATGCCAAAAACAATCAAAATATTAATTCTTTACAAAAATATCAATTATATGAAATAAATAATATTTTTGGGATTTTTTGGGAAAATAAAATATTTTAACATTTTTGTGAATTATTAAAAAAATAATCAACTCAAAATCATTAAAACTCAGAGAGAAATTAATTTTTGAATCAATTAAACAAAATCACAAAATTCAAATATTTGAATTTCTAAAAATGGCGCCAAGAACAAGCTGAAGAACACGCGCGTGTTCTTGGTTTCTCAGATTTGCATTTTCTATCCAATCTCACTGAATACGTAATCATATCATGCAATCCACATATCATTATGCTCGTCTCAACCTCACGATCATGTCTATGTCCATTAATTTCATTTAAATTAAACATACAATAAGAAATCACGAAGAGACCTCAAGAACCCTAATTTCTGCATGAAGGCTAGGATTTTTGATACACGATTCAAACAATGCAATTAATTGAGGGAAAACATTCCATGCATGATTATGAACATATGGCCAAATTATTGTGCGAGGAAATATGCATAGATTGAGAGATGACCAAGCATGTGCTTACCTCTAGGCCGTGACAGCAAGTGCAATGTGATTTTTGATTTGGAGGTGTTACAGATGGGTGGTGATGATCTGAACAGCTTCCCTACACCCTATGGATTGTGTTTGGATGGTTGGACTTGATTGAAATTGGCTGGATCATTTTGTGGTACCTCAGCTGCACTTTGGTTAAAACCTTGAGCAACCAGCTGGTGATTTTGTGAAATTGGTGTTTCAGAAGTAATCTAAGTGTTTGATCAGCTCATATGTGATGTATGTGAGGTGTGTGAGTGATTGGTTTGATTGGAATTGCTCTCAAACTCAAAACCCGATAGTGACTTGCCTTAGAAGGCAAAATTGGAGTGAAAGAAGAGATTTTGAGGAAAGCATCTGTTAGATGGCTTTGGTGTACTCA
Source organism: Lathyrus tuberosus (assembly GCA_022829125.1). Lineage (NCBI taxonomy): Eukaryota > Viridiplantae > Streptophyta > Magnoliopsida > Fabales > Fabaceae > Lathyrus > Lathyrus tuberosus. The sequence goes on from JALAZF010000163.1 coordinate 7,449,074, forward strand.
AACTGACCACAATTGAGCTCTATTTATAGTAGAGCAAGTTTTTTTTTGGATCCACAGTGAATGGCAACTGCAGCAGGTGTTTCCTCAATGTTGGCCAATGGAAATGCAAGTCTCCTCTAGCCATTGACTAGAGGTTAGGGCACAGAGCTATGGTCCCCTTGGTCTTGGATAAGTCTTGACTAATTTGAGATGAGAATGGCTCAGTCCATGCCACCTTGATGGTTCCATTGAATGCCTCATTCCAAATTTGAAGTCTTGTCCCTATTTTGGCCATTCTAGGTTCAACATGTTATTTCTTATTCCATGGACTTTGGAGGCTTGGCTCAGTGATTGTCCCCTTTATATTCAATCCTCTTAGGTGTCCAAGTGGATAGGAGCAATTGAATTTGGCTGATTTTGGCAAATCGACCAAAGTTGCAAATTCTACCTTGCCTTGACATATTTCAGCAAGGTAACTTGCCAATGTCATATCTCATGGTGTAAGTTGAATTTGGCAATGTTCTTGGCCATTTTGGAAAGCTCTTACATGATACAACAACTGTTTGAACAAGTTTGGTTTTGATCTCTTTTGATTCCAAGTGAAAAATCCCCCTACATTTGGCAAAAAGTGAGGCAAAATCTGACTTAGTGAAAATTTCACTAAGTGTTGGAAAAAGTGACATTTTCACTTTTCAGCCACTTTGATCACTCCATAACTCAAAATCCTTAATGAATTGGAATGACTTGTAGTTGAAGTTTTTATAGATGATAATGAGGGCTACAAATCCATCTTTGGATGAGAAAAAATGGCCTTGTGGTTTAGGAGTTATGGTCCTCCAAAGTTGGTACCCTTGCCACTTTATTTTTAACTTAGAAAAATTTCTAAGTTTTTATGGTTACCCCTTTTACAAGTTATCCAACTTTTCTTGATTTTTCTTGATGAATGATGATTCAAATCATACATTAACATCATTTTAGGGTTAAAAATCCATTTTGGTGAAAAATCTCAAAAAGTCAAAGTTGACTTTTGTGCACAGTTGACTTTTTATCAGATGAATTCCAAACTGTGCAATTCTTCAGGAAATCATGTCCTTGACCTAAATCAAACTTTATGGACATGTTACATGGGTGTCATAGGGTATATTCAATCATGTATTAGGGTTTGGGAGCATGTCCAGGTCAAAAGTCAAAGTTACAGTTGACTTTTCCCTTAAAACCCTAATTGTGGTGCAAATGGAATTGAGACTTGTTGCTCAAGCTTCTTGGATCAATCCATTGTTCCAAATGGATCAATATGGTATATTAGAGACCCTCAAATCCTCTCTTGAGGTCTTGGCTCATGATTTGTCCCAAAAGTCAACTTAGGGGTGAATTAGGTCAAGAAACCCTAATTCCTGATTTTTGATGAATGCATCCCCTGTGTCTAAATTGGCTTGATGCATGGGTTCATGAGGTTCCATGAAGTATATTAGGTTATGTTTTGGATCAATGGCTTATGCCCAGATGAAATTTTTCATCTGGAGGCCCTGGGTGATCAAAACCCTAATTTGGTGACACTGTCGATCTGGAGACTTGATCCACCTAGAAAGGAGCAGCTTTGTGCTTAATCCTTGAAGTAGGAGTCCTTTTGATCCTTTGAGGATGTTTGGGAGATTAGACAAGTTGAAAATCAAGTCATTTCTTGATTGAGCCTTTTGTCTAAAGCTCAGAGAGGGCTTGAAACCCTAATTTTGATTGTAGTGGATGCTCACCTATCTTTGGGGAGACTGATGAAGCATAAAGGTACATCCATATTGTGGTGATGATTTGCACAATGAAGGGAAACTTTAGTGGTCAAAATTTGGGGTATGACACCCAAATACCGGGAATTCCGAGTTGGGAGAAGGCATCGGATCGTATGTTTCAACGGGGTTTAAAACAAGCAATCTGCATGACGTGATGATTTGTGTTTAGAAGAGATAGAGAGAATGCAAGTGTGTGCAGTGTATTTTTTTTTGTTTACTGCTTGTCTTTATTATTGATTTGTTTTTTAGGATTACCATTTTCTGAAAAAGCGAAAAGAGAAAACAGCAATTAATGCGGGAATTACAGAACGACGTTATTTTATTTATGAACAAGTCGATTTTTGAAACTACAGCCCTATAAAACAAAACTCTGTCGCTTTGGGCAAAGCGAAGAGGGAAATTTACAGAAAGTGAGCCCTATCAAAACATATGTTTCACCTGGGCAGGGTGAAAGGTTAAAGACGGCAATTACTTTGACTTATGAATAATCTTCGGAACATCGACTACAACCCATTGGCGGCGAACTCCTCAGTGAATTACAAAGTCTAGTACCTTCCTTGATTTGTCTTCAGAAATAACTGTGATTTCTGGTGGAGCAGGATCATTGGAATTTGTCTCCTAGGCGGAGTTGTCGTAGACGAACTCTTCTGTTGTATTTTGCATAGGATTTGTGCTCTCAGGTAAATCTTCCCATCCAGTAGGCTGGATGTCTTCGAACCTGATACGAGAGCTCTCAGGAGCGGTGTACTTGACCATATAGTCGTATTTTCCACTTGGTTGTCCTAAGGTGTCCCACACTTCTTTGGAACTGGAGGAGTCATCCTTCTCGATGACGTTGACCTCAAAAAAAGCATAGTTGATGAATTCTAGTCTGGCAAGCTTTGCCAATTCATCGTCATACTGGATATTTTCTAAATGACCTGAGTAATGATCCCATGACATGGTGGCGACGCAGGTATTCTGTTCAATGATGCTCAGGTGATTTTCTTTGTTCGGCTGATTTTCCTGCCCCGAATCTCCTAGGTACTGCTGCCAGATAGGCAGGCCATCCATCGGGCCATAATAGTCGTGGTCAAAGTTGTCCTTCATTAGAGTGTCCTCCTCTAATGAGTTTGGTGGAGCACGACATCCTCCCAGATCAGAATCTTCGTACATCATTTCAACGTCTGACCTGGGTATAAATCTCGGACTCTGTGCGGGATAGCAAAATGGCATAGGCACCTCTTCCTGAGACATATAACCGTCCTCGTTAAGATAGGACTTCCATTCCTCATCCGTATCGGAGGGATCCTCCTCGTTGATAGTATGGACTGTTTGAGGCACTGGGTGAAGGAAACCTCCACTGTGGAAGAAATCCTGAATGGGATGAAAACTTTCATCGCTAGCAGCTGTCTGGGTACAGGTTGCAGAAAAACCAAGACCCTTCTTCGTTTTGTTATCAGTAGGAATGACAAGCTGCCCCCATCCTTTTGTACTTTTATTTTCAATTGCCTCGAGGGCATCTTTGTATGAGAAAATAGAGGTTCCTTTCTCTGATTGATTCTCATTGCTCACCGAAAGTGCTTGGAACTGAGTCCCAACAACCTCCTTGGGTTCTACACAAGTGGATAATGATAAGTTACTCACGATCAAGGCTTGTTCTCCATAGACCGTGACGAGTTGATCGTTCTTGACGAACTTCAGTTTCTGGTGCAGTGTCGAAGTGACTGCCCCAGCCTGGTGTATCCAAAGTCTTCCTAATAAGCAGCTGTACGCTGCCCGGACGTCCATGACCTGGAAAGTGATTAGGAAAGTGTGAGGACCGATAGTTATGGGAAGGTCGACTTCGCCAATAATTGCTTCCTGGGATCCGTCAAAGGCTTTGACGATGACCTCACTTCCCCTCATCGGGGATCCTTTAAATGATCGTCGCAATAAAGTGGATTTTGACATAACGTTGATGGCCGATCCTGTGTCTACCAGTACGCTAGCTAAAGCATCATTCTGGCAGTTGACTGTGATATTGAGCGCCATGTTGTGACTTTTGCCTCCTTCTGGCAAGTCCTCATCACTGAACCCTAAGTTGTTGCAGGAAGTGATGTTAGAGATGATGTTATCGAACTGTCGTATTGACACATCCTGTTCCACAAAGGCCTGCTCTAAGACTTTCTGTAGAGCCTCTCTGTGGGCTCCGAAACTAAGTAAAAGCGATAGCACTGATATCTTTGAAGGAGTTTGTAACAGTTGATCAACAATGTTGTATTCACACCTTTGGATGAGTTTCAGCATCTCATCATTGTTTTTCGAAAGGTCGGGATTAATGGATTGACCGACTGGTGGATCAGGAGCTTCTGTCTGAAGTTCCTTTTCTTTGTTAGGTTCTCCAACTCCTCAGTTGAAGATTCGACCACTCCGTGTTACTCGACTGATGTCTGCAATGTTTACGACGGAGGGTAATGGAATTTCCTTTCCATTCTCGATTATTGTCGCACCGTATTTGTAAGGGATCGCCTTAGCTGATTCATACGGTAATGGTCCCGGCAGATAGATAACTACAGGAGCCTTCTGATTTTTCTGACTGTCATAAGTAACTTCAATCAGCTCCTGGCTAGGAACTTTTGATTCGTCCAGTAGAGGTATGATGGTACAAACATCCTTATTCTGTTGATGATTAGAGATTATGACAACATCTCTGATTTGATCAGCGAAGTAGTCCGGCATCCAGTCGATTGGCTCGGCACCCGGGCATGCGCGAATCTCTCTACGATCAAACTGACCTTGAAGAGCTTCCCGCACAAGGTAGCATCCTTGGTTATTTCCTGAGCAGACACTACAGCATTCATAGTTGTGTGGTGGCACCTGGCCACGCCCGCTTTGGATGTAGTGTAACCTTACTAAGTCAGTTCCCATAGATCGGGCATCCTGACTTTGACGTCTAGTAGGGTTCCCATTAGTCACACTGATTTGTTGCGTGTCTTCGTCTAGATAGATCAGAAGCCACCAATGGTTTAACAAGTGTTGTAAGGTTCTTTGAACAAGAGCGCACCCTTGGTTACTCTCACTGCAACCTTTACAGCTTAGATAATTGTGAGAAGTGAGAAAACCGAGTTGAACTTGCCTAGCGTGTAACTCCACCAAGCTGGTATTCATCAAACGAATATCAAAGATTTGGATCATGTTGATCTGATAAGGATTCTTATCATGGTAGTCCTGGATCCTCCCAAGATCCATCTGATGCTGGAGGGCCTCTTGTATGAAAGAGCATCCATGTTTATTTACCGAGCAAGTCAGACAGGAATTGTAATCATGTCGCGGCAGATTATGATACTGGCTTTGCTTGGAGTGCATTGCCACCAAGTTGATATTCATTGGACGGATGTCGTGGCTCTGAATGATGTTGGAATTCATATATGTCATGTTGACTCCACGAACTCGACGCTCTTGGATCCACCCGAGATCCAATTGTTCCTGTAGAGCAGTTGCACCACAGAACATCCTTGATTGTTTTTAGAGCAGATATCACACTGGTGATAATTATGAGGTGGCACATGGCCATATCCACTCTGTCTGCAATGCATCTTGACCAAATTGGCTCTTAATAAGAGTACATCATGAATTTGATAGCTGTTGTTAGACTCTCCCTCTATCAGATTGACTGCAGCTTTCTCGTGTTGAGGCAACTGGTTCGTGAGAACATTTGGATTAGTATCTTTGAAAGATAAGACCCCGCTCCTAACAAACTTTTGTACGTCGAATTCAAAACTGAGACAGTTTTCTATGTTATGCCCTGGTCCTCCTTGATGGTAAGGACAAGTATGATCCGCTTTGAACCAAAAAGGCAGATTTTCCGGTACTGTAAGAGGAGACCTGGTTTGGACATGCCCCTTGACCAGTAGTAACGGAAATAGCTATGCGTACAACATGGGTATAGGATCAAACTCTGGTGGTCATGTTTCACGGTTGTTGTTGTACGGAGGACGAGCCTGCTGAAGAGGTTATTGTGTCCTTTGTTGATATTGCTGTTGATTAGGTTGGCTCTGCGCAACTTGAGGTTGATACGTAGGAACAAGCGTAGGGTCGATAGCAGGAGTTACAGCTGCTACTACTTGGTAACGTCGCCTTTGCTTTTCGAGAGAGATATTCCCAATATCCTGCTCTTTTTTCTTAGGGAGAGCACTATCGTATCGTTTTGTACTACTTGATGATCCAGCGTCTTTAACTAAACGTCCTTCTCGGACTGCTTCCTCAAGACGAACTCCCATGCCCATCATCTCAGTGAAGTCACTGGGTGCACTGGAAACCATTCTATCGTAGTAAAATGAGCTTAAGGTTTTCAAGAAGATCTTTGTCATCTCCTTTTCCTCAAGAGGTGGAGAAATCTGAGCAGCAATTTCACGCCATCTCTGAGCGTATTCTTTAAAGGTTTCCTTGTCCTTTTGTGACATCGATCTGAGCTGATCTCTGTCCGGTGCCATGTCTAAATTGTATTTATATTATTGAACGAAGGCAGCTCCAAGATCTCTGAACGTGCCGATCGTAGCGCGGTTTAAACCCATGTACCATTTTAATGCGGCACTGGTTAAACTATCCTGAAAGTAGTGAATGAGCAGATCCTGATTCTTCGTCTGAGCTGACATTCGCCGAGCGTACATCAGCAAATGGCTCTGAGGGCAAGAGTTACCCTTGTACTTTTCAAAGTCGGGCACCTGGAATTTGTGTGGGACTTTCACATTGGGGACCAAGCAGAGGTCCGCGGCGTCCTTTCCAAATAAATCCTGACCGCAAAGGGCTTACAGTTCTTTCTGCATTTCCAAGAACTGTTCCTGGAATTTATTCATTCTATCGAACATGCTGTCGTTTCAACCAGAAGGTATCTGGGGAATCTGTCCTTCCGGGAAAGTGTGTACCACGGGTGGTGGTATAGTTATTATGGCCGAGACTCTCGGTGCCTCCCGAAGTTTGTAACCTTCAGGAGTTGCTGTCAGGCCCCTGGCATCTTCGCTTTCCCAAAGTTTGTAACCTTCAGGCCCAGCGGCTCCTGTTGCGGTTCCCTGATCCTCAGCGATCGGCGGAACATATCCTTCTGGGATATAGTTGAGTGGCATGCCCCAGGGACGATCTTTCGGCATCTTGTACCTAGGATCATACTTCTCCACTATGGGCGTTGATGTGATCTCTGAGATCACAGTCCATTGTTGTTGCATCTGAGCTTCTACCAGAGCTTGCATGTCGTTATGAAGCTTTCTCAGATCCTCTTTCAGAGTGTCGATCTCTTCTCTCAACTCTCTGTTCTCTTCCTCGAGATCATCCATCTTTTTTTGACGATTGGCCCGAGTATTGTACGAATGAGACAGTTTGACTCTAGAATCGAGACACAAACGTGAGATTCGTAGGTAAGAAGAATGCGTTTACGCGAGAATGATGAATGATATGCAATGATTATATTAATTGTATGTTTTTGTTTATTCAAAGTAAACTTCGACAATTAGATTGCGAACATCAAACAGTGGGGAAACCCTGTTTTATTGAATTCAAAGGATTGCGGAAATGGGAATACAGTAGATTACAAAGTGCTGAAAAATGAAATCTAAACTAATGGATCCTGAGTCCTCTCTGAAGAGAGATCAAGTGCTGGTGCTGGTGCTTTCCTTTTCTTTGACCGGGACTCTTCAGCCGTTGTCGGGTTTTCATTCCTTTGCCAGTGAAAGGAGCGAGCAAATTTCTTTGATCATCCTGATTTTCTACAGCATGTTGCTCTAAAATCTCAATCAGAGCATCTTTTTCTCTTAACAGCTGTTGTATTTTCTTGCATTCTACATTGAGAATACGGTACTTATTCCTCCAAGACCTTTTCTCCTGCTGAACTTTGCTGAGAGTAACCTGAAGCTTTTCCGTCTCAGACATAAAATAAAGGGCAGAGTCCCTTAATGGAAGAACTTCCTGACGAGGGTAAGGAATCCTTAGCTTGAGAGCTCTAGTTTGTACCCAGTGGAGATAAGGTTCCACTGAGACACAGTTTGGTTTTCCTAGAGACTCTCGTCCTTTCCTATGAACGTGTTTCCAAGCATGCACTATTTCTGTCTTTAGTGCCCTGTCATTTTCTCCTTCCTTGAAGAAAAGACCTTCCAAATGAGCATTTCGTGGGACGTGCCTCATTGGGTATCCAAATTGATGACGAACGAGAATTGGATTATAGTTGATTCCTCCCTTAGTTCCTATAAGGGGTACATTTGGGAAATTTCCATAACGGTCAATGATTCTGATCCCGTCGTAGATTCGATTATACCAATCGATGTCAGAGTTGGTAAGAGACATGATTCTCTGCGACCAACGTAAAGTATTCTTTTGATCCCAAAATGCAGCAGACTTGGGAAAATGGGAAGTAAACCATTTGTAAAGCAGGGGTACACAGCACGTGATCATTCCTCCGTTGTATAGATTCCTTAGGTGCACCGAATGATACACATCTGCGAGCAGGGTCGGTACGGGGTTTCCAATCAGGCATATCTTAATGGTGTTGATATCTACGAAGTTATCAATGTTGGGAAACAAAAACAACCCGTAGGTGAGCAAAACAAAGATGCTCTCGAAAGCGGCCATGTTCCCTATACTAGCAAAGTATAGAGCTTTCTTTGTCAAGAATTGGGCTGGCAAACCTTGGATGCCACCTTTAGTGGTCATGTGAGTCCTGACTTCTGACTCGTCCAAATAAATTGCTCTTGCAATGGTTTAATCCTTTGGAATTTCTTCCAGTCCATAAAAGGGAGCTTGATCAGTGATATGCATGTCAGTCAGGTGAGAGTACTCCTCCAGCGTTGGTGCTAGCTGATAATCCGGGAATGTGAAACAGTGATAAACCAGATCGTAGAACTGGATTAGCGTGGACAGGATTCCTTCAATTACATGAACCCTTAATAGAGACAGTAGTCCTCCATACTTGGCTCTGAAAGCCTCGTGGTTGGTGATCATTCTCGCTAAACCTCTCAAATCCTCTAACTTTGGAACCTTGAAGGTGTACTTATGAGTTTTCCTTCTACCGAAATCCATTAGCGCAATCTCCTTTCTCTCTGACATTTGCAATCATTGTCTTAGTTTAATTTGAAAAAGAGAGAGTAGAAGAGAAGATTTTTTTTTGTTTTAATGTTTTTTAAATGAATGTATGAATGCAGCACTCAAAAACATAGAAAAAACATGGGGTCAAAGGTTCGGTGTCATGAAGTCAAGGCTATACCCCCCCTCCCCCCAAAGGTTTATACTGGTGATTTTTTGTACCTGTCCGCAAAATCATTGACCCCTCTGGGATAACAACAGCAAGCGGATCGCCAGCGAGCTTATGTACCCTAGAGTGATCTCAGATGAGGGTAGTATTGCGTGACAACTATTTCCGATAGCTTCCGCACTACAAAATGGCTTAAGTCTGCTAAAAACCTCAGCTTCTCAGATAACCCAGTTGACCACACTACTTTCAACAACCGAAGTCGTATAGGAAATGTATCTGCAAAGGGAGTCTCCATTGAGTTTGATGGTCGATCGGGGGCTCTTAACTGGAATTCACTCCCAGTAAGATTACCCGCATTGCCATCACCTATCTTAGGTGTATACTCAATCTTTCCACATGCGGCATCACACGCATTCCCATTAGCAGAAAAAAAAACACAGATATCAATTAGGAAAAGCAGTATATATATTTGTCTTAATCATCCTAGACCTCTAGTCTTATGATCCTAACAGACAATGACTCCCCAGCAGAGTCGCCATTTCTGTGATATGAATTTAGAGCTTCAACCAGAGGGATAAAAGGGACAAAATGCCCTGTATGGGCCCCACGGTGGGCGCCATTTTTCTGTAGCGAGCGATTTTGGATGTGGTTCTTAAGCACTTCCGCTCTGGGGTACTACAGGTCGATTCATTTTTCATCCTATTGAAGCTTATGAAGGAAGGGAAATAGATGTCTCCAATTAACCCTGCTTACATACTGAGTTTAAATAGATGACTGTTATGTTACAAATGCTATGTGGAAGTGGGGCCTCTCTCTGCTTATTTTGCTAAGAACGTGGTATGACGGGATTATGCTATTGGTAGGATGCTAGGACTGATGCTTTTCGATTGATGTGTGAAGGTATAGGATTTAGAGTTTTTGATTAGTGTGCTCGCTAAGATTTTTCAATCTTATGCCTACGTATTCCCGTTTAACGAAACAGGGAAATCAGAGCGATCGTAGTTCCTCCTATTCTATGGGAGGAAAAAGGTTGTTTTGGTGTCTTCTTCAAAGCCCAAGACGGGAAGCTAAAGGGTGTATATGTATCTTGTTCAAAGCCCAAGACGTGAAGCTGAAAGGTCTATTTGTATATTGTTTAAAGCCCAAGATGTGAAGCTAAAGAGTTTTTTAGAGAGAATTGTCATCTCTAAAGAGGAGTTGTTGATGTTTGTATACTGTGGCGAGGCACAACTTCGATGCTAAAAGGTTGATTGACTCAACCGGGGTTTTCTTTATACAAAGCCTAAGAGGAGGCTATTGACCCAACAAGAGGGTGTTTTTTATATGTCTCGTACGATGCCCGAGATAGAGGCTAAAGGGTTTTTACTCAACAAGAGCGTCTTGAACAGATGATTGACTCAACAAGAGAGTCTGGAGGTTGTTTGACTCAATGAGAGAGTCTTGTTATACTCAACAAGAGAGTGTTTTCTATCTCGTACGAAGCCCGAGATGGAGGCTGAAAGTGGTTTGACTCAACTAGAGAGCCCTTTATACTCAACAAGAGAGTGATTTATATCTCGTACGAAGCCCGAGATAGAGGCTAAAGATGTTTGTGATCGACTCAACAAGAGAGTCTTGACCAGGTGATTGACTCAACAAGAGAGTCTTGACCAGGTGATTGACTCAACAAGAGAGTCTTTTATACTCAACAAGAGAGTGTTTTTATCTGTCTTATACGAAGCCTAAGACGAAGGCTAAAAGAGGGGTTTGACTCAACAAGAGAGTCTTTTATACTCAACAAGAGAGTGTGGGGAGAATCATTGTACAAAGCCCAACAAGAGGATCTTTTATACTCAACAAGAGAGTGTTTTTGTATCTCGTACGAAGCCCGAGATGGAGGCCAAAAAGGTTGGTGACTGTTTCAGTTGAGTGACAGGTCCAGTATGTTATAAAAGAGAAAATCAGTTCTTATAAAGAGACTGATTCCAGGTGGGGTTGTACTTTGGTACTGATCAAAAGATCAGGGTTATTTCCTGTTCTTTAAGGAAATGAGAAATCCAAAGGGTATTGAGCCATTCAAGTCTACTGGTGTTTGAGAAGTAGATTCTCAGATAGCGAAGGCATGTTGTATGATGCCTGAATGAAGGCTGGAAGGTTAAGGGATGAAGGTCTAGACTCTTTTGAAAGATTGTTCTATTAAGATGACTAGTTTCTGTTCTTATACCTTTAAGAGGCCGTCGGGACAATTTGTACATAGCCCAAGAGAAGGCAGAAAAACTTTTAAGAAGCCGAAGGGACAATTTGTACGAAGCCCAAGAGAAGGCTATCTTCGCTGAGGAAGAATCATTATACAAAGCCTAAGAGGAGGTTGTGAAAACTTATAAGAAGCCGACGGGTCCTTGTACAACGCCCGAGAGGAGGCGGGGATGCTTTTAAGAAGCCTGTGGGTCCCCAAACCCCAAGAAATTCAAGAGAGGCTATTCACAGAGAATAGATCAAGCCAGGAAAGTCTGAGAATTTGGAAGAAACTCAAGAGATGCCATTCACGGAGAAAAGATCATCTCTAGGGAGTTAGAGTTTCTTTGACAATTTCTAAAAGTGACAGTCTGAAAAAGGTTTCACCGAGAATGCTGCCTTTCACGTCTCCGTATTATTTAACCCCAAGAGGAGGGAATACTGTATCTGGTAATCCAATGGGGATCTAGTTTTGTCTATTTTTAAGAGTGATCAACGGGGCTTCACCTAGTGCTAGACGTAGTTGTCGGGGAATACTCTTAATAGCTATACTAGTATTACACGGTATATAAAGTATGTGAAAGAAGACTTACAGTGAGCAGCCCCATAATACAGTTATATATATGAAAGCGGATAAAGAAATCGGGTAAACACTTACTCAGTAGTAGGGCTTCCATGTTGTTTTGTTAGTTGTTCAACAAAGAAAGCTTTGATAACAATATTATATTCAAAATCAAAGGAGAAAGTGCTTTGAAAAGATTGTTGGGGCTTACAGCTCAAGGAGAGGCCCAAGGTTTTGTTTTGAAATTGCGATCGCGCCGAGATTTTCTTTTAACGAGAGGGACTTATACAATATCTGAGGCCCAAAAAGGTTTTGGTTAAAAGGGGGGTTGGGTCTTACACTCTATTAGAGGCCCAAAGGGTGTTTTGTACAAGTGATGGGGCTTACAGCTCAAGGAGAGGCCCAGGGTTAAAAACAACGATCGCACCGTTATTTTAAAAACTGTACCGGGACTTATACAATGACTGAGGCCCAAAAAGTTTTAGGTACAAAGGGGGATTGGGTCTTACACTCTATTAGAGGCTCAAAAGTGTTTTTAAAAGGTTTGATGAGGGTTGAATTAATCAAAACCCTAATTTGTTTTCCAAATGTATTTTAATTGAATAAAAAATTCAATTAAAATGATCAAAATTGTTTAACATGTGGAAAACAAATTGTGATCTTGGATTAATGTTTCAAAAATTAAGTTTTGACCTACAAAATGATTAGAAATCATTAAAATTTGCAAAATCAAGAAGGAAAAAATATTTTAAATGTCAAAAACAATTAAAACATTAATTCTTTGCAAAAATATCAATTATATGAAATAAATAATATTTTTTGGGATTTTTGGTAAAATAAAATATTTTAACATTTTTGTGAATTATTAAAAAAAGAATCAACTCAAAATCATTAAAACTCGGAGGGAAATTAATTTTTGAATCAATTAAATAAAATCACAAGATTCAAATATTCAAATATTTGAAAAAGGGCGCCAAGAACATGGCAAGAACACGCGCCCTTCCTTTGTTTCAGCAGATTTGCGTTTTCTATCCAATCTCACTGAATACTTGATTATATCATGCAATCTACATATCAATCTACTCGTTTCAACCTCACGATCATGTCTATGGTCTTTAATTTCATTTATTTTAAGCATGGAATAAGAAATCAAAGAGAAACCTCAAGAACCCTAAATTCTGCATGAAGGTTCAGAAATTCCATACATGATTCAAACAAACCAATTGATTGAGGGAAAACACTCTATGCATGATTATGAACATATGGCCAAATTATTGTGCAGCAAAAAATGCATGGATCATAGAGTTAGAAGAGCTCATGCTCACCTCTTGCAGCTGGTGATCGTGTTTTGGGTTAGAGGTGTTACAGCTAGGTTCCAATGATCTAGATAGCTTCCCTAGGTGCCATGGAGTGTGTCTGGATGCTTTGAGTGAATGGAAATGATCTGGAACTTGAGATGGTACCCCAACTGCAAATCTGTCAAAGGCTTGAGCAATTGGCTGGTGATTTTGTGATTTTGGTGTTCCAGATGTTATGTGAGTGTTTGGATCACTTTTATATGATGTTTATGAGGTGTGTGTGTGTGTGTGTGTGTGTGTGTGTGATTGGTTTGGTTAGAATTGCTCTCAAACTCAAAACCCGATAATGACTTGTTTTGGAAGGCAAATTTAGAGTGAATGAAGAGATTTTGAGGAAAACATCTGTTTGATGGCTTTGGTGTACTCAAACTGATCACAAATGAGCTCTATTTATAGTAGAGCAAGTTTGTTTTGCAAGGAATAGTGAATGGCAACTGCTGCATAGGTTTGGCCAATGTTGAGCAATGAGAATCCAAGTGTCCTCTAGCCATTGACTAGAGGTTAGGGCACATGCTGCTGGTTCCCTTGGTCTTGGATAAGTCTTGGCTGAATTCAGTTGGGAATGGCTCAGTCCATGCCACCTTGGTGCATCCATTAAATGCTCTAATCCAAAATTGGAGTCTTGTCCCTCTTTTAGGCATTTCTAGGTTTAGCATGTTATTTTTGGTTCCAAAGACTTGAAAGGCATGGGATCAAAGTTGGTTCCTCCTTGGTCCCCCCTTGAGGTGTTTAGATGGATAGAGTTGCTTGCCCTTTGCAAAATTTGAGCAAATCGAGCAAAACTCCCAAATCTGCTTTGTCATGACAATTTTCAGCAAGGCATATTGGCATGGTCATATCTCATGGCTCAAGTGGAATTTGATGGAGTTCTTGGCCATTTTGGAAAGCCCTCATATGATACAACAACTGTATGATCATAGTTGGTTTCGATACCTTTTGGATCCAAGTGAAAAATGCCCCTACATTTGGAAAAAAGTGAAGGCAGATTCTGACTTAGTGAAAATTTCACTGTGTTGGAAAAAAGTGACATTTTCACTTTTTGTGATTTTGATCATTCCATAACTTAAAATCCATGAGGAATTGGAATGAGTTCTGTTTGAAGCTTTTGTAGAGGGCAATGAGAACTACAAATCCAGCTTTGGATGGGGAAAAATGACCTTGTGGTTTAGGAGTTATGATCCTCCAAAGTTGGTACCCTAGCCACTTTGTTCCATAACTTAGAAAATTTTCTAAGTTTTTATGGTTACCCCTTTTACAAGTTATCCCACTTTTCTTGATTTTTCTTGATGAATGATGATTCCAATCATACATTAACATCATTTTAGGGTCAAAGAACCATAATTGTGAACAATCTCAATAAGTCAAAGTTGACTTTTGTGCACAGTTGACTTTTAGTCAGATGAATTCCACACTATGCGATCCTCTGTGAAATCAAGTCCTTGACCTAAATCAAACTTGATGGATTGATTTCATAGGTGTTATAGGGTGTATTGGATCATGTCCTAGGGTTTGGGAGCATGTCCTGGTCAAAAGTCAAAGCTACAGTTGACTTTTCCCGCGAAACCCTAAATGTGGTTCAGATGAAATTGAAACTTGTTGATCAAGCTTCCTGGATCAATCCATTGTTGTAAATGGATCAATGTGGTATATTGGAGACCCTTAAATCTTCCCTTGAGGTCTTGGCTCATAATTTGTCCCAAAATTCAACTTAGGGGTGAATTAGGTCAAGAAACCCTAATTCCTGATTTTTTATAAATGCATCCCCTAAAGCTAAATTGACTTGATGATTGGGTCCATGAGGTTCCATTGAGCATTTTAGGTTATGCTTTGAAGCATTGGCTCATGCCCAGAGGAAAATTTCCATCTGGAGGCCCTGGTCGACCAAAACCCTAATATGGTGACACTGGCGATCTTGAGGCTTGATCCACCTAGAAGGGAGCATCCTTGTGCTTAATCCTTGAAGTGGGAGTCCTCTTGATCCATTGGGGATATTTGAGAGGTTAGACAAGTTGAAGATCATGTCAATTCTTGATTGATCCTTTGTCTAAATCTCTGGGAGGGCTTGAAACCCTAATTTTTGATAGGAGTGAATGCTCACCCATCCTTGGGGAGACTTATGAGGTATGAGGATTCACCCATATTGTGGTGATGATTTACACAATGATGGGAAATCTTAGTGGTCAAAATTTGGGGTATGACACCACCCTTTCGGGTTTTCATTCCACTAGGATAGCCATTTTTGCCTAAGTCGCCTTTTCAGGTTTTTGACTTATCGGTTTTATTATTATTCCACTTTTTTAGGCGTAGTGTAAGTTCTTGTAATTAGCTGAAATTTTGTTAAAACAATGTTGTTGTCATTGTTGATGTTACAACATGAGCTTCTAACATTATGAATATGGTTATGCAACATTCTGGGTTGTTAAGGTTGTAAGGGGTGCAGCTGTGTGCTGATGTTACACCTGATGTCGTGACATCAGTAGTAAACATCAGGTCTGAGATGATTAATTAGGGCTGCACGTGTTTCTGGTGTGAATGAGATATTCTGCTAAAGAGAATCAGAGAATGCAGGCGAAGATCAAGGGAGAGATATATTCTGTTGCAATCAGTTATGAAGATCAGTTTGTTACTAATTTAATGCATAAAGATATGGAGAATAATTAGAGTTAATTATGATGAAGATTTAATTGAAGATCTATTTTGGAGCAGAATCTGTGGCAGATTTGGCAGAAGATTTGATATGATTTGAAGGCCCAAATCCAGTTGGGATTATATTATAAATAGAATGCTAGTAACCTAGAATTGGCACGGGTCTAAGATGTAGATCATTAGGGCTTTGTCTAAGTGAACCACTCGGGTTGTGAGATGGTCACTGTGTTTAACTCAGAAACCTGTAGGTAATGAGTCTGGTATTGTTCTTGGAGGAAGCTGTTAAGCAACTCCAATGTGTGTCATGGAAGGGTGTCTTCTATGGTTGAACAGTTGTTGGTAATCAAGTTGTTGATGCAGTGGCGGTGTAGTTGACTGCTAGACATCATTGTGATGATTGGAAGTGAGATGAAGTCTCTTACCTAGGGAGGACTTAGGTAGAAGGGTCATCGGGTAGTGATTAAATTAGGTAGATTGTCAACTGGTCTGTTGAGTCTATAATTTGATACTACTAATAGTGGACTTCCTTCCTGGCTTGGTATGCCCCCAGATGTAGGTTGTTGAACCGAACTGGGTGAACAATTCAGTGTGTTAATTTTCTGTTATTGCCTTGTTCAGCAGATTGCGATGTTGTGACATTGCACAAAGACATCACACATCTGTACCAGAATTTCAATTGGTATCAGAGCAGGCATCCTGTCTGTTTCTGGATGAGATCTAGGGAAGATACTTTCTGGTTCATGAGCAAGGAAGATAGTTAGTTCATAGAGAATTTTGTATGATCCCTTGGAGTGAAAAATGAAGTTATCAGGCCTGGTTTGACTTATTTTCAAACCTATGATGACCTAGTGCACTTGGAGTGTCGTGCAAGGGTTATTATGTTTTGCCTGAAGGTAGTAGAGGAGTTTTCTGGTGTATGTTCCGCTGCATATATATATCTGATGGAAAATTCCTGGTGGTTTTGTGTTAAGACTACAACATTCTGCTCTCCTCTGAAGAGGTGTCACATGGTGTGGTGATTTGTGAGGACATCTTCAACTAGCTTGTTAGAGTTGCCAAAGATACCTGGGGTTCATCCCAAGTCTACTCATAAAGGAACTCTTATATAAGCTTGTTGAAAAGAGGTCTGAAGAAAGGTAGAAGTAATTTTTTCTTGCCTCCAACCTTACAAGGTCAATCTCTGGGTTGTGTTAAAGGATCTTTTGGTACTTATGTCCTACCAGCTGATTGTGACATAACAGATGCTTGGGAGCTAAACAAATGTGTTGATCACATCTGTTTGGAACCTACTCCTGACTTGGAAGAGGAGGCATCTGGGTTGTGTGAAGATTCATCAAGAAAGAAACTGAGCTTAATATGTCAATCAGCCTTTGGTCAATTGGAATTGGTGTCTGTATTAGCCTTGTGGCTGGAAGGATCAAAAGAAGAAGACCAATCTGTTCAGTACTGTGACTCCTTCATCCTTTTTTATGGTGAAAGAAGAAGGTAGAGCCAAAGCTAAAGAGTATCACTGTCAAAGTTTTCATGCGGGAGTGAAGATCTTGATAAGTTATCTCTTAAGCTTAGTCGTGGTAACTTAATGAGGATGGCATCAAAAGTTTGAAGATTCTTGAAACATTAGAGTATGCTGGTAATGTTGAAACATTATTTCAGTCTTTGCCTTCTCAGCCAAAGGAAGTTTGTTTGCTCACGGTGAAGTATGAGGTCAAGCCACTTACCTAATCTAAAGTGATCAGTGATGTGGATTAGCAAAAGAATGATCAACCAGTGCCTCAAGTCTGCAGGAAAAGGATGTCAGACCAGATAAAATGTTGTATCTTGCATGACAACAATTGAATATTTGTCTGCTTTGGATAGTGTTGTGCATTCAACTAATGATAATATACATTGACGGGAGACTATGTATTTGTCTGAGGTTGAAGTGCAGGACTGCAGAAGGCTTGAGAATTTACTTTATGTGATTGTGTTAAGCATCTTGGAGTTGAATCAACTGGTGAAGTTGATTGGTGACTATGGAGTATTATCCAAATTCTCTTGGAGCTTGTGGCAGAAGTTCTAGGTTGAGGATGGACGTATACCTACTTTTGGTGGATGAGAGTTTATTTCTCTATGGGTTTCTGAAGCTCTCTTTGTTCAAGCTGATGACGCAGTGTTGTGTGGGGATCTTCAGTTTGAGGAGCATATCAAGAATCATGGTGATGATGTCTTGGTGGGTGGCAGATGTTCTAACGTATGTTGGGACATTATCTAGTTGGATATCCTTGGTGAAGGATGATTGTGCTCTGGTTCAGAAGCGTGGTGCCTACATTATGCCTAAGGAGCGTCTACATAGTCATACGGGAGAATGATGAAGTAGAAGGTCTGCCTTGGATGGAAAATGTAGATCAGGAAGTCTGAAGATGAAGAGCATGATAAGGAATGAATGCCTTTGGAGAAAGGGACAATGGTCCCAAAATGCATGTGCTCAACAAGTGTGCTCAAATGTTCATCTTTATCTAGAGCATTAGTTAACCATGACAGGGGGAGTACTTGTCTATGGATTTTGCTGCAAAGGTACAGATTGTGAAGATTGGTTGAATTGAGCTCTTGAAGACATAAAGATACAAAGAAGCACATGGTGCCCTTGATAGGGGGAGATTGTTAAAATTTTGTGCAGCTGGACGTGTGACATTAAGGGGGAGATGGATAAGTCTGCAGTTTTTGGTGTTGGCACTTATTGGGAGGTTACTTACATGAGGAGTTAGTGTCTTGTGCATTTGTGTTCCTTATTGCTTTTGTTTAGTATAGATGGAACAAAATTAAAACAGAAGTTTATTGCATTTTTGGAAGCTTACAAGATCAGTAAAAACAAAAAACAAAGAGTCTAAAGATTATCCCAACCCCCCGAATCAAGAAATGTCTTCCAATCTTCATCCCTTTCATCATCAGATGCTTGAAGCTGCACTTGGTTTTTCTTTATAGTCTTCATCCTTGTTTCTGATGTCTTGCGTGTTCTTGTTGCTCCTGAAGATGCTCCAGCTGTGGACAGTGTTGTGTCCTTCAACTTCTGAGGATCTGGCTTCTTGTCCTCCTGCATGTGTCTCTTTGCTGCATTCTTGTTAGACTGACTCATGATTCCTTCCTTGGTGTGCTGATAGGAGAAAGGAGATGTGTTATTTATAATGGATAAAATGTCATTGTTTGTATTGCCTGGCCAGTCAGAGTAGTCTTTGGTGTGGGAATCTGTTTTTCTTGGGAACCTGTTTTTCTTGGCACATTGGTTACCAGAACTTCGTGTTTGGTGCCTGGGTAGAAGTGGTCCTAGTAGGATGAGGCTAGGTCTTGTCTAGTTGTCTGATGTTATTCCTTTTAGTTTGCTTCTGGTATAACTGCTGGTGCTGGTTAAGTGGGGTGGTCTTTTGTCTCGTGCTGATGTCCTACATGTTGTTACAACATTATGGTTGGGTATGTACCATACTTATGAAGTTTGAAGAAGCAGCATTATCGTCTGAAGTGGCAGTTCTGACATAGTGTGGATTAGAATAGGCAGATTCTAATCTTGATGGTAAGTAGTTCAGGAAATACATGGCTACTTTCATGATGAAGACTTCATTAGGAGCTGGTGAATGTAAGGATAGAAGGGTGTTGTCATTAGTGTGATCAGAAGGTTCCTTCTAATACAAGTAAAAGGTGGTGACAGTCCTTATCTTGTGTGAGAAATTTCCAATCAAATGGACCTTTGTTTATTGGACTTGTCTGACCTTGTCTCTAAAATCCCCATGAGGAATGTGGCATTTATGGTGTGATATCATAAAGGGCATTGAATGTAAGGTTGTTGACTATAGCCTATTGTAGCATGTGTGTTGGTCAGCTTGTGCAGTGTGATGATGGGACATATCATAGCTGTGCAAAGATAGTGCCTATGCAGGAGAGGTCTGAAAAGCAAAATTGGTGTACATGGGTAAGTTTATTGTTCCCTAATGGTTTGAAGGAATCTAGAAGGGATTGTGAGAAGTCGTCTCAATATCCATTAGATAAGAAGATGTGTTTGTGGAGTCTTGGGTTGATGAGCTAGCAGGCAAGCTGTCGTGGTGTGATGTCAGAACATGATACAGGACATGTTTCTCTAGAGCCAAACAAGGAATTGTTTTGGTTGGTAGTGCAAGGATAAAGCGAAACACGTGTCTCTGCCTATGCATGGAGCGTTATTGGCCTAATTTATGGTAAGATTCTGTTGTGAAATATTTAAGGCAGTCAAGGCAGTTTTTGGAAGGTAGGCATTGAATTTGAATGCAGTTTTTGATACCTAAAATAGCGTTTGTTTGACCAAGAACATTGACATATTCAAGGCTCGTTAATTTCTAAGTTACTGGTCAGCTATTTATAGGGTTTTCTGTTCTCCTTCAGCCAGTGAGTGTTCTTGTCTCATAAGTCTTATGGAGTTTATTCGTGTTTGGGTGAGCACTTCCTGGGTCTGGTTCTGTGAGGGGTTCCTTTGCCAATTTGTGGCTAAAAAGGGGGAGAAAGGAAAGGATCTGGCTAAGTGGTTTGTGCAGATGTTATGCCTGGAGTCTGCAGAAGAGGATGGTACATCCTTGAGGTGGTGTTGAGTCTTTGTGACTTGTGTCCTGAGTTATGAACACAGTTGTGACTTGTGTTCTGAGTTACCTGGGTTAGCAGAATGGCACTTCTTAAGTTTCCTCTTATGCCATGGACTAAACCTAGTGTCTGATCAATGAAGGTGTGCAGAATTATCTTATGCCACCATTGGTCTTTGATGAATAGACAAACATTTCTTTTCTGGAGGAGTCTTCTACAATTGGTCTGGGTATGACCTAGAAGGAAAAAGAAATGTCTTGTTTTTGAGGGGGAGTGTTGGATATCTTCTTCCTCATGTGCACCTCCTGATGTGCTGCCTGGGTTTGCTGTTATATGGTGATGTGATGTCCTAACATCATTCAAAATTAGCCAAGAAGATGATTCTCCATGGATGCAGTACACAGTAGAGACTGGTGTTTATTGTTAAGATCAAATGACATCTAACAGTAGTGTAAGGTTGTAATTACTGCTGTAATCTGAGTTGTAATGTTTATATATTTGTTTTAGCCAAAATTAGCCAAAGGGGGAGATTGTAAGTTCTTGTAATTGGCTGAAATTTTGTTAAAACAATGTTGTTGTCATGGTTGATGTTACAACATGAGCTTCTAACATTATGAATATGGTTATGCAACATTCTGGGTTGTTAAGGTTGTAAGGGGTGCAGCTGTGTGCTGATGTTACACCTGATGTCGTGACATCAGTAGTAAACATCAGGTCTGAGATGATTAATTAGGGTTGCACGTGTTTCTGGTGTGAATGAGATATTCTGCTAAAGAGAATCAGAGAATGCAGGCGAAGATCAAGGGAGAGATATATTCTGTTGCAATCAGTTATGAAGATCAGTTTGTTACTAATTTAATGCATAAAGATATGGAGAATAATTAGAGTTAATTATGATGAAGATTTAATTGAAGATCTATTTTGGAGCAGAATATGTGGCAGATTTGGCAGAAGATTTGATATGATTTGAAGGCCAAATCCAGTTGGGATTATATTATAAATAGAATGCTAGTAACCTAGAATTGGAACGGGTCCAAGATGTAGATCATTAGGGCTTTGTCTAAGTGAACCACTCGGGTTGTGAGATGGTCACTGTGTTTAACTCAGAAACCTATAGGTAATGAGTTTGGTATTGTTCTTGGAGGAAGCTATTAAGCAACTCCAATGTGTGTCATGGAAGGGTGTCTTCTATGGTTGAACAGTTGTTGGTAATCAAGTTGTTGATGCAGTGGCGGTGTAGTTGACTGCTAGACATCATTGTGATGATTGGAAGTGAGATTGAGTCTCTTACCTAGGGAGGACTTAGGTAGAAGGGTCATTGGGTAGTGATTAAATTAGGTAGATTGTCAACTGGTCTGTTGAGTCTGTAATTTGATACTACTAATAGTGGACTTCCTTCCTGGCTTGGTATGCCCCCAGATGTAGGTTGTTGAACCGAACTAGGTGAACAATTCAGTGTGTTAATTTTCTGTTATTGCCTTGTTCAGCAGATTGCGATGTTGTGACATTGCACAAAGACATCACACATCTGTACCAGAATTTCACGTAGTGTCGTTTAACGGTGTTTTTATTCACCAGATACGGTAATTCATCGCCATTTATAGTTGTGAGTTTTAAGGCACCACCAGAGAATGCTTCTACTACAACATATAGGCCTTCATAGTTCGGTGCCCACTTGTCCCTGGTTTCATTGTACATGGACAAAATCCTCTTAAGCGCTAAGTCACCTTCCTAGAATGTCCGAGGTTGCACCTTCTTGTCGAAACCTTTCTTCATGCGTCTCTAATTGAGCTGATTGTGACATAATGCTGTCAAACGCTTCTCTTCGATAAGATTAAGCTCGTAAAACCTTATCTAGACCCATTCTGCTTCATCGAGCTAAGCCTCCATTAAGACTCTCGGTGAGGGAATTTCAACCTCTATTGGAAGCACCGCTTCCATGCCATAAACCAGTGAGTAAGGAGTTGCCCTTATGGAAGTTCTCACTGAGGTGCGGTAGCCATGAAGCGTGAAAGGTAGCATTTCATGCCAATATTTATAAGTGACCACCATCTTCTGAATGATCTTTTTGATATTTTTATTGGCTGCTTCAATGGCTCCATTCATCTTGGGTTTTTTTGACGTTGAATTGTGATGTTCAATCTTGAAACTAGCACATAACTCTTTCATTGTATTATTGTTGATATTAGACCCATTATCAGTGATGATGCGGTTAAGAACCCCATATCTGCATATAATGTTGTTCTTCAAGACGCGGGCGACCACTTGCTTGGTAATCGTGGCGTATGATGCAACTTCGACCCACTTGGCGAAGTAGTCTATGGCAACTAGTATGAAATGGTGTCCATTTGAAGCTTTCGGGTCGATCATCCCGATCATGTCTATTCCCCACATGGAAAAAGGCCATGGTGAAGTCAAGACGTTCAAAGGAGTAGGAGGTACATGGACCTTAATAGCATATATCTAGCACTTATGACAAGTTCAGGCGTGATGAAAGTAATCAGCCTCCAAGGTTAGCTAGTAATAGTCTACTCTCAAGATCTTCTTTACCATTGCATGTCCACTTGCATGGGTGCCAAAGGATCCCTCGTGAATTTCTTTCCAAATTTGTTCGGCTTCATGTTTTTTGACACATCTGAGTAAGACGATATCATGGTTACGCTTGTATAACATGTCCCCATTTAGGAAGAAATTGGATGCCAGTCTTTGCAAAGTTCTCTTGTCTATGCTCAAGGCGCCTTCTGGATATTCTTGCTTCTCCATGTAGCGTTTGATGTCATAGAACCATGGCTTTTCGTCTGACTCTTCAACAGTGGTCAAACAGTGGGCAGGCTCCTCAAAGCACCTGAGATCAATGGATGGTCGATGGTTGGGCCATATCAGTTTATACATGGATTCTAGGGTTGCCAAGGCATCCGCCGTTTGATTTTCTTCTCTAGGCACATGAGTAAAAGTGATATCATCAAATCTGGGGAGTAATTTCGCCACATAATCCCGATATGGAACTAAGTTGGTGTGTCTTGTCTCCCAATCACCTCTAATTTTGTATATCACCAAGGCGGAGTCTCCAAAAACATCGAGAGTCTTGATCCTCAAGTAAATGGCCTCTTCTAACCCCAGTATACAAGCTTTGTACTCAGCCAAATTATTTGTATAGGCAAAGCAGAGTTTAGCTATAAATGGCAGGTGAAAGTTCTAGGAGATGTAAGCACTGCCCCAATTCCATGTCCATAAACATTTGAAGCACCATCGAATATGAGAGTTCATCGCTCCCTTTGTTCGGGTCCTTCAACCGGTCCAGGCTCTTCATAATCTCTCAAAACCATGATATCTTCATCTGGAAAGTCGAATTTCAAGGGTTGATAGTCATCCATCGGTTGATGGGCAAGATGATCCGCCAGCACACTACCCTTGATGGCTTTTTTAGTAACATATTGAATGTCGTACTCAGATAGAAGCATTTGCCATCGGGCGATTCTGCCAGTGAGAACAGGTTTCTCAAAGATATATTTAATGGGATCCATCTTGGAAATTAGATAAGTAGTGTGGGTCAACATGTACTTCTTGAGATGCTTAGCAACCCATGCAAGTGCGCAACTAGTCTTCTCAAGTTCAGAGTCTCTTGTCTTGCAATCATTGAACTTCTTGTTGAGGTAATAGATGGCATGCTCTTTCTTGCTATTCTCGTCTTGTTGGCCCAACACACAGCCCATAGACCCATCGAGCACAGTCAGGTACATAATAAGTGACCTTTCAGGAACAGGAGGTAATAGGATTGGTGAATCTTGTAAATATTCTTTGACTTTGTCGAATTCCTCTTAGCACTAATCATTCCACACAATCACTTCATCTTTTCTTAACAGCTTGAAAATTGGTTTGCAAGTGGCAGTGAGATGTGAGATGAATCTAGTAATGTAGTTCAATCTCCCTAGAAAGCCACAAACCTCTTTCTATGTCCTAGGTGCAGGCATATTCTGAATTTCTCTAACCTTATCAGGGTCCACTTTAATCCCTTTCTGGCTCACGATGAAGCCCAACAACTTTCCAGATCGTACCCCAAACATACACTTGTTAAAGTTGTGTCTCAGTCTGAACTTTTTCAATCAACCAAACAGCTTTTGCAGATTGATCAAGTATTCTTCCTCAGTTTGAGATTTGGCAGTCATATCGTCGATATATACTTCAATCTCTTTATGAATCATATCATGAAAGAGAGTCACCATCGTGCGCTGATACGTTGCCCCAACATTCTTCAGTCCGAAAGGCATTAGTTTGTAGCAAAAGGTGTCCCATGGTATGATAAAGGTTGTCTTATCCATGTCATTTGGATCCATCTTGATTTGATTGTACCCAGAGAAACCATCCATGAAGGAAAGCACTGAGAAGTGAGTTGTGTTGTTAACCAATACATCAATGTGAGGTAATGGGAAATCTTCTTTAGGACTAGCTCGATTTAGATCACGGTAATCCACACACATACCGACCTTTCCATCTTTTTTTGGTACTTGTACAATGTTGGCAACCCATAGTGGGTATTTTGCTACAGCTAGGAATCCAGCATCAAATTGCTTTCAAACCTCTTCACGGATTTTGAGAGCCATGTCAGGATGGGTCCTCCTCAACTTCTGTTTGACAGCGGGGCATCCCTCCTTGAGTGGTAACTTATGCACGACAATGTCAGTATCCAGCCCAGACATATCTTGATACGACCAAGCAAATACATCAGAGTACTTGCGAAGAAGCTTTATTAACTTGGTCTTGACTGCAGCTTAAAGAGATGTTCCTATCTTTACTCTTCTGTCTTCCTCAGTGCCCAGGTTGATGACTTCAACGTCTTCTTGGTGCAGCTGAATGACTTTCTTTTCTTGCTTGAGCAACCTTGCCAACTCGTCAGGGAGCTCACATTCTTCCTCGGCTTCATCTTCAGCTTGGTAAATTGGGCAGTCAAAGTCATAAAGGCCTATAGCAGTGTCATTATCAAGGATCTCGGTGGTGTTTCTACATGTTATGATTTATGCAGTTTATTTAGGAAGTGTGTGCATGAAAATATTTCCATTTATTGTAAACATAAAAATGCGAAAGAAAATGAGCGAAATTGAATGTAAACTTTTATTTATTAATGATAATAAATGATTTGAAAACATCATGGGGCCCATACAATGTGCCACTACGCCTTGGGCAGAACGTAGGGTTTTGATAAAACAATGAAAATTATGTTTGGTGTTGGAAGAACTAGGGAATTTCAACAGTCTTCCAATTTTAGAGCTCCTCTCCAGGCTTTGCTTGTCGGATCTAACTTGAAGAAGCTTCATCATCAATACCCTTGTCTTCATCAATCATCGCCTGTAGCGAGCGATTTTGGACGTGGTTCTTAAGCACTGTCGCTCTGGGGTACTACAGGTCGATTCATTTTTTATCCTATTGAAGCTGATGAAGAAAGGGAAATAAATGTCTCCAACTAACCCTACTTGCAAACTGAGGTTAAACAGTCAAAATTGTTGGTTTTCAGATGCGGTTCGTGATTGTGGGCCTCTCTCTGCTTATTTTGTTCAGAACGAAATTTTGGGAATGTTCATGGGGAATTTGTTGGGATACTGCGCCAGATTGGCTGGAGGTAGGGGACTTTGGGGTTTTTTTTTATTAGTGCGCTCGCTAAGATTCTTTTCCAATCTTATGCCTACGTATTCCCGGGATAGGGAAATCAGAGCGATCATAGTTCCTCCTATTCTATGGAAGGAAATGGTATTTTGGTGTCTTGTTCAAAGCCCAAGACATGAAGCTAAAGGTGGTTTATATCTTGTTCAAAGCCCAAGATGTGAAGCTGAAGGGTCTATTTGTATCTTGTTCGAAGCCCAAGATGTGAAGCTAAAAAGGTGTTAACTTTAGAGAGAATTTGTCATCTCTAAAGGGGTATGTTGGTCACAATTATTAGGTGACTGATTATAAAGGAGAATTACTTTAACTGGAATATGTGAATCCAGCAATGCCATAATTTCCTTTATAGGGGATTTTCAACCTGAAGGAGAAGCCTTTAACACAATTTAGAGCAATGCCATCTTTCCTTAGGACTTTCTCATGCTAAAAGAGGGACAGTGGCGTGGATGTAAATAATCCAGAGGCTTGCTGCTTACAGCAATTTAGACGAGGGAAAAGGAGTTTTTGATGTTTGTATGCTGTGACCAAAGCATGATTTGATGCTAAAAGGTTGATTGCCTCAACCGGGGTTTTCCTTATATGAAGCCTAAGAGGAGGCTATTGACCCAACAAGAGGATGCTTTTGTGTCTCGTACGAAGCCCGAGGTAGAGGCTAAAAGGGTTGACTCAACAAGAGAGTGTTTTTATATGTGTCTTGTATGAAGCCCAAGACGGAGGCTAAAAGGGTTTGACTCAACAAGAGAGTCTTTTATACTCACCAAGAGAGTGATTTGTATCTCGTACGAAGCCCAAGATGGAGGCTAAAGGTGATCGACTCAACAAGAGAGTCTTTTTATACTCAACAAGAGAGTGCTCTGTATCTCGTACGAAGCACGAGATGAAGGCTCGCAATGTTTGACTCAATGAGAGAGTCTTTTATACTCAACAAGAGAGTGTTTTTGTATCTCGTACGAAGCCCGAGATGGAGGCTGCAAAGGTTCAACTCATCAAGAGAGTCTTTTATACTCAACAAGAGAGTGTTTTGTATCTCGTACAAAGCCCAAGATGAAGGCTAAAAATGTTTAACTCTGCTGAGGAGAATTATTGTACAAAGCCTACGAGGAGGCTAGGGTTACTGTTTCAGTTGAGTGACAGGTCCAGTATGTTGGTTAAAAGAGAAAATCAGTTCTTATATGGGTAATGTTGTACTCATGGATTTGATCTGAGGACCGGGATTATTTTATGTTCTTTAAGGAAATGGGGAATCCGAAGGGTATTGAGACTGCCCAAGTCTACGGGTGCTTTTTCCCTATTTTTGAAAGGAACTTGAGAATGTCTTCGAGACTCAAGGAGATTAGACTGTCCAAGTCTAGAGTTTTATCTTTTGTACTATGTTTAAGGGAGATCAAGAGACAGTATGTTCGCGGTAGAAAGATCTAGACTCTTTGAAAGACTGTTCTATTAAGATGACTAATTTTTGTTCCTGTACCTTTAAGAGGTCGTCGGGACAATTTGTACGAAGCCCAAGAGGAGGCGAGAAAAAACTTTTAAGAAGCCGAAGGGACAATTTGTACGAAGCCCAAGAGGAAGCTATCTTCCCGGAGGAAGAATCATTATATGAAGCCTAAGAGGAGGCAGTGAAAACTTCTAAGAAGCCGACGGGTCCTTGTACAAGACCCAAGAGGAGGCGGGGATGCTTTTAGGAAGCCTGTGGGTCCTTGCACTAAGCCCAAGAGGAGACTGATGAACAGTTCCAGAAGGGGTTTCACTTGGAACATTGGCCTTCTGTATATGAACTACTCAAGGGGGGAATTTCTTAGATCTAGTTATCTAAACTTGTTGTAAAAGAAAATTCTCATGGTTTAGGTTATGTTGAAATATCCGAGAGAACGTCGGATGTAAGGAGACGAGGTTTTGTCTAGTTCTAGACGTAGTTGTCGGGGAAACTCTAAATATCTATACTAGTATTACACAGTCGATATGAGTTTATGAAAGAAGACTTACAGTGAAACAGCCCCACAATACAGTTATATATACATATATGAAAGCAGTAAATGAAAGCGGGTAAACACTTACTCGGTTGTAGAGCTTCCATGTTGTTTGGTTAGTTTGTTCAACAAAGAAAGCTTTGATAGCAATATTATATTCGAAATAAAAGGAGAAAGTGTTTTTGAAAGGAAAATTGGGGCTTACAGCTCAAGGAGAGGCCCAGGGTTTTATCAGTGATCGCACTGTCATTTTGTACAGGGACTTATACAAGTGACTGAGGCCCAAGAAAGGTTTTCTGTACAAAGGGGATGGGTCTTACACTCTCTCAAGAGGCCCAAAATGATTGAAAGTGAACAAAGATGGGTCTTATAGCTCAAGGAGAAGCCCAGGGTTTATTTTGAAAAGGGCGACGATCGCGCCGAGGTTTTGAAAACACTGTGGGTCTTATGCAATGACTGAGGCCCAAAAGTTTTTGGTTTCAAAAGGGGATTGGGTCATACACTCTATTAGAGGCCCAGGATGATTTTGAATGGGTCTTATAGCTCGAGGAGAGGCCCAAGTGGTTTGTTTTAAACGGGCGATAATCGCGCTGAACTTTTGAAATACAACGGGACTTAAACAACATTTGAGGCCCAAAATAGGTTAGTATTTACAAAGGATTGGGTCTTACACTCTGTTAGAGGCCCAAAGTGTTTTTAAAAGGTTTGATGAGGGTTGAATTAATCAAAACCCTAATTTGTTCCCAAAATGTATTTTAATTGAATAAAAAATTCAATTAAAATGGTCAAAATTGTTTAATATGTGGAAAAAAATTGTGATCTTGGATTAATGTTTCAATAATCATGTTTTGACTTACAAAATGATTAGAAATCATAAAAATTTGCAAAATCAAGAAGGAAAAAATATTTTAAATGTCAAAAATAATTAAAATATTAATTCATGGCAAAAATATCAATTATATGAAATAAATAATATTTTTGGGATTTTTTGGTAAAATAAAATATTTTAACATTTTTGTGAATTATTAAAAAAAGAATCAACTCAAAATCATTAAAACTCATAGAGAAATTAATTTTTGAATCAATTAAATAAAATCACAAAATTTAAATATTTGAATTTTCAAAAAGGGCGCCAAGAACAAGGGCAAGAACACGCGTCATCCTCTGTTCTGCAGATTTGTGTTTTTTATCTAATCTCACTGAATACTTGATTATTTCATGCAATCTACATATCAATCTACTCGTTTCAACCTCACGATCATGTCTATGGTATTTAATTTCATTTATTTTAAGCATGGAATAAGAAATCAAAGAGAAACCTCAAGAACCCTAAATTCTGCATGAAGGTTCAGAAATTCCATACACGATTCAAACAAACCAATTGATTGAGGGAAAACACTCTATGCATGATTATGAACATATGGCCAAATTATTGTGCAGCAAAAAATGCATGGATCATAGAGTTAGAAGAGCTCATGCTCACCTCTTGCAGCTGGTGATCGTGTTTTGGGTTAGAGGTGTTACAGCTAGGCTCCAATGATCTGGATAGCTTCCCTAGGTGCCATGGAGTGTGTCTGGATGCTTGGAGTGAATGGAAATGATCTGGAACTTGAGATGGTACCCCAACTGCAAATCTGTCAAAGGCTTAAGCAATTGGTTGGTGATTTTGTGATTTTGGTGTTCCAGATGTTATGTGAGTGTTTAGATCACTTCTATATGATGTTTATGAGGTGTGTGTGTGTGTGATTGGTTTGGTTGGAATAGCTCTCAAACTCAAAACCCGATGGTAACTTGCCTTAGAAGGCAAAATTGGAAGTGAGAAGGTGATTTTGAGGAAAGCATATGTTTGATGGCTTTGGTGTACTCAAACTGAGCACAAATGAGCTCTATTTATAGTATAGCAAGTTTGTTTTGGGATCAATAGTGAATGGCAACTGCAATAGAGGTTTGACCAATGTTGGCAAATGAGAATCCAAGTATCCTCTAGCCATTGACTAGAGGTTAGAGCACAGAGTTGTGGTTCCCTAGTTGTTGGATCATTCTTGACTGAATTCAGTTGCAAATGTGTCAGTCCATGCCACCTTGGTGCATCCATTAAATGCTCCAATCCAAAATTGGAGTCTTGTCCCTCTTTTAGGGATTTCTAGGTTTGGCATGCTATTTTTGGTTCCAAAGATTTGGGAGGCTTGGGATCAGAGTTGGTTCCTCCTTGGTCCCCCCCTTGAGGTGTTCAGATGGATAGAGTTGCTTGCCCTTTGCAAAATTTGAGCAAATCGAGCAAAACTCCAAAATCTGCCTTGCCTTGGCAGTTTTCAGCAAGGCATGTTGCCATTGTCATATCTCATGGCTTAAGTTGAGTTTGGTGATGTTCTTGGCCATTTTGGAAAGCCCTCATATGATACAATAACTGCTTGATCATAATTGGTTTTGATACTTTTTGGATCCAAGTGAAAAATGCCCCTACATTTGGAAAAAAGTGAAGGCAGATTTTAACTTAGTGAAAATTTCACTAAGTGTTGGAAAAAGTGGCATTTCATGTTTTCAGCCACTTTGATCATTCCATAACTCAAAATCCATAATGAATTGGAATGAGGTGTAGTTGAAGCTTTTGTAGAGGACCATGAGGGCTACAAATCCAGCTTTGGATGGGGAAAATAGCCTTGTGGTTTAGGAGTTATGGTCCTCCAAAGTTGGTACCCTAGCCACTTTGTTCCATAACTTAGAAAATTTTCTAAGTTTTTATGGTTACCCCCTTTTACAAGTTATCCCACTTTTCTTGAGTTTTCTTGAAGAATGATGATTCAAATCACACATTAACATCATTTTAGGGTTAAAAAACCATAATTGTGGAAAATCTCAAAACGTCAAAGTTTGACTTTTATGCACAGTTGACTTTTTGTCAGATGAACTCCAAACTGTGCGATCCTCTATGAAATCAAGTCCTTGACCTAAATAAAACTTGATGGATTGATTTCATAGGAGTTATATGGTGTATTGAATCATGTCTTAGGGTTTGGGAGCATGTCCTGGTCAAAAGTCAAAGGCACAGTTGACTTTTCTCGCGAAACCTTAATTTTCGTTCTGATGAATTTGAAACTTGTGGATCAAGCTTCTTGGATCAATCCATTGTTGCAAATGGATCAATGTGGTGTATTAGAGACCCTCAAATCCCCTCTTGAGGTCTTGGCTCATGTTTTGTCCCAAAAGTTAACTTAGGGGTGAATTAGGTCAAGAAACCCTAATTCCTGATTTTTTATGAATGCCTCCCCTAAGGTAAAATTGACTTGATGATTGGGTTTATGATGTCCCTTAGAGCATCATAGGTTATGCTTTGAAGCATTGGCTCATGCCCATAGGAAAATTTCCAACTGGAGGCCCTGGTCGACCAAACCCTAATTTGGTGGCACTGGCGATCTTAAGGCTTGATCCACCTAGAAGGGAGAAGCCTTGTGCTTAATCCTTGAAGTGGGAGTCCTCTTGATCCTTTGTGGATGTTTGAGAGGCTATACAAGTTGAAGATCATGTAATTTCTTGATTGATCCTTTGTCTAAGAGCTCTGAGAGGGCTTGAAACCCTAAATTTGATTGTAGTAAAGGCTCAACAATCTTTGAGGAGATTGATGAGGTATGATGGTACATCCATATTGTGATGATAGTTTACACAATGATGGGAAATCTTAGTGGTCAAAATTTGGGGTATGACAGATGCCCCTATTTAATCTTCTTGGACCTGAAGGTGTGAATTGCGAAGGTATTCGGGCATTCGGGGTGCAAAAGGATTAAATATCAGAATACCCGAAATTTTGATGGTGGTTAAGAATGGTCGTTCATGCATCCTTCTTCTTTTGCTAAGCAATGATGCTTAGAAAAGGTAAACATCCTCTTGATCCTGGTTTCCTACCAAGGAACTGGTCTTAGTTTCTAATTTGAACTTCCCCTCGATCCCTGTTTCCTACCAAGGAACTGGACTTAGTTTCTGATTTGAACCTCCCCTTTATCCTGGTTTCCTTCCAAGGAACTGGTCTCAGTTTCTGATTTAAATTTCCCCTCGATCCTGGTTTTCTACCAAGGAACTGGTCTCAGTTTTTGATGTAAACTTCCCCTCAATCCTGGTTTCCTACCAAGGAACTGGTCTCAGTTTCTTTTGTCAATAAACTTTATTGCCAAGGGATGGTATTTGTAGCGGTTCTCCTCAAACTTCTCGCCGAATTTTCCTGGGGAGATGCCATTTGATGGAAAAAGTTTTTATTGTAGAGAGGCACAAACTTCTCTGTGGGAGACGCCATTTGTCAACTCTATCGGGGAAAACGAGTCTCCTTGAGAGACTACTTTCATTTGGGGATATTACATCATACTTTTATCGAGGTCTTCTCGGAGAAATGCCATATGATGTACCCTAATTTTGAGGTGCCGATGACCTTTTTGTCAGCGGATTTTTCAGGAGAAAATACGGTTGCATTGCCGACTCTCTGATTAAGAGGCTTTCTCTGGGGACTTTCCTTAATCCGGGAAAGCAAAGACATCATCTTCAATGGCGAAGAGTGACGTTTGTCGAAGGTTCTCTTGTTCTTCAGAGGTTCAAGTTATCAAAGTGGTCAAGGGCCAATTCTAATCCAGAAATAAACTGGAGGAGAGAGATTGTTCAGACGCAACATTTCCAGACGAGGACAGAACTGACAACTCGATTGAGAGGACGTTCATCACTAGGGAACAAGACCGGCTAAAGTGATAGTGATGCAATATGAATGCGAATGTAAATCAATAATGCATGGTGTATGTATGTTTATGCTGACAAAACTGACGCGACATACAGACTAGTAGATGAACACGACTGGATACTCGGCCACAGTGGGAGATGAGAAGTACCACTGGTTCATGATAGCAATTCTGCCTTGCTTAGGAGAGATAGTCCACGCGGGGAAAAACCGTTGGTCGGGCTTAGGAGGTAAGAACTCGGACGGGGATGTCGGATGAAGTATTCGCATCTGACATAACTGATCCTTCATTCAGGCGCACTGGTTTAGAAGGAGTGCTTTTATTCTGTACTTTGAAGCTCGCTTACTTCTAGAGAAGCGATTAATGTTCTTTCGATGTTCAATAGTCAAAAGAATTGCCATCTTTATTTTAAAAGCAGAAAAAGTTTAAAAAGTAAATTCATTTTTGTTTTTTTTCAAGAATCGTTGATCATGTTAAAATGTCGTCCTGTAAAGCTAAAACAAATAAGAATTGCAAACAAAAGCACAAGGGCTCAAATTTTATTGATAGGATGGAAATCAGCCAAACGCGTGATTCCATAGAGTATTTACAAAGTTAGAAAATGGTAATTTACAGGGAAAAGAGCTATGCTGAAACATAACGACCATTATCCTTTTACCAACTTTGAATTCTGGGCATCCTGAGCATCCGTCGAGGATGACCATGACTGGAGTCTTCTGATGGATGGTGTAACTGCTGCCGAGGGACTTGCCCCTTTGTCGAACGTAGTTACTTGCCATTATCCCTAATTTTTGCCTGGATTGTACTGTGATGTTTCCAATCCACCGAGATGATTTTTTATCATGCCTCTAATTTTTGCCTGGACCACCCTTTCGGGTTTTCAATCCACCGAGACGTTTTTTTTTATTTAGGCGAAGTATTTCTTGACTACATCAACATAGGGGTAGGCAAATTCCTCTCCGTCCATGGTTGTAAGTCTCAAGGCGCCGCTTGAGAAAGCTTTCTTGACCACATAGGGGCCGTCATAATTCGGAGTCCACTTGCCCTGGGAATCAGTGAGAAATGATTGTATCTTCTTGAGCACGAGATCTTCTTTCCTGAAGACTCGGGGTCGGACCTTTTTGTCAAACACCTTCTTCATTCTTTGCTGATACAACTGACCATAGCATATTGTCGTGATTCGCTTTTCTTCAATCAGATTCAGTTCATCGTGCCGACTTTGGCACCATTCAGCTTCTGTTAGCTTAGCTTCCATCAATACCCTGATCGATGGGATCTCTACTTCTATGGGGAGTACCGCCTCCATGCCGTATACTAGAGAGAAAGGGGTTGCCCCTGTTGAAGTGCGGACAGATGTGCGATAACCGTGAAGAGCAAAGGGTAGCATCTTGTGCCAGTCTTTGTAGGTTACAACCATCTTCTGAACAATCCTCTTGATGTTCTTGTTAGCTGTTTCTACCGCTCCGTTCATCTTGGGTCGGTAGGGAGATGAGTTATGGTGTTCGATCTTGAACTCTGTGCACAACTCTTTCATCATCTTATTGTTTAAGTTAGATCCATTATCAGTAATAACCTGGCTCGGAACACCATAACGGCAGATGATATTGTTTTTGATAAATCGGACTACCACTTGTCGGGTTACATTAGCGTATGACGCTGCTTCGACCCACTTGGTGAAGTAATCAATGGCTACCAGGATGAACCAATGTCCGTTTGAAGCTTTGGGTTCAATCATGCCAATCATGTTGATTCCCCAAATGGAAAAAGGCCATGGGGAAGAAAGAACTTTGAGATGTGTAGGTGGTACATGGATTTTGTCTGAGTATATCTGACACTTGTGACATCTCCTCATGTACTTGTAGCAGTCAGATTCCATTGTCAACCAATAGTACCCTGCTCTTAGAATTTTTCTCGCCATTGTATGTCCGTTGGCATGAGTGCCAAAGGACCCTTCGTGAATTTCTTTTATCAGCATGTCTGCTTCTGGTCTGTCGACGCATCGAAGCAAGACCAAGTCAAAGTTCCTCTTATAGAGTGTATCACCGCTCAGGAAGAAACTGCCTGCTAGCCTTCTGAGGGTTTTTCTATCTTTCCTGGATGCCCCAAGTGGGTACTCTTGTTTCTGAAGGAAGCATTTGATATCGTGATACCAAGGTTTGTCGTCTATGACTGCTTCAATTGTGAAGATGTAAGCGGGCCGTTCAAGGCGCATTATGTCGATCTTTGGTAAGTCATTCCATTGACCTACACTAATCATGGAAGAGAGAGTGGCTAATGCATCAGCCATGTGATTCTCCTCACGAGGGATGTGATGAAACTCGATTCTGTTGAAGAAGGGTAACAACCTTCTTGCATAGTCTTTGTAAGGAATCAATCCTGATTGGTATGTGTTCCAATCTCCTTTGATCTGATTGACGACCAAAGCTGAGTCGCCATATACATTCAAGTTCTTGATCCTCAAATCAATCGCTTCCTCGAGACCCATGATACAAGCTTCGTATTCGGCCTCATTGTTTGTGCACTTGAACGTAAGTCTTGAAGTGAAAGGAATGTGGGTACCCTGAGGTGTTATGATGATTGCCCCAATTTCGTTTCCGTAATGATTGACAGCTCCGTTGAAAATTAGTCCCCATTGGGAACCTAGTTTTGGCCCTTCACTAGGTAGCTGTTCATCGCAATCTTTCATTTTTAAATACCTGACATCTTCGTTCAGGAAGTTAAATCCGACTGATTCCTGATCTTCAATCGGTTAATGAGCTAAATGATCGGCTAAAACACTTCCTTTAATGGCTTTCTGAGCGTGGTACTCTATGTCATATTCTGATAACAACATCTGCAAACGGGAAATTCTTCCCGTAAGAGCAGGTTTTTCGAAAACATACTTGATTGGATCCATTTCAGAGATTAACCAAGTGGTGTGACGAATCATGTACTGGCGAAGACATTTGGCTGCCCAAGCCAGAGCGCAACGAGTTTTCTTGAGCATAGTGTACCGAGTCTCACAGTCTGTAAACTTCTTGCTCAAATAGTAGATGGCAGACTCTTTTCCTTTTTATTCGTCTTGTTGATCAAGCACACAACCCATGGAGTCTTCCAAGACTGTTAAGTAGATGATCAGCGGTCTTCCTTCCACTGGAGGTGATAGAATCGGCGGGTTCGACAGGTATTCCTTGATACTGTCGAAGGCAGTTTGGCAGTCTTCTATCCAAACGCAATCCTGATTATTTTTGAGTAATTTGAAAATCGGCGCACATGTCGCAGTCATGAGGAATATGAATCTGGAGATGTAGTTCAAACGTCCCAGGAATCCTCTGACTTGTTTTTCAGTCTTTGGAGAAGGCATTTCTTGAATGGCCTTGACCTTGTTATGATCAACCTCAATTCCTTTCTGGCTGACGATGAATCCTAAGAGTTTCCCTGAACGGACACCGAACGTGCACTTGTTGGGATTCAAGCGGAGTTTGTACTTTCTCAACTGCTCGAATAGTTTTGACAGGTAGGTCACATGCTCCTCTTCTCTTTTAGATTTGGCAATCTTATCATCGACATATACCTCGATTTCCTTATGTATCATGTCATGAAACAGAGTAGTCATGGCCTTCTGATAGGTTGCCCCCATGGGGTAATGAAGGAGGTCTTTTCCATGTCTTCCGGCGCCATTTTGACCTGATTATAGCCCGAGAATCCATCCATGAAGGAGAAGACTTTGAACTTTGTTGTACTGTCAACCAGCATGTCAATGTGTGGTAAAGGAAAGTCTTCCTTTGGACTTGCCTTGTTTAGATCTCTGTAATCGCCACACATTCTGACCTTTCCGTCCTTTTTCGGAACTGGTACGATGTTGGCTAACCATTGAGGATATTCTGACGTAGCGAGGAAACCTGCGTCAATCTGTTTCTGTACCTCCTCTTTTATTTTGATGGCCATGTCCGGGTGAGTCTGTCTCAACCTCTGTTTTACTGGCGGACATTCCGATCTTAACGGTAGATAATGTTCCACAATGCTGGTATCCAACCCTGGCATATCCTGATTGGACTAAGCGAATACATCATGAAACTCTTTGAGAAGCTTTGTCAAACTTTCTTTGGCAGTCGGACTGAGCAGTGCCCCAATCTTGACTTCTTTTCTCTCAGCTTCCGAGCCCAAGTTGACTGTTTCCAGTAACTCTTTGTGAGGCTCAATAGACCTTTCCTCTTGTCTGAGTAATCGGGAGATCTCCTCTGGAATTTCGTCGTCATTTTCTTCTTCGGCCTCAAATACTGGGAACTCAAAGTTGGGAGAAGGCATTGGATCGTATGTTTCAACGGGGTTTAAAACAAGCAATCTGCATGACGTGGTGATTTGTGTTTAGAAGAGATAGAGGGAAAATGCAAAAGTGTGTGCAGTGTATTTCTTTTACTGCTTGTTTTTATTATTGAGTTGTTTTTTAGGATTACCATTTTCTGAAGAAAAAAAAGCAGAAAGCGAAAACAGCAATAACTGCGGAAATTACAGAACGACGTTATTTTATTAATTAACAAGTCGATTCTTGAAACTACAGCCCTATAAAACAAAACTATGTCACTTTGGACGAAGCGAAGAGGGAAAATTACAGAAAGCGAGCCCTATCAAAACATCTGTTTCACCTGGGTAGGGTGAAAGGTTAAAGACGGCAATTACTTTGACTTATGAACAATCTTCGGAACATCGATAGCAACCCATTGGCGGCGAACTCCTCGGTGAATCACAAAGTTTGGCACCTTCCTTGATTTGTCTTCAGAAATAACGTTGATTTCTGGTGGAGCAAGATCGTTGGAATCTGTCTCCCAGGCAGAGTTGTCGTAGGATGATTCCTCAGTTGTATTTCATGTAGTATTTGTACTCTCAGCTGTATCTCCCCATCCAGTTGGCTGGATGTCTTCGAGCCTGATACGAGAGCTTTTAGGAGCGGTGTACTTGACCATGAAGTCAAATTTTCCACTTGGTTGTCACAGGGTGTCCCACACTTCTTTGGAACTCGAGGAGTCATCTCTCTTGATGACGTTGACCTCAGGAAAAGCATTATTGATGAATTCTAGTCCGGCAAGCTTTGCCAATTCATCATCGTACTGGATAAGTTCGGAATAACCTGAGTGTTGATCCCATGACACGGCAGGGACATAGGTATTCTGTTCAATGATGCTCAGCTGTTTTTCATTGTTCGGCTGATTTTCTTGCCCCAAGTCTCTGGGATACGGCTGCTAGATAGGCAAGCCATCCATTGGGTCATAAAGTCATGGTCAAAGTTGTATTTCATTAGAGTGTCTTCCTCTAATGAATTTGGCGGAGCACGACATCCTTCAGGATCATAATCTCCTTATATCATTTCGACATCTGACCTCGGTATAAATCTCAGACTCTGTGCGGGATAGCAAAAGGGAGTCCGTGTTTCGCCCTGAGACATATAACCGTCCTCGTTGAGATAGGACTTCCATTATTCCTCCATATCAGAGGAATCATCTTTATTGATGGTATGCACTTCTTGAGTCACTGGTTGAAGGAAACCTCCACTGTGGAAGAAGTTCTGAATGGGATGAAAACTTTTATTGTTCGCAGCCGTCTGAGTATAGGTTGAGGAAAAGCCAAGACCTTTCTTTTTCTTGTTGTCAGTAGGAATGACAAGCTGCCCCTATCCTGTTGTATTGGTATTCTCGACCACTTTGATAGCATCTTTGTATGAGGAAATCGAGGTTCGTTTCTCTTATTGATTCTCATTGCTCACCGTAAGCGCTTGGAACTGAGTTCCAACAACCTCCTCGGGTTCTACACAAGTAGATAATGACAAGTTGCTTACGAGCAATGCCTGTTCTCCACAAACCGTGACAAGTTGGCCCTTCTGGACGAACTTTAGATTTTGGTGGAGGGTCGAAGTGACCGCCCCAGCCTGATGTATCCAAGGTCTTCCTAATAACCAAGTGTATGTTACCCGGATGTCCATGACCTGGAAAGTGACTTGGAAAGTGTGAGGACCAATAGTTATGGGAAGGTCGACTTCGCCGATAACCATTTTTCTGGATCCGTCAAATGCTTTGACGACGACCTCGCTGGTTCTCATCGGAGGTCCTTTGAATGATAATTGCATCAAAGTGGACTTTGGCATAACATTCAGGGCTGACCCTATGTCTACCAGTACGCTGGCTAAAGCATCGTCCTGGCAGTTGACAGTAATGTTGAGCGCCATGTTATGACGGCGACCTTCTTCAGGTAATTCCTCATCACTAAATCCCAAGTTATTGAAGGAAGTGATGTTAGAGACAATGCTATCGAACTGTCTGATTGTTACATCCTATTCCACAAAGGCTTTCTCCAAGACTTTCTGTAGATCCTCCCTGTGCGCTTCTGGACTAAGTAACAGTGATAATACCGAGATCTTTGAAAGATTTTGTAACAGCTGATCAACAATGTTATATTCACTCCTTTGGATGAGCTTCAGCGTCTCATCATTGTTTTTTGAAAGGTCAGGATTACTGGATTGACCGACTGGTGGATTAGGAACTTCTGTCTGAGGTTCCTTTTCTTTGTTGGGTTCTCTAACTCCTCTGTTGAAGATTCTATCACTCCGTGTTACTCGACTGATGTCTGCAATATTCACAACGGAGGGTAACGGAATTTCCTTTCCATTCTCAATTGTTGTTGCACCGTATTTGTAAGGGATAGCCTTAGTTGATTCATACGGTAATGGTCCCGGCAGATAGATAACTACAAGAGCCTCTTGATTTTTCTGACCATCGTAAGTAATTTCGATCCGTTCCCGGTTGGGAACTCTTGACTCGTCAAGTAGAGGGATAATGGTACAAACATCCATAGTCCTCTGATGATCAGAGATTACGACAACGTCCTCGATTTGATCAGTGAAGTAGTTGACTGATCCAGAACTTGACCATGGTTGAATCTCTTTGCGGTCCAACTGACTTTAAAGGGCTGCTCGCACGAGGTAGCATCCTTGATTATCCACTGAGCAAACTCCACACCGCTCATAGTTGTGTAGCGGCACCTGGCCACGTCCGCTTTGGATACAGTGTAACCTTACTAGATCTGTTTCCATCGACCGAACATCCTGACTTTGATATCTAGTAGGATTCCCGTTAGTGATACTAACTTGCTGGGTGTCTTCATCCATATAGATTGGAAGCCACCAGTGGTTCAACAAGTGCTGAAGTGTTTCCTGGACAAGGGCACAACCCTGATCGTCTTCGCAACCCGCTTTACAGCCCTGATAATCATGTGATACCAGGAACCCGAGTCGGACCTGTTTAGCATGTAACTCCACCAGGCTGGTATTCATCAAGCAAATATCGAAGATTTGAACCATGTTGATTTGATAACGATTCCTATCATGGTAGTCTTGAATCCATCTAAGATCCATCTGACGCTGGAGGGCCTCTTGTACAAAAGAGTATCCCTGTTTGTTTACCGAGCAAGTCAGGCAGGAATTATAATCGTGATGCGGCAGATTATGATGTTGGCCTTACCGTGAGTGCATTGCCACCAAGTTGACATTCATCACACGGATGTAATGGTTTTGTATGATGTTGGAATTCGTATAAACCATGTTAAATCCACAAACTCGGTGCTCTTGGATCCATCCGAGATCCATCTGTTCCTGTAGAGCTAATTTCACCACAGAACATCCTCGATTGTTTTTAGAGCAGATATCACACTGGTGATAATTATGAGGTGGCACATGGCCATATCCACTCTGTCTACAATGCATCTTGACCTAGTTGGCCCTTAACAAGAGTACATCATGAATTTGATAGATGTTGTTAGACTCTCTCTTTATCAAATTGACTGTAGCCTTCTCGTGTTGAGGCAGCAGGTTTGTGAGAACATTCGGATTCGTATCTTTGAAAGATTAGACCCCGCTCCTAACAAGCTTTTGCACGTCGGATTTGAAACTGAGACAGTTTTCTATGTTATGCCCTAGTCCTCCTTGATGGTAAGGGAAATTCTGATCCACCTTAAACTAAAAAGGCGGATTTTCTGGTATTGTAAGAGGAGACTTAGTCTGGACATGCCCCTTGGCTAGTAGTAAGGAAATAGTTCTGCGTACGATACGGGTATAGGATCAAATCCTGGTGGCCGCATTGTACGATTGTTGTTGTATTGAGGACGAGCCTGCTGAAGAGGCTGTTGTGTCCTTTGCTGAAACTGCAGCGACTGCGGTTGGCTTTGCGCAACCTGAAGTTGATACGTAGAAACGGGTGCAGGGTTGATAGCAGGAGTTACCGCCGCTACTGGTTGATAACGTCGCCTTTGCTTTCCGAGAGAGATATTCCTAATATCCTGCTCTTTTTTCTTAGGGAGAGCACTACCGTATCGTTTTGTACTACTTGATGATCCAGCGTCTTTAACTAAACGTCCTTCTCGGACGGCTTCCTCAAGACGAACTCCCATGCCCACCATTTCGGTGAAGTCGATGGGCGCACTGGCAACCATTCTGTCATAGTAAAATGAGCTCAAGGTTTTTAAGAAAATCTTTGTCATCTCTTTTTCCTCAAGAGGTGGACAAATTTGAGCGGCAATTTCACGCCATCTTTGAGCGTATTCCTTAAAGGTTTCCTTGTCTTTTTGTGACATTGATCTGAGTTGATCTCTGTCTGGTGCCATGTCCAAATTGTATTTATATTGTTGGACGAAGGCAGTGCCAAGATCTCTGAAAGTGCTAATCGTAGTGCGGTTTAAACCCATGTACCATTTTAATGCGGCACCTGTTAAACTATCCTGAAAGTAGTGAATCAGTAGATCCTGGTTCTCTGTCTGAGCTGACATTCGTCGAGCGTACATCACCAAATGGTTTTGAGGGCAAGAGTTACCCTTGTACTTTTCAAAATCGGGTACTTGGAACTTGTGTGGGACTTTCACATTAGGGACCAAACAAAGGTCTGCGGCGTCCTTTCCAAATAAATCCTGACCGCGAAGGGCTTGCAGTTCCTTCTGCATTTCCAGGAACTGTTCCTGGAATTTATCCATTCTATCGAACATACTTTCCTTTCTACCAGAAGGTATCTGTGGAATCTGTCCTTCCGGGACAGTGTGCACCACAGGGGGTGGTACCGTTACTACGGCAGTGAATCTTGGCGTTTCCCGAAGTTTGTAACCTTCAGGAGTCCTCATTATACCTCTGGCATCCTCGCTTTCCCGAAGTTTGTAACCTTCAGGCCCAGCGGCTTCTGCTATAATTCCCTGTTCTTCAGTGATCGGCGGAACATATCCTTCCGGGATATAGTTAACAGGCATGCCCCAGGGACGATCTTTCGGCATTTGATACCTAGGATCATACTTCTCCACTATGGGCGTTGAGGTGATCTCTGAGATCACAGTTCTTTGTAGATGAGCTTCTGCCATGGCTTGCATGTCGTTACGAAGCTTTCTCATATCCTCTCTCAGAGCGTCGATCTCTTCTTTCAACTCTCTGTTCTCTTCCTCGAGATCATCCATCTTTTTCTGACGATTGGCCCGAGTATTGTACGAATGAGACAGTTTGACTCTAGAACCAAGACACAAATGTGAGATTCGTAGGTAAGAAGAATATGTGACGTGAGAATGATGAATGCAATGATTATATTAATTATTTTTTGGTTTAATCAAAATAAACTTTGACAATTAGATGAAAATATCAAACAGTGGGGAAACCCCCATTTTATTGAATTCAAAGGATTGCGGAAATGGAAATACAGTAAATTACAAGGTGCGGAAACAGAAACCTAAGCTAATGGGTCCCGAGTCCTCTCTAAGGAAAACTCGGGTGCTGATTCTGGTACTTTCCTTTTCTTGGACCTGGGCTCTTGGGCCGTTTCGGGTTGTCATTCCTTTGCCAAGTGAAAGGAGCGAGCAAATTCCTTTGGTCATCCTGATTTTCTACAGCATGTTGCTCCAAAATCTCAATTAGAGCATCCTTATCTTTCAGCAGTTGCTGTATTTTGGTACACTCCACATTGAGAATGCGGTACTTGTTCTTCCAAGACCTCCTCTCCTGTTGAACTTTGTTGAGAGTAACCTGAAGTTTTTCTGTTTCAGTCATGAAGTACATGACAGATTCCCTTGGCGGAAGAACTTCGTGACGAGGATAAGGCATCTTTAGCTTGAGAGCTCTAGTTTGTACCCAGTGGAGATAAGGCTCCACCGAGACACAGTCCGGTTTTCCTAGAGACTCCCGTCCGTTCTTATGAACATGTTTCCAAGCATGCATTATTTCCATTTTTAGTGCCCTGTCATTTTCTCCTTCCTTGAAGAAAATACCTTCCAGATGAGCATTACGCAGGACATGCCTCATCGGGTATCCAAATTGACGACGAACTAAGACTGGATGGTAATTGATTCCTCCCTTAGTTCCTATGAGGGGTACATTGGGGAAGTTTCTACAACAGTCAATGATTCTGATCCCGTCATAAATCCTATTGTACCAATCTATATCAGAGTTAGTAAGAGACATGATTTTCTGCAACCAACATAAGGCACTCTTATGATCCCAAAAAGCGGCAGACTTAGGCAAATGGGAGATAAACCACTTATATAGCAGGGGTACACAACACGTGATCATTCCTCCGCTGTATAAATTCCTTAAGTGTACAGAATGATACGCATCTGCAAGCAAGGTTGGTACAGCATTTCCAATGAGAAAAACCTTAATGGTGTTGATATCGACGAAGTTATCAATGTTGGGAAACAAAAATAACCCGTAGGTGAGCAAAACGAAGATGCTTTCAAAAGCAGCCACGTTCCCTATACTAGCATAGTACAAAGCCTTCTTTACCAGAAACTTGGCTAGTAAACCTGGGATTCCTCCCTTGGTGGTCATGTGAGTCTTGACTTCTGACTCATCCAAATAGATTGCTCTTGCAATGATTTGATCCTTTGGAATTTCTTCTAGTCTAGAAAAGGGAGCTTGATCAGTAATGGGTAGATCAATCAGATGAGAATACTCCTCCAGCGTTAGTGCGAGCTGGTAATCTGGGAATGTGAAACAGTGATAGACCGGATCGTAAAACTGAATGAGTGCCTCCAGGATTCCCTCAATTACATGGACCCTTAACAGAGGTAGCAGACCTCCGTACTTGGCTCTGAAAGCGTCAGGGTTAGTGATCATCCTTGCTAATCCTCTCAAATCCTCTAGTTTTGGAACGTTGAAGGTATACTTATGAGTTTTTCGTCTACCGAAATCCATTAGCGCAATCCTTTTCTCTCTGACATTTGCAATCATTGTCGTAGTTTAATTTGAAAAAGAGAGACTAGAAGAGAAACTTTTTCTTTGTTTAATGTTTTTTTTAAAATG
Organism: Lathyrus tuberosus; assembly: GCA_022829125.1. Lineage (NCBI taxonomy): Eukaryota > Viridiplantae > Streptophyta > Magnoliopsida > Fabales > Fabaceae > Lathyrus > Lathyrus tuberosus. The sequence continues at coordinate 7,493,023 of JALAZF010000163.1, forward strand.
AATGCATGAATACAGCACACAAAAACATAGAAAAAACACGGGGTCAAAGGATCGGTGTCATGAAGTCAAGGCTCTACCCATCCCAAAGGTTCATATTAATGATTTTTGTACCTGTCTCTCAAAATCATTGATTCTTGTCGAGATAACATCAGCGGGCCGGGAACCGTGCTAGGTGATGTATTTCGAAGAATCTCAGAAGAGGGTAGTATCGTATGACAACTATTTCCGATAGCTTCTGCACTACTGAAAGAGGTTTTTCCTAGGTGTATACTCAATCTTTCCACATGCGGCATCACACGCATTCCCATTAGCAGAAAAATAAACACAGATATCAATTAGGAAAAGCAGTATATATGTTTTTCGTAATGTCCTAGACTTTTTAAGAGCTATGAATCCTATGATCCTAACAGAAAATGGCTCCCCGGCGGAGTCGTCATTCTGTGGTACCTTCCCAACTTAAAGTTTTTTGACCTAAGATCCTAGTGAGGGCCGATCCTAGCAATAATGATATTCCCGGATGGAACCGTCATTTGGTGATACCTTGTGAACCCAAGGACTTGTCCTAAGAGAAGGTTTCAACCAGAGAGATAAGAGAGACAAGATTCCTTTGTTTGGCCCCACGGTGGGCGCCATTTTTCTGTGGCGGCCACCGCCATAAAAATGATTTGTCCAAGGTTTTAACCTTAAATTGTAAGAAAGAAAGATGAGAAGGCCCCACGGTGGGCACCATTTTTCTGTAGCGAGCGATTTTGGACGTGGTTCTTAAGCACTGTCGCTCTGGGGTACTACAGGTCGATTCATTTTTTATCCTATTGAAGCTGATGAAGGAAGGGAAATAGATGTCTCCAACTAAGCCTACTTGCAAACTGAGGTTAAACAATCAAAACGGTTGGTTTACAGATGCGGTTCGTGTTCGTGGGCCTCTCTCTGCTTATTTTGTTCAGAACGAAATGTCGGGACTGTTCATGGGGAATTTGTTGGGATACTGCGCCAGATTGGCTGGAGGTAGGGGACTTTGGGGTTTTTTTTTTATTAATGTGCTCTCTAAGATTCTTTTTCAATCTTATGCCTACGTATTCCCGGGATAGGCAAATCAGAGCGATCGTAGTTCCTCCTATTCTATGGGAGGAAATGGTATTTTGGTGTCTTGTTCAAAGCCCAAGACATGAAGCTAAAGGTGGTTTATATCTTGTTCAAAGCCCAAGATGTGAAGCTGAAGGGTCTATTTGTATCTTGTTCGAAGCCCAAGATGTGAAGCTAAAAGGGTGTTGACTTTAGAGAGAATTTGTCATCTCTAAAGGGGTTTGTTGGTCACAATTGTTGTGTGACTGATTATAAAGGAGAATTACTTTAACTGGGATATGTGAATCCAGCAATGCCATAATTTACTTTATAGAGGATTTTCAACCTGAAGGAGAAAACTTTAACTCAGTTTAGAGCAATACCATCTTTCCTTAGGACTTTCTCATGCTAAAAGAGGGACAGTGGCGTGGATGTAAATAATCCAGAGGCTTGCCGCTTACAGCAATTTAGACGAGGGAAAAGGAGTTGTTGATGTTTGTATGCTGTGACCAAAGCATGATTTGATGCTAAAAGGTTGATTGCCTCAACCGGGGTTTTCCTTATATGAAGCCTAAGAGGAGGCTATTGACCCAACAAGAGGATATTTTTGTGTCTCGTACGAAGCCCAAGATAGAGGCTAAAAGGGTTGACTCAACAAGAGAGTGTTTTTATATGTGTCTTGTACGAAGCCCAAGACGGAGGCTAAAAGGGTTTGACTCAACAAGAGAGTCTTTTATACTCACTAAGAGAGTGATTTGTATCTCGTACGAAGCCCGAGATGGATGCTAAAGGTGATCGACTCAATAAGAGAGTCTTTTTATACTCAATAAGAGTGTGTTATGTATCTCGTACGAAGCCCGAGATGAAGGCTAACAATGTTTGACTCAACGAGAGAGTCTTTTATACTCAACAAGAGAGTGTTTTTATATCTCGTACGAAGCCCGAGATGGAGGTTGCAAAGGTTTGACTCAACAAGAGAGCCTTTTATACTCAACAAGAGAGTGTTTTGTATCTCATATAAAGCCCGAGATGAAGGCTAAAAATGTTTAACTCTGCTGGGGAGAATCATTATACAAAGCCAAGAGGAGGCTAGGGTTACTGTTTCAGTTGAGTGACAGGTCCAGTATGTTGGTTAAAAGAGAAAATCAGTTCTTATATGGGTAATGCTGTACTCGTGGATTTGATCTGAGGACCGGGATTATTTCCTGTTCTTTAAGGAAACGGGGAATCCGAAGGGTATTGAGACTGCCCAAGTCTACGGGTGTTTTTTCCCTATTTTTGAAAGGAACTTGAGAATGTCTTCGAGACTCAAGGAGATTAGACTGTCTAAGTCTAGAGTTTTATCTTTTGTACTATGCTTAAGGGAGATCAAGAGACAGTACGTTCGTGGTAGAAAATCTAGACTCTTTGAAAGACTGTTCTATTAAGATGACTAATTTCTGTTCCTGTACCTTTAAGAGGTCGCCGGGACAATTTGTACGAAACCCAAGAGGAGGCGAGAAAAGACTTTTAAGAAGCCAAAGGGACAATTTGTACAAAGCCCAAGAGGAGGCTATCTTCCCGGAGGAAGAATCATTATACGAAGCCTAAGAGGAGGCTGTGAAAACTTCTAAGAAGCCGACGGGTCCTTGTACAACGCCCAAAAGGAGGCGGGGATGCTTTTAGGAAGCCTGTGGGTCCTTGCCCTAAGCCCAAGAGGAGACTAATGAACAGTTCCAGAAGGGGTTTCACTTGGAACATTGGCCTTCTGTATATGAACTGTTCAAGGGGGAAATTTCTTAGATCTAGTTATCTAAACTTGTTGTAAAAGAAAATTCTCATGGTTTAGGTTATGTTGAAATATCCGGGAGAACATCGGATGTAAGGAGACGAGGTTTTGTCTAGTTCTAGACGTAGTTGCCGAGGAAACTCTAAATATCTATACTAGTATTACACAGTCGATATGAGTTTATGAAAGAAAACTTACAGTGAAACCGCCCCACAGTACAGTTATATATATATATATATATATATATATATATATATATATATATATATATATATATATATATATATATATATATATGAAAGCAGTAAATGAAAGCGGGTAAGCACTTACTCGGTTGTAGAGCTTCCATGTTGTTTGGTTAGTTTGTTCAACAAAGAAAGCTTTGATAACAATATTATATTCGAAATCAAAGGAGAAAGTGCTTTTGAAAGGAAAATTGGGGCTTACAGCTCAAGGAGAGGCTCAGGGTTTTATCAGTGATCGCACTGTCGTTTTTTACAGGGACTTATACAAGTGACTGAGGACCAAGAAATGTTTTCTGTTCAAAGGGGATGGGTCTTACACTCTCAAGAGGCCCAAAATGATTGAAAGTGAACAAAGATGGGTCTTATAGCTCAAGGAGAAGCCCAGGGTTTATTTTGAAAAGGGCGACGATCGCGCCGAGGTTTTGAAAACACCGTTGGTCTTATACAATGACTGAGGCCCAAAATTTTTTGGTTTCAAAAGGGGATTGGGTCTTACACTCTATTAGAGGCACAGGATGATTTTGAATGGGTCTTATAGCTTGAGGAGAGGCCCAAGTGGTTTGTTTTAAACGTGCGATAATCGCGCCGAACTTTTGAAATACAACAGGACTTATACAACATTTGAGGCCCAAAATAGGTTATTTACAAAGGATTGGGTCTTACACTCTATTAGAGGCCCAAAGTGTTTTTAAAAGGTTTGATGAGGGTTGAATTAATCTAAACCCTAATTTGTTTCCAAAATGTATTTTAATTGAATAAAAAATTCAATTAAAATGATCAAAATTGTTTAATATGTGGAAAACAAATTGTGATCTTGGATTAAAGTTTCAAAAATTATGTTTTTACTTACAAAATGATTAGAAATCATAAAAATTTGCAAAATCAAGATGGAAAAAATATTTTAAATGTCAAAAACAATTAAAATATTAATTCTTGGCAAAAATATCAATTATATGAATAAATAATATTTTTGGGATTTTTTGGTAAAATAAAATATTTTAACATTTTTGTGAATTATTAAAAAAAGAATCAACTCAAAATCATTAAAACTCAGAGAGAAATTAATTTTTGAATCAATTAAATAAAATCACAAAATTCAAATATTTGAATTTTCAAAAAGGGCGCCAAGAACAAGGGCAAGAACACGCGCCACCCTCTGTTTCTGCAGATTTGCGTTTTCTATCCAATCTCACTGAATACTTGATTATATCATGCAATCTACTCTTTTCAACCTCACGATCATGTTTATGGTCTTTAATTTCATTTATTTTAAGCATGGAATAAAAATCAAAGAGAAACCTCAAGAACCCTAAATTCTGCATGAAGGTTCAGAAATTCCATACACGATTCATACAAAGCAATTGATTTAGGGCAAACACTCTATGCATGATTATGAACATATGGCCAAATTATTGTGCAGCAAAAAATGCATGAATCATAGAGTTAGAAGAGCTCATGCTCACCTCTTGCAGCTGGTGATCGTGTTCTAGGTTCTAATGATCTGGATAGCTTCCCTAGGTGCCATGGAGTGTGTCTGGATGCTTGGAATGGATTGAAATGCTCTGGAACTTGAGATGGTACCCCAACTGCAAATCTGTCAAAGGCTTGAGCAATTGGCTGGTGATTTTGTGATTTTGGTGTTCCAGATGTTTTGTGAGTGTTTAGATCACTTCTATATGATGTTTATGAGGTGTCTGTGTGATTGGTTTGGTTGGAATAGCTCTCAAACTCAAAACCCGATGGTGACTTGCCTTAGAAGGCAAAATTGGAAGTGAGAAGGTGATTTTGAGGAAAGCATCTGTTTGATGGCTTTGGTGTACTTAAATTGAGCACAAATGAGCTCTATTTATAGTAGAGCAAGTTTGTTTTGGGATCAATAGTGAATGGCAACTGCAGCAGAGGTTTGGCCAATGTTGGCAAATGAGAATCCAAGTCTCCTCTAGCCATTGACTAGAGGTTAGAGCACAGAGTTGTGGTTCCCTAGTTGTTGGATGATTCTTGACTGAATTCAGTTGCAAATGTATCAGTCCATGCCACCTTGGTGCATCCATTAAATGCTCAAATCCAAAATTTGAGTCTTGTCCCTCTTTTAGGGATTTCTAGGTTTGACATGCTATTTTTGGTTCCAAAGACTTGGGAGGCTTGGGATCAGAGTTGGTTCCTCCTTGGTCCCCCTTGAGGTGTTCAGATGGATAGAGTTGTTTTCCCTTTGCAAAATTTGAGTAAATCGAGCAAAACTCCAAAATCTGCCTTGCCTTGGTAGTTTTCAGCAAGGCATGTTGCCACTGTCATATCTCATGGCTTAAGTTGAGTTTGGTGATGTTCTTGGCCATTTTGGAAAGCCCTCATATGATACAATAACTGTTTGATCATAATTGGTTTTGATACTTTTTGGATCCAAGTGAAAAATGCCCCTACATTTGGAAAAAAGTGAAGGCAGATTTTAACTTAGTGAAAATTTCACTAAGTGTTGGAAAAAGTGGCATTTCATGTTTTCAGCCACTTTGATCATTTCATAACTCAAAATCCATAATGAATTGGAATGAGGTGTAGTTGAAGCTTTTGTAGAGGGCCATGAGGGCTACAAATCCAGCTTTGGATGGGGGAAAATGGCCTTGTGGTTTAGGAGTTATGATCCTCCAAAGTTGGTACCCTAGCCACTTTGTTCCATAACTTAGAAAATTTTCTAAGTTTTTATGGTTACCCCTTTTACAAGTTATCCCACTTTTCTTGATTTTTCTTGATGAATGATGATTCAAATCACACATTAACATCATTTTAGGGTTAAAAAACCATAATTGTGAAAAATCTCAAAAAGTCAAAATTTGACTTTTGTGCACGGTTGACTTTTTGTCAGATGAACTCAAAACTGTACGATCCTCTATGAAATCAAGTCCTTGACCTAAATCAAACTTGATGGATTGATTTCATAGGTGTTATAGGGTGTATTGAATCATGTCTTAGGGTTTGGGAGCATGTCCTGGTCAAAAGTCAAAGGCACAGTTGACTTTTCTCGCGAAACCCTAATTTTGGTTCTGATGAATTTGAAACTTGTGGATCAAGCTTCTTGGATCAATCCATTGTGTAAATGGATCAATGTGGTGTATTAGATACCCTCAAATCCCCTCTTGAGTTATTGGCTCATGTTTTGTCCCAAAAGTCAACTTAGGGGTGAATTAGGTCAAGAAACCCTAATTAATGATTTTTTTTTATGAATGCCTCCCCTGAGGTAAAATTGACTTGATGATTGGGTTTATGATGTCCCTTAGAGCATCATAGGTTATGCTTTGAAGCATTGGCTCATGCTCATAGGAAAATTTCCAACTGGAGGCCCTGGTCGACTAAACCCTAATTTGGTGGCACTGGCGATCTTAAGGCTTGATCCACCTAGAAGGGAGAAGCCTTGTGCTTAATCCTTGAAGTGCGAGTCCTCTTGATCCTTTGTGGATGTTTGAGAGGCTAGACAACTTGAATATCATGTCATTTCTTGATAGATCCTTTGTCTAAGAGCTCTGAGAGGGCTTGAAACCCTAAATTTGATTGTAGTGAAGGCTCAACAATCTTTGAGGAGATTGATGAGGTATGATGGTACATTCATATTGTGATGATAGTTTACACAACGATGGGAAATCTTAGTGGTCAAAATTTGGGGTATGACATCGCCACACGGTGACCAAAGATGTGTCCCCCGGTTGTAAAGGTCTCTTCCACATGAGGAATTTATTTCTTGTTATATGGCACCAATGTTGAACCAGAAGACAGCTGATAACCCAGCCCAAACTTATCCAACTTCTCATTCACCTCGACTAACTTGCCCCAGCCTTGAGTGTTTCTGCTTTCAGTCATGGCTTTATCTCCTCGCCAAAAGGTCATGGAGGACTCAAGTTGATCAGGTACACGTTGTACTGACAGCACACTCACAACTTCAAATGACTGAAATAGGGTCTCCACGGTTTCTCCTTCAACGACAAGTGGCTCACTAGAATGTCTTCCTCCCCACTGATCACAACTATCTTTCAATTGGTGATAAACTTCAATTTCTGGTGCAGAGTAGAAGTTACTGCGCCCACAGCGTATATCCAGGGCCTCCAAAACATGTAACTATATCCAGGATGGATATCCATCACTTAGAAAGTGATGGTAAAAACAGTTAGGCATATCTTGATGGGCAGATCCACTTCTCCAATGAGTGTTCTTCTAGATCCATCAAATGTTTTCACAATCAGAGTGCTAGGCTTCATTTCCAGGCCTTCCAGAGGTAGCCTTACAAGAGTGGTCTTCGGAATCACATTCAAGGACGATCTAGTGTCCAACAAGACCTTTGACAACACTGTGTCCACACACTTTATGGAAATATGCAAAGCCTTGTTGTGATTCTTCCTTTCAGCAGTTAACTCTTTGTCATTGAAGCCAAGAAAGTTACCGGTGGTCACATTGGCTATCACATCGTTGAATTGAGCTACGGTAATATCCTTTGTGATATGGGTTGCACTCAAAACCTTCAACAGAGAGGATCTGTGAGCCTCAGAACTAAGTAACAACGATAACATAGATATCTTAGTCTGCATCTTTTTTAGCTAGTCGACAACTTTATATTCACTCTTCTTTATTATCTTCAGGAATTCTTCAACCTCTTTTTGCGTAAATGCGGCCTTTGGTGATGAAGGCTCCTCTTGCGATTCTGTATTTGGAATTGGAATCACCATGGGTGTTTTCCTTTTAGCATTGGCAGAGGTTTCAACATTTTGAGGTGTGAATACTCGTCCACTTCTCGTCATTCTGCCCGGTCCCACGATAGAGGTTACATTTTGTTCAACGGCATTCAAAGGCTTAACCTCTTGCCCTTGCTTAAAGGCTTCAGGCTCATAGTTCAATGAGACTGCTTGGTTTCTCTCATAAAGGAATGGAGAAGGATAGTGAATAACTATTCGAGAGGCGTGAACTCATACTTGTGGTGATCATAAGGAATGTCGATCACAGATATAGACTTTATCCTCCTACCTTTACCAGCACGTTCAAATTAGATCACGCCTTGATCCAAAAGCTCTTACAGACGCTCTGATACTTCTTCATTAGTTGGACTACCAGTTTCATCCTCTAAACAGATCAACCTACACTTCTTCAGTTTCTTCCCTATTACGGTCATATGGGTTTGAATGTCTTCGACCCTTGTAATCAACTTTCGACCTTCATCTTCTTCCAAAGCACTAACAGTTGGACCTCCATGCATGGGCATAGGGTTGTTCTTCACATTCGGTCCTCTAGGAGTAAAGGTTAAGTCCTTGGATTCCACCAGTTCTTGAACTCGATTCTGAAAAGCGTAACAATTTTCAATAGAGTGTACAGGCGCACCTTTGTGGAATTCATAGTGGGCGTTGGCATCATACCCAGGAGGGTATGGAAAGGTAGCAGGACGTAAGTCTCTCAGAGTCAAATGACCTCCTTGTAACAAATAAGGAAATCTTTGGTTGTAAGGTATGGGCACAGGATCAACTTGCTTCCTTGAGCTCACTGACGAAACTCTCATTGTGCTTGATTGTTGTATTCCTGAGGCTGTTATGCAGGAGCCTGTTAGTAATGTTGTTGTTGTTAGGCCTCTTGAGCAGGTGGTTGGTACGACACTTGAGCAACTGCAGCTACTTGTTGATAAATATTCTGAGGAACTCTTCCCCCATTCCTTTCATCACACCATTGGTATCACCCTCCTTCTTCTTCTAGAAGTTTGAGTAAGGCTTCTTAGATAAGCCAGATGTTCCCATACTAGCCTGGATCTTCCCTTCTTTCACACTTTGTTCAACTCTGTCACCAATGATTACCAAATCAACAAAACTTAGAGTCGTACTACTCATCAGTCTATCATAGAATGGCTCCTTCAGAGTGTTAACAAAAATCCTGGTCATCTCTCTTTCAGACAAGGGTGTCTCTACTTCAGCAGCCAATTCTCTCCAGCGTTGGGCGTAATCCTTGAAGGATTCTTTCTCTTTCATTGACATGCTTTAAATTTGCATGCGATCAGGTGCCATATCCAAGTTATACTTGTATTGGTGGTTGAAAGCATCAGCTAAGTCCTCCCAACTGTAGATCTGTCTCTGCTCCAGACTTATGTACCACTTGGGTGAAGCGCCACTTAAAATGTTTTCAAAATAGTAGATAAGCATCTTCTCATTGTCGGTGTGAGCGGCCATCTTTCTGAAGTACATGACCAAATGGCTTCTTGGACATGTGTTTCCTTTGAACTTCCCAAACTGAGGGGTCTTGAACTTGGTCGGAATAACCAAATTCGACACGAGACTCATGTTGGTCGTAGACGATCTGAAGATGTTGATACCTTTGATAGCTTTAACCTCCTTTTCCAAGGCACGAAACCTTTCAAGGGATAGTTCAGGCGCAGTCATAGCAGTGGGCATAAATGGTGGAGGTACGCCAAAAGCATCATATTGCTCATCAAAGTCAATCAAATAACCATGTTGAGCAGCAGCAAAAAACTATAGAGGGTCTTCGTTGATCACATGAATAGGGATGGCACCCTCTTTGGTCACTCCAGGTGAACACAGTTGATTAGCAAGCTTCCTTGCTTCAGCAACGGCTTCAGCATTCACTTCCTTCTGCGCTAATATCAACATGGCTTCCAGCAATTGGTCCATCTTCCCTCGGAGGGTATCAATGTCTGCCATCATGGTGTTCTGTTTGCTTCGATATGCTCCAATGTCATGTTATAGTTCTTTCTTGTTTGGTAGCGGTGTCGAGTAGTCAGATTGTCTAGATGTAAAGAGAGGTAGGGTATATGAGTTTTTTTTTGTTTTTTTAATGCATGCATGGATGAATGTGTTTTTTATTTTACAAAGCTCACAATTATCTTATTATTTATTGCTAAGAATATCAAGCATTTAACATCGCAAATCATGAAAAGACATAGAGAAACAAAAATTTCAACATTTTATTCATTTCAAATTCAAGTACAATGATAATGAAATACAACTACAAAGCAACAAAGGGAAATGACAGTCTTCAACACCGAGCTAACAAGCCATTTTGAAGGTGACTCCTTGAGCTCTTCGAAATGCCTTCAGATCCATAGCAAGGTCCTCGATGAGCTTCTTGCAGAATTTGATGCAATTGTAGACTTAGTGTGGAGTATTCTCTAGACACATTATCAAGTCTGCCTCTATCAACTTCTCAGGAAGATCTTGACCAACAAGATTCAACATATTGGCCAGATTCATGAACTTTTGCTTCCACTCAGAGTACATAGATTGGAGGTTGGCAATAGCAACCTCTTTCTCCCACAGCAGTTTCAGCTCCCTTGCACTTGTTCATCCAATTAGTACAAATATTCACCAAGTCTTGGTAGGGTTTCCCAGACCTCAAATCGTTGATCTGCTCAATGGCTCTATCTAGCTGAAATTTCTCTTGGAGATACTCTCTATGATGCCTCATATTTTCCAATTTCTCCAACTCCAGACTATTCTCCTGACTTCGGATGGTTGCCTTCAACTCTTGAATTTGAGTCTCGTAACCAATCCTTGCATCCCTCTTCATTTTGTTAGAGTTTTCCACGTCCTTTCCAAGGTCCCAAATCCTTAGCTTAGCTCTTCTCAACTCTTCATTTTGATAATCTAGATCAACATTTTCTCCCACAAGGGCACCTCCAACTCAATTTCTTCTACCTTCTTCGACCCAAATCCTTTTCTTGCTGCTTTCAACTCATTCCTTTAGTGATTTGCTCTTGTCTTCCCAAGCTTCGCTTTTCTGCTTGGTCCTACCAAGTTAGACTCGCAACTGTGTGTTTTCCAGCTCAAGCTCTCTGATTTTGTCATTAAGCTTGTCTACATCTTCGAGCAAAACTGGAATAGGCTCTGGAGTTAGAGGGAAAGTTGATGGATCAAAAGAAAAAGGGAGCTTAGTAGTTAGGGCCCTTTCCTTTACCCATCTGACATAAGGTTCCTTGACAGCAATATTCTTCTTTAGATCTGGACTGCTCCTAATCACCTTCGACCATGCACTATTTACTCTTCTTACATCAGGATTTGCAGGAGATACATCATTGATAACGAACAGTACCAAATGCCTTTCTTCAGGGGGACCTTCCATGGGGAGCCCAAGTTGTCTTTTAAGAAGCACATGATTATAGTTGATGCAGCCAAAGACTCCTATCAAAGGTACATTGAGGAACCCTCCACAGTTGAGAATTATGGTCTTGATATTCCACTCCCTTTTATACCAAGTAATGTCACTGGCAGTAAGGGAAGCAAATCTTTGAGGCCATTGGAGTTGTCTTGCTATAAAAGGACCCTTTTGAGGCATGTGCATCCTCATCCACATATGCAGTAAGGGAGTGCAACAAAGAAAAGTTCCTTCCTTCTTCTCATGACGAGTGTGGAAGGTATGATAAAAGTCAACCAGTAAGAACGGAATAGGGTTACCGGTCAAGAAGATCTCTACCGTTGAACGATCTACGAACTTTTCCACCTTTGGGAACAACACAATTCCATATACCAGCAGTGCTAGAATGGCTCCACAAGACACCCATCTTTCTTCTTTGACGCACATCCGTGCTTCTTCTTCTAGGAACACCCTTGAAAATCCTCCTTTGTCTGACCAATTAGCCACCACAGTATCATTTGGAATACCTAAAGCAACGGCCACCTTGGACATGGTAAGGTCTTCTTCCATCTTTGGGAAGGGATTAAAGTCCTTATTGGGTCGATCCAGCAATGGTTCAAATTCCTCCAAGGTAGGAGCAATTTGAAAATCAGAGAATGTGAAGCATCGAAGTGGAATGTCATAATACTGAGCCAGGTCTATGAGAGCTTCAACATCAAAATCCTCAGTTGGCACATTTAGAATCCTTCCAAAGTTGGCATGGAACTTGTTATTTTTTATGGCAGTGATCTTTGAGCTCAGAGCTTTCAGACTATCAATCTTTGGCTCCTTGAACTTGAAAGTGAAGGTGTTCTTTCTGCTAATCTGATTTGTCATGATTGCTCTGTCAAATATGTTAATCTGCAACAAATATAAGAAACTAGGAGCTTTATTTTTTTGTCTTTTTATTTTACATGATGAATGGATGCATGAATAAATGATGATAGGGTTTCTAGATAAGTGGCTCCAAAATTCTGAGACATGGATGGAAGATACTTTGATTACTCTCTTTACAATGATCTCACTGGGTAGGCTCGATAGTTTAAAGGAACCCCAAAGTTACGAATTTGTATGACTATTCATCAGATATGCCATGAGCATGACAGTTGATGACTCCATCATATGAATCTCTTTTGGGTGAGGTCTTCATATTGAATCACACAAGGAATGCACCTCGGTGTCCCATACTACATGACCATCGACATAGGGTTTTAAACAAAGGTATCAGAGTCATGGACTTCCTTGACTGTTCGTTGCGTATGTCAGTTATTTCCAGGCAAACGACTCCATCATGAAAGTTTCTTTTGATTGAGATCTTCGTATCGAACTACGCGAGGAGTAAACCTCGGTGCCCTATACTACGTGACCATCAATCTTAGTTTGGCCAAATGGTTCAAGATTCTAAAAGGTCCTTAGAGTCATGGATCCTAATGAAAACATTGGTCGTCCACACCAAAAGTTTGACGGTCGCTAACATTCTCATTAGAGTCTACTCTAAGCGAGGTTCTCCTATCGAACTACACGAAGAGGACTCCTCGGTGCCCCATACTACTCAACCTCTCCTATCTTATGTTTTCACTCTAGGCTCGGGTATAAAGCCTTTCCCTTAAGGTTTGCAATCACAGTTTATCCAAAGCACCAAGAACCACAAATATATATAATATGGAAAACAGTAAAGAAACTAAGCAAGCAAAAAAGATAAACAAACACTCAAACATGTGAAGAAAACCTAGACTAGGCTTGACTTGCTTAGGGGTGAACCAAATCCCCAGCAGAGTCGCCATCTGTCGTACCTCAAAAAATACGATCTTCGCAATGCTCAAAACAAGGGTTGCACGGTCACAGATGGACTTATGAGAGTCGCCACCAAACTTTATTTATTCCCATGAGGGGGGAGCGAAAATATCGAGAAAACCCACGGGTGAAAGGATAGGGTATGGTCATCGCGACCATATTGGGTTCGGAAGTCGGTTATGTAAGGGGAAGGTATAAGCATCCCCCTACATCCATCGTACTCGATGGGAACCATCTAAGTTGTCTAAGAATGAAAGAGTATCTGATATCTTCTAGCTTGCTAAGGGGAGAATGAATTATCACTTGAGGGAAAACAAAAGATTTTTATATTGAGTTCGTCTGAATTTACAATCCAGTGTCTACGTATCCCAGAGGGAATCAGAACTCCGTAGTTCTTGTTGAAAAGTTTTGGTTTGTTGTGCGTTTTTTATGGACGATGCTAGGTAGCATGCCCTTTTTGAAAAGGTTTTAAATGGAAAAGCCCGAAGGCAAAAAGGTTTGGATTTGTGAGATGTTTTATTGAGATTTGAAAAAATGTTAAAGACACATATCACACTAAAGTCTATAACAATATGAGCGAGTATTTCGTACAAATGATCCAAGCGTCTCACGTACGAAATACCCTAAGAAGAGGTAAGGAAAACTCACGCTCATCTTTTCCCATGTACTTAAGGCTCATGGCGCACAATACGTATTGTATTAGTTAAGTATTTTTGGATTTTTTTTATGAAGAAGGGACTTTTATTTTAAGTGAAAGAGAAAGGGGAAATCTATCATAATACTATATATCTAAGGTTAGTACTGACGGGAAACTATCCTAATGTTGTCATGCCAGAGATCGAAACCTAAGATCTAACCTGATTCAATTTATCGAGGATAAAATTGAATGAAGAACCTAGGGGAACATGGTAATCATACAGTCAAGCAATCGATCCTAAGCTAAAAGGTATCATAAGCAATCATCAGGCGAAGTATCGAGATCATAGAAAAAATTCATCACCTAAGACGTACAAAACACTACTCTCAAGCCTTGATCATAAATTTCAATTTTAAATCAGGAATTTGATCATAAATTTAAACCAAGACTTAATCATAAGTTTAAATTAAGAATAAATCTAAGTTTAATCACAGAATTGACATCGAAAATCAAGTTACCAACTTAATTTATCAATAAAATCTAATTAACCTAACCTAATATTAAATCAACACTTACATTCAAAAATCAAAACTAAATGGAATTAAATAAAATAATAATGAAATAATAAAAAACATGAAAGGGTGCAAATAAGAGTGTGGGTGTAGTAAATAAGAACAATATGGGCTTGGCCCATCCATATCTCCATGGGGTGAGGGAATGAAATGATAGTGTCAACAAGCAATTGGGCTTAAACTCCAATGCCCATTCAAAACCAACATGAACACAAGAGTCTCAAGGTTCAGCATTTTTCTCTTCCTCTCCTTCTCTCCTCATCACGCAAGCCTTCCTTGAGCCACAACATCACCGCGCCAGAAATCGCCTCCGGCGGCGGCGGAGGTCCAAATGCCTCCAAACATACATCAAATTGTTCATCTTGAACCCCTCTCTCACAATCTCAACCTAGTTTCCTTCAATTCCTAAATACTACTTCGAATCGAAGCCAAAAATTATGAACCCTAAGAAGCAAAAATTCAAAATTAAATGGTGCTGAGGCGTTGAACGGAGCTCAAACCATAGGGATTTGACTCTACTATCGTATTCCTACATTGTAGCAATAGATTTTGAGCCAGAAGAATAGTTATCGAACACTTACTTGCGAGACTGATGCTCGTCTCGGAGATTGTTGGAATGAAGAAGATGAACACGAAACTAGAGTACCAATGGATTCTCTTCAGAGGTAAATAATTCGAATTACTCTTCTTCTTCTCCAAAAATCTTAGTCTGTAGGTGTGTGTATTCTCTATTTGCTGCCTTTTTTGTGAGTATGTGATGCGTGTATGTGATAAAAAATGGTCCTCTTGTTCACAAATGTGTTCACCCTTTTATATGCTCAGTGCAATTAATCTGTGTTTTTGAATTGAGGTGTGATGATGATAATCTTTCCACTTTTACTCTATCATATTTGTAGATTGTTTTGGAAAGAAAATGAAAGCGGTGATTTTATGCTTGGAACATGTTTGACTGTGAGTTATATCACGATGAAGGGGTTTTTGTTTTACTGGATTATGTTTGCTTATGTGTTTGAAACTTGATGACAAATTTTGTTTTTGTCTTGACATGTTTGATCATGTGATTGTCATGATGGAACTTACCATTTCCGAATTATCATGTCTGACCGTGTTTTGTATTTGATGACTGCTCTTTAATTTTGGCCATAAACTCTGATCTTGTGTGATAGTGTTTTGGAAAGAATTGATGAATTTCCCTTTTGATTTGTTATGTTGGGAGCAGTTGTAAACATGTCGGTATGCCGCACACGCTTCCTTCAACTTCTGTACCATTTGGGAATGCAGATGATCCACACACACTTAGGTCGTGGCAGTTTTGACAAAAGGTAATTCTAACAACTTAACCTTTGTATGCTCCTTGCAATGAGCCAAATATTTTTGTCAAAGTCCATGAGTAACAATTCCACTCAATACTTTCAGTTTTACTTTGCTCTTGCAAAACGCCATTGAAGCTTCCAGTTAACAACTCAGCTAGACTTAGTGATTATTCATGATGCATCTGGATTGCTCTTTTGATATTTTGAGCGAACGACAAAGAATCATTACAAACTTTCTTGTTGCTTTTCTCGACATACGGAGATTCACTAAGGCATCATTTACTCCAAGAGGTATACTCTTATTATCCTTCTCCTCACTTATTAATCTTGTCTTGTTTTAAGAAATGATTCTTAATTTTTTTGGCCTTCATAATGAACTCAAGTCTACTCCATTTTGATTTGGCAGAATTGCACTCGATAGAAAGGAAACGATGGTACCTAAGTTGATCAACGGTTGGTGGTTGCCTTCTAGATCAAGAATGAATTGGCTACTAAGTCTACATCCCGACATCATGCTCTTCCATCCTAAGAGATTGAAGTTCTTGAAAGTAATATTTCGCAGCAACCAGGTTTGCACAAATTATGTCTCCTTGAACATCCTTTTCATGAAGCTTCCTCTGTAGATTTTTTAGAGTATCCTTCATTAGCATCTAAAGATTCAGTTTTTTATGCTAGCGAACTCGTTTGCAGTCAACAGCAGTCACATTCCTCGGATCAAATGACGGTGTTTTTCCAAGTTAATCCCTTGATCTGGAAATTCAACCTTTTCTCCACTTTTTCTAATATGGTGACAGAATGGATGCACGATTCATATAGGTAGGCATCTTTCTTACGCAATGCGGTAAGTTGCAAATTTCGTTTATTAACTTTTCAAAAGATTCTCTTTGTGAATTAATTTTTCTCTGAATATTTGTCATGATTTTTTGACAGAGCTTTGTCTTGTTGCCGTGTTGAACTTTTCGTGCAAAGGTTGAGTGCAAGGAATGGAATTGGCACAACGGAGAATTGGTATGGAGGCAAACTTGTCACAAAGAAGAACATCTTGGCTGCATGGCAATGAGATGAAGAATTCAGAAGTCTTGGATCTTTAGCTCTTTTAGGCATTATAGAACCTTTGAATTACAACTGATAGAATTAGGCTTGTAATAATTCTTTGTTTTCAAGTGCTTAAAGTGGCTTGTTGAACCTTTCACATTTACCTCCCTTTTTTTGAACTTTCTTGTAATTCTTTAATGCTTTGAAACTTTGGATCCAAATTGTGTGATGACTTGTATATCTTGAATAAATCTTGGCTTTTTAATCTCAAATATCATGATTAGCTCTTGAAATCAATTTGAAACTAGATGGTCTTTATTTATTAGTATTCATGGCGCCACTAATTTGAATTTTGGCACCTTTGTGCTTGAATACAACCATCTTAGCATATTTGCTTTATTTTGAGATTGTAAAATGTGCTCTTGTAATTCAATTGTTCTTGTCATTTCTTGTTTTCAAATCTCCATGATCAATTTGAATTTGAATTTTTGAAAAATGATGAGAATGCTATAATTCCAAATCTTTGTCCTTGTTTTTGAATCGTGATTTTTCATGAAGCGAATAGAATATTCCAAGATATTATGAACTTTTGTACTCGTTTTAAGCCATGCCACACTAATTCCTTGCCAAAAGAACTCATTCTTCCCATTATGCTTTTTACTATTCACACCACTTTAACCATCTTTCATAATGAAACCAAACCCTTTCTTGCCAAAGAAGATTGTTAAGAATACAAGACAAATTTAAACCATTGCCTAGTATAGATAAAACGTTGCCCATTCTTAGGAATCATGGCCAAAGGCCAAATGACTTCCCAAAGGACGGTCATCAAACTTTGCTAATGTTTGGGAAAGCGGTAGGACAAATTTGGGGTATGACAACCATTATTCACAAGAGTCTCCTTAAATAAACTGATGTTTTGGAGCAAGAATTGGGAAAATTAAAGGAAGAGGAGCGTTTGAAGGAAGGAATTATAACTGGACCTTTGTGCAAATCAGTAGATAAAGAAGAACCATTGAAATTACTGGAGCTGAATGAAGAGTTGAAAGATCAATGCAAGCCATCCATAGAAGTCCACCTGAACTAGAGCTCAAACAGTTGCCTCCCTATTTACAATATGCATACTTGGAGGTAGGAAAGAAGTTTCATGTCATCATAGCTACATATTTATCTGAATAACAGAGGTGTCAACTCCTGACACTTTTCATGAAACACAAAGGAGCTATTGCTTGGCAGTTGTCTGACATCAAGAGAATCAGCCCCACTGTTTGTATGCACAAAATTCTGTTGGAGGAAAATTCTAAAAACAGCATTGAATGCAAAGATTAAATACTATCATGAAGGAAGTAGTGAAGAAGGAAATCATCAAGTGGTTGGACGCAGGGATTATCTACCCCATCTCTGACAGCATGTGGGTGAGTCTTGTTCAGTGTGTACCAAAGAAAGGAGGCATGATTGTGGTCACCACTGAGAATGAAGAACTTATTCCAATAAGAACTGTAACTGGATGGATAATTTGCATGGATTACAGAAAGTTAAACAAATCTACAAGGAAGGACCACTTCCCGTTGCCTTTCATTGACTAAATATTAGATCGGTTAGCTGGAAAAGAGTACTATTGTTTTCTAGATGGCTATTACGGTTATAACCAAATAGCCATACATCTAGAAGACCAAGAAAAAACAACTTTCACGTGCCTCAATGGAACTTTTTCCATTAGAAGGATGCCCTTTGGTCTGTGCAACGCACCAGCTACTTTCTAACGTTGTATGATGACTATCTTTTCAGAATTGATAGAGAACTCCATGGACGTATTCGGGGTTGATTTTTTTCAATTTTTGGAGAGTCATTTAACAAATGTTAGGATAATCTTGACAAGGTGCTATCTAAATGTGAGGAGAGCAATCTAGTTTTAAATTGGGAAAAGTGTCACTTTATGGTGAAGGAAGGAATATTGTTGGGTCATAAGATATCTAAGAGAGGATTGGGAGTAGATCAAGCAAATATTGAAGTCATTGAGAAGTTGCCTTCACCGGTCAACATCAAAGGAATAAGGAGCTTCTTAGGGCATATTGGCTTTTATAGAAGGTTTATCAAGGATTTTTCCAAGAACTAAACCTTTGTGTCAACTCTTCTAGCATGACGTGCCTTACGTCTTCAGTCCTGAATGTGATCATGCTTTCAACCTATTGAAGAAAGCTTTGATATCTGCACCAATAGTGAAGACCCCTTATTGGTCTAAGCCATTTAAATAATGTGTGATGCAAGTGACTTTACAATAGGAGCACTGTTGGGATAAAGGCACAACAAAGTGTTCCACACCATCTATTATGCAAGTGGAATATTTATTGAAGCGCAAATCAATTATACCACTAATGAAAATGAGCTATTAGTTGTGGTATTTTCCTTTGACAAGTTCAGATCCTACCTTGTTGGTACCAAGGTAGGATGCTGCCATCAAGTACCTAATTGCAAAGAAGGATGCTAAGCCACGATTAATTGGAATTGTGTTATTGCTACAAGAGTTTGACCTGGAAATCAGAGACAAGAAGGCAGTTGAAAATCTAGTTGATCATTTATCAAGACTTCCAGAGGAAGTTCAAAATAAGAGTGCAGAATGAATTCAAGAAACATTTCCAGATGAGAAGTTGTTAATGATCACTGCAGGCGTGACCCCATGGTACGCTGATATTTTTAACTATTTTGCCAGTGGGTACATCCCACTAAAGTTCAATTACCAGCAAAGGAAAAGATTCTTTCACATGTCTAAAAGCTATTTTTGGGATGAGCCTTTTCTGTATAAGAAATATGGTGACCAACTGCTAAGTTGATGTATGGATCATTCTGGGGTGCAAAAGATCCTGACATCTTGTCACAACGCACCTTATGGAGGACACTTTTGAGGGGTAAGAACTGCAACTAAGGTACTTTAATCTGGCTATTTTTGGCCTTCTCTTTTTAAGGATGCTCATGAATTTGTCAAATCCTGTGATAGATGTCAAAGGATTGGAAATGTGTCTATGAAGCAAGAAATGGCTCTCACAAGCATCTTTGAAATAGAACTATTTGATGTGTGGGGCATAGACTTTATGGGACATTTTCCCCAATCCTTTGGAAATCTATACATCTTGGTAGTTGTTGATTATCTATCAAAATGGATAGAAGTAATGGCAACCCCCCACTAATGATGCTAGAGTCGTGACCAAATTTTTGTTAAAAAAAATACTGTCAAGGCATGGCACGCCTCGAGCTATCATCAGTGATGGGGGATCTCATTTTTGCAATAAGAATTTTGAAAACCTAATGGCAAAATATGGTAATAAGCAGGAAGTTTCTACAGCTTACCATCCCCAAACAAGCGGTCAAGTTGAATTGTCTAATAGGGAGATCAAAAGAATCTTGGAAAAAATTTTAACCCCACAAGAAAAGATTGGTCTAAGCATTTGGATGAAGTCTTATGGGGGTACAGAACATCTTACAAGACTCCTTTAGGCATGTCTCCATACATACTGGTTTATGGTAAGGATTTCCACTTACCAATTGAGTTAGAGCATAAAGCTTTTTGGACCATTAAGCAATTGAACTTCAATTTAAACTCTGTTGGCCAAGCTAGGATGCTCCAACTTAATGAGTTAGAGGAACATAGGTTGTTCTCTTATGAGAATGTTGAGATATACAAAGAAAAGACCAAGAGGTGGCACGACAGTAAGTTCCAGAAGCAAGAGTTGGTGGAAGGTCAGAGAGTTTTGCTTTTTAACTCTAGATTAAAATTGTTTTCTGGTAACCTAAAATCAAGATGGTCAGGTCCCTTCAAATTAGTGAAGATTTACCCTTATGGGGCTGTTGATTTATTGAATGAGAAAACTGGTGAAAAATTCAAGGTTAATGGGCAAAGGATTAATACTTATTTTGGTGACCTCTCAAACAACATAAGGGGCACCCTCAATTTCATTATTTAAGTTCTTTGTTTTGGTCAGGATATAAAACCTTAAAATAGCGCCACTGAGAGACAACCCATCTTCATGTTTTATTTATTTTATTTTTAGTACAGGTGATTAACCCATTTCTGCTGAAGCGTTGACTGCCAATCTGCTGAAAAGGAGAAAGAGGGGGAGATTGTCACAACTGAAGTCGCCCCTAGAGTTGAAAAAGAGAAAGAACCAAAGTCAGCTGAGAGAAAAGGAGCAAAAAAGTAAGTAAGGAAAAAGAAATCAAAGGATATTGATGTCCGAAAGAGTAGCAGACTTCGCGCATAATTTGTATTATCTTGAAGGCAAGTGCAGGCCTGCCCCTACCCATCAAGCTGATAGTGAGGATCCTGTCCTTACTTTGAGTTTAAGGAAGAGGTGGCTTCTGGCCTAGTGCTTTCCCATCATTATCTCTTTCCTGCACTTTTTCTTTTGTTATGTTGACTGTTAGTTGGATATTCCTTTTTGTTTTGTATATGTTGGTTTCAGATTATTTTGGGATATGTTGGTCTTAATTTGGATTTTGTTGTTTTAATGCATGTTTTAGGATAATCACCATGTTTAATTTAGTTTTAATCTAGTTATTTTGTTCGTGTGATGCATGTTATATTTAGCTTGTGTGTTTTTGTATTAATTTTGCTAAAAAAGATTTTTTTTTTTTAAAAAGAGATAGAGAGGCAGCTGATTGCAACCCTTTTGATCAAGAATTTTTTTTGTTATACTCAGAATAAAAATAAGTGGACTGTAGAAATTTTTGGAAACAAAGTTTATTAAGTTGAATTAAAGTGTTTGCTGTAAAGGTTGCTGATAAATTTTGTCACGCCTCTGGTAGTCGGTTAAATAAGAAAATCCTTTTTGAGAAACTGAGTTCTTTTGAAAATGAGAAACAAATGGACTCATGAGGAATCATTAAGGGGAGGATAATATTGCTCAATTAAGACCTAATTTTTTTCAAAGGACACGCTACACAGATCAAATAAACACACAAAGCGTGTAAATAGAGTAAGCCAAAGTGCACTTCAAAAATAAGTTCTTGTGCCTGAAATTGGAGGAACATGTTCCTGTGCCCGAAACTGGAGGAACAGTTAGTGTCTTCGTCACAATAACAGGCTGGACTCATTACAAGTGAGATCCCGTCTAGTGAAAAGGTGAAGCATTGTGTAAGAGAATATTAAATAAGTAAAAGTGTGGTACATAGTATTTCATGAATTAAAGTCAAGAAAAAAGTCGGTTAAAACCCCCTCTTGAAACCAAAAGATAACCCTTAGAGCTCAGTCTTAATCAATTCAGAATTGAATTTAGGCTAACTTATTTCACGGAAGAGTACTGGCATGACTACAGGAGTCATGTAAAATTCAACACGCATTCACTTCAGATCAGTTGCAAGGCTGAGTTGTGCCAACTTTTGAAATGGTCCATCAAATTTAAATTCTGAGTGCCTTTGCGTAATTGTGATTTGATTAGGTTGTGATTAATATTTTTCTGTCAATCCATGTCACAACACTAGAGGACAGGAGATAGTTCAAGTTTGGGGGAGTGATAATCCACTTTTAGTGTGTTATTATTGTCCCATTTCATTTCTGTTTATGTGATGAGTTTAATGTTTATTTGTTAAGTTTTAGTGTTTTTAGCTTATTTTGCTTGGAGCACAATAGATACTCCTTTTGTAGTTTTCATGTGTGTGTTACTGAATTTCTAGGCAGTTTAAGGCAAGTTGAGGCACGAGTGATCTAGGAAGAGTCTGGAAGAGAGAGCTGAAAGGAAAATGAAAAGTTTGCTTAAGATAATGAGAAGATAATGGCCAAGAGTATGAAGTGTGCAAATCTCTAGGGCTTGCATGGCAGAATTGTGCTTGGAAGAAATATTAAATCAAATGGATAAGATCATTTGCACAAGAAGACAAAGAAATGGTATTGGTGGGGACCACCACTGCAAAAGTGCATCCTGCACATAAACATTGTACCGCCTGCACCTCTGCGCCACTACCTGCTGCAGCAGCCTGCACTGAACGCTTTGTCCCCCACCACAGTCTATACCAGAATGCTTGTTCACGAAGAATAGAGGACAAAAGAGAATAGGCTGATTTGAATTACAGTTTGAACCTTGCTTACATCAATATCCCATGATCTGAGGCCTACCATCTTTCACATCCACACTTGTGCCTATAAAAGCTTTCCTTAGGAATTGAAGAAAACAGTTCCACACACACAAACACCAAGAAAGAAGTTCAATAGTCTTAGAAGTAATTTAGTATTATTCAGTGTAAGGTTTTGTGAGAAAAGAGAGAGTTCTTCTTATCATCCAATCTTGTACTCATTGTTGAGAGCTGGCACGATTGGAGTCTTCACTTGATGTTTATCCAACACGAGAGATCTCTAAGTTACTAATAGGTTGTCATTTCTTTTATATCTTTTGTTTAAGTATGTTCCCTATCAGTTTCAGTTCAGTAGTTTGTACTAAGCTCACTATGAGATAAACCTTTGTTTGTTGAGCAATGTGAAGTTAATATAATGTTGCCGTTATGTTAAAATGATGTGATGTTAGTGTCTTATTTTGTTATGTGTTATAATGCTACAAATCTATTTCTTTGAATGATCAGCTTAGAAAAAGGTACAAGCTTATTGTTGTGAGAGATCCAACAACAAGTGGATTTCATAAAAAAAAAAGTGGTTAAAACAAGTAGAATAGAGATATTCACTTAACTAGTTTGCTTAGAGATAAGAAAATATAACCATAAAGGATTTTCAGAACAAACCAGACGTATTTTAGGGTTATAAGTGAGATTTAGAGATCTGTTCTCTTGCCCTATTAATGCATGTTTTGATGTTGTAGAGATACACATAAATATCACGTTCTAACCTTTTCAGGCATGACGCATCTCATCGTATACACATTTTGGCCACTATGCATATTAATGGATCATAACTCAACATTTACTCTCTTGATTTAATCAAACCTTCACTTATTGCATTTAGCTCCGTGTTGTGGACAATCTAAACTTGTGTTTTTCAACTATTATTTTGTTACATTGCTCGTGTTAGTTTTAAACAAGAATACTTACAAAGTTCAATCTAAACCTCTTCCATTCTCTGTGGATATGGTATCCTTACTATTATCACTTGCTGCAATTAAAACATACATG
The DNA here is from genome assembly GCA_022829125.1 of Lathyrus tuberosus. Taxonomy (NCBI): domain Eukaryota; kingdom Viridiplantae; phylum Streptophyta; class Magnoliopsida; order Fabales; family Fabaceae; genus Lathyrus; species Lathyrus tuberosus. Next base: position 7,516,701 of record JALAZF010000163.1, read on the forward strand.
TATACTTGCATGTGACACCTTCAATCGTTTTTACGCACGACAGTGCATAAGAAAAATGGGAATAGAGAGCTTTTGGTTTTGCCTTTTGTTTTGAAATAGGTTTTTCTTTAGGGACATAACCAATTTGTCTTTTTTTCATTTCTTCTAACTCCATAGATCATTGAATCCATCTTTCTTCTATCTATGTTTCTAGTCAGAAATGTCTGAAAAGATTTATCATACTTCTTATGACATTTTCAGAATCCTTAGGAGCTTCTGAAAGAATTTATTCCTCGAGTTTCGAACTTTTTCTTTGAAGGGCAGAGTTTTCATTTTTTAGAATGAAGTTTTCTTCATTTAAAGTGGAGAAATATTTCTTAAGCTTACTATGTGCTTCAAATTTAGATACATGTGATTTTTTTGGATCCTTATATTTATTCTGAAGCTTCTGATATTTTTCCAGTGTTAGTTCTTGTATTGGCTAGAATTTTGGTAAAACAAAGTTGAACAATGTTGATGTCGTATGTCTGATGTCATAACATTGGTTCCTAACATTAGTTGTTGCAGGGTTGAAGTTTTATATGCTGATGTTATACTTGATGTCTTGACATCAGTTATCAGAACATCAGGTTGTGATGTTTTAGGGCTGCGCGTGTTAGTTTGTTTTGACGAGATCTGTTAGAGAGATTGGATGCGAATATCTTGGAGAAGATATTTTCAATCAGATAATTTGCAGATCATGGAGCAGATCATGTAACTAACATTAGAGCTGATTTGAAAAGATTTAAAAAGATTTGAAGATCAAATCTGTTTTAAATTCTGGTTTTAAAACAAATCAAATCAGATATTTGGAAGAGGTCCAAGCCCAAGTCAGAATTCTATAAAAGCAGCCTCAACCCTTGTTGGGAGAAGTACGAAGAAAGAGAGAAAAAAGACTGAGTGTCATTTGTGTCTTCGTGTGTGTTTTGTAAATAATTCATGTTTGATTGATGTTACTATTTTGAGTTGTAATTGGTTTCTCTAGAGCTGTTAAGCAAGAGAGAGTTGTTCTTGATCAAAGCTGTTAAGCAGAATCAAGTTGTGTGATTAATTTGTAATCATTGGATTGTATCACTGAGGTGATTTAGGGAGTGAATGGTTTCTCATACCTAAGTGGTTTCTTAGGTAGAAGTGTCATTGGGTAGTGATTAAGTTAGGTAGATGTCAACTGGGATTATTGAGTTTGTAATTTAATATTACTAATAGTGAATTTCCTCCCTGGCTTGGTAGCCCCCAGACGTAGGTAGTTAGACCGAACTGGGTGAACAATTCATTGTGTTATTTACTGCTTGTTATTGCCTTGTTCATATTAGCAGAGTGTGTTGTTGTGAAATCGCACTTAACATCGCACATCTGATACCAAAATTTCAATTGGTATCAGAGCAGGCATCCTGCTCTGCATCTGGGTGAGATCTAGGGATATTACTTTCTGGTGCAATGGACAAGGAGTGTGGTGGATTTGTGAATAGACCCCCTATTCTAGATGGCTCAAATTATGACTATTGGAAACCTCGTATGGTTACATTCTTGAAGTCATTAGACAGCAGAGCCTGGAAGGCTATTTTGAAAGAATGGAAACATCCTGTTATTGTGGAAAAGGATGAGAATGGAAAGGAAGTAGAGGGTAGCTCAAAACTGAAACCTGAAGAAGAATGGACCAAGGAAGAAGATGAGTTTTCCCTTGGGAATTCTAAATCCTTGAATGCCATATTCAATGGTGTTGATAAGAACATCTTCAGGTTGGTCAACACTTGTGAAGTAGCTAAGGAAGCATGGGATATCTTGAAGACTACTCATGAAGGAACTTCCAAAGTCAAGATGTCAAGACTTCAACTTTTAACAACAAAGTTTGAAAATCTGAAGATGAAGGATGATGAAACTATCCATGATTTCCACATGAACATCCTTGAGCTGTCAAATGCTTCTAGTGCCCTAGGAGAGAGGATGACTAAAGAGAAGCTGGTGAGGAAAATTCTTAGATCTCTTCCCAAGAGATATAAAATGAAGGTGACAACTATAGAAGAAGCCCAAGGCATCAGCAAGATGAGGGTTGACGAGTTGATAGGTTCTCTTAAAACCTTTGAATTAGGAATGGAAGAGGAACCTGGAAAGAAAACCAAAAGTATAGCTTTGGTATCTAGTTCTGAAGATCCTAATGTCAAGAACATCACATCTGACACCAACAGATCAGGAGATCAAGGGAAGAAAACTACAGATGAAGAAAAGTCCAATAATGACAAAGGAGTCCAATGCTATGAGTGTGAAGGGTATGGTCATGTCAAGAAGGAATGTCCTACTTATCTCAAAAATAAGAAAAAGGGGTTATCTGCTTCCTGGTCTGATAGTGAGAGTGAATCTGAAGAAGAATCAGCTAAGCTTATTAGAGCTATGATTGGGGTTTGTGAGTCAGATGAAGATTCTTGTGATGATCAGGTTATGTTTGAAGAGATTGCTGCCTCTTATAAAGAACTGTGCATGAGAAGTGAACAAGTGTGTCTTGAAGGAGAGAAGCTAAAGAAAACCATAGTGCAGTTAGAAGCTTAAAAGACTGAACTTAAAAATGAAGTCAGTATGCTTAACTCTAAACTGGGTTCTATGACCAAAACTGTCAGAATGTTGAACAATGGTACTGATGCTCTAGACAACATTCTTAGTATTGGGAAATTGCTGGAGACAAAAGTGGTTTGGGATTCAACAATGTTGCAGCTTCTAATGATGTTATTACCAGTTCTAAACCAGTGATGTTAAAACAGATGTTTAAACATCCTGACAGGATTCCTTCTAGGAAGAAATTCAGGCGCTGGAGATGTCATCACTGTGGGCGTTTTGGACACATAAAGGCCTACTGTTATAAGCTACATGGGTATCCTCATAAGGCACATCAGTTTGTTCCCAGACATAACTTTCACAGAGGTAGTCAGGTCACCAAGTCTAAGAAGCAATGGGTTCCAAAAGGTAAAAGTATCAGCTTAATAGCTCACACTTCTCTTAGGGTTTCTACCAAAGAAGACTGGTACTTTGATAGTGGGTGTTCAAGACACATGACAGGAGTTAAGAATTTGTTGGTAGATGTTAAGCTCCAGTCTTCAGGTCATGTAACCTTTGGTGATGGTGTCAAAGGAGAAATCAAGGGGATGGGAAAGCTGAATTATGCTGGTGCTCTTAGACTGGATGATGTTCTACTTGTCAAAGGGTTGACAGCAAATTTAATCAGTATTAGTCAACTTTGTGATCAAGGATTCAAAGTAGACTTTACAAAATCTGAGTGCAATGTCACAAATGAGAAAGGAGAAGTCATCATGAAGGGTGTTAGGTCTAAGGACAACTGTTATCTATGGGTGCAACAAGACTCAAGTACCTCAACATGTGTGTTTGCTAGAGATGATGAAGTCAAAATCTGGCATCAAAAGTTGGGACATCTTCATCTAAAGGGAATGAAGAGAATCATATCTTCAGAAGCTGTCAGAGGATTTCCTAAACTCAACATTGAAGAAGGAAGAGTTTGTGGGGATTGTCAAATAGGGAAGCAGACCAAGATGTCACATCAGAAGCTTCAACATAACACCACCACCAAAGTTTTGGAACTTCTTCATATGGACTTGATGGGACCTATGCAGGTAGAAAGTCTAGGTGGGAAGAAGTATGCTTATGTTGTTGTAGATGACTATTCTAGGTACACCTGGGTAAGCTTCATCAAAGACGAAATAGAGGTGTTTGATGTATTTAAAGATTTATGTCAAAGACTCCAAAGAGAGAAAGAGAGCAATGTCATCAGAATAAGGAGTGATCATGGGAGGGAATTTGAAAATAGCAAGTTTGCTGATTACTGCTCTGCTGAAGGCATCAGTCATGAGTTTTCCTCTCCTATTACTCCTCAGCAAAATGGAGTTATTGTAAGGAAGAACATAACTCTCCAAGAATCTGCTAGAGCAATGATTCATGCCAAAAAGCTTCCTTACCATTTCTGGGCTGAAGCCATGAACACTGTTTGCTATATTCACAACAGAGTTACTTTGAGAGAGGGAACTTCAACTACTCTGTATTAACTGTGGAAAGGAAGAAAGCCAACTGTGAAGTACTTTCATGTTTTTGGAAGTAAATGTTACATTTTGCCAGATCGTGAACAGAGGAGAAAATTGGATCCTAAAAGTGATGAGGGAATCTTTCTAGGATACTCTACAAATAGCAGAGCTTACAGGGTTTTCAACTCCAGAACAAAGGTTATGATGGAGTCTATAAATGTGGTGATTGATGACATTGATAAGCAGGAAGATGCTAATGTCCTGGATGATGTTGAAACATCAGTTAAAGAAGTCACAGCAGAAACTGAAGACAGAAGTGGGTCACCCAGTCCTGATGATGATGAGCCTGAACCTGAACAATCTAATAAAGGACCATCTATTAGAGTGCAAAAGGACCATCCAAAGGAGCTTATCATAGGCGATCCTAATTCAGGGGTTAGCACTAGATCAAGAGAGGTTGTGTCAAATTCTTGTTTTGTTTCCAAAATTGAGCCCAAGAATGTCAAAGAAACTCTGACTGATGAATTCTGGATTAATGCCATGCATGAAGAGCTGGAACAATTCAAGAGGAATGAAGTGTGGGATCTTGTTCCAAGGCCTGATGGAGCTAATGTGATAGGTACCAAGTGGATTTACAAGAATAAATCTGATGAACAAGGCGTGGTCACCAGAAACAAGGCCAAATTAGTTGCTCAGGGATACACTCAGGTTGAAGGAATTGATTATGATGAAACCTTTGCTCCTGTGGCAAGACTGGAATCTATCAGATTACTTTTAGGGGTGGCTTGTAATTTCAAGTTCAAGCTTTTTCAGATGGATGTTAAGAGTGCCTTCTTGAATGGTTACTTAAATGAAGAGGTGTATGTTGATCAACCAAAAGGATTTATTGATCCAACATTTCCTGACCATGTTTACAAACTAAGGAAAGCTCTCTATGGTTTAAAGCAAGCACCAAGAGCTTGGTATGAAAGGCTTACTGAATTCCTGGCTGTAAATGGCTACAAAAAAGGAGGGATTGATAAGACTTTGTTTGTTAAAGAGGAAGGAGGAAAACTGATGATAGCTCAAATATATGTTGATGACATAGTATTTGGTGGGATGTCAGATGTAATGGTGAAACATTTTGTGGAATAGATGCAGTCTGAGTTTGAAATGAGTCTTGTTGGAAAGCTCAGTTATTTTCTAGGTCTACAAGTTAGACAAATGGAAGACTCCATATTCATATCCCAGAGCAAGTATGCAAAGAACATTATTAAGAAGTTTGGTCTGGAAAATGCTAATCACAAGAGGACAACTGCTCCTACTCACTTAAAGTTGTCCAAAGATGAACATGGTGTGAGTATGGATCAAAGTCTATACAGAAGTATGATTGGTAGCCTATTGTATCTCACAGCTAGCAGACCTGATATTTCTTTTGTTGTTGGAGTGTGTGCCAGATATCAATTTGAGCCTAAAGTTAGTCACTTGAATCAAGTGAAAAGGATTATAAAATATGTGAATGGGACTAGTGACTATGGAATGCTTTACAGTCATGGATCAGGTACTGAGTTATGTGGTTTTTGTGATGCTGATTGGGCAGGGAGTGCTGATGATAGAAAAATTACTTCAGGAGGTTGCTTCTTCTTAGGGAATAATCTGATATCATGGTTTAGTAAAAAGCAGAACTGTGTGTCTCTTTCTACTGCTGAAGCTGAGTACATAGCAGCAGGGAGTAGTTGTTTTTAACTTGTTTGGATGAAGTAGATGTTAACATAATACAATGTCAAGCAAGATGTCATGACATTGTACTGTGATAATCTTAGTGCTATCAATATCTCTAAGACTCCTATTCCACATAGCAGAACTAAGCATATTGATATACGTCATCATTTTATAAGAGATTTGGTTGAAGACAAAGTAGTTGCTCTGGAACATGTTGCTACTGAAAAGCAGTTAGCAGATATTTTTACCAAGGCCTTAGATGCAAATCAATTTGAAAAATTAAGGAGCAAATTAGGAATTTGCATATATGAGGATTAAATGTGTTGGGAAGTGTCTTGTGCAGTTGTGATCGGTATTGCAAAGGAAACAGAATTTTATTCAACTGCTGAAAGCATACAAGATTAGATTTTAGCACATCAAAAGCAACTTATAAAGGGTCTAAAGATTATCCCAACCCCCTGCATCAAGAAAAGTTTTCCAATCTTCATCCCATTCATCATCAGAAGCATGAAGTTGCACTAGAGGTTTTTTGATGTTTGTCATCCTTGTCTCTGATGTTTTTCTTGTTCTTGTTGCTCCTGAAGAAGTCCCAGTTGCTGTCATTATTTTGTTCTTATTCTTCAGTGAATCTAGTTTCTTGACCTCCTGTATGTGTTTCTTCCCTGCATCTTTGTTAGACTGACTCATACTTGTTTAGTGTCTGGTGCTGTTAGAAGGAAGAAGGCTTGGATTTTATAGTTCTATAAGAATCCATTGGTTGTATCGCCTGACCAGTCAAAGTTTTTGGATATTGTGTTCCTTGGGAAGCTTGCTTTTGACCATGTCTTAATGGATGTCAGATCTTTGTGTTTGATGTAGATGTTGTCCAATTGTGGCTAAAAAGGGGGAGAGTTAGCCTATGTGTTGCCTAGCTGTCTGATGTGGCTCTAGGCTTGAGGAGGAGTGTGGATGTTTGAACAGCTGGTATGCTGGTTCTTGTTTTGAGGGGGAGTTTAGCATATTTGAATGTGATTGCTGCTGGTTGTTTTTTGGCTGTTTGGAGTTTGAAGTTTTTCCACTGTAGGTACCTCAGATGATGGCAGAGATTGTTTTAGCCAAAATTAGCCAAAGGGGGAGATTTTTAGTTCTTGTATTGGTTGGAATTTTGGTAAAACAAAGTTAAACAATGTTGATGTCGTATGTCTGATGTCATAACATTGGTTCCTAACATTAGTTGTTGCAGGGTTGAAGTTTTATATGCTGATGTTATACTTGATGTCTTGACATCAGTTATCAGAACTTCAGAACATCAGGTTGTGATGTTTTAGGGATGCGCGTGTTAGTTTGTTTTGAGGAGATCTGTTAGAGAGATTGGATGCGAATATCTTGGAGAAGATATTTTCAATCAGATAATTTGCAGATCATGGAGCAGATCATGTAACTAACATTAGGGCTGATTTGAAAAGATTTAAAAAGATTTGAAGATCAAATCTGTTTTAAATTCTGGTTTTAAAACAAATCAAATTAGATATTTGGAAGAGGTCCAAGCCCAAGTCAGAATTCTATAAAAGCAGCCTCAACCCTTGTTGGGAGAAGTACGAAGAAAGAGAGAAAAAAGACTGAGTGTCATTTGTGTCTTCGTGTGTGTTTTGTAAACAATTCATGTTTGAATTGATGTTACTATTTTGAGTTGTAATTGGTTTCTCTAGAGCTGTTAAGCAAGAGAGAGTTGTTCTTGATCAAAGCTGTTAAGCAGCATCTAGTTGTGTGATTAATTTGTAATCATTGGATTGTATCACTGAGGTGATTTAGGGAGTGAGTGGTTTCTCATACCTAAGTGGTTTCTTAGGTAGAAGTGTCATTGGGTAGTGATTAAGTTAGGTAGATTACAACTGGGATTGTTGAGTCTGTAATTTAATACTACTAATAGTGAATTTCCTCCCGGCTTGGTAGCCCCCAGACAAAGGTAGTTAGACCGAACTGGGTGAACAATTCATTGTGTTATTTACTGCTTGTTATTGCCTTGTTCATATTAGCAGAGTGTGTTGTTGTGACATCGCACTTAACATCACACATCTGATACTAGAATTTCATCCATAATTTCAGAAAGACAAGATTCTAATTCCGAGCGAGATAAGTTAGGAAATACCTCTTTAAAGTCTAATTTATATTTTGATTTACACTTTGACTTTGTTTTATCTTTAGGTGCTTCTGTGCATGCCATCAGTGCCACGTTGGCTTGCTATTCCTCAGAGTCATCACCTGAGGAATCAGAGTCATCCCAAGTAGCCATCAGACCTTTCTTCTTCCTTTTGAAGTCTTTCTTATTGGGTTTGTCTTTCTTAAGCTTGGGACACGCATCATTGTAGTGACCTAGCATTTTGCACTCAAAGGAAGTAATGTCTTTAGCAGCACCTGCCTTCTTCTATCTAGATGTAGACTCAAGGCGACCACTTATCCTTCTTGATCCTCTGAACTTTCCTTGTCTTTTCTTCCAGAGTTGTTTAACTCTTATGGAGAGAAGAGACAACTCATCTTCTTCCCCATAATCTTCTTCAGATTCTTCTTCTTCTTCAACTTGAAAGGGTTTGGTCTTTTCAGACCTTCCCATAGATTTCAGAGCCACAGACTTAGTTTTGTCGCTCATTCATCACTCTTTTTTCTAACTTGTTACCATAGTTATCAACAGGATGTGTGTAGCCATCAACTACCACACCCCATATATCAACGTCATGGCTAAGAAAGAAACTTTCAATTCTATATGTCCAATAGTTAAACTTTTTCTCCATCAAAAGCTAGGGGTTTGGCACTATAGTGATCTCTATCATTGTTAACAACAGGTGCAGCTGGTGGAGAGACTCCTGCCATTGTGTTTCACAAATTGGACCTTTATCTGACACAGTGAGGTGTTTGATAAGCAATCAATACCAGAACTAGTGCTCTTATGCCAATTGAAGGTGAAAAGAAACAAAAGAAATTGGGAGTTTGAATTGGGTTTTTAAAAATGAAATATTTTTCTACCCAACACAACAAAGATAAAACAAAGAATAAAAATAAAGAAAGAATTATATTTACCCTGGTTCGCTGTTAATGAAGTTACCTACAGTCCACCCGCCAAGGTAATTTCGCCTTATCAACAAGGACTTAATCCACTATAACCAAACTTGATTACAACCATAAAGAATAATTGTCAATGTCTTCTTGAGTAATTTTGACTAAACCTTAGTCACTCAAGGAAATACAATCACAAGATTAAAATACAAAGTGTGTTTATAAGTTGCTTCAAAAAGCAGATTACACAAGTTAAGTAAAAAGAATTTCATACTAATATTCTATGAAGAAATTGAACAAAAGTTCTGTGTGTGTGAGCATCTATTTCTCTCAAGAATATTCACTGTATGCAAAGTTCACGTAAAAATGATATTCTCAAAATCGACACCTTTCCATTCTTCCAAGTATCCTTTATATAGGCATGAAAAAATCCGTTGGAGGGTAGAATAGGAAATCATAAATACAGTTTGTAGCGTCGGTTTTTGTGACGCGACCACAACTGCATTTGGTGCTACTTTCTGATTTCTGTATTTATCCTATGAAGCTTAAAAGGAAGGGGAAGATATCTCAAACTAACCCTGCGTGCAAATGTTTTCCTTAACAAATGCGAAGAGATCGGGTATCGGGGGTTGGTTATACAAAGGGAAGCTATTACCACCCAGAGTATTTATAGTAATCTATAGGAACCTTAATTTGCATGTGTTTCTACTGTTGTATTGCTTAGTTGCTTAAATCCATTTACTGTGTAATTAGGGAAAGTTTCTCCTTTGTGAAGGCTGAGGAAATGTTTTTGTTGTTTTTGGGATTTCTATTGTTTTTGAGAAGGTACTGGACCTAGGATTTTTTATTAGTGCGCTCGCTAAGATTTCACAATCTTATGCCTACGTATTCCCGTAAAGAGACTTGGGGAAATCAGAGTGATCGTAGTTCCTCCTATTCTATGGGAGGAAAAATATTTGGTGTCTTGTTCAAAGCCCAAGATTGAAGCTAAAAGAGTATTTGTGTCTTGTTCAAAGCCCAAGATTAAAGCTAAAAGAGTGTTTTTGTCTTGTTCAAAGCCCAAGATTGAAGCTAAAAGTGTATTTGTGTCTTGTTCAAAGCCCAAGATTGAAGCTTAAAGTTTGACGGAGAGAGATAATTTGTCATCTCTAAAGGGATATATCTCACTTATTCATCACAAACAATGAAGGATTGATAAGGGAAGTTGCTTTAACTAGGATGTGTGGAATCTAGCAATGCCACATCTTCCTTTATAAGTCTTTTACATGCTAAGAGAGGGACATTGACTTGGATGTGTAGAGTCCAGAGGTTTGCCACTTTCATCACTTAGATGAAAGAGAAATTTTAGCCATGATAAAGGAGGGACTCCAACTTGGATTTTGAATCAACAAGTGTGCCACTTACATCAATTATCTGGAAAAAGTTTTTTATTGTTTATTTTGAAATGTGATGTATATGGGAAATATCCTCCTACAGAGAGTACTCATGGTCTCATCTGTGGGGATGATGGATTTTGTGCCTTGATCAAAACTCAAGGTTGAAGCTGAAAATGTTGAAAACTTGACTCAATTGGAGGTGTATTATATATGTTTTGTACAAAGCCCAAAACTGAGGCCAGCTGGGAAAATCATTATATGAAGCCTAAGAGGAGGTTGACTCTTGCTGAGGATTTATTTAAATCCAAGAGAGGGTCTAAACTGTTTTGAGGAATCCAAAGGGAAACTAACTCTTGCTGGGGAATTAGAGAAGGGTTGAATTATCAGATGCCATGAGGCATTGATACTTTTGGAGATTTGTTGGTAACCTGGTTTTGGATGGGGTTTTTAAAGTGAAAACCAAACCTTGTTGAGGATCAGAAGAGACTTAAAAGGATAAGCTTGAATGCCTTAGAGGCTTTGACTCTCCTGGAGACTGGTATTAATAAAGATGACAAGGATCTATCCTATGCTTTTAGGAAGCCTGAGGGTCCTTGTATGAAGCCCAAGAGGAGGCTAGGGATGCTTCTAGGAAGCCTGTGGGTCCTTGTATGAAGCCCGAGAGGAGGCTAGGGATTGAGACTTTCTAAGTCTAGGAAGAGTTCAAGAAAGGTTTCATCGGGAAATAATCCTTTCTTTGTTGAACTGTTCCAGGGTTAAAGGGATTAAAGAAGAGATTTCACCGGGAAATATTCCTCTCTTTATATTGAACTGTTTCAAGGATGATCAGATTGAACAAAGCCCAAGAGGAGGCTATCTTCTGGGGAGATTCATTGTATGATGCCCAAGAGGAGGCAATAATGCTTAGATAAAGCCCAAGAGGAGGCTAACTGTATTCCTTTGTACAGGGGGAACTAGTTATTTGAACTAAGTTGTACAGACTGAAAGGATCCTACTGTTTGAACTAGTCTAAACTGAGGATGATTTAAATGCTAAGAGGAACTTAACAAGATATGTACAAGTATATTTACATATATATGAGCAAGCATATAAACAAGTATGATTGAATTGAGGAAAGTAGTGAGTCTTATTCTCTGGATAGAGGCCCAAGTGTATTGTGATTGATCAGATGTTTTCTTCAATATTGAATTAGGGTTTTGAAGGAATTGAAGAAAGTTTTGAATTTGAAGATGATTTGATCTCAAGTAGGAAAAAAACAAAGGTGTTGGGTCTTACACTCTAAATAGAAGCCCATGTGATTATTTGTATCCTGTACAAAGCCCAGGATGAATGAGGCTAAAATGTTTTCTATTTACAGAAGGGTGTTGGGTCTTACACTCTATTAGAGGCCCAAGGATTATTGTGAAAACAAAGTTATGTACAAAGAGATGGGACTTACACTCCTAACAGAGGCCCAAAGACTGTTGTGAAAATAGTGATCACACCGTGATTTTGAAAGTGCGATGGGACTTATACTATAGCAGAGGCCCATGAAGTGGTTTATTTACAAAGAGGGTTGGGTCTTACACTCTAATAGAGGCCCATGAGTGTTGAAATGAAGTTTGAAAGATTGAATCAAAACAAAACCCTAATTTTATATTTTTTAAGATATTTTAAAATAAAAATCAATAAAAATATGTATTATTTATCAAATAAAATCATTAATCATGTTATAAACAATGATTAAGGTTTATGAAAAAGTTATTTTATTCACATAAATATTTAAAATCATTTTGGTTTTTAAAAAATCAAGAAAAAGAAATCATTTTAAAAGCATTTAAAACAATTTAAAATAATATTTTTAAATATATTAAAATATATCAAATAAAAATATTTTTGTGATTTTTTTTTGTGAATAAAATATTTTAATATGTGAGTGATATTTGTGCAAAAAAATCATTTTAAAATAATTAAAATTGATTAACAAAAATAATTATTAAAAATAATATCAAAAATATCAAAAATAAAGTGAAAATGGGAAAAATGGCATGGGTGGGTGTTGAACCCACGCCCTCCAACACAAACACACTTGAAAATACACGGTGCAACCACTGGGGTGGTGATATATCAGTGTATCAAACCCACCCCATAAATACATAAGGGTGACTTGGTTTATAGGCCTGGCCAAGGCGCCATGGCCATGGTTGACCATGTTTTAGGGTATTTGCAAGAAGGTCATAACTTCTTCATTTCTCCATGAAAATGGATGAAAAAAGATGGATTTTACCTAGAATTTCATGAGGAATCCAATGGCGGTCTTAGAATTTTCTAAAAATTCCTACATTTTAAAACTCGATAGTGGTTTCAAAATAGGTCAAGTTTTGCAAGTTCTATGCTACAACTCTATACAAGGAATAATAGCATGGCAAAACAGCTCAAACACAACAAATATGATATGTATGACATGTTCATGATCAATGTACATCAAAGCAATGCATATTTCAGAAAGTTCAAGTTCTTATACACTTACCTCTTGAAGCTCCACTTACTAATCTTCGAGATGCTTGTGACAGAAGCACATCAATGCTTTGGACACTCTTAATAGATCCCTTGGAAGCTTTTAGGATGACCAAAATCAAAAGGAAACCTCTGGAACAGAATCTACCTCTTTCTTGCAAAATTGGTAAAAGTGACCAAAATGGCAACTCCCTCAATTGGTGTTACAGTTGAGGAACACTTGTTGGAACAGCATAGGGATGATATTTGGAGAGTGTTTTAAGTGTTGTTTGGCTTTGAGGGTGATTTAATTAAGACATGGCTTGAAAAATGCAGAAAAGTCAAAATTTGAGTTTTTGCTGGTTGACTTTATGATTTTAGTGATTTGAGATTAAGGTGAGGGTTTAGACACCTCCAATGGATGATTTATGATGTGTTTGGATGGTTGTTTGATTGGTTTAAGCTCTGGTTTTGAGAATTTCAAGTTTTCCTTTTGAAACTTTGAAATTTGAAGTAAGAGAGGGAGAATTAGAAAACAATGCTTTGGTATTATTTTGGAGTGGTTTGAATGATAAAAAATGACCTCTATTTATAGGAGAACAAGTTTTTTTGTTAGGAATAGTGAATGGATGAGGGAGCATGCTATTGTCCAATGGATTTTGTCATGTAGCATGACTTGAAGTCTAAGGTACTATAAGTCTTCTCTAGCATAGTTATGCATTGACTCAATTCAATTTTTACAGGTTGGAACACTCATGGTTTTGGACTGAGTTTGAACATTCGTGACTTGATCCATACCAATTCAAAGTATCACATTAATTCATGAGAACAACAATTAAGTTCTCACATTTGCCATTATGGTTTTCACATGCTAAAGGATAGGATTCTTTACTTATGGTCTAAGCTTGCAGATTCTTCATGATTGACTGAGATTCTTGTTGAATTAGATGAGGATCAATCTGGCATAGTCATCAAATTTGGACTCAAAATCGTGGGATGCAAGTTATGTGCCAAATGCTATCAAAAAACAGTTTGTATCAAGGCATGTTGTGAGGATCATAACTTCTTGCTCAAGTTGAATTAATGGAATTTCTTATATTCTTTGGAAAGCTTGTATATCATACTTCAACTTTTATGTTTACATTTGGCCTTGATTCATCTTGGATCATAATGAAAAATACCTTCAAAGTTGGACAAAACATGAGACAGATTCTGCCAAAATTCTAAGTGTCAAAGTTACAAATCTTATGAAACCCTAACTATATTGCCTTATAACTCAAAATCCATGTATTTTTTGAGGGTACCTCTGTTTGACAATCTTGTTGTATGTAAGAAGAGCTATCATTTGAGCTTTGGATGGAAGAAAATTGTTGCTTGGATCACAAGTTATGGCCTTGCAAAGTTGGGTAAAAACCATTATTTTTCATAACTTAGTGAAATTTCAAGTTTCTCAAGGTTGCCCCTTTTGCAAGTAACCTCATTTTTCTTGATTTTTCTTGATTAACCATGATCTAAATCACAAGTTAACATTGTTCTTGGCTTAAAGAAGCCATGTTTGTCAAAAAAATCCAAAAGTCAAACTTGGTTTTGATTACAGTTGACTTTTTGTATCAGATGAAACTTGAATTTTGTGATCCTTTAAGAAATCAAGTCCTTGGGCTAAATTGAACCTAATGGATGGATTCCAAAGGTTTTTTTGAGTGTCTTGACTCACGACTCAAGGTTTGAGGTCATGATTTGCTCAAAAGTCAAAAGTATGGTTGACTTTTTCTCAAAAACCCCTGTTTTGAGGTCCAGAGGAATTTGAATCCTTATGTTGCTTATGAACCAAGTTCTTTGAATTAATTTAATCTTGTGAATGGATTAATGTGATGTATTTGAGGTCCTTAAATCATATCTTGAGGTCTTGGCTCATGCCTTGCTCGAAAAGTCAACCTAGGGACTGAATTAGGTCAAAACCCTAATTCTTGATTTTTGATAGATGCATCCCTTGAGGATATTTTGAACTTATTAATGAACTCATAAGGTTCTTTTGAGCTTTTTGAATCATATATTGAAGTATTAGCTCATGCCCAGATGAAAATTTCTCTCTGGAGGTCTTGGTCATCAAAATCCTAATTTGGTGACACTGATGATCTTGAGGCTTCACCAACTTGAAATGTTGCATTCTTGTGTTAAATTCTTGATGTGGGAGGCTTCTTGATCCTTCATGGATATTTTAGAGGCTTGAAAAGTTGAAGATCATTTCAATTCTTGATTGATCCTTTGTCTGAATGCTCTGAGAGGGCTCAAAAACCCTAATCCTTGGTTGAGATACCCAACAATCTTTGAAAGGATTAGTGAGGTGTGAAAATACATCCATTTTGTGGTGATGATTTGCACAATGATGTGAAGTCTTGTGGTCAAAATTTAGGGTATGACACAGTTGTATTCTTGTATAACAGTCTCTAAAAATGGGAGCACAATGGTACAATAGTACTGTCCTTTTCTCACAAAATCTGTAGTGGAAAGAATATTTGATTTTGTACTATGTATTATTTTCTACGTAAAAACTTTTTAATCTTATCTTTAAGTGATCAGAGGCTTCTGATGGGTTGATGATGAAGCATACATATATGAAGATGTCAGAGTCTGTATGAGATATTCTTCAGAGACTTGGTCTTCAGAGTCTTGATCCAGTTCATAAGAACCTGGTCTTCAGAGTTCGGTGACACAAATCATCAGAGTTGTTGAGCGCAAGACTTCATAGCATGACAACATCACAGGCTTCTATTGTCAGAATCACAAAGCTTTGGATGAGTAATGTTCAGAAGCATTGATTAGAAAAGTTCAAAGCTTGATTATCTTGTTAAACACACATCTCAAGGTCAGAGTGCACTTGGTTCAGAGTCTGATGACATTGCACGTTACTTTTCTAGAGTCAGAACTTAAGTCTAATATTTGCAACTTGACAAAACCATTAGGATATAAAATTTTTATATATAAATCAATGTATTATTATCATCAAAACCTAAGGTCGGATGCATAACCAAATCTCGTTCTTACATCATGGTCATCAATGTTAGGTGCGATGGCTGGGAGATCAAAAGAGTTCTCGTGTATCAAGGGAGCTTCGGGGATATATGCATTATTTTCCCTATATGCCTCATAAGGGCGGGGGGTTTTAATGAGGCTCTCCCTTTTTATTTTATTATTTCTCGAGTATTTGCATTTTTGTCTCTTCTCTCTTTACAGGTAGCTTAAAAATACCGAAGAAGACCGCCTTTAAAGCCGACCAAAGTGTTGAATCCTCTTGAGAAATCCTTGCCTCCCTTAAGGAAATCAAAGTGTTGGACCCTCAAGAGGGATTGTTGCCTCCCTTTAGGTATTTAAATTACTAGACCCCCAAGAGGTATCCTTGTTTCCCTTGCGGCGATTAAAGCGTTGGACTCTCAAGAGGGATCCTTGTTGTCTTTGATGCGATTAAAGTGTTAGACCCTCAAGAGGAATCCTTTCCACCTTTGATGTGATTAAAGTGATAGATCCTCAAGAGGGATACTTACCTCCTTTGATTGGATTAAAGTGTTGGACCTCAAGAAGGATTCTTGTCTCCCTTGAGGAAAATTAAAGTGTTGGACCCTCAATAGGGATCCTTGCTGCCCCTGAGGTGATTAAAATTCCAGGACCTCAAGAGGGATCCTTTCCACCCATGGGGCGATTAAAGTGTTAGGCCCTCAAGAAGGATCCTTGCCACCTATAGAGGCGGTCAAAGCGGTGAAACCCTACAGAGGATCTTTACCGCCTTCGGAGGAGATATAATGTGTTATGTCCCTAGAAAGGACCCATGTTTCCCCCTTTTGGGACAAAGGCCTTAAGTCCTCATGAAGGAACCATAGCTACTCCCTTTTGGTCAGAGGCGATCAAGATTTATACAAGAGGATCATTGTCTCAAGGAGCAATATCAACAAATAGACTAGATGGGGCTCATACATAACTATATGAAAATAACCAAATAAACAAAAAAGGCAGTTAACATAAAAGAGCCCAAAGGGCCCAACTGTCTAGGGATTTTACAAAAAAAAACGTAAGGGCAAGAACATAGTAAAAGCCACGAAGGCCTAAACAAAAAAAAAATAAGAAACTCAATTAGAGGTCGTATTCCCAGGGTGCCTCCTCCACGAGTACCTCCTCCAGGAGAGAAATCAAGGGATCTCCGCCTTCCATCGCCACTTCATCGGTGGGGCCATCTTGAGCTCCTACTTCCTGGTAAGATCCATCAGGCTCTAACAAAGGCGCCTCATCATCATTCACCATCTGATCATCGCGGGTGACTTTTAAAATTGCCAGCATGCCTAGGTCTAGTTGGGGAAAAGAATGACACTTACTCCTTTGCACTCTCAAAGTAAGTGCCAAAAATCAATATTAAGTTATCATTGAGATCTGGCACCTCGACCTTTAACGCCTGATTGGAGCGAAGGGCCTACTTCAAAGATATCCTTAAAGACTCTTCTTTAGCAGTGATTTTCTTAGCGTTTGTCTCCACGGAGGCCAATTTATTCTCCCAAGAGTACTTGTTCTTTTGCAGGGCCTGTAGCAACTGTAGACTTAGGAAGTAGTCATCCTCATACTTCTTAAGTTTCACCCATAACTCCTTTTCAGTCTGGTCTCACCTCTCCTGGTCGACGCTCTCCAACATTAGCGCCCTCAACAAGAGGTTTTATTTCATGTCAATAAGCACATAAGGTGACTTAGATTTAAGAGCCTTATAGTCGCCATGAAACTTCTTGAGAATGAGATGTGAATGCTAGTAAACTGAACGACATTAAAATCAACATCACTGCATAAAATGGGCTAAGGCGACGCAATGTCACCATCAGAGGGCTTATGGGTACTCACCTCTTTTGGAGTGAGCGGAACGACTTCGCCCTCACCAGCCTGTGAAGGGCCATCTTCTTATCTTAGGACCTTAGTATTGAGTGAGTCAGGAGGTTGTCCCTTAACATGCCTCTTCTCGCTTTTGACAATAAAACCCTTGGGATGACTCTGAGGACTACCAGTTTCTCCTTGCACAACTTGGATTTTGTCCCACCTATTTTTTTGCTCCTCAAGATTTGATCTGCAAGACAACACATTAATGTCATGAAGTATCCAAGGGATACACATGAAAATCACCAAGTTATGAAAAGCTTACTCAAATATTTATCAGGGACGTCACTGCTTTCCAACCATAGCTCAATCACTGTGTAGGAATCCATAGCCTCAAACTTCTACAGGTGGCAAATTATCCTTGCCTCCATGGGAGTAAGGCATTTTCTATCATATCTCGTGATTGCCACAAGTTCTTGCGTCCATGCAAACGAGGAGAGATAAGCTTTGTCGCCCCTTACCACTACATGGGAGCCCTCTCACCCCCTCACTTGGGCGAATTTATCTTTCCAATTCTTATAGTGATTGGAGTGGGGTTTTGTTGTACCCCAAGTTTTACCCTTTAGATGTCATAACATCTTGCACTTGACATTTAGATTCAATCATCTATGCATTGTTAACTAACCATTTCATTTTGCTAGTTTGTTTCTTTTGTGAAAAGCCAGGACTTATACAAAGAAAAAGGCAAAGTCCCCTAAGCCAAGCTCTCATCTGATCCAAGGAGAAAAGGACAACTGAGGCTCCAAATGCAACTTTTGAGTTCACATACATCCTAGAGGTCTCACTCAACAATAATTCAAGTGTGACTGGCTCTCATCCCCAAGTAACTTAAGCCACAAGTTCACCTGCCTCCAATTAGGGTTTTGGTATGACAAGACGATCATGGCCTTTGATTTTGATCAAGATTTGTTCTCAAGCCTTGGGACATGACTCCATGTGGTAATATACATCCTCAGAGACCATCTATGAGCCTTATATGTGATTGAAGAAGCAAGATCATCAAAGATCATTCAAGTGCATTCACCAGTGAAATTAGGGTTTTGACTGAGGCCCTAACCTTTGAGATTTTGATCCAAAATGAAGCATCCAAGTCCTCAATCCATCATAACATGTCTCATTGATGAGTTAAGGTATTAGAAGTCAAGTTTTAGGAAGTTTCTTGCAAAGGAAGCAATGTTTGGTCCATGAAACTTTTCAAATGTGGAAATTTCACTACTTGTGCAAAAATTGAAACAGTCATAACTTTCAAACAACACATCTAAATTGAGTGACTCAAAGCTCAAATGGAAGTTCTTTCCATGATCTTCAAAACATATTAGAGGACCCTCTTTCAAAAAATGCATGGTTTTTAAGTTATGAGACTTGGAAGATAATTTGCCTTTAGGACTTAGTGAAATTTTCAGCATTTTGCCCCAATTTTGAACACTACTTCATAGTTGTTTTTCACCTAGTTCCAAGATTCAAATCAAAAACCTTTGGACATGAAAGTTGTTCCTTGTTCTTCAAACTTTCCAAGCATGTGTATAACTCCTCATTTGGATAAATCAATCTCAAGTTATGATGTGTTAAAGTTAGGTGTTTCAAGTTGTAAAGTTTCCATAACTTAGAAATTTTTTCTAAGTCTTTTTGGCAGCATGGTGTGCATGACTTCATGGTTGATTTTCACACTATTCCAAACCTCATTTCAAAAATCTTCCCACATGAAACTTGTTCTATCAAATGTCTATTTTGCAAAGGATCAAAAATCTCACAATTTGGATGCATAGTTATCAAGTTATGGTGCACTAAAGTGGTTAGGTTGGCATTTTGTCTCACACTTAGAAAAATCAGAATTTCACTAAAACTTTCACCTTTTCTGATGTTTAGGGGCCAGCCTAACATCATTAGGACCCTTTGCCACGAGTTTATCAAGTTACACATTAGAATAACTTAGTTTATGCAAAGGCAATGCAAGTGGATCCAAAGTGAGAGAAACTTTTCAAAACAAACATTGTTTATTCATATTTTCTTGAGCCTTGGACCAATCCCATCAGTCCACCAAATCAAAACCAAACCTTGTCATATATCAGAACTCTTAAAGACTTTTGCATGAAATCCAGCTCACACGATGGAATGAAAAAGGAAGATTTTGGCAAGTTGCACCCTTGGCCCATACCTCCACTCTTCCATTTTCCCTATAAAGCGACGAGCATCCTCACTTGTTTTGGGGGGACCAACAATACACACAACACCAAAAATTTGAGAACTCCCTTCATTGCCCGCTGCGAATTACTCAAAAAAAACCCTCTGCATCTTCTATTTCCATCCCTCTTGCAAAAACATTTCAAAATTGTAAAACCCCTGCTCCTAATCTTCCCCCTTGTACTACTCTCCAACCACCACACCAGCCTTACATAGACATCACATAGGATCTGTTTAAGCACTCAAATAGATTATGTAACATCATATACACCACTGATCATTTCCACACCTCATTGCAAAACACGCTGTCCTCAACAAAAAAGGAAGAGGTTCGTGAGCCACTGAATAAAAAAAACACATTTCAAGCGCCTTGAACACCATTTTGTCATTTCACAAGACTTTGGAATTCCCTAAGCTCCAAGAAGTAAGTATCTATCCCTTCTTGCTTACCCTTGATTATGTTTTTGTATGCCTAGCCACGTAAATACGTATGCGTTTTGGTTAGTTAGCATCATGAATGCTTGTTTGGTTTTGTGTTGGTATGAGCATGATGAAGATTAGTGCATCTGTTCCTTACTGTTAGCACATTCACGTAGTAGCATCAATGTTGGTGAGGTTGAACAATGAATATTTCGCCTGGATTTTTTTGTTTGACATATCAATCCACTATGAGTTTTATTTCAGTTCTAGACACACGATTCCACATTCGTACTCCCCATGCTCATGTGTATGAAACGAATAGTATTGATGTTGTCAAAATGCTCATTGTACTCATCTTCAGAAATTTGAAACGACATGGTGTTTAATGCTCGAGTAATTCTTGTACGTTGCCATATTGTTAAGTTTGTTCCAGTTTTAAAAACTCCATTTTCAGGACTTTCTTCATCATGCTTAAGAGTTGTCTTGATTTGTTGATGTGTGTGGTAACGTTTTCGCATGGGCTGGGAGTTTATTCTTTTTAATTTCTTCTTGCTTAGTTTAAGTATTACACTGGGTGGTTTATACAATGGATGTATAGCCTCCCCAGTGGTATAACCTGTGCGCGTGAAACCAAAGGGGTTGGGGTTTGAATCCCCCTCGCCCCACTCCCCTTTTGTTTTGTTAATTCCCTTTTTTCTTTCAGTTTTGAATTTGATTTGGGCCCAGGAATTTGAACCAGCACCCCTGCTTGCAGGCCCAACTTTACTTGTTAATATAATCTAGTTCACTTCCAAATCCTAGTGCACCCCCCCCCCCCATCTTTATCCTTCTTTTTTTAATTCTTTTTTAATTTTCATTTAAATCATGATTATTAAAACTCTTTTTCTTCCTTCAACCATAATTCTCAAAAAAATTCATAAATATCCTTTAATGTTTAATATAATTTTTCACTTTTATTTCATTTCTATTAAATTCTAAATTTACAATATATATATATATATATATATATATATATATATATATATATATATATATATATATATATATATATATATATATATATATATATATATATAAAACTTCTTTTCACCTAATTTTGAACTATCTTTGGAAATCATTTAATCTTTGAGAATTTCTTGTGAGAATTTTTGGATGCGTGAGAGAATGTTATTTAGTGAGAACTCCTTAACTTAGGATAGGTTCATGTCTATTTAGGTTTTTGTTTATATCTCTACCTTGAATATCTTTGCTTTTAATCTCATGTTTGAATGTCCACTTTATCATATGTATGTACACCATTTGTTTATATTTGTTGTGAACAATTTATTGTCTCTTTCCTTGATGCTTGGATCATACTCGTGGGTTTAATCATACTTAATTGATGTTTATCCCCTTTGAGTCCTTGAACTCCCATGCTTATCACTCAATTTAATCCCACTTTAACTCTTGTTCACAAGTTGTTATCTTCCCCTTTATTCCAAAGGAAAGTCTCTCTATTGACCTCAAAGTCATAGATAGCTCACTACCATTTTTAACCTAGCCTTAGGCTTGGAGTCGCCGCACTCCGTGTAGGTGTCTTGCTGTCAGACCCTACTCTTTTTCATGAACACTTATTCCCCGTTTTAACTTAACCTTAGGAGTCGCCGCACTTCACGTAGGTTTCTTGCTTTCAGACCCTACCTTCCCTTGGAACCTTGACCACTGTCAAGAGTTCCTCGCCCCGTTGAGGGGAACTACGATTGCTCTGATTTCTCAAGTTTATCTTGAAAATACATAGGCATAGGATTGCGACGATTCTAGCGAGCTACCTTTTTCTTTTTCCACCTTTTTCCTTTACATCCAATGCCTTCTTGGATTCCACCCTTTTTTACTTTTACATCCGATGCCTTCTCGGATTCTATATTTTCTTTTTACACCCTTTTACCTTGTAGTTAGGGGAACCACGAACGCTCTGATTTCTCAAGTTCTTCTTGAGAATACGTAGGCATAGGATTGCGAGATCCTAGCGAGCCACCTTTTTGTTTTCCCACCTTTTTCTTTTTCTACCTTTTTCCTTTACATCCAATGCCTTCTTGGATTCCACCTTTTTCCTTTATATCCAATGCCTTCTTGGATTTCACATTTTTCCTTTATATCAAATGCCTTCTTGGATTCTACCTTTTTCTTTTTTCTCCTTTCTATTTCTTTTTACCCCTTAGCTAGGGGAACTACGAATGCTCTGATTCCATTCCCGTCAGGATACGTAGGCACGAGATGCGATGTCTTGGCGAGAAAACTTAGTGTACATACCCTTAGGTCTTTACCTTTAGCTTTTAGGTCTTTACCTTTAACCTTAGCATATTTTTCTTAGCAAGCAAACTTTAACATAACACAAATACTTACAAGAGGTTCCTGTAGAGTACTACAGATACTTAGGGTGCTAATACCTTCCCTTAGTATAACCAACCCCCGAACCTAGATTCTCAATTAGGGTTTTTGATCTTTACCCTTTCCTTTGGATAAATCAAAGACCGGTGGTGAATTTCAAAGATGTGTGATGCAAGTTAATTAATAGCTTGTTATCCGATTCTCACCGCAACAGAAAATGACGACTTCACTGGGGACAATCTCCTCTAAGAGGATTAAGCCCACCTTGTTTGTATTTGTGTTATTTATATGCTTGCTTGTATATCTGTACATATTTATATATCTGTATATACCTGTTGTGCTTGGGTTTTTCTGTGTGCAAGGTTGTTACTTTGAGTGGTGAGATAAGTCCTAACCCGGACTTGAGAGCACTTATGATAGGATTGTGGTGTAATCATTAGTCGGTTGTTGGGAGTAGTCCTAACAATTTATGGCATAAGATGACCACACTCAGTTGAGGCCCTTTGGGATTGTTGATGTCTGATGTGAGTAGTCGCATTTATGCCACTCTTCCCGATTTCAGCCAGTGATTCTGAGGACCGTAGTTACCTACACCCCACTTGGCCTTTTAGGATGTAGTGCGGTGGCTATGAGGGAGTGGTCCCAAGTAGTTGTTATGCGACACTACACTCAGACGAGTTTATCTTGAGAATATTATTAACCCGCGTGAGCAGTCATGTAGGCCGATAATATCCAAAGGATTTACGTAGACTCTAGGAACTTCTTAGAATCTAGTTCTACAGATACAAGAACCCTAGTACACACCCTGTGGTTGGTTCTTTACCCGACTCCATGTCTTGATCTCGAACCCTTGATCTTGTTGCATGTGTTTTGCATCCCGTTTGCATCGCATTACATATCATTTGCATCTTTACATGGTTCATTGCATGCGTAGTTACTCATCTCCAGTGGTCTCTATCTTCCAGTGTCACCTGTGAGTCGTCAAGCTGATTCCTCGACACCAATACCAGACTAGAACTAACTACATACAAAAGATGTCAGAGCACAAGGCACACAATGCTGAGGTCCGAATGGAAATCGATGACCTTAAGTCGAGCATGACTAAACTAACTGAGATGCTCCAAGTCTTGATTGCTAGGGGAGAGCAACCCCAAAGAACTGTCATCCAGGAAGTTTCAAGTGCTGATCCTCCACCCGTTCAGATGCCACCTTCAACTTGGCCAGAGTTTGGTTTACCTCCCAACTATTCTCCACCAATTGCATCTACTACTATGGTTGGTCAGACTGCTATGCCAGTTTTTCAAGCTCCTGTTTTTGCCGAGCCCAGACCTACAGTCCATGCTGCTCCACAGACTGTTCAAGCTTCTTTTGAGAACCCCCTCTTTGAGTATAATGCTGCTAGTGCTCAGGGAGAAGATTGTGAAGACTTTGTTGAACTTGAAGTTGTCCGTGAGCAGTTTCAGATCATGGACAAAAGACTTAAAGTCATGGAGGGTAATGACTTCTTTAATGTGGATGCAGACAACATATGCTTAGTGTCTGATCTTGTTATGCCTGCTAAGTTCAAAACTCCATAATTTGTGAACTACAAGGGGCATTCTTGTCCAAGGGCTCATTTGGTCATGTATCTTCACAAGATGACTGCTTATACCGAAAATCAGAAGCTGCTTATCCACTATTTTCAGGATAGCTTGAGTGAGGCATCACTCCAATGGTATATGGGTCTCGAGCAAAACTCCATTCACTGCTTCCAAGATCTTGTAAATGCCTTCATGAAGCAGTATAAGTATAACCTTGACATGGCCCCTGATCGCCGCCAACTGCAAAATATGACTCAGCATGAGAAGGAATCTTTTAAGGAGTATGCTCAGCGCTGGAGGGAGTTGGCTTCCCAAGTTGAACCTCCTTTGGCTGAGAAAGAGTTAACTGGAATGTTCATGGATACCCTGTCCCCGTTCTATTGGGAAAAGATGATTGGAAATGTTTCCTCCAACTTCACTGATTTGGTTATTATCGGCCAAAGACTCGAGGAAGGTCTTAAGAAAGGAAAAATGTCAAAAGCTGCTGAATCTTCCAATGCTGTGAAGAAATCTTATGGAAACTTCCAGAAGAAAAGAGAAGATCAGACTAACGCCCTAATGGTTGAAGTGAGAAGGCCTCGTCCCCAACCTCAGTATGCTATTCACCCTACTGTTGCTGTTGTCACTCCTGTGGTTACTGCTCCATAACCAGCTCAAGTTTCCCAACGTCCAACTGCAGGACAGAACCAGTACCGTAATAGGAATCAATTTGATCCTATTCCCATGACATACACCGAGCTTTATCCTGGTATGGTTCAACAAGGTTTGATTACTACAAGGCCTTTGCCTCCTCCTCCAAATCCTCTTCCAGCCGGCTATAGGGCTGATCTTCATTGTGAATACCATCAAGGTGGTGCGGGCCATAACTTAGAAGGTTTCTTTGCATTGAAGGCTAAAGTACAAGAGCTGATGAGAAACAAAATCCTCTCCTTTAAGGATAATCCCAATGTTCAGAGCAATCCTCTACCAGGGCACGCCAAGTGAAGCTTCATTCGACTTCAGCTCAGCTACTTCTTAAAGACATGACAGCTCATCCTTGTGTTTAACTAGTCACTGGGCCTTGTTTCTTGTTGTTTTCATTTTCCTTATTTTGTACTGGCTGTTTGCCTTCAAATGGTGTTTGTACTTTCAAAATTAATGAAATGAGCATTGCAACTTTTGATTCAATTCACTTTGTCTGTTATTTACATCTCTATGCTTTCTTTTGCAAAATATTTTATCTCTTTTTCCACTTTCTTTTTTATTATGCAAAAATTGGAGGGAGGATGATGAAAACTTTATACTCATAACTGCTGATGGTATGCTTTCAAATAAACTTTGTTGACGATGTAAGGCATTGTTTCACATTCCCCCAAACACTGGAGAAATAAGGAAGTTAACCCCTCTTTAACCCCTTCGAGCCTTGAAGTAGGAGTTTCTTTCTTTACAAAAACCCGCAATCTTAACCTGGGGCAGGGTAGTTCTCAGTTAACTTGGTTATGCGTCCATGCAAAATACCTTTCATATAATGGTTGCATTCACAAATTTTCCTTCGCACACAGCAATTAAGTGTCGAAGATGTCCCTCAAGTCAAATAACAAAGATGGTTCACCAAAATCATTAAGTTGTTTAGTCACTTTCCTTACCCAAAGAATGAGCTGAGTCCCTTTCAAGGCAAAAGCTAAGAAAGATGGGAAGCTCATGACGTTGCCTTATACAAAAAAAAAAGGTTTGTATGACAACCCAAAAAGAGGAAACCTTTAAATTTTCATCCTAAAAGTCCTCAATGGCAAACAGTTTTGTAAGAAAGCAATGACTGCCATTTCAGAAGTCCTTTAACCTCTGAACCATCATCATTACTATCATCGATGCAATTCCTAACCTGTGGGAACCTGAGTGTATAGTTTGAGTTAACTGAGCATAGGACTGAAGTTTATCACGTAGATTGGGTGGGTCACAAATAAATTTTGAGCCTTTATCCTTTGTTTCTTAAATCGTGAACCAGACCACGTTACAACCCTCAAAAGACCTAACTGAAGCAAGGTTATTTCGAAAGCATACTACAGCAAGGTTGTGTAAACTGACTCCCAAAGATCTTTGCAGGTCACTACACTGGTGCTTTACCTTCACTTTTAAATGTCTTGAATCGCCGTGTTCAGACCAATGACTCATTTTGTTTTGTATCTTTCAAAAAATGATTTGATTTCAAAAGTTGCATGAACTCTAAAATTACCATGTTTGTACAAATACTTTTGCTTGCAAACTGGCTTTCTTCTCAAGGAATTTTCAAACAATCAAGAAACTTGGTCGGTGATTCTATCAGGGGCAAGTTCTTTCCGAATCCTGTCGAAGAATCAGTTCAAGGGTTGTTGTTCAGGGGCAAGTCCTTCTCAGAATTGGTTTATCCAGAAGATTTCTCAAGACTCAGACTGGGGCAAGCTTTCCAAAAGCACAGTGAAGCAGCCATGTCAAGACTCAGACAAATTGAAGCAATGATCAGTTCATCTACAACAGTCAGCTAAGCTGGGGCAATTAATTTGAGGAATCCCCATGCAACTTTCCATCCTTCCTACAAAGAGCATCACTTGATACAGTTTACTAGTGTGACAGAGATGTGTCTAACAATAGCATCTCTAGTCCCCAAGCAGAATGATAGTGATCCCCTTGTTGAGGAATCAGTCTTCCAATCTTGTCTTCTCCCCAAAAGAGTCGAGTGGTGTCGTCAGCATCTGCATTTGCATTTGATCATATATCATCAGCACAATTCATATACATATGCATATCATGAGTGTTTCATCCTCATTTGCATTTCTCCCGAGGTCGTGTCGTTATCCACGTCTTACCTTACCAAAACGTTACCTGTCCTTTTCATTCAGTGTCATTCTTGAATGTTGTCATTCTCTTACGCATCTAATCTTGTTGATAGATGTTGATCTTCTCTCATTCCAGTGCTATTTCTGGATCTTTATATTCTCTCACTCCAGTGTCATTCCTGGACGTCCGTCTCTTGTGATCTCCAGTACCATTCCTGCATATCTTGTTCCTCTTGTTTCTCCCAGTGTTATTCCTGGAAGTTTTGCCTCTCTTCTGTAATCCTCATCAAATTTGCTTGGATATCTTTCAGTATCATTCCTGAAAGTCTTATCCGTTCATTCAGTGCCATTCCTGGATGAGTTTTCTCCTTTACATTCAGTGCCATTCCTGGATGTCTTTCTCACTATCATTCGATACCATTCCTGAATATAGTGATTTGCCTTTACTTTCAGTACCATTCCTGAAAGTTCACAATCATCCAATGCTTTCTTGGATTTCACATTTGTTCACATTCATTCAATGTTGTCTTGGATACTGTGATTCCTTTTATCCAATGCTTTCTTGGATTTCACCTTTGTTCACATTTATCCAATGCTTTCTTGGATATTGTGATTCCTTTTATCCAATGCTTTCTTGGGTATCCCCTTGTTCATTTTTGTTCAATACTTTCTTGGACGTTGTGGTTTCTTTTTACCCAATGCCTTCTTGGATTTCACCTTTTGTCTCATTTGCATTTGATGCCTTCTTAAATATTATGAGTTTACCTTTCATTCAAAGCTGTTATTGAATGATCAGTTTCTTTTCATCCAATGTTGTCTTGGATCCCGGTTTATTCACTTTCATCTAAAGTCATTATTAAATATTGTGATTTGTACCCTTCATTCAAAGCCATTATTGAATGTCTGGTGTCCTTTTATCCAATGCTTTCTTGGGTCTCTACGTTTCTCACGTTTATTTGATGCCTTCTCAGATATTGTGATTGTACCTTTCATTCAAAGCCATTATTGGATGACTGGTGTCCTTTTATCCAATGCTTTCTTGGGTATCCCCTTGTTCATATTTGTTCAATACTTTCTTGGATGTTGTGGTTTCTTTTTATCCAATGCCTTCTTGGATTTCACCTTTTGTCTCATTTGAATCTGATGCCTTCTCAGATATTATGAGTTTACCTTTCATCCAAAGCCATTATTGATGATCGGTTTCTTTGCATCCAATGCTGTCTTGGACCCCGGTTTGTTCACTTTTATCTAAAGCCATTATTAGATATTGTGATTGTACCTTTCATTCAAAGCCATTATTGGATGACTGGTGTCCTTTTATCCAATGCTTTCTTGGATCTCTACCTTTCTCACTTTCATCTGATGCCATTCTCAGATATTGTGATTGTACCTTTCATTCAAAACCATTATTGGATGTCTGGTGTTTGTTTGTCCAATGCTTTCTTGGATCCTTACTTGGTTCACTTTCATCTGATGCCATTCTTAGATATTGTGATTGTACCTTTCATTCAAAGCCATTATTGGATTATTATTTTCTTCGCATCCAATGCCTTCTTGGATTACCCTTGTTTGCTCACTTTTATCTAAAGCCATTATTAGATATTATGATTTGTACCTTTCATTCAAAGCCATTATTGGGTGATTATTTTCTTTGCATCCAATGCCTTCTTGGATTACCCTTGTTTGCTCACTTTTAACTAAAGCCATTATTAGATATTGTGATTTGTACCTTTCATTCAAAGCCATTATTGTATGTCTGGTTTCTTTTGCCATCTGATGTTTTCCCGGATGTGCCTTTCTCTGTCTTTTCTGGCTTTTCTTGAAGATCCCGTTTGAACTCTTCAGTATAAGAAAATCACAGAAAATCTTTTGTTAATGTCTATCCTTTTATTTCAAATTGATCCCCAGAAGAGATCATGTCTTCTTTCTGGTTCCATGCCCAGTAAAGAGTGTGCTTTTATTTTCCCTAGTGTTTCCTCAGAGTCTCCCCATTGAGTCTCTTATGTTGGTTAGTCTATATCCCCAGTGAGTTTTCTTCATGAATACTAACCTTCATCCTTTCCCAGTAAGCTCTCTGTGGTGGTTTGCTCTTTATCTCTGGTGTCTGGTATGTCTGCACCTTTGCATCTATCATGACATCATATCATCATACTAGAAGTTCATGACATGTCAGCATTTTCATGTCTGCTGCTTGTCCTTAGCATCTGCATTACGTCTAAAGGCAAAATTTTTTGTTAGCTATATTTAAACACCCTTCACCTTGATGCCCCGAGGATTTCCATTCCTCGCTCCATCCGGTAAGCTATTTAAATAGGGGCAATTGTTGTACCCCAAATTTTACCCCTTAGATTTCATAACATCTTGCACTTGACATTTAGATTCAATCATCTATGCATTGTTAACTAACCATTTCATTTTGCTAGTTTGTTTCTTTTGTGAAAAGCCAGGACTTATACAAAGAAAAGGGCAAAGTCCCCTAAGTCGAGCTCTCATCTGATTCAAGGAGAAAAGGACAACTGAGGCTCCAAATGCAACTTTTGAGTTCACATACATCCTAGAGGTCTCACTCAACAATAATTCAAGTGTGACTGGCTCTCATCCCTAAGTAACTTGAGCCACAAGTTCACCCTGCCTCCAATTAGGGTTTTGTTATGACAAGACAATCATGGCCTTTGATTTTGATCAAGATTTGTTCTCAAGCCTTGGGACATGACTCCATGTGGTAATATACATCCTCAGAGACCATCTATGAGCCTTAGATGTGATTGAAGAAGCAAGATCATCAAAGGTCATTAAATTGCATTCACCAGTGAAATTAGGGTTTTGACTGAGGCCCTAACCTTTGAGATTTTGATCCAAAATGAAGCATCCAAGTCCTCAATCCATCATAACATGTCTCATTGATGAGTTAAGGTATTAGAAGTCAAGTTTTAGGAAGTTTCTTGCAAAGGAAGCAATGTTTGGTCCATGAAACTTTTCAAATGTGGAAATTTCATTACTTGTGCAAAAATTGAAACAGTCATAACATTCAAATGACAAATCCAAATTGAGTGACTCAAAGCTCAAATGGAATTTCTTTCCATGATCTTCAAAACATATTAGAGGACCCTCTTTCAAAAAATGCATGGTTTTTATGTTATGAGACTTGGAAGATAATTTGCCTTTAGGACTTGGTGAAAATTTCAGCATTTTGCCCCAAATTTTGAACACTACTTCATGGCTGTTTTTCACCTAGTTCCAAGCTTCAAATCAAAAATCTTTTGACATGAAAGTTGTTCCTTGTTCTTCAAGCTTTCCAAGCATGTGTAGAACTCCTCATTTGGATAAACCAATCTCAAGTTATGATGTGTTAAAGTTAGGTGTTTCAAGTTGTAAAGTTTCCATAACTTAGAAATTTTTTCTAAGTCTTTTTGGCAGCTTGGTGTGCATGACTTCATGGTTGATTTTCACACTATTCCAAACCTCATTTCAAAAATCTTCCCACATGAAACTTGTTCTATCAAATGTCTATTTTGCAAAGGATCAAAAATCTCACAATTTGGATGCATAGTTATCAAGTTATGGTGCACTAAAGTGGTTAGGTTGGCATTTTGTCTCACACTTAGAAAAATCAGAATTTCACCAAAACTTTCACCTTTTCTGATGTTTAGGGGCCAGCCTAACATCATTAGGACCCTTTGCCACAATTTTACCAAGTTACACATTAGAATAACTTAGTTTATGCAAAGGCAAGGCAAGTGGATCCAAAGTGAGAGAAACTTTTCAAAACAAACATTGTTTATTCATATTTTCTTGAGCCTTGGACCAATCCCATCAGTCCACCAAATTAAAACCAAACCCTGTTATATATCAAAACTCTTGAAGACTTTTGCATCAAATCCAGCTCACACGATGGAATGAAAAAGGAAGATTTTGGCAAGTTACACCCTTGGCCCATACCTCCACTCTTCCATTTTCCCTATAAAGGGAGGAGCATCCTCACTTGTTTTGGGGGGGACCAACAATACACAAAACACCAGAATTTTGAGAACTCCCTCCATTGCCCGCTGCGAATCACTAAAAAAACCCTCTGCATCTTCTATTTCCATCCCTCTTGCAAAAACATTTCAAAATTGCAAAACCCCTGCTCCTAATCTTCCCCCTTGTACTACTCTCCAACCACCACACCAGCCTTACATAGACATCACATGGGATCTGTTTGTGCACTCAAATAGATTATGTAACATCATATACACCACTGATTATTTCCACACCTCATTGCAAAACACATTGTCCTCAACAAAAAAGGAAGAGGTTCGTGAGCCACTGAATAAAAAGAACGCATTTCAAGCACCTTGCACACCATTTTGTCATTTCACAAGACTTTGGATTTCCCTAAGCTCCAAGAAGTAAGTATCCCTCTCTTCTTGCTTACCCTTGATTATGTTTTTGTATGCATAGCCACGTAAATACGTATGCGTTTTGGTTTTTTAGCATCATGAATGCTTGTTTGGTTTTGTGTTGGTATGAGCATGATGAAGATTAGTGCATTTGTTCCTTACTGTTAGCACATTCACGTAGTAGCATCAATGTTGGTGAGGTTGAACAATGAATATTTCGCCTGGATTTTTTTGTTTGACATATCAATCCACTATGAGTTTTATTTCAGTTCAGGACACACAGTTCCACCTTCGTACTCCCCATGCTCATGTGTATGAAACGAATAGTATTGATGTTGTCAAAATGCTCATTGTACTCACCTTCAGAAATTTGAAACAACGTGGTGTTTAATCCTCGAGTAATTCTTGTACCTTGCCATATTGTTAAGTCTATTCCAGTTTTAAAAACTCCATTTTCAGGACTTCCTTCATCATGCTTAAGAGTTGTCTTGATTTGTTTATCACCTAGAGTCAATCTATGTTTTGAACACAGCATGTTGTTGTTTTATGTCATAAGTTTTGGTGAAGAAATAAGATAGATTTTGATTGGACAGGGTGGAGCCATATCCCTTATTTTTTAACTGGATTTCACCTGTTGGTATGAGCATGAGGGACTCCACGTTTATGTTGCATGAGAGAGTAAGATGTGATGAGTTGTGATTGGTCTGAGTGGTATTTTGTCATTTTGTGACTTAATTGAAGGGGTGACCGATTGAGGTCCATTTGTTGATGCGTGTGGTAACGTTTTCGCATGGGCTGGGAGTTTATTCTTTTTAATTTCTGCTTGCTTAGTTTAAGTATTACACTGGGTGGCTTATACAATGGATGTATAGCCACCTCAGTGGTATAACCTGTGCGCGTGAAACCAAAGGGGCTGGGGTTCGAATCCCCCTCGCCCCAGTCCCCTTTTGTTTTGTTAATTCCCTTTTTTCTTTCAGTTTTGAATTTGATTTGGGCCCAGGAATTTGCTACCAGCACCCCTGCTTGCAGGCCCAACTTCACTTGTTAATATAATCTAGTTCACTTCCAATTCCTAGTGCAACCCCCCCCCCCCCCCCCCATCTTTATCCTTCTTTATTTAATTCTTTTTTAATTTTCATTTAAATCATGATTATTAAAACTTTTTTTCTTCCTTCAACCATAATTCTCAAAAAAATTCATAAATATCCTTTGATGTTTAATTTAATTTTTCTTAATATAATTTTTCACTTTTATTTCGTTTCTATTAAATTCTAAATTTATAAAATATATATATAAAACTTCTTTTCACCTAATTTTGAACTATCTTTGGAAATCATTTAATCTTTGAGAATTTCTTGTGAGAATTTTTGGATGCGTGGGAGAATTTTATTTAGTGAGAACTCCTTAACTTAAGATAAGTTCATTTCTATTTAGGTTTTTGTTTATATCTCTACCTTGAATATCTTTGCCTTTAATCTCATGTTTGAATGCTCACTTTATCATATGTATGTACACCGTTTGTTTATATTTTTTGCGAACAATTTATTGTCTCTTGCCTTGATGCTTGGATCATACTCGTGGGTTTAATCATACTTAATTAATGTTTATCCCCTTTGAGTCCTTGAACTCCCATGCTTATCACTCAATTTAATCCCACTTTAACTCTTGTTCACAAGTTGTTAGCTTCCCATTTCTTCCAAAGGAAAGTCTCTCTATTGACCTCAAAGTCATAGACAGCTCACTACTCTTTTTAACCTAGCCTTAGCCTTGGAGTCGCCGCACTCCGTGTAGGTGTCTTGTTGTCAGACCCTACTCTTTTTCATGAACATTTATTCCCCATTTTAACTTAACCTTAAGAGTCGCCGCACTCCACATAGGTATCTTGCTTTCAGACCCTACTTTCCCTTGGAACCTTGACCACAGTCAAGAGTTCCTCGCCCCGTTGAGGGGAACTACGATTGCTCTGATTTCTCAAGTTTATCTTGAGAATACGTAGGCATAGGATTGCGACGATCCTAGTGAGCTACCTTTTTCTTTTTTCACCTTTTTCCTTTACATCCAATGCCTTCTTGGATTCCACTTTTTTTTACTTTTACATCCGATGCCTTCTCAGATTCTATATTTTCTTTTTACACCTTTTTACCCCGTAGTGAGGGGAACTACGGACGCTCTGATTTCTCAAGTTCTTCTTGAGAATACGTAGGCATAGGATTGCGAGATCCTAGCGAGCCACCTTTTTGTTTTTCCACCTTTTTCTTTTTCTACCTTTTTCCTTTACATCCAATGCCTTCTTGGATTCCACCTTTTTCCTTTATATCCAATGCCTTCTTGGATTTCACCTTTTTCCTTTATATCCAATGCCTTCTTGGATTCTACCTTTTTCTTTTTTTCCCTTTCTATATATTTTTACCCCTTAGCCAGGGGAACTACGAATGCTCTGATTCCATTCCCGTCAGGATACGTAGGCACGAGATGTGATGTCTTGGCGAGCAAACTTAGTGTACATACCCTTAGGTCTTTACCTTTAGCTTTTAGGTCTTTACCTTTAACCTTAGCAGATTTTTCTTAGCAAGCAAACTTAACATAACACAAATACTTACAAGAGGTTCCTGTAGAGTACTACAGATACTTAGGGTGCTAATACCTTCCCTTAGTATAACCAACCCCGGAATCTAAATTCTCAATTAGGGCTTTCGATCTTTACCCTTTCCTTTGGATAAATCAAAGACCGGTGGTGAATTTCAAAGATGTGTGATGCAAGTTAATTAATAGCTTGTTATCTGATTCTCACCGCAACAGGTTTGAATGGGCTTTTCCTTATAGGCCACCTAGGGTTCCCATCCCCCCTTCGAATTCCTAGTGGCATAGAACGAGAAGAATATCCCAACAGTAGAGGAAAAAACTTTTGCATATCATTCCAAAGGCCCTGACAAAATCCCAGTTGTTAGGGATTAACTAAGAAGGTGAAACATTGAGGACCTATATGGCAAGAGGAGAAAAGAGGAAAAGAACTCTCATGTCTTTGATAAGGGTAAGGTAAAAGTATAAGTGAAGAGAGGCAAAAGGGACGACCATGGTGACCCTCTCCGATGGAGAACATGCCTCCAGAATGACCTCCTCTTCATCTTCTAAAAAAATATCCATCTCCGCCCGAAAGGAAGGGATCTACTCTCCAGTGACATAAAAAGATCTAATATCCTTGACATATTTGGTTACGGTGGAGGGGGCAAACATTACCTCTTTGTTCCTATGAAAGCAAAAGAACAAAAAGAAATCACTACCACCATCATAATCGCCAGCAGGACCACTAAAGTTTCACGGTTTTACGCTAACCTAAGCTTTACTATCGTTTTTCCTACAAAATCCCTAAATCATAGTTTCTGTGAAAGGCAAAATAAGAGGGGGAATCATACCTGAGAGGGTTGCAAATGAAGAAGAAACATGGAGAATTCCTAGCATGCAGAAAACTATAAAGAAGCTTGTAGAATGTATGCAAGTTGAGTAAGTAAACAAATGAAGAGAGGAAGTGAGAAAACCTTTATAAAAGGATGGAAATCACTTAAAACCTTTTACACTCCCCTAGGAATTCTAAAAAACTTAGCACGTCTTTGACATGTGTCGAGAGTGTTTAGAGTCTCGAAACTAAGCCATCATTACTTACATTAAATGAAGTCAGGCGTATTCGTCTGAGTGATTAATGGTTGACATCTCCAGTTAACACTATGGCTACCCAAGAGACATTTGGCAAGGAGTTTGTGACTTTCTCTCAACTGAGGGACTTGCCCTCTAAATAAAGGAGGCGCCTATAGGTGAGGGATTCGCCCTCCAAATAAATGAGACTTCTACAATTGAAGGACTCACCCTTCAAATAAAGGAGGCACCTATAAATGAGGGATTTACCCTCTAAATAAAGGAGGCACCTATAGTTGAGAGACTCGCCCCGGCCACAAAGTTTAGCCCAAAGGAAGTTTAAAACACTTTGCCCTTTGCAAGTCATCGTGCTAGAGGAACTGTGTAGTAATATATTTGTAACAACCCTCGAATAGGGCGATACATGACCTTCGATGGGGCGCCCGCCCCATTAGGCATCGACCCAGGGCGTGTTCTTTATGTGGCACATGGCTCGCCCTGAGGGAAGACGTGGTTAGTTCCGTTTATCTAGTCCCTAACTAAATATGCGGACTCATGCCACAACTCCCGAAGAAATAGGCGGTCAACAGTTTTCCCCAGTCAAGGGGGGCGGTTACCACTTCTTTAGGGTTCCTTGAACTTTAGACCCAAGTATCTCTATAAATATCTCTTTCTTAGCGGGAGAGAGTGGGGAGATCTTATCTTACAAAGCATAAATACAAAGTCTCTTACCTCACGTGAGTTTGTCCTCTCTCACCACCATAAACACCACTAAACATGACCTCTCGCTACCGCGGGCAAGTCCTAACTGTTTTAAAACTATTAAGGTCTCTGGTCATCCCTACTAACTTATGGGTACCACACACTCCTGTACTTTTTGACAAGTACACATTTATTTTTATCGAATAAACATTAATTTAATAATATAATATAAAAGATAATGGAATCACTGATTTCTTAATTAAGAATGTCCTTCTATATCATTTTTTATTTATCAGTTAGTGTAACCGCTAGTTTATCAAACACTCAAATTAATTTATCAACTATCAATCATCAGCTATAATTTATCAGTCATCAATTGTCAACTACCAATCATTTATTATAAAGTATCAACTAAGTTATTAGTTATCAGCTACTTATGTTACATCATTCTTATACTTTTCTAACTCGTGCATATTTTGTTCCCGTCATAAAAAAGTTATATTAATAATGCTATGATAATATCTCTTTACAAGAAATATTTTTAAGTTGTAAGTATATAAATCTCTCAATGAGAATATTCTATATTTAATGTATTTTTCGATAAGCTCCGTACACTAATTTTAACTCATAAATATGTGGAATATCAGAAATGTAAAGAAAACTCTCCCATGGGTACGATGCTAGTTTTTCTTTAAAAGAGGATTAGTAATTACATCATTTCAAAACAATAATGATTGTTATTATTGTTGAGCATAAATAAACACTTGTAAATAAAGTTGAGCATGGTTGACATTACGTAGATGGATGACATTACGTATAAAGCTTACAAATTAAGAGACATGGAAATTAAAGACTTTTGTGGATGAGAATTCTTACAAGATTTATAAGGTAAGAATATTGGAATCCAAAAATATAATTGATAGAAATCGTCATAAGTGAGAATAAATTGGACTAAGTTTAATTTTTTTTTCTAAGACTAACTTGGACTTTATATTTTTTGTGAGAATAAAATAGATTTCCACTCTAAGCATCAATGATGTGTTTGATGTTATGAATAGCTCTATAAATTAAGTACTCAACATTTGATATACAAAATTGATATATATATTAAATATTGTGATTTACTATTAAACACAATTGAGGCATCATACAGAGTTAGGAAAGATTCATCTCTTTCTTTTTTTCCTCAAAAAAGGCATAGCGCTAAAAGCTACGTCGGAGCTCTCACTATTGTGATGAGCATTCTCTGGTGTCAACACTCTTGTGCCAGCATTTAGGTGGTCATTAAGCACTGTGTCTAACTTGTGACATGTCTCTCCATCTTGTATCTCGCTTGTAGCCGTCTTTTCGGTTTCACCCGAAAATTCAGAACAGCGCGGAGAGATTGTTGTGGCTGTGTTCATGTCATCAATTGCATCATGGTTGTTATCCATCTCAGTGTCGTCTGCACAGAATCCACCTCCCATTTCAAGATAGTCATCTGAAGGGCGAGTATTTGGTGTTGCTGCACCAGCATCTGTTTCAGGCTCCAGATAGTTTGCATGTAAGTTATCCTTCACAGGAATTTCTATCACATTGCTTTCAATCCCTCTGCTGAAACTATCTACACATGCATCATCAATGCAAGATGATTTTTCTTGTAGTCCCTCTCCGCGTAAGCAATTCTGATTGTTCTGGTCAAATGAATCAACTGCATCTTCAACTTCAATGTCCTCGAAGGAATAGTTGACAGGTTTCCGAGATCGCTTTGACTGAAAAGTAAACAGCAGTTAAGTAAGACTTTTAATTACTAGTTATTTATAGAAACTTTTTCTCTGATATTCTTGAATGAATAATTGACAGATTTTGGAGATCACACCTGAATAGCCCATAAATAAGAATTATTCTAACACTCTTTCATGGGTCAAAATTCTTGTGGGGGTCCACTAAATCTATGTGGGGCCTACATGATTTAGTGGAATCCATTTGAATTTTAACCAATAGAAGAGTGTGATAAAGTGTCTTCCTAACACTCGTCGATAAATAAATTTAGTAAAGAAACCTTTTAAGTTTTAACTTATTTTCTGATTGGAATTTAAAAGAAGTTGCTGTTTTATAGACAACCGAAATTTATGGGGGCAACAAACAGATTACACCAAAAATCAATCATAAATAGTGCAAATATCTTAGGCAGGTCCATCGGAAAAAAACTAATTGGTTTGCATTTAAACATAGATAGGGAGGAAGGGATAACAGATATTCATGAAGTTGACAGGATTAAGAAGCACCAAATTATATATTTTGTTTACTATTAAGAATAATGAAAGGTTCTCAACAGCGCAAAAACTTGAAGGAGCACCATATTTCGCATTTTGAAGTAAAAAATTCTATTCAGAATGAAGCTTACCCTTCGCACAGCTTCTGTAACTGTTGGCCCATCAATATGTACTCCTGGCTCATGATTCTCAATATCACTACTACTGGATGATGTTTCAGCTTCAGATTGATAACGACCTTTCTTCTCTCTGCTTCTTTTTACTCCCACACCTTTACCTCTTCCTCGCCCACTTCCACTTTTATTCCGAGCCAATTCCTTACCATCATGTTGCTCTTCTTCTGTTTGCATACATGGCTGTAACTTTTCAACCTCAGATGCACCAGGTGTAGAAGTAGAAACATCATTGATTTTCTTTTTCTTTGTGTGCTGCTTAGCAACAATATCCCTGTCATTTTTTCTTTCCATCGACTCTTTTCTTTTTGATTTCTTCCTACCTGCAACACCTTCCTCTTCCTCTGTTCCCTCCGAAGGTGGCTTACCAGTTATTCCCTTTAGAGCTTTATTGATTCTCTTGCTACGAATTTTTGCAAATTTTTCATTGAAACTGTAAAATGCCTCCAACCGCAGTTGAGTCTACATTATATAAAAATCAGGATATGAAAAGTAAGTAGGAGTAGCAATAAGATAGTATATAACCAACAAAAATTATTGCCTATATAATGATCAATCAAATTAATTGTCGAACACAATAAAACATAAACAGTGAGCAGCAC
The DNA here is from genome assembly GCA_022829125.1 of Lathyrus tuberosus. NCBI lineage: Eukaryota > Viridiplantae > Streptophyta > Magnoliopsida > Fabales > Fabaceae > Lathyrus > Lathyrus tuberosus. The sequence continues at coordinate 7,555,309 of JALAZF010000163.1, forward strand.
AGTTAAGCAAAGTCTCTAACCGCATGTTTGTTGTACTGCTTTAAAACAGGTAACAGCAATTCATCTGCTTTCTGGCTAGACCACCCAAATTTCTCCCAGCACATTCTGTATGCAGGAAGCAACTCAGTATTGTAGAATATAGAAAATACATATACATTTTCAAAACAAGAAGGTAAATATAAGACCATTTCAAAGAAATGAAATACATCAGTTTGCCATTCTCAGAAGGACTGTTAGTTTATCATTTTCTAATGCTAAAAGCATGGCAAAATATTTCTGTGTGTATATACATTTTCAAAACAAGAAGGTAAATATAAGACCATTTCAAAGAAATGAAATACTGTGTGCGTGCGACAGAGACAGAATGCATTTCTCTATCGATCTACACCTGTTTGTACTCTATCTTTTCTTAGGCTTAACTGTAATTTTAGCCACGGAAGTTAGTCACACCAGCGCTGTTTTCTTATTGTGCGTGAGAACCACACGCCACCATCCCCAGCGCTGCTTTTGGCACGGGTTCTTCCAGTGTGTTCGCCGGCATCCCCTCTATCAGTTTTTGAATGATTGATATTTATTCACCAACTTTATGGGGTGTAGAAGTTATTACAGGATGAACGGGACATATATGCTCTTATTTGTTTTTCTATTATTAGGATATTCTCAATTATTTCTAAGATCGGCATTTTATTTTATGACATTGTTTAAGTCATTGACATTAATTGTAATCCTCCTATTTAAAGGGTGTTTTCCCTGCGGAATAACACAACAGTTTTTACCCATTCTTTTCTACAACACTTAGGTGGAAATAAGGTATAACAAGAAAGGAAAAACATATATACTCACTTGCGAAGAACGAGCTGATCTGGCTTTCCCCATGCGAAAGGCTCAGTAGACTTGTCAACTTCTGGAGATAAGTAAGCAGATATAACTGTTTCACTTGGAAAAGAAGAAGGAATATGCCAGTTCTTGCTAACATTTCTCTATTTAGAAAACCAAAAATATATGTCAAATCCAAGCACAATAAAGTGCAAAATTATCTGCCAATATATATTACTTGAAAGCACAGAGAACTTGAAATCAATTACATGCTTATCCATGAAAATTTGCTTTCTTTCTTGGATGTAATCAGGCGACTCTTTTTCTTCAAGTTTTGACCCTTTCTTAGATACAGATTTTGTATCCAACCTTCCAAGGATGGTGGGATCTGGTGACTCAACCCACTGCCGGAATTTCTGGAACCCGTCTTCCTCTGGGAATGCAGTTACAACCTCAATAGCATTAACAATGCCAATTCCACTACATTACCACATAACAAGATCTAGTCAGGTTAGCATGGAGCATATATATATAAGCATATAACTGATATCCTGCCACAAATGCAGGGAAAGGACATGGAAAATATCTTATCAATAATTAGATAAAGAAAAGAAACATTAGCATATCTCCATGTAGAAAGGCATGCCTAGCCACACTTATGCACCAGAACAAGTAAGGGAAATATTTGTCAAACCTTACACCTTCGGTATAGTCACTCCCAAGAAGTAGTGCCATGCGAATTAATTTTTCTCTGGTCAATCCCAGCTCCTTTTCAATGTCCTGAAGCATTGAAAAAAGCTCAAAAACAAGAAAATTTTAAAAACAAAATTATTCATGGGCACCAGCTTTGGCAGATATATAGACCTCCATGAAGTATGTCTCAACGTATTTGCGGTCATCAAATATATTCTTGTAAACACTGCGTGCCCCAAATAAAAGGACATCAGAGTCGTCAGTCACAACACCATCAACCAGTTTTGATAGTTCTAAGTAAGCACACTGTGCCTCAGCTTCCATTGGGGCAATGATATATGGCAAGCCAAACATTTGCAGTAGTTCCTACAGGGTATCAGAAGCATGAGAAACATAAGTGATAAACATACTACAACGAGTAGAAACTCACTATAAGGAGTGAGAATAAGGGAAAAATAAAAAACGAAGTTAATTATCACATCTGCCTGAGCAAATGTTTCAAAATCCTCAATAATAAAATATAAATTATTAGGACAATGCCACAGCCAATTAATCATGTTCTTTAACAGCATCCAAGTCTAGATTACTTAGTCGGCTGATGCCAGAAAAACAAGTAAAAAGTAACCACTAAAAAAATTTAATATCTTATGCAATGGTTTAAGATACAGACACACATAATGATAAATTCAGTTAGCTTTACAATATTTTTACTTAGACTGAAGTCAAATCTAGTTACAACTGAAAAGCTAACAACTGAGTAGCTAAGGAACCCATATTGGGCTGTGGACTTTCTCTGATAAGAGGCTCAATAATAAAATACTTATTCTAACACAGTATAAACCAGGTGGCTCTGAAATCTCTCTCTAATACTGATATAAGCACGCTAATTATGTTTACTCTAACTATTTTGGCACACCTGCCAAGAAAAAATATTTACTAGGATATGTCATAACTAATTTGAGTAAAACATTTCATATTATACAACTGTTTTGAAGTTCTGGTTTAATGTGTGTCAGTAACATTTCTAAATGTTAATATCTCTGAAAGACAAGAATTCCATCCTAGTTGCCCCTGTCCAAGCTGATTATTTGCTTCCCTATTAAGGAACAAAATCATATTCGTTAAAACAACGCCTCTAGAATGAAAATTCAAACTACATGATTTTAGTTTCAGACTGATATTATGCACATATCTTCATTCAAAACTAAGTGTTCAGTAGTTTTCCCTGGCAGAAAAAGCATGAAACACCCAGCATCAGTTTTCCTAAAGAAAGTAACAGTTATCATGATTAGGTGAAGTAAAACTTCAGTTTCTCACCTGGCACTCAGTGAATAATTCACTGTCAGCGGACTCTGCATTACGCTCAAACTTCTTCTGCTCCTTTTCTAGGTTCATATATTCCCTATCAAGAATTTCCATTTCTTCATTCAATCGATCCTCATCCAATTGTACAGGAAAATCTCCTGGGGAAATCATTGATTCTTGGGAGAGGTTACTAGTCCTTTCCATAGACAAATTTCCATCATTGTTCAATGAAGGCAATTTTAACTCCAGATCAAGATCTTCTTTAGCTCCTTTCAAGGATGGCTCCATAGAAAGAATAGCAGCCTTTCTATTGTCAGAAGAATTACTCAATGCTTCAGAATCATTATTACTTTTCTTTTTCTCCTTTTCAGTCACACCAAGTGGATCAACCTTGGACACGTCACCATGATTATGATTATCCAATAATTCCTCTGCAACAATAAGATTTGGAACCTCATCCATCATCATGTCATTTCCATCTGAAATTGAATTTTCAGATTTATCGTGTCCATCCTGTTTTCTAGGTTCATTAATCAGTGTATCTGAGTTTTTGGATTTAAATGTCACAGATGACTTTAACTGATGGAAAGTTTCTGGGTCATTTCTAGTCATGTTGTTTTCATTTTTTACTCCTACAGCTTCATTGTTATCACCATGTTCTAAATTAGGATCCAATTTCTTCTCATAAGCACTTGAATGTTCATCTAAAGATGGCACGCATTTAAGTTTTCCATCCCGTGTACTCTCGAGACTTCTCCTAATTGCTTCCTGCAAATCAGACTCTTCTTCCAACTGCCCTTTTGATGCCAACATTCCCGGCTCAGATGGACAAAATAAGGTACTTTTAGTACCATTACAATACCCTTCTTCCCATTCTTCTTCACTTTCAATATTATTATACTCACCTGAAACAGAAGACTTTAATTCCACTTTATTATATCCGGGAGAAATGGTATTCTTGCCTTGAACAATTCCTTCTTCCCAATCACAATCTGAATCAGAACCACAAGGTGTTTTCACCACAGTATCATCAGCATGAGAGTGTTCCATAGATATTCCTCCAACTAAACTTGCAAATATATCATCCCCGCCACTTGCAAGTTCATCCTTGCAATCATACTCAAAGGATATCTCTATAGAAGTACTCTTACCAAGCATTAATTCCTCATTTTGCACATTATCTCCAGCTAAGTCAATATTCACTTCTCTTGTTTTACCACTAAGCTGATTCCCAGAACATTTTGATGGACTATTTTCTGTATTTGGCACTGTGTCAATGTTATCAACCTTGTTTGTATGTGTTCTGTCATGCTCAATTTCCTTCATCAAATCCAAATTCCTTTGTATATCACGGGTCATGCGCATCCCCATAGCTCTTGATCTACTAACTCGAACTCGACCCCACTCATCTAGATATGTCTCAATACTTTCATCAACAGGCTCGCTAGGTTCACCGCAAACCAATCCAGCTGAAATATTAGAAACATTTCCTGCTGCTATGTTATTTACAAAATTCTGTGAAGGATGTGTTCCCCGTTCCATTTGCTGTGTATCTTCAACATTTCTTTCTAATCTGGTGGAGGTAAGTCCTCTGAAAGATTTAGAAATGTAAGGATAAGAGAAGTTGTCAACATTGAAAATATATAGGGCATCATCATGTGCACTGGAAAATCCCCAGGCCATGTTAAGGGCAATGGCTTGGGAATGGCATTTTTTCAACCAAAAGCCCAAATCATTGAAAATAACATTACTTACTGTTTGTCACCGGAAAAGGATGACGAGAATATATACTCTCGGTTCGCCTCAGATGCAATCCGTGAAGTCTGTATCCCGCCTACTCCTCCTCCGACAGCAGCTTTCTGAACTTCATTTATCTCACGACGGAAAGCTACAGTTTTAAGGTAAGATTGTATTTGAAGCTCAGAGAACTTTGAAGGATCCTGAAAGTAGCCAATTGGATGACGTGCATTAATCCTAAGTTCATATCAATGCACAGTGTCTAAGCACCAATTAGCATCAAGGAAAAGTAATTTTCTTAGCAAAAAGAATTTAAAAAAAACATTAACAGTTAGAGAACATAGTAAATGGAGAAAGAAAAATATTAATACTTGTAAAAACCATATTTTCAGTTGTAAGGTTGTGTTAGGTCAAAATACAATGCTAAGAGTTGCTTCCTTTGATATCTTCACCAAATCTTTCAGAGGCTCGAGGATAACTTACAAATGAAACAATCTTGAGGGGGGCTGTTAAGATATGTATAAATTTAAGTTATATTTATATTGAGAAAATCACTCTATGTTTGTCTATTACAATAATTTTGGTGAAATTTATTTCTTACAATATTTTCAAGTTTATTTTTCATGATATTTTCTAATCGCATATGTTTCATATTTCTTACAATATTCCAATCGCATATGTTTCGCATTTCAAATGTATATGAATTCATTATACCAACCTTCTTGACTTTCTGATACTTTTGTCTATTCTCTGCCATCAATCGCTCTCTCATCTGCAGAATAATTAATCAATAGCAAACATCTTAATAAACAAAAAAAAAAAGTTCTTGACTAGAAAATAATTTACGAACTCAATTACCTGAACAAGGAGATCCAGTTGCATTGATGGAGGCAGAGAGGCCAGAACAGCTGGATCAACTTCACTGTGCATAGCTGGCTGCCAGAAGTAAGTGAAGTAAACACACTATTCTTGTTCAAGACTAGATGCTACAAGACACTACAATTTTCAAGTTTGGAGTAGGGGAAGCAATGTTATAAAAGGCAGATGAAAGTTTATGGCAGATGGCCATGGGATTGCAACCTATGGTGCTGCCATGGCGCATGCCCTGCACAAATTGCCTATAGTGGTTGGCACAAAACGTGCCATGTCATTTCAACACGACTTCTGTTTTACAACATTGCAAGCAAGTGTGGCTATCCTATATTACGATGACCAAAATTGAAAATAACTGCTGAACTACATTCAGCACAAACCATGGTTAAATAACTCGGACAGAAATATCTAGAAATATAACTGACCAGTATCATCTCTTCATCTTCATCTTCATCATAGTTACCACCCTTTTCCTTATTGGTAGAACCCCCAAGAGAATTTGATACATTATTTACTAGCTTTGCATTTTCCTCCATATCAATACAAGCAGCTAACCTAATGGGGTCATCAAAACAACCCTGATAAACAAGCAAAAGACACTACAATTTAAAAATTATGACTTTTTATGCAGCTTACATTTCATCAATTCTTTTTTGGTTGTCACTACTGGATGTCGCATTGACATCACATCTTGAGCTACACCCAACCTGGTCAGTTTCATTGAAAACAATCCCTTTACCCTTGCCACAATCACTGACTTCATGTCTTGTCTGGTTGTCAACTTGCTTCAGTGGTCCTGCTTTCTTGCCTTTAAGCTATTATCAAACAATCAACTAAAACATTTTTAATTTAAACCAAATGTACATAAATCATATGCCATATAAGTCGTAAGCTAGTCAACTGACATTGATGTTTCCAAGTAAATATTATCTTAACATCATGGGAATAAATTATTAATTCTTGAAAATTATTTATCTGATCCTTTTATTACTTGTCATTTAATATGTTAGTTAAAAGGGTAACAAGCTAAAACTATAATGACGCGAATATGGAAATTGATAAATGGGAAAGGCAATAAGATCTTCTAAAATCTGACCTGCGCAAGAATATCAAGTTGCATTGAGTGTGGCAAAGCAGCTAAAACAGCTAAATCAACTTCATCATTGGCTGTAGGCTGAGGAAAAAATTTAATATGTTGAAACAAGTGAAAAAGATATTAACAACAGATATAGGAGCGTCAACAGAGAGAATTACAATATAACACAACTAAAAGAATAACCAAATATTTCCTTATTAACTGCAACAACTATACTATTTGCAATGACTCTACTATTTACATCTACATTCTCAAAATGGTATAAGTTACACGATAAACAAAAAATGGTACACAAAATAGAAAACCGTATGATTGTAATTCCCATTTCCTATTTGCAATTATTCCTTTTTTTTAAACTTACCAATATCGTCTCTTCGTCTGCATCTGAAGAATTACTTACAGTAGATGTCCCTCCTTCTCTGGATCGTATTTCATTTTCCTCTGCAGCTATAGATGCTGCCAACCTAAATTAAATCATCCAAACATTATAGGAAGTTACTGACCATGTTCAAGATTATTTATATTTGAAAAGAAAAAACAACGCGTGAAACTTATGATGGATTTGTTGGGAGGAATATAGGTGAATTACATCTCATCAAGCTCCTCTTGGTTGCACCTTGTTGAAATTTTAGTCTGTGATAGATTTCTGTCCTCCTTAGCCACAGACATAGCTGCAGGTCTAAATCAATAATTCAAAAATTTAATAAAATTCTGATAGAAGAAAACCTCTATAAGATTTACAACAGAAATATGCAGATTACATTTCATCTAGCTCTTTCGGGTGACTTTTTCCTAAATCATTGCCAACATAGTCCATCTGATTAGATTTTTCCTGAGACTTTGTGCCACTCTTTTGCTTCAGTTTCTGGTTCTTAATATCATCAGCCAGTTCCTTCAACCTCAATGCCTTTAACTGTCAAAAGAAATTAAAAAACAAAAAAGTAAAGATAGCAGAATACATAGCCAATAACATATTGAACGCACCATCTTCCATTAGCATAAATGGTGCCAAATCCATCTTCCAGGGATACTGGTTACCCTTAGAATGACATATAGAATATATATTACGGTCATTCACTGAGGCTTAATTTAAACTCCAGGATTTTCATTTAGCAACCAACATAAAATTGAGAACAAATGTCCCTCTAAAATCACAAAATCAACAGGCATTTCCACAAGTTATTATAAATACAATGCGCAAGTGAACAAGTTATAAAGACAATAAGCTAGGATGTGCTTGTTTGAGTTGAGGAAGCAGCAAATTTGATGAAGTGAAATAGAGCCCTGGAAAAGCTCTTGATTCTCATTCATTGATGTTAGTACAGTGTAAAATCTAACAATCACTAATCAATCACTTTGGTACAACACAAATACATGAAAATTACATGCTCAAATTTTCCAACGAACTTGTAAGTCTATGCTTAGTATAGAGTAACCGTTTCATTCATCGTTGAGAGCAACAAAAAAAGCCTTACGTGATTGAGAAGCAATTTCTCGGCAGTCTTGCGGACTTTAGCTTGGGAAACATCGCGCTGTCTCCGGCGAGCAATGACGGTGCGGCGCTTCAGTGCAGGCGTTCCACCGTCAAAGACGAAAACAGGCTTGGTCCTTAGGAATAAGAGTTTGCAAATGCGACGGAAGAATCCAAGCAAATGAGCATTGCGAACCATTTCACCTTTCTCGTCACGCATCGCTTTGATAAACTGTACCATCCATATGCTCGCGTCTGCAAAAAAGAAGGTGTGACGATGGTGAGGAGAGTATTTGCTTGGTTGATGTAAATGAGGCAATTAGGGTTTTAGGGCGTACCTATAGCTAGGGTTTTGCCGGCGAGGGTCTCGACGGAGACACGGCGACCCACGGGGGAGAGAAGTTCCCAGAGACCGTGAACTCCCATTTTCTTGTTGATTACGCTACGCTGCCAAAAAGACAGGCGAACTAAATAATAGTACTACGGCGGTTCATGACGCGTCTCTTAGCAACACACCGGTTAATTTAGGGCTTATTTAGATTTTGATTTAGTCTCTTATTTAATAAACGTTACTCCTTCCATTTTTTATTATAATTCGTTTTTAACTTTTCACACATATTAAAAAATGTAATTGTTCTGGACTGGGCAAACACTGTGCCCTCACAGGGGCAAGGCCCAACCCAATCCAGCCATTGGACAGGTCCAACAGCCAGAAACTAGTCGTTGGGCAGAAACTAGTCGTTGGACACGTCCCCTCCACGCGCAAAGTAGTTCACGCGACCAACTGCCTCCCCGAATATCACGAAAACGGTTAGTCCAAGTCAAAAGGTCACGCGCCTTGCCTCCATTTGGCAATCCCTCATTGGTAGACCAGACACTTTGCTCGCCAGAAATCCACCTATAAATATCCCCTCGCTTGAGAGGGGCAGGTATCAAATATCCAATACTTGACATCTCTTACTTGCTTTCTCTCTTTTTGACCAAACACTTACTTTGGCATCGGAGTACCTTGCAGGTACCTCCACCCCTTTTTCCTCTCCTACGAGCATCACCTGTCCTACGTGAAGGTCACGACGATCCAGTCTGATCAGCACAGATCAGTGGCGTCGTCTGTGGGAACATTGCTTCCCCGTCTTTTTGAATCAAGATACCTTATCTTTTCATCCAAAAGACCAAAGCTCTCTCCCTAAAATTCTTTTGATCATCATGGCCTCCACTAAGAATGATGTCCGCCAAGACTCTGCTGCTGTCGTCGTAGCTGACAACGTCGACCACGTCTTCGCCGAGCACGTGCTTCAAGAAACCGACCTTCGGGACGGAAAGACTGCGTCCCCAACCCCCGAGGAAGTGAAACCTAGGGCACCAGTTGTCGACCGAGTTTTCGAGCCCATTCATGTCCCGCAGAACGCTGATTCAAGCACAGCTGTGTTAGACTATGGCTATGGATCTAGAAGGGGGGTTGAATAGATCCTTCGAGTTTTACACGCGAAATTGAATTTTAAAAAATTGTTTGAACGGAAGCTACCACTGGATTAATAGTCTACAACGAACCTTCTACCAAAAGGATCGGATATGCGCGTTTATATATTGCGAATGAGTATGGAAGAGAAAAAATCAGTTTTATTAATGTAATCAAACGCAATCAACAAATTATAACGTGTTTATGTATAATCCAAACCAATGAGGCAAACAATGAAACACAAACAATGTTTGAATTTGTTTTGCGACAAATTATCAAACACTTGGTGTGTACACACACAATAAGTGCAGAATTTCTATGGTTAGTAATTTCAAGCTGCTCCTAGAAACAATTCAAAGAATTGTATCACTTTAACCAAACTATTTTTCAGCTTTAGATTACAACACCTCAGAAATTTAGACAAGTTGAAAACTTGGCAAATTCAAATAATGCAGAAAAAATTGTAAAGAGTTAAAGGAGAAAGAGAACGAACGCGATTTGATTAGGTAGTTCCCCAATCGTCCTCGCTATGGGTACCTCTGCCCCCAATTCCGAACATGGAATTGAGATATATATATATATATATATATATATATATATATATATATATATATATATATATATATATATATATATATATATATATTATCGTTGTAATTGAGTGTTTATACAAGAGAAAACTTCTGAACAATCAAATCTTCGAACGTCTTCGAATTGTTGATGTAGAGCCATCTCTTCCCTTGATTCAAGATGAATCAAGTGCTTCGAATGTGGTTGATTCAATTATCGGCCCGCGCTACTAAACCGAAAGAAAACACCGTTCTTCGATTACCTTCACTCGATCAATTGCAATCTACCAAAGATTCGAACCCAAACCTCTCTTCTACGATCCTCTGATTACAGCTACTAAACCGATCTCTTCGGTTACCTTCGCCCAGCTGAATCCTTGTAGAACGAAGCGGCTTGTGCAAAACTCCCAAAATCCCTTTGATTCTTGGAGGAGAAAACCCTAAGGTTTTATTCAAGAAACACCTACCACAAATCTCAACTCAGAAATGAAGATAACACTTCCTGAAATTTGAACCTTATCACTTCAAATCAATGAACACAACAAACAAAAATGGTTATGTGTAGTTGTTTGAATGCTCAAGGAAGAAGATGAAATTGATGAGAGAAATGGCATATAATCTTTCATGTTTCTTGTTGCTTTTTTTTTTTAAATGAACTAACATGATATATATATTATGCTATGTAATAATGTGGAGATAACAGAATTTTAAGATGAAAAACAAGTGAAAATATTGGCAGGAATCAGCGAGCGGTCGACCTATACAGAAGGTATAGGCGACCTATGCAAGGCCGCGCGCACAACTACGCAAAAATGCATACTATGCGTCGACCGGAACAGGGAGTGCGTCGACGCATACCTCCCAGTTTTCTACACTATCAAACGCAGACTGCATAGGTCGACCTATGCAGGGTGATGAGTCGACGCATACCTTAGAAACATGCAAAAAATCAGGATTTTGAGATTCCTAAGGTGTTGGGACATCTCTAATGAACCTAGATCATTTCTAATCATAATCAAACATATGTGCAATACTTCAAATTGAGTTTTTCATGTAAACCACTATGTTCTAATCATGAAGGTTTTGACATCATTAAAAATAAAGTACATAGAGAGAATCTTCCCTCACATACTCCCCCTTTTTGATGATGGCAAAACACTCGATGTGAGATGGTATCCTCCTCCTGACTTTATGCATCCACTAGTTTGATTATCTCAATACCTGTTATTCTTTCCAATGTCCTCTCCCCCTTTGACAACATCAAAAAGAGAGAGAGAGAGAGAGAGAGAGAGAGAAAAAATAGCATGACTAGAAAATATCAACTGAAAGTGCATCTTCTAACAAACTACAACGATAAGCATTAACAAACATTCACACATAATGGATGTTAACGAATATGAAATTAAAACAAGTTAACGGATATCCAAAAACATGCAACATAACAGCCCATAGTTAAAATTGAAACAATGTCACGAGAACTAAAAAATAACAGGCTAAAGTCAATTAGAATCATAAACAAAACATGAGATAACAAGTGAAACGCAAAATGACATGATGCAAGATGCAGTGTTGTTTCTCATGGCCTCCTCCCCCTAAATGAATGGCCTCTGCCGCAAAACGGTTGAGGATGATGAGGTGGTGGAGGTTGCACATCCAACTGCTCGGTCATCTCCAACACTGTACGATTCAGAATGTTGAAGCTATTTGTAAGAGCCCGGTGCTGATTCGCAGAAGTTTCAGTCATTATGTTGAATCTTCCCATCACATTAGTGGCAAAAGATTCAAAGTTGTTGGCATGAGTGTGAATTTCTTCTTGCAAAGACTTGAACCGTTCCTCTTGAGCTGTGGCAAACCGCTGTTGATCAAGTTGCATCGTCCTCATAAGTTCAAGAATGTCTTCATTGTTTTGTTGAGGACGCAGAGGTGAAGGATGAGTGTAATATGACTCTTGGTAATTCAGCTCTTGTGTTGGTGGCCTATAATTGGAACCAAGATTGGTCCAACAATTATATTGCCATTGACCCCATCCTTGGTCAACCTCAGTTTCCATTGGAGATTTCCATCCTTGATTTTCTTCAGATCCTTGATACATCCATGCAGCATTATCATCAGCCCCCGTATTCATTTGGTGCCATTGAGCATTGTCATTTTGATTCTCGTCATCATCATTTTGTTCATTCTCTCCTTCTTCATTTTCCCTTTCTTCTTCTTCGTCTTCGTCATCTTCTTCACTAGAATCTTCCAGAACAGCCGTGTTGGCTTTCACAATATACTTATATTTTCTCTCTACAGCATCCCACATATGGCCCATCATAGTCATAGTTTTTTGGCAGAACTCTTGATTTGAAGTGATGGACTTATAGGCAATACCAGGAACAACTATTGTAGCATTATTGAAAAACTTTTGAATCACAGATGCATACCCAAGTGCAGTCCCTCTACCGAATTCACGAAGAGCATACATCCTACTCGCAAAGTAATAAGGCCAACTGATTTTTATCTTATTCATCAGAATGTAGATTAACTGAATCTCAGGTTGATCTACCATAGAATAACCGCCTTGCTTGGGTCTAAGAATATGAGCAACAATCCACTGTAGAATTCTAGGGATAGGAGCCAGTTTTCCTGTTGTCACTGCCTTAGGGAAGAGATTACTTGCCACAACTTCATCAGTGTATGGTCTCCTGAGCATAGAATTTAAAGCCTTCTTATACTCATAACCATTTACATGCACAGTATCAGTTATGTGCTGGACAGGCCTCTCATTAGTTACAGACAAATTGAATAAATCTTCCCATGTGGTGTTTTGGACAGTAAGAACCTTATTTCCTAGTTTGCAGTTGAACATAAAATCATCAAATTTTCCAACGAGACCCGTATAGAAAAGCCTTACCAAATCCTCATTATATTTGACGTCACATTCCAAAAAGCCATTTAGATTCTGAAAATCCAATAACTCTATGATTTCGTCCAAGTGCATGCGTTGAACCGTAAGACGATAATACACATATTGTTTGATCACAGTTCTTTTCTTCATACTCTTAAACAAGTCAAGATTTTCAGGAGAAAGTAGAGAGGGAAGAGTTACCGGCGAATCTTGTGAAGGTTCAGAAGTACCGGCTTGAGCAAGGGTTTCTCTTGAGACCCTTTTGCGGGTAACTCTCCGTGTAGCCATTTGATGCTTGATGTTGAAAGAGGATGAGTAATGAAGAAATTCCCAAGATAGTTGTGGAGCCCAAGCTTTTTGGGTGAGATTGATGAAATTAGGGTTTTTGGTGAAGATACGATTAGGGAAGAAGAGGAGATGATGCAATGAGGTAATGATGCAAAGAAAACCTAAAATGTTTCATCAGTAGCTAGAAAACAAAACATTTATAGCAGAAATCGAGCAAACGGTCGACCTAAGACCGTTACGCGTCGACGCATACTGAAGAAAAATGTATAATTTTAAAAATTGAAGATATGCGTTGACCTACTTAGTCGACCTGTTCAAACCTGCGCTTGCTAGTGGAATAATGCACCAACCATGGGTCGACCTAAAGACCATATGGGTCGACGCAAATCATGAATTTGTTGAAAAAGAACATAAAAATTAAAATTTTGTGACATTTAAACTGTAGTGTTGCACACCAAACATACAAATGAAGAAAATGAGCATACTATAGGCAATGAACAACAACAATATTACTCAATCATGGTACATTTAATTTTTAATGAAAGAGAACGATATTACCTTGATCGTTTTTTATGATGCAAGACCTTACATATGTGGTAATAGCTTTTGAAATTGTTAGTGACAAAAGTATAAATGTGCATATAGATAAGGTAAGGACACAACATTTTATAGGGAGATTAAGCACGATCCGAAATGTCGAGAATGTCAAGTTCCCTACGGATATGAAAGAAAGGCTCAGTGGCTAAAGGTTTTGTGAAAATGTCAGCAAGTTGATTTTTTGAATCAACATGCTCAAAAATCACATCACCTTTCTCAACATGATCCCTAAGGAAGTGATGACGTATTTCGATATGCTTGGTACGTGAATGTAATACAGGGTTCTTAGTTAGATTTATTGCACTAGTGTTATCGCACAAAATTGGAATACGCTCAAGTTTTAAATTAAAATCAAGCAATTGTTGTTTAAGCCATAGGACTTGAGCACAACAACTACCTGCGGCAACGTATTCAGCCTCGGTTGTTGACAAAGCAACGGAAACCTGTTTCTTGCTATGCCAACTCACCAAGGAATTTGCGAAAAGATGACACGTGCCACTAGTACTTTTCCTATCCAACTTGCACCCGGCAAAGTCGGAATCGGAATAACCAACTAAGGAACAAGCACTACCTTTGGAATACCACAGACCATACTTTGGGGTACCAGAGAGATACCTAAGTATGCGTTTAACAACTTTTAGGTAGGATTCCTTGGGATGTGCTTGATACCTCGCACACATGCATACATTAAACATTATATCGGGACGTGATGCGGTAAGATAAAGAAGAGACCCTATCATACCTCGATACCTCTTTACCTCAACATCCTTACCTTTTTCATCACGATCAAGATTAACACTCGTAGGCATAGGAGTATCTATAGCTTTGCAGTTCAGCATATCAAAACGTTTTAGTAACTCAAGACAATATTTCGTTTGACTCACGAATGTGCCCTCTTCAAGTTGTTTGATTTGCAATCCGAGGAAATAGTTAAGCTCCCCCATCATTGCTCATTTCAAACTCCCCCTGCATCAAACTAGAAAACTCCTTGACCAAGGTCATGTTAGTAGACCCAAATATAATATCGTCAACATAAATTTGTACCAAAATTAAGTGTTTTCCTTAACGTTTAATAAAGAGGGCCGTGTCAACCTTTCCTCTTGAATACCCTTGATCAAGTAGAAATTTGCTTAGACGTTCATACCAAGCCCTAGGGGCCTGTTTAAGTCCGTACAAAGCTCGCTTAAGTTTATAGACATGATCAGGATATTCGTGTGATTCAAAACCTGGAGGTTGGGCTACATAAACCTCTTCATTTATATATCCGTTAAGGAATGCACTTTTGACATCCATTTGGAATAGTTTAAAGTTCTTTGTACAAGTGTAGGCAAGTCGAAGACGTATGGCCTCGAGTCGAGCAACCGACGCATAAGTTTCCTCATAGTCGATTCCTTCCTCTTGGTTATAGCCTTGCGCTACAAGCCTAGCTTTGTTACGCGTTATTACTCCATTTTCATCAAGTTTATTCCTAAACACCCATCGGGTTCCTATTACTCGATGAACTCGCGGAGGGGGGACAAGGTCCCAAACCTTATTTCTCCCGAATTGATTTAGTTCATCTTGCATTGATAGATACCAATGCTCATCGAGTAACGCTTCCTTAGAGTTTTTAGGTTCAACCTGGGAAACAAAAGCAGAGTAATAACAAAAGTTACTAAGTTTAGAGTGAGTAGTTACTCCCTTAGAAATATCACCGAGAATGTTGTCAATTGGATGGTCTTTAGAAGACTTCCAAGCTGGAGGAAGTTCATCTTCCTTAGCATGATGATCATCCTCACTTTTCACTGGTTGGTGATCTTTTTCCTCCTCAATACGCACTGCTTCAGGCTGATCAATTCCCTTATCAGTGTCCTTGAGTATGTCTTCAGTAGGTACACCTGCACCATGAAAAGAACTACCTTCTCCGACATTTCTCGGATAAGACTCGTCAAAAGTAACATGAACTGACTCTTCAACTACACGTAACCTTTTATTATAGATTCTATAAGCTTTACTTGACTGAGAGTATCCAAGAAAAATACCCTCGTCAGCCTTGGCATCAAATTTGTCGAGAGTCTCTTTTCCGTTATTTAACACAAAGTATTTGCAACCAAATACATGAAGGTGAGAGATGTTTGGCTTACGCCCTTTTAAAAGCTCATACGATGTCTTGTTTAGAATAGGTCGGATGAGCACCCTATTCAAAACATAACAAGCCGTACTTATGGCGTCGGCCCAAAAGTATTTTGGTAATCCACTATCATTGATCATAGTCCTTCCAAGTTCTTCCAAAACTCTGTTTTTACGTTCCACTACCCCATTTTGTTGAGGGGTACGTGGTGCGGAAAAATTATGATCAATTCCGTTGGAATCACAAAATGCTTCAAACAAATGATTTTCAAACTCACCCCCATTGTCACTTCTGATTGACCCAATGTTTGTGTTTAACTTGTTTTGAGATAACTTAGCAAATCGTTCAAAGGCCGAGAAGGTATCACTCTTATTTGCTAAGAAAATTTTCCAGCAAAACCTAGAAAAATCATCGACTATAACAAATCCATAATAGTTACCACCTAGGCTTTTAACCCTAGATGGTCCAAAGAGATCCATATGGAGGAGCTCAAGGGGTCTCATAGTTGAAACAATGTTTTTAGATTTAAAAGAGATCCTTGTTTGCTTCCCCATTTGGCACGCATCACAAAGATGATCCTTTGTAAATTTAATTTTGGGCAAACCGATGACTAGGTCTTTAGAAACAATTTTGTTAAGCAAATCAAAGTTGATATGAGCCAAGCGTCTATGCCACAACCATGAATCTTCATTCATAGTGACTAAACACTTGTCTCCATCCAATGATACCTCGTTTAAGTCAAGCATGTAGACGTTATTCACCCTCAAGCCCTTAAACACATTCTTTTTGTCGCAATCTTCAACTACACAACAATCCTTTGAAAAAGAGACTTTATAATTTTTGTCGCATAGTTGACTGATGCTTAATAGGTTGTGTCTAAGGCCTTCCACAAGAAGTACATCAGAGATAGTAGTAGATGAGGGGTTACCTATACTACCTTTGCCGAGAATCTGTCCCTTGTTGTTATCTCCGTAGGTGACAAACCCCTTTTTCTTCGACACAAAGTCGATGAAAAGAGATATGTCTCCGGTCATATGTCTTGAGCAGCCACTATCTAGAATCCATCTTCCTTCGGTGGTCTCAAGACTTTGTACCTACAAAAATAATCAAGGGAGAGTAGGTACCCAATTCTCATTGGGTCCTTTATGGTGAGTGAAACCAAAATTGCCTTTGGGCAACCATTGATAAATGCCCTTTGGAACAAGAAATCTCCGAAAGCGACACTTAGCAATAGTATGACCGGGCTTACAACAATATAAGCAATCACGATTAGCTTGGAGTTTACCTTTGCTATCACTATCTCGAATCACATACGTGTATTGTTGATATGGATTATTCATTGTTTCACGATAATGTGATCGATCAATAGCAAACGTAATCTTAGGCTTGAGAGACTTGTCTAACTTGGCTTTGAGGGTTCTCACCTCTCTTTGCCAAATGTGACAAGTACCACAGCCCCCAAGGTCAACCATGTATATTTATTCTCGTCGATCTTAGTTTTTGATACATTCACCATGGAGTTTTTAAGATCTTTCAATTCCTTTTGGGAATCGGAAACCTTTTTCTCCAAATAGGAAAAAATCTTTTTATTCGAAGCTAAGCGTTGAAATGCTTCCTTAGCTTCGTGGTGTAATGTATCAAAAGCTCTTTTTAATTCAGCATGAGACATATTTTGACAGTTTTCATATTTAGAGTGTTTTACCTCTTTTCCTTTGTTGTGACGTGCCATGAGACAAAGGTTGACAGATTCACTTTCGTCACTTGAGGAGTCATCTTTCTCTGACTCGCTATCGCTTTCCCAAGCGATGTATGCTCGTCGAGACTTGTTGGACTTTTTGTTTGAGCGACTCTTGTCATTATCCTTATCTTTGTCTTTCTTTAGGGATGGACAATCCGTCTTGTAGTGCCCGGATTTTCCACAGTTGTAGCACGTCCCTTTTACCTTGCCATTTTTATTTCCTTCACTTTTAGATTGCTTCCGGAACTTGACAAGATTTCTGTCCGAGTGCTGAATATCATTCTTACGAATATATCTATTGTATCTTTTCACAAATAAGCTCATATCATCACCGGATTCTTCATCTTTGTCATTTTTTGCTTCATCATCACTTAGCTCTTGATGTGTGGACTTTGAACAAAAAGCCTTAAGAGCTATCGACTTCTTCTCCGTATCTTTTGCCTTCTCTTTCTTTATACTCTTCTCATGTTTATCCAGGCTAATGAGAACTTGCTCATGCTCATCGAGTTTACCAAAGAGTGTTGTGAGGTCTAGAGTAGCAAGATCATTGGCCTCCTTGATAGCGGTAACCTTCGGTTGCCATTCCCTGCTAAGACACCTCAGAATTTTATTAGTAGAAACCTCATTTGGAATTGGTTTACCAAGAACATGCAATTTGTTGATAATGTGAGTGAATCGTTTTTGCATATCCGCAATGGTTTCCCGTTGCTTCATGTAAAACATATCAAACTCTTGCGTTAGTGTATTAATACGAGCCAATTTAACATCATTAGTGCCTTCGTGGGCTACTTGTAAGGCATCCCACATAGCTTTGGCTGTTTCACAATGGGAGACTCGATAATACTCATCAACTCCCAAAGAGGAAATAATCATATTATGAGCCTTCCAATCATAACTATACTTTTTCTCGTCCTCCTCAGTCCATTGGTCTTCGGGTTTAGGAACGACAATGCCTTCCGCGTTAGTCATAGTGATTGGCATGGGACCGTTTAAAATAACTTTCCAAACCTTCCGATCTAAGGAGTTAATACAAACGCGCATACAATTCTTCCAGTAGCTGTAGTTTTCACCTGTAAAAACTGGAGCTCTATTATAAACCCCCTTAGGTTCGTTCGCCATGATCCAAGAAGTTTTACCGAAGCACCAGAATAAACTGGAGCTCGTGATACCACTTGTTAGACTATGGCGATGGATCTAGAAGGGGGGTTGAATAGATCCTATTAATTCTTGGAGTTGGCTAGAATTTTGGTAAAACAATGTTGATGTCATGGTTGATGTTTCAACATGAGTTTTTAACAGCCTTGTTATGTTTAGTTAACATTCTGGTTATGTTAAGTGTTTAAGGGTTACAGTTTTGTGCTGATGTCAAACCCGATGTCATAACATCAGTTGACAGAACATCAGAAAACCATCTGTTGTGGTTTTTGTATTGCAGAATGTTAAGGTGTTGAAGAGTTAAAGTGCTGAAGAGTGATGTCACATGCGATGTCTTGACATCACTATACCAGAAACTTAAAACATCAGGTTGTGATGTTTTTAGGGCTGCACGCATTAGTTTGATTTGAGGAGATCTGTTAGTTAGATTGGATGCGAATTTATTGGAGAAGATTTATTCTGATACAATTAATTCTGCATATCTTATGGAGAATAGTTTGTTACTATTTTTGTGCAAATAGACATGGAGAATTGTTCCTATTTGTGTGGATAAGATTGTTCCTATTTGTGTGGAGAAGATCTTGCAGCTGATTTAAAGAGAAGATTTAAAAGATACATAATATCCTGGAAATATTATGTGGAGCTGAATTTAATGCATAAAGATATGGAGAATATTTAGAGTTAATTATTGAAGATTTAAATTGAAGATTTGATTGAAGATCCAATTAATAGCAGAATCTGTTGGAGATTTGGAACAGAAGATTTGATATGATTTGAAGGCCCAAATCCAGTTGGGAAATAGGTTATAAATAGAAGCATTGTAACCTAGTTTTGTGAAGCCAGCCATCATGTAGATTATAAGGGTTGTGTTGGTTGATGAACCACCCGGTTTGTGGGATGGTCATCGTGTTTATCTCGAAGCCTGTAGGTAAGAGATGTATTGTTCTTGGAGGAAGCTGTTAAGCAACTCTAAGTAGTGTTCTTAGTCATGAGGGTCATGTCTAGGTATTGTCATGGAAGTGTGTCTTCCAAAGTCTATGTAATAGAAAAGTTTAAGGAATCAAGTTGTTGATGCAGTGACGGTGTAGTTGACTGTTAGACATCATCGAGATGATTGGAAGTGAGATGGAGTCTCTTACCTAGGGAGGACTTAGGTAGAAGGGTCATTGGGTAGTGATTAAATTAGGTAGATTGTCAACTGGTCTGTTGAGTCTGTAATTTGATACTACTAATAGTGGACTTCCTTCCTGGCTTGGTATGCCCCCAGATGTAGGTTAGTTGAACCGAACTGGGTGAACAATTGATTGTGTTCATTTAATGTTTCTATTATTGCCTTGTTCAGCAGATTGCGATGTTGTGACATTGCACAAGACATCACACATCTGTACCAGAATTTCAATTGGTATCAGAGCAGGCATCCTGTCTGTTTCTGGATGAGATCTAGGGAAGATACTTTCTAGTTCATGGGCAAGGTAGGTGGTATCTACTGAAAAGGTGTTTGAACATGGAGAAGTTCATATTGTTGTTTGAATGGTCCCTTGAAGTGGAGGATGGACTATTCAGGACATAGTATGTATTGGACCTGTCTGTTGATCTCAGGAGAACTGCTGTTATGAGTTTGATTGTTGGCACTTGGTTTAAGGTGATGGTATGCAAGGATTATTGAGTAGTGCCTGAAGGTTGTTGAGGAGTTGTTGTGTGTTCCGCTGCATGGTATATGATGTAACCCTGATTGGTTCTTGTATCTCTGGTGGTGAGATTCTAGGAAGGTATGCTCTTGGAAATACATTAGGGTTTGGTCTCCTCAGCAGGATATTCTATGATGTTGCAGTTTGCATGGGGATTATCTCTTATCTGTGTTTTGGGAAAGAAGTGATCAAAAGGTGAATAGGGTGGAGACAAAGCAAAAGAGTATCACTGTCAAATCTTTCATGCGGGAGTGAAGATTTTGATCAGTCATCTCTTAAGCTTATTGGTGGAAGTTGAACTTAATATGTCAATTCGGATGTCTCGACATCGTGCTTCATATTAGCAGTTTATGGTAAATGCTAAGTCAAGACCTATTAGAATGAAGCTACTTAGAAGGATCACGGAAGCTGTGAAGTTGAACAATTGTTGAGATGCTGTTCAGCAGGAGCTGGTTGAAGTGAAGGGAAAAGGCATCCAAGATTTGGTGTGCAGTAGCAGGGTAATTCAGCCAGTGGTCAATTGGTGTTTGCTTGATCTCTTTCTGTTTCGTGCCTTAAAGGATTCAAAGTAGCAGACTGTCTATGGTATGTTTCTGCAAAAGGATGGCAGTTATTACTCTTTGGTTAGAAGGTCTGAACCTTGTGCTTATTAGAAGAAGCCTCTGGAAGAGTGTGTTATGCAAGTTACTACAGTTTTGTTGGTCTAATCTTGAAAGATGCTGATATGCTCTCTTATGTTCCCTGCAAGAGTTATGTATGATTAAGAGTTGTGATTAAGACTAATGTCAGAACTGATGTTGGAACATCAAGTCAGTTCTTTGCTCAGGGTGGAGTGAAAGATCAAGACATTGACCTAACCTGGAAGGCTTTGTGGTATAAGTGGTTTTCGTGATGGTTTGGATCAGCAGATGGCGGTTGTGTGAAAAGGTTACCTCGACAGGAGTTGAGTATTTATCTGCTTTTGAGGATGTGTTGTCAACTAATGACAAAATACATTGACGGGAGACTATGTATATGTCTGATGTAAAAGTGCAAGTCTGTTGAAGTGTTGAGAATATACTTTTCTCTGTATGGCTCTTTATTGGTGTTGTTGAAGACTTCATAATCTTGAGGGTTTCAGCTTGGATCAGTTTATCTAAGTGGTTTAGAGCATGGTGTTTGCTCTGGTTGTGAAGGTCGAGGATAAGTGGCAGTTATCTCTGGCTTTCTACTGACGACTCTACTAAAGGAGTGACCTTCTTTAGTATTGCTATAGGGTAGTCTTGGACTACTTATTTTCTGAAGATTCAGATGTGGTAGGTTTGAAGTCTTTGGAGTTTCTAAGCAGGATGGAGGTTGTCTACTCAAACTTGATTGTTGAATCAAGTCTATGAGAGCATGGAAATCTGTTTCTGCAAAGGGAGGAGGTTCTTTTGAGTGGCAGAAGGAAGAGCTGAATTCAACAGTTGGATGTCATAACGTTCTGACATCTAGCTTAGCATCAGAAGTCTCAGCTGGTAAGGTGGCACATCAGCTAATGATAAGGTCATCTACAGGAATGAATAATAGGATGCTTCAAAAAGATCGTTCTCATGGCAGTTTGCGGGAGCTGCAGGAAGGAGAAGATGTTACATGACCATGGCTTAGGGAGTCTAAGTGTGTTTGCTTTTGAGCAAGTGGAACATGTGACTTGAAGATCAAGTTTCCTTGGTGGATCAGGATATCTTTGTGAGAGTTCTGACAAACGTGAAAAAGGTCAAAATGTGGCATTTGGCTGTTTTTATTTGAGGATTTGTGCTTGAGGTGATCAAACTGTGGCATTGGTTGAATCAAGATAATCAGAGTGTGGCAGCTGGTTATTATTGAGGAACAAGTTACTCTTGGGCAGAAGGGTGATGAGTTGAAGACTCAAGAAGATTATTCTTCTTAAAGGTGGATGAGAGGTTATTCCCTGATGCTTTGGATTACTGAGCAATAGTAAGTCCAGTTGGTGGAGCATATCAAGAATCAAGGTGATGATATCTTGGTGTGTGGCAAATGTTCTAACTTGTGTTGGGACATTATCTGGTTGGATATCCTTGGTGAAGGATGATTATGCTCTGGTTCAGGAGCTTGGTGCCTACATTTTTCCTAAGGAGTGTCTACATAGTCATACGGGAGGATGATGAAGTAGAAGGTCTGCCTTGGATGGAGAATGTAGAGAAGACTGAAGAAGTCCAAAGTAACTTGTGAATGTGTCATAAGGAAGAATCAGAAGTTGTCAGACGTGTGCAGAAGAAGAGGTCATACAAATTGTCATGCCTTGTGTGAGAAGTCTGGATATTGTTGTTTGTGGCCATGATGGAGTAGCTTGATGTTTGAAGATGACACCCTGAGGGAACCTTATCAGCTGACTGTATAAGAAGTGTGTGAATTAGTAAGCATCATCTGCGGGTTATTTGTGAACAAAGACCTTGTTGGGAGCTTGGTAGTTATCTGATGGACTGGGCTTGTGGAATTGGAAGAAGCAGCATTAGTGTCTGAAGTGGCAGTTTAGTCATTATGGACAGGTTCTGATCTTGAGGTTAAGTAGGTTGAAGACTTCTTTAGGTGGGTATAGGGACAGAAGGTTGTTGTCAGTGGTGTGATCTGATCAGAATGGCTGAAGATAAGGAGGTTTCTTCTAATACAAGTAAAAGGTGGTGGCAGTCCTTATCTTGTGTTGCAAGTGATCTGAAGACATTTGTTATGGAATATGTGAAATTCCAAATCAAGTGTTTTTTTGGACTTGACAGATCATGTATCGGAAATAATCATGATGAGATTTTGCTCAACAAACACAAGAAGTGGCAGTTCTTAATGTTGAGAATGTGGCAATTTCATTGTGCTTCTATCTGGTGTCAAGTGTTCATCTTCATAAGGAGCATGGGTTGTTCATGGCAGGGGGAGTTAAGGCTGTTGTCTATGGTCTTTTACTGCAAGGATGCAGATTTTTGTGAAGATTGCGTGCTGATCAAGATTGTGAAGATTGGATATAATGTCAGATAACATGTTATGACATTAGGTTGCTGGATGACATGTTGGTGTTCTAGCCATGTGAAGCTAATTGTTTGAATCATATGTACACATGCTTCTAAGGAGGAGTCTGAAGGACAACTTTGTGTATATCTGGGAGATGTCACACTTGTCTTGGTGTGTTTTTAAGAAAGAGGAGTTTACTTAGAGTTCAGTGGAAGGCATTGTGAGTGTGCTTCAGAACTTGTGGATGATTGTGTGAAGCATTCCTGTCTGGATGAATGAAGACTATGTCTGGAGTTTCCAAATGTTATGGTATACTGGTCAAGAAGCACTAGATAGGGGGAGTTGATATTTTCTCTGCTGATCATTGAAAGTAGTAGCTGCTGAGTCTGGGTTTTGTTCTGAGTATATTGGTTGGATGATTCAGAGTTTGCCTTTGGAATTTTTTTGCTTGCTGCTATGTTCAGAGTTTGTCCAATTATGGCTAAAAAGGGGGAGAGTTAGCCTAGTGGTTGCCAAGGTGTGGTTGTGAAGCCTTTTCTGATATGGTGCAGCAGTTGAGGGGGAGAGTGTTTGAACAGCTGTGAGCTGGTTCTTGGTTTGAGGGGGAGTTTGCCCTATGGTTGATGTGAAAGTGTTCGTTTCTGCTGCAAGTTGGTCCAAGTTGGTCTGATGTAGGCTGAAATTGTTTTAGCCAAAATTAGCCAAAGGGGGAGATTGTTAATTCTTGGAGTTGGCTAGAATTTTGGTAAAACAATGTTGATGTCATGGTTGATGTTTCAACATGAGTTTTTAACAGCCTTGTTATGTTTAGTTAACATTCTGGTTATGTTAAGTGTTTAAGGGTTACAGTTTTGTGCTGATGTCAAACCCGATGTCATAACATCAGTTGACAGAACATCAGAAAACCATCTGTTGTGGTTTTTGTATTGCAGAATGTTAAGGTGTTGAAGAGTTAAAGTGCTGAAGAGTGATGTCACATGTGATGTCTTGACATCACTATACCAGAAACTTAAAACATCAGGTTGTGATGTTTTTAGGGTTGCACGCATTAGTTTGATTTGAGGAGATCTGTTAGTTAGATTGGATGCGAATTTATTGGAGAAGATTTATTCTGATACAATTAATTCTGCATATCTTGTGGAGAATAGTTTGTTACTATTTTTGTGCAAATAGACATGGAGAATTGTTCCTATTTGTGTGGAGAAGATTGTTCCTATTTGTGTGGAGAAGATCTTGCAGCTGATTTAAAGAGAAGATTTAAAAGATACATAATATCCTGGAAATATTATGTGGAGCTGAATTTAATGCATAAAGATATGGAGAATATTTAGAGTTAATTATTGAAGATTTAAATTGAAGATTTGATTGAAGATCCAATTAATAGCAGAATCTGTTGGAGATTTGGAACAGAAGATTTGATATGATTTGAAGGCCCAAATCCAGTTGGGAAATAGGTTATAAATAGAAGCATTGTAACCTAGTTTTGTGAAGCCAGCCATCATGTAGATTATAAGGGCTGTGTTGGTTGATGAACCACCCGGTTTGTGGGATGGTCATCGTGTTTATCTCGAAGCCTGTAGGTAAGAGATGTATTGTTCTTGGAGGAAGTTGTTAAGCAACTCTAAGTAGTGTTCTTAGTCATGAGGGTCATGTCTAGGTATTGTCATGGAAGTGTGTCTTCCAAAGTCTATGTAATAGAAAAGTTTAAGGAATCAAGCTGTTGATGCAGTGACGGTGTAGTTGACTGCTAGACATCATCGAGATGATTGGAAGTGAGATGGAGTCTCTTACCTAGGGAGGACTTAAGTAGAAGGGTCATTGGGTAGTGATTAAATTAGGTAGATTGTCAACTGGTCTGTTGAGTCTGTAATTTGATACTACTAATAGTGGACTTCCTTCCTGGCTTGGTATGCCCCCAGATGTAGGTTAGTTGAACCGAACTGGGTGAACAATTGATTGTGTTCATTTACTGTTTCTATTATTGCCTTGTTCAGCAGATTGTGATGTTGTGACATTGCACAAGACATCACACATCTGTACCAGAATTTCAGATCCTTCGAGTTTTACACGCGAAATTGAATTTTAAAAAATTGTTTGAACGGAAGCTACCACTGGATTAATAGTCTACAACGAACCTTCTACCAAAAGGATCGGATATGCACGTTTATATATTGCAAATGAGTATGGAAGAGAAAAAATCAGTTTTATTAATGTAATCAAACGCAATCAACAAATTATAGCGTGTTTATGTATAATCCAAACCAATAAGGCAAACAATGAAACACAAACAGTGTTTGAATTTGCTTTGCGACAAATTATCAAACACTTGGTGTGTACACACACACTAAGTGCAGAATTTCTATGGTTAGTAATTTCAAGCTGCTCCTAGAAACAATTCAAAGAATTGTATCACTTTAACCAAACGATTTTCAGCTTTAGATTACAACACCTCAGAAATTTAGACAACTTGAAAACTTGGCAAATTCAAACAATGCAGAAAAAATTGTAAAGAGTTAAAGGAGAAAGAGAACGAACGCGGTTTGATTAGGCAGTTCCCCAATCGTCCTCGCTATGGGTACCTCTGCCCCCAATTCTGAACATGGAATTGAGATATATATATATTATAGTTGTAATTGAGTGTTTATACAAGAGAAAACTTCTGAACAATCAAATCTTCGAACGTCTTCGAATTGTTGATGTAGAGCCTTCTCTTCCCTTGATTCAAGATGAATCAAGTGCTTCGAATGTGGTTGATTCAATTATCGTCCCGCGCTACTAAACCGAAAGTAAACACCGTTCTTCGATTACCTTCACTCAATCAATTGCAATCTACCAAAGATTCGAACCCAAACCTCTCTTCTACGATCCTCTGATTACAACTACTAAACCGATCTCTTCGATTACCTTCGCCCAGCTGAATCCTTGTAGAACGAAGCGGCTTGTGCAAAACCCCCAAAATCCCTTTGATTCTTGGAGGAGAAAACCCTAAGGTTTTATTCAAGAAACACCTACCACAAATCTCAACTCAGAAATGAAGATAACACTTCCTGAAATCTGAACCTTATCACTTCAAATCAATGAACACAACAAACAAAAATGGTTATGTGTAGTTGTTTGAATGCTCAAGGAAGAAGATGAAATTGATGAGAGAAATGGCATAAAATCTTTCACGTTTCTTGTTGCTTTTTTTAAAAAAATGAACTAACATGATATATATATTATGCTATGTAATAATGTGGAGATAACAGAATTTTAAGATGAAAAAAAAGTGAAAATATTGGCAGGAATCAGCAAGCGGTCGACCTATACAGAAGGTATAGGCGACCTGTGCAAGGCCGCGCGCACAACTACGCAAAAATGCATACTATGCGTCGACCGGAACAGGGAGTGCGTCGACGCATACCTCCCAGTTTTCTACACTATCAAACGCAGACTGCATAGGTCGATCTATGCAGGGTGATGAGTCGACACATACCTTAGAAACATGCAAAAAATCAGGATTTTGAGATTCCTAAGGTGTTGGGACATCTCTAATGAACCTAGATCATTTCTAATCATAATCAAACATATGTGCAATACTTCAAATTGAGTTTTTCATGTAAACCACTATGTTCTAATCATGAAGGTTTTGACATCATTAAAAATAAAGTACATAGAGAGAATCTTCCCTCACAAGCTGCCCTCGTCGCCTCTCTCAACATATCAAACCTTTTGATCTTCCAGCAAGGAGAGAAAATTAACGCTCTCGAGCATGTCCTCCAAGAGCGACTTGCTTCCGAGAAACAACTCAGCCCATCTCCACGTCCTCGATCTCCCCCTAAAAAACAGAGACACGATAGGTCCAGAAGTCCCTCCCCGGCGAGAAGACGATCGAGATCGGAGGAGCCTGCGTCCGATCTCGCCCGAAGGCACCGCAGATCTCCCCCGCGAAAGTCAAGACGCTCCCCGACGTCCAAGAAGCCCCGTCAGCCAGATAGGCATGAGTGCCGCCATACGCATAGGCATTCGTCGCGACGTAGTAGAAGCCGTGGTCGTAGCCATTCTTTCTCTCACTCTCCAAGCTCAAACAGCGACAATGACGTCCACGACCCCCTTTCACAGGAGATCATGGACACAAGAATTCCTCGAGGGTTAGAGAAGCCCCCTACTCTAGCGACCTACGACGGGACCACCGATCCCGGCGAACACATAGAAAACATAGAAGCCACGCTCCATTACCACAATGTGACCGGGGCCATAAAATGCAGACTATTCCCGATCACGCTGAGGAAGGGGGCAATGGCTTGGTTCAAGCGACTTCCTCGAGGGTCGATCACATCATGGAAAAACCTGAAGACTCAATTTACCCGACACTTTACAGCTTCCCAAAGACATCCCAAGTCGGAAGCCACCTTGGAAGCTATTATACAAGGGAAGGATGAAACCTTGCGGGCATATATCGAACGGTTCAACAAAGAAGCCGTGGAGGTCCATACAACGGACCATATGAAGAAGTATCTTCTCGAAAAAGGCCTGAAACCAAAGAGTGAGTTTCGCAAAGCCGTTGGGATCGAGACTCCTCGAACGTTGACAAAACTCCTCCAGAAAGCTGAAGCGTACATACAATACGAGGAGAAAGAGGCTGCATATCACGCCCGGGACACGAGAGATCGGGATAACACCCGAGCACCAAAAAAAGAAGAGCCGGAGACATCCCGACAAGGAAAAGAAAGGCGACGAGATGATCTTCCTCGAGAAGGTAAAG
The DNA here is from genome assembly GCA_022829125.1 of Lathyrus tuberosus. Classification (NCBI taxonomy): domain Eukaryota; kingdom Viridiplantae; phylum Streptophyta; class Magnoliopsida; order Fabales; family Fabaceae; genus Lathyrus; species Lathyrus tuberosus. The sequence goes on from JALAZF010000163.1 coordinate 7,583,514, forward strand.
GGACTGCTGGCCGTTTCACGGAATATACCCTATTTACGGCTCCTCGCGAACGCATTCTCTCTGAATGCATCAATACAGAATTCAAGCAGGGGGCGTCAGGTTCCCCAAACCAACAACGTCCAAAGGCAACGTCGACAAGAGCAAGTATTCTCGCTTCCACCGCAGCCACAGTCACACAACCGAGGATTGCGTGCACCTCAAAGACGCAATAGAAATCCTTATCAAGGAGGGTCACTTGAAACAATACGTAAAGAAAGGTGAGTCCTCCCGACGAGAGGCATCAGATTCAAAGAAGGAGACAGAATTGTCTCAATCCAGTCCTCCCCCGTGTTAGACGATGGCTATGGATCTAGAAGGGGGGGTTGAATAGATCCCTTGAGTTTTACACGCAAATGGTTACCAAAAAAATTAGTTTTTAAAAATGTTTAACGGAAGCAACCACTTGATAGAACGTCTACAACGAACCTTCTACTAAAAGGATCGGATATGCACGAATATATCGAGAATGAGTATGGAGGAGAAAAATCCAGTTTGATTACTACACTTAAAAATGCAGTCAACAAAATATCGCTTGCTTGATGTTTAATCCAAACCAATGAGGTAAAATGATAAGCAATTAAAAGCAATGTGTTCGATTTTTGCTTTGAAACAAATTACCAAACACCTAGTGTGCGTAAACACACTAAGTGCAGAATTTCTATGGAATGTAATATAGAGCTGCTCCAAGATACAATTCAAGGAATTGTATCGATTTAACAAATAGTTTCTCAGCTCGAAATTACACTACGACGGAAATTTCGATAAATTGCGACTTCACAAATTCGAACAAACTGAAATGTAAAAGAGTTAAGGGAAAGAGAGAACAAACGAGATTTGATTAGGCAGTTCCCCAATCGTCCTCGCTTTGGGTACCTCTGCCCCCAATTCCACAATTGGAATTGATATATATATATATATATATATATATATATATATATATATATATATATATATATATATATATATATGTAGCTGTTGCAAATTGTTTATTACAAGAGAAAACTATGAACATCCAAACCCTCGAACGTCTTCAATCGTTGATGCAGAATTTTCTCTTCCCTTGATTCAAGATGAATCAAGTCCTTTGAATATGGTTGATCCAATTACCGTCCCACGCTACTAAACCGAACGAAACCTCCGTTCTTCGGTTACCTTCACTCGATCAATTGCGATCTACCAAACTTCGAACCCAAACCTCTCTTCTACGATCCTCCGATTACAGCTACTAAACCGAAAAATTGCTCCAATCGTCGGTTACCTTCGCCTGGCTGAATCCCTGTAGAACAAAACGGTTTGTGCAAAAACCCCCCAAAATCTTCCCGATTCTTGGAGGAGAAAACCTAGGGTTTTATTCAAGAAACACCTACCAAAATCTCAACTCAAAAATGAAGATCACGCGCTTCCAAAATCTGAACGTTATCACCTTGAAACAATGAACAACTCAAACAAAGATTGTTATGTGTAATTGTTTGTTCACTCAATATTGAAGATGAAGATGAAGAGAAATGGCATAAATTTTCACGTTTAAAGCCCAAGATTGAAGCTAGATGAGTATTTGTGTCTTGTTCAAAGCCCAAGATTGAAGCTAAAGGTTTGACTAAGAGAGAATTTGTCATCTCTAAAGGGAGGTATCTCACCTGTTTATCACAGTTTTTTGAAGGATTGGTTATAAAGGGGAATTACTTTAAATTGGAATGTATGGAATCCAGTAATGCCATAATTTCCTTTATAAGGGAGATGTCCTGAAGGAGGAAACTTTAACTCAGTGTAGAGCAATGCCATTTTTCCTTAGGAATCTTCCATGCTAAGAGAGGGACATTGGCTTGGATGTAAATAATCCAGAGGCTTGCCACTTACAATAATTAGATGAAAGAGGAAGTTTACCAGGATAAAAGAGGGACTACAGCTTGGATTTTTAATCAACAAGTGTGCCACTTACTGCAGTTATCTGGAATTAGGTTTTTTTGATTGTTTGTTTTGATATGTGATGTACAGAGAAATATCTTCCTACAGTGGAATCTTGATTTCCTCTGAGGGGATGTTGATTTTTGTGTGCCTTGATCAAAGCCCAAGGTTGAAGCTAAAAGGTTTACTCTGCTTAGGGAAATCATTATACAAAGCCTAAGAAGAGGCTGAAAAGAATTGACTCTTTCGGGGAAGTTTTTATCTATCTTGTACAAAGCCCAAGATTGAGGCTGAAAAGAGATTGACTCCACTGGGGAGAGGTTTTATTTGTCTCGTACAAAGCTCAAGATTGAGGCTAAAAAGAGATTGACTCCACTGGGAGAGGTTTTATTTGTCTTGTACAAAGCCCAAGATTGAGGCTAAATCTGCTGAGGAAAAATCATTATACAAAGCCTAAGAGGAGGCTGGTTGGGGAAATTCTTATATGAAGCCTAAGAGGAGGCTGGCTTCTGCTGAGGATTATTGAGATCCAGAGACAGGTCCAAATTAGGGAATCAACTCTTGCTGAGGATTGTAGAAGAGTTAAAATATCAGACGTTTTGATGCTCTGATTCTGTTAGGGTTTTAGTGATGGTAAATTGACCCCGGCTGGGTTTTTTAAGGTGAAGGTTTAAACCTTGAGTTTGAAAACCTATGAAGGTTTTAACTCTGTTGGAGATTAGTGTGTTGATGAAATAATCAGGGTTTTTCCTGTGCCTTTAGGAAACTTGAGGGTTTTTCTTGGTGAGGTCCAAGAGAAAATAGGACTTTCCAAGTCTACTAGTATGAAGAAGTTGACTCTTAGTTGGAGAATGATCTTTGTATGATGCCCAAGAGGAGGCTAAGACTGTCCTAGTCTCTCAAGAGGTGGTAAGCTCTAATTCAGAGAGAGATCTTTGTATGATGCCCAAGAGAAGGCTGGGGTTTTATGGGATGAAGATCAACCCTAAAATGGTCTGATGTTTTGGAATTCTGACTCTCTTGAGGATTGAACTAGTAAAGATGACTAAGTTTTGTCCTATACCTGTAGAAGGTCTTCAGGTCCTTGTATTAAGCCCATGAGGAGGCTGAGAACTTCTAAGAAGCCTGTGGGTCCTTGTACAAAGCCCAAGAGGAGGTTGGGGATGCTTTTAGGAAGCCTGTGGGTCCAAGCCTGAGAAAAGTTCAAGAAAGGTTTCACCGGGAATAAATCCTTTCTTTGCAGAATAGTTCTAGGGTTTGAACAAATTCAGAAGTGGTTTCATCGGGAATTAATCCTCTTTGGGGAATTGAATTTCTTGTACACATATATTTCTAAGTTGTGACAGTCTTGAGAAAAGTTTCACCGGGAATAATGCCTTTCTCTGTTCCATATTGTATAAGCCCAAGAGGAGGCAAGACTGTATCCGATATTTCCTATGGGGAACTAGTTTTGACTGTGTTGAAAGAGTAACCACTGGTTTGATCTAGTCCTAGACCTAATTGCTGGGGAAAACTCTAAGCAAATGTGTATAAACATATAAATACAGATGATATATATATATATATATATATATATATATATATATATATATATATATATATATATATATATATAAACAAGTATGTTGAGAAGATAGTGGAACTTACAGTTATGCAAGCCCAAGCATAGTAACTACAGCTGCATGGTTAGTTATTCAAGAAATTGAAGAAAGTTTTGATAAATCTTTGAATTTGAATCTAAATAAAAAAGAAAGTTATTTTAAAAGGAAGTTTGGGGCTTATACTCAAGGAGAGGCCCAGATGGATTCTTTCGAAAAGGCGACGATCACGTCGTAGTTTTGGAAACCACAGAGGGACTTATACATTGACTGAGGCCCAAATTATTGTATTTACAAAGGGGGTTGGGTCTTACACTCTATTAGAGGTCCAAAAGTGATTGAAAAAGAAGAAAAATGGGACTTACAACTCAAGGGGGAGAACCAGATGAATTTTTGTTTTGAAAACGGCGATCGTGCCGAGATCGTATCGTATCGGGACTAATACAATGACTGAGGCCCAAAATGGTTTATTTACAAATGGATGGGACTTACACTCTATCAATAGGCCCAAAAGTGTTTTAAAAAAAAGAAAGATGGGACTTACAACCAAAGGGAGGCCCAAATGATTTTTGTTTAACAGGAGACGATCACGCCGCGATTTCGGAAAACACAGTGGGACTTATTCAGTGACTGAAGCCCAAAAATTATTTATGTGTGACAAGGGATGGGTTTTACACTCTATTAGAGGCCCAAAAGTGTTTTGAAAAATGTTTGTGAGGGTAAAAACAATTAAAACCCTAATTTGATTAAAAATGCATTTTAATTTAAATAAAATTAATTAAAATGATCAAAATTATCAAACATGTGTGAAAAACAAGTTATGATCTTGGATTAATATTTGAAAAGTCATGTTTTATCCATAGAATGATTTGAAAATCATTTGAATTTGAAAAATCAAGAGAAAGAAATATTTTTAAATGTCTAAAAACAAATAAAAATAAATTCTTTACAAAAATATCAAATATATAAAGTAAATAATATTTTTGTAGAATAAAATATTTTAACATTTTAGTGAATTTTGAAAAAAAAAATCAATTCAAAAACATTAAAATTCAGAGAGAAATTAATTTTTGAATCAATTAATAAAAAATTAATATATTAAAATATTCAAAAATTCTAAAATTGCGCCAAGAACAAGTCATCTTCTTCGCGCGAGCTCTAGTTTTCCAGATTTGCAAAACCTCCCACATCTCTCTGATTACTCAATGAAAATGACTTTTGTAAACATGAAACTTGCTCGTTTTTGAACAAGGATTACAACCATATAAATTAATTGCATTTATATTAAGTGTGGAGTGAGAAATCAGAAGATGAACTCAAGAACCCTAATTTTTTCAAGAACACTATGAAATCCTATACACGATTCATACATAGCAATTGATTGAGGGGAAACACTCTACACAAGTTCAGAAACATGTTTGTAACTTGAAAACACATTTATGATGCATGGATTATAGAGTTTGAGAGTGTCGGGCTTACCTCTTGCAGCTGGTGATCGGATTTTATGTTGGAGGTGTTACAGATGTTGTGTAATGATCTGGACAGCTTCAATGGACCTCAAGTAATGTGTTTAAAGGCTTGGAATGGATTGAATCACCTTAGAACTTGTTGTGGCATCTCAACTGCAAACAAGCCAAAAAGCTTGAGCAAATGGGGGTGACTTTGTGATTCAGGTGTTCCAGATGAGTTTTAAGGTCATGGATCACTCATATATGATGTATGTGAGGTGTTAGCATGATTGGTTTTGATAAAATTGCTCTCAAATGAAAAATTCGAAAGTTGCTTGAATGAGAAGCACAATCTGTTTTTTGAGAGTGATTTTGTGGAAAGCATCTGTTATGGTGCTTTTTTGTACTCAAACTTATCGCAAATGACCTCTATTTATAGTGTGTCAAGTTTGTTTTTGCAGCAATAGTGAATGGTGGTTGGGACAGTCCATTGTCCATTGATTTTCAAAAGGAATCTCAAGTCTCCTCTAGCCATTGACTTGAGTCAATCTTGCAGGCCTATAGTCTTCTATTGCAGGGATAAGGCTTGACTTATTCAGTTGGTTTTGCTCCAGTCCATGCCACCTTGATGCATCCATTGAATGCTCCATGACAACTTTGAAGTTTTTGGCTTTTGCATCATTAGATATCACATGTACACATGATGATATTTTGTCGTGGGAGGCTTATGGCTCAGAGATCTTTTGCCTTGATCTGATCCTTAATGTTTCTAGAAGGATTACAAGACTTGTAATTGCACAAATTAACCAATTCAAGCAAATGACCTATAATCTGCCTTGGGAAGAAATCGGTTTTTGGTGCCATGTTCCAAGGATTGTAACTCCCTGCTCAAAATGAATTTGGAGATGATCTGGTACTTGTTGGAAAGCTCTCATGACATACTTTAACTTTGATGTCCACCAATGGACCTGGTTCAGCTTGGATCAAGGTGAAAAATGGCCTCAAAGTTGGTGAAAATTCAAGATAGATTCTGTCCAAAATTTCACTAAGTGTTGGAAAAAGTGGTCATTTTTATGTTTTTGTGATTTTGATCAATCCATAACTCAAAATCCATGAGGATTTGGAATCTTTTGTAGTTGACACTTTTGAAGTATGTCATGTGAACTTTTATTTGAGCTTTGGATGGAAGAAAAACTCCTTAGGGTTTAGGAGTTATGACCTTGCAAAGTTGGTACCAAATCCATTTTGTTCCATAACTTAGAAAAATTTAAGTTTCTTAAGGCTGCCCCTTTTGCAAGTAACCCTATTTTCCTTTGTTCTTCTTGATGGATGATGATCAAAACCATGCATTAACATTGTTTTTTACTTAGTGGAGCCATATTTGTGAAAATTTTCAAAAAGTCAAACTTGATTTTGGGCACAGTTGACTTTTTGTTAGATGAATTCCAAATTGTGTGATCCTCTATGCAATCAAGTTCTTGACCTAATTCAAACCTAATGGATGGATTACATAGGTGTTTTAGGGTGTATTGAATCATGTCCCAAGGTTTGGGAACATGTCTTGGTCCAAAGTCAAAGGTACAGTTGACTTTTTCTTCAAAACCCTAATTGTGGTCCAGATGAATTTAAAACTTGTGAATCAAGCTTCTTGGATTAATCCATTGTAGCAAATGGATCAATGTGGTGTATTTGAGGCCCTCAAATCATGTCTTGAGGTCTTGGCTCATGTCTTTCCTCAAAGTCAACTTAGGGGTGAATTAGGTCAAGAAACCCTAATTCCTGATTTTTGATGAATGCATCCCCTGAGACTATTTTGACTCTATGATTGGTTCTATGAGGTCCCTTTGAGCTTCTTGACTCATGTTTTGAGGTATTGGCTCATGCCCAGATGAAAATTTTCATCTAGAGGCCTTGGTCGACCAAAACCCTAATTTGGTGACACTGGCGATCTTGAGGCTCGATCCACTTGGAATGTTGCAATATTGTGCTTGATTCTTGATATGGGAGACCTCTTAATCCTTTATGGGTGTTTGAGAGGTTAAACAAGTTGAAGATCATGTCATTTCTTGATTGATCCTTTGTCTAAGTGCTCTGGGAAGGCTCAAAACCCTAATTATTAATTTTAGTGAATGTTTAATAATCCTTGAGGAGATTGAAGAGGTATGAAGGTACATCTTGTGGTGATGATTTGCATAATGATGGGAAATATTGTGGTCAAAATTTGGGGTATGACAGATGCCCCTATTTAATCTTCTTGGACCCGAAGGTGTGAATGGCGAAGGTATTCGGACATTCAGGGTGCAAGAGGATTAAATATCGGAATACCCAAAATTTTGACTGTGGTTATGAATATCAGTTTGCTCATCCATCTTCTTTTGCTAAGCAATGTTACTTAGAAAAGGGTAAAACTTCCCCTCGATCCTGGTCTTCAGCCACGGAACTGGTCTCCGTTTCTTATAAACTTCCCCTCGATCCTGGTTTTCGGCCACGGAACTGGTCTCAGTTTCTTTTGAAATAAACTTCCCCTAGATCCTGGTCTTCAGCCACCGAATTGGTCTCAGTTTCTTCTTGTCGAGTTTCTTTCTTGACAAAGAACACTATTTTTAGCAGTATTCATCGAACTTCTCGCCGAGTTTTACTGGGGAGACGCCATTTGATGAAAAAATATTTGATTTCAGACTTGCTGGGGGAACCCATTCGTCTGAACTGCAGGTGTGCACAAACTTCTCTATTAGAGATACCATTTGTCGATCCTACTGGAGAAAAACGAGTCTCTTGAGAGACTGCTTTTCACTTGGTGAGGTTATATCATACTTTCCTTCGAGATCTTTTCGGAGAAATGCCATGTGATGTGATCAAATTTTGAGGTGCTGATGACTTCATTAACATCGAATTTCTTGGGAGAAAAACCGATGTATCGCCGAGAGTCTTTTAGTGGAGAGGCTTTCTCTGGGGATTTTCATTAATCCGGGAAAGCGAAAATATGATCTTCAATGGTGAAGAGTGATGTTCCAAAGGTGTCTGTCGAACGTCTTCTCGCCTTTCAGAGGTTCAAGTTATCAAAGTGATCGAGGACATGCTCCAATCCAGAAATAAACTGGGGAGAGATTTCTCAGACGATACATTTCCAGATGAGGAAAGAACTGACAACTCTATTGGTGGGAGGATGTTATCACTTGGGGATGAATATGACCAGAGTGATATTAATGCAACATATGTATGAATATGAATCAATCATGCATGATGTATGTATGTTTATGCTGACAAAACAGATGCGACATACAGACTAGTGAGTGAACACGACTGGATACTCGGCCACTGCGGGGGGATACAAAGCATCATCGGTTCAAGATAGCAATCCTTTCCTGCTTAGGAGGGGTAGACCCTACTGGGAAGAGAAAATTATCAATTGGTTTTCAGAGGTAAGAACTCCGCCGGGGATATCAGACGGGGTATTATATCTAAAACGGTTGATCCTTCACTCAGGTGTACTGGTTTAGAAGGAGTACTTTGATTCTGTATTTTGAGGTTTGATCACTCTCGGAGAAGCCATCGATGTTCCTTTTTGTGTTCAGTAGTCAAAAAGAACTGCCATCTCCATTTAAAAGCAGAAGAAAAATTAAATTCATTTTTTTTAAGAATCGTTGATCATGTTAAAAATGTCATTCTGTAAATCAAAATAAATGAGAATTGCAAAAAAAAGCACTAGGGCTCAAATTTTATTGATAGAATGGTAATCAGCCAAGCGCGTGATTCTATAAAGCATTACAAAGTTTAGAAAATGGTAATTTAATGGAAAATGGCTACATTAAAACATAACAACCGTTATCCTTCTACCAACTTTAAATTCTGGACATTCTGAGCCTCTGTAAAAGGTGACCTTGACTGAAGTCTTTCAACGGATGGTGTTACCACTGGGGATTTAACCTTGTCAGACGTAGTTACTTGCCATGAATCCCTAACTTTTGTCTGGATTGTCTTTTAAGGTTTCCAATCCACCGGGATGATCATTGTTTATGTCTTTAATTTTTGCCTGGATCGCCCTTTCGGGTTTTCAATCCACCGAGACGTTTTTTTTTGTTTAGGTGAAATATTTCTTGGCTACATCAACATTCGTGGGGTAGGTAAACTCCTCTCCATCTATGGTTGCGAGTCTCAAGGCACTACCTGAGAAGGCTTTTTTAACCACATAAGGGCCATCATAATTCGGAGTCGATTTGCCCCTGGAATCAGTGAGGAATGATTGTATCTTCTTGAGCACGAGGTCTTCTTTTCTGAAGACACGGGGTCGGACTTTTTTGTCGAACGCTTTCTTCATTTTTGCTGATACAACTGACCATGGCATAAAGCTGTTATTCACTTTTCTTCGAGTAGGTTCAGTTCATCGTGTCGACTTTGACACCATTCAGCTTCTGTTAGTTTAGCTTCCATTAATACCCTTATTGATGGTATCTCTACTTCTATGGGGAGCACTGCTTCCATGCCATATACTAGAGAGAAAGGGGTTGCCCCTGTTGAGGTACGGATAGATATGTGATAACCGTGAAGAGCGAAGGGCAACATCTCATGCCAATCTTTGTAGGTTACTGAAATTCAGGTTAAGCAGATCACTAAGATGTCAGACAGGATGTCGTGACACTTGATCTCTGCTTCTCACAAGGATTAAGGAAAAACAGAAATAAACTGCAGAAAGAAAAGAACACACAAAAATTGTTAACCCAGTTCGTTGGTCAACAACACCTACGTCTGGGGGCTACCAAGCCAGGAATGAAATCACTAAGTAGAATTGGTTCTAAGCTAAACTCCAACATTTACAACTTAGCACCTAGAAACTACCCTTCCTAGATTTCTACCTAAGACACTCCTAGGTATGAGACCCTTCTCAGTTCCCTTCCAATCACAACAGTGACTGAAAATGTTATGACTCATTAAACTGTCCTTCTCTGGTATTCAGACAATACACGAGAGGCTCACAAAAGTACAAACCCTAGTACTTCTAAAACATCTACAATATTCAACACATAAACTAGGTTAAATCCATCATATTTATATTGCAAAATAGAACTGGATTTGAGCTTCAAAAGCACAACAATTCTGCTCCTCGGAATCTGCGACCTAATCTTTTCTTCAATCCCAAGTTTCCAAAAATGTCTCCTTACAAGGAAACCGCATATTCCTTTTTAGAATCAGAATCTTTGATTCCACAATCTCATATGCCACCTGGGATCAAGGCTTATTCCAATCACACCTGGAACAAAAAAATAGTTATACAGTCATCCCAAAACTGTAACAGACAAAGATGTCAAATTTACCTGATAGGACATCTTGTCTAACATCTCAACATGCAGTTAGTTCATCATGTCAGGACATCTTGTCCAACTTCTTTCTGCTAAGTTAGTTTTACCAAAATTAATGTCAACCTCAAGGACTTGGACTCATCAATCTCCCCCTTTGGCAGATTTTGGCTAAAATTAACTTTCATTGACCTGCAAAATCATATTAGGGAGACCACCATCAGAATAGCAGCGGAAACCTAACATTGTCTTCCCCTCAATCAGTACATATCTACTCCCCCTCAGTGGTTAGTAGAATATCAGCAGTGGTTAGTGATGTTAGTATTTCTCCCCCTTTTTAGCCACAATATGACAAAGGCAGAATGACTAACTCAAAAACCAATTAAACAGTTCATAGTAGTTAAATTACACACCCAACAAAAGTAGAAATAATCCTGGGCATTTAGCCCTTACACAACCAAAAGTAAAGCGAAAAAGCACACAGATCAAGAGAGAATTCTAAAAAACCCTCTCAATTTGGTGGGAATACATATTCAGAGAACATAATATCATTCCCACAACCAGTGGAAAGTTATGCCTCGTCAGATAGGCAAACTCCAAGCTTGCCTCTCAATGCCTCAAATTGATTTGCATCCAAAGCTTTAGTAAAAATGTCAGCTAGTTGATTTTCTGTGGCCACATGCTCCAGAGTTATGATTTTGTCCTCCACCAGGTCTCGAATGAAGTGATGCCTGATGTCAATGTGTTTAGTTCGGCTGTGCTGAATGGGATTCTTTGAAATATTTATTGCACTCAAGTTATCACAGAAGAGTGTCATAACATTTTGTGGAACATTATATTTAGTCAGCATTTGCTTCATCCACATCATTTGAGAACAGCTACTCCATGCTGCAATGTATTCAGCTTCAGTAGTAGATAGGGAGACACAGTTTTACTTTTTGCTGAACCAGGAGATTTAATTGTTCCCAAGAAAGAAACATCCACCAGAGGTGCTTTTTCTATCATCTACATTTTCAGCCCAGTCAACATCACAGTATCCTATTAATATAGAGTCAGAATTGTGTGTGTAGAGTAGTCCATAGTTACATGTTCCATTCACATACTTTAGAATTCTCTTGACCTGATTAATATGGCTAACTTTGGGTTGAGCCTGATACCTTGCACAGACTCCTCCTGAAAATGTTATATCAGGTCTACTAGCTGTAAGATATAGGAGACTTCTAATCATGCTTCTATAGAGACTCTGATCAACACTTACACCATTCTCATCTCTTGACAATTTCAGGTGAGTAGGGGCAGGAGTCCTCTTGTGTTTTGCATTTTCCAAGCCAAACTTCTTAACAATATTCTTGGCATATTTTCCTTAATAGAGAAAAATAGAATCTTCCATTTGTTTGACTTGGAGACCAAGGAAGTAGGTTAATTCTCCGACTAAACTCTTCTCAAACTCAGATTGCATTTGCTTAACAAAATGTTGGACCATCTCTTCTGACATTCCTACAAAAACAATATCATCAACATAGATTTGTGCTATCATGAGATTACCTTCCCTTTCTCTGACGAAGAAAATTTTATCAATTCCTCCCTTTTTGTAGCCATTTGTAACAAGGAAGTCAGTCAGTCTTTCATACCAGGCCCTTGGGGCTTGTTTCAACCCATATAAGGCTTTCTTCAGCTTATAGACATGATCTGGAAATGTCGGGTCAACAAAGCCTTTGGGTTGTTCCACGTAGACCTCTTCACTGAGATATCCATTCAAAAAGGCACTTTTGACATCCATTTGAAAGAGTTTGAACTTCAGTAGACAGGCTATTCCAATGAGCAGTCGCACAGACTCTAGTCTAGCTACAGGTGCAAAAGTTTCTTCAAAATCCACTCCCTCTATCTGAGTGTATCCTTGCGCAACGAGTCTGGCCTTATTTCTTGTGACAACACCATGTTCATCAGACTTATTCTTAAACACCCACTTAGTTCCAATCACATTTGATCCATCTGGTCTGGGTACAAGATCCCAGACCTCATGCCTCTTGAACTGCCATAACTCTTCTTGCATCGCATTAATCCAGAATTCATCTGTCAAGGCCTCCTTGACATTCTTGGGTTCCATCTTTGACACAAAACAGGCACTTGCCACCACATCTCGTGATCTGATCTTCCTTCCTCCATTTGGGCCCCCTATTATGAGTTCCTTAGGGTGATCTTTCTGTATTCTGATGGAGGATCCCTTGTCAACTCGCTCGGTCACAATAGATTCTTGATTGTCATCATTGGGTACAACAGTATCTTCAGAGTTATCTTGAGGTATTTCAACATCCTCTATGACATTCTCCTCCTCCATGGGGAAGAACGCTCCAATATCATTTGTAGCTTCAACCTCCATAGGAGAGTCATCAACCACAACATCTATGGACTCCAATACTACTTGAGTTCTTGAATTGTAGACTTGGTATGCTCTGTTGTTTGTGGAGTAACCTAGGAAGATTCCTTCCTCACTCTTGGGATCCATCTTTCTTCTCTACTCACGGTCTGCCAGGATGTAGCATTTGCTTTCAAAGACATGGAAGTATTTCACAGTTGGCTTTCCACCCTTCCATAATTTATACAATGTGGCAGATGTTCCATACCTGATGGTTACCCTGTTTAAGATGTAGCAAGTTGTGTTTATTGCTTTAGCCCAAAAGTAATAAGGGAGTTTCTTTGCATGAAGCATGACCCTTGCACACTCTTGAATAGTTCTATTCTTTCTCTCAACCACACCATTCTGTTGGGGAGTGATGGGTGAAGAGAACTCATGATTGATTCCTTCGGAGCAGCAGAACTCATTAAACTTACTGTTCTCAAACTCCTTTCCATGATCGCTTCTGATTCTAACAATTCCACAATCCTTCTCTCTTTGAAGTTTCTGACACATTCCTTTAAACACTTCAAATACCTCTGACTTCTCTTTGATAAAATGCACCCAAGTGTACCTAGATAAATCATCCACAACTACATATGCATACCTTTTTCCTCCAAGACTTTCAACCTGCATAGGTCCCATTAAATCCACATGAAGAAGCTCTAAGTTTTTTGAGGTGGTCTGATGTTGCAGCCTTTTATGTGACATTCTGGTTTGTTTACCAATCTGGCATTCCCCACACATCTTGCCTTCATCTATCTTCAGATTTAGAATCCCTCTGACAGCCTTCTTGGATATGACCTCGTTCATTCCTTTTAAGTGTAAATGACCAAGTTTCTGATGTCATAACTTCCCTTCATCCTCCCTTGACACCAGGCAGGTGGAGGGGCACTGAGTTTCATGAGGAGCCCATAAGTAACAGTTATCCTTGGATCTGCTACCTTTCATGATAAGTTCCTCTTTATCGTTTGTTACCAGGCATTCAGATTCAGAGAATTTCACCTTAAGACCTTGGTCACACAGTTGGCTGATACTTATTAGATTTACAGTAAATCCTTTAACATATAAAACCCTATCAGGCTGGGTTGTCCATCATACTTCAACTTACCAACACCTTTTATCTCTCCTTTTGAACCATCTCCAAAGGTGACATGGCCTGTGGGATGAGGTTTGATGTCAGCCAAGAACTTCTTCACACCAGTCATGTGTCTGGAGCAGCCACTGTCGAAATACCAGTCTTCTTTGGCAGAGGCTCTCAAGGAGGTATGAGCAATGAAGGCTACAGTTTGATTCTTAGGGATCCACTCCTTCTTCCCTTTAGGAGCTTTCCTTCTTCTCCTGGATCTTGTTGATGATTTAGGATATCCGTTCAACTTATAGCAGTGAGCCTTTATATGACCAAACTTCCCACAGTAATATCACTGTTTGTCCTATTTTTGTTTTCCTGGAGAGATGTTCTGAGACCTTTGATTATGTTGGGACATCTTTCTCAACATAACGTGGGCTGAGTTGCCTCAAATCCTATGTCCTTTGATCTCAACTTGATCATTATAGCCAAGACCCTTTCCACTTCCGGTATTTCTTCCTGACATAAGGATTTCATCTAGCATATTTGAGCTATTGTTCATCATTCTTATGTACTTGGTCATGTTGTTGAGTTTGGAATTTTACAACACCACTTTATCTTCCAAATCAGAGATCGTTTCCAGATGATTCAGTCTCTCATCACAAAGTTGTGAGATAAGTTTCTGCTGATCTTGTCCTAATTGACACGGTTCAATAAAGTCATTAGGGTTGAGCGATCCGATATCTGACTCCATGTCAGAATCATAAACTCCAGTCATTGCAGACACCTTTTTAGTAGACTCTCCATCGCTCAAGGAGTCATCCTCAGACCACGAGGTGGATATACCTTTTTTCTCCTTCTTGTGAAATGTGGGACACTCACCTCTTGTGTGTCCAAAACCTCCACACTCAAAGCACTGAATTCCCTTCCCTCGGCTGGGTTTATTATCATAGTTAGGTCTTCTTCCAAAGTTCCTTGATCTATAGATGTCAGAAGTCTGAGCCTTGATATTGATTTTAGACTTCTCATCCAATTTCTTTGCCAGTTGATGAAATTGTTTCTCAAGGAACCCGACAGCTTTGGACAAATCCTCATTGGTGTCACCCTCTTCTTGGTTGGTCACCAGAGCAAGACTTTTCTTCTTTTCATCCTTTTCGCTGATAGCCATATCAAAGGTTTGGAGTGATCCCATAAGCTTATCTACTTTCATAGTATTTATGTCCCGAGCTTCTTCAATAGTTGTCACTTTCATATCAAACCTCTTGGGAAGAGACTATAGAATTTTCTGAACCAACTTGGCTTCAGGAATTTTCTCTCCAAGGCCACTAGATGTGTTGGCAATATCAACGATGTTCATATGAAAGTCATGTATACTTTTGTCCTCTCTCATCCTCAGGTTCTCAAACTTGTTGGTGAGAAGCTGAAGTCTTGATGATTTAACTCGAGAGGTACCCTCATAAGCAGTCTTCAGAATTTCCCAAGCATTCTTAGCAACAGTACAGTTCTTGATGAGTCTGAAGATGTTCTTGTCCACACCATTGAACAAGGCATTCAAGTCTTTGGAATTTCCTTGAGCAAGCTTATCATCTT
The DNA here is from genome assembly GCA_022829125.1 of Lathyrus tuberosus. Lineage (NCBI taxonomy): Eukaryota > Viridiplantae > Streptophyta > Magnoliopsida > Fabales > Fabaceae > Lathyrus > Lathyrus tuberosus. The sequence continues at coordinate 7,598,852 of JALAZF010000163.1, forward strand.
CATCATCCCAGTCTTCTTCTGGTTTCAGCTCATCAGTTAACTTCCCATCTTCGTCTTTGATCTTTGGTGGATCCCACCCTTTAACCACAGACTTCCAAACTTTTCCATCCATTGACTTGATAAACGCCACCATGCACACTTTCCAATATTCATAATTGGAACCATCAAGTATAGGTAGTCTATTCAGAATTCCTCCTTCTTTATTCGTCGAACCAGAAAGTATCATCCCTGAATCTCACCCAGATATAGAGCAGGATGCCTGGTCTGATACCAATTGAAATTCTGGTTAAGCAGATCACTAAGATGTCAGACAGGATGTCGTGACACTTGATCTCTGCTTCTCACAAGGATTAAGAAAGAACAGAAATAAACTACAGAAAGAAAAACAACACACAGAAATTGTTAATACAGTTCGGTGATCAACAACACCTACGTCTAGGGGCTACCAAGCCAGGAATGAAATCACTAAGTAGAATTGGTTCTAAGCTAAACTTCAACATTTACAACTTAGCACCTAGAAACTACCCTTCCTAGATTTCTACCTAAGACACTCCTAGGTATGAGACCCTTCTCAATTCCCTTCCAATCACAACAGTGACTGAAAATATTACAACTCAATAAACTGTCCTTCTCTGGTATTCACACAATACACGAGAGGCTCACAAAAGTACAAACCCTAGTACTTCTAAAACAACTACAATATTCAACACATAAACTAGGTTAAATCCATCCTATTTATATTGCAAAACAGAACTGGATTTGGGCTTCAAAAGCGCAACAATTATGCTCCTCAGAATATGCGACCTAATCTTTTCTTCAATCCCAAGTTTCCAAAAATGTCTCCTTACAAGGAAACCGCATATTCCTTTTTAGAAACAGAATCTCTGATTCCACAATCTCATATGCCACCTGGGATCAAGTCCTATTCCAATCACACATGGAACAAAAAGACAGTTATACAGTCATTCCAAAACTGTAACAGACAAAGATGTCGAATCCACCTGATATGACATCTTGTCTAACATCTCAACCTGCAGTTAGTTCATCATGTCAGGACATCTTGTCCAACATCTTTCTGCTAAGTTAGTTTTACCAAAATTAATGCCAACCTCAAGGGCTTGGACTCATCAGTTACAACCATCTTCTGAACGATCTTCTTGATATTCTTGTTAGCCGCTTCTACCGCTCCGTTCATCTTAGGCCGGTAGAAAGATGAGTTATGGTGTTCGATCTTGAACTAAGCACGCAACTCTTTTATCATCTTGTTGTTCAAGTTAGATCCATTATCCGTAATGATCTGGCTTGGAACACCATAATGACAGATGACATGATTCTTGATAAATCGGACCCCAATTGTCTGGTTACATTGGTGTATGATACTGCTTCAACCCACTTGGTGAAGTAATCGACAACTACCAGGATGAACCGATGTCTGTTTGAAGCTTTGGGTTCAATCATGTCAATCATGTCGATTCCCCATATAGAAAAAGGCCATGGAGAAGAAAGAACTTTGAGATGCGTTGGCGGTACATGGATTTTGTCTGCATATATCTGACACTTGTGACACCTCCTCATGTACTGGTAGCAATCAGATTCCATTGTCATCCAATAATATCATGCTCTCAGAATTTTTCTTGCCATTGTGTGTCCATTGGCATGAGTGCTAAATGATCCTTCGTGAATCTCTTTCATCAACATGTTTGCTTCTTGTCTGTCTACACATCTGAGCAAAACCATGTCGAAGTTTCTCTTATAGAGTGTATCACCGTTCAGGAAGAAATTTCCAGCCAGTCTTCTGAGAGTCTTCCTATCTTTTCTTGATGCCCCAGGTGGGTATTCGTGTCTTTGAAGGAAACACTTGATATCATGATACCAGGGTTTGTCATCTATGACTGCTTCAATTGTGAAGATATAAGCGGGCCTTTCAAGGCGCATTATGTCGATCTTAGGTATGTCATTCCAATGATTTACAACAATCATGAAGAGAAAGTGGCTAGTGCATCAACCATGTGATTTTCTTCACAAGGAATGCGATGAAACTCGATTCTGTTGAAGAATGGTAACAACCTTCTTGCGTAATCTTTGTAAGGAATCATTCCTGATTGGTATGTATTCCACTCTCCTTTGATCTGATTGATAACCAGGGCTGAGTCTCCATACACATCCAAGTTCTTTATCCTCAAGTCAATTTCTTCTTCGAGACCCATGATACAAGCTTCGTATTTGGCCTCGTTGTTTGTACATTTGAATGTTAATCTGGCAGTGAAAGGAATATGAGTACCTTGAGGTGTTACGATGATTACCCCAATTCTGTTTCCATAAGTGTTGACAGCTCCGTCAAAAATTAATCCCCATTGGGAACCTGGTTTTGGCCCTTTACTGGGTAGCGGTTCATTGCAATCTTTCATTTTCAAGTACATGACATCTTCGTCTAGGAAGTCAAATTCTACTGATTCCTGATCGTCAATCAATTGATGAGCCAAATGATTGGCTAAAATACTTCCTTTGACGGCTTTCTGAGTATGGTACTCGATGTCGTATTCCAATAACAACATCTGCCAACGGACAATCCTTCCCGTGAGAGTAGGCTTTTCAAAGACGTACTTGATCGGATCCATTTCGGAGATTAACCAAGTAGTGTGACAAATCATGTACCGGCGAAGAGGTTTGGCTGCCTAAGCCAGAGCGCAACAAGTTTTCTCGAGCATAGTGTATCGAGTTTCACAGTCCGTGAACTTCTTGCTTAAGTAGTAAATGGCAGACTCTTTTCTTTTTATTTCGTCTTGTTGGCCAAGTACACATCCCATGGAGTCTTCCAAGACTGTTAGGTAGATGATCAATAGTCTTCCTTCCACTGGAGGAGACAAAAATAGGTGGTTTCAACAGATATTCTTTGATGCTGTCGAAAGCTTTTTGGCAATCTTCTGTCCATACGCAGTTTTGATTCTTTCTGAGTAGTTTGAAGATTGGCGCAGATGTCACGACCATGAGGGATATGAATCTGGAGATGTAATTTAAACGTCCCAAAAATCCTCTGACCAGTTTTTCAGTCTTTGGCGAAGGAATTTCTTGAATGGCCTTAACCTTGTCAGGATCAACCTCAATTCCTTTCTGGCTGATAATGAAACCTAAGAGTTTTCCCGAGCGAACACTGAGCATGCACTTATTGGGATTCAAGCGGAGTTTGTATTTTCTCAGACGCTCGAATAACTTTGACAGGTGTGTCACATGTTCTTCTTCTGTTTTAGATTTGGCAATCATGTCATCGACATACACTTCAATTTCTTTATACATCATGTCGTGAAACAGAGTTGTCATGACCCTTTGATAGGTTGCTCCCGCGTTCTTCAGACCGAACGACATTACCTTGTAACAAAAGGTTCCCCATGGGGTGATAATTGAAGTTTTCTCCATATCTTCTGGCGCCATTTTGATTTGATTATAGCCCGAGAATCCATCCATGAAGGAGAAGACTTTGAACTTTGTTGTACTGTCTACCATCATGTCAATGTGTGGCAGGGGGAAGTCATCCTTTGGACTTGCCTTATTCAGATCCCTGTAGTCTATGCACATTCTGACTTTTCTGTCCTTTTTCGGAACTGGCACTATGTTTGCCAACCATTGAGGATATTCTGAGGTGGCGAGGAAACCTACGTCAATCTGCTTCTGCACTTCCTCCTTAATCTTTATGGCCATATCTGGACGAGTCCTTCTCAGTCTTTGTTTTACTGGAGGACATTCCGTTTTCAGGGGTAAGTGATGTTCCACGATGCGGGTATCCAACCCTGGCATGTCCTGATAGGACCAAGCAAATACATCTAGAAACTCTTTGAGAAGTTTTATCAAGTCTTCTCTGACAGTTAGACTGAGCAGTGCTCCAATCTTAACTTCTTTCCTTTCTTCTTCTGAACCTAAATTGACAGTTTCCAACGGCTCTTTGTGAGGCTCAATAGACCTTTCCTCTTGCCTGAGTAGTCGGAAGATCTCTTCAGGAATTTCTCCGTTCTTTTCTTCTTCAGCTTCAAATACCGGGAATTCAAAGTTGGGAGAAGGCATTGAATCGTATGTTTCAATAGGGTTTAAAATAAGCAATCTGCATGACGTGATGATTATTTTTTTAGCAAAGACAGAGAGAATGCAAGAGTGTGTGTAGTGTATTTTCTGAAAAATGCTTGTTTTTATTTTGGGCTATTTTTAGGATTACCATTTTCTGAAAAACGAAAAGTGAAAACAACAATAAAATGCGGGAATTCAGAATGACATTATTTATTCACAATTTGTCGATTCTTGAAATACAACCCTATAAAACAAAACTCTGTCGCTTTGGGCGAAGCGAAAAGGGACATTTACAGAAAGGTGAGCCATATAAAAACATCTGTTTCACCTGGGCAAGGTAAAAGGTTAAAATAAAGATGGTAATTACTTAGACTTATGGGCGACTTTCGGGACATCGACGGTAACCCAATGGCGGTGAACTCCTCTGTGAATCACAAAGTCAGGTACTTCCCTTCTTGGTTTATCTTCAGAAATGACGCTGATTTCTGGTGGAGTAGGATTATTGGAGTCTTCTTCCCATGCAGAGTTGTCATAGGAGAATTATTCTTTCGCATCTTCCATATGGTTTTCACTTTCAAGGGGATCTCCCCAACCAGTTGGCTGGATGTCCTCGTATCGGATGCGAGAGCTTTCGGGAGCAGTGTATTTGACTAGGAAGTCGTACTTGCCACTCGGCTGTCCCAAGGTGTCCCATGTTTCTGTGGGAATGGATGAGTCATCTTCCTCAATGACGTTGATTTCAGGAAATGCATAGTTAATGAATTTTTGTCCAACGAACTTTGCAAATTCATCACCATGGTGTCGGACATTTTCGGAATGTCCTGAGTAATGATTCCATGACTCTGTGGGGACATGGGTATTCTTTTCAATATTACTTAGTTGATAGGCATTGTCCGGATGACTCTTTTGCCCCAAGTCTTCTGTGTAAGGCTTCCAGATAGGCAAGTCATCTAAGGGATCATAGCCTCATATGTCTTTCATTAGATTGTCTTCCTCTAATGAATTGGGTGGAGAACGACATCCTTCAGGATCACAATCTCCATAGATCATCCTGACGTCTGACCTTGGTATATATCTTGGGCTCTGCTTGGGAAAACAAAATGGTGTGTGCGCCTCTCCCTGAGACATATAACCGTCATGGTTAAGGTAGGATTTCCACTCTTCATCCGTATCGGAGGAGTCACTCTCATTGATGGTGTGTACTTCTTGAGACACTGGGTGGAGGAAACCTCCGTTGTGGAAGAAATCTTGAATGGGATGAAAATTTTCGTCCTTCTTTGTAGTCTGATTACAGGTCGAAGAAAAACTAAGACCTTTTCTTGTCTTATTATCTGTGGGAGTTACAACCTGTCCCCATCCTTTTATGTCATTACTCTTGATTACCTCGAGAGCGTCCTTGTATGAGGAAATCGATGTCCCTCCTTCTAGTTGATTCTCATTGCTCACCGAGAGTGCTTGGAACTGGGTTCCAACAACCTCCTCTAGTTCTACATAGGAGAATGATGATAAGTTGCTCACGATTAAGGCTTGCTCTCCACATACTGTGACTAATTTGTCATTCTTGACAAACTTCAGCTTCTGGTGAAGTGTCGAAGTGACTGCCCCAGCTTCGTGTATCCAAGGTCTTCCTAATAAACAGCTGTATGCTGCCTGGATGTCCATGACCTGGAAAGTGACTTGGAAAGTGTGAGAACCGATGGTTATGGGAAGACCGACTTCGCCGATAACTGTTTTTCTAGATCCATCAAAGGCTTTGACGATGATCTCACTGCCTCTCATCAGAGCTCCTTGAAACGATAGTCATACCAAAGTGGATTTTGGCATAACATTTAAAGATGATCCTGTGTCCACTAGTACACTGGCTAAAGCATCATCTTGGCAGTTGACTGTGATGTTAAGCGCCATATTATGATTCTTGCCTTCTTTCGGCAGTTCTTCATCACTAAATCCTAAGTTATTGCAGGAAGTGATGTTGGAGATGATGCTGTCAAATTGTCCTACCGTCACATCTTTTTCCACGAAGGCTTGTTCTAAGACCTTCTATAGAGCTTCCCCGTGAGCTTCTGAACTAAGCAGGAGAGATAGTACAGAGATTCGAGACGGAGTTTACAACAATAGGTCCACAATGTTGTATTCGCTTTTCTGGATGAGCTTCAGCATCTCATCGTTGTTCTTTACAAGTTCTGGATTACTGGATTGACCGACTTGTTGGTTAGGAACTTCTGTTTGAGGTTCCTTTTCTTTGGCAGGTTCTCCAACTCCTCTGTTGAAGATCCGACCGCTCCGGGTAACTCGACTGATGTCGGTAATATTTACGACGGAGGGTAATGGAGTTTCTTTTCCGTTCTCGATGGTCGTTGCACCATACTTGTAAGGGTTAGCCTTATCTGACTTGTACGGTATTGGGCCTGGCAGGTAGATAAACACATGAGCTTTTTGGTTTTTCTGACTGTCATAGGTAACCTTGATCAGTTCCTGGTTGGGAACTTTTCTACTATCAAGAGGGATCTTTGATTCATTGAGTAGAGGGATTATGGCGCAAACGTCCTTGGTTATTCCATGATCGGAGATTACGACAGTGTCTTTGGTTTGACTAGGGAGGTAGTCTTGTATCATGTTGATCGACCCATAACTTGAACATGGTCGAATCTCTTTCCAGTCCAACTAATTTTGGAGGGCTGCTCGTACGAGATAACATCCTTGGTTATTTTCCGAGCATACTCTACAATGCTCATAATTATGCGGCGGTACCCGACCATACCCGCTTTTATGCAGTGCATCTTCACTAGATCTGTTTCTATTGAGCGGATATCACGACTTTGATGTCTACCAGGATTCCCATTAGTCATGCTAATCTGTTGTGTGTCTTCATCCAAGTAGATTGGAAGCCACCAGTGGTCCAACAGATGTTGAAGTGTTCTTTGCACAAGCGCACACCCTTAGTCGTCTTCACAGTATTCTTTACAGTCTAGATAATCATGTGAAGCCAGAAACCGAGTCTGACCTGCTTAGTGTGTAATTCCACTAGACTGGTTATCATTAGGCGTATGTCAAAAATTTGAACCATATTGACTTGATACTCATTTCTTTCATGGTAGGCTTGGATCCATCCGAAATCCATTTGACGTTAGAGGGTCTCTTGTATAAAAGAGCATCCCTGATTGTCTGTTGAGCAGATTGGACAAGCGTTGTAATCATGTCGTGGCAGATTATAATACTGACTTTGTCTCGAATGCATTGCCACTAAGTTGACGTTCATTGCACGGATGTTGTGGTTCTGTACAATGTCGGGATGTGCATGGCCCATGTTTACTTCATGAATCCGGTGATCCTGAATCCAGCCCATATCCATTTGTTCTTGCAGAGCTGCTTGTACTATGGAACACCCTTGATTGTCCTTGGAGAAGATATCACACTGATGATAGTTGTGAGATGGCACATGACCGTGCCCGCTCTGTCTGCAATGCATCTTTACCAGGTTGGTTCCCAATAAGCGTACATTGTGAATTTGATAACTGTTAATAGGCTCTCCTTCTATCAAATTCATTGTGGTCTTTTCATCTTGCGGTAATGGGTTCATCTGAACATTCAGGTTAGTATCCTTGAAAGATAAGATCCTATTCCTGACAAGCTTCTGTACATCAGACTTGAAGCCGAGACAATTCTCAATGTTGTGTCCCGATCCTCCTTGATGGTAAGGGCAAATTTGATCTGCTTTGAACAAAAAAAGTGGATTTTCTGGTACTACGAGAGGAGTCCTGGTTTGAATATGCCCCTTGGTCAGTAGAAGTGGAAATAACTCCGCGTACAACATCGGTATAGGGTCGAACCCTGATGGTCGTGTAGTACGATTGTTAGTGTTGTACTGTGGACGAGCCTACTGAAAAGGCTGTTGCGGCCTTTACTGATACTTTTGTTGACTTGGTTGGCTATGAGAAATCTGAGGTTGATAAGTCGGAGCTGGCGCTGGGTTGATAGCGGGAGTTATCGCCGCTACTGGTTGATACCTTCGTCGTTGCTTTCCCAGAGAGATATTACTGATATCTTGCTGTTTCTTCTTTTGGAAAGCACTATCGTATCTCTTAGTACTGCTAGATGGCTCTGCATCTTTGACCAATCGTCCTTCTCAGACTGCTTCTTCAAGGCGTACTCCCATGTTCACCATTTCAGTGAAGTCACTGGGCGCACTGGCGACCATTCGGTTGTAATAGAACGAGCTCAACGTTTTCAAGAAAATCTTGGTCATCTCCTTTTACTCAAGAAGGGGACAGATCTGAGCGGCAATTTCACGCCATCTCTGAGCATACTCTTTAAAAGTTTCTTTGTCCTTTTGTGACATTGCTCTGAGTTAATCCCTATTCGGTGCCATGTCCAAATTGTATTTATACTACTGAACGAAGGCTGCCCCGAGATCTTTGAAAGTACTAGTCTTGGTGCGGTTTTAACCCATGTACCATTTGAGTGCGGCACCGGTTAAACTGTCTTGGAAGTAATGGATCAGTAGCTGTTGATTTTCTATCTGAGTAGACATTTTTCGAGCGTACATCACCAGATGACTTTGAGGGCAAGAGTTGCCTTTGTATTTTTCAAAGTCAGGCACCTTGAATTTGTGCGGTATCTTTACATTAGGGACCAAACAGACGTCGGCGACGTCCTTTCCGAATAAGTCTTGACCTCGAATGGCATGCAGTTTCTTCTACATTTCTAAGAATTGTTCCTGGAACTCATTCATCCTTTCGTACATGTCTTCGTTTCCACCAGAAATTGCTTGCGGAATCTGTCCTTCCGGGATAATGTGTACCACTGGTTGTGGTATAGACATTATAGCGGTGACCCTTGGCGCTTCAGTGCCCTGAAGTTTGTAACCTTCAGGAGTTGCTGTTGTAACCCTTGCATCTTCATTTTCCCGAAGTTTGTAACCTTCAGGTCCAGCAGTTCCTGCTACGGCTTCTGGGTCTTCAGTGACCGGTGGGATGTATCCCTCAGGTATAAAGTTGAAAAGCATGCCCTAGGGGCGCCCTTTAGGCATGTTGTACCGAGGATGATTCTCATGTGTCTCCAATATGGGTGTAGATGTAATCTCTGAGATCACAGTCTTCTGATGCTGTTGCTCCTGAGCTGCTGCCAGGGTTTGCAGGTTGCTATGAAGTTTTTCCAAACTTTCCTTTAGAGCATCGATTTCTTCTCTTAGCTCTCTGTTCTCTTCCCCGAGATCATCCATTTTCATTTGTCGATTGGCCCAAGCATTATATGAGTGAGACAGTTTGACTCTAGAATTGTGATACATACATGAGACTCAAAGATAAGAAAAATGCGTTATGTGAGAATGATGAATGATATGCAAAGACATATTTTTTTAGTTTTTGTTTTATTCAAAAAGAAACTTCAATAAATAAATTGCAAACATCACACAATGAGGGGTGGAGACCCCTTTTATTGAATTCGAAAGATTGTAGTATTTTACAAGGAAAAGTACAGTATTTTACAAAGTGTTGTAAGGAAAATGTCTAAGCTTAGGGATTCTGAGTTATCTTTGAGGAGAGCTCAGATGCCGGTTCCTGTATTTTCCTTTTCTTTGACCGGGGCTCTTCAGCTGTTGTCGGGTTGACAATCCTTTGTCAAGTGAAAGGAGCGAGCAAATTTCTTCGTTCCTCCTGACTTTCCATAGCATGTTGCTCTAATATCTCAATCAGAGCATCCTTATCCTTTAACAGTTCCTGAATCTTGGTACATTCCAAATTAAGGATTTGGTATTTGTTCTTCCAAGAGCTCTTTTTCACGTTGAACTTTGTTGAGAGCGACTTGGAGTTTTTCCGCATCAGACATGAAATAAAGGACATATTCCTTTAAGGGAAAAACTTCTTGATGAGGGTAAGGCATCCTCAGCTTGAGGGCTCTAGTTTGCACCCAGTGGAGATAAGGTTCCATGGAAGTACAGTTTGGTATTCCCATAGACTCTCTGTCTTTCCTGTGAATATGTTGCCAGGCATGCACTATTTCCTTCTTTAGTGCCCTGTCATTTTCTCCTTCCTTGAAGAAAAGACCTTCCAGATGAACGTTAAGTGGGATATTCTTCATCGGGTATCCGAGTTGACGACGAGCTAAAATTGGATGATAATTGATTCCTCCTTTAGTTCCAACGAGGGGTACATTAGGGAAATTTCCACATCTGTCGATGATCTCTATCCCTTCGTAAATCTGATTGTACCAATCTATGTCAGAATTGGTAAGAGACATAATTCTTTGTGAACAACGTAGAGTACTCTTGTGATCCCAAAAAGTAGCAGACTTGGGCAAATGGGAAATGAACCATTTGTAGAGCAAGGGTACACAACATGTGATCATTCCTCCACTGTACAAATTCCTTAAGTGTACAGAATGATAAGCATCTGCGAGCAAGGTTGGCACGGGGTTTCCTATCAAGAATATATTAACAGCATTGGTATCGACGAAGTTGTCAATGTTGGGAAAGAGGAATAACCCATATATGAGCAGAACAAAGACGTCTTCGAAGGCAGTTATATTTCCTATACTAGCAAAGTATAGAGCTTTCTCTATCAGGAATTTAGCCGATAAACCCTGGATTCTTCCTTTAGTGGTTATGTGAGTCCTAACTTTTGACTCATCCAAAGAGATTGCTCTTGCAATGGCCTGATCCTTTGGAATTTCTTCCAGTCTAGAAAATGGAGCTTGATCAGTGATAGGTAAATCAATCAGATAGAAGTATTCTTCCAGTGTTGGTGCAAGTTGGTAATCCGAGAAACTGAAGCAGTGGTAAACCGGATCATAGAACTATACCAGTGTAGACAGGATTCCTTCACCCACGTTAACCCTTAACAGAGACAATAGTCCTCCGTGCTTAGCTCTGAAAGCCTCAGGATTAGTAATCATCCTTCCCAATTTCCTTAAGTCTTCTAGTTTCGGAGCCTTGAATGTGTACTTGTGCGTCTTTCTTCTACCGAAATTCATAATGCAACCTCTGATATTTGCAATTATTGTTTTAGTTATTTTGAAAAAAAGATTTTTTTCTTGTTTGAAAAGAGTTTTTTAATTTTTTATGAATGCATGAATGCAGCACACAAAAACATTTGAAAACATGGGTTCAAGGGTTCAATGTCACGAGCATAGAGTCATGGCTCTACCCATCCCCAATGGTTATACTATTTTGGTCAATTTTTGTACCTGTAGAACGGGTTCTAAAAGGTTCCCAAAGTCATTGACCCTCCTAGGGATACCAATAGCAAGCTGATTCACTCGAGCGAGCTGTAATATCCTAGGATGAATCTCATTTGAGTGTAGTATCGCATATCAACTATTCCCGATAGTCACCGCACTACCAAATGACCATATGGTTAATGTCTACTAAATCCTCAGGGTCATGGGTACCTCACTGGGATATACGATGCTTTCATGACAATCGGTCGTTCAACATCGATATTTCCGCACGGGTAACTCGACTGATTCGGTGGACTGCCAAGTTAGCTTGGTCAGGATTCACTCCCTATAAGCATTTCCTGGATATGCCACCACTTATCTTAATGTTCTCTCAAACTTTCCACACGCGTATTAATCGCATTCCCAGTAACAGAAATTTAAACACGAGTATCAAGTAGTATAACAGTAAATGATATATATATATATATATATATATATATATATATAGTAGGAAGTATAGAAAATGCCAAACAAAACCTAGACCTCTTAGGAACTCTAATCTTAGAAATCCTCAGCAGAGTTGCCATTTTTCTATAGCGTATGGTTTTTGTCGGTGATGCGACCACCTTACCGCAATGGTTGGAATTAGGTGCTACTTTTTGATTTCTTATTTATCCTATGAAGCTGGAAAGGAAAGGGAAGCTATCTAAAACTAACCTTGCACGCAAATGTTTTCTTTAACAAATGCTAATAGATTGGGGGGTCCGTGGTCAGGCTATACAAAGGAAAGTTATCAATTACCCAGTGTATATATGGTTAACCATAGATCTTCTGTGGCATGTTTAAATACTTTCTGGTGTTTATCTGTTATGGGTTGGGAAAGTTTCTCCTTTGGGAGTGTTGAGAGAGTGTTTTTGTTGTTTTCAGATTTTTTCGTTGTTTTTGGTAAGGTACTGGACCTAAAGTTTTTGATTGGTGTGCTCGCTAAGATTTCACAATCTTATGCCTACATATTCCCGTAAAGGTAACAGGGAAATCAGAGAAATCGTAGTTCCTCCTATTCTATGGGAGGAAAAATGTGTGGTGTCTTGTTCAAAGCCCAAGATTGAAGCTAGATGAGTATTTGTGTCTTGTTCAAAGCCAGAGATTGAAGCTAAAGGTTTGACTGAGAGAGAATTTGTCATCTCTAAAGGGAGGTATCTCACCTGTTTATCACAGTGTTTTGAAGGATTGGTTATAAAGGGGAATTACTGTAAACTAGAATATATGGAATCCAGCAATGCCATAATTTCCTTTATAAGGGAGATGTCCTGAAGGAGGAAACTTTAACTCAGTGTAGAGCAATGCCATTTTTCCTTAGGAATCTTCCATGCTAAGAGAGTGACATTGGCTTGGATGTAAATAATCCAGAGGCTTGCCACTTACAACAATTAGATGAAAGAGGAAGTTTACCAGGATAAAAGAGGGACTACAACTTGGATTTTTAATCAACAAGTGTGCCACTTAAATAATTTATCTGGAATTAGGTTTTTTTGATTGTTTGTTTTGATAAGTGATGTACAGAGAAATATCTTTCTACAGAGTGGAATCTTGATTTCCTCTGAGGGGATGTTGATTTTTGTGTGCCTTGATCAAAGCCCAAGGTTGAAGCTAAAAGGTTGACTATGCATAGGGAGATCATTATACAAAGCCTAAGAGGAGGCTGGAAAGAATTGACTCTTCCGGGGAAGTTTTTATCTGTCTTGTACAAAGCCCAAGATTGAGGCTGAAAAGAGATTGACTCCACTGTGGAGAGGTTTTATCTGTCTTGTACAAAGCCCAAGATTGAGGCTAAAAAGAGATTGACTCCACTGGGGAGAGGTTTTATCTGTCTTGTACAAAGCCCAAGATTGAGGCTAAATCTGCTGAGGAAAAATCATTATACAAAGCCTAAGAGGAGACTGGCTGGGGAAATTCTTATATGAAGCCTAAGAGGAGGCTGGCTTTTGCTGAGGATTATTGAGATCCAGAGACATGTCCAAATTGGGTAATCAACTCTTGCTGAGGATTGTAGAAGAGTTAAAATATTAGATGTTTTGAAGCTCTGATTCTGTTAGGGTTTTATTGATGGTAAATTGACCCTGGATGGGTTTTTTAAGGTGAAGGTTTAAACCTTGAGTTTGAAAACCTATGAAGGTTCTAACTCTGCTGGAGATTAGTGTGTTGATGAAATAATCAGGGTTTTTCCTGTGCCTTTAGGAAACTTTAGGGTTTTTCTTGGTGAGGTCCAAAAGAAAATAAGGCTTTCCAAGTCTACTGGTATGAAGAAGTTGACTCTTAGTTGGAGAATGATCTTTGTATGATGCCCAAGAGGAGGCTAAGACTATCCCAGTCTCTCAAGAGGTGGTAGGCTTTAGTGTAGAGAGAGATCTTTGTATGATGCCCAAAGGCCGAGGTTTTAAGGGATGAAGACCAACCCTAAAATGGTCTGATGTTCTGGAATTCTGACCCTCTTGAGGATTGAACTAGTAAATATGACTAAGTTCTGTCTTATACCTGTAGGAGGTCTTCGGGTCCTTGTATTAAGCCCAAGAGGAGGCTGAGAACTTCTAAGAATCCTATGGGTCCTTGTATAAAACCTAAGAGGAGGATGGGGATGCTTTTAGGAAGTCTGTGGGTCCAAGCCTGAGAAAAGTTCAAGAAAGGTTTCACCGGGAATAAATCCTTTCTTTGGAGAACAGTTCTAGGGTTTGAAGAAATTCAGAAGAGGTTTCACCGGGAATTAATCCTCTTTGGGGAATTGAATTTCTTGTACACATATATTTCTAAGTTGTGACAGTCTTGAGAAAAGTTTCACCGGGAATAATGCCTTTCTCTGTTCCATATTGTATAAGCCCAAGAGGAGGCAAGACTGCATCCGGAATTTCCTATGGGGAACTAGTTTTGACCGTGTTGAAAGAGTAACCACTGGTGTGATCTAGTCCTAGACCTAATTGCTGGGGAAAACTCTAAGCAAGTATGTATAAACATATATATATATATATATATATATATATATATATAAACAAGTATGTTGAGAAGATAGTGGAACTTATAGTTGTGCAAGCCCAAGCATAGTAATTACAGCTGCATGGTTAGTTATTCAAGAAATTGAAGAAAGTTTTGATAAAACTTTGAATTTGAATCTAAATAAAAAATAAATTTGTTTTAAAAGGAAGTTTGGGGCTTATACTCAAGGAGAGGCCCAGATGGATTCTTTCGAAAAGGCGACGATCGCGTCGTAGTTTTGAAAACCGCAGAGGGACTTATACAATGACTGAGACCCAAATTATTGTATTTACAAAAGGGGTTGGGTCTTACACTCTATTAGAGTCCCAAAAATGTTTGAAAAAGAAGAAATATGGGACTTTCAACTCAAGGGGGAGGCCCAGATGAATTTTTGTTTTGAAAACGGCGATCGTGCCGAGATCGTATCGTATCGGGACTTATACAATGACTGAGGCCCAAAATGGTTTATTTACAAAGGTATGTGACTTACACTCTATCAAGAGGCCCAAAAGTGTTTAAAAAAAAAAGAAATATGGGACTTACAACCAAAGGGAGGCCCAAATGTTTTTTGTTTAACAGGCGACGATCGCACCGCGGTTTCAGAAAACACAGCGGGACTTATTCAAAGACTGAAGCCCAAAAATTATTTATGTGTGACAAGGGACGGGTCTTACACTCTATTAGAGGCCCAAAAGTGTTTTGAAAAATGTTTGTGAGGGTAAAAACAATTAAAACCCTAATTTGATTAAAAAAGTGCATTTTAATTTAAATAAAATTAATTAAAATGATCAAAATTATCAAACATGTGTGAAAAACAAGTTATGATCTTGGATTAATGTTTGAAAAATCATGTTTTATCCATAGAATGATTTGAAAATCATTTGAATTTGAAAAATCAAGAGAAATAAATATTTTTAAATGTCTAAAAACAAATAAAAATAATTTCTTTACAAAAATATCAAATATATAAAATAAATAATATTTTTGTAGAATAAAATATTTTAACATTTTAGTGAATTTTGAAAAAAGAATCAATTCAAAAACATTAAAATTAAGAGAGAAATTAATTTTTGAATCAATTAATAAAAATATCAAAATATTCAAATATTCAAAAATTAAAAAATGGCGCCAAGAACAAGTCATCTTCTTCACACGAGCTCTGGTTTTCCAGATTTGCAAAACCTCTCATATCTCTCTGATTACTTAATGAAAATGACTTTTGTAAACATGAAACTTGCTCGTTTTTGAACAAGGATTACAACCATATAAATTAATTGCATTTATATTAAGTGTGGAGTGAGAAATCAGAAGATGAACTCAAGAACCCTAATTTTTGCAAGAACACTATGAAATCCTATACACGATTCATACATAGCAATTGATTGAGGGGAAACACTCTACATAATTTCAGAAACATGTTTGTAACTTGAAAACACATTTATGATGCATGGATTATTGAGTTTGAGAGTGTCAGGCTTACCTCTTGCAGCTGGTGATCAGATTTTATGTTGGAGGTGTTACAGATGTTGTGTAATGATCTGGACAACTTCAATGGACCTCAAGTAATGTGTTTGAAGGCTTGGAATGGATTGAATCACCTTAGAACTTGTTGTGGCACCTCAACTGCAAACAGGCCAAAAAGCTTGAGCAAATGGGGGGTGACTTTGTGATTCAGGTGTTCCAAATGAGTTTTAAGGTCATGGATCACTCATATATGATGTATGTGAGGTGTTAGCATGATTGGTTTTGATAGAATTGCTCTCAAATGAAAAATTTGAAAGTTGTTTGAATGAGAAGAAAAATCTGTTTTTTGAGAGTGATTTTGAGGAAAGCATCTGTTATGGTGCTTTTTTGTACTCAAACCGATCACAAATGACCTCTATTTATAGTGTGTCAAGTTTTTTTTGGCAGCAATAGTGAATGGTGGCTGGGACAGTCCATTGTCCATTGGTTTTCAAAAGGAATCTCAAGTCTCCTCTATCCATTGACTTGAGTCAATCTTGCAGGCCTATGGTCTTCTGTTGCAGGGATAAGGCTTGACTCATTCAGTTGGTTTTGCTTCAGTCCATGCCACCTTGATGTATCCATTGAATGCTCCATGACAACTTTGAAGTTTTTGGCTTTTGCATCATTAGATATCACATGCATACATGATGATCTTTTGTCTTGGGAGGCTTGTGGCTCAGAGATCTTTTGCCTTGATCTGATCCTTAATGTTTCTAGAAGGATTACAAGACTTTTAATTGCACAAATTAACCAATTCGAGCAAATGACCTATAATCTGCCTTAGGAAGAAATCAGTTTTTGGTGCCATGTTCCAAGGATTGTAACTCCCTGCTCAAAATAAATTTGGGGATAATCTGGTACTTGTTGGAAAACTCTCAAGACATAATTTAACTTTGATGTCCACCAATGGACCTGGTTCAGGTTGGATCAAGGTGAAAAATGGCCTCAAAGTTGGTGAAAATTCAAGACAAATTCTGTCCAAAAGTGGTCATTTTCATGTTTTTGTGATTTTGATCAATTCATAACTCAAAATCCATGAGGATTTGGAATATTTTGTAGTTGACACTTTTGAAGTATGTCATGTGAACTTTCATTTGAGCTTTGGATGGAAGAAAAAGGCCTTAGGGTTTGGGAGTTATGACCTTGCAAAGTTGGTACCAAATCCATTTTGTTCTGTAACTTAGAAAAATTTAAGTTTCTTAAGGCTGCCCCTTTTGCAAGTAACCCTATTTTTCTTGGTTTTTCTTGATGGGTGATGATCAAACCATGCATTAACATTGTTTTTGACTTAGGGGAGCCATATTTGTGAAAATTTTCAAAAAGTTAAACTTGATTTTGGTCATAGTTGACTTTTTGTTAGATGAATCCCAAATTGTGTGATCCTCTATGCAATCAAGTTCTTGACCTAATTCAAAACTAATGGATGGATTCCATAGGTGTTTTAGGGTGTATTGAATCATGTCCCAAGGTTTGGGAACATGTCTTGGTCCAAAGTCAAAGGTACAATTGACTTTTTCTTCAAAACCCTAATTGTGGTCCAGATGAATTTGAAACTTGTGAATCAAGCTTCTTGGATCAATCCATTGTTGCGAATGGATCAATGTGGTGTATTTAAGGCCCTCAAATCATGTCTTGAGGTCATGTCTCATGTCTTGCCTCAAAGTCAACTTAGGGGTGAATTAGGTCAAGAAACCCTAATTCCTGATTTTTGATGAATGCATCCCCTGGACTATTTTGACTCTATGATTAGGTCTATGAGGCCCCTTTGAGCTTCTTGACTCATGTTTTGAGGTATTGGCTCATGCCCAGATGAAAATTTTCATATGGAGGCCTTGGTCGACCAAAACCCTAATTTGGTGACACCAGCGATCTTGAGGCTCAATCCACTTGGAATGTTGCAATCTTGTGTTTGATTCTTGATATGGGAGACTTCTTGATTGATCCTTTATCTAAGTGCCCTGGGAGGGCTCAAACCCCTAATTCGTGATTGTAGTGAATGCTTAATAATCCTTGAGGAGATTGAAGAGGTATGAAGGTACATCCATATTATGGCAATGATTTGCACAATGATGGGAAATCTTGTGGTCAAAATTTGGGGTATGACAGCATTGAGTTGAGTTGTGAGTCTTAATGCATTTCATTTTAGTTGTGTTGGTTGTTGTGTTGGAATTGTTGACATGTTGGTTGTAACTGTTGTTGTATGGTTATATGTTGTGGAATGGGTGTTTGTGCATGAATAATCTAATGCTTGCATTATTATCATGTTTTACTTTATCTATTTATGATATCTCACCCATTTTATTGGAATTTTGCATTTACATGGGCATCGTGCAGATAACTCGCAGCAGAGGAGTTGAAGTAAGTAGAAGATGCAGTCTTCTATTTTCCCTTTAGTGTCGACGTCTGCTATGATGTGTAACACCAGGGCCATGGAATGTTGTGTTATATTGAGTTTGATGGAGATTTTTTGGATATCTCTAGAATAATTGTTGTTTATATTATTTTTAAGAATAATTATGCTTTGAATAACTGTTTATGTTGATGCTTCCGCTATTTCAATAAAGTTTTGAAATTAAGACATGTTGAGTTGTTTTGGTGATTTTAAATAATTTTCAAATACTTGCATGTGTTAGATATTATATATATGAGCAGCTGATTATGATGAATTGTGTGACATCCTGAATATATTTTGATGAAATTACTCTGATTTATATTTAAATTGTGCGGGGTATATTTAGGGTGTTACATTAGTGGTATCAGAGCAGGCCCGTCTGTCCGGCCAGGTTGTTTAAATGTGGTTGTTCCCTAGTATATGACACGTGTGTGAAAACACTGCCGATGCTTGTTTTGTTTTCCATTTGCACGCTGGGAATGGAACAAGTGGGGAAAATCGCCTGCTTCTTGTGGATATTCCAACCTTAGAGAGATTGGATATCGTGTTGCTGCATGCGAGAGTGCAGTGTTGGCTACTTCAACTATTTTGAGAATGTTGTGTTGTTCCTGAACCCGAATGGAGGTTGGATTCGAGGATAATGTCGATTGGAAAAATGGTGCGATCCTTGAGGGAATATGGTCAGGTGTTCTCGTTGTTTGCTTCTTGGTGAAGGGGAAGCGATATTTTGACTGGAGATGAGCCAGTGGTGTGTTGAGTATCCTGATGTGTTCCTAAGGATGAGCACAATTTGCCTTTCGTTGTAACAAGTTAATGTTATTCTTGGAATAAATTGGTTGGAGTTAAATCATGTTCATATAAGTTATCATAACAAGTCAGAGAGGTTTCTTGCTCCTCATGATGAGGAAAAAGCTTGTTTCTTGTCTGCTAGAAAGTTTGGAGAGCTTTTGGAAAAGGAAGCTCAAGTGCTTACGTTGTTTGCATCCTTATCTGTGGAGAGTCAAGTTGTGATTGATGAGTTGCAAGTGGTGCGTGAATTTCCAGATGATATTTTGGATGTGCCACCAGAGAGAGTGGTAGAGTTTGCTATGGATCTTGTCCCTGGTACCATAATTGTTTCTATGGCACCATACAGGATGTTAGCATCGGAGTTAGTAGAGTTGAAAAAGCAATTAGAAGAGTTGTTGGAAAAGAAATTTGTAAGACCAAGTGTATCACCTTGGAGAGCTCCGGTGTTGTTGGTAAAGAAGAAAGATGGCAGTATGAGGTAGTGTGTGGATTATAGGAAGTTCAATAAAGTAACAATTAAGAACAAATATCCGCTTCCAAGAATGTATAACTTGATGGATCAGTTGGTAGGTGCACGTGTGTTTAGTAAAATTGACTTGAGGTCGGGTTATCACCAGATTCGAGTAACTGATGAAGATATTCAGAGGATGGCTTTTAGGACTCGGTATGGACACTGCAAGTATTTGGTAATGTCATTCGGCGTTTCTAATGCACCTTGTGTATTTATGGAATATATGAACTAAATCTTTCACACTTACCTGGATCGGTTTGTGATGGTTTTAATTGATGACATTCTGATTTATTCTAAGTCGAAAGAGGAACATGCTGAGCATTTGCGAATTGTATTGCAAGTGTTGAAGGAAAAGAAGCTTTATGCTAAATTGTTGATGTGTGAATTCTGGTTGAAAGAGGTGAGCTTTCTTGTTCATGTTATTTCAGGTGATGGTATTGTTGTGGATCCATCCAAAGTAGATGCAGTTCTACAATGGGAGGCTTTGAAGTCGGTTACAGAGATTAGAAGCTTTTTAGGGTTGGTTGGTTATTATCACAGGTTTATTGAAGGTTTTTCTAAGTTAGCACTTATGTTGACTCAGTTGACTTGCAAAGGTAAAACCCTTGTGTGGGATGTTCATTGTGAGAAGAGTTTTATTAAGCTGAAGAAAAGGTTGACTACAACTCTAGTTTTGATTCTACATGAACCAAATGAACCGTTTGTGGTGTATTGTGATGCTTCTTTGATGGGTTTAAGTGGTGTGCTGATGCAAGATGGTAAGGTTGTGGCTTATGATTCACAACAGCTGGGGGTTCATGAGAGAAACTATCCTACTTATGATTTAGAATTGGCTGCAGTGGTTTTTGTGTTGAAGATTTGGAGGCATTATCTCTATGGCTCCAGATTTGAGGTATATAGTGATCATAAAAGCTTGAAGTATCTGTTTGATCAAAAGAGTGGACCATGAGGCTGATAAGATGGTTGGAATTCTTGAAGGATTATTACTTTGGCTTGAATTATCATCTCGGTAAAGCTAATATTGTGGCAGATGCTTTGAGTTGAAAGTCTTTGCATATGTCTGTTGTGATGGTTAGAGAGTTGGAATTGATTGAGCAGTTCAGAGACTTGAGTTTGGTTTGTGAGCTGACACCGTAGAGTGTGATGTTGGGTATGTTGAAGATGAACAATGCTTTTCTTAATAATATTAAAGAGAGTCAGAAGTTGGATGTAAAGTTGGTGGACTTGATGGTTGAAAGTAATCACACTGAGAATGGTGACTTTAAAGTGGATGAGTAAGGTGTACCGGGGTTTTATGATAGGATTTGTGTTCCGGATAATTCTGAGTTGAAAAGAATGATTCTAGAGGAAAATCATAAGAGTAGCTTCAGTATTCATCCAGGAGCTACAAAGATGTATCAGGATTTGAAAAAGATATTTTGGTGGCCTAGATTGAAGCGTGATGTGGCTCGGTTTGTGTATGCTTGTTTGACTTGCCAAAAGTCAAAGGTGGAACATCAGAAACCTACAGGGTTGATGCAACCATTGGATATTCCCGAGTGGAAGTGGGGCAACATTTCTATGGATTTCGTGACTAGGTTAATGAATACTCCTATAGGGCATGGTGCCATTTGGGTTATCGTTGATATACTGGTGAAGTCGGCACATTTTATTCCTATTAACATCAGTTTTTATTTGCAGAAGTTGGCAGAGATCTATATCCGTGTGATTGTGAAGCTGCATGGAGTTTCGTTGAGTATTGTGTCAGATAGAGATCCGAGGTTCACTTCCAGATTTTGGGAAAATTTAAAAGTGGCTTTGGGTTTGAAGCTGAGGTTAAGTTCAACTTATCATCCACAGACAGATGGTCAGACAGAGAGGACTATTCAGTCTTTGGAAGATTTGTTGAGGGCTTGTGTTCTTGAACAAGGAGGTGCTTAGGATAGTCATTTGTCATTGAATGAGTTCACTTATAATAACAATTATCATTCTAGTATTGGAATGACTCCTTTTGAATCCTTGTATGGTCGAAGGTGTAGGACACCTATATGTTGGCATAAATCTAGTGAGAGTGTGGTACTTGGACCTGAGATTGTTCAATAGACTACGGAGAAGGTGAAGCTGGTTCGAGAGAAGATGAAAGCTTCGCATAGTAGGCAGAAGAGATATCATGATAAGAGGAGGAAGAATCTTGAGTTCCAAGAGGGAGACCATATATTCTTGAGAGTCACTCCGGTGACCGGTGTTGGGCGTGCCTTGAAGTCGAGGAAGCTTACTCCTCAGTTTATTGGTTTGTATCAGATATCAGCAAGAGTTGAAGCTGTTGCTTATAGAGTGGCGTTGCTGTAATACCCCAAAATTTGCCCTCTCTTTTCTTTATATCATTTAGCATAGGATTTCATTTCATTGCATTGCATTCAAGCATAGAAAAATAAAATAGCAAGCATTTAGTATTGCATCTTGCATAAGGGCATGTGATCAGGTGATTCTCTAAGGTGTTGATCATCCAAGGCAAGAGAATAAGAGCCAAGTGTTTCTCACAAGTCTCAAGGGTTTCTTAAGCCATATGTCATCCCTACTTGATCCACAAGGCAGGGGAAGAGGAGAATTCATCAAGAGGATTGGGCAGTGCATGATCTCCTACACAAGGCAGTAAAAAATTAGGATCTGACCCCCTAATGGCAAGCTCTTTGAGTTTTTATCATCTTCAAATGACACATCTCATCATGGTTTTAGAGGATACACATCATATTCAGAGGAATTTGGATTTGGAGGATGTGCTATTTCCTCCTAACCAGAGGGTGCCAAAATTAGGGTTTGGCCTAAAATCAGTTTATCTCTGATTTTTTGGTCAATACTTGATCTCATGGTATTCCTTATGTTCTCAAGTGTGTATGGATGGAAAATTGCTCATCAATTGGTTTCAGAGGAGTCTCAATTGACCAGTTGATTGATAATCAAGAAATTGGGGGAAAAGTCAACCGTGCAGTGAAAAAAGTCAACTCTTAACTTTCTAAGGTCAAATTCATGAAATTCATGTTATATATGTTCAATGGACAAAATTTGATCAAGAAATGATGGATGAATAATGAAAAATTAAGAAATCACAAAACTGCCAAAAATGGAAACTTTAGGGTTGCCAAAAATAGTAAGTTTGGACCATTTAGCACCCTACTTTGAGGCTCTCTTTCTCCAAAATAAAAGTTTCAAACCTCAGGCCTAAGTTGAGCCAATTAAAGTTCATGTTCTAAGCTTCAAATCCATATAAATAACATCTCCATTGGATCAATATTGAGTGAGATATGATTGATCAAAGTTTGAGAAAAGTAGGTCCAAAATCAAGTCATGACCAAGAATGCCCAGGCCCACGCGCCATAATTTCTACAAACACTTGGTGTGCCAAATGTTCACCCATTTTTCTCAAATGATAAAAGCTTCAAATGAAAAACTTTTCAACATCAAAGTTGTTCTTTGCCATGCCCTCTTCAATGTTGATGTTGGACAAATTTTGATTTGACCAAGTTATGATGGAGATATATTGGTCCAAAGTTGGTTGCTTCACACTGATAATTTCCCCAAGTCACATGGCCATGCCCAACTCAATTTGCCACGCCATACACCAGTCTTGGTTTCCAATGTTTCAAGTCACTTTTGAGTATGTTCCAAGCTTCAATTCAATCTAATTTTCACACTAAACTTGTAGCATTACATCTCATCTTTCCATTGATCCCAAGAACTCATCAAATCATCCACTAAGTAGGGAGATTTTCATTAGCAAACTACCATAATCATCATTGATGCATTAACTAGTGTTAGCAGGCTGTGTGCACGATTTGGTTCAGTCGTCCCACAAACACTTCATGTACTTTATTTCCTCATTTGAACAAACATCCTTATTACCATACCTATGCATACCAGCCATCATACATTAGGGAGGAAAGTTTTCAAAGGAGAAACTTATACCATAAGCAATGTCATGACATGCTACATAACATAACCTCATCACCTCAGTTTCACTCTCATCCTCACCACAACTGTCATAAGCTTAACCACACCATAGCATAACCATTGTCCACTCGCCCTAACTAACTTGACTCAGTTAGTTAGGGATAACTCACCTTAACCATGTTAACTCACTCTAACTCACTCACTTGACCCTGGGTTAACAAATTTAACTCAAATTATAAATTGAAAATTCACTTCACAAATTGAACTTCAGCTTCATTTTTCCACATTCACCTCAAAGTTCTTCTCACTTTCTCTGTCAATTTCTCTCTATTTTCTCTCTGAGTTCACACGAATCCATCATCATTCTCATCTAACTTCATCTTCAAGCTTCATCCTCGAGTATCATTGAACTTGAAGTAGCATTGAATTGTTGGAGTAGCTAGACTGCAGATCCATATTCATCTCCATTCTTCAGAGGTTGTAAGCCTTTATTTGGCCAAGTGAAGCTCAAGGAGGAAGCATAACTCTCTGGCTTTCTTTTAACTCCAGTTTTCAACATTTTCAGGTTTCAATCTCTTAAACCTTCCTAGCACGATTTACATCTTGTTTAGTTTGTTTTTTGTTGATATGAGCTCAATAGGAGCATTTGACAATCCGGCTAGTTGATAGGCCTCTTAGAGGCATAGTTTCAAAACCTAGGGCATATCTTCATCTCCTCTGTTCTCTATGTATGTGTTTGTTATGTGAAAAGTAATGGTGGATTCATGATGTATGCAACGCCAGCTTCATTTTGATATCACGTTTGTGCATTTCTGGAGATTTTGAGATTTGCAGGTGGTGGTTACTCGCCGGAGAAGATGACCAGAGGTCCTTCTCCGGCCGGTGGTTGTAATTGCTAGGGTTTTGGTGAGTTTGAATTCTGGCCATTTGATTTGTGCATCGTGTGGTTAACATGTTGCCACATATTTTAAATTTTGTGTTTATTTTGTGATTGTGTGTTTTCCATTCGACGTTCTTATTGTGTGCATCTAATGTGGATCTTTGATCTTGCATGCTTGGTGATCAGTTGACTTGATATGGTGCATTGATTTGATCTGAGGGTTGTTTGTGTGACAACACATTAATGAAAAGTGTGCACCTCACGTGTTATTCTTCTTGAATTCTGATGATTGTGTGTGTGTGCGTGCAAGGGAACTATCATGTGCCTTCATTAAGGACTGTTGGATGCGCGTGTTTTCATGATTGGTGTGGGTTGACTTAGATGAATGATTAGGATTGCATCAGTGTGTGGACCACATGTACACGCATCACACACAACTACACGTTATTGGACTTGGACCCTATTTGATGTTTGCACCTCACCCTGAGCCCATCATTAATTTTTGAACGTGGAAATTACTTCTCTGCACCCCCTACTTGTTTTCCTTTTTTCTTTTTAATTTCTTTTTATACACGTTTCATAATTGATTTTTAAAAAATACCAAAAAATCATTAAAAATTCTATAAAAATTCATGTGATATCTGAGCATGTTAAAATAATTTTCTATATTTTTTAATTGTGATTTTGTGAATATTTGCATATTAATCCATATTTTTCTTTTATTTCTTTTGAAATTGGTTTCTATTTTTACACCTTTATTTCAAAAATTTATTTCTCATAGATCCTTAAACATTTTTGCATCAATCTTTTTGTATCTTTTCAATGACATCCAAAAATTCATAAAAATATTTTTGTTTCATTTTTAGAACTTTCTATTATTGCCTTTAGGTCCCTCACTTTTGCACTTTGGTTCATGATTCATAAGTGATTATTGCTTGATTGTTTGAGGTCCTTTCTTTCTGAATTGTTGTATGATTTTTTGGTATGATGTTTACCTCTAGTAGAGGTCTCTTGAGACCTAATTTGGTGATTTTTAAATGGTGTTTGGTATTTGTTTGATGACTCTTATTTGATGTCCCTTTTCATGAATTTCTTTGATCATTTTTGTTTACTTGCTTGATAAGGCACTTGTGCCATTGTATGAGATCACTCTTCTTGAATTTTTGAGCCATGTTTAGATCATAATAGGTTTTTTGTTTGAAATTATAGGTCATTAGTTTGAAGTTGATGTCTTTTTGGGTATATGTTCAATACTTGTTTTACATGTTTCCTTTTGACCTATTTCCTCTTTCTTTTGCATTTAAGTGCCAACTTGAATTGTAATTGGTTTGTTTATGCTATGTCATACTATCCATTTGCATTTCATATGATGTATGCCTCTGACTTTAAAGCATTGCATTCATTCCATGTGCCATTTATGTTTCACTTTACATACTTGAACATGTTTCATCCAAATGCATGTTTTTTCTTCTAGCTTCTAAATGTCTTGTAATTGTTTGAATGTGATTGATTTGTGAATCTTATCCTCATCCTAATATGACATATTACTTCTGACTTTGGTACTTGAGTTTCATATTGAACTTTTATAGGTTTGACTTATGCCATGAATGTTTCTTTCCATGTTTAATTCATGATTCATATCTTCTCATTTCTTCTCCTAATCACTCTTAATGGTTGGATGCTTGATTGTATGTTTCATATGACATTTACATATCATGTTTAGGCATATTTTTAGGTCATACCTATTCTGACTTTGACATTACTTGAAGCATTATTGCATGACCACTTTGCATATCCACTCATTCTTCACTTAATTCTTTCATAATGCATTTCCTTGTGATTTAAGGAAGTGTGTGTGTGCATTTGATTTGTGTTTGCTCTCATATTATTGGAGAACCTTCTTATGATGTACATTCTGACCCTGTACTTCCTTTAACCTTTAAGATGCTTTTACTTTGATTCTTGATTTGTTTAAGTTTCATTTGTTCATCTTAACTAGTTTCTTCACTTGTAAATAATTGTACTAACAGTTTCAGGGGCTAATGGTAAGTCACTATTTGAGTGTGGGTATACATCCACATTCTAATTTCTTTCCTCATTTTTTAATCATTTAATTTGTGTTGTTTAAGCATTCGATAATGCTTTGCTTCCATAATCTTTCTTCTTCCCTCTTAGAAATAACTTAACTTCCATCTTGAAAGTAAGTTGCTTTCTTTCTTTCTTCTTCTTCTCTTTTCTTTTAGAAGTAGGTTTCTTAAACCACATAAACCATAGGATCTCCAAACCTTTGATCCGCTTTTGAGTATTTCTTCTCTTATCTCAAAACGAAGAGTAAAAAATACTTAATAAAGGCATAACTAATATTGTATTTGAGCCTTTCATGTAAGAATGAGATAGTGAGGGATCTTCTCTAATTTTCTTAGAATGCTTAGCATACGTCCCGTCTGGGGACGATGTGCGAGGCATTCAATCCTACATGAGGGACTTAAATACAATACATGTTACAAAACATAAAATAATCAAAACAATTCTTGCTTAAAAGACAAAAACAAACAATAACGTCTTTCCTTCGGGAACTCTTTTCTCATCTCACTCATTCTCAACGTATAAACGCGCTCCTACTCGTTCTCTTGCAAGATGGTAACGCACTCGGACCAGCGAGCCTGCAACACCTGAGCTAGAACGTCAGCCGTTCCCTAAAAAACACAAACAATCCATCCCTAGTGAGGGGAACTACGTCGCTCTGATTCTCATGCTCCCGATGAGATACGTAGGCAGTGGGGTAGGGCCAATTCGAGCACTTCTTTTATTTTCCCTACATTTGTTTCTCTTTCTCTCCTTTCCTTTTCCAGTTCTCCAGCTAGCATTTCCTTTTCCAGTATCCTTTCCTTACACCCTTTGATCGAGCAGCCAGCGTGGATCCCATCGAGTACGATGGACGTGTGGGGGTGCTAATACCTTCCCCTCACGTAACCGACTCCCGAACCCAGTTCTCTTGGTCACAAGACCATGCTCTTTCCTTTCCCTTCAAGTTTACGCAGTGTTTCCTTTCCCTCTCTTGGGATAAATACACATTGCTGGCGACTCTGTTTCGGTGCCACTTTTGCATTTGTACTTGGATGAAAATCCCGGGAGCGACAGCTGGCGACTCTGCTGGGGAATGTCCCCAGAATCTCTGGTTTCCTTAGCGAGTCAATCCTAGCGCTTGTCTGTTTTCTTTCATTGGGTGTTTACTGTTGTGTTGTATTTTACTATTTTACTGTATTATTATTTACTGTATGATTGCTTTACTGTATCACTATTTTACCTCACTTATTGCATTTTCATTTCATTATTACACTGTGCTGTGCTGGACTTTTCTGTTTGGTGGGCAAGGTGTTCTGAGAGATAAGCCCACTACCCAGGATTGAGTACGCACATAGGTATTAGAGTGAATAGTCGTGACGCTTGCGTGGTGGTGACCACGTATTATTGTTCATGAGACCCACAACCAGATGAGGTTTTATCAGGAGCTTTCTGCTACTGCATGTCATGCAGGCCAGTAGTTATTCTCTTGAGGAACTGTCGACTCTGGTGACCATTCCCGAGGACTCAGTTGCGGCACTCCTCCCGAGATGTGACAGTGGCAGACCACGTTTTGTGGCAAACCCATTGCACATTCTCGATCCGAGGACCCAATGCTGGGAACTTGCTATAGGTGTCCCTTTTGGAAAGAGAATCAGCGGAAGCACTCCTCGATTGGCGATAGTACTGTACCCCGAGGGATGAATGTATTATTGCTTCTCGACCTCAGTGCCAGAAGCTGAGGACCTTTCGTTTTGGAGAATCAGTTGAGGCCTCCTTGCTTGATGATGATGCCAAACCAGAAATGGTGAAAGTATCATCATTTCTTGACCTGAGAGCCCGGGATACTGAACATCCTAGTACCCACATGTGAGAAGGGCGGGTTGTTTACAGGTTTGCAGGTAACCGTGACCTCCTACATACTCGGTTTTCTGTTGACATTACACAAAAAGGAAGTTTCATCCTATTGTATTCGGATGGTTCTTATCTATGGTTCCATATTGATCTCAAAGCTACACTGACACCGTTCACTATCCAGCACAGACACTTGGCACCTTGATACCATGCCCTTTGCATTACATTATCATATCCTAACATACATGTTTATTCATTTCCAGGTGCATATTTTACCCCGATTCCAGTCATCAGGTACACACAGTGATGAACACTAAAGAGAGGAAGAATATCACCAGTTACAAGTTCTTCATGCCTACTCTGGGCCCTATTATTATCCTGAAGGGAATGGCAAGCCCTGAAGTGCGAACAACTTTCGAAGAGAAATATGGTTGGATCTTATCTTTTGTGTACAATGTCAGTGACTATGAGTACAAGGGTCTTCATACTTTGATGCAGTTCTATGACCCTCCACTGAGGTGTTTTGTATTTCCAGATTATTTGTTGGTACCTACGTTGGAGGAGTATTCCAACATGTTGGGGATTGCTATCAAGGAGGAGCCTCCTTTCTTTGGGTCTGTGGGTGATCTTGACTTTGGAAAAGTGGCTGGTGCTCTTTATTTGAGCAAATCAGAGTTAGAAGCCAATGTCTCCAACAAAGGAAAGATTCGTGGTTACAAGCTGGAATATCTGATTAAGAAGGCTCAGGAAGCAGCTAAAGGCGAGAAATGGGTTGTTTTTAATGCTTTGCTAGCCCTTTGTGTATACGGCATTGTATTGTTTCCCAACGAACCAGATTTTGTTGATACGGACGCCATACAGATATTCATGATGAAGAATCCGGTTCCAACACTGTTGGGAGATCTTCATTATTCCTTGTACAACCAAAACGAAAAGAAGAGAGGAGGGATAATTCGTTGCCGTGCACCTTTGTTCTATAAGTGGTTTGCAAGTCGTTTACCATAATCAGGGGCTTTTGTGGATTCTAAAGATTCTCTAGAGTGGAGTCAGCGTTTAATGGGATTAGTGGCCAAGGACATCATATGGGTGGATCATGGGCTGATTAACAAGAATGTTATCCACAGCTGTGGTAAGTTCCCTAATGTTCCTCTGATAGGAAGAAAAGGGGGAATTAACTACAATCATTCTTTGGCTGTCCGGCAATTTGGGTACGCCTTGACGGTCCCGCCTATTAAGAGAGATATAGAAGAGTCCCTGTATTTTCATGCATCAGATGGTTGGGAAACAGCACAAAAAGTTTCTGAAAGCTGGGTTAGCATACTGAAGAAGGGGAAATTTGCTCTAGGCAAACCCAACAACTGGGCTTATCCAGCATATGAAGAGTGGATGAAGAAAAGATTCGAAGATTTTCTCTTGCCTTTTGGTAAGGCACCCCTTTTGTATCCGGAGAATGAGAAAGCAAGAAGCACTGCTACTGTGGAAGAAGTTGACAAGTTGCAAGCCTTGGTGAAAAAGCTTCAAGGAGAGAACTCCGAGTTGAGTAGCCATCTTCAGAGTGCTCTACATGCCAACAAGGAGCTGGAACGGAAAACCCAAGATGCTGAAAGAGTCCTAGCAACAAAAGAAAGGGATTTTACCGAAAGAGCGCAACATTTTCAGAAAATCAGCAAAGGTGCCTATGCTGCTACTCAAGCCCATAAGCAGACTAAGCAGGCCTTAACGCAGAACAAAGAGAAGTTAGCCAAGTTTCAGCAAGCCTGGGATGAGGTCAGGTTCGAGAATGCAGAATTACAGGAACAAGTAACGGCCAAAGACGACGAGCTTCTTAGAGCGCATGAACAACGCAGGAAGCATCGGGAAGACTTTGCAAAGAGCCATGAGCAGCTGAAGATTGTTAATGAGGAATTGAAGAGGTCCAAGGAAAGGCTTGAGGATGCCACAGTGGAGATGGGAAAACTCAAGATACAAGCTGGGGTGAAAAGGTTTAAGGAGTCGAGTACTGATGAAGCTCTCCTGATGCACGCTGATTCATTATCTGAAGCTCTGAATAGGAGAGACATTTTGATCAGAGAGTTGATTGAAAAACCGGGTCATCAACGCACTAGAATTCTTTTTGAAGATATCAAGCATTCTAGCGAGAAATTGAAAGATTTGGAGTTAGATGTGTGATCTTACTTTCCTCTCTCTTGATGTATTTTCGTTGATGTATTGTTGACTACCATCAGGCTTGTTGATGGAGTCATTTCTTTGATGTATTTCCCATCTACGAACTTATTGTAAAATGTTCCAGCACTTATTAGCTTTCTGTTCAATGAATGGTTTATTCAAAGAGGGTTTCTTCGGCATCACGTTATTCACCAGCACATTATCACAGCGCAGTTCTTCATGTCTTTATCTCAATACTGTGTGACTATCATTGAGATTATTGTGATTAAGACTGGAATCAGGGGGTAAAATGCCCTGGCAATGATAAACATGGCATTTGCATGGCATATGAATTGCATATCATTTTGCATCCTGTTGTTTGTTGTGCAGGTACTTGTTGCAGGAGATCTCTAACCTTTATTTAGTTTCAGGCATTATAGCTGAGAATCACGTACACCGATACTCAACTCGAAGAAATCAAGCGAGGATTATGGATCAAATGCAAAATGATTTGGCTGAAATAAGGGCACGCATAGACCAGTTTATGACTCTCATGACTGGTATGGCACAAGCTCAGGAAAGATTGAGGCTTCTGGTCAAGCGTCCAGAAACTACGCCTGGAGGTAATCAGAATGACAATTCACAGACTCATGGCACTCCTCCGCCAGTTGGTAATCCTCCTCCTGTGGGCAATCTGGGTAATGGAAATGTCAGAAATGCTGGTGTTGTTCAGGAAGATGCTCAAGAAGACCAATTTACCCTACTGGATGCTGACATGGGTAACCCTGGTGACCGAAGGTATGATGAGTTAGCTGAGAAGATCCGGGCTATAGAGTGCAAGAATGCTATGGGCATTGATGTTACTAGTTTGGGACTGGTACCAGGAGTCAGAATTCCTCCCAAATTCAAGCCGCCCACTTTTGATAAATATCAGGGCAATACGTGTCCCCAGACACATATCCAAGCTTATTTTGGGAAGATATCAACCCATACAGATGATGAGAAGTTATGGATGCATTACTTTCAAGATAGTCTGGCTGGAGCTCCTTTGACCTGGTATATGAAATTGAACAGAGCTACTGTGAGAAGTTGGAAGGATCTGGAAGAAGCATTCCTAAAGCAATATCAGTACAATATTGACATGGCGCCCAACCGCACTCAATTGCAGGGGTTGTCACATAATGCTAAGGAAAGTTTCAAGGAATATGCTCAAAGGTGGAGAGAGATGGCTGCACAGGTTCAACCTCCTTTGCTGGATAGAGAAATGGCAGACATGTTTATGGGCACCCTGCATGGGGCATACCTTGAAAGATTAGCTGCGTGTCCATCAACCGGATTTGCTGATATCGTGATTGCTGGAGAAAGAATAGAGAGTCTGTTGAAACTTGGAAAGATCCAAGATGCAAGAGGGGCTGACTCTTCTGGGACGAAGAAACCATTTGCTAGTGGTCAGAAAAGAAGAGAAGGTGATACAAATGCTGTGTATAGAGGACGAGGCAGAGGACGTTTTCAGGGTTACCATCAAGTAGGTGCAGTGACAATCCCAGCACCGTCTGTTCAACAGCAACAACCCCAACAGCAAGCTCAACAGCAGCAGCAACAACCTCCTTTCCAACAGAGGTCTAGGCAGAGGGATCGTAAGATTGACCCTCTCCCTATGACTTATTCTGAGTTGCTACCACAGTTACTCAAGTTGAAGTTGGTTGAGCTTCGTACTATGAGACCTCCTGCCGCTGGCAACTTGCCACCTAATTTTGATGTTAACGCTCGCTGTGAGTTCCACTCAGGTGCTCAAGGGCACTCCATTGAAAAATGTTGGGCGTTTCATCATAAAGTGCAAGACTTGATTGATGCTAAAGCAATCAATTTCTCGTTACCTCCTAATGTTCTACAGAACCCCATGCCCGATCATGGTGTGGCAGATGTGCAGGCTATTGAAGACGAAAAGAGGTTAAACTTGGTAACAGATATCAGTCAGGTGAAGACTCCGTTGCTAGTGGTGAAGGATCGTTTGTTTAAGGGACAGGTGTTCCCGGGATGTGATCAAAATTGTTCTGAGTGTTCGAATCAAGAGAATGGATGTGATAAGTTGAGAGTTGGTTTGCAGAGTCTGATTGACGAGGGACGTCTACAGTTTGACAGGGTTGTGAAAGAAACTGATGAGGTGTCGACTGTGACCATTTATTATACTCCTGCTGAGATTCAGGTGCCTGCCAGTACAGCTCCTGTAGCCAGTGTTGTGCAAGAAAGACCCAGTCCTGTTACCATCACGGTGCCAGGACCAGTTCTGTTTACAACTACAAAGGCAATCCCATGGCACTATGGGGCAGACGTGTATTATGAAGGTAAAAAGCAGGAAGTCGAGACATCAGTCAGTTCAAATATTGATAATGTGGGTGGTGTATGAGGCTTTACAAGAAGCGGAAGATTGTTTGCTCCCCAAACTTTGCGCAACGATAAAGAGGTTGAAGATGCGGTAAAAGCTAAAGGAAAACAGGTGGTTGAGAACATGCCTGTGCCTGAAACAGAGACCAAGATTACCTTTGACAATGAGGCGGAAGAGTTCATAAGGATAATAAAGAAAAACGATTATAAGATTGTCGATCAGTTGAATCAAACCCCCTCGAAAATTTCAATTCTGTCATTGTTGATGTGTTCTGACGCGCATCGGGAGGCTTTATTGAAAGTGTTGAAGAAAGCATATGTTCCACAGGAAATCACTGTTAATCAGCTTGAAGGCGTGATTTCCAATGTCAATTTCAGCCACGGATTGGGTTTCACAAGCAGAGATTTGACGTCTGAAGGAAGAAACCACAATAAAGCTTTGCACATTACAATGGAGTGCAGGGGTGCAGTGTTGTCTCACGTGCTAGTAGACACTGGTTCCTCACTCAATGTCTTGCCTAAGAAGGCGCTAATGAAGCTAGAGGTTGATGGTCTGATTTTGAGGCCCAGTGAGTTGGTTGTCAGAGCGTTTGATGGGACTAAAAGATCTGTGTTTGGTGAAGTAGAATTGCCCGTGCAAATTGGACCGCAGGTGTTCAAATCTACATTCCATGTGATGGACATACAGCCTGCGTATAGCTGCTTATTAGGTCGCCCTTGGATTCATGCAGCCGGGGCTGTTACATCCACCCTACACCAAAAGCTGAAATATGAGTTTGAGGGACAAGTGGTGACAGTGTGTGGTGAAGAAGATATTTTTGTTAGCCACTTATCCACGTTCAAGTATATTGAAATGGATGGGGAAATTCACGAGATGCTTTGCCAGTCGTTTGAAGCGGTGAATATTGACAACGTGCCTGAATCTTCCCTTGCACCAGAAAGAGCCGGAACATCCATTTCGTCCTATAAGCAAGCTGTTGAGGTCGTCAGAGCAGGCAATGCCCAGGGCTGGGGCAAGCTGATAGAGACACCAATGAAGGAGGACAAATTTGGTATTGGCTATCGTCCCTCCATGACTTCAGCTGCAGAGAACAGTGGGCCCATCACTTTCAGCAGTGGTGGAATCATTTACCCAGAGCAGTCTTGTGCAGCTACAGAAGATAGCGTTGATAGTGACTGTGACTCAGACAACTGGGTACGTCCACACGCTCCGGGACAATCATTACAGAATTGGTCCGTTGAAGAAGTCATCCGGGTTACTCTTCAAACAGAGTAATTTTCTTTGTTTTTCTAACCATAATGCATATTAAAATCTTGCACTCTGCCCAAGGCGTATAGATTCATTTGTAGGGCCACCCTGTTAGCATTTGCAATTTTAATCATCAATAAAGGACATTTTTGCACTCAAATTTTGTTCTCTGTCTTTCAGTTTTTATTTTTTGCACGAAAAATAATAAATGGCAATGTTTCTTTTCTTTCTTTTTGCTTTGAAATAAATTCTAAAATAAAGCATGAACCCATTCGTGCAGACTTGATCCTTCGGATTTCATTGATAACGATTCTGCTATGGCTATGTATGACTTTGACAAACCGATTTATCAAGCCGAAGAAGGGGATGAGAAAGGTTGTGAACTCCCTGAGGAATTGGCCAGATTGTTAAAACAAGAGGAAAGGGTCATCCAACCTCATCAAGAGACCATAGAGATCATCAATATTGGTACCGAGGATGCTAAGAAAGAGATTAAGATTGGTGCCAGCTTGAAAGCAGATGTGAAGAAAGCTTTGACTGGGATGTTGTGTGAATATGTTGATACCTTCGCCTGGTCATATCAAGACATGCCAGGGCTGGATACTGATATTGTTGTGCACAGGCTGCCGCTAAGAGAAGAATGTCCGCCAGTCAAGCAGAAACTTCGCCGGACTCATCCCGATATGGCCATAAAGATCAAAGAAGAAGTTCAGAAGCAGTGGGATGCAGGGTTTCTTGCTGTAACTAACTATCCTCCCTGGGTTGCCAACATTGTGCCAGTGCCAAAGAAAGGCGGAAAGGTAAGAATGTGTGTGGATTATCGAGATCTTAACAAAGTTAGTCCAAAAGATGATTTTCCACTGCCTCACATCGATGTACTGGTTGACAATACAGCTCAGTTTTCAGTGTTCTCGTTTATGGATGGTTTCTCCAGATACAACCAGATTAAGATGGCACCTGAGGATATGGAGAAAACCACGTTCATTACTCCGTGGGGTACATATTGTTATAAGGTGATGCCTTTTGGGTTGAAAAACGCAGGGGCCACGTACCAGCGGGAAATGGTAACTTTGTTTCACGACTTGATTCATAAAGAGATTGAATGTTATGTAGATGACATGATTGCCAAGTCGAGAATAGAAGAAGAACATCTGATTAACTTGAAAAAGCTGTTTGAAAGGTTGAGAAAGTTCCGTCTAAGGTTGAATCCTAATAAGTGCACTTTTGGGGTGCGTTCTGGAAAGCTGCTGGATTTCATTGTGAGCGAAAAGGGGATTGAGGTTGATCCTGCCAAAGTGAAAGCAATACAAGATATGCCTGAACCAAGAACGGAAAAAGAGGTTCGTGGCTTTCTGGGTAGATTGAACTACATTGCAAGGTTCATATCTCACCTAACGGCCACATGTGAACCAATATTTAAACTGCTAAGAAAAGATCAAACGGTCAGGTGGAATGACGATTGCCAATTGGCATTCGATAAAATAAAACAATACTTACAGGAGCCTCCAATCCTCATGCCTCCAGTTGTAGGAAGGCCTTTGATAATGTATTTGACAGTGCTTGAAGGTTCTATGGGTTGTGTTCTCGGTCAACACGACGAGACAGGTAGGAAAGAGCATGCTATATACTACCTAAACAAAAAGTTCAATGACTGCGAGTCCCGTTACTCAATGCTTGAGAAGACATGTTGTGCACTTGCATGGGCCGCTAAGCGATTGAGGCAGTATATGATCAGGTACACAACGTTGTTAATTTCCAAAATGGAT
Source organism: Lathyrus tuberosus (assembly GCA_022829125.1). Classification (NCBI taxonomy): domain Eukaryota; kingdom Viridiplantae; phylum Streptophyta; class Magnoliopsida; order Fabales; family Fabaceae; genus Lathyrus; species Lathyrus tuberosus. The sequence goes on from JALAZF010000163.1 coordinate 7,634,558, forward strand.
CCTATCAAATACATTTTCGAGAAACCAACACTAACAGGCAGAGTTGCACGGTGGCAAATGGTTTTGACAGAGTATGATATCCAGTATACTTCCCAAAAGGCCATCAAAGGAAGTATCTTGTCAGACTATCTTGCGCAACAGCCGATTGATGATTACCAACCCATGAAATTTGATTTCCCTGATGAGGACATCATGTTTCTCAAAGCTAAAGACTGCGAGGAACCACTCCCGGAGGAGGGGCCAGACCCTGAATCCAAATGGAGTTTGATGTTTGATGGGGCTGTCAACATGAATGGGTGCGGAGTTGGAGCAGTTCTTATCACACCGGAAGGTGTTCATATGCCTTTCACTGCCCGAATAACTTTCGGATGCACCAACAATAAAGCAGAATATGAAGCTTGTATAATGGGGATTAAAGAGGCGATTAATTTATGAATTAAGACCCTTGATATATTCAGTGATTCAGCTTTGGTAATCAATCAAGTGAAAGGGAGTTGGTACACGCACCAAGCAAATCTGGTTCCGTATAGAGATTATACAAGGAGATTGCTGACATTTTTCACAACAGTGAAGTTGTACCATATTCCTCGAGATGAGAATAAGTTTGCAGATGCCTTGGCTACTTTGTCTTCCATGATCAAAGTGCAAGGATGGAATCATGTACCTAAGATCGTAGTGTCTCGTCTTGACAGACCTGCATTTGTGTTTGCTGTTGATGCAACGTCTGATGACAAGCCATGGTTTCATGACATCAAGTGTTTCTTGAAAAGTCAAGAGTACCCGCCAGGGGCATCTGCTAAAGATAAGAAGACGTTGAGAAGGCAGGCTGGTAGTTTCTTCTTGAATCAGGATGACGTGTTGTACAAACGGAATTTTGACATGGTTCTTCTCAGATGCGTGGATAGACACGAAGCAGACCTGTTAATGCAGGAAGTACATGAAGGCTCTTTCGGTACCCATGCCAGAGGACATGCAATGGCTAAGAAATTATTGAGGTCGGGGTATTATTGGTTGACTATGGAGTCAGATTGTTGCAAGTACGCTCGCAAGTGTCACAAATGCCAAATTTATGCAGACAAAGTGCATGTACCTCCAAATTCGTTGAGTGTCATGTCCTCTCCTTGGCCCTTTGCCATGTGGGGCATTGACATGATCAGAAAGATTGAGCCTACTGCTTCAAACGACCATCGTTTTATCTTGGTCGCCATTGATTATTTCACTAAATGGGTTGAAGCAGCATCTTATGCCAACGTCACTAAGCAGGTGGTAACTCGTTTCTTGAAACGGGACATCATTTGTCGCTATGGAGTGCCCGAAAGAATCATTACTAATAATGGTTCTAATCTGAACAACAAAATGATGGCTGAGCTGTGCCGGGACTTCAAAATTGAGCATCACAATTCTTCTCCGTATCTCCCGAAGATGAATGGCGCTGTGGAGGCGGCCAACAAGAATATTAAGAAAATTATGCAGAAAATGGTTGTCACATACAAAGATTGGCATGAGATGTTACCATTTGCTTTGCATGGGTACCGAACGTCAGTACGCACGTCCACTGGGGCAACACCATTCTCACTTGTATACGGTATGGAGGCAGTACTACCGGTTGAAGTTGAGATTCCATCCCTCAGAGTCATGATGGATGTCAAGCTAGACGAAGCTGAGTGGGTTCGTGCCAGGTTTAATCAGTTGAGCCTTATTGAGGAGAAACGATTGGCAGCTGTGTGTCATGGGCAGTTATACCAACGGAGGATGAAGCAGGCATTTGATCAAAAGGTGCATCCTCGGGTTTACAAAGTGGGAGATGTGATACTCAAAAGGATCCTTCCTCCTAGTACAGATCATAGGGGCAAATGGACTCCCAACTATGAAGGTCCATTCGTGGTTAAGAAGGTCTTCTCAGGCGGAGCCTTGTTACTTACAACCATGGATGGCGAAGATTTTTCATCCCCTGTCAACTCAGACGTAGTCAAAAAATACTTCGTATAAATAGACCCGCCGGACAAAAAAGAAAAGTCCGGGCAAAAAAGGGCATCCCGGCGAACCACAAAAAATAGAATAAAAAGGTTCGGGCAAAAATTAGGGATATAAAATAAAAAATTGTACACCCGGTGAGTTGAAAATCCGCAAGGACAACTCAGGCAAAAAAGGGTATCCCGGTGGATTGAAAACCCGAAAGGGCGGTCCACGCAAAAGAGGGATTTAAGCGAACGGCTACGGTCTGAGTTATCTGTACTTTATCACCGTTTCAACAACTGACATTCCGAAGGGTAGGAATCAGTCTGATCATTCCTCAGAAGGCAAGGTCGGGGATTCTTGAAGACATATTGGCCATAGCAGAATTGAAACTCAGTGGAATGCCGTTTTCACATTGCCATTAGGATAGTTTCTTTCCTCAATTTTCAGCGATTACCTCTTTCCAGGGATTGCTTCCTGATGTAATTGCCTATTCTGGGCTTTTCTTCAATAAATTGAATTTCAGTAAAGAGCTTCTTATATTGTTTTACTGCTTTGTTTGCAAAAACGTCTGAATTTTTGAAAAAACATTGCATTTGAAAACATGGTGGCTTTACAATAACATGCGCAGAAAAACATTTAAAATTACTTTGAATGTTGAACAATCCTGGATGGTGGATTCAAACCACGCAATATTCCTGGGCACGTGTGCATATTATTTGTTGCAGGTAACAGGTCCAGATGACTTCAAGCACAAGAGGCATTTCTCCTCGACGAGTAATCACTTATTCCCATGCAGAAGATTGGGGCAATCAGGTTCAGGGAAGGGTTCCCGTGTCACCCTTTTGTCACAACGTTTACTGGTTGAGTCCATCATTCGGTCGACGGTCGTTCACGACGTCTCGATATCAGTGAATTGAGTTAGACTGGGTATCGTTGTATCTTATTAAGCCGATTCTCTCATTCAGTACTTCCAACAACTACAAGCTTTTCTGTGTCGATAACAGTTGTGAATTCACCAGTAGAGTTGCTTCGCAGACACCGAAGTTGTTGGTCAATCCTCAGTGAAGTTGCCAGGAGTTTGAAGATGCTTAATCTTTCAAGAAATCCTCTCATGATGTTTCTTCAGGTAAGTCTTGTATCCTGGAGCAAAAAGCAAGTTGTTGACCTTCCCGAGCATGGGGCATATTGAATTTCTCCGGCGGAAGATATTCTAGATCTATCATCCCCAGTAGAGTTTGAGGACGTTTGGTCTTCGGTAAAATCCTCTCAAAAGGCATTCCTTAGCATGAGACGCTTTAAGGCGATTTTCTCCAGCAGGGTATGGTAAACTTATTATCCCCAGCGGAGTCGTCGAACAGAAAGTTCGCCTAATATGAGGCATTGTGACACTTATCCTAAGCTCGACAGTCTTATTCCTCAGCAGATTACCGTGGAATTGCTTTGGGTTTCCCCAGCAGATCTAAGGACTCTTTCCCAGCAAGTTGCAACGTAAGGTCTTCCAACTAGGGTTTGCATATCCCCGACAGAGTAGCCTTAATCCCCAACGAGATCGTATCGCTGGTATCGGTGTTCCCACAGAGTTCATCATCGAATCTTATCAACAATATTCCCTAGCTTGTAGCGAGCGATTTTTGGATGTGGTTGCGAAGCACTATCACTCTTTGGTATCTACAGCTTGATTCATTTTTTATCCTATTAAAGCTGATGAAGGAAGGGAAATAGATGTCATAAATTAACCCTGCTTGCAAACTGAGGTTAAACAGTCAAAACTGTTGGTTTACAGATGTTACAAAGATTCGGGGTCTCTATTAGGTTTTTTTAAAAGTGGTGTTCGGTTAATTGGTGGGAGGTTTAGATGTTAGGACGAATATATGGAAGTATGGGATTTTGGGATTTTGTTTAGTGTGCTCGCTAAGATCTTTTCTTTCAATCTTATGCCTACGTATTCCCGTTTACCGAAATAGGGAAATCAGAGCGTTCGTAGTTCCTCCTATTCTATGGGAGGAAATGGTTGTTTTGGTGTCTTGTTCAAAGCCCAAGACGTGAAGCGAAAGGTGGTTTGTATCTTGTTTAAAGCCCAAGATGTGAAGCTGAAGAGTCTATTTGTATCTTGTTTAAAGCCCAAGATATGAAGCTAAAAGGGTGTTGACTTTAGAGAGAATTTGTCACCTCTAAAGAGGGGGTTGTATGTCACAACTGTTTATAAAGGAGAATTACTTTAACCGGGATGTGTGAATCCAACAATGCCATAATTTCCTTTATAGGGGATTTTAACCTGAAGGAGAAGACTTTAACTCAGTGTAGAGCAATGTTATCTTTCCTTAGGAATTTCTCATGCTAAAAGAGGGACAGTGGCATGGATGTAGATGATCCAGAGGCTTACCGCTTACAGCGATTAGATGAAGGGGAAGGAGTTGTTGATGTTTGTGTACTGTGAACGAGGCACATTTTTGATGCTAAAAGGTTGATTGACTCAACCGGGGTTTCCTTATACAAAGCCTAAGAGGAGGCTATTGGCCCAATACGAGGGAGTTTTTATGTGTCTCGTACGAAGCCCGAGAGAGAGGCTAAAAGGGTTGACTCAACAGGAGAATCTTTTATACTCAACAAGAGAGTGATTTTGTATTTCGTACGAAGCCTGAGATGGAGGCTGAAAGGGTTTGACTCAACAAGAAAGTATTTTATACTCAACAAGAGAGTGTTTTTATATCTCGTACGAAGCCCGAGATGGAGGCTAAAAGGTGATTGACTCAACAAGAGAGTCTTTTATACTCAACAAGAGAGTGTTTTGTATCTCGTACGAAGCCCGAGATGGAGGCTAAACGTTTACTTGACTCCGCTGTGGAGAATCATTATACAAAGTCCAAGAGGAGGCTATTGTAACTGTTTCAGTTGAGTGACAGATCCAGTATACTGATTTTAAAGAGAAAATCAGTTCTTATATGGGTAACACTGTACTCAAGGATTTGATTCAGGGATATTTCGTTTTCTTTGAGGAAACGGGAATCCAAAGGGTACAGAGACTGTCCGAGTCTACGGGTTTCCTTCCTATTTCCTTCCTATTTAACGAAGGGGTCACTTGAGAATGTCTTTGAGACTCAAGGATATTAGACTGTCCGCGTCTAGAGTTTCATCTTTTGTACTATGCTTTGAGAAACAATAGTAGACTCTTTGAAAGGACTGTTCTATGAAGATGACTAGGTTCTATTCCTATACCTCTAGGAGGTCGTCGGGACAATTTATACGAAGCCCAAGAGGAGGCTGGAAACTTTTAAGAAGTCGACGGGTCCTTGTACTAAGCCCAAGAGGAGGCTATCATTCCCGGAGGAAGAGATCATTATACGAAGCCTAAGAGGAGGCTGTGAATACTTCTAAGAAGCCGATGGGTCCTTGTACTAAGCCCAAGAGGAGGCGGGGATGCTTTTAGGAAGCCTGTGGGTCCTTGTATGAAGCCCAAGAGGAGGCCGATGCTTTTAAGAAGCCCGTGGGTCCCCAAACCCCGAGAAATTCAAGACAGGTTATTCACAAGGAATAGATCAAGCCAGGAAAGTTCGAGAATTTGGAAGAAACTCAAAGATGCCATTCACGGAGAATACATTCATCTCTGGGAGTAGAGTTTCTTGACAATTCCTAATGAGGACAGCCGAATAGAAGACTGTATCTGGTGATCCTATTGGGGATCTAGCTGTCTATTTCTACGAATAAACGAAACGACGTTACCTAGTTCTAGACGTAGTTGCCGGGGAAACTCTAAATATCTATACTATTATTACACAGTTGATATGAGTTTATGAAAGAAGACTTACAGCGAAACAGCCCCACAATACAGTTATATGTATATGAAAGCGGTAAATGAAAGCGTATAAACACTTACTCGGTTGTAGAGCTTCCATGCAGTTTGGTTAGTTGTTCAACAAAGACAGATTGAAAACAACAGTATATTCAAAATCAAAGGAGAAAGTGCTTTGAAAAAGAAATATTTTGGGGCTTACAGCTCAAGGAGAGGCCCAGGGTTTTACCAGTGATTGCACTGTTGTTTTGTACAGAGGGACTTATACAAGTGACTGAGGCCCAAAGAATGGTTTTTTGTACAAAAGGATGGGTCTTACACTCTCTCAAGAGGCCCAAAAAGTTTTTAAAGAAAAAGAGTGGGGCTTATAACACGAGGGTAGACCCAAATGATTTTTCCGTTTAAAATGGCGATCACGCCGAGGTTTTCTTTTAACGCAGAGGGACTTATACAATAAGTGAGGCCCAAAGTGTTTTTGGTTAAAAGGGGATTGGCTCTTACACTCTATTAGAGGCCCAAAAGTTTTGAATGGGTCTTATAGCTCAAGGAGAGGCCCAGATGGTTTATTTTTAAACTGGCGACGATCGTGCCGAATTAAAAAATGTACAGAGGGACTTATACAATAAGTGAGGCCCAAAATATTTCTGTACAAGTGGGTTGGGTCTTACACTCTAATAGAGGCCCAAAGAGTTTTAAAGAAAAGAAATGGGTCTTACTACTCGAGGGTAGGCCCAATGTTTGTTTTTCAATTGATGATGATCGCGTCGAACTTTTTGAAATACAACGGGACTTATACAATAAGTGGGGTCTAAAATAGGCTGTATTTACAAAGGGTTGGCCCAAAGTTGTTTTTGAAAATGATTTGTGAGGGTTAAATTAATCAAAAACCCTAATTTATTTCCAAATTGTATTTTAATTGAATAAAAATTCAATTAAAATGATCAAAAATTGTTTAACATATGGGAAACAAATTATGATCTTCGATTAATGCTTCAAAAATCAAGTATTGACCTACAAAATAATTAGAAGTCATTAATCTTTACAAAATCAAGAGGGAAAAAATATTTTAAATGTCAAAAACAATTAAAATATTAATTCTTTGCAAAAATATCAATTATATGAAATAAATAGTATTTTTGGGATTTTTTGGAAAAATAAAATATTTCAACATTTTTGTGAATTATTAAAAAAAGAGTCAACTCAAAATCATTAAAACTCAGAGAGAAATTAATTTTTGAATCAATTAAATAAAAATCACAAAATTCAAATATTCAAATGTTGGAAAATGGCGCCAAGAACAAGGGCAAGAACACGCGCGTGTTCTGAGTTTCCCAGATTTGCATTTTCTATCCAATCTCACTGAATACTTAATCATATCATGCAATCTACATACCAATCAACTCGTTTCAACCTCACGATCATGTCTATGACAATTAATTTCATTTAAATTAAACATAAAATAAGAAATCATGAACAATCCTCAAGAACCCTAGATTCTGCATGAAGGCTGGGATTTTTGATACACGATTCAAACAATGCAATTAATTGAGGGGAAACATTCCATGCATGATTATGAACATATGGCCAAATTATTGTGCAGCAAAAATTGCATGGATTGAGAGATGACCAAGTTTAGGCTTACCTCTAGGTCGTGACAGCAAGAGCAAATTGATTTCTGAGTTGGAGGTGTTACAGATGAGTTTTGATGATCTGAACAGCATCCCTACACCCTATGGAGTGTGTTTGAATGCTTGGACTTGATTGAAACTGGCTGGATCACTTCATGGCATCTCAACTGCAACTTTGTTAAAACCTTGAGCAATTGACTGGTGATTCTGAGAAATCAGTGTTCCAGTTGTTGTTTAAGTGTTTGACCAGCTCATATGTGATGTATATGAGGTGTGCGTGTGATTGGTTTGATTGGAAAAACTCTCAAACTCAAAACTCGATAGTGACTTGCCTTAGAAGGCAAAATTGGAGTGAAAGAAGAGATTTTGAGGAAAGCATCTGTTTGATGGCTTTGGTGTACTCAAACTGATCACAATTGAGCTCTATTTATAGTAGAGCAAGTTTGTTTTGCAAAGAATAGTGAATGGCAACTGTTGAGTAGGTTTGGCCAATGTTGGCAAATGAAAATCCAAGTCTCCTCTAGATATTGACTAGAGGTTAAGGCACAGGCTGCTGGTTCCCTTGGTCTTGGATAAGTCTTAACTGAATTCAGTTGAGAATGGCTCAGTCCATGCCACCTTGATGCTTCCATTGAATGCTCCAATCCAAAATTGGAGTCTTGTCCCTATTTTGGCAATTCTAGGTTCAACATGCTATTTCTTGTTCCAAAGACTTTGGAGGCTTGGCTCAGTGATTGTCCCCTTTAGATTCAATCCTCAGATGTGTCCAAAGTGATGACAAGGCTTGGAATTGGCTGATTTTGGCAAATCGACCAAAAGTGCAAAAATCTACCTTGCCTTGGCAGATTTCAGCAAGGCATCTTGCCAATGTCATATCTCATAGCTCAAATTGAATTTGGTAATGTTCTTGGCCATTTTGGAAAGCCCTTACATGATACAACAACTGTTTGAACATGTTTGGTTTTGATCTCTTTTGAATCCAAGTGAAAAATCCCCCTACATTTGGAAAAAAGTAAAGGCAGATTCTGACTTAGTGAAATTTTCACTAAGTGTTGGAACAAAGTGACTTTTCTTGATTTTGATCACTCCATAACTCAAAATCCATGAAGAATTTGGACATAGGTCAGTATGAAGCTTTTGTAGAGGGAAATGTGATCTACAAATCAAGCTTTGAATGGGGAACAATGGCCTTGTGGTTTAGGAGTTATGGTCCTCCAAAGTTGGAACATTAGTGTCACTTTTTCCATAACTTAGAAATTTTTCTAAGTTTTTATGGTTACCCCTTTTACAAGTTATCCCACTTTCTTTAATTTTTCTTGATGAATGATGATTCAAATCATACATTAACATCATTTTAGGGTTAAAAATCCATTTTGGTGAAAAATCTCAAATAGTCAAAGTTGACTTTTGTGCACAGTTGACTTTTTATCAGATGAATTCCAAACTGTGCAATTCTTCAGGAAATCATGCCCTTGACCTAAATCAAACTTGATGGATATGTTCCATGGGTGTCATAGGGTATATTAAATCATGTCTTAGGGTTTGGGAGCATGTCCTGGTCAAAAGTCAAAGTTACAGTTGACTTTCCTCGCGAAACCTTAATTGTGGTGCAGATGAAATTGAGACTTGTTGCTCAAGCTTCTTGGATTAATCCATTGTTGCAAATGGATTAATATAGTATATTAGAGACCCTCAAATCATGTCTTGAGGTCTTGGCTCATGATTTGTCCCAAAAGTCAACTTAGGGGTGAATTAGGTCAAGAAACCCTAATTCCTGATTTTTGATGAATGCATCCCCTGAGGTCAAATTGACTTAATGATTGGGTCCATGAGGTTCTATGGAGTATATTAGGTTATGTTTTGGATCATAGGATTGTGCCCAGACGAAAAATTTCCATCTGGAGGCCCTGGTCGACCAAAACCCTAATTTAGTGACACTGTCGATCTTGAGACTTGATCCACCTAGAAGGGAGCAGCCTTGTGCTTAATCCTTGAAGTGGGAGTCCTTTTGATCCATTGTGGATATTTTAGAGGCTAGACAAGTTGAAGATCATGTCATTCCTTGATTGATCCTTTGTCTAAGGCTCTAAGAGGGCTTAAAAACCTAGTTTTGATTGTAGTGAATGCTCAACAACCCTTGAGGCATTTGATGAGGCATGATGGTTCATCCATATTGTGATGATGATTTGCACAATGATGGGAAATCTTAGTGTTCAAAATTTGGGGTATGACAGATGCCCCTATTTAATCTTCTTGGACCCGAAGGTGTGAATGACGAAGGTATTCGAGCATTCGGGGTGCAAGAGGATTAAATATCGGAATACTCGAAATTTTGATGGCTATGAATGGCAGATCGCATTCATCTTCTTTTGCTAAGCAATGATGCTTAGAAAAGGTAAACTTCCCCTCGATCCTGGTTTCCTACCAAGGAACTGGTCTTAGTTTCTGATTTAAACTTCCCCTCGATCCTGGTTTCCTACCAAGGAACTGGTCTTAGTTTCTGATTTAAAATTCCCCTCGATCCTGGTTTCCTACCAAGGAACTGGTCTAAATTGCTGATTTAAACTTCCCCTCGATCCTGGTTTCCTACCAAGGAACTGGTCTCAGTTTCTTTTGTCAATAAGCTTTATTGACAAGGGACGCTATTTGTAGCGGCTTTCCCCAAACTTCTTGCCGGATTTTCCTGGGGAGATGCCATTTGAGTGGAAAAAGTAACGTCAGACTTGTTGGGGAGCCCAATCGTCTGAGTCGTAGAGTTGCACAATCTTCTCTATTGGAGACGCCATTTGTCGACTCTATTTGGGGAAAATGAGTCTCTTGAGAGACTGCCTTCGTTTGGGGTCTTACATCATACTTTGCTCGGGATCTTCCCGGAGAAATGCCATATGATGGGATCCAATTTGAGGCGCCAATGACCTTTTCATCAGCGGTCTTTCAGAGAAAAGCAGCTGTACTGCCAAATCTCTGCTTATGAGGCTTTCTCTGGGGATTTTTCTTTAATTCGGGAAAGCAAGGAGATCATCTTCAATGGCGAAGAGTGACATTTGTAGAAAGCTTCTCTGGCTTTTCAGAGGTTCAAGTTATCAAAGTGGTCGAGTGTCGACTCTAATCCAGAGGTACACTGGAGGAGAGAGGTAGTGCAGACGCAACATTTCCTGATGAGGAAAGAACTGACAACTCGATTGAGAGGACTGTTATCACTAGGGGATAAGACCGACGAGAGTGATAGTGATTCAATATGAATATGAATGTAAATCAATAATGCATGATGTATGTATGCTTATGCTGACGAAACTGACGGGTGAACATGACTGGATACTCGGCCATCGCGGGGCGAAGAAGTACCGATGGTCAAAAAAGTAGCAATTCTACCTTGCTTAGGAGAGATAGTCCCTGCGGGGAACACCGTTGATCGGGCTTAGGAGATAAGAACTCAGCCGAGGGTATCAGATGGGAAAGCCGCATCTCATACAGTTGATCCTTCGTTCAGGCGTACTGGCCTAGAAGGAGTACTTTGATTCTGCACTTTGAAATTCAAACGCCTTTGGAGACGCAATGACGTTCTTTCGATGTTCAACAGTCAAAAGCAATTGCCATCTTTAATTTAAAAGCAGAAAAAGTTTTAACAAGTAAATTCATTTTTGTTTCATTTCAAGAATCGCTAATCATGTTAAAACGCCATTCTGTAAAGCTAAAACAAATAAGAATTACAAACAAAAGCACAAGGGCTCAAATTTTATTGATAAGATGGAGATCAGCCAAACGCGTGATTCCAAAGAGTATATACAAAGTTTGAAAATGGTAATTTACAGGGAAAAAGGCTACGTTAAAACATAACGACCACTTTGAATTCTGGGCATCCTGAGCTTCTGTCGAAGATGACCTTGACTGGAGTTTTCCTCCGATGGATGATGTAACTGCTGCTGAGGGACTTGCCTCTGTTGAACATAGTTACTCGCCATTATCCCTAATTTTTGCCTAGATTGTACTATGAGATTTCCAATCCATCGGGATGATTTTTTTTTCATGTCTCTAACTTTTGCCTGGACCGCCCTTTCGGGTTTTCAATCCACTGAGACGTTTCTTTTTTTTTTAGTTTAGGCGAAGTACTTCTTGACTACATCAACATTGGTGGGGTAGGCAAATTCCTCTCCGTCCATGGTTGCAAGTTTCAAGGCACCGCTTGAGAAAGCTTTCGTGACCACATATGGGCCATCATAATTTGGGGTCTATTTGCCCCGAGAGTCAGTGAGAAACAAATGTATCTTCTTGAGCACGAGGTCTCCTTTCCTGAAGACGCGAGGTCGGACCTTTTTGTCGAACGCCTTCTTCATTCTCTGCTGATACAACTGACCGTGGCATAGTGCCGTTATCCGTTTTTCCTCAATCAGATTTAATTCGTCGTGTCGACTTTGACACCATTCAGCTTCTGTAAGCTTAGCTTCCATCAATACCCAGATTGATGGGATCTCTACTTCTACGGGGAGAACTGCCTCCATGCCATATACTAGAGAGAAAGGGGTTGCCCCTGTTGAAGTGCAGACAGATGTTCGATAACCGTGAAGAGCAAAGGGTAGCATCTCGTGCCAATCTTTGTAGGTTACAACCATCTTTTGAACAATCTTCCTCATGTTCTTGTTAGCCATTTCTACCGCTCCGTTCATCTTGGGTCGGTAGGGAGATGAGTTATGGTGTTCGATCTTGAACTCTGCGCACAACTCTTTCATCATCCTATTGTTCAAGTTAGATCCATTATCAGTAATGATCTGGCTTGGAACACCATAACGACAGATGATATTGTTTTTGATAAATCGGACCACCACTTGCCGGGTTACATTAGCGTATGATGCTGCTTCGACCCACTTGGTAAAGTAATCAATGGCTACCAGGATGAACCGATGTCCGTTGGAAGCTTTAGGTTCAATCAAGCCAATAATGTCGATTCCCCATATGGAAAAAGGCCACGGGGAAGAGAGAACTTTGAGATGCGATGGCGGTACGTGAATTTTGTCAGAGTATATCTGACACTTATGACACCTCCTCATGTACTTGTAGCAGTCAGATTCAATGGTCAACCAGTAATACCCTGCTCTCAGAATTTTTCTCGCCATTGTGTGTCCGTTGGCATGAGTGCCAAAGGATCCTTCATGAATTTCTTTCATAAGCATATCTGCTTCTGGTCTGTCTACACATCAGAGCAAGACCAAGTCAAAATTCCTCTTATAAAGAGTGTCACCGCTCAGGAAGAAGCTTTCAGCCAATCTTCTGAGGGTTTTCCTGTCTTTTCTGAGTGCCCCAGATGGGTACTCTTGTTTCTGTAGGAAGCATTTGATATCGTGATACCAAGGTTTGTCGTCTATGACGGCTTCGATCGTGAAGACGTAGGCGGGCCGTTCAAGGCGCATTATGTCGATCTTAGGTAGGTCAGTCCATTGACCTACACTAATCATGGAAGAGAGAGTGGCTAATGCATCAGCCATGTGATTCTCATCACGAGGGATGTGATGAAACTCGATTCTGTTGAAGAAGGGTAACAACCTTCTTGCATAGTCTTTGTAAGGAATCAGTCCTGATTAGTATGTGTTCCAATCTCCTTTTATCTGATTGATAACCAGGGCTGAATCGCCGTATACGTCCAAGTTTTTGATCCTTAAATCAATCGCTTCTTCGAGACCCATAATACAAGCTTCGTATTCGGCCTCGTTGTTCGTACATTTGAACGTGAGTCTGGCAGTGAAAGGAATGTGGGTACCCTAAGGGGTAACAATGATTGCCCCAATTCCGTTTCCATAATGATTAACTGCTCCGTCAAAGATTAGTCCCCACTGGGAACCTGGTTCTGGCCCTTCACTGGGTAGCGGTTCATCGCAGTATTTCATTTTTAGATACATGACATCTTCGTCTGGGAAGTCAAACCCGGTTGATTCTTGATTGTCAATCGGTTGATGAGCCAAATGATCGGCTAAAATACTTCCTTTAACGACTTTCCAAGCGTGGTACTCTATGTCATATTCTGATAATAACATCTGCCAACGGACAATTCTTCCCGTGACAGCAGGCTTTTCGAAGACATACTTGATTGGATCCATCTCGGAAACCAACCAAGTAGTATGACGAATCATGTATTGGCGAAGACGTTTGGCTGCCCAAGCCAAAGCGCAACAAGTTTTCTCAAGCATCGTGTAACGAGTCTTACAGTCGGTGAACTTCTTGCTTAGATAGTAAATGGCAGACTCTTTCCGTTTGGTTTAGTCTTCCATTTGGTTTAGTCTTGTTGGCCAAGTACACATCCCATTGAGTCCTCTAGGACTGTGAGGTAAATGATCAGTGGTCTTCCTTCCACTGGAGGTGATAGAATCGGCGGATTCAACAGGTATTCCTTAATACTGTCGAAGGCGGTTTGGGAATCTTCTGACCAAATGCAATCCTGGTTCTTTTTGAGTAATTTGAAAATCGGCGCACACGTGGCGGTCATAAAGAATATGAATCTGGAGATGTAGTTCAAATGTCCCAAGAATCCTCTGACTTGTTTTTCAGTTTTCGGAGAAGGCATTTCTCGAATGGCCTTGACCTTGTCAGGATCAACCTCAATTCCTTTCTGGTTGACGATGAACCCTAAGAGTTTCCCCGAACAGACACCGAAGGTGCACTTGTCGGGATTCAAGCGGAGTTTGTACTTCCTCAAACGCTCGAATAGTTTCGACAAGTGGGTCACATGCTCCTCTTCTGTCTTAGATTTTGCAATCATGTCATCGACATATACCTCTATCTCTTTGTGTATCATGTCATGAAACAGAGTAGTCATGGCCCTTTGATAGGTTGCCCCGGCGTTCTTCAAACCGAACGACATCACCTTGTAACAAAAGGTACCCCATGGGGTAATGAATGAAGTTTTCTCCATGTCTTTCGGCGCCATTTTGATCTGGTTATAGCCCGAGAATCCATCCATGAAGGAGAAAATTTTGAACTTTGTTGTGCTGTCTACCAGCATGTCAATATGTGGTAAAGGAAAGTCGTCCTTTGGACTTGCCTTGTTCAGATCCCTGTAATCAACACACATTCTGACCTTTCCATCCTTTATGGGAACGGGTACGATGTTGGCTAACCATTGAGGATATTCAGATGTAGCGAGGAAACCTGCGTCGATCTGTTTCTGAACCTCCTCTTTGATTTTGATGGCCATGTCCGGGTGAGTCCGTCTCAACCTTTGCTTTACTGGCAGACATTCTGATCTTAACGGTAAGTGATGTTCCACGATGTTGGTATCCAACCCTGGCATATCCTGATAGGACCAAGCGAATACATCAGGAAATTCTCTGAGAAGCTTTATCAAACCCTCTCTGGCAGTTGGACCGAGTAGTGCCCCAATCCTGATTTCTTTTCTCTCTTTTTTCGAACCCACATTGATCGTTTCCAACGACTCTTTGTGAGGTTCAATGGACCTTTCCTCCTGTCTGAGTAGTCGAGAGATCTCTTCTGGAATTTTGTTGTCAACTTCTTCTTCAGCCCCAAATATCGGGAACTCAAAGTCGGGAGAAGGCATCGGATTGTATGTTTCAACTGGGTTTAAAATAAGCAATCTGCATGACGTGATAATTCGTGTTTAGAAGAGATAGAGAAAATGCGAGTGTGTGCAGTGTATTTATTTTACTGCTTGTTTTTATTTTTAATTGTTTTTTAGGATTACCATTTTCTGAGAAAAGCGAAAAGAAAACAGCAATTAATGCGGAAATTACAGAACGACATTATTTTATTAATGAACAAGTCGATCCTTGAAACTACAGCCTTATAAAACAAAACTCTGTCGCTTTGGGCAAAGTGAAGAGGGAAAATTTACAGAAAGCGAGCCCTATCAAAACATCCGTTTCACCTGGGCAGGGTGAAAGGTTAAAAACGACAATTACTTTGATTGATGAACGATCTTCGGAGCATCAACAGCGACCCACTGGCGGTGAACTCCTCGGTGAACCACAAAGTCTGGCACCTTCCTTGATTTGTCTTCAGAAATAACGCTGATTTCTGGTGGAGCAGGATCATTGGAATCTGTCTCCCAGGCAGAGTTGTCGTAGGAGGATTCCTCAGTTGTATTTTGCATAGCATTGGTGCTCTTAGCTGTATCTCCCCATCCAGTTGGCTGGATATCTTCGAGCCTGATACGAGAGCTTTCGGGAGCGGTGTACTTGACCATATAGTCAAATTTTCTACTTGGTTGTCCCAGGGTGTCCCATACTTTCTTGGAACTGGAGGGGTCATCCCTCTCGATGACGTTGACCTCGGGAAAAGCATAGTTGATGAATTCCAGTCCGACAAACGTTGCAAATTCATCGTCATGTTGAGTAGTTTCTTAATGACCTGAGTGTTGATCCCATGACATGGTGGGGACACAGGTATTCTGTTCAATGACGGTCAACTGATTTTCATTGTTCGGCTGACTCTCTTGCCCCAAATCTCCTGGATAAGGTTGCCACATTGGCAGACCATCCATTGGGCCATAGTAGGTGTAGTCAAAATTGTCTTTCATCGGAGTGTCTTCTTCTAATGAATTTGGCGGAGCACAGCATCCTTCCGGATCACAATCCCCGTATATCATTTCTATGTCTGACCTAGGTATAAATCTCGGACTCTCTGTAGGAAAGCAAAAAGGAGTTTGCGTTTCGTCCTGAGACATATAACCGTCCTTGTTAAGATAGGACTTCCACTCTTCCTCTGTGTTAGAGGGATCTTCCTCATTGATAGCATGGACTGCTTGAGGGACTGGGTGAAGAAAACCTCCACTGTGGAAGAAATCCTGAATGGGATGAAGACTTTCATCGTTAGCAGCTGTCTGGGTACAGGTTGCAGAAAAACCAAGACCCTTCTTTGTTTTATTGTCAATAGGAATGACAAGCTGTCCCCATCTGGTTGTATCGGTACTCTCGACCGCTTTGATAGCATCTTTGTATGAGGAAATCGAGGTTCCTCCTTGGGATTGATTGTCCTTGCCCACCAACAGCGCTTGGATCTGCGTCCCAATAACCTCCTCGGGTTCTACACAAGTAGATAATGATAAGTTACTCACGAGCAAGGCCTGTTCTCCATAGACTGTGACAAGTTGATCGTTCTGAACGAACTTTAGCTTTTGGTGGAGGGTCGAAGTAACCGCTCCAGCCTAATGTATCCAAGGTCTTCCTAATAAACAACTGTATGTTGCCCAGATATCCATGACCTGGAAAGTGACTTGGAAAGTGTGAGGACCGATAGTTATGGGAAGATCAACTTCGCCGATAACTATTTTTCTGGATCCGTCGAACGCTTTGACGACGAGCTCGCTGATTCTCATTGGAGGGCCTTTGAATGATAATTGCATCAAAGTGGACTTCGGCATAACATTCAGGGCTGACCCTGTGTCTACCAGTATGCTGGCTAAAGCATCGTCCCGGCAGTTAACTGTGATATTGAGCACCATGTTATGACGGCGACCCTCTTCGGGTAATTCCTCATCACTAAATCCCAAATTATTGCAGGAAGTGATGTTAGAGACAATGCTGTCGAACTGTCTGATTGTTACATCCTGTTCCACAAAGGCTTGCTCCAAGACTTTCTGTAGAGCCTCCCTGTGGGTTTCTGAACTGAGTAACAGTGATAATACCGAGATCTTTGAAGGAGTCTGTAACAGCTGATCAACAATGTTATATTCACTCCTTTGGATGAGCTTCAGCATCTCATCATTATTTTTCAAAAGGGTGGGATTACTGGATTGACCGACTGATGGATCGGGAGCTTCTGTCTGAAGTTCCTTTTCCTTGTTAGGTTCTCCAACTCCTCTGTTGAAGATTCTACCACTCCGTGTTACACGACTGATGTCTGCAATATTCACGACGGAGGGTAATGGAATTTTCTTTCCATTTTCAATTATCGTTGCACCGTATTTGTAAGGGATCGCCTTAGCTGATTCATACGGTAGTGGTCCCGGTAGATAGATGACTATGGGAACCTTCTGATTTTTCTGACCATCATAAGTAATCTCGATCCGTTCCCGGTTGTGAGCTCTTGATTCGTCAAGCAGAGGGATGATGGCAAAAACATCCATGGTCTGGTGACGACCAGAGATTGTGACAACATCATCGACTTGATTGGCAAGGTAGTTCGGCGACCAATTGATGGGTCCAGAACTCGGATATGGGCGAATCTCTCCACGATCCACCTGACCCTGAAGAGCTGCTCTCACAAGGTAACACCCTTGGTTACTTTCTAAACAGACACTACAATGGTCATAATTGTGTGGTGGCACCTGGCCACGCCCACTTTGAATACAATGTAACCTTACTAGGTAAGCTTCCACAGATCGGACATCCTGACTTTGACGCCGAGTGGGATTCCTGTTATTGATACTAATCTGCTGAGCATCTTCATCCATATAGATTGGCATCCACCAGTGATTTAATAAGTGCTGAAGTGCCTCCTGGACAAGGGTACAACCTTGATCATTTTCGCAACCTGCTTTACAGCTTTGATAGTCGTGTGATATTAAGAATCCGAGTCGGACCTGCTCAGCATGTAACTCTACCAGGTTGGTATTCATCACGTGGATATCGAAGATCTGAACCATGTTGATCAGATAAGGGTTCCTATCATGGTAGTCTTGGATCCATCCAAGATCCATCTGACGCTGGAGGGCCTCTTGTATGAAAGAGCATCCCTGTTTGTTTACCGAGCAAGTCAGACAGGAACTGTAATCGTGCCGCGGCAAATTATGATACTGGCTTTGCCTTAAATGCATTGCCACCAGTTTGACATTCATCGCACGGATGTCGTGGTTCTGAATGACGTTGGAATTCATATAGACCATGTTAACTCCACGAACTCGGTGCTCTTGGATCCATCCGAGATCCATCTGTTCCTGTAGAGATGATTGCACTACCGAACATCCTTGATTGCTTTTAGAGCAGATATCACACTGATGATAATTATGAGGTGGCACATGGCTGTACCCACTCTGTCTACAATGCATCTTGACCAGATTGGTCCTCAATAAGAGTACATCGTGAATTTGATAGACATTATTAAATTCTTTCTCAATTAGGTTGACTGCAGCTTTCTCATGTTGAGGCAGCGGGTTTGTGAGAACATTAGGGTTCGTATCTTTGAAAGATAAGAGCTCGCTCCTAACAAGCTTTTTCACGTCAGATTTGAAATTGAGACAGTTCTCTATGTTATGCCCTGATCCTCCTTGATGATAAGGGCATGTCTGGTCCACCTTAAACCAAAAGGCAGATTTTTCGATACTGTAAGAGGAGACTTAGTCTGGATGTGCCCCTTAGCCAGTATTAACGGAAATAGTTTTGCGTACAACATGGGTATAGGATTAAACCCTGATGGTCGTGTTGTACGGTTGTTATTGTATGGAGGACGAGCCTACTGAAGAGGCTGCTGTGTCCTTTACTGATTAGGTTGGCTCTGCGCAACCTGAGGTTGATACGTAGGAATAGGCGCAGGGCTGATAGCAGGAATTACAGCTGCTACTGGTTGATAACGTCGCCTTTGCTTTCCGAGAGAGATATTCCCAATATCTTGCTCTTTTTTCTTAGGGAGAGCACTACCGTATCGTTTTGTACTACTCGATGATCCAGTGTCTTTTGCCAAACGTCCTTCTCGGACGGCTTCCTCAAGATGAACTCCCATGCCCACCATCTCAGT
Organism: Lathyrus tuberosus; assembly: GCA_022829125.1. Lineage (NCBI taxonomy): Eukaryota > Viridiplantae > Streptophyta > Magnoliopsida > Fabales > Fabaceae > Lathyrus > Lathyrus tuberosus. Next base: position 7,653,611 of record JALAZF010000163.1, read on the forward strand.
GAAGTCACTGGGCGCACTGGCAACCATTCTGTCGTAGTAAAATAAGCTTAAGGTCTTTAAAAAGATCTTTGTCATCTCTTTTTCCTCAAGAGGTGGACAAATTTGAGCGGCAATTTCACGCCATCTCTGAGCGTACTCCTTAAAGGTTTCCTTGTCCTTTTGTGACATTGATCTGAGTTGATCTCTGTCCGGTGCCATGTCCAAATTGTATTTGTATTGTTGGACGAAGGCAGTACCAAGATCTCTGAATGTGCTAATCGTAGCACGGTTTAAACCCATGTACGATTTTAATGCGGCACCGGTTAAACTATCCTGAAAGTAGTGAACAGCAGGTCCTGATTCTCAGTCTGAGCTGACATTCGCCGAGCGTACATCACCAGATGACTTTGAGGGCAAGAGTTACCCTTGTATTTTTCAAAGTCGGGCACTTGGAACTTGTGCGGGACTTTCACATTGGGGACCAAGCAGAGGTCTGCGGCGTCCTTTCCAAATAAATCCTGACCGCGGATGGCTTGTAGTTCCTTCTGCATTTCTAAGAATTGTTCCTGGAATTCATCCATTCGGTCAAACATAGTTTCCTTTTTACCAGAAGGTATCTGTGGAATCTATCCTTCCGGGACAGTGTGCACCACAGGGGATGGTACCGTGACTACGGTAGTGAATCTTGGCATTTCTCGAAGTTTGTAACCTTCAGGAGTCTTCAGTATGCCCCTGGCATCTTCGCTTTCCCGAAGTTTGTAACCTTCAGGCCCAACGGCTTCTGTTATGATTCCCTGATCTTCAACGATCAGCGCAACATATCCTTCCGGGATATAGTTTGCAGGCATGCCCCAGGGACGGTCTTTCGGAATTTGATACCTAGGATCAAACTTCTCCACTATGGGCGCTGAGGTGATCTCCGAGATCACAGTCCTCAGTAGCTGAGCTTCTGCCATGGCTTGCATGTCGTTACGAAGATTTCTCATATCCTCTCTCAGAGCGTCGATCTCTTCTTTAAACTCTCTGTTCTCTTCCTCAAGATCATCCATCTTTTTCTGAGGATTAACCCGAGTATTGTACGAGTGAGACAGTTTGACTCTAGAACCGAGACACAAATGTGAGATTCATAGGTAAGAAGAATACGCGATGTGAGAATGATGAATACAATGATTATATTAATTGTTTTTTGGTTTAATCAAAATAAACTTCGACAATTAGATTGCAAATATCAAACGGTGGGGAAACCCCTTTTTATTGAATTCAAAGGATTACCGAAATGGAAATACAGTAGATTACAAGGTGCAGAAATAGAAACCTAAGCTAATGGGTCCCGAGTCCTCTCTGAAGAGAAATCGGGTGCTGACTCTGGTACTTTCCTTTTCTTTGACCGGGGCTCTTGGGCCGTTGTCGGGTTGTCATTCCTTTGCCAAGTGAAAGGAGCGAGCAAATTCCTTTGGTCATCCTGATTCTCTACATCATGTTGCTCCAAAATTTCAATCATAGCGTCCTTATCTTTCAGCAGTTGCTGTATTTTGATACACTCTACGTTGAGGGTGCGGTACTTGTTCTTCCAAGACCTCCTCTCCTTTTGAACTTTGTTAAGAGTAACCTGAAGCTTTTCAGTTTCCGTCATGAAGTACATGACAGATTCCCTCGGCGGAAGAATTCCGTAACGAGGATAAGGCATCTTTAGCTTGAGAGCTCTAGTTTGTACACATTGGAGATAAGGCTCCATCGAGACACAATCCAGTTTTCCTAGAGACTCCCGTCCTTTCTTATGAACATGTTTCCAAGCGTGCACTATTTCCGTCTTTTGTGCTATGTCATTTTCTCCTTCCTTGAAGAAAAGACCTTCCAGATGAACACTCCGTGGGACGTGTCTCATCGGGTATCCAAATTGACGACGAACAAGAACTGGATGGTAATTGATTCCTCCTTTAGTTCCTATAAGGGGTACGTTGAGGAAGTTTCCACAACGTTCAATGATCCTGATTCCATCATAAATCCTATTGCACCAATCTATGTCAGAGTTGGTGAGAGACATGATCTTCTGCGACCAACGTAAGGCATCCTTATGATCCCAAAAAGCAGCAGACTTAGGTAAATAGGAGATAAACCATTTGTAAAGCAAAGGTACACAACATGTGATCTCCCCTCCGCTGTACAAGTTCCCTAAGTGTACAGAATGATACGCATCTGCGAGCAAAGTCGGCACAGGGTTTCCAATGAGAAAAACCTTAATAGCGTTGATATCGACGAAGTTATTAATGTTGGGAAACAAAAATAATCCGTAGGTGAGTAAAACAAAGATGCTTTCAAAAGCAGTCCCGTTCTCGATACTGGCGAAGTACAGGGCTTTCTTTGTCAAGAACTGGGCTGACAAACCTTGTATGCCACCCTTAGTGGTCATGTGAATCCTGACTTCTGACTCGTCCAAATAAATTGCTCTTGCAATGGTCTGATCCTTTGGAATTTCTTCCAGTCCAGGAAATGGAGCTCGATCAGTAATGTGTAGATCAATCAGATGAGAATATTCCTCCAGCGTTGGTGCTAGCTGGTAATCCGGGAATGTAAAGCAGTGATAAACCGGATCGTAGAACTGAATGAGCGCATCCATGATTCCCTCAATCACATGGACCCTTAACAGAGGTAGCAGACCTCCGTATTTGGCTCTGAAAGCCTCTTGGTTTGTGATCATTCTCGCCAAACCTCTTAAATCCTCTAGTTTTGGAACCTTGAAGGTGTACTTATGAGTTCTCCTTCTACCGAAATCCATTAGCACAATCCTTTTCTCTGATATTTGCAATCACAGTCTTAGTTTAATTTGAAAAACAGAGAGACTGGAAGAGAATTTTTTTTTTGAATGTTTTAATGTTTTTTAAATGAATGCATGAATGCAGCACACAAAAACATAGAAAAAACATGCGGTCAAATGGTCGTTGTCATGGAGTCAAGGCTCTACCCATCCCCAAAGGTTTACTAGTGACTTTTGTACCTGTCTCTCATCATCATCAACTCTTGTCAAGAAAACACCAGCGGGCCGGGAACCGTGCTAGGTGATGTTTTTTGAAGAGTCCTCAGAAGAGGGTGGCATCGTATGACAACTATTTATAATAGCCTCTGCGCCACTAATTTTCTCCTCAGCTTCTCAGACTTCACAATTGACCCATTGCCTGTGAGAGGGAATGGGTTACATTGGGAAGCCTCCACTGAGGTTGATGGTCGACCTCGTCGCCATCACCTATCTTAAGTGTATACTCAATCTTTCCACATACGGCATCACACACATTCCCATTAGTAGAAAAATAAACACATATATCAATTAGGAAAAGCAGTATATATATTTGTCCTAATCATCCTAGACTTTTAAAGCTATGAATCCTATGTTCCTGACAGAAAATGGGTTCCCCGGCGGAAGCCCCCAATCTGTGGTTTTCACACAAGAGAAGAGAAAAAAAGGTTAGAAGAGCCCCACGGTGGGCGCCACTTTTAAAGTTTCCACCTAATAGATGGGAAGAGAACAAGATCTCGCTACAAAAGTGAGATAGATCCTAATGATACGTCCCTAGCAGAATCGCCATTTCCCCAGCAGAGTCGCCATTTTTTCTGTAGCGAGCAATTTTTGGATGTGGTTGCGAAGCACTATCGCTCTTTGGTATCTACAGCTCGATTCATTTTTTATCCTATTAAAGCTGATGAAGGAAGGGAAATAGATGTCTCAAATTAACCCTACTTGCAAACTGAGGTTAAACAGTCAAAACTGTTGGTTTACAGATGCTACAAAGATTCAGGGTCTCTATTAGGTTTATTTTTTTTAAAAGTGGTGTTCGGTTAATTGGTGGGAGGTTTAGATGTTAGGACGGATATATGAAAGTATGGGATTTTGGGTTTTTGTTTAGTGTGTTCGCTAAGATCTTTTCTTTCAATCTTATGCCTACGTATTCCCATTTACCGAAACAAGGAAATCAGAGTGTTCGTAGTTCCTCTTATTCTATGGGAGGAAATGGTTGTTTTGGTGTCTTGTTCAAAGCCCAAGACGTGAAGCGAAAGGTGGTTTGTATCTTGTTCAAAGCCCAAGATGTGAAGCTGAAGAGTCTATTTATATCTTGTTTAAAGCCCAAGATATGAAGCTAAAATGGTGTTGACTTTAGAGAGAATTTGTCACCTCTAAAGAGGGGGTTGTATGTCACATCTGTTTATAAAGGAGAATTACTTTAACCGGGATGTGTGAATCCGGCAATGCCATAATTTCCTTTATAGGGGATTTTAACCTGAAGGAGAAGACTTTAACTCAGTGTAGAGCAATGCTATCTTTCCTTAGGAATTTCTCATGCTAAAAGAGGGATAATGGCATGGATGTAGATGATCCAGAGGCTTGCCGCTTACAGCGATTAGATGAAGGGGAAGGCGTTGTTGATGTTTGTGTACTGTGAACGAGGCACAGTTTTGATGCTAAAAGGTTGATTGACTCAACCAGGGTTTCCTTATACAAAGCCTAAGAGGAGGCTATTGGCCCAACAAGAGGGAGTTTTTATGTGTCTCGTACGAAGCCTGAGAGAGAGGCTAAAAGGGTTGACTCAACAGGAGAATCTTTTATACTCAACAAGAGAGTGATTTTGTATTTCGTACGAAGCCCGAGATGGAGGCTGAAAGGGTTTGACTCAACAAGAGAGTCTTTTATACTCAACAAGAGAGTATTTTTGTATCTCGTACGAAGCCCGAGATGGAGGCTAAAAGGTGATTGACTCAACAAGAGAGTCTTTTATACTCAACAAGAGAGTGTTTTGTATCTCGTACGAAGCCCGAGATGGAGGCTAAACATTTGCTTGACTCCGCTATGGAGAATCATTGTACAAAGTCCAAGAGGAGGCTATTGTAACTGTTTCTGTTGAGTGACAGATCCAGTATACTGATTTTAAAGAGAAAATCATTTCTTATATGAGTAACACTATACTCAAGGATTTGATTCAGGTATATTTCCTTTTCTTTGAGGAAACGGGAAATCCAAAGGGTACTGAGACTGTCCGAGTCTACGGGTTTCCTTCCTATTTAACGAAGGGGTCACTTGAGAATGTCTTTGAGACTCAAGGATATTAGACTGTCCGCGTCTAGAGTTTCATCTTTTGTACAATACTTTGAGAAACAGTAGTAGACTCTTTGAAAGGACTGTTCTATGAAGATGACTAGGTTCTGTTCCTATACCTCTAGGAGGTCGTCGAGACAATTTGTACGAAGCCCAAGAGGAGGCTGGAAACTTTTAAGAAGCCGACGGGTCCTTGTACTAAGCCCAAGAGGAGGCTATCATTCCCGGAGGAAGATATCATTATACGAAGCCTAAGAGGAGGCTGTGAATACTTCTAAGAGGCCGATGGGTCCTTGTACTAAGCCCAAGAGGAGGCGGGGATGCTTTTAGGAAGCCTGTGGGTCCTTGTATGAAGCCCAAGAGGAGGTCGATGCTTTTAAGAAGCCCGTGGGTCCCCAAACCCCAAGAAATTCAAGACAGGTTATTCACAAGGAATAGATCAAGCCAGGAAAGTTCGAGAATTTGGAAGAAACTCAAAGATGCCATTCACGGAGAATACATTCATCTCTGGGAGTAGAGTTTCTTGACAATTCCTAATGAGGACAGCCGAAGAGAAGACTGTATCTGGTGATCCTATTGGGGATCTAGCTGTCTATTTCTACGAATAAACGAAACCGCGTTACCTAGTTCTAGACGTAGTTGCCGGGGAAACTCTAAATATCTATACTATTATTACACAGTTGATATGAGTTTATGAAAGAAGACTTACAGTGAAACAGCCCCACAATACAGTTATATGTATATGAAAGCGGTAAATGAAAGCGTATAAACACTTACTCGGTTGTAGAGCTTCCATGCTGTTTGGTTAGTTGTTCAACAAAGACAGATTGAAAACAACAGTATATTCAAAATCAAAGGAGAAAATGCTTTGAAAAAGAAAGATTTTGGGGCTTACAGCTCAAGGAGAGGCCCAGGGTTTTACCAGTGATTGCACTGTTGTTTTGTACAGAGGGACTTATACAAGTGACTGAGGCCCAAAGAATGGTTTTTTGTACAAAGGGATGGGTCTTACACTCTCTCAAGAGGCCCAAAAAGTTTTTAAAGAAAAAGAGTGGGGCTTATAACACGAGGGTAGGCCCAAATGATTTTTCCGTTTAAAATGGCGATCGCGCCGAGGTTTTCTTTTAACGCAGAGGGACTTATACAATAAGTGAGGCCCAATGTGTTTTTGGTTAAAAGGGGATTGGCTCTTACACTCTATTAGAGGCCCAAAAGTTTTGAATGGGTCTTATAGCTCAAGGAGATGCCCAGATGGTTTATTTTTAAACTGGCGACGATCGTGCCGAATTTAAAAATGTACAGAGGGACTTATACAATAAGTGAGGCCCAAAATATTTCTGTACAAGTGGGCTGGGTCTTACACTCTAATAGAGGCCCAAAGAGTTTTAAAGAAAAGAAATGGGTCTTACTACTCGAGGGTAGGCCCAATGTTTGTTTTTCAACGGATGATGATCGCGTCGAACTTTTTGAAATACAACGGAACTTATACAATAAGTGATGCCCAAAATAGGTTGTATTTACAAAGGGTTGGGTCTTACACTCTATTAGAGGCCCAAAGTTGTTTTTGAAAATGATTTGTGAGGGTTGAATTAATCAAAAACCCTAATTTATTTCCAAAATGTATTTTAATTGAATAAAAATTAAATTAAAATGATCAAAAATTGTTTAACATGTGGGAAACAAATTATGATCTTGGATTAATGCTTCAAAAATCAAGTATTGACCTACAAAATAATTAGAAGTCATTAATCTTTACAAAATCAAGAGGGAAAAAATATTTTAAATGTCAAAAACAATTAAAATATTAATTCTTTGCAAAAATATAAATTATATGAAATAAATAATATTTTTGGTATTTTTTGGAAAAATAAAATATTTCAACATTTTTGTGAATTATTAAAAAAAGAATCAATTCAAAATCATTAAAACTCAGAGAGAAATTAATTTTTGAATCAATTAAATAAAAATCACAAAATTCAAATATTCAAATGTTGGAAAATGGCGCCAAGAACAAGGGCAAGAACACGCGCGTGTTCTGAGTTTCCCAGATTTGCATTTTCTATCCAATCTCACTGAATACTTAATCATATCATGCAATCCACATACCAATAAACTCGTTTCAACCTCACGATCATGTCTATGACAATTAATTTCATTTAAATTAAACATAAAACAAGAAATCATGAACAATCCTCAAGAACCCTAGATTCTGCATGAAGGCTGGGATTTTTGATACACGATTCAAACAATGCAATTAATTGAGGGGAAACATTCCATGCATGATTATGAACATATGGCCAAATTATTGTGCAGCAAAAATTGCATGGATTGAGAGATGACCAAGTTTAGGCTTACCTCTAGGTCATGACAGCAAGAGCAAATTGATTTCTGAGTTGGAGGTGTTATAGATGAGTTGTGATGATCTGAACAGCTTCCCTACACCCTATGGAGTGTGTTTGAATGCTTGGACTTGATTGAAACTGGCTGGATCACTTCATGGCATCTCAACTGTAACTTGGTTAAAACCTTGAGCAATTGACTGGTGATTCTGAGAAATCAGTGTTCCAGTTGTTGTTTAAGTGTTTGATCAGCTCATATGTGATGTATATGAGGTGTGTGTGTGATTGGTTTGATTGGAAATGCTCTCAAACTCAAAACCCGATAGTGACTTGCCTTAGAAGGCAAAATTGGAGTGAAAGAAGAGATTTTGAGGAAAGCATCTGTTTGATGGCTTTGGTGTACTCAAACTGATCACAATTGAGCTCTATTTATAATAGAGTAAGTTTTTTTTGCAAGGAATAGTGAATGGCAACTGCTGAGTAGGTTTGGCCAATGTTGGCAAATGAAAATCCAAGTCTCCTCTAGCCATTGACTAGAGGTTAGGGCACAGGCTGCTGGTTTCCTTGGTCTTGGATAAGTCTTGACTGAATTCAGTTGAGAATGGCTCAGTCCATGCCACCTTGATGCTTCCATTGAATGCTCCAATCCAAAATTGGAGTCTTGTCCCTATTTTGGCAATTCTAGGTTCCACATGCTATTTCTTGTTCCAAAGACTTTGGAGGCTTGGCTCAGTGATTGTCCTCTTTAGATTCAATCCTCAGATGTGTCCAAAGTGATGACAAGGCTTGGAATTGGCTGATTTTGGCAAATCGACCAAAAGTGCAAAAATCTACCTTGCCTTGGCAGATTTCAGCAAGGCATCTTGCCAATGTCATATCTCATAGCTCAAATTAAATTTGGTAATGTTCTTGGCCATTTTGGAAAGCCCTTACATGATACAACAACTGTTTGAACATGTTTGGTTTTGATCTCTTTTGAATCTAAGTGAAAAATCCCCCTACATTTGGAAAAAAGTAAAGGCAGATTCTGACTTAGTGAAATTTTCACCAAGTGTTGGAACAAAGTGACTTTTCTTGATTTTTATCACTCCATAACTCAAAATCCATGAAGAATTTGGACATAGGTCAGTATGAAGCTTTTGTAAAGGGAAATGTGATCTACAAATCAAGCTTTGAATGGGGAACAATGGCCTTGTGGTTTAGGAGTTATGGTCCTCCAAAGTTGACACATTAGTGTCACTTTTTCTATAACTTAGAAATTTTTCTAAGTTTTTATGGTTACCCCTTTTACAAGTTATCCCACTTTCTTTGATTTTTCTTGATGAATGATGATTCAATTCATACATTAACATCATTTTAGGGTTAAAAATCCATTTTGGTGAAAAATCTCAAAAAGTCAAAGTTGACTTTTGTGCACAGTTGACTTTTTATCAAATGAATTCCAAACTGTGCAATTCTTCAGGAAATCATGCCCTTGACCTAAATCAAACTTGATGGACATGTTCCATGGGTGTAATAGGGTATATTGAATCATGTCTTAGGGTTTGGGAGCATGTCCTGGTCAAAAGTCAAAGTTACAGTTGACTTTCCTCGCGAAACCCTAATTGTGGTGCAGATGAAATTGAGACTTGTTGCTCAAGCTTCTTGGATTAATCCATTGTTGAAAATGGATCAATATAGTATATTAGAGACCCTCAAATCACGTCTTGAGGTCTTGGCTCATGATTTGCCCCAAAAGTCAACTTAGGGGTGAATTAGGTCAAAAAACCCTAATTCCTGATTTTTGATGAATGCATCCCCTGAGGTCAAATTGACTTGATGATTGGGTCCATGAGGTTCAATGGAGTATATTAGGTTTTGTTTTGGATCATTGGCTTGTGCCCAGATGAAAAATTTCCATCTGGAGGCCCTGGTCGACCAAAACCCTAATTTGGTGACACTGTCGATCTTGAGACTTGATCCACCTAGAAGGGAGCAGCCTTGTGCTTAATCCTTGAAGTGGGAGTCCTTTTGATCCATTGTGGATATTTTAGAGGCTAGACAAGTTAAAGATCATGTCATTCCTTGATTAATCCTTTGTCTAAGGCTTTGAGAGGGCTTAAAACCCTAGTTTTGATTGTAGTGAATGCTCAACAACCCTTGAGGCATTTGATGAGGCATGATGGTTCATCCATATTGTGATGATGATTTGTACAATGATGAGAAATCTTAGTGGTTAAAATTTGGGGTATGACACAGCTGAGTTGTTGTTTTTCTCCCAACTTGAGGCTTATTGATCAACAGAGTCTATTCCCCAACCGAGTAGAAGGTTGATTCTCCCCGCAAGGGATCTCGGGTTGATAGATCCTCAAGCAGAGTTTTAACGATGTTTCTTCCCCAGCAGAATGTCATTCAGAAAATTCTCATCCCCAGCGGATTTACTGTGACTAGAATTCATCCCCAAGCAGATGAAGTAATTCCTGGCAGAATCATCACTCACCTCATATCCCAAAGTCCAATTTATTTTTGGCAAGCCTGACAGTTCGAAGCAGACGGATTGTTCATTCATTCTCCAACAGAGATATTATCCTTTCAGGAGTCTCTAAGATCAAATCATTGATTATTGTTCCTCAGCAGAGTCAGCAGAGATGTCTGATATGGATGCAGAGCGTAATCCAATGTTGAATGCTTTTGCAAAAGTCCAACCGTAGATTGGTAAAAGGTCCATCCAAGGGTGGAAAATTCTTAAAGTCCAACCGTAGATTGGCAAAAGGTCCATCCAAGGGTGGCAAAGCAAGGAAAAGTCCAACCGTAGATTGGAAAAAGGTCCATCCAAGGGTGGCAAATTCTTAAAGTCCAACCGTAGATTGGCAAATGGTCCATCCAAGGGTGGCAAGTTCTTAAAGTCCAACCGTAGGTTGGCAAAAAGTCCATCCAAGGGTGGCAAAGCAAGTCAAAGTCCAACCGTAGATTGGCAAAGGTCCACCCGTAGTGTGGCAAGTTAGTAGTCGTCTGACTCCCTTTAAAAGACCGCAGCTAAGTCCAACCGTAGATTGGCAAAAGACCATCCAAGGGTGGCAAATCATCAGCAAGTCCAATCGTAGATTGGCAAAAGTCCACCCACAGCGTGGCAATTCAGCTGCAAAGTTCAACCGTAGATTGGCAAAAGTCCACCCGTAGTGTGGCAGGTCAGTAGTCTTCTGACTCTATTAAAAAAGTTAGTCCACCCGTAGTGTGGCAGGCCAGTAGTCGTCTGGCGTTGTACAAAAGACGTTGTTAAAGACCACCCGTAGTGTGGCCGGCCAGTAGTCGTCTGGCCTTGTACAAAAGACGTTGTTAAAGTCCACCCGCAGTGTGGCAAGCCAGTAGTCGTCTGGCGTTGTTCAAAAAGACATCTCTTCAGTGTTATTTCTTCCCATCAGAGTTTTATTCTAGCAGAGTTCATTTGGTTGGGTTTATATCCCTTTTCTTCTTCTCCACAGAGTGCAAATTTTCTGGTTATTTTTGGTATTCAATCCCTCCATACCTTGAAAGTCTGACAGCAATCGCTATCATCCATTCTGGTCTACAGTGATTGAATAGGGGCAGCTGTAATACCCCAAAATTTGCCCTCTCTTTTCTTCATATCATTTAGCATGGGATTTCATTTCATTGCATTGCATTCAAGCATAGAAAAATAAAACAGCAAGCATTTAATATTGCATCTTGCATAAGGGCATGTGATCAGGTGATTCTCTAAGGTGTTGATCATCCAAGGCAAGAGAATAAGAGCCAAGTGTTTCTCACAAGTCTCAAGGGTTTCTTAAGCCATATGTCATCCCTACTTGATCCATAAGGCATGGGAAGAGGAGAATTCATCAAAAAGATTGGGCAGTGCATGATCTCCTACATAAGGCAGTCAAAAATTAGGATCTGACCCCCTAATGGGCAAGCTCTTTGAGTTTTTATCATCTTCAAATGAAATATCTCATCAAGGTTTTAGAGGATACACATCATATTCAGAGGAATTTGGATTTGGAGGATGTGCTATTTCCTCCTAACCAGAGGGTGCCAAAATTAGGGTTTGGCCTAAAATCAGTTTATCTCTGATTTTTTGGGCAATACTTGATCTCATGGTATTCCTTATGTTCTCAAGTGTGTATGGATGGAAAATTGCTCATCAATTGGTTTCAGAGGAGTCTCAATTGATCAGTTGCTTGATAATCAAGAAATTGGGGAAAAAGTCAACTGTGTAGTGAAAAAAGTCAACTCTTGACTTTCTAAGGTCAAATTCATGAAATTCATGTTATATATGTTCAATGGACAAAATTTGATCAAGAAATGATGGATGAATAATGAAAAATTAAGAAATCACAAAACTGCCAAAAATGGAAACTTTAGGGTTGCCAAAAATAGTAAGTTTGGACCATTTTGCAGCCTACTTTGAGGCTCTCTTTCTCTAAAATAAAAGCTTCAAACCTCAGGCCTAAGTTGAGCCAATTAAAGTTCATGTTCTAAGCTTCAAATCCATATAAAGAACATCTCCATTGGATCAATATTGAGTGAGATATGATTGATCAAAGTTTGAGAAAAGTAGGTCCAAAATCAAGTCATGACCAAGAATGCCCAGGCCCACGCGCCATAATTTCTACAAACACTTGGTGTGCCAAATGTTCACCCATTTTTCTCAATGATAAAAGCTTCAAATGAAAAACTTTTCAACATCAAAGTTGTTCTTTGCCATGCCCTCTTCAATGTTGATGTTGGACAAATTTTGATTTGACCAAGTTATGATGGAGATATATTGGTCCAAAGTTGGTTGCTTCACACTGATAATTTCCCCAAGTCACATGGCCATGCCCAACTTAATTTGCCACTCCATACACCAGTCTTGGTTTCCAATGTTTCAAGTCACTTTTGAGTATGTTCCAAGCTTCAATTCAATCAAATTTTCACACTAAACTTGTAGCATTACATCTCATCTTTCCATTGATCCCAAGAACTCATCAAATCATCCACTAAGTAGGGAGATTTTCATTGGCAAACTACCATAATCATCACTGATGCATTAACTGGTGTTAGCAGGCTGTGTGCACGATTTGGTTCAGTCATCCCACAAACACTTCATGTACTTTATTTCCTCATTTGAACAAACATCCTTATTACCATACCTATGCATACCAGCCATCATACATTAGGGAGGAAAGTTTTCAAAGGAGAAACTTATACCATAAGCAATTTCATGACATGCTACATAACATAACCTCATCACCTCAGTTTCACTCTCATCCTCACCACAACTGTCATAAGCTTAACCACACCATAGCATAACCATTGTCCACTCGCCCTAACTAACTTGACTCAGTTAGTTAGGGATAACTCACCTTAACCATGTTAACTCACTCTAACTCACTCACTTGACCCTGGGTTAACAAATTTAACTCAAATTATAAATAGAAATTTCACTTCACAAATTGAACTTCAGCTTCATTTTTCCACATTCACCACAAAGTTCTTCTCACTTTCTCTCTCAATTTCTCTCTATTTTCTCTCTGAGTTCACACGAATCCATCATCATTCTCATCTAACTTCATCTTCAAGCTTCATCCTCGAGTATCATTGAACTTGAAGTAGCATTGAATTATTGGAGTAGCTACACTGCAGATCCATATTCATCTCCATTCTTCAGATGTTGTAAGCCTTTATTTGGCCAAGTGAAGCTCAAGGAGGAAGCATAACTCTCTGGCTTTCTTTTAACTCCAGTTTTCAACATTTTCAGGTTTCAATCTCTTAAACCTTCCTAGCACGATTTACATCTTGTTTAGTTTGTTTTTTGTTGATATGAGCTCAATAGGAGCATTTGACAATCCGACTAGTTGATAGGCCTCTTAGAGGCATAATTTCAAAACCTAGGGCATATCTTCATCTCCTCTGTTCTCTATGTATGTGTTTGTTATGTGAAAAATAATGGTGGATTCATGATGTATGCAACTCCAGCTTCATTTTGATATCACGTTTGTGCATTTCTGGAGATTTTGAGATTTGCAGGTGGTGGTTACTCGCCGGAGAAGATGACCGGAGGTCCTTCTCCGGCCGGTGGTTGTAATTGCTAGGGTTTTGGTGAGTTTGAATTCGGGCCATTTGATTTGTGCATCGTGTGGTTAACATGTTGCCACGTATTTTAAATTTTGTGTTTATTTTGTGATTGTGTGTTTTCCATTCCACGTTCTTATTGTGTGCATCTAATGTGGATCTTTGATCTTACATGCTTGGTGATCAGTTGACTTGATATGGTGCATTGATTTGATCTGAGGGTTGTGTGTGTGACAACACATTAATGAAAAGTGTGCACCTCACGTGTTATTCTTCTTGAATTCTGATGATTGTGTGTGTGTGCGTGCAAGGGAACTATCATGTGCCTTCATTAGGGATTGTTGGATGCGCGTGTTTTCATGATTGGTGTGGGTTGACTTAGATGAATGATTAGGATTGCATCGGTGTGTGGACCACATGTACACGCATCACACACAACTACACGTTATTGGACTTGGACCTTATTTTATGTTTGCACCTCACCCTGAGCCCATCATTAATTTTTGAATGTGGAAATTACTTCTCTGCACCCCCTACTTGTTTTCCTTTTTTCTTTTTAATTTCTTTTTATACACGTTTCATAATTGATTTTTAAAAAATACCAAAACATCATTAAAAATTCTATAAAAATTCATATGATATCTGAGCATGTTAAAATAATTTTCTTTATTTTTTAATTGTGATTTTGTGAATATTTTCATATTAATCCATATTTTTCTTTTATTTCTTTTGAAATTGGTTTCTATTTTTACACCTTTATTTCAAAAATTTATTTCTCATAGATCCTTAAACATTTTTGCATCAATCTTTTTGCATATTTTCAATGACATCCAAAACTTCATAAAAATACTTTTGTTTCATTTTTAAAACTTTCTCTTATTGCCTTTAGGTCCCTCACTTTTGAACTTTGGGTCATGATTCATAAGTGATTATTGCTTGATTGTTTGAGGTCCTTTCTTTCTGAATTGTTGTATGATTTTTTGGTATGATGTTTGCCTCTGGTATAGGTCTCTTGAGACCTAATTTTGTGATTTTTAAATGGTGCTTGGTATTTGTTTGATGACTCTTATTTGATGTCCCTTTTCATGAATTTCTTTGATCATTTTTGTTTACTTGCTTGATAAGGCACTTGTGCCATTGTATGAGATCACTCTTCTTGACTTCTTGAGCCATGTTTAGATCATAATAGGTTTGTTGGTTGAAATTATAGGTCATTAGTTTGAAGTTGATGTCTTTTTGGGTATATGTTCAATACTTGTTTTACATGTTTCCTTTTGACCTATTTCCTCTTTCTTTTGCATTTAAGTGCCAACTTGAATTGTAATTGGTTTGTTTATGCTATGTCATACTATCCATTTGCATTTCATATGATGTATGCCTCTGACTTTAAAGCATTGCATTCATTCCATGTGCCATTGTTTCACTTTACATACTTGAACATGTTTCATCCAAATGCATGTTTTTTCTTCTAGCTTCTAAATGTCTTGTAATTGTTTGAATGTGATTGATTTGTGAATCTTATCCTCATCCTAATATGACATATTACTTCTGACTTTGGTACTTGAGTTTCATATTGAACTTTTATAGGTTTGACTTATGCCATGAGTGTTTCTTTCCATGTTTAATTCATGATTCATATCTTCTCATTTCTTCTCCTAATCACTCTTAATGGTTGGATGCTTGATTGTATGTTTCATATGAAATTTAAATATCATGTTTAGGCATATATTTAGGTCATACCTATTCTGACTTTGACATTACTTGAAGCTTTATTGCATGACCACTTTGCATATCCACTCATTCTTCACTTAATTCTTTCATAATGCATTTCCTTGTGATTTAAGGAAGTGTGTGTGTGCATTTGATTTGTGTTTGCTCTCATATTATTGGAGAACCTTCTTATGATGTACATTCTGACCTTGTGCTTCCTTTAACCTTTAAGATGCTTTTACTTTGATTCTTGATTTGTTTAAGTTTCATTTGTTCATCTTAACTAGTTTCTTTACTTATAAATAATTGTACTAACCGTTTCAGGGGCTAATGGTAAGTCACTATTTGAGTGTGGGTATACATCCACATTCTAATTTCTTTCCTCATTTTTTAATCATTCAATTTGTGTTGTTTAAGCAATCGATAATGCTTTGCTTCCATAATCTTTCTTTTTCCCTCTTAGAAACAACTTAACTTCCATCTTGAAAGTAAGTTGCTTTCTTTCTTTCTTCTTCTTCTCTTTTCTTTTAGAAGTGGGTTTCTTAAACCACATTAACCATAGGATCTCCAAGCATGCTAACACTAGGGTGTGTCTTAGTCTCCCTCATTAGATTTTCACCTTTGATCCGCTTTTGAGTCTTTCTTCTCTTATCTCAAAACGAAGAGTAAAAAATACTTAATAAAGGCATAACTAATATTGTATTTGAGCCTTTCATGTAAGAATGAGATAGTGAGGGATCTTCTCTCATTTTCTTAGAATGTTTAGCATACGTCCCGTCTGGGGACGATGTGCGAGGCATTCAATCCTACATGAGGGACTTAAATACAATACATGTTACAAAACATAAAATAATCAAAACAATTCTTGCTTAAAATACAAAAACAAACAATAACGTCTTTCCTTCGGGAACTCTTTTCTCATCTCACTCATTCTCAACGTATGAACGCGCTCCTACTCGTTCTCTTGCAAGATGGTAACGCACTCGGACCAGCGAGCCTGCAACACCTGAGCTAGAACGTCAGCCGTTCCCTAAAAAACACAAACAATCCATCCCTAGTGAGGGGAACTACGTCGCTCTGATTCTCATGCTCCCGATGAGATACGTAGGCAGTGGGGTAGGGCCCATTCGAGCACTTCTTTTATTTTCCCTACATTTGTTTCTCTTTCTCTCCTTTCCTTTTCCAGTTCTCCAGCTAGCATTTCCTTTTCCAGTATCCTTTCCTTACACCCTTTGATCGAGCAGCCAGCGTGGATCCCATCGGGTACGATGGACGTGTGGGGGTGCTAATACCTTCCTCTCGTGTAACCGACTCCCGAACCCAGTTCTCTTGGTCGCAAGACCATTCTCTTTCCTTTCCCTTCAGGTTTACGCAGTGTTTCCTTTCCCTCTCTTGGGATAAATACACATTGCTGGCAATTATGTTTCGGTGCCACTTTCGCGTTTGTACTTGGATGAAAATCCCGGGAGCGACAGTTGCCACCAAATTTGTCGAATTTGCATGATATGTTCCATGTATCACAACTTCGAAAGTATGTTCCGGATCCGTGGCATGCGATTCCGATGGATGATGTTTAGGTAAGGGATAACTTTACAATTGAGGCTTTTCCAGTAAGAATTGAAGACCATAAGGTAAAGTAGTTGAGGGGAAAAGATATTGCTCTCGTGAAGGTAGTATGGGGAGGCACTGTCGATGGAAGTATGACTTAGGAGTTTGAGAGCAGGATGCGTGAAGTATATCCTGAGTTGTTTGGATCAGGAAAATTTTTGAGGACGAAAATATTCTAAGTGGGGGAGAGTTGTAACGCCCTGACTTATTTTATTTGTTTTCCATAATTTATTATGTGATGTTGTGTGTATGTATGTGATTGTGTGTGTTTTATAATGTTGGGGTACCCTGTGGTAGATGGTAGTGACCTTAGAATTATAGACCCTAAGGGTGAGGGGTGTATGACCGATTGCTTAGAACTTGGTGGTGTGGTGAGAATAGCAAATTAACTAATATTAGTAATATTTGTCGAATATTACTAATTTAAATGATTAAGGAATATTATTATTATTATTTAATTTATGGAATATTAATAATAATAATAATAATAATAATATATAATGAAAAAGGGGAAGTTGAGAGGGGGTTTTGTCATATCGTGAAAAGTGAGAAAAAGGAGATGAAAGGCTAGGGCTCAGGAGAAGAGAAAAGAGACTCCATTGTTGAGGAAGAGAAAATCATCACAAGAACTCTAAGGTAAGGGTGGGGTTCTAACTAGCTAAGGGTTAATATGATGGTAATTGTGGATAGATTCTTTCATGTAGGTTTTGTGCTTTTTCCCTTTGTTCATACTTTTGATGGAATGGTTTTGTTGAATTTGGTTAATTATGATGAATGTTGTATGTTAATGTTAGGACTGTTGTTGTTGTTGATGCAATTGATGCAATTATTGTTGTTGTTGTTGTTGATTTGTTAATTGAGGGTTGATTGATGTCGTTGTTGTTGGTTGTTTGTGATCGCGAGTCAGAGTCGGAACAAAGTCATGAGTAATTTTGATGAAAAGGATTTGGGGTTGGGACTTTAGAAAAGTGTTTTTTTTGTGTTAAAACATATTCCAAATGATTTATAAGAAAGAGGAAGTTTTATGAGGGTTCAAAAGTGATTTTGTATGATAAGCTATTGAAAAAGTGATTCTGGTTGCAGCGTAATCGATTAGCGTTTTTGTGCGTAATTGGTTACGCTGCCTAAAAAACTGCATTTTTGGTTTTTTTTGAAGGCGTAACCGATTATGGTGTTTGTGGTAATCGATTACGCCACCTAAATAATTTCAATAGCAGAAGTTGAAAGATTTTACTGTTTGTTGATGTTGAACGCATTATTATCATTTTGTTGTGATGTGATATGATTTTAAATGCCTTGTGGATGCTTGCCATGTTGTGTGTCATTGTTGCTGGACTGTATGGTATGTTGTTGTTGCTGGCCTGTAGTGGAATGTTGCATTGTTTAGATGGTCGTTGTTGTTGTTGTTGTCATGCATTTCATGATTGCATGAGTTGTGAGATAAGTCGTGTTCCCATGTGGGGTGTGAGCATTTTATTCGGATTCTAATTGTGGAATTGTATCATTGTTGTTGTTGTTGTTGTTGTTGTTGAGGTGATTGTGTCCCCGTGTGGGGTGTGAGCGATCACAGTGATTCATATGCCCATGTGAGGTGTGAGCGATCACGGAAGTCGTGTGCCCATGTGTGGTGTGAGTGACATTATGGAAATTCCGACGGGATTTGTGATCCTAAAATAGGGGTTGGGTTCTGAAATAAGGACCGATGGTACCACATGCATTAAGTCGAGTTGTGAGTCTTAATGCATTGCATTTTAGTTGTGTTGGTTGTTATGCTGGAATTGTTGACATGTTGGTTGTAACTATTGTTGTATGGTTGTATGTTGTGGAATGGGTGTTTGTGCATGAATAATATAATGCTTGCATTATTATCATGCTTTCCTTTATCTATTTATGATATCTCATCCCTTCTATTTGAATGTTGCCTTTACATGGGCATCGTGTAGATAACTCGCAGTAGAGGAGTTGAAGTAAGTAGAAGATGCAGTCTTCTATTTTCCCTTTAATGTCGACGTCTACTCTGATGTGTATCACTGGGGTCAGGGAACGTTGAGTTATGTTGAGTTTGACGGAGATTTTTTTTGGATATGTCTAGAATAATTGTTGTTTATGTTATTTTGAAGAATAATTTTGCTTTGAATAACTGTTTATGTTGATGCTTCCGCTATTTCAATAAAGTTTTGAAATTAAGACATGTTGAGTTGTTTTGGTGATTTTAAATAATTTTCAAATACTTGCATGTGTTACATGTTATATATATATATATGAGCAGCTGATTGTGATGAATTGTGTGACATCCTGAATATATTTTGATGAAATTACTCTTATTTATATTTAAATTGCGCGAGGTATATTTGGGGTGTTACAGGCAAATTCCATCTAGGTCACTCATGTCCCTCAGCATGCTTTGTAGAGTACCCATCAATTGTCTTTATGGTCATCTAGTTACGGACAATGTTAGATCAATAATAATGTACTCGACTCTACATCTAGGATCCATAGTGATTTCAGGTCGAAGGGTGGTGGTATACACCACTATCACCATGAGAGTAACTTATGACATTTTGCATAACATTCTATGTAGTACTCTCATAGCGGGTCAATCCAGTATAAATATTACTCCTAATATTCATACCTATGTTAAGACTTGATAACTCCATACCCATGATCCATGAGATGTAATCATCAGTTTATCTACATAATAGTTTTATTGCTTTAAGGTTATCCCACTTCACAGTAAAGTCGACTACAGATATTTTAAGAATAAAGTCCTTATGTTTAATGGGATCTCATGGTTAAGTCACACTTAATATTTCATTGAACGAACTAGCTATTCTAGGGACTTTATTATTCTGTAAAAACAACCATAATAAAGAAATGATTTTATTAATAATAAGTAATTCGATACAAGTACAAAAAGTATTGGCCTCTAGGGCTTACACCAACAATCTCCCACTAGCACTAGAGCCAATCAGGCATACCCCTAATACTCATAGATCTAGTAAGTCCATCATGCTTCTGCTGCGCAAGAGGCTTTGTTAGTGGGTCAACAACATTGCCAAGTGTAGGTACTCTACATATCTTCACATCTACCCGATCTATTATCTCTCAAATTAGGTGATAATGCCTAAGTATGTGTTTGGATCGTTGGTGAGATCTAGGCTCCTTAGCTTGTGCTATAACACCATTGTTATCTCAAATGAGATAAATGGGATTCACAATGCTAGGGACTATGCCAAGTTCACTAATGAACTTCTAGATCCAAACAGCTTCCTTGCTGCATTTGAGGCAACAATGTACTCGACCTCGGTTGTAGAATCAGTAACTGTTTCTTGCTTTGAACTTTTCCAGCTCACAGCGCCACCATTTAAGTAGAACACATAACCAGATTGCGATCTGAAGTCATCCTTATCTGCCTGGAAGCTAACATCGATGTATCCCATTACAACAAGCTCTTCCTGACCTCCAAATACCAAGAATGAGTCCTTAGTCCTTCTCAATTACTTAAGGATATTCTTGACAGCTACCCAATGAGCATCACCGAGATTAGATTGGTACCTACTCGTTGCATTTAAAGCATACGAGACATCTGGTAGACTATATAACATGGCATACATGATAGATCCTATTGCAAATGCATATGGAATCTTATTCATGCGATTTCAGTCCCTCAAGAAATTTAACAACTATTAAATACAACGTATGTGTTTACAATATTTCTTTTAAATAAGCAGATACACAAAGTGATAGACAAACTTTACACTTAAGAATATATAAAATAGAGAGCTTAGTGTTTCTCTCTAATTTCTCTTTATCGATATTGATTTTCTCTATTAAAATATGAAAGTTACTAGTTACAATAGTTGAAAGCTACTAGTTACAATAGTTGAAAGCTTTGCCTACTTGTAATCATGGACTTGTTTGTAGATGATATTCATCATGTTCGAGGTCGAGAGTAATCTTTAGCATGATTATCTTTATTATCCCAACACCATAAATTATAACATGCACTAGACCAAAAAAACGTCCACTTATAATTTAAATTCCTTCTCGTGTTACAATTCATGTTGTCTTCTATCCAATTGTCTAAATCACCTGTAAAAAAGAGAAAATGCATGTTAGTGTGCACCATCGATAGCCAAAGTGGAATATTCAGTGGACAAACCCGAAGAACATGAAGCAAATCTTCCTCCTCATTGCCACAAAACTGACACATTGCGTTGCCCAAACCCATCATGTTCTTCTTGCTATTAGTAAGGAGTCCATTGTGGCTAAGGATCCACACAAAGTTTTTGACTCTTTGCGTGACATGTAGCTTCCAAATTTCCTTTCATCTATCTTTTGTATCCTTCCTATTATCCTCAACCAACACTTCATACATGTTACCAATAGAAAACTGATGACCATGCACACTAAAATTAACACAACAATCAGATCTAGCTTTACTCGAGGGTGGGGATATTATAGTAATTCTACAGGTAATGTTATCCGGCAGCCAACTATTTATCATCTCCCAATTCCAATCTCCTTCCATATTAATCAGGTTTGCAACCTTCGCATTCTGGAGCTGAAATGGAATACTGACATTCATGTCAGATATTTGAATATCAATCCCAAGCTCCAATAATTGTTCCATCACCCACATGCCATAAAGTATTCTCATCCACTTTTGGCCATATCTTCTCAACATTCTTCCAGAAGGAAGAATCAATAGTTTTCACGATGATTCTACCATGATTTCTTTTTCTATCATACTTCCCCCACATGACACCAAAAATCATCTCCTCTATTATGAAGCTTCCACCCTAGTTTTGAGAGACAAGCTTTGTTCATAATTTCTATGTTCCTAAGACCCAAACCTCCTTCCTCCTTAGGACGAGTAAGAGTGTTACAGCTGACGGCATGAAACTTCTTTTTATCATCAGTGTCCCCCCAAATAAACTGCCTTTGAAGTTTGTGAATATCCTTAATACAAGCCCTTAGTAACATTGTGGTCATCATAGGGTATATAGGCAAAGCTTCGATGACACTCTTAGCAAGAGTGACTCTTCCTGAAAATGCTAGATTACTACCTTCCCCCAACCTCAACTTGGCACTAACTTTATAATAATGTATTGGTAGTTATCTCTTTTTGGCACTTTACCAGTTAATGGAACACCCAAATACTTGCCAAAGGATGTTGTTTCTTTGAAAGCTGACATGTGTAATAACTGCTCCTTCATGCTCCTGATCACATTCTTGGAGAACGAGACTCTAGTTTTATCATGGCTCACTTCTTCACCCGACATAACACAAAATTTATTCATACTTCGCATGACATATTTCATTTTCCTGGTTGTCGCTTCCCCAAACAAAAGCAAATCATCAGCAAACACTAGATGGGATACTGCTGGCCCTTGTTTACCAACCTTAATGGCCTTCCAATCACCTTATTCCACTGCCTGCATGATGATATGAGAAAGTTTATCCACACAAAGCACAAAGATGTAGGGGGAGATAGAGTCTCCTAGCTGAATCCCCCTTCTTGGCCGAAAAAACTCAGACTATGCACCATCCAACTTGATATTTGTCTCTACACTTGTGACTCCATGCATAATGAGATTGATCATTTTTAAAGGGAGCTTAATTTCTTCCAACACCTGCCAGATGACCTCCCAGCTAAGTCTATCGTATGCTTTTGATAGATCCATTTTGATAGCGAAATATCCTTTTCTACTTTTAGTTTTTTCCATGCCATGCATTATCTATTAAGCCACAATTACATTCTTGTGAATACTCCTACCTGGAACAAACCTTGATTGGTAAGGGGATAGAAGAGCGGGTATGCATTTCTTAAGGCACTCCACAACAACCTTGCTCACGAGTTTATAAATGGCGTTGCACAAAGATACTAGTCTGAATTGACTAACATACTCTGGCTGCTCCAACTTTGGAATAAGGCAAATGTTTGTTTTATTGATATCGGCAAGCCTGCCTAGACTTTCCCACAACCCCTTGACATAATTAAAAAATGCTTTTCTAACTACATTCCAAGACTTTTGATAAAAACCAGCAGGAAATCCATCTGGTCCTGGCGCTTTCCAAGGGGACATACAAAACAAAACATGTTTTATCTCCTCGTTAGTTATGCTCATTCCCAGTTTTTCCAGCTCTTTTTGTTCAATACAAGGAAAAGTGAGATAAGTTTGCTCCCATGCCCGTCCTACCTCCTTCAAAGAGAAAAAGCTTTTTGTAATGATCGACGAACATCTGACAAACATTTTTTTCCTCTTCAACCCACTGCCCCTCATTATTCTTGATCATCATGATTTTATTTTTCCTTCTACATTGGACTGTTTTAATATGATAATATTTGGTGTTACGATTGTTGTCAGTGAGCCGTTTCACTACTACAAAGTACATCTTTGGTAACACTAATACTACTACGGTTATGCTTTCTACCATCGTAATATCGCAAACTGAATGCGCCTGATATATTTTTTATTTTTTTGAAAGTTATTTAATCACATTTGAGGTAAACAACCGTGGTGATAAAGTAAGTGTTACAAGCTTCAAATCCTAACAACTACTTTTTTTTTCCATTTTTCCTATTACAAAAAGCACGTGTCACTTAAGTTCATAAATAAATAAAAAATTAAAAACTATTTAACCACAGTTTTACTATACAACCGTTGTAATAAGATCTACATTTCACTGCGGTTGAAATTAACAATCGTGGTCAAAAGTTTTCCTGATAAATTTAAAACAAAAAAGATTCATTATTTCCTTCATAACATGCCCTAAGTGAACCAACAAACTAGAGACGACAGCGATAACGATAGCGAAATCTTCATCTTCACAATCTTCGTTCATTTAAATCTTCATTCTCTATAATCTTCACTATCTTCATTATTGGTCTCTAGTAAGTCCATCATGCTTCTGCTGCGCAAGAGGATTTGTTAGTGGGTCAGCAACATTGCCAAATGTAGGTACTCTACATATCTTCACATCTCTCCGATCTATTATCTCCCGAATTAGGTGATAACGCCTAAGTATTGTGGGGCTAAGTGCTTTTCATCTAGTTCTGTTTTAATGATGTGAACAAGTAGGATAGTCTTTAGTTTGTAATTTGGACGGTATCACTTTGTTGTCGGTCGGATTGCATTTAACCATTGATAATCACATGTCAAAACACATAGGAAGGGGTCTACATAATTTTTACATGTGCATGATCATGGTATTAATGTTTGATGTGCATGAATCGAGTCTCAGTTGGTCAAATGTGCAGAAAAATGAATTTCTGAGTTTTTTACAGGTCTTGAGTAGACCTAAACTAAGCATGAGTTGACTCATGCAGTTTGTCAAAATCCTATGAAACAGCCGGGAAAGCGCACGCTGACCTCCCTGATGCATGCGGTCGACGCATGCTTTTGGGTTTTGTATTTCTGCAAAGTCAGCGTCTTTGCGTCAACGCAAGGTCATGAGCGGTCGACGCATGATCAATTATTTTGCATAGATATTTCCACGGGTTAGCTCCCGCCGACCCTCATCCAGCGAGCGGTCGACTCTTTGCTGGTGTGAGCTATTTTTCTGCATTCTGTTTTTTCTGTTTTTGCTGTTATTTCATTTTAGTTGGTTATTCTTGCATTATATATAGTTGGTTCATCTCATTTCATAACAATAACAAGAAACGTGAAAATATATACTGATTTTTCTCTTCATATTCATCTTCAACCTTGTGTCCTCTAACAACTACACATAATCATTTTTGTTAGTGTCGTGCATTGTGTGAAGTGATAACGTTCAGACTTAGGTGTGTTGTATCCTCTATTCTTGGTTGGGTATCAATAGGTGTTTCTTGAATTAAACCTCTGGTTTTGTCCTCCAAGAATCTGGGTGATTTTGGGGGTTTTTGCACAAATCGGTTTCTCTACAAGAATTCAGCCGTGCGAAGGTAACTGAAGAACGGAGGATTCGGTTCAGTTTAGTAGCTACAGTCGGAGGATCGTACGAGAAAGATTTGGGTTCGAATTGTGGAAGATCAAAATCGACCGAGTGAAGGTGATTGAAGATCGGTGGGTTCTTTCAATCTAGTAGCGTGAGACGATGATTTGTTCGACCAAATTCGGAGCACTTGATTCATCTTGAATCAAGGGGAGAGAATACTTTGCATCGACATCAAAGACGTTTGAGGGTTTGATTGTTCAGTTTTCTCTTGAACAAAATTTGCGAACATATATATATATATATATATATATATATATATATATATATATATATATATATCTTAATTCCATGTTCAGAATTGGGGGCAGAGGTACCCTTAGCGAGGACGGTAGGGGAACTGCCTAAACAAATCGTGTTTGTTCTCTCTTTCCCTACTCTTTTACGTTTTGACATTATTCGAACTTGTGAAATATCAATTGATCAAAATTTATGATATAGTGTAATATAGAGCTGAAAATAAACTTGTAAAAACTATACAGTCCCTTGGATTGTATTTGGCATTAGCTATACATTCACATTAATTGGAAATTCACACTTGGAGTGTAGCACACCCCAAGTGTTCGATAAATTGATTAAGCGCAAGCTCTAAAGCACTTTGTTATAAAATTTTGTCAACCTATCTCGTTGGAGATTGGATATACTTCAAGTAAATAAAATTTGGCTGATTGCATTGTGTTGTTGTTGATACATATACTTTTCTCTTCCGTCGCATCATTCCTAGCAATATTACGCATATCCGATCTTTTCGGTAGTGGTTTGTTGTAGACGAGTGATTCAGTGGTTGCTTCCGTAATAATTTTTAAAACCAATTTTGGAACACCATTAGCGTGTAAAACTTGTGGGATCTATTCAACCACCCTTATAGATCCTAGAAATCGTCTAACAAGTGGTATCACGAGCTCCGGTTTATCTGGTGCTTCGGTAAAACTTCTTGGAAAATGGCGAATGAACCTAAAGGGGCTTATAATAGAGCTCCAATTTTTACAGGCGAGAATTATAGCTACTAGAAAGATTGTATGCGTGTGCATATACATTGCATTGATTAGAAGATTTGGAATGTCATTTTAAACGGTCCTATGGAAATAACCATGACCCATGAAAATGGTGTTGTTGTTCCCAAACCCGAAGCTCAATGGAATGAGGAGGACGAGAAAAAGTATAGCTATGACTGGAAGGCTCGGAATATTTTGATCTCCTCTTTGGGAGTTGAAGAATATTATCGAGTCTCTCATTGTGAAACGGCCAAAGCCATGTGGGATGCTTTACAAGTAGCCCACGAAGGCACTAATGATGTGAAAATGGCCCGAATCAACACACTAACGCAAGAGTTCGATCTTTTTTACATGAAGCAAGGGGAAACCATTGCGGATATGCAAAATCGATTCACTCATATAATCAACAAATTGAATGTACTTGGTAAACCGGTTCCCAACGAGGTTGTTACTAATAAGATTTTGAGGTGTCTTAACAGGGAATGGCAGCCGAAGGTCACCACGATCAAGGAGGCCAATAATCTAGCTACTCTAGACCTCACGACATTATTTTACAAACTCGATAAACATGAGCAAGTGCTCATCAGCTTGGAAAAACATGAGAAGAGTGTAAAGAAGGAGAACACAAAAGAAACGGAAAAGAAGTCGATTGCTCTTAAGACTTCTTGTTCAAAGTCCACATCTCAAGCGCAAAGTGACAATGAAACAAACAATGACAAAGATGATGACTCGAGTGATGACATGAGGCTTTTTGTGAAAAGATACAATAGGTACATTCGAAAGAATGAAATTCAGCACTCGGATAAAAATCTCGTCAAATTTAGAAGGCAATCTAGAAATGAAGGCAACAAGAGTGGCAAGTTGAAAGGATCTTGTTTCAATTGTGGAAAGTCCGGGCACTACAAGCCGGATTGTCCATCACTTAAGAAAGACAAAGATAAGGATAAGAGTCGTCAACACAAAAAGTCGAATAAATCTAGACGAGCATACATCAATTGGGAGAGCGATAGCGAGTCGGAAGAAGTTGACAACTCAAGTGATGAAAGTGAATCCTTCAATATTTGTCTTACGACACATCCAAACAAGAAGAAAGAGGTAAAATACTCTAAATACGATCACTCTAATAATATATCTGATTTAGAATTGCAAAAAGCTTTTGATATGTTACACTATGAGGCTAAGGAAGCTTTTCAATGCTTAGCCTCGAATAAAAAGATTTTTTCATATTTGGAGAAAAAGGTTTCCGATTCCGAAAAGGAATTGGAAGCTCTTAAAAACTCCATGGTGGATGCATCAAAAGCTAAGATTGATGAGAACAAGTCTCCATGGTTCAATTGGAGTTGTGATACTTGTCATATTTGGCAAAAAGAGGTGAGAACCCTTAAGGCAAAATTAGACAAGGCTCTAAAGCCTAAAGTTACGTTTGCTATTGATCGATGAAACTATCGAGAAAGTGTGAATAATCCGTATCAAAGGTATACGTATGTGATTCGAGATAGAGATAGCAAAGGTAAATCTCAAATGAACCAAAATTTCCTATATTGTTGCAAACGGGGTCATACTATTGCTAAATGTCGTTTTAGAAGATTTCTTGTTCCACAAGGCATTTATCAATGGTTGTCCAAGTGCAACCTTGGTTTCACTCACCACAAAGGACCCAATGAGAATTGGGTACCTACTTTCCCTTGATTGACTATGTAGGTACAACGTCTTGAGACCACCGAAAGAAGATGGGTTATGGATAGTGGCTGCTCAAGACATATGACAGGAGACATATCTCTTTTCATCGACTGTGTGGCGAAGAAAAAGGGGTTTGTTACCTACGGAGACAAAAACAAGGGACAAATGTCGGAAAAGAGGTTACATATTGTTGAAGAGTCGGTACACGTTACTTTTGATGAGTCTTATCCGAAAAACGTCGGAGAAGGTAGTTCTTTTCATGGTGCAGGTGTATCTTCAGAAGACATACTCAAAGACACTGATAAAGGAACTGATCAGCCTGAAGTAGTGCGTATTGAGGAGGAAAAGGATCACCAACCTATTAAGAGTGAGGAGGATCATCCAACTAATGAAGATGGCCTTCCTCCAGCATGGAAGTCTTCCAAAGACCATCCAATCGACAATATCATCGGTGACATCTCTAAGGGAGTAACCACCCGCTCTAAACTTAGTAACTTATGTTATTACTCCGCTTTTGTGTCACAAGTTGAACCTAAAAACGCAAAGGAGGCGTTACTCGATGAGCATTGGTTTTTATCAATGCAAGATGAACAAAATCAATTTAGAAGAAATGAGGTTTGGGACCTTGTCCCCCCCTCCGCGAGGTCATCGAGTAATCGGCACCCGATGGGTGTTTAGGAATAAACTTGATGAAGACGGAGTTATAACTCGAAACAAAGCGGGACTTGTAGCGCAAAGGTATAACCAAGAGGAAGGAATCGACTATGAGGAAACTTATGCGCCGGTTGCCCGACTCGAGGCTATACGCCTTTTACTTGCTTATGCTTGCACTAAAAATTTCAAACTGTTTCAGATGGATGTTAAAAGTGATTTCCTCAATGGATATATCAATGAAGAGGTTTATGTAGCCCAACCTCCGGGGTTTGAATCCCATGAATATCCCGATCATGTCTACAAACTTAAACGTGCTTTGTACGGACTTAAACAAGCCCCTAGGGCTTGGTATGAATGTCTAAGCAAATTTTTACTTGATCAAGGGTATTCAAGAGGTAAGGTTGACACAACCCTCTTTATTAAATGTCAAGGAAAACACTTAATTTTGGTACAAATTTATGTTGACGATATCATCTTCGGGTCTACTAACATGTCCTTGGTCAAGGAGTTTTCTAGTTTGATGCAGGGGGAGTTTGAAATGAGCATGATGGGGAAGCTCAACTATTTCCTTGGATTGCAAATCAAACAACTCGAAGAGGGCACGTTTGTAAGTCAAACAAAATATTGTCTTGAGCTTCTCAAACGCTTTGACACGGTAAACTGCAAGGCAATAGATACTCCTATGCCTACTTGTGCCAATCTTGATCGTGACGAAAATGGTAAGGATGTAGAGGTAAAGAAGTATCGAGGTATGATTGGATCTCTTCTTTATCTTACCGCATCACGACCCGACATTATGTTCAGTGTATGCATGTGTGCGAGGTATCAAACACGTCCCAAGGAATCCCACTTAAAAGCAGTTAAGCACATACTTTGATACCTTTCTGGTACTCCAAAGTATGGGCCGTGGTATTCTAAAGGTAGTGTTTGTTCCTTAGTTGGCTATTCCGATTCCGACTTTGCCGGGTGCAAATCGGATAGGAAAAGAACTAGTGGCACATGTCACTTTTTCGCAAATTCCTTGGTGAGTTGGCATAGCAAGAAACAGGTTTCCGTTGTCTTGTCAACAGCCGAGGCGGAATACGTTGCCGTCGGCAGTTGTTGTGCTCAAGTCTTATGGCTTAAGCAATAATTGCTCGATTTCAATTTAAAACTTGAGCGTATTCCTATTCTATGCGACAACACTAGTGCTATTAACCTAACTAAGAACCAAGCATATCGAAATACATCATCACTTCCTTAGGGATCATGTTGAGAAAGGTGATGTGGTCTTTGAGCATGTTGATACTAAAAATCAACTTGCTGACATCTTTACAAAACCACTAGCTACAGAGCCTTTCTTTCACATTCGTAGGGAACTAGGCGTTCTCGACATCTTGAATCTTGTTTAATCATTCTTTGATATAGTAGCTCTTCACACACACACACACACACACACACATATATATATATATATATATATATATATATATATATATATATATATATATTCTTGTTTATGTTTTTAACTAACAATGCAATGAGTTATTGAGCTATATGTGAGGGCTGTCATCGTCTATCATGATTAAGGTAATATCGTTCCGCTTCATAAGTCTCTCTTAAATATATGTACCATGTTGAATGTTGAAAATGATGTTTATTACACATTTAAGCATATCTTATTCATTTGAATGTTTGATTTATGTGTTAGCATGTTTATTTATCATGTATTGATGCATTTGTATGTGAAAATATGATTTTTTCCATTTTATGCTTGGATGAGTCGACCAAAGCATGTCACGGGTCGACTCATGAATTGTTCAATTTTTCAAGACAAGGCGCGGGTAAGTGCGCGCCTACCTACGGTCCACGCATCCCAAGAATTTTTAAATTTTTCAAAATTTCGTCATCGTGCGCCGACGCATGAAATGCTTAGGTCGACGCATCGCTGACGAACCTAGATTCTGAATTTCTTGGGAAGGCGCGCGCCGCTTCAATGTTTAGAAAAATAGCTGCATAAAATTAATTTCTTTCATTTCGCATTTTGCATGTCATAAAATCAGATTTTATTGTCTTCTCATCTCCTCCCCTTTCAAACTTCCTCCATTAAAAATCCATTATTCCCAACTTCTTTAAAACCCACAAAGATCCAATCCACAAAGTCTTTAAAAGGGGTTTTTCTTTTCACTTTGGAATCAAGACTCTTTCCATTCATAATCATCTGCGCACTATTCATCATCTACGCACTGTTCATCCGTTCGTCACTGTTCATCTGTTCTCATCAAGTTCTTCAACAATGGCTTCTCAAAGGGTAACTGGAAAAAGGTCTACCAGAGCCTCAACATCACGGGCTGAACCTTCTTCAACTCTGATAAATGCTCTATCCTTACTCTCTGAGGCATTATCTGAGTCTTTTCACGACGACTTCCGAAACCGCTCAGTTATCAGACAATATGCATACTACCCTCGGAGAGCACCAGATTATCATCTCACAGAGGTCATTGAAATGCTCAAGGTTCAGAAATTTGATGAAATTTTGGAATGTGACGATAAGTATAATGGAGACCTGGTTCGATTGTTCTATACTGGAATTCAGGATAAGTTCACAGATACTGATTTTGAGTATTCTATGGATAATAAGTCCTATTCTATGAATGCTACTGTATGGAATAGTTTGTTCAAATTGGAAACTCAAGATCTTCCTGAAGTAACTGATACTAAGCTTTTCAACAACTATGAGTTTAAAACTGCATTGAACTCAATGTTGCGTGAGCCGTATTCGGACGCTATTGTGAGTAGCGATCTGTTTCCAAAATCTGTCATAACGGGTCATCTGAACTTTGTTGATCGTGTGTTGCAATGGATTGTCGCTCACATCTTGCGGCCAAAGAAAGGAGGATTTTCTAGGGTCGATCAAGAAGAGGTTCATTTGATTTATATACTGAATAATAAAATCTGTATCAATTGGCCGTACTACTTTACGTCTAGAATGTTCGCATTACGGGATTCTACACGAGGTACCTCTTTATGTTATGCGTCGTGTATTCAATGCATTTTGATTAGGCTGGCATAAAGGTTCCGGGTATTCGCTACATCTCTATTTCATCTGAGCATGAGTTCTAACAAAAGACTCTGACTATGATGGGATACTTTTGGGATCCTGTCGCAAATGAGTATAAATTCAGACCCAAAGCAACTCACCCTCAGTATGATGTTCCTACTGACCAAGCTGTCGAGGAAGAAAACGTGCAAGAAGCTCAAGCTGGTAACAATTATGACGTCAACATGGTGGATGAAGATAATGAGGCATGGATGGGTTATTCTCAACTGCAAGAGACTTATGATAATCAGGGCTGGGGAGAATGGCAACACACAGGTTGGACGTCTCTTGGCACTGCCTATGTTCCCCCCACCTATGGCTGGAAACAACAAGCTAATGACTCCGAATGGCAACAGCCTGAGTCCTCGATTCCCACACCTCCACAACCACATCAAGCTTTCCAGGACACTGAAGAAATCCTGGCCATGGTGAATCAGATGCAGCTGGAACAAAAGGAATTCATGAACCTACAAGAAGAGAGGTATACAGCTCAGGAGGAGAGGTTCACTTCTCTTTCAAATTGGTTGGATACCCACACTTAGAATTTCAACAGGTTTACAGATGCTACAATGAACAGGTTTACAGCTTTGGATAATACACTGGAACTTCAGACTCGAAATCTCACAAATAATTTAGGTGTTCTTAATCGGGCTGTGATTGAATTGAATCAGTACTTAGAGGAACATCCGCTCCCTCTACCACAAGGACAGAACTTTCGAGGCAGAGGCCATTCATTCAGGGGGAGGATACCATGAGACTTAGAATCTTTTTTAGTGCATGTTATCTTTTGTGTTTTGATTGTATGCTTTGTTCTTTTCTTGCATGATGCTTTATTTTGTTTTAAATTTGGACTATGTTCCTCCATTTTGCACTATTATGGAATGAATTATGTTTGCATTTTGTGTGCCATATTTATCCGCTTTTATTCTCACATTAACTTCATTATATGTGGATGACTGTTAGTGTATCAGTTTGCAAATTGTTGAGTGAATCTTTCCATATTATGATGCTCTATTTGTGAATACCTTCTATTTCTCTTTTTGATGTTGTCAAATGGGGAGAAGGATACATCTACTAGCAGCAAAAATTGATCTAAATTGAATGTTTAAAGACCTCACAAAGATAGGGGGAGTCTTCAAATTACAAATCAAGAGAAAGACACAAAATGTTGCCATCATAAAAAAGGGGGAGTATGTGAGGGCTAAGTGTTTTTCATCTAGTTTTGTTTTAATGATGTCAACAAGTAAGATAGTCTTTAGTTTGTAATTTAGACGGTATCACTTTGTTGTCGATCTCATTGCATTTAACCATTGATAATCACATGTCTAAACACATAGGAAGGGGTCCACATAATTTCTACATGTGCATGATCATGGTATTAGTGTTTGATGTGCATGAATCGAGTCTCAGTTGGTCAAATGTGCAGAAAAATGAATTTCTGAGTTTTTTACAGGTCTTGAGTCGACCTAAACTAAGCATGAGTCGACTCATGCAGTTTGTCAAAATCCTGTGAAACAGCCGGGAAAGCGCACGCTGACCTCTCTGATGCATGCGGTCGACGCATGCTTCTGGGTTTTGTATTTCTGCAAAGTCAGCGTCTTTGCGTCGACGCAAGGTCATGAGCGGTCGATGCATGATCAATTATTTTGCATAGATATTTCCACGGGTTAGCTCCCGCCGACCCTCATCCAGCGAGCAGTCGACTCTTCGCTGGTGTGAGCTATTTTTCTGCATTCTGTTTTTTCTGTTTTTGCTGTTATTTCATTTAGTTGGTTATTCTTGCATTATATATAGTTGGTTCATCTCATTTCATAACAATAACAAGAAACGTGAAAATATATACTGATTTTTCTCTTCATCTTCATCTTCAACCTTGTGTCCTCTAACAACTACACATAATCATTTTTGTTAGTGTCGTGCATTGTGTGAAGTGATAACGTTCAGACTTAGGTGTGTTGTATCCTCTGTTCTGGGTTGAGTATCAGTAGGTGTTTCTTGAATAAAACCTCTGGTTTTGTCCTCCAAGAATCCGGGTGATTTTGGGGGGTTTTTGCACAAATCGGTTTCTCTACAAGGATTCAGTCGTGCGAAGGTAACTGAACAACAGAGGATTTGGTTCAGTTTAGTAGCTACAGTCGGAGGATCGTACGAGAAAGATTTGGGTTCGAATTATGGAAGATCGAAATCGACCAAGTGAAGGTGATTGAAGAGTGTGGGTTCTTTCAATCTAGTAGCGTGAGATGGTGATTTGTTCGACCAAATTCGGAGCACTTGATTCATCTTGAATCAAGGGGAGAGAAGACTTTGCATCGACATCAAAGACGTTTGAGGGTTTGATTGTTCAGTTTTCTCTTGTACAAAATTTGCGAACAGAAATATATATATATATCTCAATTCCATGTTCGGAATTGGGGGCAGAGGTAACCTTAGCGAGGACGGTAGAGGAACTGCCTAAACAAATCGTGTTTGTTCTCTCTTTCCCTACTCTTTTACGTTTTAACATTATTCGAACTTGTGAAATATCAATTGATCAAAATTTATGATATAGTGTAATATAGAGCTGAAAATAAACTTGTAAAAACTATACAATCCCTTGGATTGTATTTGGCATTTGCTCTACATTCACATTAATTGGAAATTCACACTTGGAGTGTAGCACACTCCAAGTTTTCGATAAATTGATTAAGCACAAGCTCTAAAGCACTTTGTTATAAAATTTTGTCAACCTATCTCGTTGGAGATTAGATATACTTCAAGTAAATAAAATTTGGCTGATTGCATTGTGTTGTTGTTGATACATATACTTTTCTCTTCCGTCGCATCATTCCTAGCAATATTACACATATCCGATCTTTTTGGTAGTGGTTCGTGGTAGACGAGTGATTCAGTGGTTGCTTCCGCAATAATTTTTAAAACCAATTTTGGAACACCATTAGCGTGTAAAACTTGTGGGATCTATTCAACCCCCTTCTAGATCCTAGCCATCTTCTAACAAGTATGTGTTTGGATCATTGGTGAGATCTAGACTCCTTAGCTTGTGCTATAACACCATTGTTATCACAAATGAGATCAATGGGATCCATAATGCTATGGACTATGCCAAGTTCACTAATGGACTTCTTGATCCAAACAACTTCCTTTGCTGCATTTGAGGCAACAATGTACTTGGCTTCGGTTGTAGAACCAGCAACTGTTTCTTGCTTTGAACTTTTCGAGCTCACAACGCCACCATTTAAGCAGAACACATAACCAGATTGTGATCTGAAGTCATCCTTATCTTCCTGGAAGCTAGCATCGATGTATCCCATTTCAACAAGCTCTTCCTGGCCTTCATATACTAAGAATGAGTCCTTAGTCCTTCTCAAATACTTAAGGATATTCTTGACAGCTACCCAATGAGCATCATCGAGATTAGATTGGTACCTACTCGTTGCATTTAAAGCATACGAGACATCTGGTAGAGTATATAACATGGAATACATGATAGATCCTATTGCAGATGCATGTGGAATCTTATTCATGCGATCCCAGTCCCTCAAGGAATTTAACAACTATTAAATACAAGGTTTATGTTTACAATATTTCTTTTAAATAAGCAGATACACAAAGTGATAAACATAATTTACACTTAATAATATATAAAATAGATAGCTAAGTGTTTCTCTCTAATTTCTCTTTATCGATATCGATTTTCTCTATTAAAATATGAAAATTACTATTTACAATAGTTGAAAGCTACTAGTTACAATAGTTGAAAGCTTTGCCTACTTGTAATCATGGACTTGTTTGTAGATGATATTCACCATGTTCGAGGTCGAGAGTAATCTTTAACATGATTATCTTTATTATGCCAACACCATAAAATATAACATGCACTAGGCCAAAAAAACTTCCATTCATAATTTGAATTCCATCTCGTGTTATAATTCATGTTGTCTTCTATCCAATTGTCTAAATCACCTATAAAAAAGAGAAAATGCATGTTAGTGTGCACCGTCGATAGCCAAAGTGGAATATTCATTGGACAGACCTGGAGAACATGAAGTGAATCTTCCTCCTCATTGCCACAAAACTGACACATTGCGTTGCCAAAACCCATCATATTCTTCTTGCTATTAGTAAGGAGTCCATTGTGGCTAAGGATCCACACAAAGTTTCTGACTCTTTGCGTGACATGTAGCTTCCAAATTTCCTTTCATCTATATTTTGTATCCATCCTATTATCCTCACCCAACACTTAATATATGTTACCAATAGTAAACTGATGACCATGCACACTAAAATTAACACAACAATCAGATCTAGCTTTACTCGAGGGTGGGGATATTCCAGCAATTCTACAAGTAATGTTATCCGGTAGCCAACTATTTATCATCTCCTAATTCCAATCTCCTTCCATATTAAACAGGTTTGCAACCTTCGCATTCTGGAGCTGAACTGCAATACTGACATTCATGTCAGATATTCGAATATCAATCCCATGCCATTTCAAATCCCAAGCTCCAATAATTATTCCATCACCCACCTGCCATAAAGTATTCTCATCCACTTTTGGCCATATCTTCTCAACATTCTTCCAGAAGGAAGAATCAATAGTTTTCACGATGATTCTGCCATGATTTATTTTTCTATCATACTTCCCCCACATGACATCAAAAATCATCTCCTCTATTATGAAGCTTCCACCCTAGTTTTAAGAGACAAGCTTTGTTTATAATTTCTAGGTTCCTAAGATCCAAACCTCCTTCCTCCTTAGGATGAGTAAGAGTGTTACAGTTGACGGCATGAAACTTCTTTTTATCATCAATGTCCCCCCAAATAAACTGCCTTTGAAGCTTGTGAATATCCTTAATACAAGCCCTTGGTAACATAGTGGTCATCATAGGGTATATAGGCAAAGCTTCGATGACACTCTTAGCAAGAGTGACTCTTCCTGCAAATGCTAGATTACTACCTTTCCCCGACCTCAACTTGGCACTAACTTTATAATAATGTATTGGTAGTCATCTCTTTTTTGCGCTTTACTCGTTAATGAAACACCCAAATACTTGCCAAAGGATGTTGTTTCTTTGAAATCTGACATGTGTAATAACTGCTCCTTCATGCTCCTGTTAACATTCTTGGAGAATGAGACTCTAGTTTTATCATGGCTCACTTCTTCACCCGACATAACACAAAATTTATTTATACTTCGCATGACATATAACCTCCCAGCTAAGTCTATCGTATGCTTTTGATAGATCCATTTTGATAATGAAATATCCTTTTCTACTTTTTGTTTTTTTCATGCCATGCATTATCTCTTAAGCCACAATTATATTCTTGTGAATATTCCTACCTGGAACAAACCTTGATTGGTCAGGGAATACAAGAGCGGGTATGCATTACTTAAGGCACTCCACAACATCCTTGCTCACGAGTTTATAAATGGCGTTGTACAAAGATACTAGTCTGAATTGACTAACATACTCTGGCTGCTCGAACTTTGGAATAAGGTAAATGTTTGTTTTGTTGATATCGGCAAGCCTGCTTGGACTTTCCCACAACCCCTTGGCATAATTAATTTTTTTTTTCTAACTACATTCCAAGACTTTTGAAAAAAACCAGCAGGAAATCCATCTGGTCCCAGCACTTTCCAAGGGGACATACAAAACAAAACATGTTTTATCTCCTCGTCAGTTATGTTCATTCCCAGTTTTCTAGCTTGTTTTGTTCAATACAAAGAAAAGTGAGATAAGTTTGCTCCCACGCCTATCCTACCTCCTTCAAAGCGAAAATGATTTTTGTAATGATCGACGAACAGCTGACAAACATTTTCTTCCTCTTCAACTCACTGCCCCTCATTATTCTTGATCATCACGACTTTATTTTTCCTTCTACGTTGGACTGTTTTAATATGACAATATTTGGTGTTACGATCGCTGTCAGTGAGCCATTTCACTACTACAAAATACACCTTTGGTAACACTAATACTACCATGGTTATGCTTTCTACTGTTGTAATATCGCAATTTGGATGCACCTGATATATATATATATATATATATATATATATATATATATATATTTTTAAAGTTATTTAATCACATTTGAGGTAAACAACCGTGGTGATAAAGTAAGTGTTACAAGCTTCAAATCCTAACAACTACATTTTTTCCATTTTCCTATTACAAAAAGAGCCTGTCACTTAAGTTCATAAATAAATAAAAAATTGAAAACTATTTAACCACAGTTTTACTATACAACCGTTGTAATAAGATCTACATTTCACTATGGTTGAAATTAACAATCGTGGTCAAAGGTTTTCCTGATAAATTTAAAACAAAAAAGATTCATTATTTCCTTCATAACATGCCCTAAGCGAACTAGCGAACCAGCAAACTAGAGACGACAACGATAGCGATATCGAAATCTTCATCTTCATAATCTTCGTTCATTTAAATCTTCATTCTTGATAATCTTTACTATCTTCATTCTTGGTCTCTTCCTCTTTGAAGTACGGTATATTTCGTGCAAACTTCACTCTTTTCCTCATGTTCCTAATTCTTGATAATCTTCACTATCTTCATTCTTGTTTGATTTTGTGGTCTGTTTCGTGCAAAGTTCATATACTTTATGTTTTGTTGTTGGATTTAGCAGCGAAAAATATTATAACTTTGCTACAATGGATATCCATATGCTTAAGATTTAGAGTTGTATTATTGTTATGAATATGCTTAAGTTTTTCGATATGCTTTAGGTTTAGATTTTGTTGTGCCGTTCACAATATTGTTTTGATATAAAATTCAGAATTTATTATGGATCGTAGTTGGATGAAAGCTGATAGATTAGATCCGGTATATGAGAAAGGAGTTCTTGAATTCCTTGAATACGCTGATCAAAATGTTCTCGACAATAATGGTATCTTTTATTGTCCTTGTGTTACTTGCGTGAATATAAATAATGGTACAAACGATGGGATATTCCATCACCTATGTTGTGATGGTATATGTCAAAATTATACAATATGGGCGTGGCATGGTGAGGTGGAAAAAGTGAAACAGGGAGTCACAAAGTCACGAAGTTGATGAAGATGAATATATGGATGACCGAATAGAAGATATACTCCGTGATATTGGAGAATCTTCTTTTAAGAAAGCCCAAATTTATGATACTTTATATAGTGATAAGGACACCCCTTTGTATAAGGGGTGCACAAGTTTTACACGATTGTCTGCGGTGTTAAAATTGTTTAATCTGAAAGTGAAAAATGGGTGGTCTGATAAAACTTTCACGAAATTGCTTTATTTGCTAAAACAAATGCTACCAGAAGATAACAATTTGCCTGATCATTGTTATGATGCCAAAAAGATATTGTGTCTAATGGGTTTGGAGTTTATCAAAATACATGCATGCCCTAATGACTGCATATTATACAGAAAAGAGTATGAAAATTTGGATCATTGTCCGGAATATGGGGTGCCGCATTACAAGTTGAAGGACAACAATGGTGATAATAATGACAATGACAACGTTAGTAGGAAAATGCCTCCCACTAAAGTGTTATGGTACTTGCCAATAATTTCAAGATTCAAGAGAATTTTTGCTAATGTGAATGACACAAAGAATATTAGATGACATGCAGATGAAAGAAAATGTGATGGAAACATACGCCATGTAGCTGATTCTTTGCAATGGAAGAAAATTGATTCGTTATTTCCGGATTTTGGCACTGAGCTAAGAAACCTTAGGCTTGGGCTTGCCACCCATGGAATTAACCCCTTTGGTAATCTGAGTACTACCCATTCTTCGTGGTTTGTTCTTCTCATGATTTACAACCTATCTCCTTGGTTGTGCATGAAGCATAAGTATATGTTGTTAAGTATGATGATTTCCGGACCACGACAACCTGAAAATGACATAGATGTTTATCTAAGTCCATTAATTGAAGATTTAAGACTTTTGTGGGAGGAAGGCGTTGAAGTTGATGATGCATATTCTGGTGAAAAGTTTAAGATGCGTGCAATGTTATTTTGTACAATCAACGACTTTTTTTGCATATGGTAATTTGGCTGGATATAGTGTCAAAGGACACAAAACATGTCCTATTTTTGAATCTGATATCTGTTATCACCAACTTGAGTTTGGAAAAAAGACCGTTTACCTTGGGCAACATAAATTTCTAAAACCCGATCATTCTTATAAGTGAGTGGAAAGAAAGGTCAGAAAATTAAGCATGAGAGTGGTGTGAGGCAAGTTGTTATTGTAGTGAACATTCTTTCTTTGTTTCTTGTTTCGGAAAAAAATGTGAAATAGGGTGCATGAAATATGTGACTTGGTTTGGTTACTTGAGGCAATACATGATGATGTATGCGTGGTAATGTGAATGAGAACAAAACAAATTCAATTTGTGCCAAGAATAGCAAAGATGGTGCATCCAAATCACATGTTTACATGGCCAACTTTACTTGATCACATCTTGATGAATTTTGATCCATTTGATGAATTCTTGAGATGAAAGGAAAGTATGAAGCATGATGAAAATTTCTCATGTTGAAAGCAAATTGAGATAAGGCTTGGAAGGTTGTAAAAAATGCCATTAAAGTTGTGTCCACAAAACTGACTTGGAACACTTAGAAAAATTCACTAAGTTACCAAATTTGACAACTTGTCTTTGAAGCAACATAACTTGAGATGTGCTAAGCCAAATGAGGAGTTCTTGGAATCCATGGAAAGCTTGAAGAATAAGGAACAACTTTCATGTCGAAAGAAAGATGAGACAAGGCTTGGAACCATGAGAAAATTGCACTTGAATTTGGCTCCATGAAGTTAACTAATGACTTATCAAATTTGACAACTTGAATACCCTATCTTTGAAGCATCATAACTTGAGTTTTAATGATCCAAATGAGGAGTTCTTGGTATCAAAAGAAAGCTTGAAGAATGATGAACAACTTTCATGCTGAAGGAAATTTTAATTGAAGCTTGAATCATCAATAAAATTGCCCTTGAAAACACACCCTCCAAGTTAAATTTCAACACTTAGAAAAATTCTAGGTATTGAAAACTTGAAATCCTATTTTTCTCAACTTCATGCCATCATAACTTTTGATCCATGCATCTTTTGAAGTTCATTTCTTCTACAAACTTGTAGTATATGATATCATATTCAATTTGAGTATTGGTTTGCACCATTTGGATCAAGGATGAGAGAGATATGAATCTTGCAAGATGGCACCATGAACATGATTTCTCCATACTTAGAAAAATTCCAAAAACCCTAATTTAGTAACTTTTCTTGATTTTATGATTTCTCTTGATTTTTCTTGATCAAACCTCATAATAACATGGATGATGACTTGAAATGTCCAAATATGACCCAAGAAATCAAGAGTTGACTTTTGTAGGGCATTCATTGACTTTTTGACCAGATGAATCCAATTCCCCCTTTATCTACTTAGGAAACCCTTGAAATGAATTGTGATGAACCATGAAGCATATATGGAACCCTTGGGATGTATGTTGAACCATAGAATCTTGTCTTGCTCAAGAAAATAATCACAAGTGGCCTTTGACCAAGAGCCACTAGGAGCTTGACCAATCTTCAATTTCTTTGAAACCCTAACCACCAGATGATTGGGTGAGCTTGTTGAGATATTTTGAAGAGTATGAAGACCTTTGTATCTTAAGAATACCATGATGTTGAGGATATCTCCTTGCTCATTGCTGTGAAA
The DNA here is from genome assembly GCA_022829125.1 of Lathyrus tuberosus. Lineage (NCBI taxonomy): Eukaryota > Viridiplantae > Streptophyta > Magnoliopsida > Fabales > Fabaceae > Lathyrus > Lathyrus tuberosus. The sequence goes on from JALAZF010000163.1 coordinate 7,694,482, forward strand.
ACCAACTCTTCCTCTTGAGGAAAACCAAGATATCTTGATTCAATGTTTTAGAACCAATGCAATGTATGAAATGATGATGCAAATGAATGAAGCATAAGCCAATTAAGGTCAATAAAAGGAGGGAAAATTTTGGGGTGCAACAACTGCCCCTATTCAATCAGCTTAGACCTGAAGGTATGAAAGACAACGACATTCAGACATTCAAGGTAGAAGGGGATTGAATACAAAAAAGAACCATAAGATTTGCACTCTGTGGGAAAAAGAAAAAGGCAAGGTGATAGGGTGCCAGCTGGAATTGGACTTAAAAGAGAATGTCGACCGAAGGTGGACTTAAAGGAGAATGTTGGCCCAAGGCGGACTTACAACAAAGGGTGCTTATTGAAGGTGGACTTATAAAGGAGAATGCCGGCCGAAGGCAGACTTACAACAAAGGGTGCCAGCCGAAGGTGGACTTTAAAAAGAGAATGTCGGCCGAAGGTGAACTTAAAGGAAAATGCTGGCCGAAGGCGGACTTACAACAAAGGGTGCCAGCCGAAGGTGGACTTAAAAAGGAGAATGTCGGCCGAAGGCAGACTTACAACAAAGGGTGTCAGCCGAAGGTGGACTTAAAAATGAGAATGCCGACCGAAGGCGGACTTACAACAAAGGGTGCTAGCTGAAGGTGGACTTAAAAAGGAGAATGTCGGCCGAAGGCAGACTTACGACAAAGGGTGCCAGCCGAATATGAACTTAAAAAGGAGAATGCCGGCCGAAGACAGACTTGCAACAGAGGGTGTCAGCCGGAGGTGGACTTAAAAAGGAGAATACCGGCCAAAAGGCGCACTTACAACAAAGGGTGCCAGCCGAAGGTGGACTTTAAAAGAGAATGTTGGCCGATGTCGGACTTACAACAAAGGGTGCCAGCCGAAGGTGGACTTTAAAAGGAGAATGCCGGTCGAAGGTGGACTTACAACAAAGGAAGGTCGAGAACCAAAAAGGGTAGTAAGATCAACCGATCCAATATCCAAACGACGGGTGAAAGGAATTAGAACCAATGGACCTACGACCTAAAGTGAATAGAAGACGAATCCGCTGGGGAAAGAGAAATCTTAGACAAACAACTCTCCAGGGGAAAACACAATATGATTCCTCCGAAAGGAAACAAGGGTAAGATTAACAAATCTACTACTTAAGGATAGAGTAACACATTATCTCATTCTTTGCTTGGGAAGCAAACTGGAAAAGAGGGTACCACAACTGGCTTATGCTCTGCATGCATGTTTGGTTTTTCTATGGCGTAATTCTCCATACAAAATGGAAATTCTACGTGTTTGAGGATTCAATGCAATGATGCTTATGATATGTAAAAGGAACACTCAACCGAAGGAAGTGGTGAAAACCAAAACCAAATCCGCTGGGGAAGACAAACTGAACTGCCTTCGGGGTCATATCTTATGCTAAAAAATCCAATTACACTTCCACTCTGCAGGAAAGTAGGAACAACAGACAACTGCTGAGGAAAAATCACTGGGATTCTGATGAAGGGATACACCAATGATGATTGGGCTTTAACCTGCTGGGGAAAACCAACTATTACCAGTTTACACCTGCTGAGGAAATGAATAACCGAATCCGTTAGGGAATGATAATTAACAATGCCACCTCAGCTAGGGGACAATGTTGAGCCCACTTCTCTGTTAGGGGCAATGTCCAATGATGTCAACTCCGTTGGGGAAATATCACCAAGCATAATACTCCGCTAGGAACTACCAATGCTGGGTGCATTACTCTGTTGGGGAACTACCATCTACTTTGCAAGGATGGCAACACTACTGAGGGATTCCTGTCGAGAATGACTTGTGGGAAAAGATAAGACATTCCGTCTTACTGATAATCTATTCCAACTGGAAATATCTGTCACCTTACTCTGCTAGGGATAAGGAGACACCATGGCTGGAGAAGCAAACATGCTCGGAGAGCACAAACAAACCATCCCTACCCTATCTGGGGATATGAACTCTTGCTGGAGAGCAACAAAAAAATTCACCCATGGCTGGGAAAAGCAAACTTCTGGACTCTTGCTGGGGAGAACAATCTGAAACTTCATAGTGTTCTGCTGAGGACGATAAAACCTTAGCGATCTCTGTCGGGGAGAGAAACTCTATTGGGGAAGAGAGATCAAACGAGCCACATGCTGGTGATGACCTAACAATTCCTGCAAACACGAAACAAACAAGAGAATGTCCCAAGTACAACATGGCAACCGTATTTACCACTCAAGGCACTCAAAATTTCAAGCAATTTCGAAGGTTTTTACCATGATCTATAAAGCTTCAATGTTTTCACATGCAATGTTTATCAAAATATCGGACGTTTTTGCAAACAAAACAGTAAAAGTGAAAACAAAGACAGGAAAGTTTTTGAATGAAATGAAATTTTATTGATTGAACTTGACCTGTAGATAGGCATTTAAATCAGGAAGACATTCCTAGAAAGAGGTAATTGCGCAAATAAAAAGCAAATACACAGATTGGCAATGTGGAAACAGGTTTGCATCAAGTTTTGATTCGGCTATGACTCGTATGTTTTCAACGCTCTCAAATACTTTGCCTTCTGAAGGGACTGATTGGACCGATTCCTATTCTTCAGAATTCCCATTTGTTAAGATGACCTCACAGATCAAACACAGACCGCAACCTCTCGCTTTAAAATCCCTAACTTTTACCTGGATCGCCCTTTCGGGTTTTCAATCCACCAGGATACCCATTTTTACCAAAGTTACCTTTTCAGGTTTTCAACTTTGCCGGCTTATTCAATTCTTTTTATCCCTAATTTTTGCCCGATTCTTCTCTTTTTATGGTCCAACGGGTCTTTTTTATGCAAAGTATTTTTTGATTGCGTCTGCGTTCACAGGGGAGGTAAAATATTCACCATCCATAGTTGAGAGCAACAAGGCTCCGCTAGAGAAAACCTTTCTTACAACATATGGTCCTTCGTAATTTGGAGTCCACTTGCCCCTATGATCTGTCTGAGGAGGAAGGATCCTTTTCAATACCAAGTCACCTGTATGGAAACACCGAGGACGCACTTTTTGATCAAATGCCTTTTTCATCCTGCTCTGATACAATCGCCCAGGAGAAATAGCTGCCAGTCTTTTCTCTTCAATGAGGTTCAGCTGATTCAACCTGGTCTATACCTATTCAGCTTCATCAAGCTTCACATCTGTCAAAATCCCTAAAGAAGGAATCTAAACTTCCAATGGTAGGACTGCTTCCATACCGTACACAACTGAGAAAAGGGTTGCCTCTGTTGACGTACGTACCAAAGTACGATAACCATGCAAAGCGAATGGCAACATCTCATGCCAATCTTTATACATCAAAACCATCTTCTGCACAATCTTCTTGATATTATTATTAACTGCCTCAATAGCACCATTCAACTTCGGACGATATGGAGAAGAATTGTGATGTTTAATCTTGAAGTTCTGGCATAACTCCTTCATCATCTTGTTATTCAAATTTGAACCATTATCAGTAATGATTCTTTCAGGGATTCCATAACGACAGATGATATCCTTCTATATGAAACAGGCAACTACTTGTTTGGTAACATTTGCAAACGAGGCCGCTTCTACCCACTTGGTGAAATAGTCAATGACAACCAAGATAAAGCGATGTCCATTGGAAGCAGTCAGCTCAATCCGTCCAATCATATCAATGCCCCACATAACAAAGGGCCAAAGAGATGTTAACACATTCAGAGGAGTCGGTGGAACGTGCACTTTGTCTGCATAAATCTGGCATTTATAACACTTTTTGGCATACTTAAAACAGTCGGACTCCATGGTCATCTAGTAATAACCTGCTCTTAACAACTTTCTGGCCATGGTATGCCCATTAGCATGGGTACCAAAAGAACCCTCATGAACTTCTTCCATCAACATGCCTGCCTCGAGTTCATCAACACACCGTAGCAGGATCATGTCAAAGTTCCTCTTATACAACACATCATCCTCATTCAAAAAGAAATTACCAGCCAATCTCCTCAGAGTCTTTCTATCTTTGCTGGATGCCCCTGGCGGGTACTCTTGACTTTTAAGGAAACACTTGATATCATAGAACCACGATTTACCATCCACCACTTCTTCGGATGCAAAAACATAAGCAGACCTGTCGAGGCGCATAATTCTGATTGCAGGTACCTCATTCCACCGATTCACTTTATACATAGATGTCAACGTTGCCAATGCATATGCCATCTGATTTTCAGTCCGGGGTACATGATGAAATTCAACCCTATCAAAGAATGGCAACAACCTTCTAGCATAATCTTTGTAAGGTACCAAGTTGGCCCGACGAGTCTCCCATTCCCCTTTTATCTGATTGATCACCAAAGCTGAATCACTGTACACATCAAGATTTTTGATCCTCAGATCAATAGCCTCTTCCAACCCCATGATACACGCTTCATATTCTGCTTCGTTGTTGGTATAATCGAATGTCAATTTTGTGGTGAAAGGGATATGAGAACCCTTGGGAGTGACGATAATTTCCCCGATTTCATTGCCATAAGCATTAACATCTCCATCGAAAATCAATCCCCATTGGGATCCAAGTTCAGGTCCTTCATCCGGCAACGGTTCGTCATAATCTTTGGCTTTCAAATACATAATGTCCTCATCAGGAAATTCAAACTTCATCCGCTAATAATCATCAATTGGTTGTTGGGCAAGATAGTCTGACAGAACACTACCCTTGATGGCTTTCTGGGAAACATATTGAATATGGTACTCTGTCAAAACCATCTGCCAACGGGAAATCCTTCTGGTGAGAGCTTGTTTCTCAAACACATACTAGATCGGATCCATCTTCGATATCAACAGGGTTGTGTGAGTTAACATATACTGCCTCAAGCGCTTGGCTACCCATGCAAGTGCACAACATGTTTTCTCCAACATCGAGTACCTCGATTTGCAATAAGTAAATTTCTTGCTCAGGTAGTATATAACATGTTCTTTTCTACCTGCCTCATCGTGTTGACTGAGTACACACCCTATAGAATTCTCAAGAACCGTCAAGTACATTATCAAAGGTCTTCCTGGTACTAGAGGCATCAGGATCGGAGGCTCCTGCAAATACACTTTTATTCTATCGAAATATCTTTGACAATTATCATTCCAACTGATAGCTTGATCTTTTCGCAACAATTTGAATATTGGTTCACACGTGGCGGTAAGATGAGAGATGAATCTAGCTATGTAGTTCAACCTCCCTAAGAAACCACGAACCTCTTTTTCTGTTTTAGGCTCAGGCATTTCTTGTATTGATTTTATTTTGGCAGGATCAACCTCGATACCTCACTCACTGACGATAAAGCCCAACAACTTACTAGATCTCACCCCGAAGGCGCACTTATTCGGATTCAACCTCAGCTTGAAATTCCACATCCTTTCAAACAAATTTCGCAAATTAACCAGATGTTCCTCTTTAGTTTGGGACATCGCAATCATGCCATCAACATACACTTAAATCTCTTTGTGAATCATATACAGAAAGAGAGTCACCATAGCCCACTGATAAGTTACCCCAGCATTCTTCAATCCAAAGGGCATCACCTTATAACAAAAAGTTCCCCACAGTGTGATGAATGTTGTTTTCTCCATGTCTTCTGGGGACATCTTAATTTGGTTGTACCCAGAGAAGCCATCCATGAAGGAAAACACTGAAAATTGGGCAGTATTGTCTACCAACACATCGATGTGAGAAAGCGGGAAATCGTCTTTTGGGCTTGCTCTATTCAGATCCCTGTAATCAACACACATTGGGACCTTACCATCTTTCTTAGGTACAGGCACAATGTTAGCAACCCATGGAGGATAACTAGTAATAGCAAGAAAACCAGCATCTAACTGTTTCTGAACCTCTTCCTTTATCTTCACAGCCATTTTTGATGGAGTTCTTCTAAGCTTCTGTTTCACCGGCGGACAACCCTCTTTGAGAGGAAAACGATGCACAACAATATTTGTATCAAGCCCAGGCATATCCTGGTAAGACCAAGCAAAGATATTGACGTACTCTTGTAGCATCTCAACCAATCTCTTCTTAACACTGTCTTCTAAAGCGGCCCCAATTCTGACCTCTTTTCTTGCATCCTCGGTACCCAGATTAACAATTTCAATAGCCTCATGATGTGGCTGAATGACCCATTCCTCCTGTTTCAACAATATGGTAAACTCTTCCAGAAGTTCACAGTCTTCTTCAACCTCCTCTTCGCCTTGGTAAATCGGATTGTCAAAATCATACTGAGCCATAGCAAAATTGCTATTGATGGAATCTGGAATGACGGATTTGCATGATTGATGTTTTATGCTTTATTTAGAATGAGAAAACAAAACAAACAAAAACACATTGCCATTTTAAAATGTAAAAGGTAAAAAAATGAAAGACAGGGAGCAAAATATTTGAATGCAAAAACATCCTTTATTCATGATAATCATTGCAAACATAAACTTGAGGCCCTACAAATGAATCACTATGTCTTGGGTAGAACGTAGGACTTAACATATGTAAAAACAAAGGAAATTACTCTTCACGAAGAGTGAATTGAATGACATCTTTGGAAGACCAATTAGTAAGCTCCTACCCTGGGATGCAGGGACGAATCAAATTATCCAAATCACAATTGCTGTTGACGTCATCTTCCCCCATAGCATTGACTTGATAAAAAATAACCCCAGCACTGGAAAATCTGATGGGACCTTGAATCTTCGGAGGAGCTTGCCCGAGCTTATACCCCTAACCAAATATGTCTTTCTTCACTGGCAAGTCTAGAACCTGACCCCAACCTTTGAAGCTACTAGCTTCAACCACAACACAGGATTCTTTCAAGGATGTTATGGAAACTTCATGCTTCTTACCCTCAGCGGGAATATCATTCTTAATCTGAACAACTTCAAATTCCTGGCACAAAGTCTCATGAATCTCTCCATCCACTTCATCGTACTTGAAAGAAGACAAATGACTCATAATAATGTCTTTCTCACCACATACAGTAACTACCTTCCCATCAATAACATATTTGATCTTCTGGTGCAAAGTTGAGGATACAACCCCTGCAGCGTGTGTAACACCCCCTTTCTATACCCCCAAATAATCACTTAATCATTTAGGCACATATTTACAATTTTGTCAGAGTATAATTATAAACACAGTATAAAAGAGGTATGTCACATTATACATGAAATTAAAACATTCAACACCTGCTCAACCATTGATATGCAACAGTGGGGTAACTTTGCAATAGAGGAACTTAGCCCTTACACCCACATCTCAATATTTAGAATAAAAGCGGAAAATCTAAACATTGAATAACATCAAACATATATATATATATATATACCATCAAGTATTATCCACCAGCATAATTCATTTTTACATAAACATTCATCAACCAGATACATGTACAAATGTATCACAAAAGAATCATATATATCCTAGCTACCCGGTGCTATATATCAGAGCCGACCGACCAAAAGAATGAAGACACGCTTCACAAAAAGACCACCAGCATACCTACTCTACAATGCCTCATAGAGCATCATAAAATAGCAGAAGGGTGAGAAATATTATCATAATTACAATGCATATAATTATATATCTTAGCATAAAAATACACATATTCCACATTCTCACCACAACTCATCACAACTCACTCATATACATCACAATGTATTTATATACAAAGCCAAGCATATTCATCATGCATACTTTCACAATTCTTATCATTCCACATAAACATACATATTTATGTTTATTCATCAATGCACAATTATAAAGATGATAAATGCAAATCATAGAGACCGACTCACGACTCTATGCAAATGCAATGCGGTACCGACTCAATCATCTCAAGTTCACTCAGGAACTTATTGGAATCATCGCTCGTTACCAATGTAACTCCCCGTCGGGCCTACGATGTTCACCCATTGCTCACACCTCACATAGGCACACAATGTTTATGGATTGCTCACACCTCACATAGGCACACAATCCGATTGCTCACACCCCACATGGGCACACAATCATTTGTAATCATCGCTCACACCTCACATAGGCACACGACGTTACAACAGATTCTCATTAAAATCACACAACACAAGAATACACATCATTATGCTTCACATGCAAAATGACTCAAGACATTCTTGAAATGCATACATATTCACAATATATTCATGCATTCATCTCATACTATCACATACAATCTATATACATTCACATCAATGCACTATTGTATGATTCACATCAAAAACACACATTCAAACGGTAAAAGTCGCTAAATAACACTATTCCCAACTTTCCGACATAATTAAATTGGCTAACAATTTGCAAATCATCATGATAATAAGGTACAGCTCAATAGCTTCACAACGATACCAAGAATGTAAAAATCGGATAAGCGGAACAAAAGTTACGGACGAAAACGAAAACGATATTTGAAAAATCACGTTTTTACACTTCTCCTGCCCATCCGCGTATGGACCAATTCCGTACGCGTATGGCCCAAAACTCGTACGCGTACAATACACAAATCACCAGATGGCCGGGAAAAATGAACTCCCATACGCGTATTGGCCTTGAAATGTGCCTCCCATACACGTATTGCCCAAGTCAATACGCGTATGGCCAGGCAAAATGCAGAATTTTCCTGCAGAATTTTGTTCTGCGTTTTTCACCTAAACCACACCCAAATTCATCATCTAAACCTAGAAAAATACCAATTTGATGTACAATAACATATATCTATCATGTATCAACAACAAGGAACACGAAAACATCATTTCCAACACGATTAAATCGAATTCTAACACTTTCTACACAAATGGGTTCATACCAAAACTCATAAAAATCAACAACAACAACAACACAATCATACATAATGATATACATTGGTAAGATAACAAGATTTCACACCCTTACCCGGATAAATCGATTCCTAGAAGTTGTTTTGAAGATTTCCAAGCTTTTCCTCTCTTTTTCTCTTTTCTCCTCTTCCTCTTTCTTTCTCTCCTTTTTCTCTCTATTTTTCTTTTCTTTCTCTTTCTCTCCTATTTCCTCTTCTTATCTCTTTTTCTTTTCTATTTCTTTTCCTACTCAAATTCAATTAATTCATTTTCTCACACAATTCTATTTCCACTAAATCTCTAACTTATCATTAATTGAGAAATGTCTAAAATACCCTCCATACTAATTTTCCCGAAAACTTTCAAAAACGGTAAAATAACATAACATGTCAACATAGCATATTAACACACCAATTTCACAAATAAAAATAATTTATCACTCAATTTAAATAAAAGACTCAACAAAATGGGAAAAATCGGAATCGCGGCGTTACAACCCTCCCCCACTTTAGAAATTTTCGTCCTCGAAAATATTACCTGATTCAAACAACTCCGGATACGACTCTCGCATCCTACTCTCTAGTTCCCAAGTCATATTGCCTTCCGTAGCGCCTCCCCACCCCACTTTCACAAGCGCAATATCCTTGCCTCTTAGCTTTTTAACTTCACGATCCAAAATCCTAATAGGTAAAGCTTCAACCGTAAGGTTATCTCTCACTTTAACCTCGTCCATAGGAATAACATGTGAAGGATCCGGAACATACTTCCGAAGTTGCGAAACATGGAATACATCATGCAAATTCGAAAGATTTGGAGGCAACGCCACACGGTAAGCCACAACACCAACTCGTGCAGAAATCTGATACGGACCAATAAAACGAGAAGTCAACTTCTTCGACTTCAAAGCACGACCCACACCCGTAACTGGCGTAACTCTCAAAAACACATGGTCGTCTTCTTGAAACTCAAGATCTTTCCTTCTCTTGTCATGATAGCTCTTTTGTCTACTTTGAGAAGCTTTCATCTTCTCACGAATAAACTTCACTTTCTCCGTCGTTTGTTGTACCATCTCCGGTCCAACTATCGTCCTCTCACCTGTTTCATGCCAACACAAAGGTGTTCGAGATTTCCGACCATACAAAGCCTCAAATGGTGCCATACTTATACTTGAATGAAAAGTGTTATTGTAGGTGAACTCAATCAATGCCGAATAACTATCCCAAGCACCACCTTGCTCGAGCACACAAGCACGCAATAAATCCTCCAACGATTGAATTGTCCTCTCGGTTTGACCATCTGTTTGCGGATGATAAGCCGAACTCAATCTTAGCTTAGAACCCAAAGCCTTTTGTAAACTCTCCCAAAACCTCGATGTAAATCTAGGATCTCTATCCGATACAATACTCTTAGGAACTCCATGTAACTTCACAACCACAAGAACATAAATCTCGGCTAACTTCTCCAAAGGATAACTAATATCAATTGGAATGAAGTGAGCAGATTTAGTAAGCCTATCAACGATTACCCAAATAGCATTATGACCTCTTTGCATATTCGGCAATCCCGTAACAAAATCCATCGATATACTATCCCATTTCCACTCCGGAATGTCCAACGGTTGCATCAATCCACTAGGCTTTTGATGTTCCTCCTTAGACTTTTGACAAGTTAAGCACGCATACACAAATTGAGCCACATCCCTCTTTAATCCGGACCACCAAAAGATTTTCTTCGAATCTTGATACATTTTATTCGCTCCCGGATGAATACTTAAGTTACTTCGGTGTCCTTCTTCCAATATCATCTTTTTCAACTCCGCATCATCGGGAATACAAATACGACCACGGAATCTCAAAACTCCAAAATTATCAACGTTGAAATCCTCATTCTCATTCATCATCAAATCAACGAACTTCAAATCCAACTTTGGCTTTTCACATACGGTTGCAAGAAAATCATTTGTAACATGTAGCATACCAAGTCTCACACTTCTCGGCGTCATTTCACAAACCAAACTCAAGTCTCTAAAATTCTCCAAAAGTTCCCATTCTCTCATCATCAATGCGGACATATGTAACGACTTCCGACTCAAAGCATCGGCCACCACGTTTGCCTTACCCGGATGGTAATTCAAACCAAAATCATAATCCTTCAAAAGCTCTAACCACCTTCTTTGTCTCATGTTTAATTCTTTTTGATCAAATAAATATTTCAAACTCTTGTGATCACTAAAAACTTCAAATCTTGCACCATAAAGATAGTGCCACCAAATTTTCAAAACAAACACCACGGCCGCTAACTCCAAGTCATGTGTAGGATAATTCTTTTCATGCACTCTCAATTGTCTTGAAGCATAAGCCACAACTTTTCCATCTTGCATCAAAACACCACCTAAACCAACCAATGAAGCATCACAATACACAACAAATGGTTCCGTCGGATTTGGTAAAATCAAGATCGGAGCCGTTGTCAACCTTCTTTTTAGCTCATTGAAACTCTCTTCACAATGAATATCCCAAATGAAAGCCTTTCCTTTACAAGTCAATTGCGTTAACGGAAGTGCCAACTTCGAAAATCCCTCAATAAACCTCCGATAATAACCCGCCAAGCCTAAAAAGCTTCGAATCTCCGTAACCGATCTAGGAGCCTCCCATTGCATCACCGCATCAATCTTGGATGGATCAACACTAATACCACTACCAGAAATAACATGTCAAAGAAAACTTACTTCCGACAACCAAAATTCACATTTCGACAACTTAGCATACAATTGTTTCTCTTTCAAAATTTGTAACACAATCCTCAAATGATCTTCATGCTCCTCTTGAGACTTAGAATAAATCAAAATATCGTCGATGAACACAACCACAAAACGATCTAACTGTTCATGAAAAATACGATTCATATATTCCATAAACACACCCGGCGCATTAGAAACCCCGAATGGCATCACAGAATATTCGTAATGGCCATACCGTGTCCTAAAGGCCGTCTTTTGAATATCCTCTTCTTTCATACGAATCTGGTGATATCCCGATCTCAAATCAAAAACACGCGCACCAACCAATTGGTCCATCAAATCATCGATCCTTGGAAGCGGATACTTATTCTTAATTGTCACCTTGTTCAATTGTCGATAATCAATGCATAATCACATACTCCCATCCTTCTTCTTTACCAATAATATCGGAGCACCCTAAGGAGAAACACTTGGTCTTACAAATCTCTTTTCCAACAAGTCATTCAATTGCTTCTTCAATTCTACCAACTCCGATGCCGACATACGATACGGTGCCATCGAAACCGGTCTAGTACCCAGAACTAGATCAATAGAAAACTCAACTTCTCTTTCTGACGGTACATCCGTAATATCCTCCGGAAACACTTCTGGAAAATCACACACCACTGGGAACACATCGAGCTCAACTTTACTCTCCACCGACAATGATGCAAACAAACCGAACAATTGAGCTTCGTCCGCTAAAAGTTTCTTCAACTCTTTAGTGGATAGGAAACTCTCATCTTCATCATCTTCCAAAGAAGGAAACCTCACTAACTTGTGATAGAAATCTATATGAACTTGATTAAATTGCAACCAGTTCATACCCAAGATTATGTCCAATCCCTCCAACGGCAAACACACTAAATCCATAATGAAGTCTTTACCATACATGGTCAAAGGACAACTTACACACACCAAAGACGTAGTTACCAACCCTGAAGCAGGAGTCTCAATAACCATCTCACCACCCCAAGAAGTCATAAACAAATTCAAACGCTTAGCGCACTCATGAGAAATGAATGAATGAGTCGCCCCCGTATCAATAATAACAACTAAAGGCGTACTATTAATAAAGCATGTACCTTTAATCAAACGGTCTGCACTAGTAGTGTCCGTCCCCGCTAATGCAAAAACCTTTCCGCCCGCTTGAGCTTGTTTCGGCTTAGTACACTTAGTACTAATGTGACCCACTTCTCCACAATTATAGTACTTCACAACATTCCTTCTATAATCGGTAGTAGCATGCCCAAGGCCTCCACAGTTAGAACATTTCACTACGGTCTTCCCACACTCAAATGATTTATGACCTATTTCACCACACTTGTAACACTTAACGGAACCGGAACCTCCTCCTCCAGATCTCTTATCAAAGTTTCCCCTATGATTGCCCTTATCAACGGGTGTCACATAAGGTCCACTTCTAGCTTGTTGCTTTCCCTTCCTCTCATTCAAACTTTTGTAATGTGTAGAACGAGCCTTGCTATCTTCCTCGAAGATTCTATAACATTCCGTCAAATCCGTAAACCTTCTTATCCTTTGATATCCCACAACTTGTTTAATCTCGGGACGCAAACCGTTCTCATATTTAATACACTTTGAGAACTCAGCAGTAATTGCAGCATAGTGAGGATGGAATTGAACCAACTCCACAAACTTAGCAGTATAGTCCACCACGGACATACTACCTTGTTTCAGTTCAAGGAACTCCATCTCCTTCTTCCCTTTCACACTTTTAGGGTAATACTTCCTCAAGAACTCGGTACGAAATAAATCCCAAGTTATCTCTTCATCATCCACCTCAAGAACTTGACGCATACCGACCCACCAATCGTCGGCTTCTTCCTTCAGCATGTGAGACCCAAGCCTCACCTTATTCTCCTCCGCACAGCCCATGACTCTGAAGATCCTTTCAATCTCTTTCAACCAAATTTGAGCACCATCGGGATCAAATCTTCCTTTGAAGACCGGTGGTTGATTCTTCCTGAACTCGTCATTAGCATTCACGTTCGGCCCACCTTGCACCGCCCTAGCCATTGCTTCCAAAGCAGCAGCCATCGCATTGTCGTTCCTACCAGCCATATTCTGATCATTCCCAAAAATGACAACAAGGTTAAACAACAGTTCAACCATCACAACAACAAGACAGACACAACTGACTCAACACTGGCTCTGATACCACTTAATGTAACACCCCCTTTCTATACCCCCAAATAATCACTTAATCATTTAGGCACATATTTAAAATTTCGTCAGAGTATAATTATACACACAGTATAAAAGAGGTATGTCACATTATACATGAAATTAAAACATTCAACACCTGCTCAACCATTGATATGCAACAGTGGGGTAACTTTGCAACAGAGGAACTTAGTCCTTACACCCACATCTCAATATTTAGAATAAAAGCGGAAAATCTAAACATTGAATAACATCAAACATATATATATATATATATATATATATATATATATATATATATATATATATATATATATATATATATATACCATCAAGTATTATCCACCAGCATAATTCATGTTTACATAAACATTCATCAACCAGATACATGTACAAATGTATCACAAAAGAATCATATATATCCTAGCTACCCGGTGCTACATATCAGAGCCGACCGACCAAAAGAATGAAGACATGCTTCACAAAAAGATCACCAGCATACCTACTCTGCAATGCCTCATAGAGCATCATAAAACAGCAGAAGGGTGAAAAATATTATCATAATAACAATGCATATAATTATATATCTTAGCATAAAAATACACATATTCCACATTCTCACCACAATTCATCACAACTCACTCATATACATCACAATGTATTTATATACAAAGCCAAGCATATTCATCATGCATACTTTCACAATTCTTATCATTCCACATAAACATACATATTTATGTTTATTCATCAATGCACAATTATAAAGATGATAAATGCAAATCATAGAGACCGACTCACGACTCTATGCAAATGCAATGTGGTACCGACTCAATCATCTCAAGTTCACTCAGGAACTTATTGGAACCATCGCTCGTTACCAATGTAACTCCCCATCGGGCCTACGATGTTCACCCATTGCTCACACCTCACATAGGCACACAATGTTTATGGATTGCTCACACCTCACATAGGTACATAATCCGATTGCTCACACCCCACATGGACACACAATCGTTTGTAATCATCGCTCACACCTCACATAGGCACACGACGTTACAACGGATTCTCATTAGAATCACACAACACAAGAATGCACATCATTATGCTTCACATGCAAAATGACTCAAGACATTCTTGAAATGCATACATATTCACAATATATTCATGCATTCATCTCATACTATCACATACAATCTATATACATTCACATCAATGCACTATTGTATGATTCACATCAAAAACACACATTCAAACGGTAAAAGTCGCTAAATAACACTATTCCCGACTTTTCGACATAATTAAATTGGCTAACAATTTCCAAATCATCATGATAATAAAGTACAGCTCAATAGCTTCACAATGATACCAAGAATGTAAAAATCGGATAAGCGGAACAAAAGTTACGGACGAAAACGAAAACGATATTTGAAAAATCACGTTTTTACACTTCTCCTGTCCATCCGCGTATGGACCAATTCCGTACGCGTATGGCCCAAAACTCGTACGCGTACAATATGCAAATCACCAGATAGTCGGGAAAAATGAACTCCCATACGCGTATTGGCCCTGAAACGTGCCTCCTATACGCGTATTGCCCAAGTCAATACACGTATGGCCTGCCCCAATACGCGTATGGCCAGGCGAAATGCAGAATTTTCCTGCAGAATTTTGTTCTGCATTTTTCACCTAAACCACACCCAAATTCATCATCTAAACCTAGAAAAATAACAATTTGATGTACAATAACATATATCTATCATGTATCAACAACAAGGAACACGAAAACATCATTTCCAACACGATTAAATCGAATTCTAACACTTTCTACACAAATGGGTTCATACCAAAACTCATAAAAATCAACAACAACAACAACACAATCATACATAATGATATACATTAGTAAGATAACAAGATTTCACACCCTTACCCGGATAAATCGATTCCTAGAAGTCGTTTTGAAGATTTCCAAGCTTTTCCTCTCTTTTTCTCTTTTCTCCTCTTCCTCTTTCTTTCTCTCCTTTCTCTCTCTATTTTTCTTTTCTTTTTCTTTCTCTCCTATTTCCTCTTCTTATCTCTTTTTCTTTTCTATTTCTTTTCCTACTCAAATTCAATTAATTCATTTTCTCACACAATTCTATTTCCACTAAATCTCTAACTTATCATTAATTGAGAAATGTCTAAAATACCCTCCATACTAATTTTCCCGAAAACTCTCAAAAACGGTAAAATAACATAACATGTCAACATAGCATATTAACACACCAATTTCACAAATAAAAATAATTTATCACTCAATTTAAATAAAAGACTCAACAAAATGGGAAAAATCGGAATCGGGGCGTTACAGCGTGAATCCATGGAGGTCCAAGGAGACAACTATAAGCTGGCTGAATATCCATGATAAAGAAAGTCATTTCAAAAACCTCAGGACCTACCTTGATGGGTAACATCACCTCTCCAAAAATAGAACATTTTGAACTATCCAAAGCTCGAACGACCAAGTCGTTGGATTTGAGTATCACTCCATGTATATCCAACTTCATCAATGCCTTCTTAGGCAACACATTCAGGGAATATCTGGTATCTATCAACACATGAGATAACACATCACCCTTACACTCCATGGAGATGTGCAAGGCCTTGTTATGATTCTTTCCAGCCGGAGTCAAATCAAAATCAGTGAAACCCAAACTATTGCTAGCATTGACATTCACCACAACCCCTTCAAGTTGGTTGACATAAATCTCCTGAGGCACATACGCAACATTCAAAATTATTAACAAAGCATTTCTATGGGCCTAAGAACAGAGCAACAATGACAGAATGGAAATCTTCGAAGGAGTTTGGTTCAATTGATCCACCACCTTATAGTCACTCTTTTTAACGATTCTCATGAACTCTTCAACATCCTTAGAAAAGGAAGCTTCAGGCGATTGATTCTGTGCAGAGTCTTCAACAACAACTTATTTTCCTTTACCCTTGGAAGAAACATCATTATTAACATCCAGGGAATTCTGCGGAGAGAAAACCCGACCATCACGAGTGATTCTTCCAGTACGCACAACATTATCAACATTATATTCAACATTCGAAGGACTGTTAATCTCTTGCTTCTGACCATGATAAAATACTTCGGCCCCATAATTCCATGGTATGGCTTTAGACTCTCATATGGCCCAGGTCCAGGTGTTGTAATTGAAATTCTGGTATGCAGATATCAGATGTCCTAAGAGATGTCAAGACACTGATATCTGTTAAATACACAAGGACCAAAGTATACAAAGTTAAAATACAGAAAATAAACAAGACACATAGAGTTGTTAACCCAGTTCAGTTCATAACAACACCTACGTCTGGGGGCTACCAAGCCAGGAATGAAATTCACTATTAGCAGTATTAATTCAAAGCTAAACAACCCAGTTTACAACTTCTCACGTAATACCTACCCAGTGCAACTTCTACCTAAGACACTCCTAGGTATGAGAAAACCCCTCTCACTTCCTATCAGTCACCACAGTGACAGATCTATAGTTTTTTAAATGTTTTTAGAGAATACACTTTCAAAGACACACAATCACTCAATGCTTAAAAGCTTTAGAGTGATTAACAACACTTACAACTCAAAAGAGACAGTCCAGTTCAAGCATCTAGGTGATGAATGAATGGCTCACAAATAACAATCACACAAACCCTAAACTGCTACTCAATACTACGTTCCACACTTAGAATTAGGGTTGTGCTACCCTATTTATAACCATCGTCTATATTGGATTTGGACTTCAAACGCAGCACATCAGCTGCTAAGAATCTGCAGAATTTTCTCCCTAAAAATAGGTCTTTAATCAAGAGTTTCCTAAAATGTCTTCAACATTAAAAAATAAAAGAATAACTTTAAATTCAAACCGAATCTCTAATTCCTTAATTTTGGATGCCACATAGGATTACTTAATATTCACAGAATATTTCGTAATCTGTAATTACCTCAGCTGTAACAACCTGCAGACCTGTAATAAACAAGATGTCAAGCGTCTTGTCTAACATGTTGCTGCCAAGTTAGTTTTACCAAAATTACTACCAAACACATACACAGAGACTTAACAATCTCCCCCTTTGGCAAATTTTGGCTGAAACAAACTAATAACCTTAGCACACAAGCAACATATACAAACCAAAAACACATGTTAACAAAAACACATAGGTTTGAAAAAAGTCAAACACACAAAACAAAAGTACAGCAGCGGAAACACACAAATATAGCAAAAGGTTAGTGACTCTCCCCCTCAACAGTAGCCAGCAGTCAGACAATGATGTGGTTAGTGCATAGACCCTTTTTACTCCCCCTTTTTAGCCAAAATATGACAAAGGTAAGTAACTAACCAGAACAAGAATCACATTAGTACAAGTACAAACAACACATATATGCTAAAAACACAATATCCTTGGCATTGAGCCCTTACAAAAACCAAACAACAAACAAGTACTACAGACAAAGATCATCTCAAGTGTCCTACTTGTCTCCTACTTCTCCAACTTTACCATTAGAATCCTCAGATGCAACATCTTCATCCACAACAACATCAGTAGGTCCAGCTTCCTGCTCCTCTGCCTTCATCAAAGCTTTGATTAATTCCTTCAGCTTGATCTTCCTGGCACAAGTCCTTATAGTGTCATCCAAGTCACACAAGTCTCCTTCAGCTGCTGAATGATTCCTTCCTTAGATGTACTAGGACCAGGAATCTGTGTAGATGTCATAACAATATCTGGAACATGTGTTCCAAAAAACAGTTTGTAGTGCAGGGACAATGAAGATTCTCTTTTCATGACACTATCAGTAGCCAGCAAAACCCAGGGTGCTGATTTAAGATTATACCACAAATAAGTGAAGGAAAGCAGTTTGGCATCTTTATAGCTGATGAGGAAGCTTGCTTCAGAACTTGATCAAAAATATATTCACCAAAATCAAAAGCTCTCTTTGTACCAACTGCATAAATAAACTTCCCAAGTCCAGTATCAATGATGGAAGTGTGATTCGTGGGAAGCCAATTTATTGTACCAATCCTATGAAGGATTACATACTTCACAATGAGTTTACTAGCTGACAAATTTCCCTTGTTGGGACAGGACTTCACCTGCTTCCCAGTGATCTCTCTGCACACTTGATCATCAGTGACTTCAAGCTCAGCTTGAGCCTCTTCAGATCTTCCCAGAAAGTTGTTAATTACTGTAGGAGAGAATTTTACAGCATTGCCTCTAACATTGACTTTCCTATAGTCTCCACTCTTCACATCAGCACATCCCTCATGGATATTCACCACAAACTCCTTGACTAGTTTTTCATAGCAAGGTCCAAGCTTAGTGACAATTTTCAGTAAACTAGTCGCTTCTATAAGTTCTACAACTTCTGTACACTTTAAGGCGTTTTTCCCTAACTCCCTTTCTAGGGCTATTCTCCTTTGGAAAACATACTTCTATCTCTCAACATTCTTTATAGAATGGAAGAATATATTATCCAAAGGTGCCTCATGAAAAACAGTGTAAGTCTTCTTTGTAGCAGGTTTCCTAATGGGAGTGATGTCATGGACATCCTCTTCAACATCAAATTCATACTCACTAGATGAAACAACCTTTCTCTTTCTTGTAGGAGCAACAACTTTGCTCCAAGGTTTAGCTGGACCAACTTGAGTTTTCTTGCTTGATCCAACAGAATTTTCCTTAGAGGAAGAATCCTCAAACCTTACAACCTTTGTCTTTCTTCTCTTGAGCCTTTTAGCAACCCCAGGGCTAAGACTTCTAATTACCTCATTATCAGATGGCCAATCATCTACAGTGACAACGTCTTCAACAAAATTACCTTTGTTCCCAGTAGAAGGTTCAGAAACAGGAACACTGTTAGTAGGAGCCTTCTCAGCAGAAGGTGTTTCAACATTGGACACAACATCATTCCCAGCATCTTCAATAACAGAATCAGCAAGCTTGTGCAATCCTTCACCCACACCTTTATCTTCAGATGTACCATCTTCTGAGGAACTAGTTTTCTCAATCTCAGAAGAACTAGTGACATGAACAGTACTTGCAGCAGACAAACCAACCATAGAACCAACAGAGGGATGTACTTGCGAGAGTGGAGTATTGATACCAGGCACAACAAGATTATGCTTTCCATATAAAACTTTATGCACAATGTTTTAAATCTTCTTATGAACATCATATCTTTCTTCTATTTCTTTTTTAGAGGAAACATCAATAGGGGGTTGTGAAACATACTTTACCAAAGGTTGCTTTATTCCTTTTGCATGTGCCATGCTAGGTCTCTGCACATCACCCGCACCACTTGGAACAATAGTCAGCGGAGTGGCATCAACAACATTTTCAAATGAAATGTTTACCCTAATTTTGGCCGGAGAACCCTTTTCTTTACCAGAGGTATTTTTGGACGAAGACACATCAGGTTGTTGAGACATTTTGGAGAAGTTTTTGTGATTCTGGTGAGAATGAGTACAGTGGGTCGTTTCTTTGAGATGAGATGTGAGGAAACGTGTGAGAAGAAAGAATATGGAGCAATAGTGTGTGGGAATATTGATTAGGCTACAATGCAATGATGCCTGTTGATAACCGAGCCCAATTGGTGCTGAAAATAAGGCAATATGATTAATTTTCCCACACTGCATTAACTACTACATTTCTTCAGATACGCAAATACCAAGTTTACCCCTTAACAATTAAAATTGATTCGCATGTAATGCCTTAGTAAAGATATCAGCTAATTGTAATTCAGTAGCCACATGTTCTAAGGCAACAATTCTGTCCTCAACAAGTTCTCTGATGAAGTGATGACGGATATCAATATGCTTGGTTCTGTAATGCTGGATGGGATTTTTGGAAATGTTTATGGCACTCAGATTGTCACAATACAATGTTATGACATCTTGCTTGACATTGTATTCAGTCAACATTTGCTTCATCCAAACCAACTGAGAACAACTACTTCCAGCTGCTATGTATTCAACCTCAGTAGTGGACAAGGGTACACAATTCTGCTTCTTACTAAACCACAATATAAGATTGTTTCCTAAGAAGAAGCATCCACCTGATGTACTTTTCCTATCATCAGTACTTCCTGTCAAGTCAGCATCACAATAACCAATCAACACAGATCCAGATCCATGAGAGTATAACATACCATAGTCACAAGTCCCATTCACATACTTTAGAATCCTTTTCACTTGATTGATGTGTCTGACCTTTGGTTCTGCTTGGTATCTGGCACATACAACTACAACAAATGCAATATCAGGTCTGCTTGCTGTAAGATATAGTAAGCTGCCTATCATACTTCTGTAGAGACTTTGATCTACATTCACACCTTCAGGGTGATCTTTTTGAATTCTGATGGAAGGTCCTTTATCAGTTGGTGCAGTCTCTGTAGCTTCAGTACTAGCACCTGAGTCTGCAACCTCCTTAGAAGCATCATCTATGGGAATTGATGTTTCAACATCATCTGGGACATCAGCTTCTGTAGTTGAGTCATCAACAACAACATTTATAGATTCCATCATAACCTTGGTTTTGGAGTTGAATACTCTATAAGCTCAACTATTTGTAGAGTATCCCAGGAAGATTCCTTCATCACTTTTAGGATCCATTTTTCTTCTTTGCTCACGGGCTGCCAAAATATAGCCTTTGCTTCCAAACACATGAAAGTACTTCACAGTTGGCTTTCTTCCCTTCCATAGCTCATGCAAAGTAGCAAAAAGTACTTCAGCCCAAAAATTATATGGTAACTTCTTTGCATGAAGCATGACCCTGGCACATTCCTGAATAGCTCTATTTTTACGTTCAACCACACCATTCTGTTGAGGAGTGATGGGTGAAGAAAACTCATGACTGATTCCTTCAGAGGAGTAGAATTCCTCAAACTTACTGTTCACAAATTCCTTTCCACGGTCACTTCTAATTCTGACAATGCCACAATCCTTCTCTCGTTGAATTTTTTGACAGCGATCTTTGAACACTTCAAACACCTCAGACTTTTCTTTGATGAAATTCACCCAGGTGAATCTTGAGAAGTCATCAACAACAACATAGGCATACCTCTTCCCTCTGAGACTTTCAACCTGCATGGGCCCCATCAGGTCCATATGAAGTAGCTCCAGAGTTCTTGAAGTTGTTGGATGTTGAAGCTTCTGGTGTGACATCTTTGTTTGCTTCCCAATCTGACATTCACCACATATTCTTCCTTCATCAAATTTCAGATTGGGAATACCTCTAACTGCTTCTGTTGCCAAGACTTTCTTCATTCCATTTAGGTGTAGATTAAAGATGGCTGGATTATACCTGAGTGAATCGCACACTCAAATATACAACAGATTCGCCACCGAACTTTATTTAGTCCCAGAGGATAGGGAAAATATCGATAAAACCTAAGGGGAAGAGAAACGGGTCAGGGGGTCGGTTATGCGAAAGGAAGTTACTAGCACCTTACGCATCCGTCGTACTCGATGGGAACCATTTCGCTTGCTTCTAGGCTTGGATAGGTTATCTATCTAAAGGCTTCTAGATAAAAAAAGAGGAGAGAGAAGAGAAAAATAAAGAAAAGAAAGTGCTCGCAGAGGATTAGGGTCCTCGTGCCTACGTACCCTCATAGTTCCATGAGGAAATCAGAGCGTCGTAGTTCATAGAACCAGGGAAAGAGAAGAAGAAAGAGCGGAGAAGGTGGAAGTGTGTTCGCCAAGATTATCGCAATCTTGTGCCTACATATCTTACATTCGAATGAATGCAAAATCAGAGCATCCGTAGTTCGGGGAACCAAGACAGAAAAGGAGAAGGAAAATGGTGTCAAAACCAAGAGCAAAAGAAGTAGAGAAAGATTCGCTGGGGATACAAAAAGAATTGGTGTCAGAACCAAGAAAGAAGTGCAAAGGAAAGATAATAACTATGCTGAGGATAAAGTGCAAGAGTGGTGTCAAAACCAAGAAGATAAGGGAGCAAAAAGATAACAGAGACTCCACTGGGGAGTAAGAGAAAAAAGTGATTGTGTTAGGGATCAGAGGGTGGGCAACCCTACTGGGGACCAGACAAAGAAACGGTGTCAAAACCACGGGAGTAAGGGTTCGGTATGTTAACTGACTGGCAGTGGTTAACCGAAGAAAAAGAGATCAAGGCTCTGTGGGGAAAAAGGGTTTGATGTCAACAGAAGGAATGCGATGAACCAAGAGGAGAGAGTACTGAACCAAAAGAAGGTGTTTGACTCTGAGGGGGGAAGGGTTTTAACAGATAGACTGTGATAAACCAATAGAACAGGTGTAGAACCAAACGAAGGTTGTGACCCAAAGGACGGGTGTGGAACCAAGCAAAGGTCATGACCCAAAGGACGGGAGTAGAACCAAGACGGTCGTGATCCAAAGGATGGGTGTGGGACCAAGCGAAGGTCGTGATCCAGAGAACGGGTGTAGGTCCAAGCGAAGGTCGTGACCCAAAAGATGGGTGTAGGACCAAGCGAAGGTCTTGACCCAAAGGACGGGTGTAGGACCATGTGAAGGTCGTGACCCAAAGGACGGGTGTGGGACTAAGAGAAGGTCATGACCCAAAGAACGGGTGTGGGACCAAGCGAAGGTCGTGACCAAAAGGAGTTTGGTACACTGACTGAACAAGCAATACCTGACCGAAGAAAGGGTATTTGAACCAAAATAAGGTTACTAACCCAAAAGTGCGAGTATTAGAACCAAGAGAAGGTTGCCACTCATAGGGGTATTGGTTTTAGAAGAAGGACTGTGATTAACCGAAAGAATGAGTGATTAACCAAGAGAAAGTGATTAACTCAAAAGGGGGTTAAGTATTTTAACAGACAGGCTGTTGTTAACTGAAAAAATGGGTGATTAACCCAAGAGGAAACTCAGTATGTTAACAGATAGAGTGTGGTTAACTGAGAAGAAGTGCAAATTGGTGTTTTAACGGACAGGGAGTGATTAACCAATCAAAAGGGATAAGAACCAAGATAAGGTTGCAAACTATGTCAAGGATTTCGGTGTTTAACAGAAAACTGTGCTTAACCGAAAAAAAGATTGCGACTACAGGGGAAAAAGAGAATTGGTTTTAATAGTATGATTGTGATTAACCAAAGAAAGAATGATTACGGCTCTCATGGGCAATCAACAAAACAAGTGACTACCCACAAGAAAAGGTATTTGCAACTCTCTTCAAGGAAAAGAGGACAAAGAAGGATATTGAAACAAGAACAAGAGATTGACTCTCTGAAGGTTGCTAAATGATCGTGAACCGAGAGACAATGATGGATCAAAAGACATATTTGCAAGAGATAAGAGTGATCAGGGATCGACACAAACTGGGGAAGGAGATACGCTACTGCCTAGGGATAGAGATGACTAAGCCAGGCACAGGGTGATTCGTCCCCTACCTAAAGTAATCAGAATGAGAGTAGGAAT
Source organism: Lathyrus tuberosus (assembly GCA_022829125.1). Taxonomy (NCBI): domain Eukaryota; kingdom Viridiplantae; phylum Streptophyta; class Magnoliopsida; order Fabales; family Fabaceae; genus Lathyrus; species Lathyrus tuberosus. The sequence goes on from JALAZF010000163.1 coordinate 7,718,774, forward strand.
TATCCATTCTCATTCCTTCTCTATCACACAGGGTGTAGTGCAGAAATTAAAATGGACAGCGTAACAATGTTAATTTGTACAGTGCTCCAGTGCATCGTGCGAAACTCTGACTCGGTCGGGGAGAAGGAGAAAGAAGACTCTAAAGGAAGCCTAAAGAGAAAAGCAAAGGAAGGATCAACTAATCGAAACAAGGTTTCGATTATTCAATCAAAGGGAATTGATGTGCTAACAATTTTCCAAAGAGATGGAAAATCATTAAAGCAAAAGTGTGGATTATTGATTGTAGAAGATTGAATTTACTCAAGAAAGACAAACTCAATGCAATAACATGGCAAACAGTACCAAACATCAACAAAATCATGTAATCTAGTGCAAAAGATGTGCAAGAATGATTATGATCATACAAATGCCAATAATGTAAACAAATTCATAATCGAAATCGTGCATCGAAAGTTCATGAGCATGCTTCAAACAGAAGTTAAATGACTCATAAAACATCCATAAAAATCAATCCTATCATTCCATGGAAGTTGAATGGGGAAAACATAGAAAACACACTTGAAAAATCATGAAAGTGGCATTCTGGAACAGTGTTAATCGATTAACACTTTTGCACTGCAAAGTGTTAATCGATTAACACTTGCAAAACAACAAAAATCTGAAAAACAGAGTGTTAATCGATTAACACTGGAGCAGTGGCTGAAATTGATTTTTCAAAAGCACTTTTGGCCACTTATTGATTGTGCAATCACTCATATGCTAGGGCAGACAATTATGCACGAAAATCAAGTTTAATCACAGCCAAAAAACAGCAACGAAATCAATTAACTCATCAAGATCATGGATCAAGCAATGGCATAATCAATTCACACACAAAAAGTATCAAAACTACATCGCGAATGATACGGCAATGTTCGAAATAGTAAAATGTGCAAAGAAAGACCAACCTACAAGGCTGAGATGTGCCTTGGATGTTGTTCCAAATGAATCTTGGTGAAGATAATCAAAGAAAACTAGAGGAATCTTCAATTATAGCCGAATCGTATCAAAACCGAGCAATTTGCGACGAAATCTCCAAGATACAAATTCACACCGTTGAATCTTGAAGAAAACACTTGAGATGAATCCAAAAGCTAATAAAACTCCAAAAAATCAAGTAGAATTGCAAGATGATGAAGGTAAAGCTCAAGAAATAATCACTTCCAAGGTGAAAGTGAATACTCTACAATGGAGAAGAGCTATAGTGAGGTTTTGGAAGAAAATGGAGATGAAGATGAAGAAGTTGCAGAAAATTCAGAGAGAATGTGAGAGAATTGAGAGTGACATGTGAGAAATTGTGTGAAAATGGTTGAGGCTCCTTGTGAAAATAATGAAGCTTTGTTTATATAGAGTTTTGGTATGGAGTGTGATTGGTTTGGAATTAGGCTAGGAGCTAGCTTAGGGTGGTTTGGAATTAGGCTAGGAATTAGTTACATCTAACTCAGTTAGTTATTTGTTAACTCGTGGGAACATCCCAAAGTAAGCTTCAAATCCAAAGGTTCACATACTTGGAAATCAAGGAACATGGTGCACTTAAATTATAGTGAAGCTTAGAATAAATGTAAGTGGAGTGTCTTGAATAGTCTTGAGATGTCTAGAGATGTCTAGAATGTTCCACACACTGCTAGAACCAAGTAGAATCCCAAAATGTGGAGAAAAAGCTGCTGTCATGAAAAGTAGTAGAATCTGCTCATTTTACATGTGTTAATCGATTAACACATTTGCACTGCAAATGGTTAATCGATTAACCAGGCCAAAATTCCCCAATTTTACTTGAAAAATGGTGTTGTGGCCACGGTTTCGATTTCCAACCTTTTGCTTTGATAAATAGGCATAAAAACCCTTGTTTTGTGCTTGTTTTGATGATGTGATATCTTTGTGAGGATGTGATTAATCGGACTTGGAAAACCTGAATATTCCAACAATAAAACCACAGAGAGAAAGTGCGAATGCGTATGCCAGCGATGTGAATGCACATGCTTATGCAAAAAAGAAAAAAGGGAGGTCAAATTTCGGGTTATGACAACTGCCCCTGTTTAATCCTCTTGTACCTGAATGTTCGAATTGCGCCAGCTTTTCGATGATTCGAGGTAGAAGGGGATTAAATAAAAGAGTAGCTCGAAAATTTGACCGACGGCGGCAAAAAGAGAGGTGCAAGTGTAGAGAGTTTGATTGAATGGAATTTGGCTGAATATCTTCTAAGGAGATGAATCAGACAAAGGGAGTATGCTTGATGCATATGCTATGTATGTTCAATTCTATATGATGCTTGATATCATGTTATGCAGTAGTGTAGGTTAAGGTAATGTGCCGCAGGTTTGCAGATTCTGGACGGACCCGAGAGAACTAGAAAGGTTTTGGATGGACAAGAGAATTGAAAAGGTTCTGAAAAGGTTTGCCAGATGAGAACTGGATTTTGAAAAATTTTGCCAGACAAGAACTGGGCTTTGAAAAAGTGCGCCAGATGAGAACTGGAAAAGTTTGCCAGACGAGAACTTGACTTTGAAAGAGATAAGTCAGACGAGAACTGACTACCAGACGAGAACTGGGCTCTTATTGGGATGCACATTTGAACCTGTATGGTGTAATGCTCCAACTGGATGAATATGCTACGCGTTTGAGGATGCAATGTTGTGCGATGATGATCACTATATGCAGAAAGTCAGTAATCAGGTTTTGAAAAGATGTCAAGTATGATCGGGCTTAAGCCAAGGCTCCATGATATGCCAGATGAAGGATATGCATGAGTGAAGTGACATGATTAATGTATGAGAGCGGTCTGTGCAATAGTTCTAGTGTTTTTGTTGTGGGAGGTGAAAAAGTTGAGGTTAGGGTATAAGCCATAAAGACGTGATTCCCCGACACCTACTTCAGGATTAACAATTGTTGATGCACCATTGCTCTTGCCTCAAAATAAGGAGAGAACTTGTACTTTGGTAGCCTGTCTCTGCCCCAATCTGTTGGGTATCTGCATGGATTTCCCCAGTCATAAATTATGAAGCAGTTGTGTCATAGGATGATCCTATTTTGACTTGCCCCCTTGATTGACCGTCTCTTGGAGAAGTTAACTTCTTTTGCTTTTGGAATGCTTGCCCCAAGTAAGAGCTCTGAACCGATTTTTCCCCTGGCTGATTGATCTTTGGAGGAATGCCCCTGACCGACTGATCTTTGAGAGATTTCCTGAATCTCAACGTGATTGCCCCAGATTGAATGAATCTTAGAGCAACTTGCCCTTTTGCTCAACAGATTTTTCAAGATTTTTGCCCCTTGAAATGGTCGCACTTTCCATTGTGGAAACTTTCTGATGTCAAGTGCTTAAAAATGTTTGTTTCGAAAATGATAATGTTAATGCCATGCATATGTCAGTTTTGAAATCCAAGTATGTTCACTGAGATTATGACATATAGTGAATGTATCACCATTTAGAATGTCATGTCAATATTAACATAAATGATAAGCAAATCTTTAGGAGTCAGCTTTGACGTGATTTTACCGTAATATGCTTTTGAAATAAACCCTGCTTCAGTTAGGTCTTTTGAGGGTTGTAACGTGGCCTGGTTCACAGTTTTAGAAAGAAAAGATATAAGGCTCAAAATTTATTTTAACCCACCATTCTCCTTGATGTGCTCCAGTCCAACGTTCAGCTAATTTGACACAAGCATTCACCTTTCAAAGAATTTGAATGATGGAAGTGACGGTAAAGGAACCGACGAGGGTTTTGGAGCGGCATTCACTCACCTTTTGTTTTGTCACATGTGATCACACGAACTGGTTCTTATTGAGGATTTTTGCTTTTGATTCTCTTTGTGTTCCCTAATTTTTGCGTAGACTGATTATTTTGAATTTGCAGTCTACCGGGATGCCCTAATTTTTGCCTAAGTCCTTTATTTATGAGTTTTTGACTTAGCGGGCTTTTATTCTTTTTCTTTTTCTGTTTTCTTTCGTGATTTTGCATTATTTTTTTGTGTGAACAAAATCGTGCGACATGTGTTTGTTTGATTTGTAAGGGTTGTGGCTGCCTCATTCCTTTGGTCGGTGAGGGATAACCAATGAGGATTTGTTATCTTTCCGGCCTCTTGCAAGGGATATGATGTGCTTGATCCGCATATGGGGTGACCCTTCTTTTGAAATTTGAACGCATGGTCAAACTAACTGAAGACTACCCTGCCCCTGGTTAAGATTGAGAGTTTTATGTGTACAGAAAGAAACTCCTACTTCAAGGCCCAAAGGGGTTGACTAGGGATTATCTTCCTTATAACTCTAGTATTTGGGAATAGAAACAATGCCTTACATCGTCAGCAAGGTTTTATTCGAAGCATACAGACAGTGATCTCATGTCTTTTTGATATCATCATTCTCTTTTTGATTTTTCTTGATCAAATGTGCAATATTGATAAAAAGTATGAGTGAACACGAATGAATTTATTCAAAACATGCATATGTATTTCATTATTATTATCATCTGAAAACAAACAAGTTTTACAAATGAACAGTGCTTGACAAACAAAAAAGATTACAAATGGAAATGATGGAATGACATAATGATTGCCGATATTGAGGAAGTGCTCCCAGGCTTGATAAATTATTTCAAAGGATGCTTTTGCAATTTTGGCCCCTACACGGACAAGGGATGTCCGTTCACCCACAGTTTCTCATCTTGAACAGTTAAGTGCTTCTTGTCAATCAACTGTTGGACCTTAGCTTTGAAAGCGTTGCAATCCTCAGTCGAATGTCCAGCTGACCCAGCATGATATCCGCATTGCACATTAGAATCAAACCCAGGTGGGAATGGCTCTGGAGGAGGCTTCAGAGCTTTGGGAATCACCAGCAAGTTCTGAACCAGCCATGGGAGAAGTTGACTGTATGTCACAGGAATCAGATTTAGAGGAGCATTCCTTCGTTCTAGATTGTTCCGGGGCTTATGCTGGTTCTGGTGCTCTCGGCCTTGGGCTTGCCGATAATGAGCCTGAGGAGGCTGTTGGTATTGGGTTGCAGCAACATGCAAGAATGAATAGTACGACATAGGAGCCAGAGGTGCTTGAGGATGAAACTGACGAGTAACATATTGTGGGAACACTTGAGCAGGGTGCATCAAACCAGGATTAACCATCCGATTAACAGTCTGACCAAGTTGGATCCCATACGGAGCATAGGGTGCCCCAGGATAAGCAACCGGAGGTACAACAACAGAGGGTGCCCCAGGATAGGAAAAAGGCATTCCAGAGTTAGCAGACTGAAAACCTTTGTAGGGGTATTGCCTAACAGGTTGATTAGCTGGAAGAATCGACATATGAATAGGAAAACCTCCATTCTCAACTTCAGCAGATGTTTCAGCAATCATAGGTGCAGAATTCTGGCAAGGTTTCTCTGTAAAGCATAGCAACTTTTGATCGAGGAGCTCCTGAACTTTGTTCTTAAAGACGACACAGGCTTCTGTAGAGTGCCCCACATATCCAGTATGGTATCCACATGTGGCATTAGGATCATGCTTAGGATGACAAGGGAACTTGGCTGGCTCGATCTCTTTAGGAACTATTGCCCCAGCATGAATCAGAACATGCAGTAGATGCGTGTAAGTCACGGGAATTGGATCAAGATGTGGACGTCTCCTCCCTTGATTGTTGTTCCCTTTGCTGATTTGCTTACGCTTTTGTTTCTGATTGCCCTGAGTGGTCTTCTGATTGGACAAGGGGTGAACTGGTAGATTGCTTGCATTCATATTCGTAATCTTATCCACCTTTGGTCCATTATGGGCTTGCTCATCCATCACAACCTGATCCGAGAGTTCATTGTCATACTGTCCAGAAGTAGTTCCACAACCATGTCAACCTTGCCTTCCTTGAGCATTGTATTCTCATACCCAACCTGTTCCACGATTCTTTAGTTTTCGGCGTCGGAGAATCGTTGTCTTTGGGCTGATGAAGGGAAGAAAGTGAGCTTTCTCTGGTTTCACAGTATGCAATGCAAATGTATGTATGCATATGTTGCTTATGCATATAGAATGCAAATGATATATGCAACACCCAATGATGCAAAGGTTAGATGATGCAACAATTTAGCATTCATATGATGATGCAATAACTCAAGTCCAAAAGTTCGGCATACAAGATGATGCAATAACAATATGCAATAATGTAAGTTAGGGATGTAACATCTTCTGGATAAACTGCATATGTAGCTCTGTGTAGGTGCAAAGATCTGATGTACGTGAGAGAACAAAGGCATGAAGAGGCTTGTTTTCCTGCAAAAAACCCATATCCCACTCACAGGTGTGATCTAGACACAACAAGGTGGTCCTTAGAAAGGTCGCCCAAACCATAGGACTCAGAATGAAAACCCCCTGCCATAGCAAATTCTCGCAGGACGAAAGTATTCTCAAGCGAATCACGATCTGGGATGTGGCTCTCGTGGTAACCCAACGCGCAAAACGCAGGCCTCACGACTATCCACGTTCTAGCTTACGTGTATGCTAATCCCAGTGTTAGGACTTTTATCTCCAATAATATCTACCCATCCCAACAACAGCAGAATATACAACAGATATTCAGAATATACAACATATGAATATTTAAAGCAGTAAATAAATGCAGTAAATAAACATAAAGCTTGGTAAAGTAAAATAGAGCGAGTAAAGCACAAAAGATAAACACCCCAAACAAGCAAGAAAGCAAAAAAAACTAGGCGAGACCCCAGAGTTGCCAGCTAAAGATGGCTGGATTATACCTGAGTGAATCGCACACTCTAAGATACAACAGAGTCGCCACCAAACTTTATTTAGTCCCAGAGGACAGGGAAAATATCAATAAAACCCAAGGGGAAGAGAAATGGGTCAGGGGGTCAGTTATGCGAAAGGAAGGTACTAGCACCTTACGCATCCATCGTACTCGACGGGAACCATTTTGCTTGCTTCTAGGCTTGGATGGGTTATCTATCTAAAGGCTTCTAGCTAAAAAAAGAGGAGAGAGAAGAGAAAAAGAAAGAAAAGAAAGTGCTCACAGAGGATTAGGGTCCTCGTGCCTATGTACCCTCATAGTGCCATGAGGAAATCAGAGTGTTGTAGTTCATGGAACCAGGGAAAGAGAAGAAGAAAGAGCGGAGAAGGTGGAAGTGTGCTCGCCAAGATTATCACAATCTTGTGCCTACGTATCTTACATTCGAATGAATACAGAATCAGAGCATCCATAGTTCGGGGAACCAAGACGGAAGAGGAGAAGGAAAGTGGTGTCAAAACCAAGAGCAAAAGAAGTAGAGAAAGATCCGCTTGGGATGCAAAAAGAATTGGTGTCAGAACCAAGAAAGAAGTGCAAAGGAAAGATAATAACTGTGCTAAGGATAAAGTGCAAGAGTGGTGTCAAAACCAAGAAGATTAGGGAGAAAAAAGATAACAGAGACTCCACTGGGGAGTAAGAGAACAAAGTGATTATACTGGGGATCAGAGGGTAGGCAACCCTACTGGGGACCAGACAAAGAAACAGTGTCAAAACCACGGGAGTAAGGGTTCGGTACGTTAACTGACTGGCAGTGGTTAACCGAAGAAAAGGAGATCAAGGCTCTGTGGGGAAAAAGGGTTTGATGTCAACAAAAGGACTGTGATGAACCAAGAGGAGAGAGTACTGAACCAAAAGAAGATGTTTGACTCTGAGGGGGGAAGGGTTTTAATAGATAGACTGTGATCAACCAATAGAACGGGTGTAGAACCAAACGAAGGTTGTGACCCAAAGGACGGGTGTGGAACCAAGCAAAGGTCATGACCCAAAGGACGGGTGTAGAACCAAAAAGGTCGTGACCCAAAGGACGGGTGTGGGACCAAGCAAAGGTCGTGACCCAAACGACGGGTGTGGAACCTAGCGAAGGTCGTGACCCAAAGACGGGTGTAGGACCAAGCGAAGGTCGTGACCCAAAGAACAGGTGTAGGACCAAGCGAAGGTCGTGACCCAAAAGACGGGTGTAGGATCAAGCGAAGGTCGTGACCCAAAGGACGGGTGTGGGACCAAGCGAAGGTCGTGACCCAAAGAACGGGTGTGGGACCAAGCAAAGGTCGTGACCCAAAGGAGTTCGGTACACTGGATGAACAAGCAGTACCTGACCGAAGAAAGGGTATTTGAACCAAAATAGATTACTAACCCAAAAGTACGAGTATTCGAACCAAGAGAAGGTTGCTACTCACAGGGGTATTAGTTTTAACAGAAGGACTATAATTAACCGAAAGAATGAGTGATTAACTAAGAGAAGGTGATTAACTCAAAAGGGGGTTCAGTATTTTAATAGACAAGTTGTGGTTAACTGAAAAAATGGGTGATTAACCAAGAGAAGGTGATTAACCCAAGAGGAAACTCAGTATGTTAACAGATAGAATGTGGTTAACTGAGAAGAAGTGCAAATTGGTGTTTTAACTGACAGGCAGTGATTAACCAATCAAAAGGGATAAGAACCAAGAGAAGGTTGCAAACTCTGTCAAGGATTTCAGTGTTTAACAGAAAACTGTGCTTAACCGAAAAAAGATTGCGACTGCAGGGGAAAAAGAGAATTGGTTTTAACAGTATGACTGTGATTAACCAAAGAAAGAATGATTACAACTCTCGTGGGGAATCAACAAAACAAGTGACTACCCACAAGAAAAGGTATTTGCAATTCTCTTGAAGGAAAAGAGGACAAAGAAGGATATTGAAATAAGAACAAGAGATTGACTCTCTGAAGGTTGCTAAATGATCGTGAACCGATAGACAATGATGGATCAAAAGACATATTTGCAAGAGATAAGAGTGATCAGGGATCGACTCAAACTGGGGAAGGAGATACGCTACCGCCTAGGGATAAAGATGACTAAGCCAGGCACAGGGTGATTCGTCCCCTACCTAAAGTAATCAGAATGAGAGTAGGAATTCTCCATTCTCATTCCTTCTCTATCACACAGGGTGTAGTGCAGAAATTGAAACAGACAGCGTAACAACGCCAATTTGTACAGTGCTACAGTGCATCGTGCGAAACTCTGACTCGGACGGGGAGAAGGAGAAAGAAGACTCTAAAGGAAGCCTAAAGAGAAAAGCAAAGGAAGGATCAACTAATCGAAACAAGGTTTCGATTAATCAATCAAAGGGAACTGATGTGCTAACAATTTTCCAAAGAGATGGAAAATCATTAAAGCAAAAGTGTGGATTATTGATTGTAGAAGATTGAATTTGCTCAAGAAAGACAAACTCTATGCAATAGCATGGCAAATAGTACCAAACATCAACAAAATCATGTAATCGAGGGCAAAAGATGTGCAAGAATGATTATGATCATACAAATGCAAATAATGTAAACAAATGCATAATCGAAATCATGCATCGAAAGTTCATGAGCATGCTTTAAACAGAAGTTAAATGACTCATAAAACATCCATAAAAATCAATCCTATCAATCCATGGAAGTTGAATGGGGAAAGCATAGCAAACACACTTGAAAAAGCATGAAAATGGCAATCTGAAGCAGTGTTAATCGATTAACACTTTTGCACTGCAAAGTGTTAATCGATTAACACTTGCAAAACAGCAAAAAAAACTGAAAAACAGAGTGTTAATCGATTAACACTGGAGCAGTGGCTGAAATTGATTTTTCAAAATCACTTTTGGCCACTTATTGATTGTGCAATCACTCCTATGCTAGGGCAAACAATTATGCACGAAAATCAAGTTTAATCACAGCCAAAAAACAGCAATGGAATCAATTAACTCATCAAGATCATGGATCAAGCAATGGCATAATTAATTCACACACAAAAATTATCAAAACCACATCGCGAATGATACGACAACGTTCGAAACACTAAAATGTGCAATGAAAGACCAACCTACAAGGCTGAGATGTGCCTTGGATGTTGTTGCAAATGAATCTTGGTGAAGATAATCAAAGAAAACCAGAGGAATCTTCAATTATAGCCGAATCGTATCAAAACCGAGCAATTTGCAACAAAATCTCCAAAATACAAATTCACACCGTTGAATCTTGAAGCAAACACTTGAGATGAATCCAAAAGCTAATAAAACTCCCGAAAATCAAGAAGAATTGCAAGATGATGAAGGTAAAGCTCAAGAAATAATCACTTCCAAGGTGAAAGTGACTACTCTACAATGGAGAAGAGCTATAGTGAGGATTTGGAAGAAAATGGAGATGAAGATGAAGAAGTTGCAGAAAAATTCAGAGAGAATTGAGAGTGAAGTGTGAGAAATTGTGTGAAAATGGTTAAGGCTCCTTGTGAAAATAATGAAGCTTTGTTTATATAGAGTTTTGGTATGGAGTGTGATTGGTTTGGAATTAGGCTAGGAGCTAGCTTAGGGTGGTTTGGAATTAGTGTAGGAGTTAGTTACATCTAACTCACTGAGTTAGAGGCTAACTTAGTTAGTTATTTGTTAACTCAGTGGGAACATCCCAATGTAAGCTTCAAATCCAAAGGTTCACACACTTGGAAATCAAGGAACATGGTGCACTTAAATTATAGTGAAGCATTGGAATAAATGTAAGTGGAGTGTCTTGAATAGTCTTGAGATGTCTAGAGATGTCTAGAATGTTCCACACACTGCTAGAACTAAGTAGAATCCCAAAATGTGGAAAAAAAACTGCTGTCATGAAAAGTAGCAGAATCTGCTCATTTTACATGTGTTAATCGATTAACACATTTGCATTGCAAATGGTTAATCGATTAACCAGGCCAAAATTCCCCAATTTTGCTTGAAAAATGGTGTTGTGGCCACGGTTCTGATTTCCAACCTTTTGCTTTGATGAATAGGCATAGAAACCCTTGTTTTGTGCTTGTTTTGATGATGTGATATCTTTGTGAGGATGTGATTAACCGGACTTGGAAAACCGAAATATTCCTACAACAAAACCACAGAGAGAAAGTGCAAATGCGTATGCCAGCGATGCGAATGCACATGCTTATGCAAAAAAGAAAAAAGGGAGGTCAAATTTCGGGTTACGACATAGATGACCAAGTTTTTGATGCCATAAATTTACTTCATCCTCTTTTGTCATCAAACATGTGGATGAGCAATTAGTTTCCTGAGGGATCCACAGGTAATAGTTATCCTTAGATCTGGATCCCTTCATGATAACTTCATTCTTCTCATTTATTACTAAACACTCAGACTTAGTGAAGTTAACTTTGAGACCTTGGTCACATAGTTGACTGATACTGATCAGATTTGCAATTAACCCTTTAAAAAGCAGCACATCATCAAGGCTGGGTAGTCCAGTATAGTCCAGGCTTCCCAACACCCTTTATTTCACCTTTTGATCCATCTCCAAAAGTGACATAGCTAGTGGAATGTGGTCTAATGTCTACCAAGAATTTCCTAACACCAGTCATGTATATAGAACAACCACTATCAAAATATCAGTCCTCTCTAGCGAATGCTCTTAGAGAGGTGTGAGCTATGAGTCCAGTAGTGCCAGTTTTAGGAATCAACTCTTTCTTGGCCTTATCAATAGTTTGTCTCCTTCTGGATTGTGTAACAGGTTTGGGATATCCATATAATTTGTAACAATAGGGTTTTATGTGACTAAACCTTCCACAATAATGACATCTCCATCGTTGAGTCTTGCCTCCTGAGTAATTATTCTGATCTCCATCGTTGGGACATTTGATTTGACATCTTTGGTTCCTGTTTTCCCTTAGGTTGAACAAATTTTATTGCATGCCCTTTTCCTTTGTTTTTCATACCTTGATTATTATAGCCAAGACCACTAACATCTCCAGCATTCTTCCCAATTTGAAGGATTTCATTAGCATATCATAACTACTATTTAGCATTCTTATAGATTTAGTCATATTGTTAAGTTTTGAATTGAGCAATACAACTTCATCTTTTAGACCAAAGATTATTGCCAGATGCTCCACTTTTTCAGCCTGAAGTTGAGTAATAATTCTCTTCTGATTCTCTCCTAGTTGGCACACTTCTTCACTTTTGATGCACAACTCCTTATAAGAAGCATCAAGTTCATCTAAAGTGAGTTCTTCACCATCTGACTCTTCATCAGAATCACAAATTCCAGTCAAGGCAGTAATCTGCTTGGCAGGTTCTCCTTCAGGGTCACTTTCAGAATCATCCTCTGACCATGACACAGATAAAACCTTATTTTGTTTTTTTGAGGTAAGTAAAACAGTCAGCTTTTATGTGTCCAAAACCTTCACATCCATGGCACTTGATTCCTTTGCTTTGATCAATATTCTCTTCAGTCTTGGACCTTTTTCCAGAATCTTGATTTTTGTTGGCTGACTTACTTTTGACATTTGATCTAGACTTCCAGTCCATCTTTTTCATGACTTTATTGAACTGTCTTCTAAGTAACACAATAGCATTAAAGACACCTTCATTTGTATCTATATCACATTCATCTTTTGAGTCCTCAACATTAGACCCAAAAACTACACTTTTCTTCTTTTCAGACTTTTCACTGATTCCTAGCTCAAAGGTCTGAAGGGATCCCATAAGTTCATCAACTTTCATGTTGTTTATGTCTTGAGCTTCTTCTATGGCAGTTACCTTCATGTCAAATCTCTTTGGAAGGGATCTGAGAATTTTTCTGACTAATTTAGCCTCTGACATCTTCTCTCCTAGAGCATTTGAGGCATTGGCTATCTTAATAATATTCATGTGAAAGTCGTGAATGTTTTCATCCTCCTTCATTTTCAAGTTCTCAAACTTGGTGGTAAGGAGTTGAAGTCTTAACATCTTCACCTTAGAGGTTCCTTCATGAGCAGTCTTCAAAATTTCCCAAGCATCTTTAGCCAGAGTGCAATTGCTTATTAGTATGAAGATGTTCTTGTCCACTCCATTGAACAAGGCATTCAATGCTTTGGAGTTTCCCTGAGCTAGCTTATCGTCTTCATCATCCCAGTCTTCCTCAGCCTTTAGCAAATCAGTAATATTACCTTCCTCATCTCTAACTCTTGGTGGATCCCACCCCTTGATCACTGACTTCCAAACCTTGCTGTCCATAGACTTCAGAAAGGCCACCATCTGTGCCTTCCAATAATCATAATTGGTTCCATCAAGGATGAATGGTTTGTTCATAAATCCTCCTTCCTTGTCCATTGTACCAGAAAGTACCTTCCCTAGATCTCACCCAGATACAGAGCAGGATGCCTGCTCTGATACCAATTGAAATTCTAGTATGCAGATATCAGATGTTCTAAGAGATGTCAAGACACTGATATCTGTTAAACACACAAGGACCAAAGTATACAAAGTTAAAAATACAGAAAATAAACAAGACACAGAGAGTTGTTAACCTAGTTCAGTGCATAACAACACCTATGTCTGGGGGCTACCAAGCCAGGAAGGAAATCCACTATTAGCAGTACTAGTTCAAAGCTAAGCAACCTAGTTTACAACTTCTCACTTATTACCTACCCAGTGCAACTTCTACCTAAGACACTCCTAGGTATGAGAAAACCCCTCTCACTTCCTATCAGTCACCACGGTGACAGACCTATAGTTTTTTAAATGTTTTTAGAGAATACACTTTCAAAGACACACAATCACTCAAGGCTTAAAAGCTTAGGAGTGATTGACAACACTTATAACTCAAAAGAGACAGTCCAGTTCAAGCATCTAGGTGATGAATGAATGGCTCACAAATAACAATCACACAAACCCTAAATTGTTACTCAATACACAGTACGTTCCACACTTAGAATTAGGGTTATGCTACTCTATTTATAAGCATCGTCTAGACTGGATTTAGACTTCAAACGCAACACAACAGCTGCTAAGAATCTGCAGAATTTTCTCCCTAAAAATAGGTCTTCAATCAAGAGTTTCCTAAAATGTCTTCAACATTAAAAAAGAATAGAATAACTTTAAATTCAAACCGAATCTCTGATTCCTTAATTTTGGACGCCACATAGGATTACTTAATATTCACAGAATATTTCGTAATCTGTAATTACCTCAGTTGTAACAACCTCCAGACCTGTAACAGACAAGATGTTGAGACATCTTGTTTGGACATTTTGTCCAACATGTTGCTGTCAAGTTAGTTTTACCAAAATTACTGCCAATCACATACACAGAGACTTTACAGTAATAACAACAGGAGCTTGCCTCACTGGTGCTGAGATACGGTCCATAGTATACAGAATAGAAATAGTAGCAACATCTTTACCATCATTAATTTCATCAACAGAAACCCTGTCAAACTGGAGTTGACCTTCGTTCATCATTCTCTGAATACCTTTTTTCAACATATCACATCCCTTGGGTTAAACCACACATCTCTAACAATCAAAGAACAGCCCAGGAACACACCCCTTTTAAGCAAACACTCTTTCACAAACGACAAAGGAGTCTTCAACATAGTAACATCAATTGCCAAATTCAGCCCATCAACTTCTTCAATAGCATTCACATTTACACCGCTATGTTGTGGCATAGGATTCTAGATCACATTGGGACTGTTGTTAGAAGTGAACTCAATAGCCTTTGAATCAATCAAATCTTGAACTTTGTGCTTGAACGCCTTACAGTTGTCAATATGATGCCCCGGTGCCCCAAAGTGGAAGTCACATCGGTATTGGCGTCATAGCCAGGTGGAAGCTTATCAGTAGGTGAAGCTAAAGTCCTCAACTGAACCAATTAAAGCTAAAGAAAATACTATAACAACTGAGTATAAGGCATAGGCGGAGTATTAAAATGCCTATCAGCCATCTTCCGCCTTCTCTGATACTGTCTAGGAGCATATGGTTGCTGTTACGGTGTAGCTCGAATGGCTACAGCAGCTACATGTTATGGAGGGCCATGACTCACTCTACCTTTGCCTCTGTAAGATGATATAGCATTAGTTTCCGCCTCTCTCTTCTTGGGGGAACCTACATAATGTTTCTTCCCTCCTCTAGATGAGGAACCTTCAACATTCTGAATCTTGCCCATCTTAATTCTACTTTCAATACGTTCACCAGCCATCACCAAATCTGAGAACCCCACAGAAGTACATCCTACCAACCTGTCATAACACGACCCTTGGAGTGTACTCATGAACATGTCTACCAGCTCTTTCTCCATCATTGGAGGTTGAACTCTAGTAGCCAGCTCACGCCACCTCTGGGCGTATTCCTTGAAACTCTCATTAGCCTTCTGAGTAAGACCTTGCAACTGTGTCCGATTTGGAGCCATATCAGTGTTGTATGATAATGTTTGACAAAAGCCTCTACCAAATCTCTCCAGCTTCTGATATACGTCTTTTCAAGTCCCATATACCATTCCAAAGACGCCCCAGCTAGGCTGTCTTGGAAAAAGTGCATGAGTAACTTCTCATCTTTTGAGTAATCAGACATTTTGCGATAGTAAGCTCTGATGTGTATCTTTGGATAAGTCGTCCCCTTATACTTGTCAAAATCGGGAACCTTAAACTTCGGTAGGATCTTCACGCCTGGCACCAGGCCCAGGTCATTCATGTCAATACCCAGAGTATTCTGACTTTCAAAAGCTTTCATTCTGTCTACTAACAACCGAAATTTCTTCTCAGCTTCAGTAGAGAGACCAGCATCTACATCATGCATAGAGAAAACATCATCTTGGTGATCAACTTCCAGATGGGGAATAGGATTTGCACCACCCACAGGAATGGCTTTGCCTACAGGAATGACACCTCCTACATGGATAGCACCTCCTACAGGGATAACACCTCCACCACCTCCGCCGGGAGGATTAGCACCATAAACATCTGCTCTAGGATAACTCCTAGCCTTGCACCATGTTATGCATCAACTCCATGTATTGAGTCATGTAAGTTCTGACTTTGAGTAGTTCAGCGTGAATCTGATCGATAACTCTCTTCTGATTTCCTCTAGTAGAATACGTGTGAATACCTGAATTCGCAATCTTGCTAAGAAAACCAGATCAAGATAAGAAGGCCAGTCACGAACACCTGCTATGCATGCCATGAAAAAGCATGAATGTATGAAAATGCCATGTTTAACTATTTATAGGGTAGTCTACACCGTGATTCAAGTTTTAAGAGCAATAAAACACAAGAGATGGATAGATAACTGGCAAACCAACTCATATCATAACTGGAAAGTCAACAAAGAGTCATACAATAAGTACTCATACAGGAGAGACAAAGCCAAATACATAACCATTGATCCCAATTAATAGGTCTAATGGAGATCGATACAAAAGGAAAAAGAACGCTAAGACATATCTTCCATCTTCACCAGAGTCAGTCCTCCCTAGACACAATGCTCTCTGCTCCAATCTTGGATCTCCTTGAAAAGCTTCTTGGTGTCAGGATGTCTCGGCCTTTGAATCAGATCTTGAATAAGGGCATCTCGTCTATGAACAATCCCATCTAGGTAATGACAACGTTGCTCCCAGAAATCATCATCTCTAAAAGCATCTTCAACTCTAGGTTTCCTTGCCTCTGCCTGAACTTTGAGCTCCTCCATTACTGCTAAGGCCTCCTTCAACTGAAGTTGTTGTTACTTAAGTTGTTGATTACTCCTGGTCCTTTGGAAAAGTTCTTCTATGAGGTTCCCCTCTTTATCTTTAAGATGCTTCTTCAACTCTTCGATCTGAGCTTTGAAGTCATCTTCCTTCTTCTTACGAGATGCCAGAGTAGCATTCCACTGTTTGTTGAACTTAGAGATCTCAAGATAAATCCTGTCTAACTCTTCCTTCTTATGTTTGAGGAGACTGTTGGCACTCTTCAGATCTTTGGGGATTCTTTCTCTACACTTGGTCTCTGTCTTTAGCATCTGTTCTTTCTCGGCAAGTAATTCTGTTTTCACGTTGGCTTCATGTGCTAACTCACCCTTTGCATGTTTAATCTGGTAGACTTCACTCTTCAACTCTTCGTTCTCCCTACGGAGTTCTTCTTTCTCAGCCCAAAGATTGTTGTTCTTCTCAATATTCATAGAAGTAGGTTGCTTAATAACCAACGAATACAAAGAAGCCTCTATAGAGAAAGGCAAATACACAGCTTCAACCCTCTTCCTGATCCAATCCAAGTAAAGAGAATAGGCTCTGAAATCACTCTTTCCTAAGAAAGTTTTCCCTTTTATATGAATATTCCCCCAAGCGCCCACAACTTTCTTTAGCAACTCAAGATTATCTGCGCCATGGAAAAACAAGGACTCTTCAATATCTTGATCCTTCGGTGGCTCTCTCAAAGCGTACCCAAACTGTCTGATAGCAAGGGAAAAGTTAAAGTTAATACCACCTTTCCTCCCTGTAAGAGGTACATTTGGGAATCCCCCACAGCTGTAAATAACCTTCGTACCAAGTAATCTTTGATCAAACCAAATAATGTTCTCAGCAGTCAAACCCATCAGCCTTCTAGACCATCCTGATGATTCTCTGGTATCTACAAAAGCACCAGAGGGAGGGAGGTAGTTCATGAACCACTTGTAAAGGAGTGGTGCGCAACAAATAACTTTTCCTCCTCTCTTCTTTTCATTCTTGTAATGTACAGAATGGTATAGATCATCGAGTAGTGTTGGTACTGGATTCTTCATTATAAAGATGCGAACAACATTTATATCAACAAAATCAGCGACATTAGGGAATAAGACAATTCCATAAACGCAGAAAGCCAGAATAGCATTAAAAGTGGTCCAACTACTGGCTTCAGCAAACCTCTGGGCTTCACCCACCAAGTAACTCAGATGAAATCCTTGAAAACATCCTTTACTAGCCATATTATCCACTAACACTGACTTGCTCAAATAAAGAGCGGCAACAATATCACCAACCTCAGGAGCCTCCTTGGAACTGAAGAAGGGTGTCCTATCCTTAACAAGAAATCCCAGAATAAGCCTAAACTCTTCCAGTGTCGGAACCAACTAATAGTCCAGAAAGGTGAAGCATCTCAAGGGAGGGTCATGGAACTGCAGCAGTGTATGAATAACATTATACTCGTACTCAGTAATAGTGTGAAGAACACTCAGTATCTTCCCATAATCTTTTCTGAAATCCTCCAAAAACACTAGGATTTACCAAAGCAACCAAACCGCGAATCGAACTCAAAATGGGCGTTGGAAAATTGTAGACAATAATCTTCTTTTGGCCAGTGTCCATCTCTGAAGAAATTTGTCAACCAAAATCAAGGATAAGATATAAACCCTTGAAATAAAGAAACATGAATGTTAAGATGCAGTTATGATGTTATGTATGCAAAACATGGGACCAAGGTTTCCACAGATTCTAGATAACTGTTGTGCTGCTGACATAATAAGTTCAAAAGTCTGCTCTGACGAGAATACCAGAAAACCAGACTCAAAAGTTCACACTGCCAAGAATACCAGAATACCGAGTATGTTGAAGGTCACGGTTTCCTGCAAAAACCCATCCCCTCTCACATGTGGGTTCTAGTCTTGGACAAGGGCATCCTAGCAGGTCCTCAGCTTCTCTGGCTCTCAGGTCGAGAAATGATAATACGTTCACCATTTCTGGTTTGGCATTATTATCCCTCAAGGATGCCTCCACTGACTTCCCATGAACGGTCTCCAGAGTCACAAGCTCTCTATGGGAGCACCCTATCATCTGCATCAGACATGCAGGATAGAATATCTCCTAAGAAAACCTCGTCTGAATGTGGGTCTCATGTCAACTAAACGTAACCAGACGCTACGCAAGCCACACGACTATCCACTCTAATCCTGTGTATGTACTCAATCCTGGGTAGCAGGCTTATCTCTCATGGAACAATCCCATCTAACAGCACAACAACAAATGCAGAATAGTATGACAGAAATAATCAAATGCAATAAAAGCAATAAATGCAGAAAATAAAGCAAATAAAAGCATAAAGACAAACACCTAATGAAAAAGAAACAAAAAAGTGCTAGGATTGACTCATATAGGGAACCATAGTTGCCAGTTGTCGCAACCGTGAAAAACAACCAACGGAAAAAAGAGTCGATGCCGAACGTTATTTATCCTGACGGGGGAAATGAAACTATCGAAGAAACCTAAAAAAGGGAAAGGTCATGGTCTCGCAACCAATTCCTGGGTTCAGAAGTTGATTATGCGAGAGGAAGGTGTTAACACCCCTCGTGTCCATTGTATTCAACGAGATCCACTCTTGTTGTTCTAATTAAAGGGTATGTTTGTCTAAATCCTACTTGCTAACGGAAATGAAAAGGGGAAAAACAAAAAGGAGACTCGATAGGACTTCACCATCATATGCCTACGTACTCCCTCGTGCAATGGGAAAGTCAGAGTCAACGTAGTTCAGAGGACTACGTGTGAAAGGGGGGAAGGGTGGTGCTCGTCAAGACTCCGCCGTCTTGTGCCTACATATCTTCATTTAGACAAGAATGAAGAAATCAAAGCGTTCGTAGTTCGTGGGACTACGGTTTGTTAGTGTCTTTTATGAGCGATGCTAAGTTCGCATTCCAGCAGTTAGGGACGAGGCCTGTTTGCGGTAGAACGAAAGTAGGATACCCTTTCTGAAAATATTTGAAAGAGAATCCCGAAGGACAAAATAATTTGAATTTGTTCAAGTGTTTTAAAGAAGTGAATTGATTTTGTTTGAGATGCGCATCGTACTAAAGTCTATGACATAGGATTGAATACTTCGCCCTAACGATCCAAACGTCTCGCGCACAAAGTACCATAAGATGAGGTTAGAAATGCATCCGCTCATCTTATCCCATGTGCTTAAGGCTCGTGATGCACTATTCACATCATATTTATTAAGTATTTTGACTTGATTTAAGAGAGAGAAGAGAGAGACTAAAAGGGAAAAAGAAAAAGACTAAGGGATCTCCACCCTAAATGTTGTCATGCCAAATGGTACTATAGTTGAGGATGAGAAAGGTAAACCTACCCTAATATTATCATACAAGAGATGGACCTAAAGTTGAGGTTGAAAGGGAGCTACCTTAATGTTATCATGCAAAGGATTGAGAGCCTAATGTCTATCCTACTCCAAGCTTAATCAGAAATTAAGTTGGACTAGGAGCCTTAAGGGAGCATGTGAACAAAGCACAAGTAAACATTACACAACTCAATCACAAATGACATCAATTACAAAGGACTCAAAGAAAATAAAATAAGATTCAAAGATGAAAGAGATCATGTTATCAAGTATTCAACTTAAGCACCACACAAAGTAAGAAGATTAAAACAATCAATTCGTAAGTGGCAAACATTAAAGTTAAATCAAGACATGCTTCAAACTTGAATCAAAGCAACAAAGATGTATGAAAGTAAACACTTATGCACACACTTCAATCATTAAAACTCATTCTCAAAGGAATCACACATTAAAGTTTAAGAACTTAAGCAAAGAAAAACAACTAGTGCACAAACATTCATGATTTGAAACAACAATTAAACATCATCAATTAGCATGCCAAAGCAAAATGAATCAAGCAAGATGAGAATCCATACAAGTCAATAGATACACCATAATATATTCAAAACACTTCAATGATTAAGAAAGGAACACAAGAGTACCAAACATGAACTACATCAATGGCTGCACACTTGTCCACAACTAGTTCCTAAGAAACAAGTCACAAATGATTCACGCAGTGAAATTAGGGTATGGAATCAAGATGAGGCAGTATCATAACCAAACATTTCAATTCAAAATCAAGTCCAAGATGGCAAGAAGAATCACCAAGTATCATACTTAAAGCATGCACAAACAATTAAGCATTCATCAACCAAGAACATTCTCAAAAGAAGTAAGTATTCATGAGAGGTAAAAGAGACAAATGATCAAGAAATTGCATATTGAAACATGGAAGTTCGTAAGCTCAAACAATGCATTCAACTCATACAAGGATCATGAAACTCATTAAGATTCACACAAAAACACAAGTCCTAAGACTAGGTCACAAGTTAGGCAATGATCATGTCAAAACAACATCCATAATAGACATTAATTCAAGGCATCTCAATGATAAAACAAATATGAAATTAGGGATATACCTCATGACAAAAAAATAAAGTTCAAGTGAGGAAAAGATCCCAAAGAGAATTTCATAAGTGCGTCATCAAAACAATTCAACAAGTCACAAGATACTTCATCAATAAACATGAATCGGGGCTCAATAAAATCAATTAGAAATTGGTCAAAATACATCATCAAAGCATCACAATATCACTCAAACATTAAGCATTCATGTGTCGAAACATTACCAAAAGAATGGCTCAAGAAGTGGTTCATAAGTGCATCAAAACACAAACCCTAATCCAAGGGCAAACATGTAAAACACCCTTAAAAAAATTCAAATAAAATAGAAAAATAATTGGGAAAAATAAAATAAAAATATTATGAAATTATAGATACATAAAAATATTTAAAACATATTTTTAATAATTTTTATGGTTGAGGAAACATTAAAAATAAAATTAAAAAAGAAAAAAGAAAAGAAAATAAAACAAAGCATGCAGGGGGGTGTGAAACAGAATTAGGAAATGAACTAGAAACAAGTTAGAATGCACATCTTGGCCAAGAGGGGGGAGGGGAGGGCGAATAACAAAACGTGTTAGGCCCACCCATTTAAATGTTCAGAAACAAAAAAAAAGGAAAACAAAACACGCGTGGCAAGTACTAATCCACGTTGGCTCCACCTCACGTCCACGCAGCGCCACACAAGCAGTTAACAGGTCAAAAAAGAGCAAACACATCAGACGCCGAAGCCCTAGCTCCGGTCGTCTTCTCCAGCGACCCTCACCGGAGTTGCCTGCAAATCTCATCAAAACTTAAAAACAAAGACATCATTCCACACGATTTTTCATGCTAATCTCAAATCTAACCTTATTTTCCATTTTAGAACACTCTAACACGTTGAAAATCAAGCACGAAAATTTGACACACAAACTGAAATTTGTTCAAACCAAGACAACAACTATGCAAATATTGCCTACAATGGTGTAGGACTTCAGATGCACCGATAATGAACCTAAAACAAGTCTAACATGAGAGAACCAGATTGAAGAAGAATACCTAGTGGAGTGTGTCCACTACCTCTTGTTCTTGCTTCAAAACCTTTAGAAATCTCCTCCTCTTGACTCTAGGGACCTCAAAGAGTATATGGAGCAAGGAAATAAAGAGAAAACCTTTGGAAAATGAGATTCGAAGTTTTAAAATTCTTGAGTGAGAGAGAGAGAGAGAGTTTTTGATCTGACTTGTATGGAAAATGAGGTTGTCTTTGTGTTGTTTAGAGTTTTTAGCTTTTATATTGAGGTTTTAGTGTGGTTAAATGCTTAACCACAGGTTAAAAGTTGTTATGGTTAGTTTTGCAAATTTGGAGTGTGAGAGTGAGTGGTACGAGTTGTTGCATCACATAGGTGTTGTTGGTTGTTATTAGTGAGTGGAAAGAAAGGTCAGAAAATGAAGCATGAGAGTGGTGTGAGGCAAGTTGTTGTTGTAATGAACATTCTTTCTTTGTTTCTTATTTTGGCAAAAATGTGAAATAGGGTGCATGTAATATGTGACTTGGTTTGGTTACTTGAGGAAATGCATGATGATGTATGCGTGGTAATGTGAATGAGAACAAAACAAATTCAATTTGTGCCAAGAATAACAAAGATGGTGCATCCATACCATATGTTTACATGGCCAAATTTACTTGATCATATCTTGATGAATTTTTCTCCATGTGATGAATTCTTGAGATCAAAGGAAAGTATGAAGCATGGTGAACATTTCTCATGTTGAAAGCAAATTGAGATAAGGCTTGGAAGGTTGTGAAAAATACCATGAAAGTTGGGTCCACAAAACTGACTTGGAACACTTAGAAAAATTCACTAAGTTACCAAATTTGACAACTTGGACACCTGTCTTTGAAGCAACATAACTTGAGATGTGCTAAGCCAAATGATGAGTTCTTGGCATCCATGGAAAGCTTGAAGAATAAGGAGCAACTTTCATGTTAAAAGAAAGATGAGACAAGGCTTGGAACCATGAGAAAAATGCACTTGAAGTTGGCTTCATGAAGCTGACTAATGACTTATCAAATTTGACAACTTGAATACCCTATCTTTGAAGCATCATAACTTGAGTTCTAATTATCCAAATGAGGAGTTCTTAGTATCAAAAGAAAGATTTAAGAATGAGGAACAACTTTCATGTTGAAGGAAATTTGAATTGAAGCTTGGATCATCAATAAAATTGCCCTTGAAAACCCACCCTCCAAGTTAAATTTCAACACTTAGAAAAATTCTAGGTATTGAAAACTTGAAATCCTATTTTTCTCAACTTCATGCCATCATAACTTTTGATCCATGCATCTTTTGAAGTTCATTTCTTCTACAAACTTGTAGTATGTGATATCATCTTCAATTTGAGTATTGGTTTGCACCATTTGGATCAAGGATGAGAGAGATATGAATCTTGCAAGATGGCACCATGAACATGATTTCTCTATACTTAGAAAAATTCCAAAAACCCTAATTTAGTAACTTTTCCTGATTTTATTACTTCTCTTTATTTTTCTTGATCAAACCTCATAATAACATGGACGATGACTTGAAATGTCCAAATATGACCCAAGAACTTAACAATTGACTTTTGTAGTGCATCAATTGACTTTTTGACCAGATGAATCCAATTCCTCCTCTATCCACTTAGGAAACCCTTGAAATGATTTGTGATGAACCATGAAGCATATATGGAACCCTTGGGATGTATGTTGAACCATAAAATCTTGTCTTGCTCATGAAAATAATCACAAGTGGCCTTTGACCAAAACTCTAGCTCAGAGCCACTAGGAGCTTGATCAATCTTCAATTTCTTTGAAACCCTAACCACCAGATGATTGGGCGAGCTTGTTGAGATACTTTGAAGAGTATGAAGACCTTTGTAGCTTAAGAATACCATGATGTTGAGGATATCTCCTTGGTCATTACTATGAAAACCTACTCTTTCTCTTGAGGAAAACCAAGATACCTTGATCCCATGTTTTAGAACTAATGCAATGTATAAAATGATGATGCAAATGAATGAAGCATAAGCCAATTAAGGTTAATAAAAGGAGGGAAAATTTTCGGGTGCAACATTGATTATGTTATCTTCAAAGTGCCTTTATTTAAATGCGAGTGGGTTCCCAATAATACTAATGGTGTTTAAACTGATGACTTAGGATTCACCCGGGTTAATCTTGGCAAGGAAAATTATATGACCAAACCATTCATCATGGCTTCACAAGCAAAACAAGTTTTCTGTGTGACCGGCCCTTTAGACACATCGGGGAAATAGTCAATCATTCTCCGAGGAAAATACATTCTTAGTAGTGACGAAAGTTTTGATATTCCTTATACCCCTTCTTACACAAAAAAGTGCCTACCACATATGATGAAGTTGATAGAGATGATGTGCATGTTATTCGTATCGATCATAATAAAGGCATATGGGAAAATTAACAAGTAAGTATTTTATTCTTTATTCATAATTTAATGTAAGTTATTATTTTAAGTATATTTACTAACACGTATGATTATTTGAAATTGTAGGTGTTTAAAGTCAAGACACCAAGAGACAAAGAAACCAAAACACTAAGATACAATTATGTGATGTTATATAATGTTTGTAGGTTGTTTTGTGCCATTTTTCTTTTGATGTAATATATATACAATGTTTGGTTCTTAATCCAATGTATGGATTTGATGTAATACAATACAATTATTGTTATGATATAGTTGATGTTTCTGTTCTGATACGGTTCACAAAAATATAGATTAAAAAATGGAAAAATTTCAAAAAACAGAAATATATATTTTTAAAAAACAGATAATTTAACAACAGTTGTTAAATATGATCGTGGTTGTAGAGTGAACGCTGTCTAGAATAATATATATACCCAAAAGGCACTGTTGAGAATCGAACCTGGGACCTTTAATATATTACAATGATTAATTAAAGTAATTGTTGTAATATGTTGCGCGCTTTCAGGTTTTCTAAAATGGCCATACGACCGTGATTTAGTAAGGCCATGCATGATAATATATCTTTTCCAACCTGTAGCGGCAAAATCGTGAGTGTAAGCTATTGATTAACTTAACTCGAAAAGCAAGAATCGCCACCGCACTTTTATTTTATCCAAAAAGGAAAGGAAAAAGAGCGAACAAAACCTACACAAGCTCTACAACAAGAACAAGTGAAGAGAGTCCGGGTAAGGGGGTTGGTTACGCAATGGGAAGGTGTTAGGACCCAAAACGTCTATAGTACTCTATAGGAACCCTTTGAAATATCTACCGCTTTTGGTCTGAAAAAAGGTTTGCTTGAAAAGTGATTGAGGAGATGAGAAGAGAGATTGTTTTTAAGATTTTTGTGTTTGGAGAGACTTGTCGCCTCATGCCTACGTACCCACGATGTGCAATGTAGGATCAAAACCCCATAGTTCGTGGTACAAAGAATGAAATTTGTTTGTTTTTGTTGATTTTAAATGTAAAGACAAGTCGTCATTTCCAAGCGAATAATTCCGCTTAAAGAAATGAATCATGTCTAAACTTATGAAAAAGTTTTAAAAGAGAAAAGTGCACGAGGGCACAAAAAGAGAGTTTGATGAGTTTGGTGTTTTTTAAAGTCTTTTGAAAAAGGTGTCAACATGATTATGTAGTTTAGCATTTGTTAAGAAATGAAAAGAAAAGAGTAAAATCACTTGACAAAGTCAAGATTTGATTATGAAAAAGGTGATAGTTTGAAATCAAGAAGGTTTTGAAAAAATAGAGAGAGTTTTGAAAATTGAAGAATGGGGAGGAGAAGAAGTGACTATCCTAATGCATAAAGTAAAAGCTAAGGATAAGAGTAGCCTAACCACACAAGTAAGCTCCATAGTCTTCGAACCACAATTCCAAAGCAAAGGGAGAAAGGTCCTAGTTCTAAGTCCAAGTTCCAAGAATTGCATTGTATCTCCAAGGTCTAAGTCCAAGGGTTCAAGAATGGCATTGAAGTCCAAGGTCTAGGTGCAAAAATTCATGTCCATTGCATAGGATAGTAACCATAGTCTAAGATTAGAAGCACACGTTTTTTAGAGGTTTTGGCCTTTATTAATATTTTTGGTCCAAGTGGACAAAGAGAAAAAGGCATAAGCATAAACATGTGTCAAACGGACAAAGGAAAAATTGCGGAAGCATAAACATGATATGAAATGATAATAATGAAGCATAAAAGTAAAAGAGAGATAGGGAGCGAGAAGGAAATGTAAAGTTAGTACAATAGTATTGTTAGTAAGTTAGTGATTAGTTGTTAGAGTAAGTGACAATAATAATTGAATAATTGTACTTAGGTCAAGGTTAATGAAGACTTGTTAGAAGATTGATAGAATCAAAGCCTCTACAACAACAAGTTTCATAAGTTTTGAACCAAAAGACAAATAATCAATCATTCTATGTTAAGCAATCGCCGAGTAATTTACGGAGTAATTACCCTACAATGAGGCCGGTCAATAGCTCTTTGTGCTAATGCATGCTAGATGAACGATATGTAAATCGTCATCCGAAAGCAATACCGCACGAAAAGAAAAAATGGTAACGATCTAGTCTTGATCGAAATTCAACAAAGAAATTCCAAGATCTCTTAGACTTTCATCGATCAAAAATAAAATAGATGAAGAAAAATGGATCCAACAAGTTATGATCCATACAACCAACAACAATTCATCAATGAAAATAAAAATCAAGAACTAAGTAATTCACATGATTTTTTTTAAAAAGTGATTTTAAATTACAATGTTTAGAAATATCAAAAATCAAAGAAAAAGCTAACAAAATTTAAAATCAAGTGAGAAAAAGTTTTTTAGATCAAGACACATAAAAAAAGAAAGAAAAATGAAAAGTAAAATTTGAAATCAAAATGAAATTAATAGAAATATTTTTTGTAAAAAAAAAAAGAATGGAGAGGGAGGTTGAAATTAGAAATGTGGTGGTGGTGAAGCAACGGGCTCACGCGGCCCAAATCTAGGAATCCATAAAAATAAAAGCAAAATTTAAATGAAAAAGAGGAAAAGAATCAGAAAGTCATATTTCATCATCTTCTCCAAATACAATGCACGACCGGTACTGTTCACATCTCTCTCTCTCAAATTCGTCGCCGGCGAAACCACGCTCTTTCGTGATTCATCCTCAAATGCGTGAAAATACACTCAAACTCCAAACAGAAGTCACCTTTGAGTACGTGTGTCGTGGCTCTTCGTTTTGATCCGTTTTCGATTCGTGGCGGTGAGTTGCGAGATTGTTGTTGAATGTTGATGTTGATGTTGCAGCTGTGAAATTGAATTGAAGGATTGAATTGTGGTTTGTTTAATTTGTGAATTCGAGGATAAAGGTTATGAAGTGGTTTGTAGATTTGGCTCACGGAAAATTGAGGAAAATTTGCAGAAAAACAAAGTGATTGGAATCTAAAGATGAATTGGAAATTGAAGCTTATTGGAAAAACTTGGTTGAAGCTTGAAAAGTATTTATGGAGATTTTGGCAGCAGGATTTTGGCTCTTCAAGCTTGAGAAAATTATGAAGGTGAAGCTCTAATTTTTAGAGAAATTGGAAGGTGAGTTGTGAAATGAGTTTGGAAATTTCCAGTTGCCGTTTTTATGATTTTTCTGCGTTTTAAATGTGTAACTCATGCTGCCGTTTTACTCGTGATGATTTGTGGCTTCGCTGTAGCTCGCGCTTTGATATGCGTTGATGCAGGGTGCGTTTCGCTTGAGATTTTGCACGACTTGCTGCGTTTTGAGGACGTGAAGCAAACATGGTGTTTTGTTGAGTTTTGTATGTTGACGTCATGCCGTTTTTACGAATTCATTTTGATGTCGTTTAGCTCTGCTCAATTCATGGTGTGGTGTACCAACTCACAGTTTGCTGCAGATGGCTTGGAATGGCTATATTTTGCATCAGCTTGGCTTGGTAGCAGCAATTTAAAGGCTTGTGTAGGGTGATTTCAAGTGGCTTGTTTATTGTACTGGCTGGATTGTAGCATGTGGATGGGAAATATAGTGATGGGCTTGCAGTTCACATGTTGTTGGCTTGGTGTTATTGAATGTGGCTTCCTAGCAGCTCTTGCGGCTTGGTTTAGTAATTGCACTTGGGAGCTGTAGCTTTTTATTTTTGACAATTTCTTAATTGATTGAATGGGCTTTAGTGTATTTTTGTAATGATGTAGTAGACTATCATTTTGGAATTGGGCTTAATGGAAATGGATTAGAAAGAAAAAAAAGTTTTGGTAATTAATTTTAAAATGACTAATGAAAATTTGGATGTGATTTAAAATAGAAAATAGAAATTTTTAGGGAAGTGGATAATTGGAAATGGATATTGAAAAATTGAAAATTGGAGAATGGATTATGGATAAAAATGGTTTAGAGAAAAAATGAATTGGAAAATTTGGTTTTTAGAAAATAGGTTAGAACAATGGTTTAGATAGCAAAAAGTGGAATATGTAAAAAAAAATTGTTAAAAATGTGGATAATGTTTAGAATGAAAAATGGTTTATGAAGTGGATCATGGATAGCAAGTCTTTTTTTAGCCCAAAACCAATCTCGACTTTTCCACAAGCCTCTGATAAAGTACACACAACCACTAGTGAATAAATTGCAACTGAAGCCACAACTGTCAACCTTGGTTTTTTCTAAATTTCTGGTTAATAAGTTCTGGATCACTTCAAAATTCATCTGAATCAGTTATCTGGGAAAATAAATCCACAGATGAACCCAATTTGGACTGGTGACCACTTCTTGATAAACTGAAGAATCTCAACACAAGACATCTTGACTTTGAACAGTCACTGCTTGAGAAATAAACTACTGCCACAAATAACTCGCACCTGAAGCAATCTTCTGATGGTTTGACCAAAATTAGGTCAAACTTCCATCTGATTTGGACTTGAACGAACAGCCACATGTGGCTTGAAATCACTTCATTGTCTTTAAACAAACCTGCACAACACACAGAGAGAGAAACTGCAGCAAATTTTTTGGTATTTTGGTTAGAGGTTAACAAATGAGAAATACATAGATGCTCAGGAGAAACAAAGATTGTGATCTTGTTTGTGGTATGAGATGCAAATGAAATGTGCAAAATCTTAGGGGTAAAAATTAGGGTTCAACACAACCATTATTGTATATGTTTTCCATAATAGTGTTTGGACCTTAATCTTTGGAACCACATCAGCTCTTCTTTTTTAAGCAGCTCATGCATTTCCTGCTGATCGGTCACCATTTCTATGAGGTTTAATTCATTTATTTGGCATAAATTCAAGAAACCGGTAACACTTTGTTGGTTTCTTTTGTGGTTTTTGAATTAGTTCCACCTTTTTCAGTTTCATTACAGCATAGCATGATTTAGAGTTTTATGTCGATTTAGTAGCACTTTACGCGTTTGTTGGTTAGTTTATATGGTTTCAGGTCTAGATACAGATCCCAAAAGATATGTGCAAAGAAAAAGAAGGTTTCAGAGATTGGAAGAAGCTTTCAGAGGAAAGTCAAGGGGCTGACACGGCCACCCGTGTCACCTGACACGGGCCGTGTCAGCCAAGGGTCAAGAAAGGACAAGATTTGAGGAAACTGGGGAGCAGACATGGCCGCCCGTGTCAGCTGACAAGGCCCGTGTCAGCAAGCCTGGGAAGTGTGGTCTTTTAATTATG
Organism: Lathyrus tuberosus; assembly: GCA_022829125.1. NCBI lineage: Eukaryota > Viridiplantae > Streptophyta > Magnoliopsida > Fabales > Fabaceae > Lathyrus > Lathyrus tuberosus. Next base: position 7,748,388 of record JALAZF010000163.1, read on the forward strand.
AGGCAGAAAGCCAACACGGCCACCCGTGTCAGCTGTCACGACGCGTGTTGGCCAAGGCGCTACATCTTCTGATTTTGGTGGAATTTTGTGCTAAGTGACTCCGCAGGGTATTTTGGGAATTTCCTAGTGCTGTTATGTGATCTGTAACTATTTAGGCTACTGTTTAGAAAGAGAAAAGGACTTTTTTTTGGAGAATACGAAAGAATTTTACGATCAGATTGGGAGCTTTCAAGGAATTGGGAGAACGAAGATTTTCATGAGCACTCGCGATTGAAGATTAAAGTCATCCATTTATCTAGTAATGTCTAATTTATCTGTTGTAATCTCTTTGAATATTATGAGCATCTAAACCCCCCCCCCCCCCCCCCCCCCAATTCTAGGGGGTGTCCATGAATAGCTATTGTATTGACTATGTTTTACTTTATTCTATGAGATAAGTGCTTTTTATTAATCCATTTTATTGTGCAAAGTTCTTAATGCTTTTTCTATCTGACTAGTGGAATTTGATTTACAGTTAAGGTTTAGGTCGGACAAACCAACTTAACGCTTTTTGCATAATAATATTACAGTAGAACTCGCCTAGGAATAGGGATACTCAGTAGTAACCGTAATAATCTTGGTAAAAATACAAAGCTTGATATTCATCCTAAACTGCTAAGGAATTAGGGTATAGGATGAATACCAAAGGTTTTTTTGGCTAAGGAATTAGGGAAAAACATTCTTAAGATTTGGAAAATGATATTTTAAAGCACTGTCTCTTCGAATAAGGATCTAGGTTAACGTAAAGAAATTCATACACCTTACCCTGATATGCTCTCTTATTTCTGTTAAAAGTTAATTTTATCATTCTGGTTATTTTCATATTGTTTATTATAAATTTCAAAACAACTTCAAAACCCCTATAGTCTTTTGTTTAATTGAATCATTATCGGAATTTATATTTATAACGCAGTCCCGAAGATTGATACTGGAGATAAAACCCCTTTTAACTACAATTGGCAAAAATAATACATTTGCTATTTTTCTGATCAAGTTTTTGGTGCCGTTGTCGGGGATTGCCAAAATATAAGTTTTTGATTTTAATTCAATTAGAATTTTGTCACTTTGTGACAAAAATTTTATTTTTGTTATTTTTAATTTTGTTATTATTTTATCACTTTTGGATTATTACTGATTGTGTCTAATTTGTGTATGCGAGGAAAGCCCTCAGCTGAATTTCTTTTTGACGCGGAACCAGAAATATCGTTGCGCGCGAGACTTCGAAAAGCTAAAAGAGAAAGGCTGGCAGCATCAGGTTCAGAACCGGTGATTTTAGAACCGGAAAAAGAGGATGAAATTTCTGTTCATTCTGAGAATTCTGACTTAGGAGCTGATACAGACACAAAGACACAACCAGAGATTGTAATCATGGCTGAAAATCCACCTGCAGAGAGACTCCTTGGTGATTATGGTTTAGCCAATGCACCGACTGGTAGATTAACAATTGTGAACCAGCCGGTGAATGTGACAAATTTCCAGTTGCATTCGAGCACCATCACTCAAATTGAGAGGCGACCTTTCACCGGAATGGTCAATGAAGATGCCAACAAACATTTACAGAGGTTTCTGACTATGAGCACCACTCTCAAGATTAAGGGACACACCGAGGAAGCAAAAAAGTTAAGAATGTTTCCTTTTACTCTTTCGGAAGATGCTGAAGAGTGGTTCTACTCGTTACCTACTGGGAGTATTACCACTTGGGAAGAGATGGAGAAAGCGTTTCTGAATGAGTATTTTTTGGCCTCTGTATATATCCGAAAAAATATGATATTGTGAACTTTAAACAGAAGGACGGAGAATCACTCGGCGATGCCTACAAAAGGTTCAAGAAGATTTTGGTAGCCTGCCCGACTCACAACATGGATCAAACTGAGCAGATGCAGATGTTCGTAAATGGCCTCCGATTGAAAACTTAGCAACTTATTGATACGGCTGCTGGTGGATCATCCAACTCTACCTCCGCAACTGGTATCAAGAAGATTATTGAAGCTATTATGGCCAATGAACATTTGGAGCTATATGATCGAAGTGTGAGTAAACCTGAAGGAAAAATTGACTTGAAGTTGGCTGATCAAGTTGTAAAAATGGAAGAGCAGATTACCGCTGAGATAGAAAAGGCAATGAAGGTGAACACTCAGACTGTTGCCCAAGTCCTACCGGTCCAAGCTGTTAATTGTGAAATTTGTAATGGACCACATTTTACTGCACATTGTGTTGTGACTGCGCAACAAATTGAGGAGATTAAGTATTTGAGGCAAAATAATCCCTACTCTCAGAATTATAATCCGGGATGGAGAAATCATCCCAACTTCTCTTGGAAGGATCAACAAGGGAATGTCCAGCAACAACCCTAGCAATCCTACCAATAACAAGTACCAAAGAAGGCTGATTGGGAGTTGGCCATAGAAAAGATGGCGGCTCAGAGCTCTCAGTTCCAAGAGGAAACAAGAAATAACCAAAGGAACACCTCGGCTTCCATAAAAAATCTTGAAGTACAGATGAGTCAGATAACATAGCAACTCACTAATGTTCAAGCACCAGGTGCCCTTCCGAGTGCTACCATGACAAATCCAAGAGATTATCAGAATGTTAATGCTGTGACAAACAGAAGCGGTAAAGTTCTTGAAGCACCTGAGGAAGAGGATGAAAATGAAGACCAATTGCTTGAGGTTGATCTGGAGATTAAAGAAAATAAAGTTGCTGATGAGGAAGAGATTGTACCTACACCGGTGGTGAAGGAAAAAAGAGTTGAGCAAAAACCGGTCGTAAAGCTCCCGTTCCCAACAAGAAATAAGAGAAAGGGGCAACATGAGAAAAACTTTGAAAAATTTGTGGATATGTTCAAGAAGCTTGAAATCAACATCCCATTTTTGGAGGCACTTGAACAAATGCCTACCTATGCCAAGTTCATGAAGGACATCATATCAAAGAAGCGCACCATTGATACTAATCCTATTATTCTAACCGAAACTTGTAGTGCTATTTTGCAGGGTATGAAGATTCCGGCGAAGAAGAAAGATCGAGGTCCCATCACCATCCCTTGCACCATTAAGGATCGGTCATTCAAAAAAGCTCTGATTAATTTGGGAGCAAGTGTGAGTCTCTTGCCGTTATCCATTTATAAGAAATTAGGGATAAGAATGGTGCAGGATACTAGGATGACACCTCAATTTGCTGATCATTTTGTAAAGAAACCGTACGGTGTCGTTGAAGATGTTCTTGTGAAGATTGATAAGTTCGTGTTCTCGGTGGATTTTGTAATTTTAGAGATGCCGGAAGATGAGGAGATTCCTCTCATTCTTGGAAGACCCTTTTTGGAGACCGAAAGGTGTTTGATAGACATAGAGGAGGGTACTATGACCTTGAAAGTCTATGATGAGGAATTGAAAATCGATGTTAGAAACACCATGAAATACAAAGATGATGTTGGAACCAGTCACACTATAGAGGTGATAGATCAAGTGATTTCTCATGAGAACCCTATAAATACTCCTCAGTTACCTTTGGAGAGAGTGTTGAGTTTGTCCATTTTTGAAAGTGACATGAAGTTGACAACAAGGAATCGGAAGTGTTAGTATGATGGAAGCACAACCTCTAGAGAAAGGATCTAAACCACACCGGTGGGAAGATCTAAGGCAACCTCAGTCATCGAAAGAGAATAAGGAGACTAAGAAAGGGACGGAGATAAAACAACTACCCGAAAATCTCAAATATATCTTCCTCGACACCGAAGGTAAATGCCCGACTATCATAAAATCAAGCCTCAAGAGTGTTCAAGAGGACAAGCTCGTCCAAGTTCTAAAAAAATACAAAAATTCTATTGGATGGGAAATTGAGGATATAAAGGTATTAGTCCTACGGTTTGCATGCACAAGATTATCATGGAAGATGATTATAAACCAGTTGTCCAACCCCAGCGAAGAGTTAACCCCGCCATGAAGGAAGTAGTTCGAAAAGAAGTGGTAAAGTTGTTGGATGCAGGGCTTATATATCCTATATCTGATAGCTCATGGGTTAGTCCCGTACATGTTGTTCCTAAGAAAGGGGGAACCACCGTGATCATGAATGAAAAGAATGAGCTCATCCCTACAAGGACGGTTACAGGTTGGCGAGTGTGTATTAACTGCAGGAGGTTAAACTTAGCAATGAGAAAAGACCATTTTCCATTGCCATTCATTGATCAAATGCTGGAAAGGTTGGCGGGTCATGAATTCTACTATTTCCTTGATGGCTACTCCGGTTATAATCAAATAGCAGTTGCTCCAGAAGATCAAGAGAAGACGGCATTCACATGCCCTTATAGTGTTTTTGCTTATAGAAGAATGCCATTTGGGTTGTGAAATGCGCCCGCTACATTCCAAAGATGCATGACATCCATTTTTGCTGACATGCTTGAAAAGCATATGGAAGTGTTCATGGACGATTTTTCTATTTTTGGTTCTTCATTTGATAATTGTTTGACTAACCTCTCTCTTGTTTTAGAAAGATGCCAGAAAACCAACTTGATTCTCAATTGGGAGAAGTGCCACTTCATGGTGCGTGAAGGAATAGTCTTGGGTCACAAAACTTCCCTCAAGGGAATAGAAGTGGACCAAGCAAAAATTGATGTGATCTCAAAGCTTCCACCGCCGGTAAATGAAAAAGGCATAAGAAGTTTCTTAGGACACGCGGGTTTTTACCGCAGGTTCATAAGAGACTTTTTTAACATAGCCAAACCGCTAACTACTCTTTTGGTTAAGGATAAGGCTTTTGTATTTGATAAAGAGTGTGCCGATCCATTTGAGATACTAAAGAATAGATTAGTGTCGGCACCAATTGTTATTGACCCTGATTGGTCTCTACCATTTAAGATCATGTGTGATGCAAGCGATATTGCAGTGGGGGCAGTTTTAGGACAGCGAAGAGAAAAACTATTACATGTTATTTACTATGCTAGTTATGTTTTAAACCCTGCACACATGAACTACGCAACTACTGAAAAAGAGTTGTTAGTAGTAGTTTATGCCTTTGATAAATTCAAGCAATATTTGCTGGGTTCTAAAGTCATTGTTTATACTGACCATGCTGCTTTGAAGTATTTGTTTGCTAAGCAAGATTCTAAGCCAAAACTACTGAGATGGATCTTGCTCCTGCAGAAGTTTGATGTCGAGATTCGTGACAAGAGAGGGTGTGCAAATACTGTTGCAGATCACCTTTCTCGAATGTCACCAATTGAAGAATCAGAGGACAAGAGCCCAATAAAGGATGAGTTTGCTGATGAACACATCCTCGTTGTTATTGGTGTTCCATGGTTCACAGACTATGCAAACTATTTGGTAGGGGGTGTCATCCCTGATGATTTTGACTCTAAAAGAAAAATGAAGTTTTTACATGATTCCAGGTTCTATTTATAGGATGACCCATTCTTGTACAAATGAGGTTTAGATGGGTTGGTTCGAAGGTGTGTTCCAGAGGCGGACCAGAAGGATTTGCTTACAACATTTCATTACTCAGACTACGGAGGGCACTTTAGTGGTGATAGAACCGCAGAAAAAGTCCTCCAGTCAGGGTTATATTGGCCATAACTGTTCAAAGATGCCCAAGAGATAGTCAAGAAGTGCGACAAATGTCAACGAACAGGCAATATTTCAAAGAGAAATCAGATGCCTCAGAATTCCATGTTGGAAGTTGAGTTGTTTGATGTTTGGGGTATAGACTTCATGGGCTCATTCCCACAATCATTTGGAAAAAACTACATTCTAGTGGTAGTGGATTATGTCCCTAAATGGGTAGAAGCCGTTGACTTGCCAACTAATGATGCGAAAGTGGTAGTCAAATTTCTGAAAGAAAATATATTTGCAAGGTTTGGAGTACCAAGAGCTCTAATAAGTGATGAAGGAACGCATTTCCTAAATCATCTCATGGAGAAACTACTCAGGAAGTATAATGTGAAGCATAGAATTGCTACCCCTCACCACCCTCAGACCAGTGAAGCATAGTATAATGGTGAGTTCATCTCGAAAGGATTGGGTAACCAAGTTGGATGATGCGCTGTGGTCATACAAAACCGCTTTCAAGACACCCATAGGTATGTCTCCTTGTCAACTAGTGTATGGAAAAACTTGTCATTTACCTTTATAGCTTGAACACAAAGCTTTGTGGGCATCGAAATTCCTTAATTTGGATCTTTCCAAAGCGAGAGGTTCCCGAATCCTTCAACTCCATGAGTTAGAAGAATTTTGGAATCGAGCGTACGAGAATGCCAAAGTTTACAAAGATCAAACTAAAAATGGCATGATCGAAGGATCCAAAAGAAGGAATTCTGAGAAGGACAATTGGTTCTGTTATATAATTCCAGGTTGAAGCTGTTCCCTGGAAAGCTGAGGTCTAAATGGTCAGGACCGTTTATTGTTCACAAGGTGTTTCCCCATGGAGCAATCGAATTAAAAAATCAAGCAAATGGGGACACTTTTAAGGTGAATGGGCAGAGGTTGAAGCCCTATTACCAAGGACAGGAGATTGGTTAGATAGTAGTTGTCCATCTTGCAGGATAAGGTGGACGACCGTCGAGCCATACAACGTTAAACGAAGCGCTTCGTGGGAGGCAACCCACGCATTTTATCACTAACCGTTTCTTTTGTTTTTGTTTTGTTTTAGGTTTTATGTAAAGAATGCACAGAGTCTTTCACAGGAGAGAGAAGGCATCTCAAATCAGGAGATATTTCATCAGTAATCTTTAGAATACCATTTGTCGGAGAAAGAAGGAGAAAAACCGAAGAAACGGTGAAAAAATTGAAAAAACAGGGGCCTGACACAAGCGCACGTGTCACCGGACACGGGCCGTGTCAGGAGGTGCGTGGAAAGTAAAATTTTTGAGGTTGACAGTAGGCTGACACGGCCGTCCGTGTCAGCTGACACGGCCCGTGTCAGCTCTACTGAAGCATGGTGTAAAAAGTTGAGATTTTGAAGAGGAGGTAGTGGCCTGACACGGCCACCCGTGTCAGCTGACATGGCCCGTGTCAGGCGGACGAATTTTTTTTCAATTTCTTTGTAACCCGTGTCTCTTGTGGGACCCACCTACTTAAACACATTTCCCACTCATTAACCATCAGATTTTCATTCCTTCTCTCTCATTATTCACTTTCTCCTTCATCTTCTCCTTCATCCTCTCAAACCTCCATAATCCTAACCATCAAAAGCTTAAATCTTTCCCCACTTTACCACCTTAAAAAAAAGCCTCCTTTACAAATAGTGTCCCATTCTCTGTTGCCTACAACATTCCGGCAACTTTTTATACTAACACCATATTTTATTTTCGTGTAGTTTTTGCAGGTACCAAAATGCCCCCACGAAGACTGGTTAAAGGAAAACAACCTGCCGCGGAAGCATCCTGAACATGGAAAAGGAGCAGCCGTACTCCTAATCCCCATGACATAATTTTTGCTACACCGACACAAGAACGACTCTATTCTAGTCATGTCAAAAGAAGGATCACTCCCACCAGGTATATGTGTGATACCACTCTTGCTAATCTAGGATTAATGGTGGAAGTGCACCGAATGTTCCATGTTTTAGAGATGCTAGAATTTATGCAATTCGAAGCTCCCACTTACGAGCGCATCACTTTGGAATTTTTGAGTACTGTGGAATTTCAATTGCATAAACGCTGGACATGTACATCTCGTGAATATTACGGTACGTTAGAGTTCTGTCTTTTTAATGGCGATCATTCTTTGACTGTGGAGGAGTTAGGAAAGATTCTTCGACTCCCGACTACTGGCCCTAGAGCTGTCCGGATGAATCCGACGCTGGCTCTTTCTGCACTTCAATTACAGGTAGGCTCGAGTATGTCGCGAAAGCGGCAAAAGCCTCGAGCATCCATAACCCTTGCTTTAGATATGCCCAAAAGGGGATTGCTTATACTCTATTTGGCAGGGGTGATAGCACTGGCGTGGCCACTAAGAGGGAACTATTTTTCTTGTATGCTATGACTAAAAAGATGTCAGTAAATGCTGCTGCATTTGCGGGCGATTATCTGGGACAAGTGGGTTGAACGACCCAAGGTGGTATATCTGTAGGGGGTATAATTACCCAGATAGCGAGGCATTTTGAATATGGCCCTATCTTGGATACTCAAGACCCAGTGGTAGGTAAGACGAAGCTGGACATGAGTGCTTTGATCCAACAGGGCATGATTGCTACCAGATCTCACTTTTATGCTGTGCTGAATTATTATAAATTCGTTATAGCTCTCCCTAACGCAGAGAAAATTTCTATTAAAAACTGTGATAACTAGTTGTATGGTGAGATCGTCCCTGAGGACGAGGATGAGTTTGAAGATTTTGATGCAGGTGACTGTAGCGTGCGATTTTTGTCGGTGACGTGACCACCTTACCGCAATGGTTGGAATTGGGTGCTACTTTCTGATTTCTTAGTTATCTTATGAAGCTGGAAAGGAAATGGAAGCTATCTAAAACTAACCTTGCACGCAAATGTTTTCTTTAACAAATGCTAAGAGATTGGGGGGTCCGGGGTCAGGTTATACAAAGAGAAGTTGTTAATTAGCCAGTGTATATATGGTTATCCATAGATCGTTTAGTAAATTCTACTATTATCTACTTACTAGTGTTTATCTGTAAATTGGGAAAGTTTCTTCTTTGGGAGTGTTGAAAGAGTTATTTTGTTGTTTCAGGGTTTTCGATGATTTTGGTAAGGTACTGGACCTAAGGTTTTTGATTGGTGTGTGCTCGCTAAAATTTCGCAATCTTATGCCTACATATTCCCGTAAAGATAACAGGGAAATTAGAGCAATTGTAGTTCCTCTTATTCTATGGGAGTAAAATGATGTTTGGTGTCTTGTTCAAAGCCCAAGATTAAAGCTAAAGGGTTGACTGAGAGAGAATTTGTCATCTCTAAAGGGAGATATCTCACCTATTCATCATAGTTGTTGGGTAACAGATTATAAAGGAGAACTACTTTAACTGGAATGTATGGAATCCAGCAATGCCATAATTTCCTTTATAAGGGAGATGTCCTGAAGGAGGAAACTTTAACTCAGTGTTGAGCAATGCCATTTTTCCTTAGGAATCTTTCATGCTAAGAGAGGGACGTTGGCTTGGATGTAAATAATCCAGAGGCTTGTCACTTACATCAATTAGATGAAAGAAGGGTTTTACCAGGATAAAGAGGGACTACAACTTGGATTTTTGAATCAACAAGTGTGCCACTTATAGCAGTTATCTGGAATTAGGGTTTTTTTTTGTTTTGTGTGATGTACAGAGAAATGTCTTCCTATAGAGAAATCTGTTGATTTCCTCTGAGGGGATGATGGTTTTATGTGCCTTGATCAAAGCCCAAGGTTGAAGCTAAAAGGTTGACTCTACTAGGGAGTTTTATATCTGTCTTGTACAAAGCCCAATATTGAGGCTGAAAAGAGATTGACTCTGCTTAGGGAGATCATTGTATAAAGCCTAAGAGGAGGCTAGAAGGAATTGACTCATCTGGTCAATATTTTGTCTATCTTGTACAAATCCCAAGATTGAGGCTAAAAGAATTGACTCCACTTGGGAGGTTTTATATGTGTCTTGTACAAAGCCCAAGATTGAGGCTAAAAGGGAATTTGACTGACTCAGCTGAGAATATTTTATCTGTCTTGTACAACGCCCAACATTGAGGCTAAAACTGTTGAGAGATGATCATTATACAAAGCCTAAGAGGAGGCTGGTTGGGGAATTTATTATATAAAGCATAAGACGAGGCAAGCTTCTGCTGAGGATTATTGAGATCCAGAGACAGGTCCAAATTTGGGGAATCAACTCTTGCTGAGGAGTTGAAATATTAGAGACCATGAGGTTCTGACTGAGGGTTTATGGGTTGAAATTTGACCTTAGCTAGGGAATTTTAAAGTGAGAGTTTAAAGATTGAGTTTTGAAACCTGTGGATGTTTAAACTCTGTTGAAAATTGATGAAATGATCAGGGTTTTTCCTGTGTTTTTAGGAAACTTGAGGGTTTCTTTGAGATCCAAGAGGAGATGAGATTTTCCAAGTCTACTGGTATGAGGAATGTTGCAGTGAGAATCGGATAACAAGGTATTAATTAACTTGCATCACATTTCTTTGAAATTCACCACCGACTTTGATTTATCCAAAGGAAAGGTTCAAGATCGAGAAAACCTAAAAGGGGGGAGATCTACGGTTCGGGGGTTGGTTATACTAAGGGAAGGTATTAGCACCCTTAATATCTGTAGTACTCTATAGGAACCTCTTGTTTAGTTTGTGTTATGTTATGTTTGCTTGCTAAGAATATCTGCTAAGGGTAAAGGTAAAGACCTAGGGGTATGTACACTAAGTTTACTCGCCAAGACGTTGCATCTTGTGCCTAAGTATCTGACTAAAGAATCAGAGCAACCATAGTTCACCTAACTAAGGGTGAATTTGAGGAACCATTGACTATGGCCAAAGTTCCAAGGGGGATAAGTATGAGCTCATATAGAGTTTAAAAAAACTCTCTAAATTCTAAGTTATGTGGAGAAAAGTGGATACTTGACAAGGCAAACACCACATGGAGTTTTAAACTCCTCCTATTACTAAGTTATGATTTAATGGCTCTTATGAGGCCAAGAGAGGGAAAGGCTCCTATAAAGCCCAAATATTGGTTGATTTACTGACTTATGAGTCAATTGAAAGGGAGTTTCCTTTGGAATGGGGAGAATAACAATTTTACGAAATGGTAAGATTTCAAGAGATATGTACATAAAAATGTGGTATTAAAAACAAAGCATTCAATTTGAACAAAGCTTATAACAATCATGCAAGATCAAAACCAAACATATAGATATTATACAATCAAGATATCATGATTAAGAATCAAACACAATCAAGAAAAGTAACAAAAACCCTAAAAGATCTTTCCACTTTCATTATGAATAAATGTCTCAACATTAAACATTTTTTAAAATATCTTTTTATAGTTAAAAAATAGATTCTTTTATGAACATTTAACAAAAAGAATGAGTGAAAAAGGGTTAAAAATGATTAAATTATGAACATTTGAAATTTACATATAAGCCATAGAAAAATAAAAAACAAGTGATAAAAAAGAAGAGAGTGGTTCCCATGGGTGTTGAACCCAGGACCTCACGTGTACAGCTCCAAAATCCTTGCCATCACGCCCAGTGTGTGCGTGTTAACAACATATGACCAAGGCATAATATATATGAAAGCAGCGCATTTTCAGAAAATAAAAACAAAAGGACTGGGGCGAGGGGGATTCGAACCCCAGTCCTATAGGTCATATGGCGTGTGAAGTGTGTGATTGCCACTGGGGTGGCTGGTACATCCAGTTATAAAACTCATTCAATAAATATTTAAGTCTTCATGCGCGAGCAAAGTTAGCAAACTTGGTATTATGAAAAATCCTAGTGCTAAATATGCATCCAACTTTCACCAACTACATCTCTTATCCAAAGATTAAATCAACTATCTGACATGATTTTAAACCACATGATAGTAAACAAACACCATTACATGGTTTTCACAACAAAACTTCACTATCCTTATGAAAACGTGAAATGTAAAACCAAGAGGCTAGGAAGATTAGAGCTGCAAACATTCAAAATCCAAACTAACAATCCCGAGCTTTAAAGATTAAGTGTGTACTGATTATTCAAAAGTCAACGCCACATGCTATCAATTCAAAACATCACCACACAATCAAGAAAATCCAACTGTGAGCAAAAAATGCAGAGCAAGTGGATAAATCACTTTGAATATTAGGACAGGTTGTTTGATCAGAGCATAGTATGCCTAACTGGGAATTGTCATCATGAAGAAATAAAAAACAATAAGATTTGATCATTAAGAAACTTAAAACAGGATATTGACAGATTAATCATAATGGAGGGCAACATATTTGCAAGATTATCAATAGATTAGGGATGACATGAAGTGAATGCTCAACTAACATATACATAGTAAGGCAAAGGCACTGATAGTGTAGGGAACAGGTCAGTTTTCAAGCATGCAACTCATAGACAAATCTAACAATCTATAAAATAGAAAGATAAAAAATAGGTCCTCACAGAGAAATCAGAACAAGGACATGAATATTGTTTTGAATGATTTAACAGATTTTGAGTGGATCCTTACTATGGTATTTCAAAATAGGATGTCAAAGGATAACTCATGATCATGTATAATGTCAAACCCAAAGCACCTGATTTGTGGCATGGAATCTTAAAAGACAGGTTGATGTTCAAGTTCATAGAGCAATGGAATTGATCATGGCATCAGTAGGCATGGTATGGTAAGTACATAGCATAGAATAGGGTAAGCACAACACAAACAATAATTCAAGAAATTCCATATCAAGTGGTGGTGAGCAGAGATATATCAAGAATGCATCATCATAGAAATGGGTGTTTGTCAAGTGGCAGTTCAAAAGTGAAAAGATGACATGTTATTAGCCAGCAACAAAATGAGACAAAAAAATGAAGGACATTGTTATGGCATAGTATGAGAAAACATAGTATTAACAAATAATTAATATGGCAATAATTGCAGATGCAACATGCCATCAGAAACACAAATCTCCAAGGGATTCTTAACTTCATTGTATCAGTCTCAAATGCCTAGATCACTTAAAAAGTAACATGCTAGCAACTAAGGATATGAAACATTCATACAATAAAACATGTTTAGAGATGAGACCAACACTCCTATTAGTGAACCTGAATTATATACAATGAGTATCATGCATATCTCCCTCAGTTTTAAAGCCTACACATGATAGTAATAACTTCCAAACTTTTATTCTGACAATGAAAGAAACAAAAACCAAAATCCACACCTTAAATAAAAAAAAAGATCTTAACTCAAAACAAAATTGACCTTGCAGCCTATGACAGTGTATTCTCAGACATTAAATCAAAACATTTTGAACATGAGACTAGGCATGGTGATGAACAGCCTATGGCCAAATCTTTCATGCTATTTGAACTAGGGCTAGCATAACATGGATACACAATGTCATTCATTTGGGCACAAGGCAATTAGTATGATAGCAGCCTGATAAAATACAATCACACCTTTAGTGAAAACAATTGAAACTTGTCAATATCAAAGATTCCACATAGTCCTCATATGATAGGGAAAGGTGATTCAGCAACATGTTCAAATCAACTACATATAACATGAGTTAACTCATATCATCCATGGCAGACAGAAACATGGCAATATTTATGACTATGGCATGGTAAGCAAACTCAAAATGACAATTAGGCATAAAGATCACATGTAAGCATATATTCAGAAAGGCAGCACACTCAACATGTTAACTCAACTCTGAATAATCTTGGGCATTATTCCTAGTATCTACAACAATAGTAGTGTCAAGGGTTTGGTATTCTACGAGACATGTGGATCTAACAACATTATATTTTGAGAATGCAAGGTTAAGACATCTTATGGATAGTGTCAAATGAACATATGTCAGCAAACAATTCAAGATAAGTCATCAAGGAGCAGGTAGCTAAAAAATTCAAAGGAATCATGGCATGAAAACCAAACATGGATAGTTTCATCAATAAATGTCAGCATGGAAACAAGCATATTCATGAAACTTTTTCCAATGAGAGCACATCCAACAACACGAGTGATGACAGTAGTGTGAGTATGAGGCATTTTAAGACAAGTTCCACAAACATGGGAGGGTTGGCCAAAAATTAGGGCAGGGAAGCAACAACAAACTCAAATAAACTTGGCATTAACTCATACATATAACAACAAGCAAAGAAAATGTAGAGATCAAGTAGTGGACATACACAATTTGAATACATAACAGTTGGCAATTCAACAGCTTATGCACACATTTTGAATGCAGGTCAACAAATAGGGGTTTAGAGACACATCTATTTTGAATTTAAAGTAAATATCATGATGGCAACAAGAAAACTACAATATTGACCAACCTCAAATCCCAATATGTAGCCACTCAAAATTGACATGCTAAAAACATATGACATAGCAGTTAGGCAGACATGTACCAGACAGTTGGACCAAGTAATATTGACATACACTCCAAAAATAAACCAGACATGTATATCAAGAGGCTGCTTTTAACTTGAATAAGTAGATCATCATTATGTACACACCACAAAGCATGGCAGCAAGCAGAAACTTCAAGAGATTGATAGTTCATTCACAAGTTCATAAGTCAACTTAGCTCAAAACAAACAGCTTGTCAAGTCATGGCTGGTGTACATATCAGGGTGTAAGTAAGCATATGAAAGGATACCCAAGATGGTTCTTATGATAGACAGAGTCAAAAATAACTTTTATGCTCAAAGGCAAAATTCAACGAGCATTAACACAAAAACAAACCATTTTGATACTAAGCAGACATCAAAGCAAATCAAATAAATGGTAGCAAGGTATATGGAAAAATCAAAGCAAACCTAAGTAGAACAAAACTCAACCTATTGCCAAATATGTTTTGAGGTGTTCCAAAAGCAATATCATTATTGTTATTACATCACCAACTCAATGTTGAGCCAAGGGCATCAACATAAGAAAACAAGTTTGCACCTCATCAATTAGTAACAACAAAACACCAACATTTAACTCTTGACAGCAAGCATGAATAGCAAGATAAGATTAACTGTTAGTAAGACATGAGCAATCCTTCTATTATCAATAATCTCAACAGGTTAACATATAACAAAAAGCAGGTTTAGAGCATTCCAAGGCCTTAGCAGTAAGTGAATGAGTTTCAACACATCCTATCCTACCAAAAAAACCACAACAACCAAAGTCTTGATACAAGGTTCAATATGGACACCAAACAACAGTTATATGCTCAGTAGGACACACACACTTGCCTTGACTTAACATGCTATGCCAAAGATAACAAAAAGAACTCAAGTATACATTATTGTTACATTATGGATGAGTGGATGAAAACATCAAAACAAACAGCCTATAAAGAGATGTGATGATATCAGTATATACATGAGTATTTAAGTATGAAAAGTGTAGTTACCAAGTGGAATATGTCCACTGCAACTTCAGTTATGCAGAGGTTCTTTTCTTGCTACTCCCCTCACCAGCTGCTAAGGCAAAGCTTTCTCCTCTCCTCCTCTTGCAAGCCTTCACTTCTTAGAAATATTTAGAATGTATTTGTGAATAATTGTTGGTGTGAAATGCAAAGGACTGAGCTGCTATTTATAGGAAAAAGGAGTGAGTTCAAGGTATGGCCAACTTGCTGAAAATGTCAAATCTGCCCTTCCATTTCGTGTGGATTTTTCAAACTTGCAAAGTGAAATCTTCCAAAGATTTCTGAGCTTCTGAGCAGAACTGTTGTGAGCTGATAGGTGCATTGCTCCATGAATAAACAATGTTACTTCTACTTTTGGAAAGTTTCTCTCTCTCTCTCCCACTTGCATCAACAAGCCATAAACTCATATTTTAATGCTAACCAACTTCAAAATTCGTGGAAAGGCTTGATTAGATGTTAAGTGAGCCATTAAAACTCAGAAATGATGGAAATTGGTGATTAGGGAAGAGTTAGAATCAAAATCCAAAAGTTAGTTTCTTGAATGTTAAGGAATGAAACCCTCATCTTTGACTCTTTGAAAATCCCAACTCCCTTGATGGATGGAGGAGTTCTAGTACTCTTTGGAAAGCTCTCATTGCCCTCTACAACTTTCATGTCAAAAAGTTTTTGAGTTGAGGCCTGGAAGTTTATGAAAAACTGGGTTGAAGTTGGTTGTTTATTAGGGCAAAAAAATGTTGAAATTTCTCTAAGTCCTTGGGCAGTTTGGCTTCCAAGCTTCATAACTCAAAAACCATGCATTTTTTGGAGAAAAGTCATATTTAACACTTTGAAGATCTTGGAAAAAGCTTCCATTTGGGCTTTGAATCACTCAATTTGGATGTGTGGTTTGGAAGTTATGACCATTTCAAGTTATCACAAGAGAGGGAATTTTCACATATGAAAAGTTTCATGATCATAAACTTACTTCCTTTGCAAGAAACTTCTTGAAACTTGATCTTGACACCTTAAATCATCAATAAGACATGTTATGATGATTTGAGGCAAAGGAGATTCCATTTGAATTAAAATCCCAAAGATTAGGGTTTTAGTCAAAACCCTAATTTTGACTGTGAATGCACTGAGCTACACCTCTGTGATCTTGCTTCTTTCTTCATATCCAAATCTCATAGAAGACCTTTAGGGATGTTTACTAACTCATGGAGTCATGGTTTAGGGTTTGAGGGCACCTCTTGATGAAAATCAAGGCCAATGATCCATATACCTTATAGAAACCCTAATCTGGGGATAGGGTGAAACTATGGCTCAAACCAATCATGATGAAAGCCAGATGATCTTGAATTCTTGTTGAATGAGACCTTTTGAATGTAGGTAAACTCAAATGGTTGATGAACCAAGCAAAGCTTGACTTGATAGGGCAAAATTCTTCAGTGATTCCTCATATTGAAACCCTAATTCCACATTTTAATGTGGTCTGGTTCATGATTTTTTGAAACAAAGGACGTAAGGTTCAAAGTTTTTTTTTAACCCACCCATTCATCTTGGTGTTCACCAGTCCTACGTTCAGCTAATTTGACGCACACATCTAGAGTTTGACGGTGCAAGAGTGAAGATGAAGTTTTAAGATTTTTTTGAAATGGCAGTCACCTTATTTTGTCTTTGGCTATGGATGTCAGTGAAATTTTGATTTTTGATATGGTGGTCACTGAATCTTATTTTTCTTTGAGGATTTGAGGACCTCTTTCGATTTTTTTTTCATCACTTATTTTTCCTGGACTGATTTTGTTTTTCAAGTCCATCAGGATTGCCTTGATTTTGCCTAAGTCTCCTCTTTGGGTGTTCGAATTAGCGGGCTTTTAATTCTTTTTTTATTGGAATGGCTTGTGACTGCCAAGTCATTGGTCATTGAGGAATAGCCAACATATATGCATGATTAGATTAGCTGAACACTACCTATGCCCCAGGTTAAGCTTAAGGGTTTAGAAATCCGAAGGAAACTCATACTTCTAGGCTCGAAGTGGTTAACTAGGGAGTAACTCCTTATCTCTCCAGTGTTTGGGGAATTTGAAACAATGTATGTACATCATCAGCAAGGTTTTATTCAAAAGCATACCTTCGGAGGTTTTGCGTCTTTCGATTTCATCCTCCTTTCTTAAACTTTGCTTAAACAATCGTTTGATAATGATAAAAAGAGTATGAGTGAACACGAATGAATATATATAAAAACATGCATATTTATTTCATTAATAAAACCATTTTAAAAAACAACAATGTCTCAAAGCAAGTAGCACTTAACAGAAAAGAAACTATAAATACAAAGTAAAGATATGATCTAAAAGATTTCCAGCTTCGGGGAACTAGGCTTTCCTTTCTTGATTTGCTACCGAGCTAGCCATCTTCAAAGTTGCTCGTCGAAATTAGTTTGATAATCCTCTTCACATCTATTCTCGACAACTTCTTCCATGACTTGGACTGACGGACCCGCCTGACTGGATGAAGGATTGTTGATTTGAATGCCCTGAGGTGTGAATGAGAACATCTTAGAGTTAAGTAGAGTCTAAATCTTACTCTTGAGCACCTTACAATCTTCAGTTGAATGCCCCATGCGACCCAACATGGTAGCCATATCGGGCGTTGGCATCAAATCCTGGTGGGTATGGAAAAAGCATTAGGTTCAATCCCTTCGGCATTATCAATCCACCTTTGATCAAATTTGGAAATACCTGACTGTACAACATTGGTAGCAGAGTGAAATGTCTCTCTGGCTTTCTTGGTCTTTGTCGGGCGTGCTGGCACGACTGATGCTGAGCGTGCTAACGTCGATGTGACTATTGATACTGAGGAGGTCCTTGATATAGTGGAGGATATTGTCCATGTGGAGAGAATGGTATCTAACACAGAGACCCAGAAGTTTGTTGACTCTGAACAGTTGAGATGCATGGGTACTAAGAATAAGGTATCAGAGATGGAACTTGTGGAGTTTCCCAAATGGAATTAGTTTCCTCCTCCCCTTCTTCTTAACTGACAACTGATTCAGTTTCACTAGCTGGGATGTTCGAGACATCTTGGATCTTTCCACTCTTGAGGCCGCTCTCGATGCGTTCTCCGACTAATACCAAGTCAGAGAAGTTCGATGTCCCACTGCCAATCATCTTTTCCAAGTATGGGCATGGCAAAGTATCCATGAACAGGTCAACCAATTCTTTATCTAAGAGTGGTGGTTGAACGCGAGCAGCCACCTCTTTCCATCTCTGAGCATACCCTCTGAAGGATTCGTTGTCCTCTTGAGATAAGCCTTGCAACTGTATGCGGCTAGGAGGCATGTCGAGATTGTATTGGTATTGCTTAACAAATGTGTTGGCTAGGTCTGACCATGATTGGATATGACTACTCTCTAGTTGCATGTACCAACTCAATGATGCCCCACGCATACTGTCTTGGAAACAGTGAATCATAAGTTTGTCGTTACGGACATGTGAGGTCATTCTTCTGCAATACATCACCAAATTTTGCTTTGGACAACTATCTCCTTTGTACTTTTCAAACTTCGATGTCTTGAACTTTGGAAATATTACAAGCTCAGGTATAAAACACATGTTCAAAGCATCCAGATCAAGAGCATCACGTCCTCCATGCCTTTAAGCTTTTCGTCCAACACGCGACATCTTTCCATAATCTCAACAGCTCGCAAGTCCCTGGTCTTCATCATAGGGACTTCCTCTTGGGAATCTGGCTCTGAGAACCTATCACTAGCCAGATCAATCACATTGCTTCTATTAAGCTATATTCAACATGAAACAAACTTAAAATCAGTGAATTAGTGCAAGAAAAAGTTGAGAAATAACGAACCTGAAACTGTGGAGAACTTGAATCTTCAGAAAGCCAGAGGTGAGAACTTGTTCTTGAGCTTCCAAGGAGCAAAATAAATGCTATGGAGCTTTGAATCTTGATGAAAACAGAATGAAATTCGAATTGCAATGAAGCTACACTTGAGGAGATTGATCTTGATTCTTCCCTGTTCTTGATCGGAGAGTTACAATGATGAACAATGGATGAAGATGATAGTGAAATCATGCAGAGAGAGAGAGAGAATTCAGAGAGAGTTTTCAGAGAGTGAGGTTTGTGAAATGTGAGAAAATGAGAGTGTTCCTTTGAAATTATGTTAGGATTTGATACTTATATCTTGAGTTAAGGGTTAACCATCTCAGTTGATGGTTAGAACCATGGTTAGTTGAGGTGGCTGAAGCAATGAGAGTGTACTGAGTAATTTTGAAAATGAGAGGGAAGAGAAGTTCGTGTGTGTTGTTATTGTGTGATGCTGAACATGGTAACTTATGGTGAGTTGATAAGGATGGATGATGTATGTGTCATGAAGCTGCAAGACTTGTGAAACAAGTTTGTTCTTTTTCTTCTTTGGTGTATGCTGCTATGTAAGCGCATGAGTGTAAGAGTTATGTATGGCTTAATGAAGTAAATATTGGTACATATGTGTTTGTTGTGAACCTGAACCAAGACAATGCACGAAGCCTCCAACAAAAATCAATCAATGCATCAATGGAAACATGGATATTTGCAGATGAATTTCTCTAAGCATGGTGCATGAAATGGGAAGGCTTTGGATGTTATGGAAAAAGGACATGTAATAGAATAAGTTTGAAGTTGGAATCAAAGTAATTGGGAGTTTGGAAAGTGATGCAAAATGACTTGAAACACAAGCAAACAAACTGACTTATGGGCGAGGCAAGTTGTGACAATGCATGGCAACATGGCCTATGGAAATTTCAGAGTGAAACCCCCATGTTTGAGCTCTCATATAACCTCCATAACTTGTTCAAATGAGAAAATTCCCAACATCAAAGTTAAAGAGGACATGGAGATAAACAACTTTGATGTTCAACAATTTTTCATTTGAAGCGTTCTTGATGGAGAAAATTAGCTTGACATTTGGCACACCACATGTTTGATAAAATGACTGCGTGCCAGCCCAGTCTTGCTTGGTCATGACTTGGAATTTGCCTTGATTTTACCAAACTTTGATTGATCATAACTCCCACAATTTTGATCCAATGGAAGAGTTCTTTATATGGATTTGAAGCTTGGAATGTGATATTTAATTGGATCAACTTGGGCCTGAAGTTTGAGGCTTTTATCTTGGAGAAAGAATGCCTTGAAGTAGAGTGCAAAATGGTCTAAACTTGCCATTTTTGGAAACCCTAAGTTTCTAAAAATTGAAACTTTGTACAATTCTTGATTTTTCATGAATCTCTTGACATTTCTGGATCAAATCTTGTCCAATGAACATATGTGACTTGAATTTCATAAATTTGACCTTAAAAAGTTAGGAGTTGACTTTTTCCTTTGCACAGTTGACTTTTTTCCCCAATTTCTTGATTCTCAAGCAACTGACCAATTGAAAACCATCTGAAATGAACCCATGGGAAATCATCCATCCTTAGATACTTGATATCATGTGGAAAACATTGAGATCAAATTTGAACCAAAATTTCATCAGAAGACTGCTTGAACTCAAAACCCTAGTTTTGACTGCCTTTGTTAGGAGATGATGAAGTGCCCAATCTTCTTGATGAATTCCCATCTTCCAATGACTTGTGGGATCAAATGGGATGACATATGATGAAAGAGACCTTTGAGGCTTGTTTGAAGACCCTTGGCTCTTGTTCTCTTGCTTTGGATGATCAATACTTTGAGAATCAACTGATCACATGCCCTTATGATGAACCAATGCTTAATGTTTTATTTTTCTATGACTTGAATGCAATGTAATGCAATGAGAGAACATGCTAAATGATATGAAATATGAGAGGGAAAATTTTGGGGTATTACACCCTTAATGGGAAGAAATGGTTGTATCAATTACAACCCCATTCTTGCCCGCCGCCAGTTGGGCCACATGAAAGAAGGACCTCCGGATAATGAGGACATGCACATGATGTACTATGGAGAAGAGGAAGGGTTTGAAATGAAACTGCAACTTGAGTGCGCCTGGCGCCAGATCAATAGGCAACTGTGAAGGGCTGAGTGCCCTGTTACCGAGGCACACCTACAATGGTCCCGTAACATAGCTTGTGTGATGAGGAAGCCATTTCCTCGTCACGAAGCACCACCTGAAACCAAACAGAGGATGGCGGATGCTCTGACAGATTTGTTTCTCGAAAAAGAAAGGATCAAGGGTCGTATTGAGGAACTTATGAAGAAAATCAATGGAGAAGATGGGGCATCCACTAGTGGATCCAATTTCTAGAACCCCTAATGTTGCTAATTTTTCTTTTAGTGTGGTTTCCTTTTGTCGTTGTCGTTATTTCCTTTCTGTTGTGGGCGTGTCCCCACTTTTTGTACCCAGAGCATGAAGATACTCTGCTCTTGATGTAATGATTACCAAATTTTCTTAATGAAGAAGATATTTTGATAAAAATTCCATTGTCTACATTATTTGTAAAATTTCTTTGGTTTCTTGATAGTTTAGCTTGCATTTGCATCAGCATCCTCATTTGTATCATGTTATAACATATGCATGTCTCCTCTTTTATCCTTATCTTATGTCGCCATGTTGTCTCAGAACCGTCACACTGAATCATAAGCACGACTACAACACTCGAGCCCAAGCTCGATTGAAGATGTCAGAAACCTATGGAGAGATGGACTGAGTCAACAAGGAACTGACAGAAATACGAGGTGGAATGGGGCAGCTCCTTGAGGCTATCAATATCTTGAGAGCGAAGATGGATACTCAGGCCACCGTGGTCTCCGAAGTCATCACCACTATAGTAGAACCTACTGTCATTCCTGCTGTAAACCCTACCTTGGGTATGCCTGTTGACTTCATCCGCACCACAGTTCCTCAATCTACTCAACAAATAGTACCTCTGGCCAACGAGACTCTACAGGCTATTCCCACTTTCACTCCACCAATGGTGCAGACGCAGGCACATCCTGTTTTCCACAACCATTACCCTTATGATTACATTGACGTATCCGAAGAAGGGGAAGACCAAAATGAAAAGTTAAGAGAGAGCGTCGAGACAATGCAAAAGAAGATAAAGGCTATGGAAGGAAGTAACGCCTTCAACACTGATGTTAAAGATATGTGTTTGGTTTCAGACCTGGTGATTCCCTCTATGTTCAAGTTGCCAAACTTTGAGCTGTACTCAGGTGCCACATGTCTCAAATCTCATCTGATCATGTATTTCCGTAGGATGGCGGCACATGTACGTAACGACAAGTTAATGATACATTGTTTTCAAGATAGCTTGAAGGGCGCTGCCGCTAAATGGTACCTGAGTCTGGATATATCGCAGGTCTGCTGTTTCCAAGACGTGATAGATGCTTTCGTGAAGCATTACAAGTACAATTTGGATTTAGCCCCTGACCGACGCCAATTGTTAAGTATGACCCAAAGCAGCACCGAATCCTTCAAAGAGTATGCGCAACGGTGGAGGGAAATTGCTTCCCAAGTTAAACCACCCCTGACTGAGAAGGAGTTGGCAGACTGGTTTGTGGATACGGTGAAACCAAAATTCTACGAAAGAATGATCAGCAGCGTCAGTGCCAATTTTACTGATATCGTCGCGGTCAGTGTAAAAGTCGAGGCAGGGTTAAAAAGCGGGAAGGTGGTAAGTTCTACAAGCAGCTCCACAAGCACCAATATCAAAAAGGCTCCTAGTAATTTTCACAAAAATAAGGAAGGGGAAACCAATGCCGTCATAACAGGCAAGAAGAAAAACCCCAGGTGGAGACAACCAGGTTATCAACAGTAGGCAGGTCCTAATTTTTCTCAGCAACCATTGTACCCAATGCAGTACACCTAACAACCTTATGTGGCAGCCGTTACGCCCACTTTCGACCATCAGGTAGCGCAACAAGCACCAACTTATCAACCATCAGCTTTTCAGCAGTGGCCAAGAAATCAGAATTACCAACAACAGAGACAACAAGCTCCACAGTAGAGTGCTCCTTACAGAAGACAGGGGGCAACGACCATATTTCCGCCCATACCAATATCTTACACTGAGCTCTATCCTTCGTTAGTACAACAAGGACTAATTGTTACCAGACCTCTGGGTCCGCCCACGGAGAAATCTTTGCCATTCTTTAATCCTAATGTTAAGTGTGCGTTTCACCAAGAGGCAGCCGGTCATGACATTGAAGGGTGCCTTGCATTAAAGCATGTGGTAAAGAATTTAATGGAAAAGAAGATCTTATCTTTCGCAGATAATCAGCCGAACGTGAAAAGTAATTCACTGCTTGCACATGGAAATACCAACGCCATTGAGGATAAGAATGACGAAGTGTTATTTTTGAACGCCGCAAAGATCAAAACTCCTATCAAGGCCTTTCACGCTAAGTTGTTCAAAGCGGGTTTGGTCATAGTTTGTCATGAGGATTGTGAGGAATGTAATACTAGTATCAAGGGCTGCAGTTTGATTCAAGACGATGTCCAGTGTTTGATCAACGAAGGTTTTCTACAAGTATTCAGCAAAGAAAAGGAGAATAGGATTGCGGTAATTGAACCTGTGTTTAATCTTCCAAGGCCAAGAGAGCAGGTGCCTGGATCCAGTATACCTAAGTCAGGTTCTGTGATCCCTGTATTCAACAAACCCATACCGATTTTCAACAACTCTGAGTCTATTGCTGTTTCCACTGCCAATCATTCCAAGCAACATGACATCCGACAACCTACTCCATTCAGGTTCAGAGGGACCAAGGTCGTACCATGGGTCTATGAGAATGGTACGAGTAACAAAAGAAGAGAAGACGTGATTCCAAGGAATGAGGTGGGAATCACTATTAAAGACGTGGTTCCAAGGAATGAGGTGGGAACCACTGTTGAAGATGTGACAAACATAGTTGGAACAGGAAAGATAACCCGAAGCGGCAGAGTTTACACTCCTTCTTTCAAAGAAACTACGCCCAAGGAGACTACTGTTCCTGTACCCCTTAGAGATAAAGGAAAGGAGGCAATTTCCAAAAAAGAAGATGAAGAGTTCTTAAGGATTATAAAAAGAAGTGATTACAAGGTGGTAGATCAGCTCCACCAGACTCCATTAAAGATTTCAGTCTTGTCCTTGTTAATCAACTCCCCCGTTCACAGGTTAGCCTTATAGAAGGTTTTGGCCCAAGCACATGTGGCCCAAGATATAACCGTTGGACAATTCGACCATGTCGTTGCCAACATCATAGCTTGTAACACTCTCAATTTCAGTGACGAAGAGTTGCCTGGAGCAGGCAGGAACCATAACCTTGCCTTACACGTGTCCATAAAATGCCAAGAAGATACATTGGCCCGAGTTCTCGTAGATACCGGTTCATCTTTGAACGTTCTACCGAAGAGAACCTTTGAAAATTTGTCTTACCGAGGGGCTGTGATGAGACCCTCTTCACTCATTGTTAAAGCCTTTGATGGCTCGATAAGATCGGTGATGGGTGAAATTGAATTGCCTGTTTTGATTGGTCCTCATGTATTCAACATTCTTTTCCAAATTTTAGACATCAATCCAGCCTATAGTTGTCTGCTGGGTAGACCCTGGATCCATAGAGCCGGTGCTGTGACATCAACGTTGCATCAAAAGATGAAATTCGTAACTGATGAAAAGTTAGTCATTATCCATGGGGAGGAGGATCTAATGGTCAGTAATCTGTCCTCTTTCCGATATATTGAAGCTGATGAAGATGCCTTAGAAACCTCTTTCCAAGCTCTCTAGATAGCAAATGTTGTTATGATTGATGATAAAGAACCAATGGCCTCCGATTACCCATCCTTTGCTTAATTCAAAA
The DNA here is from genome assembly GCA_022829125.1 of Lathyrus tuberosus. Classification (NCBI taxonomy): domain Eukaryota; kingdom Viridiplantae; phylum Streptophyta; class Magnoliopsida; order Fabales; family Fabaceae; genus Lathyrus; species Lathyrus tuberosus. Next base: position 7,773,247 of record JALAZF010000163.1, read on the forward strand.
GCATTCAATATGCTCTGCAAAATGGTATACCAGAAGGCTGGGGCAAAGTCTTTGAAATCCAAGAAAGAGAAAAGTACCAAGGGTTGGGTTACAAACCAACTCTTGAGGGAAAAGCTACTTCAACAATGGGAAAACCGAAGACAATTCAAGAAATGTTTGTCAGCGGAGGACCTCAAGTCCATGCCATCATTGAAGACGCTGAAGATAAAGACATCAGCCATTTGGTTTTTCAGTGTGACGCTGCTTTGAGCAATTGGGAGGCTATTGAGATCCCTGTCTTGTACCCTATGCCGGAGTAATTTGTGTACTTTTGCTGTTGTTTTCAATTCCCTAGCCTTGCCCGAGGCTAGTGGATTATTTTGTATGGACCACCGCTTTCATTTCTTATTAATCAATGAAAATTATGCTTTGTTAAATTCTCTGTCTTTACTTTAGTATTTTTTCTTTTAAAGAAAAATGGCAATCTTTTCAAAACTACAAAAACATTTTCTTCTTGCATTCAATGTTTGTGCATTTTAATAAAATAAATCCCTCCATCATGCAGAATAAATCCCGAACCCATTGTATTCAATGACCCTGCTCTCACTATTGACTTTGATTCACCTATCTATCAAGCTGAGGATGGGGAGGATTATGAGATTCCCGATGATTTGGCAGAAATGTGTGAGTATCAGTACACGGATCTTCAACCACCTGAGGAAAAAGTGGACATCATCAATCTTGGTACCGAAGAGGAGAAGAAAGAGTCAAGGTTGGGGCAACACTTGAGGCAGAAATCAGACAGCAGCTAGTACTGCTTCTTGAAGAGTATGTGGACGCGTTTGCATGGTCTTATCAAGATATACCTGGCCTAGATACAGATATCGTAGTTCATAAGCTACCGCTCAAACCTGAATGTCCTCCGGTGAAACAGAAGCTTCGAAGAAATCGACCTGACATGGCTCTCAAGATCAGAGATAAGGTTAAAAGGTAACTAGATGCAGGTTTCTTGGCCGTGTCAAAATATCCTGAATGGATAGCCAATATCATACCAGTAATGAAGAAGAATGGCAAGGTGCAGATATGCGTAGATTACAGGGATCTCAACAAAGCCAGTCCTAAGGACGATTTCCCTCTACCGCATATCGACACTCTTATAGACAATACAGCTCGATTTGCAATGTTCTCATTTATGGATGGTTTCTCAGGCTACAATCAGATCATAATGGATCTGGCCGATATGGATAAAACTACCTTCATCACCCCATGGGGAACCTATTGTTACAAAGTCATGCCCTTCGGTTTGAAAAACGCAGGGGCAACTTATCAGAGAGCCATGGTGACCTTATTTCATGATATGATCCATAAAGAAATTGAAGTGTATGTGGATGATATGATTGCTAAATCCTAGAGTGAGGAGGAACATTTGGACCATCTTCTAAAGTTATTCAAGAGACTCCGGAAATATCAGTTGAAGTTGAATCTTGCTAAATGTACTTTCGGTGTCAGATCGGGGAAGTTGCTTGGTTTTATCGTCAGTCAAAAAGGAATTGAAGTAGATCCTGATAAGGTATGAGCCATTCAAGAGATTCCAGCTCCACAAACTGAATCTCAAGTGAGAGGTTTCTTGGGTCATTTGAATTACATATCCAGATTCATCTCCAACATGACTCCTATTTGTGAACCGATCTTCAAGCTGCTCCGCAAAGATCAGACCATAGAGTGGAATTCTTATTACCAGCAAGCCTTTGAGAAACTCAAGAACTATCTGCAAGAACCACCCATCTTGGTTCCCCCGGTTCCTGGAAGACCTCTCTTCATGTATATGACTGTTTTAGAAGGATCCATGGGCTGCGTTTTGGGCCAACATGATGAAACTGGTCGTAAATAACATGCCATCTATTACTTGAGCAAAAAGTTTGCTGACAGCAAAAGTCGTTATTCGCTGCTCAAGAAGACCTATTATGCTCTAGCATGGGCCGCCAGACGTTTAAGGCAGTATTTGATATGTCATACTACTTTATTGATCTCGAAAATGGATCCAATAAAGTATATCTTTGAGAAACCTGCTCAAACATGAAGACTTGCTCATTGGCACATGCTTTTGTCAGAGTATGATATCCAATATGTTGCTCAGAAATCTATCAAAGGAAGTGTCTTATCAGAGTATCTTGCGGATCAGCCTGTTGAAGATTACGAACCTCTCCAGTTTGACTTTCCCGATGAAGATATCATGGTAGTAAAAGATTGCGAAGAGTCAGGCCCTAATGAAGGTCCTAAACCCGGTTCTAGATGGAAGATGATGTTTGATGGGTCTTCTAATTACAAAGGACATGGTGTGGGTGTTGTATTTATAAACCCTGATGGCGGTTACACTCCTTTCACAGCAAGATTAGACTTTGGATACACAAACAATGTTGCTGAATATGAAGCGTGTATCTTGGGATTGGAAGCTGCAATTGATCTTAGGATCAAGATTCTAGAAGTCATGGGTGATTCAGCCTTGGTTATCTACCAAGTCAAAGGAAAATGGGAGACTAAAGATGAGAAATTGATACCATACCGTGCTTATATTGTTGAAAGGATCAGATACTTCAATGAGATCACTTTCCGTCACGTGCCTTACTCAGAAAACCACATAGCCAACTCTTTACCAATGCTAACTTCAATGTGGAGAGTTAACTTTGTTAATGAAGCACCGCTCATCAGTATTGAGCGCAAGACCGAACCAGCTTACTGTCAGTCAGCCGAAGAAGAGGTAGATGGTAAACCATGGTTTCACGATATTATGAATTATCTGAAGACTCAAGAGTATCCTGCTAATGCTTCTAGTCTCGATAAGAAAACTTTGCGAATGGTGTCGTCCAAATTCTTCCTCAGTAATAATGTACTTTACAAAAGGAACCACGACATGGTCCTGTTGAGATGTGTTGATAAACGAGAAGCGGACCTGTTGATTCACGATATTCACGAAGGAGCCTTTGGTACTCACGCCAGTGGGCATGTCATGGTTAAGAAGATATTAAGAGCCGGTTATTTTTGGTTGACTATGGAAGCTGACTGTATCCAGTACGCCAGAAAGTGTCATAAGTGCCAGATCTATGTCGACAAGATGCATGTTCCTCTGACCCTACTGAATGTGTTGTCATCTCCTTGGCCTTTCTCTATGTGGGGCATTGATATGATTAGAGTTATTGAGCCAAAGGCTTCTAATGGTCATCGCTTCATCCTAGTGGCCATTGACTATTTTACCAAGTGGGTTGAGGCTGCTTCTTATATTGATGTAACCAAGCAAGTGGTTGCCCGTTTCATCAAGAATAATATCATCTGTCGTTATGGAATTCCTAACAAGATCATAACTGACAACGGAACAAATCTGAACAACAAAACAATGAAGGAGCTGTGTGATAATTTCAATATTGAGCATCACAATTCTTCACCCTACCGTCCCAAGATGAACGGAGCCGTTGAAGCTGCTAACAAAAACATCAAAAAGATCTTGCAGAAGATTGTCAAGACTTATAAGGATTGGCATGAAATGTTACCATATGCTTTGCACGGATATAGAACTTCAGTTCGAACTTCGACAAGGGCAACCCCTTTTTCTTTGGTTATGGAGTGGAGGTCGTTCTCCCATTTGAGGTCGAAATACCATCTTTGAGAATCCTGATGGAAACCAAACTTGATGAAGCAGAATGGGTCAAAGAGAGATATGACCAGCTGAACCTCATTGATGAGAAGCGTCTGACTGACGTGTGTCATGGTCATTTTTATCAGAAAAGAATGAAGAGGCCATTGGACAAGAAGGTCCGTATTCGAGAATTCCGAGAAGGAGAGCTTGTACTCAAGAAGATTTTTCCAACTCAAAGGGATGTTCGTGGAAAATGGGTGCCTAACTATGAGGACCCATTTGTGGTAAAAACTATATTCTTAGGAGGTTCCTTAGTCCTCACAACAATGGATGGTGAATAACTCGCACACCCTGTAAATGCTGACTCAGTACAAAAATATTACGCCTAAAAAAACCCGCTAAGTCGAAAACCAGAAATGGCGATTTAGGTAAGAAAAGGGTATCCCGGTGGGTCATAACCTATGAAGGAGACTCAGGCAAAAGTTAGGGATTAAACAAAAAAAAAGCAAAGAGCTCGCTAGGTTGAAAACCCGAAAGGGCGGCCTAGGCAAAAAAGAGCGTCCCGGTGGATTGAAAACCCGAAAGGGCGGTCCAGGAAAAATTTAGGGACAGAGGCGTTTCACTGTGTCAGATAGGGTTGTCACCTACATCCGGAGATTCATGAAGAAGTTCAAAGTTCAGTCGCCTCGTCAGCGGAGAAGGTCTTTAGGACTCTTAGTCATTAGGGATGGTAGTGGTCATTGAATACGATGTAACCTTTTCCCAAAATTGCCATTTTTCAATTGTAATGTTCCATGGAACTTCGATATTGGAAAGTTACCATTCTAATGAAATCAATTCTTGAGCCATTCTTTGTTTGATATTTATCATTTACTCTGATGCTTTTATTGCTATGCAAAACTTCACTTATTCATTAATAACGGTTTTGGAAGCGGAAAATATTTTGAAAAAACTTTTTTTGAGAAAACACAATGAAAATATATATTTTGCTCTGGCATCAGGGACGATTTAGAGAAATCATTTGCCTACCACAAAAGCTCTGGTTGCAACGAAAACACGGATAAAACATCTAGTATGAATTTGTTGTTAAAAAGAAATTGGCACTACTTCCCTGAAGTAGACATTTCAGTAATGACTGACCACCGATACAAAGGACTTCCTCCTGGTAGCTCCACAAATGTTTGTTGAAAATGTGAATTTTATTTCCCCTGTGAAGTGAAGACATCCAGGGATTAACTCCAGAATCTTGGGCCGTCATATTTCAGTTTGATGGACGTGTCATCTTTCCTCTCGCTACTCCTGGTCTTTAGTCTCTTGTTAGAGTCGTTCTTGCATATCATTAAACATTCGCATCATACCATGGCATTGTGCATCTTTGCATTTTTGGTATTTTGTTGGTGGGGTCTTTATCCCTCTTTTTTTTATCTCCATTTGTTGAGCTTTGAATAGTTGTCTGTGTCTTGCTCGCATCCAGTCTTCACCTTTGGACGCCGGTTTCCGACCCTTTATGCAGTTATTCCCCAGGAAGTCTAATCTTCAGTTATGCAACCCCGGTATTGACCCATCTGATACTTAATCTCCTCATATGGAACTTAAAGTCCAGTAATTGCTGGAATTGTATATTCCAAGTCAAATATGAACCTAAACCAGGTCAAATGTGAACCAAAACCTCAGGTCAAATATAAACCCGTTGTTTTAAACCAGGTCAAACATGAACCTAAACTTCGAGTCAGACATGAACCCGTTGTTTGAAACCAGGTCAAACATGAACCTAAACTTCGAGTCAGACATGAACCCGTCGTTTGAAACCAGGTCAAACATGAACCTAAACTTCGAGTCAGACATGAACCCGTTGTTTGAAACCAGGTCAAACATGAACCTAAAACTTCGAGTCAGATACGAACCCGTTGTTTGAAACCAGGTCAAACATGAACCTAAACTTCGAGTCAAATATGAACCCGTTGTTTAAAAACCAGGTCAAACATGACACCTTAAGTGCTTAGATTCAAATTTTAGGGAAAAATGTTTGTGCTCGATTCTCTGTGTATATGCATGATATGTGAATTCTTTTGCTGGATTTGTGATCTCCATGACTTCTTGAACATTTTGATATGCATTTCATAAATTTCTGGAGAGTTTGAAGGTTGCAGGTGGTGGTGCTTCGCCGGAGAAGATGACCGGAGGTCCTTCTCCGGTCGGTGAGGTTTAGTTAGGGTTTAATCACCAGATTAAGTCACAGCCGTTGATGTTATTTGATCCAACGCTTGGGAATGTGCCAGCACATAAATGAGTACCCTCCCTATCACGTGCCATGTTATTTGACTATGATTACTTGCATGTGTGTGCGTGCGTGGTAATTGTGGTGTTCGTGTGTTGTGATCCATTGGATGTGATTACTTTTTCTCATCATCTCATCATGACTTGATCTAATGGCTGTGAGTGAGTCAACGTTTGACTGAGGTGCACCATTGATTCCATGCACACACGCGTGTACTTGGACCTGGATCATAATTGCTTTTCACACACCTCTTTTGTGAGCCCAAACCATTTTGAACGTGGCTTTTGCTATCACTGCACCCCCTGCACTATTTCATTTGTTTTTTTTCCTTTATATTATTTTGATTTTCTTTTATTAAAAATACAGTTTAGCATCTAAAAAATTCCAAATAAATTCCCATGGCATATGAACACATTTAACTAATTTTCTATGATTTTTAATTATGATTTTATGGATTTTAGCTTACATTTTCATAATTTTCTTTTATTTATTTTTAATGTGGTTTCTTCTTTGATACATGAACTTTAACAAATTGTTTTGCATAGCTCCACAAACATTTTTCATTCATTCTTTTTGTCATGTTTAGGAAATATCTTAAGGTATCTAAAAAATGTTCTCTCATATTTTTAAAGTCATTTTTCCATAGCTTTTGAACCATATCTTTGTGCATTATTCATTGTTGACCTAATGTGACTTTGATGACTTGTTTGAACTAGTTTCTTCTTGAGTTTTCCCATGAACTTTTGACATATCTTTAGTTTCTGACTTAGGTACTTTGTAATTTAATTTCATAATTTTCCTAAGGTTATTTCTATTTTTACTTTGTTTGATTGTTATAGGTCATAATTGTATGTTTCTCTTGAACTTCTAAACCTTAATTGTTAGGAGGCACTTGTGCCATCCTATGAGAACTTGTGTGTGCATTTTATAGGCCTTCCTTAGAACATTATAGGTCATTTGTGTAGAGTTATAGGTCATTTGAATTGTGTTTTCATTTGATTTGTGTTTGTGTCCCTAAATGCATCACTACTTGAATCCTTTTGACCTAAACTTGTTTCTCTTTTCTTATAATGATTAACATGACTTGTTTGTGAATCATCATTACCTATTCATGCATTTCATTTGCATTTCATGTTGAATATTCTACTGACCCATAATCATCTCATACATTCAAATGTCATTCATCCATAACTTGTCTACTTGTTCATGTTTGACTTAGTTTTGCATCTTTTTCTTAACTAGTTTCAAAGTGGCTTGCATGTGCATGTTGTATGATTAATCCTTGCATTTTAATTGCACCTTAAATGTAATTTGGTACTGACCTATAATCCATGCTCATTTATCTTTGGTTTTCCACTTTGACTTTTGTTCCAAGTTACTTCTTTCCTTATGTGAAGCTTATTTCTTTTCTTCTCACTTCTTCTTTATCTTACTTCTTCTACTTGAACATCCATTCTCATAACTTGTATGCCTATTCATATGCATTATAGGACATTCAAATATGATGTTTAATTCTGACTTGCATCCATTTGCATTTATTTTCATGTTCTTTTTCAACCTTGACTTGTGTTACAAGTTTCTTCCTTTCTTACTTGTACTTGAACATTGTTTGTTTCTACTTGCTTCATCTTCTTAGATCATTTCACTCATGCTTTGTATGTTCATTCATTGACTTCCATATGCATTATAATATGCCATTCACCTCTGGTCTTTGACATTTCTTTATGCATTCATTCATGTTTGTATGTCATACACATTCATACTTCATCTTTAATTCATAACTTGAACTTGTGTGAATCTTTGGCATCTTTCTTGACATAGTTTGATCCCATTAGGTACCCTAACCCTATTAGAATATCTTTAGACATAGCTACTGACTTTAGAAGTCCTTGAACACTTAGGTTCCTTTCCCTTTAGGTTTAGGCTTTGTTGGATTTATAAGTTCATTTCATAAGTAGTTTGATGCTTAATTGTCTTCCTTCTTTCACTTAAGCTTTCTTATTTCATTATTGAACTAACCTTTGCTTGTAGGGGCTAATGGTAAGTTTAGTGTGTGGATATGCTTCCACACACACCTTCTTCCCTCATCTTTTTAATGCTTTCTCTTTTGTGTTTGTGCAAAGCATTTCAATGCTTTCTTTGTTCAACTTCTTTCTTCTCCCTCTTGGTTCATAACTCATCTTCTATCTTAGAAGTGAGTTATGTTACCTCTTGCTCTCTTTTTCCCTTTTCTTTTAGAATTAGGTTTCTAAACCACACTAAACCATTAGGAACGTCCAAGCATGATAACATTAGGGTGAGTCTTAGTCCCCTTTAGTCTTTACCTTTGTTTATTTTGAGTCTCTCTTCTCTCATCTCAAAACAACTTCAAAACACCTAATAAAGGTTGAAACATCTTCATGTGCCATGAGCCTTATTCCATGGGGGGCTTGCATACATTCCACCTTGGAATGTGTTGTAGGTTTTCTAGCATGATGTACAAGTCTTTAACATGAAGTGATTTCACAAACAAAACTAAAAATACTTCTTCATTTAAAAACAACAAAAACATTTAATAAAGGGAATAGGCTAGTGTACTTAAGCCTTTAACTTTGGAAGTAAGTTTGAGGATCTTCCTCATACTTAGTGTACTTCATCATCATTTCATTTTGGAATGATGCATGAGATGCACATTCCATTGAAAAAGACTTAGGTACACTTACCTATGCAAAATACTTCAAATATAAAACTTGTAAAAACACTTCAAACAAACAAAAACGTCTTTCCCTCGGGAATTCTCTGCTCATCTCATTCACTCTCAACGTTTGGGTGTTTGATTTGTGTTTGCTTTAGTTTAGCTTTACTGCTTTTATTTACAGCTTTATCGCTTTACTTTACCGCCTTTATTGCATTTCATTTATATCACGCATTATATATTCTGGACTGTCTGGTTTCCTTTGGCGGGATGGGATTGTTACTGTGAGATGAGCCCATTACCCAGGCTCGAGTGTACTTTAGGACTTAGAGTGGACAGTCACAGGGCTCTCATGGTATTTTGCCACGGGAGTAGTTGTGAGTTCCACAACCAGGGTGCGATTCTCTTAGGATTATCTTGCTTTGAGGGTTTTCCTCATTCAGGGTATGACTTTGAGGGTTATGTGCATCTGGTGACCGATCATTGAGGACCTTAGTGGAAACATCCCTCTTTAGTGGTGGCAGTGGCATACCACATTCTGTGGAAAACCTATTTGCACCCGAGAGCCCACTTTGGAACTTGCATAGGATTGCCTTTATTTTGTGGAGAATCAGATGAAGATTTCTTTGTTTGGCGATAGCATTGTATCCTACAGGCTGACTATACTATTGCTTTTCATTTCGGGACCCGAATCTGAGGATCCTACCTTTTAGAACCTACATGTGAGATGGGGGGTTGTTTACAGGTTTGCAGGTAACCGTGACCTCCTACCTACCCTATGTATGTTTCTCCTATGATCAGGGATAGTGGTACTTTGTTCTGGTATTCTGAATTTGGTTCTATACCGGTACTCAGTCTGGTATGCCTGATATGATTCTATTCAAACACTTGGCTCATGGTTCTACACTGACAGGGCATATATGCATGTAAAGTATGACCATCAACCTACAGGGGTTCTTCTGGTTTTCTGGTTTTCTTGTTGGACCTTTGATCTTGCATACTTGACCGATTATTGTTCAGCCAGATCGGTTCAGCACAGTTTTATTCAGGATATTTATGGAAACCCTGATCACATGTCTGTACATATGTAACATCATAGCATGTCAGCACACATTTTCTATTATTTCCAAGGATCTTATATCTGAATTTTGCTATTAAGCAGTTTCCCCTTTTCTTGTGGATTATTCTGTACAAAATTTGAATCAAAGCAGATAGATTCCCTGGAAATAACTGAACATGGCATTTGCATACATTCATGCATTCATGCATTCATAACAGGTACCCGAATTTGTGGGTGCGGATTATCATTCTGACTGGGTATTCTCTGCAGAACGACCAACATGACTTCTTCCAACTACTCGATTCACCACAATCAAGGTTCAGATATGGAACAACTCCGAGCGGAGGTGACTGAGATGAAGGCCCAACCGGGGCATTTTATGGTGGACATTCAGGCGTTGTCCCGAGGTCAGGAACTGCTGAGAGAAGAAGTCAACCGGATAAAGACTCAGATGGGCCGGGTTATGGAAATTCTGAATGAAGTGTTATTAAAGGAAAATAATCAGGTGTCCGTTGCTGCAGTAGAGGTTCTCACTCCTCCTATCTCTTTGGGGTCTCCTCTAGACCATGATTTGCCTCGTGAATCCTCCCCACCGTCAGAGCTTTTTCATCACCAACTATTTCTTGAGGGTCTTAATCCAGAAAAGCTTGAAAAGAAGTTTGATCCGATTCCGATGCCATACGCTCAGTTGCTTCAACACTTGCTCAAGATTCGGCAAATTGATTTGATTGATGCGGGACCTCCACACACCAAGTTTCGTATGGGTTCCAATATCCATGATAGGTGTGAATTCCATTCAGGGGTACCGGGTCATAATGTTGAAAATTGTAAGATGCTCAAGTATAAGGTCCAAGAGCTTATTGATTCAGGGGCAATCGAGTTTGCACCCATCAGCACTGTCAAGCGAAGAGATGTTCCTCCAATTGCTGCTAAAGAGATGGGTATTCTTCCCCCTTCTCAGGGACCTTCCTCAATCCAGAAGCCTTGGGTTCCGAAACTACCGCATCAGCAAATCACAGCTGGGATCCTTCCGGTTGCATCCTTTCATCATCAACAGAAGCAAGAAAGGGTTTTTGATCCTCTACCGATGTGTCATACCGAATTACTTCAGCAACTGCTTTAGTTAAGATTGATTGAGCTCCGGAAGTTGAATCCTCATGCAAAGCTTCCAAAAGGATGAGATGCCAAAGCTTATTGTGATTTTCACTCAGGGGCACCAGGCCATAATATTGAGGGTGTAGAGCATTCCAGCACCAAGTACAAGACTTAATTGACTCTAAAGCAATCGAGTTTGGACCAGCTGCCTTGAAGGTATCAGGTGATTTTACGCCAGTAGCTGCAAAGGAAGTGAGTATTCCTTCCCCTTCTCTAGGGTCTACCTCAGGTCACGGGTGTATTACTCAGCTTCAGGTTTCAAAGTCATCACGTCAGCAACCTTTGTTTGTTCCTCGGCCAAATGTGGAAAGAAAAGTACAGGGGCAAACTAGGCACCATAATCAACATTGGCAGCAAAACCGTCAGCAACAGAGGCAACGAGGACTTAGGAGGTCTGAGAGAATGTCTGCTTCGGTTCCTATTTCTCAAAGCCGGCTTCTTGCTCGCCTTCTCCAAGGCTCTTTGATTCAGCTGGACATTGCCATGCCAATTCCGTTTCCTTTTCCTCCGGATTATGACATGAATGCCAGGTGCGAGTTTCACTCGGGAACGTTTGGACATACAATTGACAATTGCAGAGTGTTCAAACATAAGGTGCAAGACTTGATTGACTCAAAGGTTATCACACCAGACGGGTGGCCCATAAATTGAACTTTCTTCATCAGATAGAGCACCCAGTTTGGAAAGACATCTTCAGAATCAATAAGTCCAGACGGAGTCAAGCCTCCTCAACAAGGACAATCATTTAGCTTCTTTACTGCATTCTCATGTGTAGCTTTTTATGTTTGTCAAAACATTTGTATGCATGTATGAAATCTGTTTTTCTTTTTATGTTAATCCTAATAAAGCGCGCATGTTTTTCCTGAAGTAATCCATTCGTATTCACTCATAAGTTTGCATATGTCAATTGCAATACCAACTGTTGTGCTTAAACTCTTGAGGGAGGATGATGAGTTGAAAACACAAAAATCTCTAATTGTGTGCTTTTGGATAAAACCCTGTTGACGATGTGTAAAGGCATTGTTTCAAATCCCAAACACTGAAGATATAAGGAGATAGACCCTCGCCCAAATAGGAGCCCTAAAGTAGGATTTTCTTTTAGTAAAAAAAAACTCTAACATTTAACCCCGGGGCAGGGTAGGCGTCAGTTAGTTTGACCAAGCGTTCAAACCTCAAAAGGAGTGTGCATATGAGGATCCATTACTTTTCACTCTACCGCATCAAGAGGTCCAAAGAGCGGAAACCATAGTGGTTATCCCTCATCAACTGAGAAGTGAAACAGTCACAACCCTTCCAAAGAAATCAAGACAGCCGGTGTCACACGACGTGTTAAAAAAAAAGAGAGAATAAAAAAAGAGAGAAAAAAATGAAAAGCCCGCTAAGTTGAAACTTGAAAACAAGCAACTTAGGCAAAAGTTAGGGCATCCCGCTGGACTCCGAAATCAAAGATTCAAAAGAATCTGTCCAGGCAAAAGTTAGGGATATGCAAAAGAATTTGAAAGCAAAATGCGAACAGGATTACCCAAGAAAGATCCTCAAGCGAAAGAGCAAAGTCGTGTGACACAGACACAAAGACGAAAAGGGATGACTATTACTCCAATAAACTGATTGGTGCTTAAACTGTTAAAAGTCAATGGTTCCTCAACCATCGCAAAGGTTTCTTTTGAGAGGTGAATGCTAGTGCCGAACTAACTAAACGTAGGACTGGAGGACATCACGAAGAGTGGGTGGGCATAATAAATTTTGAGCCTTATATCCCTTGTTTCAATAACCGTGAACCAGACCCCGTTACAAAACCGAAAGTCCTCAATTGAAATAGGGTTATTTCGAAAGCATACTACCAAGAGATAGCGTTCCTGACTCCTGTGAGTTGTGCTAAAAGATCTTTGTTGGTGTTGCATGTGCATTGCATTCTTTCATTCAAAAATTAATGTCGTATCCTAATCCATGATCCGCTCACAAAGGGTTTGCGACATCTTTTCAGTAAAACTTCAAGATTAACATGTGTGTTGCATTAGAATTTTCATTCTCAGACTAAAACATTTTCTGCTTGCATACATTTGTTTGACATCAAAAGAAGTTTACATATGGAAATTCAGTCTAGAAACTTAATCTTGCCGAGTTGAGAATCCTGAAACTCGCGAAGGACAGCCACATCTAGTGGTACTTCCTCAGGAAACTTTGTTGAGCAGGAGCTTTCCCAACAAGTTGTGTTAAGATGTAGCCGATCTGGGGCAATAACGTCGAATCATATCTTTAAGGTGTAACCAACCTGAGCCAATCACGTCGAGAAATCTCTTCAGAGTTCAGCCAAACTGGGGCAATTACTTCGAGATTCAAATCTCTCCAAAGCCAGGTATTCTGGGTCTTCCTTCGAAGATCAATAGTCAGGGCAAAACCACTTCAAGGTTCATACTAGGGGCAGGCCATCCCAAGAGAACAAGAAGTTAGTCCATCTAGATGTCTGATCAGCCTATCCAGGGTTCAGAGTATGGGGGCAGAATATCTCACGGTGATATGATATTGTTCATGAATCTTCTCTAGGCGAATTCCTCTGTAGACCATACAGTCTGAGGCAGTTATTTCGAGATCCGACGAATCTCTCCAAGAGTTTGAAGACATTGAGGCGTTTCGGATGTCAAGTCTTCTGTGAAATCCTCTTGAGACAATTTCTTCTGGTGGTCTGTGTGGTCTGGGGCAAGTGGAAAATTATAAAAAACTGTTGTTCACGCATATGCAGTCAATCAGCCAAAAGGCTTGAAATAGAGGGGCATTCCAACCCAAGGCATTTGTGGTTCCCTGTCTTCAGCAGGCTTCATTAATCATGTTCCCAGCAAGAGATGCATCAAAACCTTTCTCCCCAACAAGTGGGGATTCAGAGTTAGATTTTCTCAGTTGCAGAAGTCATATCCAACACGGGGCATACGTGCATATCCTTTTGCTTGCAGGTGGCAGCCCCATACTAGGCTCTAAAGCAAGATTGAAGCCTTTTCAAGAGCATGGGCCATTTCTTCCAGACAAGTAATCACTCACCCCTAAGGCAGAATACCAGGGCAATCATGTTCAGGAAAGGGTTCACATGTCACCTTTTTGTCACGACTTTTACTGATTGAGTCCATTAATCAGCTGACGGTCACTCACGACGATTCGATGTCGGCAAATTAATTTCCACTGGGTACCATTGTATTCTATTAAGTCACTTCTCCCATTCGGAACTTCCAACAAGTACAAGCTTCTCTGTGTCGATAACGGTTGCAAATTCCCCAGTAGAGTTGCTTCGCAGACCTCGCAGTTAATGTTCAAGACTCAGTGAGTGTCCAGGAGTTTGAAGATGCCAAATCTTCTGTAAAATCCTCTTGGGACGATTTCTTCAGATCAGCCTTGTAATCTGGGGCAAAAGTGAGTTTGTGACCCTCCCAAGCACGGGGCATCGTGAAATCCCTCCGACAAGATGTGTTCCAGATCTATTATCTCCAGTAGAGTGACCTCTCAATTATTGTATTTTTAGCTCAAGTCTCAGCATTTGCTTAAGAGTTTGAGGATGCTTGGTCTTCTGTAAAATCCTCTTAAGGAGTATCTCCAGCATGAGACGCTTTGAAGCGGTTCTCCCCAGCAGAGTTTGTTGTAAACTCATTATCCCCAGTGGAGTCGTCAAGCAGAAGGTTCGCCTAACATGGGGCATTGTGGCGCTTATTCTAAGCTCGACAATTTTGTTCCACAACAGATTACCGTGGATTTGCTTTGTGTTTTCCCAGCAGATCTCTAGGGACTCTTTCTCAGCATGTTGCAACAGAATGTTTTCTGACCAGGATTTGCGTATCCCCAACGGAGTAGTTCCGGTCCCCAGCAAGATCGTGTCCCCGACAGTTTATTCTTAGCGAGAAGAGACTATAAATTCATTGCTTAGCAAATAGGGCTAAATACGGTTGTATCCCCTACAGAGCTCAGCATTGAATCGTCCCAGTAATACTCCCCAGCTGAGTTGTTTTTCTCCCCGCAGAGGTTTATCAGATCTACAGAATCTCTTCCTCAGCAGAGTGTTAGTACATTCTTTCCCTAGCCAAGGCAGAAAGTTGTCATTCCTCTAGCGGAGTTGCTATGATCAGAGTTCATCCCCAGACAAATGAAATAATTCCTGGCAGAGTCATCACTTCCCCATATCTCAAAGTCCAATTTATTTTTGGGAAGCATGGCAATTTGGAGTAGACGGATTGTTCAGTCATTCTCCGCAGAGATATTATCCTTTAAGGAGCTTCTGAGGTCAAATCATTGATCATTGTTCCTCAGCAGAGTCAGCAGGGATGTCTGATATGTATGCAGAGTGTAATCCAGTGTTGAATTTTTGCAAAAGTCCACCCGCAGTGTGGCCAATCAGTAGTCAACTGACTTCATCCAAAAGGCATCTTTCAAAAGTCCACCCGCAGCGTGGCTCGTCGACATTTGTCTGGTTTTATTCGAAAGACAAAGCAAAGTCCAACCGCAGATTGGTAAAAGTCTATCTTAGGGTGGCAAATCAGCAAAGTCCAACCGCAAATTGGAAAAAGTCCATCTTAGGGTGGCAAATCAGTAAAGTCCAACCGCAGATTGACAAAAGTCCATCTTAGGGTGGCAAAGCAGGGTAAAGTCCAACCGTAGATGGCGAAAGTCCACCCGCAGTGTCGCAAGTCAGTAGTCATCTCACTCCATTTAAAAGACAGTTTCAAGACCAATCATAGATTGGCGGAAGTCCACCCGCAGTGTGGCAAGTCAGTAGTCGTGTGACTCCATTTAAAAGACAGTTTCAAGACCAACCGTAGCTTGGCGGAAGTCCACCCGTAGTGTGGCAAGTCAGAAGTCGTCTGACTCCATTTAAAAGACAGTTTCAAGACCAACCGTAGATTGGCAAAAGTCCACCCGCAGTGTGGCAAGCCAGTAGTCGTCTGGCGTCGTACAAAAGACATTGTTAAAGTCCATCCGTAGTGTGGCAAGCCAGTAGTCATCTGGCGTCGTACAAAAGATGTTGTTAAAGTCCACCCGTTGTGTGGCAAGCCAGTAGTCGTCTGGCATCATACAAAAGATATTTTTAAAGTCCACCCGCAGCATGGCAAGCCAGTAGTCTTCTGGCGTCGTACAAAAGACATTGTTAAAGTCCACCCGCAGTGTGGCAAGCCAGTAGTCGTCTGGCGTCGTTCAAAAGACATCTCTCCAGTACTTTTCTTCCCATTAGAGTTTTACCTAAGTAGAGTTCATTTGGTTGGGTTTATATCCCTTTTCTTCTTCTCCACAGAGTGCAAATTTTTTGGTTATTCTTCCGTATTCAATCCCTCCATACCTTGAAAGTTTAAAAGCAATCGCTATCATCCATTCAGGTCTACAGTGATTGAATAGGGGCAGCTGTAATACCCCAAAATTTCCCCTCTCATCTTTCATATCATTTAGCATGTGCTCTCATTGCATTACATTGCATTCAAGTCATAGAAAAATAAAACATTCAGCATTGGTTCATCATAAGGGCATGTGATTAGTTGATTCTCAAAGTATTGATCATCCAAAGCAAGAGAACAAGAGCCAAGGGTCTTCAAACAAGCCTCAAAGGTCTCTTTCATCATATTTCATCCCATTTGATCCCACAAGTCATTGGAAAATGGGAATTCATCAAGAAGATTGGGCAGTTCATCATCTCCTAACAAAGGTAGCCAAAACTAGGGTTTTGAGTTCAAGCTGTTTTTTGATGAAATTTTGGTTCAAATTTGATCTCAATGTTTTCCACATGATATCAAGTATCTAAGGATGAATGATTGCCCATGGGTTCATTTCAGAAGATTTTCAATTGGTCAGTTGCTTGAGAATCAAGAAATTGGGGAAAAAGTCAATTATGCAAAGGAAAAAGTCAACTCCTGACTTTTTAAGGTCAAATTTATGAAATTCAAGTCACATATGTTCATTGGACAAGATTTGATCAACAAATGTCAAGAGATTCATGAAAAATCAAGAATTGTACAAAGTTTCCATTTTTAGAAACTTAGGGTTTCCAAAAATGGCAAGTTTGGACCATTATGCACTCTACTTCAAGGAATTCTTTCTCCAAGATAAAAGCCTCAAACTTGAGGCCCAAGTTGATCCAATTAAAGATCACATTCCAAGCTTCAAATCCATATAAATAACTCTTCCCTTGGATCAAAATTGTGGGAGTTATGATCAATCAAAGTTTGGTAAAATCAAGGCAAATTCCAAGCAATGACCAAGCAAGACTGGGCTGGCACGCAGTCATTTTATCAAACATGTGGTGTGCCAAATGTCAAGCTAATTTTCTTCATCAAGAAGGCTTCAAATGAAAAATTGTTGAACATCAAAGTTGTTCATCTCCATGTCCTCTTTAACTTTGATGTTGGGAATTTTATCATTTGAACAAGTTATGGAGGTCATATGAGAGCTCAAACATGGGGATTTCACTCTGAAATTTCCATAGGCCATGTTGCCATGCATTGTCACAACTTGCCTCACCCATAAGTCAGTTTATTTGCTTGTGTTTCAAGTCATTTTCCATCACTTTCCAAACTCCCAATTACTTTGATTCCAACTTCAAACTTGTTCTTTTACATGTCCTCTTTCCATAATACCTCAAAATTTTCCCTCTCATCTTTCATATCATTTAGCATGTGCTCTCATTGCATTACATTGCATTCAAGTCATAGGAAAATAAAACATTCAGCATTGGTTCATCATAAGGGCATGTGATTAGTTGATTCTCAAAGTATTGATCTTCCAAAGCAAGAGAACAAGAGCCAAGGGTCTTCAAACAAGCCTCAAAGGTCTCTTTCATCATATTTCATCCCATTTGATCCCACAAGTCATTGGAAAATGGGAATTCATCAAGAAGATTGGGCAGTTCATCATCTCCTAACAAAGGTAGCCAAAACTAGGGTTTTGAGTTCAAGCTGTTTTTTGATGAAATTTTGGTTCAAATTTGATCTCAATGTTTTCCACATGATATCAAGTATCTAAGGATGGATGATTGCCCATGGGTTCATTTCAGAAGGTTTTCAATTGGTCAGTTGCTTGAGAATCAAGAAATTGGGGAAAAAAGTCAATTATGCAAAGGAAAAAGTCAACTCCTGACTTTTTAAGGTCAAATTTATGAAATTCAAGTCACATATGTTCATTGGACAAGATTTGATCAACAAATGTCAAGAGATTCATGAAAAATCAAGAATTGTACAAAGTTTCCATTTTTAGAAACTTAAGGTTTCCAAAAATGGCAAGTTTGGACCATTATGCACTCTACTTCAAGGCATTCTTTCTCCAAGATAAAAGCCTCAAACTTGAGGCCCAAGTTGATCCAATTAAAGATCACATTCCAAGCTTCAAATCCATATAAATAACTCTTCCATTGGATCAAAATTGTGGGAGTTATGATCAATCAAAGTTTGGTAAAATCAAGGCAAATTCCAAGTCATGACCAAGCAAGACTGGGCTGGCACGCAGTCATTTTATCAAACATGTGGTGTGCCAAATGTCAAGCTAATTTTCTTCATCAAGAAGGCTTCAAATGAAAAATTGTTGAACATCAAAGTTGTTCATCACCATGTCCTCTTTAACTTTGATGGTGGGAATTTTATCATTTGAACAAGTTATAGAGGTCATATGAGAGCTCAAACATGGGGATTTCACTCTGAAATTTCCATAGGCCATGTTGCCATGCATTGTCACAACTTGCCTCACCCATAAGTCAGTTTATTTGCTTGTGTTTCAAGTCATTTTCCATCACTTTCCAAACTCCCAATTACTTTGATTCCAACTTCAAACTTGTTCTATTACATGTCCTCTTTCCATAACATCCAAAGCCTTCCCATTTCATTCACCATGCTTAGAGAAATTCACCTGCAAATATCCATGTTTCCATTGATGCATTGACTGATTTTTGTTGGAGGCTTCGTGCATTGTCTTGGTTCAGGTTCACAACAAACACACATGTACCAATATTTACTTCATTAAGCCATACATAACTCTTACACTCATGCGCATACATAGCAGCATACACCAAAGAAGAAAAAGAACAAACTTGTTTCATAAGTCTTGCAGCTTCATGACACATACATCATCCATCCTTATCAACTCACCATAAGTTACCATGTTCAGCATCACACAATAACAACACACACGAACTTCTCTTCCCTCTCATTTTCAAAATTACTCAGTACACTCTCATTGCTTCAGCCACCTCAACTAACCATGGTTCTAACCATCAACTGAGATGGTTAACCCTTAACTCAAGATATAAGTATCAAATCCTAACAGAATTTCAAAGGAACACTCTAATTTTCTCACATTTCACAAACCTCACTCTCTGAAAACTCTCTCTGAATTCTCTCTATCTCT
Source organism: Lathyrus tuberosus (assembly GCA_022829125.1). Taxonomy (NCBI): domain Eukaryota; kingdom Viridiplantae; phylum Streptophyta; class Magnoliopsida; order Fabales; family Fabaceae; genus Lathyrus; species Lathyrus tuberosus. Next base: position 7,792,382 of record JALAZF010000163.1, read on the forward strand.
GTGCACGATTTCACTATCATCTTCATCCATTGTTCATCATTGTAACTCTCTGATCAAGAACAGGGAAGAATCAGGATCAATCTCCTCAAGTGTAGCTTCATTGAAATTCGAATTTCATTCTGTTTTCATTAAGATTCAAAGCTCCATAGCATTTATTTTGCTCCTTGGAAGCTCAAGAACAAGTTCTCACCTCTGGTTTTCTGAAGATTCAAGTTCTCCACAGTTTCAGGTTCGTTATTTCTCAACTTTTTCTTGCACTAATTCACTAATTTTAAGTTTGTTTCATGTTGAATATAGCTTAATAGAAGCAATGTGATTGATCTGGCTAGTGATAGGCACCTTAAGTGCTTAGATTCAAATTTTAGGGCAAAATGTTTGTGCTCGATTCTCTGTGTATATGCATGATATGTGAATTCTTTTGCTGGATTTGTGATCTCCATGAATTCCTGAACATTTTGATATGCATTTCATAAATTTCTGGAGAGTTTGAAGGTGGCAGGTGGTGGTGCTTCGCAGGAGAAGATGACCGGAGGTCCTTCTCCGACCGGTGAGGTTTAGTTAGGGTTTAATCACCAGATTAAGTCACAGCCGTTGATGTTATTTGATCCAACACTTGGGAATGTGCCAGCACATAAATGAGTACCCTCCCTATCACGTGCCATGTTATTTGACTCTGATTACTTACATGTGTGTGCGTGCGTGGTAATTGTGGTGTTCGTGTGTTGTGATCCATTGGATGTGATTACTTTTTCTCATCATCTCATCATGACTTGATCTAATGGCTGTGAGTGAGTCAACGTTTGACTGAGGTGCACCATTGATTCCATGCACACACGCGTGTACTTGGTCCTGGATCATAATTGCTTTTCACACACCTCTTTTGTGAGCCCAAACCATTTTGAACGTGGCTTTTCCTATCACTGCACCCCCTGCACTATTTCATTTGTTTTTTTCCTTTATATTATTTTGATTTTCTTTTATTAAAAATACAGTTTAGCATCTAAAAACTCCAAATAAACTCCCATGGCATATTAACACATTTATCTAATTTTCTATGATTTTTAATTCTGATTTTATGGATTTTAGCTTACATTTTCATAATTTTATTTTATTTCTTTTCAATGTGGTTTCTTATTTGATACATGAAATTTAACAATTGTTTTGCATAGCTCCAAAAACATTTTTCATTCATTCTTTTTGTCATGTTTAGACAATATCTTAAGGTATCTAAAAACTTTTTTCTCATATTTTTAAAGTCATTTTTGCATAGCTTTTGAACCATATCATTATGCATTATTCATTGTTGACCTAATGTGACTTTGATGACTTTTTTGAACTAGTTTCTTCTTGAGTTTTCCCATGAGCTTTTGACATGTCTTTAGCTTCTGACTTAGGTACTTTTTTATTTAATTTCATAATTTTCTTAAGGTTCTTTTTATTTTTTACTTTGTTTGATTGTTATAGGTCATAATTGTATGTTTCTCTTGAACTTCTAAACCTTAATTGTTAGGAGGCACTTGTGCCATCCTATGAGAACTTGTGTGTGCATTTTATAGGCCTTCCTTAGAACATTATAGGTAATTTGTGTAGAGTTATAGGTCATTTGAATTGTGTTTTCATTTGATTTGTGTTTGTGTCCCTAAATGCATCACTACTTGAATCCTTTTGACCTAAACTTGTTTCTCTTTTGTTATAATGATTAACATGACTTGTTTGTGAATCATCAATGCCTATTCATGCATCTCATTTTCATTTCATATTGAATATGCTACTGACCCATAATCATCTCATACATTCAAATGTCATTCATCCATAACTTGTCTACTTGTTCATGTTTGACTTAGTTTTGCATCTATTTCTTAACTAGTTTCAAAGTGGCTTGCATGTGCATGTTGTATGATTAATCCTTGCATTTTAATTGCACCTTAAATGTCATTTGGAACTGACCTATAATCCATGCTCATTTATCTTTGGTTTGCCACTTTGACTTTTGTTCCAAGTTACTTCTTTCCTTATGTGAAGCTTGTTTCTTTTATTCTCACTTCTTCTTTATCTTACTTCTTCTACTTGAACATCCATTCTCATAACTTGTATGCCTATTCATATGCATTATAGGACATTCAAATATGATGTTTAATTCTGACTTGCATCCATTTGCATTTATTTTCATGTTCTTTTTCAACCTTGACTTGTGTTACAAGTTACTTCCTTTCTTACTTGTACTTGAACATTGTTTGTTTCTACTTGCTTCATCTTCTTAGACCATTTCACTCATGCTTTGTATGTTCATTCATTGACTTCCATATGCATTATAATATGCCATTCACCTCTGGTCTTTGACATTTCTTTATGCATTCATTCATGTTTGTATGCCATACACATTCATACTTCATCTTTAATTCATAACTTGAACTTGTGTGAATCTTTGGCATCTTTCTTGACATAGTTTGATCCCATTAGGTACCCTAACCCTATTAGAATATCTTTAGACATAGCTACTGACTTTAGAACTCCTTGAACACTTAGGTTCCTTTCCCTTTAGGTTTAGGCTTTGTTGGATTTATAAGTTCATTTCGTAAGTAGTTTGATGCTTAATTGTCTTCCTTCTTTCACTTAAGCTTTCTTATTTCATTATTGAACTAACCTTTGCTTGTAGGGGCTAATGGTAAGTTGAGTGTGTGGATATGCTTCCATACACACCTTCTTCCCTCATCTTTTTAATGCTTTCTCTTTTGTGTTTGTGCAAAGTATTTCAATGCTTTCTTTGTTCAACTTCTTTCTTCTCCCTCTTGGTTCATAACTCATCTTCTATCTTAGAAGTGAGTTATGTTACCTCTTGCTCTCTTCTTCACTTTTCTTTTAGACTTAGGTTTCTAAACCACACTAAACCATTAGGAACATCCAAGCATGATAACATTAGGGTGAGTCTTAGTCCCCTTTAGTCTTTACCTTTGTTTCTTTTGAGTCTCTCTTCTCTCATCTTAAAACAACTTCAAAACACCTAATAAAGGTTGAAACATCTTCATGTACCATGAGCCTTATTCCATGGGGGGCTTGCATACATTCCATCTTGGAATATGTTTTAGGTTTTCTAGAATGATATACAAGTCTTTAACGTGAAGTGATTTCACAAACCAAACTAAAAATACTTCTTCATTTAAAAACAACAAAAACATTTAATAAAGGGAATAGGCTAGTGTACTTAAGCCTTTAACTTTGGAAGTAAGTTTGAGGATCTTCCTCATACTTAGTGTACTTCATCATCATTTCATTTTAGAATGATGCATGAGATGTACATTCCATTGAAAAAGACTTAGGTACACTTACTTATGCAAAATACTTCAAATAAAAAACTTCTAAAAACACTTCAAACAAACAAAAACGTCTTTCCCTCGGGAATTCTCTTCTCATATCATTCACTCTCAACGTACGAACGTGCTTCTCCTTATTCTCTTGCAATACGGTAACACACTCGATTCAGCGAGCCTGCAACACCTGAGCTAGAACATTAGTCGTTCCCTAAAAAACACAAACAGTTTTCCCTTAGTTAGGGGAACTACATCATTCTGATTCTCATGTTCCCGATGATATACGTAGCCAGTGGGGTAGGGCCCATTCGAGCACTTCTTTTATTTTCCCTACATTTGTTTCTCGTTTTCTTTCCATTCTTTTTCCAGCATCTTTTCTATCACCCTTTGAGCAGTACTTCAAGCGTGGATCCCGTCGAGTACGACGGACGTGAAGGGGTGCGATAACCTTCCCTTCACGTAACCGACTCCCTTACACGTTCTCTTTGGTTTGTTGGACCTCGTTCCTTCCTTTCTCCCGGGTTTGTGCAGCATTACCTTTCCCTTTATTTGGGATAAAAATGCTTGGATGGCGACTCTCTTTCTTTTTTCCGTGCCACTTTCGCGTTTGTACCTGGATGAAAATCCCGGGAGCGACAAAGGGTACATTGGGGCAATCCCCACAGCTAACAATCATGGCGATTCTTTCCTCTGTTGAGTCATACCATTCGATATCAGTATGTTTTAACTCCATTAGTTTCTTGGACCATATCTTACAATCTTCAACTTCCCAGAAGGCGGGAGTTTTTGGTAGATAGGAGATAAACCACTTGTAGAAGAGAGCTATACAGCAGACAATTGGCCCACATCCTCTTGAGTATCTAGTCTGAACAGAGTGGTAGACGTCAGCCAGTAAAGTTGGGACTGGATTGTTGATGGTGAAGATCTGAATGGCTTGGATATCCATAAAATCTTTGGTGTTTGGAAACAGAAACAAACCGTAGATCATCAGAGTGAAGGTTGATTCAAACAACACTTCATTTCCTCTGTTCTTGAAATACATGGCTTTTTCTAGCAAAAACAAAGCGGGTAGCCCGCATCGACCTCCTTTGATGGTTAGATTGGCTTGAATGTCAGAGACTCTGATCCTTGTAGCCATAGAAATTTCCTTAACGAAGGGCATTGCCTCGATCCCAGAGAAAATTGGAGCTTCCCTGATAGGGATTCCTATCAGAGTGGAGAATTCTTCTAGCGTTGGGACCAATTGAAATTCAGGAAATATGAAGCAACGGTAAGCTGGATGGTATAGCTGAGCCAAAACCTCAAGAGGTCCCTCAGTTACCGGGAGCCTCATTAGCGGCAGAATGCACCCATACTTATCAGCAAAGGCTGATGGGTCTTCGATTCTGTCACCTAACCACAATAATTGTTCAAGCTCGAGAAGCTCAAAGGAGTAAGGCCAAACTTTCTTTCCTGCGGCATCCTGTCATACCCCAAATTTTAACCACTTAGATTTCCCATCATTGTGCAAATCATCATCACAATATGGAGGAACCATCATACTTCATCAGTCTCCCCAAAGATGGGTGAGTATCCACTACAATCAAAATTAGGGTTTCAAGCCCTCTCAGAGCCTTAGACAAAGGATCAATCTAGGAATGACATGATCTTCAACTTTTCTAACCTCTCAAACATCCACAATGGATCAAAAGGACTCCCACTTCAAGGATTAAGCACAAGGATGCTCCCTTCTAGGTGGATCAAGCCTCAAGATCGCCAGTATCACCAAATTAGGGTTTTGGTCGACCAGGGCCTCCAGATGAAAATTTTTCATCTGGGCACAAGCCAATGATCCAAAACATAACCTAATATACTCCATGGAACCTCATGGACCCAATCATCAAGTCAATTTTGCCTCAAGGGATGCATACATCAAAAATCAGGAATTAGGGTTTCTTGACCTAATTCACTCCTAAGTTGACTTTTGGGACAAATCATGAGCCAAGACCTCAAGAGAGGGTTTGAGGGTCTCTAATGAACTATATTTATCCATTTGCAACAATTGATTAATCCAAGAAGCTTGAGCAACAAGTCTCAATTTCATCTGCACCACAGTTAGGGTTTTAAGGAAAAAGTCAACTGTAACTTTGACTTTTGACCAGGACATGCTCCCAAGTCCTATGACATGCATCAATATACCCTATGACATCCATGGAACATGTCCATCAAGTTTGATTTAGGTCAAGGACATGATTTCATGAAGAATTGCACAGTTTGGAATTCATCTGATAAAAAGTCAACTGTGCACAAAAGTCAACTTTGACTTTTTGAGATTTTTCACCAAAATGAATTTTTAACCCTAAAATGATGTTAATTTATGATTTAAATCATCATTCATCAAGAAAAATCAAGAAAAGTTGGATAACTTGTAAAAGGGGTAACCATAAAACTTAGAAATTTTTCTAAGTCATGAAAAAGTGCCACTAATGCACCAACTTTGGAGGACCATAACTCCTAAACCACAAGGCCATTGTGCCCCATTCAAAGCTTGATATGTAGATCTCATTGCCCTCTACAAAAGCTTCATACTGACCTATGTCCAAATTCCTCATGGATTTTGAGTTATGGAGTGATCAAAATCAAGAGAAAACACTTTGTTCCAACACAGTGAAAATTTCACTAAGTCAGATTTTGCCTTACTTTTTGCCAAATGTAGGGGGATTTTTCACTTGGATTCAAAAGAGATCAAAACCAAACATGTTCAAACAGTTGTTGTATCATGTAAGGGCTTTCCAAAATGGTCAAGAACATTACCAAATTCAACTTACACCATGAGATATGACATTGGCAAGTTGCCTTGCTGAAATTTGTCAAAGGCAAGGTAGAATTTGCAATTTTGCTCGAATTGCCAAAATCAGCCAAATTCAAATGCTCCTATCCACTTGGACACATCTGAGGATTGAATCTAAAGGGGACAATCACTGAGCCAAGCCTCCAAAGTCCATGGAACAAGAAATAGCATGTTGAACCTAGAATGGCCAAAATAGGGACAAGACTCCAAATTTGGATTGAAGCATTCAATGGAAGCATCAAGGTGGCATGGACTGAGCCATTCTCATCTGAAATCAGTCAAGACTTATCCAAGACCAAGGGAACCAAAGCTCTGTGCCCTAACCTCTAGTCAATGGCTAGAGGAGACTTGCATTTCCATTGGCCAACATTGGCCAAACCTACTTTGCAGTTGCCATTCACTATTCCTTGCAAAACAAACTTGCTCTACTATAAATAGGGCTCAATTGTGTTCAGTTTAAGTACACCAAAGGCCTACAACACTTGCCTTTCTCAAAATCTCTTTCTCTTGGCAAAAATGCCTTTCTTAGCAAGGTAACTATCGGGTTTTGAGCTAGAGGGCAATTCCACTCAAACCAATCACTCACACACCTCATATACATCACATATGAGCTGATCAAACACTTAAACAACAACTGGAACACAGATTTCACAAAATCACCAGCCAATTGCTCAAGTTCTTGACAGTTTTGCAGTTGAGGTGCCATCTTCAACTCCAAACTATTTCAATCCATTCCAAGCACTCAGACACATCACTTGGCACCTAGGGAAGCTATCCACATCATTGGAACCAAGCTGTAACACCTCCAACACAAATCACGATCACCAGCTGCAAGTGGTAAGCATGAGCTCTTCTAACTCTATGATCCATGCAATTTTTGCTGCACAATAATTTGGCCATATGTTCATAATCATGCATGGAATGTTTTCCCTCAATTAATTGCTTTGTTTGAATCGTGTATCAAAAATCCTAGCCTTCATGCAGAAATTAGGGTTCTTGAGGATTTTTCATGATTTCTTGTTATATGTTTAATTTAAATGAAATTAATTGACATAGACATGATCGTGAGGTTGAGACGAGCATAATGATATGTGGATTGCATGTTATAATCAAGTATTCAGTGAGATTGGAGAGAAAATGCAAATCTGGCCAAGCCCAGAACACGCGCGTGTTCTTGGTGTGTTCTTGGCGCCTTTTTTCAAAATTTGAATATTTGAATTTTGTGATTTTTATTTAGTTGATTCAAAAATTAATTTCTCTCTGAGTTTTAATGATTTTGAGTTGATTCTTTTTTTAATAATTCACAAAAATGTTAAAATATTTTATTTTATCAAAAAATCCCAAAAATATTATTTATTTCATATAATTGATATTTTTGCAAAGAATTAATGTTTTAATTGTTTTTGACATTTAAAATATTTTTTCCACCTTGATTTTGCAACTTTTAATGCTTTCTAATTATTTTTTAGGTCAATACTTAATTTTTGAAGCATTAATCCAAGATCACAATTTGTTTTCCATATGTTAAACAATTTTGATCATTTTAATTGAATTTTTATTCAATTAAATACATTTTTGAAAACAAATTAGGGTATTTGGATTAATTCAACCCTCATAAATCATTTTCAAAACACTTTGGGCCTCTAATAGAGTGTAAGACCCAATCCTTTTTTTGACCAAATCCTTTTTGGGCCTCACTTATTGTATAAGTCCCGATACCGTCAAAAACAAACGGCGCGATCGTCGCCTTTTAAAAATAACACTGGGCCTCTCCTTGAGCTATAAGACTCATTCAAAACTCTTGGGCCTCTAATAGAGTGTAAGATCCAATCCTCTTTTAACCAAAACTTTTTGGGCCTCACTTATTGTATAAGTCCCTCTGCGTTAAAAGAAAACCTCGGCACGATCGCCATTTTAAACGGAAAAATCATCTGGGCCTACCCTCGTGTTATAAGCCCCACTCTTTTTCTTTAAAACTTTTTGGGCCTCTTGAGAGAGTGTAAGACTCATCCCTTTGTACAGAAAATAATTTTTTGGGCCTCAGTCACTTGTATAAGTCCCTCTGTACAAATTCAAACAGTGCGCTCACTGATAAAACCCTGGGCCTCTCCTTGAGCTGTAAGCCCCAAATCTTTCTTTTTCAAAGCACTTTCTCCTTTGATTTTGAATAAATTGTTGTTTTCAATCTTTCTTTGTTGAACAACTAACCAAACAGCATGGAAGCTCTACAACCGAGTAAGTGTTTATCCGCTTTCATTTACCGCTTTCATATACATATAACTGTATTGTGGGGCTGTTTCACGGTAAGTCTTCTTTCATAAACTCATATCAACTGTGTAATAATAGTATAGATATTTAGAGTTTCCCCGACAACTACGTCTAGCATTAAGCCCGTTGATCACTCTTAGAAATAGTCTAAACTAGATCTCCATAGGATTACCAGACACAGTCTTCCCTCCTCTTGGGGTTAAACAATATGGAGACATGAAAGGCAGCATTCTCTGTGAACCCTTTCATAGACTGTCACTCATAGAAGTTGTCAAGAAACTCTATTCCCCAGAGATGATCTTTTCTCCGTGAATGGCATCTCTTGAGTTTCTTCCAAATTCTCGGACTTTCCTGGCTTGATCTATTCTCGGTGAATGACATGTCTTGAACTTCTCGGGGTTTGGGGACCCACAGGCTTCTTAAAAGCACTTGTCAAAGAAACTCTATTCCCCAGAGATGATCTTTTCTCCGTGAATGGCATCTCTTGAGTTTCTTCCAAATTCTCGAACTTTCCTGACTTGATCTATTCCTTGTGAATAGCTTGCCTTGAATTTATCGGGGTTTGGGGACCCACCGGCTTCCTAAAAGCATCGGCCTCCTCTTGGGCATCGTACAAGAACTCACAGGCTTCCTAAAAGCAACCCGCCTCCTCTTGGGCTTAGTACAAGGACCCTACGGCTTCTTAAAAGTATTCACAGCCTCCTCTTAGGCTTCGTATAATGATCTCTTCCTCCGGAAATGATAGCCTCCTCTTGGGCTTCGTACAAGGACCCGTCGGCTTCTTAAAAGTTTCCATCCTCCTCTTGGGCTTCGTACAAATTGTCCCGACGACCTCCTAGAGGTATAGGAACAGAACTTAGTCATCTGCATAGAACAGTCCCTTCATAGAATCTACTACTGTTTCTCAAAGCACAATGCAAAAGATAAAACTCTAGACTTAGCAGTCTAATCTCCTTGAGACTCAAAGACATTCTCAAGCACCCTTCAAAAATAGGAAGGAAACCCGTAGACTCAGACAGTCTCAATACCCTTCGAATTTCCCGCTTCCTTAAAGAATAGGAATAACCCGGATCCTTGAATCAAATCCATGAGTACAGTGTTGCTCATATAAGAACTGATTTTCTCTTTAAATCAGTATACTGGACCTGTCACTTAACTGAACAGTCGCCATAGCCTCCTCTTAGGCTTTGTATAATGGTCCTTCTCCAGTGAAGTTAGCCTCTCTCTTGGGCTTTGTACAATGATTCTCCCCAGCGGAGTCAAACAACATTTAGCCTCTCTCTCGGGCTTTGTACGAGACACATAAGAGACTCCCTCGTTGAGTCAATAACCCTTTTCGCCTCCATCTCGGGCTTTAATCGAGATACAAAAAGGTTCTTATTGAGCCAAACAAATGTTAGCCTCCATCTCGGGCTTCGTACGAGATACAAAAACTCTCTTGTTGAGCCAAATAGCCTCCATCTCGGGCTTCGTACGAGATACAAAAAGACTCCCTCATTGAGTCAAAACCTTTTAGCCTCTCTCTCGGGCTTTGTACGAGACATATATCAGCCTCCTCTTAGGCTTTGTATAAGAAAACCACTGGTTGATCCAATTAACCTTTTAGCATCAAAGGTGTGCCTCGTTCACAGTACACAAACATCAACAACTCTTTCCCCTTCATCTAACTGCTGTAAGTGGCAAGCCTCTGGATCATCTACATCCATGCCACTGTCCCTCTTTTAGCATGAGAAATTCCTAAGGAAAGATGGCATTACTCTAAACTGAGTTAAAGTCTTCTCCTTCAGGTTAAAATCCCCTATAAAGAAAATTATGGCATTGCCGGATTCACAAATCCCGGTTAAAGTAATTCTCCTTTATAAACAGTCGTAACACACAGACCCCTCTTTAGAGATGACAAATTCTCTCTAAGGTCAACACTTTTAGCTTCACGTCTTGGGCTTTGAACAAGATACAAACTACCCTTCAGCTTCATATCTTGGGCTTTGAACAAGATACAAACTACCTTTTGCTTCACGTCTTGGGCTTTGAACAAGACACCAAAAACACCATCAACCTCAGTGGAGGCTGACCAATGCAACCCATTCTCTCACCTAGACAATGGGCCGATTGTTAAGTCTGAGAAGCTGAGGAGCCATACCCTTTCGTAGTGCGAAAACTATCGGGAATAGTTGTTACGCGATACTACCCTCATTTAAGGCTAGTGATCTATTCTCGGTGAATGGCACTTACTCTAAGATTGCTCTACAACTCGCTGGCGATCCGCTTGTTGTTTTGCTTTCCTGGGAGGAGCTGATGATAATGAGTACAGGTACAAAAATCACCCTAGTATAAACCTTTGGGGATGGGTAGAGCCTTGACTTCATGACAACGACCCTTTGACCCCATGTTTTTTCTATGTTTTTGTGTGCTGCATTCATGCATTCATTTAAAAAACATTAAAACATTCAAAAAATTTCTCTGCTAGTCTCTCTGTTTTTCAAATTAAACTAAGATTGTGATTGCAAATATCAGAGAAAAGGATTGCACTAATGGATTTCGGTAGAAGGAGAACTCATAGTTATACCTTCAAGGTTCCAAAGCTAGAGGATTTAAGAAGGTTAGCGAGGATGATCACTAACCCAGAGGATTTCAGAGCCAAGCACGGAGGTTTGCTACCACTATTAAGAGTCCATGTGATTGAGGGAATCATGGATGCGCTCATTCAGTTTTACGATCCGGTTTATCACTATTTCACATTCCCGGATTACCAGCTAGCACCAACTCTGGAGGAGTATTCTCATCTGACTGATCTGCACATTACAGATCGAGCTCCATTTTCTAGACTGGAAGAAATTCCAAAGAATCAGACCATTGCAAGAGCAATTCATTTGGACGAGTCTGAGGTCAGGACTCACCTAACTACCAAGGGTGGCATCCAAGGTTTGCTAGCCTAGTTCTTGACAAAGAAGGCCCTGTATTTTTCCAGTATAGGCAACGTGACTGCTTTTGAAAGCGTCTTTGTCTTGCTCACCTACGGGTTATTTTTGTTTCCCAACATTAATAACTTCGTCGATATTAACTCCATTAAGGTTTTTCTCATTGGAAACCCTGTGCCGACTTTGCTCGCAGATACGTATCATTCTGTACACCTGGGAAATTTGTACAGCAGAGGGGAGATCACATGCTGTGTACCTTTGCTTTACAAATGGTTTATCTCTCACTTGCCCAAGTCTATTGCTTTTGGGGATTGCAAGAGTGCCTTACGTTGGTCGCAGAAGATCATGTCTCTTACCAACTCTGATATAGATTGGTGTAATAGGATCTATGATGGAATCAGAATCATTGATCGTTGTGGAAACTTCCCCAACGTACCCCTTATAGGAACTAAGGGAGGAATCAACTACCATCCAGTTCTCGTTTATCGTCAATTTGGATACCCGATGAGACACGTCCCACAGGGTGTTCATCTGGAAGGTCTTTTCTTCAAGGAAGGAGAAAACGACAGAGCACTAAAGATGGAAATAGTGCACGCTTGGAAATAGGTTCATAAGAAAGGACGAGAGTCTCTAAGAAAACTGGACTGTGTCTCGGTGGAGCCTTACCTCCATTGGGTACAAACTAGAGCTCTCAAGCTAAAGATGCCTTATCCTCGTTACGGAATCCTTCCGCCGAGGGAGTCTGTCATGTACTTCATGACGGAAACTGAAAAGCTTCAGGTTACTCTCAACAAATTTCAAAGGGAGAGAAGGTCTTGGAAGAACAAGTACCGCACCCTCGACGTAGAGTGCATCAAAATACAGCAATTACTGAAAGAGAAAGATGCTCTGATTGAAATTTTGGAGCGACATGCTGTAGAGAATCAAGATGACCAAAGGAATTTGCTCACTCCTTTCACCTGGCAAAGGAATGACAACCCGACAACGGCCCAAGAGCCCCGGTCAAAGAAAAGGAAGATACCAGAATCAGCACCCGATTTCTCTTCAGAGAGGACTCGGGACCCATTAGTTTAGGTTTCTGTTTCTGCACTTTGTAATCTACTGTATTTCCATTTCTGTAATCCTTTGAATTCAATAAAAAGGGGTTTCCCCACTGTTTGATATTTGCAATCTAATTGTCGAAGTTTATTTTGATTAAACCTTAAACAATTAATATAATCATTGCATTCATCATTCTCACATCGTGTATTCTTCTTACCTACGAATCTCACGTTTGTGTCTCGATTCTAGAGTCAAACTGTCTCATTCGTATAATACTCGGGCCAATCGTCAGAAAAAGATGGATGATCTTGAGGAAGAAAACATAGAGTTGAAAGAAGAGATCGACGCTCTGAGAGAGGATATGAGAAAGCTTCGTAACGACATGCAAGCCATGGCAGAAGCTCAGCTACAAAGAACGGTGATCTCAGAGATCACCTCAACACCCATAGTAGAAAAGTATGATCCTAGGTATCAAATGCCGAAAGATCGTCCTTGGGGCATGCCTGTTAACTATATCCCGGAAGGATATGTTCCGCCGATCACTGAAGATCAAGGAATCACAACAGAAGCCGCTGGGCCTGAAGGTTACAAACTTCGGGAAAGCGAAGATGCCAGAGGCATACTGAAGACTCCTGAAGGTTACAAACTTTGGGAAACGCCAAGACTCACTACCGTCGTTACGGTACCACCCCCTATGGTGCACACTGTCCCGGAAGGACAGATTCCACAGACACCTTTTGGTAAGAAGGAAACTATGTTTGACAGAATGGAGGAATTCCAGGAGCAGTTCTTGGAAATGCAGAAGGAACTGCAAGCCATTCGCGGTCAAGATTTATTTGGAAAGGACACCGCAGATCTTGTCTGGTCCCCAATGTGAAAGTCCCGCACAAATTTCAAGTGCCCGACTTTGAAAAATACAAGGGTAACTCTTGCCCTCAAAGCCATCTGGTGATGTACGCTCGGCGGATGTCAGCTCAGACGGAGAATCAGGACCTACTGATTCACTACTTTCAGGATAGTTTAACCGGTGCCGCACTCAAATGGTACATGGGTTTAAACCGTGCCACGATCAGTACATTCAGAGATCTTGGCACTGCCTTCGTCCAACAATACAAATACAATTTGGACATGGCACCTGACAGAGATCAACTCAGATCAATGTCGCAAAAGGACAAGGAAACCTTTAAGGAGTATGCTCAAAGGTGGCGTGAAATTGCCGCTCAAATTTGTCCACCTCTTGAGGAAAAAGAGATGACAAAGATCTCCTTAAAGACCTTAAGCTCATTTTACTATGACCGAATGGTTGCCATTGCGCCCAGTGATTTCACCGAAATGGTTGGCATGGACGTACGTCTTGAGGAAGCCGTCCGAGAAGGGCGTTTGGTAAAAGACACTGGATCGACGAGCGGTACTAAAAAATACGGTAGTGCTCTCCCTAAGAAAAAAGAGCAGGATATTGGGAATATCTCTCTCGGAAAGCAAAGGCGACATTATCAACCGGTAGCAGCTGTGACTCCTGCTATTAACCCTGCGCCTATTCCTACGTATCAACCTCAGGTTGCGCAGAGCCAACCTGACCAACAAAGGACACAACAGCCTCTTCAGCAGGCTCGTCCTCCATATAACAACAACCGTACAACACGGCCACCAGGATTTGATCCTATACCCGTGTCGTACGTAGAGCTGTTTCTGTTACTACTGGCTAAGGGGCACATTCAGACTAAATCTCCTCTTACAGTACCAGAAAATCTGCCTTTTTGGTTTAAGGTGGATCAGACATGCCCTTATCATAAAGGAGGTTCAGGGCATAACATAGAGACTTGCCTCAATTTCAAGTCCGACGTGCAAAAACTTGTTAGGAGCGGGGTCTTGTCTTTCAAAGATACAAATCCTAATGTTCTTACGAACCCGCTGCCTCAACACGAAAAGGCTGCAGTCAATTTGATAGAAGGAGAGACTAACGATGTCTATAAAATTTGCGATGTACTCTTACTGAGGGCCAACTTGGTCAAGATGCATTGTAGACAGAGTGGATATGGCCATGTGCCACCTCATAACTATCATCAGTGTGATATCTTCTCTAAAAACAATCAAGGATGTTCTGTGGTGCAAGCAGCTCTACAGGAACAAATAAATCTCGGATGGATCCAAGAGCACCGAGTTCGTGGAGTTAACATGGTTTACACGAATTCTAACGTCATTCAGAACCACGATATCCGTGCGATGAATGTCAATCTGGTGGCGATGCACTCAAGGCAAAGCCAGTATCATAATCTGCCGCGGCACTATTACAGTTCCTGTCTGATTTGCTCGGTAAACAAACAGGGATGTTCCTTCATACAGGAGGCCCTCCAGCGTCAGATGGATCTTGGATGGATCTGAGACTACCATGATAGGAGTTCCTATCAAATCAACATGGTTCAGATCTTCGATATTCGCGTGATGAATACCAACCTGGTAGAGTTACATGCTGAGCAAGTCTGACTCGGATTCTTAATATCACATGACTATCAAAGCTGTAAAGTAGGTTGCGAAAATGATCGAGGTTGTACCCTTGTCCAGGAGGCACTTCAGCACTTGTTAAATCACTGGTGGATGCCAATCTATATGGATGAAGATACTCAGCAAATTAGTATCAGTAATAGGAATCCTACTCGGCGTCAAAGTCAGGATGTCCGATCTGGGGAAGCTAACCTAGTGAGGTTACATTGTATTCAAAGTGGGCGTGGCCAGGTGCCACTACACAATTATGACCGTTGTAGCGTCTGTTCGGAAAGTAACCAAGGGTGTTACCTTGTGAGAGCAGCTCTTCAGGGTCAGGTGGATCGTGGAGAGATTCGTCCATATCCGGGTTCTGGACCCATCAACTGGACGCCGAACTACCTTACCAATCAAGTTGAGGATGTTGTCACGATCTCTGGTCATCACAGGACCAGGGATGTTTTTGCCATTATCCCTCTACTTGACGAATCTAAAGTTCCCAGTCGGGAACGGATCGAGATTACTTATGATGGTCAGAAAAACCAGAAGGCTCCTTTAGTTATCTATCTACCAGGACCACTACCGTATGAATCAGCTAAGGCTATCCCTTACAAATACGATGCAACGACAGTTGAAAATGGAAAGGAAATTCTATTACCCTCCGTCGTGAATATTGCAGACATCAGTCGTGTAACACGGAGTGGTAGAATCTTCAACAGTGGAGTTGGGGAACTTAACAAGGAAAAGGAACTTCAGACGGAAGCTCCCGATCCATCAGTCGGTCAATCCAGTAATCCCGACCTTTCAAAAAAATAATGATGAGATGCTGAAGCTCGTCCAAAGGAGTGAATACAACATTGTGGATCAACTGTTACAAACTCCTTCAAAGATCTCGGTATTATCACTGTTACTCAGTTCAGAAGCCCACAGGGAGGCTCTACAGAAAGTCTTGGAGCAAGCCTTTGTGGAACAGGATGTAACAATCAGACAGTTCGATAGCATTGTCTCTAACATCACTTCCTGCAATAATTTAGGATTTAGTGATGAGGAATTACCCGAAGAGGGTCGCCGACATAACATGGCGCTCAACATTACAGTTAATTGCCAGGACGATGCTTTAGCCAGCGTACTGGTAGACACAGGGTCAGCCCTGAATGTTATGCCGAAGTCCACTTTAATGCAATTATCATTCAAAGGCCCTCCGATGAGAGTCAGCAAGGTCGTCATCAAAGCATTTGACGGATCCAGAAAAATGGTTATTGGTGAAGTTGACCTTCCCATAACTATCGGTCCTCATACTTTCCAAGTCACTTTCCAGGTCATGGACATTCGGGCAACATACAGTTGGTAAAACAAAGCATATTCAATGTTGATGTCAAGGTACTGATGTTGCAACATTGAGGTTTAACACTGGGCTGTGTTAAGTAATGTATTTGCTGAAGTTGGATGTCTGATGTCACATAGGCAATGTTGTGACATTAGATCTGCAGAATTAACAACAGCAGGATGTGATGTTGTTAGGGTTGCGTGTTAGCTGGAATTGTGGAGAGCAACCTGTCTCATTGGATGCGAATATCTTGGGATTGATATTTTCTGCTGCATAGGAGATCTGGTGCAGATTTGTAGGAGATTTAAAAGGTTGAAGATTTAAAAAGATTTTAGGAGAAAATCTGTTTTAAATATTCAGTTTTAAATAACAAATCTGGGAGATATTATAGCAAGTCCAAGACCAATTCAAGGAGCTATATAAAACGCACAAGACCAAAGGAAAAAGTGACAGAAAACATTCAGAAGATCAGGAGCTGGAGGCTTAGTATCTAGAGTTTGTTTAGAGTGCTTATATTTACACTATTCTAGGGTTTGAATAGGTGTTGTGTTTCTGTCCTCTCTAGAAGCTGTGAAGCAATAGAGAGTGGTTGCTTGATTGAAGCTAGGAAGCAAGATCAAGGGTACTCAAAGTGGGTTCTTTGAGTGTTTGTAAGGGATTGAGTGGTGTTCTCATACCTAGGTGGTTTCTTAGGTAGGAAGTCATTAGTAGAGTATAAGTTTAGGAGATTGTCAACGGGTTGTTGAGTCTGTAAATTATATCTACAAGTAGTGAATTCCATCCCTGGCTTGGTAGCCCCCAGAGTAGGTTGGTTGTAACCGAACTGGTTGAACAATTCTTTGTGTTGCTTTGTTACTGTTATTGCTGTCCATTGTGCAGAGTGTGTTGTTATGATATCGCACCTTAACATCACACGTCTGATACCAGAATTTCAATTGGTATCAGAGCAGGCATCCTGTCTGTCTCTGGGTGAGATCTAGGGAAGTTACTTTCTGGTGTAAAGATGGACAAAGAAGTTGGAGGATTCGTCAACAGACCCCCTATTTTGGATGGATCCAATTATGACTATTGGAAACCAAGGATGACCACCGTCTTAAAATCCTTGGACAGCAGGGCTTGGAAGGCTGTTATTAAAGAGTGGAAAGCACCTGTTGTGTTTGAAAAAGATGATGCTGGCAAAGATAAAGAAGGCACCTCAAAGCCAAAGCCTGAAGAAGAATGGACCAAGGAAGAAGATGAGCTTGCCCTTGGAAATTCCAAAGCTCTAAATGCTATCTTTAATGGAGTGGATAAGAATATCTTCAGGTTAATCAATACCTGTGAAGTTGCTAAGGAAGCGTGGGACATTTTGCAGGCTACACATGAAGGAACATCTAGAGTTAAGATGTCAAGACTTCAGCTGCTAACATCAAAATTTGAAAGCCTGAAGATGAAGGAAGATGAGACTATTCACGACTTCCACATGAGTGTTCTTGAGCTGGCCAATGCATCTAGTGCTCTTGGAGAAAAAATGTCTGAAGAAAAGCTTGTAAGAAAGATGCTTAGGTCCCTTCCTAAGAGGTACAAGATGAAGGTGACTGCTATTGAAGAAGCTCAAGACATCAGCAAGATGAGAGTAGATGAGCTCATTGGATCTCTTTAAACTTTTGAGCTTGGTTTGAATGAAGAAGAACCAGAAAAGAAACCAAAGAGTATAGACTTGGTGTCAAATGATGAAGAAGAAAAAGGAAAGAGTTCAGAATCCCAGGAGGATCTATCTTAGGCCATAGTTATGTTGGGAAGATAGGTCAACAAAGTATTCAAGAGAATGAATAATAACTCCAGGCCTAATGTCAAGAACATATCTTCTGACACCAGCAAGTCAAAAGAAAAGGATGAAGAGAAAACTGCCCAAGATAAAGGAGTTCAGTGCTTTGAGTGTGAAGGGTATGGACATGTCAAGAAAGAATGTCCCACCTTCTTGAAAAAGCAGAAGAAGGGCATGACAGTTTCCTGGTCTGACTCTGATAGTGAAAGTGAAGGTGAGTCAGCAAAGCATGTTAGAGCATTAACAGGAGTTGTTGGTTCTGATGATGATTCTAGTGATGGAGAAATAACTTATGAGGAGTTAGCATCTACCTATCAAGAGCTGTGTTTAAAAAGTGCTGAGATTTGTCAAGAAAACAAGTGCCACAAGCAACAGATTGCTCATCTAGAGAATGAAAAAGCTGACCTGGAAAATGAAGTTGTACTAGTAAGAGCTCACCTTGATCAAATGACCAAGTCTGTTAGGATGCTGAGCTGTGGAACAGACACACTTGATAAGATCCTTCAGACAGAAAAAGCTGCTGGAGACAAAGTTGGGATAGGTTATGTGGCTGAGGATAAGGGAACCTCAGAAGACAGCACTTCAGCTTCAAAGAAGGGAGTGTCACAACTTTTGTCTCAACATCAGCCAAAGAAGCAGGATCCTACACCTAAGAAAGCTGATGTTTCACAACCTAAGAAGATTGAGAAAAAGAATGGTCCCCATCAGAGGAAGATGCAGCCTCAAGGAGCTAGTCAGTATATGCCTCCCCAATATCACCAGAGCATGCAAGCTGCCAGGTTCAAGCAGAGCATGTCTCATCAGTTGTCTCAACATCAAGAAAACTGGTATGGATATGAATGTGGATACAACAATGTTGTGCCTTATTACTATGGAAGAAGGAAGCCCCATTACCATAGGAGACAGCCTAGAAGACAGCATCAGTACATAAGAAGATACCAGCATAATAGAAGGTAGGCTAGTTATGGTAGGAGGAGACCACATTATGGATGGTAGCCTAAGCAATCTCATCATGGCAGAAGATTCAGAGATGAAAGGGTGAGATGCTTTTATTGTGGAAGGTTTGGACATATGTAGTACTCTTGCTACAAGCTGCATGGATACCCTCAGCCTCAAAACAGATGGAGAGAGTACAGGCCCAAAGTTGTTTAACAATGGGAACCTAATGAGAAGGTGAAGTGCTTATTGGCTCACATGGCTGACAAAGAGTTTAAAGAAGGAACATGGTACTTTGACAGTGGATGTTCAAAGCATATGACTGGAGTCAAAAACTTGTTAGTTGAAGTCAATCATTGTCCCTCTCATGAGGTTATGTTTGGCAATGGAGAAAAAGGTGTTGTTGCAGGAGTTGGGAAAGTGAAAGGTGGTGGTAGACCTGAACTTGACAATGTTTTGTTTGTCAGTGGTTTAAATGCAAATTTGATCAGCATAAGCCAGTTGTGTGATGAAGGCTACAAGGTAAACTACACTAAGGATGAGTGTGTGGTATCTGATGAGCACAATCAGGTTGTAATGAAGGGTGGCAGAACCAAGGATAACTGCTATCAGTGGATTTCCCTTGAAGGTAGTTCAACTAATGATGTTCAGGTTGATGTTATAACATTAGATTATGATGTCAGGATGCTGAAAGGTCACTCAGAGGTAACAAGTTCTGATGTGAATCCTTTTAAATTTTTAAAAGGAAAGTCTTTATGGAGGGAAAACAGTAGTGATTGGTCTTTAAGAGGTACTCAAAATCAGGCGCCTTACCATATTGATTCTATATCAAGATTTATCAAAGGGTTCTCGTCTCAACAATTCGTCTCCCTCAACATAATAGAAAAACCCTCTCTAAACCTAGGAACGATGTCTTCTCCATCGAAGAACTCTGGTTCTCAAAGAACTGCATATGAACGAACTAGGGTTTCTCCAGACAAAGAGCTGGTTGACAAAGAATACATTCCAATGGCACTTCCCGAGTCAGGTAATTCTAAACCCCCAACCAAGATGAAATGAACTAAAACTGGGTTATCATCCTCTCATGCGGTTGAGGAGAAGTGTGATGTAGACATGCATTTGGAGCAGATTGCCACCAAAATCCTTGAGAAGGGAATACGTGTGAAAGGGATTTCTGTCCCTTTAAAGCAAATGCCTGCTGAATAGGTGGACTCTCAAAGTGAGGACATAAATCTTCAACGACTGGCCTTGTCTGTGAGTCAAGAAGCTGAAGCAGAAGATCTTGGTGATACTGATGTCATCCTTGATGTCAGAACATCGTCCCCTAGGAAAGAAAGTCACAGGAGTAAAGGGAAGGATCAGGTGGAGGTTATAGATGTTGATGACTCATCTGATAATGAAGATATGGTCAAGAATAAGAAAAGGACTTCAGTCGCAGACTCTCCCAAGTCGTGGAGCACCGTTGCCAGGTCTGGCAAGAAGAGGAGAATCAGGGAAGAATCAGATTCAGAGTGTGATGTTCAAGACATCAACCCTGTGATGAAAGGAGCTGCTGATCAAGTACCTGATAACATCTCATCCATGTGGAACTGTGTGAGCCAACGAAGGATAGCTCTGGAAAGAGAGCTAGTAGGTGATAACTTAGAGTCTACTGGAATTGTAGATTTAATTAAGTTTGCTGGTCTCATAAGGACTGTGTCTGGATTGTCTAGTTGCTATGATAGACTGGTCAGAGAATTTATAGTGAATATCCCTGAGTAATTGATAACAGCAAAAGCCTTACCTTCAGAAGAGTTACCGTCAGGGGTAAGTGTGTCTGGTTCTCTCCTAAGGTGATCAAGGCCTACTTAGGAAGAAGTGAGGAAGATGATGGAGAATTAGAAGTCTCTAATAATGCTATCTACAAAGAGATCACAACTGGTCAGGTAGAAGTTTGGCCCGTAAAAGGAAAGTTGTTAGCCAGTTTGTTGAGTGTCAAATATGCTATTCTGCACAGAATAGGTACTGTCAACTGGGTTCCTACTAATCACAAGACCACAATTTCTGTTGGATTGGGGAAGATAATTTATGCAATTGGGACAAAGCAAAGAATTGACTATGGCTCCTACATCTATGATCATACTATTAAGCATGCTGCTACAAATGCTGTGAAGATGCCCATTGCTTTTCCCTCTCTTATTTATGGGATTATCTTGTCTCAGCATCCTGGAATTCTACAGCATTCAGATGTTGTTTGCAAAAGGAAGTCTGCCTTGTCAGTCCATTACAAGTTGTTTGAAGGGAAACATGTTCCTGACAGTGTCAAGACATCTGCTTCAACATCACAACAGTCACCAGCCAAAACTGGGTTGATTACAGAACTAGAGGAGGCTTGCAAGGAGTTAGATGAAGTCATAAGAGTTAGTACAGAAAGGAAACAAAAATTTGAAAGACTTATCATGACTCTGAGATTGGCAGCAAAAGAAGGTGAAGCAGCCAACACAAGTAAGGATGTTGATGATGGACCTGGTGCAAGTGCCAATGATGATGAAGAAGATGATGATGGTCTCAGCTCAGATGATTCAAGCTTTTAATGTTTGCCTTCTTAATTAGTAGTGTCAGTTTTATTTTCTGTCTTTGTTTCAGCACTTAATGTGCTTGGTTATGTAATATGAATATTGTGCTGTTATATGCACTGGTTATGTTTTTCTATGATTTGTTTTGCCTGGTTGCTAACTGTGAGGCTAACAATGAGAGCTAGGGTGTACTGACTATAGTTATTAGGGCTTCTGATTAAAGCTTGTCTAATTGTGGCTAAAAGGGGGGAGAAATAGCCAAGAGAGTCAAGAGTGTCAAAGAATGCCAAATGTTGCTAAAGTGATGCAGATATTAAGGGGGAGTATTTGACTGCTGCCTTGCTGGTTCATGATTGAGGGGGAGCAACATTGTTGAAAATTGCTGAAAATTGTTGCTGTTGAAGATGGTGCTGCAGCAGAGTTGTTGTGAAGGCTGCTGCTAGATGCTGGAGTAAATTGAAGATATATGTTGTAGTTGAAGATAATATGTGCAGCTGTTTGAAAAGTGTAACTTGATTGAAGCTTAATGATATATGCCTGAAGTTGTTATGTGAGCAGCAGAGTTTTGTGAATTGAAGATGTTACTGATGCTGCTGCTTGGAGTTTCAAGTTTCAAGATTATTGATAGAAGTTTTTCCGCTGCTGAAGTCTCTGAAGGTGCAGAGTGCAGAGATTGTTTTAGCCAAAATTAGCCAAAGGGGAGATTGTTAGTTCTTGGATTGGCTGGAATTTTGGTAAAACAAAGCATATTCAATGTTGATGTCAAGGTACTGATGTTGCAACATTGAGGTTTAACACTGGGCTGTTTTAAGTAATGTATTTGCTGAAGTTGGATGTCTGATGTCACATAGGCAATGTTGTGACATTAGATATGCATAATTAACAACAGCAGGATGTGATGTTGTTATGGTTGCGTGTTAGCTGGAATTATGGAGAGCAAGCTGTCTCATTAGATGCGAATATCTTGGGATAGATATTTTCTGCTGCATAGGAGATCTGGTGCAGATTTGTAGGAGATTTAAAAGGTTGAAGATTTAAAAAGATTTTAGGAGAAAATTTGTTTTAAATATTCTATTTTAAATAACAAATCTGGGAGATATTGTAGCAAGTCCAAGACCAATTCAAAGAGCTATATAAAGCGCACAAGACCAAAGGAAAAAGTGACAGAAAACATTCAGAAGATCAGGAGTTGGAGGCTTAGTATCTAGAGTTTGTTTAGAGTGCTTATATTTACACTATTCTAGGGTTTGAATAGGTGTTATGTTTCTGTCCTCTCTAGAAGTTGTGAAGCAATAGAGAGTGGTTGCTTGATCGAAGCTAGGAAGCAAGATCAAGGGTACTCAAAGTGGGTTCTTTGAGTGTTTGTAAGGGATTGAGTGGTGTTCTCATACCTAGGTGGTTTCTTAGGTAGGAAGTCATTAGTAGAGTATAAGTTTAGGAGATTGTCAACGAGTTGTTGAGTCTGTAAATTATATCTACAAGTAGTGAATTCCATCCCTGGCTTGGTAGCCCCCAGAGTAGGTTAGTTGTAACCGAACTGGGTGAACAATTCTTTGTGTTGCTTTGTTAAGATATATGGAGATTGTGATCCGGAAGGATGCCGTGCTCCGCCAAATTCATTAGAGGAAGACACTCCGATGAAAGACAACTTTGACCACAACTACTATGGCCCAATGGATGGTCTGCCAATGTGGTAGCCCTACCCAGAAATCTTGGGGCAAGAGAGTCAGCCGAACAATGAAAATCAGCTGAGTATCATTGAACAAAATACCTGTGTCCCCGCCATGTCATGGGATCAACACTCAGGTCATTCAGAAACTACTCAACATGAAGGTGAATTTGCAACGTTTGCAGGACTTGAATTCATCAACTATGCTTTCCCCGAGGTCAACGTCATCAAGAGGGATGACTCCTCCAGTTCCAAAGAAGTTTGGGATACCTTGGGACAACCGAGTGGAAAATATGACTATATGGTCAAGTACACCGCTCCCGAAAGCTCTCGTATCAGGTTCGAAGACATCCAGCCTACTGGATGGGAAGATACAGCTGAGAGCACAAATGCTATGCATAATGCAACTGAGGAATTCTCCTACGACAATTCTGCCTGGGAGACAGATTCCAATGATCCCACTCCACCAGAAATCAGTGCTATTTCTGAAGACAAATCAAGGAAGGTGCCAGACTTTGTGATTCACCAAGGAGTTCGCTGCCAATGGGTTGCCGTCGAGGTTCCGAAGATCGTCCATTAGTCAAAGTAATTGCCATCTTTAACCTTTCACCCTGCCCAGGTGAAACGAATGTTTTGATAGGGCTCGCTTTCTGTAAATTTCCCTCTACGCTTCGCCCAAAGCGACAGAGTTTTGTTTTATAGGGCTGTAGTTTCAAGAATCGACTTGTTCATTAATAAAATAACGTCGTTCTGTAATTTCTGCATTAATTGTTGTTTTCTCTTTTCGTTTTTCAAAAAATGGTAATCCTAAAAGACAATTCAATAATAAAAACAAGCAGTAAATAAATACACTGCACACGCTTGCATTTTCTCTATCTCTTCTAAACACGAATCATCACGTCATGCAGATTGCTTGTTTTAAACCCCTTTGAAACATACGATCCGATGCCTTCTCCCAACTTTGAGTTCCCGGTATTCGAGGCTGAAGAAGAAAATGACAACGAAATTCCAGAAGATATCTCCCGATTACTCAGACAAGAGGAAAGGTCCATTGAACCTCACAAAGAGCCGTTGGAAACGGTAAACTTGGGTTCAGAAAAAGAGGGAAAAGAAATCAGGATTGGGGCACTGCTCAGTCCAACTGCCAAAGAGAGTTTGATAAAGCTTCTCAGAGAATTTCCAGATGTATTCACTTGGTCTTATCAGGATATGCCAGGGTTGGATACCAGCATCGTGGAACATCACTTACCGTTGAGATCGGAATGTCCACCAGTAAAGCAGAGGTTGAGACGGACTCACTCGGACATGGCCATCAAAATCAAAGAGGAGGTACAGAAACAGATTGACGTGGGTTTCCTCGCTACATCTGAATATCCTCAATGGTTAGCCAACATCGTACCCGTTCCCAAAAAGGACGGAAAGGTCAGAATGTGTGTCGATTACAGGGATCTAAACAAGGCTAGTCCAAAGGACGACTTTCCTTTACCACACATTGACATGCTGGTAGACAGCACAGCAAAGTTCAAAGTTTTCTCCTTCATGGATGGATTCTCGGGCTATAACCAGATCAAAATGGCGCCGAAAGACATGGAGAAAACATCGTTCATTACCCCCTAGGGTACCTTTTGTTACAAGGTAATGCCGTTCGGTTTGAAGAACGCCGGGGCAACCTATCAAAGGGCCATGACTACTCTTTTTCATGACATGATACACAAAGAAATCGAGGTATATGTCAATGATATGATTGCAAAATAAAAAACAGAGAATGAGCATGTTGAACATCTGTCAAAATTGTTCGAACGTCTAAGAAAATTCAAGCTCCGCTTGAATCCCAACAAGTGCACCTTCGGTGTCCGTTCAGGGAAACTATTAGGGTTCATCGTCAGCCAGAAAGGGATTGAGGTCGATCCTGACAAGGTCAAGGCCATTCAAGAAATGCCTTCTCCGAAAACTGAAAAACAAGTCAGAGGATTCCTGGGACGTTTGAACTACATCTCTAGATTCATATTCCTCATGACCGCCACGTGTGCGCCGATTTTCAAATTACTCAAAAAGAACCTGGATTGCGTTTGGTCAGAAGATTGCCAAACCGCCTTCGACAGTATCAAGGAGTATTTGTTGAATCCTCCGATTCTATCACCTCCAGTGGAAGGAAGACCACTGATCATTTACCTCACAGTCTTGGAAGACTCAATGGGATGTGTACTTGGCCAACTAGACGAAACCAAACGAAAAGAGTCTGCCATTTACTATTTGAGCAAGAAATTCACCGACTGCGAAACTCGGTACACGATGCTTGAGAAAACTTGTTGTGCTTTGGCTTGGGCAGCCAAACGTCTTCGCCAATACATGATTCGTTATACTACTTGGTTGGTCTCCAAAATGGATCCAATCAAATATGTTTTCGAAAAACCTGCTCTTACGGGAAGGATTGCCCGTTGGCAGATGTTGCTATCAGAATATGACATAGAGTACCATGCTCAGAAAGCCGTTAAGGGAAGTATTTTAGCCGATCATTTGGGTCATCAACCGATTGACGATCAAGAATCAATCGGGTTCGACTTCCCAGACGAAGATGTCATGTATCTAAAGATGAAAGACTGCGATGAACCGCTACCCAGTGAAGGGCCAGAACCAGGTTCCCAATGGGGACTTATCTTTGACGGAGCAGTTAATCATTATGGAAACGGAATTGGGGCAATCATCGTTACCCCTCAGGGTACCCACATTCCTTTCACTGCCAGACTTACGTTCAAATGCACGAACAACGAGGCCGAATACGAAGCTTGTATTATGGGTCTCGAGGAAGCAATTGATTTAAGGATAAAAAACTTGGACGTATACGGCGATTCAGCCTTGGTTATCAATCAGATAAAAGGAGATTGGAACACATAACAATCAGGATTGATCCCTTACAAAACTACGCAAGAAGGTTGCTACCTTTCTTCAATAGAGTCGAGTTTCATCACATCCCTCGTAATGAGAATCACATGGCTGATGCATTAGCCACTCTCTCTTCCATGATTAGTGTAGGTCAACGGAACGACTTACCTAAGATCAACATAATGCGCGTTGAAAGGCCCGCTTACGTCTTCACGATTGAAGCAGTCATAGACGACAAACCTTGGTATCATGATATCAAATGCTTCCTTCAGAAACAAGAGTACCCACCTGGGGCATCCAGGAAAGATAGAAAGACCCTCAGAAGATTGGATGGAAACTTCTTCCTGAGCGGTGACACTCTCTATAAGAGAAATTTTGACATGGTCTTGCTCCGATGCGTAGACAGACCAGAAGCAGAAATGCTGATGAAAGAAATTCATGAAGGATCCTTTGGCACTCATGCCAACGGACATACAATGGCGAGAAAAATTCTCAGAGCAGGGTACTATTGGTTGACAATGGGGTCTGACTGCTACAAGTACATGAGGAGGTGTCACAAGTGTCAGATATACTCCGACAAAATTCATGTACCGCCATCACATCTCAAAGCTCTTTCTTCCCCGTGGCCTTTTTCCATATGGGGAATCGACATGATTGGCTTGATCGAACCTAAGGCTTCAAACGGACATCGGTTCATCCTGGTAGCCATTGACTATTTCACCAATTGGGTCGAAGCAGCGTCGTACGCTAATGTAACCCGACAAGTAGTGGTCCGATTTATCAAAAACAATATCATCTGCCGTTATGGTGTTCCAAGCGAGATCATTAATGATAATGGATCTAACTTAAACAATAAGATGATGAAAGAGTTGTGCGCTGAGTTCAAGATCGAACACCATAACTCATCTCCCTACCGACCCAAGATGAACGGAGTGGTAGAAGCGGCTAATAAGAACATCAAGAAGATCGTTCAAAAGATGGTTGTAACCTACAAAGATTGGCACGAGATGCTACCCTTTGCTCTTCACGGTTATCGCACATCTGTCCGCACTTCAACAGGGGCAACCCCTTTCTCTCTAGTATATGGCATGGAAGTAGAGATCCCGTAAATCCGAGTATTGATGGAAGCTAAGCTCACCGAAGCTGAATGGTGTCAAAGCCGACACGACGAATTGAATCTAATCGAGGAGAAGCGAATCACGACACTATGCTATGGTCAGTTGTATCAACAGAGAATGAAGAGGGCGTTTTACAAAAAGGTCTGACCTCGTGTCTTCAGAAAAGGAGACCTCGTGCTAAAAAAGATACAATCATTTCTCACTGATTCGTGAGGTAAATGGACTCCGAATTATGATGGGCCCTATGTGGTCACGAAAGCTTTCTCAGGCAGCACCTTGAGACTTGCAACCATGGACGGAGAGGAATTTGCCTACCCCACGAATGTTGATGTAGTCAAGAAATACTTCGCCTAAACTAAAAAAAAAAAAACGTCTCGGTGGATTGAAAACCCGAAAGGGCGGTCCAGGCAAAAGTTAGAGACATAAAAAGAAAAAAATCATCCCGATGGATTGGAAATATCATAGTACAATCCAGGCAAAAGTTAGGGATAATGGCAAGTAACTATGTTCAACAGAGGCAAGTTCCTCAGCAGCAGTTACATCATCCATCGGAGGAAAACTCCAGTCAAGGTCATCTTCGACAGAAGCTCAGGATGCCCCGAATTCAAAGTTGGTAGAAGGATAGTGGTCGTTATGTTTCAACGTAGCCCTTTTCCCTGCAAATTACCATTTTCAAACTTTGTATATACTCTTTGGAATCACGCGTTTGAATGATCTCCATCTTATCAATAAAATTTGAGCCCTTGTGCTTTTGTTTGTAATTCTTATTTGTTTTAGCTTTACAGAACGACGTTGTTAACATGATTAACGATTCTTGAAATAAAACAAAAATGAGTTTACTTGTTAAAACTTTTTCTGCTTTTTAATAAAGACGGCAATTTCTTTTGACTGTTGAACATCAAAAGAACATCGGTCGCTTCTCCAGAAGTAATCGAACTTCAAAGTGCAGAATCGAAGTACTCCTTCTAACCCAGTACGTCTGAATGAAAGGATCAACTGTGTCAGAGACCTTGTTTCGTCTGACACGCCTCGGATGAGTTCTCATCTCCTAAGCCCGATCAACATAGCTCCCAACAGGGACTATCTCTCCTAAGCAAGGTGGAATTGCTATTCTGAACCAACGGTGCTTATTCGCTCCGCGATGGCCGAGTATCCAGTCGTGTTCATTTTTTAGTTTGTATGTCGCATCAGTTTTGTCAGCATAAACATACATACATCATGCATTATTGATTTACATTCACAGTCATATTGCATCGCTATCACTCTAGTCGGTCTTGTCCCCTAGTGATAGAAGTCCTCTTAATTGAGTTGTCAACCCTTTCCTCGTCAGGAAGTGTTACGTCTGAACATTCTCTCTCCTTCAGTTTTATTCCTGGATTGAAGTTGGGTCCTCGACCACTTTGATAACTTGAACCTCTGAAAGACCAGAGAAGCCCTCAGTTAACATCACTTTTCGCCCTTGAAGATGATATCCTTGCTTTCCCGAATTAAAGAAAATCCCGAGGGAAAGCCTCTTAAATTGGAAATTCGGCAGTACGGCAGTTTTTCTCCGAAAAACCCACTGATGAAAAGGTCATCAGCACCTCAAAATTAGATCACATCATATGGCATTTCTCCGAGAAGATCTCCGAGAAAAGTATGATGTAAAGACCCCGAACGAAAGCAGTCTCTCGAGAGACTCGTTTTCCCCAGTAGATTCGAAAAATGGCGTCTCCAAACAGAGAAGTTTATGCAACTCTACAACTCAGACGGTTGGGTTCCCCAGCAAGTCTGACATCAAATTTTTTTCCCTCAAATGGCATCTCCCCAGGAAAATTCGGCGAGAAGTTTGAAGGAAAACCGCTACTCATAGCGTCCCTTGTCAATTAAGTTTATTGACAAAAGAAATTAAGACCAGTTCATTGGTAGGAAACCAGGATCGAGGGGAAGTTTATTTCAGAAACTAAGACCAGTTCCATGGTAGGAAACCAGGATCGAGGGGAAGTTTATTCCAGAAACTAAGACCAGTTCATTGGTAGGAAACCAAGAACGAGGGGAAGTTTATTTCAGAAACTAAGACCAGTTCCTTGGTAGGAAACCAGGATCGAGGGGAAGTTTATTCCAGAAACTAAGACCAGTTCATTGGTAGGAAACCAAGAACGAGGGGAAGTTTATTTCAGAAACTAAGACCAGTTCCTTGGTAGGAAACCGGGATCGTGGGGAAGTTTATTCCAGAAACTGAGACCAGTTCCTTGGCTAAAGACCAGGATCGAGGGGAAGTTTACCTTTTCTAAGCATCATTGCTTAGCTAAAGAAGGTGAATGCGTAAGCTACCATTCATAACCACCATCAAAATTTTGGGTATTCCGATATTTAATCCTCTTGCACCCCGAATGCCCGAATACCTTCGTCATTCACACCTTCGTGTCCAAGAAGATTAAATAGGGGCATCTGTCATACCCCAAATTTTGACCACTTAGATTTCCCATCATTGTGCAAATCATCATCACAATATGGAGGAACCATCATACTTCATCAGTCTCCCCAAAGATGGGTGAGCATCCACTACAATCAAAATTAGGGTTTCAAGCCCTCTCAGAGCCTTAGACAAAGGATCAATCAAGGAATGACATGATCTTCAACTTGTCGAACCTCTCAAACATCCACAATGGATCAAAAGGACTCCCACTTCAAGGATTAAGCACAAGGATGCTCCCTTCTAGGTGGATCAAGCCTCAAGATCGCCAGTATCACCAAATTAGGGTTTTGGTCGACCAGGGCCTCCAGATGAAAATTTTTCATCTGGGCACAAGCCAATGATCCAAAACATAACCTAATATACTCCATGGAACCTCATGGACCCAATCATCAAGTCAATTTTGCCTCAAGGGATGCATACATCAAAAATCAGGAATTAGGGTTTCTTGACCTAATTCACCCCTAAGTTGACTTTTGGGACAAATCATGAGCCAAGACCTCAAGAGAGGGTTTGAGGGTCTCTAATGAACTATATTGATCCATTTGCAACAATGGATTAATCCAAGAAGCTTGAGCAACAAGTCTCAATTTCATCTGCACCACAGTTAGGGTTTTAAGGAAAAAGTCAACTGTAACTTTGACTTTTGACCAGGACATGCTCCCAAGCCCTATGACATGCATCAATATACCCTATGACATCCATGGAACATGTCCATCAAGTTTGATTTAGGTCAAGGACATGATTTCATGAAGAATTGCACAGTTTGGAATTCATCTGATAAAAAGTCAACTGTGCACAAAAGTCAACTTTGACTTTTTGAGATTTTTCACCAAAATGGATTTTTAACCCTAAAATGATGTTAATTTATGATTTGAATCATCATTCATCAAGAAAAATCAAGAAAAGTTGGATAACTTGTAAAAGGGGTAACCATAAAACTTAGAAATTTTTCTAAGTCATGAAAAAGTGCCACTAATGCACCAACTTTGGAGGACCATAACTCCTAAACCACAAGGCCATTGTGCCCTATTCAAAGCTTGATTTGTAGATCTCATTGCCCTCTACAAAAGCTTCATACTGACCTATGTCCAAATTCCTCATGGATTTTGAGTTATGGAGTGATCAAAATCAAGAGAAAACACTTTGTTCCAACACTTAGTGAAAATTTCACTAAGTCAGATTTTGCCTTACTTTTTGCCAAATGTAGGGGGATTTTTCACTTGGATTCAAAAGAGATCAAAACCAAACATGTTCAAACAGTTGTTGTATCATGTAAGGACTTTCCAAAATGGTCAAGAACATTACCAAATTCAACTTACACCAGGAGATATGAAATTGGCAAGTTGCCTTGCTGAAATCTGTCAAAGGCAAGGCAGAATTTGCAATTTTACTCGAATTGCCAAAATCAGCCAAATTCAAATGCTCCTATCCACTTGGACACATCTGAGGATTGAATCTAAAGGGGACAATCAC
Organism: Lathyrus tuberosus; assembly: GCA_022829125.1. NCBI lineage: Eukaryota > Viridiplantae > Streptophyta > Magnoliopsida > Fabales > Fabaceae > Lathyrus > Lathyrus tuberosus. Next base: position 7,823,454 of record JALAZF010000163.1, read on the forward strand.
TGAGCCAAGCCTCCAAAGTCCATGGAACAAGAAATAGCATGTTGAATCTAGAATGGCCAAAATAGGGACAAGACTCCAAATTTGGATTGAAGCATTCAATGGAAGCATCAAGGTGGCATGGCCTGAGCCATTCTCAACTGAAATCAGTCAAGACTTATCCAAGACCAAGGGAACCAAAGCTTTGTGCCCTAACCTCTAGTCAATGGCTATAGGAGACTTGCATTTCCATTGGCCAACATTGGCCAAACCTACTTAGCAGTTGCCATTCACTATTCCTTGCAAAACAAACTTGCTCTACTATAAATAGAGCTCAATTGTGTTCAGTTTAAGTACACCAAAGGCCTACAACACTTGCCTTTCTCAAAATCTCTTTCTCTTGGGAAAAATACCTTTCTTAGAAAGGTAACTATCGGGTTTTGAGCTAGAGGGAAATTCCACTCAAACCAATCACTCACACACCTCATATACATCACATATGAGCTGATCAAACACTTAAACAACAACTGGAACACATATTTCACAAAATCACCAGCCAATTGCTCAAGTTCTTGACAGTTTTGCAGTTGAGGTGCCATCTTCAACTCCAAACCATTTCAATCCATTCCAAGCACTCAGACACATCACTTGGCACCTAGGGAAGCTATCCACATCATTGGAACCAAGTTGTAACACCTCCAACACAAATCACGATCACCAGCTGCAAGTGGTAAGCATGAGCTCTTCTAACTCTATGATCCATGCAATTTTTGCTGCACAATAATTTGGCCATATGTTCATAATCATGCATGGAATATTTTCCCTCAATTAATTGCTTTGTTTGAATCGTGTATCAAAAATACTAGCCTTCATGCATAAATTAGGGTTCTTGAGGATTTTTCATGATTTCTTGTTATATGTTTAATTTAAATGAAATTAATTGACATAGACATGATCGTGAGGTTGAGACGAGCATAATGATATGTGGATTGCATGTTATAATCAAGTATTCAGTGAGATTGGAGAGAAAATGCAAATCTGGCCAAGCCCAGAACACGCGCGTGTTCTTGGTGTGTTCTTGGCGCCTTTTTTCAAAATTTGAATATTTGAATTTTGTGATTTTTATTTAATTGATTCAAAAATTAATTTTTCTCTGAGTTTTAATGATTTTGAGTTGATTCTTTTTTTAATAATTCACAAAAATGTTAAAATATTTTATTTTATCAAAAAATCCCAAAAATATTATTTATTTCATATAATTGATATTTTTGCAAAGAATTAATATTTTAATTGTTTTTGACATTTAAAATATTTTTTCCACCTTGATTTTGCAACTTTTAATGCTTTCTAATTATTTTGTAGGTCAATACTTAATTTTTGAAGCATTAATCCAAGATCACAATTTATTTTCCATATGTTAAACAATTTTGATCATTTTAATTGAATTTTTATTCAATTAAATACATTTTTGAAAACAAATTAGGGTTTTTGGATTAATTCAACCCTCATAAATCATTTTCAAAACACTTTGGGCCTCTAATAGAGTGTAAGACCCAATCCTTTTTTTGACCAAATCATTTTTGGGCCTCACTTATTGTATAAGTCCCGATACCGTCAAAAACAAACGACGCGATCGTCGCCTTTTAAAAATAACATTGGGCCTCTCCTTGAGCTATAAGATCCATTCAAAACTCTTGGGCCTCTAATAGAGTGTAAGACCCAATCCTCTTTTAACCAAAACCTTTTGGGCCTCACTTATTGTATAAGTCCCTCTGCGTTAAAAGAAAACCTCGGCACGATCGCCATTTTAAACGGAAAAATCATCTGGGCCTACCCTCATGTTATAAGCCCCACTCTTTTTCTTTAAAACTTTTTGGGCCTCTTGAGAGAGTGTAAGACCCATCCCTTTGTACATAAAACAATTTTTTGGGCCTCAGTCACTTGTATAAGTCCCTCTGTACAAATTCAAACAGTGCGCTCACTGATAAAACCCTGGGACTCTCCTTGAGCTGTAAGCCCCAAATCTTTCTTTTTCAAAGCACTTTCTCCTTTGATTTTGAATAAACTGTTATTTTCAATCTTTCTTTGTTGAACAACTAACCAAACAGCATGGAAGCTCTAGAACCGAGTAAGTGTTTATCCGCTTTCATTTACCGCTTTCATATACATATAACTGTATTGTGGGGCTGTTTCACTGTGAGTCTTCTTTCATAAACTCATATCAACTGTGTAATAATAGTATAAATATTTAGAGTTTCCCCGGAAACTACGTCTAGCATTAAGCCCGTTGATCACTCTTAGAAATAGTCTAAACTAGATCCCCATAGGATTACCAGACACAGTCTTCCCTCCTCTTGGGGTTAAACAATATGGAGACATGAAAGGCAGCATTCTCCGTGAATGGTATCTCTTGAGTTTCTTCCAAATTCTCGGACTTTCCTGGCTTGATCTATTCTCGGTGAATGGCATGTCTTGAACTTCTCGGGGTTTGGGGACCCACAGGCTTCTTAAAAGCACTTGTCAAAGAAACTCTATTCCCCAGAGATGATATTTTCTTCGTGAATGGCATCTTATGAGTTTCTTCCAAATTCTCGAACTTTCCTGACTTGATCTATTCCTTGTGAATAGTTTGCCTTGAATTTCTTGGGGTTTGGGGACCCATCGGCTTCCTAAAAGCATCGGCCTCCTCTTGGGCATCGTACAAGGACCCACAGGCTTCCTAAAAGCAACCCCGCCTCCTCTTGGGCTTAGTACAAGGACCCTACGGCTTCTTAAAAGTATTCACAGCCTCCTCTTAGGCTTCGTATAATGATCTCTTCCTCCGGGAATGATAGCCTCCTCTCGGGCTTCGTACAAGGACCCGTCGGCTTCTTAAAAGTTTCCAGCCTCCTCTTGGGCTTCGTACAAATTGTCTCGACGACCTCCTAGAGGTATAGGAACAGAACTTAGTCATCTGCATAGAACAGTCCTTTCATAGAATCTATTACTGTTTCTCAAAGCACAGTGCAAAGGATAAAACTCTAGACTTGGACAGTCTAATCTCCTTGAGTCTCAAAGACATTCTAAAGCACCCTTCAAAAATAGGAAGGAAACCCGTAGACTCGGACAGTCTCAATACCCTTCGAATTTCCCGCTTCCTTAAAGAACAGGAATAACCCGGATCCTTGAATCAAATCCATGAGTACAGTGTTGCTCATATAAGAATTGATTTTCTCTTTAAATCAGTATACTGGACCTGTCACTTAACTGAACAGTCGCCATAGCCTCCTCTTAGGCTTTGTATAATGGTCCTTCTCTAGTGAAGTTAGCCTCTCTCTTGGGCTTTGTACAATGATTCTCCCCAGCGGAGTCAAACAACATTTAGCCTCTCTCTCGGGCTTTGTACGAGACACATAAGAGACTCCCTCGTTGAGTCAATAACCCCTTTCGCCTCCATCTCGGGCTTTATACGAGATACAAAAAGGTTCTTATTGAGCCAAACAAATGTTAGCCTCCATCTCGGGCTTCGTACGAGATACAAAAACTCTCTTGTTGAGCCAAATAGCCTCCTTCTCAGGCTTCGTACGAGATACAAAAAGACTCCCTCGTTGAGTCAAAACCTTTTAGCCTCTCTCTCGGGCTTTGTACGAGACACATAATAGCCTCCTCTTAGGCTTTGTATAAGAAAACCACTAGTTGATCCAATTAACCTTTTAGCATCAAAGTTGTGCCTCGTTCACAGTACACAAACATCAACAACTCTTTCCCCTCCATCTAACTGCTGTAAGTGGCAAGCCTCTGGATCATCTACATCTATGCCACTGTCCCTCTTTTAGCATGAGAAATTCCTAAGGAAATATGGCATTACTCTAAACTGAGTTAAAGTCTTCTCCTTCAGGTTAAAATCCCCTATAAAGGAAATTATGGCATTGCCGGATTCACAAATCCCGGTTAAAGTAATTCTCCTTTATAAACAGTCGTAACAGACAAACCCCTCTTTAGAGATGACAAATTCTCTCTAAGGTCAACACTTTTAGCTTCATGTCTTGGGCTTTGAACAAGATACAAACTACCCTTCAGCTTCATATCTTGGGCTTTGAACAAGATACAAACTACCTTTCGCTTCACGTCTTGGGCTTTGAACAAGACACCAAAAACACCATTTCCTCCCATAGAATAGGAGGAACTACGAACGCTCTGATTTCCCTATTTCGGTAAACGGGAATACGTAGGCATAAGATTGAAAGAAAAATCTTAGCGAGCACACTAAACAAAAACCCAAGATCCCATACTCTCATGTATCTACCAAAAAGCATCAGTCCAAACATCCTAATCCTTGTTCCCCGCCAGAAAGTCCTAGAAAGAAAGAAAACCGTATTGGAGAAAATACAAATAACCAGTACAAAGGCCCCCCACATTGATAGCATTCGTAACCTAACAGACCGCTGTTTAAACTTAGTATGCAAAGCAGGGTTAATTAGAGACATCTATTTCCCTTTCTTCATCAGCTTTAATAGGATAAAAAATGAATCGACCTGTAGTAAGCTCAACCGCAGAGAGCGACCAGCGCTTAAGAACCGCGTCCAAAATCGCTCGCTACACATCCATGTCTACAAAATCTGCAAAACAAAGTTAGTACCTTGATAGTTTAGCAAAAGAATGTAGAGTGCAATGCAGAGTTTCATGGAATTCAGATATTTGTAGGACATCAGAGGATATCATAAGACCTCGTTTTCATTAATAAAAGGTGAATTACAAAAGTTGATACACTTCCAAGAGTTCTAAACATGAAGTTAAATAAAAGATAGAAAGTCCTAGGGATATTCTCCTAAGAGTCTCATGTTGAGTCTTCTGATTTCTTTCTCCATCTGGTCTCTTTCTGTGACGAGGTTATCGACGATTGACTTCCATGCAGTAGGTTAAGCACTAGAGGAACTTGATCCTTCGTGGACTTTTCTTTTCTTGTACGAGAGCATCTCTTCATTCTTGGCATGTAGTTGCTTCTGAAGTTCCAAGTTTTCTTCAACAACCACTTGATATTTGAGTTTCCAGGCTTCCTCTGACTGTTGGGTTTGTCTCAAAGAAATCTCTAACTCTTCCTCCCTTGACATAAAATATAGAACGGGTTCGTTCTTCAAAGCAATGGGTTCCTGTCTGTTGTAAGGCATCTTTAACTCAATGGCTCTTCTTTAAACCCATTGGAGGTAAGGCTCCAATGACACACAATTAGGTTTTCCCAAAGAACTCCTCCCTCTTTTGCGCTTGCTGCCCCAGGCATTTAAGATCAACTTTTTATGTTCTTCGTTCTTGTCATATTCTTCAAAGTAGATGCTTTCCAGATGAATGCTAAGAGGTTTATCCTTCAAAGGGTACCCTAACTGGCGTTGTGCCAATACAGGGTTATAGCTAATTCCCCCTTTGATGCCAAGAAGAGGCACATTGCCATAGTTTCCACAGCTATCTATAATCAGAATTCCATCATACACACGATTATACCAGTCAATGTCTGCATGAGAGAGGGCCATATCCTTTTAGACCACCATCCTTTCTTGGAATCCCAGAATGCGCCCGCCTTTGGTAGATGCGAAATAAACCATCTATACAACATGAGGACACAACAAGTGATTTGTCCGTTACCGTGAGCGTTTCTTGTATGGACTGAGTGATATGCTTCATCAAGCAAAGTAGGTACATAATTTTGTTTCAAGAATATTTTGATTGCATTCAGATCCACAAAGTTGTCAATATTCGGGAACAAGAAGAGTCCACAGATGAGCAATGCAAAAACAGCTTCAAAGGCATCCCTGTTGCAGTGCTTAGCAAAGTAATGAGCCTTTTCAAACAAAAACTTAGCAGTTAACCCAAGAATTCCTCCCTTAGAAGTTAAGTTGCTTTTGATGTCACCTAACTCCAAGTGAGTTTTCTTAGCTATCTCTTCCTCTTTAGGGTTCCTCTCGAAGATAGGAAACGGGGACTATTCCTTGATAGATAATCCAATTATCTGAGAATATTCCTCCAGGGTAGGCAGGAGTTGATAGTCAGGAAATGTGAAGCAGTGATACTTTGGGTCGTAGAACTGAAGCAAAGTCGAGAGGAGCCCTTCATCAATGTTTTTCTTTAACAAGCTCCATAACTTCCCATACCTGTCTTTGAATCCTTCAGGATCGGTTAGCAAATCTCCCAATCTCCTTAGGTCATCCAATTTAGGGCTCTTGAAAGTGTATTTCACAAATTTCCTTCTTGAATTGTCCATGATATCCCTCTGATATTTCACAAAAAAAGAAGTCTGAGTTCCATGAAACTGGTATGTCATGAACGCTTATGATGTATGAATGCAAGATAAGCACATATACACATATTCACAGAAGTATGAGCACACACAGGTCTGGGTTAAGAGCATGGAGTCATGGTTTACCCTCCCATTGGTATGTACTAATGGTTTTCACCTGCCGAACAAGGTTCTAAAAAGTTCCCAGAGTCGACAACCCATCTTTCGGATTTTATCGATTTCCCAAATGACTTGGTAGTCAATAAAATTCTCAAGAGAATCTCGTCTGAGTGTAGTATCGGGTAGCAACCAATTCAGGAATAGACTCCCTCATAGTCCTCGCACTACATCCTAAAAGGCTTAAGTGGGTTTTGGAAATAACTACGGTTCTCAGTATCGATGGCACCTACATTGAGAGTAGCACGTTTTCACGAATGGACTCGTTCAACATGAATAAACTCTCAAGAGGGCCTAAACTGAGTGATGGTGTCTCAAGTCAACTTTTTCAGGAATCGACTCCCTCAAAGCCTCCTTGAATATACCATCGTCCTATCATAAGTGCACTCAAATCTGGGTTAGGATTTATCTCACCACTCAAAAGCACCACCCTGCACACAGAAGAACCCAAGCAAGTATACAGATATATACAGATATGTACAAATATAGCAAATAAGCATAAACAACACAAGCAAAAACAAGGTGGGCTTAACCCTCAAAATTTATCTGCATCCCTAGTGAAGTCGCCATTTCTGTTGCGGTGAGAATTAGATAACAAGGTATTAATTAACTTGCATCACATTTCTTTGAAATTCACCACCGACTTTGATTTAACCAAAGGAAAGGTTCAAGATCGAGAAAACCTAAAAGGGGGAGATCTAAGGTTTGGGGGTTGGTTATACTAAGGGAAGGTATTAGCACCCTTAATATCTGTAGTACTCTATAGGAACCTCTTGTTTAGTTTGTGTTATGTTATGTTTGCTTGCTAAGAATATCTGCTAAGGGTAAAGGTAAAGACCTAGGGGTATGTACACTAAGTTTGCTCGCCAAGACGTCGCATCTTGTGCCTACGTATCTAACTAAAGAATCAGAGCAACCGTAGTTCACCTAACTAAGGGTGAATTTGAGGAACCATTGACTATGGCCAAAGTTCAAAGGGGGATAAGTATGAGCTCATATAGAGTTTAAAAAAACTCTCTAAATTCTAAGTTATGTGGAGAAAAGTGGATACTTGACAAGGCAAACACCACATGGAGTTTTAAACTCCTCCTATTACTAAGTTGTGATTTAATGGCTCTTATAAGGCCAAGAGAGGGAAAGGCTCCAATAAAGCCCAAATATTGGTTGATTTTCTGACTTATGAGTCAATTGAAAGGGAGTTTCCTTTGGAATGGGGAGAATAACAATTTTACGAAATGGTAAGATTTCAAGATATATGTACATAAAAATGTGGTATTAACAACAAAAACATTCAATTTGAACAAAGCTTATAACAATCATGCAAGATCAAAACCAAACATATAGATATTATACAAGCAAGATATCATGATTAAGAATCAAACACAATCAAGAAATGTAACAAAAACCCTAAAAGATCTTTCCACTTTCATTATGAATAAATGTCTCAACATTAAACATTTTTAAAAATATCTTTTTATAGTTAAAAAATAGATTCTTTTATGAACATTTAACAAAAAGAATGAGTGAAAAAGGGTTAAAAATGATTAAATTATGAACATTTGAAATTTACATATAAGCCATAGAAAAATAAAAAACAAGTGATAAAAAAGAAGAGAGTGGTTCCCATGGGTGTTGAACCCAGGACCTCACGTGTACAGCTCCAAAATGCTTGCCATCGCGCCCAGTGTGTGCGTGTTAACAACATATGACCAAGGCATAATATATATGAAAGCAACACATTTTCAGAAAATAAAAACAAAAGGACTGGGGCGAGGGGGATTCGAACCCCAATCATATAGGTCATATGGCGTATGAAGTGTGTGCTTGCCACTGGGGTGGCTGGTACATCTAGTTATAAACCTCATTCAATAAATATTTGAGTCTTCATCCGCGAGCAAAGTTAGGAAACTTGGTATTGTGAAAAATCCTAGTGCTAAATATGCATCAAACTTTCACCAACTAGAGCTCTGATCCAAAGATTAAATCAACTATCTGACATAATTTTAAACCACATGATAGTAAACAAACACCATTACATGGTTTTCACAACAAAACTTCATTATCCTTATGAAAACGTGAAATGTAAAACCAAGAGGCTAGGAAGATTAGAGCTGCAAACATTCAAAATCCAAACTAACAATCCTGAGCTTTAAAGATTAAGTGTGTACTGATTATTCAAAAGTCAATGCCACATGCTATCAATTCAAAACATCACTACACAATCAAGAAAATCCAACTGTGAGCAAAAAATGCAAAGCAAGTGGATAAATCACTTAGAATATTAGGACAGGTTGTTTGATCAGAGCATAGTATGCCTAACTGGGAATTGTCATCATGAAGAAATAAAAAACAATAAGATTTGATCATTAAGAAACTTAAAACAGGATATTGACAGATTAATCATAATGGAGGGCAACATATTTGCAAGATTATCAATAAATTAGGGATGACATGAAGTGAATGCTCAACTAACATATACATAGTAAGGCAAAGGCACTGATAGTGTAGGGAACAGGTCAGTCTTCAAGCATGCAACTCATAGACAAATCTAACAATCTATAAAATAGAAAGATAAAAAAATAGGTCCTCACATAGAAATCAGAACAAGGACATGAATATTGTTTTGAATGATTTAACAGATTTTGAGTGGATTCTTACTATGGTATTTCAAAATAGGATGTCAAATGATAACTCATGATCATGTATAATGTCAAACCCAAAGCACCTAATTTGTGGCATGGAATCTTAAAAGACAGGTTGATGTTCAAGTTCATAGAGAAATGGAATTAATCATGGCATCAGTAGGCATGGCATGGTAAGTACATAGCATAGAATAGGGTAAGCACAACACAAACAATAATTCAAGAAATTCCATATCAAGTGGTGGTGAGCAGAGATATATCAAGAATGCATCATCATAAAAAGGGGTGTTTGTCAAGTGGCAGTTCAAAAGTGCAAAGATAAGATGTTATTAGCCAGCAACAAAATGAGACAAAAAAAATGAAGGACATTGTTATGGCATAGTATGAGAAAACATAGTATCAACAAGTAATTAATATGGCAATAATTGCAGATGTAACATGCCATCAGAAACACAAATCTCCTAGGGATTCTTAACTTCATTATATCAGTCTCAAATGCCTAGATCACTTAAAAAGTAACATGCTAGTAACTAAGGATATGAAACATTCATACAATAAAACATGTTTAGAGATGAGACCAACACTCCTATTAGTGAACCTGAATTATATACAATGAGTATCATGCATAACTCCCTCAGTTTTAATGCCTACACATCATAGTAATAACTTCCAAACTTTTATTCTGACAATGAAAGAAACAAAAACCAAAATCCACACCTTAAATCAAAACAAAGATCTTAACTCAAAACAAAATTGACCTTGCAGCCTATGACAGTGTATTCTCAGACATTAAATCAAAACATTTTGAACATGAGACTAGGCATGGTGATGAACAGGTGGTGTATCAAAAGAAAAATACTATATAAACCAAATCTTTCATGCTATTTGAACTAGGACTAGCATAACATGGATACACAATGTCATTCATTTGGGCACAAGGCAATTAGTATGATAGCAGGCTGATAAAATACAATCACACCTTTAGTGAAAACAATTGAAACTTGTCAATATCAAAGATTCCACATAGACCTCATATGATAGGGAAAGGTGATTCAGCAACATGTTCAAATAAACTACATATAACCAGAGTTAACTTATTTCATCCATGGCAGACAGAAACATGGCAATATTTATAACTATGGCATGGTAAGCAAACTCAAAATGACAACTAGGCATAAAGATCAAATGTAAGCATATATTCAGAAAGGCAGCACACTCAACATGTTAACTCAACTCTGAATAATCTTGGGCATTATTCCTAGTATCTACAACAATAGTAGTGTCAAGGGTTTGGTATTCTAAGAGACATGTTGATCTAACAACATTATATTTTGAGAATGCAAGGTTAAGACATCTTACGAATAGTGTCAAATGAACAAATGTTAGCAAACAATTCAAGATAAGTCATCAAGGAGCAGGTAGCTAAAAAATTCAAAGGAATCATGGCATGAAAACCAAACATGGATAGTTTCATCAATAAATGTCAGCATGGAATCAAGCATATTCATAAAACTTTTTCCAATGAGAGCACATCCAACAACATGAGTGATGACAGTAGTGTGAGTATGAGGCATTTTAAGACAAGTTCCACAAACATGGGAGGGTTGGCCAAAAATCAGGGCAGGGAAGCAACAACAAGCTCAAATAAACTTGGCATTAACTCATACATATGACAACAAGCAAAGCAAATGTAGAGATCAAGTAGTGGACATACACAATTTGAATACATAACAGTTGGCAATTCAACAGCTTATGCACACATTTTGAATGCAGGTCAACAAATAGGGGTTTAGAGACACATCTATTTTGAATTTAAAGTGAATGTCATGATGGCAACAAGAAAACTACAATATTGACCAACCTCAAATCCCAATATGTAGCCACTCAAAATTGACATGCTAAAAACATATGACATAGAAGTTAGGCAGACATGTACCAGACAGTTGGACCAAGTAATATTGACATACACTCCAAAAACAAACCAGACATGCATATCAAGAGGCTGTTTTTAACTTGAATAAGTAGATCATCATTATGTACACACCACAAAGCATGGCAGCAAGCAGAAACTTCAAGAGATTGATAGTTCATTCACAAGTAAGCATATGAAAGGATACCCAAGATGGTTCTTATGACAGACTGAGTCAAAAAAAACTTTTATGCTCAAAGGCAAAATTCAATGAGCATTAACACAAAAACAAACCATTTTGATACTAAGCAGACATCAAAGCAAATCAAATACATGGTAGCAAGGTATATGGAAAAATCAAAGCAAACCTAAGCAGAACAAAACTCAACCTATTGCCAAATATGTTTGGAGGTGTTCCAGAAGCAATATCATTATTGTTATTACATCACCAACTCAATGTTGAGCCAAGGGCATCAACATAAGAAAACAAGTTTTCACCTCATCAATTAGTAACAACAAAACACCAACATTTAACTCTTGACAGCAAGCATGAATAGCAAGATAAGATTAACTGTTAGTAAGACATGAGCAAACCTCATATTATCAATAATCTCAACAGGTTAACATATAACAAAAAGCAGGTTTAGAGCATTCCAAGGCCTTAGCAGTGAGTGAATGAGTTTCAACATATCCTACCCTACCAAAAAAACCACAACAACCAAAGTCTTGAAACAAGGTTCAATATGGACACCAAACAACAATTATATGCTCAGTAGGACACACACACTTGCCTTGACTTAACATGTTATGCCAAAGATAACAAAAAAAACTCAAGTATACATTATTGTTACATTATGGATGAGTGGATGAAAACATCAAAACAAACAGCCTATAAAGAGATATGATGATATCAGTATATACATGAGTATTTAAGTATGAAAAGTGTAGTTACCAAGTGGAATATGTCCACAGCAACTTCAGTTGTGCAGAGGTTCTTTTCTTGCTACTCCCCTCACCAGCTGCTAAGGCTAAGATTTCTCCTCTCCTCCTCTTGTAATACTTCACTTCTCTGAAATATTTAGAATGTATTTGTGAATAATTGTTGGTGTGAAATGCAAAGGACTGGGCTGCTATTTATAGGGAAAATGAGTGAGTTCAAGGTATGGCCAACTTGCTGAAAATGCCAAATCTGCCCTTCCTTTTCGTGTGGATTTTTCAAACTTGCAGAGTGAAATCTTCCAAAGATCTCTGAGCTTCTGAGCAGAACTGTTGTGAGCTGATAGGTGCATTGCTCCATGAATAAACAATGTTATTTCTACTTTTGGAAAGTTTCTCTCTCTCCCACTTGCATCAACAAGCCATAAACTCATATTTTAATGCTAACCAACTTCAAAATTCGTGGAAAGGCTTGATTAGATGTTAAGTGAGCCATTCAAACTCAGAAATGATGGAAATTGGTGATTAGGGAAGTGTTAGAATCAAAATCCAAAAGTTAGTTTCTTGAATGTTAAGGAATGAAACCCTCATCTTTGACTCTTCGAAACTCCCAACTCCCTTGATGGATGGAGGAGTTCTAGTACTCTTTGGAAAGCTCTCATTGCCCTCTACAACTTTCATGTCAAAATTTTTTTGAGTTGAGGGAATTTTCACATATGAAAAGTTTGATGATCATAAACTTACTTCCTTTGTAAGAAACTTCTTGAAACTTGATATTGACACCTTAAATCATCAATAAGACATGTTATGATGATTTGAGGCAAAGGAGATTCCATTTGGATTAAAATCCCAAAGATTAGGGTTTCAGTCAAAACCCTAATTTTGACTGTGAATGCACTGAGCTACACCTCTGTGATCTTGCTTCTTTCTTCACATCCAAAGCTCATAGAAGACCTTTAGGGATGTTTACTAACTCATGGAGTCATGGTTTAGGGTTTGAGGGCACCTCTTGATGAAAATCAAGGCCAACGATCCATATGCCTTATAGAAACCCTAATCTGGGGATAGGGTGAAACTATGGCTCAAACCAATCATGATGAAAGCTAGATGATCTTGAATTATTGTTGAATGAGACCTTTTGAATGTACGTAAACTCAAATGGTTGATGACCCAAGCAAAGCTTGACTTGATAGGGCAAAATTCTTCAGTGATTCCTCATATTGAAACCCTAATTCCACATTTTGGTCTGGTGATCCTTTATTGACTTGACTTGATTCAAAGTCTTGAGATCTTGGTTCCCAAACAAATAGGGAGGCTTTGTGATGATTGTATGGAGTCAGAGGATACCTTAGGAGGCCTTGAATCACTCTGTGCAAACCCTAATTTCAGATATAAAAGAAACAAACTGCAAGATATGGGTTAGTTTGAACAATGCATATGATTGATCCTAAATGTCTATGCAAAATGTTATGACATATAAGAGGTAAAATTTGGGGTACAACAAGGAGGTTTTCTCTTAACTGGAGAATTATCTTTGTATGAAGCCCAAGAGGAGGCTAATGTTTTACGGGATGAGAATCAACCCTAAACTGGTCTAATGTTTTGACTCTCTAGAGGATTGAACTAGCAAAAGATGACTAGGTTTTGTCCTATACCTGTAAGAGGTCTTCAGGGTCCTTGTACTAAGCCCAAGAGGAGGTTGAGAACTTCTAAGAAGCCAGAGGGTACTTGTACAAGGCCCAAGATGAGGCTGGGAATGCTTTTAGGAAGCCTGTGGGTCCAAACCTAAGAAAAGTTCAAGAAAGGTTTCACCGGGAATAATCCTTTCTTTAGTGAACAGTTCTAGGGTTTGAAGAAATTCAAGAGAGGTTTCACCAGGAATAATCCTCTCTAGGGGAGATGAATTTCGTGTACATATATTTCTAGTAGTGACAGTCTTGAGAAAAGTTTCATCGGGAATAATGCCTTTCTCAGTTCCATATTATATAAGCCCAATAGGAGGCAAGACTGTATCTGGAATTTCCTATGGGGGAACTAGTTTTGACCATGTTAAAATAATAACCACTGGTTTGATCTAAATCTAGACCTATTTTCTGGGCAAAACTCTAAGCAGATATATACAAGCATATACAAATGAAATATATAGACAAGTATGTTGAAGAGTGTAGTAGAACTTACAGGTGAGCAAGCTTCCAGCATTATAAACATAACTATATGGTTAGTTATTCAAGAAATTGAAAGAAGTTTTGATACAACTATAAATTTGAATCTAAATCAAAAAATAAAGTTGTTTTAAAAGGAAGTTTGGGGCTTATACTCAAGGAGAGGCCCAGATGAAAAAAAAAAGAAAAGTGATCGCACCGTCATTTTTTTTAAATTGTACCAGGGCTTATACAATGACGGAGGCCCAAATTATTTATGTACAAAGGGGGGTTGGGTCTTACACTCTATTAGAGGCCCAAGAGTTTTTTAAAAGAAGAGATAATGGGGCTTACAACTCAGGGAGAGACCCATATGAAAAAAACAGTGATCGCACCGTCGTTTTTGAAAATCGCGTAGGGACTTATACAATGACTGAGGCCCAAAAATGGTTTGTTTTGACAAGGGATGGGTCTTACACTCTATTAGAGGCCCAAGAGTGTTTTGAAAAATATTTGTAAGGGTGGAAATAATCAAAAACCCTAATTTGATTTAAAAAATATATTTTAATTGAATAAAATTCAATTAAAATGATCAAAATTATCAAAGATGTGTCAAAATCAACTTGTGATCTTGGATTAATGTTTGAAAATGATGTTTCATTCATAGAATGATTTGAGAATGATTTGAATTTGAAAAATCAAGAGAAAGAAATATTTTAAATGCCTAAAAACAAATAAAAATATAATTCTTTACAAAAATACCAAATATATGAAATAAATAATATTTTTGTGAAATTTTTGTAGAATAAAATATTTTAACATTTTTGTGAATTTTCAAAAAAAGAACCAATAAAAAATAATTAAAATTGAGAGAGAAATTAATTTTGGAATTAACTAATAAAAACCATGAAAAATGTGAAAAAAAATAGCAAAAAAGGAGAAAATGGCAAAATGGTCTGGGTGGGTCTTGAACCCATGACCTCCCAACCACACACACATGCGCGCTACCACTGGGGTGGTGATACATCCGTGTATCAAAACCACCCCATAAACATATATAGGTGACAAGGTTTTAGGCATGGCCAAGGCGCCTTGGCCTGGCCCTTGCCCAAGGCTGGCCTGATTTTAGGCCTCTTGCATGAAGGCTATAACTTCCTCATTTCTCCATGGATTTGGACAAAATTTAGATGGATCCTACCTAGAATTTCATGAGGAATCCAATGGTGCTTTTGGAATTTTCTAAAGATGCTTCTATTTTAAAACCCGATAGTGATTTCAAAATAGGCCAAGATTTGAAAGTTCTATGCTATCCTATCATACAAGAAACAATAGCATGATAAATTGGTTCAAACACAACACATATGATATATATGACATGTTCATGATCAATGGACATCAAAGCAATGCATATTTTAAGAGTTCAAGTTGTGATGCACTTACTGTAATACCCCAAAATTTTCCCTCTCATTTCTTTATATCATTTAGCATGAGCTTTCATTTCATTGCATTGCATTCAAGCATAGAAAATAAAACATTAAGCATTTGGGCATGGCATCTTGCATAAGGGCATGTGATCAGTTGTTCCTCAAAAGTGTCGATCATCCAAATCAAGAGAATAAGAGCCAAGGGTTTCTCAACAAGCCTCAAGGGTCTATTACATCATGTATCATCTTAATTGATCCCACAAGTCATTGAAAGAAGGGAAATCATCAAGAAGATTGGGCAATGCATCATCTCCTATAAAAAACAATCAAAATTAGGGTTTTGAGTTCAAGAGGTCTCCTGAGGAAATTTTGATTCAAACTTGATCTCAATGTTTTCTACATGATAGTAAGTGTCTAAGGATGGAAGATGGGCCATTGATTCATTTCAGGAGAGGTTCAATTGATCAGTTGCTTGATAATCAAGAAATTGAGGAAAATAGTCAATTGTGCAGTGAAAAAGTCAAATCCTGACTTTTTAAGATCAAAATCATAAAATTCAAGTTATATATGTTCATTGGACAATATTTGATCAAGAAATGATGGATGAATCATGAAAAATCAAGAAATCACAAAACTGCCAAAAATAGAAACTTTAGGGTTTCCAAAAATGGCAAGTTTGGACCATTTTGCACCATACTTTGAGGCTCTCTTTCTCCAAGATAAAAGCTCCAAACTTCAGGCCCAAGTTCAGCCAATTAAATTTCATGTTCTAAGCTTCAAACCCATATAAAGAACTCTTCCATTGGATCAAAATTGAGGGAGTTATGATCAATCAAAGTTTGACAAAACTAGGTCAAAAACCAAGTCATGGCAAGGCAAGATTAGGCCCATGCGCTATAATTTTGACAAACACATGGTGTACCAAATGTCCAGCCATTTTTCTTCATCAAGGAAGCTTCAAATGGAAAACTTTCCAACATTAAAGTTGTTCCTTTCCATACCCTCTACAATGTTCATGTTGGACAAATTTTCATTTGAGCAAGTTATGATGGAGTTATATGGGTTCAAAGTTGGTATGATCATGCTGAATTCCATGCACCATGTTGCCATGCCATGCCATCACTTGCCACACCTTTGTACCAGTTTCAAACCTTGACATTCCAAAGCATTTTACACCATTCTACAAGCCTCCATTCAAGTCAATTTTCACATCAAAGTTGTTCTATGATGTATCATCTTTCCAATGACACCCAAAACTCATCAAACCATCCACAAATCATAGAGAATTTCATCATCAAACCTCCATGTTTCAAGCTGTCAAGAATAGCATGTTTAACATTGATGTTGTTAAACATTCACACGCATACACCAGTCTATTTCTTTTCCTCATTAAGCCAAACATCATCTTACACCATCCATGACATGTTGCTTGGTACATGAAAGAAGAAAAATAAGCCTTGCTGAACAAGTTTCCTCGCTGCAGCATGCTTCCATCACCACCACTCTTTTCCATTAACCTCACCATAACACCATGAATCAACCTCACCATATCACAACCAAAACCAACTCGCCCTAACTAACTTGACTCAGTTAGTTAGAGGCCACTCATTTAACTCACTCAGAACTCAACTAACCACCCTAGTTAACACATTTAACCACAACTATATAATAAAATATGACTCACAAATTCATTTTCAACTCTCATTTTCCACACTCACTTCAAAATCGTTTTCACTTTTTTCTCTCAAGTTCTCAAACTCTCTCTGAACTTCTTCTATTTCTGCACACAATTGCACCATCATCTTCATCTGAATTCAGTTTCAAGCTCCATTACCAAGCAACATTAAAACTTGGAAGCATTGAAGAGCTGACGTAGCTTCCACTGCAGCTTCATCTTCATCCATATTTTCAAGGTTTTGAGCCTTTATTTGGCCAACTCAAAGCTCAAAGAGGAAGCACACTTCTCTGGTTTTCTTTGGACACAAGACTCTTCACACTTCAGGTTCGTCGTTCTCAACCTTTTCTACTGAATGTAGCTTGTGTTCATGTTGTGTGTGGCTTAATAGAAGCCGTGTGCGTCCTGGCTAGTTGATAGGCTCATTAGGAGCTTAGTTGAAAAATTAGGGCAAAAGTGTTTGGATGCGATTCTTGCTATGTGTGCATGATGTGTTGATTCTATGCTTGGATTCTTGATGTACGTAACTTGAGCTTTCGATTGGTACCATTTTTGTGCATTTCTGGAGGTTTGAAGAGTTGCAGGTGGCGGAGAGTGGCCGGAGAAGATGACCGGAGGTCCTTCTCCGGCCGGTGAGGTTTAATGCTAGGGTTTCCCTTAGTTTAAATCCTGGCCGTGCGATCATATTCATCCAACGATCATGACATTGCCAACGCATAAATGAAACATGTGCATCTCACGTGCTCTCTTTTTCTTTCTGATTGATTACGCGTGCGTGTGTGCATCATTGTTACCATGATCCTTGCATCTCATCCACTTGATGGTTTTACTTGTATGATGATCTGAGCTTGAGATTGATCCAACATTCATTATATCGCCAGCGCATTAAAATTACATGTGCTTATCACGTGTTTTCCTTTTGGACTCATAAGCTTGCATATGCGGGTGTGTAGGATAATTAACATGTGTGTGCATCCTCATCCATTGGATTGGTTTAGTTCGCTTGATTGATTGCATTGACTGAATTCTGTAGCCATGATTGTATCCACGTGTTTGACTTAAATGCACACTAGCACACACAATCACATGTAATGTGGACTGGGTCTTAATTGCTTTTCACACCCCCTTCCTTGAGCCCAATTATATTCTGAACATGTATTTTACTCACGCTACACCCCCCTTCCCATTTCTTTTTATTTTTTATTTTCTTTTCCATATATGTTTGATTTTCATATTTTAAAAATACCAAATCATCTCTAAAAATCACAAATTAATTCATGTGACATCTTAACATGTATAAATAATTTTCTCTATTTTTTAATTCTGACTTTGTGATTTTTTACACATTATTTCATATTTTCTTTTCAATTTCTTTTTGAATGCTCTTATTCATTGACACTTGCACTTGCATGATTTCTTTCTCTCATCTCACATCATATTTTTGATTCATTCTTTTTGTATTGATTAGATAACATCTTAAAGTGCCTAAAAAAATTTTTGTTTGATTTTTTAAATCATTATATCATACCTTTTGATGTTCATATTTGTACCTTCTTGTGATGTGTTTCATATGACTTGGTTGATTTGTTTGAGCATGTTTCATTTTGATTTTTGCCATGAGCTGCTGATACTTGATTTTTTTTCTGATTTAGGTTATTTAGAGCTAATTTTCATGATTTTAATATGTACTTTTGATATTTGTTTAGAGCTTTACATTTGAAGCTATCTTTGTGCATATTCTTATACTTCCTTCTAGCTTACTTTTAATGAGGCACTTGTGCCACCCTTTCTTGTTTGCTTGGTTTGGGATTAGAGGTTTCATTTGGAAGATTATAGTTCTTTCTTAACTCAATTATAGGTCATGTTGGTTTATACTTGCATTTAGTTTGTGTTTATGCATTTTTAACTCACCTTTTGACATGTTTTCACATCTTATCTACTCTTGTGCTTAACATGAGTTGTGTTTTCATTTGGTATGCCATTTCATTCTTTTCATTTGCATTTCATCAATGATATGTGACTGCCCCCTATACATTCATCAATCATGTTACATGATATGCATCTTTGATATGTAACTTTGTGCACCTAATGAAACATGTTCCTCTTATGCTCACTTTTCTTTCATCTTACTTCTTCCACTTGCACCCTTTTATTCTTGATTTGTATGATGACTCATGAGTATTAGAAGACCATTCCTAAATGACATGGTTCTGACTTTAATCTTTCATGAAGCATTAATGCATGATCACTTTGCATATCCACTCATTCTTCATCTACTTCTTTCATAATGCATTTCTTTGTGGTTTAAGGCATTGTTTGTGTGCATTTGATTTGTGTTTGATCTCATAGCATTAGAGAACATTCTTATGAGGTACATTCTGACCTTAAGCTTTCTTTAACCTTTAAGATGCTTTTACTTTGGTTCTTGACTTGTTTAAGCCTTACTTGTTCATCTTAATTTGTTTCTTCACTTGTAAATAATTGTACTAACCATTTCAGGGGCTAATGGTAAGTCACTTGAGTGTGGATATGCATCCACATTCTAATTTCTTCCTTCATCTTTTAATAATTCAATTTGTGTTATTTAAGCATTTAATGATGCTTTGCTTTCATAATTTTC
This sequence comes from Lathyrus tuberosus, assembly GCA_022829125.1. Lineage (NCBI taxonomy): Eukaryota > Viridiplantae > Streptophyta > Magnoliopsida > Fabales > Fabaceae > Lathyrus > Lathyrus tuberosus. The sequence goes on from JALAZF010000163.1 coordinate 7,843,201, forward strand.
TTTCTTCCCTCTTAAAAATAACTTAACTTCCATCTTGGAAGTAAGTTGCTTTCTATCTTCTTCTTCTCATTTCTTTTAGGATTAGGTTCCTTAAACCTCATTAAACATAGGATCACCATGTATGATGACATTAAGATTGAGTCTTAGTCCCCCTCATTAAATTTTTTACCTTTACTCCTCATTTTGAGTCTCTTCTTCTTATCTCAAAACAAAAGTAAAAAACACTTGATAAAGGTTAAACGGGTATTGCGCATGAGCCTTAAATGTGGGAAGTGAATAATGGGGGGGGGGGGGGGGGGTTCCCTTCATTCTTCTAGGATACCTAGTGTACGTCCTGTTGGGGACGATACGCGACGTATTCGTTCCCATGTTGTAGACTTGGGTGCAATGTACAAACAACTTCAAAAACATTTCTTTCTAAAAAATTCAAACAAACAATAACGCCTTTCCTTCGGGAATTCATTTCTCATCTTTGCACTCCTTCCCTAAGGACTCGTCAAGTCCATTCCACCGCAAACAGGTAACGCCTAAGTCACCCTACAGCGAGCTGCAACACCTAACTGCTGGAACGCGCACTCTGACATTTCCACTAAAAAACACAAACAACTATCCCTTAGCTGAGGGGAACTACGTCGCTCTGATTCTCATGTTCCCGATGAGATACGTAGGCAGTGGGGTAGGGCTCATTCGAGCACTTCTTTTATTTTCCCTACATTTATTTCTTGTTCCCTCTCTCCTTTCTTTTTTTCCTATTTCCTATTCCTTTTCCTTTCCGTTAGCAGTTCCTTTTCCAGTATCCTTTCCTTACACCCTTTGATCGAGACAAACAAGCGTGGATCCCATTGGGTACGATGGACGCGTAGGGGTGCTAATACCTTCCCTGCGCGTAACCGACTCCCGAACCCAGTTCTTTTGGTCGCAAGACCATGCTCTTTCCTTTCCCTCAGGTTTATGCAGTGTTTCCTTTCCCTCTCTTGGGATAAATACACATTGCTGGCGACTCTGTTTCGGTACCACTTTCGCGTTTGTACTTGGATGAAAATCCCGGGAGCGACAGCTGGCGACTCTGCTGGGGATCGAACCCAGAATCTCTGGTTTCCTTAGCGAGTCAATCCTAGCGCTTGTTTGTCTTTCTTTCATTGGGTGCTTACTGTGAGGATGTGTTTTGCTGTTTTACTGTATTGTTGTTTATAGTATTACTGCTTTACTGTATTTATCCCATTCACTGCATTACATATCACTATTATGCTGGACTGTGCTGTTGTTTTCTATTTGGCAGGCAGGGTGTTCTGAGAGATAAGCCCACTACCCAGGCTTGAGCATACACATAGGTATTAGTGTGGGTGGACGTGTCTCTCCCGTGGTGTTTGGCCACGTGTGGGTGTTCACGAGACCTACAACCAGAAGAGGTTCTATCCGGAGCTATCTGCTACTGTATATTTGATACAGGCCAGTAGATATTCTTTGGAGGAATTGTCGACTCTGGTGACCATTCCCGAGAACTCAGTTACGGCACTCCTCCCGAGTTGTGACAGTGGCAGACCACACTTTGTGGCAAACCCATTGCACACTCTCGATCCGAGGACCCAATGCTGGGAACTTGCTATAGGATATCCTTTTGAGGGGAATCAGTTGAGGCCTCCTTGATTGATGATGATGCCAAACCAGAAATGGTGAACGTATCATTATTTCTCGACCTGAGAGCCCGTGATATTGAGGATCCTCGCCTTTCTAGTACCCACATGTGAGAGGGGCGGGTTGTTTATAGGTATGCAGGTAACCTTGACTTTTAACATACCTGGTACACTGGATTTCTTATCAGTATGGTCTATCTGTGTGGTTACTCTGTTGTTCTGGAATTCTGGAGAACCTGAGCCTTGAATTTATGCAACTATTATAGTCTAGCACAGACACATGGCACTTTGATCACATGCCCTGCATTGCATCTTTTTCTCTAACATTCATATTTTTTTCATTTTACAGGTAGTATCTGATTTTGATTCCAGTCTAAGGGCAGTCATAGGGATGGACACCAAGAAGGGTAGGAAGAATATAATTGTGTACAAGTTCCCGAAGATTATCCTGGGTCAGATTTGTAGATTATAAGAGATGGCCAGTCCAGAAGTGTTAGGAATGTTCGGAGAGAAGTATGGTTGGATCCTATCCTTTGTTCGTAACATCAGTGAATATGAATATAACGGCTTGCACACCTTGATGCAGTTCTATGATCCGTCCCTGAGATGCTTTGTGTTGACAGATTATGTTTTGGTTCCCACTCTGGAGGAGTATTATAACATCCTGGGAATTTCCATCAAAGAAGGTGTTCCTTTCTGTGGGTCGAAGGCAGATCTTGATTTCCAAGCTGTGGCTGGTGCTCTGTATTTGAGCAAGTCGACTTTGGAAGCTGATATCTCTGGAAAGGGAAAGGTTCATGGCTATCACCTATCGTACTTGGCAAACAAGGCTCAAGAGGCAGCAAAGGAAGAGAAGTGGAATGTCTTCAATGCAGTGTTGGCTCTCTGTGTATATGGTATTGTCTTGTTCCCGAATGAGCCTGATTTTGTTGACACGAATGCTATTAAAATATTTGTAACTCAGAATCTGGTGCCGACCTTATTAAGAGATCTCCATTATGCTTTATACAACAGGAACAAGAAGAAACGAGGTGGGACAGTTCATTGTTGTTCTCCTATTTTCTATAAGTGGTTTGCCAATCGGCTACCCCAGTCAGGTGCTTTCAAGGATAATAAGGGTTCCCTGAAATGGAGTCAATGTTTGATGGGCCTAGATGCTAAGGATATTGTTTGGGTGAATCATGGAGTGCTGGGTAAAGACATTTTGCACAGTTGTGGTGAATACCCTAATGTGCCATTGATAGGGAGAAAATGAGGTATTAACTATAACCCTTCCTTGGCTATCCGGCAGTTTGGGTATGCCCTAAGAAGTCCCCCAGTTGAAAAGGAGTTGGAAGAGGCTCTGTAATTTCACATGGCTGACGATGGATTAGAGGTGGCACAAAAAGCTTCCAAAGCATGGCTCAGTAAACAGAAGAGAGGAAATACCATTTGGGGTTTGCCTAACAATCAAACTTTCCCTCCATATGAGCAATGGATAAAGAAGAGGGTCGAAGAGTACTATTTGCCTTTTGATTGGGCGCCTCCCTTGTATCCTAAAGTGATAGAGGAAAGAATCACCGTACCAATTGAAGAATTCGATAAGCAGCGAAAAGTGGTGCAAGATTTGAGAGAGGAAAATGCTGGTATGAGTAGTAGGCTTCAGGGCGCTTTACATGAAAAGTTGGAGTTGAAATGGAAGGTCCAAGATTTGACAGAGCGTTTGGAGAAAAGGGAGAAGGATCTTGATGATAGAGCTCAGCATTGTAGAAAGATCAGTATGACCGCTGAATCATCCGGCAAAGCCTACAGGGAAACCAAAAAGCTCTTGGCCAAAACTGAAGACAAGCTTGCCACGTATAAGGAGATGTGGGAAGAGCTTAAGATTGAGAATGGGGAGTTAAAAGAAGAGCTTCAAAGAATGAAGGAAGACAAGAATCATTTCTCTGGTAAGTGGAAGGAATCCCAGAAAGAAATTGAAGAGCTCAAGCTGCAAGCGGGAATCAAGAAGTCAAGGCGCGAGGGCAACGAGGTTGAAGAACATATTGCAGACTGATCAAGGGATTGCTAGAGAAACCTACTCAACCAGACACGGTGAACCTTCTTGAAGAGATTGAAGCCAGCTTGTTTGGAATTGATTTGTAGTGATTCTGGTGTTTGTATTTTGCTTTGATTACCATCAGGATTGTTGATGGAATCACTTTTGATTGTATTGAACCTATCTGTATGTTGTCTTATGATATGATATTACAATATTTGGTTCAGCCGTACCTGTCTCTACAGCTCTCAGTTTTTGAAAGATGTCCTCATTTGTTTGATTCTGTAATATTTCTGGATTCAGATTTATTTTCCGATATTGTGTCCGATCCCATGCCCGATTTCAAAGCTGGAATCAAAGCAGATATGCCCGGGAAATGTTTAAATATGATTGTTTGCATTTTTGCATTTGCATCCTTATAATCATAAGCATTTTTGCATAGCAGGTACTTGCTCCGGTCTTTCTAACCTTTATTCAGTTTCAGGCATTATAGCTGAGAATCACATTCACCGATACTCAACTCGAAGAAATCAAGCAAGGATAATGGATCAAATGCAGAATAATTTAGCTGAGATGAGGGCACGCATGGACCAGTTCATGACTCTCATGACTGGTATGGCACAGACTCAAGAGAGATTGAGACTTCTGGTCGAGCGTCCAGAGACCACTCCTGAAGGTAATCAAGTTGACAATTTACAGACAAGGGGCACTCCTCCTCCTGTTGGCAATCCTTCTCCTCTTGGTAATCTGGGTAATGGAAATGGAAATGGCAGAAATGTTGGTGGTGTTCAGGAAGATGTTCAGGAAGACCAATTCACCCTGCTAGATGCTGATATGGGTAATCCTGGTGACAGAAGGTATGATGAGCTGGCTAAGAAGATCAGGGCTATAGAGTGCAAGAATTCTATGGGTATTGATGTTACTAGTTTGGGTCTGGTACCAGGAGTCAGAATTCCTCCAAAGTTCAAGCCGCCCATTTTTGATAAATATCATGGCAATACGTGTCCCCAGACACATATTCAGACCTATTTTGGGAGGATTTTAGCCCATACTGATGATGAGAAGTTATGGATGCATTACTTTCAAGACAATCTGGTCGGAGCTTCGTTGACTTGGTATATGAAATTGAACAGAGCTTCTGTGAGAAGCTGGAAGGATCTGGCAGAGGCGTTTCTGAAGCAATACCAGTATAATATCGACATGGCTCCCAACCGCACTCAACTGCAAGGGTTGTCACAGAATGCTAAGGAAAGTTTCAAGGAATACACTCAAAGGTGGAGGGAAATGGCTGCCCAGGTTCAACCACCTTTGCTGGATAGAGAAATGGCAGATATGTTTATGGGCACCCTGCAAGGGGAATTTCTTGAAAGATTGGCTGCTTGTCCATCAACCGGATTTTCTGATATCGTGATTGCTGGGGAAAGGATCGAGAGTCTGTTGAAACTCGGGAAGATCCAAGATGTAAGTGGGGCTGGCTCTTCTGGAGCAAAGAAACCTTTTGCTAATGGTCAGAAAAGGAGAGAAGGTGATACAAACGTTGTGTATAGAGGACGGGGAAGAGGACGTTCTCAGGCTTATCACCATGTAGGTGCAGTGACGATCCCAGCACCATCTGTTCAGCAACCATAACCACAACAGCAAGCTCAACAGCAACAACATCAACCTCCTTTCCAGCAAAGGTCTAGGAAGAGGGACCGTAAGATTGACCCTCTCCCGATGACTTATTCAACATTGTTACCTTAGTTACTACAACTAAAGTTGGTTGAGCTTCGTACTATGAGACCTCCTGCCGCTGGCAACTTGCTACCTAATTTTGATGTTAACGCTCACTGTGATTTCCACTCAGGTGCTTAGGGGCATACCACTGAAAAGTGTTGGGTATTTCAGAATAAGGTGTAGGACTTGATCGATGCTAAAGCAATCAATTTCTCACTGCCTCCTAATGTTATCCAGAACCCCATGCCTAATCATGGTGTGGCAGATGTGCACGTCGTTGAGGATGGAAAGAGATTGAACCTGGTGGCAGACATTAATCATGTGAAGACTTCATTGCTAGTGGTGAAGGATCATTTGTTGAGGGGACAGGTGTTCCCGGGTTGTGATCAAGATTGTTCTGAATGTGTGGGCTAAGAGAATGGCTGTGATAAATTGAGAGTTGGTTTGCAGAGTCTGATTAATGAGGGTCGTTTACAGGTTGACCAGGTCCTGAAAGATATTGATGAGGTGTCAACTGTGACCATTTATTATACTCCCGCTGAAATTCAGGTGCCTGCAAGTACAGCTCCTGTAGCAAGTGTTGTGCAAGGAAGACCCAGTCCTGTTACTATCACTGTGCCAGGACCAGTTCTGTTTACATCTACGAAAGCAATCCCATGGCACTATGGGGCAGATGTGCATTATGAAGGGAAAAAGCAGGAAGTCGGGACATCAGCCAGTTCAAATATTGATAACATGGGTGGTGTAGGTGGCTTTACCAGGAGTGGAAGGTTGTTTGCTCCCCAAACTTTGTGCAGTGATAAAGAAGTTGAGGCTACGGCAAAAGCTAAAGGAAAACAGGTGGCTAAGAGTGTGCCTATGCCTGAAACAGAAACTAAGATTACCTTTGACAACGAGGTAGAAGAGTTCATGAGGATAATAAAGAAAAGTGATTACAATATTATCGATCAATTAAACCAGACGCCCTCGAAAATCTCCATTTTGTCATTGTTGATGTGTTCTGATGCGCACCGAGAAGCTTTGCTGAAAGTGTTGAAGAGAGCCTATGTTCCATAGGAAATTACCGTCAACCAGCGCGAGGGTGTGATTCTAATATCAATGTCAGCCACGGATTGGGGTTTACAAGCAGAGACTTGACTTCTGAAGGAAGAAACCATAACAATGCTTTGCCCATTGCAATGGAGTGTAGGGGTGCAGTGTTGTCGCACGTGTTGGTAGACACTGATTCCTCGCTCAATGTCTTGTCGAAGAAGGCGCTGATGAATTTGGAGGTTGATGGTTTGATTTTAAGGCCCAGTGATTTGGTTGTCAGAGCGTTCGATGGGACGAAAAGATCTGTATTTGGTGAGGTGGAATTACCTGTGCAAATTGGACCGCACGTGTTCAAATCTATATTCCACGTGATGGATATACAGCCTGCTTATAGCTGTTTATTAGGTCGCCCTTAGATTCATGCGGTCGGGGCTGTTACATCCACATTACACCAAAAGCTGAAATACGAGTTCGAGGGACAAGTAGTGACAGTGTGTGGTTAAGAGGACATTTTTGTTAGTCATTTGTCCACGTTCAAGTATGTTGAGATGGATGCGGAAATCCACGAAATGCTTTGCCAATCGTTTGAAGCGGTGAATATTGATAAAGTGCTTGAATCTTCCCTTACACCAGATAGAGTCGGCACATCCATTTCGTCTTATAAGCAAGCTGTTGAGGTTGTTAGAGCAGGTAATGCCCAAGGCTGGGGCAAGCTGATAGAGACACCAATGAAGGAGGACAAGTTTGGTATTGGCTATCAACCCTATATGACTTCAGTTACCGAGAATAGTGGACCCATCACTTCAGCAGTGGGGGAATCATTTACCCAGATCAGTCTTGTGCGGCTACAGAGGATGGCATTGACAGTGACTGCGACTTGGACAACTGGGTACGCCCACGTGCTCTGGGACAACCATTGCAGAATTGGTCCGTTGAAGAAGTCATCCGAGTTACTCTTCAAACAGAGTAATTTTCTTTGTTTTTTTAACCATAATGCATGTTAAAATCTTGCGTTCTGCCCAAGGCATATAGATTCATTTGTAGGGCCACCCTGTTTGCATTTACAATTTTAATCATCAATAAAGGACGTTTTGCACTCAAATTTTGTTCCTTGTCTTTCATTTTTATTTTTGCACAAAAATAATAAAATGGCAATGTTTCGTTTCTTTTTGTTTTAAAAATAAATTCTAAAATAAAGCATGAACCCGTTCGTGCAGACTTGATCCTCCGGATTCCATTGATAATGGTTCTGCTATGGCTATGTATGACTTTGACAAATCGATTTATCAAGCCGAAGAAGGGGATGAGAAGGGCTGTGTACTCCCTGAGGAACTGGCCAAATTGTTAAAACAAGAGGAAAGGGTCATCCAGCCTCATCAAGAGACCATAGAGATCATCAATATTGGTACCGAGGATGCTAAGAAAGAGATCAAGATTGGCGCCAGCCTGCAAGCAGATGTGAAGAAAGCTTTGACTGAAATGTTGTGTGAATATATTGATATCTTCGCCTGGTCGTATCAAGACATGCCAGGGTTGGATACTGATATTGTTGTACACAGGCTGCCATTGAGAGAAGAATGCCCGCCAGTCAAGCAGAAACATCGTCGGACTCATCCCGATATGGCCATAAAGATCAAAGAAGAAGTTCAGAAGCAGTGGGATGCAGGATTTCTTGTTGTGACCAATTATCCTCCGTGGGTTGCCAACATCGTGCCGGTACCAAAGAAAGACGGAAAGGTTAGAATGTGTGTGGATTATCGAGATCTTAACAAAGCTAGTCTGAAAGATGATTTTCCACTACCTCACATTGATGTGTTGGTTGACAATACAGCTCAGTTTTCAGTGTTCTCGTTTATGGATGGTTTCTCCGGGTACAACCAGATTAAGATGGCACCTGAGGATATGGAGAAGACCACGTTCATTACTCCCTGGGGTACATATTGTTATAAAGTGATGCCTTTTGGGTTGAAAAATGCAGGGGCAACGTATCAGCGGGCAATGGTAACATTATTCCACGACTTGATTCACAAAGAGATTGAATGTTATGTGGATGACATGATTGCCAAGTCGCGAACGGAAGAAGAACATCTGATTAACTTGAAAAAGTTGTTTGAAAGGTTGAGAAAGTTTCGTTTAAGGTTGAATCCGAACAAGTGCACTTTCGGGGTGCGTTCTGGAAAGTTGCTGGGTTTCATTGTGAGTGAAAAAGGGATTGTGGTTGATCCTGCCAAAGTGAAAGCAATACAAGATATGCCTGAACCGAGAACAGAAAAAGAGGTTCGTGGTTTTCTGGGTAGATTAAACTACATTACAAGGTTCATATCTCAACTAACAGCCACGTGCAAACCAATATTCAAACTACTAAGAAAAGATCAAACGGTCAGGTGGAATGACTATTGCCAATTGGCATTCGATAAAATAAAAGAATACTTGCAGGAACCTCCAATTCTCATGCCGCCAGTTTCGGGAAGACCTTTGATAATGTATTTGACAGTGCTTGAAGGTTCTATGGTTTGTGTTCTCGGTCAGCATAACGAAACAGGTAGGAAGGAGCATGTTATCTACTACCTGAGCAAAAAATTCAATGACTGCGAGTCCCAGTACTCAATGCTTGAGAAGACATGCTGTGCACTTGCATGGGTTGCTAAGCGATTGAGGCAGTATATGATCAGGCACACAACTTTGTTGATTTCAAAAATGGATCCTATCAAATACATTTTTGAGAAACCAGCACTAACAGGAAGAGTTGCACGGTGGCAAATGGTTTTGTCGGAATATGATATCCAGTATACTTCTCAAAAGGCCATCAAAGGAAGTATCTTGTCAGACTATCTTGCATAAGAGCCGATTGATGATTACCAACCCATGAAATTTGATTTCCCTGATGAGGACATCATGTTTCTCAAAGCTAAAGATTGCAAGGAACCACTCCCGGAGGAGGGGCCAGACCCTGAATCCAAATGGAGTTTGATGTTTGATGGGGCTGTCAACATGAATGGATGCGGAGTTGGAGTAGTTCTTATCACGCCGGAAGGTGTTCATATGCCTTTCACTGCCCGAATAACTTTCGGATGCACCAACAATGAAGCAGAATATGAAGCTTGTATAATGGGGATTGAGGAGGCGATTAATCTGTGAATTAAGACCCTTGATATCTTCGGTGATTCAGCTTTGGTAATCAATCAAGTGAAAGGGAGTTGGTACACGCACCAAGCAAATCAGGTTTCGTATAGAGATTATACAAGGAGATTGTTGACATTTTTCACAGCAGTGAAGCTGTACCATATTCCTCGAGATGAGAATAAGTTTGCTGATGCCTTGGCCACATTGTCTTCTATGATCAAAGTGCAAAGATGGAACCATGTACCTAATATTGAAGTGTCTCGTCTTGACAGACCTGCATTTGTGTTTGCGGTTGATGCAACGTCTGATGACAAGCCATGATTTCATGACATCAAGTGTTTCTTGAAAAGTCAAGAGTACCCGCCTGGGGCATCTACCAAAGATAAGAAAACATTGAGAAGGTTGTCTGGTAGCTTCTTCTTGAATCAGGATGACGTGCTGTACAAACAGAATTTTGACATGGTTCTGCTCAGATGCGTGGATAGACACGAAGCAGACTTGTTAATGCAGGAAGTACATGAAGGCTCTTTTGGTACTCATGTCGGAAGACATGCAATGGCAAAGAATTATTGAGGTCGGGGTATTATTGGTTGACAATGGAAGCAGATTGTTACAAGTACGCCCGTAAGTGTCACAAATGCCAGATTTATGCAGACAAAGTACATGTTCCTCCGAATCCGTTGAGTGTCATGTCCTCTCCTTGGCCCTTTCCATGTGGGGTATTGACATGATCGGAAAGATTGAGCCTACTGCTTCAAACGGCCATTGTTTCATCTTGGTCGCCATTGATTACTTCACAAAATGGGTTGAAGCAGCATCTTATGCCAATGTCACTAAGCAAGTGGTAGCTCGTTTCCTGAAACGGGATATCATTTGTCGCAATGGAGTGCCCGAGAGAATCATCACTGATAATGGTTCTAATCTGAATAACAAGATGATGGCTGAGCTGTGCCGGGACTTCAAAATTGAGCACCACAATTCTTCTCCGTATCGCCCGAAGATGAATGGCGCTGTGGAGGCAGCCAACAAGAATATTAAGAAGATTGTGCAGAAAATGGTTGTCACATATAAAGATTGGCATGAGATGCTACCATTTGCCTTGCATGGGTACCGAACGTCAGTACACACGTCCACTGGGGTAACACCATTCTCACTTGTATACGGTATGGAGGCAGTACTACCGGTCGAAGTTGAGATCCCATTCCTCAAAGTCATGATGGATGTCAAGCTAAACGAAGCTGAATGGGTTCGTGCCAGATTTAATCAGTTAAGCCTTATTGAAGAGAATCAACTGGCAGCCGTGTGTCATGGGCAGTTATACCAGCGGAGGAATAAGCAAGCATTTGACCAAAAGGTGCGTCCTCGGGTTTACAAAGTTGGAGATGTGGTACTCAAAAGGATCCTTCCTCCTAGTACAGATCACATGGGCAAATGGACTCCCAACTATGAAGGTCCATTTGTGGTTAAGAAGGTCTTCTCGGGCGGAGCCTTATTACTTACAACCATGGAGGCGAAGACTTTTCATCCCCTGTCAACTCAGACGTAGTCAAAAAATACTTCGCATAAAGAGACCCGCTGGATAAAAAAAAAGAAAAGTCCAGGCAAAAAAAGGCATCCCGGCGAACCACAAAAACAGAATAAAAAGGTTCGGGCAAAAATTATGGATATAGAATAAAAAAATTGTACACCCAGTGAGTTGAAAATCCGCAAGGACAACTCAGGCAAAAAAGGGTATCCCGATGGATTGAAAACCCGAAAGGGCGGTCCATGCAAAAGAGGGATTTAAGCGAATGATTACGGTTTGAGTTATCTGTACCCCAGCACCGTTTCAGTAACTGACTTTCCAAAGGGTAGGAATCAGTCTAATCACTCCTCAGAAGGCAAGGTCGGGGAGTCTTGAAGACATACTGGCCATAGCAAAACTGAAACTCAGTGGAATGCCGTTTTCACATAGCCATTAGGATAGTTTCTTTTCTCAATTTACATCAATCTCCTCTTTCCAGGGTTTGCTTCCCAATTGTACTTGCCTATTCTGGGCCTTTTCAATCAATAAATTGAATTTCAGTCAAAAGCTTCTTATTTTGTTTTTACTGCTTTGTTTGCAAAAACGTCCGAATTTTTGATAAAACATTGCATTTGAAAACACTGTGGCCTTACAAATAGCATGCGCAGAAAAACATTTAAAATCACTCTGAATGTTGAGTAATCCTGGATGGTGGATTCAAACCACGCAATATCCTGGGGCATGTGTGCATATTCTTTTGTTGCAGGTAACAGGTACAAGTATTCCAAGAGCATGGATCATGTCTTTTAGATGAGGAATCACTTATTCCCATACAGAATACCGGGGCAGTCAAGTTCAAGAAGGGTCCCCACGTCACCTTTTGTCACAACGTTTACTGATCGAGCCCATCATTCGGCTGACGGTCGCTCACGACGATTCGATATCGACGAGTTAATATCAACTGGGTAGTGTTGTATCTTATTAAGTTGATTCTCCTATTCAGTACTTCCAACAGCTACAAGCTTTTCTGTGTCGATAATGGTTGTGAATTCCCTAGTAGAGAGGTCTCGCCGTTAATGTTCAAGCCTCAAAGAGTGTCCAGGAGTTTGAAGATGCCATGTCTTCCGTAAAATCCTCTTGGGACGTTTTTTTCAGATTTACTGCGTAATCTGGAGCAAAAGCAAGTTGTTGACCCTCCCAAACATGGGGCGTCATGAAGTTCCCAGACAAGGGAAGTCCTAGATCTATTATCTCCAGTAGAGTGACCTCTCAAGTCTCAGCATCTGCCCAAGAGTTTGAAGATGTGTGGTCTTCTGTAAAATCCTCTTAAGGGACATCCCCAGCGAGAGACGCTTTGAAGTGCTCTTCCTCAGCAGATTTGTTGTCAGCTCATTATCCCCAGTGGAGTCGTCAAGCAGAAGGTTTGCCTAGCATGGGACATTGTGGCACTTATCCTAAGCTCGACAATTTTGTTCCTCGGCAGATTACCGTATATTTGCTTGGTGTTTCCCAGCAGATCTTTAGGGACTCTTTCTCGGCATGTTGCAACAGAATGTATTTTAACCAGGATTTGTGTATCCCTGACAGAGTAATTCCGGTCCCCAGCAAGATTATGTCTCTGGTAGTTGTACTCCCCACAGAGTTCAGCATTGAATCCTGTCAACAATACTCCCTAGCTGAGTTGTTTTTCTTCTCTGCCGAAGTTTAGCAGGTCAACAGAATCTCTTCCTCAACAGAGTGTTAGCAGATTCTCCTCGGATTTGATAGATCCCCACGCAGAGTTTTAATGACTTGTCTTCTTCAGCAGAGTGTTATTACATTCTTTACCTAGCCGAGTCAGAAAATTCTCATCCCCAACGGAGTTGCTATGACCAGAATTCGTCCCCAGTCAGATGAAGTAATTTCTGGCAGAGTCATCACTCTCTTACATCTCAAAGTCCAATTTATTTTTGGCAAGCGTGACAATTCAAAGCAAACAGATTGCTCATTCATTATCCAACAGATATACCATCCTTTCAGGAGTCTCTAAAATCAAATCATTGATCATTGTTCCTCAGCAGATTCAGCAGGGATGTTTGATGTGCAGAGCGTTATCCAGTATTGGAGTTTCAGCAAAGTCCAACCGTAGATTGGTAAAAGTCCATCCAAGGGTGGAAAAATGGCAAAGTCCAACCATAGATTGGAAAAAGTCCATCCAAGGGTGGCAAAACAGCAAAGTCTAACCGCAGATTGGCAAAAGTCCATCCAAGGGTGGCAAAACGGCAAAGTCCAACCGCAGATTGGCAAAAGTCCATCCAAGGGTGGCAAAGCAAGGCAAAGTCCAACCGCAGATTGGAAAAAGTCCATCCAAGGGTGGCAATTTAGCTGTAAGTCCAACCGTAGATTGGCGAAAGTCCACCCGCAGTGTGGCAAGTCAGTAGTCGTCTGACTCCATTCAAAAAGACAGTTGTAAGTCCAACCGTAGATTGGCGAAAGTCCACACGCAGTGTGGCAAGTCAGTAGTCGTCTGACTCCATTTAAAAAGACAGCTTCAACACCAACCGTAAATTGGCAAAAGTCCACCCGTAGTGTGGCAGGCCAGTAGCCGTCTGACGTTGTACAAAAGACATTGTTAAAGTCCACCCACAGCGTGGCAAGCCAGTAGTCGTCTGGCGTTGTACAAAAGACATTTTTAAAGCCCACCCGTAGTGTGGCAAGCCAGTAGTCGTCTGGTATTGAATAAAAGACATTCTTAAAGTACACCCGTAGCGTGGCAAGCCAGTAGTCGTCTGGCGTTGTACAAAAGACGTTTTCCAAAGTTCATCCGCAGTATGGCAAGCCAGTAGTCATCTGGCGTCGTTCAAAGGACATCTCTCCAGTGTTATTCTTCCCATCAGAGTTTTATTCAAGTAGAGTTCATTTGGTTGGGTTTATATCCCTTTTCTTCTTCTCCACAGAGTGCAAATTTTCTGATTATTTTTGGTATTCAATCCCTCCATACCCTAAAAGTCTGACAGCAATCGCTATCATCCATTCAGGTCTACAGTGATTGAATAGGGGCAGCTGTAATACCCCAAAATTTGCCCTCTCATTTCTTCATATCATTTAACATGAGCTTTCATTTCATTGCATTACATTCAAGCATAGAAAATAAAACATTAAGCATTTGGGCATGGCATCTTGCATAAGGGCATGTGATCAGTTGTTCCTCAAAGGTGTGGATCATCCAAAGCAAGAGAATAAGAGCCAAGGGTTTCTCAACAAGCCTCAAGGGCCTATTACATCATGTATCATCTTAATTGATCCCACAAGTCATTGAAAGAAGGGAAATCATCAAGAAGATTGGGCAATGCATCATCTCCTATAAAAAAAAGTCAAAATTAGGGTTTTGAGTTCAAGAGGTCTCCTGAGGAAATTTTGATTCAAACTTGATCTCAATGTTTTCTACATGATAGTAAGTGTCTAAGGATGGAAGATGGGCCATTGATTCATTTCAGGAGAGGTTCAATTGATCAGTTGCTTGATAATCAAGAAATTGAGGAAAAAAGTCAACTGTGCAGTGAAAAAGTCAACTCCTGACTTTTTAAGATCAAAATCATAAAATTCAAGTTATATATGTTCATTGGACAATATTTGATCAATAAATGATGGATGAATCATGAAAAATTAAGAAATCACAAAACTGCCAAAAATAGAAACTTTAGGGTTTCCAAAAATGGCACGTTTGGTCCATTTTGCACCCTACTTTGAGGCTCTCTTTCTCCAAGATAAAAGCTCCAAACTTTAGGCCCAAGTTGAGCCAATTAAAGTTCATGTTCTAAGGTTCAAATCCATATAAAGAACTCTTCCATTGGATCAAAATTGAGGGAGTTATGATCAATCAAAGTTTGACAAAACTAGGTCAAAAACTAAGTCATGGCAAGGCAAGACTAGGCCCATGCGCCATAATTTTGACAAACACATGGTGTGCCAAATGTCCAGCCATTTTTCTCCATCAAGGAAGCTTCAAATGGAAAACTTTCCAACATCAAAGTTGTTCCTTTCCATACCCTCTACAATGTTCATGTTGGACAAAGTTTAATTTGAACAAGTTATGATGGAGTTATATGGGTTCAAAGTTGGTATGATCATGCTGAATTCCATGCACCATGTTGCCATGCCATGCCACCACTTGCCACACCTTTGTACCAGTTTCAAACCTTGACATTCCAAAGCATTTTACACTATTCTACAAGCCTCCATTCAAGTCAATTTTCACATCAAAGTTGTTCTATGATGTATCATATTTCCAATGACACCCAAAACTCATCAAACCATCCACAAATCATAGAGAATTTCATCATCAAACCTCCATGTTTCAAGCTGTCAAGAATAGCATGTTTAACATTGATGTTGTTAAACATTCACACGGATACACCAGTCTATTTCTTTTCCTCATTAAGCCAAACATCATCTTACACCATCCATGACATGTTGCTTGGTACATGAAAGAAGAAAAATAAGCCTTGCTGAACAAGTTTCCTCACTGCAGCATGCTTCCATCACCACCACTCTTTTCCATTAACCTCACCATAACACCATGAATCAACCTCACCATATCACAACCAAAGCCAACTCGCCCTAACTAACTTGACTCAGTTAGTTAGAGGCCACTCATTTAACTCACTCAGAACTCAACTAACCACCCTAGTTAACACATTTAACCACACCTATATAACAAAATCTGACTCATAAATTCATTTTCAACTCTCATTTTCCACACTCACTTCAAAATCGTTTTCACTTTTTTCTCTCAAGTTCTCAAACTCTCTCTGAACTTCTTCTATTTCTGCACACAATTGCACCATCATCTTCATCTGAATTCAGTTTCAAGCTTCATTACCAAGCAGCATTGAAACTTGGAAGCATTGAAGAGCTGAAGTAGCTTCCACTGCAGCTTCATCTTCATCCATATTTTCAAGGTTTTGAGCCTTTATTTGGCCAACTCAAAGCTCAAAGAGGAAGCACACTTCTCTGGTTTTCTTTGGACACAAGACTCTTCACACTTCAGGTTCGTCGTTCTCAACCTTTTCTACTGAATGTAGCTTGTGTTCATGTTGTGTGTGGCTTAATAGAAGCCGTGTGCGTCCTGGCTAGTTGATAGGCTCATTAGGAGCTTAGTTGAAAAATTAGGGCAAAAGTGTTTGGATGCGATTCTTGCTATGTGTGCATGATGTGTTGATTCTATGCTTGGATTCTTGATGTACGTAACTTGAGCTTTCGATTGGTACCATTTTTGTGCATTTCTGGAGGTTTGAAGAGTTGCAGGTGGCGGAGAGTGGCCGGAGAAGATGACCGGAGGTCCTTCTCCGGCCGGTGAGGTTTAATGCTAGGGTTTCCCTCAGTTTATATCCTGGTCGTGCGATCATATTCATCCAACGATCATGACATTGCCAACGCATAAATGAAACATGTGCATCTCACGTGCTCTCTTTTTCTTTCTGATTGATTACGCGTGCATGTGTGCATCATTGTTACCATGATCCTTGCATCTCATCCACTTGATGGTTGTACTTGTATGATGATCTGAGCTTGAGATTGATCCAACGTTCATTATATCGCCAGCGCATTAAAATTACATGTGTTTATCATGTGTTTTCCTTTTGGACTCATAAGCTTGCATGTGCGGGTGTGTAGGATAATTAACATGTGTGTGCATCCTCATCCATTAGATTGGTTTAGTTCGCTTGATTGATTGCATTGACTGAATTCTGTAGCCATGATTGTATCCACGTGTTTGACTTAAATGCACACTAGCACACACAATCACAAGTAATGTGGACTGGGTCTTAATTGCTTTTCACACCCCCTTCCTTGAGGCCAATTATATTCTGAACATGTATTTTACTCACGCTACACCCCCTTCCCATTTCTTTTTATTTTTTATTTTCTTTTCCATATATGTTTGATTTTCATATTTTAAAAATACCAAATCATCTCTAAAAATCACAAATTAATTCATGTGACATCTTAACATGTATAAATAATTTTATCTATTTTTTAATTCTGACTTTGTGATTTTTTACACATTATTTCATATTTTATTTTCAATTTCTTTTTGAATGCTCTTATTCATTGACACTTTCACTTGCATGATTTCTTTCTCTGATCTCACATCATATTTTTGATTCATTCTTTTTGAATTAATTAAATAACATCTTAAAGTGCCTAAAACAATTTTTGTTTGATTTTTAAAATCATTATATCATACCTTTTGATGTTCATCTTTGTACCTTCTTGTGATGTGTTTCATATGACTTGGTTGATTTGTTTGAGCATTTTTCATTTTGATTTTTGCCATGAGCTGCTGATACTTGATTTGTTTCTAATTTAGGTTATATAGAGCTAATTTTCATGATTTTAATATGTACTTTTGATATTTGTTTAGAGCTTTATTTGAAGCTATCTTTGTGCATATTCTTATACTTCCTTCTAGCTTACTTTTAATGAGGCACTTGTGCCACCCTTTCTTGTTTGCTTGGTTTGGGATTAGAGGTTTCATTTGGAAGATTATAGTTCTTTCTTAACTCAATTATAGGTCATGTTGGTTTATACTTGTATTTAGTTTGTGTTTAAGCATTTTAACTCACCTTTTGACATGTTTTCACATCTTATCTACTCTTGTGCTTAACATGAGTTGTGTTTGCATTTGATATGCCATTTCATTCTTTTCATTTGCATTTCACCAATGATATGTGACTGCCCCCTATACATTCATCAATCATGTTACATGATATGCATCTTTGATATGTAACTTTGTGCACTTAATGAAACATGTTCCTCTTATGCTCACTTTTCTTTCATCTTACTTCTTCCACTTGCACCCTTTTATTCTTGATTTGTATGATGACTCATGAGTATTAGAAGACCATTCCTAAATGACATTGGTTCTGACTTTAATCTTTCATGAAGCATTAATGCATGATCACTTTGCATATCCACTCATTCTTCATCTACTTCTTTCATAATGCATTTCTTTGTGGTTTAAGGCATTGTTTGTGTGCATTTGATTTGTGTTTGATCTCGTAGCATTAGAGAACATTCTTATGAGGTGCATTCTGACCTTAAGCTTTCTTTAACCTTTAAGATGCTTTTACTTTGGTTCTTGACTTGTTTAAGCCTTACTTGTTCATCTTAATTTGTTTCTTCACTTGTAAATAATTGTGCTAACCATTTCAGGGGCTAATGGTAAGTCACTTGAGTGTGGATATGCATCCACATTCTAATTTCTTCCTTCATCTTTTAATCATTCAATTTGTGTTATTTAAGAATTTAATGATGCTTTGCTTTCATAATTTTCTCTCTTCCCTCTTAGAAATAACTTAACTTCCATCTTGGAAGTAAGTTGCTTTCTATCTTCTTCTTCTCCTTTCTTTTAGGATTAGGTTCCTTAAACCTCATTAAACATAGGATCACCATGTATGATGACATTAAGGTTGAGTCTTAGTCCCCCTCATTAATTTTTTTTACCTTTACTCCTCCTTTTGAGTCTCTTCTTCTTATCTCAAAACAAAAGTAAAAAACACTTAATAAAGGTTAAACGGGTATTGCGCATGAGCCTTAAATGCAGGAGGTGAATAATGGGGGGGGGGGGTTTCCCTTCATTCTTCTAGGATACCTAGTGTACGTCCTGTTGGGGACGATACGCGACGTATTCGTTCCCATGTTGTAGACTTGGGTGCAATGCAAGTTACAAACAACTTCAAAAACACTTCTTTCTAAAATATTCAAACAAACAATAACGTCTTTCCTTCGGGAATTCTTTTCTCATCTCTGCACTCCTTCCCTAAGGACTCGTCAAGGCTGTTCCACCGCAAACAGGTAATGCCTAAGTCTCCCTACAGCGAGCTGCAACACCTACTGCTGGAACGCGCACTCTGACATTTCCACTAAAAACACAAACAACTTTCCCTTAGCTGAGGGGAACTACGTCGCTCTGATTCTCATGTTCCCGATGAGATACGTAGGCAGTGGGGTAGGGCCCATTCGAGCACTTCTTTTATTTTCCCTACATTTGTTTCTTGTTCCCTCTCTCCTTTCTTTTTTTCCTTTTTCCTGTTCCTTTTCCTTTGCGCTAGCAGTTCGTTTTCCAGTATCCTTTCCTTACACCCTTTGATCGAGACAAGCAAGCGTGGATCCCATCGGGTACGATGGACGCGTAGGGGTGCTAATACCTTCCCTGCGCGTTACCGACTCTCGAACCCAGTTCTTTTGGTCGTAAGACCATGCTCTTTCCTTTCCCTCAGGTTTATGCAGTGTTTCCTTTCCCTCTCTTGGGATAAATACACATTACTGGCGACTCTGTTTCGGTGCCACTTTCGCGTTTGTACTTGGATGAAATTCCCGGGAGTGACACTTACCTCTTGAAGCTCCTTGTGCTAACTTTCAATATCCTTGTGCCAGAAGTAATCCAATGCTTTAGACACTCTTGATTGATCCCTTAGAAGCTTTTAGGATGATCAAAACCACCTGGAAACCTCAGGAACAAGTATTGGCTCTTTCTTGCAAAAGTGGCAAAAATGACCAAAATGGCAACTCACTCAAATGGTGTTACAGTTGAGGGAAACCTGTTGGGATAGTTTGAGGATGATATTTGGAGTGTGTTTGTAGCTTTGTTTGGTTTTGAAAGTGATTTAATCAAGACATGGCTTGTAAAATGCAGAAAAGTCAAAATTTGAGGTTTTGGAGGTTGACTTTCTGATTTTGAGGTTGTGCAATATGGATGAAGGTTGGTACACCTTCAATGGATGATTTATGATGTGTTAGGATGGTTGCTTGAGTTGTTTTTTCTCTGGTTTCAAGAATTCCCAAATTGCTTCAATGTGACTTGAAATTGAAGTAAGAGAGGGAGAGTGAGAAAACAAGGCTTTGGTTTTGTTTTGGTGTGGTCTGAAACATCATAAATGACCTCTATTTATATGAGAGGTGTTTTGTTTTTGAAGTAATTGTGATGGATGAGGGATCACTCTATTATCCAATGGATATGCCCATGTATCACTTCCTTAAATGCCAAGGTACCAAGTCTTTACTTGGCCATTGACTAGAGCTGATATTTGTAGCTCTAGGCCTTCTGATCTTTGTAACAAACTTGACTTAATTGGACTGATAGGCTTGGTTCATGACAGCTCCATGTACCACATCAATTCAAAATGACAAAGTTGAAGTTTTTGGAATGGAAACATGAATGATCACATGCCAAATGATGAGATTCCTTGACTTGGGGTCCAAGCTTGAAAATATCAAGTGAGTCATCAAGATTCCTTCTGATCTTGGAAAAGGACAAAGCTTGCAAGATGACAAAATTTTAAATGGAAATCGTGTGGCACAAGAAATGCACCAAATATGCCTTGAAAACCAGTTTGAGCAAGGCATGTTGTGAGGTTCATAACTCCTTGACTAAGTTGAATCAATGGGAGTTCTTGTATTCTTTGGAAAGCTTTCATGACATACTTTAACTTTTATGTTCACAAAGGGACCTGCTTCAACTTGGATCATGATGAAAAATGACCTCAAAGTTGGTAAAAAATGAAACAGATTTTGATTTATTGAAAATTTCACTAAGTGTTGGAAAAAGTGGTCATTTTCACTTTTTGTGATTTTGATAAATCCATAACTCAAAATCCATGAGGATTTGGAATCTTTTGTAGTTGACACTTTATGTCATGTGAACTTTCATTTGAGCTTTGGATGGAAGAAAAAGGCCTTAGGGTTTGGGAGTTATGACCTTGCAAAGTTGGGTAAAAACCACTTTTGTTCCATAACTTAGAAAATTTTAAGTTTTCTAAGGTTGCACCTTTTGCAAGTTACCTCACTTTTCTTGATTTTTTTTATGAATGACGATCAAAATCATACATGGACATTGTTTTTGACTTAGGGGAACCATATTTGTGAAAAATTCCAAAAAGTCAAACTTAATTTTGGGCACAGTTGACTTTTTGTCAGATGAATTCCAAACTGTGTGATCCTTTGTGCAATCAAGTTCTTGACCCAATTCAAACCTAATGGATCTATTCCATAGGTGTTTTAGGGTGTATTGAATCATATCCCATGGTTTGGGAACATGTCTTGGTCAAAAGTCAAAGATACAGTTGACTTTTTCTTCAAAACCCTAATTGTGGTCCAGATGAAATTGAAACTTGTGAATCAAGCTTCTTGGACCAATCCATTGTTGTAAATGGATCAATGTGGTGTATTTGAGGCCCTCAAATCATGTCTTGAGGTCTTGGCTCATGCTTTGCTCAAAAATTCAACTTAGGGGTGAATTAGGTCAAGAAACCCTAATTCCTGATTTTTTATGAATGCATCCCCTGAGGCTATTTTGACTTGATGATGGGAATCATAAGGTTCCTTGGAGTATCTTGGGTTATGCTTTGAAGCATTGGCTCATGCCCAGAGGAAAAATTTCATCTGGAGGCCTTGGTCGACCAAAATCCTAATTTGGTGACACTGGCGATCTTGAGGCTTGATCCACTTGGAATGTTGCAACTTTGTGCTTGATTCTTGATATGGGAGTCCTTTTGATCATTTATGGGTGTTTGAGAGGTTAGACAAGTTGAAGATCATGTCATTTCTTGATTGATCCTTTGTCTAAGTGCTCTGAGAGGGCTCAAAACCCTAATTCTTGATTGTAGTGAATGCTCAACAATCCTTGAGGAGATTGATGAGGCATGATGGCACATCCATATTGTGGCAATGATTTGCACAATGATGGGAAATCTTGGTGATCAAAATTTGGGGTATGACAGATGCCCCTATTTAATCTTCTTGGACCTGAAGGTGTGAATGGTGAAGATATTCGGACATTTAGGGTGCAAGAGGATTAAATATCAGAATACCCAAAATTTTGACTGTGGTTATGAATGTTAGCGGTTTGCTCATACATCTTCTTTTGCTAAGAAATGTTACTTAGAAAAGGGTAAAACTTCCCCTCGATCCTGGTTTTTAGCCACGGAACTGGTCTTAGTTTCTTTTGAAATAAACTTCCCCTCGATCCTGGTCTTCAGGCACGGAACTGGTCTCAGTTTCTTTTGAAATAAACTTCCCCTAGATCCTGGTCTTCAGCCACGGAACTGGTCTCAGTTTCTCTTGAAATAAACTTCCCCTCGATTCTAGTCTTCAGCCACGGAACTGGTCTCGGTTTCTGTTGAAATAAACTTCCCCTCGATCTTGGTCTTCAGCCACAGAATTGGTCTCAGTTTCTCTTGAAATAAACTTCCCCTCGATCTTGGTCTTCAGCACGGAACTGGTCTTAGTTTCTTCTTGTCGAGTTCTTCTCTTGACAAGGAATGCTATCTGTGATTTTTATCAAACTTATCGCTAAGTTTTACTGAGGAGATGCCATTTGATGGAAAAAGTTTGAGGTCAGACTTGCTGGGGACACCCATTTGTCTGAGCTGTAGAGGTGTGCAAACTTCTTTGTTGGAGATGCCATTTATTGACTCTACTGGGGAAAACGAGTCTCTTGAGAGACTGCTTTTTTCTTGGGGATACTACATCATACTTTCTTCGAGATCTTTTCAGAGAAATGCCATGTGATGTGATCTAAATTTGAGGTGCTGACGACCTCGTTGACAGCAAACCTTTCGGAGAGAAACTACTGTATTGCCGAGAGTCTTTGGTTAAGAGGCTTTCTCTGGGGATTTTCTTTAATCCAGGAAAGCGAAAATATCATCCTCAATGGTGAAAAGTAACGTCTGTCAATTGTCTTCTTGCCTTTCAGAGGTTCAAGTTATCAAAGTGGTCGAGGACAGGCTCTAATCCAGAAATAAACTAGGAAAAAATCGCTCAGACGATACATTTCCTGATGAGGAAAGAACTGACAACCTTATGGCGGGAGGACGTTATCACTCGGGGATGAGTATGGCCAGAGTGATATTAATGAAATATGAATATGAATACGAATCAAATATGCATGATGTATGTATGTTTATCCTGACAAAACAGACACAACATACAGACTAGTGAATGAACACGACTGGATACTCGACCACTGCGGGGAATAAAAAGTATCATTGGTTCAAGATAGCAATCCTGCCTTACTTAGGAGAGGTAGACCCTACTGGGGGTGAAAGAACCATCAATCGGTCTTAAGAGGTAAGAACTCTGCCGGGGATATCAGATGGGACATTCACATCCGAAACAGTTGATCCTTCATTCAGGCGTACTGGTTTAGAAGGAGTAATTTGATTCTGCACTTTGAGGTTTGATCACTTCCGAAAAAGCCCTCGATGTTCCTTTTCGCGTTTAGCAGTTAAAAAGAAATGCCATCTTTATTTTAAAAGCAGAAGAAAATTTGACAAGTAAATTCATTTTTTTTTGTTTCAAGAATCGTTGATCATGTTAAAAATGTCATTCTGTAAAGAAAAAATAAATGATAATTGTAAACAAAAGCACTAGGGCTCAAATTTTATTGATAGGATGGAAATCAACCAAGCGCGTGATCCCATAGAGTATTACAAAGTTTTTAGAAAATGGTAAGTTTAAGGGAAAAGGGGCTACATTGAAACATAACGACCGTTATCCTTCTACCAACTTTGAATTCTGGACATCCTGACCTTCTGTCGAAGATGACCTAGACTTGAAGTTTTTTGACGGATGGTGTTATCGCTGGGGATTTAACCTTGTCGGACATAGTTACTTGCCATGAATCCCTAACTTTTTCCTGGATTGTCTTTTGAGGTTTCCAATCCATCGGGATGATTTTTGCTTATGTCTCTAATTTTTTCCTGGACCGCCTTTTCAGGTTTTTAATCCACCGAGATGTTTTATTTTATTTAGGCGAAGTATTCCTTGACTACGTCAACATTCGTGGGGTAGGCAAACTCCTCTCCATCCATGGTTGCGTGTCTCAAGGCGCAGCCTGAGAAGGCTTTCTTGACCACATACGGGCCGTCATAATTCGGTGTCCATTTGCCCCGGGAATCAGTGAGAAATGATTGTATCTTCTTGAGCACGAGGTCTCCTTTTCTGAAGACACAGGGTCAGACATTTTTATCAAACGCTTTCTTCATTCTTTGCTGATACAACTGACCATGACCTAGAGCCGTTATTCACTTTTTTTCGATCAGATTCAGTTCATCATGTCGACTTTGACACCATTCAGCTTCTGTTAGCTTAGCTTCCATCAATACCCGGATTGATGGGATCTCTACTCTATGGGGAGCACTGCCTCCATGCCATATACTAGAGAGAAAGGGGCTGCCCCTGTTGAAGTGCGGACAGATGTGCGATAACCGTGAAGAGCAAAGGGTAGCATCTCATGCTAGTATTTTTAGGTTTAACCATCTTTTGAATGATCTTCTTGATATTTTTATTAGCCGCATCTACCGCTTCGTTCATCTTAGGTCGGTAGGGAGATGAGTTATGGTGTTCGATCTTGAACTCAGCACATAACTCTCTCATCATCTTGTTGTTCAAGTTGGATCCCTTATCCGTAATGATCTGGCTTGGAACACCATAACGGTAGATGAGATTGTTCTTGATAAATCGGACCACCACTTATCTAGTCACATTGGCGTATGACACTGCTTCGACCTATTTGGTGAAGTAGTCAATGGCTACCAGGATGAACCGATGTCCGTTTGAAGCTTTGGATTCAATCATGCCAATCATGTCGATTCCCCATATAGAAAAAGGCCATGGAAAAGAAAGTACTTTGAGATGCGTTGGCGGTACATGGATTTTGCCTGCGTATATCTGACACTTATGACACTTCCTCATGTACTTGTAGCAATCAGATTCCATTGTTAGCCAATAATATCCTGCTCTCAGAATTTTTTTCGCCATTGTGTGTCCGTTGACATGAGTGCCAAAGGATCCTTCGTGAATTTCTTTTATCAACATGTTTGCTTCTTATCTATCTACGCACCTGAGCAACAGGAGCTTTTTGATTTCTCTGACCATCATAGGCAGCCTCAATTAGTTCGAGGTTAATGTAACAACAAGAGTTGTCTCTACAAGTCATCTCTATGTTTTGATGATAACAATGAGTATTTGTGAAAGAACTATTTTATGTTCTAATGTTTGTTTCTGTGCAGATCATAATTATTAAAGATATTAGATCAAACAAACATGTGCAAAGATGTGCGTAAAAGATTATATGCGAGTTACTATGTCTAACACAAGTCGCAAGAAGTAAGTTTGCTTCTGTATCTGGTAACATGCGAAAAAATCCAAGGATGCCGATATTGCTGCTGCAATGCTCTTGTGGATTCTGTTCTGAAGGTGTTTTAGACTCTGAAGATAAGCAAAGCTCCGGAAGAAAGATTCTGAAGACTGAAGTGTTCTAAAGATTAAGATTAAAATGATCAAGTGGTGAAGACTCTGAAGTCACGTTCTGAGTGAACAAGGTTCTAACAACTCTGAAGACTTGAAGCTATGAAGATAAATGGTTTCAAGACAAGTGCTGAAGTTCTGAAGACAAGACTTAGAATGAGCAAGTACTGAAGACTGAAGACTTAAGATTCTGAAGACCCAACAAAAGTCTCTACTCATGCTTCAACTAAATACCATCAGAAGCCTCTGAAGATATGAAGACAAATGTTACCGTTAGCAATGACTGTACACCGTACTAAAAAGATCTATCCCATCACTTATCAACAGTAAAAAGAAGATATGGCAGTACAACTTTCATCATTGCATAAAGAATCTTTTCAAATAGCCAATGGCTCTTTAACGACTGTATTTTTCACTTGGCTATATAAAGGAAAGAAGGAAGTGCTTCTAATGTCGTGGATCGTGCGTGTTAAAGTTGGTTTACACGATCAAGATCACCATCGCCAAATACAGCTATTGCTGAAACATGACCATTGTTGTTGAAACATAAAGAATCATCTATCAACACAACAACAATCAGAAAGTACAGAAGTTGATGAACCAAGACATTGTTGGAAAACAATCAAGTCATCAACCAATTCATCATCTGAGCTATATTGAAGATCTGAAGCAAGGAGTTGTTGCTCGAAGCTTGCTCAATGAAGAAGATGAAGAAGATCTATAAGATGTCATCAACCGTCAAATCAACATACATCTTTGTAGAATCTGAAGATAGCAAGGAGTTGTTGCTCATATCTTGCTAGAACACTCTTGTGTTCATATGTACTTAAATTTAGGAGTTTATCAGCTTATTTAGAAGCAATCAATGTAATCTCCAGAACAACTAATTCTATGTGAATTAGGATTCCTCAAGTGATCAGTGTGATCGAAGACTTGAGAAGACAATGGTTGGGTGTCATTGTGGAAATCCTGAAATATGGTCAATGATAGTCATATCTCAAAGAGGACCAATTATGAGTCAGACTCTTGTGAGATCACTGATGGAACTCATTGAAAATCCTGGAAGAATGGTCAGTAAATGTTATATTCGTTAACTCGGATCACTGAACGTTTAGCTGTGAAAATCCTGATAGGAGATCTTGCGAGATTAGATTCTATTAGGTCAATGTTCGTTATATCCATTAACTTGGATCACTGAACGGTTCATTGTGGGTTAGTCACAGCTGCGGTTGTGCAGGTTATTAGTCACTGGTGTTAGCTCGTGCATTTGTAATCGGTTCTGATTATAGTGGATTAAGCCCTTGTGATCAAGGCGAAACCACCTTGGAAGGGTGGACTGGACTAACTTAAGAATTGCTCAAGGGAACCAGGATATATCGTGTGTTCTTTACTCTTGCTTATGCTTTGATTTATTATTTATGTTTCTGTATCGGTTATCAGAACCTTGCATAGCAAGTCAGAACCATGCATCTCAACTCTGATAAGCTTCCGCATTGCAAGTCTGATTCATGCATCGGTAATTCAGATTCTCCTTGTTGCTTATGTTTCATGCATCACACAATCTGAATGACGTATCGCAAGTCAGAGTCTCTCAATGCAACTCTGATATTCTCTTAAGCACATTAACGATAAGAGGTGAAAAGTTTTTAAGAATTAAAACACAATTCAAACCCCCATTTCTTGTGTCTTTCTCACACCTTCAATTGGTATCAGAGCTCCGATTCTGTTATTGATGGATATCAAACACTTAACAGTGTCAGAAAAAGATCCAGATATGGTGTGTAGAAATACTCTGGGTGAGATTTCAATCCACTTACAATTTCAGTATCAGTTCAGAAGATGACTGAGTACTAAATTGTAATCAAACGGATTACCTGAGCAAGTCACTGATTCTTGAAGTTTTGTAGTTGTCAACAACAGAATCTTCTACACTGAGGCTTGGAAGAAGATTGCAGAATCAGCTGACAAGATAGATTCATCAGATAAGAAGTAGTATCCATTGAATGCTTATCTTAGAAGATACGTTTGGATAAACAACGTATTTGCTCAAGATTAAATAATCAGAAAACAAGAAATCCTGTTTGCTGAAGATTATTTCTTTATGAATTATGAGATGTTTTCAGGAAACGGATTAGTCCACCCTTAATTTTCTCAATTTAGAGCTCATTAAGAAATTCTTCATGTAAAGAAGAGAGATTGTTGTTTTATGATTTTGAACATCATAAGGAAATCTGCAGAAGAAGCCAAAAAACTGAAGAATTCAAATTCTTAGAAGTGATTCATCATCTGAAGCTTAACTGATCAAGCAGTTAAAAGATTCAACGAAGAATTGAATATTGTTTCCTTGAGAAGCTTTGCAGAAAACTGAAAATTATTCAGAAAGAGGAAATCTAGTGCTTCATCAGGAATCTGATTCAGGATGAATTCTGAGTATTGATTGAAATAACATAGACGATTGAGTCCTGTTAACTTGAGATTCTATCTCAATTGAACCAACTATAATTGGTCAGAATGTTATCTGATAAGTCTCTCATAAATTCTTGTTGCATAAATCCTGGAATCAGAAGATGCTTGACTAGATGCAAAGACAGAAGTCATCTACTCGAAGCCAAAAAGGATTTAAGTCACTGATTTTTTTTTAAATAAGAAATCAGTAGACATTCTTTTCAGAAGTAGATATGCTGTCAATCCCTTGATGGACTAACTCTAAAACAAGTTAGATCAGCATTGTAAGAACAAGAATGTCATTCAAACTATGTCATATGTTACACACATGTTTGATGATACTTGTTTCTGAACAAGCTCTGCATCTATTCGAAGAAACAAAGTCAGAAGATGTTATGAGATGTCAATCAATTCTCTCTGGCACATAACCTCTTAGCAGATTATGTTTAAGCTAAGGAATTATTGACCATCTGAAAACAAGTTTCTATTTAAAAGAAGCTTGATGAAAGATAAATGTTCTGATAATAAAGATCAGAATCTCTGTACTCTGAGGAAAACAGAAGCAGAACAAGGCTGATCAGAAGCTTTATTAAGGACGCTCCTATCAGACACTAGAGAAACTAGAATGAAGAGAATCTGAGGTAAGTCAGAAGCCTAAACTCAAGACTAAATCAGAATGGAAAACACTCAAATATAGAATTTCTGTAAAAAGATTTCATAATCTCTAAGGTATGACTCTCCTTATCAATGATTGATTAAATATTACTGTAAGTCTAAACTGTGAATTTTCTGATAAGTGAAAATGTTAATGATCTGAAATATTCTCTCTTTCCAAGAAAAATCTTTTGATCAAATCTATGGACAATGTGTGCACTCGATGCGACCTCGGTCATAATTGCGAATCTTGAGTAATCATGATATATCCCTGAGAACATAAGTTCTCTCGAAGATGAACTAAAAATCTTTCGTATGACATAAGTAACTCAAATTAATATCTTTATGTCAGTTTCTATTTTGCTATCTCTAGATGCTCATTATTTTCGAAATCCTATCCGAAATCTAAATAGTACTTAATTTCTTACAAAAACTGTTCACGTCATAAAATTTCTTGTCACTTGATGTGTACTTGATCTATGTCATCCCTAGGATTAGGCACAACTCATTTTACCTATTTAGATGTATATAAGTCACCTATTCCTATCAAAAGATATCACACTCAAGCCCTTCTATCATAAAAACCATTAGTGTCAAAATTTTGTCTTCCATTTACTATCATGCCTCCACTAACCTTTCTAGGAAACGAAGACCTTCTTGAAATTATTTCTGAAAAACAATTTGTGATTGATGTTCCTCCTCTTACGAGTAACATTGCTAACAACCTAGTAGATGTGTTATATGATCAACAATGGACTAGATACTCCACCATGATGGAGAAACCCATTTACATAAATCTAGTTACGGATTTCTGGAAGCATGCATACCTTGATCATGGAAGTGGATGTATCACCTCTTATGTTTTTGAAGTCCCCATCTCCATTACTCCCTTCTCAGTCACTCTTGCAACTGGATGTGAAAATGTTGGAATCACTGTTGATTTTGAAAGGAATAAGTTCTTTGTTGCTAATAGATTTTCCTTTCTTCATGACCTGTCATCAGGTTATAAACTTTCCAATCCTGAAAATCTACTACCCATTCCCAAAGCCTGGCACAAGCTCGTGTTGTCCAATTTCCTTCCCAGAGGAGAAAACCATGACATACTGTGATATCATGACCATGAATTCATTTATTTTCTGATGAATGATATTCAGATAAACCTACCACACACAATCTTCAACTGTCTCTGGAAATCCATCTCTGAGTCCAGAAATCGCACAAAGTCTTACATTCCTTATGGAAGAGTTTTGTCTAAGATTTTATTCAGAGAAGGAATAGTGAATCTAATCAAAGAAACAATAGCAGAGGATGGTCCTGAAAACTTTCCAGAACACTGCATGTTGAAGACAAATTGTGAAGTCTTTAGTGACTAAAAAAACAAGACTTATCTCTGCTTAACAGTGTCTGTTTTATGCATGTCTTTCTTGTGTTTGTCTAAATCATATATGTTCTGGTCGTTGTACTAGTGTAGGTTTGCCCTTAATTTATTTAGGTCTGATCAATAGTTAAATCTGTATCTGTGAACCCTTCTTAATTAATGAAGTATTTCCTTTCTCTGTTAGTAGATGGCTCATATGATTAAGAATGCTTATTTCTCACATTTATTATATCACCTTGCACTGCTTAAAGTTGAATATGAATAATTCAAGAATCTGATATATATATATATATATATATATATATATATATATATATATATATATATATATATATATATAAAGAGAAATTTGGATTTATTTATTTAAATAAGTCTCGTATGCATTTTTACATGTATCTATTGAAAGACATATGAAAGATTTTGAGTTCCTCGAGAAACCGCCATCATTAAAATGTCTCTGTCACCTTTTCCACTCATAGGAGAGCAGTTATCACCCATGATCGGTTGATATTCCCCCATTAAGAGATTAACTGCTCCTTTTTCTTTTCCAATGTATCTATGTCTCTTAGCATACCCTAGGCAATCATAACTTACCTAGGAAATAGTAAATGCAAATCTTTTGTATCGATTCAGTCATTACTTTCATTTAATTTCTTCCACTCTCATTCATTTATCAATAGTAGGAATTCCCCTTTCACCTTATTCCATTCTCAACCTAAACTGTCATCTTCCTAAGTCCTTATTTGAACTACAACTATGCCTGCTCCAACTTTTATTGGAAACATAGAAACTCTAGAAGTTATCTCAGAAAAACGACCAAACCTTGCTCGGCTCAAGGACTATGGTATGGACATAGTTAGGAGCATGCAAATCCAATCTTTGTCTGGTTACTACTCCTTGTTAAACGGACCTATCTATCCTGTCCTTGTAAAGGAATTTTGGAAATATGTCAGGATCAGCGATGACGGCAACACTGTCTGGTCGGAAGTTTATCGATTTCCAATTTCTATCACTACGTCCTCAATCGCGAAAGTCATAAATTGTGTGTCATCTGGAGTCACTATTAACGACTTTCATTATGATATGGGTATGGTAGAGAAGTGCATGATACTCTTTGATGACTCGGCTCCTTTTGAACCAAACAATCCTGAATACCTTCTTCCTTCAGCCAACACTTGGCTTAGATTCTCTCTAACTAATCTTCGCCCTCGAGCAACAGCAAGGAGCACTCTGTCTCATGATGATAGAATCTTTGTTTTACTTTTGACGCATCACTTTAAAATTGATCTTCCCAAAACCATCTTCAATCACTTGAAGCACTCTATTGAGGTTTCAAGAAAACAGATCCAATCCTACATTCCACACGGAATGATTATATCTGAAATAATGCTTAAAGAAGCTTTCTGGGGATTGTTAAGTTGGATGGGACCAGAGCATACAATTACTGAAACAAGATGTGCTAGAGTGGACAATGTTGAAGACTTTGATGATTAAAGTCTCAATTACGAGTGTCTAACGAGTTCTTGTTTTATAGTTAGATCTAAGTTCTTGTGTTAGTAGTTTTATTTTGTTCTGTGCCTAATGTACTTTCCCAATCTAATGAATGCAATTTCCTTTAAATCCATTCTTGAATGACCTACATGTCTTAGAGTTTCATATTTAATCATGATTTAAAATGCTTAACATACTCTAACTTTTTTATGATGTCAAAAAGGGGGAGAAATAGAAATATGATTTTGATATTTTTGATATATGTTAAAAGAATGCTAAACATCAACTCTGATATAAAATGCGTTTACAACTAACAATTGTTTGATGTTTAACCGAGGAACTTTGAACAAGTTCACTAGGCATTCTTAGAACAGGTTGTTAAAGTTCTTAGGAACTGTTTGTTCATATAATCGAAGTTGTACACTTCCTGAACATATGTTCAGAATCAGATTGACCCAATACTGTTCAGAAGTTGAGAACTTTCTAAAAGTCAAAGTTATCGTGATTCTTGTTTCATTTTGTTCAAGTTGTAAGCTGTCTGAAAATGTGATATTCAGAACATAAGAATCTGAAGCAGAAGTCTTACTAAAAGCAATCAAGACAAAGCCTACATTCAGAAATGCTTTTCAGAAGAACTGAGCAAATCAGAAGTTGAAGACTTTCTGAAGAAGTGAAGATCCAAGAAGAAGAAGTTCTGATAAACCAAGAATTGGTATCAGACTAAGAATCAAGATTACGTTGGTATCAGATTCAGAATCAAGCTTTGATCGATCATAAAAATATCTTTTAATCAGATCAAGAATCAAGTTGTGATCCTCCATCGAGTTCTAATAGAAACATGGTTCTGAGATGAAGGCCTGTTGTCTACTCAAACTCTGAAAAGTCATGATCTTAATTGGTGATCAAAATTGGTATATCTGAATCATGATTCTGAAGATCCCAATGTCTGACTTATAGCAATTAAGGGGAGACTACTAAGAAGATTCACATGTTAAATTCTATAATCTTCACCAAGTCTGAAACTCAGGGGGAGTTTCTTATAAGACAGTGTCTGTTTCTGATAAATAGCGTGGCTAAGTTATTAGAAGAGAACTGCTCTATCTCTGTGCTACATTGATTGTGCTAAAAAGTAGAAATTGCTTCAGAAGACTCTGAAGTTATAAGGCTCTGAGACAATGTCTAAAGGAAACAAGTTCTAAAGATCTGAAGACAAGAAGTTTTGATGAATAAGTCCAGATGCTGAAGACTTATGTCCTTCTAGATGATAGGGAAGTATTCCTTCTCTATCAATGTTCTGACAACTCAAAATTGTTATTTTGTGAGTCTTTGGATCAAATAAGATTCTAGACAATCACAAATAAAATTTTGGAGTTAACACATTCAGGGGGAGTTGTTGTTCCAGACTCTGAATATGATTAGTTTGGTGATTACCTTGTATTAAATGTTCTATCAAAATACATGGTTTTGTCATCATAAAAAAGGGGGAGATTGTAAGAACAAGAGTTGTCTCTGCAAGTCATCTCTATGTTTTGATGATAACAATGAGTATTTGTGAAAGAACTATTTAATATTCTAATGTTTTTTTCTGTGCAGATCATAATTATTAAAGATAATAGATCAAACAAACATGTGCAAAGATGTGCGTAAAAGATTACATGCGAGTTACTATGTGTAACACAAGTCGCAAGAAGCAAGTTTGCTTCTGTATCTGGTAACATGTAGAAAGATCCAAGGATGCCGATATTGCTGCTGCAATGCTCTTGTGGATTCTGTTCTAAAGGTGTTTCAGACTCTGAAGATAAGCAAAGCTCCTGAAGAAAGACTCTGAAGACTGAAGTGTTCTGAAGATTAAGATTCAAATGATCAAGTGCTGAAGACTCTGAAGACACGTTCTGAGTGAACAAGGTTCTGAAGACTCTGAAGACTTGAAGCTATGAAGATAAAGGGTTTCAAGACAAGTGCTGAAGTTCTGAAGATAAGACTCGGAATGAGCAAGTACTGAAGACTGAAGACTTAAGATTCTGAAGACCCAACTAAAGTCTCTACTCATGCTTCAACTAAATACCATCATCAGAAGCCTCTGAAGATATGAAGACAAATGTTACCGTTAGCAATGTCCGTACACCGTACTAAAAAGATCTATCCCATCACTTCTCAACAGTAAAAAGAAGATATGGAAGTACAACTTTCATCATTGCATAACGAATCTTTTCAAATAGCCAACGACTCTTTAACGACTCTATTTTTCACTTGGCTATATAAAGGAAAGAATGAAGTGCTTCTAATGTCATGGATCATGCGTGTTAAAGTCGGTTTACACTATCAAGATCACCATCGACAAACACAAATGTTGCTGAAACACGACCATTGTTGTTGAAACATAAAGAATCATCTATCAATACAACAACAATCAGAAAGTACAGAAGTTGATGAACCAAGACATTGTTGGAAAACAATCAAGTCATCAACCACTTCATCATCTGAGCAATATTGAAGATCTGAAGCAAGAAGTTGTTGCTCGAAGCTTGCTCAACGAAGTAGATGAAGAAGATCTACAAGATGTCATCAACCGTCAAATCAACATACATCTTTGTAGAATCTGAAGATAGCAAGGAGCTGTTGCTCATATCTTGCTAGAACACTTTTGTGTTCATATGTACTTAAACTTAGGAGTTTATCAGCTTATTTAGAAGCAATCAATGTAATCTCCAAAACAACTAATTCTATGTGAATTAGGATTCCTCAAGTGATCAGTGTGATCGGAGACTTGAGAAGGTAATGGCAGGGTGTCATTGTGGAGATCCTGAAATATGGTCAATGATAATCATATCTCAAAGAGGACCAATTGCGAGTTAGACTCTTGTGAGATCACTGATGGAACTCATTGAAAATCCTGGAAGAATGGTCAGTAAACGTTATATTCGTTAACTCGGATCACTGAACATTTAGCTGTGAAAATCCTGATAGGAGATCTTGCGAGATTGGATTCTTTTAGGTCAATGTTCGTTATATCCATTAAATTAGATCACTGAACGGTTCATTGTGGGTTAGTCACAGCTGCGGTTATGCAGGTTGTTAGTCACCGGTGTTAGCCCGTGCATCTGTAATCGGTTCTGATTATAGTGGATTAAGTCTTTGTGATCAAGGCGAAATCACTTTGGAAGGGTGGACTGGACTAACTTGAGAATTGCTTAAGGGAACCAGGATATATTGTGTGTTCTTTACTCTTGCTTATGCTTTGATTTATTATTTATGTTTCTGTATCGGTTATCAGAACCTTGCATAGCAAGTCAGAACCTTGCATCTCAAATCTGATAAGCTTCCGCATTGAAAGTCTGATTCATGCATCGCTAATTTAGATTCTCCTTGTTGCTTATGTTTCATGCATCGCACAATCTGAATGACGCATCGCAAGTTAGAGTCTCTCAATGCAACTCTGATATTCTCTTAATTGCATTAACGATAAGAGGCAAAAAGTTTTTAA
The DNA here is from genome assembly GCA_022829125.1 of Lathyrus tuberosus. Classification (NCBI taxonomy): domain Eukaryota; kingdom Viridiplantae; phylum Streptophyta; class Magnoliopsida; order Fabales; family Fabaceae; genus Lathyrus; species Lathyrus tuberosus. The sequence continues at coordinate 7,877,971 of JALAZF010000163.1, forward strand.
GAGTTAAAACACAATTCAAACCCCTCTTTCTTGTGTCTTTCTCACACCTTCAGTTAAGGATCCTTTTACTGTCAAGATAGACTTTTGACTCGTTGAGCAGAGGGATTATGGCGCAAACGTTTTTGGTTTTTCCGTGACCGGAGATTACGGCGGCGCTTTTGTTTTGACCAGTGAGATACTCTTGTATCATGTTGATCGACCCAGAGCTCGAACATGGTCGAATCTCCTTCTGGTTTAACTGTTCTTGGAGAGCTGCTCGCACGAGATAACATCCTTAGTTATCTTTCGAACATATCCTATAGCGCTCGTAGTTGTGCGGTGGTACTCGACCACACCCGCTTTGTATGCAGTGCATCTTTACTAGATCTGTTTCAGTTGAGCGGATATCACGACTCTGATGTCTACTAGGATTTCCATCAGTCATGCTAATCCGTTGTGTAGCTTCATACAAGTAAATTGGAAGCCACCAGTTGTCCAACAGATGTTGAAGCGTTCTTTGTATAAGTGCACACCCCTGACTGTCTTCGCAGCATTGTTCACAGTCTAGATAATCATGTGAAGGCAGAAAACCGAGCCTGACTTGCTTAGCATGTAATTCTACCAGACTGGTATTCATTAGGTGTATGTCAAAGATCTGAACCATATTGACTTGATGGTTATTTTCTTCACGGTAATATTAGATCCATCCGAGATCCATCTGACGTTGATGGGCCTCTTATACAAAAGAACATCTCTTATTGTCTGTTGAGCAGACTGGAAAAGAACTGTAATCATGCCGTGGAAAATTATAATATTGACTTTGTCTCGAATGTATTGCCACTAAATTTACGTTCATCGCACGGATGTCGTGGTTCTGTACAATGTTGGGATGTACGTGGGTCATGTTTACTTCACGGATCTTGTGATCCTGAATCCAACCCAGATCCATTTGTTCTTGTAGTGCTGTTTGTACTACGGAACACCCCTGATTGTTCTTTGAGCAAATATCACACTGGTGATAATTGTGAGACGGCACATGACTGTACCCGCTCTTTCTGCAATGCATCCTCACCAGATTGGTTCCTAATAGGAGTACATCGTGAATTTGATAACTGCGGCTAGGCTCTTCCTCTATTAAATTCACTGCAGCCTCCTCATGTTGCGGTAACGGGTTCGTCTGAACATTTGGATTAATATCTTTGAAGGATAAAACCCCGTTCCTAACAAGCTTCTGTACATCAGACTTGAAGCTGAGACAATTCTCAATGTTGTGCCCTGATCCTCCTTGATGGTAAGGGAAAGTTTGATCTGCTTTGAACCAAAAAGGCGGATTTTCTGGTACTGTGAGAAGAGTCCTGGTCTGGACGTGCCCCTTGGCCAGTAGAAGTGGAAATAGTTCTGCGTACAACATTGGTATAGGGTCAAACCCTGATGGTCGTGTAGTACGATTGTTGTTATTGTGCTGTGGACGAGTCTGTTGAAAAGGCTGTTGTGGCCTTTGCTGATACTGTTGTTGACTTGGTTGGCTCTGACCAACCTGAGGTTGATAAGTCGGAGCCGGCGCTGGGTTGATAGCCGGAGTTACCGCCGCTACTGGTTGATACCTTCGCCTTTGCTTTCCCAGAGAGATATTACAAATATCTTTCTCTTTTTTCTTTTGGAAAGCACTACCGTATCTCTTAGTACTGCTAGATGGCTCTGCATTTTTGACCAATCATCCTTCTTGGACTGCTTCTTCGAGGAGTACTCCCATGTTCACAATTTTAGTGAAGTCACTGGGTGCACTGGCGACCATTCGGTCGTAATAGAATGAGCTCAAGGTTTTCAGGAACATCTTTGTCATCTCTTTTTCCTCAAGAGTGGGACATATCTGTGCGGCAATTTCATGCCATCTCTGAGCATATTCTTTCAAAGTTTCTTTGTCCTTCTGCGACATTGCTCTGAGCTGATCTCTATCTGGTGCCATGCCCAAATTGTATTTATACTGCTGAACGAAGGTTGCACCGAGATCTCTGAAAGTACTGATCTTGGTGCGGTTTAAACCCATGTACCATTTGATTGCGGTACTGGTTAAACTGTCTTGGAAGTAATGGATCAGTAGCTGTTGATTTTTTGTCTGAGTTGACATTTTTCGAGCGTATATCACCAAATGACTTTGAGAGCAAGAGTTGCCTTCGCATTTTTCAAAGTCAGGCACCTTGAATTTTTGCGGTATCTTTACATTAGGGACCACACCAAGGTCTCCAGCGTCCTTTCCGAATAAGTCTTGACCGCGAATAGCATGCAGTTCCTTCTGCATCTCCAAGAATTGTTCCTGGAACTCATTCATCCTTTTGTATACGTCTTCGTTTCCGCCAAAAATTGCTTGCGGAATCTGTCCTTCCGGGACAGTGTGTACCACTGGCTGTGGTATTGACATTACATCGGTGACTCTTGGAGCTTCAATGCCCTAAAGTTTGTAACCTTCAGGTGTTGCTGTTGTAACCCTTGCATCTTCATTTTCTCGAAGTTTGTAACCTTCAGGTCGAATGGTTCCTGCTGCAGTTTCTGGGTCTTCAGTGACCGGTGGGATATATCCCTCAGGGACAAAGTTGAGAGGCATGCCCCAGGGGCGCCCTTTAGGCATGTTGTACCGAGGATCATATGTCTCCAGTACAGGTGTAGATGTGATCTCCGAGATCACAGTCTTTTGTTGTTGCTTCTGAGCTGCTGCCGGGGATTGCATGTCACTGTGAAGTTTTTCCAAACTTTCCTTTAGAGCATCGATTTATTCTCTCATCTCTCTGTTCTCTTCCTCGAGATCGTCCATTTTCTTTTGTCGATTGGCCCGAGTATTGTATGAGTGAGACAATTTGACTCTAGAATCGCGACACATACGTGAGACTCAAAAGTAAGGAAAAATGCGTTTATGTGAGAATGATGGATGATATGCAATGATATATTTTTTTTAGTTTTTGTTTTAATCAAAAAAGAAACTTCAACAATTAGATTGCAAATATCCTACAGGGGAGGGTGGAGACCCCTTTTATTGAATTCGAAAGACTGCGGTATTTTACAAGGAAAAATACAGTATTTTACAAAGTGCTGTAAGGAAAAGTTTAAGCTCATGGATCTTGAGTTCTCTCTGAAGAGAGCTCAGATGCCGGTTCTGGTAGTTTCCTCTTCTTTGACCGGGGCTCTTTAGCCGTTGTCGGGTCGACAATCCTTTGCCAAGTGAAAGGAGCGAGCAAATTCTTTCGATATTCCTGACTCTCTATAGCATGCTGCTCTAATATCTCAATCAGAGCATCCTTCTCTTTTAACAGTTCCTGAATCTTGGTACATTCCAAATTGAGGATTCGGTATATGTTCTTCCAAGAGCTCTTCTCATGTTGAACTTTTTTGAGAGCTACCTGAAGTTTTTCCGTATCAGACATGAAATAAAGGACAGATTCCTTTAACGGAAAAACTTCTTGGCGAGGGTAAGGCATCCTCAGCTTGAAGGCTCTAGTTTGCACCCAGTGGAGATAAGGCTCAATGGAGGTACAGTTTGGTCTTCCTAGAGACTCTCTTCCTTTCTTGTGAATATGTTTCCAAGCATGCACTATTTCTTTCTTTAGTGCCCTGTCACTTTCCCCTTCCTTGAAGAAAAGACCTTCCAGATGAACATTATGTGGGATATTCTTCATCGGGTATCCGAGTTGACGGCGAGCTAAAATTGGATGATAGTTGATTCCTCCTTTAGTTCCAATGAGGGGCACGTTAAGGAAATTTCCACATCTGTCGATGATCTCTATCCCTTCGTAAATCCTATTATACCAATCTATGTTAGAGTTGGTAAGGGACATAATCCTTTGTGACCAACGTAGAGTACTCTTATGATCCCAAAAAGCAGCAGACTTGGGTAGATGGGAAATAAACCATTTGTAGAGTAAGGGTACACAACATGTGATCATTCCTCCGCTATACAAATTCCTTAAGTGTACAGAATGATAAGCATTTGTGAGCAGGGTTGGTACGGGGTTTCCAATCAGAAATATCTTAACAGCGTTGGTATCAACGAAGTTGTCAATGTTGGGAAAAAGGAATAACCCATATGTGAGCAGAACAAAGACGTCTTCGAAAGTAGTTACGTTTCATATACTAGCAAAGTACAGAGCCTTCTCCATCAGGAATTTAGCTGGTAAACCCTGGATTCCTCCTTTGGTGGTCATGTGAGTCATAACTTCTAAATCATCCAAAGAGATTTCTCTTGCAATGGCCTGATCCTTTGGAATTTCTTCCAGTCCAGAAAATAGAGCTTGATCAGTGATAGGTAAATCAATCAGGTGGGAGTACTCTTCAAATGTTGGTGCCAGATGGTAATCCGAAAATGTGAAGCAATGATAAACCAGATCATAGAATTGAATCAGTGTAGACAGGATTCCCTCAACTACGTGGACCCATAACAGAGACATCAGCCCTCCGTGCTTAGCTCTGAAAGCCTCTGGATTGGTAATCATCCTTGCAAATTTCCTTAAGTCTTCTAATTTCGGAGCCTTGAAGGTGAGCTTGTGCGTCTTGTCATACCCCAAATTTTGACCACTAAGATTTCCCATCATTGTTCAAATCATCATCACAATATGGATGTACTTTCATGCCTCATCAATCTCCTCAGAGATGTTTGAGCATTCACCACAATCAAGGGTTAGGGTTTCAAGCCCTCTCAGGACACTTAGACAAAGGATCAATCAAGGAATGACATGATCTTCAACTTGTCTAGCCTCTCAAACACCTACAAAGGATCAAGAGGACTCCCACATCAGGAATCAAGCACAAGGTTGCAACATTCCAAGTGGATCAAGCCTCAAGATCGCCAGTGTCACCAAATTAGGGTTTTGGTCGACCAAGGCCTCCAGATGAAATTTTTCCTCTGGGCATGAGCCATTGCTTCAAAGTACAACTAAAGATACTCCAAGGGACCTCATGGACCCAATCATCAAGTCAATTTAACCTCTGGGGAAGCATTCATCAAAAAATCAGGAATTAGGGTTTCTTGACCTAATTCACCCTAAGTTGACTTTTGGGACAAAACCTGAGCCAAGACCTCAAGACATGATTTGAGGGTCTCCAATACACTACATTGATCCATTTGCAACAATGGATTGATCCAAGAAGCTTGATCCACAAGTTTCATTTCATCTGGACCATAATTAGGGTTTCAAGGAAAAAGTCAACCGTACCTTTGACTTTTGACCAAGACATGCTCCCAAACCTTGGGACATGATTCAATACACCCTACAACACCTATGGAATATATCCATTAGGTTTGATTTAGGTCAAGGACTTGATTTCACCAAGGATCGCACAGTTTGGATTTCATCCGATAAAAAGTCAACTGTGCACAAAATCAAGTTTGACTTTTTGGGTATTTTTTACAATTATGGTTCTTTGACCCTAAAACAATGTTAATATATGATTTGAATCATCATTTATCAAGAAAAATCAAAGAAAGTGAGTTAACTTGTAAAAGGGGTAACCATAAAAAACTTAGAATTTTTCTAAGTTATGGGACAAAGTGGCTAGGGTACCAACTTCCAAGGACCATAACTTGAGGTCCAAGCAACCATTTTGGATGGTTCAAAGATGGATATGTAGCTCTCATGGAATACTTTAAAAGCTTCAACTACAGCTCATTCCAATTCCTCATGGATTTTAAGTTATGGAGTGATCAAAATCACAAAAAAACATGAAAATGACATTTTTCCAACACTTAGTGAAATTTTTACTAAGTCAGAATCTGCCTTATTTTTTCCCAAATGTAGAGGCATTTTTCATTGTAATTCAAGTTGATTCAAAACCAAAGTTGGACATTATGTTAAAATAGGATATATCAGCTTTCCAAAATGTCCAAGAACTTCATGAAACTCCACCTGAGCTAGAGGTTATGATAGCTGCAACATGCCTTGCTGCAAACTGTTTTGCAAGGCAGATTTGTGCATTAGGGCTCGATTTGATCAAATTGTGCAACTTCAAGCATGGTTATCCATCTGCGCACCTCAAGGGGGAACAACCAAGGGACAAGCACTGATCCATAAGCCTCACAAGTCTTTGGAACTACATATAGGTTTGGCACCCCTAAAAGCTAAAAATGCCTCAAGACTCCAATTTTGTTTTGAGGCATTAAATGGATGCATAGAGCTGGCATGTATCAGTCCATGATCAACCAAATGAGTCAAGATAAGCTCACACAACAGAGAACCTTAGGCCTGTGCCCTAACCTCAAGTCAATGGCTAGAGGAGACTTGAGATTCCATTTGATCCACATTGGCCAAAGGCCTGCTGCAGTTGCCATTCACTATTGCTTGAAAAACAAACTTTCTCTACTATAAATAGAGCTCATTTGTGCTCAGTTTGAGTACACCAAAGCAACCAAACTGATGCTTTCCTCAAAATCCCTTTCTTTAGGCCAAAATGCCTTCTTTTGCAAGGTATCTCTGAGTTTTTGAGTTAGAGAGCATTTCCATCATAGCTCATGATCCAAACACATCCAATATGTCATATCTAAGTTGTCCAAACTCTCATATGTGACCTGTAACACCAAAATCACAAAGTCCCCTCTCGAAACCTCAAAATTGGACTTTTTTGCATTTTTCAAGCCATGTCTTGATTCAGTCACTTTCAAAACCAGATAAAACCTCAAACATACTCCAAATATCATCCTTGAACTGTCCCAAATGGTTTCCCACATCTGGAACACCATTTGAGAGAGTTGCCATATTGGTCACTTTTGCCCCTTTTGCAAGAAATAGCTCAAACTTGTTCCTGAGGATTCCAGCTGGTGGTGACCATTCTAAAAGCCTCTAAGGGATCAATTGAGAGTGTCTAAAGCATCAAATTACTTCTGGCACAAGAAACTTGGCAGATTGCACAAAAAGCTCCAAGAGGTAAGTGCATCATCACTTGAACTTTCTGAAATATGCATTGTTTTGAAGTCCACTGATCATAAACATCTCATACATGTTATGTATGTGGTGTTTGAATCAATTTGCCATGTAATTCTTGCTTGTACCATGTGTTAGTATAGAAAATGCAATTATACGCATATTTTAAAAACACTATCGGGTTTTTCAATAGGGACCTCATCTGAAAAAACCAAGACCACTATTGGATTCCTTATGAAATTCTAGGCAGGATAGACCTAAATTTTGTCCCAATCCATGGAAAAATGAGAAAGTTATGGCCTTTACGTTTTTGGTCCAAAACCTTGCCTTGCCCAGGCCTAAAACAAGGCATTGCCTTATGTATTTCTAGGGTGGCTTTGATACACGGATGTATCACCACCCCAGTGGTAGAAGGCGCGCACTGCAACCTTGAGGCCTGGGGTTCGAATCCCCCTCGCCCCAGACCCCTTTTTTTTTTAGCCCTTTTTCCATTTTTTAAATATTTGTCATATTATTTTAAATGATTTGGAAAATTAATTTCTCTCTCACTTTTAATTATTTTTGATTGGTTATTTTTGCAAAAAAATCACAAAAATGTTAAAATATTTTATTCCACAAAGAAATCCAATTTATATTATTTATTTAATATAATTATAATTTTTGTAATGAATTTCATTTTAATTGTTATTAAACATTTTTTAAATGGAATTCTCACTTTGATATTTCAAAATTAATTGGATTTTAAGCTTTCATATGATTAAAATTGATTTTCCAAAATATTTTCCGAAGTGTACAACTTGTTTTTGAATATAATTGATATTTTATCATTTATTATTTAAATTACCTTTGAAAAATGCCATGTTAATTCCAAAATTAGGGTTTCTTTGATTTTCAACCTAACAAATATTTTTCAAACACTCATGGGCCTCTTGAGAAAGTGTAAGACCCAACCTCTTTGTAAATAAATAATTTTTGGGCCTCAGACATTGTATAAGTCCCACTGTATTTGCAAAACCACGGCGCGGTCGTCGCCTTCTAAAACAAAATCATTTGGGCCTACCCTCGTGTTGTAAGTCCTATTTCGTTTCTTTAAATACTCCTTGGGCCTCTATTAGAGTGTAAGACCCAACCCTTGTTGTACAAAAACCTCTTTGGGCCTCACACATTAAATAAGTCCCTTTGTACATTTTCAAAAAACAACGGTGCGATCACTGTTAAACCTTGGGCCTCTCCTTGAGTATAAGCCCCAACAATCTTTTCAAAAACAACTTCCCTTTTAATTTAGATTCAAATATACATGTTTTTATCAAAACTTTCTTTAATTTCTTTGAACAACTAACAATACAGCATGGAAGCTTGCTCACTTGTAAGTTTTAATAGCTTTCGTTTACTCGCTTTCATATGTATATAACTGTATTGTGGGAAGCTGCGCACGGTAAATCTTCTTTCATATCCCCTTTAGATACTTGTCATATATCAACAGTATATATACTAGTATAGCTATTTAGAGTTTTCCCCGGCAACTAGGTCTAGAACTAGGTAAAGCCATGTTGGTCACTCTTTAAATACAATCAAAACTAGATCCCCATAGGATTTCCAGATACAGTCTTGCCTTCTCTTGGGCTTCAATAATATAGAACAAAGAGAAAGGCAGTATTCTTCGTGAACCTTTTCTCAGGCTGTCACTATTAAAAATCGTCAAAGAAATTCTACTCCCCGGAGTTGATCTATTCTCGGTGAATAGCATCTCTTGAGTTTCTTCAAACCTCAGAACTTTCACTAAATGATCTATTCTTGGTGAATAGCATTTCTTGAACTTTTCGTGGTTTGGGACCCACGGGCTTCCTAAAAGCATCCTCGCCTCTGTAGCACGATTTTTGTGGTCTTGAATCACTATCGCTTGGGTACTACAGTTCCATTCATTTTTTATCCTGTTAAGTTGATTAAGGAAGGGAAATAGATGTCTCCAATTAACCCTGCTTGCATACTGAGTTTAAACAGTCAAAAATGTTGATTTACAGATGCTATTAAGATGTGGGCCCCTCTTCGGTTATTTTGTTAAGAATAAAATGTCTGGGCTATTGGTAGGATGTTAGGTCTGATGCTTTTCGATTGATGTATAAAGGTATGGGATTTTGGGCTTTTTGATTAGTATGCTCGCTAAGATTTTTCAATCTTATGCCTACGTATTCTCGTTTGATGAAACAGGGAAATCAGAGCGATCGTAATTCCTCCTATTCTATGGGAGGAAAAAGTTGTTTTGGTGTCTTGTTCAAAGCCCAAGACGTGAAGCTAAAGGGAGTATATGTATCTTGTTCAAAGCCCAAGATGTGAAGCTGAAGGGTCTATTTGTATCTTGTTCGAAGCCCAAGATGTGAAGCTAAAGGGTTGTGACTCTAGAGAGAATTTGTCATCCCTAAAGAGGAGTTGTTGATGTTTGTATGTTGTGAGCAAGGTACAGGTTTGATGCTAAAAGGTTGATTGACTCAACCGGGGTTTTCCTTATACAAATCCTAAGAGGAGGCTATTGACCCAACAAGAGGGTGTTTTTTATATGTCTTGTACGAAGCCCAAGACAGAGGCTAAAGGTGTTTGCGACCCAACAAGAGGGTCTGTTTGACAGGTGATTGACTCAACAAGAGAGTCTTTTATACTCAACAAGAGAGTGATTTGTATCTCGTACGAAGCTCGAGATGGAGGCTGAAAGTGTTTGTGACCCAACAAGAGGGTATTTTATACTCAACAAGAGAGTGTTTTAGTCTCTCGTACGAAGCCCGAGATAGAGGCTGAAAGGGAATTGACTCAACAAGAGAGTCTTTTATACTTAATAAGAGAGTGATTTGTATCTCGTACGAAGCCCAAAATGGAGGCTAAAAGGGTTTGTCTCAACAAGAGAGTCTTTTATACTCAACAAGAGATTGTTTTTCTATCTCGTACGAAGCCCGAGATTGAGGCTAAAAGTGTGACTCAACAAGGGAGTCTGAAAAGGTTAGCTCCACTGGAGAGAATCATTGTACAACGCCCAAGAGGAGGCTAGCTGTACTGGTGACTGTTTCAGTTGAGTGACAGGTCCAGTGTGTTGGATAAAAGAGAAAATCAGTTCTTATAAAGGGATTGATTAAAGGTAAAGTTGTGCTTTGGTATTGATCAGAGGATCAGGGTTATTTCCTGTTCTTTAAGGAAATGGGAAATCCAAAGGGGTATTGAGACTGTCCAAGTCTATTGGTGTTTTGAGAAATCGATTCTCAGACGATGAATGATCTTTGTATGATGCCCAAGAGATGGCTAGTAGGTTAAGGGATGGAGGTCAACCTGTTAACTGGTTCGATATTTGACTCAGAAAGATAGCTCTAGCAAATTGATGACTAGGTTTTGTTCCTATACTTGTAGAGGTCTCTGGGTCCTTGTACTAAGCCCAAGAGAAGGCATGAGAGCTTTTAGGAAGCCGAAGTGTCCTTGTACAACGCCCAAGAGGAGGCGGGGATGCTTTTAGGAATCCTGAGGGTCCCAAACCGAGAGAAGTTTAAGAAATGCAATTTACCGAGAAGAGATCATTTCATGAAAGTTCGAGGTTTGAAGAAACTCAAGAGATGCCATTCACCGAGAAAAGATCATCTCTGGGGAGTAGAGTTTCTTTGACAATGTCTAAGGGTGACAGTCTGAGAAAGGGTTCACTGAGAATGCTGCCTTCCACGTCTCCATATTGTTTAACCCCAAGAGGAGGGAAGATTGTGTCTGGTAATCCTATGGGGATCTAGTTTTGTTTGTATTTAAGAGTGACCAACAGGGCTTTACCTAGTGCTAGACGTAGTTGCCGGGGAAAACTCTAAATAACTATACTAGTATTACACAGTTGATATTTGACAAGTATATAAAAGTTTGTGAAAGAAGACTTACAGTGAGCAGTGTAACACCCCAATTCCCATCGCGAATAAATAATACATAAATAAAATCAGAGTAACTAAAAATTTATTTTTCCGACAGGAACAGGAATGCCACATTTAAATAAACAAAACATCATCCCTGCTCATAAATTTGATACATAGCATAAAATAGATTACCCTTAATTGGGAAACTTTTCCATATAAAGGTAATACCAAATATATTCAACAATTATATACATGAATAACATAATCGTTTCCCCGACTCCCGTGCTACGTATCAGAGCAGACACCAAGACCGACAACAGAACGGAGGGCTAGTCTCCACAAAAGACCTCCAGCAACTCTAATCTGCAATGCCTCATAGAGCATCATAAAACAGCAGAAGGGTGAGAAATAACAACTAAATCAAGATTGCATAATAATATGCAAACACACATTCAAACACATGTATAAATCATCTCACCCATACCATCACATACTAACACATATAGCATGCCACAAATACAAAACATATCACACATAACAAATCAAATCATGATTTTCCACACATAACACATCCATTCACAATTCTCACCACAATTCATCACAACTCACTCATATACATCACAATGTATATATATATATACAAAACCAAGCATATTCATCATGCACGCTGTCACAATTCTTATCATTTCACATAAACATTCATATTCATGTTTATTCATCAATTCACAATTATAGAGATGATAAATGCAAATCATAGAAACCGACTCACGACTCTATGCAAATGCAATGCGGTACCGACTCATTTCATCTCAAGTTCAATTGAAGAACTTATTGGAACCATCGCTCGTTATCAATGTAACTCCCCGTCGGGCATACGATGTTCCCCGTCGCTTTCGGTCCTCTTTGTATAAGGCTCACGACGTTTATGGATTGCTTTCGGTCCTCTTTGTATAAGGCTCACAATCCGATCGCTTTCGGTCCTCTTTGTATAAGGCTCACGATCGTCTATAACCATCGCTTTCGGTCCTCTTATTTTTAAGGCTCACAATATATCAAATCGCTTTCAGTCCTCTTATTTTTAAGGCTCACGACGTTATAGCGGATTCCCTTAGAATCCCTCAACACAAGAATGCACATCATTATGCTTCACATGCAAATGACTCAAGACATTCCTGAAATGCATATATATATTCACAATATAGTCATGCATTCATCTCATTCAATCACATACAATCTATATACATTCACATCAATGCACTATTGTATGATTCACATCCAAACACACATTGAATTTCACATAAGCCATGCATATTATCACAAACCACAACAACAAACCACGAACCAACACAACATCATAACCACATACATTGATATTCAATCAAACAATGTATTTTACTACACAACAACATCATTACTTTCTCACACAAGGGATTCACATATCAAATGCTACTCACAACACATCATTATCACACATTGAAATCAAAACCCAAAACACGCATTTATTCCTCCATAACACCACAAACCATCATCACCAACACTTATCATATATATTCACATCATATACCAGCACACAAGCCATACGATACATATTAAAAGCATATAGCACGGTAAAACACCGACCGCACGCGTTTAACGCGATAAAAACCCGACAACCCAACACTTTTCTAAAACCACGACCTAAATAAATCATCTACTGACCTCTGACCCATTTTTAAAAGTAATAACATTTCATAAGCTTTCTAACGCTTCGAACGGGGACCAAAACGGACTTACGGTTCAAAAGTTATGGCCAAAATACGAAAATACTGTTTTTGATGTACCAGGCAAATTCGCCTGGCGAATACCTGGCGAAACGGATTCGCCACCAACTCGCCTGGCGAATCTGGACGAACCAGAATTTCTCCAAAATGGGTTTGGGACCCGAAAATGATCCAAATCTTCCACCCACATGATAGTATTACACCCAATGACCCAAAAATACATGTTAGAACACATTTAGGCATGTATTTCATCAATTCATCCGTGAAAACATCGATTTCTACGAATTACTCACAATTTCACCCAAATAGAAAAAAACCTATATTTTCACCCAAACATTCAAACAAAACATACATATACATATACAAGCATGATATAATTGAAACTTCTCACCCTTACCCGATTAATTGCGAGTGAAACGGAGAATCTTCGATTTTTCCTCTTTTTCCTCTTCTCCCTTTTTCCTTCTCTTCTCTTTCTCTTCTTTCCCTTTTCTTTCTTTTCTTTTTCTTTCTCCCTCTTTTCTCTCTATTTCTCTTTTTATAACAAAATATCTAACTACCCAAAATGATCATTTTACCCCTCAACTCAAATATCTCTCAACGCTCTCTAAATGAGATAAAACATCAACAACAATGAAAAAATAATATATTGCCAAATAAAAGTCAATAATAAAATAATATAAAACCAAAACCAATTAAATCTACTCTATTAAATAAATCTAACAAAACTGGGGCGTTACAATTCTCCCCCACTTAGACATTTTCGTCCTCGAAAATCTAACCGATACCAACAAATCCGGATACGACTCTCGCATCCGACTAAAAAACCAACATGCCAACAAAAGGCACACCACTAATAACACAACTAGTAAACCACCTTGCTAACTACCACAACGGCACGACAACGACGACAACTACAACGACAAGATGCAAAGCCCATACAATGCACTTGACGACAAACTCACAACTCAAAGAAAATCCAAGATACCAACACACAGGTTCACTCTAGAACCGAAACACAACAGGATCGTTACCCTACCCTAGGTAACACTCCCCTAATTCCCCACACAGGAATTAGCTACACACACTCGAACCATCACCATGGAAACGAGGCACAACAAAAACAAGAACATAAAGTTCCATGACACCACAAGGTTTTAACAACATCAACAAAACCAGAACACCAACATCCTTGTCACACAACCATACTACAACAATGCTACGATTCACCAATCGAACATACAATCAAAACATCCATTTACATAGTAGCCCATGAATAATATTCAAACCTTCCACCTAACACTTCCATTCTGAAACGTCCAATAGTCTCACCATTCCTACATGCTCTCAATGTTCAACCTATGAACTCTTACAAGCCCCACACGTAAATACAAAATGTGCCACCTCACGCTTCCGCTGCGCACTCTGATTACTCGCAACCATCAAAACTACCATGTATAAGAACTTCCGACTTACTCATCACGCACTACATTAACTTTACCAATAGGATAATCTGAGCCAAATTCATAACTCGTCATGGATTTTAACCATCCTCGCTGTCTCCCCCTCTATTCCTTCAGACCAAACCAGTACTCCATATCCTTGTGATTACTAAACACTTCGAATCTAGAACCATAAAGATAATACCTCCAAATATTTCAACACAATACAACCGCGACCAAATCCAAACCCAAAAGAGTATAGATCCTTTTATGAATCCTCAAATGTCATAAAGCATAAACCATGACTTTACTCTCTTGCATTAACACCTGACTACACTCTTCAGAGACACATCACAATACCTCACAAACGGTTTATTAGGATCACACGGAATCAAAACTGGAGCCGTAGACAACTTCTACATCCGTTCACCAAAACTTACTCACAACGAACGTCCAAAACAAACGACTCACCCTTTGTAAGTCAAATGAGATAACAGAAGTATGAACTTAGCAAAGTCTTCCATAGCCTTCTGTAACAACCAACTGAGCCCAAAAGTTTCTAATCTCCTTAACCAACTTCGGAACCCCTCATTGTAGAACTGCATCTACTTCCGATGAATCTACAACAAATACCATCATCAGAAATAACATATTCAAGAAAACTAACCTTTTCAACCAAAATTCTCACTTAAATAACTTAGCATGAAACTTCGTCTCTTTTCAACACTTGTAATCCAATTCTCAAACACTCTACCTGTTCTTCCTCTGAGTTTATAACATATCCGAATATCCTCAACCAAAACCATTACGAACTTATCCAAACAAATATGGAAGATACGATTCATCTACTCCACAAACATTACGGACGCATTACTATCACCGAACAGCATCACTACACGTTGTAATGTCCAACCAAATTCCAAAAGATATAAATTCTTAAAGCTTTTGCAAAACCTTGCACTGGGCAGCTGGCTACTCACACACAAGCTTAACCGAGTAATTACCAGTCTATTCCGATGATAACAACATAACCAGTCACATCAAATCAATCAAAGCCTTAACTCACACAATTCACCACTCTTATCAAACAATCCAAACAATTGTGATTCCACTCAAGCTCAACCAAATCATTCCAGTTATCTTTTCATGAAAGTGGACACTCATTCTCAATCGTTACCTTATAAAACTGTCTGTAATCCATACATAATTTCTTCGCTTAACAGTCCAAATTCCTTAAATTCCAACATGTAGCAACAACCATCCCAAAGGAACTCCCAAATACTACATCCACACTTAAGGTTTTCTCAAAATTCCCATTAATGCTCTAAAATTCCAAAATCTCCAAACCTCTCCAGAACTCTAAGTTTTGCTTTCCATAGTCTCAATACCATCATACACATCATGCTCATTATTCCATTCAACCATCATTCCCTTTTTTTTACTAACAAAACTGGAGCTCTCTAAGACAACGCCTTAATGTTCCATTCAAAAACACATCCGAAAACCATGCACAACTGACGGTCCATCACTGTGACTTCCTGCCAATTTCCAGAACACTATCTTCACAGACCAAACAAACATCTTAGTCCCATTTACTAAGAGTTTTCTACTTACTTAGCAGATCCAAACCTCAAATCTTCACCCTCGTCAAATTTGAGTCCACACTTTACTCTCTGAGAACAACCATTAACGATACCCAATCGTTCTCTCTCAATGACTTCCCACTGGACCAACACAACAAAACCTCCAATCCGTCTCATAAACAATAATTTCACTTTCCACAGCATAGAACACTTTCATCGCTTCATATCGATATAAAGAACGCTTAAATCGGACACCCGAGTCAAAAGATATGAATTTTTTAAGGAAAGTCAATTATTGGAAAACAGCCAGATCCGCCTGGCGAGTCAAGATTTCGCCTGGCGAATACCTCTTCGCCAGCCCTTCGCCTGGCGAATAAGCGGCGAAACCTGATTGTTTTGAAAACCCAAACTTCCAGTAGCTAACACATTTATGTCTTTCCGATTTCGCCTGGCGACTTCCTATTTCGCCTGGCGAATCTCCCTTCGCCAGCACCTCGCCTGGCGAACTATTGGCGATACCTAATCTGCCTGGCGAATCCCCAATTTGCCTGGCGAATCACACCAGAACCAGAATTTTCTGCTGCACTTCCATGGTTTCCACACCTCAAAATCCAACCTTTCCAAACCAACACATTTTGAAATTCCAAACAATTGATCACACGCACTATCAAGGCCGGAAAGACACATCTGTCCCATCCAACATAATTTCCGTCTACTATCAACAAGAGATTAAGGGTGATCAGTTCCTCAATTTGTCAATAGACAGTCGACAATCATGATGGGGCATAAACCGTCTTTACCAAACTATAATAGCATTCCTTACATTTTGTGCACAAAACTACCTAAGGCACAAATCCTTAGTTGACATAAACCTTACCTCCGCATTCACTCCGAAACCGGGAACAACACTGTCCTAACAACACTTACAATCTTGCAATACACAACACACTGAGCCAACGCTCCACACCTGAAGCAACTTGGAGAAGTACCAGCTTCTCCCCCACTTATCTCATTCTAAATCCTACTGGCAAAGGATTAGAAAACCAGAAAGTACTGACAGTGCTTCCACACATATCACGTACTAAGGGGCAAACAACGACGACAATATTCAACTGTCACACCAACTGACTCAACAACTTGGCCGGACGGACCGACCTGCTCTGATACCACTAATGTAACACCCCAATTCCCATCGCGAATAAATAATACATAAATAAAATCAGAGTAACTAAAAATTTATTTTTCCGACAGGAACAGGAATGCCACATTTAAATAAACAAAACATCATCCCTGCTCATAAATTTGATACATAGCATAAAATAGATTACCCTCAATTGGGAAACTTTTCCATATAAAGGTAATACCAAATATATTTAACAATTATATACATGAATAACATAATCGTTTCCCCGACTCCCGTGCTACGTATCAGAGCAGACACCAAGACCGACAACAGAACGGAGGGCTAGTCTCCACAAAAGACCTCCAGCAACTCTAATCTGCAATGCCTCATAGAGCATCATAAAACAGCAGAAGGGTGAGAAATAACAACTAAATCAAGATTGCATAATAATATGCAAACACACATTCAAACACATGTATAAATCATCTCACCCATACCATCACATACTAACACATATAGCATGCCACAAATACAAAACATATCACACATAACAAATCAAATCATGATTTTCCACACATAACACATCCATTCACAATTCTCACCACAATTCATCACAACTCACTCATATACATCACAATGTATATATATATACAAAACCAAGCATATTCATCATGCACGCTGTCACAATTCTTATCATTTCACATAAACATTCATATTCATGTTTATTCATCAATTCACAATTATAGAGATGATAAATGCAAATCATAGAGACCGACTCACGACTCTATGCAAATGCAATGCGGTACCGACTCATTTCATCTCAAGTTCAATTGAAGAACTTATTGGAACCATCGCTCGTTACCAATGTAACTCCCCGTCGGGCATACGATGTTCCCCGTCGCTTTCGGTCCTCTTTGTATAAGGCTCACGACGTTTATGGATTACTTTCGGTCCTCTTTGTATAAGGCTCATAATCCGATCGCTTTCGGTCCTCTTTGTATAAGGCTCACGATCGTCTATAACCATCGTTTTCGGTCCTCTTATTTTTAAGGCTCACAATATATCAAATCGCTTTCAGTCCTCTTATTTTTAAGGCTCACGACATTATAGCGGATTCCCCTAGAATCCCTCAACACAAGAATGCACATCATTATGCTTCACATGCAAATGACTCAAGACATTCTTGAAATGCATATATATATTCACAATATAGTCATGCATTCATCTCATTCAATCACATACAATCTATATACATTCACATCAATGCACTATTGTATGATTCACATCCAAACACACATTGAATTTCACATAAGCCATGCATATTATCACAAACCACAACAACAAACCACGAACCAACACAACATCATAACCACATACATTGATATTCAATCAAACAATGTATTTTACTACACAACAACATCATTAATTCCTCACACAAGGGATTCACATATCAAATGCTACTCACAACACATCATTATCACACATTGAAATCAAAACCCAAAACACACATTTATTCCTCCATAACACCACAAACCATCATCACCAACACTTATCATATATATTCACATCATATACCAGCACACAAGCCATACGATACATATTAAAAGCATATAGCACGGTAAAACACCGACCGCATGCGTTTAAAGCGATAAAAACCCGACAACCCAACACTTTTCTAAAACCACGACCTAAATAAATCATCTACTGACCTCTGACCCATTTTTAAAAGCAAGAACATTTCATAAGCTTTCTAACGCTTCGAACGGGGACCAAAACGGACTTACGGTTCAAAAGTTATGGCCAAAATATGAAAATACTGTTTTTGCTGTACCAGGCAAATTCGCCTGGCGAATACCTGGCGAAACGGATTCGCCACCAACTCGCCTGGCGAATCTGGACGAACCAGAATTTCTCCAAAATGGGTTTGGGACCTGAAAATGATCCAAATCTTCCACCCACATGATAGTATTACACCCAATGACCCAAAAATACATGTTAGAACACATTTAGGCATGTATTTCATCAATTCATCCGTGAAAACATCGATTTCTACGAATTACTCACAATTTCACCCAAATAGAAAAAAACCTATATTTTCACCCAAACATTCAAACAAAACATACATATACATATACAAGCATGATATAATTGAAACTTCTCACCCTTACCCGATTAATCGCGAGTGAAACGGAGAATCTTCGATTTTTCCTCTTTTTCCTCTTCTCCCTTTTTCCTTCTCTTCTCTTTCTCTTCTTTCCCTTTTCTTTCTTTTCTTTTTCTTTCTCCCTCTTTTCTCTCTATTTCTCTTTTTATAACAAAATATCTAACTACCCAAAATGACCATTTTACCCCTCAACTCAAATAACTCGCAACGCTCTCTAAATGCGATAAAACATCAACAACAATGAAAAAATAATATATTGCCAAATAAAAGTCAATAATAAAATAATATAAAACCAAAACCAATTAAATCTACTCTATTAAATAAATCTAACAAAACAGGGGCGTTACAAGCAGCCCCACAATATATATATATATATATATATATATATATATATATATATATATATATATATATATATATATAAGTGGATAAAGAAAGCGGGTAAACACTTACTCGGTTGTAGAGCTTCCATGCTATTTTGTTAGTTGTTCAACAAAGAAAGCTTTGATAACAGTATTATATTCAAAATCAAAGGAGAAAGTGCTTTGAAAAGATTGTTGGGGCTTACAACTCAAGGAGAGGCCTAAGGTTTTATAAGTGATTGCACTGTTGTTTTGAATTTGTACAGGGACTTATACAAGTGACTGAGGCCCAAAAAGGTTTTATGTACAAAGGGATGGGTCTTACACTCTCTCAAGAGGCCCAAAGAGTTTTAAAGAAAAGGAATGGGGATTATAACACGAGGGTAGGCCCAGGTAATTTGATTTTTGAACTGGCGATCGCGCCGAGATTTTCTTTTAACGCAGAGGGACTTATACAATATCTGAGGCCCAAAAAGGTTTTGGTTAAAAGAGGATTGGGTCTTACACTCTATTATAGGCCCAAAGGTGTTTTTGTACAAGTGATGGGGCTTACAGCTCAAGGAGATGCCCAGTTGATTTTGTTTTAAAAAGGTGAGGATCGCGCCGTTGTTTTTGAAAATACAGTGGGACTTATACAATGACTGAGGCCCAAAAAGTGGTGTATTTGCAGAGGGATTGGGTCTTACACTCTAATAGAGGCCCATGAGAGTTTGAAAATGATTTGTGAGGGTGAAAATCAAAGAAACCCTAATTTTGTTTTCCTTTAAAGGTAAATATTTAAAGAAAAATCAAATAAAATGATAAAAATACCAAATAAGTTTGAATAAACCACTTGTGATTTTTGTTTAAGGTTTGAAAAATGAGGTTTTAATCACTTGTGAATAAACCACTTGTTCTTGATTTAATCACAAGATGATTTAAAAATACCAAGATGATTTGCATTTTCTGTGCCATCTCTTGGTACAAGCATGAATTACATGATAAATTGGTGCAAACACAACACATATAACATGTAGAAGAGATGCATGATCATTGGACATCAAAGGAAGACATGATTCAAAGAATCCAAGTTGTGATGCTTACCTCTTTTTGGAGCTTTTGTGCAATCTGCCAAGTGCTTTGTTCCAGAAATGATTTGATGCTTTGGACACCCTCAAATGACCTCTTAGAAGCTTTTAGGATGGTTGGAATCAGCTGGAAACCTCAGGAACAAGTTTGAGCTCTTTCTTGCAAAAGGGACAAAAGTGACCAAAATAGCAACTCCCTCAAATGGTGTTCCAGATGTGTGGAACCATTTGGGACAGTTCAAGGATGATATTTGGAGTGTGTTTGAGGTTTTATCTGGTTTGGAAAGTGACTGAATCAAGACATGGCTTGAAAAATGCACAAAAGTCCTATTTTGAGGTTTTGAGAGGTGACTTTGTGATTTTGGTGTTACATGTTACTTGTGAGAGTTTGGACAGCTTAGATATGACATATTAGATGTGTTTGGATCATGAGCTGTGGTGGAATTGCTCTCTAACTCAAAAACTCAGAGTTACCTTGCTAAACAAGGTATTTTTGTCTAGAGAAAGAGATTTTGAGGAAAGCAAGTGATGTAGTGCTTTGGTGTACTCAAACTGGACACGATTGAGCTCTATTTATAGTAGAGCAAGTTTGTTTTGGCTGCAATAGTGAATGGCAACTGCAGCAGAGGTTTGGCCAATGTTGAGCAATGAGAATCCAAGTCTCCTCTAGCCATTGACTAGAGGTTAGGGCACAGGCTGCTAGTTCCCTTGGTCTTGGATAAGTCATGATTGAATTCAGTTGGGAATGGCTCAGTCCATGCCACCTTGGTGCATCCATTAAATGCTCCAATCCAAAATTGGAGTCTTGTCCCTCTTTTAGGCATTTCTAGGTTTGGCATGCTAGTTTTGGTTCCAAAGACTTGGGAGGCTGATGGATCAGGGTTTGTCCCTCCTTGGTCTCCCCTTGAGGTGTTCAGAAGGATATATTTGTTTTCCCTTTGCAAAATTTGAGCAAATCGAGCAAAACTCCCAAATCTGCCTTGCCATGACAGTTTGCAGCAAGGCATATTGGCATTGTCATATCTCATGGCTCAAGTGGATTTTGATGGAGTTCTTGGCCATTTTGGAAAGCTCTCATATGATACAACAACTGTTTGATCATAGTTGGTTTTGATACCTTTTGGATCCAATTAAAAAATGCCCCTACATTTGGAAAAAGTGAAGGCAGATTCAGACTTAGTGAAAATTTCACTTAGTGTTGGAAAAAAGTGACATTTTCACTTTTTATGATTTTGATCATTCCATAACTTCAAATCCATGAAGAATTGGAATGAGTTGTGTTTGAAGATTTTGTAGAGGGCCATAAGAGCTACAAATCCAGCCTTGAATGGAGAAAAATGGCCTTGTGGTTTAGGAGTTATGATCCTCCAAAGTTGGTACCCTAGCCATTTTGTTCCATAACTTAGAAAATTTCTAAGTTTTTTATGGTTACCCCTTTTACAAGTTATCCCACTTTTCTTGATTTTTCTTGATGAATGATGATTCCAATCACACATTAACATCATTCTAGGGTCAAAGAACCATATTTGTGAAAAATCTCAAAAAGTCAAAGTTAACTTTTGTGCACAGTTGACTTTTTGTCAGATGAATTCCAAACTGTGCGATCCTCTATGAAATCAAGTCCTTGACCTAAATCAAACTTGATGGATTGATTTCATAGGTGTTATGGGGTGTATTGAATCATGTCCCAAAGTTTGGGAGCATGCCTGGGTCAAAAGTCAGAGGCACAGTTGACTTTTTCCCGCGAAACCCAAACTGTGGTTCTGATGAACTTGAAACTTGTTGCTCAAGCTTCCTGGATCAATCCATTGTTGCAAGTGGATCAATGTAGTGTGTTAGGGACCCTCAAATAATGCTTGGAGGTCTTGGCTCATGTTTTGTCCCAAAAGTCAACATAGGGGTGAATTAGATCAAGAAACCCTAATTCTTGATTTTTGGTGAATGCATCCCCTGAGGCTAAATTGACTTGATGATTGGGTTTATAAGGTCCCTTGGAGAATTTTAGGTTATGCTTTGAAGCATTGGCTCGTGCCCAGAGGAAAATTTCCATCTGGAGGCCCTGGTCGACCAAAACCCTAATTTGGTGACACTAGCAATCTTAAGGCTTAATCCACCTGGAAGGTAGCAACCTTGTGCTCAATCCTTGATGTGGGAGTCCTCTTGATCCATTGTATGTTTGAGAGGTTTAGACAAGTTGAAGATCATGTCATTCCTTGATTGATCCTTTGTCTAAGAGCTCTGAGAGGGCTTGAAACCCTAATTTTGATTGTAGTGGATGCTCACCCATATTTGGGGAGACTAATGAGGCATGATGGTTTACCCATATTGTGATGATGATTTGCCCAATGATGGGAAATCTTAGTGGTCAAAATTTGGGGTATGACAGATGCCCCTATTTAATCTTCTTGGACCCGAGGTGTGAATGGCGAAGGTATTCGGGCATTCGGGGTGCAAGAGGATTAAATATCGGAATACCTGAAATTTTGATGGTGGTTAAGAATGGCAGTTCACGCATCCTTCTTCTTTTGCTAAGCAATGATGCTTAGAAAAGTTAAACTTCCCCTCGATCCTGGTTTCCTACCAAGGAACTGGTCTTAGTTTCTGATACAAACTTCCCCTCGATCCTGGTTTCCTACCAAGGAACCGGTGTTAGTTTCTGATTTAAACTTCCCCTCGATCCTGGTTTCCTACTAAGGAACTGGTCTTAGTTTCTTTTGTCAATAAACTTTCTTGACAAGGGACGCTATGCGTAGCGGTTTTCCTCAAACTTCTCGCCGAATTTTCCTGGGGAGATGCCATTTGATGGAAAAAAATTTGATGTCAGAGTTTCTGGGGAACCCAATCATCTGAATTGTAGAGGTGTACAAACTTCTCTGTTGAAGATGCCATTTGTCGGCTCTACTGGGGAAAGCAGGTCTCTTGAGAGACTGCTTCCAGCTTGGGGATATTACATCATATTTTCCTCGGAGATCTTCTCGGAGAAATGCCATATGATATGATCCAATTTTTGAGGTGCCGATGACCTTTTCGTCAGCGGATTTTTCAGAGAAAAATTGTTGTATTGCCGAATCTCTGATTAAGAGGCTTTCTCTGGGGATTTTCCTTAATCCGGGAAAGAGAAGACATCATCTTCAATGGCGAAGAGTGACATTGGCTGAAGGTTCTCTTGTTCTTCAGAGGTTCAAGTTATCAAAGTGGTTGAGGACCAATTCTAATCCAGAAATAAACTGGAGGAGAGAGATTGTTCAGACGCAATAATTCCCGACGAGGAAAGGACTGACAACTCGATTGAGAGGACTTCTATCACTAGGGGATAAGACCTACTAGAGAGATAGTGATGCAATATGAATGCAAATATAAATCAATAATGCATGATGTATGTATGTTTATGCTGACAAAACTAACGCGACATATAGACTAGTAGATGAACACGACTGGATACTCGGCCACAATGGGAGATAAGAAGTACCACTGGTTCACGATAGAAATTCTGCTTTGCTTAGGAGAGATAGTCCACGCGGGGGACACCGTTGGTCGGGCTTAGGAGGTAAGAACTCTGCCGGGGCTGTCAGATGGAGTATTCGCATCTGACATAACTGATCCTTCATTCAGGCGTACTGGTTTAGAAGGATTACTTTGATTCTGCACTTTGAAGCTCAACCATCTTTGGAGAAGCGATTGATGTTCTTTCGATGTTCAACAATTAAAAGAATTGCCATCTCTATTTTAAAAGCAGAAAAAGTTTGACAAGTAAATTCATTTTTGTTTTATTTCAAGAATCGTTGATCATGTTAAAACGTCATTCTGTAAAGCTAAAACAAATAAGAATTGAAAATAAAAGCACAAGGGCTCAAATTTTATTGATAGGAAGGAAATCAGCCAATCGAGTGATTCCATAGAGTATTTACAAATTTTGAAAATGGTAATTTAAGGGAAAAGGGCTACATTGAAACATAATGACCACTATCCTTCTACCAACTTTGAATTCCTGACATCCTGAGCTTCCGTCGAAGATGACCTTGATCGAGATTTCTTTCGATGTATGATGTAACTGCTGTTGAGGGACTTGCCCCTGTTGGACATAGTTACTTGCCATTAATCCCTAATTTTTGCCTGGATTGTACTATGAGATTTCCAATCCACCGGGATAATTTTCTTTGATTTTGTTTCTAATTTTTGCCTGGACCGCCCTTTCGGTTTTCAATCCACCGAGACATTTTTTTTTAGTTTAGGCTAAGTATTTCTTGACTACATCAACATTTGTGGGGCAGGCAAATTCCTCTCCGTCCATGGTTGCAAGTCTCAAGGCGCCGCCTGAGAAAGCTTTCTTGACCACACAGGGGCCGTCATAATTCGGAGTCCATTTGCCCCGAGAATCAGTGAGAAAAGATTATATCTTTTTGAGCACGAGGTCTCCTTTCCTGAAGATGCGAGTTCAGACCTTTTTGTCGAACACCTTCTTCATTCTTTGTTGATACAACTGACCGTGGCATAATGCCATTATTCGTTTTTCTTCGATCAGATTCAGTTCATCGTGTCGACTTTGACACCACTCAGATTCTGTAAGCTTAGCTTCCATCAATACCCGGATTGATGGGATCTCTATTTCTATAGGGAGTACGGCCTCCATGCCATATATTAGAGAGAAAGGGGTTGCTCCTGTTGAAGTGCGGACAGATGTGTGATAACTGTGAAGAGCAAAGGGTAGCATCTCGTGCCAATCTTTGTAGGTTACAACCATCTTGAACATGTTGATACACAACTGATGTAGCATGCCAGTCTGACCTGGCCTTGACCTACCATGGCGAGTGAAAGAGATCAGTTGGAGGTCACCTACTTTGAGCTACCATATCTCTCAGTGAGTTGATCAGATGAAAAATCTTTCAACACCAAAGTTGAAGGGGAGACGGAGGGGAACAAGATTGATGTTGAACAATTTTTCATTTGGAGTCTGCATCATGGAGAAATTTTCCCTTAAACTTGGATAGAACATGCACACAAGGTGTTTGTGGAAATGACTGCGTGCTGGCTCGCCCATAACCTGCCTAGCTACCAAAAATGCCATGATTTGTCTCAACTTTGAAGCACCATATCTCTCTTGATTTTAGTCCAATGGCCATGTTCTTGGTATGGTTTTGAAGCTTGAAATGTGAAAATTTGATAGGCCTTCATAACCCTTCCATTTGGTGTTTGGAACCTGGAGAAAGAATGCCCTAAAGTTGGGTGCCCACCTTCCCAAAACCTGCCATAAATGGAAACCCTAATTTCTATTTTTGGCAACTTTGTACATTTCTTGATTTTTGATGAATCCCTTATAATTTCTTGATCAAATCTTCAACAATAATCATATTTAAGATGAAGAGCATGAATTTGACCTTAAAAAGTCAAGAGTTGACTTTTCTCCTTCACAGTTGACTTTTCCCCAATTCTCCTAATTCTCAATCAATTGATCAATTGAAACCCCTCCAAACCAAATTGATGAACAATTCTTCATCCCTTGACACTTGAGGACATGTAGAATACCATAGAATCAAGTCTTGCCCAAAAAATCAGAAATAAACTGATTTTATGGCAAACCCTAGTTTTGCACCCTTAGTCTAGGAGAAAACACCACATCTTCCAAATCCAAATTCCTCTGAGTATGATGTATATCCTCCCAAACAATGATGAGATAGGCCATTGGGTGATCATAAAAGCTCAAGCATCTTGCCCATTAGTGTGTTATATCCCAGAATTCCAAAACCCTAATTTGAACATCCATGCTAGAAGATGGTGAGTTGCTTTAATCCTTTATTGAATTCCCATCTCTTGATGACTTGAGGGCTCAAATGAGATGAATTGAGATATGGGGAGCCCTTGTGACTTGTTTGGAAAAGCTTTACTCTTGTCCTTTGCCTTTGAATTGTCCATACCTTGAGACACCTGATCCCATGCCTTACAAACAATGATGTATGATTTAGTATGACCTATTATGAAATGCAAATGAATGAAGCATAAGCCAATTATGAGCTAATAAATAAGAGGGCAAATTTTAGGGTATTACAGCTGCCCCTGTTCAATCAACTGTGGACTTGAATGGATGAAAGCAACGACTGTCAGAAATTCAAGGTACATAGGGATTGAATACAAAAATAACTGGCAAATTTGCACTCTGTGGGTAAAAGGAAGAATATATAACAAACAAAGCAGTTATGATAGAGATACTTGTGGGGAAAGAGTCTGAACAAGTGAAATCCAAAGGGTGCCTGTCGGGAACGGCTGAAGTCTACAAAATGCATGTCGGGAACGGTTAAGGTAAGCCTGTCGGGAACGGTTAAGGTAAGCATGTCGGGAACGGTTAAGGTAAGCCTGTCGGGAACAGTCAAGGTAAGCCTGTTGGGAACGGTCAATGTAAGCCTGTCGGGAACGGTTAATAAGCCTGTCGGGAAAGGCAGAAGCTTAAAACCTGTGGGTTACTTGTCAGGAACGGTAAATGAGCCTGTCGGGAACGGCTAGGTCTAAAACTTAAAGGTTGCATGTCGCGAACGGCTAAAGTTGAAAACCTATGGTATGCTTGTCGAGAACGGCAAATGCGGGCCTGTTGGGAACGGCTAGGTTTAAAACTCAAAGGTCGCCTGTCGGGAACGGCTAAAGCTTGCCTGTCGGGAACGACTGAAGGTTTGCCTGTCGAGAACGGTTGAAGTTATCCTATCAGGAATGGTTCCTGAAATATAAGGTTAAGATGTAAGATCAAAAGATCTACCAACCGAAAAATGGGACTCTGGTGAGGCTGACAAGTGGTGAAACCCTTGATATTACTTTGAAATGTCTGTTGAGGAATGAACGAGGCATTCTTTCTGGCTTTGTCAATATGATTGAAGGAAGAATAGTTCTGGGCTCTCGCGCGAGGTATCAAAACCGGCTTATGCTTCGCATGCATATGTTTGAAATTTCCATGGCGTAATGCTCCATCTCGAATGGAAATGCTACGCGTTTTTGAGGATGCAATGATTACTATATGCAAAATGCAAGGAGGCTCCTCAGCAAAATAAATGCCGAGGAAAAGAAATCAACTCCGCTTGGGATAACACACTGGATTGTCTTCGTGGTTGCAAACCGTGCTGAATTGACAAACCTGTTGAGGTTACTAGAAAGAATGATGAGGAACCATCTGAATTGACTGCTTGGGGAAGAAGCATGACTATATAGCTCTGCTGGGGATGGCAATCTCAAAGAAGAACTTTCCTGTTAAGGGAGCCATTTCTGCTTGGGGAGATATATCCTTTGAGTCTTGCTGGATAAAACAGGCTGAAGACATCACATGTTGTCGATTGGCTAACCAGCGAACGCTGACACCTGCAAACAAAATGATGTACACATATGCCCCAGGGTATCATGGGTTTCGAATTCATCACCCAAGGACACCTGACATTTAAAGCAATTTTAATTATTTTCTTTTGCACGCATGTCATTGTAAAACCTAGATGTTTTCAAATGCAATGTTTATCAAAAATTCGGACGTTTTTGCAAACAAAATAGACTGTAAAAGAAAACAAAAGAGACCAGTATTCTAAATAATGAAAATTTTATTGATTTATTGAAAAGCCCCAAAAACAGGCGCTTACATCAAGAAGCAATTCTTGGAAAGAGGTAATTGCTCAAAAGAGAAAAGAAATTATCCTAATGGCAATGTGGAAAACGAAAATCCATTGAGTTTCAACCCTGCTATGGTTCATATGTCTTCAAGACTCTCAAAGTGCTCTGCTTTCCGAGGGGGATGATTGGACCGATTCCTATCCTTCGGAATGCTTATTATTGAAATGAGACAGGATACATATTACTCAGACCGCAACCTTTCGCTAAATCCCTCTTTTGCTTGGATCGCCCTTTACGAGTTTTCAATCCACCGAGATACCCATTTTTGCCTAAGTTTCCCTTCCGGGTTTTCAACTTACCGAGTGTACTCCTCATTTTTTTTTATCCCTAATTTTTACCCGAACCCTTTTTTTATTATTTTTTTTAAGGTTCGCCGGGATGCCCTTTTTTGCCAGGACTCTCTTTTTACTGTCCAGCGGGTCTATTTATGCGAAGTATTTTTTGACTGCGTTTGAGTTCACAGGCGACGTAAAATCCTCACCATCCATAGTTGTAAGCATCAAGGCTCTGCCCGAGAAAACCTTCTTGACAACATATGGACCTTCATAATTCGGAGTCCATTTGCCCCTATAATCTGTATTAGGAGGAAGGATCCTCTTCAACACCAAGTCACCCGTCTGATAATTCCGAGGACGCACTTTCTGATCGAATGCCCATTTCATCCTTCTCTGATACAGTTGCCCATGGCACACTGCTGTCAATCTCCTTTCTTCTATGAGACTCAACTCGTTGAACCTTGTTCGAACCCATTGAGCCTCGTCAAGCTTGACATCCATCATGACCCTCAGAGAAGGAATCTCAACTTCAACCGGTAGAACTGCTTCCATACCGTACACAAGAGAAAACGGGGTTGCCCCAGTAGACGTACGTACAGAGGTACGGTACCCATGCAACGCGAAAGGCAACATCCCATGCCAATCCTTATACGTCACGACCATCTTTTGCACAATCTTCTTGATGTTTTTATTGGCTGCCTCGACGACACCATTCATCTTTGGGCGGTACGGAGAAGAATTGTGATGTTCAATTTTGAAGCTCTGGCACATAATATCTTTCTTGATAAATGGGCAACTACCTGTTTGGTGACATTGGCAAATGAAGCAGCCTCTACCCACTTGGTGAAGTAATCAATGGCCACTAAAATAAAGTGATGTTCGTTAGAGGCGGTGGGCTCAATCTTCCCGATCATGTCAATGCCCCACATGGCGAAGGGCCAAGGAGAATTCATCACGTTTAAAGGATTTGGTGGCACATGCACTTTATCAGCATAAATCTGGCACTTATGGCATTTTCGGGCATATTTAAAACAATCAGCCTCCATGGTCATCCAGTAATAACCAGCTTGCAACAATTTCTTTGCCATGGCATGTCCACCAGCATGGGTACCGAAAGAACCTTCATGCACTTCTTGCATTAACATGTCTGCTTCGTGTCTATCCACGCATCTGAGCAAGACCATGTCAAAATTTCGCTTGTACAACACATCCTCATTCAAGAAGAAACTGCCCGCCAACCTCCTCAGAGTCTTCTTATCATTATTGGATGCCCCAGCCGGATACTCTTGACTCTTCAAGAAATGCTTGATATCATAATACCAAGGTTTATCATCAGTCGGCGTATCAGCTGCAAACGCATGAGCGGGTCTATCAAGCTGCATCACATCAATTTTAGGTATATGATTCCACCCATTCACTTGAATCATAGAAGATAATCTTGCCAAAGCTTCTGCCATCTAATTTTCATCGCGAGGTACATGATACAGTTTTACTGTTTGGAAGAAAGTCAACAGTCTTCTCGCATAATCTCTGTAAGGGATCAAGTTGGATTGATGGGTGTGCCAATCTCCATTGACCTAATTGATCACTAGAGCAGAGTCCCCAAATACCTCAAGAGTCTTGACCCTTAAATCAATGGCTTCTTCGATACCCATGATGCAGTCCTCATATTCGGCTTCGTTATTGGTGACATCGAAAGTCAATCTAGCAGTGAAAGGTATGTGAGAACCCTTCGGAGTTATGAGGACTGCCCCAACACCGCTACCGTTCACATTAACAGCCCCATCAAACATCCGTTTCCACTTGTCATCAGGATCTGGCCTTTCATCGACCGGTGGCTCTTCGTAATCTTTCATCTTTAGATACATGATGTCTTCATCAGGGAAATTAAACTTCATAGGCTGATAATCATCAATTGGCTGCTCGGCGAGATAGTCAGACAAAACGCTACCCTTGATGGCCTTCTGGGATGTATACTGTATATCATATTCAGTCAGAACCACCTGCCAACGAGCGACCCTTTCGGTGAGAGCTGGCTTTTCAAAAATGTATTTGACTGGATCCATCTTTGATATCAATAGAGTTGTGTGAGTCAACATGTATTGTCTCAATCGCTTAGTAGCCCATGCAAGTGCACAACATGTCTTCTAAAGCATTGAGTATCTAGACTCGCAATCTATGAACTTCTTGCTCAGGTAGTATATGACATGTTCTTTCTTACCTGTCTCATCGTGTTGACCGAGAACACAACCCATTGAATTGTCACGCACAAATAGATACATTATTAGTGGTCTCCCTAGAACTGGAGGCATAAGAATCGGAGGCTTTTGCAAATATTCTTTTATTTTATCAAATGCCCTTTGGCAATCATTATTCCACCGGATTGATTGATCTTTTCTCAACAATTTGAAAATTGGCTCGCAAGTAGTGGTAAGGTGAGAGATGAATCTAGCAATGTAGTTCAATCTCCCTAAGAATCCACGGACTTGCTTTTCAGTTCTTGGCTCCGACATCTCTTGAATAGCTTTTACTTTTGCTGGATCAACCTCGATTCCCTTCTCACTGACAATAAAACCCAGTAATTTACCAGATCTCACCCCGAAAGTACACTTATTCGGGTTCAGCCTCAGTCTGAATCGTCTCAGCCGTTCAAATAGTTTTTTCAAATTCACCAGATGTGCCTCTTCAGCTTGTGATTTGGCAATCATATCATCCACCTAAACCTCAATCTCCTGGTGAATCATGTCATGGAAGAGTGTCACCATAGCATGCTGATAAGTTGCCCCAGCGTTCTTTAAACCAAACGGCATCACCTTATAGCAGAAAGTGCCCCATGGGGTAATAAATGTTGTTTTCTCCATGTCTTCCGGCGCCATCTTGATCTGATTATACCCAGAAAAGCCATCCATGAAGGAAAACACCGAGAATTGAGCTGTATTATCTACCAGAACGTCAATGTACGGTAGTGGAAAGTCATCTTTCGGACTTGATCGGTTTAAATCCCAATAATCAACACACATCCGGACCTTGCCATCTTTCTTTGGTACCGGCACAATGTTTGCAACCCATGGCGGATAACTGGTGACAGCCAGAAACCCTGCATCCCACTGCTTTTGGACTTCTTCTTTGATTTTGATTGCCATTTCCGGTTTAGTTTTGCGAAGCTTCTATTTGACAGGAGAACAACCTTCTTTAAGAGGCAACCTGTGCACAACAATATCTATATCCAACCCCGGCATATCTTGATAGGACCAAGCAAAGATATCGACATATTCGCGCAACATCTCAATCAGCTCTTTCTTCACATTCCGTGCTAGGCTTTCCCCTATTTTGACCTCTTTCTTCACATCCTCAGTGCCAAGGTTGATAACTTTTATTGACTCTTGATGAGGTTGAATAACTCTTTCCTCCTGTTTCAATAATCTGGCCAATTCTTCGGGAAGTTCACAATCTTCCTCACCCCCTCTTCAACTTGGTAAATTGGATTGTCAAAGTTATATTGAACCATAGCAGGACCGTTATCAACAGAATCCAGAGGATTGTTTCTGCATGAATGATGGTTCATGCTCTATTTTAGAAATAGCTTTTTGAAAAGAAAGAAAACAAACTATGAAGAAAGAAAAACATTGACATTTTTATAAAATGAAATGAAAGGTGTAAAATGAAAGATAGGGAACATAATTTTTGAATACAAAACGTCCTTTTATTGATGATAAACTTGCATATGAAACAAATGTGGCCCTACAATGAAATCACTAAGCCTTGGGCAGGGCATAGGATTTTACATGCAACATGAAAAAATAGAGAAAATTACTCTTTCTGCAGGGTAACTTGGATGAGGTCTTCAGAGAACAAGTTGTTCAGCTTCTGCCCCGGGACACATGGGCGTACCCAATTGTCCATGTCATAGTCCCTGTCCCCCTCGTCTTTAGTTGTAGCAAATACTTGACCATGGTTGATGATCCCCCACTAGAAAAAATGACAGGTCCCTGACGCTCTTGGCATTTTGGCAAAGAAGTTCGAGGAGGCTGATAACCAATTCCACACTTGTCTTCTTTGAAAGGCAACTCAATCAACTGACCCCAACCTTCAGCATGGCCTGATTGTACTACTTCAAGAGCCTGCTTGTAAGAAGCCATGGAAGTCCCTGCTTTTGTTTCACTAGAAGGAGGGTCATTTTCAATACTCACTATTTCGAATGCCTGACAAAGAGTTTCATGAATCTCGCCGTCCATTTCCACATATTTGAATGATGACAGATGGTTGACAAATATATCCTCCTCCCCGCATACTGTGACAACCTGACCATCCACGACAAACTTTATCTTCTGATGGAGTGTTGACGAAACGGCCCTTGCAGCATGTATCCATGGGAGCCCTAGCAAGCAGCTATAAGCCAGCTGGATATCCATCACATAGAAAACCATATTAAACACTTGGGGTCCAATCTTCATAGGCAACTCTACCTCCCCGAAAACTGATCTTTTAGAGCCATCAAAAGCGCGCATAACCAAATCACATGGTCGGAGTATAACCCCCTCAACATCCAATTTTGCCAAAGCTTTCTTCGGCAGTACATTCAAGGACGAGCCCGTATCCATCAACACATGGGACAATAATGCACCTTTGCACTCCATGGAGATGTGGAGAGCTTTATTACGATTTCTTCCCTCTGGCGTTAGATCAAAATCAGTAAACCCCAATCCGTTGCTGACATTGACATTGGCAATAACGCCCTCAAGTTGATTCACCGATATTTCCTGTGGAACATACGCCATATTTAGAATCTTCAGAAGAGCGTTACGATGTGCCTCAGAACATAACAGTAATGACAAGATAGAAATCTTGGAAGGAGTTTGATGTAGGTGATCCACTATTTTGTAGTCGCTCTTTCGGATAATCCTCATAAACTCCTCAACGTCTTTTTCAAAGGAATTAACGGGCTCCGTCCTTTGCACGGGCTCTTCGTTTACTACCTGCTTGCCTTTAGCTTTCACCAAAGCTTCAGCATCATCGTTTCGGAGCGTCTGTGGAGCAAAGAGCCTTCCACTACGGGTAAAACCACCCATTCCTCCTACATTTCCCACACTTGAACCAGTTTCCTTGGGAGCCTCTACTTCCTGTTTCTGCCCTTGATAATAAACATCAGCTTCGTAATGCCATGGGATCGCTTTTGTACTTTCGTATGGCATAGGACCCGGAATAGTTATAGTCACAGGGGCTACCTGTTCAGGCGCAGGGATCTACATAGGTGCAGGCACAGGAATCTCTGCTGGAGTAAAGTAGATAGTAACTATTGAGACCGTATCGTCCTTCGTTCCCATTTGATCAAACTGTAAACGACCCTCATCCATCATCATCTGAAGGCACTTCCTCAATTTATCACAGCCGTTCACCGCAGTCAAACATTTTGAACAATTTGCCAAACAACCAAGGAACACGTCCCCTTTCAACAAACGCCCTTTCACCACTGCCAAAGGTGTTCTGACATTATCAACATCTGTCACCAAATTCAAGCCTCTGTCCTCTTCTACTGCATTGACCTTTGGCCTACCATGCGGGGGCATGGGGTTTTGAATCACATTGGGATTAGGAGCAAAGTTGATAACTTTCGAATCAACCAGGTCTTGTACTACGTGCTTAAAAGCATTGCAATTCTCTATATGGTGGACGGGTGCACCTGAATGGAATTCACACTTCACATTTGCATCATAGCCATAAGGTAGCTTTCCTGCTGGTGGTGCCAGAGTTCTCAACTGTACCAACTTTAAGCAGAGCAAATTCTGCAACATCTGGGCATATGTCATATGTAAAGTGTCAAAGTGGCAATCACTCATTCTCTGCCTCGGTTGGTATTGTCTTTGAGATTGTGGCTGAGATTCGGTAGCTAGAACCGGAATAGTTACAGCTGTTGCTTGATGGTACGAGCCCTGACGTCCTTTACCTTTGCCCCCTGTCCATAGGCAGCACTAGTCTCACCTTCACGTTTCTTCGAGCCATTCCCGAAAAGCCTTTTTGTATTGGAAGAGCCTGCCCCACTTCCATCTTGAATTTTCCCCGATTTCAATAGATTTTCAATTCTCTCTCCAGCATTTACAATGTTAGAGAACCTAGTGGACGGACATCCAGCCAAGCGCTCCAAATATGGGCCTTGTAAGGTATTCATAAACATGTCAGCCATTTCCCTGTCCATCAGCGGGGGTTGTACTCGAGCTGCTAGCTCGCGCCACCTCAGGGCGTACTGTTTGAAACCTTCTTTCGGATCCTGTGTCATATTCTGCAATTGGGTACGATTAGGGGCCATGTCAATGTTGTACTGGAATTGTTTCAAGAAAGCATCACCCAAATCCTTCCAGTTTCTAATATAGGCACTCTCTAGCTTCATATACCACTCTAAGGAAGCTCCTGATAGGCTATCCTGAAAGAAGTACATCCACAGCTTTTCATTGTCAGAATATGCAGAGATCTTCCTGAAATATGCCTGAATGTGGGTCTTAGGACAAGTACTGCCATTGTATTTGTCGAAGGTTGGAGGCTTAAACTTTGGAGGGATCCTCACCCCTTGCACAAGCCCCATGTCAGCAACATCAATTCTCATGGAGTTTTGACATTCCGTGGCTCTGACCTTTTCAGCCAACTCTTCACACCTTCTGTCATCATTATGAACTCCCATGTCAGCATTTAGTACAGAGAATTGATCATCCTGATTGTCCTCCACATGTTGATTATTAACATGGCCAAAACCACCAGGAGCTCCGCTAGGAGGATCAACTGCCGCTCCATCAGGAGGATTAACTGCCACTCCGCCAGGAGGATTACCATTGGGGATTTCCACTTCCAACCTTTGAACTGTAGTTCTCAAATCTTGCTGCCCCTGGGCTATGCCCTGCATAAGGTTTATGAACTGCTCCATACGGGTCCTCATTTCAGTGAGTTCTGCCTGCACTTGTTCCATGATCCTGGCTTGATTTTTTTGAGTCGCGTACCGATGAATGTTGGGATCAGCTATTCTTCCTGTAACCAAATAAAGGTTAGAAAATCCCTGGGCCGAGTACCTGTTATGCAAAAAATGATATGTTATGCATATGTAAATGCAAAAGGCAAACATCACATTAATCATTTCTAGGGCGTATCTACTTTGATTCCAGTCTTTGAAATCGGGCGAGGGATCAGACACAACATCGAAAAATAAATCTGAATCCAGAAATACTGCAGAATCACAATCAGGGAGACAAACCCCTTTAAGAACAACAAAATTGTCGAGGCACAAATGGTTGAACCAAGTTTTCATTATCATAATCATAAGAATTCATACATACGGGTCTGATATAATCACAAATGATTCCATCAACAATCCTGATGGTAATCACAATATACAATAAGATCATTACAACTCAATTCCAAACAAACTCGCTTCCACTTCCTCGAGAAGATTCACAGTGTCTGGATGTGTAGGTTGCTCCATCAGCCCTTTGATCAATCTGTTTCTCTTCTCAATTTCTCGATTCAATCTGGAGATCTGCTCTTCAACATTGTTGCCTTTGCACTTTGATTTCTTAACCTCAGCCTGCAACTTGAGCTCTTCATTTTCTTTCTTAACTTTTTTCCATTTTTCGAAGAGATGCTTTCCCCTTTCTTTCACTCTCTGCAGCTCTTCTTTGAACTCCCTATTTTCAATCTTGGCCTCCTCCCACATCTCCTGATACGTGGTAAGCTTGGCTCCCGTCTCGGTCAAGAGCTTCTTGGTTTTCCTACAGGCCTTTGTCATACCCCAAATTTTGACCACTAAGATTTCCCATCATTGGGCAAATCATCATCACAATATGGATGAACCATTAGTCTCCCCAAAGATGGGTGAACATCCACTACAATCAGACTTAGGGTTTCAAGCCCTCTCAGAGCTCTTAGACAAAGGATCAATCAAGAAATGACATGATCTTCAACTTGTCTAGCCTCTCAAACATCTACAAAGGATCAAGAGGACTCCCACTTTAATGATTAAGCACAAGGCTTTTCCCTTCTAGGTGGATCAAGCCTTAAGATCGCCAGTGCCACCAAATTAGGGTTTGGTCGACCAGGGCCTCCAGTTGGAAATTTTCCTCTGGGCATGAGCCAATGCTTCAAAGCATAACCTATGATGCTCTAAGGGACAACATAAACCCAATCATCAAGTCAATTTTACCTCAGGGGAGGCATTCATAAAAAAAATCAGGAATTCGGGTTTCTTGACCTAATTCACCCCTAAGTTGACTTTTGGGACAAAACATGAGCCAAGACCTCAAGAGGGGATTTGAGGGTCTCTAATACACCACATTGATCCATTTGCAACAATGGATTGATCCAAGAAGCTTGATCCACAAGTTTCAAATTCATCAGAACCAAAATTAGGGTTTCACGAGAAAAGTCAACTGTGCCTTTGACTTTTAACCAGGACATGCTCCCAAACCCTAATACATGATTCAATACACCCTATAACACCTATGACATCAATCCATCAAGTTTGATTTAGGTCAAGGACTTAATTTCATAGAGGATCGCACTGTTTGGAGTTCATCTGACAAAAAGTCAACTGTGCACAAAAGTCAAACTTTGACTTTTTGAGATTTTTCACAATTATGGTTTTTTAACCCTAAAATGATGTTAATGTGTGATTTGAATCATCATTCATCAAGAAAAATCAAGAAAAGTGGGATAACTTGTAAAAGGGCTAACCATAAAAACTTAGAAAATTTTCTAAGTTATGGAACAAAGTGGCTAGGGTACCAACTTTGGAGGACCATAACTCCTAAACCACAAGGCCATTTTTCCCCATCTAAAGCTGGATTTGTAGCCCTCATGGCCCTCTACAAAAGCTTTAACTACACCTCATTCCAATTCATTATGGATTTTGAGTTATGGAATGATCAAAGTGGCTGAAAACATGAAATGCCACTTTTTCCAACACTTAGTGAAATTTTCACTAAGTTAAAATCTGCCTTCACTTTTTTCCAAATGTAGGGGCATTTTTCACTTGGATCCAAAAAGTATCAAAACCAATTATGATTAAACAGTTATTTTCCAAAATGGCCAAGAACATCACCAAACTCAACTTAAGCCATGAGATATGACCATGGCAACATGCCTTGCTGAAAACTGCCAAGGCAAGGCAGATTTTGGAGTTTTGCTAGATTTGCTCAAATTTTGCAAAGGGCAAGCAACTCTATCCATCTGAACACCTCAAGGGGGGACCAAGGAGGAACCAACTCTGATCCCAAGCCTCCCAAGTCTTTGGAACCAAAAATAGCATGCCAAACCTAGAAATCCCTAAAAGAGGGACAAGACTCCAATTTTGGATTGGAGCATTTAATGGATGCACTAAGGTGGCATGGACTGACACATTTGCAACTGAATCCAGTCAAGAATGATCCAACAACTAGGGAACCACAACTCTGTGCTCTAACCTCTAGTCAATGGCTAGAGAAGACTTGGATTCTCATTTGCCAACATTGGCCAAACCTCTGCTGCAGTTGCCATTCATTATTGATCCCAAAACAAACTTGCTCTTCTATAAATAGAGCTCATTTATGATCAGTTTGAGTACACAAAATCCATCAAACAGATGCTTTCCTCAAAATCACCTTCTCACTTCCAATTTTGCTTTCTAAGGCAAGTCACCATCGGGTTTTGAGTTTGAGAGCAATTCCAATCAAACCAATCACACACACACCTCATAAACATCATATAGAAGTGATTCAAACACTCACATAACATTTGGAACACCAATATCACAAAATCACCAGCCAATTGCGTAAGCCTTTGACAGATTTGCAGTTGGGGTACCATCTCAAGTTCCAGAGCATTTCAATCCATTCCAAGCATCCAGACACACTCCATGGCACCTATGGAAGCTATCCACATATTGGAACCTAGCTGTAACACCTCCAACCTAGAACACGATCACTAGCTGCAAGAGGTGAGCATGAGCTCTTCTAACTCTATGATCCATGCATTTTTTGCTGCACAATAATTTGGCCATATGTTCATAATCATGCATAGCGTGTTTGCCCTCAATCAATTGCTTTGTATGAATCGTGTATGGAATTTATGAACCTCATGCAGAATTTAGGGTTCTTGAGGTTTCTCTTTGATTTCTTATTCCATGCTTAAAATAAATGAAATTAAAGACCATAGACATGATCGTGAGGTTGAAACGAGTAGATTGATATGTAGATTGAATGATATAATCAAGTATTCAGTGAGATTGGATAGAAAATGAAAATCTGCAGAAATAGAGGGTGGCGCGTGTTCTTGCCCTTGTTCTTGGCGCCCTTTTTAAAAATTCAAATATTTGAATTTTGTGATTTTATTTAATTGATTCAAAAATTAATTTCTCTCTGAGTTTTAATGATTTTGAGTTGATTCTTTTTTTAATAATTCACAAAAATGTTAAAATATTTTATTTTACCAAAAAATCCCAAAAATATTATTTATTTCATATAATTGATATTTTTGCC
This sequence comes from Lathyrus tuberosus, assembly GCA_022829125.1. NCBI lineage: Eukaryota > Viridiplantae > Streptophyta > Magnoliopsida > Fabales > Fabaceae > Lathyrus > Lathyrus tuberosus. The sequence goes on from JALAZF010000163.1 coordinate 7,916,625, forward strand.
AAGAATTAATATTTTAATTGTTTTTGACATTTAAAATATTTTTTCCTTCTTGTTTTGCAAATTTTATGATTTCTAATCATTTTGTAAGTCAAAACATGATTTTCGAAACATTAATCCAAGATCACAATTTGTTTTCCACATATTAAACAATTTTGATCATTTTAATTGAATTTTTTATTCAATTAAAATACAATTTGGAAACAAATTAGGGTTTTGATTAATTCAACCCTCATCAAACCTTTTAAAAACACTTTGGACCTCTAATAGAGTGTAAGACCCAATCCTTTGTAAACACAAACCTATTTTGGGGCTCAAATGTTGTATAAGTCCCGTTGTATTTCAAAAGTTTGACGCGATTATCGTCTGTTTAAAACAAACCACTTGGGCCTCTCCTCGAGTTATAAGACCCATTTAAAATCATCATGGGCCTCTAATAGAGTGTAAGACCCAATCCCCTTTTGAAACCAAAAACTTTTGGGCCTCAGTCTTTGTATAAGACCCACGGTGTTTTCAAAACCTCGGCGCAATCGTCGCCCTTTTCAAAATAAACCCTGGGCTTCTCCTTGAGCTATAAGACCCATCTTTATTCAAAACCATTTTGGGCCTCTAATAGAGTTTAAGACCCAATCCCCTTTTAACCAAAACCTTTTTGGGCCTCAGATATTGTATAAGTCCCTCTGCGTTAAAAGAAAATCTCGGCGCGATCGCCGTTTTCAAACAAATCAATTGGGCTTCTCCTTGAGCTATAAGACCCATCTTTGTTCACTTTTAATAATTTTGGGCCTCTTGAGAGAGTGTAAGACCCATCCCTTTGGTACAGAAAACCTTTTCGGGCCTCAGTCACTTGTATAAGTCCCTGTACAAAACGACAGTGCGATCACTGATAAAACCCTGGGCCTCTCCATGAGCTGTAAGCCCCAATTTTCCTTTCAAAAGCACTTTTTCCTTTGATTTTGAATATAATATTGTTATCAAAGCTTTCTTTGTTGAACAAACTAACCAAACAGCATGGAAGCTCTAAAACCGAGTAAGTGTTTACCCGCTTTCATTTACTGCTTTCATATATATATAACTGCACTGTGGGGCTGTTTCACTGTAAGTCTTCTTTCATAAACTCATATCGACTGTGTAATACTAGTATAGATATTTAGAGTTTCCCCGACAACTACGTCTAGAACTAGACAAAACCTCGTCTCCTTACATCCGACGTTCTCCCGGATATTTCAACATAACCTAAACCATGAGAATTTTCTTTTACAACAAGTTTAGATAACTAGATCTAAGAAATTTCCCCCTTGAACAGTTCATATACAGAAGGCCAATGTTCCAAGTGAAACCCCTTCTAGAACTGTTCATCAATCTCCTCTTGGGCTTAGTGCAAGGACCCACTGGCTTCCTAAAAGCATCCCCACCTCCTCTTGGGCGTTGTACAAGGACCCTTCGGCTTCTTAGAAGTTTTCACAACCTCATCTTAGGCTTCGTATAATGATTCTTCTTTCGGGAAGATAGTGTAACGCCCCGGTTTTTGTTAGATTTATTTAATCGAGTCGATTTAATTATTTTTGGTCTTTATATTATTTTATTCTTGGTTATTATGTTTTATCGCGTTTTGGGAACGTTTACGAGAAAATTGAGCGTAGGGGTATTTTGGTCTTTTTAGCTTGGGTAAATATTATTTTTCCTTTAAAATAGAAACATAGAAAGAATAGAGAGAAAAATAGAGAAGAAGGAAAAGAGAAAGAAAAGAAGAAAAAGGAGAAAACTTGGAGTTTAAGTAATCGATTTAATCGACACTTCGAAGCGCGATTAATCGGGTAAGGGTGTGAAACTCGATTATCGTATCATTGTGTATGAATATGTATGTGTATGTTTGAAGTCTATTTGTCTTTCCATAGTTTTCAATTCTAGGTTTGAAATGAGAAAAATGATTAGGAATAGATGTTTTCGCGGTTGGAATGTGATATAAATGTTGTATGATACTTGTTGTTATGATTGTGGTATGTTTTAGTGGTTATGTTATGGTTTGGAAGAGATTTTGGTTGAAGAAATATGGTTTTTGGACCCATAACAGCGCTGTAGAATTTCTGAGTTTTCCTTGGTTCGCCTAGCGAACCTGGGGCGAAGCGAAAGCGAATGATTTTCGAGGGTTCGCCTAGCGAGCCCGTCAGGGAAGGTCAGCGAATGTTCGCTAACGTTGTTCGCCTAGCGAACTTTGTATCTTTTCAGTTATGTTTGTTGCTGCCTTGGTTCGCCCAGGGATTCGCGAAGCAAACGGCAAGGCGAAGGTTCGCCTAGCGAACTTTGTGTCTGTTTTGGTCTGATTGTGGTTTCGCCTGGACATTCGCCTAGCGAAGGTGGTAGCGAATGCTCGCTAGAAAGTTCGCCTAGCGAACATGACAGTTTGTGCAATTTTGTTTTCTACATAACTTTTGATCTGTAAGTCAGATTGAGGCGCGGTTGGGTCCGTTAGAAAGCTAATGAGATGTTCTTTCTTATAGGAATGGTTTCGAGATTGGTGGCCAACTTAATTATGTCGAGAATTTGGGAATGTGTCGTTTTGTCGACTTTTACCATTTTAATGGTGTGTATTTGATGTGTTATCATGCAATATGCTTTTGATATATATTGTATGACTTGTGTGATGCTATATGATGTGAAGCATGTGATGAAATGTTGTGATGATGGTTTGTGGCCTAAGGGAAAGAAAATGCATTGTGTTGTGTTTGATTATATATGCATGATTATGGTGTGTATATGTGTGCATTTGAATGTCATGAGTCATTGTATGCCAAGCATCATGATATGCATTCTTGTGATGTCGTGTGTCCTAGTGGGTATGAGCAACAAAACGGTTCCAGAGGGAATCCGCTATAACATCGTGAGCCTTATTCCGAGAGGACCTAAAGCGATGATTATAGACGATCGTGAGCCTTATACAAAGAGGACCTAAAGCGATCGGATCATGAGCCTTATACCGAGAGGACCTAAAGCGATCCATAAACGTCGTGAGCCTTATACCAAGAGGACCTAAAGCGATGGGGAACATCTTTTGCCCGGCGGGGAGTTACACTAAGTAACAAGCGATGATTCCAATAGTTCCTGAGTGAACTAATAATGAGAATGATGGATGGAACGGTACCGCATTGCATTGCATAGAGTCGTTGTGTCGGGCTCTGTGCATTTGCATAAATCATGAATGAATTGATTTTGTGTGGAATTGTGAATGGAATTGATGATTTTAGATATATATATATATATATATATATATATATATATATATATATATATATATATATGTTGGTGATAAATGTATTGTGCATGATTGATATGCCTTTGTGACGGATATATGAGATGTGAATTGTGTTGTTTTGTATTTGAATTATGGCGTAAATTGTGGTGAGAATGTTTTATATGTGTATTTTTGTGTCATTATATAATTGTATACAATTGTATTATGATTGTGTTTCTCACCCTTCTGCTATTTTGAATGCTCTATGAGGCATTGCAGATTAGATGCTGGAGGTCTTTTTGTGAAGCTTAGGTCTTCATTCTTTTGTTGGTCGGCTCTGATATATAGCACCGGGTAGTCGGGGAGATCGTTTGTGATTATGTGTATATGTATATGTTCTTTTTTTATTGTATATGTATGGCTCTGTATATGATAGACAAACTTTTTATGTTATACATATATATATATATATATATATATATATATATATATATATGAGATTTCAGTTGTAGATTTTCCGCTTTTATTCTGTATCTGAATAGTGGGTGTTAGGAACGGAGTTCCTCTGTTATGTGCTACCTGATTGTTGCATATCTTTATGAGCAGGTTGTTGTATTTTGTTTCAATTGATGTGACGCCTCCGTCTATGCCATGAATGTTTTAATTACACTCTGATTATTTGTTATCTCTTTAATTCCTCGGGGTATAGATTGGGGGTGTTACATTAAGTGGTATCAGAGCCAGTTTTGTCAGTTGTGTCAGTTTGTGCCAGTCCGTGCCGGTCTTTGTGTTCGGGTGAGCTGTTTGTTTAACCATAGTTGCTGTTATTGGAAATGAATAGAATATAGCTGGTAGGAATGATGCTGCTCTTGCTGCTGCTATGCAAGCTATGGCTCAGGCTGTGCGGGGGTGCACCTAATGCTGGTGGGAATGATGAGTTCAGGAAGAACAAACCGCCTGTCTTCAAAGGGAGACATGATCCTGATGGTGCTCAGATTTGGCTTAAGAAGATTGAAAGAATCTTTCGAGTGATGGACTGTACTTAGGAACATAAGGTGAGACTGGGTACTCATATGTTGCAGGAGGAGGCTGATGATTGGTGGGTTAGTAAGCGTCATGTTTGGGAAGCTACAGGTGAAGTTGTCACTTGGGCTTTGTTTAGCAGGGAGTTTTTGAGGAAGTATTTTCCTGAAGATGTTAGAGGAAAGAAAGAGATAGAGTTCTTGGAGTTGAAACAAGGTAACATGTATGTTGTGGATTACACTGCTAGGTTTGTGGAGCTTGTTCAGTTTTATCCACATTATGCTGAAGCAACTGCAGAGTTTTCCAAATGTGTGAAGTTTGAGAATGGGTTGCGTCCTGAGATCAAGCAGGCAATTGTTTATCAAAGGATTAGAAGGTTTTTGGATTTGGTGGATTGTTGTAGAATTTTTTAGGAGGATAGCAAAGCTCATTCTACTCACTATAAGAGTGTGAACGAAAGGAAAGGGAAGCAACCGTTTCATGGTGGTCCTTATGTGTCACCAGCTGACAAGGGTAAGCAAAGGGGTAGTTTTGATAAAAGGCCAAGTGGGGGAGGTATGTCTAATCCTCTAAGGTGTTTTAGGTGTGGTGACTTAGGACATCGTCAGTTTGAATGCATAAAGGATATGTGGAAGTGTTCCATTTGTGGAGGTTTAGGACATGTCGCAGCTGATTGTAAGAAGAATGTGGTGAAGTTTTTCAACTGTGGGGAACCTTGTCATATTAGTACGAAGTGTCCGAAACCAAAGCAAGCTCAAGCTGGTGGGAAAGTATTTGCATTGGCAGGAACTCAGACTACTAGTGCGGATCGTCTGATCAGAGGTACTTGTTTTATTAATAGTACGCCTTTAGTTGCTATTATTGATACCGGAGCGACTCATTCGTTTATTTCGTCTGAGTGCGTGAAACATTTGAATCTTTTGTTGTCATCGATGGATGGAGAGATAGTTATTGATACTCCAGCAATGGGGTCGGTAACTACTTCTTTGGTTTGTTTAAATTGTCCTTTGACCATTTATGGTAAAGATTTTGAGATGGATTTGGTGTGTCTGCCGTTGGAGGGTTTAGATGTGGTTTTGGGAATGAATTGGTTGCAGTTCAATCGAGTGCATATTGATTGTTATCATAAGCTGGAAAGATTTCCTTCTCTTGAAGAAGGCGAGGAATCGATTTTCTTATCTACCAAAGAGTTGAAGAAACTTTTGGCGGATGAAGCTCAGTTGTTCGGGTTGTTTGCATCATTGACAGTTGATAGTCAAGTTGCAATTGATGTGTTTCCTGTTGTGTGTGAATTTCCAGAGGTGTTTCCAGAGGAGATTTCAGATGTGCCACCAGAGAGAGAGGTGGAGTTTTCTATAGATCTAGTTCCTGGTACTAGACCTGTATCTATGGCACCATATCATATGTCGGCATCTGAGTTGGTTGAGTTGAAGAAGCAGTTGAATGAATTGTTAGAGAAGAGGTTTGTGAGGCCGAGTGTATCGCCTTGGGGTGCTCCAGTTTTATTGGTGAAGAAGAAAGATGGAAGTATGCGATTGTGTATTGATTATCGCCAACTGAATAAGGTGACGATTAAGAATAAGTATCCTCTTCCGAGAATTGATGATTTGATGGACCAGTTGGTAGGTGCGTGTGTGTTTAGTAAGATTGATTTGAGGTCAGGTTATCATTAGATTAGAGTCAAAGAGGAAGATATTCAGAAGACGGCTTTTAGGACACGCTACGGACATTACGAATATTCTGTGATGCCGTTCGGGGTTTCTAATGCGCCAGGTGTGTTTATGGAGTATATGAATCGTATTTTTCATGAGCATTTGGATCGATTTGTTGTTGTGTTTATTGATGACATCTTGATTTATTCTAAGTCCCGGGAGGAACATGCGGAACACTTGCGTGTTGTGTTGCAAATTTTGAAGGAGAAGAGACTTTTTGCCAAGTTGTCCAAGTGTGAGTTCTGGTTGTCCGAAGTAAGTTTTCTTGGGCATGTGATTTCAGGTAATGGTATTGTTGTGGATTCATCCAAAGTAGATGCAGTTCTACAATGGGAGGCTCCTAGATCTGTTACTGAAATTAGAAGCTTTTTGGGTTTAGCTGGATATTATCGAAGATTCATTGAAGGCTTTTCCAAGTTAGCACTTCCTTTGACCCAGCTGACTTGTAAAGGTAAAGCGTTCATTTGGGATATTCAGTGTGAGGAAAGTTTTAGCGAGCTGAAGAGAAGATTAACTACAGCTCCGATTTTGGTCTTACCGAATCCTAGTGAACCATTTGTGGTGTATTACGATGCGTCTTTGATTGGTTTAGGTGGAGTGTTTATGCAAGAAGGTAAGGTTGTGGCTTATGCTTCGAGACAATTGAGGATTCATGAGAAGAATTACCCTACTCATGATTTGGAATTAGCGGTTGTGGTGTTTGTATTGAAAATTTGGAGGCATTATCTCTATGGTGCAAGATTCGAAGTCTTTAGTGATCATAAAAGTTTGAAATACTTGTTTGATCAGAAAGAGTTGAATATGAGGCAACGGAGATGGTTGGAATTTTTGAAGGACTACGATTTTAGCTTGAATTACCATCCTGGTAAAGCTAATGTGGTAGCCGATGCGTTGAGTCGGAAGTCTTTGCATATGTCCGCTTTGATGGTTAAAGAGTGGGAACTTTTGGAAGCATTTAGAGATTTGAGTTTGGTGTGTGAATTGACATCTGATGGCGTGAGGCTTGGTATGTTAAAGGTTACTAATGATTTTCTGTTAACCGTTAGCGAGAAGCAGAAGTTGGATGTGAAATTTGTTGATTTGATGACGGTTGGAGATCAAGGAGTGAATGGTGACTTTAAAGTGGATGATAAGGGTGTTTTGAGATTTCGTGGTAGAATTTGTAGTCCTGATGATTCGGGCTTGAAAAAGATGATTTTAGAGGAAGGACACCGGAGTAGTTTTAGTATACATCCGGGAGCTAATAAAATGTATCAAGATTTGAAGAAGATCTTTTGGTGGTCCGGATTAAAGAGGGATGTGGCTCAGTTTGTTTATGCGTGTTTGACGTGTCAGAAGTCGAAGGTAGAACATCAGAAGCCTAGTGGATTATTGCAACTGTTGGATATTCCCGAGTGGAAATGGGACAGCATTTCTATGGATTTTGTGACAGGGTTGCCGAATACACAGAGGGGACATAATGCCATTTGGGTAATTATGGATAGGCTGACTAAATCGGCGCATTTCATTTCGATTGACATCAGTTTTTCTTTGGAGAGGTTGGCTGAGATTTATATCCGTGTGATTGTGAAGCTACATGGTGTTCCGTTGTGTATTGTTTCAGATCGAGATCCGAGGTTTACTTCCAGATTTTGGGAAAGTTTGCAAAAGGCGTTAGGTTCCAAGTTGAGATTGAGTTCGGCTTATCATCCGCAGATGGATGGTCAGACCGAGAGAACTATTCAGTCATTGGAAGATTTGTTGCGGGCTTGTGTTCTTGAACAAGGTGGTGCTTGGGATAGTTATCTTTCATTGGTTGAATTCACGTATAACAACAGTTTCCATTCGAGTATTGGAATGGCACCTTTTGAAGCATTGTACGGAAGAAGATGTCGAACGTCGTTGTGTTGGCATGAATCTGGTGAGAGTTCGGTGGTTGGACCGGAGTTAGTGCAACAGACTACGGAAAAGGTGAAAATTATTCGTGAGAAAATGAAGGCTTCTCAGAGTAGGAAGAAGAGTTATCATGATCGAAGGCGGAAAGATCTTGAGTTTCAAGAAGGCGATCATGTATTTTTAAGAGTTACACCGGTGACGGGTGTTGGTCGTGCATTGAAGTCGAAGAAGCTTACTTCTCGGTTTATTGGTCCTTATTAGATATCCGCGAGAGTGGGTACTGTGGCTTATCGGGTGGCGTTGCCGCCGAGTCTTTTGAATTTGCACGATGTGTTTCATGTATCACAGCTTCGAAAGTATGTTCCGGATCCGTCGCATGTGATTCCGATGAATGAGGTAGAGGTAAGGGAGAACCTTACGGTTGAGGCATTACCGGTGAGAATTTTGGATCGCGAGTAGAAGTAGTTAAGAGGCAAGGATATTGCACTTGTGAAAGTAGCGTGGGGAGTTGGAGGGTCGGATGTGGGAGTCGTATCCGGAGTTGTTCGTCTCAGGTAATATTTTCGAGGACGAAAATCTCTAAGTGGGGGAGAGTTGTAACGCCCCAATTTTTGTTAAATTTATTTAATCGAGTCGATTTAATTATATTTGGTCTTTATATTATTTTATTCTTGGTTATTATGTTTTATCGCGTTTTGGGAACGTTTGTGAGAAAATTGAGCGTAGGGGTATTTTGGTCTTTTTGGCTTGGGTAAATATTGTTTTTCATTTAAAATATAAATATAGAAAGAATAGAGAGAAAAATAGAGAAGAAGGAAAAGAGAAAGAAAAGAAGAAAAAAGAAGAAAACTTGGAGTTTAAGTAATCGATTTAACCGACACTTCGAAGCGCGATTAATCGGGTAAGGGTGTGAAACTCGATTATCTTATCATTGTGTATGAATATGTATGTGTATGTTTGAAGTCTATTTGTCTTTCCATAGTTTTCAATTTTAGGTTGGAAATGAGAAAAATGACTGGGAATCGATGTTTTCGCGGTTGGAATGTGATATAAATGTTGTAGGATACTTGTTGTTATGATTGTGGTATGTTTTAGTGGTTATGTTATGGTTTGGAAGAGATTTTGGTTGAAGAAATATGGTTTTTGGACCCATAACAGCGCTGCAGAATTTCTGAGTTTTCCTTGGTTCACCTAGCAAACTTGGGGCGAAGCGAAAGCGAATGATTTTCGAGGGTTCGCCTAGCGAGCCCGTCAGCGAAGGTCAGCGAATATTCGCTAACGTTGTTCGCCTAGCGAACTTTGTATCTTTTCAGTTATGTTTGTTGCTGCCTTGGTTCGGCCAGGGATTCGCGAAGCGAACGGCAAGGTGAAGGTTCGCCTAGCGAACTTTGTGTCTGTTTTGGTCTGATTGTGGTTTCGCCTGGACATTCGCCTAGCGAAGGTGGTAGCGAATGCTCGCTAGAAAGTTCACCTAGCGAACATGACAGTTTGTGCAATTTTGTTTTTTTCATAACTTTTGATCCATAAGTCGGATTGAGGCGCGGTTGGGTGCGTTAGAAAGCTAATGAGATGTTATTTCTTATAGGAATGGTTTCGAGATTGGTGGCCGATTTAATTATGTCAGGAATTTGGGAATGTGTCGTTTTGTCGACTTTTACCGTTTTAATGGTGTGTATTTGATGCGTTATCATGCAATATGCTTTTGATATATATCGTATGACTTTTGTAATGTTTTATGATGTGAAGCATGTGATGAAATGTTGTGATGATGGTTTGTGGCCTAAGGGTAAGAAAATGCATTGTGTTGTGTTTGATTATATATGCATGATTATGGATGTGTATATGTGTGCATTTGAATGTCATGAGTCATTGTATGTCAAGCGTCATGATATGCATTCTTGTGATGTCGTGTGCCCTAGTGGGTGTGAGCGACGAAACGGTTCCAGAGGGAATCCGCTATAACATCGTGAGCCTTATACCGAGAGGACCTAAAGTGATGAATATAGACGATCGTGAGCCTTATACAAAGAGGACCTAAAGCGATCGGATCATGAGCCTTATACTGAGAGGACCTAAAGCGATCCATAAACGTCGTGAGCCTTATACCAAGAGGACCTAAAGCGACGGGGAACATCGTTTGCCCGACGGGGAGTTACACTAGGTAACAAGCGATGATTCCAATAGTTCCTGAGTGAACTAATAATGAGAATGATGGATGGAACGGTACCGCATTGCATTGCATAGAGTCGTTGTGTCGGTCTCTGTGCATTTGCATAAATCATGAATGGATTGATTTTGTGTGGAATTGTGAATGGAATTGATGAGTTGAGATATATATATATATATATATATATATATATATATATATATATATATATATATATATATGTTGGTGATAAATGTATTGTGCATGATTGATATGCCTTTGTGACGGATATATGAGATGTGTATTTTGTTGTTTTGTATTTGAATTATGGCGTAAATTGTGGTGAGAATGTTTTATATGTGTATTTTTGTGTCATTATATAGTTGTATGCAAATGTATTATGATTGTGTTTCTCACCCTTCTGCTGTTTTGAATGCTCTATGAGGCATTGCAGATTAGATGTTGGAGGTCTTTTATGAAGCTTAGGTCTTCATTCTTTTGTCAGTCGGCTCTGATATGTAGCACCGGGTAGTCGGGGAGATCGTTTGTGATTATGTGTATATGTATATGTTCTTTCTGGATTATATATGCATGGCTCTGTATATGACAGACAAACTTTTTATGTTATATATATATATATATATATATGAGATTTCAGTTGCAGATTTTCCACTTTTATTCTGTATCTGAATAGTGGGTGTTAGGAACGGAGTTCCTCTGTTATGTGCTACCTGATTGTTGCATATCTTTATGAGTAGGTTGTTGTATTTTGTTTCAATTGATGTGACGCCTCCGTCTATGCCATGAATGTTTTAATTACACTCTGATTATTTGTTATCGCTTTAATTCCTCGGGGTATAGATTAGGGGTGTTACAGATAGCCTCCTCTTGGGCTTCGTACAAATTGTCCCTTCGGCTTCTTAAAAGTTTTTTCTCGCCTCCTCTTGGGCTTCGTACAAATTATCCCGACGACCTCTTAAAGGTACAGGAACAGAAATTAGTCATCTTAATAGAACAGTCTTTCAAAGAGTCTAGATCTTTCTACCGCGAACATATTGTCTCTTGATCTCCCTTAAGCATAGTAAAAAAGATAAAACTCTAGACTTGGACAGTCTAATCTCCTTGAGTCTCGAAGACATTCTCAAGTTCCTTTCAAAAATAGGGAAAAAACACCCATAAACTTGGGCAGTATCAATACCCTTCGGATTCCCCGTTTCCTTAAAGAACAGGAAATAATCCCGGTCCTCAGATCAAATTCATGAGTACAACATTACCCATATAAGAACTGATTTTCTCTTTTAACCAACATACTGGACCTGTCACTTAACTGAAACAGTAATCCTAGCCTCCTCTTGGGCTTTGTACAATGATTATCCCCAGCAGAGTTAAACATTTTTAGCCTTCATCTCGGGCTTTGTACGAGATACAAAACACTCTCTTGTTGAGTATAAAAGACTCTCTTGTTGAGTCAAACCTTTGCAGCCTCCATCTCGGGCTTCGTACGAGATACAAAAACACTCTCTTGTTGAGTATAAAAGACTCTCTCGTTGAGTCAAACATTGTTACCCTTCATCTCGGGCTTCGTACGAGATACAGAACACTCTCTTGTTGAGTATAAAAAGACTCTCTTCTTGAGTCGATCACCTTTAGCCTCCATCTCGGGCTTCGTATGAGATACAAATCACTCTCTTGGTGAGTATAAAAGACTCTCTTGTTGAGTCAAACCCTTTTAGCCTCCGTCTTGGGCTTCGTACAAGACACATATAAAAACACTCTCTTGTTGAGTCAACCCTTTTAGCCTCTATCTCGGGCTTCGTATGAGACACAAAAGCATCCTCTTGTTGGGTCAATAGCCTCCTCTTAGGCTTCATATAAGGAAAACCCCGGTTGAGGCAATCAACCTTTTAGCATCAAATCATGCTTTGGTCACAGCATACAAACATCAAAAACTCCTTTTCCCTCGTCTAAATTGCTGTAAGCGGCAAGCCTCTGGATTATTTACATCCACGCCACTGTCCCTCTTTTAGCATGAGAAAGTCCTAAGGAAATATGGCATTGCTTTAAACTGAGTTAAAGTTTTCTCCTTCAGGTTGAAAATCCCCTATAAAGGAAATTATGGCATTACTGGATTCACATATCCCAGTTAAAGTAATTCTCCTTTATAATCAGTCACCCAGCAATTGTGACCAACATACCCCTTTAGAGATGACAAATTCTCTCTAAAGTCAACAGCCTTTTAGCTTCACATCTTGGGCTTCGAACAAGATACAAATAGACCCTTCAGCTTCACATCTTGGGCTTTGAACAAGATATAAACCACCTTTAGCTTCATGTATTGGGCTTTGAACAAGACACCAAAATACCATTTCCTCCCATAGAATAGGAGGAACTACGATAGCTCTGATATCCCTATCCCGGGAATACGTAGGCATAAGATTGAAAAAGAATCTTAGCAAGCACACTAATCAAAACAAAAAACCCCAAAGTCCCCTACCTCCAGCCAATCTGGCGCAGTATCCCAACAAATTCCCCATGAACAGTCCCGATATTTCGTTCTGAACAAAATAAGCAGAGAGAGGCCCACGAACACGAATCGCATCTGTAAACCAACAATTTTGACTGTTTAACCTCAGTTTGCAAGTAGGGTTAGTTGGAGACATCTATTTCCCTTCCTTCATCAGCTTCAATAGGATAAAAAATGAATCGACCTGTAGTACCCCAGAGCGACAGTGCTTAAGAACCACGTCCAAAATCGCTCGCTACAGCCTTGCCAGAAGATTCAGCAGTCATACTGATTTTTCTACAGTGCTGAGCTCTGTCATCAAGATCCTTCTCCCTTTTTTCCAAGTGCTCTGTCAAATCTTGGACTTTCCATTTCAACTCCAAGTTGTCATGTAAAGCACCCTGCAGCTGACTACTCATACCAGCATTTTCCACCCTCAAATCATGCACCAATTTTCGCTGCTTATCGAATTCTTCAATTGGTACGGTGATTTTCTCTTCTATCACTTTGGGATATAAGGGAGGCGCCCAATCAAAAGGCAAGTAGTACTCTTCGACCCTCTTCTTTATCCATTATTCATATGGAGGGAAAGTTTGATTGTTAGGCAAACCCCAAACGGATTTTCCTCTCTTCTATTTACTGAGCCATGCTTCGGAAGCTTTTTGCGCCATATCTAATCCACCGTCAGCTATGTGAAAATACAAAGACTCTTCCACCTCCTTTTCAGCCAGTGGATCTTTCAGGGCATATCCAAACTGCCAAATAGCCAAAGAAGGATTATAATTAATACCTCCTTTTCTCCCTATCAATGGTACGTTAGGGTATTCACCACAGCTATGCAAAATGTCTTTACCTAGCAATCCATGATTCACCCAAACAATATCCTTAGCATCTAGGCCCATCTGACGTTAACTCCATTTCAAAGAATTTTTAGTATCCCTGAAAGCCCCTGACTGAGGTAGACGATTGGTAAACCACTTATAGAAAAGAGGTGCACAACAATGAACTGTCCCACCTCGTCTCTTCTCATTCCTGTTGTATAAGGCATAATGAAGATCTCCTAGCAAGGTCGGCACTGGATTCTGAGTTATAAATATCTTGACAGCATCCGTGTCAACAAAATCAGGCTCACTCGGGAACAGGATAATACCATATACACAGGGAGCCAACACTGCATTGAAAATAGTCCACTTCTACTCCTTAGCTGCTTCTTGAGCCTTGTTTACCAAGTATGTCAAGTGATAGCCACAAACCTTTCCCTTACTAGAAATATCAACTTCTAAAGTTGACTTGCTCAAATAAAGAGCACCAGCCACAGCTTGGAAATCAAGATCTGCCTTGGAACCACAGAAAGGAGCACCTTCTTTAATGGAAATTCCCAGGATATTAGAATACTCTTCTAGAGTAGGAACCAATACATAATCTGTCAATACAAAGCACCTCAGGGAAGGATCATAGAACTGCATCAAGGTGTGCAAGCAATTATATACATACTCACTGAGGTTACGAACAAGTGATAGGATCCACCAATATTCTCTTTGAACATTCTTAACACTTCTGGACTGACCATCTCTTGTAAACTACAAATCTGACCAAGAATGAGCTTCGGGAACTTGTACACAATGGTATTCTTCTTACTCCTTTTGGTGTCCATCCCTATAACTGCCCGTTGACTGGAATCAAAATATCAGATACTACCTGGAAATAAAAAATATGAATGTTAGAAAAAGGATGATGCAATGCAAAGCATGGGATCAAGGTGCCACGTGTCTGTGTTGGACTGAAATAACTGAATAATTCCAAGGCTCAAATTCCCCAGAATTCCAGAACCACAGGTAGCCACACAGATAAACCATACTGATAAGAACTCCAAAGTACCGGGTATGCTGAAAGTCAAGGTTACCTACAAACCTGTAAACAACCTGCCCCTCTCACATGTGGGTACTAGAAAACGAAAGATCCTCAGCTTCTGGCACTGAGGTCGAGAAGAAATAGTACATTCATCCCTCGGGGTACAGTACTATCACCAATCGAGGAGTGCCTCCACTGATTCATTTTCAAAAAGGATATCCTATAGCAAGTTCCCAGTATTGGGTCCTCGGATCAAGAATGCGTAATGGGTTTGCCATTTCTGGTCTGCCATTATCACATCTCGGGAGGAGTGTCGTTACTGAGTCCTCGGGAACGGTCACCAGAGTCGACAATTCCTCCAGAGAATATCTACTGGCCTGTATCAAACATACAGTAGCAGATAGCTCCGGATAGAACCTCGTCTGGCTGTAGGTCTCGTGAACACCCACACGTGGCCAAACACCACGGGAGCGACACGCCTGCCCACGCTAATACCTATGTGTATGCTTAAGCCTGGGTAGTGGGCTTATCTCTCAGAACATCCCAACCTGACAAACAGAAAACCAGTACAGCACAGCACAATCCAGTATAATAATGAAATGCAATGTAATAAATGCGGTAAATACAGTAATACAGTAAAGCAATAATGCAGTAAAACAGTAAAACAACAAAATAGAGCACCACAGACAAACACCCAATGAAAAAACAGACATGCGCTAGGATTGACTCGCTTAGGGATGGACCAGCAAGAGGTCAATCTGTCCCCAGCAGAGTCGCCAGTTGTCACTCCCGGGATTTTCATCTAGGTACGGACGCGAAAGTGGCGCAGAAACAGAGTCGTCAGCAATGTGTATTTATCCCAAGAGAGGGAAAGGAAACACTACGTAAACCTGAGGGAAGGAAAAGCATGGTCTTACGACCAAGAGAAACGGGTAAGGGAGTTGGTTATGCGAGGGGAAGGTGTTAGCACCCCCACGCGTCCATCGTACTCGATGGGATCCACGCTTGTTGTCTTAATCAAAGGGTGTCGTCATCTGGAGCTCCGCTGCTACTGGAAACGAGAAGGAACGGGAACGGAAAAGAGCGAAGAAACGAGGAAGAAAAGAAAAAAGAAGTGACTCGATAGGACATCGTCGTCCTAGGCCTACGTATTCCCTCGTGCAATGGGAAAGTCAGAGTCAACATAGTTCGGACACGAACTAAGGGGGGAGGTTGCTCGCCAAGACATCGTCATCTTGTGCCTACATATCCTCAACCTAACCAGAGAGAGGAAATCAGAGCATTCGTAGTTCGACTTAACCAAGTCTGTGTTTTTTTATGAGCGACGTCAGATTCGCGTCCGGCAGTTAGGGTCGAGGCCTGTTTGCGACGAGACGGAAGTAACGTGCCCTTTCCTGAAAATAGGTTGAAGCTTAACAAATCCCGAAGGATAAAAAGGTTTGAGTTTGTTTTGTATTTTTTTGACAGAAATATTTTGGTTATTGGGTTGTAACTTGCATTGTACCCAAGTCTACAACATAGGAACAAATACTTCGCATATCGTCCCCAATAGGACGTACACTAGGTACTCTAGAAGAATGAAGGTAGGCCCCTCATACCTCGCTTCCCATATATAAGGCTTATGTGCAATACATGTTAACCTTTATTAAGTGCTTTAGAAGTGTTAAGAGATGAGAAGAGAAGACTCAAAGGAAAAGAAAACTCTAAGGGGGATTCTCTCCTAAAGTTGTCATGCAAGATGGCCCTAAGGGGAGGTTTGAGAACCTAAGTCTAAAAATAAGAGAGGGATAGAACTACCCAATGCTTATACTACCTCACCTTAATCAAAAATTAAGGATGAGCTAGGATCCGAAAGGGGTGTGAGAAAGTTATACACAAAGCACTATATCATGTAATCCACCACATAAAAGAGAAAGAGAAATAGAAATAGAAGAGATGAGAGATGAGAGAGGGAATGAGCATGGATAACAATCCACATACTCAAGTGACTTACCTCTGCCCCTACATAAAAGGTTAGTATTAAATGGATACAAGTATTGAACATAGGTGAAAGAAAACAAAGCCAAACAAAAGCTAGTTGCTTTAAGAAGACAACTTAAGAAGCAAACAAGTATTAAGCCAAAAAAAAGGAGTCCTAAGGGTTAAGGAACAACCAAAGTCAGTAGGTACTTTCTAAGGATCCCAACTAATGTTAAGGTATCAACAAAGTCAAACTATGCTGCAATATGCACCAAAATATCATGCAAATGCAAGTTGTACCATGACTATGCAAGATGGATGCATATGGTTCATAAACATGAATGAATGCACATGTAAACATCAAAGTCAGAAGTGAATGACATTTATGAATGCATGGAGATGTCATTAAGATGGCATGTGATTCATGAATGCAAACATTGATCAAGTAGGAAGAAGTGGTAGCAAACATCATTCAAGTTCCAACAATGAAGCATACTTGTAATGCAAGTAAGAAATGAAGATGTAAGATGAACAATCATGTAATATGAATGCAAGTCAGTAGCATATGACATTTGAAATGACATTTAGAAGTCAAGAATGGAAGCACAAAGTTCACACAAGTATCATGTTGAAGCGCATTGATGATTAGGAGCAAACATGTTCAAGTTAGGTCAAACAAACATACAAAAGTTTATGAACTTAAGAAACATGACATATGCAATTATAGGTCATGGAATATGGTTGAGGATGATTGCAAACAAAAGTGAATCAAGTCCAATCAATGGTTCAAGGTCATGCAATCATTGGTACAAACAAGTGCTCAAAGAAGATCAAGTGAGAAAGCACACTTACACAACACATTTCAAGTTAAAACATGTGCATACAAGTCATGTAAGGATGAACTTGGAGTGACCTATAACATGAGGGAAGTGACCTATAATGTTCATGCAACATGGATTAAGAGGTCTCAACAATTGTCAAAGAAGTTTGCATACAATGCATGTTAAAATCCTAGCACAAGTCTTCAAACATCCCAACAAACAAACATGCTCTAAGAATAAACCAAAAGTGATATTAGAGGCTCAATAAAATTGGAAGATTCAAGTAATTTGAAGTGCAACTAGTGTGCAAACATATCCCAAAAGGATGGCTCAAAAATCATTAAGAATCATGCTCAAAGAAGCTTCACAATGTCATACTAATCATGCAAGCAAATGGCTCAAAGATAGCATCCAAAAGTCAATCCAAAATGACCTAAAAAATCTATGAAAAAGGTATGAGATGCATAAATACATCATAGAGGCATGTATCAATTATCATACAAAAATTCAATCCACAACTATGTCAAACAATTCAAAAATGAAATATGTATCATGAATAAATGCACAAACAAAAGAAATTAAAAGAATATTCATGGAAACATGTCAAATTATGATAAAAACAGAAATAAAATATGTCAAAATTATTTAAATGTTTTATAATGCTTTATGAATTTTTGTGGAATTTTTGAATGCACAAAAGTATTTTTAGAAATTAAAAATGAAACAATTATGAAAAAGAAAATAAAAATAAAAAGAAATGAACCAAGGGGGTGCTACACTAGCAAATGTTCAGCTAACAATGCATTGGGCTCAGAAGCGTGGGGGTGTGAATAGCACAGCAAGCCCAATCAAATATCACGTGTTCAGAGGAGGTCCATACCATGTGGATCAGTCAAAAGTTTGACTCAACAATAGCCCTAGGATCTAGTCAGGTCAAGATGATCAGGCAAGTAAGCACATCACATGATTCATAATGCAAGCACACATTAAGCAAGGATGAAACATGCATAGGGAATCACACAATCCAAAAATACTCAGAAATTGAAGCACGTACAGGGGAGGTGGTTTCATTAATGCGTTGGCGCGTTGTGCATCGTTAGATCAACGGTTGTGTTATAGCCTGGCAAATGAGTTAGGGTTCATGGCTGAAGAACACACCATCGGTCAGAGAAGACTCCGGTCATCTTCTCCGGCCAATCACCACCGTGCCAAACTTTTCAGGTCATCAGAAATTAATAAATCATAGATCAAAATAATCCTCAAGTCATGTAGATCATGGATCCAGCATCAAAATTCACAAACACATCACACACAGAGAGAATCGAAGGAAAGAAGTTTGCCCTAGAAATTTCAACTAAGCACCTAAGGTGCCTATCAACTAGCCAGAGGTTCACATTGCTCCTATTGAGCTTCAATCACACAAAAATAAGTAAAATCAGAGCTAAAAGAGAGCAAAAAGTTTGAACTGAGACCTGTGCTTTTGATGCTTCCTTTGCTCAAAAGAAGACCAGAGGGGAGGTTCCTTTTTTCTTGAACTTGATATTAAGCCAAATAAAGGCTATAGATGGTGCTATATGCTTGAAAATTCAGAGGAAGAAAAATGAAATTGAAGTTGAATATGATGATACACGATCTACTACTCAGTTTCTTAGTCCTTGTTGACGAAGAGAGGAGAGAATGCAGAGAGTTCTTGAGTGGAGATGAAGATTCAAGAGAGAGAAATCTCAGAGAGAGAGAGAGTGAAAATTTGGTGAAAATTGTAGAATGAACAAGGTCGTTGCAAATTCTGTTAGAGGTTTCTATATATATGTGTGGTTAAGATCTAACTCCTATAGTTGATGGTTAGAACTCTAGTTAAGTGAGTGAGTTAACTGAGTTAAGAATGAAATGAAATGGAGGTGAGAGTGAGCTTGGGCTGTGTTGTTTTGTTAGGGTGAGGAGACTAACATGGAGTGTTATGGTGGAATTCAAATGGAAGATGATGATGTGGTACTGAATTGTCATGGCTTGCTACAACAACTTGTCATCTAAGTTTATTTTTTTGTTTGGACAATTCAAGTAAAGGATGCATAAGCATGCATGTGTGTAAGATGCTTTGTTTAGCTTGAAATGGAAATGCTTGATGTATGGTATGTAACATGCGCATGACATCAACAAAGTGTACCAAATTCTGCTTACTTAGCATGGAAGAAATAATTGGTATGATGATGAGTTTGAAGCATGATATCTCCATGATCATGGGATGACATGACATGGTTAAGGGGTGATTTGGAAAGAGGAAATGAAGGACAACAACATTGATATGGAAAACATTTGCAAATGGAGTCTCTAACAATGTGAAAATGTCTCATGAACATGTTGATACACAATTGATGTAGCATGCCAGCCTGACCTAGCCTTGACCTACCATGGCGAGTGAAAGATATCAGTTGGAGGTCACCTACTTTGAGCTACCATATCTCTCAGTGAGTTGATCAGATGAAAAATCTTTCAACACCAAAGTTGAAGGGGAGATGGAGGGGAACAAGATTGATGTTGAACAATTTTTCATTTAGAGTCTCCATCATGGAGAAATTTTCCCTTGAACTTGGATAGAACATGCACACAAGGTGTTTTTGGAAATGACTGCGTGCTGGCTCGCCCATGACCTGCCTAGCTACCAAAAATGCCATGATTTGTCTCAACTTTGAAGCACCATATCTCTCTTGATTTTAGTCCAATGGCCATGTTCTTGGTATGGTTTTGAAGCTTGAAATGTGATATTTTGATAGGCCTCCATAACCCTTCCATTTGGTGTTTGGAACCTAGAGAAAGAATGCCCTAAAGTTGGGTGCCCACCTTGCCAAAACTTGCCATAAATGGAAACCCTAATTTCTATTTTTGGTAACTTTGTACATTTCTTGATTTTTTATGAATCCCTTATTATTTCTTGATCAAATCTTCAACAATAATCATATTTAAGATGAAGAGCATGAATTTGACCTTAAAAAGTCAAGAGTTGACTTTTCTCCTGTACAGTTGACTTTTCCCCAATTCTCTTGATTCTCAATCAATTGATCAATTGAAACCCCTCTAAACCAAATTGATGAACAATTCTTCATCCCAAGACACTTGAGGACATGTAGAATACCATAGAATCAAGTCTTGCCCAAAAAATCAGAAATAAACTGATTTTATGGCAAACTCTAGTTTTGCACCCTTAGTCTAGGAGAAAACACCACATCTTCCAAATCCAAATTCCTCTGAGTATGATGTATATCCTCCCAAACAATAATGAGGTAGGGCATTGGGTGATGATAAAAGCTCAAGCATCTTGGCCATTAGTGTGTTATATCCCAGAATTCCAAAACCCTAATTTGAACATCCATGCTAGAAGATGGTGAGTTTCTTTAATCCTTTATTGAATTCCCATCTCTTGATGACTTGAGGGCTCTAATGAGATGAATTGAGATATGGGGAGCCCTTGTGACTTGTTTGGAAAAGCTTTACTATTGTCCTTTGCCTTTGAACTGTCCATACCTTGAGACACCTGATCCCATGCCTTACAAACAATGATGTATGATTTAGTATGACCTATTATAAAATGCAAATGAATGAAGCATAAGCCAATTATGAGGTAATAAATAAGAGGGAAAATTTTGGGGTATTACAGACACGGCGACCCGTGTCACCTGACATGGGCCGTGTCAGGCAAGGGTCAAGAAAGGACAAGATTTGAGGAAACCAGGGAGCTGACACGGCCGTCCGTGTCAGCTGACACGACCCGTGTTAGTAAGCCTGGGAAGTGTGGTCTTTTAATCATGGGGCAGAAAGCCAACACGGCCGCCCGTGTCTGCTGACACGGCCCGTGTTGGCCAAGGCGCTACATCTTCTGATTTTGGTGGATTTTTGTGCTAAGTGACTCCGGAGGGTATTTTGGGCATTTCCTAGTGTTGTTATGTGATCTGTAACTATTTAGGCTACTGTTTGGAAAGAGAAAAGGACTTTTTTTGGAGAATACGAAATAATTTTACGATCAGATTGGGAGCTTTCAAGGAATTGGGAGAACAGAGATTTTCATGAGCACTCGCGATTGAAGATCAAAGTCATCCATTTATCTTGTAATGTCTAATTTATCTCTTGTAATCTCTTTGAATATTAGGAGCGGCTAAACCCCCCCCAATGCTAGGGGGTGTCCCTGAATAGCTATTGTATTGACTATGTTTTACTTTATTCTATGAGATAAATGCTTTTTATTAATCCATTTTATTGTGCAAAGTTCTTAATGCTTTTTCTATCTGACCAATGGAATTTGATTTACGGTTAAGGTTTAGGTCGGACAAACCAACTTAACGCTTTTTGCATAATAATAATATAGTAGAACTCGCCTAGGAATAGGGATACTCTGTAGTAACCGTAATAATCTTGGTAAAAATACAAAGCTTGATATTCATCCTAAATTGCTAAGGAATTAGGGTATAGGATGAATACCAAAGGTTTTTCTGGCTAAGGAATTAGGGAAAAACATTCTTAAGATTCAGTAAATGATATTTTAAAGCACTGTCTCTTTGAATAAGGATCTAGGTTAACGTAAAGCAATTCATACACCTTACCCTGTCATGCTCTCTTATTTCTGTTAAAAGTCAATTTTATCATTCTGCTTATTTTCTCATTATTTATTATAAATTTCAAAACAACTTCAAAACCCCTATTGTCTTTTGTTTAATTGAATCATTATCGGAACTTATATTTATAGCGCAGTCCTCGAGATCGATACTGGGGATAAAACCCCTTTTAACTACAATTGGCAAAAATAGTACACTTGCTATTTTTCTGATCACCTGCTGAAGGTTTTGTTCTATTTTAGTACACCACCAACATTCCCTATCCCTTGAATACACTTTTGTATGCCTTCAAATCTTCTCATGATCTCCTTCTTCCTTCTCGTGGCTTAGGTGAAGGTAGTTAGCTTCCAATTCTTTGCTCCATCAATAAATTATCAAGGTTTTTTTGCTAGAGTCATATCTTTCTTCTAGCTAGATTCAACCATATGATGATAGGAAGCACTCTCGAATCGAAAGCACGACTTAACTACTTTCCTGGCATTTCCTTGAGGACATATAAGAATAGGGTGATGGTCTTAAAAATCCAGTCTAGTCAAGACTTTAAGAAAACCATCAGGAAAATGAAGTCTCCATCTCTCATTACAAAGGCCTCTTCCAAGTCCCTCATATATACATTGTCCTCCATTATAAATAGGTCATTTCCTAGTAAACCTTGATCCCATGGCTCCCAAATCAATTAATTCACATTTACCAATGCTTTCTCTAAACTTCTTGCATCTGTTATGGTAAATGGGAGTTCCACCTTTCTTTAAATGGGCAAAAGCAATGTGTTCAAATCTCCTGCCACAAGCCAAGGATCACTAATGCTAACACTTATGTCATATAGATTATTCCACAAACCTCTTATATTATCAACCCTAGGGCTGACATATATGGAAGTGAAAAACCAAGTTGAACCATGCCTTGATTGCACCATACAATGAATGAACTGGAATTTTTTGCTCACCATGATAACTCTCATATCTTCCTCCACCCAAGCAACTGCAATGCCACCAGCATAACCTTGGTTATCATTTGCACAAAAACTATCAAAGCCCATTTTTGGAAGAGATTTTTGAAGCTTTGATGAGTCACATCTTGTTTCCACAATAACAATTATTTTAGGCTTGTTAGTGCTAACATATTACTTGCAATATCTAAAGAAACCTTTACTGCTGCTCCTCTACAATTCCAGATAAAAATATTTTGTTGTATAATCATCATAAAAATGAAACAAGGTTATGAAGTTTTCCATGCAGATTCTACATGTGTGTGCCACCTACACTCGCCATGATTGATTCCTCCTGGATATGATCTTGATGACATATGTCTGATGTCATTTGTGGGATGCTGAGGACCTCCCTATTCAGTTGCATTCCATACGGAGGTCTAGGTGTGTTTGGTTCTTCCATTCCCCATTTTAATGCATGCTCTTCGTCATCTTCATATTTCCTGATTTCCCCATTTTCTCCTCATCATTATTTATCCTAGTCATGATCTTAGAAGAAGTTTGTGATATCTTGACACCTACCATTTTAGAAATCTAGTCATCTACACTTTTGTCTCCCATGATATCTTTCAGATGTCCAATTCCTTTTTTTTATTCCCTGAATTTTTAAAACATCTTTTTTTTACACCCGCCACTATGTTCTCTTCCCTCATTTTTCAGGTATTTCCATGGGCTTTACTCTTATTGGTAGACACCTGATTTGGTATATTTTTGTCCCTCACTACCATCAGAGTGTCCCCGACAAAACAACTATTGTCATTAATATTTTTTCCATCTTTGTCAAACCTTGACATCACATGCCCAACATCCTCCAATTGCTTCACATGCCCTTGATTTACTTGTCTTCCACCAATCATGTTGTTATTATAACCAATGATTTGCTCATTTAATTCCATAACTTCCTTGTCTCCCTCAATATTATTATCATTCAATGCACTAAAACGAGATCCAATTTTGTCTCTTCCAGCATTAATTTTCACCGGCCCTTTGCCCTGTTTGCCTCCGCTCGTTTCTCCGGTCACTGAAAGCTTATTGCCGCTCCCCATGCTTCCACCTGTTTTCCTTGTTCTCCTACTTTTTCTAACCACTGACCAAGGTCATTCCATCACATTCATATTCTGATTCATGGCAACATCTTGTCCTTGTTGATTCCTTCTTTCAGCATCGTTCATTTCCACTCTTTGCAGTTGTCTCTCCGAACATCCTTCCTTGTAATGACCAAACCTACCACAAGTTGTGCAAAGCAAATGCAACCCTTCATACTCTATCTTGTACCTCCTCTCTTTAATTGTTAACATCTCCAATAATGGTTTAGTAAGGTTCACTTCCACACACAGTCTCACATACTTCCCTCGTTCCTGCGATAGTGTATTCTTATCAACCTTAACTATTTTGCCAATCCTATTCCCTATAAACGAAAGGACCTTCGTATTGTAATACTCAATAGGAAGGCCAACAATCCTCACCTATAATGCAACATTCTCTATGGTGTCACTTCTTGGATGAAAGTCTAGACTTCATTCCTTCGCTGTTAGATAATGGTCTTATATGAATCAAGGCCCATTAGCAAGCGGAGCATTATGATCATTATTATGAGAAAAATGACCAGGAAATAGTCGTTGTTCAGATAAATGATGTTAATCACTCTCTTTTTGACCCACATCTATTTTAGTCTTGTTTCCAAAGCGTTGTAACCAATTATCCTACCAAGCAATTTCACTATAACACCCCTCCTTCATGACTAGTGTATTCTTCTCTCCTCATGTTTAGAGAAGATGAATTTCGGGCAAGCATACTTCCTTTCCACATGTTCTTCAACCTTCATGTTCTCCCGATCTCGAATTGTCATCACCATGTCTTCATCTCCACCAACATCCTCATTTTCCACATCCAGATTATCATTGTTCCCCATAAACATGGCTTTGTATGATAATCTCGACGGTCTTTCATCTGTGTTATTATGATGATCCTCACCCCTCCCACTACAACTTGATTTTCATTTTCTTTCACATTTTTGGTGTTCCTAGCCTTGAGGTCCTCCTCACCTTTATTTGGTGAATTGGATTCAGAAATTTGCCCTAACGGAGAGCCAACCATTGTTACCACTTTTTTCTCTTCGGTAATGTGTTGTCTTAAAAAAAAGAATATTACTTTTTGACTTAACAAAATATTTAAAAACTAAATTCTAGTGAAAGCACATTTATAGTCTCCATCAATCTTTATAATTATCTATGAAATCGAAACTAGAAATGATTGCAAGCCAAAAGGAAAGAAAAATGATTTTCAATTGAGCAAGTTTAAAACTTAACAATTAATCAAAATAATTAATAATACAATAAGAAACAAATAGTGATAGTTTTGGATAATGATAAGTGAGAGTGTGCTTCTTCCTTAATAAATAACCATTAGAATTTCTTAAATATATGGGCATATTTCTCTATTATTTTTTTACCTTTTGGTAACTATGATTTTGAAAATTTGTCAAACCTGCCAAATCCAATAAACATATGTGGGTTGTACCTTAAAATTTGAGCATTTCTTAATACACCACCCAAGTTTCTTAGGCACCAAGTGAAATTTATTTTTTGCCCCCTGATGTGCACATCCGGACGCACCAATTTTTTAAAAAACGCTGATGTGTTCCGGATATGCATATCCAGAAACATTTCTGATGTTCACTTCCGGAAGGATTTCTTATTAATTCGTGTCAGGCCTTCTTCCTCCCCCTCATTCTTCACTTTTTCATTTCCAAACTCTCTCAAACTCTCAAATTTTCAATCACCACAAATCTCGATTTTTTCCACTCGCGTTCGGCGCAAAACAACATCTACAACGATCAAGAGACTCCAAATCCTCTGTATCTCATTTTAATCAGTAAGTTTTCAAATTTTAGAGTTTCGGAGTTATTTTTGAGTAATCGATTTAGAGTAGACATTTAGGTGTAGAAATTGTTAGGTTGTATGAATAACATAGGTTAGAGACAATGTAGGTCTTGTTTTCTGCTTCAAACGGACGACCAGGGCATTAAAATGCCCTTTTGCATGGTACAGTAGCCATGGCTGCCACTTTTAAACTTCAAAATACGTACCGGATGTGCAGATCCGAAAAGATAGTAACGTTTAGTATTCTGAGTGT
This sequence comes from Lathyrus tuberosus, assembly GCA_022829125.1. Taxonomy (NCBI): domain Eukaryota; kingdom Viridiplantae; phylum Streptophyta; class Magnoliopsida; order Fabales; family Fabaceae; genus Lathyrus; species Lathyrus tuberosus. Next base: position 7,942,471 of record JALAZF010000163.1, read on the forward strand.
TTCCGGATGTGCACATCTGGAAATACCCAACGTTAAAAATTCTATGCCCTTCCGGATGTGCACATCCGGAAGACATCCAACGTTAAATATTTTGCATATTTCCGGATGTGCACATCCGGAAGACACTTGGTTTTTTTTTTTAGTTTGTTTGTTTGTTTTTTTTAATTATTTTTAAAAAATTATAATTTTTTTATTATGCTTTGCAGATTAGATGGCTGGCAGAGATGATCGTATCATACATCGACGGACAGCGCAACACGCATCTGTCCGACGTGAACGGATGCAGTCTACAGCCGAGGCTTCCGGCGCAGAGGGAGTTGGGGTAGCCCCTACAATTGAGGGACATCCTACACCACACTCTACACCACAGCCATCCACATCACAGGTTCAGGCCACTTCCACATCTCAGGTACAGGCCACTCCCCCTTCATCCGCCGATTCTACATCTCGGAGGCGTCACGTTTCAACTGGTAGTTCATCAGGGTCCCAGCCCGCACGCAGGCGTCGTCGGGAGACTCCAGCTCATCAACTGCTCCTACGCAGATTTGGTGAGGAGCTTGTTGAGGCAGGACAGGCAGAAGAGGATGCAACTGAGGTGGAGATCCACAGGCAGCGTGTCCTGAGATGCTTCTACTTGTTTTTGCTTGGCACGCAGGTGTTTATGGATACCAGCGCCTATTATGTTGATGTCGTCTACCTCATGTACCTTTAGGATCAGACAGAGATCCATAGGTACAACTGGGGGGCGGCAGCGCTGGCATACACCTATGCTAGGCTCTCCGATGGTTTCCTCTGGGCATCCAAGACTGTGGCAGGCAGATGTACGCTATACGTGGTAACAATCTAATATTCTAAGTGATTTTTTCATTTCTTTTCTTTCTATATTTATTATAATGTTTGACACCCATGTTATGTTTTCCATTTCAGACGTGGATTTTACAGCACTTTCCCAACATTACTGGTTGGGGGAGTGTTGACGGGTATACTGAGGATATGCCACGTGCTGCTGCATTTCTCCTACTCGGAGGGAACCAGGTGTCCGACCCCTTCAAAGTGTATCTTGATCGGATGGCTGCTGAGGATGTTCTGTATCACCCCTATGCCGATCACCGTGTGACGCGCCCGTTCGATGATGTTTCATTGTTCTCAGGCTGGTTGGCATGCATTTCGACCATTACTACTCGATACCTGCCGGAGCGCGTCTTACGTCAGTTTGGTTACACACAGACGATCCCTAGGATGCCTCATGAGTCTGCTCCTCTAGGCTTGACCTGCAGGCAGATAGATGAGATATATGCTGACTTCCAGTCCCACTTGGTACCGGAAGAGGCTCGGCCGACCAGAGCGGAGAGAGACTGGAGCGTTTCTGTCGGGTACATCGTGTGGTTCTACACCGTCTCACACCCATGCATGGTGCCCACTGCTGAGGGATCGCCACCCAGACCTACTCTATCCTACCTCGCTGTCGTCAGATAGAGCAGATAGCGCGGCAGGCCATTGCGGACGGTCACCTCCCTGAGGGCTCTGGTGCCAGACTTGCCGTGGATAGGATTATTGAGATTGCTCGGGGGGCACTTCAGTACTGCAGACATCGAGCCAGGATTACGGGTAGGGGCCGAGGAGCTGGGGAGCCAGGAGAGATCCTTCGCCATACGCAGTAGTTTTTGTTTGATATATTCTATTTATATTACATGTATGTACTGTATTTTGACAGAGGTTTATTATGTATATATATCATTTTATTTTATATATGGATGTTGTCGAATGTATATTAAGTTGCGACAATATATTAACATATGCGACCAACCAACAAAACCGATTTTAAAAAAATAAAATTCTGCTGTTTTCCGGATCTGCAGATCCGGAATGTTTCCGGATGTGCACTTTCGGAATGCATCAACGTTTTTTTAAAAATTGGTACGTCCGGATGTGCACATCCGGAATCAGGGGGCAAAACCAGAAATTCAGGTGGTGCCTAAGAAACATGGGTGGTGTGATAAGAAATTCCCTAAAATTTTAGCCTGGAAAAATCATATTAGAATTTGTCTTATGTACTTTTAAGAGCATTGAGATTAATTACAACTAAGGCAAAATTCACACTCTGTTTGAGAATCATAATTGAACAGTGTTTTCTAGGGATTAATTGGAAAAACCTTGATACTGCAGATTTGGAGAATTGGTTTGAACCCGTGTGCTTCTTCCTCTTGACTTTTTATGCCTTTTACTTCGTGTATGACTTTTTATGTCTTTTACTTGTATGCTAATTGTAACACCCCACTTTCCCATTTTATAAAATATAAGAATATTACGGATAAAATCAGAGTTTTCAACTTTTACAAGTAGGATGCTACACCAATAAAATCAACATCAAAATTCCTTTTCAACTTTTACAAGCAGCATATTCAGCAACAGTCATGCTACCCTGTTTCAGTTCCAGGAATTCAATCTCCTTTGCACTACGAATATCTTCCTTAAAGTACTTTTCCATAAAACTCAGCCTGAAACACTGTCCAAGTAATCTCAGTCCCCGCAGCTTCCAACCTCTGACGACTATTGTCCCACCAGGTTTCAGCCTCTCCTTCCAGCATATGAGTGCCAAACCATACCTTCTGAGCATCACTACATCCCATGGTCCTAAAGATCTTCTCAACAGCCTTCAGCCATTTCTGTGCAGCCTCTGGGTCCAAAATACCTCCCTCATATGTAGGCGGCTTATTGCTCTGGAACTGAGCTAAGTCACGGAACTGCGCACCTCCAGCCTGATTAGTGTTCTCTACCGCTTGTACCAAGGCTTGCATAGCTGCAGCAAGAGAAGCATCATTCCTTCCTGCTATACAGTTCAATAAACAACATACGGTCAGAACACATAACTCACTCCTATTCTAAGGACGGACTCTACTACTCAACCTGGCCAGACGGACGGACCTGCTCTGATACCAATTGTAACACCCCACTTTCCCATTTTATAAAATATAAGAATATTACGGATAAAATCAGAGTTTTCAACTTTTACAAGCAGGATGCTACACCAATAAAATCAACATCAAATTTTTTTTTCATTAAACGAAATAAAACAGCGGAATAATCATTTCATAAGTTCACGGCACACTTGCCAACATACTCCAAACCTCCACATTAAACTCGTGGTCCTCAAAATATTGAATTTAAAAGAGATACGTAACAAAATTCAATACAAAATAACAATTAATAAAATACTCAAAATTCCCGTGTTACGTATCAGAGCGACTCCTACGACTCGAACAGGCAACACGCACTCCAAGCAACTCAAGTACCTGGATTATCTGTACTTCCGAAGAAGCACATACACAACAACAACAAAGGGGTGAGAACTACATTCAATAATAAACGGTGAATAATACATATTAAGGGTAGTTACTCACAGTCAATCATACAATCACATAATCACGACGTACTTGTCTTTTCAAGTAATTCAATCAACAGGTAATGACAATGCAATGTGACTCAACAAATGACACAATGCATGTGGTACCAAATCACCATGGTTCATTCAATCGAACCCGGATAAATCACATACACCCTACTTGGCAATGATTTATCCCACCACACTCCACATTGGAGTTCGGATGAATCACATACACTCCTCCTGAGCAATGATTCATCACCACGGACACACCATGAATGCATGACATCAATATGCATATAATTCATGTATAATCATAGTCATACATTTCCACGATCCTCCTGATCACAATCAATACATAACACCACAGAAAACCCCCACACGACGTTAATTAGCTAATTACTAATTAATTCACCAAAATTACTAAATCAATTATTTTTATTGCTAATCCTACATTTCTCTAGGTCTGACATCTATCCCCAACCTCTCAAACCAAAAGAAACCACTTCGAATGCGAAAATGGGAAAGAAATCGCGAAACGAAAAATTTCTGCACTCTCGCTGGCCATACCGTATTGCCCTGTACCATACGCGTATTGGCAGCTCGCTCGCCACAACCATACGCGTAATGCCTCTACCTTGCGCGTAATGCCCAAGCTCCATACGTGTACCGTTACGTGTACGAGCAGAGGGTCGTGCCAATCCTACCTTTGGCCCTCCCATACGCTTAATGACCATAGTCGTACGCGTATCGCCTTACCTGATACACGTATGGCCAGATCTATTATGCAAACTCAGTTTCCCCCACACCAGTATGGGTTCTACTACGGGATCCTCACTTTTCCACTCTAATTCAGTCCTAAACTTGTTTCTACACCAGTTTTAGGTCCTATTCTTCATCTTTCTTCTTTTACCTATCATTACTAGTCAAATTTACGGTTCTTAGATCTAATTTCGTTCACTCAACATGCACCAAAATTCAGATCAGCAACATTCATATTCATACAGCAGCGACAGTATAATTTATACATGAAAATCATACTATCATCAACGATTCAATACATATCAGAATTCAAACATTCATATCATACTCAGAATTTCATCAACCATAAAGCATACTAAAATCCTACGAGGGAAAGGACCCCTCACTACTCTTTCACGATATTATCACCTAGATTTAACCCATTCTCCCCCTTACCTCGAATTTCCTGATCAAATTCCTGCGAAATTGATGAAGATGGGTGCCCTAGCTTTTCCTTGTTCTTCCCTTGTTCCTCTTTCTCTTTTTTTCCAATTCTGATTATGGCTAACTCTCCCACTAACCCTCACTAATCTCAGCTTAATTACTAAACTGCCCTTAATTCATCCACTAGCCCCTTATCCAATTAATTAAAATCAGATTTTTAATTAATAAAAAAATAAATAATAATACTATTAATAATAATAATAATAATAGTAATAACAATAATAATAATATTAATAATAATATACAATTCTATACTACTATTATTGGACATACCCCCACTAATCCTTATTATCCTATTAATATCCCTTCGCACTCAACCACACACCCTTAACCAGACAAAACAATATAAAATAACACACGACGATCAAATAATTTAAATTGGGGTGTTACACTAATGTTGAATTGATATATCATACTTACGTAACCTCGACAATATCAAATTTGATAGCAATATGACTTTGAATTTGTTGAAAGCTTCATTAATATTTGTTTTAAGAGTTTGCATCTTTTGCTATATGATTACGAATATTTGTATGCCCATTTATTGAAAGTGACACAACTAGTTACATTCTATTATGGATAGTTTGGTTAGTTGCTTGTTATTAGTGTATTAGTGAACTGGTGAACTGAATGCATAGTGTGAATGACTGCAGATTGGTATTATAGCATAACAATTGAGCTATTATGACCGCAGAGAATTCCGAATGAATTTGTATTGTGTGAATGTCTATAGAGAATTCTGATTGAATTTGTATTAGGTGAATGAATGCAGATTGTATTATAGATTCTAAACAGAATGATCTAAAAAGAGCATTTTAATATAAAAAATATTTTAAAAAATAGTTAGATTCGGCCATAGCCCCCTCTAACTTTATACATATAAGATACATAGCATGTAAGAAAGCTGACACTAATGAATCATTAGAGGCAGATGAGGCCGAGGCTAACACAAAACACATTAACAATTTTGTGTCTTCTTAGGCCGACATTAGATGCCTAAATAATACAAACTTCTAAGTCATTATTAGCTAGGTCATAGCATTTCAAGAAGCCAACACTACCTAGCGTCGGTTGGATGCTATTGTTAGCTTCTAGGTTTGAGGGGTCTGCCCCGACCTGACATTAGGCCTACGCTAAAGACCCGTTATCGTCTGCTTTTGGCCTTTTAGTGTTGCCTTTTGGCCGACGCTTAAACACAATTTTTTTGTAGTGTTAGCGAAAGAACTCAAGCAACGCTTGAGTGACTCACCCCTTAAAGAAATTTATTCAATCAAGGTGACATCAAAGGAAAACGCCAAAAAAGTAACCGCAAGAGAATACTAATAACATGAGAAGAATTTGCACAACATTTGAACCTTTCATTAAAAAACACCAAAGCGTGTGGTTGCAAAAGAACATAAAATGGAAAAAAGACAATTGATGAACTAAAATTACACATACATAAAACATCAAATGTTATGATGCTTGAGGAACTCTTCCTCTAAAGTTACGCTTGAAAAAGTCTCCTATAGTCTCAGGGATGTGCTTCGCTAGAAAGAGATCAACATCTCACGGAGTTGAAATCACTTTGCCCTTCCAAATCCTCGTTTATTAATGAAAGATCAAGGCCTCCATAAGGGGCCATCTCATTCGAGTCAGAAGTGGAAATTATAATTGTCCCCTCAAGGCTAATCTTACAGGGCTTCTTTGCCAAATCAAGGAACAAAAATAAAAATAAAAACATTTAAAATAAAAACAATAAAAATATAGCCTAAGAAGAGAGTACTATCATTAAAGAGATTCTGAAAGGTTGTGTTACAAAGCTCCTCTAATTGGGCAATGAAACAAAAGAAACAACTTAAGAGTTAGACGAACTCGCCTTTATGAAGTCCTGCTTGAGGGACTTGACTATCTTGCTTGAGGGACTCGACTATCTATGTCTCACCTGAGGGATTTGACTATTTAAGTCTCACTTGAGGGACTTAACTATTTAAGTCTTTCCTATAAATAAATTATCATTTGTTTAAAATAAATCACTTCACCTTTTCTAAGGCCTCGTACTTAAGGGATTGTGTATCGTGATACGTTTTTTGGTTCATAAAAGACAATCCATGGCAAAACCTAACTAAGTGTAGCAATGTTAGGTGTGCGCTCATAATTGGGCTTGATTGCCCAATTGGTCCTGGCTGCCCGAATCAATATCCATGATCAGTTTAAAATATGTGGCAGGCATATAACGATAAGGGAATCAGTTAAACGCATTATGGGAGGAGAAAAATGTTATTCCTATAATGGAAAAAGAACTTGTCTTCCACTACTCCCACTATCCGGCCCAATGAGCCTTATATATATACCTCATTTCTAGAACGGGGATATGATCTTCAATCTTTTTCCCGGAAAGCCATACATTAAGCTTCTCATAACCCTACATGATCTGGGCCTAAACATAACCAAATACCTTAACACCACAGACAGCTCTACACCGTAAATTGTTGTCCTCATTGTACTTTTTTAACAAGTATCAAATAAGTATTAAATGAAAGCCTTGAAGATCTTGGTGGTTAAGATTCATCAATTAGGGGTTCAAAGAGACGTTTGATTTTTATAGGGTTTATTTGAGTTGTTAATAATGTTATTCCTTTTGTAGCAATAGGGTGGAATGGTCCATAGACTTTAAAAGGCAAATGATTTTTGTTTGTCAGCCTTTTTTAAAAGTTTGATTCGTCTCTATAGCCACTTATAAAAAAATAAATCATATAAAAAATGTTATTATTATTATTATACACCTCAATCTATCAGATTTTGTAGGCTTTTTTGATACCTTACTTATTTAATGGCTTTTTTGAAAAAGCCCGAGCTTAACATTTTTCTATAACATGTCAAGCATAAATAACTCATGTCATATTCTCTTGTTAGTAGGTTTGACATATTCTCGCTCCTAGTACAACGATGTAATAGGTGAATCTTTGGAAGAAATTACAAGAGAGAAAGGTTGGCGCTTCCTCAAAAGGGTTTTTTCAATCGTCGCATATGCTCTTTAGATAATTATTGATGTTGATAATAAAATAGAGACAGATAAACATAGATTGAACACTCATAAGAGACGAAATATGAATGTTCTTTCTATGTAGAAAGGAACATATATGATTACTTCTACTTTAGGTATGTATTGTATGTCAAGGAGTTAGGGAATTGATGTCTTGTATTTTTAATCAGTTCCTCTCGACATCCCATGACATGCTTTCTCTGGTGTTGAATGTTAATGTTTAAAGTGTGGATCTATGCACACGTTCTCGGATCCGGTCCCGGAGGCAGTGTCACCAGTAGCGACACCGGCGAGGGGCTGTATGGAGGAGAAAATTGGCATAATGCTTGGGACCACCACACTTGTCCATGTGAGACTTTATCCTCTTTAGCTCTTTTGTAGAGTTAATAAATATAACTCTTTATAAATGCTTTCAATGTGTGTACCACTTTCTATTTAAGACTATTTCCCATGCATTTATTGGCCTTTACTCACTTGCATATTTCTTGTTATATTGGAACAAACCCATGGATATTTATTGTTCATAAATTACAATAATCCCCCACTTGTTCTAATAATGACAACCAATTCTAGAAAAAGAGAAACAAAGATTGTTAATATTGTTAAGTATCTTTCAATTTGAACTTAACCTTAGTATAGACAATGCAAAGTCTAATCAGAATGTTAGGTACTAGTGCTTTGAACCGTTATCTCTTGTGATTAGACCAGTGTTACCTTACACGCATTCTTTAATGGTTCTTCGCCTACATCTCTCGCCTAGCACTATTTATGGCCATGTGCTTTTCCTGTTTTGTGAATTTTTCATGAGAGAAACTACAACTCTCACTTTGAGATGACACCATATCGAAATTCACATAGGTGAAGTTCATATTGTATCTAATTTTATTGAGATACATATTCTCTACATTGAAATTCATTAAGAGTTTGAAAAACCCAACCCTCAATATTCAATAATCAACATTGTCACATAATGATATACAAACATCCAAATCAACAACTTGTTGTTACCCATTGTATCTTAGGTTAAGGTTTTCTTAACTTCATATTGGGTTGCTACCATTGTTGGAACCCTTATTCAAGGAGTTTCAATCCCACCTCTCAAGATGTCTCTGGTCAGTGGCTTAGTAAATGGATCAACTACATTATTGCTTATTCGTATATATGTCAGTGAAACGATTTCATCCTTAATCAATTTTCTTAAGAAAGAATGTCTAAGACCTATATGCCTAGACTTTCCATTGTACACTTCACTGAATTCTCTAGCAAGGGTGGCATGCCTATCACAATGTATCAACACTTTTGAAACATTGACTTTATCTAATTGTACTTCCAACAAAAGGTCTGTAACATCCTAATTTTCCATACTTTAAATAATATATCGGATTAGATTTGAGATTTTAACATCGCTAATTATTAAAAACTAAATATTAAAACTAGCACCTATAATAATTAATTTATCAATTAATTATCCTTTATTTTTATTATTAATATTATTATTCAATTTGAATATCATCGTTTCATTTTACAAACTAAACATTGAAATTGAAATTAATACTTAAAAATACTTAACTTTAAGTTAATTAATTATTCATATTATTTTTATTATTATTGTTGTTGTTTTGTTATTATTATTTTATTTTATTTTATTTGAATAATATCATTTTACTCTACAAGCTAATTAGTAAATAAAATAATCTTAAGTTAATAATAATTATCCTTGTTGTCATTATTATTATTATCATTTCATTTTTATAAAAGAAATATATATCTCATTTTTTTTATAAATGATATTATGTCATGAAACATTAATATATCAAGCTCCCATACATTTCTCATAAATTATTTTCACAAAGTCATACTAGTACATCTAAAGAACTATTGATGTAAGACTAGTAAATATTTGATAAAGACATATTTACTAGCAAGAGTTGAAAAGTTAGAAGGTATGGGCAAAAGAAGATACATTTATGTTATTTTAATATTTTACAACTAGTATAAATAGGGGTCTTTCCCACCCCATTTTCATTCACTCATTCACAAATATTCTTTCTTACCTCTTTATTTCTTTCCTTCTCTAGTTTCTTCATATAGCAATATTAGTTTTAGTTATTGAGGTTCTCACGGTGTCGGTTCGTAACTTTTAGAGTTATTTTGTGGTAAAAGTTCTCATAAAGTTTCAAAGGAGTTTTATACGTCAAAGTTTTGTCCAAATCATTTTCATAAGAAACCGGTAAGCCGTTATAATGTCCATTTTATTTTAATTATATTATTTTAATTATGTTATTTATATAAAGGTTATTTTAAAATTTCTATGCAAATTCCATTTAGACGTCGAGATATTGAACTTATAAAGTCCAAAATAAATTTTACCATTTTAAGTCGTTATAATGCCCAAGTATTATTATAACTTAAGTGTTATTTGGAATATACTCTTGATAAATTTCTAAAACAAACAAATCCAAACGGAGATATAGTCTAATTTATATTTGAGTTTAATAATTATTTAAATATAATGGAAGTTATTATTAAATATTTTAATAAATAAATATTTCAAGTTGTAACAGAATTATGTTTAATTAACCATAAATTATATTCTAATAATTTTATAAATTTCATACAATTCAACGGTTATCGTAAATTAGGTTCTTGGCAAAGATCGGAGAAAACGCTCGTGGACTTTCAACAACGCTCAACAACAAAAGGTGGGGGCAAGATTTCGTATATGTTGGGACGGTTAGCGTAAAATAGCTTAATATATATATGTGGTAGTGGTGACCCAAGCCCTACTAAGTATCTAGATAATAAGTATAACCTTGAGGAATTTATAAGTCCACTACTGTGCAATATGGGACGCACGAGGTTGATCGGTCGCCTACAATCCCGACGGGGATTATTATCTACGCATGCTAGGCAAGGCAAGGTTCTTGGCCTGAATTCTCAGGGACGGTCGATTTATAACACCTAGACTCCATGTGAAGTTAGATGGCGTAGCTCTTGGTAATTGGGAGTACGTTGGTGGCATGTGGTCTTGTGATATCTGATCTTGGTAAATGGGATAGATATCATTGACAGCATTTAGTGGCCTGAGTCAGCATATAGTTCAGGGATGCATTAGAATAAATACAGATAGAGTATATATAATTATGGGTTAAAGATACACTTGTTTGAATAATTGTGGTTGCCGTATATATTATTATTTTACACATTCATTCCCACTTTTAAACTTGTACATAAATCTTAGCCTTGTGTCCTTTTTGTTTTGCATTTTGGGTTAATCTACGACGATTAGACAATGAGCTCGAATCTTGCCTACTTCCCGGCAGTTCAGAAGGAAAGGATATGAAGTGACGTGGATATGGGTTACTATAACATCTAGATTGGGAGTTGTTAGCATTTTGTCAAACGCTGATCACATCCATACTACTACAGTCAGTATAAGTGTCAGTCTTGTTGGACTTAGGAGGTCCTTTTTGTTATGCTTTCTTTCGGTTTCCTTTATGTACTTTTATTTTATGTTTTATCTATGTGGCAAGGCCACTAGGCTTAACAATGTCAAGCTCTATGTAAAATGTATTTGAAGCATATGTATGTGAAGCAGTATGTTTTTAATTAATTCAGTCTTGTTATTTAAAAGTTTCAAATTTTCTATATTTTTATTAAAGGTTTCATTAGAAAATCACTAATGGGACATAGGCTGTCTCATTTATTGGTATCAGAGCTAGTCGATTCAGCTCAGACCGTAAGTGTCTAGAATTATACTGACTGTATCAAGTTGAATTCCAAACTGGATGATAACTTTTCTTCTGTGCGTTGAGTCTTCATCTTGAGAGCCTTCTAGTACAGTGATCTCGGAATCGTCTTTAACACACTTTACTTTTTTTCCCCTTCTCCAATGGTCGCAAACCCAACGGTAATGTAACGGACACTTCACAAAATTCACTCTATAAATACTTCACACCCATTCATTATTTTCATATCAATTTCAGAACATTTATCAATACCTTTCAAATGGCTAAATGTTTTCTTTTATTCATCACTCTTCTTGTCATTATCCTTTTTATTATTGGTATTATCAAGCATGAAGAATTAGGTAAAGATTTTGTAGCAATAATGATAATTATAGTTTTACCATTATTAGTCTTAGCATGGTTTACAAATAGAGGTTTTTGAATGAGACATGATCATGGTTTTTGTAATCGTTGTTATTGAATAAATTGATATATTTTTTTATTATGTTTGCCCGAATTCTAGATATAAGCATGTCTAAAGCATTAATTCAAAATTTTAGACATAACTATCCCTTGCTTGTGAGAGACTTGACAAAAATCCTTATCGATGAATCATTCATTGGGATATAAATATACATAATTGTTATGTTCTTTATGCCTTGTGAATGATTGAACCTAATAACTTATCCTTTTCAGGAAGTTATGGTTCAGAACGTCAGAAATGCGAGGCGTGGTAGGAGTGTTGGTAGAGGCACTCCTAGAGGTGTACGTAGGAATGTAAGTGATGAAGTTACTCCCGAAGGAGCACCTACCATTCCCATGGGACGAGAAGATCATTCTCAAACTGGAACAAACTCTCAAGCTGACACTCGAGATGTTCGTGAACTTGCTGCAGCTGTGTTAGTTCAAACACAACAAAATGCTCAAATCCTGCAAATCACTCGAGATCATCAACTTTTTCAGCAACAACAAAGGGAAACTGTGCATGAAGATGCGGGATTGAACTCGTTTCTAAAAGGAAAAACACCACAGTTTGGTGGTGCCTTTAATCCGGAGGGTGCTGAGAAATGGTTGCAAGAGATAGAGAAGATATTTTCTTTCACTCACTGTAGAGAGAATATAAGGGTCGGTTATGCAACATTCATGCTGACAGGCGATGCTGAAGCTTGGTGGAGAGGAAAATATAGATTGTTGGAAGAGGAAGGTAGAGAGATCAACTGGATCTTGTTCAAAGAAGAATTTTTAGGGAAGTATTTTCCAAAGTTATGTAGGAAAGAGAAGGAGAGAGAATTTCAAAACCTGCGTCAAGGTGTGATGACAGTGGGAAAGTATACTAGAAAGTTTGAATCTTTGCTAAAGTATTCTGAGTTTTGCCGCTTGCATCCAAGGGAAGAACAGATGTGTGAAAAGTATCAAGATGGATTGAAATATGATATCCAGAGGGCGTTTTTACCTCTGCATATTGTGCGCTTTGGTGAGCTGATAGAAAGGTGTCTGGAGTTGGAAGGAATTGACAATAGGAAGAATCAATATGGATCAGGAGGATCAACCCGAAACAACAATCACAAGGGCCACTTTAACCGAGGCCATGGAGGAAGGACCCAACAAGGGGGTAGGCCATATCAAAGGCCTACACCTTATCATAACCAGGACTCTAGGAGGTTAATGTTCAAGTGTTACAGCTGTGGAGGGGCACATCTTAACAAAGATTGTCCAAATAGAAATATTGGAGCTTGTTTTCGCTGTGGTCAGAAAGGCCATATTCTTAAAGATTGTCCCCAAGGAAAAAATCAACCAACAGGCCAGAAGAGCGGTCTAATAAACAATAACAATGTAGGGAGGGCAAGGAATGGAGGCCCAAGTGTTGGTCAGAGACCTCAGAATCACAATAAGCCAACCACTGGAAGAGTATTTGCAATTAAAGGAGCTGAGATCTCAAAGTCATATGGGTTAATTCAGGGTATGTGTTTAATTAGAGATAAGCTGGTATCGGTTTTATTTGACTCAGGAGCTACACATTCTTTTATATCTACATCCTATGCTGAATTTTTGGGTTTTGAAATTGTTGATATCAACTATAAGTTGACCATTACAACTCCCTCGGGAGAAAGAATGTTAACTTGTTTAGTCTGTGTAGACTGCCCAGTAATCTTAGAAAATAGAATATTCTTAGTAGATCTTGTGGTACTCCCACTACAAGACCTAGATGTCATCTTAGGAATGGATTGGTTATCAGCCAACGATGTAAACTTGAGATGCAAGAAGAAAATTTTAACGTTTGGAGAAGATAGTGGAGAAGTCAGCAAGGTTGAAACCCTCACTCAAAAATTTATGGTGTTATTCTCCATGTCAGTGGGAGAAACCCCTAGTGTTGAAAATTTTCCAGTGGTCTGTGAGTTCCCCAAAGTCTTTCCAGAAGATGTTCCAGGTTTACCACCAGTTAGGGAAGTGGAGTTTGCTATAGACTTGGTTCCAGGCACTGGACCAATTTCTATATCTCCTTATTGAATGTCACCCTCAGAGCTTGCTGAGTTAAAGAAAAAATTAGATGAGATGTTAGAAAAGGAATTTATTAGACCAAGTGTATCGCCATGGGGAGCTCCAATCTTGTTTGTGAAGAAGAAGGATGGTTCTTCTAGACTTTGTGTAGATTACAGGCAGCTTAATAAAGCTACGGTGAAAAACAAGTATCCTTTGCCTAGAATCGACGACTTGATGGATCAGTTGAAGGGAGCATCGGTATTCTCAAAGATTGACTTGAAGTCTGGATATCATCAGATCAGGGTGAAGGAGGATGATATTCCAAAAACAGCTTTTAGATCGCGTTATGGACACTATGAGTACTTAGTTATGCCATTTAATTTGACTAATGCTCCAACAGTATTCATGGATTACATGAATAGGATCTTTAGGTCATACTTAGATCAATTTCATGTAGTTTTCATTGATGACATTTTGATTTATTCTAAGAATGAAGTAGAGCACGAAGGACATTTAAGAATTGTGCTACAGATATTAAAGGACCGTCAATTATATGCGAAATTCTCAAAATGTGAATTTTGGTTGAAGGAGGTGCAATTTTTGGTCATGTAATCAGTAAAGAAGGTATTGCAGTAGACCCGAGTAAAGTCGAAGCAGTAACAAAGTGGGAAATTCTAAAGAATGTTGGTGAGATTCGAAGTTTTCTTGGACTAGATGGATATTATCGGAGGTTCATTGAAGGATTTTCAAAGATCGCTTTGCCTATGACTCAGTTAACGAGGAAAGGTAAAAACTTTGAATGGACTAAAGAGTGCGAAGAAAGTTTTTAGAAGTTAAAGGAAAGATTGACTTCATCACCAATACTCATCTTACCAGATCCATCAGGAAAATTTGATGTGTATTATGATGCGTCATATCAAGGTCTTGGTTGTGTGGTTATGCCAAAAAGGAAGGTGATAGCTTATGCATCAAGACAGTTGAAGGTGCATGAGAGGAACTACCTGACTCATGATCTAGAGTTAGCAGCAATTGTGTTCGCCTTAAAGATTTGGAGGCATTATCTTTATGGATCAAAGTTCACCGTGTTAAGTGATCACAAAAGCCTGAAGTATTTATTTGATCAGAAGGATCTAAACATGAGACAAAGGCGTTGGATGGAATTCTTGAAGGACTATGATTTTGAGTTGCAGTATCATCCAGGAAAGGCCAATGTTGTTGCAGACGCTTTGAGTCGAAAGAAACTTCATGTATCTACAATGATGTTGACGGAAGAAGAGTTGATTAACCAATCCAGGGATTTAAACTTAGGAGTACATCACAATGAGGTAAGTATATTCATGGGCGTTATTGTCGTGTCTAATAAATTTATGAAATGGATCCAAGATGAACAACAACTTGATGACCATCTTGTAGCGAGCGAATTTTGTCAGTGATGCGACAACCTTATCGCTGGTTTTTGGGTTTCTCCCCAAAATGAGGAGGGGGTGCTACTTTCTGATTTCTTATTTATCCTGTGAAGCTGGAAGGGAAAGGGAAGCTATCTAAAACTAACCTTGAACGTGATTATTTAACAAAACAAATGCTTTAAAGAGATTGGGGGGTCCGGGGTCAGGTTATACAATGGGGAGTTGTCAATTACCCATCCTATTTGTGGTTATCCACAGGATGTTAGCTTTAGGTTTCGCTTTGTACTTGATGGTGTTTATCCGTTAATGGGCTGGGAAAGTTTCTTGGGAAATATGAGAGAGTGAGTGAGTTTTTGTTGATGTTCAGGTGTTTTTGGTAAGGTACTGGACATAAGTTTTTATTGGTATGAAGGTTCTGGACCTAGAGTTTTTTATTAGTATGCTCGCGAAGATTTTGCAATCTTATGCCTACGTATTCCCATTAAAGAAAACAGGGAAATCAGAGCAATCGTAGTTCCTCCTATTCTATGGGAGGAAAAAGATGTTTGGTGTCTTGTTCAAAGCTCAAGATTGAAGCTAAAAGGTTTTAACTGAGAGAGAATTTGTCATCTCTTAAGAGGGAGTGGACTTCCTCTGAGGGGATTGTTGATTTTTGTGTGCCTTGATCAAAGCTCAAGGTTGAAGCTAAGAGGTTGATTGAATCTACTAGGGAAGTCCTTATACTAAAATTCTGGTGCATGTGCAGAATTCAGATGTCCTAGAATATGTCGTTCGACATCTGGTCTGACATGTTCATAAATGGCAAGGTATAATCCAATAAACATGGTACTGAAAAGAAATAAGAGCAAGACACACAGAATTGTTAACCCAGTTCGGATCTAACTATCCTACATCTGGGGGCTACCAAGCCAGGGATGAAGTCCACTATTAGTAGTATCAATTCAAAGCTAAACAATCCGTTTACAAGTTATCACTTAATCACTACCCAATGACCCTTCTACCTAGATCCTCTCTAGATATGAGAAACCCTTCTCACTCCCAATCATCGCAATGACGTCTAGCAGTTGACAATCCGCCACTGCATCAACAGCCCTTCACCTATACACCAGTTCAACAAGAACGACACTTTTCCAAGACACAACTTAGAGTTGCTTAAAAGCTTCCTCCAAGTAACACAACGTACTGCCTCTTACCTACAGGTTTTGAGGGATACGGGTAACCTTCCCAACTTTGGTTGATTTGCCAAAATCAGCCAAATTCAATTGCTCCTATCCACTTGGACACCTCAGAGGATTGAATCTAAAGGGGACAATCACTGAGCCAAGCCTCCAAAGTCCATGGAACAAGAAATAGCATGTTAAACCTAGAATGGCCAAAATAGGGACAAGACTTCAAATTTGGAATGAGGCATTCAATGGAACCATCAAGGTGGCATGGACTGAGCCATTCTCATCTGAAATCAGTCAAGACTTATCCAAGACCAAGGGGACCATAGCTCTGTGCCCTAACCTCTAGTCAATGGCTAGAGGAGACTTGCATTTCCATTGGCCAACATTGAGGAAACACGTGCTGCAGTTGCCATTCACTGTGGATCCCAAAACAAACTTGCTCTACTATAAATAGAGCTCAATTGTGGTCAGTTTGAGTACACCAAAGCCATCAAATAGATGCTTTCCTCAAAATCTCTTCTTTCACTCCAATTTTGCCTTCTAAGGCAAGTCACTATCGGGTTTTGAGTTTGAGAGCAATTCCAATCAAACCAATCACTCACACACCTCACATACATCACATATGAGCTGATCAAACACTTAGATTACTTCTGGAACATCAATTTCACAAAATCATCAGCTGGTTGCTCAAGGTTTTAACCAAAGTGCAGCTGAGGTACCACAAAATGATCCAGCCAATTTCAATCAAGTCCAACCATCCAAACATAATCCATAGGGTGTAGGGAAGCTGTTCAGATCATCACAACTCATCTGTAACACCTCCAAATCAAAAATCACATTGCACTTGCTGTCACGGCTTAGAGGTAAGCACATGCTTGGTCATCTCTCAATCTATGCATATTTCCTCGCACAATAATTTGGCCATATGTTCATAATCATGCATGGAATGTTTTCCCTCAATTAATTGCATTGTTTGAATCGTGTATCAAAAATCCTAGCCTTCATGCAGAAATTAGGGTTCTTGAGGTCTCTTCGTGATTTCTTGTTGTATGTTTAATTTAAATGAAATTAAAGTACATAGACATGATCGTGAGGTTGAGACGAGCATAATGATATGTGGATTGCATGATATGATTACGTATTCATGGAGATTGGATAGAAAATGCAAATCTGAGAAACCAAGAACACGCGCGTGTTCTTCAGCTTGTTCTTGGCACCATTTTTAGAAATTCAAATATTTGAATTTTGTGATTTTGTTTAATTGATTCAAAAATTAATTTCTCTCTGAGTTTTAATGATTTTGAGTTGATTCTTTTTTTAATAATTCACAAAAATGTTAAAATATTTTATTTTCCCAAAAAATCCCAAAAATATTATTTATTTCATATAATCGATATTTTTGTAAAGAATTAATATTTTGATTGTTTTTGGCATTTTAAATATTTTTTCTACATTGATTTTGCAACTTTTAATGCTTTCTAATTATTTTGTAGGTCAATACTTAATTTTTGAAGCATTAATCCAAGATCACAATTTGTTTTCCATGTGTTAAACAATTTTTGATCATTTTAATTGAATTTTTATTCAATTAAATACATTTTGAAAACAAATTAGGGTTTTGGATTAATTCAACCCTCATAAATCATTTTCAAAACACTCATGGGCCTCTATTAGAGTGTAAGACCCAATCCTTTTTTTGACCAAATCATTTTTGGGCCTCACTTATTGTATAAGTCCCGATACCGTCAAAAAACAAACGGCGCGATCGTCGCCTTTTCAAAAATCATCTGGGCCTACCCTCGAGTAGTAAGACCCATTTCTTTTCTTAAAACTTCTTTGGGCTTCTTGAGAGAGTGTAAGACCCATCCCCCCTTGTACAAAAACTTTTTGGGCCTCACTCATTGTATAAGTCCCTCTGTACAAGTAAACGGCGCGATCGTCGCCCGTTTAAAATAAAAAATCATCTGGGCCTTTCCTTGAGCTATAAGACCCATTCAAAACACTTTGGGCCTCTATTAGAGTGTAAGACCCAATCCCCCTTTTAACCAAACATCTTGGGCCTCACTTATTGTATAAGCCCCTTTGCGTTAAAAGAAAATCTCGATGCGATCGCCATTTTAAACGAAAAGATCATCTGGGCCTACCCTCGTGTTATAAGCCCCACTCTTTTTTCTTTAAACCTTTTTGGGCCTCTTGAGAGAGTGTAAGACCCATCCCTTTGTACAGAAAACCATTTTTTGGGCCCCAGTCACTTGTATAAGTCCCGTTGTACAAAGTCAAACAGTGCGCTCACTGATAAAACCCTGGGCCTCTCCTTGAGCTGTAAGCCCCAAATTTTTCTTTTTCAAAGCACTTTCTCCTTTGATTTTGAATATACTATTGTTTTCAATCTTTCTTTGTTGAACAACTAACCAAACAGCATGGAAGCACTACAACCGAGTAAGTGGTTATCGCTTTCGTTTACTGCTTTCATATTATAAACTGTATTGTGGGGCTGCTCACTGTAAGTCTCCTTTCATAAACTCATATCTACTGTGTAATAATAGTATAGATATTTCGAGTTTCCCCGGCAACTACGTCTAGAACTAGGTGACGCCGTTTCATTTATTCGTAGAAATAGACGCCTAGATCCCTAATAGGAACACCAGATACAGTCTTCTCTTCGGTTGTCCTCCTTAGGAATCGTCAAGAAGCTCTACTCCCCAAGATGAATGTATTCTCCGTGAATGGCATCTTTGAGTTTCTTCCAAATTCTCGAACTTTCCTGACTTGATCTATTCATTGTGGATAGCTTGCCTTGAATGTCTCGGGGTTTGGGTACCCACTACGGTCATAATCTTGGACCTTAACTAAGGAACCCTCTTTAAAAGCTAAAAGTCGCTGGATAGTAAACCTCGCACGTTTACCAGTGGTTTTTATCTTTAAAAGAGTTATCTCTCCTAATGGAAAGGAGATGATAGACCCACAGGCTTCTTAAAAGCATCGGCCTCCTCTTGGGCATTGTTCAAGGACCCACAGGCTTCCTAAAGGCAACCCCGCCTCCTCTTGGGCATCGTACAAGGACCCTACGGCTTCTTAGAAGTATTGACAGCCTCCTCTTAGGCTTCGTATAATGATCTCTTCCTTCGGGAATGATAGCCTCCTCTTGGGCTTCGTACAAGGACCCGTTGGCTTCCTAAAAGTTTCCAGCCTCCTCTTGGGCTTCGTACAAATTGTCCCGACGACCTCTTAGAGGTATAGGAACAGAACCTAGTCATCCTCATAGAACAGTCCTTTCATAGAGTCTACTACTGTTTCTCAAAGCATAGTACAAAAGACAAAACTTTAGACACGGACAGTCTAACTTCCTTGAGTCTCAAAGACATTCTCAAGTGACCCCTTCGTTAAATAGGAAGGAAACCCACAGACTCGGACAGTCTCAACACCCTTTGGATTTCCCGCTTCCTCAAAGAAAAGGAAACAACCCCGATCCTCAGATCTAACCCACGAGTACAGTGATGCTCATATAAGAACTGATTTTCTCTTTCAAAATCAGTATACTGGACCTGTCACTTAAACAGTTACCTTAGCCTCCTCTTGGGCTTTGTACAATGATTCTCCCCAGCGGAGTCAAACAACATTTAGCCTCTCTCTCGGGCTTTGTACGAGACACATAAGAGACTCCCTCGTTGAGTCAATTACCCCTTTCGCCCCCATCTCGGGCTTCGTACGAGATACAAAAACACTATCTTGTTGAGTATAAAAGATTCTCCTGTTGAGTCAACCCTTTTAGCCTCTCTATCGGGCTTCGTACAGGACACAAAATAGCCTCCTCTTAGGATTTGTATAATGATTTTCCTAGCGGAAATTAGCCTCCTCTTAGGCTTTGTATAAGAAAACCACTGGTTGATCCAATCAACCTTTTAGCATCAAAGCTGTGCCTCGTTCGCAGTACACAAACATCAATAACTCCTTTCCCTTCATCTAATCGCTGTAAGCGGCAAGCCTCTGGATCATCTACATCCACGCCACTGTCCCTCTTTTAGCATGAGAAATTCCTAAGGAAAGATAGCATTGCTCTATACTGAGTTAAAGTCTTCTCCTTTAGGTTAAAACCCATTCTTCGGAAATTATGGCATTGCTCGGATCCGCGTATCCCAGTTAAAGTAATTCTCCTTCTCCCCTCTTTAGAGATGACAAATTCTCTCTAAAGCCGAGGTCTTTCAGCTTCACGTCTTGGGCTTTGAACAAGACACAAATAGACCTTTCAACTTCACATCTTGGGCTTTGAACAAGATACAAACCACCTTTCGCTTCACGTCTTGGGCTTTGAACAAGACACCAAAACACCCATTTCCTCCCATAGAATAGGAGGAACTACGAACGCTCTGATTTCCCTGTTTCGGTAAACGGGAATACGTAGGCATAAGATCGAAAGAAAAGATCTTAGCGAGCGCAATCAACAAAAAACCCAAATCCCATATCTCCATCAATAAAAAAGCAGTAATTCAAAAGCATCAGTCCTAACATCCTAATCCTTGTTCCCCGCTAGAAAGTCCTAGAAAGAAAGAAAACTGTATTGGCGAAAATACAAATAACCAATACAAAGGCCCCCCACATTGATAGCATCTGTAACCTAACAGACCGCTGTTAAAACTCAGTATGCAAGCAGGGTTAATTGGAGACATCTATTTCCCTTCCTTATTCAGCTCACAATAGGATAAAAAATGAATCGACCTGTAGTCAAAGCTCAAACCGCAGAGAGCGACCAGCGCTTAAGAACCGCGTCCAAAATCGTTCGCTACAAAAAAGTGGCGCCCACCGTGGGGCCTGTTCGTCTCTGTTTTCTTTCTTCCTTTTTTTTCTCTTCACTTGTGTGAATACCACAGATTAGGGCTTCCGCCGGGGAACCCATTTTCTGTCAGGGACTTAGGAATCATAGCTTTATAAGTCTAGGATGATTAGGACAAATATATATACTGCTTTTCCTAATTGCTATACGTGTTTATTTTTCTGCTACTAGGAATGCGTGTGATGCCGCATGTGGTGAGAATGAGTATACACTTAAGATAAGTGATGGCGACGGGGTCGACCATCAACCTCAGTGGAGGCTGACCAACGCAACCCATTCACTCTTCTAGCCAATGGGCCGGTTGTTAAGTCTGAGAAGCTGAGGAGCCAAACCCTTTCGTAGTGCGGAAACTATCGGAAATAGTTGTTACGCGATACTACCCTCATTTGAGGCTGGTGATCTATTCTCGGTGAATGGCACTTACTCTAAGATTGCTTTACAACTCGCTGGCGATCCGCTTGTTGTCTTGCTTTCCTGGGAGGAGCTGATGATAATGAGTACAGGTACAAAAATCACCTTAGTATAAACCTTTGGGGATGGGTAGAGCCTTGACTTCATGACAACGACCCTTTGACCCCATGTTTTTTCTATGTTTTTGTGTGCTGCATTCATGCATCCATTTAATAAAACATTAAAACATTCAAAAAACTTCTCTTCTAGTCTCTCTGTTTTTCAAATTAAACTAAGACTGTGATTGCAAATATCAGAGAAAAAGATTGTATTAATGGATTTCGGTAGGAGGAGAACTCGCCAGTATACCTTCAAGGTTCCAAAGCTAGAGGATTTGAGAAAGTTAGCGAGGATGATCATTAACCCAGAGGCTTTCAGAGCCAAGCACGGTGGTTTGCTACCACTGTTAAGAGTCCATGTGATTAAGGGGGTCATGGACGCGCTCATTCAGTTCTACGATCCGGTTTATCACTGTTTCACATTCCCGGATTACCAGCTATCACCAACGCTGGAGGAGTATTCTCATTTGACTAATTTACATATCACTGATCGAGCCCCATTTTCTGGACTGGAAGAAATTCCAAAGAATCAGATCATTGCAAGAGCAATTCATTTGGACGAGTCTCAGGTCAGGACTCACATGACCACTAAGGGTGGCATCCAAGGTTTGCCAGCCCAGTTCTTGACAAAGAAAGCTCTGTACTTCGCTAGTATAGGGAACATCACTGCTTTTGAAAGCATCTTTGTTTTACTCACCTACGGATTATTTTTGTTTCCCAACATCAATAACTTCGTCGATATCAACGCTATTAAGGTTTTTCTCATTGGAAACCCTGTGCCAACTTTGCTCGCAGATGCGTATCATTCTGTACACTTGGGAAATTTGTACAGCGGAGGGGAGATCACGTGTTGTGTACCTTTGCTCTACAAATGGTTTATCTCTCACTTGCCCAAGTCTGCTGCTTTTTGGGATTGCAAGAGTGTCTTACGTTGGTCGCAGAAGATCATGTCTCTCACCAATTCCGATATAGATTGGTGTAATAGGATTTATGAGGGAATCAGAATCATTGACCGTTGTGGAAACTTCCCCAGCGTACCCCTCATAGGAACTAAAGGAGGAATCAACTATCATCCGATATTGGTTCTTCGTCAATTTGGATACCCGATGAGACACATCCCACTGGGTGTTCATCTGGAAGGTCTTTTCTTTAAAGAAGGAGAAAATGACAGAGCACTAAAGATGGAAATAGTGCAAGCTTGGAAACATGTTCATAAGAAAGGACGAGAGTCTCTGGGAAAACCGGACTGTGTCTCGGTGGAGCCTTATCTCCATTGGGTACAAACTAGAGCTCTCAAGCTAAAGATGCCTTATCCTCGTTACGGAATTCTTCCACCGAGGGAAACTGTCATGTACTTCATGACGGAAACTGAAAAGCTTCAGGTTACTCTCAACAAAGTTCAACGGGAGAGAAGATCTTGGAAGAACAATTACCGCGCCCTCGACGTAGAGTGTATCCAAATACAGCAATTACTGAAAGAGAAAGATGCTCTGATTAAAATTTTGGAGCAGCATGCTGTAGAGAATCAAGATGACCAAAGGAATTTGCTCACTCCTTTCACTTGGAAAAGGAATGACAACCCGACAACGGCCCAAGCGCCCCGGTCAAAGAAGAGGACTCGGGACCCATTAGCTTAGGTTTCTGTTTCTGCACTTTGTAATCTACTGTATTTCCATTTCTGTGATCCTTTGGAATTCAATAAAAAGGGGTTTCCCCAGTGTTTGATATTTGCAATCTAATTGTCGAAGTTTATTTTGATTAAACCAAAAAAAAAAACAACAATTAATATAATCATTGCATTCATCATTCTCACATCGCGTATTCTTCTTACCTACGAATCTCACGTTTGTGTCTCGATTCTAGAGTCAAACTGTCTCATTCGTATAATACTCGGGCCAATCGTCAGAAAAAGATGGATGATCTTGAGGAAGAGAACAGAGAGTTGAAAGAAGAGATCGACGCTCTAAGAGAGGATATGAGAAAGCTTCGTAACGACATGCAAGCCATGGCAGAAGCTCACCTACAAAGAACTGTGATCTCAGAGATCACCTCAACGCCCATAGTGGAGAAGTATGATCCTAGGTATCAGATACCGAAAGATCGTCCTTGGGGCATGCCTGTTAACTCTATCCCAGAAGGATATGTTCCGCCGATCACTAAAGATCAGGGAATCGCAACAGAAGCCGTTGGGCCTGAAGGTTACAAACTTCGGGAAAGCGAAGATGCCAGGGGCATACTCAAGACTCCTGAAGGTTACAAACTTCGGGAGGCGCCAAGACTTACTGCCGTAGTCACGGTACCACCTCCTGTGGTGCACACTGTCCCGGAAGGACAGATTCCACAGACACCTTCTGGTAAGAAGGAAACTATGTTTGACAGAATGGATGAATTCCAGGAGCAGTTCTTGGAAATGCAGAAAGAGTTGCAGGCCATTCGCGGTCAGGATCTATTTGGAAAGGACGCCGCAGACCTCTGCTTGGTCCCAAATGTGAAAGTCCCGCACAAGTTCCAAGTGCCCGACTTTGAAAAATACAAGGGTAACTCTTGCCCTCAGAGCCATCTGGTGATGTACGCTCGGCGGATGTCAGCTCAGACGGAGAATCAGGACCTACTGATTCACTACTTTCAGGATAGTTTAACCGGTGCCGCACTCAAATGGTACATGGGTTTAAACCGTACTACGATCAGTACATTCAGAGATCTTGGTACTGCCTTCGTCCAACAATACAAGTACAATTTGGACATGGCACCCGACAGAGATCAACTCAGATCGATGTCACAAAAGGACAAGGAAACCTTTAAGGAGTACGCTCAAAGGTGGCGTGAAATTGCCGCTCAAATTTGTCCACCTCTTGAGGAAAAAGAGATGACAAAAATCTTCTTAAAGACCTTAAGCTCATTTTACTATGACCGAATGGTTGCCAGTGCGCCCAGTGATTTCACCGAAATGGTCGACATGGGTGTACGTCTTGAGGAAGCCGTCCGAGAAGGACGTTTGGTAAAAGACACTGGATCAACGAGCGGTACTAAAAAATACGGTAGTGCTCTCCCTAAGAAAAAAGAGCAAGATATTTGGAATATCTCTCTTGGAAAGCAAAGGCGACGTTATCAGCCAGTAGCAGCTGTTACTCCTGCTATCGGCCCCGCGCTTGTTCCTATGTATCAACCTCAGGTTGCGCAGAGCCAACCTGACCAACAAAGGACACAACAGCCTCTTCAGCAGGCTCGTCCTCCATATAACAACAACCGTACAACACGGCCACCAGGATTTGATCCTATACCCGTAACGTACGCAGAGCTGTTTCCGTTACTGCTGGCTAAGGGGCACATTCAGACTAAGTCTCCCCTTACAGTACCAGAAAATCCACCTTTTTGGTTTAAGGCCGATCAAACATGCCCTTATCATCAAGGAGGTTCAGGGCATAACATTGAGACTTGTCTCAATTTCAAATCCGACGTGCAAAAGCTTGTTAGGAGCGGGCTCTTATCTTTCAAAGATACGAATCCTAATGTTCTTACGAACCCGCTGCCTCAACATGAGAAGACTGCAGTCAATCTGATTGAGAAAGAGACTAACAATGTCTATCAAATTCACGATGTACTCTTATTGGAGACCAATCTGGTCAAGATGCATTGTAAACAGAGTGGATATGGCCATGTGCCACCTCATAATTATCACCAGTGTGGTATCTGCTCTAAAGACAACCAAGGATGTTCTGTAGTGCAAGCAGCTCTACAGGAACAAATGGATCTCGGATGGATCCAAGAGCACCGAGTTCGCGGAGTTAACATGGTCTCTACGAATTCTAACGTCATTCAAAACCACGACATCCGTGCGATGAATGTCAGCTTGGTGGCGATGCACTCAAGGCAAAGCCAGTATCATAATCTACCGTGGCACGATTACAATTCCTGTCTGACTTGCTCGGTAAACAAACAGGGATGCTCTTTCATACAAGAGGCCCTCCAGCGTCAGATGGATCTTGGATGGATCCAAGACTACCATGATAGGAATCCCTATCAAATCAACATGGTTCAGATCTTCGATATTCGCGTGATGAATACCAACCTGGTAGAGTTACATGCTGAGCAGGTCCGACTTGGATTCTTAATATCACACGACTATCAAAGCTGTAAAGCGGGTTGCAAAAACGATCAGGGTTGTACCCTTGTCCAGGAGGCACTTCAGCACTTGTTAAATCACTGGTGGATGCCAATCTATATAGAAGAAGATACTCAGCAGATTAGTATCAATAACAGGAATCCTACTCGTCGTCAAAGTCAGGATGTCCGATCAATGGAAGGTAACCTAGTGAGGTTGCATTGTATTCAAAGTGGGCGTGGCCAGGTGCCACCACACAACTATGACAGTTGTAGCGTCTGTTCGGAAAGTAACCAAGGGTGTTACCTTGTGAGAGCAGCTCTTCAGGGTCAGGTCGATCATGGAGAAATTCATCCATATCCAGGTTCAGGACCCATCATTTGGTCGCCGAACTACCTTGCCGAGCAAGTTGAGGATGTTGTCACGATCTCTGGTCATCACAGGACCAGGGATGTTTTTGCCATCATCCCTCTACTTGACGAATCTAGAGTTCCCAACCGGGAACGGATCAAGGTTACTTATGATGGTCAGAAAAATCAGAAGGTTCCCATAGTCATCTATCTACCGGGGCCACTACCGTATGAATCAGCTAAGGCAATCCCTTACAAATACGGTGCAACAATAATCGAGGATGGAAAGGAAATTCCATTACCCTCCGTCGTGAATATTGCGGACATCAGTCGTGTAACACGGAGCGGTCGAATCTTCAACCGAGGGGTTGGAGAATCCAACAAAGAAAAGGAACTTCAGGCAGAAGCTCCTGATCCACCAGTCGGTCAGTCCAGTAATCCCGACATTTTGAAAAATGATGAGATGCTGAAGCTCATCCAATGGAGTGAATATAACATTGTTGATCAACTGTTACAGACTCCTTCAAAGATCTCGGTATTATCACTGTTACTCAGTTCAGAAGCACACAGAGAGGCTCTACAGAAAGTCTTGGAGCAAGCCTTTGTGGAACAGGATGTAACAATCAGACAATTCGATAGCATTGTCTCTAACATCACTTCCTGCAATAATTTGGGATTTAGTGACGAGGAATTACCTGAAGAGGGTCGCCGTCATAACATGGCGCTTAACATTACAGTTAACTGCCAGGGCGATGCTTTAGCCAACGTACTGGTAGACACAGGGTCAGCCCTGAATGTTATGCCGAAGTCCACTTTGATGCAATTATCATTCAAGGGCCCTCCGATGAGAGTCAGCGAGGTCGTCGTCAAAGCATTCGCGGATCCAGAAAAACGGTTATCAGCGAAGTTGATCTTCCCATAACTATTGGTCCTCACACTTTCCAAATCACTTTCCAGGTCATGGACATCCGGGCAATATACAGTTGTTTATTAGGAAGACCTTGGATACATCAGGCTGGAGCGGTTACGTCGACCCTCCACCAAAAGCTAAAGTTCATTCAGAACGATCAACTTGTCACGGTTTGTGGGGAACAAGCCTTGCTTATGAGTAACCTATCATCATCTACTTGTGTGGAACCCGAGGAGGTTATTGGAACTCAGTTCCAAGCACTATCGGTGAGCAAGGACGATCAGTTCAAAGAAGGAACTTCAATTTCTTCATACAAAGATGCTATCAAGGCGGTCGAGAGTACCGACACGACAGGATGGGGACGGCTTGTCATTCCTATTGACAATAAAACAAAGAAGGGTCTTGGTTTTTCTGCAACATGTACCCAGACAGCTGTCAACGATGAAAGTCTTCATCCCCTTCAAAACTTCTTCCACGGTGGAGGTTTTCTTCACCCAGTGTCTCAGACAGTTCATGCCATCAATGAGGAAGATCCCTCTGACACGGATGAAGAATGGAAGTCCTATCTTAACAAGGACGGTTATATGTCTCAGGAAGAGGTGCCTATGCCTTTTTGCCTTCCTACAGAAAGTCCGAGATTTATACCAAGATCAGATGTCGAAATGATCTACGGAGATTGTGATCCGGAAGGATGCCGTGCTCCGCCAAATTCATTAGAGGAGGACACTCTGATGAAAGACAACTTTGACCACAATTACTATGGCCCGATGGATGGCCTGCCAATGTGGCAGCCTTACCCAGGAAACTTGGGGCCAGAGAGTCATCCGAACAATGAAACTCAGCTGAGCGTCATTGAACAGAATACCTATGTCCCCGCCATGTCATGGGATCAACACTCAGGTCATTCGGAAATTACTCAACATGACGATGAATTCGCAACATTTGCAGGACTTGAATTCATCAACTATGCTTTTCCCGAGGTCAACGTCATCGAGAGGGATGACTTCTCCAGTTCCAAAGAAGTTTGGGACACTCTGGGACAACCAAGTGGAAAATACGACTTTATGGTCAAGTACACTGCTCCCGAAAGCTCTCGTATCAGGCTCGAAGATATCCAGCCAACTGGATGGGGAGATACAGCTGAGAGCACCAATGCTATGCAAAATGCAACAGAGGAATCCTCCTACGACAATTCTGCCTGGGAAACGGATTCCAACGATCCCGCTCCACCAGAAATCAGTGTTATTTCTGAAGACAAACCGAGGAAGGTGCCAGACTTTGTGATTCACTGAGGAGTTCGCCGCCAATGGGTTGTCGTCGAGGTTCCGAAAGTCGTTCGCCAGTCAAAGTAATTGCCATCTTTAAGCCTTTCACCCTGCCCAGGTGAAACGGATGTTTTGATAGGGCTCGCTTTCTGTAAATTTCCCTCTTCGCTTTGCCCAAAGCGAGTGAGTTTTGTTTTATAGGGCTGTAGTTTCAAGAGTCGACTTATGCATTAATAAAATAACGTCGTTCTGTAATTTCCGCATTATTGCTGTTTTCTCTTTTTGCTTTTTCTCAGAAAATGGTAATCCTAAAAAACATTCAATAATAAAAACAAGCAGTAAAATCAAAACACTGCACACACTTACATTTTCTCTATCTCTTCTAAACACGAATCATCACGTCATGCAGATTGCTTGTTTTACACCCCGTTGAAACATACGATCCAATGCCTTCTCCTAACTTTGAATTCTCGGTATTCGAGGCTGAAGAAGAAGTTGACAACGAAATTCCAGAAGAGATCTCCCGACTACTCAGACAAGAGGAAAGGTCCATTGAACCTCACAAAGAACTGTTGGAAACGGTAAACCTGGGTTCAGAGCAAGAGAGAAAAGAAATCAGGATTGGGGCACTGTTCAGTCCAACTACCAGAGAGGGTTTGATAAAGCTTCTCAAAGAATTCCCCGATGTATTCGCTTGGTCCTATCAGGATATGCCAGGGTTGGATACCAGCATCGTGGAACATCACTTACCGTTAAGATCGGGATGTCCGCCAATAAAGCAAAGGTTGAGACGGACTCACCCGGACATGGAGAAAACTTCGTTCATTACCCCATGGGGCACCTTTTGTTACAAGGTAATTCCGTTCGGTTTGAAGAACGCTGGGGCAACCTATCAAAGGACCATGACTACTCTATTTCATGACATGATACACAAAGAAATCGAGGTATATGTCGATGATTTGATTGCAAAATCAAGAACAGAGGATGAGCACGTTGAACATCTGTCAAAATTGTTCGAACGTCTAAGAAAATTCAAGCTCCGCTTGAATCCCAACAAGTGCACTTTCGGTGTCCGTTCAGGGAAATTACTAGGGTTCATCGTCAGCCAGAAAGTAATTGAAGTTGATCCTGACAAGGTCAAGGCCATTCAAGAAATGCCTTCTCCGAAAACTGAAAAACAAGTCAGAGGATTCCTGGGACGTTTGAACTACATCTTCAGATTCATATTCCTTATGACCGCGACGTGTGCGCCGATTTTCAAAGTACTAAAAAAGAATCAGGATTGCGTTTGGACAGAAGATTGCCAAACCACCTTCGACAGTATCAAGGAATATCTGTTGAATCCTCCGATTCTATCACCTCCAGTGGAAGGAATACCACTGATCATTTACCTCACAGTCCTAGAGGAATCAATGGGATGTGTACTTAGCCAACAAGACGAAACTAAACGGAAAGAGTCTGCCATTTACTATCTAAGCAAGAAATTCACCGACTGCGAGACTCGGTACACAATGCTTGAGAAAACTTGTTGCGCTTTGGCTTGGGCAGCCAAACGTCTTCGCCAGTACATGATTCGTCATACTACTTGGTTGGTCTCCGAAATGGATCCAATCAAGTACGTTTTTGAAAAACCTGCTCTCACGGGAAGGATTGCCCGTTGGCAGATGTTACTATCAGAATATGACATAGAGTACCATGCTCGGAAAGCCGTTAAAGGAAATATTTTAGCCGATCATTTGGCTCATCAACCGATTGACAATCAAGAATCAATCGGGTTTGACTTCCCAGACGAAGATGTCATGTATCTAAAAATGAAAGATTGCGATGAACCGCTACCCAGTGAAGGGCCAGAACCAGGTTCCCAGTGGGGCAATCATTGTTACCCCTCAGGGTTCCCACATTCCTTTCACTGCCAGACTTACGTTCAAATGTACGAACAACGAGGCCGAATACGAAGCATGTATCATGGGTCTCGAAGAAGCGATTGATTTAAGGATCAAAAACTTGGACGTATACGGTGATTCAGCCCTGGTTATCAATCAGATAAAAGGAGATTGGAACACATACCAATCAGGATTGATTCCTTACAAAGACTACGCGAGAAGGTTGCTGCCTTTCTTCAACAAAGTTGAGTTTCATCATATCCCTCGTGAGGAGAATCACATGGCTGACGCGTTAGCCACTCTCTCTTCCATGATTAGTGTAGGTCAATTGAATGACATACCTAAGATCGACATCATGCGCCTTGAATGGCCCGCTTACATCTTCGCGATTGAAGCAGTCATAGATGACAGACCTTGGTATCACGATATCAAATGCTTCCTTCAGAAACAAGAGTACCCATCTGGGGCACTCAGAAAAGACAAGAAAACCCTCAGAAGCTTGGCTGGAAACTTCTTCCTGAGCGGTGACACTCTCTATAAGAGAAATTTTGACATGGTCTTGCTCCGATGCATCGACAGACCAGAAGCAGACATGCTCATGAAAGAAATTCATGAAGGATCCTTTGGCGCTCATGCCAACGGACACACAATGGCAAGAAAAATTCTCAGGGTCGGGTACTATTGGTTGACAATGGAATCCGACTGTTACAAGTACATGAGGAGGTGTCACAAGTGTCAGATATACTCCGACAAAATTCATGTACCGCCATCACATCTCAAAGTTCTTTCTTCCCCGTGGCCTTTTTCCATATGGGGAATCGACATGATTGGCATGATTGAGCCCAAGGCTTCAAACGAACATCGGTTCATCCTGGTAGCTACTGACTATTTCACCAAGTGGGTCGAAGCAGCGTCATTCGCCAATGTAACCCGACAAGTGGTGGTCCGATTTATCAAAAACAATATCATCTGCTGTTATGGTGTTCCAAGCGAAATCATTACTGATAATAGATCTAACTTGAACAATAAGATGATGAAAGAGTTGTGTGCAGAGTTCAAGATCGAACACCATAACTCATCTCCCTACCGACCCAAGATGAACGGAGCGGTAGAAGCGGCTAACAAGAACATCAAGAAGATTGTTCAAAAGATGGTTGTAACCTATAAAGATTAGCACGAAATGCTACCCTTTGCTCTTCACGGTTATCGAACATCTGTCTGCACTTCAACAGGGGCAACCCCTTTCCCTCTAGTATATGGCATGGAGGCAGTTCTCCCCATAGAAGTAGAGATCCCATCAATCCGGGTATTAATGGAAGCTAAGCTCACCGAAGCTGAATGGTGTCAAAGTCGACACGACAAACTGAACCTGATCGAAGAGAAGCGAATCACGGCACTATGCCATGGTCAGTTGTATCAACAGAGAATGAAAAGGGCGTTCGACAAAAAGGTCCGACCTTGTATCTTCAGAAAAGGAGACCTTGTGCTCAAGAAGATACAATCTTTTCTCACTGATTCTCGGGGCAAATGGACCCCAAATTATGATGGCCCTTATGTGGTCACGAAAGCTTTCTCAGGCGGCGCCTTGAAACTTGCAACCATGGACGAAGAGGAATTTGCCTACCCCACGAATGTTGATGTAGTCAAGAAATACTTCGCCAAAACTAAAAAAAAAAAAACGTCTCGGTGGATTGAAAACCCGAAAGGGCGGTCCAGGCAAAAGTTAGAGACATGAAAAAAATCATCCCGATGGATTGGAAATCTTATAGTACAATCCAGGCAAAAGCTAGGGATAATGGCAAGTAACTATGTTCAACAGAGGCAAGTCCCTCAGCAGCAACAGCAGTTGCATCATCTATCGGAGGAAATCTCCAGTCAAAGGTCATCTTTGACGGAAGCTCAGGATGTCCCGAACTCAAAGTTGGTAGAAGGATAGTGGTCGTTATGTTTCAACGTAGCCCTTTTCCCTGTAAATTACCATTTTCTAACTTTGTATATACTCTTTGGAATCACGCGTTTGGCTGATCTCCATTTTATCAATAAAATTTGAGCCCTTGTGCTTTTGTTTGTAATTCTTTACTTGTTTTAGCTTTACAGAACGACATTGTTTAAACTTAATCAGCGATTCTTGAAATAAAACAAAAATAAATTTACTTGTTAAATTTTTTCTGCTTTTAAATTAAAGATGGCATTTCTTTTGACTGTTGAACATCAGAAGAACATCGATCGCTTCTCCCGAAGTAAGCGAACTTCAAAGTGCAGAATCAAAGTACTCCTTCTAAGCCAGTACGCCTGAATAAAGGGATCAACTGTGTCAGAGACCATGTTTCGTCTGACATCCTCGGCCGAGTTCTCATCTCCTAAGCCCGATCAACATAGCTCCCAACGGGACTATCTCTCCTAAGCAAGGTGGAATTGCTATTTTTAATCAACGGTACTTCTTCGCCCCGCGATGGCCGAGTATCCAATGGTGTTCATCCATTAGTCTGTATGTCGCGTCTGTTTTGTCAGCATATACATACATACATCATGCATTTTTTATTTGCATTCACATTTCATATTGCATCACTATCACTCTAGTCGGTCTTGTCCCCTAGTGGTAGAAGTCCTCTCAATCGAGTTGTCAGTTCTTGCCTCGTCAGGAAATACTGTGTCTGAACAACCTCGCTTCCAGTTTAATTCTGGAAAGAAGTTGATCCTTGACCACTTTGATAACTTGAACCTCTGAAAAGCCAAAGAAAACTTTCAATAAACATCACTCTTCGCCATTGAAGATGATATCCTTGCTTTCCCGGATTAAGGAAAATCCACAGAGAAAGCCTCGTGATCAGAGATTCGGCAGCACACCAGTTTTGCTCCGAAAAACCACTGATGAGAAGGTCATTGGCACCTCAAAATTGGATCCCATCATATGGCATTTCTTCGGGAAGATCTCGAGAAAAGTATGATGTAACCCCAAACGAAAACAGTCTCTCAAGAGACCTGCTTCCCCCAAGTAGAGACAAATGGCGTCTCCAACAGAGAAGTTTGTGTACCTCTACAATTCAGACGAATGGGTTCCCCAGCAAGTCTGACATCAAAACTTTTTCCACTCAAATGGCATCTCCCCAAGAAAATTCGGCGAGAAGTTTGAAGGAAAGCCGCTACGAATAGCGTCCCTTGCAAGTAAAGTTTATTGACAAAAGAAACTAAGACCAGTTCCTTGGTAGGAAACCAGGATCGAGGGGAAGTTTAAATCAGAAACTAAGACCAGTTCCTTGGTAGGAAACCAGGATCGAGGGGAAGTTTAAATCATAAACTGAGACCAGTTCCTTGGTAAGAAACCAGGATCGAGGGGAAGTTTAAATCAGAAACTAAGACCAGTTCCTTGGTAGGAAACCAAGAACGAAGGGAGGTTTATTTCAAAAGAAAACTGAGACCAGTTCCTTGGTAGGAAACCAGGATCGAGGGGAAGTTTACCTTTTCTAAGCATCATCGCTTAGCTAAAGAAGATGAATGCGTAAGCTACCATTCATAACCACCATCAAAATTTCGGGTATTCCGATATTTAATCCTCTTGCACCCCGAATGCCCGAACACCTTCGTAATTCACACCTTCGGGTCCAAGAAGATTAAATAGGGGCATCTGTAATACCCCAAATTTTGACCACTTAGATTTCCCGTCATTGTGCAAATCATCAGCACAATATGGATGTACCTTTGTACCTCATCAGTCTCCCCAAAGATGGTGAGCATCCACTACAATCAAAATTAGGGTTTCAAGCCCTCTCTGAGCTTTAGACAAAGGCTCAATCAAGAAATGACTTGATTTTCAACTTGTCTAATCTCTCAAACATCCTCAAAGGATCAAAAGGACTTCCACTTCAAGGATTAAGCACAAGGTTGCTCCCTTCTAGGTGGATCAAGCCTCAAGATCGCCAGTGTCACCAAATTAGGGTTTTGATCACCCAGGGCCTCCAGATGAAAAGTTTCATCTGGGCACAAGCCATTGATCCAAAACATGACCTAATATACTTCATGGAACCTCATGAACCCATGCATCAAGTCAATTTTTCCTCAAGGGATGCATTAATCAAAAATCAGGAATTAGGGTTTCTTGACCTAATTCACCCCTAAGTTGACTTTTGGGACAAATCATGAGCCAAGACCTCAAGATATGATTTGAGGGTCTCTAATATACCATATTGATCCACTTGGGACAATGGATTAATCCAAGAAGTTTGAGCAACAAGTCTCAATTCCATCTGCACCACAATTAGGATTTTAAGGGAAAAGTCAACTGTAACTTTGACTTTTGACCAAGACATGCTCCCAAACCCTAATACATGATTGAATATACCCTATGACACCCATGGAACATGTCCATCAAGTTTGATTTAGGTCAAGGACATGATTTCCTGAAGAATTGCACAGTTTGGAATTCATCTGATAAAAAGTCAACTGTGCACAAAAGTCAACTTTGACTTTTTGAGATTTTTCACCAAAATGGATTTTTAACCCTAAAATGATGTTAATGTATGATTTGAATCATCATTCATCAAGAAAAATCAAGAAAAGTGAGATAACTTGTAAAAGGGGTAACCATAAAACTTAGAAATTTTTCTAAGTTAAAAATAAAGTGGCAAGGGTACCAACTTTGAAGGACCATAACTCCTAAACCACAAGGCCATTTTTTCTCATCCAAAGATGGATTTGTAGCCCTCATTATCACCTACAAAAACTTCAACTACAAGTCATTCCAATTCATTAAGGATTTTGAGTTATGGAGTGATCAAAGTGGCTGAAAAGTGAAAATGTCACTTTTTCCAACACTTAGTGAAATTTTCACTAAGTCAGATTCTGCCTCACTTTTTGCCAAATGTAGGGGGATTTTTCATTTGGAATCAAAAGATATCAAAACCAAAATTGTTCAAACAGTTGTTGTATCATGTAAGAGCTTTCCAAAATGGCCAAGAACATTGCCAAATTCAACTTACACCATGAGATATGACATTGGCAAGTTGCCTTGCTAAAATCTGTCAAGGCAAGGCAGAATTTGCAACTTTGGTCGATTTGCCAAAATCAGCCAAATTCAATTGCTCCTATCCACTTGGACACCTCAGAGGATTGAATCTAAAGGGGACAATCGCTGAGCCAAGCCTCCAAAGTCCATGGAACAAGAAATAGCATGTTGAACCTAGAATGGCCAAAATAGGGACAAGACTTCAAATTTGGAATGAGGAATTCAATGGAACCATCAAGGTGGCATGGACTGAGCCATTCTCATCTGAAATCAGTCAAGACTTATCCAAGACCAAGGGGACCATAGCTCTGTGCCCTAACCTCTAGTCAATGGCTAGAAGAGACTTGCATTTCCATTGGCCAACATTGAGGAAACACCTGTTGCAGTTGCCATTCACTGTGGATCCCAAAACAAACTTGCTCTACTATAAATAGAGCTCAATTGTGGTCAATTTGAGTACACCAAATCCATCAAACAGATGCTTTCCTCAAAATCTCTTCTTTCACTCCAATTTTGCCTTCTAAGGCAAGTCACTATCGGGTTTTGAGTTTGAGAGCAATTCCAATCAAACCAATCACTCACACACCTCACATACATCACATATGAGCTGATCAAACACTTAGATTACTTCTGGAACATCAATTTCACAAAATCACCAGCTGGTTGCTCAAGGTTTTAACCAAAGTGCAGCTGAGGTACCACAAAATGATCCAGCCAATTTCAATCAAGTCCAACCATCCAAACACAATCCATAGGGTGTAGGGAAGCTGTTCAGATCATCACAACTCATCTGTAACACCTCCAAATCAAAAATCACATTGCACTTGCTGTCACGGCTTAGAGGTAAGCACATGCTTGGTCATCTCTCAATCTATGCATATTTCCTCGCACAATAATTTGGCCATATGTTCATAATCATGCATGGAATGTTTTCCCTCAATTAATTGCATTGTTTGAATCGTGTATCAAAAATCCTAGCCTTCATGCAGAAATTAGGGTTCTTGAGGTCTCTTCGTGATTTCTTGTTGTATGTTTAATTTAAATGAAATTAAAGTACATAGACATGATCGTGAGGTTGAGACGAGCATAATGATATGTGGATTGCATGATATGATTACGTATTCATGGAGATTGGATAGAAAATGCAAATCTGAGAAACCAAGAACACGCGCGTGTTCTTCAGCTTGTTCTTGGCACCATTTTTAGAAATTCAAATATTTGAATTTTGTGATTTTGTTTAATTGATTCAAAAATTAATTTCTCTCTGAGTTTTAATGATTTTGAGTTGATTCTTTTTTTAATAATTCACAAAAATGTTAAAATATTTTATTTTCCCAAAAAATCCCAAAAATATTATTTATTTCATATAATTGATATTTTTGTAAAGAATTAATATTTTGATTGTTTTTGGCATTTTAAATATTTTTTCTACATTGATTTTGCAACTTTTAATGCTTTCTAATTATTTTGTAGGTCAATACTTAATTTTTGAAGCATTAATCCAAGATCACAATTTGTTTTCCATGTGTTAAACAATTTTTGATCATTTTAATTGAATTTTTATTCAATTAAATACATTTTGAAAACAAATTAGGGTTTTGGATTAATTCAACCCTCATAAATCATTTTCAAAACACTCATGGGCCTCTATTAGAGTGTAAGACCCAATCCTTTTTTTGACCAAATCATTTTTGGGCCTCACTTATTGTATAAGTCCCGATACCGTCAAAAAACAAACGGCGCGATCGTCGCCTTTTCAAAAATCATCTGGGCCTACCCTCGAGTAGTAAGACCCATTTCTTTTCTTAAAACTTCTTTGGGCTTCTTGAGAGAGTGTAAGACCCATCCCCCCTTGTACAAAAACTTTTTGGGCCTCACTCATTGTATAAGTCCCTCTGTACAAGTAAACGGCGCGATCGTCGCCCGTTTAAAATAAAAAATCATCTGGGCCTCTCCTTGAGCTATAAGACCCATTCAAAACACTTTGGGCCTCTATTAGAGTGTAAGACCCAATCCCCCTTTTAACCAAACATCTTGGGCCTCACTTATTGTATAAGCCCCTTTGCGTTAAAAGAAAATCTCGATGCGATCGCCGTTTTAAACGAAAAGATCATCTGGGCCTACCCTCGTGTTATAAGCCCCACTCTTTTTTCTTTAAACCTTTTTGGGCCTCTTGAGAGAGTTTAAGACCCATCCCTTTGTACAGAAAACCATTTTTTGGGCCCCAGTCACTTGTATAAGTCCCGCTGTACAAAGTCAAACAGTGCGCTCACTGATAAAACCCTGGGCCTCTCCTTGAGCTGTAAGCCCCGAATTTTTCTTTTTCAAAGCACTTTCTCCTTTGATTTTGAATATACTGTTGTTTTCAATCTTTCTTTGTTGAACAACTAACCAAACAACATGGAAGCACTACAACCGAGTAAGTGGTTATCGCTTTCGTTTACTGCTTTCATATTATAAACTGTATTGTGGGGCTGCTCACTGTAAGTCTCCTTTCATAAACTCATATCTACTGTGTAATAATAGTATAGATATTTCGAGTTTCCCCGGCAACTACGTCTAGAACTAGGTGACGCCGTTTCATTTATTTGTAGAAATAAACTCCTAGATCCCCAATAGGAGCACCAGATACAGTCTTCTCTTCGGCTGTTCTCCTTAGGAATCGTCAAGAAGCTCTACTCCCCAAGATGAATGTATTCTCCGTGAATGGCATCTTTGAGTTTCTTCCAAATTCTCGAACTTTCCTGACTTGATCTATTCATTGTGGATAGCTTGCCTTGAATGTCTCGGGGTTTGGGTACCCACTACGGTCATAATCTTGGACCTTAACTAAGGAACCCTCTTTAAAAGCTAAAAGTCGCTGGATAGTAAACCTCGCACGTTTACCAGTGGTTTTTATCTTTAAAAGAGTTATCTCTCCTAATGGAAAGGAGATGATAGACCCACGGGCTTCTGAAAAGCATCGACCTCCTCTTGGGCATTGTTCAAGGACCCACAGGCTTCCTAAAGGCAACCCCGCCTCTTCTTGGGCATCGTACAAGGACCTTACGGCTTCTTAGAAGTATTCACAGCCTCCTCTTAGGCTTCGTATAATGATCTCTTCCTTCGGGAATGATAGCCTCCTCTTGGGCTTCGTACAAGGACCCGTCGGCTTCCTAAAAGTTTCCAGCCTCCTCTTGGGCTTCGTACAAATTGTCCCGACGACCTCTTAGAGGTATAGGAACAGAACCTAGTCATCCTCATAGAACAGTCCTTTCATAGAGTCTACTACTGTTTCTCAAAGCATAGTACAAAAGACAAAACTTTAGACACGGACAGTCTAACTTCCTTGAGTCTCAAAGACATTCTCAAGTGACCCCTTCGTTAAATAGGAAGGAAACCCGCAGACTCGGACAGTCTCAACACCCTTTGGATTTCCCGCTTCCTCAAAGAAAAGGAAACAACCCCGATCCTCAGATCTAACCCACTAGTACAGTGATGCTCATATAAGAACTAATTTTCTCTTTCAAAATCAGTATACTGGACCTGTCACTTAAACAGTTACCTTAGTCTCCTCTTGGGGTTTGTACAATGATTCTCCCCAGCGGAGTCAAACAACGTTTAGCCTCTCTCTCGAGCTTTGTACGAGACACATAAGAGACTCCCTCGTTGAGTCAATTACCCCTTTCGCCTCCATCTCGGGCTTCGTACGAGATACAAAAACACTCTCTTGTTGAGTATAAAAGATTCTCCTGTTGAGTCAACCCTTTTAGCCTCTCTCTCTCGGGCTTCGTACGGGACACAAAATAGCCTCCTCTTAGGCTTTGTATAATGATTTTCCTAGCGGAAATTAGCCTCCTCTTAGGCTTTGTATAAGAAAACCACTGGTTGATCCAATCAACCTTTTAGCATCAAAGTTGTGCCTCGTTCACAGTACACAAACATCAACAACTCCTTTCCCTTCATCTAATCGCTGTAAACGGAAAGCCTCTGGATCATCTACATCCACGCCACTGTCCCTCTTTTAGCATGAGAAATTCCTAAGGAAAGATAGCATTGCTCTATACTGAGTTAAAGTCTTCTCCTTCAGGTTAAAACCCTTTCTTCGGAAATTATGGCATTGCTCGGATCCGCGTATCCCAGTTAAAGTAATTCTCCTTCTCCCCTCTTTAGAGATGACAAATTCTCTCTAAAGCCGAGGTCTTTCAGCTTCACGTCTTGGGCTTTGAACAAGACACAAATAGACCTTTCAGCTTCACATCTTGGGCTTTGAACAAGATACAAACCACCTTTCGCTTCACGTCTTGGGCTTTGAACAAGACACCAAAACACCCATTTCCTCCCATAGAATAGGAGGAACTACGAACGCTCTGATTTCCCTGTTTCGGTAAATGGGAATACGTAGGCATAAGATCGAAAGAAAAGATCTTAGCGAGCGCAATCAACAAAAAACCCAAATCCCATATCTCCATCAATCAAAAAGCAATAATTCAAAAGCATCAGTCCTAACATCCTAATCCTTGTTCCCCGCTAGAAAGTCCTAGAAAGAAAGAAAACCGTATTGGCAAAAATACAAATAACCAATACAAAGGCCCCCCACATTGATAGCATCCGTAACCTAATAGACCGCTGTTAAAACTCAGTATGCAAGCAGGGTTAATTGGAGACATCTATTTCCCTTCCTTATTCAGCTCACAATAGGATAAAAAATAAATCGACCTGTAGTCAAAGCTCAAACCGCAGAGAGCGACCAACGCTTAAGAACCGCGTCCAAAATCGCTCGCTACACGGTAAACCTTGGATTCCACCCTTAATGGTCATGTGAGTCCTGACTTCTGACTCATCCAAATAGATAGCTCTTGCAATTATTTGATCCTTTGGAATTTCTTCCAGTCCAGAAAAGGGAGCTTGGTCAGTGATGGGTAAATCAATCAGATGAGAGTACTCCTCCAGTGTTGGCGCTAGCTGATAATTCGGGAATATGAAATAGTGATAGACTGGATCGTAAAACTGAATCAGCGTAGATAGGATTCCTTCGATTACATGGACCCTTAACAGAGACAGCAATCCTCTGTACTTAGCTCTGAAAGCATCAGGGTTGGTGATCATCCTTGCCAACCCTCTTAAATCATCTAGTTTTGGAACCTTGAAGGTGTACTTGTGAGTCTTCCTTCTACCGAAATCCATAACGCAATCTTTCTCTCTGACATTTCCAATCATTGTCTTAGTTTAATTTGAAAAAGAGAGACTAGAAGAGAAAAAAAATTCTTTGTTTAAAGTTTTTTAATGAAATGAATGCATGAATGCAACACACAAAAACATAGAAAAAACATGGGGTCAAAGGTTCGGTGTCATGAAGTCATGGCTCTACCCATCCCCAAAGGTTGTACTGGTGAATTTTTGTACCTGTCCTCAAAATCATTGATCCCCCTTGGGATAAAAACAGCAGGTTGGTTCACCCGAGCGAGCTGCAGTATCTTAGAGTAATCTCAAATGAGGGTAGTATCCGTGACAACTATTTCCGATAGCTTCCGCACTACAAAATAGTAGCATGGTCTCTGCCTACTAAATCCTCTGTTTCATGGATACCACAATTGAATAATCTGCTTTCAACAACCGAAGTCGTTTAGACATTGAATCCGCAAAGGGTATCTCCACTGATTCGATGGTCTATCGGGGTTGCTTATTCGGGAGTCACTCCCTATAAGATTACCCATCCAATGCCATCACTTATCTTAGGTATCACTCAAACTTTCCAGATGCGGCATCACCCGCAGTCCCATTAGCAGAAAAATAAACACGGATATCAAGTAGGAAAAGCGATATATATTCGTTCCTAAAACTAACATCCTAGACCTCTTAAGAGCTATAATCCTAGTCCTATACAGACAATGACTCCCCAGCAGAGTCGCCATTTTACTGTAGCGAGCAATTTTTGTTCGTGACGCGACCACCTTATCGCTGGTTTTTGGGTTTCTCCCCACAATGAGGAGAGGGTGCTACTTTCTGATTTCTTATTTATCTCGTGAAGCTGGAAGGGAAAGGGAAGCTATATAAAACTAACCTTGCACGCGATTGTTTAACTGAACAAACGTTTTAAAGAGATTGGGGGGTCCGGGGTCAGGTTATACAATAGGGAGTTGTCAATTACCCATCCTATATGTGGTTATCCACAGGATGTTAGCTTTAGGTTTCGCTTTGTACTTAATGGTGTTTATCCGTTAATGGGTTGGGAAAGTTTCTTGGGAAATATGAGAGAGTGAGTGAGTTTTTGTTGATGTTCGGGTGTTTTTGGTAAGGTACTGGACCTAAGTTTTGATTGGTATGAAGATACTGGATCTAGAGTTTTTGATTAGTATGCTCGCTAAGATTTCGCAATCTTATGCCTACGTATTCCCGTTTAAGAAAATAGGGAAATCAGAGCAATCGTAGTTCCTCCTATTCTATGGGAGGAAAAAGATGTTTGGTGTCTTGTTCAAAGCCCAAGATTGAAGCTAAAAGGTTTTAACTGAGAGAGAATTTGTCATCTCTAAAGAGGGAGTGGACTTCCTCTGAGGGGATTGTTGATTTTTGGGTGCCTTAATCAAAGCCCAAGGTTGAAGCTAAGAGGTTGATTGACTCTACTAGGGAAGGCTGAAAGCTTGACTTTTCCGGGGAAAGTGTCCTATCTGTCTTGTACAAAGCCCAAGATTGATGCTAAAAAGGGATTTTGACTCCGCCGGGGAGGTTTGCATGTGTCTTGTACAAAGCCCAAGATTGAGGATGAAATGGGAAATTTAACTGACTCGGATGAGGATATTTTTATATGTCTTGTTCAAAGTCCAAGATTGAGGCTGAAATGAGTTTGACTCTATTTAGGGAATTGTTTCTCAAGGCCTAAAAGAAGGCTGGGAGGGATTGACTCTGCTAGGGAAGATATTTGTCCCAAGCTTAAGAGAAGGTTATGAAGCTTTATGTCTTGTACAAAGCCCAAGATTGAGGCTAAAAGGGTTTGACTCAACAAGAGAGTGCCTTTATTTGTCATGTACAAAGCCCGGGATTGTGGCTGAACAAGCTGGAGAAATCATTATACAAAGCCTAAGAGGAGACTAACTTTTGCTAGGGGAAATCCTTATGCCAAGCCTAAGAGGAGGCTGGAAAATATTGTCTCAACAAGGGAATGGTTTTATCTGTCTTGTACAAAGCCCAAGATTGAGGCTAAAAAAGATTGACTCAACAAGAGAGTCTAAATAGGTGATTGACTCAACAAGAGAGTCTGAAAAGTGATTGACTCAACAAGAGAGTCTGAAAAGTGATTGACTCAACAAGAGAGTCTAAAAAGTGATTGACTCAACAAGAGAGTCTGAAAAGGTTAGCTCCGCTGGGGAGAATCATTGTACAAAGCCCAAGAGAAGGTTGACTGTGCTGAGGAAAGGTCATTATACAAAGCCTAAGAGGAGGCTATCTTTTTGCCAGGGATGATTGAGATCCGAGGCAGGCCCTCATGGGGAATCAACTCTTGCTGAGGGTTACAGAAGAGTTGAGGTATCAGATACCTTGAGGTTCTGATTTGGGATAGTGTTATAGTGATGATAAACTGACCCTGGCTTGGGGATTTTTTAGGAAAAATACTGGGTTTTTTAACTCTACTGGAGATTTATTAAAATGACCAGGGTTTCTCCTATGTTTGTAGGGAACTTAAGAATGTCTTTGAGACTCAAGAGGAGATTTAGACTGTCTAAGTCTACTGGCATGGAAGAGTTTTATCTTTTGTATGATGCACATGAGGAGGCAGGTGTTTTAAGGGATGAGAATTAACCCTAAGTCCGAGGTTTGACACTAGCAAGACTGCTCTAGCAAAGGATGACTAAGTTATGTCTTATACCTTTAGGAGGTCTTTAGGGTCCTTGTATTAAGCCCAAAAGAAGGCATGAGAACTTCTAATAAGCCGAAGGGTCCTTGTACAAAGCCCAAGAGGAGGCGGGGATGCTTTTAGGAAGCCTGTGGGTCCAAACTTAAGAAGAGTTCAAGAAAAGTTTCACCGAGAATAATCTTTCCTTTTGTGAACAGTTCTAGGGTTTGAAGAAATTCAAGAGAAGTTTCACCGGGAATTAATCCTCTCTGGGGAAACTAGATTTCTTTGACAAGTTCTAATAGTAACTGTCTGAGAAAAGGTTCACTGAGAATACTGCCTTTCTCTTTGTTCCATATTGTTTAAGCCCAAGATAAGGCAAGACTGTGTCTGGAAATCCTATGGGGATCTAGTTTTAACTGTATTCAAGAGTGACCAACTGGCTTTACCTAGTTCTAGACCTAGTTGTCGGGGAAAACTCTAAATATCTATACTAGTATATATACAGTTGATATATGACAAGTATTTAAAAGGATATGAAAGAAGACTTACAGAGGAGCAGCTTCCCACAATACAGTTATATATATTAAAGCATGTAAAAGAAAGCCGATAAAAACTTACAGGTGAGCAAGCTTCCATGCTGTATTGTTAGTTGTTCAAAGAAATTAAAGA
Source organism: Lathyrus tuberosus (assembly GCA_022829125.1). NCBI lineage: Eukaryota > Viridiplantae > Streptophyta > Magnoliopsida > Fabales > Fabaceae > Lathyrus > Lathyrus tuberosus. Next base: position 7,986,241 of record JALAZF010000163.1, read on the forward strand.
AAGTTTTGATAACAACATATATTTGAACCTAAATCAAAAGGGAAGTTGTTTTTGGAAAGATTGTTGGGGCTTATACTCAAGGAGAGGCCCAAGGTTTAACAGTGATCGCACCGTTGTTTTGAATATCGTATCGGGACTTATACAACGACTGAAGCCCAAAGAGGTTTTCTGTACAAAGGGAGGGGTCTTACAACTCAAGGAGAGGCCCAAAGAAGTTTTGAAAAAGAAAGATGGGACTTACAACACGAGGGGAGGCCCAATGAAAGACAGTGATCGCACCGTCGTTTTGAAAATCGCAGAGGGACTTATACAATGACTGAGGCCCAAAATTATTTTTGTACAATAAGGGATTGGGTCTTACACTCTATTGTAGGCCCAAAGTGTTTGAAAAGGATTTGTTGTGGTGAAAATCAAAGAAACCCTAATTTCATCATTTTTTAAAGTAATTATCCAAGGAAAATTAATTAAAATGATAAAAAACACCAAATAAGTTTGAATAAACAACTTGTGATTTTTGGTTGAGGTTGGAAAAATGATGTTTTAATCACAAGATGAATTAAAACTCATTTGATTTTGATTTCCAAGGTGATAATTCCTTTTTGAAATGTTTAAAAACCATTAAAAATGAATTTATTTACAAAAATATCAACTATATTAAATAAGTAATATAAATCTGATTTTTTGGTGGAATAAAATATTTTAATATTTTTGTAATTTTTTGAAAAAAGAACCAATCAAAAATAACTAAAATTGAGAGAGAAAATAATTTTTCAAATCATTTAAGAAAATAATATGAAAAATATAAAAAATGGAAAAAGTGGTAAAAAAGGGTCTGGGGCGAGGGGGATTCGAACCCCAGACCTCCAAGCCAAACACATAAGCGCGCAACCACTGGGGTGGTGGGTGATACATTTATGTGAAGCCTCTAACTTTCTCATTTCTCCATGGATTGGGACAAAATTTATATGCATCTGGCCTAGAATTTCCCAAGGAATCCAATGGTGGTCATGGTTTTTTCTAATGAGGTCCCTATTGTAAAACCCGATAGTGGTTTTGAAATAGGCCTATATTTTCATTTTCTATGCTACCTCATGTTACAGGCAAGAATTACATGATGAATTAGTTCAAACACAACATATACAACATGTATGAGATGTTTCTGATCAGTGAACTTCAAAGCAATGCATAATTCAAAGAGTTCAAGTTGTCATGCACTTACCTCTTTGAGCTTTTTGTGCTATCTGCCAAGTTCCTTGTGCCAGAAGTAATTTTATGCTTTGGACACTCTCAATTGATCCCTTAGAAGCTTTTAGAATGGTTAGAACCAGCTGGAATCCTCAGGAACAAGTTTGAGCTCTTTCTTGCAAAAGGGGCAAGAGTGACCAATAGGGCAACTCTCTCAAATGGTGTTCCAGATGAGGGGAACCATTTGGGATAGTTCAAAGATGACATTTGAAGTGTGTTTGAGGTTTTATTTGGTTTTGGAAGTGACTGAATCAAGGCATGGCTTGGAAAATGCAAAAAAAGTCCAATTTTGAGGTTTTGGAAGTGGACTTTGAGATTTTGGTGTTACAGGTCACATGTTAGTGTTTGGACAGCTTAGATACAACATATTAGAGGTGTTTGGATCATGAGATGTGATGGAATTGCTCTCTAACTCAAAAACTTAGAGATACCTTGCAAAAGAAGGCATTTTGGCCTAAAGAGTGGGATTTTGAGGAAAGCGTCAGTTTGGGTGCTTTGGTGTAGTCAAACTGATCACAATTGATGTCTATTTATAGTGTGTCAAGTTTTTTTTGGCATCAATAGTGAATGGAGGTTGCATCAGGCCTTTGGTCAATGTTATGCAAAAGGAATCTCAAGTCTCCTCTAGCCATTGACTTGAGATTAGAGCACAGGCTTTGTAGCTTTTGTTCAGAGATAAGTTTGGACTGAATTCAGTTAGAATAGCCTCAGTTCATGCCACCTTGGTGCATTCATTACAGGCTTGGAAACAAAATTGGAGTCTTGGCATCTTTTAGCCTTTTTAGGGATGACAAGCCTAATGTAGATTCTTGGACATTGGAGGCTTGGGGATCAGATCATTCCCTTCTTGTTTTATCCTCAGATGTGTCCAAATGGATGACAAGGCTTGGATTTATCATATTTGGACAAATCGAGCAAAATGCACAAATTCTGCCTTGTAAAAACCAGTTCATGATGCCATGTTCCAAGGGTTGTATCTCCTTGCTCAAATGGAATTTGGAGATGATCTGGTACTTGTTGGAAAGCCCTTATGGCATACTTTAACTTTGATGTTCACCCCTAGACCTGGTTTGACTTGGATCAAGGTGAAAAATGTCCCTACATTTTGGAAAAAGTAAGGCAGATCCTGACTTAGTGAAAATTTCACTAAGTGTTGGAAAAATGTCATTTTCATGTTTTTAGCCATTTTGATCACTCCATAACTAAAAATCCATGAGGAATTGGAATGAGATGTAGTTGAAGCTTTTGTAGAGTGTAGCAAGACCTACAAATCCAGCTTTGGATCACCCAAAATTGGAAGTTGGTACCCTAGCCACTTTGTTCCATAACTTAGAAAAATTCGAAGTTTTTTACGGTTACCCCTTTTACAAGTTAACTCACTTTCTTTGATTTTTCTTGATGAATGATGATTCAAATCACATATTAACATTGTTTTAGGGTCAAGGAACCATAATTGTGAAAAATTTCAAAAAGTCAAACTTGATTTTGTGCATAGTTGACTTTTTATCGGATGAAATCCAAACTGTGTGATCCTTTGTGAAATCAAGTCCTTGACCTAAATCAAACTTAATGGATATATTACATAGGTGTTTTAGGGTGTATTGAATCATGTCCCAAGGTTTGGGAGCATGTCTTGGTCAAAAGTCAAAGGTACAGTTGACTTTTTTCCTCGGAACCCTAATTATGGTCCTGATGAAATTGAAACTTGTGGATCAAGCTTCTTGGATCAATCCATTGTTGCAAATGGATCAATGTAGTGTATTGGAGACCCTCAAATCATGTCTTGAGGTCTTGGCTCATGTTTTGTCCCAAAAGTCAACTTAGGGGTGAATTAGGTCAAGAAACCCTAATTCCTGATTTTTGGGTAAATGCATCCCCTGAGGTTAAATTGACTTGATGATGTGGTCCATGAGGTCCCTTGGAGTATCTTGGGTTGTGCCTTGAAGCATTGTCTCATGCCCAGAGGAAAATTTCCATCTGGAGGCCCTGGTCAACCAAAACCCTAATTTGGTGACACTGGCGATCTTGAGGCTTGATCCACTTGGAATGTTGCAACCTTGTGCTTGATTATTGATATAGGAGTCCTATTGATCCTTTATAGGTGTTTGAGAGTTTAGACAAGTTGAAGATCATGGCATTCCGTGATTGATCCTTTGTTTAAGGCTCTGAGAGGGCTTGAAACCCTAATTCTTGATTGGGGTGAATGCTCAAACATCTCTGAGGATATTGATGAGGCATGATGGCACATCCATATTGTGGTAATGATCCTCACAATGATGGGAAATCTTGGTGGTCAAAATTTGGGGTATGACACATCTAATGAACCTAAAGGAAACTATAAGAGATGGTCAAAATGGAGATTTTAACATAAAGAGTGATGGAATCCTAAGGTTTAGAGAAAGGTTGTGTGTACCTCAAAACCAGGATATTCGAAAGTTAATTTTGGAAGAGGGCCACAAAAGTAAGATGAGTTTTCATCCAGGAGCCACAAAGATGTATCAAGACTTGAAGAAAATGTTTTGGTGGTTTGGAATGAAGTAGCATATAGCAGAATATGTTCAAAGTTGTTTGGTATATCAGAAGGCAAAGATTGAACATCAGAAGCTAGCCGGATTGTTATAACCTTTAGACATTCCAGAGTGGAAGTGGGACGGAATATCTATGGATTTTGTAACCGCTTTGCCTAAGACTCAGAAGCAGCATGATGCAATTTGGGTAGTCATTGATAGGTTGATAAAGAGTGCACATTTCATTCCCATAAACCATACGTTTAAATTGGAGAGACTAGCTCAGGTATATGTAAAGGAAATTGTTAGATTGCATGGGATACCTTTAACTATAATTAATGATAGAGATCCCAGATTCACATCAAATTTCTGGCATCAGCTGTATTTAGAGTTAGGAACCAAACTGAGGTTAAGTTTAGCTTATCATCCCCAAACATATGGCCAGTCTGAAAGGATGATTCAGTCGTTAGAGGATCTGTTGAGAGCTTGTGCTCTTGAACACAAAGGAAGTTGGGATGAGTTCTTACCATTGATTGAGTTTACTTACAACAATAGCTTTCACTCAAGTATCGGCATGGCTCCATATGAATCATTGTATGGACGAAAGTATCATACACCTTTATGTTGGTATAAAGTTGGAGAAAACAAAATATTGGGTTTAGAATTCGTGCAACAAACTACAGATCAAGTTAAGCTTATTAGAGAAAAAATGAAGGCTGCACAGGATCGTCAAAAAAGTTATAGTGATAAGAGGATAAGACCTTTGGAATTTGAGGCAGGAGATCACGTGTTCATTAGGGTAACTCGTAGAGCGGGAATTGCACGAGCAATCAAAACTAGGAAGTTAACATCAAGGTTTATCGAGCCTTTTTAAATTCTACGGCGGATTGGACCTGTAGCGTATCACATTGCTTTACTGCCAAACCTTTCTAATCTTCACTACGCCAAAATTCGCTTTTGGCAGTACTACAAAGACATCGCTTTTATCAGAAAGCGCTGCTATAAGTTTTGAAAAAAATTTGCTAAAAATAAAGGCTACCTTTAGAAAGCGCTTTCTAAAAGCGCTGCTAAAGGCCGTACGGAGACACTACCTTAGAAAGCGCTTTTATAAAAGCGCTGCTAAAGGTATAACCTTAGAAAGCACTTTTAAAAAGCGCTGCTAAAGGGTCACCTTAGAAAGCGCTTTCATAAAGCGCTGCTAAAGGCCTTAAGTTAACCCCACATATGAAAGCGCTTTCTGAAAGCGCTGTTGTAGGCCAATGAAAAGAAAGCGCTTTCTAAGGAAAAGTGCTGCTATAGGCTAATCTATGAAAGCGCTTTCAAAAAGCACTGCCTTAGATCATTTGTTAATTAAAAAATAAAAAAGCCCTAATCATTTCTTACTAATCATTTTCACTTCTCCCTCATTTCTCTCTGGCGATATCGCAACTGTTCCGACCTCCATCGTTCTCCGACCGCCATTTTTCTGTTCTCCGATCGCCATTGTTGTGTTCTCCGACTGCCATCGTTCTCCGACCGCCATTGTTGTTCGTTCTCCAACCTTGGTACGTTTTCGTTTTTCGTTTTTTTCATTATATGACAGTTAGTGAAATTTTTAGAATGTGTTAATTTGGTTAGGAATTGTTAAGACTGTTAGTTAAAAATTTTAGAAACTCAACATGAACTAGTAATAATCACTTGTGTTTTAGCAATGTTACTTGCTGTTACTAGTGCCTGATGAAATGTAATGAATATTCTGTTTGATTAGATGTTTCCAAATAGAACATCATAATAGTGAATGTCATCCAAATAGAATGAATGAATGAGTTTGTTGATAAAAATTATGATGACAGACCTGAAAATAATGAGTTAAATCAACATGCACAAATCACCAACAAAACTGCCTTCTATACTGGTATGCTTCTTCAGAGCTATTGCCATTGATCCTTGTAGTGGTTTTCTGTTTCTAATTAATGATTGATCAATATTTTTCAACATGCTCAAATATATATTAATCAATCTTTTTTGTTTGGAAAAATGTATCAATTAAGCATTTATTGAAATTTGCAACTGATATAGATTAATTAAAAATCAGAATATATAGTATAGTTAAGCTTTGAATTGAAAAGAATCAATTTTGACTCTTTAGGATAGAAAATAGGAATGAAAATGACAAACACTTGCAAATGAATTCTTGGACCAAGCGATTGTAGCTTTTTCTTGATAATGAACATCTTGAAATATATTCTAATAACTAATAATCAAATATTATAAAAAAGTTATTGATACAGATTGTTAATGAATATAATTGTTAAGATTGTTAGAATGCTAATGAATTGAGTTTTTTGGATTGTTTATTTTTTTCTTTACTACAGGTCAAATGGCTAGTAACCAGGATACAAATGACTCACACAACACAAATGATGCAAATGATTCAGCTCAGAATGTAGAAAGAGAAATTACATGAGGAATAACATTTATGAAGTCAATAATTCGTGCAAGAGATAAAAGGAATCAAATATGATGTACTTTGGAGTGTTGAAGACCAACTAATTGAGCCTAACGGTGCAATGTTGACAAGTTACATAGGTTCACTTGTTCGTCAGCACATACCAATCACCTGTGATAACTGGAGAAATCCAGCGTTGCATGTAACACCCCCAATCTATACCCCCAAGCTATTAAAGCGATAAATAAAAATTCAAAATTTCATCAGAGTATATTTAAAACATTCATGGCATAGACCGAGGGGTCACATCAATTTGAAACCAAATACACATAAACCTTCCCATAAAGATATGCAACAATCAGGTAGCAATTAACAGAGGAACTTAGTTCCTACTACCCACAATTCAAGTACAGAATAAAAGCGGAAAATCTGTACTGAAATCTCATATATATATATATATATCATGAAAAGTTTGTCTGCCGAATACAATCATACATGTACAATCCCAAAAGAAACATATACATATACACACAAATCACCAACGGTCTCCCTAACTACCCGGTGTCACATATCAGAGCCGACCGACAAAAGAATGAAGACCTAAGCTTCATAAAAAGACCTCCAGCAATCTAATCTGCAATGCCACATAGAGCATTATAAAACAGCAGAAGGGTGAGAAACACAATCATAATATAATTGCATATAATTATATAATAACACATAATTACGCAAACATAATATTCTCACCACAACACACAACAGAATCCAAATACAACACAACACAATATATATCTCAACTCATCAATTTCAATCACAATTCCACATGACATCAATCCATTCATGAATTATGCAAATGCGCAGAGACCGACACAACGACTCTATGCAATGCATATGCGGTATCATCCATCCATCAATCTCAACACTAGTTCACTCAGGAACTATTGGAACCATCGCTCGTTACTTAATGTAACTCCCCGTCGGGCATACGATGCTCCCCGTCGCTTTCGGTCCTCTTTGTATAAGGCTCACGAAGTTTCTGGATCGCTTTCGGTCCTCTTTGTATAAGGCTCACGATCCGATCGCTCACACCCCACACGGGCACACGATCGTCTATAATCATCGCTCACACCCCACACGGGCACACGACGTTATAGCGAATTCCCTCTGGAATCGATTCGTCGCTCACACCCACTAGGGCACACGACATCACAAGAATGCATATCATGATGCTTGGCATACAATGACTCATGACATTCAAATGCACACATATATGCAATCATCTCACTCAACATTAATCATGCTTTGCAATTCAGGCCCAAAACAATGCATTTATACCATACAACAGCACGCAAATCATAGCATATCCATATCAACAGCACATTGCATGATACACACCAATTACACGCAATTATAACGAAAAGAGTCGACAAAACAACTCTATTCCAAATTCCCGACATAATTAAATCGGCTAACAATCTCAAAATTATTATAATAAGAAAGTACGGTTCAATAGCTACTCAACGATACCAAGAATGTTAAGAACAGATAGTCGGAACACAAGTTACGGACTAAAAAAGAAAAGACATCGCGAAAAACCACATTTTGCAATTCTCCTGGCCATACGCGTATTGCCCTGCTCCCTCGCCCATTCCATACCCGTATTGCCCAAGGTCATACGAGTATGGGCAGAGACCCATTTTTCCCAAAATTTCCCATTAAAAGTCCAATACGCGTAATGCCCTCCATCATACGTGTATTGCCCTAAAGTCTTACGCGTACCATTACGCAAATGGGCAGATGGCCGAGAAAATGAAGCTCCATACGCGTATTGCCCACATTTCTTCAATGCCATACTCGTATTGCCTTGACCAATACGCGTATTGCCTTGAGTGATACGCGTATGGGCAGTGGAAAAACAAGAATTTTGTTCTGCGTTTTCAAACCAAAATCACCCAATTTTCACCTATACACCAGAAAAATTTCCAATACAATGCCTAACAACATGTATCTATCATGTATCAACAATAAGGAAGACTAAAACATGATTTCAGACACATTTGGATCAATTTCTAACACTTTCAACATTTATGGGTTTTACTCTATATTTCCATTTCAATCCAATAACAACCAAAAACATACATACATAATCATACACAAGTATATAATAATCAAGTTTCGCACCCTTACCCGATTTAATCGTGTTTGGAAAGTCGGTTGTTTCGATTTCTAGATTTTTCCAAGTTTTTCTCTCTTTCTCCTTCCTTTCTCTTTTCTTCTCCTTTTCCTTCTTCTCTTTTTCTTTCTCTCTATTTTTCTCTCTTTCTATTTTCTATTTTCTTAACTTAAGAAAAATAAAGCGAAATGCCCAAAATACCCCTACACTCAAATATCTCGCAAACGTTCCCAAAACGCGATAAAATATCACAACATTAAAAAATAACGTATTTCCAAATAAAAGTCAAAAATAAATAATATAATAATCAAATAATCAAAACGACTCGATTAAATAAAAATACTATAACTGGGGCGTTACAACTCTCCCCCACTTAGAAATTTTCGTCCTCGAAAATATACCTGAGACGAACAACTCTGGATACGACTCCCGCATCCGACTCTCTAACTCCCAAGTCAAATTGCCCTCAACAGTGCCTCCCCACGCCACTTTCACAAGTGTAATATCCTTGCCTCTCAACCGCTTCACCTCACGATCCAAAATCCTAACGGGTAATGCCTCAACCGTAAGGTTCTCCCTTACCTCAACCTCGTCCATTGGAATCACATACGACGGATCCAGAACATACTTCCGAAGCTGTGAAACATGGAACACATCGTGCAAATTCGACAGATTCGGCGGCAATGCCACCCTATAAGCCACAGCACCCACTCTCACGGATATCTGGTAAGGACCAATAAACCAAGAAGTAAGTTTCTTCTATTTCAATGCACGACCCACACCCGTTACTAGTGTAACTCTAAAAAATACATGATCGCCCTCTTGGAACTCAAGATCTTTTCTTCTCCGATCATGATAACTCTTTTGCCTACTCTGAGAAGTCTTCATTTTCTCACGAATAAGCTTCACTTTTTCCGTAGTCTGTTGCACCAACTCTGGCCCAACCACCAAACCCTCACCAGATTCGTGCCAACACAACGGTGTTCGACATCTTCGTCCATACAGTGAAGGTGCCATTCCAATACTAGAATGGAAATTGTTATTATACGTGAATTCAATCAATGCAAGATAACTATCCCATGCACCACCTTGTTCAAGAACACACGCTCTAAACAAATCTTCCAATGATTGAATCATTCTCTCGATCTGACCATTCGTTTGCGGATGATAAGCAGAACTCAACCTCAATTTAGAACCCAACGCCTTCTGTAAACTTTCCCAAAATCTCGAGGTAAACCTCGGATCTCGATCCGAAACAATGCTCAACGGAACACCATGCAATTTCACAATCACACTGATATAAATCTCAGCCAACCTCTCCAAAGTAAAACTGATGTCAATCGGAATGAAATACGCCGATTTAGTCAGCCTATCAACAACCACCCAAATAGCATTATGCCCTCGTTGTGTATTCGGTAACCCTGTCATAAAATCCATGGAAATGCTGTCCCATTTTCACTCAGGAATATCCAACGGCTGCAACAAACCACTAGGCCTCAGATGTTCTACCTTTGATTTCTAACAAGTCAAACATGCATAAACAAATTGAGCCACATCTCTTTTCAATCCAGACCACCAGAAAATCTTCTTCAAATCTTGGTACATTTTATTAGCTCCCGGATGTATACTCAAATTACTCCGGTGTCCTTCCTCCAAAATCATCCTTTTCAACTCCGCATCATCAGGAATACAAATTCGGCCTCGGAATCTCAAAACACCATTAATATCCACTTTAAAGTCCTCATTTTCACTATTCTCTCCAACTGTCATCAAATCCACAAATTTCACATCCATCTTCTATTTCTCACTAACAGTCTTCAGAAAATCATTAGTAACCTTCAACATTCCAAGCCTCACGCTATCCGACGTCACCTCACATACCAAACTCAAATCCCTAAAAGCTTCCAAAAGCTCCCACTCCTTCACCATTAAAGCAGACATATGTAACAATTTCCGACTCAACGCATCGGCTACCACATTAGCTTTACCCGGATGGTAATTCAAGCCAAAGTCGTAGTCCTTCAAAAATTCCAACCATCTCCGCTGCCTCATATTCAATTCTTTCTGATCAAACAAATATTTCAAACTTTTGTGATCACTAAAGACTTCGAATCTTGCACCGTAGAGATAATGCCTCCAATTCTTCAACACAAAAACCACAGCCGCTAATTCAAGATCATGAGTAGGATAATTTTTCTCATGCACTCTCAACTGCCTCGAAGCATAAGCCACGACCTTACCCTCTTGCATCAGAACACCACCTAGACCAATCAAAGATGCATCACAATACACCACAAACAGTTCATTAGGATTCGGCAAAATCAAAATTGGAGCTGTCGTCAATCTTCTCTTCAGCTCATCAAAACTTTCCTCGCACCGAATATCCCAAATGAACGCTTGCCCTTTACAAGTCAACTGGGTCAAAGGAAGTGCTAGCTTAGAAAAACCTTCAATGAACCTTCGATAATATCTGGCCAAACCCAAAAAGCTTCGAATTTCAGTAACGGATCTCGGAGCCTCCCATTGTAGAACTGCTTCTACTTTAGATGGATCCACAGAAATACCATTACCTGAAATCACGTGCCCAAGAAAACTCACCTCCAACAACCAGAACTCACACTTGGACAACTTGGCAAAAAGCTTTCTTTCTTTCAAAACCTACAAAACAATATGCAAATGCTCCGCGTGCTCCTCCCGAGACTTAGAATAAATCAAAATGTCATCAATAAACACAACCACAAAACGATCCAAATGCTCGTGGAAAATACGATTCATGTACTCCACAAACACACCTGGCGTATTAGAAACCCCGAACGGCATCACAGAATATTCATAATGACCGTAACGTGTCCTAAAAGCCGTCTTCTGAATATCTTCCTCTTTCACCCTAATCTGATGATACCCTGACCTCAAGTCAATCTTACTAAACACACACGCACCAACCAACTGATCCATCAAATCGTCAATTCTCGGAAGAGGATACTTATTCCTAATCGTCACCTTATTCAACGGGCGATAATCAATACACAACCGCATACTTCCATCTTTCTTTTTCACCAATAAAACTGGAGCACCCCAAGGAGAAACGCTTGGTCTCACAAACCTCTTTTCTAGCAATTCATTCAACTGCTTCTTTAACTTCACCAACTCAGATGCCGACATACGATAAGGTGCCATAGAAATAGGTCTAGTACCAGGAACTAGGTCTATAGAAAACTCCACCTCTCTCTCTCTGGCGGCAAGTCTAAAATATCCTCAGGAAACACTTCCGGAAATTCACACACAATAGGAAACACATCAAGTGAAACTTGATTATCCACAGTCAATGATGCAAACAACCCAAACAACTGAGCTTCATCCGCCAAAAGTTTCTTCAACTCTTCGGTAGATAAGAAACTCGAGTCTTCGTCTTCCTCAAGAGAAGGAAATCTTACTAGCTTATGATAACAATCAATATGAACCTTATTGAACTGCAAGTAATTCATTCCCAGAACCACATCTAAACCCTCCAACGGTAGACACACCAAATCCATCTCAAAGTCTTTACCATAAATGGTCAAAGGACAACTTAAACAAACCAAAGAAGTAGTTACTAACCCCATTGCTGGAGTATCAATAACCATCTCACCACCCATCGAAGACAACACAAGATTCAAACGCTTCGCGCACTCAGATAAAATAAACGAATGAGTCGCTCCAGTATCAATAATAGCAACTAAAGGAGTACTATTAATAAAACAAGTACCTCTGATCAGACGGTCTGCACTTGAAGTCTGAGTTCCCGCCAAGGCAAAAACTTTCCCACCAGCTGGAGCTTGCTTTGGTTTCGGACACTTCGTACTAATGTGACCAAGTTCACCATAGTTGAAACACTTCACCACATTCTTCCTGGCACAATCAGCTGCGACATGTCCTAAACCTCCACAATTAGAACACTTCCTCAAATCCTTCCTACATTCGGACTGACGATGTCCCACATCACCACATCTATAACATCTCAGAGGACTAGAAATTCCTCCTCCACTTGACCTTCTCTCAAAATTTCCCCTTTTCTTACCCTTATCAGCTGGTGTTACATACGGACCACCATGGAACTGTTGCTTCCCTTTCCTCTCGCTCACACTCTTATAGTGAGTAGAACGAGCCTTACTATCCTCCTCATAAATCCTACAACAATCCACCAAATTAGAAAACCTCTGAATCCTTTGATAACCAATTGCCTGCTTTATCTTAGGGCGCAATCCATTCTCAAACTTTACACACTTAGAAAATTCCGCAGTCGCTTCGGCATAATGTGGATAAAATTGTACAAGTTCCACAAACTTAGCAGTATAATCAACAACAGACATATTACCTTGTTTTAATTCCAAGAACTCAATTTCCTTCTTTCCTCTTACATCTTCGGGAAAATACTTCCTCAGAAACTCAATGCTAAACATAGCCCAAGTGATCTCTTCCTCTGCAGCTTCCAACACATGACGTGTACTAACCCACCAATCACCAGCTTCTTCCAGTAACATGTGAGTACCCAGTCTCACCTTCTGATCCTCAGTACAATCCATCACTCGGAAGATTCTTTCAATCTCTTTAAGCCATATCTGAGCACCATCAGGATCATATCTTCCTTTGAAGACAGGCGGTTTATTCTTCTTGAACTCATCATTACCTGCAGCATTAGGTGCACCCTGCACAGCCCGAGCCATAGCTTGCATAGCAGCAGCCAAAGCAGCGTCATTCCTACCAGCCATATTCTGTTCATTTCCAATAGCAGCAACTATGGTTAAACAAACAGCTCAACCAAACACCAAGACCGACAAGGACTGACACAAACTGACACGGACTGGCTCTGATACCACTTAATGTAACACCCCCAATCTATACCCCCAAGCTATTAAAGCGATAAATAAAAATTCAAAATTTTATCAGAGTATATTTAAAACATTCATGGCATAGACCGAGGGATCACATCAATTTGAAACCAAATACACATAAACCTGCCCATAAAGATATGCAACAATCAGGTAGCAATTAACAGAGGAACTTAGTTCCTACTACCCACAATTCAAGTATAGAATAAAAGCGGAAAATCTGTACTGAAATCTCATATATATATATATATCATATAAAGTTTGTCTGCCGAATACAATCATACATGTACAATCCCAAAAGAAACATATACATATACACACAAATCACCAACGGTCTCCCTAACTACCCAGTGTCACATATCAGAGCCGACCGACAAAAGAATGAAGACCTAAGCTTCACAAAAAGACCTCCAGCAATCTAATCTGCAATGCCTCATAGAGCATTATAAAACAGCAGAAGGGTGAGAAACACAATCATAATATAATTGCATATAATTATATAATAACACACAATTATGCAAACATAATATTCTCACCACAACGCACAACAGAATCCAAATACAACACAACACAATATATATCTCAACTCATCAATTTCAATCACAATTCCACACGACATCAATCCATTCATGAATTATGCAAATGCACAGAGACCGACACAACGACTCTATGCAATGCATATGCGGTACCATCCATCCATCAATCTCAACACTAGTTCACTCAGGAACTATTGGAACCATCGCTCGTTACTTAATGTAACTCCCCATCGGGCATACGATGTTCCCCGTCGCTTTCGGTCCTCTTTGTATAAGGCTCACGACGTTTATGGATCGCTTTCGGTCCTCTTTGTATAAGGCTCACGATCTGATCGCTCACACCCCACACGGGCACACGATTGTCTATAATCATCGCTCACACCCCACACGGGCACACGACGTTATAGCGGATTCCCTCTGGAATCGATTCGTCGCTCACACCCACTAGGGCACACGACATCACAAGAATGCATATCATGATGCTTGGCATACAATGACTCATGACATTCAAATGCACACATATATGCAATCATCTCACTCAACATTAATCATGCTTTGCAATTCAGGCCCAAAACAATGCATTTATACCATACAACAGCATGCAAATCATACCATATCCATATCAGCAACACATTCCATGATACACACCAATTACACGCAATTATAACGATAAAAGTCGAAAAAATAACACTATTCCAAATTCCCGACATAATTAAATCGGCTAACAATCTCAAAATTATTATAATAAGAAAGTACGGTTCAATAGCTACTCAACGATACCAAGAATGTTAAAAACGGATAGTCGGAACACAAGTTACGGACTAAACAAGAAAAGACCTCGCGAAAAACCACATTTTGCAATTCTCCTAGCCATACGCGTATTGCCCTGAGCCATACGTGTATTGCCCTGCTCCCTCTCCCATTCCATACGCGTATTGCCCAAGGTCATACGCGTATGGGCAGAGACCCATTTTTCCCAAAATTTCCCATTAAAAGTCCAATACGCGTAGTGCCCTCCATCATACGCGTATTGCCCTAAAGTCTTACGCGTACCATTACGCAAATGGGCAGATGGCCGAGAAAATGAAGCTCCATACGCGTATTTCCCACATTTCTTCAATGTCATACGCGTATTGCCTTGACCAATACGCGTATTGCCTTGAGTGATATGCATATGGGCAGTGGAAAAACCATAATTTTCTGCAGAATTTTGTTCTGCGTTTTCAAACCAAAATAACCCAATTTTCACCTATACACCAGAAAAATTACCAATACAATGCCTAACAACATGTATCTATCATGTATCAACAATAAGGAAGACTAAAACATGATTTCAGACACATTTGGATCAATTTCTAACACTTTCAACATTTATGGGCTTTACTCTATATTTCCATTTCAATCCAACAACAACCAAAAACATACATACATAATCATACACAAGTATATAATAATCAAGTTTCGCACCCTTACCCGATTTAATCGTGTTTGGAAAGTCGGTTGTTTCGATTTCTAGATTTTTCCAAGTTTTTCTCTCTTTCTCCTTCCTTTCTCTTTTCTTCTCCTTTTCCTTCTTCTCTTTTTCTTTCTCTCTATTTTTCTCTCTTTCTATTTTCTATTTTCTTAACTTAAGAAAAATAAAGTGAAATGTCCAAAATACCCCTACACTCAAATATCTCGCAAACGTTCCCAAAACGCGATAAAATATCACAACATTGAAAAATAACATATTTCCAAATAAAAGTCGAAAATAAAATAACATAATAATAAAATAATCAAAACGACTCGATTAAATAAAAATACTATAACTGGGGCGTTACATTGCAAGCCGGTAAAGAAAAAAATATGGATTGAGATACAGGTACATGCCATATATGATTGATGTTGTTAGATTTTTGTTGACGATTATGTCTTTAAATTACTTATACTAACACACTCTATGTGTATGTTTTTCGTAGAGGTCTTTTAACATTGATGAAAGCCGAAAAAAGTATTGTCTTCAATTGGCCGGAAAAAGACTCAGAGGGTTTCGAACTTTTTTATCAACCACTTTTCTAAAGGATGAGCAAGGGAAGTTTGTTGAAGCAGAACTTCCAATGAAGTATGCGGACTTGATTACACCTGAAGAATGGGAGACATTTGTAGCCAAACGAAGAACCGAAAAATTCCATGTAATGTTAATTTGTCATGTCTATTAATTGTATTGTATACTTGTTGCATTAGATTGTTCTGATATGACTTAAACTTGTTTATCCAGGAAGTGAGTGACATAAATCGGCAAAGAGCATCAAAACCGGCGTATCCATACAAAAAAGGGCGTTTGGGATATGCACGCTTACAGCAAAAAATGGTAAGTATATATAAATTCTATGATCTTATTAATTGTCTCAATGTGTTATAATTAATGATCTTATTATTTGTCTCAATGTGTAGTTAGAAGAGAGTAAAAGTGAAGAAACATCTCTTTCGGGACATGTTTTGTGGAAGGCTGCTCGTGTCGGCAAGGATGGAGTTGTTAGGGACGATGTTCAACATGTTTTTGACGAATGTGTAAGTATAACATTATGTATTTAATTAAATCAAAAGTTTACTAACATATAATTAATTTTTAATCCCCACTAATAATTGTCGATATGTAAATGAATTTCAGGAGACCCTATCTTAATCCTTAACTACAGGTGAGGACGAGGATTGCAGGAGCATACTTAGTCGAGTACTAAATGTTCCTGAGTATTTCGGTCGTGTCAGGGGTAAGGGATTTGGTGTGACTCCAATATCCTTATATAAGCATCCAAAGAAAAAAAATCCTAGCAATCAACAAGTGATGCAATCGTTGGAGGAATTAAAAGCGCAAGTCCGTGAATTGCAAAAGGACAAAGAAAGATATATGGCGGCAAAGCGCGGTTCAGAGTTGAAAGATACTAGTGACAAAGCTAGTATCAATTGTCAAAAGAAATATACCGAGGTATTAAATTAGCCCATTCATTTTAATTGACATATATAGACATTAACAGTAAAATATTTATTATTGGTTTAGGGCATTTCATCTTGTCAGCTATATTTATCGTCACCGACTTATCGCATAGTTGGCAAGGGAAAAGTGCATAACACTTTGGGAGATTTACTTCACCATAAACCGCTCCCTGATGGATATCTGAAAGTATTGGTTGATATTGCATTAGAGCCGGATGCGTTGCTACCGATACCTGACGTTGTTTCAGAGACAACATTGCTGCGAGATTCAATAGGATCATTTGTTGCATGGTCGTCATACCTCATTTTCATAGATGAGGAGGTATGTTGAAAACCATTATGAACATTTTAGTAATCAAATGTCAATTCTGAACCATTATGAAAAGTATTCTGAACCATTACGTACATTTTTTTTACATGGTAATGTTAGACTCCTACAAAACCCGCATCTAGGGATAAAGGGATTTTGCGGCACAACGAGTCTGTTGCATCACAAAAAGAGGTACATTAAAAGTGTTAATTCTGTGATCCGAATGTAAAAGCTTCATGATTTTATACTTTACCTAACTTATATTATTTTTAGGTTCCTGCTCAAGAGTCACAACAAGTCAGCAATAAAATTAGTAACGTATCCAACAAAAAAAAGGATCTTCCAAGGACCGGTTCAAAAAGAGCTTTTGTTGCTCGATTTAGGATGTGTCTTGAAACACTTGTGGGAACATCAGATTTGATGGATGGTGCCATTCATCAAATAGATATGGAGGAAGGTATTTTTGGTTATTCTAATTTTGAAACACTTGCAAAAGAGGACATGGATCAGATTTTTCGACATCTTGAATTAGGCATCGGTGTTATGCATTCATACATCTGGTATGCCGATCAATCTATTATCTAATTAGTTGAACAATTTATTTACACATTTCAATGAAAATATTCTAATGTTTATTATGTTTTTATTTAAGGTTCTTGTATGAAAAATTTATGCGCGGGAATCAATTGTCAAACAGATTCTATTTCGTGTCTTGCGCCCGTGTCAACGCACCATTAATTGTTCAGGATCTTGATTCACTAAGACATCACTTAGTCGAGAGATTTATGGCCAGCAGTACAGAAAGCTTGTATCTTTTACCGTATAATACTGGCAACGGGTTAGATTTTCCTTCTAATTTCATTCTAATCTTTGTATCTTTTGCGAAGAAAATTTCCATCTAAACTTTTGTTTTATTTTACAGTGGTCACTGGTTGTTGGTTGCTATTAATCCTACAAAAGAAGTAGTGTATTATCTGAATTTATTGGATGGTGATTGGACAACATATTCGGATATGAAGAATATGGTTGATACGTAAGTGAAATTGTTATAAATATTCGTGTGTATTTGTATATTTAATTATTTCTGTGAGATTATTTTAAATATATGTTTTTATTTTGTTAGAGCAATACAAGTATTCTGATCACAAAGAGAAGCTTGAGTACCACGGTCTAAAGCAAACAACATTACTTGGATCAGAGTGGAGGTATATTAATTTTCACAATTTTGCTTATAATAGTGATGGTACTTGATAAAACAAGACAACTATATATTCTTATTTGTTTTTCTGTGTAGTGTGCTCGTCGGCGTAATGGTATAGATTGCGGTTATTACGTTTTGAGGTTTATGGGAGAAATCCTTCATTTGGATCAAATAGAGATTCCAATCATGGTATGGATTTATAACTTAGGATTTATTTTAGTATTTATCGAATATTTCATATAATTTATGACTTTTAACTAAATCATGCATATTATGTTTTATTATGTAGTACTTTGATGAATACAAGTGTGCTCATTACTCGAAAGATAAGTTGAAAGAAATCAAGGAGGAATTGTGTGAATACTTTGTTGAGAAAAGAATCATATAAGGTATGGAAGTTGTTGTGTAGTTATGGAATGTTGTATAGTTTTGGAAGTGGTTGTATATTAGGAATCTTAGGCTTGAATTATAATGGATTATATATTTTGAATGGTTTTGAATGGTAATGGTGTATATATTTTGGAGTGGTTTTGGAGTGGTTTTGAATGGATTATATATTTTGAATGGTTTTGAATGGTTTTGGAGTGTTGTATGGTTTTGAATGGTAATGGTGTATATATTTTGGATTATAATGGATTATAATGGTATATCAAAGGCTTGAATATACAGGTTTATGGTATTATTTCCAAAAAAATATTTTCTAAAAAATAAGGAATAGGCAGCGCATTTAAACAAAAAACGCTTCCTAAATTCTGATTTTTAAAAAAGTGCTTTTAAAAAGCAAATTTTACGTGAAGAAAAGAAAGCGCATAGTACACAATAAACAGCGCTTTCCATTAAAAGCACTGCCTTAAAGTGAAATAAAAAATACATTAGACAGCGCTTGAAAAAGCGTTGTCTAAAGGGGGACAATAGAAAGCGTTTTTTCCTGAAAAAGCGCCGCCTAAAGATGCCAAAAGAAAGCATAAAAGGCCTGAAAAAGCGTTACTAAAGGCCCACTTTAGAAGCGCTTTTCCAGGAAAAAACGCTGCTAAAAGCCTACTTTAGAAAGCGCTTTTCAAGGTAAAGCGCTGCCTAAAGTAGGCCTTTAGCAACACTTTTGCATAAAAAAAAGCGATGTCTTTACCTACAGCAGCGCCACCTTAGGCAACGCTTTTAAGCGCTGTTAAAGGCCAAAAAAAGCGCTGTCTTTTCCCTTCCTTGGCATAATGCTTCATGATGTATTCCATGTATTACAACTGAGGAAGTATTATCCTGACCCTTCACATGTCATTGAGCCTGAAACTGTGGAACTTAGAGATAACTTAGAATATGAGGCTTTACCTATCAAGATTTTAGATCATCGAATTAAGGAACTTCGTGGGAAGTAGGTACTATTGGTTAGAGTTTTGTGGGATGATGTAACTGGTGATTCTACTTGGGAAAGAGAAGAAGATATGCGTCAGAAGTATCCACACATGTTTTAGGTACGCTAAATTTCGAGGACAAAATTTCTTTTAAGGGGGGTGGTAATGTAACATCCTAATTTTCCATACTTTAAATAATATATCTGATTAGATTTGAGATTTTAACATCGCTAATTATTAAAAACTAAATATTAAAACTAGCACCTATAATAATTAATTTATCAATTAATTACCATTTATTTTTATTATTAATATTATTATTCAATTTGAATATCATCGTTTCATTTTACAAACTAAACTTCGAAATTGAAATTAATACTTAAAAAAACTTAACTTTAAGTTAATTAATTATTCATATTATTTTTATTATTATTATTATTGTTGTTTTGTTATTATTATTTAATTTTATTTTATTTGAATATTATCATTTTACTCTACAAACTAATTACTAAATAAAATAATCTTAAGCTAATAATAATTATTATCCTTGTTGTCATTATTATTATTTTTATTATTATTATCATTTCATTTTTATAAAAGAAATATATATCTCATTTTTTTTATAAATGATATTATGTCATGAAACATTAATATATCAAGCTCCTATACCTTTCTCATAAATTCTTTTTACAAAGTCATACTAGAACATCTAAAGAACTATTGATGTAAGACTAGTAAATATTTGATAAAGACATATTTACTAGCAAGAGTTGAAAAGTTAGAAGGTATGGGCAAAAGAAGATACATTTATGTTATTTTAATATTTTACAACTAGTATAAATAGGGGTCTTTCCCACCCCATTTTCATTCACTCATTCACAAATCTTCTTTCTTACCTCTTTATTTCTTTCCTTCTCAAGTTTCTTCATATAGCAATATTAGTTTTAGTTATCGAGGTTCTCACGGTGTCGGTTCGTAACTTTTAGAGTTATTTTGTGGTAAAAGTTCTCATAAAGTTTCAAATGAGTTTTATACGTCAAAGTTTTTCCCAAATCATTTTTATAAGTAACCGGTAAGCCGTTATAATGTCCATTTTATTTTAATTATATTATTTTAATTATGCTATTTATATAAAGGTTATTTTAAAATTTCTATGAAAATTCCATTTAGACGTCGAGATATTGAACTTATAAAGTCTAAAATAAATTTTACCATTTTAAGACGTTATAATGCCCAAGTATTATTATAACTTAAGTGTTATTAGGAATATACTCTTGATAATTTTCTAAAACGAACAAATCCAAACGGAGGTATAGTCTAATTTATATTTGAGTTTAATAATTATTTAAATATATTGGAAGTTATTATTAAATATTTTAATAAATAAATATTTCAAGTTGTACCGGAATTATGTTTAATTAACCATAAATTATATTCTAATAATTTTATAAATTTTGTACAATTCAACTGTTATCGTAAAATAGGTTCTTAGCAAAGATCGGAGAAAATGCTCGTGGACTTTCAACAACGCTCAACAACAAAAGGTGGGGGCAAGATTTCGTATACGTTGGGACGGTTAGCGTAAAATAGCTTAATATATATATATGTGGTAGTGGTGACCCAAGCCCTACTAGCGATAAATAAGTAAGGAGAGCCTATTCTCGAATAATGATTTTCACGAATCATTGAGCAAGGTTTCGCCGGCCTTAATTGTTTATCATAAGAATAATCTATGACAATTTGAGGTTGTATTGTGCTTGCATTGTTTGATTAATTGTCTAATTTGTTTATTTTATTTATACTTGAATGATTGTGATTGATAGACTAAGAATAATGATCTATTAAGGAGAAAACAACATTACTAGATATTAAGTATTAGATCCCCAATAACATAAGGGAAGTTGGATACATTGAGTAGTTGGATTCTGGCTAAGGAAAGACTTGGTCGACTATGTCCTTTACGGTCCACCTCTCTTACCTGGGAAGTCAACCATACAATTATTCATTGTACAAACTGAACTGGTTATGTAGAGATAAGGATCATACCAAGAAGAAATACGACAAGACACGTGGTGGATTTGGCACTCAACCTAAGTATCTAGATAATAAGTATAACCTTAAGGGTTGATACGATATTTCCCAAGTATTAACTTAATACTTATGGTTGACAGTTGCCACAAGATGATTGAGTGATCATATAGACTTGCATTGAGGAATGTATAAGTCCATTGCCGTGTGGTATGGGACGCACGAGGTTGATCGGTCACCTACAATCCCGACGGGGATTATTATCTACGCATGCTAGGCAAGGCAAGGTTCTTGGCCTGAATTCTCAGGGACGGTCGACTTATAACACCTAGACTCCATGTGAAGTTAGGTGGCGTAGCTCTTGGTAATTAGGAGTACATTGGTGGCATGTGGTCTTGTGATATCTGATCTTGGTAAATGGGGTAGATATCATTGACAGTGTTTAGCGGCCTGAGTCAGCATATAGTTCAGGGATGCATTAGAATAAATAGAGATAGAGTATATATAATTATGGGTTAAAGATACGCTTGTTTGAATAATTGTGGTTGCCATATATATTATTATTGTACACATTCATTCCCACTTTTAAACTTGTACATAAATCTTAGCCATGTGTCCTTTTTGTTTTGCATTTTGGGTTAATCTACGACGATCAGACAACGAGCTCGAATCTTGCTTACTTCCCGGCAGTTCAGAAGGAAAGGATATGAAGTGACGTGGATATGGGTTACTATAACATCTAGATTAGGAGTTGTTAGCATTTTATCAAACGTTGATCACATCCCTAGTGCTACATTCAGTATAAGTGTCAGTCTTGTTGGACTTAGGAGGTCCTTTTTGTTATGCTTTCTTTTGGTTTCCTTTATGTACTTTTATTTCATGTTTTATCTATGTGGCAAGGCCACTAGTCTTAACAATGTCAAGCTCTATGTAAAATGTATTTGAAGCATATGTATGTGAAGCAGTATGTTTTTAATTAATTCGGTTTTGTTATTTAAAAGTTTCAATTTTTTTGTATTTTTATTAAAGGTTTCATTAGAATTTCACTAATGGGGCATAGGCTGTCTCAGGGTCCCTCAACCATTCATCTTCTTGACCAGAAGAAACAAGAGCCAAAAACTCTGATTCCATGTTAGAAATAGTAATGCATGTTTGTTTCTTGATCTTCCAAGAAATTGCAACTCGAGCTAATGTAAATATCCACCCAGTTGTAAATTTATGATCTCCAACACTCTATATCCAACTCATATTGGTATATCCTTCTAGTATGGCAGGAAACCTACCATAATGAAGTCTAAGATTTTTGGTTTTAAAAGATAACCGAAAATCCTAGTTATGGCCTTCCAATGTTCACCATTTGGATTGCTAATAAATCTACTCATTTTACTAACTGCAAATGCTATGCCAGGTCTGATGCATTGTATTAAATACATTAGACATCCAATTGCACTTGCATATTCCAATTGGGTCACAACTCCTCCATTATTCTTTTGAAGTTTGACACTAGGATCGAATTGAGTGTTTACTTCCTTAAAGTGTAGGTATTTGAACTTATCCGACATTTTCTCAATATAGTGTGTTTGGCTAAGTTAATAACCCTTACTATTTCATTTTACTTTGATCCCTAAAATTGTGTCAACTAGTCCAAGATCTTTCATTTTGAATGTGGAAGTTATAAAGCTATTTGTTTCTAAGGTTCCATTCATCTTGTTGCTAATGATCAACATGTCATCAACATATAGACACCTAAATATCACAATCTTTACATGCACCTTTGTGTATAGGCATTTGTTGCAAGAATTTGGAGTAAATCTGTTTGAAATTATGACAAAGTTAAACTTTTGGTGCCATTGTTTTGGTGCCTATTTAAAACCATATAAGGATTTAACAAGTTTTCATACATTTTGTTCATTACCCGGGAGCACATAACCTTCTTGTTGCTCTATGTAGATTTTCTCATTGAGATCTCCATTTAGGAATGTTATTTTAACATCCATTTGATGAACTATAAGGTCATTCAAAGAAGCTAATGCGAACAATACTATAATTGTCATCGTTCTTGCTACCAGTGCATATGTGTTGAAATAGTCAACATCTTCCTTTTGTCTAAACCCTTTAGCTACTAATCTAGCCTTGTAGGTGTTTAATGTGCCATCAGTATGATAATTCTTTCTAAACACTCATTCGTATCCAATGAGCCTTGATCCCTTAGGAAGATTAAAAAGTTCCTAAGTGTGGTTTAACATGATTGAATCCATTTTGTTTTGGATAACATCCTTCCAAAAAGAAGAGTCTATTGAAGCTACTACTTCTTTATAGGTTTTAGGATCATCCTCTATTTGAAGAATAATAGGAATCTTATGAATATCATTCTCACAAATTCCTTAAACTAGATAAAAGGAAATAAGTTGAGAAACATTTCATTTGCTTCTAAATCCTTAGATTTTAGGACTCTCTTGCTTATCCTAGCCTCCGGTTGTGTTTCAACAATCCGTGAATGACTTTCAGATTATATTTAAACAATTCGTGGAGAATCTTCATCAGGAGATTCTTCATTCGTGGGAATCTCGGATTCCTTATCCTTTTGATAAGTTATTCTAAGAATTCCACATATTAGGATTCAATAATTACATTAGACTCCATATTTAAAAGTCTATATGCTTTGTTGTTGGGTGTACATCATATGAAAGCACATCTAATTCCCCGAGGACCTAATTTTGTTCTTTTAGGATCTATGTTTTTGTAATATGATTCACACCTTCACACTCTAAAATAACCGATATTTGGTGATCTACCTTTCCATATCTCATATGGATAAATACTAGTTTTCTTCAAAGGAATTTTGTTCATTATATGACATATGGATAGTAATGCTTCACCCCACAAATTAAATGGCAATTCAGAATGCATTAACATATCATTTATCATTTCTTGATATGTTCAATTCTTTCTTTCAGCTTGACCATTTTGTTGCGGTGTACGAGGTGCAGAACATTCATGTAAAATGCCATATTCTTCACAATATGAATCAAATTTTGTACAAAAGTATTCACCACACACATCACTCCTAAGGACTTTGATACTTCTACTTAATAGATTTTCTACTTCCACTTTATAAATTTCAAAGGCATTAAAGACATCATCTTTATGCTTTAAAAGGTATACATGTGTGAACCTAGAGCAATTATTGATAAAGGTTATGAAATACCAGTTTCCCCACGGATAAGCATGCCATTAAATTCACACAAATCAGAATGCACAAGATCAACACAAATTTGATTTTCTTTCAACACTTTTGAAAGGTTTCTTAATCATTTTTTATTTAACACATATTTCACATTTTTCAAAATCATGAATATTACATGAGATTAACCCATATTTAATTAGTCTATTCATAGTACTAATACTGATATGTGCTAATCTAGAATTCCATAAAGAAATAGATTCAAGCATATAAGAAGAATTAGAAATTTCATTAATAATATTGTCAGTAGTACAAAGTTTTATCATTCCCTCAACAAAATATCCTTTTCCTATAAATACACCATTACGATTCAATATTAGTTTGCTTGATTCATATACAGACTTAATTCCTGATTTTCATAACAAGTCTCCACTAACAAGGTTCCTATTCATGTAGGGGACATGAAGTGCATGGATAAGAGTGACTTTCTTACTGGAAGTGAAATTGAGTTTGATGGATCCCATTCCAACAACTATAGATCATCCTTCATTTCCCACATGTACTTCTTGTCCATTATTTACTTTGGAATATTTTTTAAATGTTGCTTTGTCATAAGAGACATGCACGATAGCGCACGTATCATACCACCATCCTTGCACTTTGCCTTTGATTTCCATAATTTGGCTCACCGTAGTGATTATATCGTCATCAGCATGAACAACATTAACTTTATTTTTGGACTTGTTATGCCTTCAATCTCGAGCATAGTGTCCTAGTTTACTGCATAAATAACATCTGTTTTTGGTCCTTTTGGTCCGTTAGAATTCTTATACTTGTTATGTTCCTTCTTTGGTCCAAGATGGTTCTTCATGCCACCATGTTTGCTCTTTCCTTTTACAGTCACATCATTGGCTTTAAAGAATCCAGTGGATTCATATTTTTCTCTATCCTTAGACTCTTCCTTGATTCAAAGGTGTTTCTGAATTTTCTCCAGCGAGAAATCCTCAGAACTATGCAGTAATTTCGTCCTGTACCATTTCCATGAAGGTAGCAATTTTGCAATAATTGCACCGACTTGGAAATCTTCTGGAATGTCTATTTTTATGGCTTTTATTATATTCACGAGAACCTGTAACCCGTGTATTTGAGTTGGAATCCAACATTTTAGAATCAAAGTATTTAGATATCAAAAAAAAATTCGTACCTTCCTCTTTAGCCTTGAATTTAAACTCGAGTGCTTTCCAGGTCTCTATTTCAGATTGGGTATCAGTGTATAGATCATAGAGACGATCGGATAATATGTTCAGAATATGTCCATGACATAGCAATTCATCCTCCTTTCATTTATTACATTCCTTCTTGACTTCATCAGTGTCATCTTCTTTTGGTTTAGGAATTGGTGTCAAATTAGGATCTAAGACATAGTGAATCTTCAGGGCAGTTAGAAGAAATATCATCTTGTCTTACCAACAAGTGAAATTTATTCCATCGAAATGATCCAACTTGACAAGGTCATGGTTTATCACTTTTATGCTTGTAACTGAAGTGTCGGTAGTCATGATTTGAGATATTATAACACTATTAGATAAAGCTTATAAATTGAATGGATCCTGGCTAGAATTGTGAATGAATCACTTTCCTTATAGTATTTCATGTACTCTCGAATGTCTTAGAGTTTCTATGTAGGAATACCTAAGATAATGCAACCTATACTCAAAAATACGGATGAAAACTCGAATGTAGGGAAGAGAATCTGGATTTCTATTTAAGAGGATATCTGTTTTTTGTATTGTGTTTTCTGAACTCTGAATGATCTTATTTATAGGTCATGTTAGTGTTGCTTCACAAGGTTGCAATCCTTAATGAAACAACACCTATCCAACAACACTTTTCAAGTGTTGCCCATTTTCATTCTACAAACATCACGAAGTGTTGTCTATTTCCATATTCAAAAATCAAACTTAAACAACGACCAAAAAATAAGAGCAATGGCCATTTCAATATGTGGCGGCCGAAGGCATGTCACCGGAGTGCCACCTTATAACGCCGCGAGTAGCCTAATTACTCTAATGCATTATGCCTAAGTGCTCAAGTGTTGCCTACAAGTTGCCACTAGCGCCTCTATGTCCATGCCCTCAGACCCGGTCCCGAACTGGCGACACCGGCGAGGGGTGTACAGAGGAGACAAGTGTATGAAACTTTATCCTCCTTATCTCTTTTGTTGAGTTCATGAATATATCTAAAAAAATTAATGAATATAACTCTTTATTTTTAATGTAAGTACCACTTTCTATGTGGAACTGACTATTTTCCATATATTTATTGGCATTTACTCACTTCCACATTTCTTATCATATTATAAAACACTCATAGACATTTATTATTCATAACATTAGACATATACTATATTCTTATTAACATAATTACTTGCACATATTGTGTAAGGTGTAACACCCTACTCTCCCGATTCATTTAATTACAAAAATAGTTTGCAGAAAAATCAGAGATACACAAGTAGGATGCCACATCCCAAAAATCTTATGAAGTATCGAGTCACTTCATTTCTTTATTCCTCATAAAAATAAGATAAATTAAACAACGGAATAATTAAATTGTACACTTCAACAACACTAAAGCTTTAATAACGTATAGCTTCCACAACACTCGTGGTTCAACATTTTTTGGAAAACAAGATACGTAACAAATGAAAAACAATACAATTAAAACAAATTCTCATCCTTCTCGTGTTACGTATCAGAGCGACTCCTAAGACTCGATCAATAGGAACACACGCTCCAAGCACTACTCAGGTACCTGATTATCTGTACTCCCCGAGGAGCACAGACACAATAACAGAAAATGGGTGAGAATTACATTCAACAATTATACTGTGAAAATCACATGCTAAGGAGTAGTATTCACACAATTCACATCAATCAAACAGTTATAACACACGTACAAGTGCCACATCAACATTCATCATGTTCAGTGCACATTCAATCATACATATATGCAATGTGACTCAACTGACACTACACCATGCATGCGGTACCAACACAATCCATATGGTTCACTCTTTGAACCCGATTCTCGTCGGAATCCGGATAAGTCGTATACGTTCTTCTGAACTATAAATTATCTTCAACTCGACTCCCACACAGAGTCCGAATGAGACTAGGCACCCATCATAGATTCCCACCTAGGCTCATCTCCACATGACACGACATGAAATGCATGACATACAATTATGCATAATACAAATATCATTAATGCATAACACACGATCCACAATAATCACACGTGAGCCACATACTCACCGTAATTCCCTCTGGAATTACCATCTTTGCCCAAGATTGTCCACATAACAACAATTTTATCTACACGTGCATCAACCACACATCATATATAAATCCATATAGAAATTCCATGATTTACCACATTTACTATCATTACCGGTTCCCCTATGTCTAATTATGTCATATTAGTCTTACGAACCAAGAGGAATTGCATCGTGTAGCGGAAAAAATCGTGAGTGTAAGCTATTGATTATCTTAACTCAAAAAGCAAGAGTCGCCACCCGCACTTTTATTTTATCCAAAAGAAAAGGAAAAAGAGCGAACAAAACCAAAACAAGTTCTAAATAAGACCAAGTAAACAGAGACTAGGTAAGGGGGTTGGTTACGCTAAGGGAAGGTGTTAGCACCCAAAACGTCTATAGTACTCTATAGGAACCCTTTGAAATATCTACGCTTTTTGGTTTGAAAATGTTTGTTTGAAAAGTGATTGAGGAGATGAGAAGAGAAGCATTTTTTAAGTTTTTTGTGTTTAGAGAGACTTGTCGCCTCATGCCTACGTACCCACAAAGTGCAATATAGGATCAAAACCTTGTAGTTCATGGTACAAATAACAAAATAGGTTTGTTATGGTTGTTTTTAAATGTAAAGACAAGTCGTCATTTCCAAGCGAATAATCCCGCTTAAAGAAATGAATCATATCTAAACTTATGAAAAAGTTTTAAAGGAAAAGTGCATAAGGCACGAAAAGAGTTTGGTGAGTTTGATATTTTTTAAAGTCTTTTGAAAAAGGTGTCAATATGCTTATGTAGTTTAACATTTATTAAGAAATAAAAAGAAAAGAGTAAAATCACTTGACAAAGTCAAGGTTTAATTATGAAAGAGGTGATAGTTTGAAAACAAGAAGGTTTTGAAAAAGAGAGGAGATTTTGAAAATTAAAGAAGGGATGGAGAAGAAGAGGTTATCCTAAAGCATAAAGTAAAAGCTATGTATAAGAATAGCCTAACCACATAAGCAAGCTCCAGAGTCTTCGAACCATAATTCCAAAGCAAAAGGAAAAAGGTCCTAGTTCTAAGTCCAAGGATCCAAGAATAGCATTGAAGTCTAAGGTTTAGGTTCAAAATTCCATGTCCAATGCAAAGGATAGTAACCATAGTCTAAGATTAAGAGCACAAGTTTTTTAGAGGTTTTGGCCTTTATTAATGTTTTTGGTCCAAGCGGACAAAGAGAAAAAAGGCATAAGCATAAACATATGTCCAACGGACAAAGGAAAAATTGCAGAAGCATAAACAAGATATGATATGAGATGATAGTAATGGAGCATAAAAGATAAAAGAGAGATAGGGAGTGAGAAGGAAACATAAACAAGATTAGTAAAATAATATTATTAGTAAGTTAGTGAGTAGTAGTATATACATAATAGTAGCACAAAGGCCTTAATGTCATAAGCCTTCCAAAGTAACACCGATTAGTCCGTCTCGCGTCTTGAACTATAATGATTAAACAATGTACTTAGGTCAAGGTTAATGAAGACTTGTTAGAAGATTGATAGAATCAAAGCCTCTACACAACAAGCTTCAAAGATTTTGAACCTAATACAAAAGATTAACCATCATTGGGCTTACACAACCAAAAGGTTTGGGCCACAAAAGATCAAGTTCTGATTCGGAGGGAGGGACAAATGTAGCGCTATGTTAAGTAATCACCAAGTGACTTATATATAAGTCACCCTACTCGAGGCCGGTCAATGCACTTTACGTGTTAACACATGTTAAAGAAGTGATATGTAAATCACTCTTCTAAAACATGCCACGCAAAAAGAAAAAAAGGAATGGTCTAATCATAATCGAGATTTCACATTGATTTATCAAAGGAAATCTATCACGATTCCAAAGTATGGAGAATGATCCAAATGATCATTCATCCATAGATTTGAAATAATGAAGATTAAACATCTTCGAAAATCAACAATCATCGATTCATAGATTTTCATCGACCAAAAGAAAAGAGATGAAGAAAAATGGATCTAACATGTTATGATCCACACAACAAACAACCAACAATCAATCAAGAAACAATATGAGAAATCCAAAATAAAATCAAGAATTATGAATTTAAATGAAATTTTGAACTAAATTAAAAAAAATAAAATAAAAGAAATCACCAATAATATTCAAATAAAAAAGAAATAGAGTTCTAAAATTAAAAAGAAAAAAAAGGAAAAAATAAATAGGAAAATAAAAGTATATATATAATTGAAGAAACTATATAACTCTTTTTAATAAAAAAAAGATGGAGGTGATGGTAGTATAATGAGCCCATCCGGCCCAATTTAAAAAATAACAAAACCAAAAAGTGACAAACAATGAATCAGAAAAAAACAAATCGTCATCTTCTTCGCATATTCACACGGCTGGTTACCGTTCTCAACCTTCACTCTCTCTTTCACGTTTCCGTCGCCGTGTGTTCTCACGTCTCAATCTCTCTTTCGTGCGGAGATGCTACTGTAGCGAAACAACATCACCTCCTTCTTCTTGCTTGCGCCGGTACTGTTCATCGGAGAAGGGAGAGGGCACGGCGGCGCGCCGCGGCTTCCAATCAAGGTGAGAAATGCTTCGAATCTTACTCTTCTTCTCTTCTGAGCTTGAATTGGTGTTGTGTGATGATTCTGTAGGTTTTGGTTTTTGAAAGTTACAGGTTTAAGAAATTGAAGGTTTAATGGAGATTGAAGCTTGGTTTGAAGATGGAAGGTGGATTGAAGAAGGTTGAAGTTTGAAGATGGTGATTGAAGGATTCGTTTGAGTTTTGCAGTGAGTTGTAAGGTTGAGATTTATGAATTTTCTGCAGATTTGTAGTTTATGGAATTTACAGATTGAAGCTTGAATTTGGATGCTAATTTGACATGGTAATCTTGGCTTTCAAGCTTGCCCAAAAACTGTAAATTAGAGGTTGTATTTAT
This sequence comes from Lathyrus tuberosus, assembly GCA_022829125.1. NCBI lineage: Eukaryota > Viridiplantae > Streptophyta > Magnoliopsida > Fabales > Fabaceae > Lathyrus > Lathyrus tuberosus. The sequence goes on from JALAZF010000163.1 coordinate 8,017,293, forward strand.
AGATGAAACTTTGGAATTTTGGTTTTGAATTTCTTGCTGAAGAAATTGGACGTGCAGTAGCGTGTATTACTCGTGACGTCGTATTGCGAAGCTTGTGATGCCATTTTGCTAAACTTCTTGCGTTTTGATTTTTCTCACTTTCTAGTCGTTTTCTGTTTTTGTCCTGTGTTTTGCGTTATGTGCCGATGGTTTGTGCAGGTCGTTTCGTAGCTTTTGGAGCCGTTTTGAAATACCAGCTGCCGTTTTGATGCGAGGTGTGTATTTGCAGCTTAGAATATAAGTAACTCGCAGGTGAAGTCAGCTTGTGTGATAGGACGGCTTGGCTTGTAGTAAGGCTTGACTTGAACTTGTTTGGTATTTGGAAATTCATGTGGCTGGGGCGTGAGGTTTTGGAAGGCTCACATATGGCTTAACGTTGTGGTTTGGCTAGTGAAGGCAACTTGAAGTTTGTAGTAGCATAAAGTGGCTGGAAGGTTTAGGTGCGACTTGGGAATCGCTTCATCATGGCTTGTGGCATGTGCTTTGGAATCAAGTGGGTCTAACGTAGCAACTTCCCTTTTTTTTTAATTCTTAATGCACTTGTTTTGGTGGCTTATTTCATTTTTTTGTTTGTTTTAAAAATGTAAATGGGCTTGTATCACAATGAAGCTCATGATTTGATAATGAAGGCTAATGTGTGTTTTTTGTAATATAGACTAATGGTTTGTAAAACAAATGGTTTTTTTTATGGAAATAAATGGTGATTAAAGAAATTGGTTAGAAACATGGATGGTCAAAAATGTGTTATGGAAATGAGATGGATATTGAGATTTGAATTGAAAATGGTTCTTGATTTGGATAATTGCAAAATGGTTTTGGATAGTAAAAAAAAAGGAATATGGATAAATTGGTTAAATATGGATAATTAGTTATTGGACATGGATAGGTAATTGGAAATATGGATATGAAATTGGATAGGTGAAAATGGATATCAAAATGAAATAGAAAAAAAATGGCTATTAAAAATATGGATTTTATGGATAATTGGATATGAATAAAAGGATGGATTTAGAAAAAAATGGATCTTGAATGGATATTTGGTTTAGAAAAATGAATAATAGAAATGGTTTAAATGGATAAGGGCTAAGAAGAGTGGATAATTGAATATAATGTGAATGGATATTGAACGGAAAGTGGAAATGGATATCTAGAAGTGGTTATGAATTACCCTATCAATCTTAGCTTCTAAAACCTTGAATAATGAACATGAACTCATCATCAAAAGCCACGGATGCACACCTTGACTGAATTTAGTCCAACACTAAACTTGAACTTTCTCCACTAACTTCTGATTAAAGTGAACAAATTTTGGAACACTGGATAACTTGTATCTGAAGCAATGGCCCTTTAAATCAACTTGAACTTTCCCATACTTCTCTGAATCTTTGGACTGATGGATTCTTGAATCACTTTGAATTCGGCCTGAATCAATCTCTGGAAAAATAAATCCTCAGAGGAACACAATTTAAACTGATGGCCCCGATGAACCTGATGGATACCACCACATCACAACTTGACAGTCACTGCTTGAGGAATAGCCCACTGAAATAAATAACTTGCACTTGAAGCGATCTCTTAATGGTTTTGACCAAAATTCGGTCAAACTTCCATCTGAACTGGATCATGAACGAACAACCACATGTGACTTAAAACCATGCTCTTGCTTGGACAAACCTGCGAAACCTAAACACACAGAGAGAAAAATAGGAAAACTGCAACATATTTTTGGTATTTTAGTCAGAGGTTAGTAAACATAGACAAATAATAAAGCAAGTGAGAAATACACAGATTCCAGGGAGAAACACATATTGTGATCTTGTTTGTGGTATGAGACGCAAATGAGATGTGAAATCTTAGGGGTAAAAATTAGGGTACAACAACTGCCCCTATTTAAGTTTCTTCCATCAGGAGATATGAAGATTAACATCTTCGTCTCGCAAAGATTGAAGATACTTAAATACAGAAAACCAAATTTTTAGCCCTAAGATGTTACAAGATGATATGAATGCAAAGGATAAAATACTCTGCGAGGAAGCTTGAAACAAGGGATTTATGGTAAATTGAGTGAGATGACGCGAAAAGACACACTAGAGAACACAAGCTATTTCTGGAGATCTGTCAAGGTGACAAGAAGTATCCATCAATAGTTGGAAAGAGAGGGACAAAACCCTAGGAAGACGAGTAGTGACATCCAAGAATGACATTGGATGGAAACTACAAACAAGACAAAAGTATGCCAATAGATGTCCAAGAACGGCATTGGACAACAATAAGAAAGTTTCTGATAAAAACAACAACGTCATTCAAGAATAGCATTGAATGGAGCTGAAAAACATTCTATTAGAGATAAGATATCCAAGAATAACATTGGATGAAAGGAGCTACAACATCCAAGAATGGTATTGAATGGAAGTTTGTTTCCATCTTATGCCTACGTATTCCCGGGATAGGGAAATCAGAGCGATCGTAGTTCCTCCTATTCTATGGGAGGAAATGGTGTTTTGGTGTCTTGTTTAAAGCCCAAGACGGGAAGCTAAATGTGGTTTATTTGTATCTTGTTCGAAGCCCAAGATGTGAAGCTGAAGGGTTTTGACTTTAGAGAGAATTTGTCATCTCTAAAGGGGGTCTGTTTGTCACAACTGTTGGGTGGCTGATTATAAAGGAGAATTACTTTAACTGGGATATGTGAATCCAGTAATGCCATAATTTCCTTTATAGGGGATTTTTAACCTGAAGGAAAAGACTTTAACTCAGTGTAGAGCAATGCCATCTTTCCTTAGGAATTTCTCAGGCTAAAAGAGGGACAGTGGCGTAGATATAAATAATCCAGAGGCTTGCCGCTTACAGCAATTAGATGAAAGGAAAGGAGTTGTTGATGTTTGTATACTGTGAGCAAGGCACAGATTTTGATGCTAAAAGGTTGATTGACTCAACCGGGGTTTCCTTATACAAAGCCTAAGAGGAGGCTATTGGCCCAATAAGAGGGTGTTTTTATGTGTCTTGTACGAAGCCCAAGACGGAGGCTAAAGGTTTGACTCCACAAGAGAGTCTTTTATACTCAACAAGAGAGTGATTTAGTATCTCGTACGAAGCCCGAGATGGAGGCTAAAAAGGTTTGACTCAATAAGAGAGTCTTTTTGTGTGTCTTGTACGAAGCCCAAGACGGAAGCTAAAAGTTGTTTGACTCAACAGGAGAGTCTTTTATACTCAACAAAAGAGTGATTTGGTGTCTCGTATGAAGCCCGAGACAGAGGCGAAAAGGTGATTGACTCAAGAAGAGAGTCTTTTATACTCAACAAGAGAGTGCTTTTGTATCTCGTACGAAGCCTGAGATAGAGGCTGAAGATGTTAGCTCCGCTGGGGAGAATCATTGTACAAAGCCCAAGAGGAGGCTAGGGTTACTGTTTCAGTTGAGTGATAGGTCCAGTATGTTGGTTAAAAGTGAAAATCAGTTCTTATATGGGTAATGTTGTACTCATGGATTTGATCTGAGGACCAGGATTATTTCCTGTTCTTTAAGGAAACGGGGAATCCGAAAGGTATTGAGACTGCCTAAGTCTACGGGTGTTTTTTCCTATTTTTGAAAGGAACTTGAGAATGTCTTTGAGACTCAAGGAGATTAGACTGTCTAAGTCTAGAGTTTTATCTTTTGTACTATGCTTAAGAGAGATCAAGAGACAGTACGTTCGCCGTAGGAAGATCTAGACTCTTTGAAAGATTGTTCTATTAAGATGACTAATTTCTGTTCCTATACCTTTAAGAGGTCGTCGGGACAATTTGTACGAAGCCCAAGAGGAGGCGAGAAAAATTTTAAGAAGCCGAAGGGACAATTTGTATGAAGCCCAAGAGGAGGTTGTCTTCCCGGAGGAAGAATCATTATACGAAGCCTAAGAGGAGGCTGTGAAAACTTCTAAGAAGTCGACGGGTCCTTGTACAACGCCCAAGAGGAGGCCGGGATGCTTTTAGGAAGCTTGTGGGTCCTTGCATTAAGCCCAAGAGGAGGCTGATGAACAGTTCCAGAAGGGGTTTCACTTGGAACATTGGCCTTCTGTATATGAACTGTTCAAGGGGGAGATTTCTTAGATCTATTTATCTAAAATTGTTGTAAAAGAAAATTCCCACGGTTCAGGTTATGTTGAAATATCCAGGAGGACGTCGGATGTAAGAAGACGAGGTTTTGTCTAGTTCTAGACGTAGTTGCCGGGGAAACTCTAAATATCTATACTAGTATTACACAGTCGATATGAGTTTATGAAAGAAGACTTACAGTGAAACAGCCCCACAATACAGTTATATACATATGAAAGCGGTAAATGAAAGCGGGTAAACACTTACTCGGTTGTAGAGCTTCCATGTTGTTTTGTTAGTTTGTTCAACAAAGAAATTTTTGATAACAAAATATAAAATCAAAGGAGAAAGTGCTTTGAAAAGATTGTTGGGGCTTACAGCTCAAGGAGAGGCCCAAGGTTTTATCAGTGATTGCACTGTGGTTTTGAATTTGTACAGGGACTTATACAAGTGACTAAGGCCCAAAAAGGTTTTCTGTACAAAGGGATGGGTCTTACACTCTCTCAAGAGGCCCAACAATGATTGAAAGTGAACAAATATGGGTCTTATAGCTCAAGGAGAAGCCCAGTGTTTTTTGTTGAAAAGGCGACGATCGCGCCGAACTTATTGACTGTATCGGGACTTATACAATGCATTGAGGCCCAAAATGGTTTTATCTACAACAAGGATTGGGTCTTACACTCTATTAGAGGCCCAAAGGTGTTTAAAGAAAACAAATGGGGCTTATAACACGAGGGTAGGCCCAGATGATTTGTTTTTAAAAATGGCGATCGCGCCGAGGTTTTTGAAAGCACAGTGGGTCTTATACAATGACTGAAGCCCAAAAAGTTTTGGTATCAAAAGGGGATTGGGTCTTACACTCTATTAGAGGCCCATGAGTGTTCGAAAAAGTTTGTTAGGGTGAAAATCAATAAAACCCTAATTTCATCATTTTTTAATATAATTTATTCAAAGAAAATTAATACAAATGATAAAAATTCCAAATAAGTTTGAATAAACAACTTGTGATTTTGATTTTAAGTTTGAAAAATGAGGCTTTAATCACAAGATGAATTAAAACCTATTTGGTTTTGATTTTTCAAAATGGTTATTTATTTTTAAAAGGTTTAAAAACAAATAAAAGACATTTATTCACAAAAATACTAATTATATTAAATAAATAATATAAATCTATTTATTTTGGGAATAAAATATTTCAATATTTTTGTGATTTTTTGCAAAAATAACCAATAAAAAATAATTAAAATTGAGGGAGTTATTAATTTTCCAATTAATTAACAAAAATTGAAAATATTGGAAAAAATAGCAAAATGTGAGAAAACACAAAATGGCATGGGTGGGGTTTGAACCCACGACCTCAAGGTTATAGGGTGCGCGCCTTACCACTGGGGTGGTGATACATCCGTTGATTAAAACAAACCAACAAATATACAAGGCTTGCCTTGTTTTCTAGGCCTAGCAAAGGCAAGGCAAGACAAGTTTTGGCAAGAAACGGGAAGATCCATAACTTTCTCATTTCTCCATGGTTGGGGACAAAATTTATATGCATCTAGCCTAGAATTTCACAAGGAATCCAATGGTGGTGGTATTTTTTTTCAGATCATGCTCCCTCCTCAAAATCTGATAGTGGTTTTGAAATAGACCATATTTTGCATTTTCTGTGCTACATCTTGGTACAAGTATGAATTACATGATAAATTGATGCAAACACAACACATATAACATGTAGAAGAGATGCATGATCAGTGGACTTCAAAGCAATGCATGTTTTGGAAAGTTTAAGTCATGATGCTTACCTCTTTTTGAGCTTTTGGAGTTTTTGGTGCAATCTGCCAAGTTCCTTGTTCCAGAAATGGTTTAATGCTTTGAACACTCTCAAATGATCCCTTAGAAGCTTTTAGGATGATTTGAATCAGCTGGAACCTGTAAAAACACAAACTGGCCCTTTCTTGCAAAACGGGTTAAAATGGCCAAAATAGCAACTCTCTCAAATGGTGTTCCAGATGTGTGGCACCATTTGGGACACTTCAAGGATGATATTTGGAGTTTGTTTGAGGTTTTATCTGGTTTGGAAAGTGACTGAATCAATACATGGCTTGAAAAATGCACAAAAGTCCTATTTTGAGGTTTTGAGAGATGACTTTGAGATTTAAGGATTACAGGTCACTTGTGTGAGTTTGGACAGCTTAGATATGACATATTGGATATGTTTGGATCATGAGCTGTGATGGAAATGCTCTCTAACTCAAAAACTCACAGTTACCTTGCTAAAGAAGGTATTTTTGCCTAGAGAAAGTGATTTTGAGGAAAGCATCTGTTTGATGGCTTTGGTGTACTCAAACTGAGCACAAATGAGCTCTATTTATAGTAGAGCAAGTTTGTTTTGCAAGCAATAGTGAATGGAAACTGATGCAGAGGTTTGGCCAATGTTGATCAATGAGAATCCAAGTCTCCTCTAGCCATTGACTAGAGGTTAGAGCACAGAGCTGTGGTTCCCTAGTTGTTGGATCAGTCTTGACTGAATTCAGTTGTAAATGTGTCAATCCATGCCACCTTGGTGCATCCATTAAATGCTCCAATCCAAAATTGGAGTCTTGTCCCTCTTTTAGGGATTTCTAGGTTTGGCATGCTACTTCTTGTTCCAAAGACTTTAGAGGCTTGGATCAGTGTTTGTTCCCTTTAGATTTGATCCTCAGATGTGTCCAAAGTGATGACAAGGCTTGGAATTATCTGATTTTGCCAAATCGAGCAAAAGTGCAAAATTCTGCCTAGCCTTGGCAGTTTTCAGCAAGGCATATTGCCATTGTCATATCTCATTGCTCAAGTGGAATTTGATGGAGTTCTTGGCCATTTTGGAAAGCCCTCATATGACACAACAACTGTTTGATCATAATTGGTTTTGATACTTTTTTGATCCAAGTGAAAAATCCCCCTACATTTGGAAAAAAGTAAGGCAGATTCTGACTTAGTGAAAATTTCACTAAGTGTTGGAAAAAAGTGACATTTTCACTTTTTGTGATTTTGATCATTCCATAACTCAAAATCCATGATGAATTAGAATGAGTTCAGTTTGAAGCTTTTGTAGAGGGTAATGAGAGCTACAAATCCAGCTTTGGATGGGGAAAAATGGCCTTGTGGTTTAGGAGTTATGATCCTCCAAAGTTGGTACCCTAGCCACTTTGTTCCATAACTTAGAAAATTTATAAGTTTTTATGGTTACCCCTTTTACAAGTTATCCCACTTTTCTTGATTTTTCTTGATGAATGATGATTCAAATCACACATTAACATTATTTTAGTGTCAAAGAACCATAATTGTTGAAATTCTGGCACAAATATCAGATGTCCTACACAGATGTTGAGACACGGATATCCAACACAATGAACAAGATAACAATAAAAATAACAGTGTAGAAAGTAAAGAACACAATGATATTTTTACCCAGTTCGGATCAACAATTCTACTCTGGGGGCTACCAAGCCAGGGACGAAATCAATATACGATAGTATCAATTCACAGATCATCCAGCAACCACACTCGGTTACAATCCGCTCACTTAATCACTACCCTTCCTATGACTTCTACCTAAGACTCACCTAGGTATGAGGCCCTCCTCAAATCCCTCTTCAATCACAAACCGTGGCTGGTTCCTTTCCACACAAGTAACAAAACGAAAGACATACTTTCAAAAACACACAATTCTCAATACTTCAAAGCTTATGAGAACTGACACACAAGAAACTCAATGCTTAAAAGCTTATGAGTAACTGACAGAACTTACAACACAAAACCAGTCCTTATACTGTTATCAGAATGATACCAGTTAGGCTCACAATTAACAATCAAAAACCCTAACAAAAACACACGTAAGTTCCACACCTAAACTAGGTTTACACCAGTCAATATATAACATTAAATCTGGACTGGGTTGGGCTTCAAAACGCAGCTGAGAGACTGCACATAATTCTGCAAAATAAACTCCAAGAAAATAGGTCTTCAATCTAATATTTCCTAATATGTCTCCATATTTAGAAAGTAGAGAAAATCCGAAAACCAACACAAAATCTCAACTCAATTACTTTGGACGCCACATAGGATAACTAAATATTCACAGAATATTCAGTAACAAAAAACAACAAACAAAATCTTCCTTGTAAACCAATAACAGACGCGATGTCCTATGATCCAGGATGGGACATCTTTATCCGACATGTTGAATGCAGTAAATTAGAACATCTTGTTTCAACATCTTGCTACTAGAATAGTTTTAGCAAAATAAATGCCAACCACATAATCAAAGAAATAACAATCTCCCCCTTTGGCTTATTTTGGCTAAAACTACACACCAAACAATCTTGCAAAGATAAAACAAGCAAAACAGAAATATCAGAGACAACAGCGAAAAACACAACATAGCAGCAAAAATTCACAACCAAAAAACTCCCCCTCAACTGCAGAAACATAACAACATTCTCCCCCTCAACTGCAGCATCAGCACACGCACACCACAAGCACACTACTCCCCCTTTTTAGCCATAAATATGACAAAGGCAAGTAGAACAGTTATTAATTTTGAGAAATGATCAAATCATAAACCAGAATAAACAACATCAGAAAGTAGATGCACACATCATCACATGACCAAATGTCATGCACAAACTTCAGCATCCTTCCCTTCAGAAACACCTGCACAAGTTGCACTACCAGAATTACCTTTATTCTTTTTAATCTGGCAGCCAAAAAGAACATTAAATGCTATAATTCTTCATGGATACAAACCCCAAGTCTTCTCCTCAGGTTTTCAAACTGAACTGCATCCAGAGCCTTGGTAAATATGTCAGCAAGCTGATTTTTTGTGCTAACATGCTCAAGAGTTATGACTTTGTCCTCCACAAGTTCTCTGATGAAATGATGCCTGATATCAATGTGCTTAGTCCTGCTATGTTGAATAGGATTTTTAGAAATATTAATAGCACTCAGGTTGTCACAAAATAGTGTCATGACATCTTGTGTGACATTATACTCAGATAACATTTGCTTCATCCACACCAGGTGAGCACAACTACTTCCAGCTGCTATGTACTCAGCTTCAGCAGTAGAAAGAGATACATAATTTTGCTTCTTACTAAACCATGAAATAAGATTATTTCCCAAAAAGAAACAACCTCCAGAGGTACTCTTCCTATCATCAGCACTTCCAGCCCAATCAACATCACAGTATCCTACTAAAATGGAACCTGAGTCATGGGAATACAACAACCCATAATCACATGTACCACTCACATACTTAAGAATTCTCTTAACTTGATTGATGTGACTGACCTTGGGTTCTGCTTGGTATCTTGCACATACACCAACTGCAAAGGTTATGTTTGGCCTACTTGCTGTAAGATACAGCAGATTGCCAATCATGCTTCTGTATAAACTCTGTTCAACATTCACTCCCTTTTTATCTTTGGATAACTTCAAGTGAGTAGGAGCAGGAGTTCTCTTGTGCTTGGCATTATCCAATCCAAATTTCTTCACAATATTCCGAGCATATTTGCTCTGACAGATAAAAATGGAATCTTCCATCTGCTTGACTTGCAATCCAAGGAAGTAAGTCAATTCACCTACCAAGCTCATTTCAAATTCAGATTGCATTTGTTGGACAAAATGTTGAACCATTTCACACGACATTCCCCAAACACAATATCATCTACATAAATCTGAGCAATCAACAGTTTCCCATCTTTCTCCTTGACAAAGAGTGTTTTATCAATACCACCCTTCCTGTATCCATGTTTGACTAAGAACTCAGTCAGCCTTTCATACCAAGCTCTTGGAGCTTGGTTTAAACCATACAAAGCCTTCTTTAACTTGAAGACATGACCAGGAAAATTTGGATCCACAAATTTAGGCTGCTCAACATAGACTTCTTCATTAAGATAGCCATTCAGAAAGGCACTCTTAAAATCCATTTGAAACAATTTGAATTTCAAAAAGCATGCCACTCCTAGCAACAATCTGATGGATTCCAAGCGAGCCACAGGAGCAAATGTTTCATCAAAATCTACTCCTTCAATTTGTGTGTATCCTTGAGCAACTAGTCTGGATTTGTTTCTGGTAACAACTCCTTGTTCATCAGACTTATTCTTATATACCCACTTTGTGCCAATCACATTTGTTCCTACTGGTCGTGGTACCAGTTCCCAGACTTCATTTCTCTTGAATTGACAAAGCTCATCCCGCATAACACTTATCCAGAACTCATCTGTCAAAGCCTCTTTAACATTTTTTGGTTCAAGCTTTGAAACAAAACATGCATTTGACACAGGCTCCCTCGATCTGGTTCTTACACCTTCATGACAACTTCATTTTCTTCATTGGTTACTAGGCATTCAGATTTTGTGAAATTTACTTTGAGCCCTAGATCACACAGTTGGCTTATACTAATCAAATTTGCAGTCAGCCCTTTGACAAATAGAACACGATCCAGATTTGGTTGTCCTGTGTAGTCCAGCTTTCCAACACCTTTTATTTCACCTTTTGATCCATCCCCAAAAGTGACATAATTGGTAGAGTGAGGCTTGATATCTGACAAAAATTTCTTCACACCAGTCATGTGTCTTGAACAACCACTGTCAAAGTACCAATCTTCCCTTGCAGATGCTTTGAGAGAGGTATGCGCTATGAGACCAGGCACCATATTTCTAGGAGTCCATCTTTTCTTTACTTTAGCCCAAATCTGTTCTTTATTTGGTTGATGAACAGTTTTGGGATAACCATGCAAATTGTAGCAAAAGGACTTTAAGTGACCAAACTTTCCACAATAATGACATCTCCATGGTTTATACTTTGAACTATATGCTATTTTCTGATGTTTCAGCTGATGTTGAAACATGTGATTTGACATCTTCTCCTCTTGCTTTATTTTTTGAGGAACAAACTTTACTACAGACTGCTTGTAGTTCTCTGCTTGATTGTTAAAACCAAGACCTTGTACATTTCTAGTATTTCTCCCAGTCTGAAGAATCTCATCTAACACTGTGGAACCATTGTTCAACATTCTTATAGATTTGGTCATATTGTCAAGTTTTGACTTTTGTAATACAACTTCCTCTTTAAGATCAACAAAAATCGATAGATGTTCTTCCTTCTCAGCTTCTAGTTGAGCTATCAGAACCTTCTGTTCTAATATTATCTGGCCCCTCTCTTCATTCTTGATACACAACTCTGAGAACCCAGTGATAACTTCCTGTTTAGTAAGTTCTCCAATGTAAAATTCTTTGTCAGAATCACAACTTGTTCCTTCATCAGACTCATAAGTTGTTTCTCCATCAGATTTATAGATTCCAGTCAAGGCTGTCACCAATTTTGCTGATTCTTCTTCAAGATCACTCTCAGACTCTCCTTCTGACCAAGACACAGATAAGCCCTTCTTTTGCCTTTTGAGATACGTGGGACACTCAATTTTTATGTGCCCAAATCCCTCACATTCAAAACACTGAACTCTCTTCCCTTGATTGGAGTCTTCTTCAGTTCTGGACCTTCTGCCTCCATCCTGGTTTCTACTGATGTCGAGTGACTTGTTCTGAACATTATCTCTTGACTTCCAGTCCATCCTTTTCAGCACTTTGTTAAATTGTTTTCCAAGAAATATCAGATCTTTAGACACCCTTCATCTCTGACCAGGTTACCTTCATCTTCTGAATCACCAGCATTTGACACAAAAGCTATACTCTTCTTCTTTTCAAACTTTTCACTGATCCCCAATTCAAATGTTTGAAGTGATACCACAAGTTCATCCACTTTCATCTTATCTATGTCCTGAGCTTCCTCTATAGCAGTCACTTTCATGTCAAATCTCTTAGGTAGAGATCTGAGGATTTTTCTGACCAGTTTGCTATCAGACATCTTTTCAGCTAGGGCACTTGATGCATTAGCTATCTCAATAATGTTCATGTGAAAATCATGAATGCTCTCATCTTCCTTCATCTTCAAATTCTCAAACTTGGTAGTGAGAAGTTGAAGTTTTGACATCTTCACCTTTGAAGTTCCTTCATGAGCAACGTTCAAGACCTGCCAAGCCTCTTTTGCAATGGTGCAATGTTCAATTAACCTGAAAATATTTTTGTTAACACCATTAAACAAGGCATTCATGGCTTTGGAATTTCCCAAAGACCCTTTGTAGTCTGCATCATCCCAGTCTTCCTCTTCCTTCACCACATCAGTAGGATTACCTTCTCCATCTCTAACCTTTGGGGGTTCCTATCCTTTGATAATAGCTTTCCATGCTTGATCATCCATGGATTTGATGAATGCTATCATCCTTGGTTTCCAATAATCATAGTTGGAACCATCAAGCAGAGGTGGTTTGTTCAAAAATACTCCATCCTTGTCCATTGCACCAGAAAGTACCTTCCCTGAATCTCACCCAGAAACAAACTAGGGTGCAAGCTCTTGATGCCAATTGAAATTCTGGCATAGATATCAGATGTCCTACACAGATGTTGAGACACGGATATACAACACAATTAACAAGATAACAATAAAAATAACAGTGCAGAAAGTAAAGAACACAGTGATATGTTTACCAAGTTCGGATCAACAATCCTACTCTGGGGGCTACCAAGCCAGGGACGAAATCAATATACGATAGTATCAATTCATAGATCATACAGCAACCACACCCGGTTATAATCCGCTCACTTAATCACCACCCTTCCTATGACTTTTACCTAAGACTCACCTAGGTATGAGGCCCTCCTCAAATCCCTCTTCAATCACAAACCGTGACTGGTTCCTTTCCACACAAGTAACAAAATGAAAGACACACTTTCAAAAACACACAATTCTCAATACTTCAAAGCTTATGTGAACTGACACACAAGAAACTCAATGCTTAAAAGCTTATGAGTAACTGACAGAACTTACAACACAAAACCAGTCCTTATACTGTTATCAGAATGATACCAGTTAGGCTCACAATTAACAATCAAAAACCCTAACAAAAACACACGTAAGTTCCACACCTAAACTAGGTTAACACCAGTCAATATATAGCATTAAATCTGGACTGGGTTAGGCTTCAAAACGCAGTTGAGAGACTGCACATAATTCTGCAAAATAAACTCCAAGAAAATAGGTCTTCAATCTAATATTTCCTAATATGTCTCCATATTTAGAAAGTAGAGAAAATCCGAAAACCAACACAAAATCTCAACTCAATTACTTTGGATGCCACATAGGATAACTAAATATTCACAGAATATTCAGTAACAAAAAACAACAAACAAAATCTTCCTTGTAAACCAATAACAGACGCGATGTCCTATGATCCAGGATGGGACATCTTTATCCGACATGTTGAATGCAGTAAATTAGAACATCTTGTTTCAACATCTTGCTGCTAGAATAGTTTTAGCAAAATAAATGCTAACCACATAATCAAAGAAATTACAATTGTGAAAAATCTCAAAAAGTCAAAGTTGACTTTTGTGCACAGTTGACTTTTTGTCAGATGAATTCCAAACTGTGTAATCCTCTATGAAATCAAGTCCTTGACCTAAATCAAACTTGATGGACATGTTCCATAGGCGTTATAGGGTGTATTGAATCATGTTCCAAGGTTTGGGAGCATGCCTGGGTCAAAATTCAAAGGTACAGTTGACTTTTCCCGCAAAACCCTAATTGTGGTTCTGATGAACTTGAAACTTGTTGATCAAGCTTCTTGGATTAATCCCTTGTTGCAAATGGATCAATGGGGTGGGTTAGAGACCCTCAAATCATGTCTTGAGGTCTTGGCTCATGTTTTGTCCCAAAAGTCAAGTTAGGGGTGAATTAGGTCAAGAAACCCTAATTCTTGATTTTTGATGTATGCATCCCCTGAGGCTAAATTGACCTGATGATTGGGCTCATGATGTTCCTTGGAGCATCTTAGATTATGCTTTCAAGCATTGGCTCATGCCTAGAGTAAAATTTCCATCTGGAGGCCCTGGTCGACCAAAACCCTAATTTGGTGACACTGGCGATCCTGAGGCTTCATCCACTTGGAATGTTGCAGCCTTGTGCTTGATTCTTGAAGTGGGAGTCCTCTTGATCCATTGTGGGTGTTTGAGAGGTTAGACAAGTTGAAGATCATGTCATTTCTTGATTGATCCTTTGTCTAAGGCTCAGAGAGGGCTCAAAACCTTAATTCTTGTTTGTAGTGAATGCTCACCCATCTTTGGGGAGACTGACGAGGCATAATGATATATCCATATTGTGATGATGATTTGCACAATGATGGGAATCTTAGTGGTCAAAATTTGGGGTATGACAGATGCCCCTATTTAATCTTCTTGGACCCGAAGGTGTGAATGACGAAGGTATTCGGGGTGCAAGAGGATTAAATATCGGAATACCCGAAATTTTGATGGTGGTTATGAATGGTAAACTTCCCTTTGATCCTGGTTTCCTACCAAGGAACTGGTCTTAGTTGCTGATATGAACTTCCCCTAAATCCTGGTTTTCTACCAAGGAACTGGTCTAAGTTTCTGATATAAACTTCCCCTCGTTCTTGGTGTCCTACCAAGGAACTGGTCTCAGTTTCTGAAATAAACTTCCCCTCGATCCTGGTTTCCTACCAAGGAACTGGTCTAAGTTTCTGATATAAACTTCCCCTCGTTCTTGGTTTCCTACCAAGGAACTGGTCTCAGTTTCTGATATAAACTTCCCCTCGTTCTTGGTTTCCTACCAAGGAACTAGTCTCAGTTTCTTTTGTTAATAAACTTTCTTGACAAGGGACGCTATGTGTAGCGATTTTCCTCAAACTTCTCGCCGGATTTTCCTGGGGAGATGCCATTTGACGGGAAAAATTTTGATGTCAGAGTTGCTGGAGAACCCAGTCATTTGAGTTGTAGAGGTGCACAAACTTCTCGGTTGGAGACCCCATTTGTTGACTCTACTGGGGAAAACGAGTCTCTTGAGAGACTGCTTCTGCTTGGGGATATTGCATCATACTTTTCTCGGGATCTTCTCTGAGAAATGCCATATGATGTGTTCCAATTTTGAGGTACCGATGACCTTTTCGTCAGCGAAAATTTTTCGGAGAAAAACTGCTGTAATGTCAAATCTTTGATTGAGAGGCTTTCTCTGGGGATTTTCCTTAATCCGGGAAAGCAAAGATATCATCTTCAATGGTAAAGAGTGATGTTTGGTGAAGGTTTTATGGTCTTTCAGAGGTTCAAGTTATCAAAGTGGTCAAAGGTCGATTCTAATCCAGAAATAAACTGGAGGAGAGATCGTTCAGACTCAACATTTCTTGATGAGGAAAGAACTGACAACTCGATTGAGAGGACAGTTATCACTAGGGGATGAGACCGACTAGAGTGATAGTGATGCAATATGAATATGAATGTAAGTCAATAATGCATGATATATGTGTGTATATGCTGACAAAACTGACACGACATACAGACTGATGGATGAATACGACTGGATACTCGGCCACAGTGGGAGATGAAAAGTATCACTGGTTCACAATAGCAATGCTGCCTTGCTTATGAGAGATAGTCCACACGGGGAACAATCGCTGGTCGGGCTTAGGAGGTAACAACTCTGCCGAGGATGTCGAATGAAACATGGTCTTCGACACAGTTGATCCTTCGTTCAGGTGCACTGGTTTAGAAGGAATACTTTGATTCTGAACTTTGAGGTTCGATTGCTTCTGGGGAAGCGATCGATGTTCTTTCGATGTTCAACAGTCAAAAGAAAATGCCAACTTTATTTTAAAAGCAGAAAAAGTTTTACAAGTAAATTCATTTTTTTGTTTTATTTCAAGAATCGTTAATCATGTTAAAATGTTGTTCTGTAAAGCTAAAACAAATAAGAATTGCAAACAAAAGCACAAGGTCTCAAATTTTATTGATAGGATGGAAATCAGCCAAACGCGTGATTCCATAGAGTATTTACAAAGTTAGAAAATGGTAATTTTAAGGGAAAAGGGCTACGTTGAAACATAACGACCACTATCCTTCTACCAACTTTGAATTCGGGACATCTTGAGCTTCTGTCGAAGATGACCTTGACTAGAGTTTTTCTCGGATGGTGTAACTGCTGTTGAGGGACTTGCCCCTTTGTCGAACATAGTTACTTGCCATTAATCCCTAATTTTTGCCTGGACTGTACTGTGATGTTTCCAATCCACCAGGATGATTTTGGATTATGTCTCTAATTTTTGCCTGGACCGCCCTTTCGGGTTTTCAATCCACCGAGACGTTTTTTTCTTTTTTTTTTTTTAATATTTAGGCGAAGTATTTCTTGACTACGTCAACATTCGTGGGGTAGGTAAATTCCTCTCCATCCATGGTTGCAAGTTTCAAGGCGCCGCCTGAGAAATCTTTCTTGACCACATAGGGGCCGTCATAATTCGTAGTCCACTTGCCCCAAGAATCAGTGATAAATGATTGTATTTTATTGAGCACGAGGTCTCCTTTTTTGAAGACGCGAGGTCGGACCTTTTTGTCAAACGCCTTCTTCATTCTTTGTTGATACAACTGCCCGTGGCATAGTGCCGTGATTCGTTTTTCTTCGATCAGATTTAGTTCGTCGTGTTGACTTTGACACCATTCAGCTTCTGTAAGCTTAGCTTCCATCAATACCCAGATTGATGGGATTTCTACTTCTATGGGGAGGACCGCCTCCATGCCATATACTAGAGAGAAAGGGGTTGCCTCTGTTGAAGTGCGTACAGATGTACGATAACTGTGGAGAGCAAAGGGTAGCATCTCGTGCCAATCTTTATAGGTTACAACCATCTTTTGAACAATCTTCTTGATGTTCTTGTTAGCTGCTTCTACCGCTCCGTTCATCTTGGGTCGGTAGGGAGATGAGTTATGGTGTTCGATCTTGAACCCTGCGCACAACTCTTTCATCATGTTATTGTTCAAGTTAGATCCATTATCCGTAATGATCTGGCTCGGAACACCATAACGGCAGATGATATTGTTTTTGATAAATCGGACCACCATTTGTCGGGTTACATTGGCATATGACGCTGCTTCGACCCACTTGGTGAAATAGTCAACGGCTACCAGAATGAACCGATGTCCATTCGAAGCTTTGGGTTCGATCATCCCAATCATGTCGATTCCCCATATGGAAAAAGGCCATGGGGAAGAGAGAAATTTGAGATGTGTTGGCGGTACATGGATCTTGTCGGAGTATATTTGACACTTGTGACACCTCCTCATGTACTTGTAGCAGTTGGATTCCATGGTCAACCAATAGTACCCTGCTCTGAGAATTTTTCTCGCCATTGTGTGTCTGTTGGCATGTGTGCCAAAGGATCCTTCGTGGATTTCTTTCATCATTAAGTTGGCTTCTGGTCTGTCTATGTATCGGAGCAAGACCATGTCAAAATTTCTCTTATAGAGTGTATCGCCGCTCAGGAAGAAACTGCCTGCCAGCCTTCTGAGGGTCTTTCTGTCCTTTCTGGATACCCCATGAGGGTACTCTTATTTCTGAAGGAAGCATTTAATATCGTGATACCAAGGTTTGTCGTCTATGACTGCTTCAATTGTGAAGATGTAAGCGGGTCGTTCAAGGCGCATTATGTCGATCTTAGGTAAGTCATTCCATTGACCTACGCTAATCATGGAAGAGAGAGTGGCTAATGCATCAGCCATGTGATTCTCTTCCTGAGGGATGTGATGAAACTCGATTCTGTTGAAGAAGGGTAACAACCTTCTCGCGTAATCCTTGTAAGGAATCAATCCTGATTGGTATGTGTTCCAATCTCCTTTGATCTGATTGATGACCAGAGCTGAGTCGCCATATACATCCAAGTTTTTGATCCTTAAATCAATCACTTCCTCGAGACCCATGATACAAGCTTCGTATTCGGCCTCGTTGTTTGTACACTTGAACGTAAGTCTAGCGGTGAAAGGAATGTGGGTACCTGTCGCTCCCGAAAAGATTCGCATCCAACGGTACAAACGTGAGAGTGGCGCAAAAGACACAGAGTCGCCAGCAATGTGTATTTATCCCAAGAGAGGGAAAGGAAACACTGCATAAACCTGAAAGAAGGGAAAGAGCATGGTCACGCGACCAAGAGAACGGGTACGGGAGTCGGTTACGCGAAGGGAAGGTGTTAGCACCCAACACGTCCATCGTACTCGATGGGATCCACGCTTGTTGTCTGCATCAAAGGGTGTCGTCGTCTGGAACTCCACTGCTACTGGACCGGCGAAGAAACGAGAACGGAAAGAACGGAGAAACGAAGAAGAAAAGAAAAAGAAGTGACTCGATAGGACGGTATCGTTGTCCTAGGCCTACGTACTCCCTCAGTGCAATGGGAAAGTCAGAGTCAACGTAGTTCAGATGGGAACTGTGGGGGAAGGTTGCTCGCTAAGACAATCGCTGTCTTGTGCCTACGTATCCTCAATCGGACGAGAGAGAGGAATCAGAGCTGACGTAGTTCGTGGGAACGACCACGGATGGGTGAGTGTTTTTTACGTGAGCGACGAGCTCTTTTCTGAAAATGAAGTTTGAAACCCAACAATCCCGAAGGATAAAAAGATTTGGATTTGTTTGGCGTTTTTTAGACAGAAGTGTCTTTTAAGTTGTTTCGCAACTTGCATTGAACCCAAGTCTTGAACGTAGTGTAACACCCCAAAATTTGCCTTGTTGTTTTTAGCTAACTGGCTTATGTTTCTTTTCATTTCTTACATTTTTGCATTGTGCATGGCATTGGTTCTTAGCATGGGATCAAGGTACTTGGTCCATATTCTCAAGTCTCCGGCTTTAAGGTGGTTCATGGAGCTCATTATATCTTCATAAGATCAAGATTGACAAAGGATTTCAAGTGATTCCTTCCCTCCTAATCAGGTGGACCATTTAGGGTTTTTAAGATCAAGAGGACTTCTTGAAAGGCTTGGTATGTTCAAGCATGCTCCTGTGGTTTTCTTTATGCCCACAAGTGCTTATGGATGAGGGTGTGGTTATTGATTCATTGTGGAGGATGTTTAGTGGATCAGCTGTTTGTGAACTAAGCAAAAGTCAACTATGGAATTTTGAGGGTCTTTTCCTGGTTTTCAAGGTCTCACATCCTCATATGGCCTTTAATTGGCAAGATTCATGCCAATCATCAAGAATCAAGAGTTTGTGCAAAAGTTACTAAATTTGGAAAATGGCCTATAATTGAAACTTTCCATTTTTGGCAATTTTTCTTCCACATTCAACTTGATTTTTCATCATCAAGGAAGCTCCAAATGAATTTTCCTCCAACATGAAAGTTGAAGATCTTTCTCTCCCATTTCCAAAAAGTACTAGAACATTTCCATATCATTTGTGGAACTCTAGTTATGGCCAAAACAATGCAAGGTGCTTTTCATGGATTCCTTATATGTCAAATTTTCCACCTTTTGCATTTTTGCACAAATGGACTTGTAATGTTCCCATTTGCTTCATGCCACATTATAATATCAAAATACAAGTCAAGAAGATCATTTGTGGCCTTTGAATCAATTCATGCCATGCCATTTTTCTCATTATTCTCACAAAGTGCAAAAATGCCAAATTAATTCAAAGCTTGCAAACCAAGAAAGTGTAAGGCCCAAAATCAATCCAGAAGTGGTATAAGAGTAAATTGGAGGTGGATTATGCTGAGAACAAGGGCTTCCCACGTGCAAATTAGTGGTGGTGGTGTAAAATGCATTTTTGCAATTTCACTCAAATCTCATTAACAAGAGTTCTAATCACTTCCTAATCTCAATCAGTGAACTAATCAAGAGTATATAACCTTATTCATACCCTCACAGCTAGGGTAGAGACTCACATTTGCTCAGTTTCCATTTTTCACTCTCCACTTTCTCATTTTCGTTTTTCCCTCTCCATAAGGTGTTTTTGAGAAATTCTTTCATATTTGGAATCAGTGAAGAGAGTAGAACCAGAATCAACCATCATCTGAAGCTCATACTGAGGTTTTCACCAAGCTCCATTCAAGAGAGTTCAAGTTCAAAACTCAAGATCTAGCACGATTCCAAGCTCTAGTTGCATTTATTTTGCAATTAGAGGTTCCAAGGACTTGATCTGCAGCTTTTGGAAGGCGTTCTTGTGATATTTTAAGTTCATCAAGATCTCAGGTTAGTGATTTTTTCACCATCACAGAACTTGAATTTTTGATATGCAAAATGATCTATGATGTGCACTGAACATGCTGATATATTTTATTTGAAGTTTGGACGTGTAATTTGTGAGATATGTGGATTTAAAGTTTTAGATCTAAACTTGTTTTCGTTCGATTCTCTTTATGTGTTTGTTGTTTGTTAAAATGGACTGGATATTCTTGATCCTTGCGTTTTTCTGGTCAAAATGGTGTACTCATACGCAAATTATGGAAAAAGTCACGTCATAGCTCACCGGAGAGGGTGGCCGGAGCCCTAGCTCCGGCGGTGGCCGGAAAACCAGTCCGGCGAAGGTCTTCATGGAGAAGAAGCAATCTAGACCGTCCATGCATTGATCCTGCGTCCCACAACGCACCACATGTCCTTTATTTTCTATTTTTATTTTATTAATTGCATGCTTTTCATTCATTGAGTTCTATCGTGAGCCTTCCAATCGTAGCCTCTTGTTTTCCTTTAATCTTGATCACACGGTTGGTATGGGGACAGCACATTAATGATGGCACATGCAAGGCACATGGCCGGTGCATGGTGTGCTACTTGCTTGTGTGGTGGCGCGTCCATGTGGTTGTGGTGTACCTGGGAGATCTGACCGTTGATCTTACCTACTTTTCCAATGTGTTGACTTTTAATATGCGTTGGATTGAACGTGTGGTGGGGATCATTTCAGATTGTTGACCGAATTACTATGCTCCCTCCTTTGACTTCGCTTAGGCTCCATTCTTTGGGCCTATACTTTTCACACCCCCGCTTCTGGGCCTGCTTGAATTCTAACTTGGTTTTCATTTCTTTTCACACCCCCCTTTTTGTTACTTCATTTTATTTCTATTCCTTTTATTATTTGCTTTGCATTTCTATTTTCTAAAATTACTTTTGAGCATCTAAAAATCATATAAAAAATCATAGAACTTATTTTTTAGTCTTCTCAAATTTTCACATATTTTATTTTCGCATTTTTATTTTATTTTGGCATCTGTTTTAATTAATTGTTCTATTTCCTTTTCTTATTTGTTTCACTTGCACACACCAACTTGTGAAATTTATTTCTCCTCATCCATAATACATTTTGGATCCATTCTTTTTTCATCTGTTAGGTGACATATTAAATTGCATAAATTTTTTTTTTTCATTTTTAAAACTTTTCCATATTGCATTTTGGTCCCTTTCTTTTGCATGTTGAATCATTGTTCTTATATGACCTTTGTCCATTTGTTTGAGGTACTTGGTTTGTGAACTTTGGTTTGATATTTTTACACATGCTACTTGACTGAGTTAATCTCTGTTTGGATATCTTTTGGGATTTTATTAATCCACTTTGCTATTTTTGGTTGAGTGTTGTTTGTGATGCAAGTTTGGTTGAGGTATACTTTGGTACTTGATCTAGTTTGGATACATTTGCTTACTTGTGATGGAGTGATGCTTAATATGTTTTTATGGTATAATCATGTACTGTTTGAGCTTACTTGTGGCCTTGGAATCATCTCTTTTCACTCATTTTTCTATTTGTTCTTGATTTTACAAAGTGTTGTTATTTTGACTTGAGTTTTGTGGATGTCTTTCTCACTTTCGTGGCATGCTTTGAATGTGTTGCTTGATGATTAATCTTGTATGACTTGAGTTTGGGTTTGATATGACATTGATGTATATGCTACTGCCTCTTGAGTTCTATACTTGTTTTTTATGTTACTTGATCATTGTTGGATGCATTTGGTTTGGATTATGTGATGCATATTATCCCTTTTGCTTTGTAACTTCTTTGGTGCATCATATTGCATAATGTGAACCTCTTTTGTATAGGTGGATTGCTAATGATGATATGATGTGAGTTCTGGTCTTGTTTCATTTTCATCTTGTCTCTTTCATTTCACTTTGGTATGAGATCCATGTGTGTTTATTTGTGCATTTAATTCAAGTGTGCTTGCATCCTTCCATGTTTACCTTTGCATGATTACTTGAAGTGATTTGCATTAATCTTTGAAACATGTTGATCGTTATGAGTTGGACATTTATGATGTGATGTACTTGCTGCCCCATCTTGTATCTTATCTTCTCCTTCTCTTTCTCCTTCTTCTCTTTCACTCTTTTCATCCCTCGAGTCTCAAGACTTGTTTAAGTCTTGGACTCCTTCTCCATTAGAGCTACCTAGTCCAACTTAATTTCTGATTAAGCTTGGAGTAGGATTAGCATTAGGTTAGGTAGTTGCTCCTTTCCTAAACCTCACTAACCATAGGACATCCATGCATGATAACATTAGGACTCTTAGTTCCCCTTTAGAGTTTCCTTTGTGTCGTCTCTCTTCTCATCTCAAAACTTCTTCAAGACACGTAATAAAAGTTAACGTGTATTACGCTTGAGCCTTCTATGTGGGAAGTGGGGATTGAGGGGCTTCCTCTCATTCTTCTAGGATACCTAGTGTTTGTCCTGTTGGGGACGACGCACGAAAGTATTCGTTCCTGTATTCAAGACTTGGGTTCAATGCAAGTTGCGAAACAACTTAAAAGACATTTCTGTCTAAAAAACACCAAACAAATTCAATCTTTTTATCCTTCGGGATTGTTGGGTTTCAAACTTCATTTTCAGAAAAGAGCTCGTCGCTCACGTAAAAAACACTTACCCACCCGTGGTCGTACCCACGAACTACGTCAGCTCTGATTCCTCTCTCTCGTCCGATTGAGGATACGTAGGCACAAGACAGCGATTGTCTTGGCGAGCAACCTTCCCCCACAGTTCCCGTCCGAACTACGTTGACTCTGACTTTCCCATTGCACTGAGGGAGTACGTAGGCCTAGGACAACGATATCGTCCTATCGAGTCACTTCTTTTTTTCTTTTTTTCTTCTTCGTTTCTCCTTTCTTTTCGTTTTCGTTTCTTCGCCGGTCCAGTAGCAGTGGAGTTCCAGATGACGACACCCTCTGATGCAGACAACAAGCGTGGATCCCATCGAGTACGATGGACGTGTTGGGTGCTAACACCTTCCCTTCGCGTAACCGACTCCCGTACCCGTTCTCTTGGTCGCGTGACCATGCTCTTTCCTTCCTCTTCAGGTTTATGCAGTGTTTCCTTTCCCTCTCTTGGGATAAATACACATTGCTGGCGACTCTGTGTTCTTTTGCGCCACTCTCGCGTTTGTACCGTTGGATGCAAATCTTTCGGGAGCGACAGCTGGCGACTCTGCTGGGGACTCTGGTTGACCTACTGCTGGTCCTTCCCCTTTAGCGAGTCAATCCTAGCGCTTGTCTGTTTGTTTTTGTTGGATGTTTCTATGGTGCTTTGCTGTGTTGTATATTACTGTATTGTTGTTTACCGTATTTTCGCTTTACTGCTTTACTGTTTTTACAGCTTTTATCGCATTGCATTTTATATTGTCATACTGGATATACTGCGCTGTGCTGGCTGTTGTTCTGTTTGGCGGGTTGGGATGTTCTGAGAGATGAGCTCAATACACAAGCTCGAGTATACACCTAGGCTTTAGCGTGGGCAGGCGTGACGCTCCCGTGGTGTTGGCCACGTGCGGGTGATCACGATCCCTACAATCAGATGAGGTTCTATCCGGAGCTTTCTGCTACTGTATGCTGATACAGGCCAGTAGTTATTCTCTGGAGGAATCGTCGACTCTGATGACCATTCCCGAGGACTCAGTTGCGGCACTCCTCCCGGGATGTGACAGTGGCAGCCCACTTTCTGTGGCAAACCCATTGCACACTCTCGATCCGAGGACCTAATGCTGGGGACTTGCCATAGGATCCTTCTTTTTGAAAGAGAATCAGCAGACGACCTCTTTGATTGGCGGTAGCATTGTATCCTTCGGGCTGAATGTGCTATTGCTTCTCAAACCTCTGAAGCTGAGGATCTTTCGTTTTTGGAGAATCAGTTGAGGCCTCCTCGATTGATGATGATGCCAAACCAGAAATGGTGAACGTATCATCATTTCTCGACCTGAGAGCCCGGGATACTGAACATCCTAGTACCCACATGTGAGAGGGACAGTTTGTTTACAGGTTTGCAGGTAACCGTGACCATCAACCGACCCGGTTTTCTGTTGTTATCACTATGGTTGTTGTTGATTCTGAGTTTTGGTACAGAGCCTTGATTTGTTCAGTCAGCACAGTGCAGCCAGTTTATGTGGATACCTTGATCCCGTGCTCTGCATTGCATTCCATTTATCTGACATTCATGTTTGTGCATTTTCAGGTAGTATCTAGTCTTTGATTCCAATCAGAGGGCGTTCTTAGGGATGGACACTAAGAGGGGTAAGAAGAATATCATCATCTACAAGTTTCCGAATATCACTCTTGGTCTTTTGAGCAGTTTACAGAGTATAGCTGGTCCGGAAGTTTTGGGAGCCTTTGAAGAGAAGTATGGTTGGATACTGTCCCTGGTTCGGAGTCTCAGTAAATATGAATATAATGGGCTACACACCTTGATGCAGTTTTATGATCCTTCCCTGAGGTGCTTCGTGATGCCAGATTATGTGTTGGTTCCTACCCTGGAGGAATACTCCAACATCTTGCGGATTCCTGTCAAAGAAGGTGTTCCTTTCTGTGGTTCCCAAGGAGAGTGTGATTTCTAGGCAGTGTCTGAGGCTCTTTATTTGAGCAGATCTACAGTGGAGGATGATTTTTCTAAGAAAGGAAAATCCCGAGGGTATCATTTGGAGTACTTGGTAAAGAGGGCTCGAGAGGAAGCTAAGGAGAATAGGTGGAGGGCTTTCAATGCAATATTAGCTCTGTGTATATATGGCATTGTGTTATTCCCTAATGAGTCTGACTTCGTCGATACGGATGCTATTCAGATATTTACAGCTCAGAATCCGGTACCGACTTTGTTAGGTGATCTCCATTGTGCTCTATATAACAGGAATGAGAAAAAGCGAGGTGGTGTGGTTTGTTGTTGCACACCTCTCTTCTACAAGTGGTTTGCTAAACGTTTACCCCAATCCGGTGCTTTTGTGGATTCGAAGACTTCTTTAGAGTGGAGTAAGCGTCTGATGGGATTAGCTGCTAAAGATATTCTCTGGGTGGATAAGGGTTTGTTGGGGACTGATATTCTATATAGCTGTGGCAGGTATCCTAATGTACCTTTGATCGGAAGAAAGGGAGGTATTAACTACAACCCATCTTTGGCTATCAGGCAGTTTGCGTACGCCCTAAGAGATCCTCCAGCTGGAAAAAATTTGGAAGAATCCTTGTATTTTCATATGACTGATGGTGTAGCTATTGCACAAGAAGCTTCTCAAGCCTGGCTCAACAGACAGAAGATAGGTAAAATTGTTTTGGGGAAACCCAATAACCAAGCTTTCGCTCCGTATGTTGAATGGGTGAAAAAGAGGGTATAAGAGTTCTATTTGCCTTTTGATCGGGCGTCTCCCTTGTATCCAGAGAGTGTGGAGGAAAGACTTACTGTGCCTATTGAAGAGTTCAACAAGCAACAGAAGTTGGTGCAAGAATTGAGGGCAGAGAATTCCGGTATGAGTAGTCAGCTGCAAGGAGCTTTGCATGACAATTTGGAGCTGAAGTGGCAGGTCAAAGAGTCGACTGAGCGTCTGAAGAAGACAGAAAATGATCTGGATAGCAGAATTCAGTATTTCAAGAAGATCAGCATGGCAGCAGAGACCTCAAGCCAGACCACCAGGACAACTAAGAAGCTTTTGGCTAATACTGAAACCGAGCTTGATGTTTATCAAGAGATGTGGAGTGAGGTCCAAGTCGAAAACGAGGTGCTAAACAAAGAGCTGTAAAAGGCGAAAGAAAAGGGGAAGCATTTCTTCAACAAGTGGAAAGAATCCCAAAAGGAGATTGAAGAGCTCAAATTACAAGTTGGAATCAAGAAGATAAGACATGAAAGTAGCAACGCTGAAGAACAGATTGCAACGCTGAACCAAGAGATTGCAAAGAGAAACAAGTTAATCAAAGGGCTAATCTCGCGACCGGCACATCCTGACACTTTGAATCTTCTGGAAGAAGTGGAGGCTAGCCTGTTTGGGGTAGAATTGTAGTTTATTGTGTATCTGTTTTTATGTGGTTACCATCAGGATTGTTGATGGAATCACCGTTGGTTACGATTGACTTTGTTTGTATGAATTCTTCCATCTTGATAATAGAATGTTTGATTCAGATATTTTTGCCTTGGTAGTTTTCTATTTTTGTGATTGGTTTCCAGTGGTTGGATCCGGTGGTATTTCTGGGTCGGATTTATTTTCCGATATTGCGTCTAATCCCTGGCCCGGTTGCTTGGAATGGAATCTAAGCGGATATACCTTGGAAATGTTCAAATATGTTTGTTGCATTTGCATTTGGCATAATCATATTCATTCTTTGCATTGCAGGTTTTCTTGGATTTCTCTGGTTTTCTTATGTTCTCTCTTTCTTTCAGTCAGGATTGATCAACCAATTCATCGTTATTCTACCAGGCTCAATCAAAACAGAGTGATGGACAAAGTTCAAGCAGATATGGCTGCTATGCAAGCTCGCATCGACCAGTTCATGGAAATGATGCAGGGTGTGGTGCAAAGTCAGAACGAGTTCAGAACTCTGGTTCAGCCGTTAGTGGCGCAGGTCGACGAAAATGGTATCCTACACGGTGGTCTTATTAACCGTAATATCCCTCCGGGCGGAGTTGGTGCTGGTGGACAGGGCAGAATTCCTACAGTGGTTGGAGAGGGAAGTACTGTTCGGGCTATCCATGGCCATCATTTTGATGATCAACAGGACGATGTGTTCTCGGTCAGGAGTCTAGATGCTGCCCTTCCTGTGGTCAGTGATGAGAGAATCCGTTTAATCGAAGCTCAATTGAAAGGAGTGGTGAAACAGGATGATTTGGGGATTGATTTGGACGACCTAGGGTTGGTCCCTGATATTGTTATTCCACACAAGATTCAGATTCCTACGCTAGAAAAGTACAATGGTTCTACCTGCCCAAGGACTCATGTGAAGGCCTATACCAGGAAGATGGCTGCTCACGCTAAGGATGAAAAGTTAATGATGAACTTCTTCCAAGACAGCCTGTCTGGCGCGTCTTTGGAATGGTACATGGGGCTAGAAAGTAGAGATGTTCGTACCTGGAGAGAGCTAGCTGCAACTTTCATCAAGCATTATCAGTACAACACAGACATGGCTCCTAACAGAACTCAGCTGTTGAGCATGTCCCAGAAGAATGATGAGAGTTTCAAAGAATACGTGCAAAGGTGGCGTGAATTGGCAGCTAGGGTGCAGCCACCAATGCTAGAGAAAGAGATGCTAGATATGTTCATGGACACACTGCCTAAGCACTACTATGAGAAGCTTTTGCCTTGTTCTCTAGGCAAGTTTGTAGATGTGATTGCTATTGGGCAGAAGATAGAGGTCGGAATTAAGGCTGGGAAGGTTTCTAGCGGTGATGGATCGGCTTCCGGACAGGGAAAAAAGCCGTTTGATAATTATAAGAAGAAATGAGAGACCAACGCTGTATCATCCCACAGGGGAAAAGGGAAACATCGCCAGTTTAACAATCAACAGGTAGCATCAGTAACCATTCCAGCAACATTACCTCCACCACAGCAGCAAAGGGGTAATGCTAATCAGAATAGGCAGCAGGGTCAGTATCAGAACAGACAGAGGAATGCAGAGAGGCATTTTGATCAACCCCCAATGTCATATGCACAGTTGTTGCAACACTTGCTGCAGTTGCGTCTAGTTGAGCTTCGTACCCTGGCTCCACCAACAGGGGAACTCCCACGAGGCTACGATGCTAACGCACACTGCGATTTTCATTCTGGTGCTCCTGGGCACACGGTGGAGAAGTGCAGGGCGTTTCAGCACAAGGTGCAGGACCTTGTGGACTCTAAAGCCATCAATTTCTCGAATGACGGACCCAATGTTATTCAAAACCCGATGCCTAATCACAATGGGCCAAGGGTGAATGCTATAATTAAGGACTGTGAAACTTTAAATTTGATCGTGGATGTGGAGGAACTGAAGACTCCATTGGTGGTGGTTAAGAACAGGTTATTGAAAGGTGATGTCTATTCGGGCTGTGGTGAGAACTGCTCAGATTGTTTGATAAAGGCTAATGGTTGTGATTTGTTGAAGAGGGGTATTCAGAATCTGATTGATGAGGGCTGTTTACAGTTTGACAGAGGTAATCAGCTAGAAGAGGTTGTTAGTGAGAAGGTTGCCACTATCACTATTCCGTTCAAAACAATTACTATTTCTGGTCCAGCAAGGCCACCTCCAGTCATTATCACAAGGGCTGGACCCATTCCGTACGAGAGTTCTAAGGCTATTCCGTGGAATTATGGTGCAGAGGTGTTTGTCAATGGGCAAAAGCAAGAGCTAATGAATACTTCACCAGTGGGTTCTAGTTCAGGGGTTAAAGTTGAGACTGATGCTATAACCAGAAGTGGTAGAGTGATCCCTCCTGTTAATGATCAACCCAGTACCTCTAGGCAAGATAGAGGAAAACAGGCGATGGATGGTTCTGTTCAGACCCCAGTGATTGTGGAATCTACAGTGAAGCCGGTTGATGATGCTTTTTCAGAAAATGTAGAGGAATTTATGAGGCTCATCCGAAAAAGTGATTATAAGATTGTGGACCAATTACATCAGACCCCGTCCAAGATCTCTATTCTGTCTCAGTTCTTGTGTTCTGAGGCTCACAGGAATGCTCTTTTGAAGGTTTTGAATGCAGCATACGTTCCTCAAGAGATTTCTGTTAATCAACTGGAAGGGGTTGTAGCGCACGTGAATGCGGGTAACGGCCTGGGTTTTACAGATCTTGACTTGACTTCTGCTGGCAGGAATCATAACAATGCCCTGCATATTTCGATCGAATGCCGTGGCTCGCTGATGTCACATGTCTTGGTTGATACCGGTTCATCGTTGAATGTATTGCCCAAGAAAGCGTTAATGAAGTTGGATACTCGAGGACTTATTTGTACACCAAGCGACTTGGTGGTGCGAGCTTTTGATGGCTCGAAGAGATCTGTTTTTGGCGAGATTGTGCTTCCAATCAAGGTTGGACCGGAAATCTTTAATGCAACGTTTTACATTATGGATATTCAGCCAGCGTACAGCTGTTTATTGGGTCGTCCTTGGATCCATGGGGCAGGTGCTGTAACTTCCACTTTGCATCAAAAGCTAAAGTATATGGTTGATGGTCACATAGTGACAGTGTGCGGAGAAGAAGACATAATGATCAGTCAGCTGTCAACCTTCAAATACGTGGAAGTGGATGGGGAAATCCACGAGACGTTGTGCCAAGGATTTGAGAAGGTGAAAGTTTCTGAAGAAGTCGTTCAGTCTGAAGCTGTAGTACAGCCTGTAGTGGTAAATCAACCTGAGGGTTCCATGTCTTCATTAAGAGACGCCAAAGCTGTGGTTGAAGCTGGCAGCTCACAGAGGTGGGGCCGGGTGGTTGAAGTCCAGAAAAAGAAGGATACTTATGGATTGGGATACAAGCCATCCAAGAGAGATGAGGATCCCCCAAAATTCTATGGCCCTGTTCGGTTCACTAGCGCAGGAGTTTTCTTCGACAGAGTTAATGCTATTGATGAAGAAGGAGACAGTGATTATGACATGGATAGCTGGATCCGTCCTTGTGTCCCAGGGGAAAGTCTGCACAACTGGTCTTCCGAGAAAGTCATTC
This sequence comes from Lathyrus tuberosus, assembly GCA_022829125.1. Lineage (NCBI taxonomy): Eukaryota > Viridiplantae > Streptophyta > Magnoliopsida > Fabales > Fabaceae > Lathyrus > Lathyrus tuberosus. Next base: position 8,047,166 of record JALAZF010000163.1, read on the forward strand.
AAGTGACAGGCTTCGAGTAATTGCTTTGTTTTCCTATTTTGTTAATCCTACGTTCTGCCCAAGACGTAGTGATTCTGTTTGTAGGGCTTTTAACTGTCGCATGTTTTGCTTTATCATCAATAAAGGACTTTTCACACTCAAATATTTTGATCTCTGTCTTTCTGTTTTTATTTTTATGCATTAAAAAACCCACATCAAAATGGAAATGTGTTTCTTTTGTTGCATCATAATAAAACATACTTCATAAATCATTGCAGGTCTTTTTGTTCAGATAACACCGATCATGACTCAGCTATAGCTCGGTATGACTCTGACAATCCAATTTATCAGGCTGAAGAAGAGGCTGACGAAGAGTGTGAACTGCCCGAAGAGTTGGCCAGATTGTTGAAGCAAGAGGAGAGAGTCATCCAACCTCATCAGGAGGAAATTGAGATTGTGAATCTGGGAACCGAGGACGCTAGAAAGGAAGTAAGAGTAGGGGCTGCGTTGGAAGACAGTGTCAAGGGAAGATTGATTGAAATGCTCCGTGAGTATGTGGACATCTTTGCCTGGTCTTACCAAGACATGCCCGGGCTGGATACTGATATTGTTGTACACCGGCTACCACTCAAAGAAGGTTGTGCTCCGGTCAAGCAAAAGTTGAGAAGAACTAAACCGAAGATGTCTGTCAAGATCAAGGAAGAGGTTCAGAAGCAGTTGGACGCCGGATTTCTTGCCGTAACAAATTATCCTCCATGGGTTGCTAACATTGTGCCTGTACCTAAGAAGGATGGGAAGGTCAGGATGTGTGTTGATTACAGGGATTTGAATAGAGCCAGCCCAAAGGATGATTTCCCGCTCCCTCACATTGACGTGTTAGTTGACAATACTGCTCAGTATTCTGTGTTTTCCTTCATGGATGGCTTCTCTGGGTATAACCAAATCAGAATGGCCCCAGAGGACATGGAGAAGACTACATTCATAACACCGTGGGGAACTTTCTGCTACAAAGTGATGCCCTTTGGATTGAAAAATGCAGGGGCAACTTACCAGCGGGCGATGGTGACTCTCTTTCATGATATGATTCACAAAGAGATTGAAGTCTATGTTGATGACATGATTGCGAAGTCACAGACGGAAGAAGAACATCTGGTGAATCTTCAGAAGTTATTTGAAAGGTTAAGGAAATTCAGACTGAGGTTGAATCCAAACAAATGCACCTTCGGGGTGAGATCAGGAAAATTGCTGGGGTTTATTGTTAGTGAAAAAGGTATTGAGTTTGATCCTGCAAAGGTAAAAGCCATACAAGAAATGCCTGTGCCGAAAACAGAAAAAGAGGTTCGTGGTTTCTTGGGGAGATTGAATTACATTGCTAGGTTCATCTCGCATCTCACAGCCACGTGTGAACCAATCTTCAAGTTGCTAAGAAAAGATCAAGCGGTCAGGTGGAATGAAAATTGTCAAAAGGCGTTTGAAAAGATTAAAGAATACTTGCAGGAACCTCCGGTCCTTATGCCGCCAGTGCCAGGAAGACCTTTGATTATGTATCTCACGGTTCTTGAGAATTCAATGGGTTGTGTGCTCGGTCAACAAGACGAGTCAGGTAAAAAAGAGCACGCCATCTATTACCTGAGTAAGAAGTTTACTGATTGCGAGTCAAGATACTCGATGCTGGAGAAAACATGTTGTGCACTCGCTTGGGCCGCTAAGCGTTTGAGGCAGTATATGTTAAACCATACAACCCTTTTGATTTCGAAGATGGATCCAATCAAGTATGTGTTTGAGAAGCAAGCACTTTCTGGTAGAATAGCCCGTTGGCAGATGGTTCTGACAGAATATGATATTCAGTATGTTTCCCAAAAGGCCATTAAGGGAAGTGTTTTGTCAGAATATCTCGCTGAACAGCCAATTGAGGATTATCAACCGATGAAGTTCGAATTTCCGGATGAACATATCATGTATCTGAAGATGAAGGATTGTGAAGAACCTTTGCCTGATGAAGGACCTGAGATTGGATCTCAATGGAAGATGGTTTTTGATGGGGCTGTTAATTCATATGGCAACGGAATCGGGGCAATCATTATGACTCCACAGGGTTCTCATATACCCTTTACTGCCCGGTTAGCGTTCATATGCACCAACAATGAGGCGGAGTATGAAGCATGCATCATGGGGTTAGAAGAAGCAATTGATTTGAGAATCAAGAACCTTGATGTTTATGGTGATTCTGCGTTGGTGGTTAATCAGATCACAGGTGAATGGGAGACTCGTCAAGCAAATCTTGTTCCATATAACAATTATGCCAGGAGATTGTTACCTTTCTTTGACAGAGTAGACTTCCATCACATTCCCCGGATAGAGAATCAGATGGCTGATGCGTTGGCAACGTTGTCATCAATGTATAAAGTGAATCTTTGGAATAAAGCTCCCTCAATCAGAATCATGCGCTTGGATAGACCTGCTTTTGTATTTGAAGTTGAAGGGGTATCAGATGGCAAGCCTTGTTATCATGACATTAAAGCCTTCTTGAAGAGTCAGGAATACCCAGCTGGGGCATCTTCCAAAGATAAAAAGACATTGAGGAGGTTATCAGGAAACTTCTTTTTGAACAAGGATGATGTGTTATACAAGAGAAACTTTGACATGGTCTTGCTACGTTGTGTTGATGAACACGAGGCAGGCTTGTTAATGGAAGAGGTTCACGAAGGTTCCTTCGGTACTCATGCCAATGGGCATGCTATGGCAAGAAAATTGTTGAGAGCGGGGTATTATTGGATGACTATGGAGTCTGACTGTTTTAAATACGCCCGGAAATGTCATAAATGCCAGATTTATGCTGACAAGGTGCACGTACCGCCTACTCCTCTGAATGTTTTGTCGTCACCTTGGCCTTTTGCTATGTGGGGCATTGACATGATTGGGAAGATCGAGCCGACTGCTTCGAATGGACACCGCTTTATCCTGGTGGCTATTGATTATTTCACGAAGTGGGTGGAAGCAGCATCGTATGCCAACGTCACCAAACAAGTGGTAGCCCGGTTTATTAAGAAGGACATCATCTGCCGGTATGGAGTCCCGGAGAGAATCATTACTGATAATGGTTCAAATCTGAATAACAAGATGATGAAGGAGCTATGCCAGAGCTTTAAAATCGAACATCACAATTCTTCTCCCTATCGTCCGAAGATGAATGGAGCTGTTGAAGCGGCTAATAAGAACATAAAGAAGATTGTGCAGAAGATGGTAGTGACATACAAAGACTGGCATGAGATGTTGCCTTACGCCTTGCATGGATATCGTACTTCGGTGCGCACCCCGACTGGGGCAACTCCTTTCTCACTGGTGTATGGCATGGAAGCAGTCTTGCCATTAGAAGTTGAGATTCCTTCTTTGAGAATTCTGACAGATGTAAAGCTGGATGAAGCTGAGTGGGTGCGTTCCCGGCTGAATGAATTGAACCTCATTGAAGAGAAGAGATTGAAAGCCATTGCGCATGGCCGATTGTATCAGAGCAGGATGAAGAAAGCCTTTGATCAGAAGGTGCGTCCTCGGTGTTTTCAAGCTGGTGAATTAGTTCTGAAAAGGATCACTCCCCCTCAAACAGATCACAGGGGCAAGTGGACTCCAAATTATGAAGGGCTATATGTAGTAAGACAGGTTTTCTCTGGTGGAGCCTTATTACTCTCAACTATGGATGGCGAAGATTTTACGTCCCCTGTGAACGCGGATGTAGTCAAAAAATACTTTGCATAAAAGAGACCCGCTGAACATAAAAAGAAGGTTCAGGCAAAAATGGGGCATCCTGGCGAACCATAAAAAGAAAAGGTTCGGGCAAAAATTAGGGATAAAAAGAAAAAGAATAAACCCGCAAGGTTGAAAACCTGAAAAGGAAACCTTGGCAAAAATGGGTATCCCGGTGGATTGAAAACCCGAAAAGGGCGATCCAGGCAAAAGTTAGGGATTTTAAAGCAAAGACTACGATCCGCGTTCGATCTGTGATCACTGTTCGCACTTGGAAAATTCTGAGGAAAGGAATCAGTTCAGTTAGTCATCTTCGAAGGCCAAAGTATCTGCGGATGAACAAGTCATATGGGTTATAGCTGAGTCGAGTCATGGTGGATGTCTGTTCCCCACATTGCCGACATTTGTATTTTCTTTTGCTTTTTGCGCAATTACCTCTTTTCAAGAATTGTTTCCAGATGTAAATACCTATTTACAGGCCAATTTATTCAATAAAGTTTGCATTTCAGTTAAAGAGCTTTTGTTTTCTGTTTTACCTGTTTTGTTTGTGAAAATGTCCGATATTTTTGATAAAAACATTACATGCTAAAACGTTGAGCTTTATGACACAAGTTGGAAAACAGTGGCAATTGTTTAGGCGACAGTCACTATGTTGATAATCAAAGTAATCATTTCTGCGCATAGACCTTTCTGTTGGTTTTGCAGGGTGACAGATGTACTCCCCCAGTAGAGTTGCTCTCTTTATTTTTGAAGTCTGATCGTCCTCAGCAGCTTGTTTGTTTTCCCTAGTAGAGTCTGATCGTCCTCAGCAGGTTATTACTCTTCCCCATCAGAGTATCGAGGGTCGTCCTCCTCAACCAGAGTATAAAGAAGTAATTCCCTAAGCGGAGTCGTTAAGGATCGTCCTCCCTAGCAGGATATAAAAGGTTTTTCCCGGCCAGAGTTGTGATTTGGCTCATCTTTCTTCAGCAAGTGATGTCTCCCCACGGAGCAGGGGGCAGTTATTTGTTCCCCAGCTAGTCAGGAAACATGTGTTATCCCTTAGCAGGGTGGATGTTGACAATTACTTTCTCTCCCAAGCGGAGTCGTTGAGGATCGTCTTCCTCAGCAAAGTACAGAGGATTATATACCCAGCCGAAGTCGTGTTTGGAATGCTATTTCCCATCAAGTACTCAGAAGTTGATTGCTTTAAGGTGAGTGTTGCCGTGCCTCCAGCAGGAAGTTTGTGGACGAAGATGTTATTATCCCCACAGGGTCCTGGTGTCTACTTTCCTCGGTTGGTCAGAAAGTATAGTCTCGACGACAATGGTTTGATCTAGTACCCAGCAGGGTGAGGGTAAAGTTACTTCCCTAGCAGCAGATTAAGCTCATTTCCCCAATCAGAGTCTGGTGGTGAGTGGTATCCCCAGCAGGTCTTAAGGCCAATCGTTTTTGGCAGGCGCCGAAGCCAAGTTCTGAAATAGTAGGTCGTCCCCAGCGGTGGAATTTCCATCTTCAGTATTCATATCCCTCCCCAGCTGAGTGGGTATTCTCTCGGAGCTTCGTCCATCTCCAGCAGAGTTGTTGATCTTGATATTCCTCAACAGAGTGGATATCCTCTTGGAGTTTCATCCATCTCCGACAGAATTGGTGATTGTGATATTCCCTAGCAGGGAGAAGTTTTCCTCAACAAGTTTTCCTTTGTTTCAGTGGCAATTTAGTTTGCCGTCCCTAGCGGAGTTGCTTTTGGTCTTCAGCATTTATTTTGCTGGGACGTCTCTTTTGCATTGCATAAGCATTTGTTTTGCATAGCATCCTCCCAAATGCGTAGCATTTCCACTTCATGTGGGGCATTACGGCAAAATTCAAACATATGCATCCGAAGCGTAAGCCAGGTTTGAGTTTTCCTTCGTTAGGAAAAGCTGGATTTCAGAGGTGTTGGGTTAAACAATATTTGATAGTTCCCCGGCAGAACGTTTTGGCCAGGATTGTTTATCCTTGATTTTGTTTGTACCCCTTCGTCCAGGTGGTCCTTTGGTTTATTCCCTCGAAATTTTTACCGTCGGACACTCGTCTGTGTTTCCTTCGGCACTCGTCCGTGTTCGAACCTTTTAAGCCAATGCCCGTCCGTATTGACTTTTGACACCCGTCCGTGTTCTTTCAGCACCCGTCCGTGTTTGAACCCTGTTTCAATGCCCGTCCGCATTGACATTTGGCACTCGTCTGTGTTTCCGTCAGCACCCGTCCGTGTTTGAACCTTTGATTTCAATACCCGTCCGTATTGACCTTTTGATGACACTCGTCCGTGTTGCCTTCCATTCCCCCAGCGAGTTTAATTCCCGATAAAGTTGCTTTACACCCTTTTCAGTACCCGTCCGTATTGAAACCTTTTACACCCGTCCGTGTACCTTTTCAGTACCCGTCCGTATTGACTTTTTACACCCGTCCGTGTACCTCTTTGATACCCGTCCGTATTGAACTTCCGACACTCATCCGTGTTGCATTTCAATCCCCAGAGAGGTCGCCTTGACTTTTTTTTTACACCCGTCCGTGTACTTTTTTTCAATACCCGTCCATATTGAAATCTCTTACACCCGTCCGTGTACCTTTTTCAATACCCGTCTGTATTGAATCCCTTTGGCACCCGTCTGTGTTCTTTCGGCACCCGCCTGTGTTTGAACTTTTGTTTCAATGCCCGTCTGCATTGGCATATGGCACCCGTCCGTGTACCCCTTTTTTTCAGTACCCGTCCGTATTGAACCTCTTTACAACCGTCCGTGTATCTTCCCAATACACGTCCGTATTTGATTCCTTGACACCCGTCCGTGTTCATCCCCAGCATAGCTAACACTCGTTTGTGTTTATTTCAAGACTTGTCAATACATTATTGGTTTCCAACACTCGTACGTGTTGTGACAGTGCAACATTTATTGCTTGTTCCCCAGTGGAGTCGTCCCTCCCTTGAGGATTGCAAATTTTAGGTTTCTTTTGGTATTCAATCTCCGTGAATCCTTGGAATGCATGATAGCCGTCACTATCATACCTTCAGGATCAAGTTGATTGAATAGGGGCAGCTGTAACACCCCAAAATTTGCCTTGTTGTTTTTAGCTAACTGGCTTATGTTTCTTTTCATTTCTTACATTTTTGCATTGTGCATGGCATTGGTTCTTAGCATGGGATCAAGGTACTTGGTCCATATTCTCAAGTCTCCGGCTTTAAGGTGGTTCATGGAGCTCATTATATCTTCATAAGATCAAGATTGACAAAGGATTTCAAGTGATTCCTTCCCTCCTAATCAGGTGGACCATTTAGGGTTTTTAAGATCAAGAGGACTTCTTGAAAGGCTTGGTATGTTCAAGCATGCTCCTGTGGTTTTCTTTATGCCCACAAGTGCTTATGGATGAGGGTGTGGTTATTGATTCATTGTGGAGGATGTTTAGTGGATCAGCTGTTTGTGAACTAAGCAAAAGTTAACTATGGAATTTTGAGGGTCTTTTCCTGGTTTTCAAGGTCTCACATCCTCATATGGCCTTTAATTGACAAGATTCATGCCAATCATCAAGAATCAAGAGTTTGTACAAAAGTTACTAAATTTGGAAAATGGCCTATAATTGAAACTTTCCATTTTTGGCAATTTTTCTTCCACATTCAACTTGATTTTTCATCATCAAGGAAGCTCCAAATGAATTTTCCTCCAACATGAAAGTTGAAGATCTTTCTCTCCCATTTCCAAAAAGTACTAGAACATTTCCATATCATTTGTGGAACTCTAGTTATGGCCAAAACAATGCAAGGTGCTTTTCATGGATTCCTTATATGTCAAATTTTCCACCTTTTGCATTTTTGCACAAATGGACTTGTAATGTTCCCATTTGCTTCATGCCACATTATAATATCAAAATACAAGTCAAGAAGATCATTTGTGGCCTTTGAATCAATTCATGCCATGCCATTTTTCTCATTATTCTCACAAAGTGCAAAAATGCCAAATTAATTCAAAGCTTGCAAACCAAGAAAGTGTAAGGCCCAAAATCAATCCAGAAGTGGTATAGGAGTAAATTGGAGGTGGATTATGCTGAGAACAAGGGCTTCCCACGTGCAAATTAGTGGTGGTGGTGTAAAATGCATTTTTGCAATTTCACTCAAATCTCATTAACAAGAGTTCTAATCACTTCCTAATCTCAATCAGTGAACTAATCAAGAGTATATAACCTTATTCATACCCTCACAGCTAGGGTAGAGACTCACATTTGCTCAGTTTCCATTTTTCACTCTCCACTTTCTCATTTTCGTTTTTCCCTCTCTATAAGGTGTTTTTGAGAAATTCTTTCATATTTGGAATCAGTGAAGAGAGTAGAACCAGAATCAACCATCATCTGAAGCTCATACTGAGGTTTTCACCAAGCTCCATTCAAGAGGGTTCAAGTTCAAAACTCAAGATCTAGCATGATTCCAAGCTCTAGTTGCATTTATTTTGCAATTAGAGGTTCCAAGGACTTGATCTGCAGCTTTTGGAAGGCGTTCTTGTGATATTTTAAGTTCATCAAGATCTCAGGTTAGTGATTTTTTCACCATCACAGAACTTGAATTTTTGATATGCAAAATGATCTATGATGTGCACTGAACATGCTGATATATTTTATTTGAAGTTTGGACGTGTAATTTGTGAGATATGTGGATTTAAAGTTTTAGATCTAAACTTGTTTTCGTTCGATTCTCTTTATGTGTTTGTTGTTTGTTAAAATGGACTGGATATTCTTGATCCTTGCGTTTTTCTGGTCAAAATGGTGTACTCATACGCAAATTATGGAAAAAGTCACGTCACAGCTCACCGGAGAGGGTGGCCGGAAAACCAGTCCGACGAAGGTCTTCATGGAGAAGAAGCAATCTAGACCATCCATGCATTGATCCTGCGTCCCACAACGCGCCACGTGTCCTTTATTTTCTGTTTTTATTTTATTAATTGCATGCTTTTCATTCATTGAGTTCTATCGTGAGCCTTCCAATCGTAGCCTCTTGTTTTCCTTTAATCTTGATCACACGGTTGGTATGGGGACAACACATTAATGATGGCACATGCAAGGCACATGGCCGGTGCATGGTGTGCTACTTGCTTGTGTGGTGGCGCGTCCATGTGGTTGTGGTGTACCTGGGAGATCTGACCGTTGATCTTACCTACTTTTCCAATGTGTTGACTTTTAATATGCGTTGGATTGAACGTGTGGTGGGGATCATTTCAGATTGTTGACCGAATTACTATGCTCCCTCCTTTGACTTCGCTTGGGCTCCATTCTTTGGGCCTATACTTTTCACACCCCCGCTTCTGGGCCTGCTTGAATTCTAACTTGGTTTTCATTTCTTTTCACACCCCCCTTTTGTTACTTCATTTTATTTCTATTCCTTTTATTATTTGCTTTGCATTTCTATTTTCTAAAATTACTTTTGAGCATCTAAAAATCATATAAAAAATCATAGAACTTATTTTTTTAGTCTTCTCAAATTTTCACATATTTTATTTTCGCATTTTTATTTTATTTTGGCATCTGTTTTAATTAATTGTTCTATTTCCTTTTCTTATTTGTTTCACTTGCACACACCAACTTGTGAAATTTATTTCTCCTCATCCATAATACATTTTGGATCCATTCTTTTTTCATCTGTTAGGTGACATATTAAATTGCATAAAAACATTTTTTTTTTCATTTTTAAAACTTTTCCATATTGCATTTTGGTCCCTTTCTTTTGCATGTTGAATCATTGTTCTTATATGACCTTTGTCCATTTGTTTGAGGTACTTGGTTTATGAACTTTGGTTTGATATTTTTACACATGCTACTTGACTGAGTTAATCTCTGTTTGGATATCTTTTGGGATTTTATTAATCCACTTTGCTATTTTTGGTTGAGTGTTGTTTGTGATGCAAGTTTGGTTGAGGTATACTTTGGTACTTGATCTAGTTTGGATGCATTTGCTTACTTGTGATGGAGTGATGCTTAATATGTTTTTATGGTATAATCATGTACTGTTTGAGCTTACTTGTGGCCTTGGAATCATCTCTTTTCACTCATTTTTCTATTTGTTCTTGATTTTACAAAGTGTTGTTATTTTGACTTGAGTTTTGTGGATGTCTTTCTCACTTTCGTGGCATGCTTTGAATGTGTTGCTTGATGATTAATCTTGTATGACTTGAGTTTGGGTTTGATATGACATTGATGTATATGCTACTGCCTCTTGAGTTCTATACTTGTTTTTTATGTTACTTGATCATTGTTGGATGCATTTGGTTTGGATTATGTGATGCATATTATCCCTTTTGCTTTGTAACTTCTTTGGTGCATCATATTGCATAATGTGAACCTCTTTTGCATAGGTGGATTGCTAATGATGATATGATGTGAGTTCTGGTCTTGTTTCATTTTCATCTTGTCTCTTTCATTTCACTTTGGTATGAGATCCATGTGTGTTTATTTGTGCATTTAATTCAAGTGTGCTTGCATCCTTCCATGTTTACCTTTGCATGATTACTTGAAGTGATTTGCATTAATCTTTGAAACATGTTGATCGTTATGAGTTGGACATTTATGATGTGATGTACTTGCTGCCCCATCTTGTATCTTATCTTCTCCTTCTCTTTCTCCTTCTTCTCTTTCACTCTTTTCATCCCTCGAGTCTCAAGACTTGTTTAAGTCTTGGACTCCTTCCCCATTAGAGCTACCTAGTCCAACTTAATTTCTGATTAAGCTTGGAGTAGGATTAGCATTAGGTTAGGTAGTTGCTCCTTTCCTAAACCTCACTAACCATAGGACATCCATGCATGATAACATTAGGACTCTTAGTTCCCCTTTAGAGTTTCCTTTGTGTCGTCTCTCTTCTCATCTCAAAACTTCTTCAAGACACGTAATAAAAGTTAACGTGTATTACGCTTGAGCCTTCTATGTGGGAAGTGGGGATTGAGGGGCTTCCTCTCATTCTTCTAGGATACCTAGTGTTTGTCCTGTTGGGGACGACGCACGAAAGTATTCGTTCCTGTATTCAAGACTTGGGTTCAATGCAAGTTGCGAAACAACTTAAAAGACATTTCTGTCTAAAAAACACCAAACAAATTCAATCTTTTTATCCTTCGGGATTGTTGGGTTTCAAACTTCATTTTCAGAAAAGAGCTCGTCGCTCACGTAAAAAACACTTACCCACCCGTGGTCGTACCCACGAACTACGTCAGCTCTGATTCCTCTCTCTCGTCCGATTGAGGATACGTAGGCACAAGACAGCGATTGTCTTGGCGAGCAACCTTCCCCCACAGTTCCCGTCCGAACTACGTTGACTCTGACTTTCCCATTGCACTGAGGGAGTACGTAGGCCTAGGACAACGATATCGTCCTATCGAGTCACTTCTTTTTTTCTTTTTTTCTTCTTCGTTTCTCCTTTCTTTTCGTTTTCGTTTCTTCGCCGGTCCAGTAGCAGTGGAGTTCCAGATGACGACACCCTCTGATGCAGACAACAAGCGTGGATCCCATCGAGTACGATGGACGTGTTGGGTGCTAACACCTTCCCTTCGCGTAACCGACTCCCGTACCCGTTCTCTTGGTCGCGTGACCATGCTCTTTCCTTCCTCTTCAGGTTTATGCAGTGTTTCCTTTCCCTCTCTTGGGATAAATACACATTGCTGGCGACTCTGTGTTCTTTTGCGCCACTCTCGCGTTTGTACCGTTGGATGCGAATCTTTCGGGAGCGACACGTAGGAACTAAGTATCCTAGAAGAATGAGAGGAAGCCCCTCGTTCCCCACTTCCCGCATAGAAGGCTCGAGCGCAATACACGTTAACTTTTATTACGTGTTTTGAAGAAGTTATGAGATGAGAAGAGAGAGGACCCAAAGGAAGAGGTGACTCTAAAGGGAAACTAAATGTCCTAAAGTTATCATGCATGGAGATCCTAGGGTTAGTGAGGTTTAGGAAAAGACCACTGCCTAAAACCTAATGCTAATCCTACTCCAAGCTTAATCAAAAATTAAGTTGGACTAGGTAGCTCTAAAGGGAGAGAATCCAAGACTTAAACAAGTCTTGAGACTCGAGGGATGAAAAGAGTGAAAGAGAAGAAGAAGAAAGAGAAGTGAAACACAAGTGGCCTAAGCTCACTTCAAACACAAGTATGAAAGTTAAAAGATAAAGGAAGAAGGTAGAATGTGGAAGCATATCCACACTCAAACAACTTACCATTTGCCCCTGAAAGTGTTAGAAGTATTCACATATGACAAAATGAAACTCAAACAAGCATAAGGCAATAAAGAAACAAGTTCTAAGGTAAATCAAACATCAAGTCCAGAACCTAATGGTCCTACTGACCTCTAATATTAGTCATGCACAATTAGTCAAAAAGAAAAGGGAGAAGTCAATCAAGTATCATTCAAGTCATTAAAGAAGGAGTGAGATGAAAAGAAGTGATCATGTGAAGCAACCAAGTCAAAATTCCACAAAGTAAACCAAGTCCAGAAGTGACACAATCCTAAATATGTGCCTAAACAAGATCTTCAAACATCATTCAAGTCATACAAACACTTTCACAATCAATTAAAAGGCAAAGAAGGAGAAGTGAAGTGAAGTGAAACATGATTCATACTTGTGAAACAAGTGACCTAAGGTGCAAGGCAAACATCAAACATGCAAAGATGAGATTCAAATATCACAACCAGAAGTCAATTAACATGCTATCAATCCTCACACAAGACCTCAAATTATGGCACAAGTGCCTTCATGATCAAGCAAACCAAACATGAAGCATATATTCACAAATTGGACAAGTTAAAGTTCATGCTTCAAAGAAATAAAAAACATGCCTCAAAAATTATGTCATTCAGTATTCAAGTATCTCAAACATGTAAAATTAACATATCAAAGCCACAAGCAATGAATCAGAACCAATGTCAATCACCAATTAGGTCCAAGCATCATTAGAGTTTCATACATTCATGCTCAAAGCAACACATCAAAAGTCATCCAAACAGGACCTAAAAATCACCCCAAAAATCTCAAACATACCTCAACATGTTAACACAATCCAAAAAGAATCAGGATCAAATCACTTTTCAAATGAGAGAAATAAATGATGCAATATGAAGTATGCAATATGAAATGCAAATGAGAAAAATTAATTTGGAAAATTAATATTTAATACAATTTTAATGCAAAAATAATGAAATAAAATGTGAAAAATTAATTTTATGAATGAATATGCATGATGAATTTTTTGGGAGTTTTTTAGTATATGCAAGTATTTTTTAAAAAAATAATTATGAAATGGTATGAAAATAGAAAATGAAAATGAAATGAAATGAAACCAGGGGTGTATCAGCAATTATTGGATCAAAAAAGAACACAGTTATACGCGCAATGGGCCTCAAATGATGGGGTGCGAAAATTAAAAGTGCTAAGCCCAAACGAAATAATAAAAAAAACCAATCAGCTTTTGAAATAAAAAAAAAGAAAATAAGAAATGAAATGTAACATGTTATTCCATCATGTGCGAACATTCATCAACCGGTCACCCTATTTAAAATCAAATAAGACAAAAACTGGATCCAACGAATCAAAAAATGCCACGCAGTCATCTTCTTCATGAAGAAGATCTGAAAACACGCCATGCATCGTGAAATAGGGTTCGTGAGCAGCCTGAAATCACCATCTTCTCCATCCATTTTCTCCATCAATTCTCCACCAAATCAAACAAAATAAAGCTCTAACATGAAGTACAAAGAAAGCAGGAATAACATAGCACTCATAGTTACTCAAAACAAGCACTCGATCACAGAGAAAAGAAGATCCAAAAACACGGGTACCACCATATATTCAAGATTTCAAGCAAAACCAACATGCTCAGATTCATACATTTAAACAAAACCATGAACTCAAGCTTCTCCAGATGCAAGGTATGAGCAAGATAAAAATGTTTAGATCTACATGATGATGGATCAAAAGTTTGAAGAAGCTTACCTAGTGGAGTCAAGTCCACTGCTTCTTTACCACGACCTGGCTATGAAAGAAAATGATCTGAGGAGCTTGGGAATCACTTGGAGATCACAGATCCAGGCTTGCTTTGCTCAGAAACTTGTTAGAAGTCTTCACACCAACTCAACCCAATAGTGATGAATAGAGAGCTTGTAGAGCTTTAAACAATGAATACAGAGGCCATTATTTGCATACATAAGCGAGCTGATGTTTAATAGACGATTAATCCACCAAGAAAACCTCAAAAAAGCTCAGAAAACCACCAACTCGAGAGTGAAAAAAGATGAGAGGAAATATGCTTCAGATCTGAAAAAGTGAGTGAATGAGAATGAATGCTCATTAGGTTTGGTGTTGTTGTGTTTATAAATGAGAGGTTTAGGGTTGGCACAAGGTTGGGAAATGAAGCTGAGACTTGGAACGTGTTGCTTTGGTTTGGAATGGAAGAAAGAGGAATTTCACATGTGGAGTGTAGGTTCGGGTAATGCTCTTGATTGAGGTTTGGGAGAATAAATTTGCTGAGCAAAAATGAGTGGGAATGAGGCATGGAGTGTGGTGGTACATGGCACGTGAGAGAGTGTGGTGAATTTAGAATTTGTGCCAAGTTTCTCTCTCTTATTTTTTTCTTTTTATGGTAAGGGTAGTACATGATGCATGCCTTGCACTTTATGGAATGTTTGGACATCTTGGGCACAAGGAAATGAGGTTATGCGTGAAATATACCATGCTGCAAGAAACGTACTCATGCTGTACCAAAATATATGCCATGACATTCTTTGACTTGTCCTAAAAACAAATTCATTTAGCCACTTTTGGAGCTACATAACTTCATGGATTCCAAACCAATTTGTGCAAATGAATATTCTTTGGAAAGCTTATGTGACAAGGAATAATTTTGATGTCCAAGGTATGTTAAAATGGTGCTTGGAAGTACCTTGAAATCAACCATGAAGATGTGTCCACAAAACTGATTTAACTTGCCTTGCCGTTCATGTCATGAGATGCGACTTGCCCACTTGAAGATACCACATTTGAACTTCCATAACTTGACCCATAATGCTCCAAATGATGTATTCTTGGGTCCTTTAGAAAGGTGGGAGTATAGACTACAACTTTCATGTTCAGAAATAAATGAAATAAAGCTTGGAAAGTATTGAAAAAAAGCCATGAATGTGTGTTCTTGTAGCTGCCCATTTTAACTTAGAAAAAATTCTAAGTTTTTATGTGATCACAACATGAAAATGACTCACTTTGTTACTCATAACTCCATGAAAAATAATCCAAATGGCATGGTTCTTGTGCTCATTTTGAAGGGAATGCTTCAAACTACAACTTTCATGTGGAAAAAAATTGCAAATGAAGCCTTGACCATGAAGAAAATTGGCTTTGAAAGTGAATGAAAACTTGCCAAAAATAGTAAGTCTCTTAAAACCTAGCTTTCCAATTTTAGCAACTTTTCAACTTTCTTGATTTTTCATGAATCCTTGAACATTTCTTGATCAATTCTTGTCCATGGACCATATTTGACCTGAGAATCATGATGTTGACCTCAAAAAGTCAGGAGTTGAATTTTTCACTACATAGTTGACTTTATTCCCAATTCTCCTGATTTTGAAATTTCTGATCAATTGAAAACCTTCTGAAGCAAATTGATGGACAATTCTCCAATCCTAGACACTTGAGGACATGAGGAATACCATGAGATCGAGTCTTGTCCTAAAAATCAGAAATAAACTGATTCTATAGGAAACCCTAATTTTGGCTCCTCTGGTTAGGAGAAATCAACACATCCTCCAAATTCAAATTCTTCTGAGTATGATGTGTGTCATGTCCACCAATGATGATAAGTGCCATTTGGAGATGATAAACAATCAAAGAGCTTGCTCATTTGAGGGTTAGATCTCAGAATCTCCAAAACCCTAATTTAGGAAATCAAGTTAAGAGAGTGTGATCCCTCTGAAATCTCTTACCAGTCTTGATCTTATGATGAGATGATGGACCAAATAAAACATCTTGAGGCTTAAGGCTCCTTTGTGATTCAAGAATTGGTAGCATCAAGAATTTTCTCTCCTCTTGGCCCCTTGAGCAATACACATGAACTGTTGCTTGAAACCCTGAAAAACCTCTTCTTCCCTTGAGTTAAACCAAGTACCTTGATCCCATGCTAGGACCCAATGCTATGCACAAATTCTAATGCAAGAAATGCAAAGAAACATAAGCCAGTTAGCTAAAAACAAACAAGGCAAATTTTGGGGTGTTACAGCTGCCCCTATTCATTCAACTTGATCCTGAAGGTATGATAGTGACGGCTATCATGCGTTCCAAGGATTCACGGAGATTGAATACCATAAGAAACCTGAAATTTGCAATCCTCAAAGGAGGGACGACTCCACTGGGGAACAAACAATAGATGCTGCACTGTCACAACACATACGAGTGTTGGAAACCAAAACTGTATTGAAAAGTCCTGAAATAAACACAAACGAATGTTAGCTACGTTGGGGATGAACACGGACGGGTGTCAAGGAATCCAGGATATCAAATACGGACGGGTATTGAGAAGATACACGGACAGGTGTAAAGAGGTTCAATACGGACGGGTACTGAAAAAGGGGTACACGGACGGGTGCCAAATGTCAATGCGGACGGGCATTGAAGCAAAAGCTCAAACACGGACGGGTGCTGAAAATGATACACGGACGGGTATCAAAAGTCAATACGGACGGGTATTGGCTTAAAAGTTCAAACACGGACGGGTGCTGAAAGAACATGGACGGGTGTAAAAGGTTTAAGGCGACCTCTCTGGGGATTGAAATGCAACACGGACGGGTGTCAGAAGTTCAATACAGACGGGTACTGAAAAGGTAGTAAAATAACCTTCATCGGGAATAAATCCTGCTGGGGAATGGAAGGCAACACGGACGAGTGTCATCAAAAGGTCAATACGGACGGGTATTGAAATCAAAGGTTCAAACACAGACGGGTGTCGAAGGAAACACGGACGAGTGTCCCAAAGGTCAATACGGACGGGTATTGAAAAGGTCAATACGGATGGGTATTGGCTTAAAAAAATTCAAACACGGACGGGTGCTGAAAAGAACACGGACGAGTATCTGACAGTAAAATTCGAGGGGATAAACCAAAGGACCACCTGGACGAAGGGGTACGAAAGAAGTCAAAGATAAACAATCCTGGCAAAACACTCTGCCGGGGTGCTATCAAATATTGCTTAACCCAACACGTGTAGAGTAAAGATATCTTCCTGAAATTCGGCTTTCCTGACGAAGGAAAACTCAAACCTGGCTTATGCTTCAGATGCATATGTTTGAATTTTGCCGTAATGCTCCACACGAAGTGGAAATGCTACGCATTTGGGAGGATGCCATGCAAACAAATGCTTATGCAATGCAAAAGAGACGCCTGAACAAAATAAATGCTGAAGGTGAAAGCAAACTCCGCTGGGGATGGCAAATTAAATTGCCACTGAAACAAAGGAAAATTTGTTGAGGAAAATTTCTCCCTGCTAGGGAATATCACAATCACCAATTCTGTCGGAGATGGACGAAACTCTGAGAGAATATCCACTCTGTTGGGGAATATCAAGTTCAACAACTCTGCTGGAGATGGACGAAGCTCCGAGAGAATACCCACTCAGCCGGGGGACAAATTAGGACCTACAATCTTCCTGGAGATGGACGGAACTCTGGGAAAATACCCACTCAGCCAGGGAGGGATATGAATACTGAAGATGGAAATTCCACCGCTGGGGACGACCAATTATTTCAGAATTTGGCTTCGGGGCCTGCCAAAAACGATTGGCCTTAAGACCTGCTGGGAATACCACTCACCACCAGACTCTGCTTGGGGAAATGAGCTTAATCTGCTGCTAGGGAAGTAACTTTACCCTCACCCTGCTGGGTATTAGATCAAACCATTATCGCCGAGACTATACTTTCTGACCAACTGAGGAAAGTAGACACCAGGACCCTGTGGGTATAATAACATCTTCGTCCACAAACTTCCTGCGGGAGATACAACAACACTCACCTTAAAGAAATCCTCTTCTGAGTACTTGTTGGGGAATAGTGATCCAAACACGACTTCGGTTAGGTATACAATCCTCTGTACTCTGTTGAGAAGGACGATCCTCAACGACTCTACTTGGGAGATAAAGTAATTGTCAACATCCACCCTGCTAGGGATAACACATGCTTCCTGACTAGCTGGGGAAAAACAACTGCCCCATGCTCCTTGGGGAGACATCACTTGCTGAAGAACGATGAGCCAAATCATAACTCTGGCCGGGGAAGAACCTCTTATATCCTGCCGAGGAGGACGATCCTTAACGACTCCGCTTAGGGAATTACTTCTTTATACTCTGGTTGAGGAAGACGACCCTCGGTACTCTGATGGGGAAGAGTAATAACCTGCTGAGGACGATCAGACTTCAAAGTTGGGGAGAGCTCTACTCTACTGGGGAAAACAGCAAGCTGCTGAGGACGATCAGACTTCAAAAATGGAGAGAGCAGCTCTACTGGGGAGGTACACCTGTCATCCTGCAAAACCAACAAAAAGTCTACGTGCAAGAATGAATGCATTGATTATCATCATAGTGACTGTCGCCTAAGCAATTGCCACTGTTTTCCAACTTGTGTCATAAAGCTCAACGTTTTAGCATGTAATGTTTTTTTTCAAAAATATCGGACATTTTCACAAACAAATCAGGTAAAACAGAAAACAAAAGCTCTTTAACTGAAATGCAAACTTTATTGAATGAATTGGCCTGTAAATAGGCATTTACATCTGGAAGCAATTCCTGAAAAGAGGTAATTGCGCAAAAAGCAAAAGAAAATACAAATGTCGGCAATGTGGGGAACAGACATCCACCATGACCCGACTTAGCTATAACCCATATGACTTGTTCATTCGCAGATACTTTGGCCTTCGAAGACGACTAACTGGACTGATTCCTTTCCTCCGAATTTTCCAAGTGTGAACGGTGATCACAGATCGAACGCAGATCGTAGTCTTTGCCTTAAAATCCCTAACTTTTGCCTGGATCGCCCTTTTCGGGTTTTCAATCCACCGGGATACCCATTTTTGCCAAAGTTGCCTTTTCAAGTTTTCAACCTTGCGGGTTTATTTCTTTTTCCTTTTATCCCTAATTTTTGCCCGAACCTTTTCTTTTTATGGTTCGCCAGGATGCCCCATTTTTGCCTGAACCTTCTTTTTATGTTCAACGGGTCTCTTTTATGCAAAGTATTTTTTGACTACATCCGCGTTCACAGGGGACGTAAAATCTTCGCCATCCATAGTTGAGAGTAATAAGGCTCCACCAGAGAAAACCTGTCTTACTACATATGGCCCTTCGTAATTCGGAGTCCACTTGCCCCTGTGATCTGTTTGAGGAGGAGTGATCCTTTTCAGAACTAATTCACCAGCTTGAAAACACCGAGGACGCACCTTCTGATCAAAGGCTTTCTTCATCCTGCTCTGATACAACCGGCCATACGCAATGGCTTTCAGTCTCTTCTCTTCAATGAGGTTCAATTCATTCAGCCGGGAACACACCCACTCAGCTTCATCCAGCTTCACATCTGTCAGAATTCTCAAAGAAGGAATCTCAACTTCTAATAGCAGGACTGCTTCCATGCCATACACCAATGAGAAAGGAGTTGCCCCAGTTGATGTACGTACCGAAGTACGATATCCATGCAAAGCGTAAGGCAACATCTCATGCCAGTCTTTGTATGTCACTACCATCTTCTGCACAATCTTCTTTATGTTCTTATTTGCCGCTTCAACAGCCCCATTCATCTTCGGACGATAGGGAGAAGAATTGTGATGTTCGATTTTAAAGCTCTGGCATAGCTCCTTCATCATCTTGTGATGTTCGAAATCAAAAGGGTTGTATGGTTTAACATATACTGCCTCAAACGCTTAGCGGCCCAAGCGAGTGCACAACATGTTTTCTCCAGCATCGAGTATCTTGACTCGCAATCAGTAAACTTCTTACTCAGGTAATAGATGGTGTGCTCTTTTTTACCTGACTCGTCTTGTTGACCGAGCACACAACCCATTGAATTCTCAAGAACCGTGAGATACATAATCAAAGGCCTTCCTGGCACTGGCGGCATAAGGACCGGAGGTTCCTGCAAGTATTCTTTAATCTTTTCAAACGCCTTTTGACAATTTTCATTCCACCTGACCGCTTGATCTTTTCTTAGCAACTTGAAGATTGGTTCACACGTGGCTGTGAGATGCGAGATGAACCTAGCAATGTAATTCAATCTCTCCAAGAAACCACGAACCTCTTTTTCTATTTTCGGAACAGGCATCTCTTGTATGGCTTTTACCTTTGCAGGATCAACCTCAATACCTTTTTCACTAACAATAAACCCCACCAATTTTCCTGATCTTACCCCGAAGGTGCATTTGTTTGGATTCAACCTCAGTCTGAACTTCCTTAACCTTTCAAATAAATTCTGAAGATTCACCAGATGTTCTTCTTCCATCTGTGACTTCGCAATCATGTCATCAACATAGACTTCAATCTCTTTGTGAATCATATCATGAAAGAGAGTCACCATCGCCCGCTGGTAAGTTGCCCCTGCATTTTTCAATCCAAAGGGCATCACTTTGTAGCAGAAAGTTCCCCACGGTGTTATGAATGTTGTTTTCTCCATGTCCTCTGGGGCCATCTTGATTTGGTTATACCCAGAGAAGCCATCCATGAAGGAAAACACAGAATACTGAGCAGTATTGTCAACTAACACGTCAATGTGAGGGAGCGGGAAATCATCCTTTGGGCTGGCTCTATTCAAATCCCTGTAATCAACACTCATCCTGACCTTTCCATCCTTCTTAGGTACAGGCACGATGTTAGCAACCCATGGAGGATAATTTGTTACGGCAAGAAATCCGGCGTCTAGCTGTTTCTGAACCTCTTCCTTGATTTTGACAGACATCTCTGGTTTAGTTCTTCTCAACTTTTGCTTGACTGGAGCACAACCTTCTTTGAGTGGTAGCCGGTGTACAACAATATCAGTATCAACCCCAGGCATGTCTTGGTAAGACCAGGCAAAGATGTCCACATACTCACGGAGCATTTCAGTCAATCTTCCCTTGACACTATCTTCCAATGCGGCCCCTACTCTTAATTCCTTTCTGGCGTCCTCGGTTCCCAGATTCACAATCTCAATTTCCTCATGATGAGGTAGGATGACTCTCTCCTCTTGCTTCAATAATCTGGCCAACGCTTCAGGCAGTTCATAATCTTCGTCAGCCTCTTCTTCAGCCTAATAGATTGGATTGTCAAAGTCATACCGAGCTATAGCTGAGTCATGATCGGTGTCATCTAAACAAAAAGACCTGCAATGATTTATGAGGGATGTTTTATTATGATGCAACAAAAGAAGCACATTGCCATTTTGATGTGGGTTTTTAATGCATAAAAATAAAAACAGAAAGACAGAGATCAAAATATTTGAGTGTGAAAAGTCCTTTATTGATGATAAGGCAAAACATGCAACAGTTAAAAGCCCTACAAACAGAATCACTACGTCTTGGGCAGAACGTAGGATTAACAAAATAGGAAAACAAAGCAATTACTCGAAGCCTGTCACTTGAATGACTTTCTCGGAAGACCAGTTGTGCAGACTTTCCCCTGGGACACAAGGACGGATCCAGCTATCCATGTCACAATCACTGTCTCCTTCTTCTTCAATAGCATTAACTCTGTCGAAGAAAACTCCAGCGCTGGTGAAACGGACAGGGCCATAGAATTTTGGGGGATCCTCATCTCTCTTGGATGGCTTGTATCCCAATCCATAAGTATCCTTCTTTTTCTGGACTTCAACCACCTGGCCCCACCTCTGTGAGCTGCCAGCTTCAACCACAACTTTGGCGTCTCTTAACGAAGACATGGAACCCTCAGGTTGATTTACCACTACAGGCTGCACTATAGCTTCAGACTGAACAACTTCTTCAGAAACTTTCACCTTCTCAAATCCCTGGCACAACGTCTCGTGGATTTCACCATCCACTTCCACGTATTTGAAGGTTGATAACTGACTAATCATTATGTCTTCTTCTCCGCACACTGTCACTACGTGACCATCAACCATATAATTTAGCTTTTGATGCAAAGTGGAAGTTACAGCACCTGCCCCATGGATCCAAGGACGACCCAATAAACAGCTATACGCTGGCTGAATATCCATAATGTAAAATTTTGCATTAAAAATTTCCGGCCCAACCTTGATTGGAAGCACAATCTCGCCAAAAATAGATCTCTTTGAGCCATCAAAAGCTCGCACCACCAAGTCGCTTGGTGTACAAATAAGTCCCCGAGTATCCAACTTCATTAACGCTTTCTTGGGCAATACATTCAACGATGAACCAGTGTCAACCAAAACATGTGACATCAGCGAGCCACGGCATTCAATCGAAATATGCAGGGCGTTGTTATGATTCCTGCCAGCAGAAGTCAAGTCAAGATCTGTAAAACCCAGGCCATTACCCGCATTCACGTGCGCTACAACCCCTTCCAGCTGATTAACAGAAATCTCTTGAGGAACGTAGGCTGCATTCAAAACTCTCAGAAGAGCATTCCTGTGAGCCTCAGAACACAAGAGCAGAGACAGAATAGAGATCTTGGACGGGGTCTGATGTAATTAGTCCACGATCTTATAATCACTTTTTCGGATGAGCCTCATAAATTCCTCTACATTTTCCGAAAAAGCATCATCAACCGGCTTCACTGTAGATTCCACAATCACTGGAGTCTGAACAGAACCATCCATCGTCTGTTTTCCTCTATCTTGCCTAGAGGTACTGAGTTGATCATTAACCGGAGTAAGCACTCTACCGCTTCTGGTTATAGCATCAGTCTCAACTTTAACCTCTGAACTAGAACTTACTGGTGAAGTGTTCTTTAATTCCTGCTTTTGTCCATTGACAAACACCTCTGCACCATAATTCCACGGAACGGCCTTAGAACTCTCGTACGGAATGGGTCCAGCCCTTGTGATAATGACTGGAGGTGGCCTTGCTGGACCAGAAATAGTAATTGTTTTGAACGGAATAGTGATAGTGGCAACCTTCTCACTAACAACCTCTTCATGCTGATTACCTCTGTCAAACTGTAAACAACCCTCATCAATCAGATTCTGAATACCCATCTTCAACGAATCACAACCATTAACCTTTGTCAAACAATCTGAGCAGTTCTCACCACAGCCTGGATAGACGCCACCCTTCAATAACCTGTTCTTAACCACAACCAACGGAGTCTTCAGTTCCTCCACATCCATGATCAAATTCAAAGTTTCACAGTCCTCAATTATAGCATTCACCCTTGGCCCATTGTGATTAGGCATCGGGTTTTGAATAACATTGGGTCCGTCATTCAAGAAATTGATGGCTTTAGAGTCCACAAGGTCCTGCACCTTGTGCTGAAATGCCCTACACTTCTCCACAGTGTGCCCAGGAGCACCAGAATGAAAATTGCAGTGTGCGTTAGCATCGTAGCCTCGTGGGAGTTCCCCTGTGGGTGGAGCCAGGGTACGAAGCTCAACTATACGCAACTGCAGCAAATGTTGCAACAACTGTCCATACGACATTGGGGGTTGATCAAAATGCCTCTCTGCATTCCTCTGTCTGTTCTGATACTGACCCTGCTGCCTATTCTGATTAGCATTACCCCTTTGTTGCTGTGGTGGAGGTAACGTTGCTGGAATGGTTACTGATGCTACCTATTGATTGTTAAGCTGGCACTGTTTCCCTTTTCCCCTGTGGGATGATACAGCGTTGGTCTCTCCTTTCTTCTTATAATTATCAAACGGCTTCTTTCCATGTCCAGAGGACGATCCATCACCGCTAGAAACCTTCCCAGCCTTAATTCCGACCTCTATCTTCTGTCCAATAGCAATCACATCTGCAAACTTGCCTAGAGAACAAGGCAAAAGCTTCTCATAGTAATGCTTAGGCAGTGTGTCCATGAACATATCCAGCATCTCTTTCTCTAGCATTGGTGGCTGCACCCTAGCCGCCAATTCACGCCACCTTTGCGCGTATTCTTTGAAACTCTCATCATTCTTCTGGGACATGCTCAACAACTGAGTTCTGTTGGGAGCCATGTCTGTGTTGTACTGATAATGCTTGATGAAAGCTGCAGCTAGCTCTCTCCAGGTACGAACATCTCTACTTTCTAGCCCCATGTACCATTCCAAAGACGCGCCAGACAGGCTATCTTGGAAGAAGTGCATCATTAACTTTTCATCCTTAGCGTGAGCAGCCATCTTCCTGGTATAGGCCTTCACATGAGTCCGCGGGCAGGTAGAACCATTGTACTTTTCTAGTGTAGGAATCTGAATCTTGTGTGGAATGACAACATCAGGAACCAACCCTAGGTCGTCCAAATCTATCCCCAAATCATCCTGTTTCACAACCCCTTTCAGTTGAGCCTCAATTAAACGGATTCTTTCATCACTGACCACAGGAAGGGCAGCATTTAAACTTCTGACTGAAAAGACATCGTCCTGTTGATCCTCAAAATGAGGGCCATGGATAGCTCGGATAGTACTTCCTTCTCCAACCACTGAAGGAATTCTGCCCTGTCCACCAGCACCAACTCCGCGCGGAGGGATATTACGGTTAATAAGACCACCGTGTAGGATACCATTTTCGTCGACCTGCGCCACCAGTGGCTGAACCAGAGTTCTGAATTCATTCTGACTTTGCACCACCCCCTGCATCATCTCCATGAACTGATCGATGCGAGCTTGCATAGCGGCCATATCTGCCTGAACTTTGTCCATCACTCTGCTTTGATTGAGTCGAGTAGAATAACGATGAGTTGGTTGATCAATCCTGACTGAAAGAAAGAGAGAGCATAAGAAAACCAGAGAAACCCAAGAAAACCTGCAATGCAAAGAATGAATATGATTATGCAAATGCAAATGCAAACATGTTTATATATTCGCAGGGTGATCCACCCCTTGATTCCAGTTTAAAGATGAAATAGGATGAAACTGCTGCTCATATAAATCAGAGTGAATCACTGTCAGAAATTACAACCCAAGGTACCAAAAAATAGCCTGAAACAAAAATAAGCAGAGGTCCCAGCCAACAATTCTGGTGGTGACCCAAAATACAAAGAAAGAACAAAGTACAAACTACTGAGTAGAGTTCCCTTCAAGGATCTTGCACCGTATGAGGGCCACTGCCTGAGCTAGAGCACTCCCACTTAGACCTCTTCACTCCTGCTTGTATTTTCAGCTCTTCCATGGTTGCTATGGCTTCTTTGAGCCGTTCCTCGACTGCGTGTCTTCGGAACGTCCCTGACAAGATCTCCTCGTCCTTCTTCCTGAGCTTCAACTTTAGACTCTCAATCTGCTCCAAATGCTTATCTTCTTTCTGCTTGTTGGCCGTGATTGCAGTATCTCGGTAAGCATTGAACCTGTGAATCTTCACCCAAGCCTTGGCTAAGTCATCCTTCTTGGATTTGAGAGTCTTGCAAACGCCTTTTAGAGCTTGTCCTACCCTTTTCCTAGCTACTATCTCTTCAACCAACTCCTTTTCTTTCTCAGCGAGACGTTCTGTCTTCAGCTTGGCAATATGAACAGCCTCACCTCGCTCATGTTTCAACTGGTAGATTTCCTTTTGCAACTCACGGTTCTCCTCTCGAAATTTCTCTTTTTCAGCCCATAATTGGTTATACTTCTCCATCTCAATCATGGTTGGAGGTTCAATCAGCAAAAGGTACGAGGGAGGTTCCCTGCAGAATGGCAAAAGTACACTCTCTACTCTGCTCTAAACCCAGTCTTCATAAGCAGGAAAAGCTTTGTTGTTACACTTTCCAAAAGAAGTCTTTCCTTTCTTATGGCGATCTCTCCAAGCGTTTGCAGCTTCTTTCAACACCTCCAGATTGGCTTCCTCACCCAAAAATAGAGACTCTTGCACATCTTGGCCTTTTGGCGGCTCTTTTAAAGCATACCCAAATTGCCTAATAGCAAGAATGGGGTTGTAGTTAATTCCCCCCTTCCTTCTATTAAGGGTACGTTTGGGTAACCTCCACAACTAACCAGGATCTCTCGGCCCAACAAATCACGATTGATCCAAACTAAGTTGTCGACCCTTAACCCCATTAATCTCTTTGCCCAATCTAAAGTTCCTTTAGTGTCTTCGAATGCCCCAGATTTGGGAAGACGATCAGCAAACCACTTATAGAAAATTGAAGCACAACAATAAAGAGGTCCACCTCTCCTTTTCTCATTCTTATAGTGCATCGAATAATACAGATCCCCAAGCAAGGTAGGTACCAGATTCTTCGTGGTGAATATCCGGACAGCATGTGCATCTACAAAATCCTTCACATTAGGGAATAACGCCGTTCCATAAACACACATAGCCAGAATTGCATTGAACACTGACCAACACTTAGCCTTAGCACAAGTAGCAGCCTGTTCGATCAAAAACTTCGTGTGAAAACCTTGATAACCCCCTTTACTAGCAATATTTTTCTTCAACAGTGACTGATCCAAACGTAAAGTAGCAGCAACCCTTTCCAGATCAGGAAACTCCTTAGAAGGATAGAAGGGAGCTCCCTCTTTGACCGAAACATCCAAAATAAGAGCAAATTCTTCGAACGTTGGAGCCAAAAGATAATCAGCAAATAGAAAACACCGGAGTTGAGGGTCATAAAACTGTGCCAGAGTGTGCAAGGCCCTGAACTCATAGTTGGTAATATTCTGGGCAAAACTCAGAATCCTCCCATATTCTCCCCTGAAATCTGCCAACACCTCAGGTTTTGCCATAGCCGAGATCTTGTGCACATCATCTAGATGAAGCTCTGGGAACTTGTACAGGATGATGTTCTTTCTTTCTTCAGCGCTAATACTCATCATGGACAGTCTTTAGACAACCGGAATCAAAGTTAGGATGCAACCCTACAAATGAACAAACATGTCAGAATGCAAAAAAGATGATGCAAAATGCAGGCATGGGATCAAGGTATCCAAAATGCTCAAACTGCTGCTGTTCTGCTGACTGAATAAGACCCGGAATACCAGAAACCCAGAAATCCAGAATAACAACCCAATCAAACTGCCAGAATGCTAGGATAATAATAGTACACTGATGAGAAACCCAGAAACCAGGTAGGTTGAAGGTCTCGGTTACCTGCAAACCTGCAAACACACATCCCCTCTCACATGTGGGTTCTAGAAAGGCGAGGATCCTCAATATCCCGGGCTCTCAGGTCGAGAAATGATGATACGTTCACCATTTCTGGTTTGGCATCATCACCAATCGAGGAGGCCTCAACTGATTCCCCTCAAAAGAAAACATCCTATGGCAAGTCTTCAGCTTCGGCACTGAGGTCGAGAAGCAATAGTACATTCATCCCTTGGGGTACAGTACTATCGCCAACCGAGGAGTGCTTCCACTGATTCCTTTCCAAAAGGAAACCCTATAGCAAGTTCCCAGTATTGGGTCCTCGGATCGATAAGCGTAATGGATTTGCCACAGAGCGTGGTCTGCCATTATCACGTCTCGGGAGGAGTGCCGTTACTGAGTTCTCGGGAAATGGTCGCCAGAGTCGACAGCTTTCCAGGTTATATTCCATCGTCTGCCCCAAATGGACAGGACAGAATATTACCAAGAAAACCTCGTCTGGATGTGGAGTTTTCATGTATACTTCGTCTGGCCAAATGCCAAACAAGTCACACTACTTTCCACGCTAATCATAGGTGTATGCTCAAGCCTTGGTATTGGGCTTTTCTCTCATGAATCCAACCCACCCTGCAAACAGAAAATCCAGCAGCAGAACAGCACAGCAATATCCAGTATGACAGTAATAAATGAAATGCAATGCAATAAAAGCTGTAAAAGCAGTAAAGCAGTAAAGCAAAAATACAGTAAACAGCAATACAGTAATATACAACAAAGCAAAGCACCACAACAAAACACCCTATGAAAGAAAACAAACAAGCGCTAGGATTGACTCGCTAAAAGGGATGGACCAGCAGTAGGTTGTCCCCAGCAGAGTCGCCAGCTGTCGCTCCCGAAAAGATTTGCATCCAACGGTACAAACGCGGGAGTGGCGCAAAAGACACAGAGTCGCCAGCAATGTGTATTTATCCCAAGAGAGGGAAAGGAAACACTGCATAAACCTGAAAGAAGGGAAAGAGCATGGTCACGCGACCAAGAGAACGGGTACGGGAGTCGGTTACGCGAAGGTAAGGTGTTAGCACCCAACACGTCCATCGTACTCGATGGGATCCACGCTTGTTGTCTGCATCAAAGGGTGTCGTCGTCTGGAACTCCACTGCTACTGGACCGACGAAGAAACGAGAACGGAAAGGACGGAGAAACGAAGAAGAAAAGAAAAAGAAGTGACTCGATAGGACGGTATCGTTGTCCTAGGCCTACGTACTCCCTCAGTGCAATGGGAAAGTCAGAGTCAACGTAGTTCGGACGGGAACTGTGGGGGAAGGTTGCTCGCCAAGACAATCGCTGTCTTGTGCCTACGTATCCTCAATCAGACGAGAGAGAGGAATCAGAGCTGACGTAGTTCGTGGGAACGACCACGGATGGGTGAGCGTTTTTTACGTGAGCGACGAGCTCTTTTCTGAAAATGAAGTTTGAAACCCAACAATCCCGAAGGATAAAAAGATTTGGATTTGTTTGGCGTTTTTTAGACAGAAGTGTCTTTTAAGTTGTTTCGCAACTTGCATTGAACCCAAGTCTTGAACGTAGGAACTAAGTATCCCAGAAGAATGAGAGGAAGCCCCTCGTTCCCCACTTCCCGCATAGAAGGCTCGAGCGCAATACACGTTAACTTTTATTACGTGTTTTGAAGAAGTTATGAGATGAGAAGAGAGAGGACCCAAAGGAAGAGGTGACTCTAAAAGGAAACTAAATGTCCTAAAGTTATCACGCATGGAGATCCTAGGGTTAGTGAGGTTTAGGAAAAGACCACTACCTAAAACCTAATGCTAATCTTACTCCAAGCTTAATCAAAAATTAAGTTGGACTAGGTAGCTCTAAAGGGAGAGAATCCAAGACTTAAACAAGTCTTGAGACTCGAGGGATGAAAAGAGTGAAAGAGAAGAAGAAGAAAGAGAAGTGAAACACAAGTGGCCTAAGCTCACTTCAAACACAAGTATGAAAGTTAAAAGATAAAGGAAGAAGGTAGAATGTGGAAGCATATCCACACTCAAACAACTTACCATTTGCCCCTGAAAGTGTTAGAAGTATTCACATATGACAAAATGAAACTCAAACAAGCATAAGGAAATAAAGAAACAAGTTCTAAGGTAAATCAAACATCAATTCCAGAACCTAATGGTCCTACTGACCTCTAATATTAGTCATGCACAATTAGTCAAAAAGAAAAGGGAGAAGTCAATCAAGTATCATTCAAGTCATTAAAGAAGGAGTGAGATGAAAAGAAGTGATCATGTGAAGCAACCAAGTCAAAATTCCACAAAGTAAACCAAGTCCAGAAGTGACACAATCCTAAATATATGCCTAAACAAGATCTTCAAACATCATTCAAGTCATACAAACACTTTCACAATCAATTAAGAGGCAAAGAAGGAGAAGTGAAGTGAAGTGAAACATGATTCATACTTGTGAAACAAGTGACCTAAGGTGCAAGGCAAACATCAAACATGCAAAGATGAGATTCAAATATCACAACCAGAAGTCAATTAACATGCTATCAATCCTCACACAAGACCTCAAATTATGGCACAAGTGCCTTCATGATCAAGCAAACCAAACATGAAGCATATATTCACAAATTGGACAAGTTAAAGTTCATGCTTCAAAGAAATAACAAACATGCCTCAAAAATTATGTCATTCAGTATTCAAGTATCTCAAACATGTACAATTAACATATCAAAGCCACAAGCAATGAATCAGAACCAATGTCAATCACCAATTAGGTCCAAGCATCATTAGAGTTTCATACATTCATGCTCAAAGCAACACATCAAAAGTCATCCAAACAGGACCTAAAAATCACCCCAAAAATCTCAAACATACCTCAACATGTTATGAACACAATCCAAAAAGAATCAGGATCAAATCACTTTTCAAATGAGAGAAATAAATGATGCAATATGAAGTATGCAATATGAAATGCAAATGAGAAAAATTAATTTGGAAAATTAATATTTAATACAATTTTAATGCAAAAATAATGAAATAAAATGTGAAAAATTAATTTTATGAATGAATATGCATGATGAATTTTTTGGGAGTTTTTTAGTATATGCAAGTATTTTTAAAAAAAATAATTATGAAATGGTATGAAAATAGAAAATGAAAATGAAATGAAATGAAACCAGGGGTGTATAAGCAATTATTGGATAAAAAAAGAATACAGTTATACGCGCAATGGGCCTCAAATGATGGGGTGCGAAAATTAAAAGTGCTAAGCCCAAACGAAATAATAAAAAAAACCAATCAGCTTTTGAAATAAAAAAAAAAAGAAAATAAGAAATGAAATGTAACATGTTATTCCATCATGTGCGAACATTCATCAACCGGTCACCCTATTTAAAATCAAATAAGACAAAAACTGGATCCAACGAATCAAAAAACGCCACGCAGTCATCTTCTTCATGAAGAAGACCTGAAAACACGCCGACATCGTGAAATAAGGTTCGTGAGCAGCCTGAAATCACCATCTTCTCCATCCATTTTCTCCATCAATTCTCCACCAAATCAAACAAAATAAAGCTCTAACATGAAGTACAAAGAAAGCAGAATAACATAGCACTCATAGTTACTCAAAACAAGCACTCGATCACAGAGAAAAGAAGATCCAAAAACACGGGTACCACCATATATTCAAGATTTCAAGCAAAACCAACATGCTCAGATTCATACATTTAAACAAAACCATGAACTCAAGCTTCTCCAGATGCAAGGTATGAGCAAGATAAAAACGTTTAGATCTACATGACGATGGATCAAAAGTTTGAAGAAGCTTACCTAGTGGAGTCAAGTCCACTGCTTCTTTACCACGACCTGGCTACGAAAGAAAATGATCTGAGGAGCTTGGGAATCACTTGGAGATCACAGATCCAGGCTTGCTTTGCTCAGAAACTTGTTAGAAGTCTTCACACCAACTCAACCCAATAGTGATGAATAGAGAGCTTGTAGAGCTTTAAACAATGAATACAGAGGCCATTATTTGCATACAGAAGCGAGTTGATGTTTAATAGACGATTAATCCACCAAGAAAACCTCAAAAAAGCTCAGAAAACCACCAACTCGAGAGTGAAAAAAGCTGAGAGGAAATATGCTTCAGATCTGAAAAAGTGAGTGAATGAGAATGAATGCTCATTAGGTTTGGAGTTGTTGTGTTTATAAATGAGAGGTTTAGGGTTGGCACGAGGTTGGGAAATGAAGCTGAGACTTGGAACGTGTTGCTTTGGTTTGGAATGGAAGAAAGAGGAATTTCACATGTGGAGTGTAGGTTCGGGTAATGCTCTTGATTGAGGTTTGGGAGAATAAATTTGCTGAGCAAAAATGAGTGGGAATGAGGCATGGAGTGTGGTGGTACATGGCACGTGAGAGAGTGTGGTGAATTTAGAATTTGTGCCAAGTTTCTCTCTCTCATTTTTTTCTTTTTATGGTAAGGGTAGTACATGATGCATGCCTTGCACTTTATGGAATGTTTGGACATCTTGGGCACAAGGAAATGAGGTTATGCGTGAAATATACCATGCTGCAAGAAACGTACTCATGCTGTACCAAAATATATGCCATGACATTCTTTGACTTGTCCTAAAAACAAATTCATTTAGCCACTTTTGGAGCTACATAACTTCATGGATTCCAAACCAATTTGTGCAAATGAATATTCTTTGGAAAGCTTATGTGACAAGGAATAATTTTGATGTCCAAGGTATGTTAAAATGGTGCTTGGAAGTACCTTGAAATCAACCATGAAGATGTGTCCACAAAACTGATTTAACTTGCCTTGCCGTTCATGTCATGAGATGCGACTTGCCCACTTGAAGATACCACATTTGAACTTCCATAACTTGACCCATAATGCTCCAAATGATGTATTCTTGGGTCCTTTAGAAAGGTGGGAGTATAGACTACAACTTTCATGTTCAGAAATAAATGAAATAAAGCTTGGAAAGTATTGAAAAAAAGCCATGAATGTGTGTTCTTGTAGCTGCCCATTTTAACTTAGAAAAAAATTCTAAGTTTTTATGTGATCACAACATGAAAATGACTCACTTTGTTCACTCATAACTCCATGAAAAATAATCCAAATGGCATGGTTCTTGTGCTCATTTTGAAGGGAATGCTTCAAATTACAACTTTCATGTGGAAAAAAATTGCAAATGAAGCCTTGACCATGAAGAAAATTGGCTTTGAAAGTGAATGAAAACTTGCCAAAAATAGTAAGTCTCTTAAAACCTAGCTTTCCAATTTTAGCAACTTTTCAACTTTCTTGATTTTTCATGAATCCTTGAACATTTCTTGATCAATTCTTGTCCATGGACCATATTTGACCTGAGAATCATGATGTTGACCTCAAAAAGTCAGGAGTTGACTTTTTCACTACATAGTTGACTTTATTTCCAATTCTCATGATTTTGAAATTTCTGATCAATTGAAAACCTTCTGAAGCAAATTGATGGACAATTCTCCAATCCTAGACACTTGAGGACATGAGGAATACCATGAGATCGAGTCTTGTCCTAAAAATCAGAAATAAACTGATTCTATAGGAAACCCTAATTTTGGCTCCTCTGGTTAGGAGAAATCAACACATCCTCCAAATTCAAATTCTTCTGAGTATGATGTGTGTCATGTCCACCAATGATGATAAGTGCCATTTGGAGATGATAAACAATCAAAGAGCTTGCTCATTTGAGGGTTAGATCTCAGAATCTCCAAAACGCTAATTTAGGAAATCAAGTTAAGAGAGTGTGATCCCTCTGAAATCTCTTACCAGTCTTGATCTTATGATGAGAAGATGGACCAAATAAAACATCTTGAGGCTTAAGGCTCCTTTGTGGTTCAAGAATTGGTAGCATCAAGAATTTTCTCTCCTCTTGGCCCCTTGAGCAATACACATGAACTGTTGCTTGAAACCCTGAAAAACCTCTTCTTCCCTTGAGTTAAACCAAGTACCTTGATCCCATGCTAGGACCCAATGCTATGCACAAATGCTAATGCAAGAAATGCAAAGAAACATAAGCCAGTTAGCTAAAAACAAACAAGGCAAATTTTGGGGTGTTACAGTACCCTGAGGTGTTATGATGATTGCCCCAATTCCATTTCCATAATGATTGACATCTCCATCAAAGATAAGTCCCCATTGGGAATCTGGTTCTGGCCCTTCACCGGGTAGCGGTTCATCGCAGTCTTTCATTTTTAGATACATGACATCTTCGCCTGGGAAATCAAATCCGACTGATTGATCGATGCGAGCTTGCATAGCGGCCATATCTGCCTGAACTTTGTCCATCACTCTGCTTTGATTGAGTCGAGTAGAATAACGATGAGTTGGTTGATCAATCCTGACTGAAAGAAAGAGAGAGCATAAGAAAACCAGAGAAACCCAAGAAAACGTGCAATGCAAAGAATGAATATGATTATGCAAATGCAAATGCAAACATGTTTATATATTCGCAGGGTGATCCACCCCTTGATTCCAGTTTAAAGATGAAATAGGATGAAACTGCTGCTCATATAAATCAGAGTGAATCACTGTCAGAAATTACAACCCAAGGTACCAAAAAATAGCCTGAAACAAAAATAAGCAGAGGTCCCAGCCAACAATTCTGGTGGTGACCCAAAATACAAAGAAAGAACAAAGTACAAACTACTAAGTAGAGTTCCCTTCAAGGATCTTGCACCGTATGAGGGCCACTGCCTGAGCTAGAGCACTCCCACTTAGACCTCTTCACTCCTGCTTGTATTTTCAGCTCTTCCATGGTTGCTATGGCTTCTTTGAGCCGTTCCTCGACTGCGTGTCTTCGGAACGTCCCTGACAAGATCTCCTCGTCCTTCTTCCTGAGCTTCAACTTTAGACTCTCAATCTGCTCCAAATGCTTATCTTCTTTCTGCTTGTTGGCCGTGATTGCAGTATCTCGGTAAGCATTGAACCTGTGAATATTCGCCCAAGCCTTGGCTAAGTCATCCTTCTTGGATTTGAGAGTCTTGCAAACGCCTTTTAGAGCTTGTCCTACCCTTTTCCTAGCTGCTATCTCTTCAACCAACTCCTTTTCTTTCTCAGCGAGACGTTCTGTCTTCAGCTTGGCAATATGAACAGCCTCACCTCGCTCATGTTTCAACTGGTAGATTTCCTTTTGCAACTCACGGTTATCCTCTCGAAATTTCTCTTTTTCAGCCCATAATTGGTTATACTTCTCCATCTCAATCATGGTTGGAGGTTCAATCAGCAAAGGGTACGAGGGAGGTTCCCTGCAGAATGGCAAAAGTACACTCTCTACTCTGCTCTAAACCCAGTCTTCATACGCAGGAAAAGCTTTGTTGTTACACTTTCCAAAAGAAGTCTTTCCTTTCTTATGGCGATCTCTCCAAGCGTTTGCAGCTTCTTTCAACACCTCCAGATTGGCTTCCTCACCCAAAAATAGAGACTCTTGCACATCTTGGCCTTTTGGCGGCTCTTTTAAAGCATACCCAAATTGCCTAATAGCAAGAATGGGGTTGTAGTTAATTCCCCCCTTCCTTCTATTAAGGGTACGTTTGGGTAACCTCCACAACTAACCAGGATCTCTCGGCCCAACAAATCACGATTGATTCAAACTAAGTTGTCGACCCTTAACCCCATTAATCTCTTTGCCCAATCTAAAGTTCCTTTAGTGTCTTCGAATGCCCCAGATTTGGGAAGACGATCAGCAAACCACTTATAGAAAATTGAAGCACAACAATAAAGAGGTCCACCTCTCCTTTTCTCATTCTTATAGTGCATCGAATAATACAGATCCCCAAGCAAGGTAGGTACCAGATTCTTCGTGGTGAATATCCGGACAGCATGTGCATCTACAAAATCCTTCACATTAGGGAATAACGCCGTTCCATAAACACACATAGCCAGAATTGCATTGAACACTGACCAACACTTAGCCTTAGCACAAGTAGCAGCCTGTTCGATCAAAAACTTCGTGTGAAAACCTTGATAACCCCCTTTACTAGCAATATTTTTCTTCAACAGTGACTGATCCAAACGTAAAGTAGCAGCAACCCTTTCCAGATCAGGAAACTCCTTAGAAGGATAGAAGGGAGCTCCCTCTTTGACCGAAACATCCAAAATAAGAGCAAATTCTTCGAACGTTGGAGCCAAAAGATAATCAGCAAATAGAAAACACCGGAGTTGAGGGTCATAAAACTGTGCCAGAGTGTGCAAGGCCCTGAACTCATAGTTGGTAATATTCTGGGCAAAAATCAGAATCCTCCCATATTCTCCCCTGAAATCTGCCAACACCTCAGGTTTTTCCATAGCCGAGATCTTGTGCACATCATCTAGATGAAGCTCTGGGAACTTGTACAGGATGATGTTCTTTCTTTCTTCAGCGCTAATACTCATCATGGACAGTCTTCAAACAACCGGAATCAAAGTTAGGATGCAACCCTACAAATGAACAAACATGTCAGAATGCAAAAAAGATGATGCAAAATGCAGGCATGGGATCAAGGTATCCAAAATGCTCAAACTGCTGCTGTTCTGCTGACTGAATAAGACCCGGAATACCAGAAACCCAGAAATCCAGAATAACAACCCAATCAAACTGCCAGAATGCTAGGATAATAATAGTACACTGATGAGAAACCCAGAAACCAGGTAGGTTGAAGGTCTCGGTTACCTGCAAACCTGCAAACACCCATCCCCTCTCACATGTGGGTTCTAGAAAGGCGAGGATCCTCAATATCCCGGGCTCTCAGGTCGAGAAATGATGATACGTTCACCATTTCTGGTTTGGCATCATCACCAATCGAGGAGGCCTCAACTGATTCCCCTCAAAAGAAAACATCCTATGGCAAGTCTTCAGCTTCGGCACTGAGGTCGAGAAGCAATAGTATATTCATCCCTTGGGGTACAGTACTATCGCCAACCGAGGAGTGCTTCCACTGATTCCTTTCCAAAAGGAAACCCTATAGCAAGTTCCCAGTATTGGGTCCTCGGATCGATAAGCATAATGGATTTGCCACAGAGCGTGGTCTGCCA
Source organism: Lathyrus tuberosus (assembly GCA_022829125.1). Lineage (NCBI taxonomy): Eukaryota > Viridiplantae > Streptophyta > Magnoliopsida > Fabales > Fabaceae > Lathyrus > Lathyrus tuberosus. The sequence continues at coordinate 8,083,099 of JALAZF010000163.1, forward strand.
TTATCACGTCTCGGGAGGAGTGCCGTTACTGAGTTCTCGGGAAACGGTCGCCAGAGTCGACAGCTTTCCAGGTTATATTCCATCGTCTGCCCCAAATGGACAGGACATAATATTACCAAGAAAACCTCGTCTGGATGTGGAGTTTTCATGTATACTTCGTCTGGCCAAATGCCAAACAAGTCACACTACTTTCCACGCTAATCATAGGTGTATGCTCAAGCCTTGGTATTGGGCTTTTCTTTCATGAATCCAACCCACCCTGCAAACAGAAAATCCAGCAGCAAAACAGCACAGCAATATCCAGTATGACAGTAATAAATGAAATGCAATGCAATAAAAGCTGTAAAAGCAGTAAAGCAGTAAAGCAAAAATACAGTAAACAACAATACAGTAATATACAACAAAGCAAAGCACCACAACAAAACACCCTATGAAAGAAAACAAACAAGCGCTAGGATTGACTCGCTAAAAGGGATGGACCAGCAGTAGGTTGTCCCCAGCAGAGTCGCCAGCTGTCGCTCCCGAAAAGATTTGCATCCAACGGTACAAACGCGAGAGTGGCGCAAAAGACACAGAGTCGCCAGCAATGTGTATTTATCCCAAGAGAGGGAAAGGAAACACTGCATAAACCTGAAAGAAGGGAAAGAGCATGGTCACGCGACCAAGAGAACGGGTACGGGAGTCGGTTACGCGAAGGTAAGGTGTTAGCACCCAACACGTCCATCGTACTCGATGGGATCCACGCTTGTTGTCTGCATCAAAGGGTGTCGTCGTCTGGAACTCCACTACTACTGGACCGACGAAGAAACGAGAACGGAAAGAACGGAGAAACGAAGAAGAAAAGAAAAAGAAGTGACTCGATAGGACGGTATCGTTGTCCTAGGCCTACGTACTCCCTCAGTGCAATGGGAAAGTCAGAGTCAACGTAGTTCGGACGGGAACTGTGGGGGAAGGTTGCTCGCCAAGACAATCGCTGTCTTGTGCCTACGTATCCTCAATCAGACGAGAGAGAGGAATCAGAGCTGACGTAGTTCGTGGGAACGACCACGGATGGGTGAGCGTTTTTTACGTGAGCGACGAGCTCTTTTCTGAAAATGAAGTTTGAAACCCAACAATCCCGAAGGATAAAAAGATTTGGATTTGTTTGGCGTTTTTTAGACAGAAGTGTCTTTTAAGTTGTTTCGCAACTTGCATTGAACCCAAGTCTTGAACGTAGGAACTAAGTATCCTAGAAGAATGAGAGGAAGCCCCTCGTTCCCCACTTCCCGCATAGAAGGCTCGAGCGCAATACACGTTAACTTTTATTACGTGTTTTGAAGAAGTTATGAGATGAGAAGAGAGAGGACCCAAAGGAAGAGGTGACTCTAAAGGGAAACTAAATGTCCTAAAGTTATCACGCATGGAGATCCTAGGGTTAGTGAGGTTTAGGAAAAGACCACTACCTAAAACCTAATGCTAATCCTACTCCAAGCTTAATCAAAAATTAAGTTAGACTAGGTAGCTCTAAAGGGAGAGAATCCAAGACTTAAACAAGTCTTGAGACTCGAGGGATGAAAAGAGTGAAAGAGAAGAAGAAGAAAGAGAAGTGAAACACAAGTGGCCTAAGCTCACTTCAAACACAAGTATGAAAGTTAAAAGATAAAGGAAGAAGGTAGAATTTGGAAGCATATCCACACTCAAACAACTTACCATTTGCCCCTGAAAGTGTTAGAAGTATTCACATATGACAAAATGAAACTCAAACAAGCATAAGGAAATAAAGAAACAAGTTCTAAGGTAAATCAAACATCAATTCCAGAACCTAATGGTCCTACTGACCTCTAATATTAGTCATGCACAATTAGTCAAAAAGAAAAGGGAGAAGTCAATCAAGTATCATTCAAGTCATTAAAGAAGGAGTGAGATGAAAAGAAGTGATCATGTGAAGCAACCAAGTCAAAATTCCACAAAGTAAACCAAGTCCAGAAGTGACACAATCCTAAATATGTGCCTAAACAAGATCTTCAAACATCATTCAAGTCATACAAACACTTTCACAATCAATTAAGAGGCAAAGAAGGAGAAGTGAAGTGAAGTGAAACATGATTCATACTTGTGAAACAAGTGACCTAAGGTGCAAGGCAAACATCAAACATGCAAAGATGAGATTCAAATATCACAACCAGAAGTCAATTAACATGCTATCAATCCTCACACAAGACCTCAAATTATGGCACAAGTGCCTTCATGATCAAGCAAACCAAACATGAAGCATATATTCACAAATTGGACAAGTTAAAGTTCATGCTTCAAAGAAATAACAAACATGCCTCAAAAATTATGTCATTCAGTATTCAAGTATCTCAAACATGTACAATTAACATATCAAAGCCACAAGCAATGAATCAGAACCAATGTTAATCACCAATTAGGTCCAAGCATCATTAGAGTTTCATACATTCATGCTCAAAGCAACACATCAAAAGTCATCCAAACAGGACCTAAAAATCACCCCAAAAATCTCAAACATACCTCAACATGTTATGAACACAATCCAAAAAGAATCAGGATCAAATCACTTTTCAAATGAGAGAAATAAATGATGCAATATGAAGTATGCAATATGAAATGCAAATGAGAAAAATTAATTTGGAAAATTAATATTTAATACAGTTTTAACGCAAAAATAATGAAATAAAATGTGAAAAATTAATTTTATGAATGAATATGCATGATGAATTTTTTGGGAGTTTTTTAGTATATGCAAGTATTTTTTAAAAAAATAATTATGAAATGGTATGAAAATAGAAAATGAAAATGAAATGAAATGAAACCAGGGGTGTATAAGCAATTATTGGATAAAAAAAGAACACAGTTATACGCGCAATGGGCCTCAAATGATGGGGTGCGAAAATTAAAAGTGCTAAGCCCAAACGAAATAATAAAAAAAACCAATCAGCTTTTGAAATAAAAAAAAAAGAAAATAAGAAATGAAATGTAACATGTTATTCCATCATGTGCGAACATTCATCAACCGGTCACCCTATTTAAAATCAAATAAGACAAAAACTGGATCCAACGAATCAAAAAACGCCACGCAGTCATCTTCTTCATGAAGAAGACCTGAAAACACGCCGACATCGTGAAATAAGGTTCGTGAGCAGCCTGAAATCACCATCTTCTCCATCCATTTTCTCCATCAATTCTCCACCAAATCAAACAAAATAAAGCTCTAACATGAAGTACAAAGAAAGCAGAATAACATAGCACTCATAGTTACTCAAAACAAGCACTCGATCACAGAGAAAAGAAGATCCAAAAACACGGGTACCACCATATATTCAAGATTTCAAGCAAAACCAACATGCTCAGATTCATACATTTAAACAAAACCATGAACTCAAGCTTCTCCAGATGCAAGGTATGAGCAAGATAAAAACGTTTAGATCTACATGACGATGGATCAAAAGTTTGAAGAAGCTTACCTAGTGGAGTCAAGTCCACTGCTTCTTTACCACGACCTGGCTACGAAAGAAAATGATCTGAGGAGCTTGGGAATCACTTGGAGATCACAGATCCAGGCTTGCTTTGCTCAGAAACTTGTTAGAAGTCTTCACACCAACTCAACCCAATAGTGATGAATAGAGAGCTTGTAGAGCTTTAAACAATGAATACAGAGGCCATTATTTGCATACAGAAGTGAGTTGATGTTTAATAGACGATTAATCCACCAAGAAAACCTCAAAAAAGCTCAGAAAACCACCAACTCGAGAGTGAAAAAAGCTGAGAGGAAATATGCTTCAGATCTGAAAAAGTGAGTGAATGAGAATGAATGCTCATTAGGTTTGGAGTTGTTGTGTTTATAAATGAGAGGTTTAGGGTTGGCACGAGGTTGGGAAATGAAGCTGAGACTTGGAACGTGTTGCTTTGGTTTGGAATGGAAGAAAGAGGAATTTCACATGTGGAGTGTAGGTTCGGGTAATGCTCTTGATTGAGGTTTGGGAGAATAAATTTGCTGAGCAAAAATGAGTGGGAATGAGGCATGGAGTGTGGTGGTACATGGCACGTGAGAGAGTGTGGTGAATTTAGAATTTGTGCCAAGTTTCTCTCTCTCATTTTTTTCTTTTTATGGTAAGGGTAGTACATGATGCATGCCTTGCACTTTATGGAATGTTTGGACATCTTGGGCACAAGGAAATGAGGTTATGCGTGAAATATACCATGCTGCAAGAAACGTACTCATGCTGTACCAAAATATATGCCATGACATTCTTTGACTTGTCCTAAAAACAAATTCATTTAGCCACTTTTGGAGCTACATAACTTCATGGATTCCAAACCAATTTGTGCAAATGAATATTCTTTGGAAAGCTTATGTGACAAGGAATAATTTTGATGTCCAAGGTATGTTAAAATGGTGCTTGGAAGTACCTTGAAATCAACCATGAAGATGTGTCCACAAAACTGATTTAACTTGCCTTGCCGTTCATGTCATGAGATGCGACTTGCCCACTTGAAGATACCACATTTGAACTTCCATAACTTGACCCATAATGCTCCAAATGATGTATTCTTGGGTCCTTTAGAAAGGTGGGAGTATAGACTACAATTTCATGTTCAGAAATAAATGAAATAAAGCTTGGAAAGTATTGAAAAAAAGCCATGAATGTGTGTTCTTGTAGCTGCCCATTTTAACTTAGAAAAAAATTCTAAGTTTTTATGTGATCACAACATGAAAATGACTCACTTTGTTCACTCATAACTCCATGAAAAATAATCCAAATGGCATGGTTCTTGTGCTCATTTTGAAGGGAATGCTTCAAATTACAACTTTCATGTGGAAAAAAATTGCAAATGAAGCCTTGACCATGAAGAAAATTGGCTTTGAAAGTGAATGAAAACTTGCCAAAAATAGTAAGTCTCTTAAAACCTAGCTTTCCAATTTTAGCAACTTTTCAACTTTCTTGATTTTTCATGAATCCTTGAACATTTCTTGATCAATTCTTGTCCATGGACCATATTTGACCTGAGAATCATGATGTTGACCTCAAAAAGTCAAGAGTTGAGTTTTTCACTACATAGTTGACTTTATTCCCAATTCTCCTGATTTTGAAATTTCTGATCAATTGAAAACCTTCTGAAGCAAATTGATGGACAATTCTCCAATACTAGACACTTGAGGACATGAGGAATACCATGAGATCGAGTCTTGTCCTAAAAATCAGAAATAAACTGATTCTATAGGAAACCCTAATTTTGGCTCCTCTGGTTAGGAGAAATCAACACATCCTCCAAATTCAAATTCTTCTGAGTATGATGTGTGTCATGTCCACCAATGATGATAAGTGCCATTTGGAGATGATAAACAATCAAAGAGCTTGCTCATTTGAGGGTTAGATCTCAGAATCTCCAAAACCCTAATTTAGGAAATCAAGTTAAGAGAGTGTGATCCCTCTGAAATCTCTTACCAGTCTTAATCTTATGATGAGAAGATGGACCAAATAAAACATCTTGAGGCTTAAGGCTCCTTTGTGGTTCAAGAATTGGTAGCATCAAGAATTTTCTCTCCTCTTGGCCCCTTGAGCAATACACATGAACTGTTGCTTGAAACCCTGAAAAACCTCTTCTTCCCTTGAGTTAAACCAAGTACCTTGATCCCATGCTAGGACCCAATGCTATGCACAAATGCTAATGCAAGAAATGCAAAGAAACATAAGCCAGTTAGCTAAAAACAAACAAGGCAAATTTTGGGGTGTTACAGTACCCTGAGGTGTTATGATGATTGCCCCAATTCCATTTCCATAATGATTGACATCTCCATCAAAGATAAGTCCCCATTGGGAATCTGGTTCTGGCCCTTCACCGGGTAGCGGTTCATCGCAGTCTTTCATTTTTAGATACATGACATCTTCGTCTGGGAAATCAAATCCGACTGATTCCTGATCGTCAATCGGTTGATGAGCCAAATGATCGGCTAAAATACTTCCCTTTACAGCTTTCTGAGCGTGGTACTCTATGTCATATTCTGATAACAACATCTGCCAACGGGCGATTCTTCCCGTGAGAGCAGGCTTTTCAAAGACGTACTTGATTGGATCCATTTCTGAGATTAACCAAGTAATGTGACGAATCATGTACTGGCGAAGACATTTGGCTGCCCAAGCCAAAGCGCAACAAGTTTTCTCAAGCATAGTGTACTGAGTCTCGCAGTCAGTGAATTTCTTGCTCAGATAGTAGATGGTAGACTCTTTCCTTTTGGTCTCGTCTTGTTGACCAAGTACACAACCCATTGAGTCCTCTAGGACTGTGAGGTAAATGATCAGTGGTCTTTCTTCCACAGGAGGTGATAGAATCGGTGGGTTCAATACGTATTCTTTAATACTGTCGAAGGCGGTTTGGCAGTCTTATGTCCAAACGCAGTCCTGATCTTTTTTGAGTAATTTGAAAATCGGCGCACATGTCGCGGTCATGAGGAATATGAATCTGGAAATGTAATTCAAACGTCCCAGGAATCCTTTGACTTGTTTTTTAGTTTTCGGAGAAGGCATTTCTTGAATGGCCTTGACCTTGTCAGGATCAACCTCATTCCTTTATGGCTGGCGATGAACCCTAAGAGTTTCCCTGAACGTACACCAAATGTGCACTTGTTGGGATTTAAGCGGAGTTTATACTTTCTCAACCGCTCGAATAATTTTGACAGGTGGGTCACATGCTCCTCTTCTGTTTTAGATTTGGCAATCATGTCATCGACATATACCTCGATTTCTTTGTGTATCATGTCATGAAACAGAGTAGTCATGGCCCGTTGATAGGTTGCCCCGGCGTTCTTCAAACCGAACGACATTACCTTGTAACAAAAAGTACCCCATGGGGTAATGAACGAAGTTTTCTCCATGTCTTCCGGCGCCATTTTGATCTAATTATAGCCCGAGAATCCATCCATGAAGGAGAAAACTTTGAACCTTGTTGTACTGTCTACTAGCATATCTATGTGTGGCAAGGGAAAATCGTCCTTTGGACTTGCCTTGTTCAGATCTCTGTAGTCTACACACATTTTGACCTTTCTGTCCTTTTTTGGAACTGGTACTATGTTGGCTAACCATTGAGGATATTCTGACGTAGCGAGGAAACCTGCGTCAATCTGTTTCTGTACCTCCTCCTTGATTTTGACAGCCATGTCTAGATGAGTCCGTCTCAGCCTTTGTTTTATCGGTGGACATTCTGATCTTAACGGTAGATGATGTTCTACGATGCTGGTATCCAACCCTGGCATATCCTGATAGGACCAAGCGAATACATCGGGAAACTCTTTGAGAAGTTTCATCAAACTTTCTTTGACAGTTGGACTGAGCAGTGCCCCAATCTTGACTTCTTTTCTCTCTTCTTCCGATCCTAAGTTGACTGTTTCCAGCAACTCTTTGTGAGGCTCAATGGACCTTTCCTCTTGTCTGAGTAGTCGGGAGATATCCTCTGGAATTTCGTCGTCATTTTCTTCTTCAGCCTTAAATACTGGGAACTCAAAGTTGGGAGAAGGCATTGGATCGTATGTTTCAACGGGGTTTAAAACAAGCAATCTGCATGACATGATGATTTGTGTTTAGAAGAGATTGAGAATGCAAGAGTGTGTGCAGTGTATTTTTTTTTGGAAAACTGCTTGTTTTTATTATTGGTTGTTTTTTAGAATTACCATTTTCTGAAAAAGCGAAGAGAGAAAATAGCAATAAAATGCGAAAATTACAGAACGACGTTTATTTATTTATGAACAAGTTAATTCTTGAAACTACAGCCCTATAAAACAAAACTCTATCGCTTTGGGCAAAGTGAAGAGGGATATTTACAGAAAGTGAGCCCTATCAAAACATTTGTTTCACCTGGGCAGGGTGAAAGGTTAAAGTAAAGATGGCCATTACTTTGACTTATGAACAATCTTCGAAACATCGACAGCAACCCATTGGCGGCAAACTCCTCGATGAATCACAAATTCTGGTACCTTCCTTGATTTGTCTTCAGAAATAACACTAATTTCTGGTAGAGCAGGATCATTGGAATCGGTCTCCCAGGCGAAGTTGTCGTAGGAGGATTCCTCAGTTGTATTTTGCATAGTATTTGTACTCTCAGCTGTATCTCCCCATCCAGTTGGCTGGATGTCTTCGAGACTGATACGAGAGCTTTCAGGAGTGGTGTATTTGACCTTGAAGTCGTATTTTCCACTCGGTTGTCCCAAGGTATCCCATACTTCTTTGGAACTGGAGGAGTCATCCCTCTCGATGATATTGACCTCGGGAAAAGCATAGTTAATGAATTCTAGTCCTGCATACGTTGCGAATTCATCGTCGTGCTGGGTAATTTCAAGATAACCCGGGTGTTGACCCCATGACACGGTGGGGATGCAGGTATTCTTTTCAATGATGCTCAGCTGATTTTCATTGTTCGGATGATTTTCTTGCCCCAAGTCTCCTGGGTAAGGCTGCCACATTGGCAGGCCATCCATCGGGCCATAGTAGTCATGGTCAAAGTTGTCTTTCATCAGAGTGTCCTCCTCTAATGAGTTTGGGGGAGCACGACATCCTTCCGGATCACAATCTCCGTATATCATTTCGACATCTAACCGGGGTATAAATCTCAGACTCTGTGCAGGAAAGTAAAAGGGAGTCTGCGTTTCGTCCTGAGACGTATAACCGTCCTCGTTGAGATAGGACTTCCATTCTTCCTCCGTATCGGAGGAATCACCTTTATTGATGGCATGCACTTCTTAAGTCACTGGTTGAAGGAAGCCTCCACTGTGGAAGAAGTTCTGAATGGGATGAAAACTTTTATTGTTCGCAGCCATCTGAGTATAGGTTGAGGAAAAGCCAAGACCTTTCTTTTTCTTATTGTCAGTAGGAATGACAAGCTGCCCCCATCCTGTTGTATTGGTACTCTCGACCGCTTTGATAGCATCTTTGTACGAGGAAATCGAAGTCCCCCCTTCGGATTGATTGTCCTTGCTCACCGAAAGCACTTGGAACTGGGTTCCGATTATTTCCTCCAGTTCTACACAAGTGGATGACGATAAGTTACTCACGGTCAAGGCCTGTTCTCCACAGACCGTGACGAGTTGGTCGTTCTTGACAAACTTTAGCTTTTGGTGGAGGGTCGAAGTGACCGCCCCGGCCTGATGTATCCAAGGTCTTCCTAATAAACAACTGTATGTTGCCCAGATGTCCATGACCTGGAAAGTGACTTGGAAAGTGTGAGGACCGACAGTTATGGGAAGGTCGACTTCGCCGATAACTATTTTTCTGGATCCTTCAAATGTTTTGACGACGACCTCGTTGGTTCTCATCAGAGGTCCTTTGAATGATAATTGCATCAAAGTGGACTTCGGCATAACATTCAGGGTTGACCCTGTGTCTACCAGTACGCTGGCTAAAGTATCGTCCTAGCAGTGGACTGTAATGTTTAGCGCCATGTTATGACGGCGACCTTCCTCAGGTAATTCCTCATCACTAAATCCCAAGTTATTGCAGGAAGTGATGTTAGAGACAATGCTATCGAACTGTCTAATTGTTACATCTTGTTCCACAAAGGCTTGCTCCAAGACTTTATGTAGAGCCTCCCTGTGCGCTTCTGAACTAAGTAACAGTGATAATACCGAGATCTTTGAAGGAGTTTGCAACAGTTGATCAACAATGTTGTATTCACTCTTCTGGATGAGCTTTAGCATTTCATCATCAGTGAAATAGTTGACTGATCCAGAACTTGACCATGGTTGAATCTCTTTACGGTCCAACTGACTTTGAAGGGCTGCTCTCACGAAGTAGCATCCTTGATTATCCACTGAGCAAACTCCACACCGCTCATAATTATGTAGTGGCACCTGGCCACGTCCACTTTGAATACAGTGTAACCTTACGAGGTCTGTTTCCATCGACCGAACATCCTGACTTTGATATCTAGTAGGATTCCAGTTAGTGATACTAATTTGCTGGGTGTCTTCATCCATATAGATTGGAAGCCACCAGTGGTTCAACAAGTGCTGAAGTGTTTCTTGGACAAGGGCACAACCTTGATCGTTTTCGCAACCCGCTTCACAGCCCTGATAGTCATGTGATACCAGGAACCCGAGCTGGACCTATTTAGCATGTAACTCCACCAGGCTGGTATTCATTAAGTGAATATCGAAGATTTGAATCATGTTGATTTGATAATGATTCCTATCATGGTAGTCCTGGATCCATCCCAGATCCATTTGACGCTGGAGAGCCTCTTGTACAAAAGAGCATCCCTGTTTGTTTATCGAGCAAGTCAGACAGGAATTATACTCATGCCCCGGCAGATTATGATATTGGCTTTGCCTTGAGTGCATCGCCACCAAGTTAACATTCATTGCACAGATGTCGTAGTTCTGAATGATGTTGGAATTCGTATAGGTTATGTAAACTCCACGAACTCGATGCTCTTGGATCCACCCGAGATCCAATTGTTCCTGTAGAGCTGATTGCACCACAGAACATCCCTGATTGTTTTTAGAACAGATATCACACTGGTGATAATTATGAGGTGGGACATGGCCATATCCACACTGTCTACAATGCATCTTGACCAAGTTGGCCCTTAATAAGAGTACATTGTGAATTTGATAGCCGTCGTTAGACTCTTCTTCTATCAAGTTGACTGCAGCTTTTTCGTGTTGAGGCAGCGGGTTCATGAGAACATTCGGATTCGTATCTTTGAAAGATAAGACCCCGATCCTAACAAGCTTTTGCACATCGGATTTGAAACTGAGATAGTTCTCTATGTTATGCCCTGGTCCTCCTTGATGGTAAGGGCAAGTCTGATCCACCTTAAACCAAAAAGGTGGATTTTTCGGTACTGTAGGAGGAGACCTGGTTTGGACATGCCCCTTTGCCAGCAGTAACGGAAATAGTTCTGCGTACGATACGGGTATAGGATCAAATCCTGGTGGCCGCGTTGTACGGTTGTTGTTGTATTGATGACGAGCCTGCTGAAGAGGCTGTTGATTAGGTTGGCTTTGAGCAACCTGAGGTTGATAGGCAGAAACAGGTGCAGGGTTGATAGCAGGAGTTACAGCTGCTACTGGTTGGTACCGTCACCTCTGCTTTCCGATAAAGATATTCCCAATATCTTGCTCTTTTTTCTTAGGGAGAGCACTATCATATTTTTTAGTACCGCTTGTCGACCCAGTGTCTTTGACTAGATGTTCTTCTCGAACGGCTTCCTCGAGACGTACTCCCATACCGACCATTTCAATGAAGTCACTGGGCGCACTGGCAACCATCCTGTCATAGTAAAATGAGCTCAAGGTATTTAAGAAAATATTTGTCATCTCTTTTTACTCAAGAGGTGGACAAATTTGAGCGGCAATTTCATGCCATCTCTGAGCGTATTCCTTAAAGGTTTCCTTGTCCTTTTGTGACATCGATCTGAGCTGATCTTTGTTTAGTGTCATGTCCAAATTGTATTTATATTGTTGGACGAAGGCAGTGCCAAGATCTCTGAAAGTGCTGATCGTAGCGCGGTTTAAACCCATGTACCATTTTAACGCGACACCGGTTAAACTATCCTGAAAGTAGTGAATCAGTAGATCCTGGTTCTCTGTCTGAGCAGACATTCGCTGAGCGTACATCACCAAATGGCTTTGAGGGCAAGAGTTACCCTTGTACTTTTCAAAGTCGGGCACTTGGAACTTGTGTGGAACTTTCACATTGGGGACCAAACAAAGGTCTGCGGCGTCCTTCCCAAATAAATCCTGACCGCGAATAGCTTATAGTTCTTTCTGTATTTCCAGGAACTGCTCCTGGAATTCATCCATTCTGTCGAACATACTTTCCTTTCTACCAGAAGGTATCTGTGGAATCTGTCCTTCCGGGACAGTGTGCACCACAGGGGATGGTACCGTTACTACGGCAGTTAATCTTGGCATTTCTCGAAGTTTGTAACCTTCAGGAGTCCTCATTACGCTCCTGGCATCCTTGCTTTCCCGAAGTTTGTAACCTTCAGGCCCAGTGGCTTCTGCTATGATTCCCTGATCTTCAGTGATCGGCGGAACATATCCTTCCGGGATATAGTTAACAGGCATGCCCCAGGGACGATCTTTCGGCATTTGATACCTAGGATCATACTTCTCCACTATGGGCGTTGAGGTGATCTCTAAGATCACAGTTCTTTGTAGCTGAGCTTCTGCCATGGCTTGCATGTCGTTACGAAGCTTTCTCATATCCTCTCTCAGAGCGTCGATCTCTTCTTTCAACTCTCTGTTCTCTTCCTCGAGATCATCCATCTTTTTCTGACGATTGGCCCGAGTATTGTACGAATGAGACAGTTTGACTCTAACACCGAGACACAAACGTGAGATTCATAGGTAATAAGAATGCGTTTAATGAGAATGATGAATGCAATGATTATATTAATTGTTTTTTTGGTTTAATCAAAATAAACTTCGACAATTAGATTGCAAATATCAAACAGTGTGGAAACCCCCATTTTATTGAATTCAACGGATTTCGGAAATGGATATACAGTAAATTACAAGGTGCGTGTCGGTCCTGAAAGATTCGCATCCAACGGTACAAACGCGAGAGTGGCGCAGAAGACACAGAGTCGCCAGCAATGTGTATTTATCCCGAGAGAGGGAAAGGAAGCACTGCATAAACCTGAAGAGAAAGGGGGAAAGACATGGTCATCGCAACCGTAGTCTGGGTTCGGGAGTCAGTTATGCGAGGGGAAGGTGTTAGCACCCCACGCATCCATCGTACTCGATGGGATCCATGCTTGTTGTCTAAACGGAGGGTGAGCCGTCCTACTATCTATGGCTGTAATAGAAAACGGGGATGGGGATGACTAAGACGGACTCGGTAGGACATATTCGATGCCCTAGGCCTACGTACTCCCTCAGTGCAATGGGAAAGTCAGAGTCAATGTAGTTCGGATGGGAACTGTGGGGGAAGGTTGCTCGCCAATACAATCGCTGTCTTGTGCCTACATATCCTCAATCGGATGAGAGAGAGGAATCAGAGCTAATGTGGTTCATGGGTACGACAACGAATGGGTAAGTGTTTTTTACGTGAGCGACAAGCTCTTTTCTGAAAATGAAGTTTGAAACCCAACAATCCCGAAGGAAAAAAAGATTTGAATTTGGTTTGTGTTTTTTAGACAGAAGAGTTTTTTAAAGTTAGTTCATAACTTGCATTGCACCAAAGTCTAGGGCACAGGGATGAATACTTAACGAATCGTCCCAAGACAGGACACTCGCTAAGCACTCTAGAAAGATAAGAGGAAGCCCCTCATTTCTCATTCCCCACGCTTAAGGCTCGTGCGCAATACACTTTATCTTTATTAAGTGTTTTCAAGAAGTTTTGAGATGAGAAGAGAGAAGACACAAAGGAAACTCTAAAGGGAAACTAAGAGTCCTAATGTTATCATGCATGGATGACCTATGGTTAGTGAGGTTTAGGAGGGATGACTACCTAAAACCTAATGCTAATCCTACTCCAAGCTTAATCAAAAATTAAGTTGGACTAGGTAGCTCTAAAGGGAGAGAATCCAAGACTTAAACAAGTCTTGAGATCCATGGGAGGAAGAGAGTGAAAGAGAAGAAAGAGAAAGAGAAGAAGAAGATGAGATACAATAAATGGCAGCAAGCACCTCACATCATAAATGTCTAACTCAAATCATCAAAAATGTTTCAAAGATCATGCAAAACAATCTCAAGTTAACATGCAAAGTTAATCATGAAAGAATGCAAGCATACTTGTATGAAATGCACAATTAAGCACCAATGAACTTCATATCAAGATGAAATGAGAAAAATAAGATGAAGATGAAAACAAGTCAGAACCAAGATCATATTATCATCAACAATTCTCATGTGCAAAAGGAAATCAAAGCATGAAACGTTATGCACAAAAGAAAGCTACAAAAAGAGGACAAAGTTCAAACACTTAGCACATGCCAAACATGATCCACAAATTACAAAAATAAGTCTCAAAGGACCTCAACCAGGGGTAAACATCATACCAAAAGCACATGCAAAGAATCATAAAGAAATTAAAACAATTAGGCATGGCAAATCAATTAGGGTTAAGAGATGTCATATGATGATCATGCAAAATTCATTTAAGCACAAATAAACAAACATATATCAAATGAAATTAAAAAATTGTCAAATTAAAACTCAAATGACCTAAGTCAGAAGCCAATCACATGTCAAAAGATCTCACAAAAATTCACAAGTTAAGTACCTCAAACAATTAGGAAAATATCACATAAGAAACATGACTCAATATGCAAAAGAGAGGGACTAAAATGCAATATTAAAAGAGTTTAAAAATATGAGAAAAATATTTTTAGGAACCTCAACAGGTCCTCTAACAAATACAAAAAGAATGAGATGCAAATCATGTATAGATAATGAGAAAAAAAATCAACAAGGTAGGGTGTGCATATATGAAACAATCCAAAAAGAAATTAATTAAACAATTAAATCAGAGGCACAAAATAAAATAAAATGGAAATAAAATTTTCTAAAATTTTATAAGACCCTAAGTATGCTTCATGAATTTTTTGGGGATTTTTGGATGCATTTAATTAATTTTAAAAATTAAAAATGGAAATGCAACAATTAAGAAAATAAAAAGAAAGAAAGAAAAACTCAGGGGGTTCAGATAGCAGCCCAAACACATTATAAAATGAATTGGATCAAATAAGGGGGGCGCAAGTAGTAAGCCCAAATCAAAAAGTCCACCAGCGAAATCAAACAAAAAAAACAAAAGCCTCAGTCAACATAAATGATTCATACACACCCTTGGATCAATCTCACGCACCACATTCAGTCAACCAAAACCAAAGTAATTCAGATTAACGCATCAGATCACAAGGCACACAATAATTAATGTAAGCATGCACACACTAAATCATCAGCAATTAAAATAAAAACACGTGAGAGGCACATGAAATTTTTAATGCGCTGGCTGAATCACCACCATCAGATCAATCTAACGCACCAGATCAAGTCAAACAATCACACAATCATACATGATGAGAGGTCCAGATTAAAGGCACATGATAGTGAGCATGGAATGTAAACACGCAATCAGTAAAATATGAAAAGATTTTAAATGACTTGGCTACACGTAAACCGTCAGATCTGGACCACCAACGGTCCAGATTTCATCTCCAACCTCCAGCTTCCGGTGACCTGCAAAACAAACCAGACGCCGGAGCCCTAGCTCCGGTCGTCTTCTCCGGCGACCTCAACATAAAAAATTTCCAGAAATCATAAACAAGTACACCATTCCAATCAGAATTCAACAAGGATCACAAATATGCAATTAGTTTTCACAAACAACCAACACACGAGCCAAATCAAACAGAATAAGTTTGGATCTAAAACCTTAAATCTCAAAATTCAAACAATCCACACGTCCAAACTCAAAACTAAATAGATCAGCATCATCAGTGAACATCATAAATCATTTTACAAGCAAGAAAAACAAGTTACATGATCATGAAAAGTATGCTAACCTAAGAACTGTAGAGCTCAAAATACACCAAGAACTCCTTCCAAAAGCTGTAGATCTTCCTCTTTTGAGCTCTATTTGCAAAATAAATGCAAATAGAGGCTTGAAATTGGCTGGATCTAAGGTTTTGAACTTGAGCAACTTGAACACGAACTTGATGAAAACCTTGCTTAGAGCTTCAAATGATGGATGATTCTTGTTCTATGGAGTGTACTGATCACAAATATGGGAAGAAATCTCACTGAAACCCTAGTAGAAAGGAGTTTCGAAGGAGAGAAAGTTTGGAGTGAAGAATGAATTCTGAGTAGAAATGAGTGCATGACCTAGCTTTGTGCGTGTGAGTTAGCTTATAAACACCTCATTAGACCTTTGATCATGATTAAAATTTGATTAATCCCTTGGTTAATGAAATTGGATGGTTTATGACAAAATGCACTTTGTGTTGTACCCACTAATCCACACGTGCATGGGTCATGAAATCAGCATGATTCACTCACATTCCACTTGCTGATCACAATGGAATTGAAATTGGGACTTGTGGTTGATTGGTTAATGAGATTTGGATCAATTTGCAAATTGTTTATTTGTTAAATACACCATGAATAAGGCACGGTTTGGCATGAAACAAGGGTCAAAATTGGTGCTCATGGCTTGTACTTTGATGGTACAATATGACTTGAAGCAATTGAAGTGATTACAAGTCTTTTTGGATGAAAATGCAAATGGTGGAAAATTGGTACATATGAAGAACCCTAAAAACACCTTGCCTTGCCTTAGCCATAACTTGAGTTCTACAAATGATATGGAGATGTTCTAGTACTTGTTGGAAATGGGAGAAAAAGATCTTCAACTTTCATGTTTGAGGAAAATTCATTTGAAGCTTCTTTGATGATGAAAAGTCAAGTGGAATGTAGTGTAAAAACTTGCCAAAAATGGAAACTTCTCATTATAGGTCATTTTCCAAATTTAGTAACTTTTGTACAAACCCTTGATTCTTGATAAATGGTATGAAACTTGACCCTTGAAGACCATATGAGGATGTGAGACCTTGAAAACCCTGAAGAGAACCTCAAAATTCCACAGTTGACTTCCCCTCTCACTGTTGACTTTTCTTGGTCTACAAGCAATTGATCCACTGAACATCTTTCACAATGAAACATTAGCCAAGTCTTTCCTCCATGAACACTTGTGAGCATATGGAATACCATAAGAACATGCTTGAATCCACAAAGTCTTCTCAAGAAGTCCTTTGAACCAAAACCTTAATTTGGTCCCTCTGGTTAGGAGGGAAAGATTCACTTGAAATCCTTTGCCATTCTTGATCTTATGAAGATATGATGAACCCCTCAAACCACCTTGAGGCTTGAGACTCCTTTGAGATGAACCAAGTACCTTGATCCCATGCTAAGAACCCATGCTATGCACAAATGCTAATGCAAGAAATGCAAAGAAACATTAGCCAGTTAGCTAAAAATAAGAGGGCAAATTTTGGGGTGTTACAGCTGCCCCTATTCAATTAACTTGGTCCTGAAGGTATGATAGCAACGGCTGTCATGCATTCAAAGGATTCATGGAGATTGAATACCAAAAGAAACTTGAAATTTTCAATCCTTAAAGGAGGGATGACTCCACTGGGGGACAAGCAATAAATGCTGCACTGTCACAACACGTACGAGTGTTGGAAGCCAATACAAACAATGTATTGAAAAGTCTTAAAATAAACACAAACGAGTGTTAACTATGCTGGGGATAAACACGGACGGGTGTCAAGGAATCAAAGATATCAGATACGGACGGGTATCGAAAAGATACATGGACGAGTGTAAAAAGGTTCAATATGGACGAGTATCGAAAAGATACACGGACGGGTGTAAAAAGATTCAATACGGACGGGTATCGAAAAGATACACGGACGGGTGTAAAAAGATTCAATACGGACGGGTGTAAAAAGATTTAATATGGACGGGTATCGAAAAGGTACACGGACGGGTGTAAAAAGGTTTCAATACGGACGGGTATCGAAAAGATACACGGACGGGTGTAAAAGGATTCAATACGGACGGGTATCGAAAAGATACACGGACGGGTGTAAAAAGATTCAATACGGACGGGTATCGAAAAGATACACGGACGGGTGTAAAAAGATTCAATACGGACGGGTATCGAAAAGATACACGGACGGGTGTAAAAAGATTCAATACGGACGGGTATCGAAAAGATACACGGACGGGTGTAAAAAGATTCAATACGGACGAGTATCGAAAAGGTACATGGACGGGTGTAAAG
The DNA here is from genome assembly GCA_022829125.1 of Lathyrus tuberosus. Taxonomy (NCBI): domain Eukaryota; kingdom Viridiplantae; phylum Streptophyta; class Magnoliopsida; order Fabales; family Fabaceae; genus Lathyrus; species Lathyrus tuberosus. The sequence goes on from JALAZF010000163.1 coordinate 8,100,885, forward strand.
AGGTTCAATACGGACGGGTATTGAAGAGGTACACGAACGGGTGTAAAATGGTTAAATTTACTGGGGATTAATCTCGCTGGGGAATGGAAGGCAACACGGACGGGTGTCTAGAAAAACAGTATTGAGTAAAAGACATAAAAACACGGACGGGTGCCGAGGGAAACACAGATGAGTGTCATCAAAAGGTCAATACGGACGGGTATTGAAACAAAAAGGTTCAAACATGAACGAGTGCTGAAGGAAACACGGACGAGTTTCTGACGGTAAAAACCTTGAGGGGATAAACCAAAGGACCACCTGGACGAAGGGGTAACAAAGAAATCATGGATTAACGATCCTGGCAAACAACTCTGTAAGGGAGTGTCAAAAATTGCTTTGAATGACTAAACCCAACACTTGTGGAGTAAAGTCGAATGATATTCTCCTAAAACCCGACTTTCCTGACGAAGGAAACCCAAACCTGGCTTATGCTTCGGATGCATATGTTTGAATTTTGCCGTAATGCTCCACGTGAAGTGGAAATGCTACGCATTTAGGAGGATGCCATGCAAAAAATGCCTATGAAATACAAAAGAGGTGCCTCAGCAAAATAAATGCTGAGGGCGAAGGAAAACTCCACTGGGGACGACAACATAAATTGTCCTCCGAAATAAGAGACCCTGCTGAGAAAAACTTCACTCTGCTGAGGAAGACATTGATCACAAATTCTGCCGAAGATGAAAGCTCCGAGAGAAAACCCACTCTGTTGGGGGATATCAAGATCAACAACTCTGCTGGAGATGGACGAAACTCCGAGAGAACACCCACTCAGTTGGGGATAGAAATGAATAACAATTCTGCTGGAGATGGACGAATCTCCGAGAGAATACCCACTCGACTGGGGAATAACAAGATTAACAATTCTGCTGGAGATGGACGAAACTCTGAGAGAATACCCACTCGGCTGGGGAGGGAGATGAATACTGAAGATGGAAACTCCTCCGCCGGGGATCACCAAATACCTCAGAACTTGGATTTGACGCCTGCCAAAAACAATTTGACTTAAGACCTGTTGGGGATACCAATCACCACCAGACTCTGCTTGGGGATGTCGGTGTGTTTAATCTGCTATTAGGGAAATAACTTTACCCTCACCCTGCTGGGGATTAGATCAAGCCATTGTCGGTGAGACTATACTTTATGACCAACTGAGGAAAGTAGGCCCCAGGACTCTGTGGGGATAATAACATCTTTGCCCACGAATCTCCTGCTGGAGATACAACAACATCCACCTTAGAGCAATCAACTTCTGAATGCTTGCTGGGGAATAATAATCCAAACACAACTTCGGCTGGGTATACAATCCTCTGTACTCCTGCTGAGGGGGATGATCCTCTTATATCCTGCTGAGGGGGATGATCCTCATTGACACATCTGCTTGGAAAATAGTAGTTGTCAACATCCACTCTGCTAGGGGGTAAACACATGTTTCCTGACTACCTGAGGAAAAAACGACTGCCCCATACTCTGTGGGGAAACACCATCTTTGATCAAAGAAGATGCTCCATCAATCTCTTGCAGAAGAGGCTGTAGAAATGACAGTTTCTAGCTACTTGCTGAGGAAAGATGAGCCAAATCACAACTCTGACTGGGGGTAAACCTCTTATCTCCTGCTGAGGGGGACGATCCTCAACGGCTCCGCTCGGGGAATTACCTCTTTATACTCTGTTGAGGAAAACGACCCTCGATACTCTGATGGGGAAGAGTAATAAACTGCTGAAGACGATCAGACTTCACAGTTGGAGAGAGCAGCTCTACTGGGGAGGTGCACCTGTCATCCTGCAAAACCAACAGAAAGGTCTACGTGCAAAAATGATTACTTTGATTATCATCATAGTGACTGACGCCTAAGCAATTGCCACTGTTTTCCAATTTGTTTCATGAAGCTCAACATTTAGCATGTAATGTTTATCAAAAATATCGGACATTTTCACAAACAAAACAGGTAAAACAAGAAACAAAAGTTCTTTGACTGAAATGCAAACTTTATTGAATGATCGGCCTATAAATAGGCAATTACATTTGGAAGCAATTCCTGGAAAGAGGTAATTGCGCAAAAAGTAAAAGAAAATACACATGTCGGCAATGTGAGGAACAAACATCCACCATGACTCGACTCAGCTATAACCCATATGACTTGTTTATCCGCAGATACTTTGGCCTTTGAAGATGACTGACTGGATTGATTCCTTTCCTTCGAATTTTCCAAGTGAGAATAGCGCTCACAGATCAAACGCGGATCGTAGTCTTTGCGTTTAAATCCCTAACTTTTGCCAGGATCGCCCTTTTAGGGTTTTCTATCCACCGGGATACCCATTTTTGCCAAAGTTGCCTTTTCAGGTTTTCAACCTTGCGGGTTTATTTCTTTTTTCTTTTTATCCCTAATTTTTGCCCGAACCTTTTCTTTTTATGGTTTGCCAGGATTCCCCTTTTTTGCCTGAACCTTCTTTTTATGTTCAGCGGGTCTCTTTTATGCAAAGTATTTTTTGATTACATCCGCGTTCACAGGAGACGTAAAATCTTCGCCATCCATAGTTGAGAGTAATAAGGCTCCACCAGAGAAGACCTGTCTTACTACATATGGCCCTTCATAATTCGGAGTCCACTTGCCCCTGTGATCTGCTTAAGGAGGAGTGATCCTTTTCAGAACTAATTCACCAGCCTGAAAGCACCGAGGACGCACTTTCTGATCAAATGCTTTCTTCATCCTGCTCTGATACAACCGGCCATGTGCAATGGCTTTCAATCTCTTTTCTTTAATGAGGTTCAGTTCATTCAGCCGGGAACACACCCACTTAGCTTCATCAAGCTTCACGTCTGTCAGAATTCTCAAAGAAGGAATCTCAACTTCTAATGGTAGAACGACTTCCATACCATATACCAGTGAGAAAGGAGTTGCCCCAGTTGATGTGCGTACCGAAGTACGATAACCGTGCAAAACGTAAGGCAACATCTCATGCCAGTCTTTGTATGTCACTACCATCTTCTGCACAATCTTCTTAATGTTCTTATTAGCCCCTTCAACATCCCCATTCATCTTCGGGCGATAGGGAGAAGAATTGTGATGTTCGATCTTAAAGCTCTGGCATAGCTCCTTCATCATCTTATTGTTCAAGTTCGAACCATTATCAGTAATGATTCTCTCCGGGACTCCATACCGGCAGATGATGCCTTTCTTAATAAACCGGGCTACCACTTGTCTGGTGACGTTGGCATACAATGCTGCTTCCACCCACTTCGTGAAATAATCAATAGCCACCAGGATAAAATGATGTCCATTCGAAGCAGTTGGCTCAATCTTTCCAATCATGTCAATGCCCCACATGGCAAAAGGCCAAGGTGACGACAAAACATTTAGAGGAGTAGGTGGCACGTGCACCTTGTCAGCATAAATCTGGCATTTATGACATTTCCGGGCGTATTTAAATCAATCAGACTCCATAGTCATCAAATAATATCCCGCGCTCAACAATTTTCTTGCCATAGCATGCCCATTGGCATGAGTACCAAAGGAACCTTCGTGAACGTCTTCCATTAACAGGCCTGCCTCGTGTTCATCAACACAACGTAGCAAGACCATGTCAAAGTTTCTCTTGTATAACACATCGTCTTTGTTCAAAAAGAAGTTTCCTGATAACCTCCTCAATGTCATTTTATCCTTGAAAGATGCCCCAACTGGGTATTCCTAACTCTTCAGAAAGACTTTGATGTCAGATACCAAGGCTTGCCATCTGATACCCCTTCAACTGCAAATACAGAAGCAGGCCTATCCAAGCGCATGATTCTGATTGAAGGAGTTTCATTCCAACGATTCACTTGATACATTGATGACAACGTTGCCAATGCGTCAGCCATCTGATTCTCTATCAGGGGAATGTGATGGAAGTCCACTATGTCAAAGAAAGGTAACAACCTTCTGGCATAGTTGTTATACGAAACAAGATTCGCTTGATGAGTCTCCCATTCACCTGTAATCTGATTAACCACCAACGCAGAATCACCGTAAACATCGAGGTTCTTGATTCTCAAATCAATCACATCTTCTAACCCCATGATGCATGCTTCATACTCCGCCTCATTGTTGGTGCATATGAACGCTAATCGGGAAGTAAAGGGTATATGAGAACCCTGTGGAGTCGTAATGATTGCCCCGATTCCGTTACCATATGAATTAACAGCTCCATCAAAAACCATCTTCCACTGAGATCCAATCTCAGGTCCTTCGTCAGGCAAAGATTCTTCACAATCCTTCATCTTCAGATACATGATATGCTCATCCGAAAATTCAAACTTCATCGATTGATAATCCTCAATTGGCTGTTCGGCCAGATATTCTGACCAAACACTTCCCTTAATGGCCTTTTGCGAAACATACTGAATATCGTATTCTGTCAAAACCATCTGCCAACGGGCTATTCTCCCAGAAAGTGCTTGCTTTTCAAACACATACTTGATCGATTCCATCTTCGAAATCAATAGGGTTGTGTGGTTTAACATATACTGCCTCAAATGCTTAGTGGCCCAAGCGAGTGTACAACATGTTTTCTCCAGCATCGAGTACCTTGACTCGCAATCAGTAAACTTCTTACTCAAGTAGTAGATGGCGTGCTCCTTTCTACCTGACTCGTCTTGTTGACCGAGCACACAACCCATTGAATTATCAAGAACCGTGAGATACATAATCAAAGGTCTTCCTGGCACTGGCGGCATAAGGACCGGAGGTTCCTGTAAGTATTCTTTAATCTTTTCAAATGCCTTTTGACAATTTTCATTCCACCTGACCGCTTGATCTTTCCTTAACAACTTGAAGATTGGTTCACACGTGGCTGTGAGGTGCGAGATGAACCTAGCAATGTAGTTTAACCTCCCCAAGAAACCACAAACCTCTTTTTCTGTTTTCGGCACAGGCATTTCTTGTATGGCTTTTACCTTTGCAGGATCAACCTCGATACCTTTTTCACTAACAATAAACCCCATCAATTTTCCTGATCTCACCCCGAAGGTGCATTTGTTAGGATTCAACCTCAGTCTGAACTTTCTCAATCTTTCAAATAGCTTCTGAAGATTCACCAGATGTTCTTCCTCCATCTGTGACTTCGCAATCATGTCATCAACATAGACCTCAATCTCTTTGTGAATCATATCATGAAAGAGAGTCACCATCGCCCGCTGGTAGGTTGCCCCTGCATTTTTCAATCCAAAGGGCATCACCTTGTAGCAAAAAGTTCCCCACGATGTTATGAACGTTGTTTTATCCATGTCCTCTGGGGCCATCTTGATTTGGTTATACCCAGAGAAGCCATCCATGAAGGAAAACACCGAATACTGAGCAGTATTGTCAACTAACACGTCAATGTGAGGGAGCGGGAAATCGTCCTTTGGGCTTGCTCTATTCAAATCCCTGTAATCAACACACATCCTGACCTTCCCATCCTTCTTGGGTACAGGCACGATGTTAGCAACCCATGGAGGATAATTCGTTACGGCAAGAAAACCGGCATCTAGCTGTTTCTGAACCCCTTCTTTGATTTTGACAGACATCTCCGATTTAGTTCTTCTCAACTTTTGCTTGACCGGAGCACAACCTTCTTTAAGTGGTAGCCGGTGTACAACAATATCAGTATCGAGCTCAGGCATGTCTTGGTAAGACCAGGCGAAGATGTCCATATACTCACGGAGCATTTCAATCAATCTTCCCTTGACACTGTCTTCCTATGCAGCCCCTATCCTACTTCCTTTCTGGCGTCCTCGGTTCCTAGATTCACAATCTCAATTTCCTCCTGATGAGGTAGGATGGCTCTCTCCTCTTGCTTTAACAATCTGGCAAACTCTTCGGGCAGTTCACAATCTTCGTCAATCTCTTCTCTAGCCTGATAGATTGGATTGTCAAAGTCATACCGAGCTATAGCTGAGTCATGATCGGTGTCATCTGAACAAAAAGACCTGCATGATTGATGAGGTATGTTTTATCATGTATGAAACAAAAGAAACACATAGCCATTTTGATGTGGGTTTTTAATGCATAAAAATAAAATAGAAAGACAGAGATCAAAATATTTGAGTGTGAAAAGTCCTTTATTGATGATAAAGCAAAACATGCAACAGTTAAAAGCCCTACAAACAAAATCACTACGTCTTGGGCAGAACGCAGGATTAACATAGCAGGAAAACAAAGTAATTACTCGAAGCTAGTCACTTGAATGACTCTTTCAGAAGACCAGTTGCACAGACTTTCTCCTGGGACACAAAGGCGGATCCAGCTATCCATGTCGCAATCACTGTCCCCTTCTTCCTCAATGGCGTTAACTCTATCGAAGAAAACACCGGCACTAGTGAAACGGACTGGGCCATAGAACTTAGGAGGCTCTTCCTGATGCCTAGGTGGTTTGTATCCCAATCCATAGGTATCCCTCTTCTCCTGAACTTCAACCACTTGGCCCCACCTCTGCGAGCTACCAGCTTTAACCACCGCTTTGGTGTCTTTAAACGAAGACATAGAGATCTCAGGCTGATTTGCCCCTGCAGGCTGCTCTATAGCTTCAGACTGGACAACCTCTTCAGAAACCTTCACCTTCTCAAACCCCTGACACAACGTCTCATGGATTTCACCATCCACTTCCACGTATTTGAAAGTTGACAGCTGACTAATCATTATGTCTTCTTCTCCGCACACTGTCACTACATGACCTTCAAACATGTATTTCAGCTTTTGATGCAAAGTGGAGGTTACAGCGCCTGCACCATGGATCCAAGGATGACCCAACAGACAGCTGTATGCTGGCTGAATATCCATTATATAAAATGTTGCATCAAATATTTCCGGTCCAACCTTGATCGGAAGCACAATCTCACCAAAGACAGATCTCTTCGAGCCATCAAAAGCTCGCACCACCAAGTCACTTGGTGTACAAATAAGTCCCCTGGTATCCAACTTCATTAATACTTTCTTTGGCAATACATTTAACGATGATCCGGTATCAACCAACACATGCGACATCAGTGAACCACGACACTCAATCGAAATATGCAGGGCATTGTTATGATTCCTCCCAGCGGGAGTCAAATCAAGATCTGTAAAGCCTAAGCCATTACCCACATTCACGTGCGCTACAACCCCTTCCAGCTGGATAACAGAAATCTCTTGAGGAACAAAGGCCGCATTCAAAACTTTCAGAAGAGCATTCCTATGAGCTTCAGAGCATAACAACAATGACAGAATGGAAATCTTTGACGAGGTTTGATGTAACTAGTCCACAATTTTGTAATCACTTTTCCGGATGAGTCTCATAAACTCCTCTACATTTTCAGAAGAAGCACCATCAACCAGCTTTACTGTAGAATCAACAACCACTGGAGTCTGAACAGAACCATCCATTACCTGTTTTCCCTTATCTTGCCTAGAAGTACTGGGTTGATCATTAACAGGAGTAAGCACTCTACCACTTCTTGTTATAGCATCAGCTTCAACCTTAACCTCAGGACTAGAACTCACTGATGAAGTTGTCATTAATTCCTGCTTTTGTCCATTGACAAACACCTCGGCGCCATAATTCCAAGGAATAGCCTTAGAACTTTCATACGGAATGGGTCCAGCCCTTGTGATAATAATTGGAGGTGGCCTTGCCGGACCAGAAATAGTAATTGTTTTGAACGGAATGGTGATAGTAGCAACCTTCTCACTAACAACCTCTTCTTGATGATTACCTCTATCAAACTGTAAACAACCCTCATCAATCAGATTCTGGATACCCATCTTCAATGAATCACAACCATTATCCTTCGTCAAACAATCTGAACAGTTCTCATCATAACCCGAATAGACGCCACCATTCAATAACCTATTTTTAACCACAGCCAGCGGAGTCTTCAACTCCTCAACATCCATGATCAAATTCAAAGCTTCACCTTCCTCAATTATCGCATTCACCCTCGGCCCATTGTGGTCAGGCATCGGGTTTTGAATAACATTGGGCCCAACATTCGAGAAATTAATAGCCTTGGAGTCTAAAAGGTTTTGCACCTTGTGATGAAATGCCCTACACTTCTCTACAGTGTGCCCCGAAGCACCAGAGTGAAAATCGCAGTGTGCGTTAGCATCGTAGACTCGTGGGAGTTCCCCTGTTGGTAGAGCCAGGGTACGGAGCTCAACTAGATGCAACTGCAACAAATGTTGCAACAACTGTGCATATGACATTGGTGGTTGATCAAAATGCCTCTCTGCATTCCTTTGTCTGTTCTGATACTGGCCCTGCTGCCTGTTCTAATTAGAATTATTCCTTTGTTGTTGTGGTGGAGGTAACGTTGCTGGGATAGTTACCGATGCTACTTGTTGATTATTGCTCTGACGCTGTTTCCCTTTTCCCCTGTGGGATGATACAGCATTGACCTCTCCTTTCTTCTTATAACCATCAAAAGGCTTCTTTCCATGCCCGGAGGACGATCCGTCACCACTAGAAACTTTTCCAGCCTTAATTCCAACCTCTACCTTCTGTCCGATAGCAATCACATCTGCAAACTTGCCTAGTGAACAAGGCAATAACTTCTCATAATAGTGCTTAGGCAGCGTGTCAATGAACATATCCAACATCTCTTTCTCTAGCATTGGTGGCTGTACTCTGGCCGCCAATTCACGCCACCTTTGCGCGTATTCTTTGAAACTTTCATCATTTTTCTGGGACATGCTCAACAGCTGAGTTCTGTTGGGAGCCATGTCAGTGTTGTACTGGTAATGCTTGATAAAAGCTGCAGCTAGCTCTCTCCAAGTACGGACATCTCTACTTTCCAGTGCCATATACCATTCCAAAGACGCGTCGGACAGGCTGTCTTGCAAAAAATGCATCATTAGCTTTTCGTCCTTAGCATGGGCAACCATCTTCCTGGTATACGCCTTTACATGAGTTCTCGGGCAGGTAGAACCATTATACTTCTCCAGTGTAGGGATCTGAATCTTTTGTGGAATGACAATATCAGGGACCAACCCTAGGTCGTCCAAATCTATTCCCAAATCATCCTGTTTCACAACCCCTTTCAATTGCGCCTCAATTAAACGGATCCTCTCATCACTGACCACAGGAAGTCCAACGTCCAAGCTTCTGACTGAAAAAACATCATGCTGTTGATTATCAATACGATGGCCATAGATAGCTCGAACAGTGCTTCCTTCTCCAACCACTGTAGGAATACCACCCTGTCCACCAGTACCAGGGATAGGAATGTTGATACCAGCACCACCTCCGCCCGGAGGAACAACACGATTAAGAAGACCACCGTGTAAGATACCATTTTCATCAACCTGCGACACCAAAGGCTGAACTAGAGTTCTGAATTCATTCTTGTCATACCCCAAATTTTGACCACTAAGATGTCCTATCATTGTGTCAATCATCATCACAATATAGATGAACCATCATGCCTCATCAAATGCCTTAAGGGTTGTTGAGCATTCACTACAATCAAAATTAGGGTTTTAAGCCCTATCAGAGCCTTAGACAAAGGATCAGTCAAGGAATGACTTGATCTTCAACTTGTCTAACCTCTCAAACATACACAAAAGATAAAAAAGGACTCCCACTTCAAGGATTAAGCACAAGGCTGCTCCCTTCTAGGTGGATCAAGCCTCAAGATCGCCAGTGTCACCAAATTAGGGTTTTGGTCGACCAGGGCCTCCAGATGGAAAATTTCATCTGGGCACAAGCCAATGATCCAAAACATAACCTAATATACTCCATGGAACCTCATGGACCCAATCATCAAGTCAATTTTTCCTTAGGGGATACATTTATCAAAAATCAGGAATTAGGGTTTCTTGACCTAATTCACCCCTAAGTTGACTTTTGGGACAAACCATGAGCCAAGACCTCAAGAGAGGGTTTGAGGGTCTCTAATGAACTATATTGATCCATTTGGAACAATGGATTAATCCAAGAAGCTTGAGCAACAAGTCTCAATTTCATCTGCACCACAATTAGGGTTTTAAGGGAAAAGTCAACTGTAACTTTGACTTTTGACCAGGACATGCTCCCAAGCCCTAAGACATGATTCAATATTCCCTATGACACCCATGGAACATGTCCATCAAGTTTGATTTAGGTCAAGGACATGATTTCATGAAGAATGGCACAGTTTGGAATTCATCTGATAAAATGTCAACTGTGCACAAAAGTCAACTTTGACTTTTTGAGATTTTTCACCAAAATGGATTTTTAACCCTAAAATGATGTTAATGTATGATTTGAATCATCATTCATCAAGAAAAATCAAGAAAAAGTGGATAACTTGTAAAAGGGGTAACCATAAAAACTTAGAAAATTTTCTAAGTTAAAAATAAAGTGACAAGGGTACCAACTTTGGAGGATCATAACTCCTAAACCACAAAGCCATTTTTCCTCATCCAAAGATGGATTTGTAGCCCTCATTACCCTTTACAAAAACTTCAACTATACCTAAGTCCAATTCATTAAGGATTTTGAGTTATGGAGTGATCAAAGTGGCTGAAATGTGAAAATATCACTTTTTCCAACACTTAGTGAAATTTTCACTAAGTCCAAATCTGTCTTCACTTTTTGCCAAATGTAGGGGGATTTTTCACTTGGATTCAAAAGAGATCAAAACCAAACATGTTCAAACAGTTGTTGTATCATTTAAGGGCTTTCCAAAATGGTCAAGAGCATTACCAAATTCAACTTACACCATGAGATATGACATTGGCAAGTTGCCTTGCTGAAATCTGTCAAGGCAAGGCAGAATTTGCAATTTTGCTCGATTTGCCAAAATCAGCCAAATTCAAATGCTCCTATCCACTTGGACACATCTGAGGATTGAATCTAGAGGGGACAATCACTGAGCCAAGCCTCCAAAGTCCATGGAACAAGAAATAGCATGTTGAACCTAGAATGGCCAAAATAGGGACAAGACTCCAAATTTGGATTGAAGCATTCAATGGAAGCTTCAAGGTGGCATGGACTGAGCCATTCTCATCTGAAATCAGTCAAGACTTATCCAAGACCAAGGGAACCACAACCCTGTGCCCTAACCTCTAGTCAATGGCTAGAGGAGACTTGCATTTCCATTGGCCAACATTGAACAAACACCTGCTGTAGTTGCCATTCACTGTGGATCCCAAAACAAACTTGCTCTACTATAAATAGAGCTCAATTCTGTTCAGTTTGAGTACACCAAAGCCATCAAACAAATGCTTTCCTCAAAATCTCTTCTTTCACCTCAAACTTGCCTTCCAAAGCAAGTAATTCTGAGTTTTTGAGCTAGAGAGCAATTCCACCCAAACTAATCCCACACACACCTCATATATATCATATGTAAGCTGTGCAAACCATCAAAAGTGACCTGTAATCACAACATCACAAAGTCACCTCTCAAAACCTCAAAATAGCACTTTTTTGCATTTTTCAAGCCATGTCTTGATTCAGTCACTTTCCAAACCATATAAAACCTCAAACACACTCCAAATATCATCCTTGAACTGTCCCAAATGGTTCCCACCATCTGGAACACCATTTGAGGGAGTTACTATTTTGGTCACTTTTAACCCCTTTTGCAAGAAATGGACTGTTTGTGTTTTTGCAGGTACCAGCTGATTCCAATCATCCTAAAAGCATCCAAGGGATCATTTGAGGTGGTTCAAAGCATAAAATCATATCTGGAGCAAGAGGGTTGGCAGATTGCAGAGAAACCTCCAAAATCTCAAAGAAGGGTAAGCCTCTCAACTTGCACTCACCAAAACATGTGTGCATTTGAAGTCCATTGATCATAAACATCTCATACATGTCATATATGTTGTGTTTGAGCTAATTCACCATGTAATCCATGCTTGTACCAAGTTGTAGCATAAAAAATGCATTTATAGGTCATTTTCAAAACCACTATCGGGTTTTGAGGAGGGAGTGTGATCTGAAAAAACTACCACCACCATTGGATTCCTTATGAAATTATGGGCCAGATGCATATAAATTTTGTCTCAAACCACTAAGAATTGAGAAAGTTATGACCTTCACGTTTTTGAGCCAAAACTTGCCTTGGGCAAGCCAAAACCAAGGCATGACTTATGTATTTGTTGGTTTGTTTAAAACAATGGATGTATCACCACCCCAGTGGTAAGGCGTGCGCCTTGTATGCTTGAGGTCGTGGGTTCAAACCCCACCCGTGCCATTTTGTGATTTTTTCACATTTTGCTATTTTTCCAACTATTTTCATGTTTTGTTAATTATTTGGAAAATTAATATCTCTTTCAATTTTAATTATTTTTTATTGGTTCTTTTTGCAAAAAATCACAAAAATGTTGAAATATTTTATTCCACAAAAAAATTGAGTTTGTATTATTTATTTAATATAATTAGTATTTTTGTGAATAAATTCATTTTTTATTTGTTTTTAAGCATTTTAAAATGAATATTCATCTTGAAAAATCAAGACCAAATGAGTTTTAATATCTCTTGTGATTTATACCTCATTTTTCAAACCTTAAACAAAAATCACAAGTGGTTTATTCAAACCTATTTGGTATTTTTCATTGATTTTCTTTAAATATTTATTTTTAAAGAATAAAATTAGGGTTTCTTTGATTTTCACTCAAAACAAATCATTGTCAAACACTTTTGGGCCTCTAATAGAGTGTAAGACCCAATCCTTTTTTTGACCAAATCATCTTTGGGCCTCAGTGTATTGTATAAGTCCCGATACCGTCAAAAACAAACGGCGCGATCATCGCCTTTTGAAAAATAACCTTTTGGGCCTCTCCTCGAGCTATAAGACCCATTCAAAATTTTTTGGGCCTCTAATAGAGTGTAAGACCCAATCCCCTTTTAACCAAAACCTTTTGGGCCTCACTTATTGTATAAGTCCCTCCGCGTTAAAAGAAAACCTCTGCGCGATCGCCATTTTTAACGGAAAAGTCATCTGGGCCTACCCTCGTGTTATAAGCCCCACTCTTTTTCTTTAAACCTTTTGGGCCTCTTGAGCGAGTGTAAGACCCATCCCTTTGTAAAGAAAACCATTTTGGGCCACAGTCACTTGTATAAGTCCCTCTATACAAATTCAAACAGTGCGCTCACTGATAAAACCCTGGGCCTCTCCTTGAGCTGTAAGCCCCAAATCTTTCTTTTTCAAAGCACTTTCTCCTTTGATTTTGAATATACTGTTGTTTTCAATCTTTCTTTGTTGAACAACTAACCGAACAACATGGAAGCTCTACAACCGAGTAAGTGGTTATCGCTTTCATTTACTGCTTTCATATACATATAACTGTATTGTGAGGCTGTTTCACTGTAAGTCTTATTTCATAAACTCATATCAACTGTGTAATAATAGTATAGATATTTAGAGTTTCCCCGGCAACTACGTCTAGAACTAGGTGACGCCGTTTCGTTTATTCATAGAAATAGACAACTAGATCCCCAATAGGATCACCAGATACAGTCTTCTCTTCGGCTGTCCTCATTAGGAATTGGCAAGAAACTCTACTCCCCGAGATGAATGTATTCTCCGTGAATGGCATGTTTGAGTTTCTTCCAAATTCTCGAACTTTCCTAACTTGATCTATTCCTTGTGAGTAGCTTGCCTTGAATTTCTTGGGGTTTGGGGACCCATCAGCTTCCTAAAAGCATCGACCTCCTCTTGGGCATCGTACAAGGACCCACAGGCTTCCTAAAAGCAACCTGGCCTCCTCTTGGGCCTAGTACAAGGACCCTACGGCTTCTTAGAAGTATTCACAGCCTCCTCTTAGGCTTTGTATAATGATCTCTTCCTCCGGGAATGATAGCCTCCTCTTGGGCTTCGTACAAGGACCCGTCGGCTTCTTAAAAGTTTCCAGCCTCCTCTTGGGTTTCGTACAAATTGTCCCGACGACCTCCTAGAGGTATAAGAATAGAACTTAGTCATTTGCATAGAACAATCCTTTCATAGAGTCTACTACTGTTTCTCAAAGCACAGTACAAAAGATAAAACCCTAGACTTGGACAGTCTAACTTCCTTGAGTCTCAAAGACATTCTCAAGTGACCCCTTCGTTAAATAGGAAGGAAACCCGCAGACTCGGACAGTCTCAATACCCTTCGGATTTCCCGTTTCCTTAAAGAACAGGAATAACCCGGATCCTTGTATCAAAACCCTGAGTACAATATTGCTCATATAAGAACTGATTTTCTCTGTAAAATCAGTATACTGGACCTGTCACTTTACTAAAACGGTAACCATAGCCTCCTCTTAGGCTTTGTATAATGATCCTTCTCCAGGGAAGTTAGCCTCCTCTTGGGCTTTGTACAATGATCCTCCCCAGCGGAGTCAAACAACGTTTAACCTCTCTCTCGGGCTTTGTACGAGACACATAAGAGACTCCCTCGTTGAGTCAATCACCCCTTTCGCCTCCATCTCAGGCTTTATATGAGATACAAAAAGGTTCTTATTGAGCCAAATAAATAATAGCCTCTCTCTCGGGCTTTGTACGAGACACATAATAGCCTCCTCTTAGGCTTTGTATAAGAGAACCACTGGTTAATCCAATTAACCTTTTAGCATCAAAGTTGTGCCTCGTTCACAGTTCACAAACATCAATAACTCCTTCCCCTTTCATCTAATCGCTGTAAGCGGCAAGCCTCTGGATCATCCACATCCATGCCAATGTCCCCCTTTTAGCATGAAAAATTCCTAAGGAAAGATGGCATTACTCTACACTGAGTTAAAGTCTTCTCCTTCAGGTTGAAATCCCCTATAAAGGAAATTATGGCATTGCCGGATTCACAAATCCCGGTTAAAGTAATTCTCCTTTATAAAGCAGTTGTGACATACAACCCCCTCTTTAGAGATGACAAATTCTCTCTAAAGTTGAGACCTTTTGGCTTCATATCTTGGGCTTTGAACAAGATACAAACAGACTTTCAGCTTCACATCTTGGGCTTTGAACAAGATACAAATCACCTTTCGCTTCATGTCTTGGGCTTTGAACAAGACACCAAAACACCCATTTCCTCCCATAGAATAGGAGGAACTACGAACGCTCTGATTTCCCTGTTTCGGTAAACGGGAATACGTAGGCATAAGATTGAAAGAAAAATCTTAGCGAGCACACTAAACAAAAACCCAACACCCCATACTCTCATGTATCTCTCAAAAGCACCAATCCTAATATCCTAATCCTTGTTCCCCGCCAGAAACCTTCTGTCTAAATCCAAAAAAAAAAGAAAGAAAACCGTATTGGCGAAAATACAAATAACCAATACAAAGGCACCCCCCACATTGATAGCATCCGTAACCTAACAGACCGCTGTTTAAACTCAGTATGCAAAGCAGGGTTAATTGGAGACATCTATTTCCCTTCCTTCATCAGCTTTAATAGGATAAAAAATGAATCGACCTGTAGTTTAAGCTCAACCGCAGAGAGCGACCAGCGCTTAAGAACCGCGTCCAAAATCGCTCGCTACAGAAAAAATGGCGCCCACCGTGGGGCCCTTCTCTGTTTTTTTTCTTCTTCCTTTTTACCTCTTGTGTGACTACCACAGATTGGGGCTTCCGTCGGGGAACCCATTTTCTGTCAGGAACTTATGATTCATAGCTTTAAAGGTCTAGGATGATTAGGAAAAATATATATACCGCTTTTCCTAATTCTATACATGTTTATTTTTCTGCTAATGGGAATGCGGGTGATGCCGTATGTGGAAAGATTGAGTATACACTTAAGATAAGTGATGGCGACGGGGTCGACCATCAACCTCAGTGGAGGCTGACCAACGCAACCCATTCTCTCACCTTGACAATGGGCCGGTTGTTAAGTCTGAGAAGCTGAGGAGCCAAACCCTTTCGTAGTGCGGAAACTATCGGGAATAGTTGTTACGCGATACTACCCTCATTTGAGGTTGGTGATCTATTCTCGGTGAATGGCACTTACTCTAAGATTGCTCTACAACTCGCTGGTGATCCGCTTGTTGTTTTGCTTTCCTGGGAGGAGCTGATGATAATGAGTACAGGTACAAAAATCACCCTAGTATAAACCTTTGGGGATGGGTAGAGCCTTGACTTCATGACAACGACCCTTTGACCCCATGTTTTTTCTATGTTTTTGTGTGCTGCATTCATGCATTCATCTAAAAAAAACATTAAAACATTCAAAATATTTCTCTTCTAGTCTCTCTGTTTTTTCAAAATAAACTAAGACTGTGATTGCAAATATCAGAGAAAAGGATTGCACTAATGGATTTCGGTAGAAGGAGAACTCACCAGTATACCTTCAAGGTTCCAAAGCTAGAGGATTTGAGAAGGTTAGCGAGGATGATCACTAACCCAGAGGCTTTCAGAGCCAAGCACGGAGGTTTGCTACCACTGTTAAGAGTCCATGTGATTGAGGGAATCATGGATGCGCTCATTCAGTTTTATGATCCAGTTTATCACTGTTTCACATTCCCGGATTACCAGCTCGCACCAACGCTGAAGGAGTATTCTCACCTGATCGATCTACACATTACAGGTCGAGCTCCATTTTCTAGACTGGAAGAAATTCCAAAGAATCAAACTATTGCAAGAGCAATTCATTTGGACGAGTCTGAGGTTAGGACTCACCTAACTACTAAGGGTGGCATCCAAGGTTTGCCAGCCCAGTTCTTGACAAAGAAAGCCCTGTATTTCGCCAGTATAGGAAACGTGACTGCTTTTGAAAGCATCTTTGTCTTGCTCACCTACGGGTTATTTTTGTTTCCTAACATCAATAACTTCGTCGGTATTAACTCCATTAAGGTTTTTCTCATTGGAAACCCTGTGCCGACTTTGCTCGCAGATGCGTATCATTCTGTACACTTGGGAAATTTGTACAGCGGAGGGGAGATCACATGCTGTGTACCTTTGCTTTACAAATGGTTTATCTCTCACTTGCCCAAGTCTGCTGCTTTTTGGGATTGTAAGAGTGCCTTACGTTGGTCGCAGAAGATCATGTCTCTTACCAACTCTGACATTGATTGGTGTAATAGGATTTATGAGGGAATTAGGATCATTGACCGTTGTGGAAACTTCCCAAACGTACCCCTCATAGGAACTAAAGGAGGAATCAACTACCATCCAGTTCTCGTTCTTCTTCAATTTGGATACCCGATGAGACACATCCCACTGGGTGTTCATCTGGAAGGTCTTTTCTTCAAGGAAGGGGAAAACGACAGAGCACTAAAGATGGAAATAGTGCACGCTTGGAAGCATGTTCATAAGAAATGACGAGAGTCTCTAGGAAAACCGGACTGTGTCTCGGTGGAGCCTTATCTCCATTGGGTACAAACTAGAGCTCTCAAGCTAAAAATGCCTTATCCTCGTTACGAAATTCTTCCGCCGAGGGAATCTGTCATGTACTTCATGACTGAGACTGAAAAGCTTCAGGTTACTCTCAACAAAGTTCAACGGGAGAGAAGGTCTTGGAAGAACAAGTACCGCACCCTCAACGTAGAGTGCATCAAAATACAGCAATTACTAAAAGAAAAGAATGTTCTGATTGAGATTTTAGAGCAACATGCTGTGGATAATCAGGATGACCAAAGGAATCTGCTCGCTCCTTTCACTTGGCAAAGGAATGACAACCCGATAACGGCCCAAGAGCCCCGATCAAAGAAAAGGAAAGTACTAGAGTCAGCGCCCGATTTCTCTTCAGAGAGGACTCGAGGCCCATTAGCTTAGGTTTCTGTTTCTGCACTTTGTAATCTACTGTATTTCCATTTCTGTAATCCTTTGAATTCAATAAAAAGGGGTTTCCCCACTGTTTGATATTTGTAATCTAATTGTCGAAGTTTATTTTGATTAAACCTTAAACAATTAATATAATCATTGCATTCAGCATTCTCACATCGCGAATTCTTCTTACCTGCGAATCTCACGTTTGTGTCTCGGTTCTAGAGTCAAACTGTCTCATTCGTATAATACTCGGGCCAATCGTTAGAAAAAGATGGATGATCTTGAGGAAGAAAACAGAGAGTTGAAAGAAGAGATCGACGCTCTGAGAGAGGATATGAGAAAGCTTCGTAACGACATGCAAGCCATGGCAGAAGCTCAGCTACAAAGAACTGTGATCTCAGAGATCACCTCAACGCCCATCGTGGAGAAGTATGATCCTAGGTATCAAATGCCGAAAGATCGTCCTTGGGGCATGCCTGTTAACTATATCCCGGAAGGATATGTTCCGCCGATCACTGAAGATCAGGGAATCACAACAGAAGCCGCTGGGCCTGAAGGTTACAAACTTCGGGAAAGCGAAGATGCCAGGGGCATACTAAAGACTCCCGAAGGTTTCAAACTTCGGGAAACGCCAAGACTCACTACCGTAGTCACGGTACCACCCCCTGTGGTGCACACTGTCCCGGAAGGACAGATTCGACAGACACCTTCTAGTAAGAAGGAAACTATGTTTGACAGAATGGAGGAATTCCAGGAGCAATTCTTGGAAATGCAGAAGGAGCTGCAAGCCATTCGCGGTCAGGATCTATTTGGAAAGGACGCCGCAGACCTCTGCTTGGTCCCAAATGTGAAAGTTCCGCACAAATTTCAAGTGCCCAACTTTGAAAAATACAAGGGTAACTCTTTCCCTCAGAGCCATCTGGTGATGTACGCTTAGCGGATGTTAGCCCAGACGGAGAATCAGGACCTACTGATTCACTACTTCTAGGATAGTTTAACCGGAGCCGCACTCAAATGGTACATGGGTTTAAACCGTGCCACGATCAGTACTTTCAGGGATCTTGGCACTGCCTTCGTCCAACAATACAAATACAATTTGGACATGGCACCCGACAGAGATCAACTCAGATCGATGTCGCAAAAGGACAAGGAAACCTTTAAGGAGTATGCTCAAAGGTGGCGTGAAATTGCCGCTCAAATTTGTCCACCTCTTGAGGAAAAAGAGATGACAAAGATCTTCATAAAGACCTTAAGCTCATTTTACTATGACCGAATGGTTGCCAGTGCGCCTAGTGACTTCACCGAAATGGTCAGCATGGGCGTACGTCTTGAGGAAGCCGTCCGAGAAGGACGTTTGGTAAAAGACACTGGATCGACGAGCGGTACTAAAAAATACGGTAGTGCTCTCCCTAAGAAAAAAGAGCAAGATATTAGGAATATCTCTCTCGGAAGGCAAAGGCGACGTTATCAACCGGTAGCAGCTGTGACTCCTGCTATCAACCCTGCGCCTATTCCAACGTATCAACCTCAGGTTGCGCAGAGCCAACCTGACCAGCAAAGGACACAACAGCCTCTTCAGCAGGCTCGTCCTCCATATAACAACAACCTTACAACACGACCACCAGGATTTGATCCTATACCTGTAACGTACACAGAGCTGTTTCCATTACTACTGGCTAAGGGGCACATTTAGACTAAATCTCCTCTTACAGTACCGGAAAATCTGCCTTTTTGGTTTAAGGTGGATCAAACTTGCCCTTATCATCAAGGAGGTCCAGGGCATAACATAGAGACTTGTCTCAATTTCAAGTCCGATGTACAAAAGCTTGTTAGGAGCGGGGTCTTATCCTTCAAGGATACAAATCCTAATGTTCTCACGAATCCGCTTCCTCAACACGAGAAGGCTGCCGTCAATTTGATAGAAGGAGAGACTAACGATGTCTATCAAATTCACGATGTACTCTTGTTGAAGACTAATCTGGTCAAGATGCATTGTAGACAGAGTGGATATGGCCATGTGCCACCTCATAACTATCATCAGTGTGATATCTGCTCTAAAGACAACCAAGGATGTTCTATGGTGCAAGCAGCTCTACAGGAACAGATGGATCTCGGATGGATCCAAGAGCACCGAGTTCGTGGAGTTAACATGGTCTACACGAATTCTAACGTCATTCAGAACCACGACATCCGTGCAATGAATGTCAACTTGGTGGCGATGCACTCAAGGCAAAGCCAACATCATAATCTGCCGCGACACGATTACAGTTCCTGTCTGATTTTCTCGGTAAACAAACAGGGATGCTCTTTTGTACAAGATGCCCTCCAGCGTCAGATGGATCTTGGATGGATCCAAGACTACCATGATAGGAACCCTTATCAGATCAACATGGTTCAGATCTTCGATATTCGCGTGATGAATACCAACCTGGTAGAGTTACATGCTGAGCAGGTCCGACTCGGATTCTTAATATCACATGACTATCAAAGCTATAAACCGGGTTGCGAAAACGATCGAGGTTGTACCCTTGTCCAGGAGGCACTTCAGCACTTGTTAAATCACTAGTGGATGACAATCTATATGGATGAAGATACTCAGCAGATTAGTATCAGTAATAGAAACCCCACTCGGCGTCAAAGTCAGGATGTCCGATCAGTGGAAGCTAACCTAGTAAGGTTACATTGTATTCAAAGTGGGCGTGGCCAGGTGCCACCACACAACTATGACAGTTGTAGCGTCTGTTCGGAAAGTAACCAAGGATGTTACCTTGTGAGAGCAGCTCTTCAGGGTCAGGTCGATCGTGGAGAAATTCGTCCATATCTGGGTTCTGGACCCATCGACTGGACGCCGAACTACCTTGCCGAGCAAGTTGAGGATGTTGTCACGATATCTGGTCATCACAGGACCAGGGATGTTTTTGCCATTATTCCTCTACTTGACGAATCTAAAGTTCCCAACCGGGAACGAATCGAGATGACTTATGATGGTCAGAAAAATCAGAAGGTTCCCATAGTCATCTATCTACCGGGACCACTACCGTATGAATCAGCTAAGGCTATCCCTTACAAATACGGTGCAACGACAGTTGAAAATGGAAAGGAAATTCCATTACCCTCCGTCATGAATATTGCAGACATCAGTCGTGTAACACGGAGCAGTCAAATCTTCAACCGAGGAGTTGGAGAACTTAACAAAAAAAAAGAACTTCAGACAGAAGCTCCCGATCCACCAGTCAGTCAATCCAGTGATCCCGACCTTTCGAAAAACAATGATGAGATGCTGAAGCTCATCCAAAGGAGTGAATATAACATTGTCGATCAACTGTTACAGACTCCTTCAAAGATTTCGGTATTATCGCTGTTACTCAGTTCAGAAGCGCATAGGGAGGCTCTACAGAAAGTCTTGGAGCAAGCCTTTGTGGAATAGGATGTAACAATCAGACAGTTCTATAACATTGTCTCTAACATCACTTCCTGCAACAATTTGGGATTTAGTGATGAGGAATTACCTGAAGAGGGTCGCCGTCATAACATGGCACTCAATATCACAGTTAACTGCCAGGACGATGCTTTAGCCAGCGTACTAGTAGACACAGGGTCAGCCCTGAATGTTATGCCGAAGTCCACTTTGATGCAATTATCATTCAAAGGCCCTCCGATGAGGGTTAGCGAGGTCGTCGTCAAAGCGTTCGACGGATCCAGAAAAATAGTTATCGGCAAAGTTGATCTTCCCATAACTATCGGTCCTCACACTTTCCAAGTCACTTTCCAGGTCATGGACATCCGGGCAACATACAGTTGTTTATTAGGAAGACCTTGGATACACCAGGCTGGAGCGATCACTTCGACCCTCCACCAAAAGCTAAAGTTCGTCAAGAACGATCAACTTGTCACAGTCTGTGGGGAACAGGCCTTGCTTGTAAGCAACTTGTCATCATCTACTGGTATAGAGCCCGAGGAGGTTATTGGAACTTAGTTCCAAGCACTGTCGGTGAGCAAGGACAATCATTTCAAAGGAGGAACCTCGATTTCCTCATACAACGATGCTATCAAAGCGATCAAGAGTACCGATACGACAGGATGGGGACAGCTTGTCATTCCTACTGACAATAAAACAAAGAAGGGTCTTGGTTTTTCTGCAACCTGTACCCAGACAGCTGCCAGCGATGAAAGTCTTCATCCCCTTCAAAATTTCTTCCACAGTGGAGGTTTCCTTCACCCAGTGTCTCAAGCAGTACATGCTATCAATGAGGAAGATCCCTCTGACCCAGATGAAGAATGGAAATCCTATCTTAATGAGGACGGTTATATGTCTTAGGAAGAGGTGCCTACACCATTTTGCTATCCCGCACAGAGTCCGAGATTTATACCAAGGCCAGACGTCGAAATGATATATGGAGATTGTGATCCGGAAGGATGCCGTGCTCCGCCAAATTCATTAGAGGAGGACACTCTGATGAAAGACAACTTTGATCACGATTACTATGGCCCAATGGATGGTCTGGCAATGTGGCAGCCTTACCCAGGAAACTTGGGGTAAGAAAGTCAGCCGAGCAATGAAAATCAGCTGAGCATCATTGAACAGAATACCTGTGTCCCCACCATGTCACAGGATCAACACTCAGGTCATTCAGAAACTACTCAACATGAAGATGAATTCGCAACGTTTACAGGACTTAAATTCATCAACTATGCTTTTCCCGAGGTCAACGTCATCGAGAGATATGACTCCTCCAGTTCCAAAGAAGTTTGGGACACCTTGGGACAACCGAGTGGGAAATACGACTATATGGTCAAGTACACCGCTCCTGAAAGCTCTCGTATCAGGCTCGAAGACATCCAGCCTACTGGATGGGGAGATACAGCTGAGAGCACAAATGCTATGCAAAATGCAACAGAGGAATTCTCCTACAACAATTATGCCTGGGAGACAGATTCCAATGATCCCGCTCCACCAGAAATCAGCGTCATTTCTGAAGAAAATCAAGGAAGGTACCAGACTTTGTGATTCACCGAGGAGTTCGCCGCCAATGGGTCGCTGTCGATGTTCCGAAGGTCATTCATCAGTCAAAGTAATTGCCGTCTTTAACCTTTCACCCTGCCCAGGTGAAACAGATGTTTTGATAGGGCTCGCTTTCTATAAATTTTCCCTCTTCGCTTCGCCCAAAGCGACAGAGTTTTGTTTTATAGGGCTGTAGTTTCAAGATTCGACTTGTTCATTAATAAAATAACGCCGTTCTGTAATTTCTGCATTAATTGCTGTTTTCTCTTTTTGCTTTTTCAGAAAATGGTAATCCTAAAAAAAACATGTAAAAA
This sequence comes from Lathyrus tuberosus, assembly GCA_022829125.1. Classification (NCBI taxonomy): domain Eukaryota; kingdom Viridiplantae; phylum Streptophyta; class Magnoliopsida; order Fabales; family Fabaceae; genus Lathyrus; species Lathyrus tuberosus. The sequence goes on from JALAZF010000163.1 coordinate 8,123,890, forward strand.
TAAAAACAAGCAGTAAAATAAATATACTGCACAGACTTGAATTTTCCTCTATCTCTTCTAAACACGAATCATCACGTCATGCAGATTGCTTGTTTTAAACCCAGTTGAAACATACGATCCGATGCCTTCTCCCAACTTTGAGTTCCCGGTATTCGAGGCTGAAGAAGAAAATGACAACGAAATTCCAGAAGAGATCTCCCGACTACTCAGACAAGAGGAAAGGTCCATTGAACCTCACAAAGAGCCGTTGGAAACGGTAAACTTGGGTTCAGAAAAAGAGAGAAAAGAAATCAGGATTGGGGCACTTCTCAGTCCAACTGCCAGAGAGAGTTTGATAAAGCTTCTCATAGAATTTCCCGATGTATTCGCTTGGTCCTATCAGGATATGCCAGGGTTGGATACCAGCATTGTGGAACATCACTTACCGTTAAGATCAGAATGTCCGCCAGTAAAGCAAAGGTTGAGACGCACTCACCCAGACATGGCCATCAAAATCAAAGGAGGTACAGAAACAGATCGACGCGGGTTTCCTCGCTACATCTGAATATCCTCAATGGTTAGCCAACATCGTACCTGTTCCCAAAAAGGACGGAAAGGTCAGAATGTGTGTCGACTACAGAGATCTGAACAAGGCTAGTCCAAAGGAAGACTTTCCTTTACCACACGTTGACATGCTGGTAGACAGTACAACAAAGTTCAAAGTATTCTCCTTCATGGATGGATTCTCGGGCTATAACCAGATCAAAATGGCGCCAAAAGACATGAAGAAAACTTTGTTCATTACCCCATGGGGCACCTTTTGTTACAAGGTAATGCCGTTCGGTTTGAAGAACGCTGGGGCAACCTATCAAAGGGCCATGACTACTCTGTTTCATGACATGATACACAAAGAAATCAAAGTGTATGTCGATGATATGATTGCAAAATCAAAAATAGAGAGTGAGCATGTTGAACATCGGTCAAAATTGTTCGAACGTTTAAGAAAATTCAAGCTCCGCTTGAATCCCAACAAGTGCACCTTCGGTGTCCGTTCAGGGAAACTCTTAGGGTTCATCGTCAGCCAGAAAGGGATTGAAGTTGATCCTGACAAGGTCAAGACCATTCAAGAAATGCCTTCTCCGAAAACTGAAAAACAAGTCAGAGGATTCCTGGGACGTTTGAACTACATCTCCAGATTCATATTCCTTATGACCGCCACGTGTGCGCCAATTTTCAAATTACTGAAAAAGAACCAGGACTGCGTTTGGACGGAAGATTGCCAAATCGCATTCGACAGTATCAAGGAATATCTGTTGAATCCTCCGATTCTATACCTTCAGTGGAAGGAAGACCACTGATCATTTACCTCACAGTCCTAGAGGACTCAATGGGATGTGTACTTGGCCAACAAGACGAAACTAAACGGAAAGAGTCTGCCATTTACTATCTAAGTAAAAAATTCACCGACTGTGAAACTCGGTACACAATGCTTGAGAAAACTTGTTGTGCTTTGGCTTGGGCAGCCAAACGTCTTCGCCAATACATGATTCATCATACTACTTGGTTGGTCTCCAAAATGGATCCAATCAAGTACGTCTTCGAAAAACCTGCTCTCACGGGAAGGATTGCCCGTTGGCAGATGTTGTTATCAGAATATGACATAAAGTACCACGCTCAAAAAGCCGTTAAGGGAAGTATTTTAGCCGATCATTTGGCTCATCAACCGATTGACGATCAGGAATCAGTAAGGTTTGACTTCCCAGACGAAGATGTCATGTATCTAAAAATGAAAGATTGCGATGAACCGTTACCCAGTGAAGGGCCAGAACCAGGTTCCCAGTGGGGACTTGTCTTTGACGGAGCAGTTAATCATTATGGAAACGAAATTGGGGCAATCATTGTTACCCCTCAGGGTACCCACATTCCTTTCACTGCCAGACTTACGTTCAAATGTACGAACAACGAGGCCGAATACGAAGCTTGTATTATGGGTCTCGAGGAAGCAATTGATTTAAGGATAAAAAATTTGGACGTATACGGTGATTCAGCCTTGGTTATTAACCAGATAAAAGGAGATTGGAACACATACCAATCAGGATTGATTCCTTACAAAGACTATGCAAGAAGGTTGTTACCTTTCTTCAACAGAGTTGAGTTTCATCACATCCCTCGTGATGAGAATCACATGGCTGATGCATTAGCCACTATCTCTTCCATGATTAGTGTAGGTCAATGGAATGACATACCTAAGATCGACATCATGCGCCTTGAAAGGTCCGCTTACATCTTTACGATTGAAGCAGTCATAGACGACAAACCTTGGTATTACGATATCAAATGCTTTCTTCAGAAACAAGAGTACCCATCTGGGGCACTCCGAAAAGACAGAAAAACCCTCAGAAGATTGGCTGGAAACTTCTTCCTGAGCGGTGACACTCTCTATAAGAGAAATTTTGACATGGTCTTGCTCCGATGCGTCGACAGACCAGAAGCAGACATGCTTTTGAAAGAAATTCATGAAGAATCCTTTGGCACTCATGCCAACGGATATATAATGGCGAGAAAAATTCTAAGAGCAGGGTACTATTGGTTGACAATGGAATCCGACTGCTACAAGTACATGAGGAAATGTCACAAGTGTCAGATATACTCCGACAAAATTCATGTACTGTCATCACATCTCAAATTTCTTTCTTCCCCATGGCCATTTTCCATATGGGGAATCGACATGATCGGCATGATTGAACCTAAGGCTTCAAACGAACATTGGTTCATCCTGGTAGCCATTGACTATTTCACCAAGTGGGTCGAAGCAGCGTCATTCGCCAATGTAACCCGGCAAGTGGTGGTCCGATTTATCAAAAACAATATCATCTGCCGTTATGGTGTTCCAAGCGAGATCATTACTGATAATGGATCTAACTTGAACAACAAGATGATGAAAGAGTTGTGTGCAGAGTTCAAAATCGAACACCATAACTCATCTCCCTACCAACCCAAGATGAACGGGGCGGTAGAAGCGGCTAGCAAGAACATCAAGAAGATCGTTCAAAAGATGGTCGTAACCTACAAAGACTGGCACGAAATGCTACCCTTTGCTCTTCACGGTTATCGTACATCTGTCCGCACTTCAACAGGGCCAACCCCTTTCTCTCTAGTATATGGCATGGAAGCAGTGCTCCCCATAGAAGTAGAGATCCCGTCAATTCGAGTATTGATGGAAGCTAAGCTCACCGAAGCTGAATGGTGTCAAAGTCGACACGACAAACTGAATCTGATCGAAGAAAAGAGAATAACGACACTATACCACGGTCAGTTATATCAACAGAGAATGAAGAGGGCGTTCGACAAAAAGGTCCGACCTCGTGTCTTCAGAAAAGGAGACCTCGTGCTCAAAAGATGCAATCATTTCTCATTGACTCTCGGGGCAAGTGGACTCCAAATTATGATGGCCTCTATGTGGTCACGAAAGCTTTCTCAGGCGGCGCCTTGAGACTTGCAACCATGGACGGAGAGGAATTTGCCTACCCCACGAATGTTGATGTAGTCAAGAAATACTTCGCCTAAAAAAAAGAGAAAAAAAAAACGTCTCGGTGGATTGAAAACCCGAAAGGGCGGTCCAGGAAAAAGTTAGAGACATGGAAAAAACCATCCCGATGGATTGGAAACATCATAGTACAATCCAGGAAAAAGTTAGGGATAATGGCAAGTAACTATGTTTAACAGAGGCAAGTCTCTCAGCAGCAGCGGTTACATCACCTGTCAGAAAACTCCAGTCAAGGTCATCTTCGACAGAAGTTCAGGATGTCCCGAATTCAAAGTTGGTAAAAGGATAGTGATCGTTATGTTTCAACGTAGCCCTTTTCCTTGTAAATTACCATTTTTCTAACTTTGTATATACTCTTTGGAATCACGCGTTTGGCTGATCTCCATCTTATCAATAAAATTTAAGCCCTTGTGCTTTTGTTTGTAATTCTTATTTGTTTTAGCTTTACAGAACGACATTTTAACATGATCAACGATTCTTGAAATGAAACAAAAATGAATTTACTTGTTAAAATTTTTTTCTGCTTTTAACAAAGACGACAATTTCTTTTGACTGTTGAACATCAGAAGAACATCGGTCGCTTCTCCAGAAGTAATCGAACCTCAAAGTGCAGAATCAAAGTACTCCTTCTAACCCAGTACGCCTGAATGAAGGGATCAACTGTGTCAGAGACCTTGTTTCGTCTGACACGCTTCAGCCGAGTTCTCATCTCCTAAGCCCGATCACCGGTATTCCTCGCGAGGACTACTTCTCCTAAGCAAGGTAGAATTGCTACTTTTGGACCAACGGTACTTCTTCGCCCCGCGATGGCCGAGTATCCAGTCATATTCACCTATCAGTTTGTATGTCGCGCCATCTTGTCAGCATAAACATACATGCATCATTGCATTATTGATTTGCATTCACATTTCATATTGCATCACTATCACTCTAGTCGGTCTTGTCCCCTGGTGATAAAAGTTCTCTCAATCGAGTTGTCAAACCTTTCCTCGTTAGGAAGTGAATCATCTGAGCAATCTCTCTCCCGTTTATCTCTAGATTAGAGACGGTCCTTAACCACTTTGATAACTTGAACCTCTGAGAAACAAGAAAGCTCACGACCGATGTCACTCTTCGCCATTGAAGGTGATATCCTTGCATTCCCGGATTAAGGAAAATCCACAGAGAAAGCCTCTTAATCAGAGATTCGGCAGTACGGCAGTTTTTCTCCGAAAAAACCACTGATGAAAAGATCATCGGCACCTCAAAATTGGATCCCATCATATGGCATTTCTCCGGAAAGATCCCGAGAAAAGTATGATGTAAGCCCCCAAATGAAAACAGTCTCTCAAGAGACTCGCTTTCCCCAGTAGAATCGACAAATGGCGTCTCCAACAGACAAGTTTGTACAACTCTACAACTCAGACGACTGGGTTCTCCAGCAAGTCTGACATCAAAGCTTTTTCCATCAAATGGCATCTCCCCAGGAAAATTCGGCGAGAAGTTTGAGGGAAATCTGCTACAAATAGCGTTCCTTGTCAATAAAGTTTATTGACAAAAGAAACTAAGACCAGTTCCTTGGTGGGAAACCAGGATCGAGGGGAAGTTTAAATTAGAAACTAAGACCAGTTCCTTGGTGGGAAACTAGGATCGAGGGGAAGTTTAAATTAGAAACTGAGACCAGTTCCTTGGTAGGAAACCAGGATCGGGGGGGGGGGGGGGGGGGGGGAGGTTGACAAAAGAAAACTGAGACCAGTTCCTTGGCTGAAGACCAGGATCGAGGGGAAGTTTACCTTTTCTAAGCATCATTGCTCAGCAAAAGAAGATGAATGCGTAAGCTATCATTCATAACCACCATCAAAATTTCGGGTATTCCGATATTTAATCCTCTTGCACCTCGAATGCCCGAATACCTTTGTCATTTTCACCTTCGGGTCCAAGAAGATTAAATAGGGGCATCTGTCATACCCCAAATTTTGACCACTAAGATGTCCCATCATTGTGTCAATCATCATCACAATATGGATAAACCATCATGCCTCATCAAATGCCTCAAGGGTTGTTGAGCATTCACTACAATCAAAATTAGGGTTTTAAGCCCTATCAGAGCCTTAGACAAAGGATCAGTCAAGGAATGACTTGATCTTCAACTTGTCTAACCTCTCAAACATACACAAAGGATCAAAAAGGACTCCCACTTCAAGGATTAAGCACAAGGCTGCTCCCTTCTAGGTGGATCAAGCCTCAAGATCGCCAGTGTCACCAAATTAGGGTTTTGGTCGACCAGGGCCTCCAGATGGAAAATTTCATCTGGGCACAAGCCAATGATCCAAAACATAACCTAATATACTCCATGGAACCTCTTGGACCCAATCATCAAGTCAATTTTGCCTTAGGGGATACATTTATCAAAAATCAGGAATTAGGGTTTCTTGACCTAATTCACCCCTAAGTTGACTTTTGGGACAAACCATGAGCCAATACCTCAAGAGAGGGTTTGAGGGTCTCTAATGAACTATATTTATCCATTTGGAACAATGGATTAATCCAAGAAGCTTGAGCAACAAGTCTCAATTTCATCTGCACCACAATTAGGGTTTTAAGGGAAAAGTCAACTGTAACTTTGACTTTTGACCAGGACACGCTCCCAAGCCCTAAGACATGATTCAATATGCCCTATGACACCCATGGAACATGTCCATCAAGTTTGATTTAGGTCAAGGACATGATTTCATGAAGAATGGCACAGTTTGGAATTCATCTGATAAAAAGTCAACTGTGCACAAAAGTCAACTTTGACTTTTTGAGATTTTTCACCAAAATGGATTTTTAACCCTAAAATGATGTTAATGTATGATTTGAATCATCATTCATCAAGAAAAATCAAGAAAAGGTGGATAACTTGTAAAGTGACAAGGGTACCAACTTTGGAGGATCATAACTCCTAAACCACAAAGCCATTTTTCCTTATCCAAAGATGGATTTGTAGCCCTCATTACCCTCTACAAAAACTTCAACTAGAACTAAGTCCAATTCATTAAGGATTTTGAGTTATGGAGTGATCAAAGTGGCTGAAAAGTGAAAATATCACTTTTTCCAACACTTAGTGAAATTTTCACTAAGTCCAAATCTGTCTTCACTTTTTGCCAAATGTAGGGGGATTTTTCACTTGGATTCAAAAGAGATCAAAACCAAACATGTTCAAACAGTTGTTGTATCATGTAAGGGCTTTCCAAAATGGTCAAGAGCATTACCAAATTCAACTTACACCATGATATATGACATTGGCAAGTTGCCTTGCTGAAATCTGTCAAGGCAAGGCAGAATTTGCAATTTTGCTCGATTTGCCAAAATCAGCCAAATTCAAATGCTCCTATCCACTTGGACACATCTGAGGATTGAATCTAGAGGGGACAATCACTGAGCCAAGCCTCCAAAGTCCATGGAACAAGAAATAGCATGTTGAACCTAGAATGGCCAAAATAGGGACAAGACTCCAAATTTGGATTGAAGCATTCAATGGAAGCATCAAGGTGGCATGGACTGAGCCATTCTCATCTGAAATCAGTCAAGACTTATCCAAGACTAAGGGAACCACAACCCTGTGCCCTAACCTCTAGTCAATGGCTAGAGGAGACTTGCATTTCCATTGGCCAACATTGAACAAACACCTGCTGCAGTTGCCATTCACTGTGGATCCCAAAACAAACTTACTCTACTATAAATAGAGCTCAATTGTGTTCAGTTTGAGTACACCAAAGCCATCAAACAAATGCTTTCCTCAAAATCTCTTCTTTCACCTCAAACTTGCCTTCCAAAGCAAGTAATTCTGAGTTTTTGAGCTAGAGAGAAATTCCACCCAAACTAATCACACACACACCTCATATATATCATATGTAAGTTGTGCAAACCATCAAAAGTGATCTGTAATCACAACATCACAAAGTCACCTCTCAAAGCCTCAAAATAGCACTTTTTTGCATTTTTCAAGCCATGTCTTGAATCAGTCACTTTCCAAACCAGATAAAACCTCAAACACACTCCAAATATCATCCTTGAACTGTCCCAAATGGTTCCCACCATCTGGAACACCATTTGAGGGAGTTGCTATTTTGGTCACTTTTAACCCCTTTTGCAAGAAAGGGACAGTTTGTGTTTTTGCAGGTACCAGTTGATTCCGATCATCCTAAAAGCATCCAAGGGATCATTTGAGGTGGTTCAAAGCATAAAATCATATCTGGAGCAAGAGGGTTGGCATATTGCAGAGAAACCTCCAAAATCTCAAAGAAGGGTAAGCCTCTCAACTTGCACTCACCAAAACATGTGTGCATTTGAAGTCCATTGATCATAAACATCTCATACATGTCATATATGTTGTGTTTGAGCTAATTCACCATGTAATCCATGCTTGTACCAAGTTGTAGCATAAAAAATGCATTTATAGGTCATTTTCAAAACCACTATCGGGTTTTGAGGAGGGAGTGTGATCTGAAAAAACTACCACCACCATTGGATTCCTTATGAAATTATGGCCCAGATGCATATAAATTTTGTCTCAAACCATTAAGAATTGAGAAAGTTATGACCTTCACGTTTTTGAGCCAAAACTTGCCTTGGGCAAGCCAAAACCAAGGCATGACTTGTGTATTTGTTGGTTTGTTTAAAACAATGGATGTGTCACCACCCCAGTGGTAAGGCGCGCGCCTTGTATGCTTGAGGTCGTGGGTTCAAACCCCACCCATGCCATTTTGTGATTTTTTCACATTTTGCTATTTTTCCAACTATTTTCATGTTTTGTTAATTATTTGGAAAATTAATAACTCTTTCAATTTTAATTATTTTTTATTGGTTCTTTTTGCAAAAAATCACAAAAATGTTGAAATATTTTATTCCACAAAAAAATTGAGTTTGTATTATTTATTTAATATAATTAGTATTTTTGTGAATAAATTCATTTTTTATTTGTTTTTAAGCATTTTAAAATGAATATTCATCTTGAAAAATCAAGACCAAATGAGTTTTAATATTTCTTGTGATTTATACCTCATTTTTCAAACCTTAAACAAAAATCACAAGTGGTTTATTCAAACCTATTTGGTATTTTTCATTGATTTTCTTTAAATATTTATTTTTAAAGAATAAAATTAGGGTTTCTTTGATTTTCACTCAAAACAAATCATTGTCAAACACTTTTGGGCCTCTAATAGAGTGTAAGACCCAATCCTTTTTTTGACCAAATCATCTTTGGGCCTCAGTGTATTGTATAAGTCTCGATACCGTCAAAAACAAACTGCGCGATCATCGCCTTTTGAAAAATAACCTTTTGGGCCTCTCCTCGAGCTATAAGACCCATTCAAAATTTTTTGGGCCTCTAATAGAGTGTAAGACCCAATCCCCTTTTAACCAAAGCCTTTTGGGCCTCACTTATTGTATAAGTCCCTCTGAGTTAAAAGAAAACCTCGGCGCGATCGCCATTTTTAACGGAAAAGTCATCTGGGCCTACCCTCGTGTTATAAGCCCCGCTCTTTTTCTTTAAACCTTTTGGGCCTCTTGAGAGAGTGTAAGACCCATCCCTTTGTACAGAAAACCATTTTGGGCCACAGTCACTTGTATAAGTCCCTCTGTACAAATTCAAACAGTGCGCTCACTAATAAAACCCTGGGCCTCTCCTTGAGCTGTAAGCCCCAAATCTTTCTTTTTCTAAGCACTTTCTCCTTTGATTTTGAATATACTGTTGTTTTCAATCTTTCTTTGTTGAACAACTAACCAAACAACATGGAAGCTCTAAAACCGAGTAAGTGGTTATCGCTTTCATTTACCGCTTTCATATACATATAACTGTATTGTGGGGCTGTTTCACCGTAAGTCTTCTTTCATAAACTCATATCAACTGTGTAATAATAGTATAGATATTTAGAGTTTCCCCGGCAACTACGTCTAGAACTAGGTGACGCCGTTTTGTTTATTCATAGAAATAGACAACTAGATCCCCAATAGGATCACCAGATACAGTCTTCTCTTCGGCTGTCCTCATTAGGAATTGTCAAGAAACTCTACTCCCTGAGATGAATGTATTCTCCGTGAATGGCATCTTTGAGTTTCTTCCAAATTCTCGAACTTTCCTGACTTGATCTATTCCTTGTGAATAGCTTGCCTTGAATTTCTCGGGGTTTGGGGACCCATCAGTTTCCTAAAAGCATCGGCCTCCTCTTAGGCATCGAACAAGGACCCACAGGCTTCCTAAAAGCAACCTGGCCTCCTCTTGGGCCTAGTACAAGGACCCTACGGCTTCTTAGAAGTATTCACAGCCTCCTCTTAGGCTTCGTATAATGATCTCTTCCTCCGGGAATGATAGCCTCCTCTTGGGCTTCGTACAAGGACCCGTCGGCTTCTTAAAAGTTTCCAGCCTCCTCTTGGGCTTCGTACAAATTTTCTCGACGACCTCCTAGAGGTATAGGAACAGAACTTAGTAATTTTCATAGAACAGTCCTTTCATAGAGTCTACTACTGTTTCTCAAAGCACAGTACAAAAGATAAAACCCTAGACTTGGACAGTCTAACTTCCTTGAGTCTCAAAGACATTCTCAAGTGACCCCTTCATTAAATAGGAAGGAAACCCACAGACTCGGACAGTCTCAATACCCTTCAGATTTCCCACTTCCTTAAAGAACTGGAATAACTCGGATCCTTGAATCAAAACCCTGAGTACAGTATTGCTCATATAAGAACTGATTTTCTCTGTAAAATCAGTATACTGGACCTGTCACTTAACTGAAACGGTAACCATAGCCTCCTCTTAGGATTTGTATAATGATCCTTCTCCAGTGAAGTTAGCCTCCTCTTGGGCTTTGTACAATAATCCTCCCCAGCGGAGTCAAACAACCTTTAGCCTCTCTCTCGGGCTTTGTACGAGACACATAAGAGACTCCCTCGTTGAGTCAATCACCCCTTTCGCCTCCATCTCGGGCTTTATACGAGATACAAAAAGGTTCTTATTGAGCCAAATAAACAATAGCCTCTATCTCGGGCTTTGTACAAGATACATAATAGCCTCCTCTTAGGCTTTGTATAAGAGAACCACTGGTTAATCCAATTAACCTTTTAGCATCAAAGTTGTGCCTCGTTCACAGTACACAAACATCAACAACTCCTTCCCCTTTCATCTAATCGCTGTAAGCGGCAAGCCTCTGGATCATCCATATCCATGCCAATGTCCCCCTTTTAGCATGAAAAATTCCTAAGGAAAGATGGCATTACTCTACACTGAGTTAAAGTCTTCTCCTTCAGGTTAAAATCCCCTATAAAGGAAATTATGGCATTGCCGGATTCACAAATCCCGGTTAAAGTAATTCTCCTTTATAAAGCAGTTGTGACATACAACCCCTCTTTAGAGATGACAGATTCTCTCTAAAGTTGAGACCTTTTGGCTTCATATCTTGGGCTTTGAACAAGATACAAACAGACTTTCAGCTTCACATCTTGGGCTTTGAACAAGATACAAATCACCTTTCGCTTCATGTCTTGGGCTTTGAACAAGACACCAAAACACCCATTTCCTCCCATAGAATAGGAGGAACTACGAACGCTCTGATTTCCCTGTTTCGGTAAACGGGAATACGTAGGCATAAGATTGAAAGAAAAATCTTAGCGAGCACACTAAACAAAAACCCAACACCCCATACTCTCATGTATCTCTCAAAAGCACCAATCCTAATATCCTAATCCTTGTTCCCCGCCAGAAACCTTCTGTCTAAATCCAAAAAAAAAAAGAAAGAAAACCGTATTGGCGAAAATACAAATAACCAATACAAAGGCCCCCCCACATTGATAGCATCCGTAACCTAACAGACCGCTGTTTAAACTCAGTATGCAAAGCAGGGTTAATTGGAGACATCTATTTCCCTTCCTTCATCAGCTTTAATAGGATAAAAAATGAATCGACTTGTAGTTTAAGCTCAACCGCAGAGAGCGACCAACGCTTAAGAACCGCGTCCAAAATAGCTCGCTACAATTCTGACTCTGCATCACACACTGCATCATCTCCATGAATTGATCGATCAAGCTTGCATAGCTGCCATGTCTGCCTGAACTTTGTCCATCACTCTGCTTTGATTAAGCCTGGTAGAATACCAAGACAACCTGCTATGCAAAAAGAGATGATTATGCAAATGCAAATGAAAACATGTATGAACATTATCAAAGTGATCTATCCCTTGATTCCAGTTTTAACAATAGAAGAGAACTGAATTCCTGATCATATAAAGAGAATAAGCATCTGTTACAACACAAGTCTGAATAAGCATAAACAAAGACCCCGACCAGCAAGCCTGGCGGTGATCCCAAAAATACAAAGAAAACAACAGCAAGGAAACTAAGGCATATCATCAAGACTCAGCCGTGCTAAAATTCCCCATTCGTCATTCTTTTTGCACCAATTCTGCACTTCCTTGAGAAGCTTCTTGGTATTAGGATGCTCTGGTCTCTGAATCAACTCCTAAATCAAAAGATCCCTCCTGTGCAAGATCCCTGTTAAATAACGACTATGCAATTCCCAATCATCTTCTCCAGAAGCTCCACGTGAACTTGGACCTTCGCTTCTGGCTCTTTTCACTTCGGCTTGGATCTTTAGCTGTTCCATATCTGCCATGGTTTCCCTGAGCTTTTCCTCAATTGCTCTCCTCTCAAAGATCCCTGATAAAGTCTCTTTATCCTTTTTCCGAAGCTTTGTCTTCAAACCTTCAATCTGCTCCAGATACTTGTCCTCTTTCAACCTGTTGGCAGTAATTGCTGTATTCCGACGGTCATGGAACCTGTGAATTCTTGACATAGCACAAGCCAACTCTTTCTTTTTGGACGAAAGGACCTTGCTAACACTTTTCAACGCTTGAGCCACTTTCTCCCTAGCTGTGGCTTCTTTAGACAATTCTTTCTCCTTCACAGCCAAAAGTTCTGATTTCAACCTGGCAGCATGGATAGCTTCACCTTTTTCGTGCTTTAACTAACCAACCTCTCTGCCCAGCTCACGATTCTCCTCTCGGAGTTTCTTCTTCTCAGTCCATAACTTATCATACTTCTCCATATCAACAGTCATGGAAGCCTCAATCATCAAAGGATACAAAGGTGGTTCCACCAGAAAAGGAAGAAGCTCCTCTTCTGCTCTTTTATTAATCCATTCTTCATAGGAAGGAAAAGCCCGATTATTACATTTCCCGAATGAAGTTTTTCCCTTCTTGGTCACCTGCTTCCAAGCATTCACAATCTTCCTTATCATCTCTTGATCCCCAGTACCATTGAAGAATAAGGACTCCCTAACATCTCGCTCTTTAGGTGGACCTCTCAAAGGATAACCAAACTGCCTGATAATAAGGGAAGGATTATAGTTAATTCCACCTCTTCTCCCTATCAAGGGTACATTAGGGAATTCTCCGCACTTGCAAATAATCTCCATCCCTAGAAAGTCATGGTTGAACCAAACAATGTTGTCGGCAGTCAAGCCCATTAACCTCTTTGACCACTTCAGAGAATCTCTCGTATCAACGAAAGCGCCAGCTTCGGGGAGATGACTCAGAAACCAAGTAGATAAGAGTGGTGCACAGCAACTCACAGTTTTTCCATGCTTATTTTCATTCTTGTAGTGGACTGAGTGATACACATCACCTAGCAAGGTAGGTATAGGATTCTTTGAAATAAAGATTCTGACAGCATGCATATCCACCAGATCAGGAACATTGGGGAACAGGACAGTCCCATAGATGCACATAGCCAGAATAGCTTGGAAAGCAGTCCAATTCCTCTCCTTAACATGTATTCAAGCTTGATCAAACAAGAATTTCAATAAGAAACCCTTAGCTCCTTGTTTCTCCACAATATTACTGCTCAAAGCGGATTCACCAATATGAAGAGCAATGACCATTTCTTTTATCCCAGGGCGTTCTTCAGAAAAGAATACTATGTCATTCCTGATGGGGATTCCCAAAATAAATGAGAACTCCTCCAACGTTGGAGCCAAGATATAATTCGGGAAAGGGAAGCAGCGCAAAGATGGATCATAGAACTGAAGAAGTGTATGAATGGCATCCTTCTCATACTTGGAGATACTGTAGACAAACTTCAGAAGTCTCCCATACTTTCCACCGAACTCTGTACAAACTCCGGGACCAGCCATACTAATCAGCTTGTGAATCAACGTCAAGGTCGGGTCTGGGAACGAATAAGCAACAGTCTTCTTTCTCTGGACATCCATGTTAAGGCAACCTCAGAAAACCGGAATCAAGAGTAAGATGCAAGCCCTGAAAAATGTCAAACATGTTAGAATGCAAGAAAAATGATATGCACATGCAAGCATGGGATCAAGGCATCACTGCTGGATGTGCTGTGTTGTTAACTGAACGAGAACCACAGCCCAGAAAACCAGAATTCTAGAATACCGAACCACTGAGATAACCAGAAACCCAGATAATCAAACACTGATGAGAAATCCAGAAAACCGGGTAGGTTGAAGGTTTCGGTTTCCTACAGACCTGCAAACACCCATCCCATCTCACATGTGGGTTCTAGAAAGGCGAGGATCCTCAATATCCCGGGCTCTTAGGTCGAGAAATAATGATACGTTCACCATTTTTGGTTTGGCATCATCATCAATCGAGGAGGCCTCAACTAATTCCCCTAAAAAATAAGGTCATCCTATGCAAGTCCCTCAGCATTGGGTCCTCGAATCGAGAATGTGCAATGGGTTTACCACGGAACGTGGTCTGCCACTATCACATCTCGGGAGGAGAGGCGCAACTGAGGTATCAGAGAAACGGTCACCAGAGTCGACAACTCTCTAGATCAACACCCTAACATGCGCAAGACACACACGTCAGAATGCGTCCCAAGATAGCCTCGTCTGGTTGTGAACTTCGTGAACACACAAACGTACCAAGCGGGCACGTAGGTCCCACTACTTTCCACTCTAGTCCTAAGTGTATGCTCAAGCCTGTGTATTGGGCTTATCTCTCAGAACAACCCAACCTGCCAAACAGAAACCAGCCAACACAGCACATCAATATCCAGTATGACAGTAATAAAATGAAATGAAATGCAGTAAAAGCTGTAAAACAGTAATATACAACAATATAAAGAAAAACAAATAAACCCCCAACGAAAACAACAAACAAGCGCTAGGATCGACTCGCTAAAGGGGATAGACCAGCAAGAGGTTAACCAGAGTCCCCAGCAGATTCGCCAGCTGTCGCTCCCGAAAGATTCGCATCCAACGGTACAAACGCGAGAGTGGCGCAGAAGACACAGAGTCGCCAGCAATGTGTATTTATCCCGAGAGAGGGAAAGGAAACACTGCATAAACCTGAAGAGAAAGGGGGAAAGACATGGTCATCGCAACCATAGTCTGGGTTCGGGAGTCGGTTATGCGAGGGGAAGGTGTTAGCACCCCACGCATCCATCGTACTCAATGGGATCCACGCTTGTTGTCTAAACGGAAGGTGAGCCATCCTACTATCTATGGTTGCAAAATAAAACGGGGATGGGGGTGACTAAGACGGACTCAGTAGGACATATTCGATGCCTTAGGCCTACGTACTCCCTCAGTACAATGGGAAAGTCAGAGTCAACGTAGTTCAGACGGGAACTGTGGGGTAAGGTTGCTCGCCAAGATAATCGCTGTCTTGTGCCTACATATCCTCAATCAGACGAGAGAGAGGAATCAGAGCTAATGTAGTTCGTGGGTACGACCACGAATGGGTAAGTGTTTTTTACGTGAGCGACGAGCTCTTTTCTGAAAATGAAGTTTGAAACCCAACAATCCCGAAGGAAAAAAGATTTGAATTTGGTTTGTGTTTTTTAGATAGAAGTGTTTTTTAAAGTTAGTTCATAACTTGCATTGCACCAAAGTCTAGGGCACAGGGACGAATACTTAACGAATCGCCCCAAGACAGGACGCTCGCTAAGCACTCTAGAAAGATGAGAGGAAGCCCCTCATTTCTCATTCCCCACGCTTAAGGCTCGTGCGCAATACACTTTATCTTTATTAAGTGTTTTCAAGAAGTTTTGAGATGAGAAGAGAGAAGACACAAAGGAAACTCTAAAGGGAAACTAAGAGTCCTAATGTTATCATGCATGGATGACCTATGGTTAGTGAGGTTTAGGAGGGACGACTACCTAAAGCCTAATGCTAATCCTACTCCAAGCTTAATCAAAAATTAAGTTGGACTAGGTAGCTCTAAAGGGAGAGAATCCAAGACTTAAACAAGTCTTGAGATCCATGGGAGGAAGAGAGTGAAAGAGAAGAAAGAGAAAGAGAAGAAGAAGATGAGATACAATAAATGGTAGCAAGCACCTCACATCATAAATGTCCAACTCAAATCATAAAAAATGTTTCAAAGATCATGCAAAATAATCTCAAGTAAACATGCAAAGTTAATCATGAAAGAATGCAAGCATACTTGTATCAAATGCACAATTAAGCACCAATGAACTTCATATCAAGATGAAATGATAAAAATAAGATGAAGATGAAAACAAGTCAGAACCAAGATCATATTATCATCAACAATTCTCATGGGCAAAAGGAAATCAAAGCATGAAACATTATGCACCAATGAAAGCTACAAAAAGAGGACAAAGTTCAAACACTTAGCACATGCCAAACATGATCCACAAATTGCAAAAATAAGTCTCAAGGGACCTCAACCAGGGGTAAACATCATACCAAAAGCACATGCAAAGAATCATAAAGAAATTCAAACAATTAGGCATGGCAAATCAATTAGGGTTAAGAGATGTCATATGATGATCATGCAAAATTCAATTAAGCACAAATAAACAAACATATATCAAATGATATTCAAAAATTGTGAAATTAAAACTCAAATGACCTAAGTCAGAAGCCAATCACATGTCAAAATATCTCACAAAAATTCACAAGTTAAGTACCTCAAACAATTAGGTAAAGATCACATAAGAAACATGACTCAATATGCAAAAGAGAGGGACTAAAATGCAATATGAATAGAGTTTAAAAATATGAGAAAAATATTTTTAGGAACCTCAACAGGTCCTCTAACAAATACAAAAAGAATGAGATGCAAATCATGTATAGATGATGAGAACAAAAATCAACAAGGAAGGGTGTGCATATATGAATTAATCCAAAAAGAAATTAATTAAAAAATTAAATCAGAGGTACAAAATAAAATAAAATGGAAAAATAAAATTTTCCAAAATTTTATAAAACCCTAAATATTCTTCATGAATTTTTTTGGGATTTTTGGATGCATTTAATTAATTTTAAAAATTAAAAATGGAAATGCAACAATTAAGAAAATAAAAAGAAAGAAAAAAAAACTCAGGGGGGTTCAGATAGCAGCCCAAACACATTATAAAATGAATTGGATCAAATAAGGGGGGCACAAGTAGTAAGCCCAAATCAAAAAGTCCACTAGCGAAATCAAACGAAAAAAAACAAAAGCCTTAGTCAACATAAATGATTCATACACACCCTTGGATCAATCTCACGCACCACATTCAGTCAACCATAACCAAAGTAATCCAGATTAACGCATCAGATCACAAGGCACACAATAATTAATGTAAGCATGCACACACCAAATCATCAGCAATTAAAATAAAAACACGTGAGAGGCACATGAAATTTTTAATGCGCTGGCTGAATCACCACCATCAGATTAATCTAACGCACCAGATCAAGTCAAACAATCACACAATCATACATGATGAGAGGTTCAGATTAAAGGCACATGATAGTGAGCATGGAATGTAAACACGCAATCAGTAAAATATGAAAAGATTTTAAATGACTTGGCTACACGTAAACCGTCAGATCTGGACCACCAACGGTCCAGATTTCATCTCCAACCTCCAGCTTCCGGTGACCTGCAAAACAAACCAGACGCCGGAGCCCTAGCTCCGGTCGTCTTCTCCGGCGACCTCAACATAAAATTTTTCCAGAATTCACAAACAAGTACACCATTCCAATCAGAATTCAACAAGGACCACAAATATGCAATTAGTTTTCACAAACAACCAACACACAAGCCAAATCGAACAGAATAAGTTTGGATCTAAAACCTTAAATCTCAAAATTCAAACAATCCACATGTCCAAACTCAAAACTAAATAGATCAGCATCATCAGTGAACATCATAGATCATTTTGCAAGCAAGAAAAACAAGTTACATGATCATGAAAAGTATGCTAACCTGAGAACTGTAGAGCTCAAAATACACCAAGAACTCCTTCCAAAAGCTGCAGATCTTCCTCTTTTGAGCTCTATTTGCAAAATAAATGCAAATAGAGGCTTGAAATTGGCGAGATCTAAGGTTTTGAACTTGAGCAACTTGAACACGAACTTGATGAAAACCTTGCTCGGAGCTTCAAATGATGGATGATTCTTGTTCTATGGAGTGTGATGATCACAAATATGGGAAGAAATCTCACTGAAACCCTAGGAGAAAGGAGTTTCGAAGGAGAGAAAGTTTGGAGTGAAGAATGAATTCTGAGCAGAAATGAGTGCATGACCTAGCTTTGTGTGTGTGGGTTAGCTTATATACACCTAATTAGACCTCTGATCATGAATAAAATTTGATTAATCCCTTGGTTAATGAAATTGGATGGTTTATGCCAAAATGCACTTTGTGTTGTACCCACTAATCCACACGTGCATGGGTCATGAAATCAGCATGATTCACTCACATTCCACTTGCTGATCACAATGGAATTGAAATTGGGCCTTGTGGTTGATTGGTTAATGAGATTTGGATCAATTTGAAAATTATTTATTTGTTAAATACACCATGAATAAGGCACGGTTTGGCATGAAACAAGGGTCAAAATTGGTGCTCATGGCTTGTACTTTGATGGTACAATATGACTTGAAGCAATTGAAGTGATTACAAGTCCTTTTGGATGAAAATGCAAATGGTGGAAAATTGGTACATATGAAGAACCCTAAAAACACCTTGCCTTGTCTTAGCCATAACTTGAGTTCTACAAATGATATGGAGATGTTCCAGTACTTGTTGGAAAGGGGAGAAAAAGATCTTCAACTTTCATGTTTGAGGAAAATTCATTTGAAGCTTCTTTGATGATGAAAAATCAAGTGGAATGTAGTGTAAAAACTTGCCAAAAATGGAAACTTCTCATTATAGGTCATTTTCCAAATTTAGTAACTTTTGTGCAAACCCTTGATTCTTGATAAATGATATGAAAATTGACCCTTGAAGACCATATGAGGATGTGAGACCTTGAAAACCCTGAAGAGAACCTCAAAATTCCACAGTTGACTTCCCCTCTCACTGTTGACTTTTCTTGGTCTACAAGCAATTGATCCACTGAACATCTTTCACAATGAAACACTAGCCAAGTCTTTCCTCCATGAACACTTGTGAGCATATGTAATACCATAAGAACATGCTTGAATCCACAAAGTCTTCTCAAGAAGTCCTTTGAACCAAAACCCTAATTAGGTCCCTCTGGTTAGGAGGGAAAAATTCACTTGAAATCCTTTGTCATTCTTGATCTTATGAAGATATGATGAACCCCTCAAACCACCTTGAGGCTTAAGACTCCTTTGAGATGAACCAAGTACCTTGATCCCATGCTAAGAACCCATGCTATGCACAAATGCTAATGCAAGAAATGCAAAGAAACATAAGCCAATTAGCTAAAAACAAGAAGGCAAATTTTGGGGTGTTACAGTGCAGAAACAGAAACCTAAGCTAATGGGTCCCGAGTCCTCTCTGAGGAGAACTCGGGTGTTGATTCTGGTACTTTCCTTTTCTTGGACTGGGGCTCTTGGGCCGTTGTCGGGTTGTCATTCCTTTTCCAAGTGAAAGGAGCGAGCAAATTCCTTTGGTCATCCTGATTTTCTACAGCATGTTGCTCTAAAATCTCAATTAGAGTATCCTTATCTTTCAGCAGTTGCTGTATTTTTGTACACTCCACATTGAGAATGCGGTACTTGTTCTTCCAAGACCTCCTCTCCTGTTGAACTTTGTTGAGAGTAACCTGAAGTTTTTCCGTTTCGGTCATGAAGTATATGATAGATTCCCTTGGCGGAAGAACTCTGTGACGAGGATAAGGTATCTTTAGCTTGAGAGCTCTAGTTTGTACCCAGTGGAGATAAGGCTCCACCGAGACACAATCCAGTTTTCCTAGAGACTCCCGTCCTTTCTTATGAACATGTTTCCAAGCGTGCACTATTTCCATCTTTAGTGCCCTGTCATTTTCTCCTTCCTTGAAGAAAAGACCTTCCAGATGAGCATTACGCGGGACATGCCTCATCGAGTACCCAAATTGACGACGAACTAAAACTGGATGGTAATTGATTCCTCCCTTAGTTCATATGAGGGGTACGTTGGGGAAGTTTCCACAACGGTCAATGATCCTGATCCCGTCATAAATCCTATTGTACCAATCTATGTCAGAGTTGGTAAGAGACATGATTTTCTGCGACCAACGTAAGGTACTCTTATGATCCCAAAAAGCGGCAGACTTAGGCAAATGGGAGATAAACCATTTATATAGCAGGGGTACACAGCACGTGATCACCCCTCCGCTGTACAAATTCCCTAAGTGTACAGAATGATACGCATCTGCGAGC
The DNA here is from genome assembly GCA_022829125.1 of Lathyrus tuberosus. Taxonomy (NCBI): domain Eukaryota; kingdom Viridiplantae; phylum Streptophyta; class Magnoliopsida; order Fabales; family Fabaceae; genus Lathyrus; species Lathyrus tuberosus. The sequence goes on from JALAZF010000163.1 coordinate 8,144,016, forward strand.
AAGGTTGGTACGACGTTTCCAATGAGAAAAACCTTAATGGCGTTGATATCGACGAAGTTATCAATGTTGGGAAACAGAAATAACCCGTAGGTGAGTAAAACAAAGATGCTTTCAAAAGCAGTCACGTTCCCTATACTAGCAAATTACAGAGCCTTCTTTACCAGAAACTTGGCTCTAAACCTGGGATTCCTCCTTTGGTGGTCATGTGAGTCTTGACTATGACTCATCCAAATAGATTATTCTTGCAATGGTCTGATCTTTTGGAATTTCTTCTAGCCCAAAAAAGGGAGCTTGATTAGTGATGGGTAGATCAATCAGATGAGAATACTCCTCCAGTGTTGGTGCGAGCTGGTAATCTGGGAATGTAAAATAGTGATAGACCGGATCGTAAAACTGAATGAGTGCCTCCAGGATTCCTTCAATTACATGGACCCTCAACAAAGGTAGCAGACCTCCGTACTTGGCTCTAAAAGCGTCAGGGTTAGTGATCATCCTTGCTAATCCTCTCAAATCCTCTAGTTTTGGAACCTTGAAGGTATACTTGTGAGTTTTCCATCTACCGAAATCCGCGAGCGCAATCTTTTTCTCTCTGACATTTGCAATCATTGCCTTAGTTTAATTTGAAAAAGAGAGACTAGAAGAGAAAATTTTTCTTTGCTTAATGTTTTTTTTAGATGAATGCATGAATGCAGCACATAAAAACATAGAAAAAACATGGGGTCAAAGGGTCGGTGTCGTGAAGTCAAGGCTCTACCCATCCCAAAGGTTTATACTAGTGATTTTTGTACCTGTCTCTCAAAATCATTTATTCTTGTCGAGATAACATCAGCGAGCCGAGAACCGTGCTAGGTGATGTATTTTGAAGAATCTCAGAAGAGGGTAGTATCGCGTGACAACTATTTCCGATAGCTTCCGCACTACTGAAAGAGGTTTTTCCTAGGTGTATACTCAATCTTTCCACATGCGGCATCACACGCATTCCCATTAGCAGAAAAATAAACACAGATATCAATTAGGAAAAGCAGTATATATATTTGTCCTAATGTCCTAGACTTTTTAAGAGCTATGAATCCTATGATCCTAACAGAAAATGGCTCCCCGGCGGAGTCGCCATTCTGTGGTACCTTCCCAACTTAAAGGTTTTGACCTAAGATCCTAGTGAGGGTCGATCCTAGCAATAATGACATTCCTCGATGGAACCGTTATTCGGTGATAACTTGTGAACCCAAGGACTCGTCCTAAGAGAAGGTTTCAACCAGATAGATAAAAGAGACAAGATTCCTTTGTTTGGCCCCACGGTGGGCGCCATTTTTCTGTAGCGAGCGATTTTGGACTTGGTTCTTAAGAACTGTCGCTCTGGGGTACTATAGGTCGATTCATTTTTTATCCTATTGAAGCTGATGAAGGAAAGGAAATAGATGTCTCCAACTAACCCTGCTTGCAAACTGAGTTTAAACAGATGACTGTTGGTTTACAGATGCTATGTGGACGTGGGGCCTCTCTCTGCTTATTTTGTTCAGAACGAAATACCGGGACTGTTCATGGGGAATTTGTTAGGATACTGCACCAGATTGGAAGGAAGCAGGGGACTTTGTTTTTTTTTATTTGATTAGTGTGCTCGCTAAGATTCTTTTGCAATCTTATGCCTACGTATTCCCGGGATAGGGAAATCAGAGCGATCGTAGTTCCTCCTATTCTATGGAAGGAAATGGTGTTTTGGTGTCTTTTTCAAAGCCCAAGACGGGAAGCTAAATGTGGTTTATTTGTATCTTGTTCGAAGCCCAAGATGTGAAGCTGAAGGGTTTTGACTTTAGAGAGAATTTGTCATCTCTAAAGGGGGTCTGTTTGTCACAACTGTTGGGTGACTGATTATAAAGGAGATTTACTTTAATTGGGATATGTGAATCCAGTAATGCCATAATTTCCTTTATAGGGGATTTTTAACCTGAAGGATAAGACTTTAACTCAGTGTAGAGCAATGCCATCTTTCCTTAGGAATTTCTCATGCTAAAAGAGGGACAATGGCGTGGATGTAAATAATCCAGAGGCTTGCCACTTACAGGAATTAGATGAAAGGAAAGGAGTTGTTGATGTTTGTATACTGTGAGTAAGGCACAGATTTTGATTCTAAAAGGTTGATTGACTCAACTGGGGTTTCCTTATACAAAGCCTAAGAGGAGGCTATTGGCCCAACAAGAGGGTGTTTTTATATGTCTTGTACGAAGCCCAAGATGGAGGCTAAAGGTTTGACTCCACAAGAGAGTCTTTTATACTCAACAAGAGAGTGATTTAGTATCTCGTACGAAGCCCGAGATGGAGGCTAAAAAGGTTTGACTCAACAAGAGAGTCTTTTTGTGTGTCTTGTACGAAGCCCAAGAAGGAAGCTAAAAGTTGTTTGACTCAACAGGAGAGTCTTTTATACTCAACAAGAGAGTGATTTGGTGTCTCGTATGAAGCCCGAGACGGAGGCGAAAAGGTGATTGACTCAACAAGAGAGTCTTTTATACTTAACAAGAGAGTGCTTTTGTATCTCGTACGAAGCCCGAGATAGAGGCTGGAGATGTTAGCTCCGCTGGGGAGAATTATTGTACAAAGCCCAAGAGGAGGCTAGGATTACTGTTTTAGTTAAGTGACAGGTCCAGTATGTTGGTTAAAAGAGAAAATCAGTTCTTATATAGGTAATGTTGTACTCATGGATTTGATCTGAGGAGCGGGATTATTTCCTGTTCTTTAAGGAAACGGGGAATCCGAAGGGTATTGAGACTGCCCAAGTCTACGGGTGTTTTTTCCTATTTTTGAAAGGAACTTGAGAATGTCTTCGAGACTCAAGGAGATTAGACTGTCCAAGTCTAGAGTTTTATCTTTTGTACTATGCTTAAGAGAGATCAAGAGACAGTACGTTCATCGTAGGAAGATCTAGACTCTTTGAAAGACTGTTCTATTAAGATGACTAATTTCTGTTCCTATACCTTTAAGAGGTCGTCGGGACAATTTGTACGAAGCCCAAGAGGAGGCGAGAAAACTTTTAAGAAGCCGAAGGGACAATTTGTACGAAGCCCAACAGGAGGATGTTTTCCCGGAGGAAGAATCATTATACGAAGCCTAAGAGGAGGTTGTGAAAACTTCTAAGAAGCCGACAGGTCCTTGTACAACGCCCAAGAGGAGGCGAGGATGCTTTTAGGAAGCCTGTGGGTCCTTGCATTAAGCCCAAGAGGAGGCTGATGAACAGTTCCATAAGGGGTTTCACATGGAACATTGGCCTTCTATATATGAACTTTTCAAGGGGGATATTTCTTAGATCTAGTTATCTAAAATTGTTGTAAAAGAAAATTCTCACGGTTCAGGTTATGTTGAAATACCCGGGAGGACGTCGGATGTAAGGAGACGAGGTTTTGTCTAGTTCTAGACATAGTTGTCGGGGAAACTCTAAATATCTATACTAGTATTACACAATCGATATGAGTTTATGAAAGAAGACTTACAGTGAAACAACCCCACAATACAGTTATATACATATGAAAGCGGTAAATGAAAGCGGGTAAACACTTACTCGGTTGTAGAGCTTCCATGCTGTTTTGTTAGTTTGTTCAACAAAGAAAGTTTTGATAACAAAATATTAAATCAAAGGAGAAAGTGCTTTGAAAAGATTGTTGGGGCTTACAGCTCAAGGAGAGGCCCAAGGTTTTATCAGTGATTGCACTGTGGTTTTGAATTTGTACAGGGACTTATACAAGTGACGGAGGCCCAAAAAGGTTTTCTGTACAAAGAGATGGGTCTTACACTCTCTCAAGAGGCCAAACAATGATTGAAAGTGAATAAAGATGGGTCTTATAGCTCAAGGAGAAGCCCAGTGTCTTTTGTTGAAAAGGCGACGATCGCGCCGAACTTTTTGACTCTATCGGGACTTATACAATGCATTGAGGCCCAAAATGGTTTTATCTACAACAAGGATTGGGTCTTACACTCTATTAGAGGCCCAAAGGTGTTTAAAGAAAACGAATGGGGCTTATAACACGAGGGTAGGCCCAGATGATTTGTTTTTAAAAACGGCGATCGCGCCGAGGTTTTTGAAAGCACAGTGGGTCTTATACAATGACTGAGGCCCAAAAAGTTTTGGTTTCAAAAGGGGATTGGGTCTTACACTCTATTAGAGGCCCATGAGTGTTCAGAAAAGTTTGTTAGGGTGAAAATCAATAAAACCCTAATTGCATCATTTTTTAATATAATTTATTCAAAGAAAATTAATACAAATGATAAAAATTCCAAATAAGTTTGAATAAACAACTTGTGATTTTGATTTTAGGTTTGAAAAATGAGGCTTTAATCACAAGATGAATTAAAACCTATTTGGTTTTGATTTTTCAAAATGGTTATTTATTTTTAAAAGGTTTAAAAACAAATAAAAGACATTTATTCACAAAAATACTAATTATATTAAATAAATAATATAAATATAATTTAATTTTGGAATAAAATATTTCAACGTTTTTGTGATTTTTTGCAAAAAGAACCAATAAAAAATAATTAAAATTGAGGGAGTTATTAATTTTCCAATTAATTAACAAAACATGAAAATATTGGAAAAAATAGCAAAATGTGAGAAAACACAAAATGGCATGGGTGGGGTTTGAACCCACGACCTCAAGGTTATAGGGCGCGCGCCTTACCACTGGGATGGTGATACATCCGTTGATTAAAACAAACCAACAAATATACAAGGCTTACCTTGTTTTCTAGGCCTGGCCAAGGCAAGGCAAAGCAAGTTTTGGCAAGAAACGGGAAGGTCCATAACTTTCTCATTTCTCCATGGTTGGGGACAAAATTTATATGCATCTGACCTAGAATTTCACAAGGAATCCAATGGTGGTGTTATTTTTTTCAGATCATGCTCCCTCCTCAAAATCCGATAGTGGTTTTGAAATAGACCATATTTTGCATTTTCTGTGCTACATCTTGGTACAGGTAAGAATTACATGATAAATTGATGCAAACACAACACATATAACATGTATAAGAGATGCATGATCAGTGGACTTCAAAGCAATGCATGTTTTGGAAAGTTCAAGTCATGATGCTTACCTCTTTTTGAGCTTTTGGAGTTTTTAGTGCAATCTGCCAAGTTCCTTGTTCCAGAAATGGTTTGATGCATTGAACACTCTCAAATGATCCCTTAGAATCTTTTAGGATGATTTGAATCAGCTGGAACCTGCAAAAACACAAACTAGCCCTTTCTTGCAAAAGGGGTTAAAATGGCCAAAATAGCAACTCTCTCAAATGGTGTTCCAGATGTGTGGCACCATTTGGGACAGTTCAAGGATGATATTTGGAGTGTGTTTGACATTTTATCTGGTTTGTAAAGTGACTGAATCAAGACTTGGCTTGAAAATGCACAAAAGTCCTATTTTGAGGTTTTGAGAGGTGACTTTGAGATTTAAGGATTACAGGTCACTTGTGTGAGTTTGGACAGCTTAGATATGACATATTGGATGTGTTTGGATCACGAGCTATGATGGAAATGCTCTCTAACTCAAAAACTCAGAGTTACCTTGCTAAAGAAGGTATTTTTGCCTAGGGAAAGTGATTTTGAGGAAAACATCTGTTTGATGGCTTTGGTGTACTCAAACTAAGCACAAATGAGCTTTATTTATAGTAGAGCAAGTTTGTTTTGCAAGCAATAGTGAATGGCAACTGCTGCAGAGGTTTGGCCAATGTTGATCAATGAGAATTCAAGTCTCCTCTAGCCATTGACTAGAGGTTAGAGCACAGAGCTGTGGTTCCCTAGTTGTTGGATCAGTCTTGACTGAATTCAGTTGTAAATGTGTCAATCCATGCCACCTTGATGCATCCATTAAATGCTTCAATCCAAAATTGGAGTCTTGTCCCTCTTTTAGGGATTTCTAGGTTTGACATGCTACTTCTTGGATCAGTGTTTGTTCCCTTTAGATTTGATCCTCAGATATGTCCAAAGTGATGACAAGGCTTGGAATTATCTGATTTTTCCAAATCGAGCAAAAGTGCAAAATTCTGCCTAGCCTTGGCAGATTTCAGCAAGACATATTGCCATTGTCATATCTCATGGCTCAAGTGGAATTTGATGGAGTTCTTGGCCATTTTGGAAAGCCCTCATATGACACAACAACTGTTTGATCATAATTGGTTTTGATACTTTTTGGATCCAAGTGAAAAATCCCCCTACATTTGGAAAAAAGTAAGGCAGATTCTGACTTAGTGAAAATTTCACTAAGTGTTGGAAAAAAGTGACATTTTTACTTTTTGTGATTTTGATCATTCCATAACTCAAAATCCATGATGAATTGGAATGAGTTCAGTTTGAACCTTTTGAAGAGGGTAATGAGAGCTACAAATCCAGCTTTGGATGGGGAAAAATGGTCTTGTGGTTTAGGAGTTATGATCCTCCAAAGTTGGTACCCTAGCCACTTTGTTCCATAACTTAGAAAATTTCTAAGTTTGTATGGTTACCCCTTTTACAAGTTATCCCACTTTTCTTGATTTTTCTTGATGAATGATGATTCAAATCACACATTAACATCATTTTAGGGTCAAAGAACCATAATTGTGAAAAATCTCAAAAAGTCAAAGTTGACTTTTGTGCACAGTTGACTTTTTGTCAGATGAATTCCAAAGTGTGCAATCCTCTATGAAATCAAGTCCTTGACCTAAATCAAACTTGAGGGACATGTTCCATAGGTGTTATAGGGTGTATTGAATCATGTCCTAAGGTTTGGGAGCATGCCTGGGTCAAAAGTCAAAGGTACAGTTGACTTTTCCCGCGAAACCCTAATTGTGGTTCTGATGAACTTGAAACTTGTTGATCAAGCTTCTTGGATTAATCCTTGTTGCAAATGGATAAATGGGGTGGGTTAGAGAGCCTCAAATCATGTCTTGAGGTCTTGGCTCATGTTTTGTCCCAAAAGTCAACTTAGGGGTGAATTAGGTCAAGAAACCCTAATTCCTGATTTTTGATGTATGCATCCCCTGAGGCTAAATTGACCTGATGATTGGGCTCATGATGTTCCTTGGAGCATCTTAGATTATGCTTTCAAGCATTGGCTCATGCCCAGAGGAAAATTTCCATCTGGAGGCCCTGGTCGATCAAAACCCTAATTTGGTGACACTGGCGATCCTGAGGCTTCATCCACTTGGAATGTTGCAGCCTTGTGCTTGATTCTTGAAGTGGAAGTCCTCTTGATCCATTGTGGGTGTTTGAGAGGTTAGACAAGTTGAAGATCATGACATTTCTTGATTGATCCTTTATCTAAGGCTCAGAGAGGGCTCAAAACCTTAATCCTTGTTTGTAGTGAATGCTCACCCATCTTTGGGGAGACTGATGAGGCATAATGATACATCCATATTGTGATGATGATTTGCAAAATGATGGGAATCTTAGTGGTCAAAATTTGGGGTATGAAAATTGTATGACAAGGTAAAATATCATAAATATCCAAGCATAGCTTTGGAATCGGCTGGGGAAAAGGTGTCCAAGAATGGAATCGGATTGAAGAAATCACAACATCCAAGAATGGCATTAAATGTAGTGAGAAAAGTTCTGGAAAATACATCAGAATTATCCAAGAATGGCATTGGATAAAAAGAGTTCACGATATCCAAGACTGGTATTGAATAAAGTGAGTAATAACTTTTAGGAATGGCACTGAAAGTAAAGGTAAATCACTACATTCAGGAATGGCATTGAATGATAGTGAGAAAGAAATTTCAGGAATGGCGCTGAAAATAAAGGAGAAATTTCATCCAGGAATGGCACTGAATGAACAGATAAAACTTTCAAAAATGGCACTGAAAGATATCCAAGAAAATCTGTTGGGGATTACATAAGAAAGACGGGACTTCCAGGAATAGCACTGGGAGAAACAAGAGGAACAAGGTATCCAGGAATGGAACTGGAGATCAAAAGAGACAGACATCCAGGAATGGCACTGGAGTAAAAGAATATAAAGATCCAGGAATAGCATTAGAATACACAGGGAAATGACAACATTCAGGAATGGCACTGAACGAAAAGACAGGTAAACGTTATGGTAGGTGCCAAGTAAGTTGGACTTTGACCACAAGGTAAGAAGTTGGTGTCATACCCCAAATTTATCCTACCTGTATTAATTTCCATCTGTACATCCACCCACTAACCATATTCAGAAAAATCCAAAAAATATGTTGTTTTCAACTTCATCCCTCTTTTAATTTTTATCCATGTATATCTTTCAACCATTTTCTATCCTTCATCCAGTTAAATATCCATTTCAACTTATGTCCATCCAAATTCCTTTCTATTATTCACATTGTTTTTCCAAACTCATATCCATTTCAAATCAATTATTCATCGATATCCATTTATTTATCCATTATCCATTTTTATGTCCATATCTATTTTTCAATTACCCAATTCCATTATCCAATTCCCTAATTTAGATGTCCATTTTTTTATCCATATTTTTATCCATTTCAAAACCATTTTTTCATTATCCATTTTTTTACTATTCAATATCCAATCTCTAAAATTTCAATCCATAAACCATTTCCATTCTTTAAACTCATTTTACAAATCTATCCAATATCCATTTCATCCACTTTCCATTCCAAAAATCTATACATTCATTTACACACAAAAATTATCACAAAGACAAAGGCCCATAATACAAGACCATGAAGCCCATAACTTTTGTCTTACAATTACAAAAAGAGAAAAATAAAGTGAGCCCATCATTCACAATAATATGCAAAAAAGAGATATATAGTCCATCAGCCACCACACAAAATGAAGAGGAAAATCATTAAGCCTGCTCCAATTCATACGCACAAACCAATATGATTAACAACCACACGCACCAGTTTTTCCATAATTTCAACCATACCACATTTCCACAACAGCTGAGACTTTCTATACACCGTAACATTTCCAAGCCACCCTTCATTTACAAGCCAACCATCAATAATAAGACGGAAGCCACAAACCGTTGTGCAAACACACCAGCTAATAAAATCCACTTTGTTTGTAGCGCAAACATGGACCCACGACGTCATAGCAGCATCACAATTACACAAGCCTCCACAAACCATACGTTGTAGCGTTCATACACACACCACACAAGAAACAACAACTCTGTAGTACGACAAAAACGACAAACGTCACCAATTTTCAACTCCACCACGTCACAATTCCTTTCCCAAATCTTTCCAAATCACTCACCCAATTTCTCTATAAAACCAACATCATTTTTCACCCTGCAGAATGCTTTTGGGGGAAGAAACCAAGCTTCAACCTTTAACAACCCACACAATAGTGAATCAAAACCACAAATTATATCCTCTTTCTCAAAACAGCAAACCTCACGCACAACTTTTCCACCCAATTTTCAGCACAACTCACCTTGTATCCTCAGAAACTCACACAACCAACCTTCTTCGTTATTCTCCACCACTCGCCTCACTCTGTTGAAAACATAAACCCCGACACACAAATAACACGAATCATATTCATTCTCACCCTTTCCATAAACTCTTCACAACATGAATCTTCAACTCACTCCTTCCATTAACAACCATCAACAACAATTCTTTTCCAAACCCGTCTCAGTTACAACCCGTAAAACCTCACTCTTCTGTTCATATCCTAGCCACCATACTCTTCAACCTCCTCCATTCTGAAGCATCTTCTTCAACCTTTGATCCACCGCACCCACCAAATAACAACAATCAACAACCACATCGCTCAACCTTCGACTTTTTCCTCAACCCTTCTTCTTCTTCCCCAAATCAACCTTCAACAACTTCAACCCTTAAACCAAACAGAACCCAAACAGAGCAGATCGAAACAGAAATAGAAGAGACAAAGAGTGAATCAAACAAGGCGAGATCTGAACAAACGAACCTGGAGAGAGAGATCGAGGCAGAGTCGATTTGAGTTTTATCACAAATAAAAGGTTGAAAGGCTTGCGATTTCGATGGAGTTGTTGGTCTTCATCCTCGAACGTGTTCTTCATCCTCGATGCGCTGTTGTTAATGATGAGCTGTTCCGTTTGGTTCTTGGGCTCTTGACTCATTTTTCTTCTTTTTTTAGGTAAACTGTGTTTCCTTTTTTTTAAGGATGATGGGCTCAGCCCACATGATTTCTTCCTTTCTAAATTATCCTTTTAACTCAACGCCCCCTACACTTGTTCTTTAGTTCATTTCTTTTTTTAGTTTACTTTTTTTAGCTTTAATATTTTTTCCTAATTTTATTCATGTTAATCCATTGATTCATCTAATTATTGATTTTCTATTTTCGATTTATGGGCCAATGATACTACAATACTCATTATTTAGTCAAACCAACTAAATTTTGATTTATTTGAGGCCTACCTTTTTTTTTTATTTCAATTTATTTCATTTATTCATCATTTTTAGGTCCATGAAAACCAAAATATCAAGATTTATCGATTTTTAATTTTAAATCTTGGTAAAGGTGAGACCTTTATTAGTTCTTTTGTCATTTTCGATTTTTATTTCATTTTACTATTTATTCATTATTTTTTTTATTCATTATGGGTCCATGAAAACCAATATATCAAGATTTATCAATTTTAGATTTTAAATCTTGATAAAGGTGAGACCTTTATTCATATTTCCGATTTAATTTCTAATTTCTATTTAATTTTCATTTCACATATTCTTTTATTCAATTTTGGGTCAATGAAAGTCAAAAGTCCGATTATCAACTTATCGATTAAATCGCGATTAAGACGAGACCAATTTTATTTTCTTATGTCAATATTATATCTTGTCGATTATATTATTATATTGTTGTACATATTATCATATTGTATCATATTCATTTTCATTTCATTTACTCACCATTTAATCGAAAACAATTAATAAATATCAAAACCCTAAAAACGAATGTGAATGGACTGTTGGTTATGATCATCCACTTGCTCGACGCATACTCAAGGCTTAGTTTAGGACACTTTTTCGCACACACACGGCTTTCTCTTGGGATACCTTACAATGAGACCCTTTATTTTTGTCAACACCTGTATTTTACATGTATCCCTCCTGTAATACCCCAAATTTTGACCACTAAAGTTTCCCATCATTGTACAAATCATCACCATAATATGGATGTACTTTTATGCTTCATCAGTCTCCCCAAAGATGGGTGAGCATACACTACAATCAAAATTAGGGTTTCAAGCCCTCTCTGAGCTTTAGACAAAGGCTCAATCAAGAAATGACTTGATTTTCACCTTGTCTAATCTCCCAAACATCCTCAAAGGATCAAAAGGACTCCTACTTCAAGGATTAAGCACAAAGCTGCTCCCTTCTAGGTGGATCAAGTCTCCAGATCGACAGTTTCACCAAATTAGGGTTTTGATCACCCAGGGCCTCCAGATGAAAAATTTCATCTGGGCACAAGCCATTGATCCAAAACATAACCTAATATAATTCATGGAACCTCATGAACTCATGCATCAAGTCAATTTGGACACAGGGGATGCATTCATCAAAAATCAGGAATTAGGGTATCTTGACCTAATTCACCCTTAAGTTGACTTTTGGGACAAATCATGAGCCAAGACCTCAAGAGAGGATTTGAGGGTCTCTAATATACCATATTGATCCATTTGGAACAATGGGTTGATCCAAGAAGCTTGAGCACAAGTCTCAATTTCATCTGCACCACAATTAGGGTTTCGCAAGAAAAGTCAACTGTAACTTTGACTTTTGACCTGGACATGCTCCCAAACCCTAATACATGATTTAATATACCCTATGACACCCATGGAACATGTCCATCAAGTTTGATTTAGGTCAATGACATGATTTCCTGAAGAATTGCACAGTTTGGAATTCATCTGATAAAAAGTCAACTGTGCACAAAAGTCAACTTTGACTTTTTGAGATTTTTTCACCAAAATGGATTTTTAACCCCAAAATGATGTTAATGTATGATTTGAATCATCATTCATCAATAAAAATCAAGAAAAGTGAGATAACTTGTAAAAGGGGTAACCATAAAAACTTAGAAATTTTTCTAAGTTAAAAATAAAGTGGCAAGGGTACCAACTTTGGAGGATCATAACTCCTAAACCACAAGGCCATTTTTTCTCATCCAAAGATGGATTTGTAGCCCTCATTATCATCTACAAAAACTTCAACTACAAGTCATTCCAATTCATTAAGGATTTTGAGTTATGGAGTGATCAAAGTGGCTGAAAAGTGAAAAAGTCATTTTTTCCAACACTTAGTGAAATTTTCACTAAGTCAGATTTTGCCTCACTTTTTGCCAAATGTAGGGGGATTTTTCACTTGGAATCAAAAGAGATCAAAACCAAACTTGTTCAAACAGTTGTTGTATCATGTAAGAGCTTTCCAAAATGGCCAAGAACATTGCCAAATTCAACTTACACCATGAGATATGACACTGGCAAGTTGCCTTGCTGAAATCTGTCAAGGCAAGGCAGAATTTGCAACTTTGGTCGATTTGCCAAAATCAGCCAAATTCAATTGCTCCTATCCACTTGGACACCTCAGAGGATTGAATCTAAAGGGGACAATCACTGAGCCAAGCCTCCAAAGTCCATGGAACAAGAAATAGCATGTTGAACCTAGAATGGCCAAAATAGGGACAAGACTTCAAATTTGGAATGAGGCATTCAATGGAACCATCAAGGTGGCATGGACTGAGCGATTCTCATCTGAAATTAGTCAAGACTTATCCAAGACCAAGGAGACCATAGCTCTGTGCCCTAACCTCTAGTCAATGGCTAGAGGAGACTTGCATTTCCATTGGCCAACATTGAGGAAACACCTACTGCAGTTGCCATTCACTGTGGATCCCAAAAAAAACTTGCTCTACTATAAATAGAGTTCAATTGTGGTAAGTTTGAGTACACCAAAGCCATCTAACAGATGCTTTCCTCAAAATCTCTTCTTTCACTCCAATTTTGCCTTCTAAGGCAAGTCACTATCGGGTTTTGAGTTTGAGAGCAATTCCAATCAAACCAATCACTCACACACCTCACATACATCACATATGAGCTGATCAAACACTTAGATTACTTTTGAAACACCAATTTCACAAAATCACCAGCTGGTTGCTCAAGGTTTTAACCAAAGTGCAGCTGAGGTACCACAAAATGATCCAGCCAATTTCAATCAAGTCCAACCATCCAAACACAATCCATAGGGTGTAGGGAAGCTGTTTAGATCATCACCACCCATCTGTAACACCTCCAAATCAAAAATCACACTGCACTTGCTGTCACAGCCTAGAGGTAAGCACATGCTTGGTCATCTCTCAATCTATGCATATTTCCTCGCACAATAATTTGGCTATATGTTCATAATCATGCATGGAATGTTTTCCCTCAATTAATTGCATTGTTTGAATCGTGTATAAAAAATCCTAGCCTTCATGCAGAAATTAGGGTTCTTGAGGTCTCTTCGTGATTTCTTGTTGTATGTTTAATTTAAATGAAATTAAGTGTTATAGACATGATCGTGAGGTTGAGACGAGCATAATGATATGTGGATTGCATGATATGATTACGTATTCAGTGAGATTGGATGGAAAATGCAAATCTGAGAAACCAAGAACACGCGCGTGTTCTTCAGCTTGTTCTTGGCGCCATTTTTAGAAATTCAAATATTTGAATTTTGTGATTTTGTTTAATTGATTCAAAAATTAATTTCTCTCTGAGTTTTAATGATTTTGAGTTGATTCTTTTTTTAATAATTCACAAAAATGTTAAAATATTTTATTTTCCCAAAAAATCCCAAAAATATTATTTATTTCATATAATTGATATTTTTGTAAAGAATTAATATTTTGATTGTTTTTGGCATTTTAAATATTTTTTCTACATTGATTTTGCAACTTTTAATGCTTTCTAATTATTTTGTAGGTCAATACTTAATTTTTGAAGCATTAATCCAAGATCACAATTTGTTTTCCATGTGTTAAACAATTTTTGATCATTTTAATTGAATTTTTATTCAATTAAATACATTTTGAAAACAAATTAGGGCTTTGGATTAATTCAACCCTCATAAATCATTTTCAAAACACTTTGGGCCTCTTGAGAGAGTGTAAGACCCATCCCCCCTTGTACAAAAACTTTTTGGGCCTCACTCATTGTATAAGTCCCTCTGTACAAGTAAACGATGCGATCGTCGCCCGTTTAAAAATAAAAAATCATCTGGGCCTCTCCTTGAGCTATAAGACCCATTCAAAACACTTTGGGCCCCTTGAGAGAGTGTAAGACCCATCCCCCTTTTAACCAAACATCTTGGGCCTCACTTATTGTATAAGTCCCTCTACGTTAAAAGGAAACCTCGGCGCGATCGCCATTTTAAAACGGAAAAATCACATGGGCCTACCCTCGTGTTATAAGCCCCACTCTTTTTTTCTTTAAACTCTTTGGGCCTCTGATAGAGTGTAAGACCCAATCCCTTTGTAAATACCAAAATTTTGGGCCTCAGTCACTTGTATAAGTCCCACGGTGTTTCCAAAACCTCGGCGCGACCGTCGCCTTTTTCAAAACTAACCATTGGGCCTACCCTCGAGTAGTAAGACCCATTTCTTTTCTTAAAACTCACTTGGGCCTCTTGAGAGAGTGTAAGACCCATCCCTTTGTACAGAAAACCTTTTTGGGCCTCAGTCACTTGTATAAGCCCCTCTGTACAAAGTCAAACAGTGCGCTCACTGATAAAACCCTGGGCCTCTCCTTGAGCTGTCAGCCCCAAATCTTTCTTTTTCAAAGCACTTTCTCCTTTGATTTTGAATATGCTGTTGTTTTCAATCTTTCTTTGTTGAACAACTAACCAAACAGCATGGAAACACTACAACCGAGTAAGTGGTTATCGCTTTCATTTACTGCTTTCATATTATAAACTGTATTGTGGGGCTGCTCACTATAAGTCTCCTTTCATAAACTCATATCTACTGTGTAATAATAGTATAGATATTTTGAGTTTCCCCGGCAACTACGTCTAGCACTAGGTAAAGTCGTTTCGTTTATCCGTAGAAATAGACGCCTAGATCCCCAATAGGAGCACCAGATACAGTCTTCTCTTCGGCTGTCCTCCTTAGGAATCGTCAAGAAGCTCTACTCCCCAAAATGAATGTATTCTCCGTGAATGGCATCTTTGAGTTTCTTCCAAATTCTCGAACTTTCTTGACTTGATCTATTCCTTGTGGATAGCTTGCCTTGAATGTCTCGGGGTTTGGGTACCCACTACGGTCATAATCTTGGACCTTAACTAAGGAACCCTCTTTAAAAGCTAAAAGTCGCTGGATAGTAAACCTCGCACGTTTACCAGTGGTTTTTATCTTTAAAAGAGTTATCTCTCCTAATGGAAAGGGGATGATAGACCCACGGGCTTCTTAAAAGCATCGGCCTCCTCTTGGGCATTGTTCAAGGACCCACAGGCTTCCTAAAAGCAACCCCGCCTCCTCTTGGGCTTAGTACAAGGACCCTACGGCTTCTTAGAAGTATTCACAGCTTCCTCTTAGGCTTCGTATAATGATCTCTTCCTCCGGGAATGATAGCCTCCTCTTGGGCTTAGTACAAGGACCCGTCGGCTTCTTAAAAGTTTCCAGCCTCCTCTTGGGCTTCGTACAAATTGTCTCGACGACCTCCTAGAGGTATAGGAACAGAACCTAGTCATCCTCATAGAATAGTCCTTTCATAGAGTCTACTACTGTTTCTCAAAGCATAGTACAAAAGATGAAACTCTAGACTTGGACGGTCTAATCTCCTTGAGTCTCAAAGACATTCTCAAGTGACCCCTTCGTTAAAAAGAAGGAAACCCGCAGACTCGGACAGTCTCAATACCCTTTGGATTTCCCGTTTCCTCAAAGAGAAGGAAACAACCCAGACCCTTGAATCAAATCCCTGAGTACAGTGTTGCTCATATAAGAACTGATTTTCTCTTTTAAAATCAGTATATTGGACCTGTCACTCAACTGAAACAGTCACCATGGCCTCCTCTTGGGCTTTGTACAATGATTCTTCCCAGCGAAGCAAACGTTTAGCCTCCATCTCGGGCTTCGTACGAGATACCAAAATTCTCCCCAGCGGAGTCAAACAACTTTTATCCTCTCTCTCGGGCTTTGTACGAGACACATAAGAGACTCCCTTGTTGAGTCAATTACCCCTTTCGCCTCCCTCTCGGGCTTTATATGAGATACAAAAAGGTTCTTATTGAGCCAAACAAATTTTAGCCTCCATCTCGGGCTTCGTACGAGATACAAAGACTCTCTTGTTGAGTCAAACCTTGTAGCCTCCATCTCGGGCTTCGAACGAGATACAAAAACACTCTCTTGTTGAGTATAAAAGATTCTCCTGTTGAGTCAACCCTTTTAGCCTCTCTCTCGGGCTTCGTACGAGACACATAAAAACTCCCTCTTGTTGGGCCAATAGCCTCCTCTTAGGCTTTGTATAAGAAAACCACTGGTTGATCCAATCAACCTTTTAGCATCAAAGATGTGCCTCGTTCACAGTACACAAACATCAACAACTCCTTTCCCTTCATCTAATCGTTGTAAGCGGCAAGCCTCTGGATCATCTACATCCATGCCACTGTCCCTCTTTTAGCATGATAAATTCCTAAGGAAAGATAGCATTGCTCTACACTGAGTTAAAGTCTTCTCCTTCAGGTTAAAACCCTTTCTTCGGAAATTATGGCATTGCTCGGATCCGCGTATCCCAGTTAAAGTAATTCTCCTTCTCCCCTCTTTAGAGATGACAAATTCTCTCTAAAGTCGAGGTCTTTCAGCTTCACGTCTTGGGCTTTGAACAAGACACAAATAGACTTTTCAGCTTCATATCTTGGGCTTTGAACAAGATGCAAATCACCTTTCGCTTCACGTCTTGGGCTTTAAACAAGACACCATAAACCAATTTCCTCCCATAGAATAGGAGGAACTACGAACGCTCTGATTTCCCAGTTTCGATAAACGGGAATACGTAGGCATAAGATTGAAAGAAAAGATCTTAGCGAGCACAATCAACAAAAAACCCAAATCCCATATCTCCATCAATCAAAAGCAGTAATTCAAAAGCATCAGTCCTAACATCCTAACCCTTGTTCCCCGCTAGAAAGTCCTAGAAAGAAAGAAAACAGTATTGGCGAAAATACAAATAACCAGTACAAGGCCCCCCCCACATTGATAGCATTCGTAACCTAACAGACCGCTGTTTAAACTCAGTATGCAAAGAAGGGTTAATTGGAGACATCTATTTCCCTTCCTTATTCAGCTCACAATAGGATAAAAAATGAATCGACCTGTAGTCAAAGCTCAAACCGCAGAGAGCGACCAGCGCTTAAGAACCGCGTCCAAAATCGCTCGCTACACCTCCCCCATTCCGATGTACGCATTTATTATTCTTTTGGTTGCGGTTTGTTTACTAGGAGCACCCCTAGGGACTAGCATAGACAACCCGTTTTCAAACTAATACTCGATTCGTCGTCGAGACCATTTTCAAAACACCCATCGTGACGTCGTGACTAGGAGCACCCCTAGGGACTAGGATCGATTCTCACACCCTTTTTTCATCAAACTCTCGATTCGTCGTCGAGCCATTTTCAAATAAACCCTTTTCAAAACCAAAACCTCGATTCGTCATTGAGCCATTTTCAAACAAACCCTCGATTCTTCGTTAAGCCATTTTCAAAATCAACATCAAAACCAACGTCTTTTCATTTACAAACAAACCCTTGATCCAACGTCAAGAGGATTTTCATAATCAAAACTCAAAAACAACTAACATGTATCGTAACCCTTTCAAGGTGAAAAATGGGGGTTTAAGTCTTTGATCTCTCTTCGGTTGTTTGGGTGCGAGTTTCCTTACTCGTGTGTAAGCAATTGACGCCTCTTCTCTAAAACTAACCAAATTCTTTTCAACCAATCGAGCGCATACAATAAACCATTGATCCAACATCAAGCGGATTTTTACAACAAATCTCAAAATGACTAATAACTATCATGACCCTTTCAAGGTGATAAATGGGGGGTTCAAGTCTTTGATCTTCCTTCGATTGTTTGGGTGCGAGTTCTCTTACTCGTGTGTGAGCAATCGACACCTCTCTTTAAAACAAACCAACCCTCCTCTTTTCGTGGGCGTACCACGAACTACGACTGCTCTGATTCTTTATTCTCGTCCGAATAAAGATACGTAGGCACAAGATTGTGATGATCTTGGCGAGCACACTTTTGCTTTTTCCCCCGTTTGCGTGCACACTTTTTCTTTTTCCACCTTTTCCACTACCATCTTTTTCTGTCAAATCCCGTAGTCGAACTACGATTGCTCTGATTCCTCATTCTCGTCTGAATGAGCATACATAGGCCCGAGGTCGCGATGATCTTGCCGAGCACCCTATCCTAAAACCACCCATTTCCCCTTAGCATCTTTTCCCTTTTATCTTACCGTTTTGCTTTTATTTTAGAGAAGAAAATAGATAAACTTAGCTAACGAGTATCGCGATTCGAATCAAGAGGTTCCCGTTGAGTACAACGGACGTGAGGGGGTGTGCGTACCTTCCCCTCACGTAACCGACCCCCGAACCCAGAATGTGGTTGCGACGACTATGTTCTTATCAATCCTTAAAGGTTTTCCCGATATTTTCCTTTCCCTATTTTTGGGATAAATAAAGTTCGGTGGCGACTCTGTCGAACCGTTTTCCGCGCCTTTCGCGTGAGGGTCGTGTCTTCGATTAAGCGATTGATTTTTTAAGGTGCGACAGATGGCGACTCTGCTGGGGAGTTGGAGCTCCATGCAAGAGAGAGTGAAGCCTATCTTGATTTGAATCGCTAGCTCTTTAGCTTTGTTTATTTATTTTCTTCTCGTTTATTCGTTTGCTTATTTACTTATGTTACCTTTTGTGGCATTGGTGGGATGTTCTAATATTGTAATTTTGTGAGATGGCTCTACACCCGAGTCGAGAAAAACCCTAGGATTAGGATGGTGGTTGTGTAGTGTAGGCTTGCGTGGTCTCTTCCGCGTGAGTTGAAGCAAAAACCACCGCTTGGAGTAGATTCCCTTGGAGATATTATTGTTGTGGTGAATCTTTTCCATGGTGGTAATACTTTCGAGGTGGGTCGTCGATCCCAAGGACCATTAACCCAATTTACTCATGGTGGTTGGTAGTGTTAATTCTTTGTGAGTTAATGCGACCGCCCCAATCAGATGAGATCCCTCGAACGTATTACTTCCTGACAGTAATATTTTCGACCTCGATCTAGGATTCTGAGAACCCTATTTAGAACCCGTGTGTCGATGGTTGTGTAGTGGGCGCCTTCGTGGAATCTTTCTCGTGGGGAAGAAACGAAGACCTCACCTAGACGAGATTATTTCGAGGATATTATAGTCGGATGTCTCTTCGTCTTGGTTATAATGTTTTCGAAATATATCCATAACTCTAGGCACCTACCTGTCTTAGAAACCTACCTATGGGTTTTCTTGATCCGAGTTGTGGTTTTTGACCCGTTCCTCCGGCCAACCTCAGAACTGTGTTGAAGCTGTTTGATTCTGCGATCCTGGATCTTGCATCTTGCATTGCATCTCATATCATTGCATTGCATTGCATCTGTTATGCATCTTGCATTGCATTTCAACCTCGGAATCTCACTTCAACTTCCTTCCTTCTCCAGTAAATCAAGCTGATTCCTCGACACCAGTACGTAACTCGAGCCAATACCAGACGAATGATGGAGCAGATTCAACAAGAGCAAGCCGCCTTCAGAGAAGAGTTAGATTCTATCAAGGGAAAGATTGATCAGATTCTCGAAGCCATCATGATGGCCAAAAAAGAAGAAGAACTGCGTGAAGCCGCTGCTGCCCACAACACTGTGCCCGTTCAAGCATCTACCTCAAGGCTCTCTGTTCCTGTTCCCAACCCCATCACTTATGGGATACCAATGGACTTCGCTCCTGCCACATCTCAACCACTTCCAACATCTGGAGTTACTGTTGGTGCCATTCCGTAAGCCCAACCTGTTGTCACTCAGATTCCTACTCTTCATGCTGAAGAAAATCTGGTAGATTAGTATGATGAGGTACAGAACTACCATGATGCTATCCCAATCGTCAATTCTACTGCTGCTCAGGATTCTGAAGCCATCAAGATGTGTCGTGATCTAGCTGAGAAACTCCGAGTCATGGAGGGGCGCCACTCAACTTCTTTGAATGCTCTGGATATGTGCTTGGTGCCAGATGTTGTCATTCCACCCAAGTTTAAAGTACAAGAATTCCCGAAGTACAAAGGTCTCAGTTGTCCCCACATGCATCTAAGGATGTACTGCCGCAAGATGGCTGCCCATGCCAAAGATGAAAAGCTGATGATCCATTGCTTCCAAGACAGCTTGTCTGGGGCATCACTTGAGTGGTATATGCAGCTGGAGCGTAGCAATGTGCGCACTTGGGATGATCTAGCTGATGCATTTGTCAAGCAATACAAGTACAACACTGACCTTGCTCCGAATCGTACTAAACTTTAGAGTATGGCTTAAAAGGACAACGAATCCTTTAAGGAGTACGCGCAACGCTGGAGAGAGCTAGCTGCAAGGGTACATCCACCCCTGGTTAACCGTGAACTGATTGACATCTTCATGGGTACTTTGCAAGGCCAATACTATGAGAAGTTGATTGGTAATGTTTCTGCTGGATTCTCTGACTTGGTAATTGTCGGTGAGAGAATTGAAGAAGGTTTGAAAAGTGGAAAGATCTAAGGAGGTTCTAGCATTCAGTATGCAGTCAAGAAGCCCTTCAATGGATACAAAAAGAAAGAGGGTGAAACAAATGTTGTCTCTGCTCAGAAAGGTCAAGCTTAACAAGCTCCCCCTCCAATGCCTTATCAAATCCCTTACTTCCAGTATCCGTATGTTGCTGCTGCGCAGTATGCTCCAATGCCTTATCAGCCGAATGTTCAAGCTGTTCAAGCTCCAATACCTCAGCAACAGGCTCCTCAGCAACAGTCATACAACCAGCAAGGGTATCAGTATCCTCCTCAACATCAACAACAGAGAGTTGCTCAACAACGTCAACCTAATCAACAAAGGACAAGGAGGTCTAATAGAGACTTTGATCGTCTGCCAACATCATATGTTCAGATCTTTGCTCAATTGATGGAGAAGAAGGCAATCACTCTGAGGGACCTAGCTCCTCCAACTGTCATTCCCCCAGATTATGATGTTAATGCTCATTGTGAGTTTCATAAGGGTGCTCCAGGGCATACGATCGAGGACTACAGAGCTTTCAAACACAAGGTTCAAGACGTGATCGACTCAAAGTTTCTCACGTTCAATGGGAGGGCTCCAAACGTCATCAAAAACCCACTGCCGCCGCCAAACTAGTGCCAGTCAAGTTAAGTCAAGTCAAGTCAGTTCAAGTTTCCCCAAAGAAGGCAGTCGTGTTGCCATCCCATCATTTACATTCTTGTATTTTGTCTTTATTTGTTTAAGTATTGTATGCTTTGAACATTGCCTTTCATGTTTGGTTTTCTTAATGTAACGATTATGCATGTTTTGAATCAATTATGTCATATTCACTCATTTTTCCATTTTCTGCAAATCACCAACACATATATTTCCATTTCACTCACTTTATCAACTGTTGTTTAGCAATGATTGGAGGGAGGATGATGAAAGCGAAATACCCATAATTGCAAAATGTATGCTTTTAGACAAAATCTCGTCGAGGATGTACAAGCATTATTTCAACCCCCAAACACTGGAGAGACAAGGAGTTAATCCCTAGCTAACCACTTCGAGCCAAGAAGTAGCAGTTTCCTTCAGATCTATAAACACTTACACTCAACCTGGGGCAGGGTAGTGTTCAGTTAATCCAACTAAGCACTCAAACCACAAAGCAAAATTCCACAAGACATGACGGTTGTTCATCAATAACCTATGACTTGGCAGTCACAATCCTCCAACAACAAAACCAAAAAACAAAAAATCAAAAGCCTGCTAAGTCAAGCACCTCAAAGGAGACTTAGGCAAAAAATCAAAGCAATCCTGATGGACTCGAAAAGCAAAATCAGTCCATGCAAAAGATAGGGATCAAAAAACAAAAGAGGCCCTCGAATCCTCACCAAAAACAAAATAAGACTCAGTGATCACCATATCAAAACCAAAGGGTCACTAACATCCATCAAAAACAGAATAAGGTGACTGCCATTTCGAGCAAACCTTGAATCATCAATCTTACATTGTTAGTCCTTTTGGAATACAAACATGTGCAGAATTAACTGAACGTAGGACTGGAGTTCATCACGAAGAAGGGGTGGGTACAAATTATACTTTAAGCATAATATCCTCTGTTTCATAAACCGTAAACCAGACCATGTTACAACCCTCGAAAGACCTAATTGAGGCGAGGTTTATTCTGAAAGCATACTATTGCAAGGTTACGTAAACTGACTCCCCATATTTGCTAATCTTCAACATTGGTGTCATTCTCCTTGCTATATCTTTCACACCATCAAAATCAGCATAACGTTTGGACTAACGGTTCATTCGTTTCACTATCACGACACTCCAATAAACAACTTTTTTTCAAAACTTGTATGAGCATTGCATTAAGATTACCATTTATGAATGTACAATTTTAATTGCAAATCAGTGCTAGACATCTAAGATATTCCAACAAGGGGCAATCAAAGAGGAACTTGAACTTTCAGTGGTGCTGGGGAAAATCCTCAAGCTGGGGAAAATCCTTTAACAGCTCAATCAGGGGCAAGCTATCTCGAAGCATATCAAAGTTCTACATCCAAATATCATACCACTTCAGAACTGGTTAATCAGGGGCAGACCATTACCATGTTCAGACTGGGACAAACCTTGTTGTAGGAGGTTATCCTGACCGACAAGCACAAAAGCGAATGATCAGATTCGAGGCTTCAAGAGGATCTTCGTCTGCATTAATCATGGCGTCTCCAACAAACTGAGTGTCGAGGAAATCAAATCCCCCCCACCGCCCAAAAGTCCAATCCTCATTGGCAACTACCCAAAAGTCCACCATGCTGGCACCTCTCCAAATATATTCAATCACCCGTTTGCAATCATATGCATCATACGCATCGCATTCGTCATCATATGCATCATACGCATCATACGTATCATGTGCATCATATGCATGCCAAAACCAAATCATACTTCCCTAGCACTTGCATCTCCGCGCATCGGCATTTGCATTGCACACCATTACAAAATCAAGCATTCATACATGGGCATGTCGAGATCCAGGATCAATCTCAAGACCGCAAGAAGATCTTCAGCCCAGCCAGGGGCATCTTCAGCAAGTCCTTGAGTGTTCCTCACGAAGACAAATTCAAGACGATCTTCAGCCCAGCCAGGGGCATCTTCTTCAAGTCCGTGGGCGTTCCTCACGAAGTTGTTTCAACCTTTATTGATCAAACTCAAGACAATCTGCAGCCTAGTCAGGGGCATCTTCTTTAAGTTCATGGGCGTTCCTCATAAAGTTACTTCAAGATTTTGTTGATGAAGTTGTGATCTCCAAGCAAGTTAGTGTACATTTCTCATTGGGTTGTGTCCCTCAACCTTTTGTTGCTGAGGTCATCATCCTCATCCCAACCAATAAACATTCCTCCGAACCAGTGGGCGTTCCTCATTGAATCTTTTCTTCAAGTCGAACTACGACTGCCCTGATTCTTTATTCTCGTCCGAGTAAAGATACGTAGGCACAAGATTGCGTAGATCTTGGCGGGTTACCTTCTCTATTTTTCACTATTTCCCTTTCCTTTTCATGGGCTCTCCTCATTGAATTCTTTACTTCAACCTTTTATTGATGTCTCCAAATAAATCTCCTCACATCCCCAGCAAACTTGACCTTTTGTCAATTGCCTTACTATCATCCTTTTGGTGATAGCCAAACCCAATCAACTCAGTTTAACCTGCATCCTTTTGGTGTTGGTACCCCTCGAAATCATAAATTCCCTATCATCCTTTTGGTGGTAGCCGTTCATATTGTCAATTTAACCTTCATCCTTTTGGTGTTGGTCCTCGCAAATAAGAAGTTCCTATCGTCCTTTTGGTGGTAGTAGCTTGTTTTGATCCGTCATCCTTTTGGTGTCGCCGATCCATAAACCCTTGGTCTGTGTGTCATCCTTTTGGTGAGTGACAGCCTCTGTGTTGTGTGCCCTATTATCCTTTTGGTAATAGCAGGCTGTGTGTGTTGTGTGCCCTATTATCCTTTTGGTAGTAGCAGGTTGTGTGTGTGTGCCCTATTATCCTTTTGGTAATAGCACGCTGTGTGTGTTGTGTGCCCAATTATCCTTTTGGTAGTAGTAGGTTGTGTGTGTGTGCCCTATTATCCTTTTGGTATTAGCAGGTTGTGTGTGTGTGCCCTATTATCCTTTTGGTAATAGCAGGCTTTGACCTCATTTCCATCCTTTTGGTGGAAGGGTCCGTGTGTATGTGTCCTATTATCCTTTTGGTAATAGCAGGCTTTGACCTCGTTTTCATCCTTTTGGTGGAAGGGTCTGTGTGTGTGCCCTATTATCCTTTTGGTAATAGCAGGCTGTGTTGTGTGCCCTACTATCCTTTTGGTAGTAGCAGGCTGTGTTGTGTGCCATACTATCCTTTTGGTTGTAGCAGGCTGTGTTGTGTGCCCTATTATCCTTTTGGTAGTAGCAGGTTGTGCGTGTGTGTGCCCTATTATCCTTTTGGTAATAGTAGGCTATGCGTGTTATGTGCCCTATTATCTCGTCGATAATAGCAGGCGTTGACCTCATTTCCATCCTTTTGGTGGAAGGGTTTGTGTGTGTGTGTACCCTATTATCTCGTCGGTAATAGCAGGCGTTGACCTCTTTTCCATCCTTTTGGTGGAAGGGTCCGTGTGTGTGTGTGCCCTATTATCCTTTTGGTAATAGCAGGCTTTGACCTCATTTCCATCCTTTTGGTGGAAGGGTCCGTGTGTGTGTGTGCCCTATTATCCCTTTGGTAGTAGCAGGCTGTGCGTGTTGTGTGCTCTATTATCATTTTGGTAATAGCAGGCTGTGCGTGTTGTGTGCTCTATTATCTCATCGGAAATAGCAGGCGTTGACCTCATTTCCATCCTTTTGGTGGAAGGGTCTGTGTGTGTGTGTGTGCCCTATTATCTCGTCGGTAATAGCAGGCGTTGACCTCTTTTCAATCCTTTTCGTGGAAGGTTCCGTGTGTGTGTGTGCCCTATTATCCTTTTGGTAATAGCAGGCTTTGACCTCATTTCCATCCTTTTGGTGGAAGGGTCCGTGTGTGTGTGTGCCCTATTATCTTTTTGGGAGTAGCAGGCTTTGACCTCGTTTTCATCCTTTTGGTGGAAGGGTCTGTGTGTGTGTGTGCCCTATTATCCTTTTGGTAATAGCAGGCTGTGTTGTGTGCCCTACTATTCTTTTGGTAGTAGCAGGCTGTGTTGTGTTCCATACTATCCTTTTGGTAGTAGCAGGCTGTGTTGTGTGCCCTATTATCCTTTTGGTAGTAGCAGGCTGTGCGTGTGTGTGCCCTATTATCCTTTTGGTAATAGCAGACTATGTTGTGTGCCCTATTATCCTTTTGGTAATAGCAGGCTTTGACCTTATTTCCATCCTTTTGGTGGAAGGGTTTGTGTCTGTGTGCCCTATTATCTCGTCGGTAATAGCAGGCTTTGACCTCATTTCCATCCTTTTGGTGGAAGGGTCTGTGTGTGTGCGCCCTATTATCTCGTCGCTAATAGCAGGCTGTGTGTGTGCCCTATTATCCTTTTGGTAGTAGCAGGCTGTGTGTGTGTGCCCTATTATCTCGTCGGTAATAGCAGGCTTTGACCTCATTTCCATCCTTTTGGTGGAAGGGTTTGTGTGTGTGTGCCCTATTATCTCGTCGGTAATATCAGGCTGTGTTGTGTGCCCTACTATCCTTTTGGTAGTAGCAGGTTGTGTTGTGTGCCATACTATCCTTTTGGTAGTAGCAGGCTGGGTGTTTGCCCTACTATCCTTTTGGTAGTAGCAGGCTGTGTGCGTGTGTTTGCCCTATTATCCTTTTGGTAATAGCAGGCGTTGACCTCATTTTCATCCTTTTGGTGGAAGGGTCTGTGTGCGTGTGTTTGCCCTATTATCCTTTTGGTAATAGCAGGCGTTGACCTCATTTTCATCCTTTTGGTGGAAGGGCATGTGTGTGTGCGTTCACTATCATCTTTTTGGTGTCAGATTCATTCTGTTATTCCAACTTCTCAATCCTTTTCTTTCTTTCAGACAAATTTGTGGTTTTTTTCAATATCTAATTGTCTTCTACCTCGAAAGACCGAACGCCGTAGCAGTTCATCTAACTCAGTTTAAGCCAATTAGGTAGGGGCATCTGTCATACCCCAAATTTGTCCTACCTGTATTAATTTCCATCTATACATCCACCCACTAACCATATTCAGAAAAAATCCAAAAAATATGTTGTCTTCAACTTCATCCCTCTTTTAATTTTTATCCATGTATATCTTTCAACCATTTTCTATCCTTCATCCAGTTAAATATCCATTTCAACTTATGTCCATCAAAATTCCTTTCTATTATTCACATTGTTTTTCCAAACTCATATCCATTTCAAATCAATTATTCATCGATATCCATTTATTTATCCATTATCCATTTTTATGTCCATATCTATTTTTCAATTACCCAATTCCATTATCCAATTCCCTCATTTAGATGTCCATTTTTTTTATCCATTTCAAAACCATTTTTTCATTATCCATTTTTTTACTTTTCAATATCCAATCCATAAAATTTTAATCCATAAATTATTTCCATTCTTTAAACTCATTTTACAAATCTATCCAATATCCATTTCATCCACTTTCCATTCCAAAAATCTATACATTCATTTACACACAAAAATTATCACAAAGACAAAGGCCCATAATACAAGACCATGAGGCCCATAACTTTTGTCTTACAATTACAAAAAGAGAAAAATAAAGTGAGCCCATCATTCACAATAATATGCAAAAAAGAGATATACAGTCCATCAACCACCACACAAAATGAAGAGGAAAATCATTAAGCCTGCTCCAATTCATACGCATAAACCAACATGATTAACAACCACACGCACTAGCTTTTCCATAATTTCAACCATACCACATTTCCACAATAGCTGAGACTTTCTATACACCGTAACATTTACAAGCCAACCATCAATAATAAGACAGAAGCCACAAACCGTTGTACAAACACACCAGCTAATAAAATCCACTTTGTTTGTAGCGCAAACCTGGACCCACGACTTCATAGCAGCATCACAATTACACAAGCCTCCACAAACCATACGTTGTAGCGTTCATACACACACCACACAAGAAACAACAACTCTGTAGTACGACAAAAACAACAAATGTCACCAATTTTCAACTCCACCATGTCACAATTCCTTTCCCAAATCTTTTCAAATCACTCACCCAATTTCTCTATAAAACCATCATCATTTTTCACCCTGCAGAATGCTTTTGGGGGAAGAAACCAAGCTTCAACCTTTAACAACCCACACAATAGTGAATCAAAACCATAAATTATATCCCTCTTTCTCAAAACAACAAACCTCACGCACAACTTTTCAACCCAATTTTCAGCACAACTCACCTTGTATCCTCAGAAACTCACACAACCAACCTTCTTCGTTCTTCTCCACCACTCGCCTCACTCTGTTGAAAACATAAACCCCGACACACAAATAACACGAATCATCTTCATTCTCACCCTTTCCATAAACTTTTCACAACATGAATCTTCAACTCACTCCTTCCATTAACAACCATCAACAACAATTCTTTTCCTAACCCGTCTCAGTTACAACCCGTAAAACCTCACTCTTCTGTTCATATCCTAGCCACCATACTCTTCAACCTCCTCCATTCTGAAGCATCTTCTTCAACCTTCGATCCACCACACCCACCAAATAACAACAATCAACAACCACATCGCTCAACCTTCGACCTTTTCCTCAACCCTTCTTCTTCCCCAAATTAACCTTCAACAACTTTAAC
Organism: Lathyrus tuberosus; assembly: GCA_022829125.1. NCBI lineage: Eukaryota > Viridiplantae > Streptophyta > Magnoliopsida > Fabales > Fabaceae > Lathyrus > Lathyrus tuberosus. Next base: position 8,172,041 of record JALAZF010000163.1, read on the forward strand.
CCTTAAACCAAACAGAACCCAAACAGAGCAGATCGAAACAAAAATAGAAGAGACAAAGAGTGAATCAAATAAGGCGAGATCTGAACAAACGAACCTGGAGAGAGAGATCGAGACAGAGTCAATTTGAGTTTTATCACAAATAAAAGGTTGAAAGGCTTGCGATTTCGATGGAGTTGTTGTTCTTCATCCTCGAACGTGTTTTTTTTCTTTTCTTTTTGACCCTTAACCCTGTTTCAAGTTTGTAATACTTGATGAGTCTTTGTTTTTGTGCAACGTATTCTGTTTTTAAGAAGCATATGGCTAAGCAATGCGCTGTTGTTAATGATGAGCTGTTCCGTTTGGTTCTTGGGCTCTTGACTCATTTTTCTTCTTTTTTTAGATAAACTGTGTTTCCTTTTTTTTAAGGATGATGGGCTCAGCCCACATGATTTCTTCCTTTCTAAATTATCCTTTTAACTCAACGCCCTCTACACTTGTTCTTTAGTTCATTTCTTTTTTAAGTTTACTCTTTTTAGCTTTAATATTTTTTCCTAATTTTATTCATGTTAATCCATTGATTCATCTAATTATTGATTTTCTATTTTCGATTTATGGGCCAATGATACAACAATACTCATTATTTAGTCAAACCAACTAAACTTTGATTTATTTGAGGCCTACCTTTTTTTTTATTTTTTTTATTTCAATTTATTTCATTTATTCATCATTTTTAGGTCCATGAAAACCAAAATATTAAGATTTATCAATTTTTAATTTTAAATCTTGGTAAAGGTGAGACCTTTATTAGTTCTTTTGTCATTTTCAATTTTTATTTCATTTTACTATTTATTCATTATTTTTTTTATTCATTATGGGTCCATGAAAACCAATATATCAAGATTTATCAATTTTAGATTTTAAATCTTGATAAAGGTGAGACCTTTATTCATATTTCCGATTTAATTTCTAATTTCTATTTAATTTTCATTTCACATATTCTTTTATTCAATTTTGGGTCAATGAAAGTCAAAAGTCCGATTATCAACTTATCGATTAAATCGCGATTAAGACGAGACCAATTTTATTTTCTTATGTCAATATTATATCTTGTCGATTATATTATTATATTGTTGTACATATTATCATATTGTATCATATTCATTTTCATTTCATTTACTCACCATTTAATCGAAAACCATTAATAAATATCGAAACCCTAGAAACGAATGTGAATGGACTGTTGGTTATGATCATCCACTTGCTCGACGCATACTCAAGGCTTAGTTTAGGACACTTTTTCGCACACACATGGCTTTCTCTTGGGCTACCTTACAATGAGACCCTTTATTTCTGTCAACACCTGTATTTTACATGTATCCCTCCCCCATTCCGATGTACGCATTTATTATTCTTTTGGTTGCGGTTTGTTTACTAGGAGCACCCCTAGGGACTAGCATAGACAACCCATTTTCAAACTAATACTCGATTCGTCGTCGAGACCATTTTCAAAACACCCATCGTGAAGTCGTGACTAGGAGCACCCCTAGGGACTAGGATCGATTCTCACACCCTTTTTTCATCAAACTCTCGATTCGTCGTCGAGCCATTTTTAAATAAACCCTTTTCAAAACCAAAACCTCGATTCATCGTTGAGCCATTTTCAAGCAAACCCTCGATTCGTCGTTGAGCCATTTTCAAAATCAGCATCAAAACCAACGTCTTTTCATTTACAAACAAACCCTTGACCCAACGTCAAGCGGATTTTCATAATCAAAACTAAAAAACAACTAACATTTATCGTAACTCTTTCAAGGTGAAAAATGGGGGTTCAAGTCTTTGATCTCTCTTTGGTTATTTGGGTGCGAGTTTCCTTACTCGTGTGTAAGCAATTGACGTCTCTTCTCTAAAACTAACCAAATTCTTTTCAACCAATCGAGCGCATACAATAAACCCTTGATCCAACATCAACCGGATTTTTACAACAAATCTCAAAATGACTAATAACTATCATGACTCTTTCAAGGTGATAAATGGGGGGTTCATGTCTTTGATCTTCCTTCGATTGTTTGGGTGCGAGTTCTCTTACTCGTGTGTGAGCAATCGACGCCTCTCTTTAAAACAAACCAACCCTCCTCTTTTTGTGGGCGTACCACGAACTACGACTGCTCTGATTCTTTATTCTCGTCCGAATAAAGATACGTAGGCACAAGATTGCGATGATCTTGGTGAGCACAGTTTTGCTTTTTCCCCCGTTTGCGTGCACACTTTTTCTTTTTCCACCTTTTCCACTACCATCTTTTTCCGTCAAATCCCATAGTCGAACTACGATTGCTCTGATTCCTCATTCTCATCCGATGATGCGATGATCTTGCCGAGCACCCTATCCTAAAACCACCCATTTCCCCTTAGCATCTTTTCCCTTTTATCTTACCGTTTTGCTTTTATTTTAGAGAAGAAAATAGATAAACTTACCTAACGAATATCGCGATTCGAATCAAGAGGTTCCCGTTGAGTACAACGGACTTGAGGGGGTGCGCGTACCTTCCCCTCACGTAACCGACCCCCGAACCCAGAATGTGGTTGCGACGACCATGTTCTTATCCCTCCTTAAAGGTTTTATCCATATTTTCCTTTCCCTATTTTTGGGATAAATAAAGTTCGGTGGCGACTCTGTCGAACCGTTTTCCGCGCCTTTCGCGCTAGGGTCGTGTCTTCGATTAAGCGATTGATTTTTCGAGGTGCGACATTTGGCAACAACAGGACCTCGTGAAATACATATGAGCACGAAACACACTTCGAGCTATGAAAATATTTCTATGTATGATATATAAATGATTTATGTATGCAACGCAGATGATAGGGACAACCGAGATAGACTCTTTTGTGAGGGAAGAAAGGAACTCTGATTCCTTAACACAGGGAACACTGCCCACTCTTCTTGGAGAGAAGATGTTGAACATATCTCTGTCACTTATGAATTGTATCAGGCTAATGGTCTTTTGAGGAAAGACATCTTGAGGATTCTTGAAGAAGACTGCCCCAGATTGATTGAATGATGAGGATAAACTGATCATGGCTTCAGTTTGACTGCTGCGAGAGGAAAATTGATCATGGCTTCAATTCTTGGAATGAATGATGAGGACAAACTGATCATGGCTTCAGCTTGACTATTACTGGGGATGAACTGATCATGGCTTCAGTTCTTGAAATGAATGTTGAGGACAAAATGATCATGGCTTCTGCTTGACTATTGTTGGGGATGAATTGATCATGGCTTCAGTTTTTTAAATGAATGCTAAGGACAAACTGATCATGGCTTCAGTTCTTGGGATGACTATTGAGAATACTAAACTCAGTATGGGTCTTGAAATAGATCTTTTGGCTAACCGATTCTGAGAATAATTTGCACTGAGCAACAAATCTTGAACTAATTCATAGCCGGATCTGGAAGTAATGTGCCCCTGATAGGATCACTGACCAAGTTTCTCAACTGGTTGAAATTTCTTGATGAGGAAAGTTTGCTTGCAAATAAGATAATTCAAATAAACATGGTAATTTTAATGGAACGTTCATGCAATTTTGAAATAAAAAATTATTTTTGGAATGATATTATTGATGTATAGTAAATGAATCACCTGTCAAAACACAATGGTTTAGAAATTCAAAATGAAAGATAAAGCAAAGGTATGACATCAAAACAAATGATTGGCAACAAACTTAGGAGTCAATTTACGCAACCTTGTTGTAGTATGCTTTCAAAAGAAACCTGGCTTCAATTAGGTCTTTTGAGGGTTGTAATGTGGTCTGGTTCAAGTCCTTCGAAACAAAGGATATAGGCTCAAAGTTCATTTGTACCCAACCCATTCTTCATGGTGATCTTCAGTCCTATGCTCAGTTAATTCAGTCTATGCTTTCAAGTTTTAAGCGATTTTGGAATTGCAACACTGTTGTGATGATGGCTCAAAGGCCAAGGGATTTTGGAAATAACAGTCACTTCTTCTTACAACATTTTGTTGTTTTTGATAGGGACCTCAGTCAACTCGTTTTGTCTTTGAGGATTTTGGTAACCTCTCGATTGCTTTTTCTTTTGTTATCCCTAACTTTTTCCTGAACTGTGTCATTTGAGTTTACAGTCAGTGGGATGCCCCAATTTTTGCCTAAGTCTCCTTCATAGGTTTTGACTTAGCGGGATTTTCATTTGATTTTTTTATTCTCTTTTTTTAAAGATAGTGACTGCCTGGCTTAATTATTATAGTGAACCATAATTGGCTTTTGATTTGAAAGACATCTTCGACACTTCTTTGATGTGTGTGAAGGAAAGCTTGTGATTGCAACCTTTATTGGAAAGCATCTTGAATGACTCTCTTGTGTTTAAATACACAGTCAAATTAACTGAGAACTACCCATCCCCAGGTTAAGATTGCGGGTTTTTTCGTACAGAAAGAAACTCCAACTTCTAGGTTCAAAGGGGTTGACAAGGGATTAACTTCCTTATTTCTCCAGTGTTTGGGAGTTGAAACAATGCATGTACATCATCATCCAGGTTTTAATTAACAGCATACAATCCAACAATTTTGGGTATTTTGTTTTTATCATCCTCCCTTCAATCTTTGCATAAACAAAAGCTTGATAAAGAAAGTGAACAGGAGATATATTTTTGTTTTATTAAAAAGAAAGCATAAAGATGCACACATTGGATATAAATGAATTAAATCAAAACATTGCAATGCTCATTTCATTTAAATTACCATGAAAGTACAAATAAATTTTGAAAGCAAACAGTCAATACAATCAAAGAAAAATGCAAACAGAAAGAAACAAGGCCTAGTGACTAATCAACAACAAGGATGAGCTGTCCTATCTGAAACACTGTGTCATACCCAAAATTTTGACCACTAAGATTTCCCATCATTGTGAAAATCATCACCACAATATGGATGTACCATCATGCCTCATCAATTTCCTCAAGGATTGTTGAGCATTCACTACAATCAAAGATTAGGGTTTTAAGCCCTCTCAGAGCCTTAGACAAAGGTCAATCAAGGAATGACATGATCTTCAACTTGTCTAACCTCTTAAACCTCTATAAGGAATCAATAGGACTCCCACATCAAGAATCAAGCACAGGGTTGCAGTATTCCAAGTGGATCGAGCCTCAAGATCACCAGTGTCACCAAATTAGGGTTTTGGTCGACTGAGGCCTCCAGATGGAAATTTTCCTCTGGGCCTGAGCCAATGCTTCAAAGCATAACCCAAGATACTCCAAGGGACCTCATGGACCCAATCATCAAGTCAATTTAGCCTCAGGGGATGCATTCACCAAAAATCAGGAATTAGGGTTTCTTGACCTAATTCACCCCTAACTTGAATTTTGGGACAAAACATGAGCCAAGACCTCAATACATGATTTGAGAGTCTCTAATACACTACATTAATCCATTTACAATAATTGATTGATCCAAGAAGCTTGATCCACAAGTTTCAATTTCATCTAGACCACAATTAGGGTTTCAAGGGAAAAGTCAACTGTACCTTTGACTTTTGACCAATACATGATCCCAAACCTTGGGACATGATTTAATACACCCTATAACACCTATGGAATATGTCCATTAGGTTTGATTTAGGTTAAGGACTTGATTTCACAAAGGATTGCACAGTTTGGATTTCATCCGATAAAAAGTCAACTGTGCACAAAATCAAGTTTGGCTTTTTGGAATTTTTCACAATTATGGTTCTTTAACCCTAAAACATTGTTAATATGTTATTGGAATCATCATTCATCAAGAAAAATCAAAGAAAGTGAGTTAACTTGTAAAAGGGGTAACCATAAAAAACTTAGAATTTTTCTAAGTTATGGAACAAAGTGGCTAGGGTACCAAATTCCAAGGACCATAACTTGAGATCCAAGCAACCATTTTGGATGGTCCAAAACTGGATTTGTAGCTCTCATAGCATACTTCAAAAGTGTCAATTACATCTCATTCCAATTCTCCATGGATTTTTAGTTATGGAGTGATCAAAATGGCAAAAAACATGAAAGTGACATTTTTCCAACACTTAGTGAAATTTTCACTAAGTCAGAATCTGCCTTATTTTTTCCCAAATGTAGAGGCATTTTTCATTGTAATTCAAGTTGGTTCAAAACCAAAGTTGGACATCATGTTGAAATAGGATATGTCAGCTTTCCAAAGTGACCAAGAACTCCCTCAAACTCCATCTGTGCTAGGAGTTATGATAGCTGCAACATGCCTTGCTGCAAACTGTTGTGCAAGGAAGATTTGTGCATTAGGGCTCGGTTTGATCAATTTGGGCAAATGTAAAACAAGTTTATCCATATACACACCTCAGGGGGAGACCAAGGAGGGACAAGCACTGATCTATCAGCCTCCAAAGTCCCAAAATCTACAAGTAGCATGCCAAACCTAAAAAGCCTAAAGGAGGCCAAGACTCCAATTTTGTTTCCAAGCATTCAATGGATGCTTAGAGGTGGCATGTATCAGAGCAAAAATGAACACTTCAGTCAAGCCTTATCCTTGAATCAAAGAACCATAGGCTTGTGCTCTAATCTCAAGTCAATGGCTAGAGGAGACTTGAGATTCCATTTGATCCACATCAAAGGCCTGTTGCAGTTGCCATTCCCTATTGATGCCAAAACAAACTTGACACACTATAAATAGACCTCATTTCTGATCAGTTTGAGTACACCAAAGGCCTATAACACCTGCCTTTCTCAAAATCACACTTTCACTTCCAAAAATGCCTTCTAATGCAAGCTACTATCGGGCTTTGAATTAGAATGTGTTTCCAACCAAACCAATCACACACACACACCTCATAAACATCATACGCGAGCTAATCAAACACTAAACCAACAACTGGAACACCAAATTCATGAAATCATCATCCATTTGCTCAAGTTTTCAACTAAGTTGCAGTTGAGGTGCCAAAATCTGTTCCGGTTCATTTAAATCAATCCAAGCTTTCAAACACACTCCATATGGTGTAGGGAAGCTGTTCAGATCATCACAACTCATATGTAACACCTCTAACTCAAAAATCAAATTGCTCTTGCTGCCACGACCTTCAAGTAAGCCTAAACTTGGTCATCTCATAATTTATGCATATTTCCTCGCACAAAACTTTTGCCAAATGTTCATAATTATGCATAGAATGTTTCCCCTCTATTGATTACTTTGTAAGAATCGTGTATCAAATTTCTCAGCCTTCATGCATAAATTAGGTTTCTTGAGGTTTTGTTTTGATTTCTCATTCCATGCTTAAAATAAATGAAATTAAAGACCATAGACATGATCGTGAGTTGAAAACGAGCAGATTGATATGTGGATTGTATGATTCCATCAAGTATTCAGTGAGATTGATCAGAAAACGCAAATCTGGGCAAAATAGGGCACGCGGGCAAGAACAAGATGTTCTTGGCTATTGAAATAGTATTAGGGGGGTGTTTTTATCGTCTCCACAGGGATTGTGCGATATTTGATGCTTTCCGTTCAATAGTCACAATGTTTTAAGTTAAAGAGTTTCAAATGGTTCTTGATTTTGTTTAACATTAATTTGTAGCAAAGAGTAAATTTGTAGCAAAGAGTTTGTAAGGTTTTTTAGAAAAACATGTCAAGGTTAGGTTTCGCTAATCCTTTTCATGCATATCGATTAATCAAGCATATGAAATCAGTTTCCGACCAATACAACCGCGTATCCTCTCGACTAAGTTTATGTCTAAAGCAAAGTCGTGAGTATCATTGTTTAGACCGTTAGATGATGTCTCACGCTAACAATCGAAACAACAATCGTTAAGATCAACACAAAGCGAATAACAAATCCCAAATCTATGTCTAGAGTTTGGTTTTTAAGAGATGAAAATATTAAGTCATGATTTGTAAAATCTATGTCTAGAGTAATACAAACCACAAATACATCATTAAGAACAAATAACTCCATCTATATTGATCATAAACCTTGTTCATATACAATAGATCAAAAGAAATACACATGATCAAGATCAACTACATCTAACCTTAACACAAGAGATGCTTAGCTACTCATTTTCATGGTAGCTTGGATGACAAGTAATGTTGCAAAGCTTTTGGAGCTTCAATCTTCAAAGGTTCAAGGATTGAAGCATAAAAGCTTTGAAACTAAGAAAATAAGTAACAATGATGTTTTTTCCTTAACACAAGATTCTAGGTTCCAAGAGTGTGTGATAAAAAGTGATGATGATCCCCAAAATATCTACAAAATGAGACTAAAAACAAGTTCAGCCCAGACAAGAGCGTCGGACGTTGCTTTTCACGGCCGGGCGGTGGCCATAAAGTGAGGCCACGTGACAGCTTCAGTGTCACAAGGGCCTCTCAAAATATTTGAGAGCGTCGGGCAATGGCATCAGAGCGCCGGGCGATGCTTTCACGGTCGGGCGGTCTTCAAGAGGCGCAGCTAGTCACAACTCTGGAACTTTGAACAAAAATGGGGGAAGCAACGCCCCTGCAGCGTCGGGCGATGAGACCCTCATGCGCCTTAGCAGGGCCGGGCGGTGCAGGGGCCTAAACCGCGACACGCAGAATTTCCAATTTATTCATTTCCGTGTGAATCGAGCCGCGATCTTTTCACCAAAATTGCTGCAAAAATTAACAAACACGTCAAAATACCTAAATCTCACAAAAATGCAAGAATCGCTTAATTAATAAGTCGTTTCCCGATTAAAGCGCTTAAAAGAGCTTAAAGGCATCAAAATCAATTATGAAAATAAGCACTTCATGACACCTAACAATTATCCCCAACTTGCATATTTGTTTGCCCTCAGACAAAATTAATTGTTAACAACAACAAGCAAGACTCCAAACACCCAATCAACCAAAAAAAACATTAATGGTTCAAACTCGACACATACCCACACAAAGTATTTTCACAAAGTTACATAGAATCAAAACATGATTATGAATTAAAGTTCTAAACACAACATCATACAATGCAACATCAAGTACATACAAGTTTAAGTTGAATCACCTAAATTCACTTATTGTCAACACACTATGTACAATATTTCATACATGACAAAAGACTCTCACAAGCAATCGTGCCACATCCGGAATCATTCATGCATTCATCTCACAAAGTTATCAAAAATACGTAAAAACAAAGATCACTAAGGACTTTAATGGTTGTAACATGGCCGGGGTAAAAACAAGGGACATATGTACACGGCCATTGAATCAAGAAAGGATAAATTTCATGAAGAGCATTTTTCTTTTTAAACATAAACCTTCTGGCTCAAACTTCCAACACTTATTCTCACAATGCATTCTCTTTTCTTGCTTTGATTCTTATACTTTTTTTCTTTTGATTTTTCTTTTTCTTTCTTTTTCATTCTCTTATTGAATTCATTTGAGAATGCATTGTATCCACCATTCCTTTTTCTCTTTTCACAATGAACCAATCTCCCCAACTTCAACAATACTATACACTTAAATTAAAATGCTCTTCAACACAGTTAAAGCTCAGGTTCATGCATCAAACAAAAATTTTCTTTTTGGCTCAAAAGAGGTTCAAATGCGCACACACTCACATAAGGTTACATGAAGTGTTTATGGACTGGTGGTTTTACTCATCGTACTAAAAAATGTGCCTTGATCATTTCTAAGTTTCCAATCATTTAAAACAACTCACAAGATTAAACATGAACAAGACAAGTAAAACAACGATTACTTGACTCTCTTTTTGGTGAACAAGGGAAAGCATCTCACTTTTGTGGTTTTGTCCTAATTGATTCACAAATGAACAAGTATTTACAACACAATGCATTACCATAATTTTGTGTAAAGCACTAACTCACACTCATGCTAAAATTCTACGCAACACATTCATACTTTGATTGTACACAAAATTGAGAATTCTATCATCACCAACAATGTTTAATGCTAACAAAGCACTCTTTCTTCTTGTGCTATCACACAAAATTTTCCAAAAATTAAGGGCAAACATAACTTTATTTGCGCCAACACACATCATAAAAAAAAATAAAAACAGAATTTATACTAAACCACATTTAACCAACTTGAAAATATTATAAACTATGGTGTTAAAAACACCGAAATTGTACTCGCCGAAGCAACAAAACACTACAATAGAAATCCTCGCCGAAGCGATCCAACAGTACATACTAAAAAACTAAAAATATAAATGAAAAGACAAAATAAAATCCTTCACTTTGCAGCCTAGTTAACCATATCATTGAGATCGTCCTGCATCTCATCACCATCATCACCATCATCATCCGCAACAACACCTCCGGTGCTTGCCCCCTCTGAAAAGAACGGGCGCCTGTCCCCAAGCCAATTTGCATAGGCGTCGAACGCCTCCCTTGAAGGAAAGGTGTTATTTCTTTGATTTTGTGGTTGGCATTTATTTTGCTAAAACTAATTTAGCAGTAAAATGTTGAAACAAGATGCTCTATTTTTCTGCATTCAACATGTCGAATGAAGATGTCCCATACTGGCTCATAGGACATCGCGTCTGATATGGATTTAAAAGAAGATTTTGTTGCTGTTAATTGTTACTGAATATTCTGTGAATATTTGGTTATCCTATGTGGCATCCAAAGTATTTTGGGTTGTATTTTTGTGTTGGTTTTCGGATTTTCAGCGCTTTCTAATTATGGAGACATATTAGGAAACTTTAGATTGAAGACCTATTTTGTTGGAGTTTATTTTGCAGATTTGTGAGCAGTCTCTTTGCTGCGTTTTTGAAGCCCAATCCAGTCTAGATTTAATGCTATATATTGACTAGTGTAAACCTAGGTGTGGAACTTACGTGTGTTTTTGTTAGGGTTTTCGAGTGTTAATTGTGAGCCTAACTGGTATCATTCTGATAACAGTATAAGGACTGGTTTTTGTGTTGTAAGTTCTGTCAGTTACTCATAAGCTTTTAAGCATTGAGTTTCTTATGTGTCAATTCTCATAAGCATTGAAGTATTGAGAATTGTGTGTTTTGAAAGTGTGACTTTGGTTTTTGTTACTTGTGTTGAAAGGAACCAATCACGGGTTGTGATTGTTGAGGGATTTGAGGAGGGCCTCATACCTAGGTGAGTCTTAGGTAGAAGTCATAGGAAGGGTAGTGATTAAGTGAGCAGATTATAACAGGGTTTGGTTATTGTATGATCTGTGAATTGATACTATCGTATATTGGTTTCGTCCCTGGCTTGGTAGCCCCTAGAGTAGGATTGTTGATCCGAACTGGGTAAACATATCACTGTGTTCTTTACTTTCTGCACTGTTATTATTATTGTTATCTTGTTCATTGTGTTAGATATCAGTGTCTCAACATCTGTGTAGGACATCTGATATCTGTGCCAGAATTTCAATTGGCATCAAGAGCTTGCACCCTTGTTTAGTTCCGGGTGAGATTCAGGGAAGGTACTTTCTGGTACAATGGACAAGGATGGAGGATTTTTGAACAAACCACCTCTGCTTGATGGTTCCAACTATGACTATTGGAAACCAAGAATGATAGCTTTCATAAAATCCATGGATGATCAAGCATGGAAAGCTGTTATAAAAGGATGGGAACCCCCAAAGGTTAGAGATGGAGAAGGTAAATCTACTGATGTGGTGAAGGAAGAGGAAGACTGGGATGATGCAGATTACAAAGGGTCCTTGGGAAATTACATAGCCATGAATACTTTGTTTAATGGTGTTAAAAAAAATATCTTCAGGTTGATTGAACACTGCACCATTGCAAAAGAGGCTTGGCAGGTCTTGAAGGTTGCTCATGAAGGGACTTCAAAGGTGAAGATGTCAAAACTTTAGATTCTCACCACCAAGTTTGAAAATTTGAAGATGAAGGAAGATGAGAGCATTCATGACTTTCACATGAACATTATTGAGATAGCTAATGCTTCAAGTGCCCTAGGTGAAAAGATGACTGACAGCAAACTGGTCAGAAAAATCCTCAGATCTCTACCTAAGAGATTTGACATGAAAGTGACTGCTATAAAGGAAGCTCAGGACATAGATAAGATGAAAGTGGATGAACTTGTGGGATCTCTTCAAACATTTGAATTGGGGATCAGTGGAAAGACTGAAAAGAAGAAGAGTATAGCTTTTGTGTCAAAGGCAAGTGATTTAGAAGTCGAAAGTAATCTGGACGGAGATGAAGGCCTCTCAGAAGACCTGGTGTTACTTGGCAAACAATTCAACAAAGTGCCCAGAAGGATGGATTGGAAGTCAAGATCAAATGTTAGGGACAAGCCATCTGACATCAGTAAAAATCAGAATGCTGGGAGAAATACCAGTACTGAAGATAATTCCAACCAAGGGAGAGGAGCTCAGTGTCATGAGGGTGAAGGTTTTGGGCACATAAAATCTGAGTGCCCCACATATCTCAAGAGGTAAAAGAAGGGGCTATCAGTCTCATGGTCAGAAGATGACTCTAAAACTGAAACTGATGAGAAGTCTGGAAGGCAGGTTACAGCATTAACAGGTGTATGTGAGTCTGATGAAGAGTCAGTCAGTGAAGATCTTACCTTTGAAAAGCTGGCTGCTTCATATAAGGATTTATGCATTAAAAGTGAAGAAGTATGTCAGCAGAAAGAAGAACAAAAGAAATTTATTGCTCATCTAAAAGCTGAAAAGGTAGAGCATTTGGCTACTATCTCTGATCTAAAAAGTGAAGTGGTTGTTCTGAATTCTAAACTGGATAATGTTATCAAGACAGTCAGAATGCTTAATAGCAGCTCTGATGTGCTTGATGAGATCCTAAAGTCAGGGAGAGATGTTGGAGATGTTAGTGGTCTTGGGTTTGAAAGTTCCAGTGAGATGGACAAGGGAAAATGGCCTGAAGTGACACCTGCTCATTCTAAGAAAGAATTAAAGATGCCATATAACATGTTGCAACATCCTCACAGACATCAGAAGAATTTCACAAGAAGAAAGAATCAAAGATGGAGATGCCACTATTGTGGAAGGTTTGGCCATATAAAACCTTTCTGCTACAGATTATATGGCTACCCCAAGACCGGGTTACAGTCTAGCAGGAAACAAGAGTGGGTTGGAGCAACAAAAGTGTGGACTCCCAAGAGTACTGTGGAAGAACACATAGCTCATAAGTCCTTCAGTGTCTCTGCAAGGGAAAAGTGGTGCTTTGACAGTGGATGTTCTAGGCACATGACTGGTATCAAGGGATGTCTGTCAGATGTTAAGTCTCATCCTATTAACTATGTGACCTTTGGTAATGGATCAAAAGGGAGAGTAATAGGTGTTGGAAAACTGGACTGTACAGGTCAACCCAGTCTGGAGGAGGTATTACTTGTTGAAGGCTTAGATGCAAACTTGATAAGCATAAGTCAACTATGTGATCAGGGTCTCAGGGTCAACTTTACCAATTCAGAATGTCTGATAACAAATGAGAAGGGTAAGGTTATCATGAGAGGCGAGAGAGCATCAGATAATTATTATTTGTGGAGTTCTGAGAACACTGCAATATGCTTGGAAACTAAGAAAGCTATTGGAAAGACTATTGAGTTAGAACAAGTGCTGATCAATTGTAAAGCAACTCAAAATGTTAGCATGATGAACTGTGATAATAAGATTAAACTTAGTAAGTATGTCAACAAGGTAAATTTAGAAGGAGAATTTGATGGACGCACATTTGAGGCAAATCGGGTACTCAAAGTCTGTGAATACCGCGCTTCTCTGGGCCCAGTTCTCAAAAATATAAATAGGCGGGCAAACACACTCTACCTACAGTAAACATATTCTACAAAAATTCCTCTTGCCCTTTCTCTCCAAAGTTCACGAGCTTTAGGGTTTTCTCCTAACATCCTCAATATTGTGCCGTGTGATCAATCGAAAATGTCTCAACATCATGGCTCAGAATCCATGCATGGCTCTTCTGATAACTCAGGATCTCCTCGGACCAATGCTGGAAATGATGAATCACTTCGAATGATCAACCTCTCTGGTCTTGTGCTTGATATTGCTCCCTTGAACGTTGTACCGACTGATCCTAAAGGAAAATGGCAAGTTTCTCACACAACGAATGTCAATATCCCTGGTAAGAAGTCTAAACCATTTTCACCTAGGAAGAAAGTTCACTCAATGACTAGTTTATATGCTGACCAAATAAGCCCTAGAAAAAACGTGTCTGAAAAAGGGTCTAAATCTGGTTTGATTGAGAAGAAGAATGCTACTAAATCATGTGGTATAAACAAGAATCCTACTGATGATGATGTAGTAAAAAAGGATAAGGAACTTAGGAGGATTGTTGCCACGATTCTGAGTTCAGTAAAGACAGATGTCGGGTCTGATGTTCCAACATCCTTGACAGGAAATGTCAATGGCAGCCCTACAGATAGGACTGATGATGGTGTCCCTATTCATGTGGACCACGAAAGAAGGAGTAAGAAGAAAGTTGATGTTGTTATTAATGTAGATGACCTCACTTCTTATGAGGAACCCATTGCTGGGATGTTAAGGAAGATTAAGAAAAGAAGAGAGAAAAATGTGATGATTGAAGGTTCAAAGTCTGCAAGTGTGAATAGAACCAAGGGAAAAGTTCGATCTAGGCCTCCTAAACAATGGAGTAAGGTTGTTGTGCCAACTAAGAAGAGAAAAATCACTGGTCACAGTGAGTCTGAATATGAGGCTGCAACAGATGTTCAAGACATCATTGGTATGAAAAACTCTACCTGCAAAAAGACTTATGCTGAAAGTTCTATGAGGAACATAGATAGATGGAGAGTTGTGGATCAAAGGAGGATTGCCCTGGAGAGAGAGCTGGGTAAGGATTTCAATAAATACAAAGAAATCATGGATCTTATTGCAGCTGCTGGATTGATGAGAACTGTGTCCAAGATAGGACCCTGCTATGAGAAATTAGTCAAGGAATTTGTGGTGAATATATCTGAAGATTGTGATGATAACAGGAGTAACAACCTCAGAAAAGTGTCTGTGAGAGGAGAAGTCGTCACCTTTTCTCCTAAAGTAATCAACAACTTTCTGGGCAGGTGTAAGGAACCTCAACCTGAGTTAGAGGTCACAGACAATGAAGTATGTAAGGAGATTACAGGTGGTTGCATTAAACACTGGCCACATGAAGAAAAGTTGTCCTCTGGAAAATTGAGTGTTAAATATGCTATCCTCCACAGGATTGCAGTCGTGAATTGGGTTCCTACCAATCACACATCTACTATTTCCTCCATACTTGGTACATTCATTTATGCAATCGGGAAAAAGGTTTCTTTTGATTTTGGGTCATACATCTTTGAAAAAATTCTGAAGCAACCAAGTTCAACTGCTGTCAAGATGCCTATTTGCTTTCCATCCCTGGTCTGTGGTGTTATTTTAGATCAGTGTCCTAACCTTGTGTTAGGGAGTGACACTGCTCTCAAAAGAAAACCTCCTTTGTCCCTACACTACAAGTTACTTGGTGGGGCACATGTTTCAGACATTGTTGGGACATCTTCTCAAACTTCCAGTCATGCTAACCTTGATGATGAAGTCATTGCACAGCTGCAAGAGACGTGCAAGGAATTGGAAGATTCCATCAGAAAAGACACTGCTCGAAAGTCCAAACTTGAACAGTTGATTAAAACTCTCATGGAGAAAAGAAATGCTTTTGCTGGAATAGTTGGTAAAGATCAAGAAACTGCTGAAGGTGATGCTTCTGAAGGATCTGATAGAGAAAGTGAATAGGGTTCAGATGACTCAGGATCTAGGAGTGGTGATGCTGATGCTAAGACTGATGGAGAGGGTGAAGACATTGCAGAATCTGGGTCAAATGAAGATGATGATGGTGCAGCAGAATAACTGCATAATTTCTACAGAAGATCTTTTTTGCTTTTTTTTTACTGAACACCTAGGATAACTATTTATATGTCTCTACTTCTGAACTTTAACCTTTGTTTTGTTTTTACTTTGAACTGGTCTACTTGCCTTTGTCATATTTCTGGCTAAAAAGGGGGAGTAGTGTGTTGTGCTTGTGCTGGTGCTGCAGCTGAGGGGGAGAATGTGGAATGTTATGTTGCTGCAGTTGAGGGGGAGTTTTTTTTTGCTGCTATACTATGTTGTGTGTTGGTATTTCGCTGCTGTCTCTGATATGGATTTTTTTGCTTGTGTGTTCTTTGCAAGATTTGTTTGTGTGTAGTTTTAGCCAAAATAAGCCAAAGGGGAGATTGTTATTTCGTTGATTTTGTGGTTGGCATTTATTTTGCTAAAACTAATCTAGCAGTAAGATGTTGAAACAAGATGTTCTATTTTTCTGCATTCAACAAGTCGAATGAAGATGTCTCATACTGGCTCATAGGACATTGCGTCTGATATGGATTTAAAAGAAGATTCTGTTGCTGTTAATTATTACTGAATATTCTGTGAATATTTGGTTATCCTATGTGGCATCCAAAGTATTTATGGGTTGTGTTTTTGTGTTGGTTTTCGGATTTTCAGCGCTTTCTAATTATGGAGACATATTAGGAAACTTTAGATTGAAGACCTATTTTGTTGGAGTTTATTTTGCAGATTTGTGAGCAGTCTCTTTGCTGCGTTTTTGAAGCCCAATCTAGTCCAGATTTAATGCTATATATTGACTGGTGTAAACCTAGTTTAGTGTGGAACTTACGTGTGTTTTTGTTAGGGTTTTCGAGTGTTAATTGTAAGCCTAACTGGTATCATTCTGATAACAGTATAAGGACTGGTTTTTGTGTTGTAAGTTCTGTCAGTTACTCATAAGCTTTTAAGCATTGAGTTTCTTGTGTGTCAATTCTCATAAGCTTTGAAGTATTGAGAATTGTGTGTTTTGAAAGTGTGACTTTCGTTTTTGTTACTTGTGTTGAAAGGAACCAATCACGGGTTGTGATTGTAGAGGGATTTGAGGAGGGCCTCATACCTAGGTGAGTCTTAGGTAGAAGTCATAGGAAGGGTAGTGATTAAGTGAGCAGATTATAACAGGGTTTGGTTATTGTATGATCTGTGAATTGATACTATCGTATATTGGTTTCGTCCCTGGCTTGGTAGCCCCCAGAGTAGGATTGTTGATCCGAACTAGGTAAACATATCACTGTGTTCTTTACTTTCTGCACTGTTATTATTATTGTTATCTTGTTCATTGTGTTGGATATCAGTGTCTCAACATCTGTGTAGGACATCTGATATCTGTGCCAGAATTTCAAAAGGGAGTGTACTCCGCTGGGTGCGTCTGAAAATGATACATCTGATGCATACAATCAAAGTTAAACTGATTAGACCTATGGAGTGACTCACCTATGTCCCATGTGTAGTTAAACGCCGCTTTCATATCGAAAACGGATGAGCCACTCGCATCCTCCTGAACACCTGAACTACTTCCCAACTCAGCAGCCTTCTTCTTCTTTCTTTCTTCCTTGGGCTTGCAAAACCGATCCAAGTAATTGTCATCAACCAGAAATTTGAGTTTCTCATTAATCACACCTGGAATCATAATGTCAGTCTGATAAATTAAAGCCTGAACCAGACAAGGAAAGATGCTGGGAGCATCATCATGCACTCCCGGCCTCCGAGTATTATCAACAAAATTTTTCATCTCCCAAGCAATGATTTGAGCGACATCCACCTCTTTGTCCTCCATGATACAGTACATAAGGAGTCCTGTATCAAGAGGGACAAAGGAACGGTGATGTCGCGGCTTTACATTATAGCAAAGCAAGATGAGAATAGCCTGAGCCTCAGGAGTCATGTTTTTCCTGCTGTACTTGATCGGCTCCCTTTTAGTATTCCGATCGACCTTGCACCCTGGTTTGAGGATCACACTGGCTACCATTTTGTGATCATGCTTTGCTGATGAAAGCTTCACATAATCATCGGTTTACAAACTTCCCAAGCTACTAGGACTTCCCAAGAGCCTATTAATGGCATCCCTGCTGAAACTGATCTCTCGACCCCTTACGAAGGTCTTGAATCTGTAAAATTCACCTTCGGGCTGATTGGTAACAAACGCGATCAGCCGGGTTCATCAGCTTATCCCATCTTTTCTTTTCAAAGATCGCTTGAATCCGTCTGTAGTCTCCTTCACGGTAGATTGCAAATCTCTTTTAAGAGAGAACACTTCTGCCCTCCAGAGACTTGATTCGAGCTTCTTGCTCGGAAGACAAAAACCAGCTCCCGTCAAATTCCAATGGAATATTAGATGAGGAAGCAACATTCTTCTGCTTCCTTAATTTATGTTGTGGAGCAAAGCAGTGAGACATCTGCACAATTTAAACACAAACAGCACAGCACAAACATTCACATTAGCACTGTTAGTCATACGGAAAGAAAAACGAAACACACATTGAAACCCCCAAAACTGGGTAAACAGGGCAGGCGCCTGAGCATCGTTGGGTGACGAAAAAGAGCTGCTGCGCCCCTCTACCGCCGGGCGGTAAAAGCGACATCAGGAACAGTTTTAAAGAGCATCTCTGCTCTTATCTAGCACATCCTTCTTCAACCCACAATCAATAATCAACACAGAGAGCACCAATAAGAACATGCAAGGTTGAAGAAAGATGTCTAGCAAACAATCACCTATGTCAACCATTAACAAACCTAACCTCATTTATTTCTACAATTATACATGATTAAGAAAAGAAGAACAAACAAGAACAAAAACTACATGCATACCTTAAGCTTGGAAGGTCTGAATTGAGAGCAAGTAAGAGAGCAAGGAGTGAGAGAGTGGGAGCTAGGGTTTTCACGGGAGAGAATGAGAGAAAAGTTTCAAAACTTTCTCTTAAGCCTTTTTTAAATAGCTAGGGACAAAATGGGCAAAAAAAAATTCAAATGGAGCTACTAAACCAATAAGTTTATCAGCAAACGTTTAAATTTCCCACCCTAAACTCACTCGCCTGGCCAATTAGAGGCAAGGACTCTTTAAAATATGTCGCACCGCCGGGTGATAAAACTATCGTCGGGCGCTCCACACCAGTTAGCAGAATTTATGCTAAAGTGCAACAGACCATTTTCTTGCTCCAAAATCACATTCAACTACAATGCAGAAAACTCACACAACTCAAAGTAATGCGAACACTAAAACACTAAAAAAAGAGAAATACTTACAATGTTGGGGTGCCTCCCAACAAGCGCTTGTTTAACGTCGGATAAGCTCGACAGTCCAACGTAACCTCGAAACCAAAAGCTAACGAATTGGCCTCCGAGAAAAACCACTAAGCGAACACAAACTCATCCGTTATCGTGCCCATTTTTTGGTCTCCTTTTCTTTAAAAATGACCAATCCCAACATGAATTCATCAAAGCCACCTTCGCATCTACATCCGTTTTCTTTTCAAATGCTACACTTTCCAACTTCTCTTTTTTCAAGTCTTTTTCTTTTTGCACGACTTCATCCACCTGATTCACAAACATCACTCCTTTGAACAACGTAAAACAAGCTTCTTCCTCCTTACCACTTTCCTTGATCTGTACCTTCATTAAACCTTCATCGACATCCACCAACATTTTGGCTGTTTTCATGAATGGTGTGCCCAATATGATCGGCGTATCTTCATCCTCATACATTTCAACAATCACAAAATCAACAGGAAAGAAGAATTTATCCACTTTTACCAGCACATCCTCCACAACACCATACAGACGAGTTCTAGACTTATCCGCAAGTTGTAATGTCATGGTTGTTGATTTTATGGTCATATTATCAAGTCTTTTCACCACCGACAAGGGAATTAGATTGATGTTCGCACCCATGTCAACCAAAGCTTTGCATTGAAAATCATCACCTATTGTAATAGGTAAAGCTACTCTTCCCAGATCTTGTTCTTTCCGCGGAAGCACACATTAGATGACGGCACTACACTCGACATTAAGATCAATGTTGTTTTTGTCAGTGCACCTCTTCTTTTTCATAAGTATGTCTTTCATGAATTTGACATACCTAGGCATTTGTTCAAGAGCTTCAGAGAAAGGTACGGTTACTTGTAACCGACTAAATAACTCCAAAAATCTTGCGTAATACCTATCATTCTCTTTTTTCTTTGGAGTAGGGGGATACGGTAATCATCTTTGTAAAACTTCCTTCTCAAACTCCTTTCTTTCTTTTTCTTTTTTCTTCCTCACTTCTTCATCATTCTTTTCAACTACACCATTTTCATCATTTTCTTCGACTTCCTCCAACACAATATCATTTTCCTTTTCAACTACCACCTCATGTTCAACATCTCCTCTAAATGCTTTTCCACTTCTTGTGAAAATGGTTTTACACTCCCCTTTGGGATTTGGTTGAGTGGTCGCGGAGAAGGATGGCCCCGGTTGGTTTTCGGCTAATTGCTTGGCAAGTTGCCCTACTTGCGATTCAAGATTTTTAATTGAAGCTTCTGTACTCTTTTGAGTTGTCATTAATAATTGCATGAATTTGGTGAAAGTCTCCTCCATTCTTGAACTTCCACTTTGCTCTTGGGGTGGTTGGTAAGGGTTTTGTCTCCATCCTTGTTGATTCTGGTAGTTGCCTCGAGGTTGATAACCTTGTTGATTTTGGTACGGTTGTTGAGCACTTTGGTAAGGAGGTCGTCCTTGATAACCTTAAGTTAGATTTCCAGCATAATTTACCTCCTCCATAACCGGAGCACAATATCTGGTAGGATGATCTCCCCTACACAATTCACAACAAGCTACTTGTACACTCTTGCTCGGAGAGTCATGCATCTCTTTGAGTTGTTGAGGAAGTTTGGACATTAGTTTTGTTAGCAACTCAACTTGTTGGGATAATAACTTGTTCTGCGCAAGTATAGCATCATTGGTTCCTAACTCCAAAACTCCCGGAGTCCTTTGAGAAGGGCCACGGTGATGGCTTCCCTGATGATCATTTAAAGCCATCTTATCAATAATGGCAGTGGCTTCGTCAGCAGTTTTGCCCATTAAGGATCCACCAGCGGTGGCATCCAACAAGGTTTTATGCACTAGTTGAAGTCCATTCCGAAAAATATGAATTTGAGACAATTCATCAAAACCAAGCCCCTTGCATTTTCTCAACATAGATTTGAATCTCTCCCACGCTTCGTTGAGAGATTCGTTTGCACCTTGCGTGAACACTGCTATTGCGGTCTTTGCCTCCATGAAACGATTATGTGGGAAAAATCGCTCCAAAATTTTTTCTTCCAGTGAATTCCAATCAGTCATTATTTCCGTCGACTGATCAAGATACCATTCCTTGGCCTTCCAATGAGGGAATGCGGGAATAGTCTCTTAAACAGAGATTCCTCTTTAGCTTCGGGCGCACCAATTGCTCCCACAATCTCATAGAACTTTGTCAGATGTGTAAAAGGATCCTCATGATCTATACCAGTAAAAGGACTCTGATATAGAAGCTGGAGAATACCAGTCTTCATTTCTGAATGACGACCGTTCTGCGCATTACGAGCAAACTGTGCATTATGTCTTGGACTGTTGGTACATGGTCTAGAAGCAGGTGGTTGTGGTGGTGGTGGATGTTCCATAGCTGGAAGTAACTGTGGAAATGGTGGTGGTGTAGAAGTCGAACTTCCCTCTTGTTCTTGCCTTTGTCTAGCTATTTGCCTCCTTCGTCTCGTTCTGCTATTGATTCTACGAGCAGTTCTTTCAATCTCAGGATCGAACAGAAGTTGGTCTGCCGGTAGTTTCCCTCGCATAAAACAAAGTCTGCACACTAAACAAAACAAATTAACAAGTTCGAGAAAAAGTTAACACGCTTAAAACAAAACAACTACTGCAATGCTTGCAATATCAAACGACAATCCCCGGCAACGGTGCCATTTTGTTGAAACAGTATTAGGGGGGTGTTTTTGTCGTCTCCACAGGGATTGTGCGATATTTGATGCTTGCCGTTCAATAGTCACAGTGTTTTAAGTTAAAGAGTTTCAAATGGTTCTTGATTTTGTTTAACATTAATTTGTAGCAAAGAGTAAATTTGTAGCAAAGAGTTTGTAAGGTTTTTTAGAAAAACATGTCAAGGTTAGGTTTCGCTAATCCTTTTCATACATATCGATTAATCAAGCATATGAACTCAGTTTCTGACCAATACAACCGCGTATCCTCTCGACTAAGTTTATGTCTAAAGCAAACTCATGAGTATCGTTGTTTAGGTCGTTAGATGATGTCTCACGCTAACAATCGAAACAACAATCGTTAAGATCAACACAAAGCGAATAAAAAATCCCAAATCTATGTCTAGAGTTTGGTTTTTAAGAGATGAAAATATTAAGTCATGATTTGTAAAATCTATCTCTAGAGTAATACAAACCACAAATACATCATTAAGAACAAATAACTCCATCTATATTGATCATAAACCTTGTTCATATACAATAGATCAAAAGAAATACACATGATCAAGATCAAATACATCTAACCTTAACACAAGAGATGCTTAGCTACTCATTTTCATGGTAGCTTGGATGACAAGTAATGTTGCAAAGCTTTTGGAGCTTCAATCTTCAAAGGTTCAAGGATTGAAGCATAAAAGCTTTGAAACTAAGAAAATAAGTAACAATGATGTTTTTTCCTTAACACAAGATTCTAGGTTCCAAGAGTGTGTGATAAAAAGTGATGATGATCTCCAAAATATCTACCAAATGAGACTAAAAACAAGTTCAGCCCAGACAAGAGCGTCGGGCGGTGCTTTTCACGGCCAGGCGGTGGCCATAAAGTGAGGCCACGTGACAGCTTCAGTGTCACAAGGGCCTCTCAAAATATCTGAGAGCGCCAGGCAATGGCATCAGAGCGCCGGACAATGCTTTCACGGTCGGGTGGTCTTCAAGAGGCGCAGCTAGTCACAACTCTGGAACTTTGAACAAAAATGGGGGAAGCAACGCCCCTGCAGCGCCGAGCGATGAGACCCTCCTGCGCCTTAGCAGGGCCGGGCGGTGCAGGGGCCTTAATCGCGACACGCAAAATTTCTAATTTCTTCGTTTCCGTGCGAATCGAGCCGCGATCTTTTCACCAAAATTGCTGCAAAAATTAACAAACACGTCAAAATACCTAAATCTCACAAAAATGCAAGAATCGCTTAATTAATAAGTCGTTTCCCGATTAAAGCGCTTAAAAGAGCTTAAAGGCATCAAAATCAATTATGAAAATAAGCACTTCATGACACCTAACATTGGCGCCCTTTTTCAAATATTTGAATTTTTGAATTTTTGTGATTTTATTTAATTGATTCAAAAATTAATTTCTCTCTGAATTTTAATGATTTTGAGTTGATTCTTTTTTTAATAATTCACAAAAATGTTAAAATATTTTATTTTACAAAAATTCCCCAAAAATATTATTTATTTCACATATTTGATATTTTTGAAAAGAATTAATTTTTATTTGTTTTTCAACATTTTGAAAATTTTCTTTCTCTTGATTTTCCAAACTTAAATGGTTTTCAATCATTTTGTGGATAAAAACATGATTTTTGAAACATTGATCCAAGATCACCACTCATTTTTCACATGTTTTCAATAATTTTTATTAATTTTTAAACAAAATTAATTCCATTTTATACAAAATTAGGGTTTTGATTGATTTCACCCTTATCAATCTTTTTCAAAACACTC
The DNA here is from genome assembly GCA_022829125.1 of Lathyrus tuberosus. NCBI lineage: Eukaryota > Viridiplantae > Streptophyta > Magnoliopsida > Fabales > Fabaceae > Lathyrus > Lathyrus tuberosus. The sequence goes on from JALAZF010000163.1 coordinate 8,195,568, forward strand.
ATGGGCCTCTAATAGAGTGTAAGACCCAACCCTTGTTGTACATACACAATATTTGGGCCTCAGACATTGTATAAGTCCCAACACATTTTCAAAAATCTTGGCGCGATCGCCATTTCAAAACAAAAGATCATCTGGGCCTCCCCTCGTGTTGTAAGTCCCATATTTCTTGTTTTAAAAACATCTTTGGGCCTCTAATAGAGTGTAAGGCCCAATCCCCTTTTAACCAAAACCATTTTTGGGCCTCAGACATTATATAAGTCCCTCTGCATTAAAAAATCTCGGCGCGATCGCCAGTTCAAAACGAAAATCATTTGGGCCTACCCTTGTGTTGTAAGTCCCATTTCTTTTCTCTTAAAACACTATGGGCCTATCCTTGAATTGTAAGACCCACCCCTTTTGTAAGTAAACCTCTTTGGGCATTAGTCGTTGTATAAGTCCCGATGCAATCTTCAGAACAACGGTGCGATCACTGTTATAACTTGGGCCTCTCCTTGAGTATAAGTCCCACAATCTTTTCAAAACAATTTCCCTTTTGATTTAGATTCAATATACATGATATTATCAAAACTTTCTTTAATTTCTCTGAACAACTAACAATACAGCATGGAAGCTTGCTCACCTGTAAGTTTTAACAGCTTTCATTTACTCGCTTTCATATATATATATAACTGTATTGTGGGAAGTTGCGCATGGTTAGTCTTCTTTCATATCCTTTTAAATACTTGTCATATATCAACTTTATATATACTAGTATAGCTATTTAGAGTTTTCCCCGACAACTAGGTCTAGAACTAGGTAAAGCCATGTTGGTCACTCTTGAATACAATCAAAACTAGATCCCCATAGGATTTCCAGATACAGTCTTGCCTTCTCTTGGGCTTAAACAATATGGAACAAAGAGAAAGGCAGTATTCTTTGTGAACCTTTTCTCAGACTGTCACCCCTAGAAATTGTCAAAGAAATTCTACACCCCGGAGTTGATCTATTCTCGGTGAATAGCAACTCTTGAGTTTCTTCAAATCACAGAACTTTCACTAAATAATCTATTCTCGGTGAATAGCATTTCTTGAACTTTTCTTGGTTTGGGACCCACAGGCTTCCTAAAAGCATCCCCGCCTCCTCTTAGGCTTTGTACAAGGACCCTTCGGCTTCTTAGAAGTTCTCATGCCTTCTCTTGGGCTTAATACAAGGACCCTGACGACCTCTTAAAGGTATAAGACAGAACTTAGTCATCCGTTGTTAGAGCAGTCTTTCCAGTGTCAAGTCTCGAATTTAGGATTGATTCTCATCCCTTAATACCCGTGCCTCCTCTTGGGCATCATACAAAAGATAAAACTCTTTCTACACCAGTAGACTTGGACAGTCTAATCCCCTTGAGTCTCAAAGACATTCTCAAGTTCCCTACAAACATAGGAGAAACCCCGGTCACCCTGGATCAATCTCCAGCAGAGCTGAAACTCAATCTTCATCCTGAATTTCCCCAGCTAGGGTCATCTTATCATCAATAAACCTGAATCAGAACCTCAGGGTATATGATATCTCAACTTTTCTGTAAACCTCAGCAAGAGTTGATTTCCCCACTTGGATCTGCCTCGGGATCTCAATAATCCATAGCAGAAAGCTAGCCTCCTCTTAGGCTTTGTATAATGATCCTTCCTCAGCGAAGTTAGCCTCATCTTGGGCTTTGTACAAATGATTCTCCCTGGCGGAGTTAACCTTTTCAGACTCTCTTGTTGAGTCAATCACTTTTCAGACTCTCTTGTTGAGTCAATCACTTTTCAGACTCTCTTGCAGAGTCAATCACTTTTTAGACTCACTTGTTGAGTCAATCACTTTTCAGACTCTCTTGTTAAGTCAATCACATTTCAACACTCTCTTGTTGAGTCAACCCTTTTTACCTCAATCTTGGGCTTTGTACAAGACAGATAAAGTCACTTTCTCGTCTAGTCAATCTTTTCCAACCTCCTCATAGGCCTGGTATATAGATTCCCCTAGCAGAAGTCAGATGCCTTTTAGATATGATGATCTCTCCAGCTTGTTCAGCCACAATCCTGGGCTTTGTACAGGACATCTAAAAGCACTCTCTTGTTGAGTCAAAACCTTTTAGCCTCAATCTTGGGCTTTGTACAAGACATAAATCTCCCTCTCTTAAACTGGGGGCTGATATCTTCCCCAGCCTAGTCATTTCCTCCCAGGCTTCTTGTAGGCTTCGAGGAATGATTTCCCAAATAGAGTCAAACTCGTTTCAGCCTCAATCTTGGGCTTTGTACGAGACACATACAAACCTCTCCAACGGAGTCAAAAACTCTTTAGCCACAATCTTGGGCTTTATACAAGACAGATAGAACATTTTCCCCTGGAAAGTCAAAATCATAGCTTCGTCTTAGGCTTCATATAATGATATTCCCAAAGAGTCAGTCTTTTTTTAGCCTCAATCTTGGGCTTTGTACAAGACAGATAAAACACTCTCTTGTTGAGTCGGACATTTCCAGCCTCCTCTTAGGCTTTGTATAAGGACTTCCCTAGTGGAGTCAATCAACCTCTTAGCTTCAACCTTGGGCTTTGATCAAGGCACACAAAAATTAACAATCCCCTCAGAGGAAGTCCAAATTCCCTCTCAGTCAAACCTTTTAGCTTCAATCTTGGGCTTTGAACAAGACATAAATACCCTTTTAGCTTTAATCTTGGGCTTTGAACAAGACACCAAAACATCATTTTCCTCCCTTAGAATAGGAGGAACTACGATTGCTTTGATTTCCCTATTTCGTTTAAACAGGAATACGTAGGCATAAGATTGTGAAATCTTAGTGAGCATACTAATAAAAAAACTCTAGGTCCAGTACCTTCACACATCAATCAAAACTTAGGTCCAGTACCTTACCAAAAACATCGGGAAGAACCCGAACATCAACAAAAACTCACTCTCCCTATCATATTTCCCAAGAAACTTTCCCAACCCATTAATAGATAAACACCATCAAGTACAAAGCGAAACCTAAAGCTAATATCTTGTGGATAACCACATATAGGATGGGTAATTGACAACTCCCCATTGTATAACCTGACCCCGGACCCCCAATCTCTTTTAAGCGTTTGTTCAGTTAAATATTCGTGTGCAAGGTTAGTTTTAGATAACTTCCTTTTCCCGTCCAGCTTCACGGGATAAATAAGAAATCAGAAAGTAGCACCCCCTCCTCCTCATTACGGTGAGGAAACCCAGCGATAAGGTGGTCACGTCACCGACAAAAATCGCTCGCTACAGTAAAATGGCGACTCTGCTGGGGAGTCCTTAGAATGATCTTTGGGGCATCATCCCCATTTTCCACAGTAAAATGGTGACTCTGCTGGGGAGTCATTGTCTGTTAGAACTAGGATTATAGCTCTTAAGAGGTCTAGGATGTTAGTTTTAGGAATAAATATATATATCACTTTTCCTACTTGATATCCGTGTTTATTTTTTTGCTAATGGGATTGCGGGTGATGCCGCATCTGGAAATTTTGAGTGACACCTAAGATAAGTGATGGCACTAGACGGGTAATCTTACAAGGAGTGACTCCCAAATAAGAGATCCTGGTCGACCATCGAATCAGTGGAGATGCCCTTTGCGGATTCAATGCCTATACGACTTCGGTTGTTGAAAGCAGATTGTTCGATTGTGGTGTCCATGAAATTGAGGATTTAGTAGGCTGAGACCATGTTACTATTTTGTAGTGCGGAAGCTATCGAAAATAGTTGTCAAGCGATACTACCCTCATTTGAGATTACTCTAAGATACATCAGCTCGCTCGGGTGAACTAGCCTGCTGTTGTTATCCCAAGAGGGGTCAATGATTATGAGGACAGGTACAAAAAATCACCAGTACAACCTTTGGGGATGGGTAGAGCCATGACTTCATGACACCGAACCTTTGACCCCATGTTTTTTCTATGTTTTTGTGTGCTGCATTCATGCATTCATTTCATTAAAAAACTTTAAACAAAGAAAAATTTTCTCTTCTAGTCTCTCTTTTTCAAATTAAACTAAGACAATGATTGCAAATATCAGAGAAAAAAATTGCGTTATGGATTTCGGTAGAAGGAAGACTCACAAGTACACCTTCAAGGTTCCAAAACTAGAGGATTTGAGAGTGTTGGCAAGGATGATCACCAACCCTGATGCTTTCAGAGCTAAGTACGTAGGACTGCTGTCTCTGTTAAGGGTCCATGTAATTGAAGAAATCCTGTCTATGTTAATTCAGTTCTACGATCCGGTCTATCACTGTTTTACATTCCCAGATTACCAACTTGCACCAACGCTGGAGGAGTACTCTCACCTGACTGATTTACCCATCACTGACCATGCTCCCTTTTCTGGACTGGAAGAAATTCTAAAGGATCAAACCGTTGCAAGAGCAATCTATTTGGACGAGTTAGAAGTCAGGACTCACATGACCATTAAGGGTGGAATCCAAGGTTTACCAGCCAAGTTTCTGATAAAGAAGGCCATGTACTTTGCTAGTATAGGGAACATGACTTCTTTTGAGAGCATCTTTGTCTTACTCACCTACGGGTTATTTCTGTTTCCTAACATTGATGACTTCGTTGATATCAATTCCATTAAGATTTTTCTGATTGGAAACCCCGTACCGACTTTGCTCGCAGATGCTTATCATTCTGTACACTTAAGGAATTTGTATAGTGGAGGAATGATCACATGTTGTGTACCCTTGCTATACAAATGGTTCATTTCCCACTTACCCAAGTCTGTTGCATTTTGGGATCATAAGAATACTTTACGTTGGTCACAGAGAATCATGTCTCTTACCAACTCTGACATCGATTGGTACAATCGAATCTATGACGGGATAAGAATCATTGACCGTTGTGGAAATTTCCCTAATGTACCCCTCATAGGAATTAAAGGAGGAATCAACTATCATCCAATTTTAGTTCTCCGTCAACTCGGATACCCGATGAGGCATATCCCGCGTAATGTTCATCTAGAAGGTCTTTTCTTCAAGGAAGGAGAAAATGACAGGGCACTAAAGACATAAATAGTGCATGCCTGGAAACATGTTCACATGAAAGGAAGAGAGTCTCTAGGAAAACCAGACTGTGTCTCCGTGGAGCCTTATCTCCACTGGGTACAAACTAGAGCTCTCAAACTGAGGATGCCTTACCCTCGTCAAGGAGTTCTTCCTTTAAAGGAATTTCTCCTATATTTTATGTCTGATACGGAAAAGCTTCAGGTTACTCTCAACAAAGTTCAACAGGAGAAGAAATCTTGGAAGAACAAGTACTGCATTCTCAATGTGGAGTGTAACAAAATACAGCAACTGTTAAAAGAAAAAGATGCTCTTATCGAGATTTTAGAGCAACATGTTGTAGAAAATCAAGAAGACCAAAGGAATTTGCTCGCTCCTTTCACTTGGAAAAGGAATGACAACCCGACAACGGCTAAAGAGCACCGGTCAAAGAAGAGGAAAGTACCATAACCAGCACCTGAACTCCCCTCAGAGAGGACTCGGGATCCATAAGTTTGGACTTTTCCTTTTACATCACTTTGTAAATTACTGTATTTCCATTTCTACAATCTTTGAATTCAATAAAACGGGGTTTCCCCATTGTATGATATTTGCAATCCAATTGTCGAAGTTTCTTTTGATTAAACAAAAACAAATAATTAATATAATCATTGCATATCATTCATCATTCTCACATAACACATTCTTCTTACCTACGAATCTCACATTTATGTCTCGATTCTAGAGTCAAACTGTCTCATTCGTTCAATACTCGGGCCAATCGACAGAAAAATATGGATGATCTCGAGGAAGAGAATAGAGAGTTGAGAGAAGAACTCGACGCTGTGAAAGAAGATTTGAGAAAGCTTCACAATGACATGCAAGCTCTGGCAGCAGCTCAGATGCAACAACAAAGGACTGTGATCTCAGAGATCACATCTATGCCTATAGTGGAAAAGTATGATCCTCGGTATAACATGCCTAAAGATCGTCCCTGGGGCATGCCACCCAACTATATCCCGGAAGGATATATTCCGCTGATCATGGAAGATTCGGAAACTGCAGCAGGAACCGCTGGGCCTGAAGGTTACAAACTTCGGGAAAGCGAAGATGCGAGGGACATGACAGTAACTCCTGAAGGTTACAAACTTCGGGAGAGGGAACACCAAGAGTCACTGCCGTAATGACTATACCACCACCCGTGGTACACATTGTCCCGAAATGACAGATTCCACAGATTCCTTCTGGTGGAAACGAAAGTATGTACGACAGAATGAATGAGTTCCAGGAACAATTCCTGGAAATGTAGAAGGAACTGCATGCCATTCGCGGTCAGGATCTATTCGGAAAGGACGCCGCAGACCTTTGTTTAGTCCCCAATGTGAAAGTTCCGCACAAGTTCAAGGTGCCCGAATTTGAAAAGTACAAGGGCAACCCTTGCCCTCAAAGCCATTTAGTGATGTACGCTCGGAGGATGTCAACTCAGACAGAGAACCAGCAGCTACTGATCCACTATTTCCAAGATAGCTTAACCGGTGCCGCACTCAAGTGGTACATGGGTTTAAACTGCACTAAGATAATTACTTTCAGGGATCTTGGTGCTGCCTTTGTTCAACAATATAAGTATAGCCTGGAATGGCACCGGACAGAGATAAACTCAGAGCCATGTCGCAGAAGGATAAGGAAACCTTAAGGAATATGCTCAGAGATGGCATGAAATTGCCGCCCAGATTTGTCTACCTCTTGAGGAAAAAGAGATGACAAAGATCTTCTTAAAAACCTTGAGCTCATTTTACTACGACAGAATGGTGGCCAGTGCGCCCAGTGACTTTACTGAGATGGTAGGCATGGGAGTTCGTCTTGAGGAGGCAGTTCAAGAAGGACGTTTAGTTAAAGACACTTGATCATCAAGCAGTACCAAAAGATACGGCAGTGCTCTCCCTAAGAAAAAAGAGCAAGATATTGGCAATATCTCTCTCGGAAAGCAAAGGCGACGGTACCAACCAGTAGCAGCTGTAACTCCTGCTATCAACCCTGCGCCTGTTCCTACGTATCAACCTCAGGTTACTCAGAGCCAACCGAATCAACAACGATATCAGCAAAGGACATAACAGCCTCTTCCGCGGGGTCATCCTCAATACAACAATAATCGTACGACGCGACCACTAGGGTTCGACCCTATACCAATGTTGTACGCAGAATTATTTCCGTTACTACTGGTCAAGGGGCACGTCCAAACCAGGTCTCCTCTTGCAATACCAAAAAATTCTCCTTTTTGGTTCAAAGCGGATCAGACTTGCCCTTATCATCAAGGAGGACCAGGGCATAACATAGAAAACTGTCTCAGCTTCAAATCCGATGTGTAGAAGCTTGTCAGGAACGGGGTCTTATCCTTCAAGAATACAAATCCAAACATTCAGACGAACCCGTTTCCTCAACACGTAAAGCCTGCAGTAAATTTGATAGAAGAAGAGTCTAAGCACATCTATCAAATTCACGATGTACTCTTATTGGGAATCAACCTGGTCAAGATGCATTGCAAACAGAGTAGATACGGGCATGTACTATCTCACAACTATCACCAGTGTGATATCTGCTCTAAAAATGATCAAGGATGTTCTGTAGTGCAATCAACTCTACAAGAACAGATGGATCTCGGATGGATCCAAGATCACCGAATCTGTGAGGTCAACATGACTTATACGAATTCCAACATCATTCAGAACCACGACATCCGTGCGATGAATGTCAACTTGGTGGCAATGCACTCAAGGAAAATCCAACATCATAATCTTCCACGGCACGATTATGATTCCTGTCTAATTTGCTCGGTAAATAATCAGGGATGCTCTATTGTACAAGAGGCCCTCCAGCGTCAGATGGATCTTGGATGGATTCAGGATTACCGCGACAGAAGTCATTATCAAGTGAATATGATTCAAATCTTTGATATTCTCTTGATGAATACCAGCTTGGTGGAATTACACGCTAGGCAAGTCCAGCTCGGTTTTCTGACTTCTCATGATTATTAGAACTGTAAAGGATGTCGTGAGAGTGACCAAGGATGTGCACTCGTTCAGAGGACACTTCAACACTTATTAAACCACTGGTGGCTTCCGATCTATCTAGACAAAGACACGCAACAAGTCAGTATGATTAACGAGAACCCTACTAGGCATCAAAGTCAGGATGTTCGATCAATGGAAATAGATCTAGTGAGGTTACACTGCATACAAAGCGGACGTGGTCGGGTTCCACCACACAACTATGAGCGTTGTAGAGTTTGCTCGAAGAACAATCAAGGATGCTACCTCGTGCTAGCAGCCCTTCAAAGTCAGTTGGACCACAACGAGATTCAACCATGGTCGAGTTCTGGTTCAATGTCAAACTATCATCCTAATCAAGGCAAAGATGTTGTCTTAATCCCTAAACGAGAAGTGGCCAAAGATGTGTGTGCCATAATCCCTCTACTCCATGACTCAAGAGTTCCTCTTGATGGTGGAAGGATTCTCCACCTCGAACCAATCGAGGCCAGCTATGATGGTCAGAAAAATCTCAAGGCTCATGTAGTTATCTATCTGTCGGGACCAGTGCCGTATAAATCCGATAAGGATATCCCTTACAAATACAGTGCAACAACAATTGAGAATGGAAAGGAAACTCCATTACCCTCCGTCGTGAATATTGCAGACATCAGTCGAGTGACACGGAGCGGTCGAATCTTCAACTGAGGAGTTGGAGAACCTAGCAAAGAAAAGGAACCTCAAACAGAAGTTCCTGGTTAGCCAGTCGGTCAGTCCAGTGATCCCGATCTTTCAAAGAACAACTATGAGATGCTAAAGCTCATCCAAAAGAGTGAGTACAACATTGTTGATCGGCTGTTGCAAACTCCTTCAAAAATCTCAGTGTTATCTCTTTTACTCAGTTTCGAAGCTCACAGGGAGGCTCTACATAAATTTTTGGAGCAGGCCTTTGTGGAACAAGATGTAACGATAAGACAATTTGACAGCATTATCTCCAACATCACTTCCTGCAACAACTTGGGGTTTAGTGATGAGGAACTGCCGGAAGAAGGCAAAAGTCATAACATGGCACTCAATATTACAGTCAACTGTCAGGACGATGCTTTAGCCAGCGTACTGGTAGATACCGGATCAGCTCTGAATGTTATGCTGAAGTCCACTCTAATGCGACTATCATTTAAGGGATCTCCGATGAGAGGTAGTGAGGTCATCGTCAAAGCATTTGACTGGTATCAAAAAACAGTTATCGGCGAAGTCGACCTTCTTATAACTATTGGTCCTCACACTTTCCTAGTCACTTTCTAGGTCATGGACATTCGAGCAGCATACAGTTGTTTGTTAGGAAAACCTTGGATACACGAGGCTGGGGCAGTCACTTTGACACTTCATCAAAAGCTGAAGTTCGTCAAGAATGACCAACTAGTCATAGTCTGTGGAAAGCAAGCCTCGATCGTGAGTAACTTATCATCATCATTATGTGTAGAACCAGAAGAGGTTATTGGAACCCAGTTCCAAGCACTTTCAGTGAACAATGACAATTAATCAGAAAGAGGAACGTTGATTTCCTCGTACAAAGATGCTCTCGAAGTGATCAAAAGTAACAATGCAAAAGGATGGGACAGTTTGCCATTCCTACTGATAACAAAACAAAGAAAGGTCTTGGTTTTTCTCCAAATTGTACCTAGACCGCTACTAACGATGAAAGTTTTCATCCTATTCAAAACTTCTTCCATAGTGGAGGTTTCCTTCACCCAGTGTCTCAAGAAGTACATACCATCAACGAGGGTGATTCCTCCGATACAGATGAAGAGTGGATGTTATATCTCAATGAGGACGGTTATATGTCTCAGGGAGAGGTGCCTACGCCATTTTGCTATCCCACGCAAAGTCCGAGATATATACCAAGATCAGAAGTCAAAATGATATACGGAGATTATGATCCGGAAGGATGTCATGCTCCACCAAACTCATTAGAGTAGGACACTCTAATGAAGGACAATTTTGACCACGAATATTATGGCCCAATGGATGGCATGCCTATCTGGCAGCCGTACCCAGGAGACTTGGGGCAAAAGAGTCAGCCGAACGATGCATATCAGCTGAGCATCATTGAAAAGAATACTCAGGGCATTCAGAAAATATCCAGTACGACGATGAATTTGCAAAGATTGCAGGACAACAGTTCATCAACTATGCTTTTCCTGAGGTCAACGTCATCGAAAGGGATGACTCCTCCAGTTCCAAAGAAGTGTGGGACACCCTGGGACAACCGAGTGGCAAATACGACTTCATGGTCAAGTACACCGTTCCCGAAAGCTCTTGCATCAGGCTCGAAGACATTCAGCCAACTGGATGGGGAGATATACCCGAGAATACAAACATTGTGCAAGATACAGATTCCAACGATCCTGCTCCACCAGAAATTAGCATTATTTCTAAGGACAAACCAAGAAGGAAGGTACCAGACTTTTTGATTCACCGAGGAGTTCGCCGCCAATGGGTTGCCGTCAACGTTCTGAAAGTTGTTCATAAGTCTAAGTAATTGCCATCTTTACTTTAACCTTTCACCCTGCCCAGGTGAAACAGATGTTTTGATAGGGCTCACTTTCTGTAAATGTACCTCTTCGCTTTGCCTAAAGCAACGGAGTTTTTTTTTATACGGCTGTAGTTTCAAGAATCGACAAGATCATAAATAAAATAACGTCGTTCTATAATTTCCGCATTTATTGTTGTTTTCTCTTTTCGCTTTTTCAGAAAATGGTAATCCTAAAAAATAACTCAAATAATAAAAACAAGCATTTTTCAGAAATTACACAGCACACACTCTTGCATTCTCTCTATCTCTTCTAAAAACAATCATCACGTAATGCATATTGTTTGTTTTAAACCCCATTGAAACGTATGATCCAATGCCTTCTCCCAACTTTGAATTCCCGGTATTTGAGGCTGAAGAAGAAAATGACAAAGAAATTCCAGAAGAGATCTCCCGATTACTCAGACAAGAGGAAAGGTCCTTTGAACCTCAAAAGGAGCCATTGGAAACGGTCAACTTGGGTTCAGAAGAAGAGAGAAAAGACGTCAAGATTGGGGCACTGCTCAGTCCAACTGTCAAAGAAAGTTTGATAAAGCTTCTCAAAGAGTTTCCCGATGTATTCGCTTGGTCCTATCAAGACATGCCAGGGTTGGATACCGGCATCGTGGAACATTATCTACCGTTAAGATCAGAATGTCCACCGGTAAAACAAAGACTAAGACGGACTCATCCGGACATGGCCATCAAAATAAAAAAGGAAGTACAAAAACAGATTGACGCGGGTTTCCTCGCCACATCAGAATATCCTCAATGGTTAGCCAACATAGTACCAGTTCGAAAGAAGGACGGAAAGGTCAGAATGTGTGTTGACTACAGGGATCTGAACAAAGCCAGTCCGAAGGATGACTTTCCCTTACCGCACATAGACATGCTGGTAGACAGTACAGCAAAGTTCAAAGTATTCTCCTTCATGGATGGATTCTCGGGCTATAATCAAATCAAGATGGCACCGAAAGACATGGAGAAAACTTCGTTCATCACCCCATGGGGCACCTTTTGCTACAAAGTAATGTCGTTCGGTTTGAAGAACGCCAGGGCAACTTATCAAAGGGCCATGACTACACTGTTTCACGACATGATACACAAAGAAATAGAAGTGTATGTCGATGATATGATTGCCAAATCTAAAACAGAAGATGAGCATGTGGCCCACCTGTCAAAACTATTCGAGCGTCTGAGAAAATACAAACTCTGCTTGAATCCCAATAAGTGCATATTTGGTGTCCGTTCAGGGAAACTTTTAGGGTTCATCGTCAGCCAGAAAGGAATTAAAGTTGATCCTGACAAGGTCAAGGACATTCAAGAAATTCCTTCTCCGAAGACTGAAAAATAAGTCAGGAGTTTCCTGGGACGTTTGAACTACATTTCCAGATTCATATTCCTCATGACCGCGACGTGTGCGCCAATCTTCAAATTACTCAAAAAGAATCAGGACTGCGTTTGGACAGAAGACTGCCAAACTGCCTTCGACAGTATCAAAGAGTATCTGTTGAACCCACCCATTTTATCACCTCCAGTAGAGGAAAGACCGTTGATCATCTATTTAACAGTCTTGGAAGACTCCATGGGATGTGTACTTGGCCAACAAGATGAAACAAAAAGGAAAGAGTTTGCCATTTACTATTTGAGCAAGAAATTTATCGACTGTGAGACTCGGTACACCATGCTTGAGAAAACTTGTTGTGCTTTGGCTTGGGTAGCCAAACGTCTTCGCCAGTATATGATTCGTCACACTACTTGGTTAATCTCCAAAATGGATCCAATCAAGTATGTCTTTGAAAAGCCTGCTCTCACGGGAAGGATAGCCCATTGCAGATGTTGTTATCAGTACGACATTGAGTACCATGCTCAGAAAGCCGTCAAAGGAAGTATTTTAGCCGATTATTTGGCCCATCAACCGATTGACGATCAGGAATCAGTCGGATTTGACTTCCTAGACGAAGATGTTATATATCTAGAAATGAAAGACTGCGATGAACCGCTACCCAGTGAAGGGCCAGAACCAGGTTCCCAATGGGGACTAATCTTTGACGGAGCTGTCAATCATTATGGAAACAGAATTGGGGCAATCATCATAACACCTCAGGGTACCCACTTTCCTTTCACTGTCAGATTAACATTCAAGTGCACAAACAACGAGGCCAAATACGAAGCTTGTATCATGGATCTCGAAGAAGCAATTGACTTAAGGATTAAGAACTTGGATGTATATGGAGACTTAGCCCTGGTTATCAATCAAAGCAAAGGAGATTGGAACATGCACCAATCAGGACTGATTCCTTACAAAGACTACACAAGAAGGTTGTTACCCTTCTTCAACTAAGTCGAGTTTCATCACATCCCTCGTGAAGAGAATCACATGGCTGATGCATTGGCCATTCTCTCTTCCATGATTAGCGTAGGTCAATGGAATGACATACCTAAGATCGACATAATGCGCCTTGAAAGGCCCACTTACATCTTCGCGATTGAAGCAGTCATAGACGACAAACCTTGGTATCACGATATCAAATGCTTCCTCCAGAAACAAGAGTATCCACCTGGGGCATTAAGAAAAGACAGGAAAACCATCAGAAGATTGGCAGGCAGCTTCTTTCTGAGCAGTAATACACTTTATAAGAGAAATTTTGACATGATTCTGCTTCGATGCGTAGACAGACCAGAAGCGAACATGTTGATGAAATAAATTCACGAAGGATCCTTTGGCACTCATGCCAACGGACACACAATGGCGAGAAAAATTCTGAGGGCAGGATACTATTGGTTGACAATGGAATCTGATTGCTACAAGTACATGAGGAGATGTCACAAGTGTCAGATATACTCAGAAAAAATCCATGTACCTCCAACGCATCTCAAAGTTCTCTCTTCCCCATTGCCTTTTTCCATATGGGGAATCGACATGATTGGCATGATCGAACCCAAAGCTTCAAACGGACAATAGTTTATCCTGGTAGCCATTGACTACTTCACAAAGTGGGTCGAAGCAGCGTAATACGCCAATGTAACCCGACAAGTCGTGGTGCGCTTTATCAAAAACAATCTCATTTGCCGTTATGGTGTTCCAAGCCAGATCATTACGGATAATGGATCCAACTTGAATAACAAGATGATGAAAGAGTTGTGCGCTGAGTTCAAGATCGAACACCATAACTTACCTCCCTACCGACCCAAGATGAACAGAGCGGTAGAAGCAGTTAACAAGAACATCAAAAATATCGTTCAAAAGATGGTTGTAACCTACAAAGACTGGCACGAAATGCTGCCCTTTGCTCTTCACGGTTATCGCACATCTGTCCGCACTTCAACAGGGGCAACCCCTTTCTCTCTAGTATATGGCATGGAGGCAGTCCTTCCCGTGGAAGTAGATGTCCCATCAATCCGGGTATTGATGGAAGCTAAGCTAACAGAGGTTGAATGGTGTCAAAGTCGACACGACGAACTCAATCTGATTGAAGAAAAGCGAATAACAGCGCTATACCATGGTCAGTTGTATCAGCAAAGAATGAAGGTGTTTGACAAAAAGGTTCGACCCCGTGTCTTCAGAAAAGGAGACCTCGTGCTCAAGAAGATACAATATTTTCTCACTGATTCCCGGGGCAAATGGACTCTGAATTATGACGGCCCCTATGTGGTCAAGAAAGCCTTCTCAAGAGGTGCCTTGAGACTCACAACCATGGACGGAGAGGAATTTGCCTACCCACAAATGTAGACGTAGTTAAGAAATACTTCGCCTAAATAAAAAAAATAAAAAAAATAAAACGTCTCGGTGTATTGAAAACCCGAAATGGAGGTCCAGGCAAAAATTAGAGACATAATCAAAAATCATCCCGATGGATTGGAAATCTCAAAGTATAATCTAGGCAAAAGTTAGGGATAATGGCAAGTAACTACGTCCAACTAAGGGGCAAATCCCTCAGCAGCAGTAATGTCATCCATCAGAAGAAACTCCAGTCAAGGTCATCTTCGACAAAAGCTCAAGATGTCCAGAATTCAAAGTTGGTAGAAGGATAGTGGTCGTAATGTTTCAATGTAGCCATTTTCCCTTAAATTACCATTTTCTAACTTTGTAAATACTCCATGGAATCACGCGTTTGGCTGATTCCCATCCTATCAATAAAATTTGAGCCTTAATGCTTTTGTTTGTAACTCTTATTTGTTTTAGCTTTACATAACGATATTTTAATATGATCAACGATTCTTGAAATAAAACAAAACGAATTTACTTATCAAACTTTTTCTGCTTTTAAAATAAAAATGGCAATTTCTTTTGACTGTTGAACATCGAAAGAACATCGATCGCTTCTCCAGAAGTAATCGAACCTCAAAGTGCAGAATAAAAGTACTCCTTCTTAATCAGTACGCTTGAACGAAGGATCAATTATGTCAGAGACCGTGTTTCATCTGACACCCCCCCGCCGAGTTCTTACCTCCTAAGCCCGACCAACATAGTTCCCCACAGGGACTATCTCTCCTAAGCAAGGCAGAATATCTACTTTTGGACCAGTGATACTTTTCATCCCCTACAGTGGCCGAGTATCCAGTCGTGTTCATCTATTAGTTTGTATGTCGTGTCAGTTTTGTCAGCATAAACATACATACATCATGCATTATTGATTTACATTCATATTCATATTGTATCACTATCACTCTAGTCGGTCTTGTTCCCAAGTGATAAAAGTCCTCTCAATCGAGTTGTCGGTTATTTCCTCGTCAGGAAATGTTGTGTCTGAACAATCTCTCTTCTAGTTTATTTCTGGGATGGAGACGATCTTCGACCACTTTGATAACTTGAACCTCTGAAAGGAAAGAAGACCTTCAACAAACATCACTCTTCACCATCGAAGATGATATCTTCACTTTCCCAGATTAAGGAAAATCCCCAGAGAAAGCCTTTTAATCAAAGCTTCGGCAATATAGCAGTTTTTCTCCGGAAAATTCACTGACGAAAAGGTCATCAGCACCTCCAGGTCGGATTGTATCACATGGAATTTCTTCGAAAAGATCTCGAGGAAAAGTATGATGTAATACCCCCAAGCGGAAACAGTCTCTCAAAATACTCATTTTCCCCAGTAGAGTCGACAAATGGTATCTCCAACAGAGAAGTTTTTGTGCCTCTACAGCTCAGACAAATGGGTTCCCTAGCAAGTTTGGCATCAAAACTCTTTCCCATCAAATGGCATCTCCCCAGGAAAATTCGACGAGAAGTTTGAGGAAAACCGCTACAAACAACGTCCCTTGTCAAGAAAGTTTATTGACAAAAGAAACTAAGACCAGTTCCTTGGTAGGAAACCAGGATCGATGGGAAGTTTATTTGAGAAACTGAGACCAGTTCCATGGCTGAAGACCAGGATCGAGGGGAAGTTTATTGACAAAAGAAACTAAGACCAGTTCCTTGGTAGGAAACCAGGATCGTGGGGAAGTTTATTGACAAAAGAAACTGAGACCAGTTCCTTGGCTGAAAACCAGGATCGAGGGGAAGTTTTACCTTTTCTAAGTATCATTTCTTAGCAAAAGAAGATGGATGAGCGAACTGCCATTCATAACCACCATCAAAATTTTGGGTATTCTGATATTTAATCCTCTTGCACCCCGAATGCCTGAACACCTTCGCCATTCGCACCTTCGGGTCCAAGAAGATTAAATAGGGGCATCTGCCATACCCCAAATTTTGACCACTAAGATTTCCCATCATCGTGAAAATCATCACCACATTATGGATGTACCATCATGCCTCATTAATTTCCTCAAGGATTGTTGAGCATTCACTACAATCAAAGATTAGGGTTTTAAGCCCTCTCAGAGCCTTAGACAAAGGATCAATCAAGGAATGAAATGATCTTCAACTAGTCTAACCTCTCAAACCTCTATAAGGAATCAAGAGGACTCACACATCAAGAATCAAGCACAGGGTTGCAGTATTCCAAGTGGATCGAGCCTCAAGATCACCAGTGTCACCAAATTAGGGTTTTGGTCGACTGAGGCCTTCAGATGGAAATTTTCCTCTGGGCATGAGCCAATGCTTCAAAGCATAACCCAAGATACTCCAAGGGACCTCATGGACCCAATCATCAAGTCAATTTAGCCTCAGGGGATGCATTCACCAAAAATCAGGAATTAGGATTTCTTGACCTAATTCACCCCTAAGTTGACTTTTGGGACAAAACATGAGCCAAGACCTCAAGACATGATTTGAGAGTCTCTAATACACTACATTGATCCATTTACAACAATGGATTGATCCAAGAAGCTTGATCCACAAGTTTTAATTTCATCTGGACCACAATTAGGGTTTTAAGGGAAAAGTCAACTGTACCTTGGACTTTTGACCAAGACATGCTCCTAAACCTTGGGACATGATTCAATACACCCTATAACACCTATGGAATCTGTCCATTAGGTTTGATTTAGGTTAAGGACTTGATTTCACAAAGGATCACACAGTTTGAATTTCATCCGATAAAAAGTCAACTGTGCACAAAATCAAGTTTGACTTTTTGGAATTTTTCACAATTATGGTTATTTAACCGTAAAACAATGTTAATATGTGATTGGAATCATCATTCATCAAGAAAAATCAAAGAAAGTGAGTTAACTTGTAAAAGGGGTAACCATAAAAAACTTAGAATTTTTCTAAGTTATGGAACAAAGTGGCTAGGGTACCAACTTCCAAGGACCATAACTTGAGATCCAAGCAACCATTTTGGATGGTCCAAAGCTGGATATGTAGCTCTCATAGCATATTTCGAAAGTGTCAACTACATCTCATTCCAATTCTCCATTAATTTTTAGTTATAGACTGATCAAAATGGCAAAAAACATGAAAGTGACATTTTTCCAACACTTGGTGAAATTTTCACTAAGTCAGAATATACCTTATTTTTTCCTAAATGTAGAGGCATTTTTCATTGTAATTCAAGTTGGTTCAAAACCAAAGTTGGACATCATGTTGAAATAGGATATGTCAGCTTTCCAAAGTGACCAAGAACTCCCTCAAACTCCATCTGAGCTAGGAGTTATGACAGCTGCAACATGCCTTGCTGCAAATTGTTGTGCAAGGCAGATTTGTGCATTAGGGCTCGATTTGATCAATTTGGGCAAATGACAAACAAGTTTATCCATTTGTACACCTCAGGGGGAGACCAAGGAGGGACAAGCACTGATCTATCAGCCTCCAAAGTGCCAAAATCTACAAGTAGCATGCCAAACTTAAAAAGCCTAAAGAAGGACAACACTCCAATTTTGTTTCCAAGCATTCAATGGATGCTTAGAGGTGGCATGTATCAGAGCAAAAATGAACACTTCAGTCAAGCCTTATCCTTGAATCAAAAAACCATAGGCCTGTGCTCTAATCTCAAGTCAATGGCTAGAGGAGACTTGAGATTCCATTTGATCCACATTGGCCAAAGGCCTACTGCAGTTGCCATTCCTTATTGATGCCAAAACAAACTTAACACACTATAAATAGTCCTCATTTCTGATCAGTTTGAGTACACCAAAGGCCTATAACACTTGCCTTTCTCAAAATCACACTCTCACTTCCAAAAATGCCTTCTAATGCAAGCTATTATTGGGTTTTGAATTAGAATGTGTTTCCAATCAAACCAATCACACACACACCTCATAAACATCATATGTGAGCTAATCAAACACTAAACCAATAAGTGGAACACCAAATTCATGAAATCATCATCATTTGCTCAAGTTTTCAAAAAAGTTGCAGTTGAGGTGCCATAATATGTTCCAGTTCATTTCAAATCAATCCAAGCTTTCAAACACACTCCATATGGTGTAGGGAAGCTGTTCAGATCATCACAACTCATCTGTAACACCTCTAACTCATAAATCAAATTGGTCTTGCTGTCACGACCTTCAAGTAAGCCTTAACTTGGTCATCTCATAATTTATGCATATTTCCTCGCACAAAACTTTTGCCAAATGTTCATAATCATGCATAGAATGTTTCCTCTCTATTTATTACTTTGTAAGAATCGTGTATCAAATTTCTCAGCCTTCATGCATAAATTAGGGTTCTTGAGGTTTTGTTTTGATTTCTCATTCCATGCTTAAAATAAATGAAATTAAAGACCATAGACATGATCGTGAGTTGAAAACGAGCAGATTGATATATGGATTGTATGATTCCATCAAGTATTCAGTGAGATTGATGAGAAAACGCAAATCTGGGCAAAACAGGGCACGCGGGCAAGAACAAGATGTTTTTGGCGCCCTTTTTCAAATATTTGAATTTTTGAATTTTTGTGATTTTATTTAATTGATTCAAAAATTAATTTCTCTCTCAATTTTAATGATTTTGAGTTGATTCTTTTTTTAATAATTCACAAAAATGTTAAAATATTTTATTTTACAAAAATTCCCCAAAAATATTATTTATTTCACATATTTGATATTTTTGAAAAGAATTAATTTTTATTTATTTTTCAACATTTTGAAAATTTTCTTTCTCTTGATTTTCCAAACTTAAATGGTTTTCAATCATTTTGTGGATAAAAACATGATTTTTGAAACATTGATCCAAGATCACCACTCATTTTTCACATGTTTTCAATAATTTTTATTAATTTTTAAACAAAATTAATTCCATTTTAAACAAAATTAGGGTTTTGATTGATTTCTTCCTCATCAATCTTTTTCAAAACACTCATGGGCCTCTAATAGAGTGTAAGACCCAACCCTTGTTGTACATACACAATATTTGGGCCTTAGACATTGTATAAGTCCCAACACATTTTCAAAAATCTCGGCGCGATCGCCATTTCAAAACAAAAGATCATCTGGGCCTCCCCTCGTGTTGTAAGTCCCATCTTTCTTTTTTAAAAACATTGTTGGGCCTCTAATAGAGTGTAAGACCCAATCCCCTTTTAACCAAAACCATTTATGGGCCTCAGACATTGTATAAGTCCCTCTGCGTTAAAAAATCTCGGCGCGATCGCCAGTTCAAAACGAAAATCATTTGGGCCTACCCTTGTGTTGTAAGTCCCATTTCTTTTCTCTTAAAACACTATGGGCCTATCCTTGAATTGTAAGACCCACCCCTTTTGTAAGTAAACCTCTTTGGGCCTCAGTCGTTGTATAAGTCCCGATGTGATCTTCAGAACAACGGTGCGATCACTATTAAAACTTGGGCCTCTCCTTGAGTATAAGTCCCATAATTTTTTCAAAACAATTTCCCTTTTGATTTAGATTCAATATACATGATATTATCAAAACTTTCTTTAATTTCTCTGAACAACTAACAATACATCATGGAAGCTTGCTCACCTGTAAGTTTTAACAGCTTTTATTTACCATCTTTCATATATATATATATATATATATATATATATATATATATATAACTGTATTGTGGGAAGCTACGCATGGTTAGTCTTCTTTCATATCCTTTTAAATACTTGTCATATATCAACTTTATATATACTAGTATAGCTATTTAGAGTTTTCCCCGGCAACTAGGTCTAGAACTAGGTAAAGCCATGTTAGTCACTCTTGAATACAATCAAAACTAGATCCCCATAGGATTTCCATATACAGTCTTGCCTTCTCTTGGGCTTAAACAATATGGAACAAAGAGAAAGGCAGTATTTTTCGTGAACCTTTTCTCAGACTGTCACCCCTTGAAATTGTCAAAGAAATTCTACTCCCCGGAGTTGATCTATTCTCGGTGAATAGCATCTCTTGAGTTTCTTCAAATCATAGAACTTTCACTAAATGATCTATTCTCGGTGAATAGCATTTCTTGAACTTTTCTTGTTTTGGGACCCACAGGCTTCCTAAAAGCATCCCCGCCTCCTCTTGGGCTTTGTACAAGGACCCTTCGGCTTCTTAGAAGTTCTCATGCCTTCTCTTGGGCTTAATACAAGGACCCTGGCGACCTCTTGAAGGTATAAGACAAAACTTAGTCATCCGTTGTTAGAGCAGTATTTCCAGTGTCAAATCTCGGATTTAGGGTTGATTCTCATCCCTTAATACCCGTGCCTCCTCTTGGGCATCATACAAAAGATAAAACTCTTTCTACACCAGTAGACTTGGACAGACTAATCCCCTTGAGTCTCAAAGACATTCTCAAGTTCCCTACAAACATAGGAGAAACCACGGTCAACCTGGATCAATCTCCAGCAGAGCTGAAACTCAATCTTCATCCTGAATTTCCGCAGCTAGTGTCATCTTATCATCAATAAACCTGGATCAGAACCTCAGGGTATCTGATATCTCAACTCTTCTGTAAACCTCAACAAGAGTTGATTTCCCCACTTGGACCTGCCTCGGGATCTCAATAATCCCTAGCAGAAAGCTAGCCTCCTCTTAGCCTTTGTATAATGATCCTTCCTCAGTGAAGTTAGCCTCCTCTTGGGCTTTGTACAAATGATTCTCCCCGACGGAGTTAACCTTTTCAGACTCTCTTGTTGAGTCAATCACTTTTCAGACCCTCTTGTTGAGTCAATCACTTTTCAGACTCTCTTGCTGAGTTAATCACTTTTCAGACTCTCTTGTTGAGTCAATCACTTTTCAGACTCTCTTGTTGAGTCAATCACCTTTCAGCACTCTCTTGTTGAGTCAACCCTTTTAGCCTTAATCTTGGGCTTTGTACAAGACATATAAAGTCACTCTCTCATCTAGTCAATCTTTTCCAACCTCCTCGTAGGCCTGGTATATAGATTTCCCCTAGCAGAAGTCAGATACCTTTTAGATATGATGATTTCTCCAACTTATTCAGCCACAATCCTGGGCTTTGTACTGGACAGATAAAAGCACTCTTTTGTTGAGTCAAAACTTTTTAGCCTCAATCTTGGGCTTTGTACAAGACATAATTCTCCCTCTCTTAAACTGGGGACAGATATCTTCCCCAGCCGAGTCATTTCCTCCCAGCCTTCTTGTAGGCTTCGAGGAATGATTTCCCAAACAGAGTCAAACTTGTTTCAGCCTCAATCTTGGGCTTTGTACAAGACACATACAAACCTCCCCAACGGAGTCAAAACCTCTTTAGCCTCAATCTTGGGCTTTGTACAAGATAGATAGAACATTTTCCCTGGGAAAGTCAAACTCATAGCTTCCTCTTAGGCTTCGTATAATGATATCCCCAAAGAGTCAGTCTCTTTTTAGCCTCAATCTTGGGCTTTGTATAAGACAGATAAAACACTCTCTTGTTGAGTCGGTCATTTCCAGCCTCCTCTTAGGCTTTGTATAAGGACTTCTCTAGTGGAGTCAATCAACCTCTTAGCTTCAACCTTGGGCTTTAATCAAGGCACACAAAAATTAACAATCCCCTCAGAGGAAGTCCAAATTCCCTATCAGTCAAACCTTTTAGCTTCAATCTTGGGCTTTGAACAAGACACAAATACCTTTTTACCTTCAATCTCGGGCTTTGAACAAGACACCAAAACATCATTTTCCTCCCTTAGAATAGGAGGAACTACGATTGCTCTGATTTCCCTGTTTTGTTTAAACGGGAATACGTAGGCATAAGATTGCGAAATCTTAGCGAGCATACTAATCAAAAACTCTAGGTCCAGTACCTTCACACATCAATCAAAACTTAGGTCCAGTACCTTACCAAAAACATCGGGAAGAACCCGAACATCAACAAAAACTCACTCTCCCTGTCATATTTCCTAAGAAACTTTCCCAACCCATTAACAGATAAACACCATCAAGTAAAAAGCAAAACCTAAAGCTAATATCCTGTGGATAACCACATATAGGATGGGTAATTGACAACTCCCCATTGTATAACCTGACCCCGGACCCCCAATCTCTTTTAAGCGTTTGTTCAGTTAAACATTCGCGTGCAAGGTTAGTTTTAGATAGCTTCCCTTTCCCTTCCAGCTTCACGGGATAAATAAGAAATCAGAAAGTAGCACCCCCTCCTCCTCATTGCGGTGAGGAAAACCCAGCGATAAGGTGGTTGCGTCACCGACAAAAATCGCTCGCTACAAACTGGCTTTAGGAGATTATCTGTCTGAACTGACTCAAACTTCACTTGGCATGCTCTAGTAAAGGATAGTTGACAACATTGGGATTATCATCAATAAATGTGAGGATCTTGTCTTTGATCAACTCTGGTACTCTAGCTTTCAATGCATAGCAACCTTCCAAGTTATGGCCTGCCCCACCTTGATGGAACTCACAGTGAAGATCAGCCTTATAGCCGGCTGGGAGAGGATCTGGAGGAGGAGGTAGAGCCCTCATTGTAATCAAACCTTTCTGAACAAGACCTGGATTCAGCTCAGTGTAGGACATCGGGATAGGATCAAAGTTAACCCTATTGCGATTCTGATTTTGTCTAACAGCTTGGCGAGGAGCTTGAACTGGTTGAGAATTGACAACAGGAGCAACTGCAGCTACATATTATTGTTTCCTGTGATGAGGTTTCCTTTCAACTGAAACGGCATGGGTGTCGCCATCCTTCTTCTTTTGAAAATTTCCAACAGACTTTCTAGTACCATTAAAGGCTTCAGCATTAGTAATCTTTCCTTTCTTGATACCCTATTCTAGTCTTTCTCCAATAGTGACTAGGTTAGCAAAACTAGATGATACACTGCCTATCATCTTTTCCCAAAAGAGTGGCTGAAGAGTGTCCATGAACAATCTAGTCAATTCCTTTTCTGCCAAGGGTGGCTCCACCTGAGCAGCTAGCTCTCTCCAGCGTTAAGCGTACTCTTTAAAGGATTCTTTTTCTTTCTGAGACATGTTTTGCAATTGACGACGGTCAGGTGCCATGTCCAGATTGTACTTATATTGCTTTAAGAAACCATCAGCCAAGTTTTTCCAGCTTTGGATACGGTTCTTCTCAAGTCTCATATACCATTTCAATGAAGCCCCGCTTAAGTTGTCTTGGAAACAGTGAATGAGCAGTTTGTCATTGTTGGTATAGGCAACCATCTTGCGGTAGTACATCACCAAGTGGCTTCTGGGATAGGTGTGCCCCTTATATTTCTCAAAATCAGAAGTTTTAAATTTTGCAGGCATAACCAAGTCTGAAACCAAGCACATGTCCATTGCGGCAACACCAAAGACATCACTTCCTTCCACAGCTCTTATCCTTTTCTCTAGAGTTTGCCATTGCTCTCTGACTTCCTTAATGTATCCAGGTTTTCCCTGACTTTCAGATTATGGACCAGCAGCATGGTACACGAAAGGAGCATTCTCAGGAATAACTTGAGCAACAGAATGCACAACAGGTTGAGGTTCAGTGAACAATGGAGCTGTAGATACTGGCAGTACAGACGGGACAACCACTAGAGTAGTTGCAAAGGCTGGCGAGTAATTAATAGGTAACCCAAATTCTGGCCAAGTAGAAGCTGGTTGCTGAATCGGTGGAGGGTTAACAGCAGCAGTTGAGATTTCAAAAATCACAGTTATCTGAGGTGGTTCACCTCTAGCAATCAGAACTTCCATTATTTCTGTGAGCTTGGTCATGATGGCCTTCAACTCATCAATTTCCATTCTGACTTCGGCATTGTGTTGTTCTTGGTTTTCCATTCTCAATCTGACAGCAACTCTAGTTCCGTAGTTGTGTCGAGGAAATAGCTTGACGGTGAACAGATAACTGAAGAAGGAGACAATTGGAATGAGTTTCTGCGGCAACTTGGATAAATGGAAATGTATGCTCATGGATGCAAGAGTGCATGGATGCAACAACCACAAACAAGATCACACAAAGCACACAGGTCAAGGGTCCGAGTCCCGAGCATGGAGTCAAGGTTAAGAACCAACCCACAACGGTATGTACTAAGGGTATCAGCACATGTAGAACAAGGTTCTAAAAAGTGCCAAGAGTCATAGATCCATCTTTCGGATATTATCGGCTTAAACGACTACTCGTCATCCAACAATATTCTCAAGAGAAACTCGTCTGAGTGTGGTATCGCGTAACAACTAATTCAAGTCTACAGCTAAATAGCCACCGTACCACGTCCTAATAAGGCCAAGATTGGTTAAAGGGTTCTAAGGTCCTCAGCTTCTCAGGCTCCCAAGTTGGAAAAAGTAATGTCATTACGACTACTCGTATGACATCAGTAATTCCAAAGGGGCCTCCACTGAGTGGGGTATCTCTCAAGTCAGCTTAGTAAGGACTACTCCACGTAAGCCGAACAAGACTATACCACCCTCCTAACATAAGTGCACTCAAGTTCGGGTATAGGACTTATCTCATCACACAGAGATCACCAAGCAGAACAACCAATAATAGTTAAATCAAACAGATAAAGCGTAAATAAATCAAAGTAGGTCGGACCCACTAAGAACCAGAGTCCCCAACAGAATCGCCACTTTTCTGTAGCGGCAAAAATCGTGAGTGTAAGTTATTGATTATCTTAACTCAAAAAGCAAGAGTCACCACCGGACTTTTATTTTATCCAAAAGGAAAGGAAAAAGAGCGAACAAAACCTAAACAAGTTCTGAACAAGGATAAGTAAATAGAGACTGGGTAAGGGGGTTGGTTACGCTAAGGGAAGGTGTTAGACCCAAAACGTCTATAGTACTCTATAGGAATCCTTTGAAATATCTACGCTTTTTGGTTTGAAAAGGTTTATTTGAAAAGCGATTGAGGAGATGAGAAGAGAAGCATTTTTTAAGTTTTTTTGTGTTTGGAGAGACTTGTTGTCTCATGCCTACGTACCCACAAAGTGCAATATAGGATCAAAACCTCGTAGTTCGTGGTACAAATAACAAAATAGGTTTGTTATGGTTGTTTTTAAATGTAAAGACAAGTCGTTATTTCCAAGCGAATAATACCGTTTAAAGAAATGAATCATGTCTAAACTTATGAAAAAGTTTTAAAGGAAAAGTGCATAAGGCACGAAAAGTGTTTGGTGAGTTTGATGTTTTTTAAAGTGTTTTGAAAAACGTGTCAATATGCTTATGTAGTTTAGCATTTATTAAGAAATAAAAAGAAAAGAGTAAAATCACTTGACAAAGTCAAGGTTTGATTATGAAAGAGGTGATAGTTTGAAAACAAGAAGGTTTTGAAAAAGATAGGAGATTTTGAAAATTAAAGAAGGGGTGGAGAAGAAGAGGCTATCCTAAAGCATAAAGTAAAAGCTAAGGATAAGAATAGCCTAACCACACAAGCAAACTCCATAGTCTTCGAACCATAATTCCAAAGCAAAGGGATAAGGTCCTAGTTCTAAGTCCAAGGATACAAGAATTGCATTGAAGTCCAAGGTCTAGGTTCAAAATTCCATGTCCAATGCAAAGGATAGTAATCATAGTCCAAGATTAAGAGCACAAGTTTTTTTATAGGTTTTGGCCTCTATTAATGTTTTTGGTCCAAGTGGACAAAGAGAAAAAATGCATAAGCATAAACGTATGTCCAACGGACAAAAGAAAAATTGCGGAAGCATAAACAAGATATGATATGAGATGATAGTAATGGAACATAAAAGATAAAAGAGAGATAGAGAGCGAGAAGGAAACATAAATAAGATTAGTACAATAATATTGCTAGTATGTTAGTGAGTAGTAGTATATACATAATAGCAGCACAAAGGCCATAATGTCATAAGCCTTCAAAAGTAACACCGATTATTCCGTCTCGCGTCTTGAACTATATTGATTAAACAATGTACTTAGGTCAAGGTTAATGAAGACTTGTTAGAAGATTGATAGAATCAAAGCCTCTACACAACAAGCTTTCAAGATTTTTAACCTAATACAAAAGATTACCCATCATTGGGCTTACACAACCAAAAGGTTTAAGCCACGAAAGATCAAGTTCCGATTCGTAGGGAGGGACAAACTCCAAGTGACTTATATAGAAGTCACCCTAATCGAGGCCGATCAATGCACTTTACGTGTTAAACATGTTAAAGAAGTAATATGTAAATCACTCTTCTAAAACATGTCACACAAAAAGAAAAAAAAGGAGTGGTCTAATCATAATCGAGATTTCACATTGATTTATCAAAGAAAATCTATCACGATTCCAAAGTATGGAGAATGATCCAATTGATCATTCATTCATAGATTTGAAATAATGAAGATTAAACATCTTCGAAAATTAATAATCATCGATTCATAGATTTTCATCGACCAAAAGAAAAGAGATGAAGAAAAATGGATCTAACATGTTATGATCCACACAACAAACAACCAACAATCAATCAAGAAACAATATGAGAAATCCAAAATAAAATCAAGAATTATGAATTTAAATGAAATTTTGAACTAAAATAAAAAAATCAAAGAAATCACCAATAATATTCAAATAAAAAAGAAATAGAGTTCTTAAATTAAAAAGAAAAAAAATGGAAAAAAGAAATAGAAAAATAAAAGTATATATATATATAATTGAAGAAACTATATAATTCTTTTTAATAAAAAAAAGATGGAGGTGATGGTAGTATAATGAGCCCATCCGGCCCAAAAACTAAATGAAACCCTATTTTTTAAAAATAACAAAGCCAAAAAGTGATAAACAATGAATCAGAAAAAAACAAATCCTCATCTTCTTCGCATATTCACATGGTTGGTTACCGTTCTCAACCTTCACTCTGTCTTTCACGTTTCCGTTGCGTGTTTTCTCACATCTCAATCTCTCTTTCGTGCGGAGATGCAACTGTAGCGAAACAATATCACCTCCTTCTTCTTGCTTGCGTCGGTACTGTTCATCGGAGAAGGGAGAGGGCACGGCGGCGCGGTGCAGCTTCCAATCAAGGTGAGAAATGCTTTGAATCTTACTCTTCTTCTCTTCTGAGCTTGAATTGGTGTTGTGTTATGATTCTCTAGGTTTTGGTTTTTGAAAGTTACAGGTTTAAGAAATTGAAGGTTTAATGGAGATTGAAGCTTGGTTTGAAGATGGAAGGTGGATTGAAGAAGGTTGAAGTTTGAAGATGGTGATTGAAGGATTCGTTTGAGTTTTGCAGTGAGTTGTAAGGTTGAGATTTATGAATTTTCTGCAGATTTTTAGTTTATGGAATTTACAGATTGGAGCTTGAATTTGGATGCTAATTTGACATGGTAATCTTGGCTTTCAAGCTTGCCCAAAAACTATGATTTAGAGGTTGTATTTATAGATGAAACTTTGGAAATTTGGTTTTGAATTTCTTGCTGAAGAAATTGGACGTGCAGTAGCGTGTATTACTCGTGACGTCGTATTGCGAAGCTTGTGATGCCGTTTTGCTAAACTTCTTGCTTTTTTTATTTTTCTCACTTTCTAGTCATTTTCCGTTTTTGTCCTGCGTTTTGCGTTATGTGCTAATGGTTTATGCAGGTTGTTTCGTAGCTTTTGGATCCGATTTGAAATACCAGCTGTCGTTTTGATACGAGGTGTGTTGTTGCAGCTTGGAATATAAGTGACTCGCAGGTGAAGTCATCTTGTGTGACTGGACGACTTGGCTTGTAGTAAGGCTTGACTTGAACGTGTTTGGTATTTGGAAATTCATGTGGCTGGGGCGTGAGGTTTTGGAAGGCTCACATATGGCTTAACATTGTGGTTTAGCTAGTGAAGGCAACTTGAAGTTTGTAGTAGCATAAAGTGGCTGGACGGTTTAGGTACGACTTGTGAATGGCCTTATCATGGCTTGTGGCATGTGCTTTGGAATCAAGTGGGCCTAACCTAGCTGTGAGAACAAGATTTGGTTCTGCAATATTATTTCTAAGTTTTGATGATATCAAATGAGTATTTCTGTATGAACAATTTTGTACAACTAATGTGTGTTATTTGTGAGAATTTAACAAACAGGTTATGCTTCCGTAAATTGACGCGAACATAATGCTTAAAGAAAAATACTCCTCCTATACTCTTGAAAATCAGAACTCATTTTAAGATAATATAAAACTCACAAGACTCTGATACAAAAGGAAAAGAGAACGAGTTCTAAAGATCTGAAGACAAAGGTTCTGATTGAACGAAGTCCAGATGCTAAAGACTTAAGCTCTCTGATCAAGGTTCTGAAGACCTAAATCAAGTCTCTACTCATGCTTCAACCAGATACTATCAGAAGCCTCTGAAGATATGAAGACAACGCACCAAGCGAACAAGGTTCTGAAGACCAAGTGCTGAAGATTCTGAAGACGCTGCTCTGAGGATTCGAAGACTTGAAAATCTCAAGAACCAAGCAATGTTTTCCCTACTTACTCATGCTTGTAAAAAGCCTCTGAAGTTAAGAAGCCAAGAAGACAAAGCTACATAGTACAGCTGTACCTCAATACAAAGCGAAAATATCTTGGTAACAGTGCAACGGTACAATCAAAGATATTCTGACAAAAACAGGATGCGCAGCATGCAAAATTTTTTATCTGTCCTCATGCTTCTAGCTGCTTGCCTAGTTAGCTATAATGATTACACTTCAACAGCTCTTTCTACACGCTATAAAAGAAGCAAAAGACTTGAAGAAAGATACACACGAACGCTACTGCAACATTCTTTCCATCTGAAATCTTTCTTAAGTCATTCTGGTCGAAACTTGTTTACATTATCAACTTGTATAGAAGCACTTGTCTGTAAACGAAATTTATTCAAACTTAGGTTTGTGTTCCTTAAGAAAGACCGTGTGGTTGTATTTCTTGAGAAGTCTAGGATGTGTAGTCTTAGAGGTTGTTCCTTGAGTAAGACCTGTGAGGTTGTATTACTTGAGAAGTCTAAAACTTGAGAGTTTTAGAGGTTGTGTTAGTCACCAGCATTTTTGCTAGTGCATTATACTGATTTGATTGAATAGTGGATTAAGACCTCGTTGAGAGAGGAAAAATCACCTTGGCGGGTGGACTAGATTAACTTGAGTGTTTCTCAAGTGAACTAGTATAAACATGACGTGTTCATATCTTTGTTCTCAACATAGGTCATTATTGTTAAAAGAAAGAGTCTTATAAAAGGAGTTTATTTTAAAGGAACAATTTTTATTTTGAAAAACCTATTCAAACCCCCATTTCTTGCGTTTTTCACACCTTCAATTGGCATCAGAGCTCCGGTTCTGAGGTGATAAAAAGGTTGAATTTTTATCAAGCACTTAACAGTGTTCAGTACCGATCCAAGTGTGAAAAACAATGACTACACCAACTCCTGAAACAAGTGTTATTGTGAATGAAAGAAATTCTTATACTGCAAAACCTCCTATCTTTGATGGAGAAAAATTTGACTGTTGGAAAGATAGAATTGAAAGTTACTTTTTGTCGTTTGACTTAGATCTATGGGATCTGGTAGTTGATGGCTACAGTCACCCTGTAGATTCTGCAGGCAAAAAGATTGATAGAAGTGCATTTACAGATGCACAGAAGAAAACTTACAAAAATCACCACAGAGCAAGAACGATTCTGTTAAACGCAATTTCTTATATAGAATATGAGAAAATTACAAACAAAGAAACTGTAAAGTCTATCTTTGACTCTCTTCGTATGACTCACGAAGGCAATGCTCAAGTCAAGGAGACGAAGGCTCTAGCACTAATTCAAAAATATGAGGTCTTCAAGATGGAAGATGATGAATCTGTGGAAACCATGTTCTCAAGATTTCAGATGCTTGTTGCAGGACTCATAGTTCTGGACAAAGGTTATTCTACTGCTGATCATGTCAAGAAAATTATCAAAAGTCTACCTGTCAAATGGAGACCAATGGTGACTGCCTTGAAACTAGCAAAGGATCTGAATAGTATAAGTCTTGAGGAACTAATCAGCTCTTTAAGAAGTCATGAAATATAGCTCCAAGAAGATGAACCTCAAAAGAAAAGCAAATCCATTGCTCTAAAAGCTAAATCTGAAAAGAAAAAGGCGTATCAAGCAGAGGAGGAAGTGGAAGAATCTTAAGAAGAATCAGATGAAGATGACATATCTCTCATATCAAGAAAAATTAGTCAACTCTGGAAATACAGAAGAAATAAGTTTAGAGGACCAAGAAGAAGATCTGAGTCTACATATGGTCAAAGGAGAACTTATGGAAGAGACGTTACGTGCTTTGAATGCAAGGAACTTGGACATATAAAAAATGACTGTCCAAAGGTTAAGAAAGATGAAAGACCTAAGAAAGCTAAAAAGGGTCTTATGGCAACTTGGGATGATTCAAAGTCCGAAGATGATTCTGATGGAGAACGTGCTAATGTAGCATTCATGGCTAAAACCATCGATGATTTATCAGAAGGAGAACCTTCAGATTCTGACGAAGAAAGAGAGGTACTTTCTTCCCTATCTCGCACTGAACTTGAAATAGGATTATATGAACTTATGGAAAGATATCAAACTCTTTGAAGAAAACACAAAACTCTGAAAGAGACTCTTGTGGTTCCTTCAGAAGATCTTACTAAAAGCAAACAAACCATCTTTGAATTAAATGAAAAACTACTTTCTCTAGAAAATTCAAATACTGTATTAAAAAGTAAAGTATCTAGGTTAGAAGAAGAAATCACCTCTAACATAACCAATACTAATGAAGTAGTCAAGTATGATAGAGCTTTCCAACACTTTCTCGCTAAGAGCATAGATATAAGCAAAATGGCTTCAATAATCTATGGAGTCAGCAGAAATGGTAACAGAGGTCTGGGATATTCAGGACCATCACACTCATATGATGAGACCAAGAGTATCAAGATAATACCTCTGTCCAAACATTTTGTGCCCTCTGGCACTATCTTGAAATGTTCTGAACAAAAATATTCAAAATCTATGACTACACAACCACAGACACTAAAGAAAACTCCCAAACTTAAACACTATGCACAAATTCCACACTATTATTCCAATATAAGGAAGTACAAAGGTGTCAGAACCTCTGGAAAAGCTAATGTGAAAGGACCCACAAAATGGGTACCTAAGAATAAGATAATTTATGTTGCAGACATCCTTAATGACCCCATTGAAACACCAGTCATGGTACCTGGACAGTGGATGCTCGCGACACATGACGGGAGAAAGGCATATGTTCCAAGATCTGAAACTTAAACCCGGAGGTGTCGTCGGTTTCGGAGGAAATCAGAAAGGAAGAATTATTGGTTCCGGAACTATTGGAAATGAGAATCTTGGCAAGTTTGACTCCAAAGCACAGAAGTGTCTGCTGTTAGGATACTCTGAATGCTCAAAAGGCTACAGAGTTTATAACACAGAATCACGGATTATGGAAGAATCAATTCATGTTAGATTCAAGCCTGACTCTGAAAAGTCAGAGCTAGTTGAAAAACTTGCAGATTTGGAAATTAGCTTCTCAAAACCTAAAGAAAAGGCAGATGAAGTTAAAGACCAGCAAGATCCTACGCCGGATACCACTGATGTAACTCTGAATACTCCGCATCAAAAGAAAAGAAGAATGTCTACTTCTCATCCTGAGGAACTAATTCTAGGTAGCAAGGATGCTCCAATCAGAACTGGATCAGTTTTCAGACCATCATAAGAAACACTCTTGGGACTAGTGTCGTTAATCGAACCAGCTACAGTTGAAGGAGCTCTTATGGACAAGGACTGGGTTCTGGCTATGGAAGAAGAACTGAATCAATTCTCAAAGAATGATGTTTGGGATCTAGTTCCAAAACCTAAGAATGTTCATGTTATTGGAACCAAGTGGGTATTCAGGAATAAGCTAAATGAGAAGGGATAAGTTGTCAAAAATAAGGCACAACTTGTTGCTCAAGGATACAGTCAACAAGAAGGAATTGATTACAACGAAACCTTTGCCCCAGTCGCCAGACTTGAAGCAATACCGTTATTAATTTATTTTTCAGTAAATTATAACATCACCCTATATCAAATGGATGTTAAGAGTGCATTTTTAAATGGTTATATATCAGAAGAAGTTTATGTCAAACAACCTCCTGGTTTTGAAAATTCAGAAAAATCAGACTTTGTTTTTAAACTCAAAAAGTCACTCTATGGCTTAAAACAAGCTCCCAGAGCTTGGTACGATAGATTGAGCAAATTTCTTTTAGAAAACAATTTCACCAGAGGAAAGGTTGACACAACTCTCTTTTGTAAAACATATAAGAATGATATTCTTATAGTTCAAATCTACGTTGATGATATCATTTTTGGTTCTGCTAACCCCTTTTTATGCGAAGAATTTTCAAAGTTAATGCAAGCAGAATTTGAAATGAGTCTGATGGGTGAGTTAAGGTACTTCCTGGGAATTCAAATTGATCAGAAACCAGAGGCCACTTACATTCATCAAAGTAAGTACACAAAAGAACTTCTGAAGAAATTCAACATGATGGATTGTAATACAGCTAAAACACCAATGCATCCAACATGTATAATGGGAAAAGAAGAAACAGGAGTTAAGGTTTGTCAGAAGCTCTATCGTGGTATGATAGGCTCTCACTTATATCTAACTGCTTCTAGACCTGATATATTATTCAGTGTGCATTTATGTGCTAGATTCCAATCAGATCCAAGAGAAACACATTTAACTGCTGTTAAACGAATTCTAAGGTATCTGAAAGGAACAACTAACCTTGGCTTGATGTATGAGAAAACATCAGAGTACACTCTTTTTGGTTACTGCGATGTAGACTATGCTGGAGACAGATTGGAAAGAAAGAGCACATCTGGAAACTGTCAGTTCCTAGGGAACAATCTAATCTCATGGATAAGTAAGAGGCAATCTACAATTGCTCTCTCTACAGCAGAAGCTGAATACATCTCCGCCTTTCTATGTAGTACACAAATTCTTTGGATGAAAAATCAGCTGGAAGATTATCAGATATATGAGAGTAACATTCCTATCTTTTGTGATAATACTGCTGCTATTTGTTTAAGTAAAAATCCAATTTTACATTCTAGGGCTAAACACATTGAAATAAAACACCATTTTATCAGAGACTATGTTCAGAAGGGAACCTTATGCTTAAAATTTATTGATACAGACCATCAATGGGCTGATATTTTTACAAAACCCTTAGCTGAAGATAGATTTCAAATTATTTTAAAACATCTGAAAATGGAGTACTGTTCAGAATGATATGATTTCAGAACCAAATGTGTTCAGTCAGAGGGAATAAATATTTTTAAAATCATCAGAACCACTATTGTGAGACGTGTCCCAGCTCTGATAATTTTTTTTGTTCTGACGTGTCATTAGAAAATAATTTTTTGCATGTGATTAGATTATATCTAATTCACTATATCTATTCAAATCAAACGAACAGTAATTTTTTTGGGATTGACTTAAAATCATAATTGCATTCATTTCTTAACTCCCAATACTGTGGTTTCGACTTTTCAAATTTCAAAAACACCTTATAAACCCATTTATGCCACTTCACTTCCACTTCCACATTTTACGAACCCTAAAAACCCTTATCGTTTTTTTTTCTCTATCTCCTTCGAACCAACTCAAATCTCTGTTCTCATCCTCTCTGGTATTAACTATCACCATGATGAATCACATTCAACAAGAAACTGTCAATTTCTTCAAGGAAACAGAAGCATCTTTGAATCCCTCAAAAGGGTCATCATCCTCGTCAGTAGTGTCGTCTACTACCTCAACAATATCTACAGCAACTACGATAGTTACCCCCTATTCTTCATAGTCTACTAAGATAGATAAAGATCATGTAACTCAAAGAGAAGCCACAGTTACCTGTACTCTTGAGAATCTACTTGTACTCAAGGAACTACATGTAGATTTCGAAAATCTTGCTGAAAATGGATTTAATTTGATCAATGATGTGGAAGCCCAAGGGTGGAATAATTTCTTTGATAGGCTTAAAGGTCCAATTTTTGAAGCACTCGTAAAAGATTTTGGGAGACAAGTTGTTTGTGATAAACTTCATGTCGTCTCTTATGTCTTGGGAAGAAAAATTGTCATCACCGAGAAATCAATTGCTGAACTTTACAAACTTGAATTTCTGAAGAACAAGAGAGTCTACGAAAGGGTCAATAAATCTTCGTTTGTGAAATAGGTAATCAACCAAACTATTTACACCAACCATCAACCAAATAAAACAGAGTACAAGAGAGAAGATCTGCATGTAAATCTGAAAATCTAGCACAAAATCATTCTTGGTTGCATCAATCCAAGACCTTCATCATATGTTGCAGATTACTTCAATGCAAATCAGAAGTATATGCTATATTACTTGTTCACCAAGGAAAGGATGTGCTTACCCTCCATCTTATTTTACCATTTGAGAGATATGGTGAAGAAGACAAGAACAACAGGTGGATCAAAAACTGATATACCTAAGTACATTCCTTTTGGAAGAATGCTTTCAGACATACTCTATGAAAGTGGTATAGTGGAGACTCTGGTTACAAAAGTTCAAGACACAGAAAAACTGACTGCAACACTTGGAGAATCAGTCAATGCCACAACACTTAAGCACATGAGAATAATTAATAAAGTAAGAGTGGAACCTTTTTCTATCTCTGAGGACTTAATCAGACACAGGATCACAGTGCCAGGTTACCCTGCCTATTATAAAAGCGACCGCATTGAAGAAATTGCTGCATTTGTAGATGCAATGAAAGCACGGGGTTATGATGCATCTGAGGTCAAGGATGAAGAAGTTGAAGTTGACAAAGAAGAGGAAGAGCAAACTAAAGAGGCTGATGAATCTGCTCCTGAACTAACTCTTGCAGAATCCTTCAGAAGAAAAAGAAAGCAAGCTACTGTTATTTCTGAGCCTCAGAAAAGGAAGAAGAATGACAAATCAAAATTCTCCAAAACTACTACTCTAACCTCTACATTAGAGAAAACCAGTAAGTCTGTTTCTGCTCCATCTGATTCTAGAGTTGAACCAGTTTCTATTCCATCTTCAAAACAAACTACCTCCATTTCCACTTTGCATCCACAAGTCAGTCTCAAACCTTCATCCTTTTCAATACCACCACCACCAATATCTATTCCTATAAATGAAATGATTTTTATTCCACAAATCTCCCTTCCATCAATCAGTAAGTCTATCCAATCCATAGAAATTCCTACATACACTTCATCAACAATCACCTCAATCATCCAATCAAACATGCCTGTCTCACCGATGTCTTACAATTTGCATCAGACCACTGTTACTGAATCCTTGATTCAACACTCTGATCCTCCATCTCCAATCTCTGAACCTCTCATGGTTTCATACACTATAGAAATGACATCTCCTACTGATCAACAAATCATTGAACATGCTCCTACTGAGATCATTTTATCTCAGCAAACACCACCTGAAACAAATTCTGCCAAGCCTGACCTTGCTTTGGTTATCTACAACGTACCACCTCCAACATCTTTTGAAGAATGCATAGGTCAATTCAGTGAAAAGGCATTAAACAAGTTTGCTAACCAAAGAAAAGACTTCAACGTAAGTGGCAAGCCCTTGGAGCTTAAAAGCTCTTGTCAAAGCTTCCAGAAATGGTTGGATACTGAACTTGCAAGAATTATAAGTTTCTCAGACGCAACCATCACTGCTGGAATTCAACCCTCGGGCTTTATACGAGATACAAAAAGGTTCTTATTGAGCCAAATAAACAATAGCCTCTCTCTCGGGCTTTATACGAGACACATAATAGCCTTCTCTTAGGCTTTGTATAAGAGAACCACTGGTTAATCCAATTATTCTTTTAGCATCAAAGTTGTGCCTCGTTCACAGTACACAAACATCAACAACTCCTTCCCCTTTCATCTAATCGCTGTAAGCGGCAAGCCTCTGGATCATCCACATCCATGCCAATGTCCCTCTTCAGGTAATTCCTCATCACTAAATCCCAAATTGTTGCAGGAAGTGATGTTAGAGACAATGCTATCGAACTGTCTGATTGTTACATCCTGTTCCACAAAGGCTTGCTCCAAGACTTTCTGTAGAGCCTCCCTATGCGCTTCTGAACTGAGTAACAGCGATAATACCGAAATCTTTGAAGGAGTCTGTAACAGTTGATCGACAATGTTATATTCACTCCTTTGGATGAGCTTCAGCATCTCATCATTGTTTTTTGAAAGGTCGGGATCACTGGATTAACCGACTGGTGGATCGGGAGCTTCTGTCTGAAGTTCTTTTTTTTTTGTTAAGTTCTCCAACTCCTCGGTTGAAGATTCGACCGCTCCGTGTTACACGACTGATGTCTGCAATATTCACGACGGAGGGTAATGGAATTTCCTTTCCATTTTCAACTGTCGTTGCACTGTATTTGTAAGGGATAGCCTTAGCTGATTCATACGGTAGTGGTCCCGGTAGATAGATGACTATGGGAACCTTCTGATTTTTCTGACCATCATAAGTGATCTCGATTCGTTCCCGGTTGGGAACATTAGATTCGTCAAGTAGAGGAATAATGGAAAAAACATCCCTGGTCCTGTGATGACCAGAGATCGTGACAACATCCTTAACTTGCTCGGCAAGGTAGTTCGGCGTCCAGTCGATGGGTCCAGAACTCGGATATGGACAAATTTCTCCACGATCGACCTGACCCTGAAGAGTTGCTCTCACAAGGTAACACCCTTGGTTACTTTCCGAACAGACGCTACAACTGTCATAGTTGTGTGGTGGCACCTGGCCACGTCCACTTTGAATACAATGTAACCTTACTATGTTAGCTTCCACTGATCGGACATCCTGACTTTGACGCCGAGTGGGATTTCTATTACTGATACTAATCTGCTGAGTATCTTCATCCATATAGATTGGCATCCACCAGTGATTTAACAAGTGCTGAAGTGCCTCCTGGACAAGGGTACAACCTCGATCATTTTCGCAACCCACTTTACAGCTTTGATAGTCATGTGATATTAAGAATCCGAGTCGGACCTGCTCAGCATGTAACTCTACCAGGTTGTAATTCATCACGCAAATATCGAAGATTTGAACCATGTTGATCTGATAAGGGTTCCTATCATGGTAGTCTTGGATCCATCCAAGATCCATCTGACGCTGGAGGGCCTCCTGTATGAAAGAGCATCCCTGTTTGTTTACCAAGCAAATCAGACAGGAACTGTAATCATGTCGTGGCAGATTATGATGTTGGCTTTGCCTTGAGTGCATCGCCACCAAGTTGACATTCATTGCACGGATGTAGTGGTTCTGAATGACGTTAGAATTCGTGTAGACCATGTTAACTCCACGAACTCAGTGTTCTTGGATCCCTCTGTTCCTATAGAGCTTCTTGCACCACAGAACATCCTTGGTTGTCTTTAGAGCAGATATCACACTGATGATAGTTATGAGGTGGCACATGGCCATATCCACTCTGTCTACAATGCATCTTGACTAGATTAGTCTTCAACAAGAGTACATCATGAATTTGATAGACATCGTTAGTCTCTCCTTCTATCAAATTGACGGCAGCCTTCTCGTGTTGAGGTAGCGGATTCGTGAGAACATTAGGATTTGTATCCTTGAAGGATAAGACCCCGCTCCTAACAAGCTTTTGTACATCGAACTTGAAATTGAGACAAGTCTCTATGTTATGCCCTGGACCTCCTTGATGATAAGGGCAAGTTTGATCCACCTTAAACCAAAAAGATGGATTTTCCGGTACTGTAAGAGGAGATTTAGTCTGAATGTGCCCCTTAGCCAGTAGTAATGGAAACAACTCTATGTACGTTATGGGTATAGGATCAAATCCTAGTGGCCGTGTTGTACGGTTGTTGTTATATGGAGGACGAGCCTGCTGAAGAGGTTGTTGTGTCCTTTGCTGGTCAGGTTGGCTCTGCGCAACCTGAGGTTGATACGTTGGAATAGGCACAGGGTTGATAGCAGGAGTCACAGCTGCTACCGGTTGATAACGTCGCCTTTGCCTTCCGAGAGAGATATTCCCAATATCTTGCTCTTTTTTCTTAGGGAGAGCACTACCGTATTTTTTAGTACCGCTCGTCGATCCAGTGTCTTTTACCAAACGTCCTTCTCAGACGGCTTCCTCAAGACGTACGCCCATGCCGACCATTTCGGTGAAGTCACTGGGCGCACTGGCAACCATTCGGTCATAGTAAAATGAGCTTAAGGTCTTTAAGAAGATCTTTGTCATCTCTTTTTCCTCAAGAGGTGGACAAATTTGAGCGGCAATTTCACGCCACCTTTGAGCATACTCCTTAAAGGTTTCCTTGTCCTTTTGTGACATCGATCTGAGTTGATCTCTGTCGGGTGCATTGTCCAAATTGTATTTGTATTGTTGGACGAAGGCAGTGCCAAGATCCCTGAAAGTGCTGATCGTGGCACGGTTTAAACCCATGTACCATTTGAGTGCAGCACCAGTTAAACTATCCTGGAAGTAGTGAATCAGTAGGTCCTGATTCTCCGTCTAGGCTGACATTCGCCGAGCGTACATCACCAGATGGCTCTGAGGGCAAGAGTTACCCTTGTATTTTTCAAAGTCAGGCACTTGAAATTTGTGCGGAACTTTCACATTTGGGACCAAGCAGAGGTCTGCGGCGTCCTTTCCAAATAGATCCTGACCGCGAATGGCTTGCAGCTCCTTCTGCATTTCCAAGAATTGCTCCTGGAATTCCTCCATTCTGTCATACATAGTTTCCTTCTTACAAGAAGGTGTCTGTGGAATCTTTCCTTCCGGGACAGTGTGCACCACAGGGGGTGGTACCGTGACTACGGCAGTGAGTCTTGGCATTTCCCGAAGTTTGTAACCTTCAGGAGTCTTTAGTATGCCCCTGGCATCTTCGTTTCCTGAAGTTTGTAACCTTCAGGCCTAGCGGCTTCTGTTGTGATTCCCTGATCTTCAGTGATCGGCGGAACATATCCTTCCGGGATATAGTTAACAGACATGCCCCAAGGACGATCTTTCGGCATTTGATACCTAGGATCATACTTCTCCACGATGGGCGTTGAGGTGATCTCTGAGATCACAGTTCTTTGTAGCTGAGCTTCTACCATGGCTTGCATGTCGTTACAAAGCTTTCTCGTATCCTCTCTCAGAGTGTCGATCTCTTCTTTCAACTCTCTGTTTTCTTCCTCAAGATTATCCATCTTTTCTGACGATTGGCCCGAGTATTATACGAATGAGACAGTTTGACTCTAGAACCGAGACACAAACGTGAGATTCGTAGGTAAGAAGAATTTGCGATGTGAGAATGATGAATGCAATGATTATATTAATTGTTTTTTGGTTTAATCAAAATAAACTTCGACAATTAGATTGCAAATATCAAACAATGGGGAAACCCCTTTTTATTGAATTCAAAGGATTACATAAATGGAAATACAGTAGATTACAAAGTGCAGAAACAAAAACCTAAGCTAATGGGCCCCGAGTCCTCTCTGAAGAGAAATCGGGCGCTGACTCTAGTACTTTCCTTTTCTTTGACCGGGCTCTTGGGCCGTTGTCGGGTTGTCATTCCTTTGCCAAGTGAAAGGAGCGAGCAGATTCCTTTGGTCATCCTAATTATCCACCGCATGTTGCTCTAAAATCTCAATCAGAGCATCCTTTTCTTTTAGTAATTGTTGTATTTTGATGCACTCTACGTTGAGGGTGCGGTACTTGTTCTTCCAAGACCTTCTCTCCCGTTGAACTTTGTTGAGAGTAACCTGAAGCTTTTCAATCTCAGTCATGAAGTACATGACAGATTCCCTCGACGAAAGAATTCCGTAACGAGGATAAGGCATTTTTAGCTTGAGAGCTCTAGTTTGTACCCAATGGAGATAAGGCTCCACCGAGACACAATCCGGTTTTCCTAGAGACTCTCGTCATTTCTTATGAACATGCTTCCAAGCGTGCACTATTTCCATCTTTAGTGCTCTGTCGTTTTCCCCTTCCTTGAAGAAAAGACCTTCCAGATGAACACCCAGTGGGATATGTCTCATCGGGTATCCAAATTGACGAAGAACGAGAACTGGATGGTAGTTAATTCCTCCTTTAGTTCCTATGAGGGGTACGTTGGGGAAGTTTCCACAATGGTCAATGATCTTAATTCCCTCATAAATCCTATTACACCGATCAATGTCAGAGTTGGTAAGAGACATGATCTTCTGCGACCAACGTAAGGCACTCTTACAATCCCAAAAAGCAGCAGACTTGGGCAAGTGAGAGATAAACCATTTGTAAAGCAAAGGTACACAGCATGTGATCTCCCCTCCGTTGTACAAATTTCCCAAGTGTACAGAATGATACGCATCTGCGAGCAAAGTCGGCACAGGGTTTCCAATGAGAAAAACCTTAATGGAGTTAATATCGACGAAGTTATTGATGTTAGGAAACAAAAATAACCCGTAGGTGAGCAAGACAAAGATGCTTTCAAAAGCAGTCACGTTTCCTATACTGGCGAAATACAGGGCTTTCTTTGTCAAGAACTGGGCTGGCAAACCTTGGACGCCACCCTTAGTAGTTAGGTGAGTCCTAACCTCTGACTCGTCCAAATGAATTGCTCTTACAATAGTCTGATTCTTTGGAATTTCTTCCAGTCCAGAAAATGGAGCTCGATCTGTAATGTGTAGATCGATTAGGTGAGAATACTCCTCCAGCGTTGGTGCGAGCTGGTAATCCGGGAATGTGAAACAGTGATAAACTGGATCATAAAACTGAATGAGCGCATCCATGATTCCCTCAATCACATGGACTCTTAACAGTGGTAGCAAACCTATGTGCTTGGCTCTGAAAGCCTCTGGGTTAGTGATCATCCTCGCTAACCTTCTCAAATCCTCTAGCTTTGGAACCTTGAAGGTATACTGGTGAGTTCTCCTTCTACCGAAATCCATTAGTGCAATCCTTTTCTCTGATATTTGTAATCACAGTCTTAGTTTATTTTGAAAAAACAGAGAGACTAGAAGAGAAATATTTTGAATGTTTTAATGTTTTTTTAGATGAATGCATGAATGCAGCACACAAAAACATAGAAAAAACATGGGGTCAAAGGGTCGTTGTCATGAAGTCAAGGCTCTAACCATCCCCAAAGGTTTATACTGGGGTGATTTTTGTACCTGTACTCATTATCATCAGCTCCTCCCAGGAAAGCAAAACAACAAGCGGATCGCCAGCGAGTTGTAGAGCAATCTTAGAGTAAGTGCCATTCATCGAGAATAGATCACCAGCCTCAAATGAGGGTAGTATCGCGTAACAACTATTCCCGATAGTTTCCGCACTACGAAAGGGTTTGGCTCCTCAGCTTCTCAGACTTAACAACCGGCCCATTGTCTAGGTGAGAGTATGGGTTGCGTTGGTCAGCCTCCACTGAGGTTGATGGTCGACCCCGTCGCCATCACTTATCTTAAGTGTATACTCAATCTTTCCACATACGGCATCACCCGCATTCCCATTAGCAGAAAAATAAACATGTATAGCAATTAGGAAAAGCGGCATATATATTTGTCCTAATCATCCTAGACCTTTAAAGCTATGAATCTTAAGTTCCTGACAGAAAATGGGTTCCCCGACGGAAGCCCCAATCTGTGGTAGTCACACAAGAGGTAAAAAGGAAGAAGCAAAAAAACAGAGAAGGGCCCCACGGTGGGCACCATTTTTTCTGTAGCGAGCGATTTTGGACGCGGTTCTTAAGCGCTGGTCACTCTTTGCGGTTGAGCTTAAACTACAGGTCGATTCATTTTTTATCCTATTAAAGCTGATGAAGGAAGGGAAATAGATGTCTCCAATTAACCCTGCTTTGCATACTGAGTTTAAACAGCGGTCTGTTAGGTTACGGATGCTATCAATGTGGGGGGGCCTTTGTATTGGT
The DNA here is from genome assembly GCA_022829125.1 of Lathyrus tuberosus. Taxonomy (NCBI): domain Eukaryota; kingdom Viridiplantae; phylum Streptophyta; class Magnoliopsida; order Fabales; family Fabaceae; genus Lathyrus; species Lathyrus tuberosus. Next base: position 8,237,724 of record JALAZF010000163.1, read on the forward strand.
TATTTGTATTTTTGCCAATACGGTTTTCTTTCTTTTTTTTGGATTTAGACAGAAGGTTTCTGGCGGGGAACAAGGATTAGGATATTAGAATTGGTGCTTTTGAGAGACACATGAGAGTATGGGGTGTTGGGTTTTTGTTTAGTGTGCTCGCTAAGATTTTTCTTTCAATCTTATGCCTACGTATTCCCGTTTACCGAAATAGGGAAATCAGAGCGTTCGTAGTTCCTCCCATTCGAAATGGGTGTTTTGGTGTCTTGTTCAAAGCCCAAGACATGAAGCGAAAGGTGATTTGTATCTTGTTCAAAGCCCAAGATGTGAAGCTGAAATTCTGTTTGTATCTTGTTCAAAGCCCAAGATATGAAGCCAAAAGGTCTCAACTTTAGAGAGAATTTGTCATCTCTAAAGAGGGGGTTGTATGTCACAACTGCTTTATAAAGGAGAATTACTTTAACCGTTTCAGTTAAGTGACAGGTCCAGTATACTGATTTTACAGAGAAAATCAGTTCTTTTATGAGCAACACTGTACTCAGGGTTTTGATTCAAGGATCCGGGTTATTCTTGTTCTTTAAGGAAGCGGGAAATCCGAAGGGTATTGAGACTGTCCGAGTCTGCGGGTTTCCTTCCTATTTAACGAAGGGGTCACTTAAGAATGTATTTGAGACTCAAGGAAGTTAGACTGTCCAAGTCTAGGGTTTTATCTTTTGTACTGTGCTTTGAGAAACAGTAGTAGACTCTATGAAAGGACTGTTCTATGCAAATGACTAAGTTCTGTTCCTATACCTCTAGGAGGTCGTCGGGACAATTTGTACGAAGCCCAAGAGGAGGCTGGAAACTTTTAAGAAGCCGACGGGTCCTTGTACGAAGCCCAAGAGGAGGCTATCATTCCCAGAGGAAGAGATCATTATACGAAGCCTAAGAGGAGGCTGTGAATACTTCTAAGAAGCCGTAGGGTCCTTGTACTAAGCCCAAGAGGAGGCCAGGTTACTTTTAGGAAGCCTGTGGGTCCTTGTACGATGCCCAAGAGGAGGCCGATGCTTTTAGGAAGCCGATGGGTCCCCAAACCCCGAGAAATTCAAGGCAAGCTATTCACAAGGAATAGATCAAGTCAGGAAAGTTTGAGAATTTGGAAGAAACTCAAAGATGCCATTCACGGAGAATACATTCATCTCGAGGAGTAGAGTTTCTTGACAATTCCTAATGAGGACAGCCGAAGAGAATAGTGTATCTGGTGATCCTATTGGGGATCTAGTTGTCTATTTCTATGAATAAACGAAACGGCGTCACCTAGTTCTAGACGTAGTTGCCGGGGAAACTCTAAATATCTATACTATTATTACACAGTTGATATGAGTTTATGAAAGAAGACTTACAGTGAAACAGCCCCACAATACAGTTATATGTATATGAAAGCGGTAAATGAAAGCGATAACCACTTACTCGGTTGTAGAGCTTCCATGTTGTTTGGTTAGTTGTGCAACAAAGAAAGATTGAAAACAATAGTATATTCAAAACCAAAGGAGAAAGTGCTTTGAAGAAGAAAGATTTGGGGCTTACAGCTCAAGGAGAGGCCCAGGGTTTTATCAGTGAGCGCACTGTTTGAATTTATACAGAGGGACTTATACAAGTGACTGTGGCCCAAAATGGTTTTCTGTACAAAGGGATGGGTCTTACACTCTCTCAAGAGGCCCAAAAGGTTTAAAGAAAAAGAGTGGGGCTTATAACACGAGGGTAGGCCCAGATGACTTTTCCGTTAAAAATGGCGATCGCGCCGAGGTTTTCTTTTAACGCATAGGGACTTATACAATAAGTGAGGCCCAAAAGGTTTTGGTTAAAAGGGGATTGGGTCTTACACTCTATTAGAGGCCCAAAAAATTTTGAATGGGTCTTATAGCTCGAGGAGAGGCCCAAAAGGTTATTTTTCAAAAGGCGATGATCGCGCCGTTTGTTTTTTACGGTATCGGGACTTATACAATACACTGAGGCCCAAAGATGATTTGGTCAAAAAAAAGGATTGGGTCTTACACTCTATTAGAGGCCCAAAAGTGTTTGACAATGATTTGTTTTGAGTGAAAATCAAAGAAACCCTAATTTTATTCTTTAAAAATAAATATTTAAAGAAAATCAATGAAAAATACCAAATAGGTTTGAATAAACCACTTGTGATTTTTGTTTAAGGTTTGAAAATGAGGTATAAATCACAAGAGATATTAAAACTCATTTGGTCTTGATTTTTCAAGATGAATATTCATTTTAAAATGCTTAAAAACAAATAAAAATGAATTTATTCACAAAAATACTAATTATATTAAATAAATAATACAAACTCAATTTTTTTGTGGAATAAAATATTTCAACATTTTTGTGATTTTTTGCAAAAAGAACCAATCAAAAATAATTAAAATTGAAAGAGTTATTAATTTTCCAAATAATTAACAAAACACGAAAATAGTTGGAAAAATAGCAAAATGTGAAAAAAACACAAAATGGCATGGGTGGGGTTTGAACCCACGACCTCAAGCATACAAGGCGCGCGCCTTACCACTGGGGTGGTGATACATCCATTGTTTTAAAGAAACCAACAAATACACAAGTCATGCCTTGGTTTTGGCTTGCCCAGGGCAAGTTTTGGCTCAAAAACGTGAAGGTCATAACTTTCTCAATTCTTAATGGTTTGAGACAAAATTTACATGCATCTGGGCCAGAATTTCATAAGGAATCCAATGGTGGTGGTAGTTTTTTCAGATCACACTCCCTCCTCAAAACCCGATAGTGGTTTTGAAAATGACCTATAAATGCATTTTCTATGCTACAACTTTGTACAAGCATGGATTACATGGTGAATTAGCTCAAACATAACATATATGACATGTATGAGATGTTTATGATCAATGGACTTCAAATGCACACATGTTTTGGTGAGTGCAAGTTGAGAGGCTTACCCTTCTTTGAGATTTTGGAGGTTTCTCTGCAATCTGCCAACCCTCTTGCTCCAGATATGATTTTATGCTTTAAACCACCTCAAATGATCCCTTGGATGCTTTTAGGGTGATTGGAATCAGCTGGTACCTGCAAAAACACAAACTGTCCCTTTCTTGCAAAAGGGGTTAAAAGTGACCAAAATATCAACTCCCTCAAATGGTGTTCCAGATGGTGGGAACCATTTGGGACAGTTCAAGGATGATATTTGGAGTGTGTTTGAGGTTTTATCTGGTTTGGAAAGTGATTGAATCAAGACATGGCTTGAAAAATGCAAAAAAGTGCTATTTTGAGGTTTTGAGAGGTGACTTTGTGATGTTGTGATTACAGGTCACTTTTGATGGTTTGCACAGCTTACATATGATATATATGAGGTGTGTGTGTGATTAGTTTGGGTGGAATTGCTCTCTAGCTCAAAAACTCAGAATTACTTGCTTTAGAAGGCAAGTTTGAGGTGAAAGAAGAGATTTTGAGGAAAGCATTTGTTTGATGGCTTTGGTGTACTCAAACTGAACACAATTGAGCTCTATTTATAGTAGAGCAGGTTTGTTTTGGGATCCACAGTGAATGGCAACTGCAGCATGTGTTTGTTCAGTGTTGGCCAATGGAAATGCAAGTCTCCTCTAGCCATTGACTAGAGGTTAGGGCACAGGGCTGTGGTTCCCTTGGTCTTGGATAAGTCTTGACTGATTTCAGATGAGAATGGCTCAGTCCATGCCACCTTGATGCTTCCATTGAATGCTTCAATCCAAATTTGGAGTCTTGTCCCTATTTTGGCCATTCTAGGTTCAACATGTTATTTCTTGTTCCATGGACTTTGGAGGCTTGGCTCAGTGATTGTCCCTTCTAGATTCAATCCTCAGAATTGTCCAAGTGGATAGGAGCATTTGAATTTGGCTGATTTTGGAAAATCGAGCAAAATTGCAAATTCTGCCTTGCCTTGACAGATTTCAGCAAGGCAACTTGCCAATGTCATATCTCATGGTGTAAGTTGAATTTGGTAATGCTCTTGACCATTTTGGAAAACCCTTACATGATACAGCAACTGTTTGAACATGTTTGGTTTTGATCTCTTTTGAATCCAAGTGAAAAATCCCCCTACATTTGGTAAAAAGTGAAGACAGATTTGGACTTGGTGAAAATTTCACTAAGTGTTGGAAAAAGTGATATTTTCACTTTTCAGCCACTTTGATCACTCCATAACTCAAAATCCTTAATGAATTGGACTTAGGTCTAGTTGAAGTTTTTGTAGAGGGTAATGAGGGCTACAAATCCATCTTTGGATGAGGAAAAATGGCTTTGTGGTTTAGGAGTTATGATCCTCCAAAGTTGGTACCCTTGTCACTTTATTTTTAACTTAGAAAATTTTCAAAGTTTTTATGGTTACCCCTTTTACAAGTTATCTCACTTTTTTTTATTTTTCTTGATGAATGATGATTCAAATCATACATTAACATCATTTTAGGGTTAAAAATCCATTTTGGTGAAAAATCTCAAAAAGTCAAAGTTGACTTTTGTGCACAATTGACTTTTTATCAGATGAATTCCAAACTGTGCCATTCTTCATGAAATCGTGTCCTTGACCTAAATCAAACTTGATGGACATGTTCCATGGGTGTCATAGGGCATATTGAATCATGTCTTAGGGCTTGGGAGCATGTCCTTGTCAAAAGTCAAAGTTACAGTTGACTTTTCTCTTAAAACCCTAATTGTGGTGCAGATGAAATTGAGACTTGTTGCTCAAGCTTCTTGGATTAATCCATTGTTCCAAATGGATCAATATAGTTCATTAGAGACCCTCAAACCCTCTCTTGAGGTCTTGGCTCATGGTTTGTCCCAAAAGTCAACTTAGGGGTGAATTAGGTCAAGAAACCCTAATTCCTGATTTTTGATAAATGTATCCCTTAAGGCAAAATTGACTTGATGATTGGGTCCATGAGGTTCCATAGAGTATATTAGGTTATGTTTTGGATCATTGGCTTGTGCCCAGATGAAATTTTCCATCTGGAGGCCCTGGTCGACCAAAACCCTAATTTGGTGACACTGGCGATCTTGAGGCTTGATCCACCTAGAAGGGAGCAGCCTTGTGTTTAATCCTTGAAGTGGGAGTCCTTTTTTATCCTTTGTGTATGTTTGAGAGGTTAGACAAGTTGAAGATCAAGTCATTCCTTGACTGATCCTTTGTCTAAGGCTCTGATAGGGATTAAAACCCTAATTTTGATTGTAGTGAATGCTCAACAACCCTTGAGACATTTGACGAGGCATGATGGTTCATCCATATTGTGATGATGATTGACACAATGATGGGACATCTTAGTGGTCAAAATTTGGGGTATGACACTGAGGAAGTAAGACTTCTTGCAAAAAAGGCTGCTGAAGAAGCCAGAATAGCACAAGAAGCTAAAGCCATGGAAAAAGCCAAGCAAGATTCTGCCATTATTTCTACATCTGATCCTGCTGTAAAGCGTTTGGAAAACGCAATTGGAGAAATCAGAGCAGAACAACAGAAGTTCAGAGAAAACTTCGAGGAACAAAAAAACTATCAATACTAATCTTCAGGGCATGCTTCAGAAGATATGGGACAAGATGTCCTCTGGAAGTGCCTAATCTTTAAGACTTTAGATCTTTGTTTTTCACCCTTTCACCACTAATCTTTTTGATCAATGACAAAAAGGGGGAGAAGTAATATGAATGTGATATTTTGATTCCATAGTCAATCTCTGAAAAATAACGCTGTTTACATGCTAACAGATAAACTGTTATTTCTATTAGAGTGTTTTTCTTTTTCAGGAATTCTGATCCAAATCAAGATTCATTAAGAAAATCAGAACTCTGCTGAAAAGAGAATCAAGACTAAGAGCTCAGGACCTATTAAAGTCAGGGGGAGCCGAAGCACAGAAATTCATTAAGTCTAAGACTCAGGGGGAGTACTTCATATGAAGGATAAGCTATCTTTAGAATCTATTATTTTTTTCCTGCATTATATATATCAAAATTGTGTCATCAAAATACAGAGTTTTGTCATCATCAAAAGGGGGAGATTGTGAGAACAAGATTTGGTTCTGCAATATTATCTCTAAGTTTTGATGATATCAAATGAGTATTTCTGTATGAACAATTTTGTACAACTAATGTGTGTTATTTGTGAGAATTTAACAAATAGGTTATGCTTCCGTAAATTGGCGCGAACACAATGCTTAAAGGAAAATACTCCGTCTATACTCTTGAAAAGCAGAACTCATTTTAAGATAATAAGAAACTCACAAGACTCTGATACAAAAGGAAAAGAGAACGAGTTCTAAAGATCTGAAGACAAAGGTTCTGATTGAACGAAGTCCAGATGCTGAAGACTTAAGCTCTCTGATCAAGGTTCTGAAGACCTAAATCAAGTCTCTACTCATGCTTCAACCAGCTACTATCAGAAGCCTCTGATGATACAAAGACAACGCACCAAGCGAACAAGGTTCTGAAGACCAAGTGCTGAAGATTCTGAAGACGCTGATCTGAGGATTCGAAGACTTGAAAATCTCAAGAACCAAGCAATGTTTTCCCTTCTTACTCATGCTCGTAAAAAGCCTCTGAAGTTAAGAAGCCAAGAAGACAAAGCTACATAGTACAACTGTACCTCAATACAAAGCGAAAATATCTTGGTAACAGTGCAACGGTACAATCAAAGATATTCTGACAAAAACAGGACGTGCAACACGCAAAATTTTTTATCTGTCCTCACGCTTCTAGCCGCCAGCCTAGTTAGCTATAATGATTACACTTCAACGGCTCTTTCTACACTACTATAAAAGAAGCAAAAGACTTGAAGAAAGATACACACGAACGCTACTACAACATTCTTTCCATCTGAAATCTTTCTTAAGTCATTCTGGTCGAAACTTGTTTACATTATCAGCTTGTATAGAAGCACTTGTCTGTAAACGAAATTTATTCAAACTTAGGTTTGTGTTCCTTAAGAGAGACCGTGTGGTTGTATTTCTTGAGAAGTCTAGGACGCGTAGTCTTAGAGGTTGTTCCTTGAGTAAGACTTGTAAGGTTGTATTACTTGAGAAGTCTAAAACTTGAGAGTTTTAGAGGTTGTGTTAGTCACCAGCATTTTTGCTAGTGCATTGTACTGATTTGATTGAATAGTGGATTAAGACCTCGTTGAGAGAGGCAAAATCACCTTGGCGGGTGAACTAGATTAACTTGAGTGTTTCTCAAGTGAACTAGTATAAACATAACGTGTTTATCTCTTTGTTCTCAACATAGGTCATTATTGTTAAAAGAAAGAGTCTTATAAAAGGAGTTTATTTTAAAGGAACAATTTTTATTTTGAAAAACCAATTCAAACCCCCCTTTCTTGCGTTTTTCACACCTTCAGTAGCAACTTCCCCTTTTTTTTAATTCTTAATGCACTTGTTTTGGTGGCTTATTTCAATTTTTTGTTTGTTTTAAAAATGTAAATGGGCTTGTATCACAATGAAGGTCATGATTTGATAATGAAGGCTAATGTGTGTTTTTTGTAATATAGACTAATGGTTTGTAAAACAAATGGTTTTTTTATGGAAATAAATGGTGATTAAAGAAATTGGTTAGAAACATAGATGGTAAAAAATGTGTTATGGAAATGAGATGGATATTGAGATTTGAATTGGAAATGGTTCTTGATTTTGATAATTGCAAAATGGTTTTGGATAGTAAAAAAAAGGAATATGGATAAATTGGTTAAAATGTGGATAATAGTTGTAGCGAGCGATTTTGGACGCGGTTCTTAAGCGCTGGTCGCTCTCTGCGGTTTGAGCTTTGACTACAGGTCGATTCATTTTTTATCCTATTGTGAGCTGAATAAGGAAGGGAAATAGATGTCTCCAATTAACCCTGCTTGCATACTGAGTTTAAACAGCGGTCTGTTAAGTTACGAATGCTATCAATGTGGGGGGCCTTTGTACTGGTTATTTGTATTTTCGCCAATACTGTTTTCTTTCTTTTTTTACCTGGGCAGAAGGTATCTGACGGGGAACAAGGATTAGGATGTTAGGACTGATGTTTTTGAAATACTGCTTTTGATTGATGGAGATATGGGATTTGGGTTTTTTGTTGATTGCGCTCGCTAAGATCTTTTCTTTCGATCTTATGCCTACGTATTCCCGTTTACCGAAACAGGGAAATCAGAGCGTTCGTAGTTCCTCCTATTCTATGGGAGGAAATGGGTGTTTTTGGTGTTTTGGTGTCTTGTTCAAAGCCCAAGACGTGAAGCGAAAGGTGATTTGTATCTTGTTCAAAGCCCAAGATGTGAAGCTGAAAGGTCTATTTGTGTCTTGTTCAAAGCCCAAGACGTGAAGCTGAAAGACCTTGACTTTAGAGAGAATTTGTCATCTCTAAAGAGGGAGAAGGAGAATTACTTTAACTGGGATACGCGGATCCGAGCAATGCCATAATTTCCGAAGAAAGGGTTTTAACCTGAAGGAGAAGACTTTAACTCAGTGTAGAGCAATGCCATCTTTCCTTAGGAATTTCTCATGCTAAAAGAGGGACAGTGGCGTGGATGTAGATGATCCAGAGGCTTGCCGCTTACAGCGATTAAATGAAGGGGAAGGAGTTGTTGATGTTTGTTTACTGTGAACGAGGCACAGCTTTGATGCTAAAAGGTTAATTGGATTAACCAGTGGTTTTCTTATACAAAGCCTAAGAGGAGGCTAATTTGTGTCTCGTACAAAGCCCGAGAAAGAGGCTAAAAGGGTTCGACCCAGTGGGGCATATCGTTATACAAAGCCTAAGAGGAGGCTAACAAAGAGTTGACTCAGTTGGAGAATCTTTTATACTCAGTAAGAGAGTGTTTTTATATCTCGTACGAAGCCCGAGAGAGAGGCGAAAAGGTTTGACTCAACAAGAGAGTGTTTTTATATCTCGTACGAAGCCCGAGATGGAGGCTAAAGGTTTGTTTCAGTTGAGTGACAGATCCAATATACTCATTTTAAAAGAGAAAATCAGTTCTTATATGAGTAATGTTGGCCCTCAGGGATTTTGATTCGAGGATCGGGGATATTTCCTTTTCTTTGAGGAAACGGGAAATCCAAAGGGTATTGAGATTGTCCGAGTCTGCGGGTTTCCTTCCTATTTAACGAAGGGTGCTTGAGAATGTCTTTGAGACTCAAGGAAGTTAGACTGTCCGTGTCTAGGGTTTCATCTTTTGTACTATGCTTTGAGAAACAGTAGTAGACTCTATGAAAGGACTGTTCTATGAGGATGATTAAGTTCTGTTCCTATACCTCTAGGAGGTCGTCGGGACAATTTGTACGAAGCCCAAGAGGAGGCTGGAAACTTTTAAGAAGCCGACAGGTCCTTGTACAAAGCCCAAGAGGAGGCTATCATTCCCAGAGGAAGAGATCATTATACGAAGCCTAAGAGGAGGCTGTGAATACTTCTAAGAAGCCGTAGTGTCCTTGAATAATGCCCAAGAGGAGGCCGATGCTTTTAAGAAGCCCGTGGGTCTATCATCTCCTTTCCATTGGGAGAGATAACTCTTTTAAAGATAAAAACCACTGGTAAACGTGCGAGGTTTACTATCCAGCGACTTTTAGCTTTTAATGAGGGTTCCTTAGTTAAGGTCCAAGATTATGACCGTAGTGGGTACCCAAACCCCGAGACATTCAAGGCAATCTATCCACAAGGAATAGATCAAGTCAGGAAAGTTCGAGAATTGGGAAGAAACTCAAAGATGCCATTCACGGAGAATACATTCATCTTGGGGAGTAGAGTTTCTTGATGATTCCTAAGGAGGACAGCCGAAGAGAAGACTGTATCTGGTGCTCCTATTGGGGATCTAGGCGTCTATTTCTATGAATAAGTGAAACGGTGTTACCTAGTTCTAGACGTAGTTTCCGGGGGAACTCGAAATATCTATACTATTATTACACAGTAGATATGAGTTTATGAAAGGAGACTTACAGTGAGCAGCCCCACAATACAGTTTATAATATGAAAGCAGTAAATGAAAGCGATAACCACTTACTCGGTTGTAGAGCTTCCATGCTGTTGGGTTAGTTGTTCAACAAAGAAAGATTAAAAACAACAATATATTCAAAATCAAAGGAGAAAGTGCTTTGAAAAAGAAAGATTTGGAGCTTACAGCTCAAGGAGAGGCCCAGGGTTTTATCAGTGAGCGCATTGTTGAATTTGTACAGAGGGACTTATACAAGTGACTGGAGCCCAAAATGGTTTTCTGTACAAAGGGATGGGTCTTACACTCTCTCAAGAGGCCCAAAAAGGTTTAAAGAAAAAGAGTGGGGCTTATAACACGAGGGTAGGCCCAAATGATTTTTCGTTTAAAAATGGCGATCGCGCCGAGGTTTTCTTTTAACGCGGAGGGACTTATACAATAAGGGAGGCCCAAAATTGTTTGGTTAAAAGGGGGATTGGGTCTTACACTCTAATAGAGGCCCAAAGTGTTTTGAATGGGTCTTATAGCTCAAGGAGAGGCCCGGATGATTTTTATTTTTAAACGGGCGACGATCGCGCCGTTTACTTGTACAGAGGGACTTATACAATGAGTGAGGCCCCAAAATGTTTTTGTACAAGGGAGGATGGGTCTTACACTCTCTCAAGAGGCCCAAAAAGGTTTTAAAATGATTTATGAGGGTTGAATTAATCCAAAACCCTAATTTGCTTTCAAAATGTATTTAATTGAATAAAAATTCAATTAAAATGATCAAAAATTGATTAACACATGGAAAACAAATTGTGATCTTGGATTAATGCTTCAAAAATTAAGCATTGACCTACAAAATAATTAGAAAGCATTAAAAGTTGCAAAATCAATGTAGAAAAAATATTTAAAATGCCAAAAACAATCAAAATATTAATTCTTTGTAAAAATATCAATTATATGAAATAAATAATATTTTTGGGATTTTTTGATAAAATAAAATATTTTAACATTTTTGTGAATTATTAAAAAAAGAATCAACTCAAAATCATTAAAACTCAGAGAGAAATTAATTTTTGAATCAATTAAACAAAATCACAAAATTCAAATATTTGAATTTGGAAAAAAGGCGCCAAGAACAGGCTGAAGAACACGCGCGTTTTTCAGTTTGCCCAGATTTGCATTTTCTATCCAATCTCCATGAATACTTAATCATATCATGCAATCCACATATCATTATGCTCGTCTCAACCTCACGATCATGTCTATGTCCATTAATTGATACACGATTAATTAATCACGAAAAATCCTCAAGAACCCTAATTTTTGCATGAAGGCTAGGATTTTTGATACACGATTCAAACAATGCAATTAATTGAGGGAAAACATTACATGCATGATTATGAACGTATGGCCAAATTATTGTGCGAGGAAATATGCATAGATTGAGAGATGCCCAAGTTTAGGCTTACCTCCAAGTCGTGACAGCAAGAGCAGATATGATTTTGAGTTGGAGGTGTTACAGATGAGTGGTGATGATCTGAACAGCTTCCCTACACCATATGGAGTGTGTTTGAACACTTGGATTGAATTGAAATGGACTGGATCAGTTTATGGCATCTCAGCTGCAACTTCACTTCAAAATTGTGTGGATGGCAAGTGATTTTGAGATTTTGATGCTCCAGATGTTATGTGAGTGTTTGATCAGCTCATATGTGATGTATGTGAGGTGTGTGAGTGATTGGTTTGTGCAGAATTGCTCTCAAACTCAAAACCCGATAGCTACCTTGCTAAGAAAGGCATTTTTGCCAAGAGAAAGAGATTTTGAGGAAAGCATCTGTTAGATGGCTTTGGTGTACTTAAACTGACCACAATTGAGCTCTATTTATAGTAGAGCAAGTTTGTTTTGCAAGGAATAGTGCATGGCAGCTGGTAAGTAGGTTTGGCCAATGTTGGCAAATGAAAATCCAAGTCTTCTCTAGCCATTGACTAGAGGTTAGGGCACAGAGCTTTGGTCCCCTTGGTCTTGGATAAGTCTTGACTGATTTCAGATGAGAATGGCTCAGTCCATGCCACCTTGATGGTTCCATTGAATGCCTCATTCCAAATTTGAAGTCTTGTCCCTATTTTGGCCATTCTAGGTTCAACATGCTATTTCTTGTTCCATGGACTTTGGAGGCTTGGCTCAGTGATTGTCCCCTTTAGATTCAATCCTATGAGGTGTCCAAGTGGATTGGAGCAATTGAAATTGGCTGATTTTGGCAAATCGAGCCAAAATGCAAATTCTGCCTTGCCTTGACAGATTTCAGCAAGGCAACTTGGCAATGTTGTATCTCATGGTGTAGGTTGAATTTGGCAATGTTCTTGGCCATTTTGGAAAGCTCTTACATGATACAACAACTATTTGAACAAGTTTGGTTTTGATCTCTTTTGATTCCAAGTGAAAAATCCCCCTACATTTGGCAAAAAGTGAGGCAGAATCTGACTTAGTGAAAATTTCACTAAGTGTTGGAAAAAGTGACATTTTCACTTTTCAGCCACTTTGATCACTCCATAACTCAAAATCCTTAATGAATTGGAATGACTTGTAGTTGAAGTTTTTGTAGGTGATAATGAGGGCTACAAATCCATCTTTGGATGAGAAAAAATGGCCTTGTGGTTTAGGAGTTATGGTCCTCCAAAGTTGGTACCTTTGCCACTTTATTTTTAACTTAGAAAAATTTCTAAGTTTTATGGTTACCCCTTTTACAAGTTATCTCACTTTTCTTGATTTTTCTTGATGAATGATGATTCAAATCATACATTAACATCATTTTAGGGTTAAAAATCCATTTTGGTGAAAAATCTCAAAAAGTCAAAGTTGACTTTTGTGCACAGTTGACTTTTTATCAGATGAATTCCAAACTGTGCAATTCTTCAGGAAATCATGTCCTTGACCTAAATCAAACTTGATGGACATGTTCCATGGGTGTCATAGGGTATATTCAATCATGTATTAGGGTTTGGGAGCATGTCCTGGTCAAAAGTCAAAGTTACAGTTGACTTTTCCCTTAAAACCCTAATTGTGGTGCAGATGAAAATGAGACTTGTTGCTCAAGCTTCTTGGATCAATCCATTGTTCCAAATGGATCAATATGGTATATTAGAGACCCTCAAATCATCTCTTGAGGTCTTGGCTCATGGTTTATCCCAAAAGTCAACTTAGGGGTGAATTAGGTCAAGAAACCCTAATTCCTGGTTTTTGATGAATGCATCCCCTGAGGCAAAATTGACTTGATGCATGGGTTCATGAGGTTCCATGAAGTATATTAGGTTATGTTTTGGATCATTGCCTTGTGCCCAGATGAAAATTTCCATCTGGAGGCCCTAGTCGACCAAAACCCTAATTTGGTGACACTGTCGATCTTGAGACTTGATCCACCTAGAAGGGAGCAACCTTGTGCTTAATCCTTGAAGTGGGAGTCCTTTTTGATCCATTGTGGATGTTTGAGAGATTAGACAAGTTGAAGATCATGTCATTTCTTGATTGATCCTTTGTCTAAGCACTCAGAGAGGGCTTGAAACCCTAATTTTGATTGTATTGGATGCTCACCCATCTTTGGGGAGACTGATGAAGCATGATGGTTCATCCATATTGTGATGATGATTTTCACAATGATGGGAAATCTAAGTGGTCAAAATTTGGGGTATTACAGATGCCCCTATTTAATCTTCTTGGACCCGAAGGTGTGAACGACGAAGGTATTCGAGCATTCGGGGTGCAAGAGGATTAAATATCGGAATATCCGAAATTTTGATGGTGGTTATGAATGGTATCTTACGCATTCATCTTCTTTAGCTAAGCGATGATGCTTAGAAAAGGTAAACTTCCCCTCGTTCTTGGTTTCCTACCAAGGAACTGGTCTTAGTTTTCTTTTGAAATAAACCTCCCCTCGTTCTTGGTTTCCTACCAAGGAACTGGTCTCAGTTTTCTTTTGAAATAAACCTCCCCTCGTTCTTGGTTTCCTACCAAGGAACTGGTCTTAGTTTCTGATTTAAACTTCCCCTCGATCCTGGTTTCCTACCAAGAACTGGTCTTAGTTTCTTTTGTCAATAAACTTTATTGACAAGGGACGCTATGTGTAGCAGTTTTCCTTCAAACTTCTCGCCGAATTTTCCTGGAGAGATGCCATTTGAGGGAAAAAAGGTTTGATGTCAGACTTGCTGGGGAACCCAACGTCTGAATTGTAGAGGTACACAAACTTCTCTGTTTTGGAGACGCCATTTGTCGATTCTACTAGGGAAAGCGAGTCTCTTAAGAGACTGTTTTCGTTTAGGATCTTTCATCATACTTTTCTCGGGATCTTCCCGGAGAAACGCCATATGATGGGGTCCAATTTTGAGGTGTCGATGACCTTTTCATCAACGACTTTTCGGAGAAATACTGATGTACTGCCGAATCTCTGTTTAAGAGGCTTTCTCTGGGGATTTTCCTTAATTCGGGAAAGCGAGGATATCATCTTCAATGGCGAAGAGTGACATCTGTTGAAGGTTCTCTGATCTTTCAGAGGTTCAAGTTATCAAAGTGGTCGAGTGCCGACTCCGATCTAACGATACACTGGTGGCGAGATTGTTCAGACACAACGTTTCCTGACGAGGAAAGAGCTGACAAACTCGATTGAGAAAACTGTTATCACTAGGGGACAAGACCGACTAGAGTGATAGTAATGCAATATGAAATGCGAACGCAAATAAAAAATGCATGATGTATGTATGTATATGCTGACAAAACAGACGCGACATACAGACTAATGGATGAACACAATTGGATACTCGGCCATCGCGGGGCAAAGAAGTACCGTTGATTCAAAATAGCAATTCTACCTCGCTTAGGAGAGATAGTCCACACGGGGAGCTATGTTGATCGGGCTTAGGAGATGAGAACTCGGCCGAGGCGTGTCAGACGAAACAAGGTTTCTGACACAGTTGATCCCTTCATTTAGGCATACTGGCTTAGAAGGAGTACTTTGATTCTGCACTTTGAAGTTCGCTTACTTCGGGAGAAGCGATCGATGTTCTTCTGATGTTCAACAGTCAAAAGAAATTGCCATCTTTATTTTAAAAGCAGAAAAAGTTTTAACAAGTAAATTCATTTTTGTTTTATTTCAAGAATCGCTGATTAAGTTTAAACAACGTCATTCTGTAAAGCTAAAACAAGTAAAGAATTACAAACAAAAGCACAATGGCTCAAATTTTATTGATAAGATGGAGATCAGCCAAACGCGTGATTCCAAAGAGTATATACAAAGTTAGAAAATGGTAATTTACAGGGAAAAGGGCTACGTTGAAACATAACGACCACTATCCTTCTACCAACTTTGAATTCGGGGCATCCTGAGCTTCCGTCGAAGATGACCTTTGACTGGAGATTTCCTCCGATAGATGATGTAACTACTACTGAGGGACTTGCCTCTGTTGAACATAGTTACTTGCCATTATCCCTAACTTTTTCCTGGATTGTACTATGAGACTTCCAATCCATCGGGATGATTCTTTTTTTTCATGTCTCTAACTTTTGCCTGGACCGCCCTTTCGGGTTTTCAATCCACCGAGACGTTTTTTTTTAGTTTTAGGCGAAGTATTTCTTGACTACATCAACATTCGTGGGGTAGGCAAATTCTTCTCCGTCCATGGTTGCAAGTCTCAAGGCGCCGCCTGAGAAAGCTTTCGTGACCACATAAGGGCCATCATAATTTGGGGTCTATTTGCCCCGAGAATCAGTGAGAAATGATTGTATCTTCTTGAGCACAAGGTCTCCTTTCCTGAAGACACGCGGTCGGACCTTTTTGTCGAACACCCTCTTCATTCTCTGTTGATACAACTGACCGTGGCATAGTGCCGTGACTCATTTTTCCTCGATCAGATTCAATTCGTCGTTTCGACCTTGATACCATTCAGCTTCGGTGAGCTTTGCTTCCATCAATACCCGGATTGATGGGATCTCTACTTCTATGGGGAGAACTGCCTCCATGCCATATACTAGAGAGAAAGGGGTTGCCCCTGTTGAAGTACGGACAGATGTACGATAACCGTGAAGCGCAAAGGGTAACATCTCATGCCAATCTTTGTAGGTTACAACCATCTTTTGAACGATCTTCTTGATGTTCTTGTTAGCCGCTTCTACCGCTCCATTCATCTTGGGTCGGTAGGGAGATGAGTTATGGTGTTCAATCTTGAACTCTGCACACAACTCTTTCATCATCTTATTGTTCAAGTTAGATCCATTATTAGTAATGATCTCACTTGGAACACCATAACGGCAGATGATATTGTTTTTGATAAATCGGACCACCACTTGTCGGGTTACATTGGCAAATGACGCTGCTTCGACCCACTTGGTGAAATAATCAATGGCTACCAGGATGAACCGATGTCCGTTTGAAGCCTTGGGCTCAATCATACCAATCATATCGATTCCCCATATGGAAAATGGCCACGGGGAAGAAAGAACTTTGAGATGTGATGGCGGTACATGAATTTTGTCGGAGTATATCTGACACTTGTGACACCTCCTCGTGTACTTGTAGCAGTCGGATTCCATGGTCAACCAATAGTACCCGGCCCTGAGAATTTTTCTCGCCATTGTGTGTCCGTTGGCATGAGTGCCAAAGGATCCTTCATGAATTTCTTTCATGAGTATGTCTGCTTCTGGTCTGTCGACACATCGGAGCAAGACCATGTCAAAATTTCTCTTATAAAGAGTATCACTGCTCAGGAAGAAGTTTCCAGCCAATCTTCTGAGGGTTTTCCTATCTTTTCTGAGTGCCCCAGATGGGTACTCTTGTTTTTGAAGGAAGCATTTGATATCGTGATACCAAGGTCTATCGTCTATGACTGCTTCAATCGCGAAGATGTAAGCGGGCCGTTCAAGGCGCATGATGTCTATCTTAGGTAAGTCATTCCATCGACCTACACTAATCATGGAAGAGAGAGTGGCTAATGCATCAGCCATGTGATTCTCATCACGAGGGATGTGATGAAAGTCGACTCTGTTAAAGAAGGGTAGCAACCTTCTTGCATAGTCTTTGTAAGGAATCAATCCTGATTGGTATGTGTTACAATCTCCTTTTATCTGATTGATCACTAGGGCTGAGTCGTCATATACGTCCAAGTTTTTGATCCTTAAATCAATTGCTTCTTCGAGACCCATGATACATGCTTCGTATTCGGCCTCGTTGTTCGTACATTTGAACGTAAGTCTGGCAGTGAAAGGAATGTGGGAACCCTGAGGGGTAACAATGATTGCCCCAATTACGTTTCCATAGTGATTAACTGCTCCGTCAAAGATAAGTCCCCACTGGGAACCTGGTTCTGGCCCTTCACTGGGTAGCGGTTCATCGCAATCTTTCATCTTTAGATACATGACATCTTCGTCTGGGAAGTCAAACCCGGTTGATTCTTGATCGTCAATCGGTTGATGAGCCAAATGATCGGCTAAAATACTTCCTTTAACGGCTTTCTGAGCATGGTACTCTATGTCATATTCTGATAGTAACATCTGCCAATGGGCAATCCTTCCCGTGAGAGCAGGTTTTTCGAAAACGTACTTGATTGGATCCATTTCGGAGACCAACCAAGTAGTATGACGAATCATGTACTGGCGAAGACGTTTGGCTGCCCAAGCCATAGTGCAACAAGTTTTCTCAAGCATCGTGTACCGAGTTTCACAGTCGGTGAATTTCTTGCTTAGATAGTAAATGGCAGACTCTTTCCTTTTAGTTTCGTCTTGTTGGCCAAGTACACATCCCATTGAGTCCTCTAGGACTGTGAGGTAAATGATCAGTGGTTTTCCTTCCACTGGAGGTGATAGAATCGGAGGATTCAATAGATATTCTTTGATACTGTCGAAGGAGGTTTGGCAATCTTCGGACCAAACGCAATCCTGGTTCTTTTTGAGTAATTTGAAAATCGGCGCACATGTCGCGGTCATAAGGAATATGAATCTGGAGATGTAGTTCAAACGTCCCAGGAATCCTCTGACTTGTTTTTCAGTTTTCGGAGAAGGCATTTCTTGAATGGCCTTGACCTTGTCAGGATCAACTTCAATTCCTTTCTGGCTGACGATGAACCCTAGTAGTTTCCCTGAACGGACACCGAAGGTGCACTTATTGGGATTCAAGCAGAGCTTGAATTTTCTTAGACGTTCGAACAATTTTGACAGATGTTCAATGTGCTCATCCTCTGTTCTTGATTTTGCAATCAAATCATCGACATATACCTCGATTTCTTTGTGTATCATGTCATGAAACAGAGTAGTCATGGCCCTTTGATAGGTTGCCCCGGCATTCTTCAAACCGAACGGCATTACCTTGTAACAAAAGGTACCCCATGGGGTAATGAACGAAGTTTTCTCCATGTCTTTCGGCGCCATTTTGATCAGGTTATAGCCCGAGAATCCATCCATGAAGGAGAATACTTTGAACTTTGCTGTGCTGTCTACCAGCATGTTAATGTGTGGTAAAGGAAAGTCGTCCTTTGGACTTGCCTTGTTCAGATCTCTGTAATCGACACACATTCTGACCCTTCCGTCCTTTTTGGGAATGGGTACGATGTTGGCTAACCATTGAGGATATTCAGATGTAGCGAGGAAACCCGCGTCGATCTGTTTCTGTACCTCCTCTTTGATTTTGATGGCCATGTCCGGGTGAGTCCGTCTCAACCTCTGTTTTACTGGCGGACATTCCGATCTCAACGGTAAGTGATGTTCCACGATGCTGGTATCCAACCCTGGCATATCCTGATAGGACCAAGCGAATACATCGGGAAATTCTTCGAGAAGCTTTATCAAACCCTCTCTGGCAGTTGGACTGAGCAATGCTTCGATCCTAATTTCTTTTCTCTCTTTTTCTGAACCCAAGTTTACCGTTTCCAACGGTTCTTTGTGAGGTTCGATGGACCTTTCCTCTTGTCTGAGTAGTCGGGAGATCTCTCTTGGAATTTCGTTGTCATTTTCTTCTTCAGCCTCGAATACCGAGAACTCAAAGTTATAAGAAGGCATCGGATCGTATGTTTCAACGGGGTATAAAACAAGCAATCTGCATGACGTAATGATTCGTGTTTAGAAGAGATAGAGAAAATGTAAGTATGTGCAGTGTTTTGATTTTACTGCTTGTTTTTATTATTGAATGTTTTTTAGGATTAACATTTTCTGAAAAAGCAAAAAGAGAAAACAGCAATTAATGCGGAAATTACAGAACGACATTATTTTATTAATGAACAAGTCGAATCTTGAAACTACAGCCCTATAAAACAAAACTCTGTCGCTTTGGGCAAAGCGAAGAGGGAAATTTACAGAAAACGAGCCCTATCAAAATACCCGTTTCACCTGGGCAGGGTGAAAGGTTAAAGATGGCAATTACTTTGACTGACGAATGACCTTCGGAACATCGACAGCAACCCATTGGCGACGAACTCCTCGGTGAATCACAAAGTCTGGCACCTTCCTTGATTTGTCTTCAGAAATAACGCTGATTTCTGGTGGAGCAGGATCATTGGAATCTGTCTCCCAGGCAGATTTGTCGTAGGAGGATTCCTCTGTTGCATTTTGCATAGCATTTGTGCTCTCAGGTACATCTCCCCATCCAGTTGGCTGGATGTCTTCGAACCTGATACGAGAGCTTTCGGGAGCGGTGTACTTGACCATAAAGTCGTATTTTCCACTAGGTTGTCTCAGAGTGTCCCAAACTTCTTTGGAACTGGAGAAGTCATCCCTCTCGATGACGTTGACCTCAGAAAAAGCATAGTTGATGAATTCTAGTCCTGCAAACGTTGCGAATTCATCTTCATGTTGAGTAGTTTCTGAATGACCTGAGTGTTTATCCCATGACATGGTGGGGACACAGGTATTCTGTCCAATGACGCTCAGCTGAGCTTCATTACTCGGCTAACTTTCTTGCCCCAAGTTTCCTGGGTAAGGCTGCCACATTGGCAGACCATCCATTGGGCCATAGTAGTTGTAGTCAAAATTGTCTTTCATCAGAGTGTCCTCTTCTAATGAATTTGGCGGAGCACGACATCCTTCTGGATCACAATCTCCGTAGATCATTTCGACATCTAATCTTGGTATAAATCTCGGACTTTCTGTAGGAAAGCGAAAAGGCATATGCACCTCTTCCTGAGACATATAGTCGTCCTCATTAAGATATAACTTCCATTCTTCATCTGTGTCAGAGGGATCTTCCTCATTGATAGCATGAACTGTCTGAGACACTGGGTGAAGAAAACCTCCACTGTGGAAGAAGTTTTGAAGGGGATGAATACTTTCATCGTTGGCAACTGTCTAGGTACAGGTTGCAGAAAAACCAAGACCCTTCTTTGTTTTATTGTCAATAGGAATGACAAGCCGTCCCCATCCTGTCGTATCGGTACTCTCGACCGCTTTGATAGCATCTTTGTATGAAGAAATTGAAGCTCCTTCTTTGAACTGACTGTCCTTGCTCACCGATAGTGCTTGGAACTGAGTTCCAATAACCTCCTCGGGTTCCACACAAGTAGATGATGATAAGTTGCTCACAAGCAAGGCTTGTTCCCCACAAACCGTGACAAGTTGATCGTTCTTGACGAACTTTAGCTTTTGGTGGAGGGTTGAAGTAACCGCTCCAGCCTGATGTATCCAAGGTCTTCCTAATAAACAACTGTATGTTGCCCGGATGTCCATGACCTGGAAAGTGATTTGGAAAGTGTGAGGACCAATAGTTATGGGAAGATCAACTTCGCCGATAACTATTTTTCTGGATCCGTCGAATGCTCTGACGACGACCTTGCTGACTCTCTTCGGAGGGCCCTTGAGTGATAATTGCATCAAAGTGGACTTCGGCATAACATTCAGGGCTGACCCTGTGTCTACCAGTACGTTGGCTAAAGCATCGCCCTGGCAGTTAACTGTGATATTGAGCGCCATGTTATGACGGCGACCCTCTTCAAGTAATTCCTCATCACTAAATCCCAAATTATTGCAGGAAGTGATGTTAGAGACAATGCTATCGAACTGTCTGATTGTTACATCCTATTCCACAAAGGCTTGCTCCAAGACTTTCTGTAGAGCCTCCCTGTGGGCTTCTGAACTGAGTAACAGTGATAATACCGAGATCTTTGAAGGAGTTTGCAACAGTTGATCAACAATGTTATATTCACTCCTTTGGATGAGCTTTAGCATCTCATCTTTGTCTTTCGAAAGGTCGGGATTACTGGATTGACCGACTGGTGGATCAGGAATTTCTGCCTGAAGTTCCTTTTCTTTGTTGGATTCTCCAACCCCTCGGTTGAAGTTTTGACCGCTCCGTGTTACACGACTGATGTCTGCAATATTCACGACGGAGGGTAATGGAATTTCCTTTCCATTCTCGATTATTGTCGCACCGTATTTGTAAGGGATTGCCTTAGCTGATTCATACGGTAGTGGTCCCGGTAGATAGATGACTATGGGAACCTTCTGATTTTTCTGACCATCATAAGTAATCTCGATCCGTTCCTGGTTGGGAACTCTAGATTCGTCAAGTAGAGGGATGATTGTAACGCCCCAGTTTTGCCAATTTTATTTTATTGAGTCTTTTGATTATTTTATTATTATCTTATTTTATTTTTGACTTTTGTGTGAAAAGGTGTTATTGTTCGTCGTGAATGTATTTTATTGCGTTTTGGTAACGTGTGCGAGATATTTGAGTGTGGGGGTATTTTGGACATTTCATAGATATTTTTACTAAGTTAGTAAGAAAAGAAAATAGAAAAGAAAAGGGAAAGAAAAATAGAGAGAAAGAAAGAAGAAAGAAGGGAAAAGAGAAGAAAAGAGGAGAAGAGAGAAATTGGAGAAAGAGTGGAAAAATCATCAAGAGCAAGTTTGGGTATCGATTAAATCGGGTAAGGGTGCGAAACTCGATTATTCTATGATTGTATACGATTATGTATGTGTTTTATTGTTGTTTTTGGATTGATTTGGAGAATATTAGTAAAACCTAGATGGTGTAAAAATTGATTAGAAATGGATTTGATTGTGGTAAAAATCTTGGTGAATGCATTGTTGATTGTTCATACATGTTTGTGGTATGTTATTACACTTCAAATTGCTGTTTTTTTCTGAGTTTTAGGTGAAAAAATTGGATGATTGGGGTGGAAAAACGCAGAAATTGTTCTGCATAATTTTTCTGGGTCTGTCCTGGCCATACGCGTAAGGGGCTTGCCAATACGCGTATGAGACCAGGCGATACGTAACATTGTGCTGTTTTTGGGGCAATACGCGTATGAACTTGCATGTTTTACCGGCCCTCTGGTGATACGCGTAGGGGCGAGGCCAATACGCGTATGGATTTGTGAAACGTGGTTTTGTGAAGGAAAATTGCTCTGTCAATACGCGTATGGGAATAAGTGGTACGCGTATGGACAGGAGATTTGCAAAAATGTGATTTTTCAAAATGTGTTTTCGGTTTTGTCCGTAACTTTTGTTCCGAGTATCCGATTTTTGTATTCTTGGGGTCGTTGGAAAGGTATCGAGACGTACTTTGTGATTATGAGGTTTTGAGAATTGTTAGCCGATTAAATTTTGTTGGGAAATGTGAATAGTGTCGAATCTCGACTTTTATCGTTTTAATGGTGCATAATTGTCATGTATTATGCTATATGTTTGTGCTTTGGATATGTATGCCTTATATGCTGTTGTGAGGATAAGTTGTGGCCGAAAGGCAAGAAATGCTAAGTGTTGTATTTGATGATTTATGCATGATTATGAATGTGTGCATGGATGCAATGTGAGTGTCATGAGTCATTGTATGCCAAGCATCATAATGTGCATTGTGGAAACGTCCTGAGAGACGGTTTGATTCCTGAGGGAATATGCTATACCATCGTGTGCCTCGAAAATATGAGGCGCTGCCTGAGGACTTAAAGCGATGGGTATAGACAATTGTGGGCTCCTTTGGAGACTTAAAGCAATCCTTAACGTCGTGTGCCTCGAAAATATGAGGCGATGCCTGAGGACTTAAAGCGACGGGTGAACATCGTAGGCCTGACGGGGAGTTACTTGACTAAGTCTCAGTAACGAGCGATGGTTCCAATAGTTCCTGAGTGAACTGATGATGAGACATGAGACAATGGAAGTCGGTACCGCATGGCATGTGCATAGAGTCGTTGTGTCGGTCTATGTGCATTGCATAAATCATGAATTAATTGTGTGTGAATTTGTGAATGTGATTGATGATTGTATGGTATATGTGTGGCGTGTAATGGTATTCGATGCTTGAGAATTGTGCGGTATTATGCTATATGTGGTTGTGGTGAGAATGTGTTACTTGTACATTTTTGTGTTTATATATATAATTTTATTCAATTGTATTATGGTTGTTTTTCTCACCCTTCTGCTGTTTTATAACGCTCTATGAGGCGTTGCAGATTAGAGCTACTGGAGGTACTCTTTTGTGAAGCGTTGCGTCTTCATTCTTTTGTCGGTCGGCTCTGATATGTGACTCCGGGTAGCTAGGGTGGCCGTTTGCGATTATTTTGTATTTATGATGATATATTGTGGTTGTGTATGTATAACTGGATGTATGATAGACATGTTTATACGTTTATATGTATATATGTATATATGTTGTTCAGATTTTAGATTTTTCCGCTTTAATTCTAATTTCTGAAAAGTGGGTGTAAGGAACTAAGTTTCCTCTGTATGATTGCTACCCCACAGTTGCATATCATTATGGGCAGGTGTTGCATGTTATGTGTATGTTTTGTTTCAATTGATGTGATTTCTCCCTTTCTATGTCGCGAATTCAAATGTACTCTGATGAATTTTCGAATCTTCTTTTAGTGCTTTAAATGCATGTTAATTGGGGGGTATAGATTGGGGGCGTCACATTAAGTGGTATCAGAGCCAGTCCGTGTCAGTTGTGTCTGTTGTGTCTGGCATATTGGGCGAGTTGTTGTTTAACCATAGTTTATGTGCTTGGACGAACAGAATATGGCTGGTCGTAATGATGCGGCTTTGGCTGCGGCGATGGAGGCTATGGTACGAGCTGTGCAGGGTGCACCGAATGATGCAGGAACTGATGAGTTTAGAAAGAATAAGCCGCCGGTTTTTAAAGGGAAGCATGATCCGGATGGTGCGCAGTTGTGGTTGAAAGAGATTGAGAGGATTTTCAGGGTAATGGATTGTGATGACGATGATGATAAGGTGAGGCTAGGCACTCATATGTTACACGAAGAGGCTGACGACTGGTGGATCAGTACTCGTCAGGTGTTGGAAGCTGAGGAGGAGGAAGAAGAGATCACTTGGGAGGTATTTAGCCGAGAGTTTCTAAGGAAGTATTTTCCCGAGGATGTCAGAGGAAAGAAGGAGATTGAGTTTTTAGAGCTAAAACAAGGTAATATGTCTGTAGTCGATTATACTGCTAAGTTTGTGGAACTTGTTCAGTTTTATCCTCACTATGTGGAAGCGACTGCGGAATTTTCTAAGTGTGTGAAGTATGAAAGTGGCTTGCGTCCTGAGATAATGCAGGCTATTGGTTATCAGAGGATCCGAAGGTTTGCTGATTTGGTGGAATGCTGTAGGATTTATGATGAAGATAGTAAGGCTCGTTCTGCTCACTATAAAAGTGTAAGTGACAGAAAAGGGAAACAATAGTTCCGTGGTGGTCCGTATGTGTCACCAGCTGATAAGGGTAAACCAAGGGGTACTTTTGCTCGAAGGTCAGGTGGAGGGGGTATGTCTAATGCTCCTAGGTGTTTTAAATGTGGTGAATTGGGTCATCGCCAGATGGAATGTAGGAAGAAAGTGGATAAGTGTTCTAATTGTGGTGGTATCGGACATGTTTTAGCTGATTGTAAAAGGAAGAATGTAGTGAAGTGTTATAACTGTGGGGAACCTGGTCACATTAGTTCGAAGTGTCCTAATCCGAAGAAAGCCCAGACTAGTGGGAAAGTGTTTTCATTGGCGGGAACTCAGACCTCAAGTGCAGATCGTCTGATAAGAGGTACTTGCTTTATTAATAATACGCCTTTAATTGCTATCATTGATACTGGAGCGACTCATTCGTTTATTTCGTCTGAGTGCGCGGAACGTTTGAATCTTGGGCTGTCTTCGATGGATGGTGAGATGGTTATTGATACTCCAGCGATGGGGTCAGTAACTACTTCTTTGGTGTGTTTGAGTTGTCCTTTAGCCATTTATGGTAAAGACTTTGTGATGGATTTGGTGTGTTTACCGTTGGAAGGTTTAGATGTGGTGTTGGGAATGAATTGGTTGCAATTCAATCGGGTGCACATTGATTGTTATCATAAGCTTGTAAGGTTTCCTTCTCTTGAGGAAGATGAAGACTCGAGTTTCTTATCTACCAAAGAGTTGAAGAGACTTTTGGCGGATGAAGCTCAGTTGTTTGGTTTGTTTGCATCTTTATCGGTGGATAGTCAAGTTTCACTTGATGTGTTTCATGTTGTGTGCGAATTTCCTGAGGTGTTTCCTGATGATATTTCAGATGTGCCGCCGGTGAGAGAGGTGGAATTTTCGATAGATCTAGTTCCTGGTACTAGACCTGTTTCTATGGCACCTTATCGTATGTCGGCGTCTGAATTGGTAGAGTTGAAAAAGCAGTTGAATGAGTTGTTGGAAAAGAGGGTCGTGAGGCCAAGTGTTTCTCCTTGGGGTGCTCCAGTTTTGTTAGTGAAAAAGAAAGACGGGAGTATGCGATTATGTATTGATTATCGCCAGTTGAACAAAGTGACGATTAAGAATAAGTATCCGCTTCCAAGGATTGATGATCTGATGGATCAGTTGGTCGGTGCTTGTGTATTTAGTAAGATTGATTTGAGATCCGGATATCATCAGATAAGAGTGAAAGAAGAGGATATTCAGAAGACGACCTTTAGAACACGTTACGGTCATTATGAATATTCAGTGATGCCGTTCGGGGTTTCTAATGCGCCTGGTGTGTTTATGGAATACATGAACCGTATTTTCCACGAGCATTTGGATCGTTTTGTGGTGGTGTTTATTGACGATATTTTAATCTATTCTAAGTCTCGTGAGAAACAAAAGTTGGATTTGAAATTTGTTGATTTGATGAGGAATGAGAATGTGGATTTCAAGGTGGATAATTTTGGTGTTTTGAGGTTTCGTGGTCGTATTTGCATTCCTGATGATGCGGAGTTGAAAAGGATGATTTTGGAGGAAGGACACAGGAGTAACCTAAGTATACATCCGGGTGCGAATAAGATGTACCAAGATTTGAAGAAGATTTTCTGGTGGTCTGGTTTGAAAAGAGATGTGGCTCAGTTTGTGTATGCATGTTTGACTTGTCAGAAATCGAAAGTGGAACATTTGAGACCTATTGGTTTGTTGCAACCGTTGGATATTCCTGAGTGGAAGTGGGATAGCATTTCGATGGATTTTGTGACGGGATTACCGAACACTCAGCGTGGGCATAATGCTATTTGGGTGATTGTGGACAGGCTGACTAAATCGGCGCATTTCATTCTGATTGACATCAGTTTTTCTTTGGAGAGGTTAGCTGAAATTTATACCAGTGTGGTGGTGAAATTGCATGGGATTCCATTGAGTATTGTTTCTGATCGAGATCCTAGATTTACATCTAGATTTTGGGAAAGTTTACAGAAGGCTTTGGGTTCTAGATTGAGGTTGAGTTCGGCTTATCATCCGCAGATGGATGGTCAGACCGAAAGAACTATTCAGTCGTTGGAGGATTTGTTGAGAGCGTGTGTTTTGGAACAAGGTGGTGCGTGGGACGATTATCTTGCTTTGATTGAGTTCACGTATAATAACAGTTTCCATTCTAGTATTGGAATGGCACCTTTTGAGGCTTTATATGGACGAAGATGTCGAACGTCGTTGTGTTGGCACGAAACAGGTGAAAGTTCGGTGGTTGGACCGGATTTGGTGCAACAAACGACGGAAAAGGTAAAGTTTATTCGTGAGAAAATGAAGGCTTCTCAGGATAGGCAAAAGAGTTATCATGATCGGAGACGGAAGGATCTTGAGTTTCAAGAGGGTGATCACGTATTTCTGAGAGTTACGCCGGTAACAGGTGTTGGTCGTGCTTTGAAATCTAAGAAGCTTACTTCTCGATTTATTGGTCCTTACCAGATATCTGCGAGAGTTGGTGTTGTGGCGTATCGTGTGGCGTTGCCGCCGAATCTGTCGAATTTGCATGATGTTTTTCATGTTTCACAGCTTCGGAAGTATGTTCCGGACCCTTCACATGTTATTCCTATGGACGAGGTTGAGGTAAGAGATAACCTTACGATCGAGGCATTACCGGTTATTATTTTGGATCGCGAGGTGAAGCGGTTGAGGGGCAAAGAGATTGCACTTGTGAAAGTGGCGTGGGGAGGCGCTGCTGAGGGAAATTTGACGTGGGAATTGGAGAGTAGGATGCGGGAGTCGTATCCAGAGTTGTTTGTATCAGGTAAGATTTTCGAGGACGAAAATTTCTAAGTGGGGGAGAGTTGTAACGCCCCAGTTTTTCCAATTTTATTTTATTGAGTCTTTTGATTATTTTATTATTATTTTATTTTATTTTCGACTTTTGTGTGAAAAGGTGTTATTGTTCGTCGTGAATGTATTTTATTGCGTTTTGGTAACGTGTGCGAGATATTTGAGTGTGGGGGTATTTTGGACATTTCATAGATATTTTTACTAAGTTAGTAAGAAAAGAAAATAGAAAAGAAAAGGGAAAGAAAAATAGAGAGAAAGAAAGAAGAAAGAAGGGAAAAGAGAAGAAAAGAGGAGAAGAGAGAAATTGGAGAAAGAGTGGAAAAATCATCAAGAGCAAGTTTGGGTATCGATTAAATCGGGTAAGGGTGCGAAACTCGATTATTCTATGATTGTATACGATTATGTATGTGTTTTATTGTTGTTTTTGGATTGATTTGGAGAATATTAGTAAAACCTAGATGGTGTAAAAATTGATTAGAAATGGATTTGATTGTGGTAAAAATCTTGGTGAATGCATTGTTGATTGTTCATACATGTTTGTGGTATGTTATTACACTTCAAATTGCTGTTTTTTTCTGAGTTTTAGGTGAAGAAATTGGATGATTGGGGTGGAAAAACGCAGAAATTGTTCTGCAGAATTTTTCTGGGTCTGTCCTGGCCATACGCGTAAGGGGCTTGCCAATACGCGTATGAGACCAGGCGATACGCGTAACATTGTGCTGTTTTGGGGGCAATACGCGTATGAACTTGCATGTTTTACCGGCCCTCTGGTGATACGCGTAGGGGCGAGGCCAATACGCGTATGGATTTGTGAAACGTGGTTTTGTGAAGGAAAATTGCTCTGTCAATACGCGTATGGGAATAGGTGGTACGCGTATGGACAAGAGATTTGCAAAAATGTGATTTTTCAAAATGTGTTTTCGGTTTTGTCCGTAACTTTTGTTCCGAGTATCCGATTTTTGTATTCTTGGGGTCGTTGGAAAGGTATCGAGATGTACTTTGTGATTATGAGGTTTTGAGAATTGTTAGCCGATTAAATTTTGTTGGGAAATGTGAATAGTGTCTAATCTCGACTTTTGTCGTTTTAATGGTGCATAATTGTCATGTATTATGCTATATGTTTGTGCTTTGGATATGTATGCCTTATATGCTGTTGTGAGGATAAGTTGTGGCCGAAAGGCAAGAAATGCTAAGTGTTGTATTTGATGATTTATGCATGATTATGAATGTGTGCATGGATGCAATGTGAGTGTCATGAGTCATTGTATGCCAAGCATCATAATGTGCATTGTCGAAACGTCCTGAGAGACGGTTTGATTCCTGAGGGAATATGCTATACCATCGTGTGCCTCAAAAATATGAGGCGCTGCCTGAGGACTTAAAGCGATGGGTATAGACGATTGTGGGCTCCTTTGGAGACTTAAAGCAATCCTTAACGTCGTGTGCCTCGAAAATATGAGGCGATGCCTGAGGACTTAAAGCGACGGGTGAACATCGTAGGCCCGACGGGGAGTTACTTGACTAAGTCTCAGTAACGAGCGATGGTTCCAATAGTTCCTGAGTGAACTGATGATGAGACATGAGACAATGGAAGTCGGTACCGCATGGCATGTGCATAGAGTCGTTGTGTCGGTCTATGTGCATTGCATAAATCATGAATTAATTGTGTGTGAATTTGTGAATGTGATTGATGATTGTATGGTATATGTGTGGCGTGTAATGGTATTCGATGCTTGAGAATTGTGCGGTATTATGCTATATGTGGTTGTGGTGAGAATGTGTTACTTGTACATTTTTGTGTTTATATATATAATTTTATTCAATTGTATTATGGTTGTTTTTCTCACCCTTCTGCTGTTTTATAATGCTCTATGAGGCGTTGCAGATTAGAGCTGCTGGAGGTACTCTTTTGTGAAGCGTTGCGTCTTCATTCTTTTGTCGGTCGGCTCTGATATGTGACTCCGGGTAGCTAGGGTGGCCGTTTGCGATTATTTTGTATTTATGATGATATATTGTGGTTGTGTATGTATAACTGGATGTATGATAGACATGTTTATATGTTTATATGTATATATGTATATATGTTGTTCAGATTTTAGATTTTTCCGCTTTAATTCTAATTTTTGAAAAGTGGGTGTAAGGAACTAAGTTTCCTCTGTATGATTGCTACCCCACAGTTGCATATCATTATGGGCAGGTGTTGCATGTTATGTGTATGTTTTGTTTCAATTGATGTGATTTCTCCCTTTCTATGCCGCGAATTCAAATGTACTCTGACGAATTTTCGAATCTTCTTTTAGTGCTTTAAATGCATGTTAATTGGGGGGTATAGATTGGGGGCGTCACAATGATGGCAAAAACATCCCTGGTCCTGTGATGACCAGAGATCGTGACAACATCCTCAACTTGCTCGGCAAGGTAGTTCTGCGACCAAATGATGGGTCCTGAACCTGGATATGGACGAATTTCTCCATGATCGACCTGACCCTGAAGAGCTGCTCTCACAAGGTAACACCCTTGGTTACTTTCCGAACAGACACTGCAACTGTCATAGTTGTGTGGTGGCACCTGGCCACGCCCACTTTGAATGCAATGTAACCTCACTAGGTTATCTTCCATTGATCGGACATCCTGACTTTGACGACGAGTAGGATTCCTGTGATTGATACTAATCTGCTGAGTATCTTCATCCATATAGATTGGCATCCACCAGTGATTTAACAAGTGCTGAAGTGCCTCCTGGACAAGGGTACAACCTCGATCGTTTTCGCAACCCGCTTTACAGTTTTGATAATCATGTGATATTAAGAATCCGAGTCGGACCTGCTCAGCATGTAACTCTACCAGGTTGGTATTCATCACGCGAATGTCAAAAATCTGAACCATGTTGATTTGATATGAGTTCCTATCATGGTAGTCTTGGATCCATCCAAGATCCATCTGACGCTGGAGGGTCTCTTGTATGAAAGAGCATCCCTGTTTGTTTACCGAGCAAATCAGACAGGAACTGTAATCGTGCCGCGGCAGATTATGATACTAGCTTTGCCTTGAGTGCATCGGCACCAAGTTGACATTCATCGCACGGATGTCGTGGTTTTGAATGACGTTGGAATTCGTGTAAACCATGTTAACTCCACGAACTCGGTGCTCTTGGATCCATCCGAGATCCATTTGTTCCTGTAGAGCTGCTTGCACCACAGAACATCCCTGGTTGTTTTTAGAGCAGACATCACACCGGTGATAATTATGAGGTGGCACATGGCCATATCCACTCTGTCTACAATGCATCTTGACCAGATTGGTCCCCAATAAGAGTACATCGTGAATTTGATAGACATTGTTAGTCTCTTTCTCAATCAGATTGACTGCAGCTTTCTCATGTTGAAGCAGCGGGTTCGTGAGAACGTTGGGATTCGTATCTTTGAAAGATAAGAGCCCGTTCCTAACAAGCTTTTGCACGTCAGATTTGAAATTGAGACAAGTCTCAATGTTATGCCCTGAACCTCCTTGATGATAAGGGCATGTCTGATCCGCTTTAAACCAAAAAGGCGGATTTTCCGGAACTGAAAGGGGAGACTTAGTCTGAATGTGCCCCTTAGCCAGCAGTAACGGAAACAGCTCTGCATACGTTATGGGTATAGGATCAAATCCTGGTGACCGTGTTGTATGGTTGTTGTTATATGGAGGACGAGCCTGCTGAAGAGGCTGTTGTGTCCTTTGTTGGTCAGGTTGGCTCTGCGCAACCTGAGGTTGATACGTAGGAACAGGCGCGGGGCCGATAGCAGGAGTAACAGCTGCTACTGGCTGATAACGTCGCCTTTGCTTTCCGAGAGAGATATTCCCAATATCTTGCTCTTTTTTTCTTAGGGAGAGCACTACCATATTTTTTAGTACCGCTCGTTGATCCAGTGTCTTTTACCAAACGTCCTTCTCGGACGGCTTCCTCAAGACGTACACCCATGCCGACCATCTCGGTGAAATCACTGGGTGCACTGGCAACCATTCGGTCATAGTAAAATGAGCTTAAGGTCTTTAAGAAGATTTTTGTCATCTCTTTTTCCTCAAGAGGTGGACAAATTTGAGCGGCAATTTCACACCACCTTTGAGCATACTCCTTAAAGGTTTCCTTGTCCTTTTGCGACATTGATCTGAGTTGATCTCTGTCGGGTGCCATGTCCAAATTGTACTTGTATTGTTGGACGAAGGCAGTACCAAGATCTCTGAATGTACTGATCGTAGTACGGTTTAAACCCATGTACCATTTGAGTGCGGCACCGGTTAAACTATCCTGAAAGTAGTGAATCAGCAGGTCCTGATTCTCCGTCTGAGCTGACATCCGCCGAGCGTACATCACCAGATGGCTTTGAGGGCAAGAGTTACCCTTGTATTTTTCAAAGTCGGGCACTTGGAACTTGTACGGGACTTTCACATTTGGGACCAAGCAGAGGTCTGCGACGTCCTTTCCAAATAGATCCTGACCGCGAATGGCTTGCAGCTCTTTCTGCATTTCCAAGAACTGTTCCTGGAATTCCTCCATTCTGTCAAACATAGTTTCCTTCTTACCAGAAGGTGTCTGTGGAATCTGTCCTTCCGGGACAGTGTGCACCACAGGGGGTGGTACAGTGACTACGGCAGTAAGTCTTGGCGCCTCCCGAAGTTTGTAACCTTCAGGAGTCTTGAGTATGCCCCTGGCATCTTCGCTTTCCCGAAGTTTGTAACCTTCAGGCCCAGCGGCTTCTGTTGCGATTCCCTGATCTTCAGTGATCGGCGGAACATATCCTTCCGGGATATAGTTAGCAGGCATGCCCCAAGGACGATCTTTCGGCATATGATACCTAGGATCATACTTTTCTATGATGGGCGTTGAGGTGATCTCTGAGATCACAGTTCTTTGTAGCTGAGCTTCTGCCATGGCTTGCATGTCATTACGAAGCTTTCTCATATCCTCTCTCAGAGCGTCGATCTCTTCTTTCAACTCTCTGTTTTCTTCCTCAGGATCATCCATCCTTTTCTGACGATTGGCCCGAGTATTATACGAATGAGACAGTTTGACTCTAGAATTGAGACACAAACGTGAGATTCGTAGGTAAGGAGAATACGCGATGTGAGAATGATGAATGCAATGATTATATTAATTGTTTTTAGGTTTAATCAAAATAAACTTCGACAATTAGATTGTAAATATCAAACAGTGGGGAAACCCCTTTTTATTGAATTCCAAAGGATTACGGAAACGGAAATACAGTAGATTACAAAGTGCAGAAACAGAAACCTAAACTAATGGGTCCCGAGTCCTCTTCTTTGACCGGGGCGCTTGGGCCGTTGTCGGGTTGTCATTCCTTTGCCAGGTGAAAGGAGCGAGCAAATTCCTTTGGTCATCTTGATTCTCTACAGCATGCTGCTCCAAAATTTCAATCAGAGCATCTTTCTCTTTTAGTAGTTGTTGTATTTGGATACACTCTACGTCGAGGGTGCGGTACTTGTTCTTCCAAGACCTTCTTTCCTTTTGAACTTTGTTGAGAGTACATGACAGTTTCCCTCGGTGGAAGAATTCCGTAACGAGGATAAGGCATCTTTAGCTTGAGAGCTCTAGTTTGTACCCAATGGAGATAAGGCTCCACCGAGACACAGTCCAGTTTTCCTAGAGACTCTCGTCCTTTCTTATGAACATGTTTCCAAGCTTGCACTATTTCCATCTTTAGTGCTCTGTCATTTTCTCCTTCTTTGAAGAAAAGACCTTCCAGATGAACACCCAGCGGGACGTGTCTCATCGGGTATCCAAATTGACGAAGAACTAATATCGGATGATAGTTGATTCCTCCTTTAGTTCCTATGAGGGTTACACTGGGGAAGTTTCCACAACGGTCAATGATTCTGATTCCCTCATAAATCCTATTACACCAATCTATATCGGAATTGGTGAGAGACATGATCTTTTGCGACCAACGTAAGACACTCTTGCAATCCCAAAAAGCAGCAGACTTGGGCAAGTGAGAGATAAACCATTTGTAAAGCAGAGGTACACAGCATGTGATCTCCCCTCCGCTGTACAAATTTCCCAAGTGTACAGAATGATACGCATCTGCGAGCAAAGTCGGCACAGGGTTTCCAATGAGAAAAACCTTAATAGCGTTGATATCGACGAAGTTATTGATGTTGGGAAACAAAAATAATCCGTAGGTGAGCAAGACAAAGATGCTTTCAAAAGCAGTCACGTTCCCTATACTAGCAAAGTACAGAGCCTTTTTTGTCAAGAACTGGGCTGGCAAACCTTGGATGCCACCCTTAGTGGTCATGTGAGTCCTGACCTCAGACTCGTCCAAATGAATTGCTATTGCAATAATCTGATTCTTTGGAATTTCTTCCAGTCCAGAAAAGGGAGCTCGATCAGTGATATGTAAATCAGCCAGATGAGAGTACTCCTCCAGCGTTGGTGCAAGCTGGTAATCCGGGAATGTAAAACAATGATAAACCGGATCGTAGAATTGAATGAGCGCGTCCATGATCCCCTTAATCACATGGACTCTTAACAGTAGTAGCAAACCACCGTGCTTGGCTCTGAAAGCCTCTGGGTTAACGATCATCCTCGCTAACTTTCTCAAATCCCCTAGTTTTGGAACCTTGAAGGTATACTGGTGAGTTTTCCTTCTACCGAAATCCATTAGCGTAATCCTCTTCTCTGATATTTGCAATCACAGTCTTAGTTTAATTTGAAAAACAGAGAGACTAGAAGAGAAAGTTTTTTGAATGTTTTAATGTTTTATTAAATGAATGCATGAATGCAGCACACAAAAACATAGAAAAAACATGGGGTCAGAGGGTCGTTGTCATGAAGTCAAGGCTCTACCCATCCCCAAAGGTTTATACTAAGGTGATTTTTGTACCTGTACTCATTATCATCAGCTC
Source organism: Lathyrus tuberosus (assembly GCA_022829125.1). NCBI lineage: Eukaryota > Viridiplantae > Streptophyta > Magnoliopsida > Fabales > Fabaceae > Lathyrus > Lathyrus tuberosus. Next base: position 8,271,995 of record JALAZF010000163.1, read on the forward strand.
CTCCCAGGAAAGCAAGACAACAAGCGGATCGCCAGCGAGTTGTGTGCAATCTTAGAGTAAGTGCCATTCACCGAGAATAGATCACCAGCCTCAAATGAGGGTAGTATCGCGTAACAGCTATTTCCGATAGCTTCCGCACTACGAAAAAGGTTGGCTTTTCTTAAGTGTATACTCAATCTCACCACATGCGGCATCACACGCATTCCCATTAGCAGAAAAATAAACACGTATAGCAATTTAGGAAAAGTAGTATATATATTTGTCCTAATCACCCTAGACTTATAAAACTATGATTCCTAAGTTCCTGACAGAAAATGGGTTCCCCGGCGGAAGCCCCAATCTGTGGTATTCACACAAGAGATGAAAAGGAAAAAGGAAAACAGAGACCGGCCCCACGGTGGGCGCCATTTTTCTGTTGGCGGCCACCGCCATGAAAATGACTTACCCAAGGTTTAAATTGTAAGAAAGAAAGAATCGGCCCCACGGTGGGCGCCATTTTTCTGTAGCGAGCGATTTTGGACGCGGTTCTTAAGCGCTGGTCGCTCTCTGCGGTTTGAGCTTTGACTACAGGTCGATTCATTTTTTATCCTATTGTGAGCTGAATAAGGAAGGGAAATAGATGTCTCCAATTAACCCTGCTTGCATACTGAGTTTAAACAGCGGTCTGTTAAGTTACGAATGCTATCAATGTGGGGGGGCCTTTGTACTGGTTATTTGTATTTTCGCCAATACTGTTTTCTTTCTTTTTTTACCTGGGCAGAAGGTTTCTGACGGGGAACAAGGATTAGGATGTTAGGACTGATGTTTTTGAAATACTGCTTTTGATTGATGGAGATATGGGATTTGGGTTTTTTGTTGATTGCGCTCGCTAAGATCTTTTCTTTCGATCTTATGCCTACGTATTCCCGTTTACCGAAACAGGGAAATCAGAGCGTTCGTAGTTCCTCCTATTCTATGGGAGGAAATGGGTGTTTTTGGTGTTTTGGTGTCTTGTTCAAAGCCCAAGACGTGAAGCGAAAGGTGATTTGTATCTTGTTCAAAGCCCAAGATGTGAAGCTGAAAGGTCTATTTGTGTCTTGTTCAAAGCCTAAGACGTGAAGCTGAAAGACCTCGACTTTAGAGAGAATTTGTCATCTCTAAAGAGGGAGAAGGAGAATTACTTTAACTGGGATACACGGATCCGAGCAATACCATAATTTCCGAAGAAAGGGTTTTAACCTGAAGGAGAAGACTTTAACTCAGTGTAGAGCAATGCCATCTTTCCTTAGGAATTTCTCATGCTAAAAGAGGGACAGTGGCGTGGATGTAGATGATCCAGAGGCTTGCCGCTTACAGCAATTAGATGAAGGGGAAGAAGTTGTTGATGTTTGTTTACTGTGAACGAGGCACAGCTTTGATGCTAAAAGGTTAATTGGATTAACCAATGGTTTTCTTATACAAAGCCTAAGAGGAGGCTAATTTGTGTCTCGTACAAAGCCCGAGAAAGAGGCTAAAAGGGTTCGACCCAGTGGGGCATATCGTTATACAAAGCCTAAGATGAGGCTAACAAAGAGTTGACTCAGTTGGAGAATCTTTTATACTCAGTAAGAGAGTGTTTTTATATCTCGTACGAAGCCCGAGAGAGAGGCGAAAAGGTTTGACTCAACAAGAGAGTGTTTTTATATCTCGTACGAAGCCTGAGATGGAGGCTAAATGTTTGTTTCAGTTGAGTGACAGATCCAATATACTGATTTTAAAAGAGAAAATCAGTTCTTATATGAGTAATGTTGGCCCTCAGGGATTTTGATTCGAGGATCGGGGATATTTCCTTTTCTTTGAGGAAACGGGAAATCCAAAGGGTATTGAGACTGTCCGAGTCTGCGGGTTTCCTTCCTATTTAACGAAGGGTGCTTGAGAATGTCTTTGAGACTCAAGGAAGTTAGACTGTCCATGTCTAGGGTTTCATCTTTTGTACTATGCTTTGAGAAACAGTAGTAGACTCTATGAAAGGACTGTTCTATGAGGATGATTAAGTTCTGTTCCTATACCTCTAGGAGGTCATCGGGACAATTTGTACGAAGCCCAAGAGGAGGCTGGAAACTTTTAAGAAGCCGACGGGTCCTTGTACAAAGCCCAAGAGGAGGCTATCATTCCCGGAGGAAGAGATCATTATACGAAGCCTAAGAGGAGGCTGTGAATACTTCTAAGAAGCCATAGTGTCCTTGAATAATGCCCAAGAGGAGGTCGATGCTTTTAAGAAGCTCGTGGGTCTATCATCTCCTTTCCATTGGGAGAGATAACTCTTTTAAAGATAAAAACCACTGGTAAATGTGCGAGGTTTACTATCCAGTGACTTTTAGCTTTTAAAGAGGGTTCCTTAGTTAAGGTCCAAGATTATGACCGTAGTGGGTACCCAAACCCCGAGACATTCAAGGCAAGCTATCCACAAGGAATAGATCAAGTCAGGAAAGTTCGAGAATTGGGAAGAAACTCAAAGATGCCATTCACGGAGAATACATTCATCTTGGGGAGTAGAGTTTCTTGATGATTCCTAAGGAGGACAGCCGAAGAGAAGACTGTATCTGGTGCTCCTATTGGGGATCTAGACGTCTATTTCTACGAATAAGTGAAACGGCGTTACCTAGTTCTAGACGTAGTTGCCGGGGGAACTCGAAATATCTATACTATTATTACACAGTAGATATGAGTTTATGAAAGGAGACTTACAGTGAGCAGCCCCACAATACAGTTTATAATATGAAAGCAGTAAATGAAAGCGATAACCACTTACTCGGTTGTAGAGCTTCCATGCTGTTGGGTTAGTTGTTCAACAAAGAAAGATTAAAAACAACAATATATTCAAAATCAAAGGAGAAAGTGCTTTGAAAAAGAAATATTTGGGGCTTACAACTCAAGGAGAGGCCCAGGGTTTTATCAGTGAGCGCACTGTTGAATTTGTACAGAGGGACTTATACAAGTGACTGGGGCCCAAAATGGTTTTCTGTACAAAGGGATGGGTCTTACACTCTCTCAAGAGGCCCAAAAAGGTTTAAAGAAAAAGAGTGGGGCTTATAACACGAGGGTAGTCCCAAATGATTTTTCGTTTAAAAATGGCGATCGCGCCGAGGTTTTCTTTTAACGCGGAGGGACTTATACAATAAGGGAGGCCCAAAATTGTTTGGTTAAAAGGGGGATTGGGTCTTACACTCTAATAGAGGCCCAAAGTGTTTTGAATGGGTCTTATAGCTCAAGGAGAGGCCCGGATGATTTTTATTTTTAAACGGGCGACGATCGCGCCGTTTACTTGTACAGAGGGACTTATACAATGAGTGAGGCCCCAAAATGTTTTTGTACAAGGGAGGATGGGTCTTACACTCTCTCAAGAGGCCCAAAAAGGTTTAAAAATGATTTATGAGGGTTGAATTAATCCAAAACCCTAATTTGCTTTCAAAATGTATTTAATTGAATAAAAATTCAATTAAAATGATCAAAAATTGTTTAACACATGGAAAACAAATTGTGATCTTGGATTAATGCTTCAAAAATTAAGCATTGACCTACAAAATAATTAGAAAGCATTAAAAGTTGCAAAATCAATGTAGAAAAAATATTTAAAATGCCAAAAACAATCAAAATATTAATTCTTTGCAAAAATATCAATTATATGAAATAAATAATATTTTTGGGATTTTTTGATAAAATAAAATATTTTAACATTTTTGTGAATTATTAAAAAAAGAATCAACTCAAAATCATTAAAACTCAGAGAGAAATTAATTTTTGAATCAATTAAACAAAATCACAAAATTCAAATATTTGAATTTGGAAAAAAGGCGCCAAGAACAGGCTGAAGAACACGCGCGTTTTTCAGTTTGCCCAGATTTGCATTTTCTATCCAATCTCCATGAATACTTAATCATATCATGCAATCCACATATCATTATGCTCGTCTCAACCTCACGATCATGTCTATGTCCATTAATTTCATTTAAATTAAACATACAACAAGTAATCACGAAAAATCCTCAAGAACCCTAATTTTTGCATGAAGGCTAGGATTTTTGATACACGATTCAAACAATGCAATTAATTGAGGGAAAACATTCCATGCATGATTATGAACATATGGCCAAATTATTGTGCGAGGAAATATGCATAGATTGAGAGATGCCCAAGTTTAGGCTTACCTCCAAGTCGTGACAGCAAGAGCAGATGTGATTTTGAGTTGGAGGTGTTACAGATGAGTGGTGATGATCTGAACAGCTTCCCTACACCATATGGAGTGTGTTTGAACACTTGGATTGAATTGAAATGGACTGGATCAGTTTATGGCATCTCAGCTGCAACTTCACTTCAAACTTGTGTGGATGGCAAGTGATTTTGAGATTTTGATGCTCCAGATGTTATGTGAGTGTTTGATCAGCTCATATGTGATGTATGTGAGGTGTGTGAGTGATTGGTTTGTGCAGAATTGCTCTCAAACTCAAAACCCGATAGCTACCTTGCTAAGAAAGGCATTTTTGCCAAGAGAAAGAGATTTTGAGGAAAGCATCTGTTAGATGGCTTTGGTGTACTTAAACTGACCACAATTAAGCTCTATTTATAGTAGAGCAAGTTTTTTTTGCAAGGAATAGTGCATGGCAGCTGGTAAGTAGGTTTGGCCAATGTTGGCAAATGAAAATCCAAGTCTTCTCTAGCCATTGACTAGAGGTTAGGGCACAGAGCTTTGGTCCCCTTGGTCTTGGATAAGTCTTGACTGATTTCAGATGAGAATGGCTCAGTCCATGCCACCTTGATGGTTCCATTGAATGTCTCATTCCAAATTTGAAGTCTTGTCCCTATTTTGGCCATTCTAGGTTCAACATGCTATTTCTTGTTCCATGGACTTTGGAGGCTTGGCTCAGTGATTGTCCCCTTTAGATTCAATCCTCTGAGGTGTCCAAGTGGATTGGAGCAATTGAAATTGGCTGATTTTGGAAAATCGAGCCAAAATGCAAATTCTGCCTTGCCTTGACAGATTTCAGCAAGGCAACTTGGCAATGTTGTATCTCATGGTGTAGGTTGAATTTGGCAATGTTATTGGCCATTTTGGAAAGCTCTTACATGATACAACAACTGTTTGAACAAGTTTGGTTTTGATCTCTTTTGATTCCAAGTGAAAAATCTCCCTACATTTGGCAAAAAGTGAGGCAGAATCTGACTTAGTGAAAATTTCACTAAGTGTTGGAAAAAGTGACATTTTCACTTTTCAGCCACTTTGATCACTCCATAACTCAAAATCCTTAATGAATTGGAATAACTTGTAGTTGAAGTTTTTGTAGGTGATAATGAGGGCTACAAATCCATCTTTGGATGATAAAAAATGGTCTTGTGGTTTAGGAGTTATGGTCCTCCAAAGTTGGTACCTTTGCCACTTTATTTTTAACTTAGAAAAATTTCTAAGTTTTATGGTTACCCCTTTTACAAGTTATCTCACTTTTTTTGATTTTTCTTGATGAATGATGATTCAAATCATACATTAACATCATTTTAGGGTTAAAAATCCATTTTGGTGAAAAATCTCAAAAAGTCAAAGTTGACTTTTGTGCACAGTTGACTTTTTATCAGATGAATTCCAAACTGTGCAATTCTTCAGGAAATCATGTCCTTGACCTAAATCAAACTTGATGGACATGTTCCATGGGTGTCATAGGGTTTGGGAGCATGTCCTGGTCAAAAGTCAAAGTTACAGTTGACTTTTCCCTTAAAACCCTAATTGTGGTGCAGATGAAAATGAGACTTGTTGCTCAAGCTTCTTGGATCAATCCATTGTTCCAAATGGATCAATATGGTATATTAGAGACCCTCAAATCATCTCTTGAGGTCTTGGCTCATGGTTTGTCCCAAAAGTCAACTTAGGGGTGAATTAGGTCAAGAAACCCTAATTCCTGATTTTTGATGAATGCATCCCCTGAGGCAAAATTGACTTGATGCATGGGTTCATGAGGTTCCATGAAGTATATTAGGTTATGTTTTGGATCATTGCCTTGTGCCCAGATGAAAATTTCCATCTGGAGGCCCTGGTCGACCAAAACCCTAATTTGGTGACACTGTCGATCTTGAGACTTGATCCACCTAGAAGGGAGCAGCCTTGTGCTTAATCCTTGAAGTGGGAGTCCTTTTTGATCCATTGTGGATGTTTGAGAGATTAGAAAAGTTGAAGATCATGTCATTTCTTGATTGATCCTTTGTCTAAGCACTCAGAGAGGGCTTGAAACCCTAATTTTGATTGTATTGGATGCTCACCCATCTTTGGGGAGACTGATGAAGCATGATGGTTCATCCATATTGTGATGATGATTTTCACAATGATGGGAAATCTAAGTGGTCAAAATTTGGGGTATTACAATAGTTATTGGACATGGATAGGTAATTGGAAATATGGATATGAAATTGGATAGGTGAAAATGGATATCAAAATGAAATAGAAAAAAAATGGCTATTAAAAATATGGCTTTTATGGATAATTGGATATGAATAAAAGGATGGATTTAGAAAAAATGGATCTTGAATGGATATTTGGTTTAGAAAAATGGATAATAGAAATGGTTTAAATGGATAATGGCTGAGAAGAGTGGATAATTGAATATAATGTGAATTGATATTGAACAGAAAGTGGAAATAGATATCTGGAAGTGGTTTTGAATTGCCCTATCAATCTTAGCCTCTAAAACCTTGAATAATGAACATGAACTCATCATCAAAAGCCATTGATACACACATTGACTGGATTTATTTCAACGCCAAAATTGAACTTTCTCCACTAACTTCTGATTAAAGTGAACAAATTTTGGAACACTGGATAACTTGTATCTGAAGCAATGGCCCTTTAAATCAACTTAAACTTTCCCATACTTCTCTGAATCTTTGGACTGATGGATTCTTGAATCACTTTGAATTCGGCCTGAATCAATCTCTAGGAAAATAAATCCTCAGAGGAACATAATTTGAACTGATGATCCAGATGAACCTGAATGATACCACCACATCACAACTTGACAGTCACTGCTTGAGGAATAGCCCACTGAAACAGATAACTTGCACTTGAAGCGATCTCTTAATGGTTTTGACCAAAATTAGGTCAAACTTCCATCTGAACTGGATCATGAACGAACAACCACATGTGACTTGAAACCATGCTCTTGCTTGGACAAACCTGCGAAACCTAAACACACAGAGAAAAACAGGCAAACTGCAGCATATTTTTGGTATTTTAGTCAGAGGTTAGTAAACATAGACAAATAATAAAGCAAGTGAGAAATATACAGATTCCAGGGAGAAACAGAGATTGTGATCTTGTTTGTGGTATGAGATGCAAATGAGATGTGAAATCTTAGGGGTAAAAATTAGGGTACAATACATCGCACGCGAAATCAAGAAAGAAATCACGAAAACTAGAAAATTACAATACAAGCCTGCTCATACGCGTATGGTCTTGCCCCATACGCGTATGGCCTTGTTCCCATGCCTCATTCCTGCGTATACCACGCGTAGGGCTCCAGATACCCAAGCGTCAAATGTGTAGTGCCCAACCCTTACGCGTACGACCAGATGGGGATTTTCCCTCAAAGCCCTTCCAAAAGTTCCCATATGCGTAATGTCTCCCCTTACGGGTATTACTCTCTGGCTTACGCGTACCAGTAGAGGAGCGGCTGGCCATGGGGACATGGCACGTACCATATGCGTATCGCCCTTGGAAATGTCCCCTTATACGCGTATTGCCCCCTGCATATGCGTATGGGCAGCCTGCACAGAAAATTTTTGGTTTTCGCATCAGTGCGATTTTTCACCCATTAGAACACCTTCAAGCTATTATTTTTGACCCAAAACAGTACCTGTACCAGTTTATCATCAATGATTTTACTCTAGTTCATTAAAGGAGAAATACCCTTTTTGGTCCTTTAACTTTACCTCGGGGTTCATTTTGGTCTCTTAACTTTAAAAAGTGTCATTTTGGTGCCTTAACTCTTCAAAACGTTCCATACTAGTCTTTTTCGTCTTATTAGCGACGGAAAAATTCAAAAATCAGTCGCTAAATTCGTCGCTAATAAGACAAAAGGACTAATATGGAACGTTTTGAAGAGTTAAGGGACCAAAATGACACTTTTTAAAGTTAAGGGGCCAAAATGAACCCCGAGGTAGAGTTAAAGGATCAAAAAGGGTATTTTGCCTTCATTAAACTATCATTCTATTAAGGTTTTTTCACAAATTGAACCATACTTTTGTCATCTCCAACAACCCATATTTTTCCAGATCCGTTTTCATGGTAAAACACAACAACAATTTCCAATTTACATGAAACTCACATAAATATCAGTACACAGACACGAATTCACAACAACAATCGCACAAATATGGAGATCAAACATGTAAGGAGAAGAATACACATAAAATCCATAGAGGGAAAGGAACCCTCACTACCCTCTCATGTTCTAATCACCATTACAGAACCCATTCTCCCCCTTACCCAGGGCCGGATTTGGGCCTGTGCATCTAGGCCTACTGCACAGGGCCTCCAAAAATCCAGGGCCTCAAATTTTAATTGTACCCATTGTCCAAATTCATTCAGTAAAAAAATAGGTTAAATACATCAATTTACACTAGGTTAAATCCTATTATCCTAATTCTCACTTTTAAAAAAAAAAAAATCTGCAACTGTACGTCTAACGCCTGCGCCTTCTGCTATACGAGAGTGGCCTATTTCTATAGCTATTCTCAAAAAGTTATTCCTATTTCAACTTTTCCAACACAATTGTCTTATCACTTAGGTAATTATATAAATTTGTTTCTATTGTCTTTAGAACATATCACATATGAAGTTTTCATTACTATTAATATGTTAATAACCAATATTATTTTATTAGCTCAAATCAAATACTGTAAGTAACTATATACTATACATATTATTATTTAATCAATTTAAAAGTAGAAGAGTAAACGTATCTACTTTATTATTATTTTTGTTTAATTCTATAAAAAATGTTAGTATTATATTTTAGTAGCCATTATATAATTTAATTGTTAATATTTTTTGACATACTATAAATTTTAGTATTATTTTTTCTTTTTTATTATTAATTCTCTTAATTTTTGTATCTTCTTTATTATTACTTTATGGTTTTATTTGTTAATTACTAATTATTTTCAATTTTATTTATTGGTTCAACTTCAACGTTGTTTATTTGGTAGAAATTCAATGTTGCGGATTTGATCAAGAACAATGAGAAATTTCAGGTTCTAATTTTTTTCATACTTTTAATATGTCTTCTAAATTGCCTCCAAAGATTAGAAAGTTTGATTCTGGATATGAGAAGCGTAAAAAAAAGAAGAGACTTGATGAGTTAACTCAATCTCAATCAGGAGCTCTTGATAAATTCATCATAAAAGAATCAAAAGTTTCGGTTGAAAATCAGAATATTGTTAATGTTGATGTATGCATTAGTGAAAATATGGAGAATAATATTGATCTTAAAGAAGCTACTAAAAACATGGAGAATAATATTAGAGTTAATGCTACTGAAAATGATAATTTAGATGCTGAAAAGGTTAATGTTGATAATGTTAATGACAATGGAAAAGATATATTTGATCCAAGAATTTGGGATTCTCTTGAGTCTAAATTCATTGATTTATTAGCTATGAAAGGTCCTAAAAGAGATTTAACTATTGTGAAGGGTCCTAAAGATAAATCATCTAGACGATTTACGACTAATTTGTATACTAGAGTTTTATCAAATGGAGAGAAGTGTGATAGAGATTGGCTTGTCTATTCAAAACAGCTTGATAAAGCATTTTGTTTTTGTTGTAAGATTTTTAAAAAAGGGATCGGTAAAGGTCAATTAGCAAATGAGGGTTTTGGTGATTGGGCACATGTTGGAGAAAGACTTAGAAAATATGAAATTAGCATGGAACATGTTAAGAATATGACTACTTGGTATGAATTGTGTCAAAAGATGCAAAACTTTTAGACTATTGATAACACATCTCAAAGATTGATTAACAAAGAAAAAGATCATTGGAAATGTGTTTTAAAAAGAATTATTTCAATAGTGAAATTTCTTGCTAAACAAATTTGGCATTTCCCAAAATAGCAATGGCAATTTCTTGGGCTTAATTGAAATGTTAGCTGAATTTGACCCAATAGTTCAAGAACAAGTTAGACGTATTACAAATGATAATGTTCATGTTCACTTTCTTGGACATAGCATCCAGAATGAGATAATACTTTTGCTTTCTTCTGCAATTAAAACTGAAATCATTAGAAAAATCAAACAAGCAAATCATTTCTCAATGATACTTGATTGTACTCCTGATGTTAGTCACCAAGAGCAAATGTCTTTGATAATACGATATGTGAATGTTTCATCAAATTCAGTTAGCGTTGAGGAATCTTTTTTAGGATTTTTGAATGTTGATGATACAACTGGTCAAGGGCTCTTTGACGTGTTACAAAATGAATTGAAAAAGCTTGATCTTGACCTATTTGATGTGCGAGGACAAGGAAATGATAATGGATCAAATATGAAAGGAAAACATCAAGGTGTACAAAAGAAATTTTTAGACATAAATCCGAGAGCCTATTATACTCCATGTGGTTGTCATAATCTTAATTTGCCTTTGTGTGACATGGCTAACTCGTGTATTAAAGCTAAAGATTTTTTTGGAGTCGTTCAACGCATTTATACTATTTTTGCCAATTCCACTAAGAGATGGCAAATTTGAAAGATAATATAAAAGGGTTGACTCCAAAATCATTGTCATCTACTCGTTGGGAGAGCCATGTAAATAGTATCAAAGCTATAAAATCTCAAATGTCAGATTTTAGAGAAGCATTGCTTCAAGTGTCAGAAATGGATATTGATTCTAAAATAAGAAGTGAAGCTAAATCCTTAGCAACAAATGAGCTTGGTGATTTTGAGTTTTTAATGAGTATAATTATTTGGTTTCAAATATTATATGCAATTAATTGTGTTAGCAAGCTTTTACAGTCAAAAAACATGCTTATTGATGTTGCCATGGAAAAAATAACTGGGCTGATTTCATTTTTTTAGAGTTATAAAGAAAGTGGTTTTGATAAGGCCTTGAATTATGCTAAAGAAATTTCTATTGAATTGAATACTGGTCCAGTATTTTCTCAAAGATGTTTAATTCAAAGAAAAAGACACTTTGATGAGAATTTGAGTACCTCGTCAGTTGAGTTGTCTGAAGTGAAATCTTTTAGAGTTAATTATTTTCTCTACTTCGTTGATCAAGCCATTGTATCTCTTAAAAAGAGATTTGAGCAGTACCAACAATATGAAAGTATTTTTGGCTTCTTATTTACATCTCATAAGTTACAATCATTGGACGATGCAACTTTGGAGTCTTATTGTAGCCATTTAGAACAAAGATTAAAACATAATGATCAATTTGATATTGATGGAAGAGAACTGTGTGTGGAGTTAAAGTTAGTGAGAAATTTCTTGTATGATGAAATAATAGGACCTATTGAGATATTAAATTTTTTGAAAGGAATGAATTGTTTTCCTAATACAATTATTGCATATCGAATTTTATTGACTATTTCTGTAACAGTTGCTTCTGTTGAAAGAAGTTTTTCAAAATTAAAGTTGTTGAAGTCATATTTGCGGTCTGCCATGATATCTTAGAAACGATACAATATGAGGACTTGATTGATGAATTTGTTTCAAAAAGTGTTCGAAGGATGCCTCTATTCTAGTAGACAGAATGTTAATGATAATATTTATTTGAAATAGTATTTTGATATTATTGATTAAAATATAACTATTTTTTATGTTATGTATGTGGATGATTAATTTTGGTGATATTGTTGATATTTACTATTTAATTAGAGAATAGTTTAATTTTTTATTTTTTTTGCATATTTATTTATGAAGGGTCCATTTTTAATATTAGAATAGGGCTTCTAAATTGTTTGAGACGGCCCTGCCCTTATCTTAATTCCAAACTTAATCTCTCTAACAATGGTGGGAACTCTTGATATCTTCTTACCCTAGCTCTGCTTTCTTCTTTCTTTCTCTTTTCACGTGAAACTGCTAATGTAACCTCTTTCCCCCACTTCGCTCTAATTATGTTTACTTTTTCTTAATAATAATAATAATACTGAAATATTTCCTCTATCACCAATTATATTATTATTATAATATTATTCTAAGTTTTATTCCAATAAACTAACTACAACTAAGTTCTCACACTCACCCTTATACACATACCTTTAACTAACCCAACGCCAAAATAATTACGCAAATAAAATCACAAAATCACTTTGATACAATTTTAATGTTATATTTCATCCTATCAAAACATGTTTGAATTAATTCAACATGCCCTTTCATTAAAGTTGATGTTCTTAATATTCATTTTGTGTAAATAAAGCTTAGTTTCAATGATCGCATCAGGTCTTTTCCTATGCTATTATTATAATAGCTTCATACGACTAGGATTATTAAAATATTACTTCCTCCGTCTCATAATAGGTGTCTTTTTTGAAATTTTTACATTTTTTAAGATAATGATTAATTGTGTTGATTTCAATGATAAAATTTGTTTAATTTACAAAAATAACCTTATTATTAATAGATAGTGGGATAGTTAAATAAATTAAAATATAATAAATAAGGGTAAGTTAGTGGAAAGAAATAATAAATGTTATATTGGTACTCTAAAGGGACAAATAATTTGAAACAAATAAAAATAGAAAAGAGGACACCTATTATGAGACGGGGGGAGTCCTAAGTTTCATGGTAACTAAGCTTTATTTACACAAAATGAACACTGACATGATATAGTTAATAATAACATAGCAAAAGACCAGGGGCAATGCCTTATAGACATGCTTTAATTTTTTATAAATATTAAAAAAAAAAAATTAATTGGATGTTAGTATTTAAATATACAAAAAAAATTAAAAAAAATTATTAACATTATTGGTCGCAATGTAACAATTGAAAGAATGATCAATAAACAATATTCATATGTTAGTATTAAATTACTTTTAATTAATAACAAGTGCTATTTTTTCATAAAAAATAATAATATAATCATGTAATCTTTATTTTTATGTTAATCTTCATTATATAAAAAGTACTCCCATTAAAATGTATATAATAGTAAATAATTTACTCTAATACCGCCCATTTTCTCACCCATTAAAATGCAAACAACAAATAATTAATTTAAATATCAATTAACTAAATTGAATATAGTTAATAATAAATTAATTTTTTCTTAATTGATTTATTAAAAATTGTGTGACATGACACCACACAATTATTGTCAGAGTCAAATTATAAAAGAAAAACTCAAAAAGTATTAAATTGGAAGACAAAAAAATTGTTTTTAAGCAAACTAAAAAACAATTTATTGGACGGAGGAAATAATTATTTTTTAGTAACTACCCATAGTATTGAATGATATGATTTCTCACACATCTCATTATATTAAACTTTTGAATTTTTCATATGTAGAGATGTGTTTTCCAATATGATAGCATCAATCATCATAAATAATGAGACACCTTTGCTTAAATTTAGTGGCATTGAAAATGAATACATGTAAGGAAACTATTCTCAATCATAACATATACAAAAATTAGTCATACAAATTTTCCATATATAAAAATTAGTCACATAGGAATTTGCCATATATAAATATTTTGATCAAATAATAATGTATGCAACATAAAATAATTTACCCTAATCCCCCATTATCCCACCCATTAAAATGTAAACAATTATCAAATAATAAATCACTTGCATTCGTAATATTAAATATTTAGACACAATAATTAATTAGGATTTATTATACTATTAAATTTATAAAGATTAATCACATAATAATTAATAGATATTATTAAGGGATGAGAGTAATAGGAAATATGATTATAAAGAATAATTATTTTTAATAACCCCTAATAAATCATGTATAATAATTTCTAATACTGATAGACTTATAGGTAAAAAAAATGTAAATGAGTATTATTATCTCTTAATACAAAATAATTAGAGATAACAAAAATAGAAATTCGTATTAATATATGAGGAATCATTTATTTTGATTGTAAAAAAATTATTATTAGTAATTACTCACTCCGTCTCATAATAGATGTCCTCTTTGAGATTTTCACACTTTTTAAGATAATGATTAATTGTGTTGATTTCAATGATAAAACGAGTGTCATTTACTAAAATAACCTTATTAATAATAGATAGTGGAGTAAATGAATTAAAATACAATAAATAAGAGTAAGTTAGTGGAAAGAAATAATAAATATTACATTGGTATTCTAAAGGGACAAATAATTTGAGACAAATAAAAAAATGAAAGAAGACACCTATTGTGAGACGGAGGGAATATTAGATATTATTGAGAGAACACAATAATAAAAATTGATTTTTGAGAACAATAATTTGTAATAACTCCTATTATTGTACTCTCTCAATAATGTCTAATAACTCTTCCACAACGGTAGATTTCAAGAGAAGAATTTAAATATCACAACAATATAATAAAGAAGACAGAAAAGTTGATCTTCAATCTCATTTTTTAGATTTCTATTGCTATCCTCATAAAAGAAGATATTTATGAGAGAAAAAATATTAAATAATAAAATAATATCATATTATATAAAATTATTATAAAACTCTAATAGTCAACATAAACAACTAGGGATGATAATGGGTAGCGTTTGGGCAGGGTACTATAGTACCCGTCCCCATACCCGCAGTTTAAAAAAATCCTCGTATCCGAACTCATACCCGTGTGTGGGTATCAACATTTGTACTCGTGCCCATATCTAGCGGGTAGTTAAGTACCCATACCCGTACCCTTTTACCCGCATTTCTAATAAAACATTATCGATCAATTATAATTTATCATGTCATTTTAAGAACATTAAAAAAATTCAAGGATATTATTGTTGAGTTAAGAAATAACAAACACTTATATTAAAATGCGCACAAGTTTAATATAGATGTATTCAATAAAATGGATAAATATACATGTGTTTATAATAATAAAAATAAAACTATATAAATTTATATAGTGTGGGTATGAGGCGGGTTGGGTACTAAGGTACCCGTACCTGCACCCATACCGACATATTTTATTGGATAATTGCTCGTGCCCATACCTGTACTCATTTTACGAATTTTTACCCTACCCGTTGTGGGTAATTTTTGTCGGTACCCTATGGAGATGGGTCAAATTATCATCCCTATAAACAACTAATTAACAAAATAATATAGTCATCAATATACTATTTTATATAAGTATAAATTATATAAGTTGCAAATATTATGGTAAGAGAAATCATGTGGAATCATTTCTCTTAGCTGTAACAAATTTATTAGTAGTTATTAGATATTATTGAGAGAGCACAATAATAGAAATCGATTTTTGAGACCAATAATTTGTAATAACTCCGAAATATTATTGTGTTATCTCAATAATGTCTAATACTTCTTAATTTGATTCATAATAGTGGACTTTTAGATAAGGCTTTAAATATCACAACAAAATTACAAAGAAGGCAGAAAATTTGATCTTCAATCTCATTTTTTTTTAGACTTCTATTGCTATTCTCGTAGAAAAGATATGATATTATATAAAAATATTACAAAAATCATAAAGCCAACATAAATAATTAACAAAATAGCATTTTATTGTTTACATACTCTATCAATTAACTTGAATAACTTTCAGGCTCTACATAAATAAATGCATTGAACCAAAATTTTTAATTTCTATATAAATTCTCTAAAAGTTTAATATGACATTTTATTAATGTTGGGTGGAGAACATAATTATCTTTCAGTAAGTATCCATGACATTAATATATATGAATTCTCACATATTCCAATATATTAAACTATTGAATTTCTCATAAGTAGAGATATGTTTTCCAATATTATAGCATCAGTCATCATAGAATAATGAAATACCTTGAATTGAATTAAATTTTGTGGCATTGAAAATGAATACATGTGTGGAAATGAATACATATATCCAATGATTTTTTTTCAATGACATTTCCATACATTAGTCATACAAAATTTCATATATAAATATTTTGATTCCGCCACAGACTTGATAATATCTAACGTCCACTGCCACATTTAATGCGATATATATATATATATATATATATATATATATATATATATATATATATATATATATATATATATATATATATAATCAAGTGTGAGGAAGAAGTCCCACATTGATTAGAAAAGGAAAGATTGAACATTATATAAGTGAGAGAACCCACACACCAATTACCTTAAGGTTTTAGGTGAGTATGTGGTGTGTCTCTCACAAAGGTGTGTCCCAAATTAGAAATGCTCCCTCGTTGACCCCCTCGATTGTTCCGCTAACAATGGTATCATGAGCCTTTGGTTCGAGAAAGAGACTGACTTACTTGTATCGAAACACTTCCCGCGGGTGTGGGTAGAAGGTGTTCCGTTGAGTTCAACGGTGATACAAGTGTATGTGGAAGAGACCACATGAAGGGGATCATTGTGTATAAACTCACACTTGAGGGGGAGTGTTGAGAATCAAGTGTGAGGAAGAAGTATCACATTGATTAGAAAAGGGAAGATTGAACACTCTATAAGTGAGAGAACCCACACACCAATTACCTTACGGTTTTAGGTGAGTATGTGGTGTGTCTCTCACAAAGGTGTGTCCCAAATAAGAAATGTTCCCTCGTTGACCCCCTCGATTGTTCCGCTAACAATATATATATATATATATATATATATATATATATATATATATATATATATATATTTTTTTTTTTTATTTTTTATTTGAATGTATACTTTCACACAATTTTCCCTATAAAAGCATAACACGTTATTCACAAATTGTGATTCAAAAGCATCATTCACATGGTAACAATTAGACACCATTGATATAACACCCATGTGTTTCTTTTGATATATTCACATTAAGAATAATTTACTACATCAACCATGATAGACGAAGTAGAAAGAAGCATATCTTTGAAGAGAAGTAGAACACAAAAAAGTATTGCACCAACTCAAAGTTCTTTGACGGCGGGAAAATATACACTGCATAATGGCATACTAATTAACCATTCAAGAGATGCATAACGAGCCGAATATGCAAAGGGAGTACCTTCAATCAAACCACATTTTATTTCGTTCCAAGGTAATGTTTCAAGTGATTATACTAATAATTTTTTTTACTAAATAGTAACTCATATGATGAAGAAAACATAGTTATTATCTTTAAATTTTGCATTTGTCAGTTACAAATCATATATAACCTATGAAATTGTCTATTGGTATTGTAGTTATATAAATTATTTATGTGTATTAAGTGAATAACAATAATATGTTTGAAAGTGTCGATATTTTATAACCAATTTGGTATTTTTGTGTTGGTTTGGGATCACAGTGTAGTACATTTTTTTATGGTAGTTTTAGTTTTATTTCATAAGAGTTAATTTAACCATATTTACATATAGTTGTAGTCAAGGCAGTATTGAAATTGCTCCATATACTCGCCTTCCAAATCCTTTGCATGATTTATATCACAACCATGATAGAAGAAGTAAATACCTTTTAGAAATATTAGATCATTCAACAACATGTTTGCGTTCACTTCAATGGGGGGAATCAATACGTCATTAAACGATGGAAAAACACCTCCAATATTTGTCATGAATGGTGAAAATTATCATCAAATTGGGAGTCTATTGCCATTGCCAGGAAAGACTCCTAAATTTGCTCAACTATATATATACGACACTGATAATGAAATTACCAATAGAATGGTTGCTGTAAGGTAACTTTGTTAATATTATATTATTAATTTATTTAAATACTAAAGATTATATTCATAATATTTGTTAGTATAATTAGGATAATACTTTCATAATCATATAATTCAATATCTGAATATAAATATATATTTTAAACAATTTAACAGGATGGTCAACGATGATATGTCATTTAAATCATCAATAGTTAAGGATATAAGAGAAGCTCTTGATAGATGTGACAATCCATATGTACAAACTTACAAGACAATTCGAGACACTATAATAAATCAAGATGCTCTTAATGTTAAATTGAGAATATTGGGAAAGAGAGGTCATGATGGTAGACGATATAACCTTCCATCTGCATCACAGGTTGCAGCATTGGTTGTTGGTGATTATGATGCTCCAGATTTTGATAGAGATGTGGTGGTTGAAACTCAGTCCGGATTCTTACAGCGTATTTCTACATTTGAGTCGGCGTATTGGCCATTGCAATATCCATTATTATTTCCTAGAGGAGGAGATGGGTTTAGAAGAGATATTTCATTCAAAGAAAATTCAAATTCATCTACAATTTATCACTCAGTTGGAGTGGGTTGCTTATAGAATTCAACAAAGGGTTACCGAACACTTGGTAATAGTGTTTTCTAGAAGATTATTTCAATAATTTTTGGTGGAGTCATTTAGTAAAATAGAATCAGATTGCCTGAAGTACATGATGGATCATCAAAAAGACTTAAGAGATGACATGTACAAAAGATTAACCGAGTCTATTCTAAAAAGAGAGATTTATCCAGCTATAGCAGGAAAAAGAATTGTTTTGCCATCAACTTTTGTTGGCGGGGCAAGATATATGATAGAAAACTATTAAGATGCTATGGCCACATGTTCTTGGGCTGGATATCCTGACATGTTTATCACGTTCACATGCAACCATAAATGGACTAAATTGGTGGAATTTTTGCATACCTACAATCTCAAACCTGAGGATCGGCCCGACTTGGTAAGTCGGTTGTTTAAAATTAAACTTAATCAGCTGATAAAAGATATCAAGCATGGTGATATTTTTGGCAAAGTCAAAGCTGGTATGCACAAGTAATTATTATCAATTATACATGATTTTTTTTGCATTAATTTTTATATATCTTATAAATAATAGATTATAAAAACAACCATTTTTAACAAATTAACTAATAGTTAATATTTATATTATGCAATGATATATACTATTGAATTTCAGAAGCGTGGACTTCCACATACTCACATATTAGTTTTCTTGCAACCAAGATTTAGATTTGTCCACTCTCATGATATTAACAAAATAATATCAGCTGAGATTCCAGATAAGAACAAAGATCCCAGGCTTTTTAAAATTGTAACTTCACTTATGATACATGGTCCTTGTGGTGCTCAAAATAAAAAATTCTCCTTACATGCAAAAAGGCAAGTGTACCAAACATTTCCAAAAAATTTTGTTGATTCTATAGTGATTGATTCAGAAGGTTATCCTGTCTACAGAAGGAGAGATAATGGTGTGTTCATTCAAAAAGGTGATTCATCTGTTGATAATAGGTTTGTGGTTCTGTACAATAAAAAACTATTGTCGAAATATAATGCTCATATAAATGTTGAATGGTGCAATCAGTCAGGATCTATAAAGTATCTCTTTAAATATGTCAACAAAGGTCATGATCGTGTTACTGTATGATTTTACAATGCTGCTAATGATAGAAATAATCCTGATCATTTTGATGAAATAAAGATGTACTGCGACTGTCGATATCTTTCGACGTGTGAAGCTGTTTGGAGGATATTTTCATTTGATATTAATTATAGAGAGCCATCAGTTGAAAGGTTGGATTATAGATGAGCAATATGCCATTTTTCCAGATGATGCTCTGCTTAAGCAGATAGTGAATAAATGATATGTAGACTGCACAAATTTTTTGGCATGGATGAATGCTCACAAAAAATATCCAGACGCAATAAATCTTACTTTTAGTGAGTTCCCTACGAAGTCACTACGCCAAAAATGATTTTTGGCAGCACTACATAGACAACGCTTTCTCCCAAAAGTGCTGCTATAAGTTTTAATAAAAACTAAAAAAAAAAAAGGGAAAAAAGCGATGTTAAATGGGGACTTTAGAAAGCGCTTTTGAAAAGAGCTGCTAAAGGCCTGAGGTAGGTTTCACTTTAGAAAGCGCTTTTTGGAAAGCGCTGCTAAAGGCTACCATTAGCCAGCGCTTTTGAAAAGCGCTGCTAAAGGCCTTTTGTACACCACACTTTAGCCAACGCTTTTGGAAAGCGCTGCTAAAGGCATTTCCCATACCACACATTAGAAAGCGCTTTTAATTCAGAAGCGATGCTAAATGCACCACTTAAGAAAGCGTTTTTCAAAAGCGCTGCTAAATGCACCACTTAAGAAATTGTTTTTCAAAAGCGCTGCTATAAGGCTTTTAAAATATAAAAAATAAAATAGAAACTCCCCTCATTTCCTGAAATCTGTTTCTCTTCTGCCCTAATGTTCACTCTCTCTCGCGAACTCTCTTTGTATCTCCATCGCGCAACTGCTCCCTCCACCATATCTCAATCTCTCACGACTTCTCCCTCCGTCGTAACTTTCAAGCTCTCTCTCTCTCGAACGCTCTCCATCTCACATGACCGATTCTTTTCTTCGAACCCTTCCCTCCGTCGTTACTCCCTCCGTCGTAACTGCACAGGTATGTTTTCGTTTGCTTTTTTTAGTGTTGATGTTGGAAACATTGTTGATTAATAGTTAAATATTGTTGTTAAATATTGTTGTTGCTTGTGTTGGTTTCGATTCTACTGCTGCCATTTCTGTTTTGATGTATGTTTTCGTTTTGAGGATTGTTTGGTTGTTAACGGTTCCGATTACGACATTATGAACTTGGAAACATTGTTGATTGTTAAATATTGTTGTTGCTGCTGTTGGTTTCGATTCTAGGTGTTGTAAGAACTATGTGAGCTCATTGATGAAAATTTTATTGGATTATTTGCAGGAAAAAAAAAAGAAAAAAAATCTACTATATACAATGATAAATTTGTTAAACTAGATTTCACCTTTAAAACATTTTCATTCCCTTCATTCAACATTTTTGCGATGAA
Organism: Lathyrus tuberosus; assembly: GCA_022829125.1. Lineage (NCBI taxonomy): Eukaryota > Viridiplantae > Streptophyta > Magnoliopsida > Fabales > Fabaceae > Lathyrus > Lathyrus tuberosus. Next base: position 8,292,951 of record JALAZF010000163.1, read on the forward strand.
TATGAATATATGATTAGAAAAGCTTGTGTGGAACAAAATTAAGTTAAGGTTTTGTTGATGATATTGTTATTTGTCAATGAAGTGTAGCAAAAAAATTAGTGGTAGAGTTATTAATAGAAAAGTTTATTTTTGACATTTTCAAGGAACCACTCAAAGAATTTGCTAGTTATGAAAAGAAAGTGTAGTGTGATGTTGGATTAACCTATTTATGCGTTCTTAATTTGGAACTAATTTATTTACATTGAAAAATGTTTTGGATAATAACGAGAATAATGGAAATGAATGGATTAAGGATCTTCTTGGTAATCAATATCATAAGAGGATAAGAGTAAAATTCTTTTACCACAAGTCCAATACTTTTGATGTTTAAATACTTTAGATTTGTTTCTAAATATATCTTTCAAATTCTGATAAGATTGGCACAAAGGGATTAACCTCTCACAATGTAAAGAATAAAGATGTGTTTAATAGTATATACAACATTAAGTGTTGATGTGTCATTTGTGATGAATCAAAGTATACCATGCTACTTGAATTAATGTGATTGAAGTTGCGTGTCGATGCCATGTTGCTTAATTGAAGGAAGTGATGATGTATACTAAATTTGATTCTTGAGACTTTGACTTGTTTCTCCGATATATCTTGTTTGTCCTATTAGATACTAAATTTGTCCTGTTATATTTGGTATACACCATCAGTTACTAACTTAGTGAATTTTCTATAGGGGTTACTTGTGAAGAGTCGAATTCGGATCGTTTCCAAGAATCTTACACTGTGTGGTTCCAGAAGTTACTGACTTCTCTACAGGTAATTAGTTGTTCTTTTGTTTTTGTTTAGCTTACTTAGTAAAACCATGGATAAAAAATGGATGTCTTCCAATCGATTGTCAAAAGAGTACGAGAATGGGGTATCCGAATTCGTTAAGTTTGTTGTTGAACACGCCAAAGACCCCAGTCGAATCACATGTCCTTGCTTAGGTTGCTGTTATGGGCGTCAGATTGACGCAGTTCAGTTGGAATCGCATTTAATAAGGCATGGAATTGATCAAAGTTATACATGTTGGATATTACACGGCGAGATAAGTAACGAGAATGTTGAACTGGGGGATAACACGAACTATGCTTCAAACGACAATGGCACAGATACATACGATTGTGATCGAGTCGAAGAGATTGCAGAAGCACTTGAAGAAGATCTTCAGGATTGTCCCAAAATGTTTGAGAGGTTGGTAAGCAATGAGAGAAACCGTTGTATAAAGGTTGCACTAAATTCACAAGATTGTCTGCGGTATTAAAGTTGTACAACTTAAAGGCGGGTAATGGATGGTCGGATAAAAGTTGTACAACTAAATTCAATAAATTCTAACATTTTCTACCAATAGGTATACGTTCTATTTTTCCAGAAAAAGTAAGAAGCACAATAACTACATTGTGTTCTTTCTTCAGGTCAATTTGTAGTAAGGTGATCGATCCTGCGATCTTACCAACATTGCAAAAAGAAATAGTTATTACTTTGTGTGAGCTTGAAATGTATTTTCCTCCCTCATTTTTTGACATAATGGTACATCTAGTTGTTCATCTTGTGAAAGAGACCCAATTGTATGGACCAGCTTATATGAGATGGATGTACCCTATTGAACGTTATATGAAAATATTAAAAGGGTGTGTGAAAAACCGAAGTCGACCAGAGGGTTGTATTATTGAACGATACATTATTGAAGAAGTGATTAAGTTTTGTACTGAATATTTGTCCAATGTTCAATCCATTGGATTCCCCAAATCGCATATTGTCGAAAAAAAAGGAAAAAAGTTAATTGGAAATAAAATTGTGACAGTATCCAGAGCAGAACGGGAGCAAGTGCATTTATATGTTCTGCACAATGACAATGAGGTTGAGCCGTATGTTGAAAAGCACAAGGATGTTCTCCGAGGTTTAAATTCGAATAGAAATGAAAATTGGATAGTACGAGAGCACAATCGAAGTTTTATACCATGGTTTAAGGATCATATTTATTCAAAGTTTTATTTAGACCCCCCTTCAATAACAGAAAGGTTGAGATGTTTAGCATATGGTCCAAGTTTGCATGTGTTTTCTTACAGCGCATACGCAATTAATGGATACACATTTTATACTAAAGAACAAGACGATAAAAGTACTATGTAAAATAGTGGTGTCACCTTGGTAGCTGAAGCAATGCACATTTCAAGTGTGAAGGACTTAAACCCCAAATATGCAAATATGTCATATTTTGGGGTTATCGAGCGCATTTGGGTGTTTGATTATGAGAAGTTTCAGATTCCTATCTTTGGTTGCAAGTGGGTTGAAAATAATAGTGGCGTACAAATGGATAAGTCAGGATTTTTCAAGTGGATCTTAATAAGGTGGGGGTACAAAGATGAGCCTTTTATTCTAGTCTCTCAAGCTAGACAAGTGTTCTATGTCACTGATCCGATAAGTACGAAGTGATCTATAGTGCTTTTATCTAACAAAGTAATTGATGATGACATTGGAGATCAAAGTGATATTAATGTTGAGAATGAATCATATATTATAAATGATCAAGATGAGAATATTAGAGCGGATGAATCATATATTAGAAATGACCATAATGAGGGAATTTGGATCAATCTATCCGTCTGTGTTGTTAAGAGACAAGTAAATCATATTCCTACCAAGAAAAGAAAGAGATGTTAGTGAAAAAGGTAATAGTAAAATTATATATTCTGTCATTCAATAAAATTATATATTTGTCATTTTATATATTCAATGGATTATGGATTATGGATTATAGATTTTTATATTTGTCATTTCATATTTATGTTTTTCTTTATTACAGGTCAAATGGCTAGTAACGAGGAAAACTCACACGATACTTCCAAGAATGATGCAAATGAATCAGTTCATGATGCAGAAAGAGATATTACAAGAGGAATAACTGTTATGAAGGGAATCATTCGTGCTAGAGACAAAGGAATAAAATATGACGTTCATTGGAATGAGACGGGCCAACTAGTAGAGCCTAACGGAGCAAAGTTGACAAGTTACATTGGTGCACTTGTTCGTTTGCAAATTCCAATTACGTTTGATAATTGGAGAACTCCATCTTTGAAACCCGCCAAAGAAAAAATATGGAGTGAGATACAGGTACCATATGTGATGTTATTTGTTATTGTTGACGATTATTTCTTTAAATTACTTATACTAACACATTGTATGTATTTTTTTTTGTAGCGGTCTTTTAACATTGGTGACGACCGAAAAAAATATTGTCTTCAATTAGCCGGAAAAAGACTCAGAGGGTTTCGAGCATTTCTAACAAACAAGTTTCTTAAGGATTCCCAAGGAAACTTTATTGAATCAGAGCGTCCAAAGAAGTATGCAGACTTGATTTCACCTGAAGAGTGGGTAACTTTTGTAGCCAAACGAAGAACCCAAGAATTCCATGTAATGTTAATTTGTCATGAATATTGTATTATATAATTGTTGCATTTGTATGTTCTGATATGACTTAAACTTGTTTATCCAGAATGTGAGTGACATAAAATAGTCAATAATGTCAAATATAACACTTTCAAGGATGCATGTTTTGCATTAGGCTTGCTGGATGACGATAAGGAATTTATAGATGCAATTTTAGAAGTAAGTCATTGGGGCACAAGAAGCTTTTTGCGCATACTACTTGCCACTTTGTTAGTTTCAAATCAAGTGAATCGGCCAGAAGTTGTTTGGAGTAAAACATTGGAGCATTTGAGTGATGATATTCTACACAGACAAACACAATTGATGTGTTTCAACAATATCATTTATACCTTTTTTTTGTTTATTATTTTAATGCTAATAAATTATATATATATATATATATATATATATATATAGACACACACACACATTATTTTAATATTTAATATAGTTTTTTTTGTTTACTTTAATATTTGTGATTGATTTTGTTATAATTTTTTTATTTAAATAGTTATATATATTGTAGTATATATATATATTGCAAATTTAGTTTTGAAGATCGATCAGTTAAAGAGTTATACTTTGGCTGAGAATGAGTGTCTATTCCAAAGTAACAATAGAAGTTTAAAAAAACTATCTTGAAATGCCTCAGCCAGATAGAGCTTTGTTACCTGATAGGCAAAATAAATTGATTTATGAAGAGTTGAACTATGATAGACGCTTATTGGCTGAAGAGCATCGTAGGTTAATGTCAACAATGACCACTCAACAAAGGAGGATATATGACCGTATCATGAATCGGATTGAAGAAAAAAGACAGGGTCTTTTTTTATTTATGGTTATGGAGGAACCGGCAAGACGTACATATGGAGGTCAATGTCTGCCTCATTAAGGTCAAAGGGTGAAACTGTTCTAACTGTCGCATCAAGTGGCATAGCTACATTACTAATTCCTGGTGGAAGAACTGCATACTCAAGGTTTTCTATACCTTAAATATTGATGAATACTCGACATGTGATATAAGATCCAAAGACCCTTTAGCCAATTTAATACTGCGTGCAAAGCTAATTATATGGGATGAAGCACCTATGATGCACAAGCATTGTTTTGAAGTTGTTGATCGTACTTTGTAAGATATAATGCTGTAGCGCAATTTTTGTGGTTTCGAATCACTATTGCTTGGTTACTACAGTTTGATTCATTTTTATCCTATTGAGCTGATTAAGGAAGGGAAATAGATATCTCCAATTAACCCTGCTTGCATACTGAGTTTAAACAGCTGTCTGTTAGGTTACGGATGCTATTAAGATGTGGGTCTCTCTTAAATTATTTTGTTAAGGACACAGAGTCTATGTAACACCCCCAATCTATACCCCCAAATAAATAAAGCGATAAAAAAAATTTCATCAGAGTGTAATTAAACATTCATGGCATAGACTGAGGCGTCGCATCAATTTGAAACAAAATACACATAAACCTGCTCATAAAGATATGCAACAATCAGGTAGCAATTGACAGAGGAACTTCGTTCCTACTACCCACAATTCAGATACAGAATAAAAGCGGAAAAATCTGTACTGAAATCTTATATATATATATATATATATATCACGAAAAGTTGTCTGCCAAATACAATCATACATGTACAATCCCAAAAGAAACATATACATATACACACAAATTACCAACGGTCTCCCTAACTACCCGGTGCCACATATCAGAGCCGACCGACAAAAGAATGAAGATCTAAGCTTCACAAAAAGACCTCCAACAATCTAATCTGCAATGCCTCATAGAGCATTTAAAACAGCAGAAGGGTGAGAAACACAATCATAATATAATTGCATATAATTATATAATAACACAAAATTACACATGTAAAATATTCTCACCACAACGTACAACGGAATCCAAATACAACCCAACACAATACATATCTCATTTATCCATCACCAATGCATATCAATCATACACAATACAATTATCACCAACACCAATATATATATATATATACCTCAACTCATCAATTCCAATCACAATTCCACGCAAAATCAATCCTTTCATGATTTATACAAATGCACAGAGACCGACACAACGACTCTATGCAATGCATATGCGGTACCATCCATCCATCATCTCAACACTAGTTCACTCAGGAACTATTGGAACCATCGCTTGTTACTTAGTATAACTCCCCGTCGGGCAAACGATGTTCCCCGTCGCTCACACCTCTTTTGTATAAGGCACACGATGTTTATGGATCGCTCACACCTCTTTGTATAAGGCACACGACCCGATCGCTCACACCTCTTTGTATAAGGCACACGATCGTCCATATTCATCGCTCACACCTCTTTGTATAAGGCACACGATGTTATAGCGGATTCCCTCTGGAATCGATTCGTCGCTCACACCTACTAGGGCACACGACATCTCAAGAATGCATATCATGATGCTTGGCATACAATGACTCATGACATTCAAATGCACACATACATGCAATCATCTCACTCAACATTAATCATGCTTTGCAATTCAAGCCAAAAACAATGCATTTATTTGCCATACGGCCACAACCCATCATCTCACCATCTAAACACATGCATTTACACCATACAATAGCACACAAGTCATACCATATCCATATCAATAACACATTGCATGATACACATCAATTACACACAATTACAACGACAAAAGTCGACAAAATGACACTATTCCAAATTCCCGACATAATTAAATCGGGAAACAATCTCAAAACCATCATCATAAGAAAGTACAGTTCAATAGCTATTCAAAGATACCAAGAATGTTAAAAACGGATAATCGGAACACAAGTTACGGACTAAACAAGAAAAGACATCGCGAAAAAACCACATTTTGCAATCTTCCTGGCCATACGTGTATTGCCCTGAGCCATACGCGTATTTCCCTGCTCCCTCGCCCATTCCATACGCGTATTGCCCAAAGTGATACGCGTATGGGCACAGACCAATTTTCCCCAAAATTCCCACTAAAAACCCCAATACGCGTATTGCCCTACTTCATACGCGTATTGCCCTAAAATCTTACGCGTACCAGTACGCAAATGGGCATATGGCCGAGAAAATGGAACTCCATACGCGTATTGCCCACCTTTCTTCCATGCCATACGCGTATTGCCTTAACCAATACGCGTATTGCCTTGGGTGATACGCGTACGGGCAGTGGAAAAACCAGAATTTTCTGCAGAATTTTTTCTGCGTTTTCAACCCAAAATCAATCCAAATTTTCACCTAAACACCAGAAAATTACCAATAGAATACCTAACAACATGTATCTAACATGTATCAATAATAAGGGACACTAAAACATGATTTCAAACACATTTGGATCAATTTCTAACACTTTCAACATTTATGGGTTTTACTCTATGTTTCCATTTCAATCCAATAACAACCAAAAACATACATACATAATCATACACAAGCATAAGATAATCGAGTTTCGCACCCTTACCCGATTTAATCGTGTTTGGAAAGTCGGTTGTTTCGATTCCTAGATTTTCCAAGTTTTCTCTCTTTCTCCTTTCTTTCTCTTTTCTTCCCCTTTTCCTTCTTTTCTTTTTCTTTCTCTCTATTTTTCTCTCTTTCTTTTCTCTTATGTTTCTAACTTAACAAAAATAAATGAAAAGACCAAAATACCCCTACACTCAAATATCTCACAAACGCTCCCAAAACGCGATAAAATATCACAACAATGAAAAATAATATATTTCTGAAACAAAGTCAAAAATAAAATAATATAATAATAAAAATAATCAAAACGACTCGATTAAATAAAACTGACAAAACTCGGGCGTTACAACTCTCCCCACTTAGAAATTTTCGTCCTCGAAAATATACCTGAGACGAATAACTCTGGATATGACTCCCGCATCCGACTCTCTAACTCCCAAGTCAAATTGCCCTCAGCAGCGCCTCCCCACGCTACCTTCACAAGTGCAATATCCTTGTCCCTTAACCGCTTCAACTCGCGATCCAAAATCCTCACTGGTAATGCCTCAACCGTAAGGTTCTCCCTTACCTCAACCTCGTCCATTGGAATCACATGCGACGGATCCGGAACATACTTCCGAAGCTGTGAAACATGGAACACATCGTGCAAATTAGAAAGGTTCGGCGGCAACGCCTCCCGATAAGCCACAGCACCCACTCTCGCGGATATCTGGTAAGGACCAATAAATCGAGAAGTAAGCTTCTTCGACTTCAATGCATGACCCACACCCGTCACCGGTGTAAATCTCAAAAATACATGATCGCCCTCTTGAAACTCTAGATCCTTCCTTCTACAATCATGATAACTCTTTTGCCTACTCTGAGAAGCCTTCATTTTCTCACGAATAAGCTTCACCTTGTCTGTAGTCTGTTGAATCAATTCGGGGCCACCGAACTCTCACCGGATTCGTGCCAACACAACGGTGTTCGACATCTTCGTCCATACAGTGCTTCAAAAGGTACCATTCCAATACTAGAATGGAAACTGTTATTATACGTGAATTCCACCAACGCAAGATAACTATCCCACGCACCACCTTGTTCAAGAACACAAGCCCTCAACAAATCTTCCAACGACTGAATCGTTCTCTCCGTCTGTCCATCCGTCTGAGGATGATAAGTAGAACTCAACCTCAACTTAGAACCCAACGCCTTCTGTAAACTTTCCCAAAATCTCGAGGTAAACCTCGGATCTCGATCCGAAACAATACTCAACGGAACACCATGCAGCTTCACAATCACATTGATATAAATCTCAGCTAGCCTCTCCAAAGAAAAACTGATGTCAATCGGAATGAAATGTGCCGATTTAGTCAGTCTGTCCACAACCACCCAAATAGCATTATGCCCCCTCAGTGTATTCGGCAACCCTGTCACAAAATCCATAGAAATGTTGTCCTATTTCCACTCAGGAATATCCAACGGTTGCAACAAACCACTAGGTCTCTGATGTTCTACTTTTGACTTTTGGCACGTCAAACACGCATACACAAACTGAGCCACATCTCTTTTCAATCCAGACCACCAGAAAATCTTTTTCAAATCTTGGTACATTTTATTAGCTCCCGGATGTATACTCAAATTACTCCGGTGTCCTTCCTCTAAAATCATCCTTTTCAAATCCGAATCATCCAGAATACAAATTCGACCACGGAACCTCAAAACACCATTAACATCCACTTTAAAATCACTATTTGTATCTTTTTCTCCAACCAACATCAAATCCACAAATTTCACATCCAGCTTCTGTTTCTCACTAACAGTCATCAGAAAATCATTAGTAACCTTTAGCATACCCAGCCTCACGCTGTCGGACGTCACCTCACACACCAAACTCAAGTCCCTAAAAGCTTCCAAAAGCTCCCACTCCTTAACCATTAAAGCGAACATATGTAACGATTTCCGACTCAACGCATCGGCTACCACATTCGCTTTACCAGGATGGTAATTCAAGCCAAAGTCTTAATCCTTCAAAAATTCCAACCATCTTCGTTGCCTCATATTCAACTCTTTCTGATCAAACAAATATTTCAAATTTTTGTGATCACTAAAGACTTCAAATCTAGCACCAAAGAGATAATGCCTCCAAATCTTCAATACAAACACCACAGCCGCTAATTCCAAATCATGAGTAGGGTCATTTTTCTCATGCACTCTCAACTGCCTCGAAGCATAAGCCACGACCTTACCTTCTTGCATCAACACTCCATCTAGCCCAATCAAAGACGCATCACAATACACCACAAATGGTTCAGTAGGATTCGGCAAAATCAAAATCGGAGTTGTCGTCAATCTTCTCTTCAGCTCACTAAAACTTTCCTCACACCGAATATCCCAAATGAACGCTTGACCTTTGGAAGTCAACTGGGTCAAAGGAAGTGCTAGCTTATAAAAACCTTCAATGAACCTTCGATAATATCCGGCCAAACCCAAAAAGCTTCGAATTTCAGTAACGGATCTAGGAGCCTCCCATTGTAGAACTGCTTCTACTTTAGATGGATCCACAACAATACCATTACCTAAAATCACGTGCCCAAGAAAACTCACCTCCGACAACCAGAACTCACACTTGGACAATTTGGCAAAAAGCTTTCTTTCTTTCAAAACCTGCAAAACAATACGCAAATGCTCCGCGTGCTCCTCCCGAGACTTAGAATAAATTAAGATATCATCAATAAACACAACCACAAAACGATCCAAATGCTCGTGGAAAATACGATTCATGTACTCCATAAACACACCTGGCGCATTAGAAACCCCGAACGACATCACAAAATATTCATAATGATCGTAACGTGTCCTAAAAGCCGTATTCTAAATATCTTCCTCTTTCACCCTAATCTGATGATACCCTGACCTCAAGTCAATCTTACTAAACACACAAGCACCTACCAACCGGTCCATCAAAACATCAATTCTCGGAAGATGATACTTATTCTTAATCGTCACCTTATTCAACTGGCGATAATCAATACACAACCGCATACTTCCATCTTTCTTTTTCACCAATAAAACTGGAGCACCCCAAGGAGAAACGCTTGGTCTCATAAACCTCTTTTCTAGCAATTCATTCAACTGCTTCTTTAACTCCACCAATCACCAGCTTCTTCTAGTAACATGTGAGTACCCAGTCTCACCTTCTGATCCTCAGCACAATCCATCACTCAGAAAATTCTTTCAATCTCTTTAAACCATATCTGAGCACCATCAGGATCATATCTTCCTTTGAAGATAGGCGGTTTGTTCTTCCTGAACTCATCATTACCAGCAGCATTAGGTGCACCCTGAACAGCCCGAGCCATAGCTTACATAGCAGCAGCTAAAGCAGCGTCATTCCTACCAGCCATATGCTGTTCATTTCCAATAACAACAACTATGGTTAAACAAACAGCTCATCCAAACACAAACACCAATAAGGACTAACACAAACTGACACGGACTGGCTCTGATACCACTTAATGTAACACCCCCAATCTATACCCCCAAATAAATAAAGCGATAAAAAAAATTTCATCAGAGTGTAATTAAACATTCATGACATAGACTGAGGCGTCGCATCAATTTGAAACAAAATACATATAAACCTGCTCATAAAGATATGCAACAATCAGGTAGCAATTGACAGAGGAACTTCGTTCCTACTACCCACAATTCATATACGGAATAAAAGCGGAAAAATCTATACTGAAATCTCATATATATATATATCTCACGAAAAGTTGTCTGCCAAATACAATCATACATGTACAATCCCAAAAGAAACATATACATATACACACAAATCACCAACGGTCTCCCTAACTACCCGGTGCCACATATCAGTACGACCAACAAAAGAATGAAGATCTAAGCTTCACAAAAAGACCTCCAACAATCTAATCTGCAATGCCTCATAGAGCATTTAAAATAGCAGAAGGGTGAGAAACACAATCATAATAGAATTGCATATAATTATATAATAACACAAAATTCAAGCCAAAAACAATGCATTTATTTGCCATTCAAGCCAAAAACAATGCATTTATTTGCCATACGGCCACAACCCATCATCTCACCATCTAAACACATGCATTTACACCATACAACAACACACAAGTCATACCATATCCATATCAACAGCATATTGCATGATACACATCAATTACACACAATTACAACGACAAAAGTCGACAAAACGACACTATTCCAAATTCCCGACATAATTAAATCGGGCAACAATCTCAAAACCATCATCATAATAAAGTACAGTTCAATAGTTATTCAACGATACCAAGAATGTTAAAAACGGATAATCGGAACACAAGTTACGGACTAAACAAGAAAAGACATCGCGAAAAAACCAAATTTTGCAATCTTCCTAGCCATACGCGTATTGCCCTGAGCCATACGTGTATTGCCCTGCTCCCTCGCCCATTCCATACGCGTATTGCCCAAAGTGATACGCGTATGGGCAGAGACCAATTTTCCCAAAATTCCCACTAAAAACCCCAATACGCGTATTGCCCTACTTCATACGCGTATTGCCCTAAAATCTTACGCGTACCAGTACGCAAATGGGCATATGGCCGAGAAAATGGAACTCCATACGCGTATTGCCCACCTTTCTTCCATGCCATACGCGTATTGCCTTAACCAATACGCGTATTGCCTTGGGTGATACGCGTACGGGCAGTGGAAAAACCAGAATTTTCTGCAGAATTTTTTCTGCGTTTTCAACCCAAAATCAATCCAAATTTTCACCTAAACACCAGAAAATTACCAATAGAATACCTAACAACATGTATCTAACATGTATCAACAATAAGGGACACTAAAACATGATTTCAAACACATTTGGATCAATTTCTAACACTTTCAACATTTATGGGTTTTACTCTATGTTTCCATTTCAATCCAATAACAACCAAAAACATACATACATAATCATACACAAGCATAAGATAATCGAGTTTCGCACCCTTACCCGATTTAATCGTGTTTGGAAAGTCGGTTGTTTCGATTCCTAGATTTTCCAAGTTTTCTCTCTTTCTCCTTTCTTTCTCTTTTCTTCCCCTTTTCCTTCTTCTCTTTTTCTTTCTCTCTATTTTTCTCTCTTTCTTTTCTCTTATGTTTCTAACTTAACAAAAATAAATGAAAAGACCAAAATACCCCTACACTCAAATATCTCACAAACGCTCCCAAAACACGATAAAATATCACAACAATGAAAAATAATATATTTCTGAAACAAAGTCAAAAATAAAATAATATAATAATAAAAATAATCAAAACGACTCGATTAAATAAAACTGACAAAACTCGGGCGTTACAACTCTCCCCACTTAGAAATTTTCGTCCTCGAAAATATACCTGAGACGAATAACTCTGGATATGACTCCCGCATCCGACTCTCTAACTCCCAAGTCAAATTGCCCTCAGCAGTGCCTCCCCACGCTACCTTCACAAGTGCAATATCCTTGTCCCTTAACCGCTTCAACTCGCGATCCAAAATCCTCACTGGTAATGCCTCAACCGTAAGGTTCTCCCTTACCTCAACCTCGTCCATTGGAATCACATGCGACGGATCCGGAACATACTTCCGAAGCTGTGAAACATGGAACACATCGTGCAAATTCGAAAGGTTCGGCGGCAACGCCTCCCGATAAGCCACAGCACCCACTCTCGCGGATATCTGGTAAGGACCAATAAATCGAGAAGTAAGCTTCTTCGACTTCAATGCATGACCCACACCCGTCACCGGTGTAAATCTCAAAAATACATGATCGCCCTCTTGAAACTCTAGATCCTTCCTTCTACAATCATTATAACTCTTTTGCCTACTCTGAGAAGCCTTCATTTTCTCACGAATAAGCTTCACCTTGTCTGTAGTCTGTTGAATTAATTCGGGGCCACCGAACTCTCACCGGATTCGTGCCAACACAACGGTGTTCGACATCTTCGTCCATACAGTGCTTCAAAAGGTACCATTCCAATACTAGAATGGAAACTGTTATTATACGTGAATTCCACCAACGCAAGATAACTATCCCACGCACCACCTTGTTCAAGAACACAAGCCCTCAACAAATCTTCCAACGACTGAATCGTTCTCTCCGTCTGTCCATCCGTCTGAGGATGATAAGTAGAACTCAACCTCAACTTAGAACCCAACGCCTTCTGTAAACTTTCCCAAAATCTCGAGGTAAACCTCGGATCTCGATCCGAAACAATACTCAACGGAACACCATGCAGCTTCACAATCACACTGATATAAATCTCAGCTAGCCTCTCCAAAGAAAAACTGATGTCAATCGGAATGAAATGTGCCGATTTAGTCAGTCTGTCCACAACCACCCAAATAGCATTATGCCCCCTCAGTGTATTCGGCAACCCTGTCACAAAATCCATAGAAATGTTGTCCTATTTCCACTCAGGAATATCCAACGGTTGCAACAAACCACTAGGTCTCTGATGTTCTACTTTTGACTTTTGGCACGTCAAACACGCATACACAAACTGAGCCACATCTCTTTTCAATCCAGACCACCAGAAAATCTTTTTCAAATCTTGGTACATTTTATTAGCTCCCGGATGTATACTCAAATTACTCCGGTGTCCTTCCTCTAAAATCATCCTTTTCAAATCCGAATCATCCAGAATACAAATTCGACCACGGAACCTCAAAACACCATTAACATCCACTTTAAAATCACTATTTGTATCTTTTTCTCCAACCAACATCAAATCCACAAATTTCACATCCAGCTTCTGTTTCTCACTAACAGTCATCAGAAAATCATTAGTAACCTTTAGCATACCCAGCCTCACGCTGTCGGACGTCACCTCACACACCAAACTCAAGTCCCTAAAAGCTTCCAAAAGCTCCCACTCCTTAACCATTAAAGCGAACATATGTAACGATTTCCGACTCAACGCATCGGCTACCACATTCGCTTTACCAGGATGGTAATTCAAGCCAAAGTCTTAATCCTTCAAAAATTCCAACCATCTTCGTTGCCTCATATTCAACTCTTTCTGATCAAACAAATATTTCAAATTTTTGTGATCACTAAAGACTTCAAATCTAGCACCAAAGAGATAATGCCTCCAAATCTTCAATACAAACACCACAACCGCTAATTCCAAATCATGAGTAGGGTCATTTTTCTCATGCACTCTCAACTGCCTCGAAGCATAAGCCACGACCTTACCTTCTTGCATCAACACTCCATCTAGCCCAATCAAAGACGCATCACAATACACCACAAATGGTTCAGTAGGATTCGGCAAAATCAAAATCGGAGTTATCGTCAATCTTCTCTTCAGCTCACTAAAACTTTCCTCACACCGAATATCCCAAATGAACGCTTGACCTTTGGAAGTCATCTGGGTCAAAGGAAGTGCTAGCTTAGAAAAACCTTCAATGAACCTTCGATAATATCCGGCCAAACCCAAAAAGCTTCGAATTTCAGTAACGGATCTAGGAGCCTCCCATTGTAGAACTGCTTCTACTTTAGATGGATCCACAGCAATACCATTACCTGAAATCACGTGCCCAAGAAAACTCACCTCCGACAACCAGAACTCACACTTGGACAATTTGGCAAAAAGCTTTCTTTCTTTCAAAACCTGCAAAACAATACGCAAATGCTCCGCGTGCTCCTCCCGAGACTTAGAATAAATTAAGATATCATCAATAAACACAACCATAAAACGATCCAAATGCTCGTGGAAAATACGATTCATGTACTCCATAAACACACCTGGCGCATTAGAAATCCCGAACGACATCACAGAATATTCATAATGATCGTAACGTGTCCTAAAAGCCGTATTCTAAATATCTTCCTCTTTCACCCTAATCTGATGATACCCTGACCTCAAGTCAATCTTACTAAACACACAAGCACCTACCAACCGGTCCATCAAAACATCAATTCTCGGAAGATGATACTTATTCTTAATCGTCACCTTATTCAACTGGCGATAATCAATACACAACCGCATACTTCCATCTTTCTTTTTCACCAATAAAACTGGAGCACCCCAAGGAGAAACGCTTGGTCTCATAAACCTCTTTTCTAGCAATTCATTCAACTGCTTCTTTAACTCCACCAATCACCAGCTTCTTCTAGTAACATGTGAGTACCCAGTCTCACCTTCTGATCCTCAGCACAATCCATCACTCGGAAAATTCTTTCAATCTCTTTAAACCATATCTGAGCACCATCAGGATCATATCTTCCTTTGAAGATAGGCGGTTTGTTCTTCCTGAACTCATCATTACCAGCAGCATTAGGTGCACCCTGAACAGCCCGAGCCATAGCTTACATAGCAGCAGCTAAAGCAGCGTCATTCCTACCAGCCATATGCTGTTCATTTCCAATAACAACAACTATGGTTAAACAAACAGCTCATCCAAACACAAACACCAACAAGGACTAACACAAACTGACACGGACTGGCTCTGATACCACTTAATGTAACACCCCCAATCTATACCCCCAAATAAATAAAGCGATAAAAAAAATTTCATCAGAGTGTAATTAAACATTCATGACATAGACTGAGGCGTCGCATCAATTTGAAACAAAATACATATAAACCTGCTCATAAAGATATGCAACAATCAGGTAGCAATTGACAGAGGAACTTCGTTCCTACTACCCACAATTCATATACGGAATAAAAGCGGAAAAATCTATACTGAAATCTCATATATATATATATATCACGAAAAGTTGTCTGCCAAATACAATCATACATGTACAATCCCAAAAGAAACATATACATATACACACAAATCACCAACGGTCTCCCTAACTACCCGGTGCCACATATCAGTACGACCAACAAAAGAATGAAGATCTAAGCTTCACAAAAAGACCTCCAACAATCTAATCTGCAATGCCTCATAGAGCATTTAAAATAGCAGAAGGGTGAGAAACACAATCATAATAGAATTGCATATAATTATATAATAACACAAAATTCAAGCCAAAAACAATGCATTTATTTGCCATTCAAGCCAAAAACAATGCATTTATTTGCCATACGGCCACAACCCATCATCTCACCATCTAAACACATGCATTTACACCATACAACAACACACAAGTCATACCATATCCATATCAACAGCACATTGCATGATACACATCAATTACACACAATTACAACGACAAAAGTCGACAAAACGACACTATTCCAAATTCCCGACATAATTAAATCGGGCAACAATCTCAAAACCATCATCATAATAAAGTACAGTTCAATAGCTATTCAACGATACCAAGAATGTTAAAAACGGATAATCGGAACACAAGTTACGGACTAAACAAGAAAAGACATCGCGAAAAAACCAAATTTTGCAATCTTCCTAGCCATACGCGTATTGCCCTGAGCCATACGTGTATTGCCCTGCTCCCTCGCCCATTCCATACGCGTATTGCCCAAAGTGATACGCGTATGGGCAGAGACCAATTTCCCCAAAATTCCCACTAAAAACCCCAATACGCGTATTGCCCTACTTCATACGCGTATTGCCCTAAAATCTTACGCGTACCAGTACGCAAATGGGCATATGGCAGAGAAAATGGAACTCCATACACGTATTGCCCACCTTTCTTCCATGCCATACGCGTATTGCCTTAACCAATACGCGTATTGCCTTGGGTGATACGCGTACGGGCAGTGGAAAAACCTGAATTTTCTGCAGAATTTTTTCTGCGTTTTCAACCCAAAATCAATCCAAATTTTCACCTAAACACCAGAAAATTACCAATAGAATACCTAACAACATGTATCTAACATGTATCAACAATAAGGGACACTAAAACATGATTTCAAACACATTTGGATCAATTTCTAACACTTTCAACATTTATGGGTTTTACTCTATGTTTCCATTTCAATCCAATAACAACCAAAAACATACATACATAATCATACACAAGCATAAGATAATCGAGTTTCGCACCCTTACCCGATTTAATCGTGTTTGGAAAGTCGGTTGTTTCGATTCCTAGATTTTCCAAGTTTTCTCTCTTTCTCCTTTCTTTCTCTTTTCTTCCCCTTTTCCTTCTTCTCTTTTTCTTTCTCTCTATTTTTCTCTCTTTCTTTTCTCTTATGTTTCTAACTTAACAAAAATAAATGAAAAGACCAAAATACCCCTACACTCAAATATCTCACAAACGCTCCCAAAACGCGATAAAATATCACAACAATGAAAAATAATATATTTCTGAAACAAAGTCAAAAATAAAATAATATAATAATAAAAATAATCAAAACGACTCGATTAAATAAAACTGACAAAACTCGGGCGTTACAACTCTCCCCACTTAGAAATTTTCGTCCTCGAAAATATACCTGAGACGAATAACTCTGGATATGACTCCCGCATCCGACTCTCTAACTCCCAAGTCAAATTGCCCTCAGCAGCGCCTCCCCACGCTACCTTCACAAGTGCAATATCCTTGTCCCTTAACCGCTTCAACTCGCGATCCAAAATCCTCACTGGTAATGCCTCAACCGTAAGGTTCTCCCTTACCTCAACCTCGTCCATTGGAATCACTTGCGACGGATCCGGAACATACTTCCGAAGCTGTGAAACATGGAACACATCGTGCAAATTCGAAAGGTTCGGCGGCAACGCCTCCCGATAAGCCACAGCACCCACTCTCGCGGATATCTGGTAAGGACCAATAAATCGAGAAGTAAGCTTCTTCGACTTCAATGCATGACCCACACCCGTCACCGGTGTAAATCTCAAAAATACATGATCGCCCTCTTGAAACTCTAGATCCTTCCTTCTACAATCATGATAACTCTTTTGCCTACTCTGAGAAGCCTTCATTTTCTCACGAATAAGCTTCACCTTGTCTGTAGTCTGTTGAATTAATTCGGGGCCACCGAACTCTCACCGGATTCGTGCCAACACAACGGTGTTCGACATCTTCGTCCATACAGTGCTTCAAAAGGTACCATTCCAATACTAGAATGGAAACTGTTATTATACGTGAATTCCACCAACGCAAGATAACTATCCCACGCACCACCTTGTTCAAGAACACAAGCCCTCAACAAATCTTCCAACGACTGAATCGTTCTCTCCGTCTGTCCATCCGTCTGAGGATGATAAGTAGAACTCAACCTCAACTTAGAACCCAACGCCTTCTGTAAACTTTCCCAAAATCTCGAGGTAAACCTCGGATCTCGATCCGAAACAATACTCAACGGAACACCATGCAGCTTCACAATCACACTGATATAAATCTCAGCTAGCCTCTCCAAAGAAAAACTGATGTCAATCGGAATGAAATGTGCCGATTTAGTCAGTCTGTCCACAACCACCCAAATAGCATTATGCCCCCTCAGTGTATTCGGCAACCCTGTCACAAAATCCATAGAAATGTTGTCCTATTTCCACTCAGGAATATCCAACGGTTGCAACAAACCACTAGGTCTCTGATGTTCTACTTTTGACTTTTGGCACGTCAAACACGCATACACAAACTGAGCCACATCTCTTTTCAATCCAGACCACCAGAAAATCTTTTTCAAATCTTGGTACATTTTATTAGCTCCCGGATGTATACTCAAATTACTCCGGTGTCCTTCCTCTAAAATCATCCTTTTCAAATCCGAATCATCCAGAATACAAATTCGACCACGGAACCTCAAAACACCATTAACATCCACTTTAAAATCACTATTTGTATCTTTTTCTCCAACCAACATCAAATCCACAAATTTCACATCCAGCTTCTGTTTCTCACTAACAGTCATCAGAAAATCATTAGTAACCTTTAGCATACCCAGCCTCACGCTGTCGGACGTCACCTCACACACCAAACTCAAGTCCCTAAAAGCTTCCAAAAGCTCCCACTCCTTAACCATTAAAGCGAACATATGTAACGATTTCCGACTCAACGCATCGGCTACCACATTCGCTTTACCAGGATGGTAATTCAAGCCAAAGTCTTAATCCTTCAAAAATTCCAACCATCTTCGTTGCCTCATATTCAACTCTTTCTGATCAAACAAATATTTCAAATTTTTGTGATCACTAAAGACTTCAAATCTAGCACCAAAGAGATAATGCCTCCAAATCTTCAATACAAACACCACAACCGCTAATTCCAAATCATGAGTAGGGTCATTTTTCTCATGCACTCTCAACTGCCTCGAAGCATAAGCCACGACCTTACCTTCTTGCATCAACACTCCATCTAGCCCAATCAAAGACGCATCACAATACACCACAAATGGTTCAGTAGGATTCGGCAAAATCAAAATCGGAGTTATCGTCAATCTTCTCTTCAGCTCACTAAAACTTTCCTCACACCGAATATCCCAAATGAACGCTTGACCTTTGGAAGTCATCTGGGTCAAAGGAAGTGCTAGCTTAGAAAAACCTTCAATGAACCTTCGATAATATCCGGCCAAACCCAAAAAGCTTCGAATTTCAGTAACGGATCTAGGAGCCTCCCATTGTAGAACTGCTTCTACTTTAGATGGATCCACAGCAATACCATTACCTGAAATCACGTGCCCAAGAAAACTCACCTCCGACAACCAGAACTCACACTTGGACAATTTGGCAAAAAGCTTTCTTTCTTTCAAAACCTGCAAAACAATACGCAAATGCTCCGCGTGCTCCTCCCGAGACTTAGAATAAATTAAGATATCATCAATAAACACAACCATAAAACGATCCAAATGCTCGTGGAAAATACGATTCATGTACTCCATAAACACACCTGGCGCATTAGAAATCCCGAACGACATCACAGAATATTCATAATGATCGTAACGTGTCCTAAAAGCCGTATTCTAAATATCTTCCTCTTTCACCCTAATCTGATGATACCCTGACCTCAAGTCAATCTTACTAAACACACAAGCACCTACCAACCGGTCCATCAAAACATCAATTCTCGGAAGATGATACTTATTCTTAATCGTCACCTTATTCAACTGGCGATAATCAATACACAACCGCATACTTCCATCTTTCTTTTTCACCAATAAAACTGGAGCACCCCAAGGAGAAACGCTTGGTCTCATAAACCTCTTTTCTAGCAATTCATTCAACTGCTTCTTTAACTCCACCAATCACCAGCTTCTTCTAGTAACATGTGAGTACCCAGTCTCACCTTCTGATCCTCAGCACAATCCATCACTCAGAAAATTCTTTCAATCTCTTTAAGCCATATCTGAGCACCATCAGGATCATATCTTCCTTTGAAGATAGGCGGTTTGTTCTTCCTGAACTCATCATTACCAGCAGCATTAGGTGCACCCTGCACAGCCCGAGCCATAGCTTACATAGCAGCAGCTAAAGCAGCGTCATTCCTACCAGCCATATGCTGTTCATTTCCAATAACAACAACTATGGTTAAACAAACAGCTCATCCAAACACAAACACCAACAAGGACTAACACAAACTGACACGGACTGGCTCTGATACCACTTAATGTAACACCCCCAATCTATACCCCCAAATAAATAAAGCGATAAAAAAAATTTCATCAGAGTGTAATTAAACATTCATGACATAGACTGAGGCGTCGCATCAATTTGAAACAAAATACATATAAACCTGCTCATAAAGATATGCAACAATCAGGTAGCAATTGACAGAGGAACTTCGTTCCTACTACCCACAATTCATATACGGAATAAAAGCGGAAAAATCTATACTGAAATCTCATATATATATATATATATATATATATATATATCACAAAAAGTTGTCTGCCAAATACAATCATACATGTACAATCCCAAAAGAAACATATACATATACACACAAATCACCAACGGTCTCCCTAACTACCCGGTGCCACATATCAGTACGACCAACAAAAGAATGAAGATCTAAGCTTCACAAAAAGACCTCCAACAATCTAATCTGCAATGCCTCATAGAGCATTTAAAATAGCAGAAGGGTGAGAAACACAATCATAATAGAATTGCATATAATTATATAATAACACAAAATTCAAGCCAAAAACAATGCATTTATTTGCCATTCAAGCCAAAAACAATGCATTTATTTGCCATACGGCCACAACCCATCATCTCACCATCTAAACACATGCATTTACACCATACAACAACACACAAGTCATACCATATCCATATCAACAGCACATTGCATGATACACATCAATTACACACAATTACAACGACAAAAGTCGACAAAACGACACTATTCCAAATTCCCGACATAATTAAATCGGGCAACAATCTCAAAACCATCATCATAATAAAGTACAGTTCAATAGCTATTCAACGATACCAAGAATGTTAAAAACGGATAATCGGAACACATGTTACGGACTAAACAAGAAAAGACATCGCGAAAAAACCAAATTTTGCAATCTTCCTAGCCATACGCGTATTGCCCTGAGCCATACGTGTATTGCCCTGCTCCCTCGCCCATTCCATACGCGTATTGCCCAAAGTGATACGCGTATGGGCAGAGACCAATTTCCCCAAAATTCCCACTAAAAACCCCAATACGCGTATTACCCTACTTCATACGCGTATTGCCCTAAAATCTTACGCGTACCAGTACGCAAATGGGTAGATGGCCGAGAAAATGGAACTCCATACGCGTATTGCCCACCTTTCTTCAATGCCATACGCGTATTGCCTTAACCAATACGCGTATTGCCTTGGGTGATACGCGTACGGGCAGTGGAAAAACCAGAATTTTCTGCAGAATTTTTTCTGCGTTTTCAACCCAAAATCAATCCAAATTTTCACCTTAACACCAAAAAATTACCAATAGAATACCTAACAACATGTATCTAACATGTATCAACAATAAGGGACACTAACACATGATTTCAAACACATTTGGATCAATTTCTAACACTTTCAACATTTATGGGTTTTACTCTATGTTTCCATTTCAATCCAATAACAACCAAAAACATACATACATAATCATACACAAGCATAAGATAATCGAGTTTCGCACCCTTACCCGATTTAATCGTGTTTGGAAAGTCGGTTGTTTCGATTCCTAGATTTTCCAAGTTTTCTCTCTTTCTCCTTTCTTTCTCTTTTCTTCCCCTTTTCCTTCTTCTCTTTTTCTTTCTCTCTATTTTTCTCTCTTTCTTTTCTCTTATGTTTCTAACTTAACAAAAATAAATGAAAAGACCAAAATACCCCTACACTCAAATATCTCGCAAACGCTCCCAAAACGCGATAAAATATCACAACAATGAAAAATAATATATTTCCGAATAAAAGTCAAAAATAAAATAAAATAATAATAAAAATAATCAAAACGACTCGATTAAATAAAACTGACAAAACTGGGGCGTTACAGTCTAGGCTATTGGTAGGATGTTAGGACTGATGTTTTTTGATTGATGTATGGAGGTACGGGATTTTGGGTTTTTTTATTAGTATGCTCGCTAAGATTTTTTAATCTTATGCCTACGTATTCCCGTTTAACGAAACAAGGAAATCAGAGCGATCGTAGTTCCTCCTATTCTATGGGAGGAAAAAGGTTGTTTTGGTGTCTTGTTCAAAGCCCAAGACGTGAAGCTAAAGGGAGTATAGGTATCTTGTTCAAAGCCCAAGACGTGAAGCTGAATGGTCTATTTGTATCTTGTTCAAAGCCCAAGATGTGAAGCTAAAGAGTTTTTTTTAGAGAGAATTTGTCATCTCTAAAGAGGAGTTGTTGATGTTTGTATACTGTGGCGAGGCACAACTTTGATGCTAAAAGGTTGATTGACTCAACCGGGGTTTTCTTTATACAAAGTCTAAGAGGAGGCTATTGACCCAACAAGAGGGTGTTTTTAATATGTCTCGTACGAAGCTCGAGATAGAGGCTAAAGGGTTTGTGACCCAACAAGAGGGTCTTTTATACTCAACAAGAGAGTGTTTTAGTGTCTCGTACGAAGCCTGAGATAGAGGCTGAAAGGGAAGTGACTCAACAAGAGAGTATGTTTGACAGGTGATTGACTCAATAAGAGAGTCTTTTATACTCAACAAGAGAGTGTTTTGCTGTCTCGTACGAAGCCCGAGATAGAGGCT
The DNA here is from genome assembly GCA_022829125.1 of Lathyrus tuberosus. Classification (NCBI taxonomy): domain Eukaryota; kingdom Viridiplantae; phylum Streptophyta; class Magnoliopsida; order Fabales; family Fabaceae; genus Lathyrus; species Lathyrus tuberosus. The sequence continues at coordinate 8,315,988 of JALAZF010000163.1, forward strand.
GAAAGTGGTTGAATCAATAAGAGAGTCTTTTATACTCAACAAGAGAGTGATTTGTATCTCGTACGAAGCCCGAGATGGAGGCTAAAAGTTTGTGACCCAACAAGAGGATCTTTTATACTCAACAAGAGATTGTGGGGAGAATCATTGTACCAAGCCCAAGAGGAGGCTATGACTGTTCAAGTCCAGTGTGTTGGATAAAAGAGAAAATCAGTTCTTATAAAGAGACTAATTAAAGGTAAGGCTGTACTTTGGTACTGATCGGAAGATCGGGTTTATTTCCTGTTCTTTAAGGAAATGGGAAATCCAAAGGGTATTGAGACTGTCCAAGTCTACTGGTGTTTTGAGAAATCGATTCTCAGATAAGTGAAAGATCTTTGTATGATGCCTAAGAGAAGGCTGGTATGTTAATGGATGAAGGTCAACCCATTAACTGGTCTGACACTTGACTCAGAAAGACAGCTCTAGCAAATTGATGACTAGGTTCCGTTCCTAAACCTGTAGAGGTCTCTGGGTCCTTGTACTAAGCCCAAGAGAAGGCATAAGAGCTTTTAACAAGCCGAAGGGTCCTTGTAGAACGCCCAAGAGGAGGCGGGGATGCTTTTAAGAAGCCTGTGGGCCCCTAAACCCCGAGAAGTTCAAGACATGCCATTCACCGAGAATAGATCAAGCCAGGAAAGTCCGAGAATTTGGAAGAAACTCAAGAGATGCCATTCACGGAGAAAATATCATCTCTGGGGAGTAGAGTTTCTTTGACAATGTCTAAGGGTGACAGTCTGAGAAAGGGTTCACAGGGAATGCTGCCTTTCACGTCTCCATATTGTTTAACCCCAAGACGAGGGAAGAATGTGTCTGGTAATCCTGTGAGGATCTAGTTTTGACTGTATTTAAGAGTGACCAACGGGGCTTTACCTAGTGCTAGACGTAGTTACCGGTCAAAACTCTAAATAACTATACTAGTATTACACAGTTGATAATTGACAAGTATATAAAAGTTTGTGAAAGAAGACTTACAGTGAGCAGCCCCACAATACAGTTATATATATATATATATATATATATATATATATATATGAAATCGGATAAAGAAAGCGGGTAAACACTTGGTTGTAGAGCTTCCATGCCGTTTTGTTAGTTGTTCAACAAAGAAAGCTTTGATAACAATATTATATTCAAAATCAAAGGAGAAAGTGCTTTGAAAAGATTGTTGGGGCTTATAGCTCAAGGAGAGGCCCAAGGTTTTATCAGTGATTGCACTGTTGTTTGAATTTATACAGAGTGACTTATACAAGTGACTGGGGCCCAAAAAGGTTTTCTGTACAAAGGGATGGGTCTTACACTCTCTCAAGAGGCCCAAAAGGTTTGTTTTTATACAAGTGGTGGGGCTTACAGCTCAAGGAGAGGCCCAGGTTTGATTTTTGAACTGGTGATCGCGCCGAGATTTTCTTTTAACGCAGAGGAACTTATACAATATCTGAGGCCCAAAATTGCTTTGGTTAAAAGGGGATTGGGTCTTACACTCTATTAGAGGCCCAAAAGGTTTGAATGGGTCTTATAACTCGAGGAGAGGCCCAAATGATTTATTTTAAACAGGCGATGATCGCGCCGGCCTTTTGAAATACAGCGGGACTTATACAACATTTGAGGCCCAAAACTGTTTGTATTTACAAAGGATTGGGTCTTACACTCTATTAGAGGCCCAAAGATGTTTGAAAAAGATTTGTGAGGGTGAAAATCAAAGAAACCCTAATTTTGTTTTCCTTTAAAAGTAAATATTTAAAGAAAATCAAATAAAATGATAAAAATACCAAATAAGTTTGAATAAACCATTTGTGATTTTTGTTTAAGGTTTTAAAAATGAGGTTTTAATCACAAGATGATTTAGAACTCATTTGGTTTTGATTTTCAAGGTAAATATTCACTTTTAAATGTTTAAAAACAATTAAAAGTGAATTTATTCACAAAAATACTAATTATATTAAATAAATAATATAAATCTATTTTTTTGTGGAATAAAATATTTCAACATTTTTGTGATTTTTTGCAAAAAGAACCAATAAAAAATAATTAAAATTGAGGGAGTTATTAATTTTTCAAATCATTAAAAATAATAAGAAAAACAATAAAAAATGGAAAAAATAGCAAAAAAGAGGATCTGGGGCGAGGGGGATTCGAACCCCATGCCTCTTGTGTATAGGGCGTGCGCCTTACAACTGGGGTGGTGATACATCCGTTGATTGAAACACAACCACAAATATACAAGGCTTGCCTTGTTTTTGGCCTGGCCCAAGGCAAGGCAAGGCAAGATTTTGGTTGAAAACGTGAAGGCCATAACTTTCTCATTTCTCTATGGATTGGGACAAAATTTAGGTATATCCTTCCTAGAATTTCACAAGGAATCCAATGGTGGTGGTGTTTTTTTTCAGATCATGCTCCTACTGAAAAAACCCGATAGTGGTTTTGAAATAGGCCATGATATGCATTTTCCATGCCATCTCTAGGTACAAGCATGAATTACATGATAAATTGGTGCAAACACAACACATATAACATGTATAAGAGATGCATAATCAGTGGACATAAAAAAAAAGCATGATTCAAAGAATCCAAGTTGTGATGCTTACCTCTTTTTGGAGTTTTTGTTCAATCTGCCAAGCCTCTTGTTCCAGAAATGATTTGATGCTTTGGACACCCTCAAATGATCTCTTAGAAGCTTTTAGGATGGTTGGAATTAGCTGGAAACCTCGGGAACAAGTTTGAGCTCTTTCTTGCAAAAGGGGCAAAAGTGGCCAAAATAGCAACTCTCTCAAATGATGTTCCAGATGTATGGAACCATTTGGGACAGTTCAAGGATGATATTTGGAGTGTATTTGAGGTTTTATCTGGTTTGTAAAGTGGCTGAATCAAGACATGGCTTGAAAAATGCACAAAAAGGCTTATTTTGAGGTTTTGAGAGGTGACTTTGTGATTTTGGTGTTACATGTCACTTGTGAGAGTTTGGACAGCTTAGATATGCATATTGGATGTGTTTAGATCATAAGCTGTGGTGGAATTGCTCTCTAACTCAAAAACTCAGAGTTACCTTGCTAAATAAGGTATTTTTGCCTAGAGAAAGATATTTTGAGGAAAGCAAGTGTTGTAGTGTTTTGGTGTACTCAAACTGAACACAATTGAGCTCTATTTATAGTAGAGCAAGTTTGTTTTGGCTGCAATAGTGAATGGCAACTGCAACAGAGGTTTGGCCAATGTTGAGCAATGAGAATCCAAGTCTCCTCTAGCCATTGACTAGAGGTTAGGGCACAGGCTACTGGTTCCCTTGGTCTTGGATAAGTCTTGACTGAATTCAGTTGGGAATGGCTCAGTCCATGCCACCTTGGTGCATCCATTAAATGCTCCAATCCAAAATTGGAGTCTTGTCCCTCTTTTAGACATTTCTAGGTTTGGCATGCTACTTTTGGTTCCAAAGACTTGGGAGGCTTGGGATCAGAGTTAGTTCCTCCTTGGTCTCCCCTTGAGGTGTTCAGATGGATAGAGTTGCTTGCCCTTTGCAAAATTTAAGCAAATCGAGCAAAACTCCCAAATCTGCCTTGCCATGACAGTTTGCAGCAAGGCATATTGGCATTGTCATATCTCATGGCTCAAGTGGACTTTGATGGAGTTCTTGGCCATTTTGGAAAGCCCTCATATGATACAACAAATGTTTGATCATAGTTGGTTTTGATACCTTTTGGATCCAAGTGAAAAATCCCCCTACATTTGGAAAAAAGTGGAGGCAGATTCTGACTTTGTGAAAATTTCACTAAGTGTTGGAATAAAGTGACATTTTCACTTTTTGTGATTTTGATCATTCCATAACTTAAAATCCATGAGGAATTGGAATGAGTTCTGTTTGAAGCTTTTGTAGATGGCCATGAGAGCTACAAATCCAGCTTTGAATGGGGAAAAATGGCCTTGTGGTTTAGGAGTTATGATCCTCCAAAGTTGGTACCCTAGCCACTTTGTTTCATAACTTAGAAAATTTTCTAAGTTTTTTATGGTTACCCCTTTTACAAGTTATCCAACTTTTCTTGATTTTTCTTGATGAATGATGATTCCCATCATACATTAACATCATTTTAGGGTTAAAGAACCATATTTGTGAAAAATCTCAAAAAGTCAAAATTAACTTTTGTGCACAGTTGACTTTTTGTCAGATGAACTCCAAACTGTGAGATCCCCTATTAAAACAAGTCCTTGACCTAAATCAAATTTGATGGAATGATTTCATAGGTTTTATGGTGTGTATTGAATCATGTCCCAAGGTTTGGGAGCATGCTTGGGTCAAGAGTCAAAGGTACAGTTGACTTTTTCCTCAAAACCCTAATTGTGGTTCTGATGACCTTGAAACTTGTGAATCAAGCTTCATGGATTAATCCATTGTTGAAAATGGATCAATGTAGTGTGTTAGAGACCCTCAAATCATGTCTTGAGGTCTTGGCTCATGTTTTGTCCCAAAAGTCAACTTAGGGGTGAATTAGGTCAAGAAACCCTAATTCCTGATTTTTTATGGATGCATCCCCTGAGGCTAAATTGACTTGATGATTGGGTCCATGAGGTCCCTTGGAGAATATTAGGTTATGATTTGAAGCATTGGCTCATGCCCAGAGGAAAATTTCCATCTGGAGGCTCTGGTCGACCAAAACCTTAATTTGGTGACACTGGCGATCCTGAGGCTTGATCCACTTGGAATGCTGCAACCTTATGCCTGATTCTTGAAGTGGGAGTCCTCTTGATCCTTTGTGGATGTCTGAGAGGTTTATACAAGTTGAAGATCATGTCATTCCTTGATTGACCCTTTGTCTAAGAGCTCTGAGAGGGCTTGAAACCCTTAGTTTGATTGTAGTGAATGCTCACCCATCTTTGGGGAGACTAATGAGGCATAATGATACACATATATTGTGATGATGGTTTGCACAATGATGGGAAATCTTAGTGGTCAAATTTTGGGGTATGACAGATGCCCCTATTTAATCTTCTTGGACCCGAAGGTGTGAATGGCGAAGGTATTCAGGCATTCGGGGTGCAAGAGGATTAAATATCGGAATACCCGAAATTTTGACGGTGGTTATGAATGGTAGCTTACACATTCATCTTCTTTTGCTAAGCGATGATGCTTAGAAAAGGTAAACTTCCCCTCGATCCTGGTTTCCTACCGAGGAACTGGTCTCAGTTTCTGAAGTAAACTTCCCCTTGATCCTGGTCTCCTACCAAGGAACTAGTCTAAGTTTCTGAAATAAACTTCCCCTCGATCCTGGTTTCCTACCAAGGAACTGGTCTAATTTTCTAGAATAAACTTCCCCTCGATCCTGGTTTCCTACCAAAGAACTGGTCTAAGTTTCTAGAAGAAACTTTCCCTCGATCCTGGTTTCCTTCCAAGGATCTGGTCTAAGTTTCTAGAATAAACTTCCCCTCGATCCTGGTTTCCTACCAAGGATCTGGTCTCAGTTTCTTTTGTCAATAAACTTTCTTGACAAGGGATGCTATTCGTAGCGGTTTTCCTCAAACTTCTCGCCAAATTTTCCTGGGGAGATTCCATTTGACGGAAAAGATTTTTGATGTCAGAGTTGCTGGGGAACCCAGTCATTTGAATTGTAGAGGTACACAAACTTCTCTGTTGGAGACACCATTTGTCGAATCTACTGGGGAAAACGAGTCTCTTGAGAGACTGTTCCCTGCTTGGGGATATTACATCATACTTTTCTCGGGATCTTCTCGGAGAAATGCCATATGATGTGATCCAATTTTGAGGTGCTGATGACCTTTTCGTCAGCAGATTTTTCAGAGAAAAACTGCCATACTGCCAAATTTCTGACCAAGAGGCTTTCTCTGGGGATCTTCCTTAATCCGGGAAAGTGAAGATATCATCTTCAATGGAGAAGAGTGATGTTTGGTGAAGGTTCTCTGGCCTTTCAGAGGTTTAAGTCATCAAAGTGGTCAAAGACCGATTCTAATCCAGAAATAAACTGGAGGAGAGAGATAGTTCAGACGCAACATTTCCTGATGAGGAAAGAACTGACAACTCGATTGAGAGGATGATTATCGCGATGGGACAAGACCGACTAGAGAAATAATGATGCAATATGAATGCAAATGTAAATCAATAATGCATGATGTATGTATGTTTATGCTGACAAAACTGACGCGACATACAGACTAGTAGATGAACACGACTGGATACTCAGCCACAATGGGAGATGAGAAGTACCACTAGTTCACGATAGCAATTCTGCCTTGCTTAGAAGAGATAGTCCCTGCGGGGATAACCATTGGTCGGGCTTAGGAGATAAGGACTCTGTCGGGGATGTCAGATGAAACATGGTCTCTGACACAGTTGATCCTTCGTTCAGACGTACTATTTTAGAAGGAGTACTTTGATTCTACCCCTTGAAGCTCGATTACTTCTGGAGTAGCGATCGATGTTCTTTCGATGTTCAATAGTCAAAAGAAATTGCCATCTTTATTTTAAAAGCAGAAAAAGTTTTACAAGTAAATTCATTTTTGTTTTATTTCAAGAATCGTTGATCATGTTATAATGTCGTTCTGTAAAGCTAAAACAAATAAGAATTGCAAACAAAAGCACAAGGGCTCAAATTTTATTGACAGGATGGAAATCAGCCAAACGCGTGATTCCATGGAGTATTTACAAAGTTTAGAAAATGGTAATTTACAGGGAAAGGGGCTACGTTGAAACATAACGACCACTATCCTTCTACCAACTTTAAATTCTGGACATCCAGAGCTTCCGTCGAAGATGACCTTGACTGGAGTTTTCTTTCGATGGATGGTGTAACTGCTGCTGAGGGATTTGCCCTTGTTGAACATAGTTACTTGCCACTATCCCTAATTTTTGCCTGGATTGTACTGTGATGTTTCCAATCCACTTGGGATGATTTTTTTTTATTTTGTCTCTAACTTTTGCCTTGACCGCCCTTTCGGGTTTTCAATCCACCGAGCCGTTTTTTTTCATCATTTTTTTTATTTAGACGAAGTATTTCTTGACTAAATCAACATTTGTGGGGTAGGCAAATTCCTCTCCGTCTATGGTTGCGAGTCTCAAGGCACCGCCTGAGAATGCTTTCTTGACCACATAGGGGCCATCATAATTCGGAGTCCATTTGCCCCGAGAATCAGTGAGGAATGATTGTATCTTCTTGAGCACACGGTCTCCCTTCCTGAAGACGCGAGGTTGAACCTTTTTGTCAAACTCCTTCTTCATCCTTTGTTGATACAACTGACCATGGCATAGTGTCGTCATCCGTTTTTCTTCGATCAGACTTGGTTCGTCGTGTCGACTTTGACACCATTCAGCTTCTGTAAGCTTAGCTTCCATTAATACCCGGATTGATGGGATCTCTACTTCTATGGGAAGCACTGCTTCCATGCCATATACTAGAGAGAAAGGGGTTGCCCCTGTTGAAGTGCGGACAGATGTACGATAACCGTGAAGATCAAAGGGTAGCATCTCGTGCCAGTCTTTGTAGGTTACAACCATCTTTTGAACGATCTTCTTAATGTTCTTGTTAGCCGCCTCTACCGCTCCGTTCATCTTGGGTCAGTAGGGAGATGAGTTATGGTGTTCGATCTTAAACTCGGCGCACAACTCTTTCATCATCTTATTGTTCAAGTTAGATCCATTATCATTAATGATCTGGCTTCGAACACCATAACGGTAGATGATATTGTTTTTGATAAATCGGACCACCACTTGTCGGGTTACATTGGCGTACGATGCTGCTTCGACCCACTTGGTGAAGTAATCAATGACTACCAAGATGAACCGATGTCCGTTTGAAGCCTTGGGTTCAATCATGCCGATCATGTCGATTCCCCATATAGAAAAAGGCCACGGGGAAGAAAGAACTTTGAGATGCGTCGGCGGTACATGGATTTTGTCGGAGTATATCTGACACTTGTGACATCTCCTCATGTACTTGTAGCAGTCGGATTCCATGGTCAACCAGTAGTACCCTACTCTTAGAATTTTTTTCGCCATCGTGTGTCCGTTGGCATGAGTGCCAAAGGATCCTTCATGAATTTCTTTTATCAGTATGTTTGCTTCTGGTCTGTCTACGCAACGAAGCAAGACCATGTCAAAATTTCTCTTATAGGGTGTGTCACCGCTCAGGAAGAAACTGCCGGCCAGCCTTCTGAGAGTTTTTCTGTCTTTCCTTAGTGCCCCAGGTGGGTACTCTTGTTTCTGAAGGAAGCATTTGATATCGTGATACCAAGGTTTGTCGTCTATGACTGCTTCAATTGTGAAGATGTAAGCGGGCCTTTCAAGGCGCATTATGTCGATCTTAGGTAGGTCGTTCCATTGACCTACACTAATCATGGAAGAGAGAGTGGCTAATGCATCATCCATGTGATTCTCCTCACGAGGGATATGATGAAACTCGATTCCGTTGAAGAATGGTAACAACCTTCTCGCATAGTCTTTGTAAGGAATCAATCCTGATTGGTATGTGTTCCAATCTCCTTTGATCTGATTGATAACCAGTGCTGAGTTGCCATAAACATCCAAGTTTTTGATCCTTAAGTCGATCGCTTCTTCAAGACCCATGATACAAGCTTCGTATTCGGCCTTATTGTTTGTACACTTGAATGTCAGTCGGGTTGTGAAAGGAATGTGGGTACCCTGAGGGGTTATGATGATTGCCCCAATTCCATTTCCGTAATGATTGACAACTCTGTCAAAGATTAATTCCCATTGGGAATCTGGTTCTGGTCCTTCACTGGGTAGTGGTTCATCGCAGTCTTTCATTTTTAAATACATGACATCTTCATCTGAGAAGTCAAACCCAATTGATTCCTGATCGTCAATCGGTTGATGAGCCAAATAATCGGCTAAAATACTTCCCTTAACGGATTTCTGAGCGTGGTATTCGATGTCGTATTCTGATAACAACATCTGCCAACGGGCAATCCTTCCCGTGAGAGCAGGTTTTTCAAAGACATACTTGATTGTATCCATTTTGGAGACCAACCAAGTAGTGTGACGAATCATATACTTGCGAAGACGTTTGGCTGCCCAAGCCAGAGCACAACAAGTTTTCTCAAGCATAGTGTACCGAGTCTCGCAGTCGGTGAATTTCTTGCTCAAATAGTAAATGGCAGACTCTTTCCTTTTGGTTTCATCTTGTTGGCCAAGTACACAACCCATTGAGTCTTCCAAGACCGTTAAGTAAATGATCAGTGGTCTTCCTTCCACTGGAGGTGATAGAATCGGTGGGTTCAACAGGTATTCCTTAATACTGTTGAAGGCGGTTTGACAGTCTTCTGTCCAAACGCAAACCTGGTTCTTTTTAAGTAATCTGAAGATCGGCACGCATGTCGCGGTCATGAGGAATATGAATCTGGAAATATAGTTCAAACGTCCCAGGAATCCTCTGACTTGTTTTCAGTTTTCGGAGAAGGCATTTCTTGAATGGCCTTGACCTTGTCAGGATCAACCTCAATTCCTTTCTGGCTGACGATGAACCCTAAGAGTTTCCCCGAACAGACACCGAAGGTGCACTTGTTGGGATTTAAGCGGAGTTTATACTTTCTCAACCGCTCAAATAGTTTTGCCAGGTGGGTCACATGCTCCTCCTCTGTTTTAGATTTGGCAATCATGTCAATGACATATACCTCGATTTCTTTGTGTATCATGTCATGAAACAGAGTAGTCATGGCCCTTTGATTGGTTGCCCCGGCGTTCTTCAAACCGAACGGCATCACCTTGTAACAAAAGGTACCCCATGGGGTGATGAACGAAGTTTTCTCCATGTCTTTCGGTGCCATTTTAATCTGATTATAGCCCGAGAATCCATCCATGAAGGAGAAAACTTTGAATTTTGTTGTACTATCTACCAGCATGTCAATGTGTGGCAAAGGAAAGTCATCCTTTGGACTAGCCTTGTTTAGATCTCTGTAGTCCACACACATTCTGACCTTTCCGTCCTTTTTCGGAACGGGTACGATGTTGGCTAACCATTGAGGATATTCTGATGTGCCGAGGAAACCCGCGTCAATCTGTTTCTGTACCTCTTCCTTGATTTTGATAGCCATATCCGGGTGAGTCCTTCTCAACCTTTGTTTTACTGGCGGGCATTCCCATCTTAACGGTAGATGGTGTTCCACAATGCTGGTATCCAATCCTGGCATGTCCTGATATGACCAAGCAAAAACATCGGGAAATTCTTTGAGAAGCTTTGTCAAACTCTCTTTGGTAGTTGGACTGAGTAGTGCCCCAATCCTGATTTCTTTTCTCTCTTTTTCTGAACTCAAGTTGACCGTTTCCAACGACTCTTTGTGAGGTTCGATGGACCTTTCCTCTTGTCTGAGTAGTCTGGAGATCTTCTAGAATTTCGTCGTCAACTTCTTCTTCAGCCCCAAATACCATGAATTCAAAGTTGGGAGAAGGCATTGAATCGTATGTTTCAACGGGGTTTAAAACAAGCAATCTGCATGACGTGATGATTTGTGTTTAGAAGAGATAGAGAGAATGCAAAAGTGTGTGCAGTGTATTTTTTTTAAAAACTGCTTGTTTATTATTAGTTGTTTTTTAGGATTACCATTTTTCGGAAAAGCAAAAAGAGAAAACAGCAATTAACGCGTAAATTGCAGACTGGCATTATTTTATTTATGAACAAGTCGATTCTTGAAACTACAGCCCTATAAAACAAAACTCTGTTGCTTTGGGAAAAGCGAAGAGGGATATTTACAAAAAGCGAGCCCTATCAAAACATCCGTTTCACCTGGGCAGGGTGAAAGGTTAAAGACGGCAATTACTTCGACTTATGAACAATCTTCGGAACATTGACAACAACCCATTGGCGGCGAACTCCTCGGTGAATTACAAAGTCTAGTATCTTCTTTCTTGGCTTGTCCTCAGAAATAACGCTAATTTCTGGTGGAACAGGATCATTGGAATCTGTCTCCCAGGCAGAGTTGTCGTAGGAGGATTCCTCAGTTGTATTTTGCATAGTATTTGTGCTCTCAGGCAAATCTCCCCATCTAGTTGGCTGGATGTCTTCGAGCCTGATACGAGAGCTCTCAGGAGCAGTGTATTTGACCAAGTAGTCGAACTTGCCACTCGGTTGTCACAGGGTGTCCCACACTTCTTTGGAACTGGAGGAGTCATCTCTCTCGATGACGTTGACCTCGAGAAAAGCATAGCTGATGAATTCTTGTCCAGCAAGCTTTGCCAATTCATCGTCATACTAAATATTTTTTGAATGACCTGAGTGTTGTTCCCATGACATGGTGGGGACACATGTATTCTGTTCAATGATGCTCAACTGATTTTCATTGTTCTGCTGATTTTCTTGCCCCAAGTCTCCTGGGTACGGCTGCCAGATAGGCAGGCCATCCATTAGGCCATAATAGTCGTGGTCAAAGTTGTCCTTCATCAGAGTGTCTTCCTCTAATGAGTTTGGTGGAGCACGGCATCCCTCCGGATCACAATTTCCGTATATCATTTCGACATTTGACTTCGGTATAAATCTCGAATTTTGTGCGGGATAGTAAAATGGCGTAGGCACCTCTTCCTGAGACATATAACTGTCCTCGTTGAGATAGGACTTCCATTCCTCATCCGTATCGGGGGGGGGGGGGGGGTCCTCCTTATTGATAGTATGGACTGCTTGAGACACTGGGTGAAGGAAACCTCCACTGTGGAAGAAGCCCTGAATGGGATGAAAACTTTCATCGTTAGTAGCAGTCTGGGTGCAGGTTGCAGAAAAACCAAGACCCTTTTTTTTCTTATTGTCAGTAGGAATTACAAGCTTTCCCCATCCTTTCGTATTGTTACTTTCAATTGCCTTGAGAGCATCTTTGTATGAGAAAATAGAGGTCCTTTCTCTGATTGATTCTCATTGCTCACCGAAAGTGCTTAGAACTGAGTTCCAACAACCTCCTCGGGTTCTATACAAGTAGATAATGACAGGTTACTCACGATCAAGGCTTGTTCTCCATAAACCGTGACGAGTTGATCGTTCTTGACGAACTTCAGTTTCTGGTGCAGTGTCGAAGTGACTGCCCAGCCTGGTGTATCCAAGGTCTTCCTAATAAGCAACTGTACGCTGCCCGGGCATCCATGACCTGGAAAGTGATTAGGAAAGTGTGAGGACCGATAGTTATGGGAAGGTCGACTCCGCCGATAACTGCTTTCCGAGATCCGTCAAAGGATTTGACGATAACCTCATTGCCCCTCATCGGGGATCCTGTGAATGATAGTCACATTAAAGTGGATTTCGGCATAACGTTGATGGTCGATCTTGTGTCTACCAGTGCGCTGGCTAAAGCATCGTCCTAGCAGTTGACTGTGATATTGAGCGCCATGTTGTGACTTTTTCCCCCCTCTAGAAAATCCTCATCACTAAATCCTAAGTTGTTGCAGGAAGTGATGTTAGAGATGATGCTATTGAACTGTCGTATCGACACATCCTGTTCCACAAAGGCCTGCTCTAAGACTTTCTGTAGAGCCTCTCTATGGGCTTTGGAACTGAGTAAAAGTGATAGCACAGAGATCTTTGAAGGAGTTTGTAACAGCTGATCAACAATGTTGTATTCACTCCTTTGGATGAGCTTCAGCATCTCATCATTGTCCTTTGAAAGGTCGAGATTACTGGATGGACTGACTGGTGGATCAGGAGCTTCTGTTGGAAGTTCCTTTTCTTTGTTAGGTTCCCCAACTCCTCGGTTGAAGATTCAACCGCTCCGTGTTACTCGACTGATGTCTGCAATATTCACGACGGAGGGTAATGGAATTTCCTTTCCATTCTCAATTATTGTTGCACCGTATTTTTAAGGGATCGCCTTAGCTGATTTATACGGTAATGGTCCTGGTAGATAAATAACTACAGGAGCCTTCTGATTTTTCTGACTGTCGTGAGTAACTTTAATCAGCTCATGGCTAGGAACTTTTGATTCGTCCAGTAGAGGGATGATGGTACAAACATCCTTGTTCTGTTGATGATCAGAGATTATGACGACGTCTCTGATTTGATCAGCGAAGTAGTCCGGCGTCCAGTTGATTGGCTCGGGACTCGGACATGGGTGAATCTCTCTACGATCTAACTGACCTTGGAGAGCTGCCCGCACAAGGTAGCATCCTTGGTTATTCTCCGAGTAGACTCTACAATGTTCATAGTTGTGTGGTGGCACTTGGCCACGCCCGCTTTGGATGCAGTGTAACCTCACTAGGTCAGTTTCCATAGATCGGACATCCTGACTTTGACGCCGAGTAGGGTTCCCATTAAGCATACTGATCTGCTGCGTGTCTTCATCCATATAGATCGGAAGCCACCAGTGGTTTAACAAGTGTTGTAAAGTTCTTTGAACGAGAGCGCACCCTTGGTTACTCTCACAACATCCTTTACAGTTCAAATAATCGTGAGAAGTGAGAAAACCGAGTTGGACTTGCCTGGCGTGTAACTCCATCAAGCTGGTATTCATCAAATGAATATCGAAGATTTGGATCATGTTGATCTGATAAGGATTTCTATCATGGTAGTCCTGGATCCACCTAAGATCCATCTGACGCTGAAGGGCCTCTTGTATGAAAGATCATCCCTGTTTATTTACCAAGCACGTCAGACAGGAATTATACTCATGTCGGGGCAAATTATGGTACTGGCTTTGCCTGGAGTGCATCGCCACCAAGTTGACATTCATTGCACGGATGTCGTGGTTCTGAATGATGTTGGAATTCGTATAGGTCATGTTGACTCCACAAACTCGATGCTCTTGGATCCACCCGAGATCCAATTGTTCCTGTAGAGCTGATTGCACCACAGAATATCCTTGAATATTTTTAGAGCAGATATCACACTGGTGATAATTATGAGGTGGCACATGGCCATATCCACTCTATCTACAGTGCATCTTGACCAAGTTGGCCCTTAAAAGAGTACATCATGAATTTGATAGTTGTCGCTAGACTCTCCCTCTATCAAATTGACTGCAGCTTTCTCATGTTGAGGCAACGGGTTCGTGGGAACATTTGGATTCATATCTTTGAAGGATAAGACCCCGCTCCTAACAAGCTTTTGTACGTCGGATTTGAAACTGAGACAGTTTTCTATTTATGCCTTGGTCCTCCTTGATGATAAGGGCAAGCCTGATCCACTTTGAACCAAAAAGGCGGATTTTCCGGTACTGTAAGAGGAGACCTGGTTTGGACATGCCCCTTGACCAATAGTAATGGAAATAGTTCTGCGTACAACATGGGTATAGGATCAAACCCTGATGGTCGTGTTGTACGGTTGTTGTTGTACGGAGGACGAGCCTGCTGAAGAGGTTGCTGTGTCCTTTGCTGATATTGCTGTTGATTGGGTTGGCTCTGCGCAACCTGAGGTTAATACGTAGGAACAGGCGCAGGGTTGATAGCAGGATTTACCGCTGCTACTGGTTGGTAACATTGCCTTTGCTTTCCGAGAGAGATATTCCCAATATCCTGCTCTTTTTTCTTAGGGAGAGCACTACCGTATCGTTTTGTACTACTTGATGATCCAGCGTCTTTAACTAGGCGTCCTTCTCGGACAGCTTCCTCAAGACGAACTCCCATGCCCACCATCTCGGTGAAGTCACTGGGTGCACTGGCAACCATTATGTCGTAGTAAAATGAGCTTAAGGTTTTCAAGAAGATCTTTGTCATCTCTTTTTCCTCCAGAAGTGGACAAATCTGAGCGGAAATTTCACGCCATCTCTGAGCGTATTCTTTAAAGGTTTCCTTTTACTTTTGTGACATCGATCTGAGTTGATCTCTGTCCGGTGCCATGTCCAGATTATATTTGTACTGCTGAACGAAGGCAGCGCCCAGATCTCTGAATGTGCCGATCGTGGCGCGGTTTAAGCCCATGTACCATTTGAGTGCGGCACCGGTGAAACTATCCTAAAAGTAGTGAATTAGTAGCTTCTGGTTCTTTGTCTGAGCTGATATTCGCCGAGCGTACATCACCAAATGGCTCTGAGGGCAAGAGTTACCCTTGTACTTTTAAAAGTCGGGTACTTGGAACTTGTGTGGAACTTTCACATTGGGGACTAAACAGAGGTCTGCGGCGTCCTTTCCAAATAAATCCTGACCGCGAATGGCTTGCAGTTCTTTCTGCATTTCCAGGAACTGTTCCTGGAACTCATTCATTCTGTCAAACATGTTGTCATTTCCACCAGAAGGTATCGGTGGAATCTGTCCTTCCGGGACAATGTGTACCACGGGCGGTGGTATATTCATTATGGTCGAGACTCTCGGTGCCTCCCGAAGTTTGTAACCTTCAGGAGTTGCTGTCATACCCCTGGCATCTTCGCTTTCCTGAAGTTTGTAACCTTCAGGCCCAGCGGCTCCTGCTGAAGTTTCCAGATCTTCAGTGATTGGAGGAATATATCCTACCGGGATATAGTTGGGTGGCATGCCTCAGGGACGAACTTTCGGCATTTTGTACCTAGGATCATACTTCTCCACTATGGGCGTTGATGTGATCTCTGAGATCACAGTCCTTAGTTACTGCATTTGAGCTTCTGCTAGAGCTTGCATGTCGTTATGAAGCTTTCTCAGATCCTCTTTCAGAGTGTTGATTTCTTCTCTCAACTCTCTATTCTCTTCCTCGAGATCATCCATCTTTTTCTGACGATTGGCCCGAGTATTGTACGAATGAGACAGTTTGACTCTAGAATTGAGACACAAACGTAAGATTCGTAAGTAAGAAGAATGTGTTTACGCGAGAATGATGAATGATATGCAATGATTATATTAATTGTATGTTTTTGTTTATTCAAAGTAAACTTCGACAATTAGATTGCAAATATCAAACAGTGGGGAAACCCTGTTTTATTGAATTCAAAGGATTGCGGAAACGAAAATACAGTAGATTACAAAGTGCTGAAAAAGGAAATCTAAACTAATGGATCCTGAGTCCTCTCTGAGGAGAGCTCAGGTGCTGGTTCTGGTGCTTTCCTTTTCTTTGACCGGGGCTCTTGGGCCGTTGTCGGGTTGTCATTCCTTTGCCAAGTGAAAAGAGCGATCAAATTCCTTTGGTCATCTTGATTTTCTACAGCATGTTGCTCTAAAATCTCAATCAGGGCATCTTTTTCTCTTAGTAGCTGCTGTATTTTCTTACATTCCACATTGAGAATACGATACTTGTTCCTCCAAGACCTCTTCTCCTGTTGAACTTTGCTGAGAGTAACCTGAAGTTTTTCCGTCTCAGATATAAAATAAAGGGCGGAGTCCCTTAATGGAAGAACTTCCTGATGAGGGTAAGGCATCCTCAGCTTGAGAGCCCTAGTTTGTACCCAATGGAGATAAGGCTCCATCGAGACACAGTCTGGTTTTCTTAGAGACTCTCATCCTTTCCTATGAACGTGTTTCCAGGCATGCACTATTTCGGTCTTTAGTGCCCTGTCATTTTCTCCTTCCTTGAAGAAAAGACCTTCCAGATGAGCATTGCGCGGAACATGCCTCATCGGGTATCCAAATTGACGACGAACTAACACTGGATAATAGTTGATTCCTCCCTTAGTTCCTATAAGGGGTACATTTGGGAAATTTCCACAACGGTCAATGATCCTGATCCCGTCGTAGATTCAATTGTACCAATCGATATCCGAGTTGGTAAGAGACATGATTCTCTGTGACCAATGTAAAGTATTCTTTTGATCCCAAAATGCAGCAGCCTTGGGCAAATGGGAAGTGAACCATTTGTAAAGCAAGGGTACACAGCACGTGATCATTCCTCCACTGTATAGATTCCTTAAGTGTACCGAATGATACGCATCTGCGAGTAAGGTCGGTACGGGGTTTCCAATCAGCCATATCTTAATGGCGTTGATATCTACGAAGTTATCTATGTTGGGAAATAAAAATAACCCGTAGGTGAGCAAAACAAAGATGCTCTCGAAAGCGGCCACGTTCCCTATACTAGCAAAGTACAGGGCTTTCTTTGTCAAGAACTGGGTTGGCAAACCTTGGATGCCACCCTTAGTGGTCATGTGAGTCCTGACTTCTGACTCGTCTAAATAAATTGCTCTTGCAATGGTTTTATCCTTTGGAATTTCTTCCAGTCCAGAAAAAGGGAGCTTGATCAGTGATATGCAGATAAGTCAAGTGAGAGTATTCCTCCAGCGTTAGTGCTAGCTGATAATCCGGGAATGTGAAACAGTGATAAACCGGATCGTAGAACTGGATTAGCGTGGACAAGATTCCTTCAATTACATGGACCCTTAACAAGGACAACAATCCTCCATATTTAGCTCTAAAAGCCTCGTGGTTGGTGATCATTCTCGCCAAACCTCTTAACTCCTCTAACTTTGGAACCTTGAAGGTGTACTTATGAGTTTTCCTTCTACCGAAATCCATTAGCGCAATCTCCTTTCTCTGACATTTACAATCATTGTCTTAGTTTAATTTGAAAAAGAGAGACTAGAAGAGAAGATATTTTTTGTTTTAATGTTTTTTAAATGAATGTATGAATGCAGCACACAAAAGCATAGAAAAAACATGGGGTCAAAGGGTCGGTGTCATGAAGTCAAGGCTCTACCCCCCCCCCCCCCCCCCAAGGTTTATACTGGTGATTTTTTTTACCTGTCCGCAAAATCATTGACCCCTCTTGGGATGACAACAGCAAGTGGATCGCCAGCGAGCTGATGTATTCTAGAGTGATCTCAGATGAGGGTAGTATTGCGTGACAACTATTTCCGATAGCTTCCGCACTACAAAATGGCTTAAGTCTGCTAAAAACCTTAGCTTCTCAGATAACCCAGTCGACCACACTACTTTCAACAACCTGAGTCGTATAGGCAATGTATTTGCAAAGGGAGTCTCCATTGAGTTTGATGGTCGATCGGGGACTCTTAACTGGGATTCACTCCCCGCAAGATTACCCGCATTGCCATCACCTATCTTAGGTGTATACTCAATCTTTCCACATGCGGCATCACACGCATTCCCATTAGCAGAAAAATAAACACATATATCATTTAGGAAAAGCAGTATATATATTTGTCTTAATCATCATAGACCTCTAGTCTTATGATCCTATACAGACAATGACACCCCAGCAGAGTCGCCATTTCTGTGACATCAAGGTTTCTACTTAAGAGATGGGAAGAGAACAAAATCTTGCATCTCCCACTGTGGTCGCCATTCTTCTGTAGCGCATTTTTTTTGGTTTTGAATCACTATTGCTTAGTTACTACAGTTCGATTCATTTTTTATCCTATTGAGATGATTAAGGAAGGGAAATAGATGTCTCCGATTAACCCTGCTTGCATACTGAGTTTAAACAACTGTCTGTTAGGTTACGGATGCTATTAAGATGTGGGTCTCTCTTAAGTTATTTTGTTAAGGACACAGAGTCTAGGCTATTGGTAGGATGTTAGGACTGATGCTTTTTGATTGATGTATGGAGGTACGGGATTTTGGGTTTTTTTTATTAGTATGCTCGCTAAAATTTTTTAATCTTATGCATACGTATTCCCGTTTAACAAAACAAGGAAATCAGAGCGATCACAGTTCCTCCTATTCTATGGGAGGAAAAAGGTTGTTTTGGTGTCTTGTTCAAAGCCCAAGACATGAAGCTAAAGGGAGTATAGGTATCTTGTTCAAAGCCCAAGACGTGAAGCTGAAGGATCTATTTGTATCTTGTTCAAAGTCTAAGATGTGAAGCTAAAGAGTTTTTTTAGAGAGAATTTGTCATCTCTAAAGAGGAGTTGTTGATGTTTATATACTGTGGCGAGGCACATCTTTGATGCTAAAAGGTTGATTGACTCAACCGGGGTTTTCTTTATACAAAGCCTAACAGAAGGCTATTGACCCAACAAGAGGGTGTTTTTTATATGTCTCGTACGAAACCCGAGATAGAGGCTAAAGGGTTTGTGACCCAACAAGAGGGTCTTTTATACTCAACAAGAGAGTGTTTTAGTGTCTCGTAGGAAGCCCGAGATAGAGGCTGAAAGGGAAGTGACTCAACAAGAGAGTCTGTTTGACAGGTGATTGACTCAACAAGAGAGTCTTTTATACTCAACAAGAGAGTGTTTTTCTGTCTCGTATGAAGCCCGAGATAGAGTCTGAAAGTGGTTGACTCAACAAGAGAGTCTTTTATACTCAACAAGAGAGTGATTTGTATCTCATACGAAGCCCGAGATGGAGGCTAAAAGTTTGTGACCCAACAAGAGGGTCTTTTATACTTAACAAGAGAGTGTGGGGAGAATCATTGTACCAAGCCCAAGAGGAGGCTATGACTGTTCAAGTCCAGTGTGTTGGATAAAAGAGTAAAGCATTTCTTATAAAGAGACTAATTAAAGGTAAGGTTGTACTTTGGTACTGATCGGAAGATCGGGTTTATTTCCTATTCTTTAAGGAAATGGGAAATCCAAAGGGTATTGAGACTGTCCAAGTCTACTGGTGTTTTGAGAAATCGATTCTCGGATAAGTGAATGATCTTTGTATGATGCCCAAGAGAAGGCTGGTATGTTAAGGGATGAAGGTTAACCCATTAACTAGTCTGACACTTGACTCAGAAAGACAGCTCTAGCAAATTTATGACTAGGTTCTGTTCCTATACCTATAGAGGTCTCTAGGTCCTTGTACTAAGCCCAAGAGAAGGCATGAGAGCTTTTAAGAAGCCGAAGGGTCCTTGTACAACGCCCAAGAGGAGGCGGGGATGCTTTTAAGAAGCATGTGGGCCCCCAAACCCCGAGAAGTTCAAGACATGCCATTCACCGAGGATAGATCAAGCCAAGAAAGTCCGAGAATTTGGAAGAAACTCAAGAGATGCCATTCACGGAGAAAAGATCATCTCTGGGTGTAATACCCCAAAATTTGCTCTCCCCTTTTGGCATCATAGCATGGCATTATCATTTATCATATCATATCCATCTCATTAGCATTGCATTGTATTTAATATAGAAAAATGAAGCATGGCATCCTTCTTACCATCAGGGCATGTGATCAGGTGGAAGGTGGACAATCAAGAGATCATTCAAAGCACAAAAAAGTCAATCAAGTTGCCTCAAGGCAAGCCAAGAGTCTCTCATGTCTCATACTATCTCAATTGATCTTCCAAAACCTCAAGGAAGTGAGATTCAATGGGAGATTGAAGCATTACATCCTACACTATGCAAGAAGTCCAAAAATTGAAGGAAAATCCTCAAAAGAGATAGCTCATTGATTCAAAATCATTCTCAAGTGGCATTTCTCATCATCCTTTAAGAGGATACACAACATACTCTGAGGAATTTGGATTTGGAAGATGTGCAATTTCCTCCTAACCAAAGGGGGTCAAAACTAGGGTTTCCCATTAAATCAGGGAATCTTTGATTTTTGAACAAAACTTGATGTCATGGTATTCCATATGTCCTTAAGTGTATGTGTGTGGAAGATTGCATCTCACTTGGTTTTAGAAGAGGTTCAATTGGAAGAAAGATCAAGAATCAGAGAAATTGGGGCAAAGTCAAATAATCAGAGGAAAAAGTCAACTCTTGACTTTTTGAGCCCAAAATCATGAAATTCATGTTACATATGTCCAATGTACAAAATTTGGTCAAGAAACTCCAAAGGAATCATGAAAAAATCAAGATTTGGAAAGTTGCCATTTTTGGATGAAGTAGGGTTACTAAAAATAGCAAGTTTTGGCCATTTTGCATCAGAATTGGAACCAAGGCCATTCAAAATTGAAGCACCAAATGAAAATTCCACTCTGCCTCAATGAAAGGCCTTGCTTTGAGCTTCAAATCCATGGGTAGAACATCTCCATTGGATAAAAATTGAGTGAGATATGATTGACCAAAGTTTGAGCAAAGTAGGTTCAAAACTAGGTCATGACCAAGGATTTTCAAGTCACGCGCATGTCATTTTCACAAACACATGGTGGGCCAGATGTTTGGACTTATTACTCATGGTTAGAGGCCTCAAGTGAAAAATCTTTCAACATGGAATTTGTTCATCTATGTGAGATCTTCAAGATTGATGTTCATGGTTTTTTTATTTGATCAAAGGATGAGAAGTTGTAATGGCTCAAAGTATGGTCTATGCAACTGAAATTTGACTAGGTCACAACCAAGTCATGCCACACATGCGCGCATTCTGCAGCATTTTAAGCCTGTCTTGAGTTCCTATGTTTGAAGCTCATTTTCAATATGTTGCAAGTCTCATTTTCACTTCTTTTCAACATCAAAGTTGTTGTACCATGTACACACTTTGAAATGGTACCAAGATCACTCATGTCCATGGCTTGAAGAGAGAGATATCCATGCGCAAACTTCACCATTTCCAACTGAGGAATCACAGCAGAGTTAGCAGTTTGGTTCAGACATTCATCAAACAATCCATGAACTTTATTTCCACATTTGGTCAAGCACATATCACCTACACAATGTTTAACATCACGTGCCTTGCATGAAAATAGAGAGAACAACTTGTTGAGCAAGTTTCTGCCACAACAACCTTACCATTCCAAGCTTCACTCTTCATTCCACCATAACTGTCATGAGATTAACCTCACCATAACCCAGCCTTGATCACTCGCCCCCTAACTAACTTGACTCAGTTAGTTAGGGTGGACTCAGTTAACCACCTTGACTCACCCTAACTCAACTCATTAAACCGTGGTAAGCTCACACTATAAAAGAAATCACACACTCCATTTTCATTTTTCAGTTTTTGACAACCACATTTCTCTCCAAGAACACCTCAAACTCTCTCTACTTTCTCTCTGATTCCACACGATTTCAACACTCTTCTTCCACTTTTCATCTGCATTATCATTGTTTGGCATTGTTGAATCAAGAGCAACAAGAACAACTCCATTTCTGCAAGTTCAGCACCATTGCAAGCTTCAACATCCTTCATCTATTTACGAATCCATAGCATTTATTTTGCTAAGTTTGAAGATCTAGAAGCTCAGCATATCAAGCTTTCCTCTGGTTTTTCTCAACATCTCCAATTGCTCCACATTTTCAGGTTTCATCATGCACTCTTCTTCATTCGATTCTCTTTAGTTTGATTTATTTTTGCTGTCTTAAGCTTGATAGAAGCTCTGCTTACTCCGGCTAGTTGATAGAGCTTCTTAGAAGCCTAGATCCAAAACTTAGGGCATGATTTAATCTCCTCTGTTCTCTATGTGTGTGCTTGGTATGTGAAAAACAATTGTGAATTCTTAATCTACGTGAGCTCAGCTTCATTTTGGTATAATAGTTGGACATTTCTGGGACATGAGAAGTTGCAGACGGTGGCGTGTGACCGGAGAAGGTGACCGGAGGTCCCTCTCCGGCCGGTGGTTTTTAGTTAGGGTTTTGGTTGCAGTTTAAATCATGGCCGTTGGATGTGTGTGATCGTGTGGTCCAAAAGTTGACAGCACATTAAAATTCACGTGCAAATCATGTGCACCATTTCTGAATTTACTTAAACATTGTGTGATGCAGTACATGGTAATTTGTGTGTGACCTCATGCGCGTGTGTTGGATCCGTGTACTTTGACTTTTGTTTGACTATGACTTAATCTGATGGCTTGGATTGCTTTGACTATGTTGACTGAAGAACACGCTAGTTATGGTGTTTTGCGTGCTAATTGGACTTAACCAGATTGATAATTACACCCCCATGTATTGAAGCCCAATGATTTTGAACTGTCCAATTGCTATGTTCATACCCCCCTGCATTTTGCATTTATTTTTCATTTTTATTTCTTTCTACACGTTTGATTTCTAATTTTTAAAAATACCAAAACATATTGGAAAATTCTACAAAAATTCATGTGTATTCTTAAAACATTTAGGAAATTTTCTATGATTTTATTTACTGATTTTATGACCATTTTGCCCCTGTTCCATTATTTCTTTTGAATTTCCATTTGTATGCATACTTAATGTGACATATGATTTTGTGCATTTTTGTTCTTGATCATAAAAAATGATTTTGATGCCTTTCTTTTTGCATTGTGGTCACAATATGTTGAGGTATGTTTGAGATTTATGAGATGATTTTTAAGTCTTTTTTGGATGACTTTTGATGTGTTGCTTTGAGCATGAATGCATGAAACTTCCATGAGACTTTGACCTAATTGTTGAGTGACTTTGGTTCTGATTCATTGCTTGTGGACTTGATATGTTAATGGCATGGGTTTAAGGTGTTTGATTGGTGAAAGTCATAATTTTTGAAGCATGTTTGCTATTTGTTTGAAGCATGAAGTTTAACTTGTTCATTTTGTGAATGCATGCCTCATGTTTGGTTTGCTTGATCATGAAGGCACTTGTACCATGAGTTGTGGTTTTGTTTGAGGATGTATAGCATGTTAATTGACTTCTGATTGTGACATTTGGGTTTCATCTTTGCATGTTTGATGTTTATCTTGCACCTTAAGTCACTTGTTTCACAAGTATGAACCACATTCACATCACTTCACCTTTTCTTCTTTGCTTCTTGTTGGATTGAGATTTTGTTTGCATGATTTGGTATGCTCATTTAGGATAACATTAGGTTGTGTAAATATGAGTTACATTCTGACTTGGAAGCATGTATAGCATTCAATCTCATTTTACTTTGTTTGTCAACTTGTTTGAATTTGATTTGTTCATTATATTTTCTTACTTTACTTGTAAGTGATTGTGCTAACCATGTAGGGGCTTCGGTAAGTTTCAATTGAGTGTGGATAAGGAATCCACATTCAACTTCTATCCTTTCTCTTTTACAATTCCATTTGGTGTTTTGCTAAGCACTTATGTGCTTTCTTTTAATAACTCATTACTTTCCCTTTTTGAATTACAATTCATCTTCTACTTTGGAAGTGAATTGTTTAATTCTTTCTTTCTTTAGACTTTAGGTTGAAACCTCACAAACCTTTAGGATCACTCTCTTTAATCTTCAATTAGGATTGAGTCTTAGTCCATATAGGTTTTACCTTTTCTCCTCTCTTGAGTCTCTTTTCTCATCTCAAAGAAAATTCAAAACATATAATAAAGGTAGGCATTTATTGCATTTAGGCCTTTCATATAAAGAAAAGATTATAAGGGGTCTTCTCTTGTAATCTTAGAATGTGTAGCATATAGCCCATCTTGGGTCAATGTGTTAAACATTTGATCTTGTATGAGGGACTTAAATACAATACTTGTTGAAGGTGCAAATAATAAAAAACACTTCTTCACTTCATAATCAACAAAACATTTAATAAACACAAGTATGCTAGTGTGTTTGAACCTTGATAATTGGAACTAAGTGTGAGGGTCTTCTTCACCCTTAGTGTGCTTTCTTACCCATTCCATCTTGGAATGTGAGAAGGTACACATTCCAATGACTAAGATCCAGATACACTGTCGTATGCAAACAAATCCAAAACACTTCCTTCTAAAAGACAAAAACAAACAATAACGTCTTTCCTTCGGGAATTCTTTTCTCATCTCATTCATTCTCAACGCACGAACGCGCTTCTACTCGTTCTCTTGCAAGACGGTAACGCACTCGGACCAGCGAGCCTGCAACACCTGAGCTAGAACGTTAGTCGTTCCTTAAAAAATGCAAACAATCCATCCCCAGTGAGGGGAACTACGTTGCTCTGATTCTCATGCTCCCGATGAGATACGTAGGCAGTGGGGTAGGGCCCATGCGAGCACTTCTTTTATTTTCCCTACATTTGTTTCCCATTCCTTCTCTTTTCTTTCTCCTTTCTTTCTTTCAGTTCCTTTTCCAGTATCCTTTCTTTACACCCTTTGATCGAGACAAGCAAGCGTGGATCCCATCGGGTACGATGGACGCGTGGGGGTGCTAACACCTTCCTCTCGCGTAACCGACTCCCGAACCCATTTCTCTTGGTCGTAAGACCATGCTTTTCCTTTCTCTCAGGTTTACGCGGTGTTTCCTTTCCCTCTCGTGGGATAAATACACATTGCTGGCGACTCTGTTCGGTGCCACTTTCGCGTTTGTACTAGGATGAAAATCCCGGGAGCGACAGCTGGCGACTCTGCTGGGGAACGAACCCAGAATCTCTGGTTTCCTTAGCGAGTCAATCCTAGCGCTTGTCTGTTTTTCTTTCATTGGGTGTTTACTGTTGTGCTGTATTTACTGTTTTATTGTATGGTTATTTACTGCTTTACTGTACATTACTATATTTACCGCATTTTAGCATTTTCATTTCACATGATATATTATGCTATACTGGACTGTGTTGTTTTCTGTTTGGCGGGATGGGTGTTCTGAGAGATAAGCCCACTACCAAGGCTTGAGTACATACATAGGTATTAGAGTGGATAGTCATGACGCTTGCGTGGTGGTGACCACGTATTGTTGTTCATGAGACCCACAACCAGACGAGGTTCTATCAGGAGCTTTCTGCTACTGCATGTTATGCAGGCCAGTGGTTATTCTCTTGAGGAACTGTCGACTCTGGTGACCATTCCTGAGGACTCAGTTGCGGCACTCCTCCCGAGTTGTGACAGTGGCAGACCACATTCCGTGGCAAACCCATTGCACATTCTCGATCCGAGGACCCAATGCTGGGAACTTGCTATAGGACATCCCTTTTTGAAAGAGAATCAGCGGAGGCACTCCTCGATTGGCGGTAGTACTGTACCCTGAGGGATGAATGTACTATTGCTTCTCGACCTCAGTGCCAGAAGCTGAGGACCTTTTTGTTTTGGAGAATCAGTTGAGGCCTCCTCGATTGATGATGATGCCAAACCAGAAATGGTGAACGTATCATCATTTCTCGACCTGAGAGCCCGGGATATTGAACATCCTAGTACCCACATGTGAGAAGGGCGGGTTGTTTACAGGTTTGCAGGTAACCATGACCTCCTACATACCCGGTTTTCTATCATCATTGCACAAAAAGGAAGTTTCATCCTATTGTATTCAGATGGTTCTTATCTATGGTTCTATATTAGTCTCAGAGCTACACTGACACCGTTCACAGTTCAGCACAGACACCTGATTACCTGATCACATTGCCCTTTGCATTGCATTATCATATCCTAACATACATGTTTATTCATTTCCAGGTGCATATATTACCCTTGATTCCAGTCATCAGGTCCCTGCAAAGATGAACACTAAAGAGAGGAAGAATATCATCAGCTATAAGTTCCTTACGCCTACTTTGGGCCCTATTGTTGTGCTGAAGGGAATGGCGAGTCCGGCAGCACGAGAAGCTTTTGAAGAGAAATATGGGTGGATTTTATCTATGGTTCGTAATGTCAGTGATTATGAAGCCAGAGGTCTCCATACGTTGATGCAGTTCTATGATCCACCTCTGAGATGTTTTGTATTTCCAGACTATGTGTTGGTTCCTACCCTGGAGGAGTATTCCAACATGTTGGGGATTGCTATCAAGGAGGAGCCCCCTTTCTTTGGATCAGTGGGGGATCTTGACTTTGGGAAGTTGGCTGGTGCTCTTTATTTGAGCAAATCAGAGCTAAGTGACAATGTCTCCAACAAAGGAAAGATTCGTGGTTACAAGTTGGAATATCTGATTAAGAAGGCCCAGGAAGCAGCTAAAGGCGAGAATTGGCTTGTTTTTAATGCTTTGCTAGCCCTTTGTATATACGGCATAGTGTTGTTTCCCAACGAGCCGGATTTCATTGATACGGACGCTATACGAATATTCCTGATGAAGAACCCGGTGCCAACGCTACTGGGAGATCTTCACTACTCGTTGTACAACCGAAACGAAAAGAAAAGAGGAGGGATAATTCGTTGTTGTGCACCCCTGTTCTATAAGTGGTTTGCAGGCCGTTTACCACAATCAGGGGCTTTTGTGGATTCCAAAGATTCTCTAGAGTGGAAACAGCGTTTAATGGGATTGGTGGCCAAGGACATCGTATGGGTAGATCATGGGCTGATTGGTAAGAATATTATCCACAGCTGTGGTAAGTTCCCTAACGTTCCACTGATAGGAAGACTGGGTGGGATTAACTACAATCCTTCTTTGGCCATTCGACAATTTGGGTATGCCCTGACAGGTCCGCCTATTAAGAGAGATGTGGAGGAGTCCCTCTATTTTCATACATCAGATGGTTGGGAAGCAGCACAGAAAGCTTCTGAAAGCTGGAGTAGCGTACTGAAAAAGGGGAAAGTTACTCTAGGAAAGCCTAACAACCGGGTTTATCCAGCATATGAAGAGTGGGTGAAGAAAAGAGTTGAAGATTTTCTCTTGCCTTTTGGTAAGGCACCCCTTTTGTATCCGGAGAATGAGAAAGCAAGAAGCACTGCTACTGTGGAAGAAGTTGACAAGTTGCAAGCCTTGGTGAAAAAGCTCCAAGGAGAGAATGCCGAGTTGAGTAGCCGTCTTCAGAATGCTCTACATGCCAACAAAGAGCTGGAGCGGAAAGCCCAAGATGCTGAACAAATCCTAACTGCAAAAGAAAAAGACTTTGCTGGAAGAGCCCAACATTTCCGGAAGATTAGTAAAGGTGCTGATGATGCTACTCAAGCCCACAAGCAAACCAAACAGGCGTTAGCACAGATCAAAGAAAAGTTAACAAAGTTTCAGCACGCTTGGGACGAAGTTAGGATAGAGAATGCTGAATTACAGGAACAGTTGCAGATTAAGGACGAAGAGCTTGAAAAGGCGCATGAGCAGAGGAGAAAGTATCGGGAAAGCCTCGGTAAGAGTCAAGAACAGCTAGAAGAAGCTAGAGGTGAGCTGAGGAACACCAAGAAAGAGCTTGAAGAAGTCATGATAGAAAGGGAGATACTCAAGACGCAAGCCGGCATAAAGAGACACAAAGGAGTGTGTGATGACGAGGCTCTGATGCTGCATATGGGTTCTTTAAATGAAGCTCTTGAGAAAAGGGATGTCTTGATCAAAGAAATGATTGAAAAGCCGAATCACCAGCGTACCCGTATACTTTTTGAAGAGATCAAATACTCAAGTGATAAGCTGAAGGGTGTGGAATTGTCAGACTGATGTTCTTTTCCTTATATTTTGTTGTTAATGGTTACCATCAGGCTTGTTGATGGATCCATTTTTCCTTGTATTGCATTTGCGGATGAGCCTTTCTTAAATGTACTGGAACACTTTGTTGAATGAGTATGAGCAGTTTTATTCAGAATTATTCCTTATCAGATAGCTGCACACAAGCACATGACCACGACACGTCTCTTTATATCACAATTTCTGGTCTTCAGATTTCTGTGGTTGGATTGGAATCAGGGTATAAAGCACCTCGGAAATGACAAACATGGCATTGCATATCATTTTGCATTTTTTGTTACTTGCTTTTCAGGTACTCGTTGCGGGGTCTCTGACCTTTATTTGGTTTCAGGCAGTATAGCGGAGAGTCATATTCACCGATATTCGACGCGAAGGAATCAAGTAAGAATCATGGATCAAGTGCAAAGTGATTTGGCGGAAATGAGGGCGCGTATGGACCAGTTCATGACCCTCATGACTGGCATGGCGCAAAATCAGGAGAGACTGAGGCTTCTGGTAGAGCGTCCCGACAATGGGCCCGAAGGTGATCATCATGACAATTCACAGGGACATGGCATTCCTCCTCCCGGTGGCAACCCTCCTCCTGGTGGTAACAATCGGGGTAATGGAAATGGTAGGCATGCTGGTGTTACTCTTGAAGATACTCTGGAAGACCAATTTACTCTACTAGACGCTGATATGGGTAATCAAGGTGATTGAAGGTATGAGGAGTTAGCAGAAAAGATCAGGGCCATAGAATGCAAGAACTCTATGGGTATTGACGTTACCAGCTTGGGGCTGGTCTCAGGAGTCAGAATTCCCCCTAAATTCAAACCTCCCACTTTTGATAAGTATCACGGCAATGCGTGTCCCCAAACGCATCT
This sequence comes from Lathyrus tuberosus, assembly GCA_022829125.1. NCBI lineage: Eukaryota > Viridiplantae > Streptophyta > Magnoliopsida > Fabales > Fabaceae > Lathyrus > Lathyrus tuberosus. Next base: position 8,344,786 of record JALAZF010000163.1, read on the forward strand.
TCAAGCTTACTTTGGGAAGATTTCAGCCCATACGGATGACGAGAAGCTATGGATGCACTATTTTCAGGACAGTCTGGCTGGGGCGTCCTTGACCTGGTATATGAAGTTGAATAGGGCTGCTGTGAAGAATTGGAAAGATCTGGCAGAAGCGTTCCTGAAGCAATACCAGTATAATATTGACATGGCGCCCAACCGCACTCAATTGCAGGGATTGTCCCAGAATGCCAAGGAGAGTTTCAAAGAGTATGCACAGAGGTGGAGGGAAATGGCTGCCCAGGTTCAACCTCCCTTGTCAGACAGAGAAATGGCAGATATGTTCATGGGCACCTTGCAAGGGGCCTATCTTGACAGATTAGCTGCTTGTCCGTCGACTGGATTTGCTGATATTGTGATTGCGGGAGAAAGAATAGAAAGTCTGCTAAAGCTTGGAAAGATCCAGGATGTGAGTGGGGCTGGCTCTTCGGGGACGAAGAAACCGTTCGCTAGTAACCAGAAAAGAAGAGAAGGTGATACGAATGCTGTGTTTAGAGGACGAGGCAGAGGGCGTTCTCGAGCTTATTATCAGGTAGATGCTGTGACAATCCCCACACCGTCTGTTCAGAAACAACAACCCCAACAACAAGTTCAACAGCAACAACCTTTTTTCCAGCAAAGGTCTAGACAGAGGGATCGTAAGATGGATTCTCTCCCTATGACTTATGCCGCGCTGTTGCCCCGGCTACTCGAGTTAAAGTTGGTAGAACTCCGTACTATGAAAGCTCCGGTTGCTGGAAACCTGCCACCTAACTTCGATGCTAATGCTCGTTGTGAGTTCCACTCAGGTGCTCAGGGGCACTCCATTGAAAAATGCTGGGCTTTCCATCATAAAGTACAAGATTTGATTGATGCTAAAGCCATTAATTTCTCTCCCGCTCCTAATATTACTCAGCATCCCATGCCTGATCATAGCGCAGCAAATGTGTACGCTATTGAAGATGGGAGGAGATTGAATTTGGTGTTAGACGTTCATCAAGTGAAAACTTCTTTGTTGGTTGTAAAAGATCGTTTATTGAAGGGACAGGTGTTCCCGGGCTGTAATCAAGATTGCTCTGAGTGTGTGAATCAGGAGAACGGCTGTGATAAGTTGAAGATGGGTTTACAGAATCTGATCGATGAAGGATGTCTACAGTTCGACAGAGTCGTGAAAGACACTGATGAGATATCAACCGTGACCATCTATTACACTCCCGCTGAGATTCAAATGCCGGTCAATGCAGTTCCCGTGGCGAGTGTTGCGCCAGAAGGGCCCAGTCCTGTCACTATCACGGTGCCAGGACCAATTCCGTTCACGTCTACGAAGGCTATCCCATGGCACTATGGGGCAGATGTATATTACGAAGGTAAAAAACAGGAAGTTGAGCCGTCAGTCAGCCCAAATATTGATAATGTAGGGGGTGTAGGGGGCTTTACAAGGAGTGGAAGGTTGTTCGCTCCCCAAACCTTGAGAAGTGATAAGGAGGTAGAAGCTGCAGCAAAGGCTAAGGGTAAACAGGTGGTTGAAAGTGCGCCTACACCTGAAGCAGAGACAAAGATTATTTTTGATAAGGAAATGGAAGAATTTATGAAGATAATCAAGAAAAGCGATTATAAGATTGTGGACCAACTGAATCAGACCCCTTCAAAGATTTCAATCTTGTCACTATTGATGTGCTCTGATGCGCACCGGCAGGCGTTGTTGAAAGTGTTGAAGAGTGCGTACGTGCCACAAGAAATTACTGTTAATCAGCTCGAGGGCGTAATCTCCAATGTTAATGTTAGCCATGGCTTGGGCTTTACAAGTAGAGATTTGACTGTTGAAGGAAGAAACCATAATAAGGCTTTGCATATCACGATGGAGTGTAAGGGCGCAGTGTTATCTCATGTACTGGTAGACACTGGTTCATCACTCAATGTCTTGCCCAAGAAGGCATTAATGAAGCTGGAAGTTGACGGTTTGATCTTAAGGCCTAGTGAATTGGTGGTCAGAGCATTCGATGGAACTAGACGATCTGTGTTTGGTGAGGTGGAATTGCCCGTACAAATTGGACCACAGGTATTCAAATCCACGTTCCATGTAATGGACATACAACCTGCATATAGCTGCCTATTGGGACGCCCTTGGATTCACGGAGCCGGGGCTGTTACTTCTACTCTACATCAAAAGCTGAAGTATGAGTTTGAAGGGCAGGTTGTGACAGTGTGCGGGGAAGAAGACATCTTTGTGAGTCACTTGTCCACGTTCAAGTACATTGAAATGGATGGGGAAATTCATGAGATGCCGTGCCAATCATTTGAAGCAGTCAATATTGACGATGCACCTGAGTCTTCTTCTGTACCAGTTGGGGCTGGTACCTCCATTTCATCTTACAAACAAGCTGTCGAAGTCGTCAGGGCAGGCAACGCCCAAGGTTGGGGCAGGTTAATAGAGACCCCAATGAAGGAAGACAAATTTGGTATTGGTTATCATCCCTCTACAACTTCAGATGCGGGGAGCAAGGGACCCATTACTTTCAATAGTGGGGGAATTATCTACATGGACCAGTCTTGTGCAGCCACGGAGGATAGTGTTGACAGTGATTGTGACCTGGACAACTGGGTACGCCCTCATGCTCCAGGACAACAAGTGCAGAACTGGTCCGTTGAAGAAGTCATCCGGGTTACTCTTCAGACAGAGTAATTTTTCTTTGTTTTTTCTAACCATAATGCATGACAAAATCTTGCGCTCTGCCCAAGGCGTATAGATTCATTTGTAGGGCCACCATGGTTGCATTTGCAATGTTTAATCATTAATAAAGGACGTTTTGCAATCAAATTTTGTTCTCTGTCTTTCAGTTTTTATTTTTGCACAAAAAAATAAAATGGCAATGTTTCATTTTCTTTTGTTTTGCTTAAAAAATAAATTCTAAAATAAGGCATGAACCCGTTCATGCAGACTTGATCCTCCGGATACCACTGATAACGATTTTGATATGGCCATGTATGACTTTGACAATCCGATTTATCAAGCCGAAGAAGGGGATGAGAAAGATTTTGAACTTTCTGAAGAACTGGCCAGATTGTTGAAACAAGAGGAAAGGGTCATCCAGCCTCATCAGGAGACTGTAGAAATCATCAATATTGGTACCAAGGACGCCAAGAAAGAGATCAGGATTGGTGCCAGCTTGCAAGCAGATGTGAAGCAAACTTTGACGGAAATGTTGCGCGAGTATGTTGACGTCTTCGCCTGGTCGTATCAAGACATGCCGGGGTTGGATACGGATATTGTCGTGCATAGGCTACCATTGAGAGAAGAATGTCCGCCAGTCAAGCAGAAACTTCGTCGGACTCACCCCGACATGGCTTTAAAGATTAAGGAGGAAGTCCAGAAGCAGTGGGATGCTGGTTTTCTTGCTGTGACAAAGTATCCTCCATGGGTAGCCAACATCGTGCCAGTACCGAAGAAAGATGGAAAAGTGAGAATGTGTGTGGATTATCGAGATCTTAATAAAGCTAGCCCAAAAGATGATTTTCCACTACCTCATATTGATGTGCTGGTCGATAATACAGCTCAGTTTTCAGTGTTCTCATTTATGGACGGTTTCTCCGGGTACAACCAGATCAAGATGGCACCTGAAGATATGGAAAAGACCACGTTCATTACTCCGTGGGGTACTTATTGTTATAAAGTAATGCCTTTTGGGTTGAAAAACGCAGGGGCAACGTACCAGCGGGCGATGGTGACATTGTTTCATGACTTGATTCATAAGGAGATCGAATGTTATGTAGATGATATGATTGCTAAGTCGAGAACAGAAGAGGAACATCTGGTCAGCCTGAAAAAGCTGTTTGAAAGGTTGAGAAAGTTCCGTCTGAGATTAAATCCAAACAAGTGCACGTTTGGGGTGCGTTCTGGAAAGTTACTGGGCTTCATTGTGAGTGAAAGAGGAATCGAGGTTGATCCTGCCAAGGTGAAAGCAATACAAGAAATGCCTGAACCGAGAACAGAAAAAGAGGTTCGTGGTTTCTTGGGTAGATTGAACTACATCGCAAGGTTCATATCTCACCTAACAGCCACGTGTGAGCCAATATTTAAATTGTTAAGGAAAGATCAAACGGTCAGGTGGAATGACGATTGCCAATTGGCATTCGATAAGATAAAAGAATACTTGCAGGAACCTCCGATTCTAATGCCTCCAGTTGAAGGGAGACCGCTGATAATGTATCTGACAGTGCTTGAAGGATCCATGGGTTGTGTTCTCGGTCAACATGACGAGACAGGTAGGAAGGAGCATGCTATTTACTACCTGAGCAAAAAGTTCAATGATTGTGAGTCCCGATACTCAATGCTTGAAAAGACATGCTGTGCACTTGCATGGGCCGCTAAGCGATTGAGGCAATATATGGTTAGGCACACAACCTTGTTGATTTCAAAAATGGATCCTATCAAGTACATTTTCGAGAAACCAGCATTGACAGGCAGAGTTGCACGGTGGCAAATGGTCTTGACAGAGTATGACATTCAGTACACTTCACAAAAGGCCATCAAAGGAAGTATCTTGTCCGATTATCTTGCGCAACAGCCAATGGATGATTACCAACCCATGAAGTTTGACTTCCCTGATGAGGACATCATGTTTCTCAAAGCTAAAGACTGTGAGGAACCACTCCCGGAGGAGGGGCCAGACCCTGAATCCAAATGGAGTCTGATGTTTGATGGGGCTGTCAATATGAATGGGTGCGGAGTTGGAGCAGTTCTTATCACGCCGGAAGGTGTTCATATGCCTTTCACTGCACGAATAACTTTCGGATGCACCAACAATGAAGCAGAGTACGAAGCTTGTATAATGGGGATCGAGGAGGCGATTAATCTACGGATTAAAACCCTTGATATATTCGGTGATTCAGCTTTGGTAATCAATCAAGTGAAAGGGAGTTGGTACACGCACCAAGCAAATCTAATGCCGTATAGAGATTATACGAGGAGATTGCTGACATTTTTCACAACAGTGAAACTGTATCATATTCCTCGAGATGAGAATAGGTTCGCTGATGCCTTGGCCACTTTGTCTTCCATGATCAAAGTGCAAGGATGGAACCATGTACCTAAGATTGAGGTATCCCGCCTTGACAGACCAGCATTTGTGTTTGCGGTCGATGCAGCGCCTGATGACAAGCCATGGTTTTATGACATTAAGTGTTTCTTAAAAAGTCAAGAGTACCCGCCCGGGGCATCGTCCAAAGATAGGAAGACGTTGAGAAGGTTAGCTGGTAGTTTCTTCTTGAACAAAGATGGCGTGCTGTATAAAAGAAATTTTGACACGGTCCTGCTTAGATGTGTGGATAGACATGAAGCAGACTTGTTGATGATTGAAGTGCACGAAGGCTCTTTCGGTACCCATGCCGGAGGGCAGGCAATGGCTAAAAAGTTGTTAAGGTCGGGATATTATTGGTTGACTATGGAGTCATATTGTTGCAAATATGCCCGCAAATGCCATAAATGCCAGATCTATGCAGACAAGGTGCATGTGCCTCCAAATCCGTTGAGTATCATGTCGTCGCCTTGGCCGTTTGCCATGTGGGGCATTGACATGATCGGAAAGATTGAGCCCACAGCTTCCAATGGTCATCGTTTCATCTTGGTGGCAATTGATTACTTCACCAAATGGGTTGAAGCCGCATCCTATGCCAATGTTACAAAACAAGTGGTCGCTCGTTTCTTAAAACGGGATATCATTTGCCGATATGGAGTTCCCGAAAGAATCATTACTGATAATGGTTCTAATTTGAATAATAAGATGATGGCTGAGTTATGCCGGGACTTCAAAATCGAACATCACAATTCTTCTCCGTACCGCCCAAAGATGAATGGCGCGGTCGAAGCGGCCAACAAAAATATCAAGAAGATTGTGCAGAAGATGGTTGTCACGTACAAAGATTGGCATGAGATGTTACCATTTGCTTTGCATGGGTATCGAACGTCGGTACGCACGTCCACTGGGGCAACCCCATTCTCACTTGTATATGGTATGGAGGCAGTACTACCAGTTGAAGTAGAGATTCCGTCCCTCAGAGTTATGATGGATGTTAAGCTAGATGAAGCTGAATGGGTACGAGCCAGATTTGATCAGCTGAGCCTTATTGAGGAAAAGCGATTGGCGGCTGTATGTCATGGGCAACTATACCAGCGCAGAATGAAGCAGGCATTTGACCAAAAGGTGCGTCCTCGGGTTTACAAAGTCGGAGATGTGGTACTCAAAAGGATCCTTCCTCCCAATACAGACCACAGGGGCAAATGGACTCCTAATTATGAAGGTCCATTCGTGGTTAAAAAGGTCTTTTCGGGCGGAGCTTTATTGCTTACAACCATGGATGGCGAAGACTTTTCATCCCCTGTCAACTCGGACGTAGTCAAAAAATACTTCGCATGAATAGACCCGCTGGATAATAAAAATAAAAAAATCCAGGCAAAAAAGGGCATCCCGGCGAACCAAAAACAGAATAAGGTTCGGGCAAAAATTAGGGATATAATTGAAAAAATTGTACACCCGGTAAGTTGAAAACCCGAAAGGGCAACTTAGGCAAAAAAGGGTATCCTGGTGGATCGAAAACCTGAAAGGGCGGTCCACACAAAAGAGGGATTTAAGCGAATGACTACGGTTTGAGTTATCTGTACCCCATTACCGTTTGAACAACTGACGTTCTGAAAGATAGGAATCGGTCTGATCATTCCTCAGAAGGCAGGGTCGGGGAGTTTTGAAGACGTACTGGTCATAACAGAATGGAAACTCAGTGGAATTCCGTTTTCACATTGCCATTAGGATAGTTTCTTTTCTCAATTTTCAGCGATCACCTCTTTCCAGGGATTGCTTCCAGATGTAATTGCCTATTCTGGGCTCTCAGTCAATAAATTGAATTTCAATAAAAAGCTTTCCATTTTTGTTTTATTGCTTTGTTTGCAAAAACGTCCTAATTTTTGATAAAACATTGCATTTGAAAACATGGCAGCCTTGCAATAACATGCACAGAAAAAATATTTGAAATTACTTCGAATGTTGAATACTCCCGGAGGGTGGATTCTAGCCACACAATATTCGGGGCATGTGGGCATATTCTTTTGTTGCAGGTAGCAGGTGCAGATGATTTTAAGCACAAGACTAGCAATAAATCACCCCACGCAAAAGACTGGGGCAATTATGGGTAAGGAGATCGGCGTTCATCGGGTCGATCTCAGTGAATTAAGTTCAACTGGGTACCGTTGTATCTTATTAAGTCGATTCTCTCATTCAGTACTTCCAACAACTACAAGCTTTACTGTGACGATAACGGTCACAGGTTCCCCAAAAGAGTGGTCTCGTCGACACCGAAACGGATGGTCATTATCCCCGTTGAAGTCACAAGAGTTGGAAGAGGTTAGATCTTCTGTAAAATCCTCTTATGACATCCGCTTCGGGGATAAATTGTTGGTTTTCTTAAGCATGGGGCATGTTGTTTCCCCAGCATGAAGTGTTGATCACCCCCAGTAGAGTTTGATGGTCATTATCCCCAGCGAAGTCGCAGGAGTTTGAAGAGGCTAAATCTTCTGTAAGATCCTCTTATGACATCCTCTTCGGGGACAAATTGTTTGGTTCCCCAGCATGAAGTGTTGATCATCCCCAGTAGAGTTTGAGGACAGTTGGTCTTCTGTAAAATCCTCTCAAAAGGCTTTCTCCCGCACGAGACGCTTTAAAGCAGTTTCCTCCAGCAGAGTTTGTTATAAACTCGTCATCCCTAACGGAATCGTCTAAAGGGAAGCTCGCCTAACATGGGGCATTGTGGTACTTATCCTAAGCTTGACAGTCATATTCTTCAGCAGACTACTGTGGATTTGCTTTGGGTTTCCCCAGCAAGTTTGTGTCTCTGGTAATGATCCCCCACAGAGGTCAGCATTGAATCTTGTCAGCAATACTCCCCAGCTGAGTTGTTGTTCTCCCCGCAGAGGTTTATAAGATCGGCAGAATTTATTCCTCAACAAGGATGGTACAGTCTTTCCCCAGCCGGGTCAGAAGGTGGATAACCCCTACAAAGGGTCTTGGTTTGGACAGATTCCCAAGCAGAGTTTTTATGACTTCTCTCCCCTAGAAAGACGCCATGCAAAGAAATTCTTATCCCCAACGGAGTCGCTGTGACCAGAATTCATTCCCCCAGCAGATGAAGTGATTACTGGCAGATTTATTATTCTTCAAGTCCAATTTATTTTTGGCAAACTTGACAATTCGGAGCAGACGGATTGTTCATTCATTATCCAGCAGAGATGCTATCCTCTCAGGAACCTCTAAAGTCAAGTCATTGATCATTGTTCCTCAGCAAAGTCGGCAGAGATGTCTGACACGGATGCAGAGTGTAATCCAGTATTGGAATTTTGCGAAAGTCCACCCGTAGTGTGGCAAGCCAGTAGTCGTCTGGCATTGTTAAAAGACGTTAGCAAAGTCCAACAGTGGATTGGCAAAAGTCCGTCTTCGGGTGGCAAAAGTCCAACAGTGGATTGGCAAAAGTCCGTCTTTGGGTGGCAAAAGTCCAACAGTGGATTGGCAAAAGTCCGTCTTTGGGTGGCAAAAGTCCAACAGTGGATTGGCAAAAGTCCGTCTTTGGGTGGCAAAAGTCCAACAGTGGATTGGCAAAAGTCCGTCTTCGGGTGGCAAAAGTCCAACAGTGGATTGGCGAAAGGTCCATCTAAGGGTGGCATATTCTAAAAGTCCAACAGTAGATTGGCAAAAGTCCAACAGTGGATTGGCAAAAGTCCGTCTTCGGGTGGCAAAAGTCCAACAGTGGATTGGCAAAAGTCCATCTTCGGGTGGCACGAAGCTGCAAAGTCCACCAGTAGCGTGGCAGGCCAGTAGTCGTCTGGAATTGCATAAAAGACGTTATTAAAGTCCACCAGTAGTGTGGCAAGCCAGTAGTCGTCTGGCGTCGTTCAAAAGACATTATCAAAGTCCACCAGTGGTGTGGCAGGCCAGTAGTCGTCTGGAATTGCATAAAAGACGTTATTAAAGTCCACCAGTAGTGTGGCAAGCCAGTAGTCGTCTGGCGTCGTTCAAAAGACATTTCCAAAGTCCACCAGTAGTGTGGCAGGCCAGTAGTCGTCTGGAATTGTATAAAAGACGTTATTAAAGTCCACCAGTAGTGTGGCAAGCCAGTAGTCGTCTGGCGTCGTTCAAAAGACATTTCCAAAGTCCACCAGTAGCGTGGCAAGCCAGTAGTCGTCTGGCGTCGTTCAAAAGACATTATCAAAGTCCACCAGTGGTGTGGCAGGCCAGTAGTCGTCTGGAATTGCATAAAAGACAGTATTAAAGTCCACCAGCAGCGTGGCAAGCCAGTAGTCGTCTGGCATCGTTCAAAAGACAGATCTCTCCGACGTTTCATCGAAGATTCAATCCAGCAGTCTCGTTGGGTTTATATCCCTTTTCTTCTTCATCACCCAGAGCAAATTTTTGGTTATATTTGGTATTCAATCACTATATACCTTGAAAGTCCGAAAGCAATTGCTTTCAGGCATTCAGGTCTACAGCGCTTGAATAGGGGCAGCTGTAATACCCCAAAATTTGCTCTCCCCTTTTGGCATCATAGCATGGCATTATCATTTATCATATCATATCCATCTCATTAGCATTGCATTGCATTTAATATAGAAAAATGAAGCATGGCATCCTTCTTACCATCAGGGCATGTGATCAGGTGGAAGGTGGACAATCAAGAGATCATTCAAAGCACAAAAAAGTCAATCAAGTTGCCTCAAGGCAAGCCAAGAGTCTCTCATGTCTCATACTATCTCAATTGATCTTCCAAAACCTCAAGGAAGTGAGATTCAATGGGAGATTGAAGCATTACATCCTACACTATGCAAGAAGTCCAAAAATTGAAGGAAAATCCTCAAAAGAGATAGCTCATTGATTCAAAATCATTCTCAAGTGGCATTTCTCATCATCCTTTAAGAGGATACACAACATACTCTGAGGAATTTGGATTTGGAAGATGTGCAATTTCCTCCTAACCAAAGGGGGTCAAAACTAGGGTTTCCCATTAAATCAGGGAATCTTTGATTTTTGAACAAAACTTGATGTCATGGTATTCCATATGTCCTTAAGTGTATGTGTGTGGAAGATTGCATCTCACTTGGTTTTAGAAGAGGTTCAATTGGAAGAAAGATCAAGAATCAGAGAAATTGGGGCAAAGTCAAATAATCAGAGGAAAAAGTCAACTCTTGACTTTTTGAGCCCAAAATCATGAAATTCATGTTACATATGTCCAATGTACAAAATTTGGTCAAGAAACTCCAAAGGAATCATGAAAAAATCAAGATTTGGAAAGTTGCCATTTTTGGATGAAGTAGGGTTACTAAAAATAGCAAGTTTTGGCCATTTTGCATCAGAATTGGAACCAAGGCCATTCAAAATTGAAGCACCAAATGAAAATTCCACTCTGCCTCAATGAAAGGCCTTGCTTTGAGCTTCAAATCCATGGGTAGAACATCTCCATTGGATAAAAATTGAGTGAGATATGATTGACCAAAGTTTGAGCAAAGTAGGTTCAAAACTAGGTCATGACCAAGGATTTTCAAGTCACGCGCATGTCATTTTCACAAACACATGGTGGGCCAGATGTTTGGACTTATTACTCATGGTTAGAGGCCTCAAGTGAAAAATCTTTCAACATGGAATTTGTTCATCTATGTGAGATCTTCAAGATTGATGTTCATGGTTTTTTTATTTGATCAAAGGATGAGAAGTTGTAATGGCTCAAAGTATGGTCTATGCAACTGAAATTTGACTAGGTCACAACCAAGTCATGCCACACATGCGCGCATTCTGCAGCATTTTAAGCCTGTCTTGAGTTCCTATGTTTGAAGCTCATTTTCAATATGTTGCAAGTCTCATTTTCACTTCTTTTCAACATCAAAGTTGTTGTACCATGTACACACTTTGAAATGGTACCAAGATCACTCATGTCCATGGCTTGAAGAGAGAGATATCCATGCGCAAACTTCACCATTTCCAACTGAGGAATCACAGCAGAGTTAGCAGTTTGGTTCAGACATTCATCAAACAATCCATGAACTTTATTTCCACATTTGGTCAAGCACATATCACCTACACAATGTTTAACATCACGTGCCTTGCATGAAAATAGAGAGAACAACTTGTTGAGCAAGTTTCTGCCACAACAACCTTACCATTCCAAGCTTCACTCTTCATTCCACCATAACTGTCATGAGATTAACCTCACCATAACCCAGCCTTGATCACTCGCCCCCTAACTAACTTGACTCAGTTAGTTAGGGTGGACTCAGTTAACCACCTTGACTCACCCTAACTCAACTCATTAAACCGTGGTAAGCTCACACTATAAAAGAAATCACACACTCCATTTTCATTTTTCAGTTTTTGACAACCACATTTCTCTCCAAGAACACCTCAAACTCTCTCTACTTTCTCTCTGATTCCACACGATTTCAACACTCTTCTTCCACTTTTCATCTGCATTATCATTGTTTGGCATTGTTGAATCAAGAGCAACAAGAACAACTCCATTTCTGCAAGTTCAGCACCATTGCAAGCTTCAACATCCTTCATCTATTTACGAATCCATAGCATTTATTTTGCTAAGTTTGAAGATCTAGAAGCTCAGCATATCAAGCTTTCCTCTGGTTTTTCTCAACATCTCCAATTGCTCCACATTTTCAGGTTTCATCATGCACTCTTCTTCATTCGATTCTCTTTAGTTTGATTTATTTTTGCTGTCTTAAGCTTGATAGAAGCTCTGCTTACTCCGGCTAGTTGATAGAGCTTCTTAGAAGCCTAGATCCAAAACTTAGGGCATGATTTAATCTCCTCTGTTCTCTATGTGTGTGCTTGGTATGTGAAAAACAATTGTGAATTATTAATCTACGTGAGCTCAGCTTCATTTTGGTATAATAGTTGGACATTTCTGGGACATGAGAAGTTGCAGACGGTGGCGTGTGACCGGAGAAGGTGACCGGAGGTCCCTCTCCGGCCGGTGGTTTTTAGTTAGGGTTTTGGTTGCAGTTTAAATCATGGCCGTTGGATGTGTGTGATCGTGTGGTCCAAAAGTTGACAGCACATTAAAATTCACGTGCAAATCATGTGCACCATTTCTGAATTTACTTAAACATTGTGTGATGCAGTACATGGTAATTTGTGTGTGACCTCATGCGCGTGTGTTGGATCCGTGTACTTTGACTTTTGTTTGACTATGACTTAATCTGATGGCTTGGATTGCTTTGACTATGTTGACTGAAGAACACGCTAGTTATGGTGTTTTGCGTGCTAATTGGACTTAACCAGATTGATAATTACACCCCCATGTATTGAAGCCCAATGATTTTGAACTGTCCAATTGCTATGTTCATACCCCCCTGCATTTTGCATTTATTTTTCATTTTTATTTCTTTCTACACGTTTGATTTCTAATTTTTAAAAATACCAAAACATATTGGAAAATTCTACAAAAATTCATGTGTATTCTTAAAACATTTAGGAAATTTTCTATGATTTTATTTACTGATTTTATGACCATTTTGCCCCTGTTCCATTATTTCTTTTGAATTTCCATTTGTATGCATACTTAATGTGACATATGATTTTGTGCATTTTTGTTCTTGATCATAAAAAATGATTTTGATGCCTTTCTTTTTGCATTGTGGTCACAATATGTTGAGGTATGTTTGAGATTTATGAGATGATTTTTAAGTCTTTTTTGGATGACTTTTGATGTGTTGCTTTGAGCATGAATGCATGAAACTTCCATGAGACTTTGACCTAATTGTTGAGTGACTTTGGTTCTGATTCATTGCTTGTGGACTTGATATGTTAATGGCATGGGTTTAAGGTGTTTGATTGGTGAAAGTCATAATTTTTGAAGCATGTTTTCTATTTGTTTGAAGCATGAAGTTTAACTTGTTCATTTTGTGAATGCATGCCTCATGTTTGGTTTGCTTGATCATGAAGGCACTTGTACCATGAGTTGTGGTTTTGTTTGAGGATGTATAGCATGTTAATTGACTTCTGATTGTGACATTTGGGTTTCATCTTTGCATGTTTGATGTTTATCTTGCACCTTAAGTCACTTGTTTCACAAGTATGAACCACATTCACATCACTTCACCTTTTCTTCTTTGCTTCTTGTTGGATTGAGATTTTGTTTGCATGATTTGGTATGCTCATTTAGGATAACATTAGGTTGTGTAAATATGAGTTACATTCTGACTTGGAAGCATGTATAGCATTCAATCTCATTTTACTTTGTTTGTCAACTTGTTTGAATTTGATTTGTTCATTATATTTTCTTACTTTACTTGTAAGTGATTGTGCTAACCATGTAGGGGCTTCGGTAAGTTTCAATTGAGTGTGGATAAGGAATCCACATTCAACTTCTATCCTTTCTCTTTTACAATTCCATTTGGTGTTTTGCTAAGCACTTATGTGCTTTCTTTTAATAACTCATTACTTTCCCTTTTTGAATTACAATTCATCTTCTACTTTGGAAGTGAATTGTTTAATTCTTTCTTTCTTTAGACTTTAGGTTGAAACCTCACAAACCTTTAGGATCACTCTCTTTAATCTTCAATTAGGATTGAGTCTTAGTCCATATAGGTTTTACCTTTTCTCCTCTCTTGAGTCTCTTTTCTCATCTCAAAGAAAATTCAAAACATATAATAAAGGTAGGCATTTATTGCATTTAGGCCTTTCATATAAAGAAAAGATTATAAGGGGTCTTCTCTTGTAATCTTAGAATGTGTAGCATATAGCCCATCTTGGGTCAATGTGTTAAACATTTGATCTTGTATGAGGGACTTAAATACAATACTTGTTGAAGGTGCAAATAATAAAAAACACTTCTTCACTTCATAATCAACAAAACATTTAATAAACACAAGTATGCTAGTGTGTTTGAACCTTGATAATTGGAACTAAGTGTGAGGGTCTTCTTCACCCTTAGTGTGCTTTCTTACCCATTCCATCTTGGAATGTGAGAAGGTACACATTCCAATGACTAAGATCCAGATACACTGTCGTATGCAAACAAATCCAAAACACTTCCTTCTAAAAGACAAAAACAAACAATAACGTCTTTCCTTCGGGAATTCTTTTCTCATCTCATTCATTCTCAACGCACGAACGCGCTTCTACTCGTTCTCTTGCAAGACGGTAACGCACTCGGACCAGCGAGCCTGCAACACCTGAGCTAGAACGTTAGTCGTTCCTTAAAAAATGCAAACAATCCATCCCCAGTGAGGGGAACTACGTTGCTCTGATTCTCATGCTCCCGATGAGATACGTAGGCAGTGGGGTAGGGCCCATGCGAGCACTTCTTTTATTTTCCCTACATTTGTTTCCCGTTCCTTCTCTTTTCTTTCTCCTTTCTTTCTTTCAGTTCCTTTTCCAGTATCCTTTCTTTACACCCTTTGATCGAGACAAGCAAGCGTGGATCCCATCGGGTACGATGGACGCGTGGGGGTGCTAACACCTTCCTCTCGCGTAACCGACTCCCGAACCCATTTCTCTTGGTCGTAAGACCATGCTTTTCCTTTCTCTCAGGTTTACGCGGTGTTTCCTTTCCCTCTCGTGGGATAAATACACATTGCTGGCGACTCTGTTCGGTGCCACTTTCGCGTTTGTACTAGGATGAAAATCCCGGGAGCGACACTGGGGAGTAGAGTTTCTTTGACAATGTCTAAGGGTGACAGTCTGAGAAAGGGTTCACAGGGAATGCTGCCTTTCACGTCTCCATATTGTTTAACCCCAAGAGGAGGGAAGACTGTGTCTGGTAATCCTATGGGGATCTAGTTTTGACTGTATTTAAGAGTGACCAACGGGGCTTTACCTAGTGCTAGACGTAGTTGTCGAGGAAAACTCTAAATAACTATACTAGTATTACACAGTTGATATTTGACAAGTATATAAAAGTTTGTGAAAGAAGACTTACAGTGAGCAGCCCCACAATACAGTTATATATATATGAAAGTGGATAAAGAAAGCGGGTAAACACTTACTCGGTTGTAGAGCTTCCATGCTGTTTTATTAGTTGTTCAACAAAGAAAGCTTTGATAACAATATTATATTCAAAATCAAAGGAGAAAGTGCTTTGAAAAGATTGTTGGGGCTTATAGCTCAAGGAGAGGCCCAAGGTTTTATCAGTGATTGCACTGTTGTTTGAATTTATACAGAGGGACTTATACAAGTGACTGGGGCCCAAAAAGGTTTTCTGTACAAAGGGATGGGTCTTAAACTCTCTCAAGAGGCCCAAAAGGTTTGTTTTTATAAAAGTGGTGGGGCTTACAACTCAAGGAGAGGCCCAGGGTTTGATTTTTGAACTGGCGATCGGGTCGAGATTTTCTTTTAACGCAGAGGGACTTATACAATATCTGAGGCCCAAAATTGCTTTGGTTAAAAGGGGATTGGATCTTACACTCTATTAGAGGCCCAAAAGGTTTGAATGGGTCTTATAACTCGAGGAGAGGCCCAAATGATTTATTTTAAACAGGCGATGATCGCGCCGACCTTTTGAAATACAACGGGATTTATACAACATTTGAGGCCCAAAATTGTTTGTATTTACAAAGGATTTGGTCTTACACTCTATTAGAGGCCCAAAGATGTTTGAAAAAGATTTGTGAGGGTGAAAATCAAAGAAACCCTAATTTTGTTTTCCTTTAAAATTAAATATTTAAAGAAAATCAAATAAAATGATAAAAATACCAAATAAGTTTAAATAAACCATTTGTGATTTTTGTTTAAGGTTTGAAAAATGAGGTTTTAATCACAAGATGATTTAGAACTCATTTGGTTTTGATTTTCAAGGTAAATATTCACTTTTAAATGTTTAAAAACAATTAAAAATGAATTTATTCACAAAAATACTAATTATATTAAATAAATAATATAAATCTAATTTTTTTGTGGAATAAAGTATTTCAACATTTATGTGATTTTTTGCAAAAAGAACCAATAAAAAATAATTAAAATTGAGGGAGTTATTAATTTTTCAAATCATTAAAAATAATAAGAAAAACAATAAAAAGTGGAAAAAATAGAAAAAAAAAAGGATCTGGGGCGAGGGGGATTCGAACCCCAGACCTCTTGTGTATAGGGCGCGCGCCTTACCACTGGGGTAGTGATACATCCGTTGATTGAAACACAACCACAAATATACAAGGCTTGTCTTGTTTTTGGCCTGGCCCAAGGCAAGGCAAGACAAGATTTTGGTTGAAACGTGAAGGCCATAACTTTCTCATTTCTCCATGGATTGGGACAAAATTTAGGTCTATCCTGCCTAGAATTTCATAAGGAATCCAATGGTGGTGGTGTTTTTTTTCTTCAGATCATGCTCCTATTGAAAAACCCGATAGTGGTTTTGAAATAGGCCATGATTTGCATTTTTCATGCCATCTCTTGGTACAAGCATGAATTACATGATAAATTGGTGCAAACACAACACATATAACATGTATAAGAGATGCATGATTAGTGGACATCAAAAGAAAGCATGATTCAAAGAATCCAAGTTGTGATGCTTACCTCTTTTTGGAGCTTTTGTGCAATCTGCCAAGCCTCTTGTTCCAGAAATGATTTGATGCTTTGGACACCCTCAAATGATCTCTTAGAAGCTTTTACGATGGTTGGAATCAGCTGAAAACCTCAGGAACAAGTTTGAGCTCTTTCTTGCAAAAGGGGCAAAAGTGGCCAAAATAGCAACTCTCTCAAATGATGTTCTAGATGTGTGGAACCATTTAGGACAATTCAAGGATGATATTTGGAGTGTATTTGAGGTTTTATCTGGTTTGGAAAGTGTCTGAATCAAGACATGGCTTGAAAAATGCACAAAAGGCCTATTTTGAGGTTTTGAGAGGTGACTTTGTGATTTTGGTGTTACAGGTCACTTGTGAGAGTTTGGACAGCTTAGATATGACATATTGGATGTGTTTGGATCATAAGCTGTGGTGGAATTGCTCTCTAACTCAAAAACTCAGAGTTACCTTGCTAAAGAAGGTATTTTTGCCTAGAGAAAGAGATTTTGAGGAAATCAAGTGTTGTAGTGCTTTGGTGTCACTACGCCAAAATTGGATTTTCACATTGCACCAAAGACAACGCTTTTTAGACAAAGTGCTGCTATAGGTTTTTAAAAAATTTCGCTAAAAAAAAGCGCTGTAAAAGACAGTCTTTAGAAAGCACTTTTTAAAAGCGCTGTTAAATGCCCTAAATAGAATCCACCTTAGAAAACACTTTTGTAAAAGCGCTGCTATAGGTTTTACCTTAGAAAGCGCTTTAAAAAAGCGCTCTTATAGGTTAACCTTAGAATACGCTTTAAGAAAGCGCTGCTATAGGTCTTAAATTCTCCTCACTTTAGAAAGCGCTTTCTAAGGAAAACGCTCTCATAGGTAGCACTTAAGAAAGCGCTTTTTGAAAAGCGCCCTCTAAGGTCATTTATGAATTAACATATAAAACACATTTCATATCATTTTCAGAACCATCTTTTCATTTTCTGCTCTCAACAGTTCTTGCTGCTGAAACCCTTGTGTTCAATCGTTCTTGCATGCTGAAACTGCTTTCATTGTCGTCGTTCTGAAGCTTTGTCGTCACCGTAGCCGTCGTTCTGAACCGTTGTCATCGCCGTTGCCATCGTTCATTCTTGTATTCGTGAAGGAGAAGACGAAAACGAAAAGAAGAGGTACGTTGTTGTTGTTGTTCTTGCTTCATACATTGTTCTTGCCGTTGTTGTTGTTGTTGTCGTTCTGTTGCTGTTGTACATTATATTTATGTTCCATTTCTGTTGTTGTTTACTATTTGGTGTTTTATGAGAAGTTTTTACATGTGTATTATACTCAGAACGACGGCAATGTTTACTATTTGGTGTTTTATGAGAAGTTTTGTTCATGTGTATTATACTCAGAACGACGACAATGTTTACTATTTGGTGTTTTATGTTAGTAACCTCTGTTGTTGTTTACTATTTATGTTAGTAACCTCTGAACGATGACAATGTATTATACTCGTTCTGTTCCATTTCTGTTGCTGTTTACTATTTGGTGTTTTATGTTAGTAACCTCTGTTGCTGTTTACGATTTGGTGTTCATGAGAAGTTTTATTTTTGTTATTACATGATATTACACAGTATGTTTCTTGAAATATCTTTTGTTGTTACATAGTATTATACTCAGAACTTGTTTTGATTATTAATGGATTAATATTAGTACAAGACATTATTTTTTAGGATTAAGTTATATTAATTAGTTTGATTATTTAGATTATGATAGGTTATTAACCAATGTTTTTATTTCTTAAATATTTGAAATTTCTTTATTTCTAACATTATTTTATTTAAAATTTAACCTTTGTTTTTAAGGATTGTTAATCATTATTTAGATTAATTAGTTTACATTATTTTCTTTTGAATTTTTGATTTTTTGCTTAGAATAGAATTGTTTAGGATGTATTTTTTTGGTAGTCTCGTTTTTTAATTTGCATTAATCTTCTTGGCTTCTAATTTGGTGACTTGTAACTTATGTTCCTTTTGTTTGATCTTATAATTGTGATTTGTATTGGCTATTGTTTTTGTGATATATGATGTTTTGGTTTTCTTTTATGGAATATGGATTTATAGAAATATGCATGTGTAAGCTGAATTTAGTTTCTTTAACTTGAGATTGTTGCTCTTTTATATGAATTTAGTTTTTCTGTCATTTAATTTTTGTTTTTTTCTTTCTTCCAGGTCAAATGGCTAGTAACCAGGACGACACACACGAGACACATGATGAAAATGAAGCTCAGAATGAACCTTCGAATGTAGAAAGTGAAATAAAACGTGGAATAACTATTATGAAGTCAATCATCCGTGCTAGAGATAAAGGGATCAATTTTGATGTACATTGGAGTGATGAGAACCAACTAATTGAGCCTAACGGTTCAATGTTGTCTTCATACATTGGTTCACTTGTCTGTCAGCATATTCCAATTACCAGTGATAATTGGAGGAGTCCAAAGTTGAAAGCTGGTAAAGATAAGATATGGACTGAGATACAGGTACTTTAATTTACTTATACTAACACACTTTATGTTTATATGTTTATAAGATAAGATAAGTCTTTAATTTACTTATACTAACACACTTTATGTTTATATGTGTATGTTTTTTTGTAGAGGTCCTTTAATATTGATGAAAGCCGGCAAAAATATTGTCTTCAGTTGGCCGGAAAGAGACTCAGATGGTTCTGAGCCTTATTATCAAACAAATATCTTAGGGATGCGGATCAAAATTTTGTTAAAGTAGAACTTCCACAGTTGTATGCGAACGTGATTGAACCCGAAGAATAGAGCACGTTTGTAGCCAAACGGAAAACCGAAGAATTCAATGTAATGATATCTTGTCATGTCTATTAATTGTATTATATACTTGTTGCATTAGTTTGTTCTGATATGACTTAAATTTGTTTATCCATAATTTGAGTGCCATTAATCGCCAAAGAGCATCAAAACCCGCATATCCATACAGAAAAGGGCGTTTAGGATATGCACGGTTACAACAAAAATTGGTACGTATATATTAATGCTATGATTATATTAATTGTATTATTGTGTTATACTTGATGAGTTTATTATTTAACTAAATGTGTAGTTAGAAGAGACGAAAAGTGAAGAATCATCACTTCCGGGACATGTTTTGTGGAAGGAAGCTCGAGTGGGTAAGGATGGAGTTGTTAGGGAAGATGTTCAGCATGTTTATGACGAATGTGTAAGTATAACATTACGTCTTTAAGTTAATCGAAATTTTATTAAAATATAATTAATTTGTAATCCCCACTAATAATTTTCGATTAGTCAATGAATTTCAGGAGACTCTATCTAAATCCTTAACCACAGGCGAGGAGGATTGCAGGAACATTCTTAGTCGAGTACTAAATGTTCCTGAGTATTTCGGCCGGGTGAGAGGTAAATGATTTGGTGTGACTCCATCTTCCTTGTATCCAAAGAAAAAAAATCCCAGCAACCGAGAATTGCAAAAGGATTTGGAAGAACTAAAGGCGCAAGTCCGTGAATTGCAAAAGGATAAAGAGAGATATGAGGCGGAAAAGCGCGGTTCCGGTTTGAAAGATACTAGTGACAAAGCTAGTATCAATTGTCAAAATAAAATTCCCGAGGTAATTAGCACATATTTATTTTAATTAAATTAACACATTTATTATAATTGACCTTTATACACATTAATAGTTACATATTTATTATTGCTTCAGGGCATTTCATCTTGCCAGCTGTATTTGTCGTTACCGACTTATCGCATGGTTGGCAAGGGAAAAGTGCATAACCATGTGGGAGAGTTACTTCACCATCAACCGCTCCCTCATGGACATCTGAAAGTGTCGGTTAATATCGATTTAGATACGGATGCGGTACTACCCATACCTGACTCAGTTTCAGAGGTTACATTGTTGCGAGATACAATAGGTTCGTTTGTTGCATAGCCGTTAGACCTCATTTACATAGATGATGAGGTATGTTGAAAACCATTACAAATATCTTAGTATTCAAATGTCAAATCATTCTGAACCATTACTTACATTTTTTTTACATGGTAATGTTAGACTCCTACAAAACCCGCAGCTAAGAATAAAGGGGTTTTGCGGCAAAACGAGTCTGTTGCATCACAAAGAGAGGTACATTTTAAGTGTTATTCTATTATCCAAATTCAAGAGTTTCATGATTTTCTACTTTACCTAACTTATATGATTGTTAGGTTCCTGCTCAAGCTTCACTACAGGCCAGCAAGAAAAAAGCTCCTACTAGGACCGTGCAGGCAAAAAGAGCTCCTCCTCGCTTTCAGTCGTGTCTAGAAACACTTATGGCAATGTCAGATTTGATGGATGGTGCTATTCGTCAAATAAACATGGACGAAGGTGTTTTTGGTTTTCATCATTCCGAGATAATCGGAAGAGAGGACATGGAGAAGATTTTCAAGCATATTGAATTAGGCATCGGTGTTATGCATTCATACATCTGGTACTCCGATCAATCTATTATTTATTTAGTTGAACAATTTATTTACACATTTCAATGAAAATAGTCTAATGTTTATTATGTATTTATTTAAGGTGCTTGTATGAAAAATTGATGCGGGGGACGGAATTGTCAAACAGATTTTGTTTCATCTCTTGCACCCTTGTCAATGCACCGACAATTGGTATGAATGAACTTTCAGTAAGAGACCACTTAACTGAGAGATTTATGGCCAGCAAGACAGAAAGTTTGTTTCTTTTATCGTATAATACTGGAAACGGGTAAGATTTTCATTCTAATCTTAAATTTGTATCTTTTCCGTAGAAATTATCCATCTAAACTTTTGTTATATTTTACAGTGGACACTGGTTGTTGGTTTCCATTAATCCTACAAGAGAAGTGATCTATTATCTGAATTCATTGGATACTGATTGGTCAACATATCAGGATATGAAGGATGTGGTTGATACGTAAGTGAGATTGTTTGAAATATTCGTGTGTATTTGTATATTTAATTATTTCTGTGAGATTGTTCTAAATTTACGTTTTTCTTTTATAGAGCAATACTCGTATACTGAGCACAAAGAGAATCTCAAGTAGCACGGGCTAAAGCAACCAACGTTACATGGGTCAAAGTGGAGGTATATTAATTTTCACAATATTGCTTATTAGTGATGCTACTTGATAACACAAAACAACTATATATTAATTCTTATTTGTTTGTCTATGTGTAGTGCCCTCGTCAGCGTAATGGCATAGACTGCGGGTATTTCGTTTTGAGGTTTATGAGAGAAATCCTTCAAATGGATCGATTAGAGATTCCTCTTACGGTATGCATGGATTTATAACTTAGGATTTATTTTAATATTTATCAGATATGTCATATAATTTATTACTTTTAACTAAATCATGCATATTTTGTTTTGTTATGTAGTACTTTGATGAATACGCGTGTTCTCATTACACGAAGGATAAATTGCAAGAAATTAAGGACGAATTGTGTGAATACCTTATTGAAAAAAAATCTTATATAATGTATAGGATTAGGGTTTATGTGAATGTATAGTTTTGTGAATGGTTTATTTTATGGGATTGTATAGTTTTGTGAATGGTTTATGCCCTTTATGTGTTTTTGGATTGTAATTGTATAGTTTTGTGAATAGTTAATGTAAATAACTTGAATTATAATGGAAATGGTTTATGTGGTTTATGTGATTTATGGGATTAGTGGAAATGGTTAATGAACCATACTAGAAAATGTTAATGGAAATGTGAAATATACAGGTTTATTGAAATGGCTTGAATTATACAGGTTTCTGCATTAAAAAATGGTTAAAATGGGATTTTTTTAAAAAATATCAAAATTATACGTAGAGAAAAGACATCGCTTTCTAGGAAAAGCGCTGTCTAAAGTTCACAAAAGAAAGCGCTTTTCCTAAAAAGCGCCCTCTAAAGGTATAAAAAAATTGATAACTAAAATTATAGGCATACATAAGACAGCGCTTTAAAAAGCGTTGTCTAAAGGGGCCTTTAGACAACGCTTTTTCTTGAAAAAGCGCTCTCTAAAGGTATATAGAAAAATTCATTAAAATTTTATATGTATACATTAGACAGTGCTTTTGAAAAAGCGTTGTCTAAAGGCCCACTTTAGAGCGCGCTTTTTACGGAAAAAACGTTGTATAATGTATACTTTAGAGAGCGCTTTTTCATAAAACAAAAGCGCTGTCTTTACCTACGACAACGCAACCTTAGGCAGTGCTTTTAAGCGCTGTCTAAGGTCTAAAAAAGCGCTGTCTAATGTCTTGTTTGGCATAGTGTGTACTCAAACTGAACACAATTGAGCTCTAGTTATAGTAGAGCAAGTTTGTTTTGGCTGCAATAGTGAATGGCAACTGCAGCAAAGGTTTGGCCAATGTTGAGCAATGAGAATCCAAGTCTCCTCTAGCCATTGACTAGAGGTTAGGGCACAGGCTACTGGTTCCCTTAGTCTTGGATAAGTCTTGACTGAATTCAGTTGGGAATGGCTCAGTCCATGCCACCTTGGTGCATCCATTAAATGCTCCAATCCAAAATTGGAGTCTTGTCCCTCTTTTAGACATTTCTAGGTTTGGCATGCTACTTTTGGTTCCAAAGACTTGGGAGGCTTGGGATCAGAGTTGGTTCCTCCTTGGTCCCCCCTTGAGGTGTTCAGATGGATAGAGTTGCTGCCCTTTGCAAAATTTGAGCAAATCAAGCAAAACTCCCAAATCTGCCTTGCCATGACAGTTTGCAGCAAGGCATATTGGCATTGTCATATCTCATGGCTCAAGTGGACTTTGATGGAGTTCTTGGCCATTTTGGAAAGCCCTCATATGATACAACAACTGTTTGATCATAGTTGGTTTTGATACCTTTTGGATCCAAGTGAAAAATCCCCCTACATTTGGAAAAAAATGGAGGCAGATTCTGACTTTGTGAAAATTTCACTAAGTGTTGGAAAAAAGTGACATTTTCACTTTTTGTGATTTTGATCATTCCATAACTTAAAATCCATGAGGAATTGGAATGAGTTCTGTTTGAAGCTTTTGTAGAGGGCCATGAGAGCTATAAATCCAGCTTTGAATGAGGAAATGGCCTTGTGGTTTAGGAGTTATGATCCTCCAAAGTTGGTACCCTAGCCACTTTGTTTCATAACTTAGAAAATTTTCTAAGTTTTTTATGGTTACCCCTTTTACAAGTTATCCAACTTTTCTTGATTTTTCTTGATGAATGATGATTCCCATCACACATTAACATCATTTTAGGGTTAAATAACCATATTTGTGAAAAATCTCAAAAAGTCAAAGTTGACTTTTGTGCACAGTTGACTTTTTGTCAGATGAACTCCAAACTGTGCGATCCCCTATGAAATCAAGTCCTTGACCTAAATCAAATTTGATGGATTGATTTCATAGGTGTTATGGGGTGTATTGAATCATTTCCCAAGGTTTGGGAGCATGCCTAGGTCAAAAGTCAATGGTACAGTTGACTTTTTCCTCAAAACCCTAATTATGGTTCTGATGAACTTGAAACTTGTGAATCAAGCTTCATGGATCAATACATTGTTGCAAATGGATCAATGTAGTGTGTTAGACACCCTCAAATCATGTCTTGAGGTCTTGGCTCATGTTTTGTCCCAAAAGTCAACTTAGGGGTGAATTAGGTCAAGAAACCCTAATTCCTGATTTTTGATGGATGCATCCCCTGAGGCTAAATTGACTTGATGATTGGGTCCATGAGGCCCCTTGGAGCATCTTAGGTTATGCTTTGAAGCATTGGCTCATGCCTAGAGAAAAATTTCCATCTGGAGGCCCTGGTCGACCAAAACCCTAATTTGGTGACACTGGCGATCCTGAGGCTTGATCCACTTGGAATGCTGCAACCTTATGCCTGATTCTTGAAGTGGGAGTCCTCTTGATCCTTTGTGGATGTTTGATAGGTTTAGACAAGTTTAAGATCATGTCATTCCTTGATTGACCCTTTGTCTAAGAGCTCTGAGAGGGCTTGAAACCCTATGTTTGATTGTAGTGAATGCTCACCCATCTTTGGAGAGACTAATGAGGCATAATTATACACCCATATTGTGATGATGGTTTGCACAATGATGGGAAATCTTAGTGGTCAAAATTTGGGGTATGACAAATGCATAGAAAAAATATCCCATTTGGTGGAAAAATAGTTGTGTTAGGCAGAGATTTTTGTCAGATCCTTCCTTTCATACCAAAGGGATCAAGACAAGACGTTGTAAATTCTACTATAAACTCTTCACATCTTTGGAGTTATTGTGAAGTACTTATTTTAACCACAAACATAAGACTTCTAACTGGAAGTTAAAACACTGACATTGAAGAGAGAAATACATTTTTCAGAATGGATATTGGGAGTCGGTTGTTGTAGCATTAAAGATGCCAACAATGTTGATATCACAGTTCAAATACTACATGATTTGTTAATTCCTAGCTTTGGCGACCCTTTTTCATCTATTGTTGAGAGCACATATCCAATCTATTGCAAAACATGCACGATCCATCATTTTTTTGCAGAATAGAGCTATTTTAGCTCCTAAGAATACAATTGTTGACGCCATTAATGATTATATGTTGGATTTAATACCTGGAGAAGAAAAAACTTATTTGAGTTATGATTTACCGTGTAACGCCAAGTCAGACCTTAATATGTTAGATGATGGGCACACTCATGAATTTCTAAATACAATTGTTTCTTTTAGACTTCCAAATCACAAGTTAAGATTAATGGTTGGAGTACCGGTAATGCTATTAAGAAATATTGACCAGTCTTTAAAGTTGTGCAATGGCACTCGGTTGATAATTACAAAAATGGGAAGATATGTACTTGAAGGTATGGTTATATCCAGTAACAATATTGGTCAGAAGGTTTTTATTCCAAGGTTATCGTTGACTCCTTCTGATAAGAGAATTCCTTTCAAATTTCAACGTCAACAATTTCCATTAATGGTTTCATTTGCAATGACTATCAACAAGAGTCAAGGTCAATCACTTAAATCCGTTGGAATATACCTACCCCAGTCAATTTTTTCCCATGGACAACTATTTTTGGCACTATCAAGGGTTACTTTAAAGAAAGGATTAAAGATATTGCTAACCGATGACAAAGGTCAAGATACAACTGAAACTGGAAATGTCGTTTACAAATAAGTCTTTCGTAATATTCAGTAGTTATTTGTTTACTTATTTATCAACAACTATGTGGCTTGAAATATTATGCTTTATATGCAAATCTAAATTTTAGATTAAAGTATATTGTGTTATAAGTTTGTTTGCAATTTTTTCATACATTATATTGATTTATATATACAATGTTCTAAAATACTCGTGCATCACACAGGTTAATGTCTAGTTATTATAAAACTAAGAAGGTCTATAGTAAACCCTAAAAATCATTTTTTCTCCTTAATCCATTTGAATTTTAAATTTTAAAGATGAATAATAAATGGTCTACCAATAAATGATTCTTAAGTATGCAATATTCAATGCCTCTCTATATAAACCAATGTTTTGTCATATACTTGTCACTGCCCTTTACACTGCCTACAACTTTTAACAAACAAACATAAACTATTTGAAGAAATTCAATAACTTCAAGCAACCCTTTTGAACAAAATGGAATTTTCTCGATATTAAAGTTGCAAATATGATTGAGGATGAGCACAACACTCATATAACGAATATGCTTGCAAGAATGCAAACATTTTATGTAGAGTTTGGCAACCATAGTGTAAGTGATGTGTGTATCTTCTCCAATAAATCGATTATGTTTGCAAATATGAGTTGTTTGCATTATGTTTTCTTTTTCTCATAATGTTTCTTTTATTTGTTTGCTTGCATTATGTTTTGACTGTAATTTTTTTCTCATAATGTTTGCTTGCATTATGTTTTTACTGCACGTATTCTATTTTCTTACCATCAATTGCACTTTCTGTTTTGAACTCTGTTTGCTTGATTGGAATGCAGTTCATTGCATTCTGTTTTAAATTTGCAAGAATTTTTTAAGCAAGTGTTATTTATGTCTATTGTTTGCATTATTATTTGCTTGTACCCTCTGCTTCTTATTACTTAGGTTTTATCAAAGTTTCATTACACAAGCATTATGTTTTTCTATGTCTTTTTAGTTTCTAATTATTTACTAAATAATTGTATTTTATAAAACACAATCAATAGAAAAACGTCCTTCATATTTTCCTGAAGAATTTGGACTCAAGATTGTACTATATGCGACTCCTCGTGATCCAAAAGATAATGAGTTTGAGGTACAAGTCGTAAAGAAAAAGGGAAAGATATATTTTAAGGAGGGTTTGCTCAGACTGAGAGATGTTTACAACATAAGGTTTAGTGCTTAGGTTACAGTTAGATATATAGAGAAAGACCTTTTAACTATAAGACTTACAAGTAGGTTTGGAGAAAAAGTTGAGTATCATATCTCTGTTCCTCTAATGAAACAAAGTTTTGTTAGAAAACCTCCTGAAGCTAACTCGTCAAGTACTACTTATTTTTCTGGTTCCCCTTTTGGCCTTCATGTACCAAAATTGTTTACTTTTAGTTTTATGAAAGCATTGACGTCCTCTGATGTCAATTCTAGAGTGTTGGTATATTTTTTTACACTTGATCTTATATTTTATTTATTAAAACTTATTAATACTCAATTTTTTCCTTTGTGATTCAATATATTTTTTTGTGTTGTATTGACCACAGAGTTTACCTTGGCGTGGATTTTGTCAAGCAATTTTACCATCTGTTGTTTCTGAATTGCTTTTGGTTGATTGCGTTAGCAATGGATTTAATTGTATTTTAAATTTTGATATCGAATCAGACATGTCGTGCAAGATATCTAGAGAATAGATTGATATTTGCAAGCTCCGTCGTTTATCTGAAGGGGTTAAAATGAAATTTAGTGTCAATGAGAGCAGTAACAACATGATCATATATGTTCAGGCCGTACTACAAATGGGAGTGAGAACAACTTTGCTTCACCCTTTGAAGAATGGAAAATCAGTTCCTATTTATATCTGCCAACAATTTTTTTAACAAAGTCATGATCTTGGTTTCTATGTTTAGGTTTAGTGACGTGGTCAGTAGTATCAACTATTGTATTTTGTTTTTTATTTTTAATATTTATTTTTCACTTTTTGTCATGTACTTTTTGATTTAATGTAAGTGTTGGTTAATGTACTTTGTTGTCATGTAATTAAACATTCTATGAATGTATTATTTTCCTTTTAAAATATAGTATTATCAATCTACTCTTTTGCTAAAGTTATAAAACATTTTTGTATTATCAATTTACTATATAGAAACGACGGACTAATTTATCATGGCGCGAATGATAAAAATATTGATGATCTTTTTAATTCAAAAACTTCTTTTTTATATATTTATGATTTCACTCATAAATATATAAGAGATGAATTGATCAATGATTATAAGAGATGAATTGATCAATGATTATAAACTTTGTAGGAAATTTTAAAAATATTTATATATAAAGATTTATTGACCTAACCCAACCATCTCATCAATAGGTTGGGTCCGTTTGGGTTTGACATAAAAATATGGATTTTACACTCAATCTACTCCACGTAACTTTAATCGGATTGAGTAACGATTTGGCTAAAACCGGCTTCATCCAACCCGCATACATCTCTACTTAAAACTAATCACTCTTTAAATTTAAAAATGTATATTAAGATAGAAACATTTTTTATGAGCATATTAAGAGAGAAATATAAAATAACATATTTGATTTTTAAAATTAATAGCTCAACACTTTTTTAGAGAATAATCATTTACTTTATCACAATCTCATCGAGCACTAAAAATGAAGAGGATTAATCACCTCAAAAATGATGTTTTCTTAATCATTGTAGTCTATAAACTAATACTCCCTCCGGTTATTATTATAAGCAAAAAAAACACTTTAAATCTTGGTCAATATTATAAGCAAAAGTTATTAAATTTTAGTTTAATTAATATTTACTATTAGAAATACACGAGTTACCTGCGGATTTTCCTGGGGAAAATTATCCGCAGGTATACCTGCGACTTTACCTGCGAATTTATATTGTAAAATAATGTTTTCTGCGAAAAACTGAGTTGCAGCAAATTTCGCAGGAATTCCTGAGACCTTACCTGCGATTTATATTTAAAAATAATTTATCAATGTTCCTGCGGAATTAACTGCGATTTATTTCGCAGGAATTGGTTATCCAAGGAAACCTCAAAAGTCTCTGGAAATGTCGCAGGAATTGCTGCGAAGTTTGCTGCGGATTTTGCTGAGAACTTTACTGCGATATTTGCTGCGGCTTTTGGTACTAGTTTTTTTTTTATTTTTAAATTAGTTATATTTTTACTCTTAATAAATAAAATTATAAAACATACTATATTAAATGGATTTTTTTATTTTTAAATAAAATTTATTTATTTTATATTTTTTTATTGTTGTGAAAATTAGAAAAATTTAAAATATAAGTTTATGGTATAATTGGTGTGTAATTCTTCAACTTATAATTTTATAAAAAGTTTAAAATTTAAAAATAAATTATAAAACATGTTAAAAAAATATGACATTTCGAAGATCGAATTTAAGAACTTTCGGTTAAGAGACGTGAACATGAACCATTAGTCTAACAAATTCATATTTTGATTTTTGAAAATAAATAATATATATAAGATAGAATATTTTTCACTTAAAGTGTATATTATAATTATAACCATAAAAAAATAGTACTCCATAGAATTGTAAAGATTGTTATGAACAAAAACAACAAGCTACACAATTTATGTTAAAATCTTTTTTAAATAAATAATATTTTTTAAATAAATAATATTTTTTAATTTAAAATTATTGTTTTTTTACACCAATTAAAAACTATTGTTTAAAATAAAATAAATAAAAGATATAAAAATTTTAAAAAATAAAACCCATGTAAAATTTAAGAGTTGGGCGTCGAACCCACTTTCCCCTTCAGATTGAAATGGCTTCAACATTTCACTTCAACAAATCATAGCCAAAATCACTTCTAGATTGAAATTGCTTTATCAAATCATAGCCCAAAATCGCTTCCAGATTGAAATAGCTTCCGGATTCTCTAATTTCTCTTTTCATCGTATCCCTAATTTCTTCACCAAATCATAGCTTCTGATTGCGTTTGCATCCTATCCGGTTTGTCTCTCCATTTCTTATCGGTTTTCCATCGCTTGTTATAGAATATAAAATCCTTTATCGTTATCACTTTTCGCTTATTCTCCAAAATTGTAGTATTAGCGTTTGTGCTTTTGGATTTCTTAGGTATTGATTTGCATGACATCAGGTATTTTTTGTATGACTTCCAGCTGTTTGATGAAATGCACAACTTAAAGAAAACTTCATTTGTCTCCTGAGTCAGAGGTTCTGGCTATATGGTCAGCACAGGCTGGTGCAAAGAAGGTGTATGCAGTGGAAGCTACTAAGATGTTCGAACTCGCTCGGGCACTTGTCATTCTTGTTAGCTGGATAATCACATTCTATGTAAATGTTATTAGGCCACATTCTATGTAAATGTTATTAGGCCTTAGTGTCGTTTATATTTTGGTTATGTTAACTGCTAAGAGTTTTGGTTTTTGATGGTTTTGTGTGCTTAGACTGTGTTTGGTACCTTTGGTTTGTTTGAACCTTAGATGCATTTTTCTTTTCTATGTTTGTATGACTGTGATTTGATCTGATATCTTTTTCGGTTCTCACCGGAAATCCTCCGCGCACAGTTGAGCTGTGTGGGGGCTGAATTGAGGTTCCCTGCCTTTCAAACAACCTTTTCCATCTGATGAATCTTGTACTAAGAAATAGGCCTTCTGCAACTATTATGCTTTTTGTCCCACAATTTTTTCCAGACGATGGGTTGGAGGTCGGCGAAGTGAAGTGGGTTGGCGGTGTGATACTGCGATGTCTTAATCTGGGTTTGTCTGTTTTTTATTTTAATTTTAAGGAAGTCTGGACAAGGTTGCTTGAAAGGCACATACCTTTCCCTTCTTGCACAGGCAGGCAGGAAATCCAGATCCAAATTCTCCCCAAAAGTTGTAACACTA
Organism: Lathyrus tuberosus; assembly: GCA_022829125.1. Classification (NCBI taxonomy): domain Eukaryota; kingdom Viridiplantae; phylum Streptophyta; class Magnoliopsida; order Fabales; family Fabaceae; genus Lathyrus; species Lathyrus tuberosus. The sequence continues at coordinate 8,375,438 of JALAZF010000163.1, forward strand.
CTGCATTTGAATCCCAAGATCTGGTTTAAGCCAGGAGATATTTTAGTCCTCTTAAATTTAGTTATGGTGCGCTATCTTTTATTGTTAAATCTTATTGAGACACCCCTGTCTAATATGTTGGTGCTGTAGTCTGCTTAGTTATTGGAGTTTTGGCTTTCTTTTTCTTTTATATCTCAGAAGAATTATTATAGAAGATTGTGGTTGGCCTTTAGAGACTCGTAGGAATAGCTCTGACCACTGATTAACCGTAGGAACAGTGCTTACCTATTAACATAAGATGTGTAGTTTTTCTAAAGCAAATGTTTATTCAAATCCTCCAAATTTTCTATGCAGAAGTTTGTTATAACCATATGAAGTATGAACTATTGACTATTCAAGTCCGGAAGCAAGTACTGTTTTGCTTGCTGTCTTCTATTGATGAATATGTTTCCGTAATATTATTGCAGAAGTTTGTCATAACCATATGAAGTATGGACTATTCGAGAATGTTTCTTGCAATTCTGAGCTTGAAGTTGTTAATTATCGTCGAATCTCTTGACTGGGAGCTTACCGAAATTTCTAGTTTCAAATTCTAGTGATAGGACTGTTTTGTATGGTAGAAATTGTCTGGAGACAGCGAATCAAAATAAGCAGCTTCCGGATACACCTCTAAGTTTCTTTCTGATGCAAGTACTCTATCTTTTTTAATCATGTTCTTGTTCACTTTCTGTGGTAAATATAGATTCACAAACATTTATTTTTCTGTGTACATAAAGGATATATATCTCAAGCAAAGAAATCCGGAGCACTTGGCCTGCCAAATTATAAGTTTTTCATCGGAAGAGAAATTCAGGAGTTGTTTTCCCCACCGCAATCGCATTCAGGTTTGTCTTATAAATGATTATGTTCTAATTTGTTATGTTTCTACATTTTCCTATACCATCTATTTATTAGCTTACACTCGGAGATGGAGTTTTGTTACTATGTATTGAAGGAAGGATGGAAGTTTATTGCAAAGATATTGTTTGATCATCTGTGTCTTTTTTATTGCAAATTGATGCTAATTAATTACTTCTTGCAGGGGTTGACTATCGTTACTATGTATTGAAGGAAGGATGGAAGTTTATTGCAAAGATATTTAGAGGAAAGGACACAAGCCTTCTATACATTCCGGTAGACATTGGAGGCAAGCACATTGTTTCAATTGTAAACAATGAAAGTAATACAAATACCTCTTAAGACTTCTAACTTTGAAAGTTAGATTTTAGAAAAGATCCAGAGTTTTGCCAAAATTTTGAAGGGAAATAATGGGTCAAATGATTGCTAAAGTATTTGACTTTAAAGGTTACTTTCTTGAACTGTTTCTGTCACTTACAGCTTGTCTTTGACTAGTTGGAACTTAGAACCTACTCGTGACAATCTAAAATTTTTTGTTGTACTTCTGAACCTAAACTGAGGGTAGCAAAAGCATCTGATACCTTTGTCGAACTAGCTGATTGCGCGCTAGCCGTGATGCCATAGGCTATAGGGATGGTTCCGGAGCACCATCCCTATTTCATTGGTACTTATTGGGGTGCTGTGAGTACTGCATTTTGTTCTGAGAAACAGTTCAAAAACACACAGCCTTTATCGATTCCAACTCAACCTTGTATTCATGATATTTACAGTGTCTAACTTGGGAGGGCCATTTGGAGTCAAACAGTTCTGTGCCATTGTCAATCCTCCTCAATCAGGCATCACAACACTTTTCCAGACCGTAATCGTAAAAGTTGCAAAGCCGAGGGTATGTATTTACTAGCTAAGAGATTGAAGAAGTTAGGAGTCATGAATAAAAAGAAGAGTGAATAAGTTGAGTTGTGTTTGTTAGAGGCAACTTTAACGTAGAAAAATGGGTAAGTCATGGTAGGTGGGGACTTGTGATGCTTGTGATACTCCCCCCTGTATTTGTTTGAATTTCTTCATTTTATAGGCTGATTCTTTCATTTGAATTTTAATAAGCTTTCCAAATTGGGTGAGCATGTTTGGAACATGTCTGAGAAATAGTTTATGACTCTTGTCCCTTTGTCCTGATTTGAGTGTATTCCATTTTTTGACCGATTATGTCTGGGAATTAAAGTTGATGATGATCCTGTCAAGGTTTTGTAATGAATGCTCTTCCATTTTTATTCCAACATGTTTGGTGAATTATCTTTGGAAAGAAATGAATTTGTTTGGAACATGCTATGGAACTGTTTTGGAACAAAGCGATAAATGCAATCTTTTGTCTTGAGCAGAATGTTCACATGCTTGTGGATCACTTGGCTGATTGGTATGAGTTTTAATTTTGTTACTGTTTTCGACTTGATTATGCAACTGTTTTTAATCTATTTTTGTCATTATTACACCTTGCTAGCTACAGGTTGCCCGATCAGAACACTGCAAAGTCTGTTCGATGAACGTGGTAACAATAGGCTGCTGATGCTGTACGATGCATTTCTAACGTTTTAAACATTACAGCAATTCTTGGAAATGAACCTACGATTGTTGCGGTTATAGTTTATGTGCCGGCGGAGATGAGTTGTGGCTTGCTATCATTACTTCCTTATCATTGCAACAGATTCCAATTGCTCGCTTCAGTGCTTCCTTTAGCTTTATACTTTATGTATTCATGAGTTATAAGTTTTATACCTTTCAATTCTATCATTGTAATTTGTAGCCATTCACCAAAATTTGTGAAAGAATATATTGAAGGAGCAAAGCCAGTGTTCTCTGTTGGGGAGTACTGGGATACTTGCAACTACAAGGGCTCTACTTTGGAGTATAACCAAGGCATAGTGCTTAAATATATATTCTCAGTCATCAATTATATGAATACTTTATGGTTACAAAATATATGAATACTTTAGCCTTTCAATATTTAGCCTATAGCTCACTTATTTTTCTCTCTCTGCAGATAGCCATAGGCAACGAATTGTCAATTAGATTGATGGTGCTGGACAGCTCTCAACTGCATTTGACTTCACAACAAAGGGAATTCTCTAGGTACCAAACATTTTGTGCTCATTATCTTAAATAGACCATGATTCCCTACTGCTGAATTCAATTGCTTAATCTCAAGTTTATTGAGTTCATGCTACAAAATTACATTTTTCACCACAAACTTCTGTCCTCGTGTTGCCATTATTTGTAGGAAGCTGTCAAGAGAGAATATTGGCGACTGTGTGATGCTCAAGGGAAGTCACCTGGTGTGATTGGGTGGTGGCCTTCAAGATCAGCTACATTTATAGATAATCATGATACTGGCTCAAAAATGGGATAGCGGATAGTGGCAACTGGGAAAGACTGGTCTGGTATAATAGATTTATGTATAATAGATTATTAGACTTAAGACTAAATTTTAAATTCATGCTCTTGTTTCACTCTCTGTGCAGGCTCATTGGCCCTTCCCTTCTGATCATGTTATGGAGGTACATATCAATGTTTTAGTTTTTCATTACTTTCAACTTGATACATGCAAAAAATTGACAATATTGTTGACTTTTAGCCCCTATCCTGCTAACTAACTACACTCTTAATTAAACAGAGTTTAATTATGTTTATAACTAACTACACTCTTAATTAAACAGAGTCTAGCCTTGTGCAACAATGCTATTAGCTATGCAAAGTGAGTGTTCGTTGATTACTTTTGTTCAGAAATTCTTGATTGTTTTCAGCTATTTCACTCTTACTAATACCCGTAGCAATAAGGTTTAGTTGAACTTTCTGTATTCTTTTGCAGTCAATGAGCAGAACTGATTGATACCTACAACTGTACCATAGCCCTTAGTATATATTCTCTAGTTCCATTTATTAACTATACTCAATCATATAATGAACTTTATTTCTGCATGCTTCATCAGTGAAACCACATGAATCTCAGGTTTCAATTAGGTCTTTTAAATGAATTTGAACTTTAAAATTTATACCTTACACCACATTTTTCAGGTTTTGATTCAAAGTTCTAGTTGATATGACACCAAGTAAATAAAAGTAAGGGAATTACTTCATGTGACTGCATTCATATAAAAGAATATTTAATACCCTGCTTCTAAATCTTGTATCCAAATTAGTTGCTCAATACTTAACACTGAAATTCTTTTGTTTTCTATCTTTTTTATTCTATTCGTAATGAAATCTGACACTTCTAAATAAGGTTGATGCTATAAATATTAAGACTCAACACATTAACATTTTTTATTTTATTTGAGTATGTGTAGGAACTTGGTGATGAACAAGTAGCCTCGACTTCTTTTTCCATTGCCTCTAAAGAGACCAATGATCAAGGTGAAGAATTTGAATCAAAGTGATAATCCAAGTGAAGATGATGTTGATGAATCAGATGAAGACATTAGTGAACACATTAGTAGTGAATTTTGATTTGGATTTTTTTTCTTGTTAACTAGTTTGAAATTTGCATTGTTTTTCTTATTAATTTGGTTAGACAAGTGATTATTATTAACTTGATTGTGTCATTTTTAGTAATGAAAACCTAGAGTACTTGTTTGGTTGCTTTAAAAATTTGAATGTGATTAGTGTTGCATTTGCTTATTCAAATTAGATTTTTATTTTTATATTATTGTTATTATGATATTTAACATTAATTCTAATATTTTAAATATGAATTAAACACAATTAATAATAAAAATTAAAAACCTGAGAAAGAAATTACCTGCGGATACTAAATTTGCTGCGACTTTTCCTGCGACAATTACATTTACCTGCCGTATTATCTGCAATTTTATCTGTTTTACCTGCGATTTTTTCCTGCGACTTTTTTCTGCGACTTTACCTGCTAAATTAATTACCCATGAAGGTTTTAGCTGGGAACAGAAAATAGCAGGAAGAGTCGCAGGTAATCGGTTTCCTGCGGAAATTTTGTCAAAATCCGCAGATAAATCCGCAGGAAATCAGAGTATTTCTAGTAGTGACTTGTATTACTATTATACCCTTAATTTAATTCAAAAATATTTAATGTTAGTAGTTGATTCATTAAATAAACTAAGGATATTATCGTAAATTTTACTTTGATAGTCCATGAAATCAAGAAAATTAATTACAATTAATTAACCTTCTTAATACGTGTAAAAGTAATTATTTTGACTTATAATTGTGACCGAAGGGAGTACTAAATATATAACGTCAAACTGCCAACATGCGTTAAAAATATAGGGAATTAGTGCCTAAAATTACTCCTCTCAATACTAGGTGCAATCAAACGATGTCTTCAAAATGAATTGATCAATGATAATGGGAGACAGTTCATTCAATTATAAAATGTACCTCACACATGACCGGTTGCTACTGCACTGGCTTATCTAAAATAGGATAAAATATTGGCAAAAAAAAGTTGGGTAATTTTACCCAACTTTGTTGTCAAATGTTTATAGGTCCACATGTTCACTTTATTTTATTATTAGTAATAGATGCTACTATTATATAATTGTAGTTCGTTTACAAAATTTAAATTCTCTTTTCATTGGCTGGATATTTTCACTCATTACATGTATCTTATGTTAATTGTTAATCCACGACCACTTCACACTTTCAAACAAATATATAAAGGTCTCTATTTTTTCTTTTATAACAAACTTACAAGGATTTTGGTTTTAATATTTTTAAATATATGAACGATATTAAAATGTATTATTAATTCATTTATTATATTTAAAAATATGCTAAAAGTTTATATGATAAAAAAAACTTTAAAAGAATATATATTGAAATGGTTGATAATCAATTTAAAGTTTAATTTAGCGTTCATGAATTTAGGCCAGATTTTCTTAAAGAAATAAAAGAAAAAATATGAGCAGTCAGATTACTAATTTTAATGTATTACTTAATTAAATAATAAAGTAAATTACTAAAAAAGCATTACTGCATTAAAAAAGGAATAAATTGTCTTGACAAAAAAGGGAATATATAATAAATTAAATCCATTTATTATATTTAAAATAATATAATTTTTGTTAATCTATAATATAATATTATTTAATTAAATTTATTCAAGAATTATATTATTTTTAAATTTATTATTACTCTTTGCTGAAAACCAAATCAAATTTGATTTGTTCGGGAACTAGAAATGGATGCAGTTGGAAAATTGACGTTCTTGAATGGTGGCTCTGATTTCCTATACGGTGACGTGGGTTGAACTTGCATGGTTAGCACTCCAACGCCCGAGCCAGTTCAAGATTCAAGATGAACGTAGTGAAAAATTGAGATAAGAGATTGTACCATTCTCTTACCGCGTGAAGAAATTTTATACTTTGCGTTAGTGGAGTGGATTTGAGATCAATATACTTTTTGTCTAGTGGAGTGGATTTGAGATTTTATATTTTGCGTCTCTCTTAAGTTTGGGGCTCCCTTGGTCACGTCGGCTATAACACCCAAAAATATTTATTTATATTTTATTCTTTAAATTTGACTTTTGGTGCGCTTAATGAATTTCTATTATTGTGTTATTATTTAGAAAAATAACATATAGGTGTTGAATTTGTTAGTGAGAAATTATTAAAAATAATTGGAATAAGAAGGATTGGATTTATCTAAGAAATTAATGGTTAGTAGAAAATTAATAAGAATAAAGGGGAAGTTGAAAAGTTATAGATTAGAGGAAAGTCGAGGGATGAAAAAGCTGGAAAATTAAGAGAGTTAAATAAAATTAAAAATAAATTAGGATTAGTGATTATAAAAAAGGGTGAGAATGATGAGGCAAACTCTAGCTGGAAGTTATGCAAAGAGAAGGTTCTCACATCACCAATAACTCAAGAAATTTCTATGCTAAGCTGTCCAAGAGTGAGTTGTGGTTAAAAGAAGTAAGTTGTCTTCTTGGACATGTAATATCTAGCGATTGAATAGTCGTGGATTTGTCTAAAGTAGACGTAATGTTGTAGTGGGAGACGCCTATAAGTCGGTGATCGAGATTGGGAATTTTCTGGGTTTGGCTGTTATTATAAGAGGTTCATATATGGTTTCTCAAAGTTGTTTTTACCTTTGACTTAGTTAAAACAGAAGGGTCAAGCTTATGTGTGGGATGTTCAGTGTGAAGAAAGTTTCTAGGAGCTCAATAAGAGACTGACACCAACGAAAGTCTTTATTATACCAAAACTAAGAGAATCTTTTATGTTATATTGTGATTGTGATTAGGTGGGATTAGGTGGTGTGCTTGTGTAGAAGGGTCGAGTTCTAGCTTATGCTTTTAGACAACTCAAGACTCATGAAAGAAATTATCTTACCCATGATTTGGAGTTAGCAACAGTAGTTTTTGTGCTTAAAGTTTGGAAGCATTATATTTTCAGTGATCATAAGAGTCTGAAGTATCTATTTAACTAGAAGGAATTGAATATGAGACTGAGAAGATGGCCGAAATTTTTGAAGGATTATGACGTCGAGTTGAATTATCACTGGGTTAAGCAAATGTAGTAGCAAACGTGTTAAGTAGAAAGTCATTGCATATGTCGGCGTCTACAGAGAGTCGGAGAAATAAAAACCATGTTTGGCCCGCTAATAAGGACTGGGGAAAAGCGGGTCATCCAGAGAAGTCCTGCAAAGAAGAAAAGGTCGAAACAAACTTGTCTTGCTTCAGGTATCCATTTGGGAGATAATCTAGTCCATTTGGGAGATACTATGGTCACTTGAAGTTGAAATTTTTACGACCGCAATTTTCTGAGTATTGGTTTGATTATATGAATACAGTAATTGACCATTTTTCTAGTAAAAAAATATATAGTGGTCAAAAAGTTCATATGTGCATGTTACTCCAACAAAGACAGGGGCACTCAGAGACCTTATTAAACGTTGCAGGGAGATTTATTGCTCGGTGAGGAGATTTTCACCTCACAATTCTGTTTTTTTTTGTAGTGACATAATTTGGAATATTTAAAAATTAATTTTAAAGTAAATTATATAATTATTCTAAAATAATATTTAAAAGTATTTCTAAATTAAACTATGTAATTATTTAAAAATAATTTTATAATTTTAATATAATTCTTTTCATTATGTCACTATTTTATCTAATGTGTATTAGTACCAAACACATGAAACCATAAAATAATATTATATTACTTATTATACTGTACCAAACCTTTTATAAAATAAACTAGTAGAAGACCCGTGCGTCCGCACGGGTAAGTTCATTCATATCTTAGATCGTTCGACAAGAGTTAGTTGTTGCTGATATATAATAGTTATTATAAAATTACTAATAAATGCAAATATTTAAAAATAAAGATGTATTAAATCACCAACATGATAAATCAAATATGTCTAATAACTAAAAATATTTACAGATATCACTAATAACTATAAATATTTATAAATATTTTTTTGATTAAAATAAAAAAGGTATTGTGGTGATAGTGTCCCGTTAAAATAGTGAATTTCAGTAATAACATTCATAAGAATTAGTAGTTTAGTGTTTTCCCTGCGATACAAAAAATGATAAATTTAATAGTTTTAGTTGATGTTGTGCGGGTACAATATTGTTCAATATGATAAGTTTTAAAAATTTGTTATAATAACTAAAAATAAACATTTTTTTTTAATTTTGTTATATAATAGATTTCAACTTGTTTCCCACAATTCATAAATATTTTTCATCTTGATTGCAAATATATATTACATAGATAATGAATTCTATCTATTGAGTTCTCTTAAAAAAAATCAATTGCAACATCTTAATTCACTCTAAAACATACATGAGTGAATAGAGATCTATAATATCCACATTTTCAATCATTTTAATACTTACTCAATTTTGTACATTTAAGTCAAATTTTTAAATTGTCTTTTTTTCTAAATACCATCTTTCAAAATACTAAAGATCAAGGATCTGCTACTATCTTTATAAGGATAATTAACACATGTGTAAAATAACTTATTTTAAGAGTCTATGTCAAAGTTATTTTTTAATCTCTATTTATGAAATAGATTAAGTGCAAACTAAAATTTGTTAATTCATGTTAATGGTATATGCCGAATTGCAATGATAAAAAAATATTTCTTAGCTTAAAATCAAGTCGTTTGACTTCATGGTATTAAGTTCATATAACTAAGCAATATAGTACACACGAAATACATTGGTTAGTAAAATAATTGCAATTATGTATTCATCAGATAACAATACGAGATGTAGGAAGGCACTTCATACACAGTGCTCTTCAAAATTGTAGTACATGACATGTAACCCACACAAATTATTGGTATCTCAAAATACTCAAATTATTTGACAAAATGCAAGACAACATAAATGCTGTAGGATATTGCAGATGCAAGATTTTGCAGATGTAAGTAGGGCAAGACAGTTTATGCCTGCACCATGCTGTAGGAAAAAAAACAATTTTAAAAGACAGTAAACCAAGGAACTAAGAAAACTATCAAAATTGACCTAAGCAAGCAATGTTAATGAAAAAGTAGAATCTCTGACATGACTTGAAACCTATATAACCAAAATGCTAAGCACCTACCAGAAAAATGTCAAATATAAATATAAATGAAGCTTTGATTGATCAAAGATTATTAGGTAAATGTTTAAATGTAAAGGAAAATTACACAAAGCACCAAATAGTTGGTTCAATTTTTAAAAAGAGAAAATACTCCCTTGCAGTCATACTTAACTGTCCACTAACATGATAAAATTAGTCTTTTGTGAATTATAATTTATCTTCACCTAATTAACTAAAAAGAAAAAGAAAGGCCAAGAGATGAAAATTACTATTTAACCGAAATTTTTCAATAAACACAAACCATCTAACTTATTTCCTGGTAATTTACAATGAAAATAGAAAAAGTTACAACACAAAATTCAGCATTCTGTTGCAACCAAAATTATTATTCAATTCTTAACTTGTCCACAAACTTTACCAAACACAACATGCTTTCCATCAAGCCACTAAGTGTTAGCAGTACAAATAAAGAACTGAGAACCATTAGTATTAGGTCCAGAATTTGCCATGGAAAGAATATACCATATCCACAGTATGTTTCAAATTGAAATTCTCATCTTCAAATTTAGACCCATAAATTAACTCTCCTTCAGTCCCATTACCTCTCCATGACACATAAAATATGGAATGTATCTATGAAAACCAGAACCTTTGAAATGTAAAGGCTTCCCTAATTGCCCAATTCCCTTTTCACCAGTGCAGGGAGCTCTGAAGTTTTCAGCTGTTTTGGGAGTAACATCAGCAAAAGCTCCATTAGTACCCTACCATCTTTCGATTTACCAATAAGAATATCAAAGAAAACCTTTGAATTCTTCAACATTATGGAAGAACTACTAAATAACTATCAATAACAGATAGAAAGAACTACTAAAAAAGAAAATGTTAGCAGAAAATATGAACATCAAAACAATGAGAACTACTGCTATTAAATATATCATTATGACCTTATAATCGTGCATAGGGATAAAAACAATTGTTACACATAGATACAAGGTTGAGAAATCGGCCAAAATTTGTAGAAATAGCATCATTACTATTTACACTATCATTTGTGTTTAAAGTGTTACCTTTAGAATCCAGTGCAGTAGAGGTAGACGCGTTTAAATTATCAGCCATCCTATCACATTCTGTGATGTAACTTACAGATCCACCCTGCCCTTGCTGTACAGTCTCTAAAGTTACATCCTCAGTTCATGAACTACTTGTGCATCCTTAACAAAATAATAGTGTAAATCGGCTCGACTACCACGATTAGCAAATTTGTTGATAAATATGAGATTCTTTGTGATAACATGAATTATTAATAACATTACCGCAGTGGACGATGGGTCCCATTTCTGGAGCTAACTGAAGCGTCATTCATCGTCTCGTCATCTTCAGATTGTGCTCCCACTCTGGATTCCATGTGCATCTCCATTGATCTACTATATCTTGGCCCACCTGATCTCATACCCCTCATGTTCAAGGGTGCCTTATCAGGCAATGGTGTGTAAACAGCTCCCTTGGGCACCAAAAAGTCCTTGGGAAGAGATTCTGTGTCCATGTAGCAATTGCGGGATCTTGCATCAGCAATCAACGCTTTCCAATCCTCAGAATGTGTCAGTGCATTTGCGTTTCCCATCACCTGTGAATGATAACAAACTATTAATATCATCAAGCAAAAATTGTGGCTTTGTACATTTAGTAAAAAAGACATAATAATGACATTAGAAAGAGATCCATTATACCCAAAGGGCCCTTCTTGTGCGCGTAAGAGCAACATTCATCCAACGTATATCAGCAACGAAACCAACCCCATGACCAACACGCACACAAGACATTATAATCACGTCACGCCCTTGACCTTGGAAAGCATTTACATAAATTTATATAAGCAATATTCACAACATAATTCGCTGACATGAATGTGCAAAATAATTATCAGTGTCGGTAATTAACCTTGGGAACCTCAATGTCTTGCCCGTCAACTTCAAGACATACTTGCCATGGTAAGTCAGCACAAGTTCTGTCCATGATGTCTCTTGCTCCTTCTTTTGCATATCGTAATTTATTCAAAAACTGTTAATACAACTATCATCAGAAATAAATATACCCAAAAAAGTGAAGGCTTTTCAAGCATTGCAAGTTAAATGCCCTAGATAAGACTTTTGAGAACTAAAACATAACCAGAGGTTTTCAATAAAAAAAATGTTACACGAGGAGATAAAAATGGAGAATATGTACCTGACTACTAAACTTTTCGGGATTTATCTCTCGAGTAACATGAAATTCATATGCAACCTTTGCATCACACCCAATGCCTATAAAAGTAAGTTGATGTCAGTCATTCTTAAGAAACAATCCTAGATAGATTTTTGCTTCAGTGAAGTACCTAGGTAGTTCATCATGGATTTAGTTTTAACTCTATGAGGTTTTCCTTCGGAGATTTCTTCTGCAAGTTTAACTTCCCATTGATCTAGCATAGTAACTGCTGCATTGCTAATGTCATGCAAAAGCATGGTCAACCCACCCTGTCCATCAAGTGCAGAGAAGCCTCTTCCCCAATTAAGTACTCTGGATAAATCATTTATGTTCCTAGGGGAATAATTGTAACGGGTGGAGGTGACTCAAAATTGTGTTTTTCTATAGCGTCAAGGACCCACGCAACAGTGCCATCCCCACCACATACCAACACTCTAAAATATGGTACACTTTTGAATAATTCAAGGCCTACCTTAGGACCTTGTGAAGCACTCAATACAAAGACCTGCAGTAAAACACCAAACCTGAAAATGTCCTTTAAGACTTATATGAGATGAAAAAAATTAAAATGTTCAGACAAGTATTGCTAGAATACAAAAGTAAGAAGACATTCATTGTTAATGCTCAGACATATATACACCAATTAATTTTTTTAACCTAACCTTTAACCACTACCTATGTCTGTCCATATCATAATTTCCTTATCATCATCATCAACAACAACACGCATAACACATTAATAATTAATAACAGTCACTTCATTTAGCATATATCAATCTTTAAGCATGAATAAAAGAATTCTACCATAAGAATCAATTTTTTCTAGTTGGTAAAAAGATTTAAATAACACACTGTTTACCTGGCCAACACAATTTGATATCCATGGACAATGGTGGTCGAACTGTTCCACGCAACGCTTACAAGTAGGGCAATACTTAGATTGAACAGGTCTTGTTATCTAATGGTATAATTTAAGAAAACCTGATAAGTGATATACTTCTTTTGAGAATTTAATAAAATAACACATAAAGGAAAGTAAGGTATCAACATTAGACCTTCCAAATACTCAAAAGAATGCACATGAAGTAATCCTTGTAGGTAGGGAAAAGTTGGTCTCAGTTTCCCATCCAAACAAAGGAACTGTTCAGCTCAATATTCAACAAAGGATCCTGCAGAATACAACAAAGTAACATTCACTGTATAATTATAAAATACAAGAAAACATGTCTATAATAAAGTATTAATTGAAGTATAAAGTGACATTCATAGGAATAAACAAACAATAAAAGTATGTTATAGTCAATGCACTGGAAATATTTGAAGTTGCATCAAGTATTTAATTTATGCGACAGAATGTACCACACATCCATTTCGACTGAAATAAATTCAAGAGAAATTTTATCTAGGGGACATCTAATTTATCTACCTAAAATCAATACTCGGGAAAGAGGATCTATGTAATATGACAGTTCTCCCTTGAAATTATGTAATATGTAATATCGTTGGTTTACCCATTCAAACTGAGGACGTATCAAAAACACAAATCCGAGAAGAAATCCTGTGAAAAATGTTACAAACTGAACATAAAAACAAAATTTTGATTATCAGTAGTTTTCTTTGAAGTGCACAATCACAGTAAAAATTAAGAAACTTTAATATGCATCTTATTATCATACATAGACCAATTAGTGATGAGCTCTGATAGCATTCCTCCTAGCAACCCAAAGAGCGCGCCAGAAGCACCGACATAAATGCTTGACTGGATGAAAAAAGCAGAAAGCAAACTACCTCCAAATCCAGATATGACAAATTGCAGACCAATAAGCATTGTAGCAAAATTAGAAATAAGTTAATAATGAGAAGCTTAAGAAAATGATACATCTCCAAAGAGAAACGTATGATTTTTATAATCCTTATGAAGATTCAAAGCAATTTTGGTCCCATTATCATCCATAGATTTGTTAAATGCTAGCATGCCTCTCAACTATGAGTTAGAAACCCAATTTAAAGGCTGGCACTAAATGGATCCATGATAATAACAGGAATCATAATCGCTCATTTTTCATAAATAAGGAACAAAAAGAAAAGGTCAATTTTATAGACTAAGACCAAAGTTTGGTATAGTAGTAGGGACTAAAAGCCCACTTAGAATAAAAAAAAATATTTAATAGTCCTACTAAAGTGTAATGCAGAATACGTCACACATACCAAACCCAAATTCTTGCTCAAGCCGAATTCCAATGAATAGAATACCCAATATATTTGCTAATAGATGGAAAACTCCACCATGTTACATACAAGCGATGAGATGCCAACTCTAGTGCATGTGAACCACTTTGTTCACATCAAGAGCCCCCATCTTCTATAGCCTAAGCAACATAACCAGTCGTCAGGTAGAGCCTAAATACCAACACCAAAGAAATATCATAAGAAAATACCAGCAAAATTAATCCTGCCTTTTTGTAGGTAACTGCAGTCATCATCATATGGGAACAAAATTTGGTGGAAATGCGGTTCTCTTCCATTTGGCCAGGACCTGGAATATTTGAATGTAAAATTTAGATCAGGAAAAAACAAATCAAATCTTAGTACAAAAATGTTTTCCACTATAAACTGTGCTAGAGATGTTTGCAAATGGTTGATACTTCTACAACAATTTCTATACAGCCACAAATTTAACCATTACCTTGTCTATTTCTCGTTGCAATGTCAATATCTGTGATGTTTTGATCTACAAGACATAACAATAATAAAAATCTAACATATAGATAGACAAAAAATCAAGAGAACTTGAAAGAAGTACCTATGCTATAATTCCAAGAAAATTTTGTTGCACTTACAATTTCTTGACCAGCAAAGTCTCGAACCTCAATAATCTGAAAAGGAAACAAATGAACAAAACATTGAAACTCAAATGCAATGTAGGTGTTGTGAATAATATTAAATTTCTTGACTAGAAAAGTTTCAAACCTCGGTAAAAATGATAAAGGAAAAATATTAATGAATAAAATATTGAAGCTCAAACGCAACTGCAATTGAACATTATACCTTCTTAAAATGCAGCAACTGCAAGAGACCGTAATCCCCTTTCAGCAAATTTGTCTATGATTGCATGCACTTTTCCTGCAATCAGTTCTTTCCCTCAGCACATATTTAGAATCTGATATTCAGGAACAATATAAAAGAAAGTGTGAAGTTCTGGTACAAAAAGAAAATGTTATGTCGGAAACATTTGTATCAAAACATTTCCATCCAAACAGGTATGAGCAGGGTGCAAACATTTCCATCCAAACATTTGTATCATAAGAACAAAACATAGCAATCCACAACTTAAAAGAAAAGGCACAAAACTGGTTCACATTTTTCTGAAATGGTAAATAAAAGAAACTCCGCAAACATACTATTGAAACTATAGGGCATCAATATGACCAACATTCCTAGAATATTCCATTTGTACATTCACCTGAAAAATAGAGTTAATCAATTATAGCTTAAATCAACAATGATATGAAAAGAAGGTCTACAAGAAATCTACCATATGAAATAGAATCATCAGCAGAAATGATGCAATCTCCACTCACAACCTCAACCACCTTATCATCCTGATAAATGGTTAAAATCACCAACTGCATCACACAAAACCATATATTATCAGAAACCTTATTGAACAAAGTTGTATGAAATGAAATTTCTTACAGCTTGGGGCTGTGAGCTTGAGGGTACGGAAGCAAAACCAACATTCATCTACATTTACCAATATCGATTAGCTTGTGACATATTCCTCATATCATGCAGAAATCTAATAAAAGTATCATCACAAACTAACCTTGCATTTTGGTTTGTTCAGCATGTAGGTTCCACCATACACAACACTCAAACGTGCAAATGCCTTCGAGTAATCAAAGGTATCGAATTAAGTTTCATAGGTACATTAAATATAAAAGGGAAAGACAAAAGGCATTAGAAGTCATAAGCTTTTGACAGAAACTTATACCACAAATATTACACATAAGAAGAACATGACTTAATCTTAATCAAATTATATAATTACTTGTTGGAAGTATACACCAAAACTAGCATACCTTGATTTTCAGAGCAGCAACTGTTGTCCCTCGATTTGACGGTGAGCCACGAAGTTTAAAAATACGATTCAACTGCTCAACCTACAAGGAAGTAAAATAAATCTTATATACCTCATACATTCATTAACATATAATGCTAGTATTAATATCACTTTTATCATTTACAAAATGATGAAAAGTAGATTTGTAAACATCATACCTCAGTCATTCGAATAACAGCCTGCACAAAGGACCAAATGAACAAAATATGTGCAGATTAAAATCCATTAGCTAACAATAAATATCTGTTGAGCAAAATAGACCAGAAAAGATAAAAAAGAAACAAATCCATTCTAAAGTGGAAAACCTACCGGAACAGTGAACTTTCTAGTGTAGTTTGTACTTGCAATTTCGTAAAGTTCTCTAACACTATTTGCTTCTATCAATGGATCGGGTTCAGCTGCCAGAAACTCGTGAATCGATTCAGGAAAAATCCATCCCATAAGTTCATCTAACCACATACGCCATTGCTATCTATTTAGTTTGTTCATCTTCAACCCTGCATCTTTTTTTTTCGGTTAAAGGAAGTCACAAAGGGTGAGGAAACGGAGAAAGGAGGTGGCGGTAGATTTAGGGTTTGTTGAGGAAATGGAGAGTGAGAAAATCGCATAGAAGGAGACGACGGGTTGTGAAACCCTAAACTGAGAATGAAGAGAATGAAAGACGGAGGGGAGAGAAAATGAGAGAGAGAGAGAGAGAGAGAGAGAGAGAGAGAGAGAGAGAGAGAGAGAGAGAGGGGGGGAAGACGGAGGGGAGAGAAAATGAGAGAGAGAGAGAGAGAGGGGGGAGGTACTGATGAGAGAAAAATGAGGCAATGTTTGAAATTTGAAAATGTAGTGGCAATAGTTATGTCACTTGGACAAAAGACATGTTTTCATTGGTTAAATGATTTTGTAGTTAGTAAATTACCATTAAGGGTATTTGTTAAGTGAAAATTAATTTTAATGAAAGGGTAAATGAGGGTGTTACTGTGCATCTTCCATTAATAGTTAGGTAGTTGATTTATTATTATTATTATTAATAGACACTGAACGAATATTTTGTCTCCTCTAAAATAAAATAGTGAAATTAATTTAAGAGAAAATGGATGGTGCACTGGCAGTGTAAATTATTTTTACACTGTCAACCAATGACAACCATGTATCCTGCCAAGTTAGCCTGTAAATTTTAAATTATTTATATGATTTGACACTTTAAAATGTTTTGATTGAATGTATGTGTAATACTTTTTTACACTGACAGTGCACTATCATTAAACCCTTAATTTAATATATTAAATTCATTAATTATACACTCATTTAAGATAAAGTATAATAAATAAATTTTGTTATATATCTCTTATCATAGTCACCAAATATAAACAAATTATATATATATATATATATATATATATATATATATATATATATATATATATATATATATATATATATATATATATATATATATATATATATATATATATATATATATGCATTTATAAATTAATTATCATATTATTTTTAATATTAAATAAACATGTTATAACATTAATACCATATTGCCACAACTCTAGGAAAGTAGGAAGAATTCACATGATGTTTCTAGATGATATGGTATAAATTATTATTGTATAAGTTGTCTTTAGGTGTATATAATATGTTGTCTTTAGGTGTATATAATTAGTTCTTCAATTAACATATTTTTTGTTTTGGTTTAGTGCGGAAAACTCCATGTCAGTATAAGAAAGCATTTGATTCCTCAATTCAAATATCAAGTTGTAGAAGGTTCATCTTACATGTTTGAATATTTTATGGTCAGAAGCAATAACCCTCCATACATAGCTACTAAACATAAGTACAAACTTAATTTTATAAATCCAACCAAGGTTTTCAAAGTATCTACCCATGATATTCATCGAAATCATTTTGATTTCACGCATTTCTCTGAAATTTTGACTGCTACTAAAGAAGAAATTTTATTTGGTTATTATAAATTTACTATTTAATTTATATTTCATGTCTAAATTTATTTATTACTTTATATTTTTTACACTGTTACCTTAATGAGTATATAACTTTGATTTAATTTAAATATCATTTGATATGTTGTTGAAAAGGACGTGGTCAAGAGACAGATATAAATGGAAAAAAAGAGTAAGGTTATGGATGTAACTTTTGAGGATTTAGAGTAAGTTATACACTTTTTTTTTTATTTTTTATTTTTTGGTTTCCTATTGACATAATTTATATTGAAAATTTAGGAGCAACATGATTTATTGTACTTTGTGGGATGATTTTGCTGAGGCGATGCATCGATTTATAGAGAACCATCAATCATCTGAGCCAATTGTCATGATACTTCAACTTTGCAAGTTGAAAAAAATACTCTTTCCCAACTGTTATACAAATTAATAGAATTGGCAACTTGACTCTCTAATTGAACACAATCATCTCCAACATCTTCAACTTGACTATCTATGTTAAAGATGATTGTGTTCAATTAGAGATTCAAGTTGTTGATTCTGCTAAAGATTATAATGAACCATAAAATATATATATAGAATAATATCTTACAAGTGTTATTATTTGGTACTGACACAATCATAAGTGCCTATTGGCATCATTTACATACTTGGCCATTTTACAAAACAAAATAGACAATATATGATACAAGGTATGGAAAGTGTCAAAATAAAAATCTAAGATCTAAGTACAATATTCGTCATTGTACAATATACACAACGGAAGATCACAATAAAAGCTTCCCTTGAAACATTAATACATGACTCTTCTTGTATATTAAACCTACAAACACTACCTGAAAAATAACAATAATATTGGGGTGAGATAATAATCTCAGTGATTTCCTCTATCCTATGGGTTGACTCGGCTCTACAGGGTTCAAATCAAATCCTAACTCAAGTCACAAGGGAAAAAGGACCCGAGTACACAAAACTCGCAAGGTATGGAAACATGGCTCTTGAGTTCATCAACTCAAAAAATCACTAGCTCGAAAACTGTACCAAGGCATCTTTCCTCTGTCAACCTTACGTCTAGAGTTATCGACACGGGTCATGAATCCTTGTATCATACTTTGATATACGCATGGATTTTGGATTCTAAGGGACTCCTCAACCTTAAGAATTGTCATTTTCTATTGGACTCCAAACCCATTTCAAGATTTTCACCAATGAGACTCTAACCCACTTAAGGTTCCATCATTTCTGGGGACTCAAGCTCAGTCAAAGTAATGGTGCGTACATCCCAATAGAGCTCTATATAAGCATCACTCTTGGGACGACACAATAAAGGGGTTGTTTCTGACTACGTGATAAAATATAACATAACGTGATTGTATTCGACGATCACAAGGTGATCATATTCACCTTAATCACACAATAACAATACATGTTCCATACAATGCATCTCACTCACAAATATGGTGACCATTCATTCATGACACGCTCCTAGGCATCATATTGCATGAATGTCACATTCTAGTGTTATCTAAATCATACTTGTAACCTAGTTATCTTTTTAATCCATTTACCTAGTTATAAGCCTAGGTTTCCTCACCCATCTTCATAATGTTTAAAACATGTTGTTTCACAATCAAACATCCAATCCCTATATACATCATACATAAACACATGTAATAGCATAAACAAGTCAAACATAACCAAACATAAATAATTCACTTAAGGTATATAATCATCACTATCCTCTACCAAGGATCCTTGGTTAGTTCAGGCTCTCTCATCAATATTTAGTAGCACATTGAATTCTCTTTCCAATGCTTTAAGGCCCATAAAAATTGGGTTCTCGATTCTTGAATTATGGTGGAAACAAGAACCATAATTATTCATATTCATTAAATTTAATTTCTATCCTATCAATCAATAACATATATACATGTTTCTACTTCATTATCCCTTAGAGCATTGAAATATCTTTCCAGCGCTTCCGACCGTGCATCAATCGGAGTTACGATTATCAAGTTATGGGGAAAAAAGAAACAAAATTTTGCATACTGTCATGGTCGCCCGGCGAGCAGCCAGTGAGGCTGGTTCGCTTTTGGTTCGCCCAACGAACCTCAGGCAAAGCCCAAATAGAGGCAAAATTTCACCATGGTCGCCCGACAAGTAACCAACGAGCTATCTCGCTTACTGTTCTCCAAAGCTTACCCGACGACACTGATAGAAATCAACTCGCCTCGAGCTCGCCAAAGCTCACCTGGCGAAACAAGCGAAACTCAAAATTTCCAGAACGCGAATTGGAAGATAAAAATGGACAAAACCCTAAATCCACATGATCATATTACATCGAACAACCCAAATTAACATGTTATTACACAATTAGGCATGCATTTCATCAAATCATCATGTTATCACACAAAACCTAATTCCCAACCCCTTTTCATACTTTTTCTCCCAAGCTAAATTATCTATGGAACTCACCTTGGAGATACATGTGGTGAAGAAATTGAGATGGGGTTAATGATGATGATGAATTCATGAACCTTTCTCTTCTCCTTCCATGAGCTTCTTCTTCCTCTTTCCCTTTCCTCTTTTCTTCTTTCTATCTTTTTCTGTTCTTTTCTTAACCATACACTCACAGACACACACACACACACACACACACACACACACATATACATATCCCAATTGCTATTTTGTCATCTAACACCAATTGCCCAATTATTAATATTATCAAAATGTCCCCTCTTATACTTATTAATATTAGTCTGTCTCTTTTAATAATAATTGATCTCTTCAGAGTTCACTAATTTATCTGTTTGTCCCAACTGACAACACTTAGAGCACTTAAGAGCACTAATTGTTCCAACTGACAAAAGATAGGGTAAATAGGAACTCAGTTGATTTCAACTGACACTCAATTGAGCATTTAAAGGAATATGGGATATTACAAAGATAATTGTGTTCAATTAAAATATTTATAAGTTATGTTAATTTGTGTACAATATCATTTTTATGGCTTTTAAATTATATATGTAAGAGGCTGTTGTAGGGGGTGATTTGAACAAAGAATATTTTGTTGCTATGGGTTCTATTGAAGTTGGGATTACAAACATGTGTAATAAATCAGTACTTCGTTACAAAAAAAAGACAGTAATATTGATCTATGTCTCTCCACATAATAGAAGTGAAAAGAGCAGCAAATCCCATGATCAAATGCACTCAACTTGTTGTTCCTTTTGAATTGGATGCATTATGCAAAACAACATGGAGTAAGTTCAAGTTGTTTCTGGTGCAAAAGGGACACATGTGGAACATCTGGTCACTGACATCAGATATATGGTATTGCAGTTATGGTTCAGACAAGATTTGTGCAATTTAAAGCAAAACAATAAAGATATGGGTTTTTTTGTGCAAGTTTCAGTGTGAAAAGTAACTAAACGAGAAAATAATGTCACAAAAGCGGCCAGGTTGTGTATTAGAATCCCCTTATCCTCTCTTGTTGATGTATGATGCCTTGTATTAATGGTCTTATCCTTATAGTATCACGATGAATTACGAAAACTGTTATAGCCAGTCCCCACAAAATAACTCACTAACAACTACTCTGAGCTTTCTATTCCTAGTCCGCCAGCGTAAGTAGTGTTAGGCGATGCACAGACCGTTAATTCCCTATGCCACTACTCGTGGTCTCTTATCCCTATTTAACCAGCGTAAGTAGAACAGTTGCCCTAGGTCCAACACATAGGCTACGGGTCAGGAATCCCTATGTGTCAAATATCAGATTAACAGAGTATCTCAAATAAAAAGCATTAAGAATAAGCAACAACTGAATAAAATTATAATTCAAAGGATTCATACAAAGTCAAACCAACATATAATTCCAACAAGATTAAATAAGGTTCATCATCACACAACCTAACCTAAGAGAATTTAGCTACACATTATTCAGAAAATACTACCATAATCTATATATAGAAATAACATGAGAAGTCCCTTGAAGAGATGGCCTCCAATGACTTCAAATGCTCTAAAAATCTCCTTTTGTGCTCCCAAACTCGTGCTCACTTCTCCAATTTTTGTAACCCTTGTTCCCCCTTGAAAAAGCGCAAAAAATACTCTTTTAAAGTAGTCAGAATGGATCAGAAACGCGTAAGAAAAAAGACCAAAAAATATCATCGCACGTGTCACTTTTCCTTCGTGCACGCAATATTGAACACGCTGCATCACGCATCAAAATGAGTTACGGAACCCCGCGTCAAAACGAGTCACAAAACTCCATATATGATCAATTTACTTGATAGACGTCAAGATGTAAATTATGCTGAAAATTACTCATTTCTTCACAATTTCTTCCTGGTTTCTTGAGTTTGCTCTGTTTCTTCGACTTCTTCATTTTATTCATACTTCTTCATATTTAGCTCATCTTTAGCTTAAGATTTCATTGAATTCATCGTAAATACTCATAAAATTATGTAATAACAAACTGTCATCAGTACCCTCAACACATAGGTTACAAGAACTCTACAAAGAGATGTCACCATTGTTAGACAAAGGTAACTTATCTAGAGGGGGTGAATAGATCCCCAATAAAATTTTCTTTACAAAAAAGTTGTTTTCTAAAACAATGGAAAGCAGAAGTGACTTGGATCAATTCGTATAAATCAAACCACTATCGAAAAGCTCGAATATACGTATATGAAAACCAATTAAAAATAATGATAAGTTATTCAACCAATATGTATCAATCACAATCCCTTGAAGGCAACTTAACAAGCAATGCTATATCCAATGATAAATCACACAAAAAATACAATGAGACAAATTATGAAACACCTTGTGTGCAATCGGTTTTTTTTTGGAAATTCGTATAGTTTTGTTGATCTTAAACTCCAACCGCAATCTAAAGGGTTGTGATCAACTCAACAAAATGTTTTTCAAACGGTTTTCAAAAGAATTTTCCAAACGATTTAATCGCACAAATGATGAACTCAACAAGTTGAAAATGAAATGTAAAAGATATATATATATATATATATATATATATATATATATATATATATATATATATATATATATATATATATATATAGAGAGAGAGAGAGAGAGAGAGAGAGAGAGTACACAGGAATTTGTTTAGGCAGTTCCCAAATCGTTCTCGCTATGGGTACGTCTTCCTTCAATTCAAACACGAATTGAGATAGTGAAATCAACCTTACTTTGAAAATTGTAGTTTACAAGAGAAATGTAGCAATGCAACCCTACAAACCCTGTGTTTGATGTTGATTCTAACACTTTTGTAGTTGACACTTTTGAAGTATGTCATGTGAACTTTCATTTGAGCTTTGGATGGAAGAAAAAGGCCTTGTGGTTTGGAAGTTATGACCTTGCAAAGTTGGTACCAAATCACTTTTGTTCCGTAACTTAGAAAATTTTAAGTTTCCTATGGTTGCCCCTTTTGCAAGTAACCCTATTTTTCTTGATTTTTCTTGATGGATGATGATCAAAACCATGCATTAACATTGTTTTTGACTTAGGGGAGCCACATTTGTGAAAAAATTCAAAAAGTCAAACTTGATTTTGGGCACAGTTGACTTTTTGTCAGATGAATTTCAAATTGTGTGATCTTCTATGAAATCAAGTTCTTGACCTAAATCAAACCTAATGGATGAATTCCATAGTTGTTTTAGGGTGTCTTGAATCATGTCCCAAGGTTTGGGAATATGTCTTGGTCCAAAGTCAAAGGTACAATTGACTTTTTCTTCAAAACCCTAATTGTGGTCCAGATGAAAATGAAACTTGTGAATCAAGCTTATAGGATCAATCCATTGTTGCAAATAGACCATTTTGGTGTATTTTAGGCCCTCAAATCATGTCTTGAGGTCTTGATTCATGTCTTGCCTCAAAAGTCATCTTAGGGGAGAATTAGGTCAAGAAACCCTAATTCCTGATTTTTGATGAATGCTTCCCCTGAGGCTATTTTGAATCTATGATTGGGTTCATGAGGCCCCTTTGAGCATTTTGGATCATGTTTTGAAGTATTGGCCCATGCCCATATGAAAATTTTCATCTGGAGGCCTTGGTCGACCAAAACCCTAATTTGGTGACACTGGCGATCTTGAGGCTTGATCCACTTGGAATGTTGCAACCTTGTGCTTGATTCTTGATATGGGAGATCTCTTTATCCTTCATGGATGTTTGATAGGCTTAACAAGTTGAAGATCATGTCCATTCTTGATTGATCCTTTGTCTGAGTGTTCTGAGAGGGCTCAAAACCCTAATTCCTGATTGTAGTGCATGCTCAACAATTCTTGAGAAGATTGATGAGGTATGATGGTACATCCATATTGTGGTAATGATTTGCACAATGATGGGAAATATTATGGTCAAAATTTGGGGTATGACATATGGGAAGCCAATTTTCGACAAAACATCACCAAATGGAGCTTTGGCCAACTGTCCCCTTTGTACTTCTCGAAGTCGGGTACTTTAAATTTCGGAGGTACAACAAGACCTGGAACGAAACACATGCCATCAAGTCTCACTGTGTTAGAGCCTTCCATAGCCTTCAATCGTTTCTCACGATCATGAATTATTTCTGTGACTTCAGCCACTTGAGAATGCTCTATTTTTGTCATTAGGTGTGCACCTTTAGAATTTTGCATTTTCTTTATAAATTGAGGACTTCCTTCATCAACATGAACAATGGGGTTCTTCTATAAAATGGAGACTTCATCAGATAAAGGGATATGCATAGGTTAAGGTTGAGTAGGAACATCCACTTGTTGAGTAAGACATTTAGGGGGATGATCGTACATTGGGTTAGTCACCACAGTAAAGTCTGGTGGGGGACCAACATTCTCTGCCATAATATGCTGAAGGTTATTCCTTGACATAGCTACCACAACTACCAACCTGGTTTAGCTGGCCTTTTAAGACATCTATCTTCCTTCTCAACACTACTTGATCCTGCTTCAAACACTCTGCCGTCCTTTAACAGCTACCACTGGTTCAGAGCAGGTACCAGAAAATCAGTTGACTGATCATGGACAAAGGTGGAATAAAATGGATGCAATGAGATGCCATGTATTTTTTTGTTTTTTTCTTTTTAGTATATGGGTTCCAAGGTCTGAGGTAACAGATAAATCTGATTGCTATACAAGAACGTGTTCTCACCGGGTATGATCTAGTGTTACAAAAGGGACCCCAGAGTCATAGATTCACATGAATGTTTTCCGCCCACGGCAGCTACATTTCGGTCGTCCACTCCATCAAAAAAACTTAACTATTCTTGACTTACTTAGGGATGGGAGTTTCCCCATCAGAGTCGTCATCTGTCGTACCTCGAAAAATGAGTGCACGACCCCGCGAAGCACAATCTCATGCTCACAGGATGGACTTAATAGAGTCTACACCGATCTTTATTTATTCCCATAGAAGGAAAAAGAAAATATCGAATAAAACCCTAAAGAAAGACAAGGATATGGTCATCGCAGCCAATATCTGAGTTCGGGAGTCGGTTACATAAGGGGAAGTTGTTAGCACCCCTCACGTCCGTTGTACTCAACGGGAACCGTTAGGTTAATTGTGTGTGTTAGTGTTTGCTTAAAAAGTTATGCTTCTCAAGTTATTAAAAAGATAAAGAAAGGACAAAAAGGACCTAAAAAGGTTTTTATTACTAGTGGCAAAGAAGAAAGGAACCTAAAAAGGTTTTTATTACCAGGGGAAAAGAAGAAAGTGACCTAAAAAGGTTTTTATTAATATGGGGTCTGACAAGATTTCGGAATCCTGCTCCTACGTATCTCAAAAGAGAAATCAAGGAACACGTAGTTCTAGGTAAAAAAAGTTTGTTTGTTGGTCTATTTTAGCGAAAACTATTTTGTATTAATCAACGAAAAACATTGTTTTACCAAAAATAGGCGAGGAGCGGACGTTTACACCACATTGAATAGATTTACAAATCACATTCACACCACTTATCTCAACTCAACGCTTGTGGATGAAGCATTGCTCTTGTATCATCTTAAGACAACATATCTTTCATTTTTGAAAAGGGTTTAGGTTCTGCCAAAAGGGGAAAAGGTTTGGATGTGTTTGATGTAT
Organism: Lathyrus tuberosus; assembly: GCA_022829125.1. Lineage (NCBI taxonomy): Eukaryota > Viridiplantae > Streptophyta > Magnoliopsida > Fabales > Fabaceae > Lathyrus > Lathyrus tuberosus. The sequence goes on from JALAZF010000163.1 coordinate 8,401,303, forward strand.
TTTAGGGTTGATGAGAGAGTTCGGACGAGCGAGAACTACATCTCGTGTACTTAATCTCGGGAGGTCGTTGACTACACCTGCTCCTTTTTCATCTTTATTATTGAAAGATGTTTGAGTATTTTTAGATGTTTTGAGGTTTTGATTGAGAAAATGGCATGAGGTTGGATCAAACTATTATTCATGATTATGAAAAGTGTTTGAAGTGATTGGAAGGGAAAGGTTGATGGTGATGCATGAAGCGATCGACTTACAAGTTGGGTATAACTTGATGGTTTAAAAAAGGGTTGATAATGGAATGAAGTCGAATGGTGATCAATTGGTGTTGACCAATGTTTTTGAAAATGAAACTTGGTGTTGATCAAGTTCTTTGATTTTTTGAAAGATTGATTTTATATTTTTTTGTTTTATCTAATTAGTTAATTATTATTCTACCTAAATAAATAAAAGAGAGAGCAACAAATAAATACATAATTACAAACATATGGTAGGGGATACATTTGACTGTTGGGGAATATGATGAAACGATTAAAGTACAAGTAATCAAACAGGTAAATGTAAACACACGAAATAAAAGAGCTTATTGTAAGAAGGGCTAAGAGTAAGCCACGAGACTCGGGGAACAAAATGAAATCAAAGGCAACTAAATTTAGCTCTAGGCTAGCTTAAAGTATATTCATGCATGAATCGCTCTATAAGTAACCAAGCAACAATCTATGTGTCCAAACGGTTCTCAAAAGTCTGATTTGAATTTTAACTCTGAGATCGTAATGCAATAAAAGGAAAGCAAAATAAAACAACACCTCATGTATATTACAAACCAAAATTTAATAAATCTAAATGAAAATGGCAACACAAACATAAACTAATTATAAAATGTAACAAAATTATTTTACAAAAAAAGAAATGCCAAGTGATTAATGAGCCTAATATCAAAGCAAAATCGCAATCCTAAATTCAATAATAATTATAAAAGTAGATAATAATAAAAATAATAAAATAAAATGAAAAGGACAAATAGATTGACTAACATAAAATAGCAGGCTTGGCTTTTTCAACACAAAAAACAAACACATTCTTCTTGGAATAAAGAACAGAAATTAAAAATTTGAAAATCAATAACCAAAAACTATTCATTTAAAACAATACACAAATGCATAGAAAGTAATATTTAACAAATAACTAAAAATATATAATTATATCACTAAAACACACCCCTATTTAAAAATAAAAGCAAAACCAAATCAACCAAATAAAACAAAACTAGAAATTAACAAATAACTATATTAAGAGTTGAAAATAAAAATAAAGGAGAGAAAAAAAATTACACAGTAAATATTGAGTGTTGACGGAAACGAAAGTATGTCGGAAAGAGTATATACGCAAATGGAGGAAAATTGTTTGTTCTCGGTATGAACAGTGAAAGATTTTGGGTTGAGTGGTGTTAACGTTTTTGTATAGTGTATGGCTGGAAAAAAAATAACATATATAGTGTGGTTTATTAATGTTCATGATGGAAAAGAGGAAAAGAAATAGTTTACAGTTTTTTCAATAAATGTCATGTGAGTTGCATAAAAAAAAGGTAATGTGCTTAGAGTTTGAATCTCTATCTTATTCACATTTTACTAGTGAAAAGAGCATGAGTATGAAATAAATATAAACAAATTTGCTGGAAATAACATGTTTATTAAAAAGCTTGTGAGAAGAAAAATAGAAATGTGAAGAGACACTCACTCAATTTACTTGCTACTTGAAGAATGGTAAATTGAAATGCATACCGAGAGAAAGTTTTGGCGGTGGGAGGCTTCTCGGATCCCCCTTCTTTCTTTCAACAACATATATATACATTGGATAGTAAGGTTTTAGTTTAGGTTTTTTTTTAATTAAAAAATGTCCTTAATGTTTATTTTAGAGACAAAATCAATTAAAGCTAGTTGAAACTAAATAAAAAACACCTTAAAATAATTATCATAAAATCAAAACAAAACCACAGTTGATCCTATTTTATTATTTCGAACATATTGACTAAAAATTAAAAATAAAATGATTCAAAACAAATAAAATTCGGGTGCAAAAATGCTTAAAAAATTAAACCGAATGCACCAACATGATCAGCGCGAAATAAACCTATTGGAAAAATACAGCGTTTGATCAATTTTTGAAATAAAATTTGACCGGTTAAAAGGCTCAAACTTATCAGAATTTGATCGAAAAAAGTAGTCAAAAAATTAAAATGAGCATGTTATGTTAAACTACGTGAAACATAGATTAATATAATTGACGTATGCAAGCGCGATTTTGAAATTTTTCGTCCACTGATTTTACGCACAGTTGAGATTCAGTTTGACTGATCTGTCTGTAGATCTGAAATATTATCTCGATTGACATTTTGGGCACTATACAAGATGAAATGCATGCTATGCTATACAGATGATGCAGATGTCATGATAATTGTGTTAATTTAGCGATTCAGAGTCAAAATTGGGGTATGACATCAAGGATCTGAAAAAGACTCCTTCAATTGACAAAATATCTAATGAACTGACTATTGGGCAAGTGAAGAAATGGTCCAACAAATGGTCGCTCCCTAGTGGAAAATTAAGTGTGAAGTATGTCATCTTGAATAGAATTGGTGCATCCAACTGGGCACCCACAAATCACTGCTCTAGTATTATTGCTACTTTGGCTAACCTTATATTCATAATTAGCACAAAATCAAAGCTAAATTGTGGTGACTATGTGTTTGATCAAACAAAGAAGCATGCAGAATACTTTTTTATTAAGCTACCTATAACATTTCCTTGTATGTTGATTGGAATTATTCTAAGTCAATATCCTGAGATTATTAAGCATCGAGAAATTCTAAGCAAGAAGGGCGGGTCACTGACCATTGACAAGACGTTATTTGTTGGGACACATGTCTTAGACATTGTGGTGCCTCAACATTATAACCAAGATGCTAGTGGGAGTTCCTCTCCTATCTCTAAAGTCACCAAAAATAATGTGCTACTAGCGTTAATGGAAGTTTCAAAAGATCTTCAATAAACTATTATTATTAGTACTACCATGAAGAGGAATATTGATGAACTGATCAAAGAGTTGATTGTGGCAAAAGAAGTTGAAAAGGCAGAAGAGGTCCATAGTGAAGAGGAAGAAAAATAGGAGTTAGTAAGTGATGGAGATTATGGCAGTTAAGAATCCTCAAGTGAAGAAGAAATTGAAAGAAAAAAAAGAGAGCCTGATAGTGAATGTGGAAGTGAAAAGGAGGAAGGCATATTTGAAGACTAAGTTGTTTTGATGATGTCAACCAGGATGTGCTAGACATTTGGTTTGACATGTGGGATCTAATCTAATTGGCTGATGATGAACTACTTTTGTATTCTAATTTTTATTTAGATATCTCACTTTTTCCCTTGTACTTGGATACATTTATTCTGGCTGCTGGTATTGTAACCTTTAACTATCTGATATTTTGATCTAAGTACACCAGTTTTTAATGATAGTCTTGATGCTCAGTATCAGGTTCAACATCTTGTTTGTCTACTACTGATTTGATGTGTGTATGTGCTAACATACTAACCTCTGAGTTGACCGACTTTCTAAGGAACATTTTTGCCAAATTGTGGCAAAATGGGGGAGTAATAGTGTGTGTAAAGGAGTGGTGTAACTACTGACTTGACTACTGACTTTGTGATGTATGAGAATATGTTGTTGAACTGATATATCATGTTGTAGTACTTCCTGGTATGACTAGTACTAACTGATATGATCTAAATTTTGTGTGCACACATGGTGAAGCATCTGGCCTAACATTTGGCCATCAACCTTGTATGTTGATATCCTTGAGTGTTAGTAGTAGCTTATGTACTCTGACTATTGATTGCTATGTGTGTGCATGCATGACTAACCTATTATGAATGACTGCATATGGGAGCATCTTTGTGTGTCAGCTAACTGATGTGAAACAACTGATATTCTACTTATTTATTTGTGCTACTGCTATTATTGATGTATACTCTGAGGTTTGTTCTTCAACTACTAATGTTTGGTCTGAGTATGGTATATCCTTAATACTCAATTGTGTTTGTGCTTGAAAAAATATTTTGCCAAAATTTTCAAAAGAGGGAGATTGTTATTCCTTTTAGATTGACTGCATTATGAGAAATGTAACTCCCCAGCTTAAGATTATTTCTTTTAATTGATTTTATATAAATTTATATTATTTATTTGAAATAATATAATTTATTTATTTAATTATTGAAGGGTAGATATTTTTTTAATTATTGTTAATTTATTTAATTTAAGTAATATTGGAAATAATAGAACATGTGAGAATAATTAATCTAGGGAGAAAAATATAATTTAATTAAAATTAAAAAAAATAGGTGGAATTAGTAAGAGGCGGGGAGTTGTGAGGTTTACTAAAATTATGAGGATTAGGATTATTTTTGTTTAAATAGAGAAGTTAGAAGAAAAATTGGCAAATATGTGTTTTGTAGGAAAACCAAAGTTTCATTGCTAGACAATTTTTGAAAAAGGAGTCTATCTCAGTAACAATCTTCATTAGTCATGAAATCTTTCGTAGTTCAACAATCTCTTTGCAATTCAAGGCTTCCCTACTCAACTCATTTTCTTGAGCAATTCTACTTTACACATATTTCTATCTCTCAGAGTGAAATAACACATTGTCCAAGTGGTACAATGTGCTAGACATCAACTTCGACATCTATCTCTGACTCACTAAATCGTACAATTTTTCTTTTGAGAGACTTCTCATTTTCAACTGCTCAAGAAAAGACTACTTAAGAATCATTCCTTTCAACCACTATCTCATTCAAATTAACATGTTGACCAGGATTCATTTCGCAGGTCTCAGCAGCATTTTCAGAAGTATAATCATCAATATCTTTAATTACTTTTTCAAGATAATGCACATAAGTATCTTGACAAAGTGACTCACCCATACCATTTTTGTTGAACTGTGCGTTTTAAAACCAGAGCGCTTGGGTTTCTTCTTAGAGATATCAGCATGAAGAATCATCTATCTTATTTGTCAGCCCTTTTGCCAAATTCACAAACCCTAGGTTTCTTAGAAAAGCCTTTATCTCCCATTTTAACTCCTAACATCTTGACTCCATAAGAGTTTGTGACAAGTTTGGACTCAAGATTTTGTTAATATAATATTGTTAACTCATTTTTGAGAAAATTTGATGACTTGTGGAATGAGAGAGACAAACAGTTTATGTCAACCAAATGAGAAAGGGATACTTCTATAGGAATGTGGGCTCGGAGATTTTGAAACTAAGTTAAAATAGGAAATGGTGCTTTATTTCTTATGTAGTAATGATCACAAGAGAGATAAGCTTTCCTTTTACACCCTCCTTAATTGCAATAAATTGTCAAACAATCTATTGACAACAGTACCCTTTATCTTTTCAAACTCATTCTTGCTCTAGAGGATTACTTGACACTTAACAAAATTTTGTGACTTTCTTTCTTAGTCTCATCATAACTTCAGACTTTCATATGTTAGACATGCAATATGTGTTTTATAGGAAAATTGTTTCATTGCTCGACGATTTTTGAAAAAGGAATCAATGTTTGTGGCCAAACAGGGTTTGAACAAAACTCTTTGAAGCGATTAATTAAAAATGTTTCCTTTTAATCTCATTTTATTTATTATTTTTTAATTTACTTTATATTTCCACCCTCTAATAATGTTCCTTACTGAAAAGTTAATATACGTTAATTATTAATTTTTTATTTAGTATTTATTAATTATTAACACTAGCTTTAAATAATAAAAAACGTAATAGAGAGAGTACAATAAAATTAATTAAATATAACTCATAAATAATTAACGTAAAAAGTAAATATTCTGTAAGTTTTCAAGAATGAAAGGAGTACACTCAAAATGTATAAAAGAGTAAGTTTAAAGTAGCAAATAATAATACCAACAAATAAAAACAAATAAAATAAGAAACAAAAGAAAGCCTCAGAGATCTTGGTGGTTAAGATTCATCAACTGGGGTGATCCCATCAAGAGTAGCAAATATTTACTTACATCATCGACAAAACAACAATAAGTTTTTTTTTATATAATGGATTAAAACTAAGAAATAACACAAAATTTAAAAGAATGAATCATAAGAAATCAAATCAAAATTTTAACATTGATGTAGTCAGAAGTAGCTGATTATGAGATCATATATGAAACAAATAATCTCAATCGTAATCCGTCAAATTTTCATCCTTCAACACCTAATACAGATAATTAAAAAAACAAAAATAAGCAATTTCAATTTTTTTATAAAAATATGTATCAATTTTATCCAAGGAAAATCAATAATATAATAATTCCCTAAGATAAAGAAAGAATTGCACGAATAAGTTAGCATAAGTTAACACGTACAACACAAATATTGATTTTGCCTAATGATAGATTCATTGACAGACAAAATCAATCATCAATTTGCAATATTAGGCTTAAACAGATAATGCAATAAAACATCGAAACTAAAAATTGGAAGAAAAAAACTGAGAAATTGGGAACAATAACGACTCAGAGAGTTGCTTAATGTGCTCAAAGATGAATCTTGCGATTCATCTCATACAAGAGGTGTCAGAATAAAGCAGTAATCATCCCAGTCCATGTTCAAACAAAAATTTTAAATAAAAGACTGAAGAATTTTGAAAGAAAAAAATTGATCAAGAAACAAAGTGAGTGTCGCTAAGATCTGGAAACTGAGAAGAGAACTGAATGAGAATTAGGGTTTGTTGAGTTTCTATAAGACGTGTGGTTTTTATAGGCTTTTTTTGTTCGTGTTATACATTTGGACTTTTAGGGGTCGAATCTTATTGTTGATTTCTTGTTAATTGCACCTATCCTTCTTTATTAAAACTGCATACCACAATTTTAATATTAGAAAGTTTTAAACCGTCGAGTAATATATAAACTAAGTTAAGGAAATGAATTTGAAGTATTTGATCAAATTTACCACTGAAAAACACAACAAAATTTTATGAATTTATTTATGAGAAATGCTAACCAGTGCCCTTAGGGCACTTTTTAAGAACTTTAAATAGTAAATTTTTATAAAAGTATGTGCAATAATGTGTAATAATGTGCATTGGAAATTGAAGTGTTTGAATTTTTTAAAGAATAATTTCTTAATATGGAATTCTTAAATAGTGCCCTGAGGGCACTGGTTAGCAAGACCCTTTATTTATTTATATTTAAGATAAAAATGAGAAGGAAAGTCACATTTTATAAGTTACTCTCTCCGTTCTTTTTTAAGTGTCATTTTTAAAATAATTTTTTGTTTAATTTTAATTGTCACTTGCAAAGTTCAAGGTAGTATTGATTGCACTTTTGTCAAAGCTACTCCTAGGTAATCATTACAGAGAGAAAAAAAGTAAGATGAATGTAATACAATAAATAATTAGGGGTATTATAGGTAAAAGGAGAATTGTTGTTTGAAAAATAACTATATTGATAAGCTTTCTTGGTATGTGTAAAAAGTCAAAACATGACATTTAAAAAGGAACAGAGGGAGTACTAACATAAATTAGAATAGCTTGTGAAACAATGATTTCCCTTCCTTGGATGGTTTACCAATGAATGGTGTTCGAGTTGCTCCTCATTGGGAAGAGAAAATGATTCACTGTATAGTGAATCATTTGACTATCCAAGTGTATAATGTCGACGGTGAATGAAGGAATACTGAAAGATGGATCAATCAAGAGGGATATGCCACAAATATCAAAGCTGGACTAATTAATTTCTTTGTGTATTGATAATAATCTTGATTGATGAGCGGTAGATTGCAAGCTTTTGAAAATTCTTCATTGGATATTGCAATGGAGTGTTCCTTAACTTCGGAGCTAATAACATTGTTGGTATGAGTGAGATTTGTATAGAACATTCTCACCAATTCTGGATACCTTTCTTGAGGCACTTCGAAGATGAAATTTCTCAGGTCGGCATCCTTAAAGGCTTTGACAAAGAGGCAATCATTGAACACTTTTTCATACAAGAAACGAGAGGTGTACATTTCTCTTTCGGCAAAATATCTATTGAAAGTATCTTCTTGCTCTTGAGTTGAGAAATTTCTAAAGATGTGTTATGGAGAAGCTTGAGGTGATCGGTTTTATTTGAGTGCCATTTAGAGTTGATGGTGAGAGGATGAGGTAGCTTAAGAGTTTCTCATACAATGCTCAATAGAGGTAAAATGAGATGAGAAAGAAGTTATAATTTACCTCTATTTATAGGTAATGTCCAATCGATTGGGTGAAGCTTCCAATCGATTGGAAGCTTTAAAATTTGGAAGTTAGCCATTGTTTATAGTCATTGCATTTATTCCCTAACCTCCTAACCATTGTTATGTGTACCAATTTTCAAATGTTTGAATTTTGAGGGCATCCAATCGATTGGGACATGAGGCCAATCGATTGGCTTGGCAATTTTCAACAATTTATGATTTTGGGCCTTGTGTAGGATTTGTCTTTAAATCTCTTACTTTTTGCACCCTTACCCAGCTTATTTGCACCTATTTTCTATAAAAGACAAAATCTCGTCCATTGGGTTCGCAAAATTATTTTAATTTATAAGTAAAATTTAAACGCAACATTTTAAATGATTAATAAGAATTTTTCGATCATTTTAACAATAGTGTTCTAACTCAGTTATCAAAAGGCATTGATAAAAATTCTCTTTTATAAGGGAATGCCAACATATTATGGCGTATCTTTCTATACAGATTGTTGGATATGAGAGTTGGTTAAACATTGAGATATATAAGTCCATCCAAGACTTGTCTATTAAACCTACTAGGAGGTTAACTGATCATCACGTATCAGAGATGTTAAGACCATCCTCAACGAAAAACCTTACTTTGATAACCATCATTGATACATCATCAGCGATTAATCTTAGATCTGAGACTTCAAACCGAAGACCAATGTATACTCAAGAGTATAATTTTTTTTCTTTACACATCTCCTCATTTAACATGCTTTAAGGCTTCATATAAGTTGCAAAGCATCCCTACAAAACATACTAGGGTTTGACCTTTGGTACCTACATTTTCCTAGGTCCTAGTGCGTTAGTGGTTCTAGAAGGTCCATGGTTACTACCTTTAGAAATTTTGTATTTATTAAAACAAAATGGCTCTAAGTGGCAAAACAGATTACAATGCGAGCATTTATAATCACGTCAATTCATTTTCGTTATGTTTATCTTTTTATTATGTGTTCTACTGAATTTAAACCCTAATCCACTTTTATTTATGGAAGACCTTTGACTTGATAATATCAAGTCAAAGTTTTCTTTCCACTTAGTAAACTTACTTAGGGTTTCATGTAAGTAAGTCACTTCCTTTTTAATTGAGACATAAGTCTCACATGTTCTTGCTGAGTTTCTAATGTTAGATATTTTTAACTTAAGTGTTTTATTACTTTCTTTAAGAAACTCTTGATTCTCTTTAAGGTCTATGTTATGTTTATTAATCTTATCATTTTCTTTAATTAACTTAGTACTTATTTTAAACAATTGATTGTAAGATGGCTTTGTTACCTCATCGTCATCTTCCTCGTGAGATGCTTTCAAGCATACTTCGTCTTCTTCATCAAAGGAATACTCTTCGAGGTTTATTCTCGAGGTTGACTCATCATCATTTTTCAGATGTTTTATTTTTTGTTCTTTTCTTGAAGATCCCATTAGATAAAGTTTCTTCTTATTGGTGTCCTCTAACAGATGAAGTTCCTTCATTTAATGTCAAATTCTCCAAAGATCGTTCAATTACTAAGCATGCTCTTTCGAATGAGGTCACACGAGTTGTTTTGAAGAAGTTTGATGAATTTGTTGGTGATTCTTCAATTTTTGAGCTTATATACCTTTATCTTTAAGTAATTGAGCTAATTTGTTCAAATTTCCTATGATTTCTTCCTTTTCTTATTTTTCCTAAAATTCATGAGCACCCCATCTTTTTATTTAAGGATTGGATCAAATTTTTTATTCCAATCCTTAACTCTTAGATATAGGTTAGTAACAAATGTTCCAATATAATTTATAACCATTGTAAATTTGGAGAGACATTTATGAACGAAGCATTCACCTTTTTCTCCTCGCGTGTTCATTTATTGTTTGATACTTAGAGAAATTGTGTATATCATTTCAAGAGTATCCCATATTTCCTTGGCTTTAGAATTATAAACAAAAAGAATTTTGATATCATCTAAAGACATTACTAGAAATTTCTTAGTTTTGAAGCCAATTTCAATTTTTCTCTTTTCTTTTAAGGTCCAAAGGAAATCGGGTTTATCTACTACTTCTCCATTTAGGTGGTGAGTAGGGATAAAATGACCATTGATTATCGTTCCTATAATTCAATATTAATACTTTGCATCAATACTTTGCAGTATTCGTCTAACCCTAATTCGTCTACTTGCATCTTTGATCGCTTGTCATACTTGCTTGACTTTAAGTTTTATCAACGGCTGCTGTAACGCCCCAAATAATTATAATATTTATTTAATTAAATTATTATTATTATTCAGTGTTTTGGTGCTTTGTGATGATTTGTGACGTTGATGAATTTATGTGGTGTTGTGGGGTAACCTTGGGTTAAGAGAACATTGAGACCTCTAAGAAGTAGTAATTAATTGGATTATTTTATTAATATTAATATTAGAATAACTTGAGTAATTAGAATATTATTTAGATTATTATTATTATTATTGTTAATTAAAATAATTAGGAGACCATTAAGGGTAAGACGGTAATGTTGAGGGGATGAATGAAGGATAATACGATAAATCGTAATTAAGGCCCAAAACATAGGTTTAACAAAAGAAAAATAAGGATTATGAGAATTAGTGTTGTGCAACCCTAAGAAGTGAATAGAGAGCTGAGGAAAGGAGGCTAGAACAAGGAATCGACCGTAGAACCCCGAAAAATGAAGAATCTCTGCTGGAAATTCGAGGTATGGGGGGTAATCTGGGTTAATACATTTGATATGGGTTTAAGGTAGAGGTAATTGTGTGCTTTCGTTTTTGATGATTTTATGCTGATCTGTGACGAATCTGTGATGAAATTTTGTAATTGTATGTGTATGATTTCTGTGAGATTTGCCATATTTGCTGTAAATTTCATGTGGATGTTGATGCTGCTGTGATGAACATGTGGGTACACCAGACCTAAAAATCGAAACTGATAATAACTGGTTATAACTTAATAATTAGGAAGAAACTGATGTAGACAATGAAGTAGGATGAATAACATAGATCTGGGATGAATCGAAGCTAGTTTGAGGCTGATTTTGGTAGATCGAAGGTGCTGGAATGAGGAGGTTTGCGTCCAAATGCGAGATCTGAGTTTTGGAGAAGTTTCTGGTGATACGCGTAATGGGGGGTTGTTACGCGTAATGAGGGGGCTTCCTAGGGTGATACGCGTAGCGTACGCCGTCCCCAAGGGCTGACACGACCTCTGCTAGTACGCATAACGTACGCATATGGGATGGTGGGCAATACGCGTAAGAGGAGGTATTACACGTATTGGATGACTGGGAAAAGGGGAATACGCGTAAAAGGATATGCTTACGGGTATGGGATTGGGAAAAGTGCCTTACGCGTATGGACTAGCCATTACGCGTAAGGGGGAATCTGGGGGAGAATTGATAGGAAAACCCTCTCTGTTGATACGTGTATGGTACGCGTAAGGGGTGGCGTGAAGTTTGAGCCATACGCGTAACAGGGTGGTCCTAACGCGTATGGGCAGTGACGTGGGAAGATTTTCCCGTTTTTGCGATTTCTGTCCCGATTTCGCTTGTGACGTGGTTTCCTTGAGACGTAGGGCTATGATGGGATAATAAGACACTAGTAATCTAGTAATGATGATGAACGAGATAAAATTGGGGATTTTTATGTGATGAATAAAACATGACAAATTGTGAGGTGTAATGACGAACTTTGACGAGTGCGACTTGGCGTGACATATTGGTGTTTGTTTGATGGTGATTCATGAATGATGGTGCAATTATGATGATTTTATGACGATGTTTAGTATGACGATTTGCATCATGCATTCATGGCATAGTTGGGACTTCGGTCCATTTGGTGGCTTCAATCCCATTGTGTGGGTTGGAGTGTTTTATGACGTGCTTCGGTTCTTGTGTAGAATCGATCCTATTGGTGGGGATATTTGGAGGGTGATGGCCCAGTGTCCATCGATTATGATGAGTTGGTACCACATGCATGAGTCTATGATGTTGCATTGCATAATGTGTGGCATTGCATTATATTGATGTGATTGATGTGTTCTTGACGTTGTGAATGACTTGATGATGTTGTTGCTTGTGCTTTATCTTTCACTTATATCTTATGTATTGATTTCGTGATTACTCACCCTGCCTGTTTGAATGTTGCCTCCATGTGGATAACATACAGGTGATCAGGCTTAGTTCCCTTGGCGCATGAAGATTTATTTTGAAGCATTTTTGTTTTTCTCTGTTGATTAGAGGGTCTTGCTCTGATATGTAATATCGGGTCGGGACGTTTGAGTCGAACGATTGTGTTCTTTTGTTTTGTGGACATGATGTTTTTCATGAGTTTTATTTGAGAAGTTTTGAATTATAAAAATGTTTCGTTTAGACTTGATTTTCCGCTGCGTGGTGTTTAATTAAATTATGATGGTAAAACCCGTGTTACGAGACAGGTGGATATGTGATGATTTTTGACGATATGTGATGCCCTTTTGGGACTTTACTCTGAATTATTTGTCGTTTTATTCGTGATGTTTGTTGGGTAGAAAAAGGGTGTTACATTAGTGGTATCAGAGCAGGTCGGTCCGTCCGGCCAGGTTTTTACTTTATGTCAGTCCCTTGTCGGTCGACAAGTGTGTGTACACTGTCGATGTTTTATTTCTTCTAACCTTGTTGGTGGTGTGCAGGATGGCTGGAAGGAACGATCGTGTGATTGCTGATGCATTGGAATCAGTTGCTCAAGTAGTGGCGCAACTCAATCCAAATGGTGGAGTTCCAGATGAGTTTCGTGCTTTGGGGAAGTTTCAGAGGAACAATCCACCAACTTTTATGGGTACTCATGATCCAGCAAGTGCACACAAATGGCTGAAGGCAATTGAGAATATCTTCCAGGTGATGGGGTGTACTAGCAACAAGTTTAGTTTGGAACGCATATGCTGGAAGAAGAGGCCGAGGATTGGTGGGATAACACCCGTCAGAGACTCACAGATGTTGGCACTGTGATAACCTGGGTTGTGTTCAAGAAGGAGTTTCTGGGAAAGTATTTTCCATAGGATGCTCGTGGCAAGAGAGAAGTGGAATTCTTTGAGCTGAAGCAAGGAGACATGATTGTGGCAGAGTATGCCGCAAAGTTCGAGATGCTGGTGAAGTTCTGTCCTCACTACAACCTTGTTGATGCTGAGATGTCCAAGTATCTCAAGTTCGAGAATGGGCTGAGACCAGAAATCAAGCAGGGTATTGGGTACCAACAGATTCGCAAGTTTGCTGAGCTGGTGGATAAGAGTAGGATCTACGACGAGGATAGCCGGGCTCGATCTACTCACTACAAGCAGTTGAGTGAGAAGAAAGGGTAATATAGGGGAAAACCTTATACGACTTTAGCTGACAAAGGGAAGCAGAAGGCTTCAGATGGGAAAAAGAGAAGTGGGGGAGCAGCTCCCGCTTCTGGGAAGTGTTACAAGTGTGGCGAGTAACGCCACCGTGCTGATGGTTGCACCAATAATATGTTGAGGTGCTACAAATGTGGTAAGAAGGGGCATAGAGCTACTAATTGCAAAGATGATGGTCCAACCTATTTTAATTGCGGCGAGAAGGGTCACATCAATACCCAGTGTCAGAAATCGAAGAAGACTGCTACTGCTGCTCAGACCAGTGGAAGAGTGTTTGCTTTGAGTGGTGCAGAAGTGCCAGAGAAGGACAACCTGATTCGAGGTACTTGTTTTATTAATAATGTTGAGTTGGTTGCTATTATTGATACTGGTGCTACTCATTCATTTATCTCGCTTGAATGTGCTAATAGACTGGGTTTGAAGTTATCTGATATTAATGGTAATATGGTAATAGAAACTCTGACTAATGGTTCTGTTACTATTACTTTTGTGTGTTTGAGATGTCCTGTGACGATTTTTAAGAAGATTTTTGTGATGGATTTGATGTGCTTACCCTTGCACCAAATCGATGTAATCTTTGGAATGAACTGGTTGGAGTTCAACCGTGTTCTTATCAATTGTTATAACAAGACTATAGAGTTTCCTGAGTTTAGTGACGGTGGGGAGTTTATGTTCTTGTCTGCTAAGCAAGTGGACGAACTTCTGGAAGACGAAGCCTTGGTGTTTGCAATGTTTGCATCATTGCAGATTGATCGTGAAGCTGCAGGTGTGGAGGTTCCTGTTGTCTGTGAATTTCCAGAGGTGTTTCCAAACGACATCAGTGATTTGCCTCCAGAACGTGTAGTAGAGTTTGTAGTGGACTTGGTACTAGGTACGAGTTCGGTGTCAATGGCTCCTTACCGGATGTCCGCTTCTGAGTTAAGTGAATTGAAGAAACAGTTGGAAGAGCTGCTTGAGAAGAGATTTGTTCGGCCAAGTGTTTCTCCGTGGGGTGCTCCTGTGCTGCTAGTGGAGAAGAAAGATGGAAGTATGAGGTTGTGTGTTAATTATCGGCAGTGGAATAAAGTGACGATCAAGAATAAATATCCACTTCTGAGAATCGACGATTTGATGGATCAGTTATTAGGCTCCTGTGTGTTTAACAAGATTAATTTGAGGTCGGGTTATCATCAGATTCGTGTTAAACCTGACGACATTCCGAAGACAACTTTTAGGACGAGGTATGGTCACTATGAATACACTGTGATGCCGTTTAGAGTGTCCAACGCACCTGGTGTTCATGGAGTATATGAATCGGATTTTCCATGAGTATTTGGATCAGGTTGTTAAGGTTTTCATTGATGATATTTTGATATATTCTAAATTGGAAGAAGATCATGCTGAGCATTTGAGGACTGTGTTACAAGTATTGAAGGAGAAGAAGTTGTATGCAAAGCTGTCAAAGTGTGAGTTTTGGTTGAAGGAAGTGAGTTTCCTTGGCCATGTGATTTCAAGTGGTGGAATTGTTGTTGATCCTTCTAAGACTAATGTTGTATTACAGTGGGAGACTCTGAAGTCTGCTACTGAAATTCAAAGTTTTCTGGGATTGGCAGGTTATTACCGCAAGTTTATTGAAGGTTTTTCTAAGTTGGCATTACCTTTGACTCAGTTGACTCGAAAGGGTCAAGCTTTTATGTGGGATGTAGCTTGTGAAGAGAGTTTTGTGGAGTTGAAGAAGAGGTTGACAACTGCTCCAGTGTTGATTTTGCCTAATCCGAAGGAATCTTATATGGTGTACTGTGATGCATCGAAGATGGGTCTTGGAGGAGTATTGATGCATAATGGTCAAGTTGTTGCCTATACTTCCAGGCAATTGAGGGTTCATGAAGTGAATTACCCAACCCATGACTTAGAGTTGGCAGCTGTAGTATTTGTGTTGAAAATTTGGAGACATTATCTGTTTGGCTCTAAATTCGAAGTGTTCAGCGATCATAAGAGCTTGAAGTATCTGTTTAATCAAAAAGAGTTGAATATGAGGCAGAGAAGGTGGTTGGAATTGTTGAAGGATTATGACTTTGATTTGAATTACCATCCTGGTAAAGCAAATGTAGTGGCCGATGCATTGAGCAGAAAGTAATTGCATATGTCAATGCTTATGGTGAAAGAGTTGGAGTTGCTTGAACAATTCCGAGATTTGAGTTTGGTATGTGAAGCGACTCCCGGCAGTGTGAAGTTGGGAATGTTGAAGTTGACGAGTGGTATTCTGGAAGAGATCAAAGTGGGACAACAATTTGACTTGAAGTTGGTTGACCAGTTGACATTGATTAACCAAGGTAACGGAGGTGAATTCCGGATTGGCGAGAATGGTGTAATGATGTTCAGAGACAGGGTGTATGTCCCAGATGTTCCAGAAATTAAGAAGAGAATTCTTGAAGAAGGACATCGAAGTAGGTTGAGTATTCATCTCGGTGCTACGAAGATGTACCAGGATTTGAAAAAGTTGTTTTGGTGGCCAGGGATGAAGAAGGACATTGCGGAGTTTGTTTATGCGTGTTTGACTTGTCAGAAGTCGAAGGTTGAGCATCAGAAGCCTTTAGTTATGATGCAACCGTTTAATATTCCAGAGTGGAAATGGGATAATATTTCCATGGATTTTGTGTCAGGATTGCCGAGGATTGCTAAGGGAAATGATTCGATTTGGGTGATTGTGGATAGATTAACTAAATTGGCTCATTTTTTGCTGATGAAGATTAATCATTCTATGCAGAAGTTAGCTGAGATGTATATTGAGGAGATTGTGAAGTTACATGGTATACCTTCGAGTATTGTGTCGGATAGAGACCCGAGATTTACATCGAGGTTCTGGAAGAGTCTGCAAGATGCTTTGGGCACTAAGTTGAGGATGAGTTTAGCATATCATCCGCAGACGGACGTTCAGACAGAAAGGACTATCCAATCTTTAGAGGATTTGTTGAGGGCATGTGTGTTGGATCACGGAGGATCTTGGGATAGCCATTTATCGTTGATTGAGTTCACATACAATAATAGTTTTCATACTAGTATTGGAATGGCGCCCTATGAAGCGTTGTATGGAAGAAGATGTAGGACTCCCTTGTGTTGGTATGAATCGGGTGAGAGTGCTGTACTCGGACCAGAAAGAATGAAAGCTTCGCAGAGTCGTCAGAAGAGTTACCATGATAAGAGGAGGAAGGCACTTGAATGCCAAGAGGGAGATCACGTGTTTTTGAGAGTGACACCAGTGACTGGTGTGGGTCGAGCTTTGAAGTCTAGGAAGCTCACCCCATGTTTTGTTGGTCCTTACCGAATCTTACAGAGGATAGGAGAGGTGGCCTATCGGATTGCTTTACCACCGACGCTTGCAAATTTGCACGACGTGTTCCACGTGTCTCAGTTGAGGAAGTACATTCCAGATCTGTCGCATGTGATTCAGATAGATGATGTACAAGTGAGGGATAATCTGACCGTGGAAGCGTTACCTGTGCGGATTGATGGTCATGAAATGAAGCAACTGCTGGGTAAAGACATAGCTTAGGTGAAGGTGTTGTGGGGTGGACCAGCTGGCGAAAGTTGGACTTGGGAGCGTGAAGATCAGATGAAGGAGTCGTATCCGACTCTGTTCCCTTCAGGTAATTTTCGAGGGCGAAAATTCTTTAAGTGGGGGAGAGTTGTAACGCCCCAAATAATTATAATATTTATTTAATTAAATTATTATGATTATTCGGTGTTTTGGTGCTTTGTGATGATTTGTGACGTTGATGAATTTATGTGGTGCTGTGGGGTAGCCTTGGGTTAAGAGAACATTGATACCTCTTAGAAGTAGTAATTAATTGGATTATTTTATTAATATTAATATTAGAATAATTTGAGTAATTAGAATATTATTTAGATTATTATTATTATTATTATTGTTAATTAAAATAATTAGGAGACCATTAAGGGTAAGACGGTAATGTTGAGGGGATGAATGAAGGATAATACGGTAAATCGTAATTAAGGCCCAAAACATAAGTTTAACAAAAGAAAAATAAGGATTATGAGAATTAGTGTTGTGCAACCCTAAGAAGTGAATAGAGAGCTGAGGAAAGGAGGCTAGAACAAGGAATCGACTGTAGAACCCCGGAAAACGAAGAATCTCTGCTGGAAATTTGAGGTATGGGGGGTAATCCGGGTTAATACATTTGATATGGGTTTAAGGTAGAGGTAATTGTGTGTTTTCGTTTTTGATGATTTTATGCTGATCTGTGACGAATCTGTGATGAATTTTCGTAATTGTATGTGTATGATTTCTGTGATGAATTCTGTGAGATTTGCCATATTTGCTGTAAATTTCAAGTGGATGTTGATGCTGTTGTGATGAACATGTGGGTAAATCTGACCTGAAAATCGAAACTGATAATAACTGGTTATGACTTAATAATTAGGAAGAAACTGATGTAGACAATGAAGTAGGATGAATAACATAGATCTGGGATGAATCGAAGCTGGTTTGAGGCTGATTTTGTTAGATCGAAGGTGTTGGAATGAGGAGGTTTGCGTCCAGATGCGAGATCTAAGTTTTGGAGTAGTTTCTGGTGATACGCGTAATGGGGGGTGTTACGCGTAATGAGGGGGCTTCCTAGGGTGATATGCGTAGCGTACGCACCCGTCCCCAAGGGCTGGCACGACCTCTGCTAGTACGTGTAGCGTACGCGTATGGGATGGTGGGCAATACGCGTAAGAGGAGGTATTACGCGTATTAGATCACTGGGAAAAGGGGAATATGCGTAAGAGGGGATGCTTACGCGTATGGGATTGGGAAAAGTGCCTTACACTTATGGACTAGCCATTATGCGTAAGGGGGAATCTGGGGGAGAATTGAGAGGAAAACCCTCTCTATTGATATGCGTATGGTACGCGTAAGGGGTGGCGTGAAGTTTGAGCCATACGTGTAACAGGGTGTTCCTTACGCGTATGGGCAGTGATGTGGGCAAATTTTCCCATTTTTGCGATTTCTGTCCCGATTTCGCTTGTGACGTGGTTTCCTTGAGAAGTAGGGCTATGATGGGAAAATAAGACACTAGTAATCTAGTAATGATGATGAACGAGATAAAATCGGGGATTTTTATGTGATGAATAAAACATGAGGAGTTGTGAGGTGTAATGACGAACTTTGACGGGTGCGACTTGGTGTGACATATTGGTGTTTGTTTGATGGTTATTCATGAATGATGGTGCAATTATGACGATTTTATGACGATGTTTAGTATGACAATTTGCATAATGCATTCATGGCATAGTTGGGAGTTCGGTCCATTTGGTGGCTTCAATCCCATTGTGTGGATTTGAGTGTTTGATGGCGTGCTCCGGTTCTTGTGTAGAATCGATCCTATTGGTGGGGATCTTTGGAGGGTGATGGCCCAGTGTCCATCGATTATGACGAGTTGGTACCACATGCATGAGTCTATGATGTTGAATTGCATATTGTGTGGCATTGCATTATATTGATGTGATTGATGTGTTCTTGATGTTGTGAATGACTTGATGATGTTGTTGCTTGTGCTTTATCTTTCACTTATATCTTATGTATTGATTTCGTGATTACTCACCCTGCCTGTTTGAATGTTGCCCAACGTGGGTAACATGCAGGTGATCAGGCTTAGCTCCCTTGGCGCATGAAGATTTATTTTGAAGCATTTTTGTTTTTCTCCGTCGATTAGAGGGTCTTGCTCTGATATGTAACATCGGGTCGGGACGTTTGAGTCGAACGATTGCGTTCTTTTGTTTTGTGGACATGATTTTTTTCATGAGTTTTATTTGAGAAGTTTTGAATTATAAAAGTGTTTCGTTTAGACTTGATTTTCCGCTGCGTGGTGTTTAATTAAATTATGATGGTAAAACCCGTGCTACAGGACAGACGGATATGTGATGATTTTTGACAATATGTGATGCCCTTTTGGGACTTTACTCTGAATTATTTGTCGTTTTATTCGTGATGTTTGTTGGGTAGAAAAAGGGTGTTACAGCTGCATCTTTATAAGTGAAACCAAGTTGTATGAAAGTTGTCATACAAATTTTCATTCAAGTTTTTATCCAAGTTGTCATTCAATTTATCATCATCAAAAGCACATCAGCAAACCATGACAGTCTATAGCTTTGATCACTTCTTTAAATAACCTGCAAAACATGTTTCCATAAATAATTGTTAGCAAGTTTGTAAGATTGTGTAATATACTTAAGAAGGGATCATAACTAGTTATGGACTTGGCGGAGCAATACTTTATGGATAGTGTCAGTTGAGCTTAATGTAGCACCCTACTTCCCAACTAGACAAAATAATTAAATATAACATGTGTAACATATAAATCCTTCAAGTTAGATGCTACTCATACATCAACAATACATGCATGAACCGCATAATTTAAAATTGAATAATTTGATAAGCAGTGGAAATTATAAAATAGTCGGCGTAGAAGCATCAACAACAATAAGTTTAAAAAATGGTTTGATGTCCAAATAAAGAAAAGATGTACAATATAAGGAAAAAAAACAAATAAAAGAACAACCGGTTCCCCTCATTTTACATATCAGAGAGACTCTAACTATAGACTCGATCAACATGCACTAAAGAGGCACATTAAAACCCTTTACATCAAGCTCATACTCAGGTACCTGATTGTCTGTACTCTAGAGGAGCACAAATGCAACAACACAAAAGGGGGAGAGAATACGTTCAAATAATAATCAGTGTACAAAACATCAGGGTAGATACACACAACAGAAATTATGCACATATCTACCATGCACCGTAATATCATGTATTCATATTTCACCCACATCACGATATTATTCATCACATTTAAAACCACAAAAATCCACCCGATAGTGTTTAACAACACTCAAACGTCTCATCTACACAACCATTATGTAATACAATTGACGACTTCTCGACAAGTGTACTGATAATGTCGCAGGAATAAATAAGATCGAATCTGCAGGGAATGCTTTTTAATAAGACAAAATTGTGTAACGCTTATAAAATAGTAAATGTGGGGTTTCAAGTTTGTAATGCGAAAATTAAATAAATGTTCAGACAATAACAAGAAAGCGGTCCAGTTGTGTATAGAATTATCTATTTCTCTAATATTGATGTTTGATGCCTTACATGAATAATCTTATCACTATAATCCCACGGCGAATTAACAAAACTGCTATAATCAATCCCTTTCGATATAGCTCACTAATCACTACTCGAAGTTTCCTATCTCTAGTACACTAGCGTAAGCAGGATTAGGCGATGCAATAGAGCGTTAATTCACTAGCTACTACTCGGGGTTTCCTATTCCTAATCAATAGCGTAAGTACAACAATTGCCCTAGGTCCAACACATCGACTAATGATCAGGATTCCCTATGTGCTCAAAATCAGATTAAAAGGGTATCTCAAATAAAAAGTATTACGAACAAGAAGCAATTTAATAGAATTATATATCAAAGTATTCATTCAAAGACAAATCAACATATGTCCCAACAACATTGAAACGGGTTCATCAAACACAATATAACCTATAAAGAATTAGCTACTCATAATTCAGATTACAATACCAAAAACAATTAAGAATTTCATATGAAATCCCTTGAAGAATTGGCCTCCAATGGCTTTCAATGCTCTCCAAATATGCCTTCTGGTGTTGTAAATTGTCACTTTTGGTGTATAAATTTGTCCCTTTTCAGGTAAAGTTCAGAACCCTTACAAGTAAAAAAAAAATACCCTTTAAATCAGTTAAAATACGTCTGAAAAGCCCAAAAAACAACCCATCGCTTGCATGATACTTTTCCATCGCGCACACGATTTGAACATGTTGCATCGCGCGTGATACTTTTCATCGCATGCATGATTATTCCAGAATGTAGGTATTTTTCTAAGCTTCATTTTGCAAAAAAAAAACCACGTCAAAACGAGTTACGAAACTCCAGATATGATCAATTTACTGGACAGACGTCAAGATGTAAATTGTACTGAAAATTGCTTGTATCTTCACAATTTCTTCCTGATTTCTTGCCTTTGCTCTATGTAGCGGGGAAACTTGTGAGTGTAAGATATTGATTAACTTAACTCAAAAATACAAGACTTGTCACCGCACTTTTATTTTATCCAAAAGGAAAGGAAAAAGAGCGAACAAAACCTAAACAAGTTCTAAAACAAGAACAAACAAATAATGGGTAAGGGGGTTGGTTACCCTAAGGAAAGGTGTTAAAACCCAAAACGTCTATAGTACCCTATAGGAACCCTTTGAAATATCTACGCTTTTTTTGTTTGAAAAAGTTTGTTTGAAAATATATTGGGGAGATGAGAAGAGAAGTATTGTTTTAAGATTTTTGTGTTTGAAGAGACTTATCGCCTTATGCCTACGTACCCAAAAAGTGCAATATAGGATCAAAACCTCGTAGTTTATGGTAAAAATAACAAAATTTGTTTTTTATGATTCATTTTATCTTGAAAAGACAACTTGTCATTCTTAAGAGAGACTACTCAACTAATTACCCACAGGTACGTAAAAGAGGCATTTGCATCACATTAAGATGGAGGATTTGCTTGGATAAAAGAATCAACAAGACTAATCACATCAACATCATAGTGGAAAATTACCATAATTTACACAAAATACCATGGTTAGGAGCTTTACATCTCATCAAAGAAGATGACTCGTGCATAATCTTTTTGAAAAGTTTTAAAGGAAAAAGTGCACAAAAGCACAAAAAGTTTGAATGAGTTTTTTTGTATTTTTTATGTCTTTTGAAATGGTTAAAGTATGATTAACATAGATTGATATTTATTTAAGAAAACAATGTTTGAAAATCACTTGACAAAAGTCAAGGTTTTATTGTGAAAGCGGTTTAAGTTTCGAAAACAAGAAGGTTTTGAAAAAGAGAGGAGAATTTGAAAATTGAAGAAGAGGTGGAGAAGAAGTGACCATCCTAAAGCAAAAAGATAAAAGCTAAGGATAAGAATTGTCTAACCACACAAGTAAGCTCTATAACATAAGCATTCATTCCTTTAGATTAGGCCTTGATCAAGATAGGTCTTCGAAAGAGAACTCCAAGTACCCAAAATCCAAGGTTTTCCATTACAAACTTCCAAGCATAGGTTAGGATCCTAATTCTAAGTCCAAAGTTCCATGTCCAATGCAAGGGATAGTAACCATAGTCCACCATTAAGAGAACAAGTTTTTTAGGGGTTTAAACCTTTATTAATGTTTTTTGGTCCAAATGAACAAAAGAAAAAGAGCATAAACATAAACAAATGGTCCAAGTGGACAAAGGAAAAATGGCGGAAACATAAACAAATAATATGATATGATATGATAACATAAAGCATAAGAAATAAATAGAGATAGGGAGCAAGAAAGAAGTATAAACATAAACAAAATTAATATACAATATAGAGCAAAAGTGATCAAAAATGAGAGAACAAGTTTTGTTGTGTTTTCGGAAATGCTTGACTAGACATCCATGAGAATGAAAATATGGTCTCATACATTACCATGGGGAGGGCTCCAACTCGGATAAAATCAACGAGTATGCCAACTAACCCCCACGGGTAACAAGAGAAATCCAATCTATTTCAAACTTGAAATTCTGGTATCAGACGTGTGATGTTAAGGTGCGATGTCACAACAACACACTCTGCACAATGGACAACAATAACAGTAAAATAACACCAAGAATTATTAACCCAGTTTGGTTACAACCAACCTACTCTGGGGGCTACCAAGCCAGGGATGGAATTCACTACTTGTAGATATAATTTACAGACTCAACAACCCGTTGACAATCTCCTAAACTTATACTCTACTAATGACTTCCTACCTAAGAAACCACTTAGGTATGAGAACACCACTCAATCCCTTACAAACACTCAAAGAAACCACTTTGAGTAACCTTGATCTTACTTCACAGCTTTAACCAAGTAACCACTCTCTATTGCTTCACAGCTTCTAGAGAGGACAGAATACGACACAGCAATTCACCCTAGAATTCTGGTTATACAACTCGTACGAAATACTATAGACACTCAGCCTCTGCTCTTGATCTTCTCTCTGTATTTTTGTCTCTTTTTCCTTTGGTCTTGTGTGCTTTATATAGCTCCTTGAATTGGTCTTGGACTTGCTACAATATCTCCCAAATTTGTTATTTAAAACTGAATATTTAAAACAGATTTTCTCCTAAAATCTTTTTAAATCTCCAACCTTTTAAATCTCCTACAAATCTGCACCAGATCTCCTATGCAACAGCAAATATCTATCCCAAGATATTCACATCCAATGAGACAGCTTGCTCTCCACAATTCCAGCTAATACGCAACCCTAACAACATCATAGGCTGATGTTGTTAATTCTGCAGATCTGATGTTACAACATCGCCATGTGACATCAGACATCCAACTTCAGCAATTAATTACTTAACACAGCCCAGTGTTAAGACTTCAATGTTGCAACATCAGCACCTTGACATCAACATTGAACATACCTTATTTTACCAAAATTCCAGCCAATCCAGGAACTAACAATCTCCCCCTTTGGCTAATTTTGGCTAAAACAATCTCTGCACTCTGCATCTTTAGAGACTTCAGCAGCGGAAAAACTTCAAAAATTTGAAACTCCATCAGCAGCAGTTTGACAATACTCATAGTCTTCATCACTTGATCTGCTGCATCACCATCTTCATTATTGACAACAGCCAATTGGTGCTCCCCCTAAAAAATATGAACCAGTATCACAGCTGTTCAGCTGCTCACAATGTGCAGCACTTCTCTTTCTTGATGTCTGCTTGGCTGCACTCTTCAAATGCCTTCACTAGCTCAGTCAAAACTCCCCCTCAATAACTGCATCACATTAGCAGCATTTGGCAGTACCACTCTTTGATACTCTTGACTATCTTGGCTATTTTCTCCCCCTTTTTAGCCATAATTAGGCAAACTTCAGTTAGAAGCCCTATTAACTATAGTCAGTACACCCTAGCTCTCATTGTTAGCCTCACAGTTAGCAACCAGGCAAAACAAATCATAGAAGGAAACTAAAAACAAAACTAGTGCATATAACAGCACAATATTCAAATTACATAACCAGAACAAAAAAAAACTAAAAGCTGAAACTACTATCTAAAAAGAGCAGATGGAGGTTAGTCTTCATCCGAGCTGGTACCATCAGCATCTTCATCACCCTCATCTGACCTGGAATCCTCAGTGTTGCCATTCCCATTATCTTCCCCCTGTTCCAAGTCTTTAATCATCTGCTCAATCTTCATTTTCCTGTCAGTGCTGGTCTTGATAACCATATCAAGATCCTTGCAGGTTGCCTTTAATTCTTCAATCAGCTCAGATTTTGTACTGACCTTCTTAATCCCAGAACTTGATGTTGTAACAATGTCTGGAACATGACTCCCAGCAAACAGTTTGGGATGCAAAGATAAAGCTGACTCCCTCTTACATGCTACCTCTGAACTGGTTAAGATTCCAGGATGTTGATCTAAGATCATTCCACAGATAAGGGAAGGGAATGATATAGGCATTTTGATAGCATTGGTGGCACCATGCTTCACTACTTGATCAAATATATAGCTTCCATAGTTGAACTTGATCTTTTTCCCTACAGCATAGATGAACCTTCCTAATCCCACAGTTATGGTGGTTTTGTGATTAGTAGGTACCCAGTTAGCCGCACCAATTCTGTGCAATATAGCATACTTGATACTGAGTTTGCTAGCTGTTAATTTATTTTTCAGTGGCCACACCTTAACTTGAGTAGCAGTGATCTCTCTACACACTTCATTATCAGTCACCTACAACTCACACTCCTCTTGCTCATCTCTTCCCAGATATTTATTGACAGTACTAGGAGAGAAATCAATACACTGTCCCCTAACAAACACCTTCATGTAGTTCACACTTCTATTGTCAGAAATGTCTATGGGAATGTTGACAACAAATTCCTTAACAAGTCCACTATAGCACTTGGAGAATCTGGTCACAGTCTTTAGAAGTCCAGCTCCATGAATGAGGTCCATAATTTCTTTCATCTCCAAGACATCTTTTCCAAGCTCCCTTTCCAGAGCTAACCTCCTTTGGCACACAAACTTCCACAAGGAAGCACTGCTCGCATAATGAAAGGATATGTTGTCCACTGGCATTTCAGGGACCTTATCAGAAATTCTCTTTAGAATGGTCTTTCTGACTGATGTGATGTCATGGACATCTTCCTCAACTTCATCCTCAGACTCAGATTCTTCTCTAATCTTTCTCTTTTTGGAAGGTGTAACAACCTTGCTCCAAGGTTTTGTGGGACCAGCAACAGTTTTTTTCTTTCCTTCAGTAGGCTTCTTAGGAGAGGATTCATTAGTCTTTCCTTTCCTTGTCTTTAGTCTCTTGGCAATACTTGGAACAACATTTCCAATGACTTCATTATCAGATAAGTCAACCACATTGATCACGTCCTCACTCTTTTCTTCTTCAGGAGTAGTTCTATCATTAATTTCCTCATGCACATCTTCTTCTTCCCCTCCTCTTTCAGAATCCTCAATGACAGACACAGCAAATCTATGAAGATCAGATTCTTCTCCTTGCATGTCTACCTTTTCTGCTGGCATCTGATTCAACGGTACAGGTATTCCTTTGTCCAGTATTTTGGTTGCTAGATTACCCATACTCTTGTCAACATCAAACTTTTCTACCACAGTTTGAGACGTGGATAACCTAGGTGTTGATTTATCACTAAATAGGATACTGGTAACCAGCTTCTTTGTTTCAGTATTTTTAAAAGTAGTTGCGGCCCTTTTAGAAGCAAGTTTAGATGGTCTAGGTTTACCTGACTCTGGTAACATTACGGAGATGGGTTGTATATTCAGAGCTTCGTCTTCAGAGTACTCATCTATAGAAACCCTAGCTTTATTCCACGATGAACTTTTTGAAGGAGAAGATGTCTGCTTTGACATGGTTCCTTTGAGGGAGTATAGATTGAGACGATTCTTCTTATTGAAGGAGACGAACAGAAGAGAGATATGCGTTTTGATGAACTTTGATTTTGCTATAATAGGAAATGAGGGTTTGAGGTAAGGCGCCAGATTTTGTGTACTCTTTAAAGACCAATTACTAATTTTCTCCCTCCATAAAGACTTTCCTTTTAAACAGTTCACATCAGGACTCATTAACTCTGAGTGACCTTTCAGCATCCTGATTTCATAGTCTGATGTTATAACATCGACCTGAACATCATTAGTTGAACTATCTTCAAGAGAAATCCACTGATAGCAGTTGTCTTTGGTTCTGGCACCCTTCATAACAACCTGATTATGCTCATCAGAAACCACACAGTCATCCTTAGTGTAGTTTACCTTGTAACCTTCATCACACAACTGGCTTATGCTGATCAAATTTGCATTTAATCCACTGACCAACAGAACATTGTCAAGTTCAGGTCTACCATCACCTTGCACCTTCCCAACTCCTGCAACAACACCTATTTCTCCATTGCCAAATAAAACCTCATGAGAGGGACAATGACTGACTTCAGCAAACAAGGATCTGCATCCAGACATGTGTTTGGAACACCCACTGTCAAAATACCATGTTCCTTCTTTAAACTCTCTATCATCCATGTGAGCCAATAAGCACTTCACCTTCTCCTTAGGTACCCATTGTTTAACAACTTTGGGCCTGTACTCTCTCCATCTGTTTTGAGGTTGAGGGTATCCATTCAGCTTGTAGCAAGAGTACTGTATATGTCCAAACCTTCCACAATAATAGCATCTCACCCTTTCATCTCTGAATCTTCTGCCATGATGAGATTGCTTAGGCTGCCAGCCATAATGTGGTCTCCTCCTACCATAACTGGCCTGCCATCTATTATGCTGGTATCTTCTCCCATAAGACGGCTGAGAATGCTGTTTCCTGGATTGTCTCCCATGATGGTGTGGCTTTCTTCTTCCATAGATATGAGGAATAGCATTGGTGTATCCATATCCATAACCATACCAGTTGTCCTGATGTTGAGACACCTGATGAGACATGTGTTGTTTGAACTGAGCAGCTTGCATGCTCTTGTGGTATTGTGGGGGCATATACTGACTAGCTCCTTGTGGTTGCTTTCTCTTCTGATAAGGACCAGTCTTCTTCTCAATCTTCTTAGGTTGTGAAACATCAGCTTTCTTAGGGGTAGGATCCTGCTTCTTTGGCTGATGTTGAGATGAAAGTTGTGACACTTCCTTCTTTGAACCTGAAGTGCTTTCTTCTGAAGTTCCCTTATCCTCAGCCACATAACCTATCCCAGCTTTGTCTCCAGCAGCTTTTTCTGACTGAAGGATCTTGTCAAGTGTGTCTGTACCACAGCTCAGCATCCTAACAGACTTCGTCATTTGATCAAGGTGAGCTCTAACTAGCACCACTTCATTTTCCAGATCAGTCTTTTCATTCTCTAGCTGAGCAATCTGTTGCTTGTGGCACTTGTTTTCTTGACAAATCTCAGCACTTTTTAAACACAGCTCTTGATAGGTAGATGCTAACTCCTCATAAGTTACTTCTCCATCACTAGAATCATCATTAGTAACCACAGCTCCTGTTAAAGCTCTCACATGCTTTGCTGACTCGCCTTCACTTTCACTATCAGAGTCAGACCAGGAAACTGTCATGCCCTTCTTCTACTTTTTCAAGAAGGTGGGACATTCTTTCTTGACATGTCCATACCCTTCACACTCAAAGCACTGAACTCCTTTATCTTGGGTAGTTTTCTCTTCATCCTTCTTGCTCGTGTCAGAGGTCATGTTCTTGACATTAGGCCTGGAGTTATTGTTCATTCTCTTGAATACTTTGGTGAACTGTCTTCCCAACATAACTATGGCCTGAGATAGATCCTCTTGGGATTCAGAACTCTTCCCTTTCTCTTCTTCACCATTTGACACCAGGGCTATACTCTTTGGCTTCTTTTTTGGTTCTTCCTCATTCAACCCAAGCTCAAAAGTTTGAAGAGATCTAATAAGCTCATCAACTCATTTTGCTGATGTCTTGTGATTCTTCAATGGCAGTTACCTTCATCTTATACTTCTTAGGAAGGGACCTAAGGATCTTCCGTACAAGCTTTTCATCTGACATTTTCTCACCAAGAGCACTGGATGCATTAGCCAGCTCCAGCACATTCATGTGGAAGTCATGAATAGTCTCATCATCCTTCATCTTCAAGCTTTCAAATTTTGATGTTAAAATCTGAAGTCTTGACATCTTGACTCTAGATGTTCCTTCATGTGTTGCCTGCAAAATATCCCACGCTTCCTTAGCAACTTCACAGGTATTGATTAACCTGAAAATATTCTTATCCACTCCATTGAAGATGGCATTTAGAGCTTTGGAATTTCCAAGGGCAAACTCATCTTCCTCCTTGGTCCACTCTTCTTCAGGCTTATGCTTAGAGGTGCCTTCTTTATCTTTGCCGGCATCATCTTTCTCACACATGACAGGTGCTTTCCATTCTTTAATAACAACCTTCCAAGCCCTGTTGTCCAAGGATTTTAAGAAGATGGTCATCCTTGGCTTCCAATAATCATAATTGGATCCATCCAAAATAGGGGGTCTATTGACGAATCCTCCAACTTCTTTGTCCATCTTTACACCAGAAAGTAACTTCCCTAGATCTCACCCAAAGACAGACAGGATGCCTGCTCTGATACCAATTGAAATTCTGGATCAGACTGTGATGTTAAGGTGCAATGTCACAACAACACACTCTACATAATGGACAGCAATAACAGTTAAATAACACCAAGAATTGTTGACCCAGTTCGGTTACAACCAACCTACTCTGGGGGCTACCAAGCCAGGGATGGAATTCACTACTTGTAGATATAATTTACAGACTCAACAGTTGACAATCTCCTAAACTTATACTCTACTAATGACTTCCTACCTAAGAAACCACTTAGGTATGAGAACACCACTCAATCCCTTACAAACACTTAAAGAAACCACTTTGAGTAACCTTGATCTTACTTCACAGCTTTGATCAAGTAACCACTCTCTATTGCTTCACAGCTTCTAGAGAGGACAGAATACGACACAACAATTCACCCTAGAATTCTGGTTATACAACTCGTACGAAATACTCAAGACACTCAACCTCTACTCTTGATCTTCTCTCTATATTTCTGTCTCTTTTTCCTTTGGTCTTGTGCGCTTTATATAGCTCCTTGAATTGGTCTTGGACTTGCTACAATATCTCCCAGATTTGTTATTTAAAACTGAATATTTAAAACAGATTTTCTCCTAAAATCTTTTTAAATCTTCAACCTTTTAAATCTCCTACAAATCTGCACCAGATCTCCTATGCAGCAGCAAATATCTATCCCAAGATATTCGCATCCAATGAGACAGCTTGCTCTCCACAATTCCAGCTAATACGCAATCCTAACAACATCACAGCCTGCTGTTGTTAATTCTGCAGATCTGATGTTACAACATCGCCATGTGACATCAGACATCCAAATTCAGCAATTAATTACTTAACACAACCCAGTGTTAAGACTTCAATGTTGCAACATCAACACCTTGACATCAACATTGAACATACCTTGTTTTACCAAAATTCCAGCCAATCCAGGAACTAACAAAACTACGCCGTGCAAGAATAGGAGACTGATAATTTGCTTACAAATCACAACGGTTTTCTGATTTTGGGAAAATTTAGCGCTATGTTAAGCAATTGTAATTGGGTTTATGTAGAAACCACGACTATCTGAGGCCAGTTAATAACAATGTTAGTGCTAATGCATGCTAGAGAAACGATATGTAGATCACTCTCCGAAAGCAATACCGCATGAAAAGAAAAGAGGTAGTGATCTCATCTTCATCAAGAACTTAAAATAAGTTCCAATGATATCAAATATTTTCATGGATCAAAAGAAAAAGAAGAAGATGGGAAGGGAAAACCAAATTGAATTACAATTCTAAATCATTCCATCTTTAAGTTCAACCACTCATCTTGGTGGATTGAAGCACTAAACATATCATTAACTCAAAGCACCTAAAACAAATTGAACAATTCACTTTGAAGATAGATTTGAATTAGTGAATGTTTATCCAACTTCATTTACACCCTAAGTCCATTGAATTTAAAGAGGAATATGACCTTTAAAATTGAAAACCAAGGCAAAGATCAAAAGGAAATGGAAGAAGGAGGAAAAGAACTCAAAACAGTCCCAAAACAAGCCAAAAACACAAATTTGGCTCTGGTTAATCGATTAACACTGTTATGACAGCAAAAAAAATTGAAAAAAAAATTCAGCATTCATGATCCAATCATTTCTTCAAACACCTCATGATCATGAATGCAAATTAGCACGAAAATTCAAGTAAACAACAACAAACAACACCAATGGAACACAATTTGCAAGATCCAAAGATCAATCAACAAGAATCAATAAGAGATCACATTGTGGAGGATGAATCAACCACAACAATGGTGGAATAAGTGAATTACCACTTCAAATCTGAAAATGCTTCAAATCAACTTCAAGAGTTGTAACACCTAAAAATTTTCCCTCTTATTTATACCCAATAACTGGCTTATGTTTCACATTTCATATGCATTTAGGTCATAAGCACCATACATGCATCATTGGCCTTCTCAAGGCATGGTATCAACGGTATCACCATCATTGATTGTGCAAAGCAAGGAGAATGAGATATACTTAATCACCTAAGCCATAAAGGCCTCTCAAGACTCAAGAACTCTCATGTGGTTCACCACTGTATCAAGAGATGGAGATTGGCAAGAGAATTGAAAAGAATCACCTCCTCCTATCACTTAATCTTCCAACTAGGGTTTTGGCCATCTGAGCATCTGACAATTCAACTGAGCAACCATCTTGGAACTTTGACATCATATCATCACTTACAACATCTTGGTTTAAGAGGATCCCCATCATCTCCAGAGGAATTAGGGTTTTGATCACCAGTCAACATCTCCTATCATCTAGTGCCAAAATCAGGGTTTTGCATAAAATCAGTTTATTTCTGATTTTTTGGGCAAGACTTGATTCCATGGTGTCTTATGTGTTCTCAAGTATCTAAGATTGGATTATGGGCCATCAATGTCATTCACAAGGGTTTCAAATGGATAGTTGATTGAAAATCAAAAGAATTGGAGATAAAGTCAACTGATCAAGGAAAAAGTCAACTCCTGAATTTTTGAGGTCAAAATCATGTTCCTCATGTCAAACATGGTCCATGGATGGAATTTGATCAAGAAATGTCAAAAGAATCATCAAGAATCAAGGTTGTGTGAAAAATTGCCATTTATGGAAATTTTCCACTTTTGGAAAGGTCATTTTTAGAACTTTCTACTTTTGGTAAGTTTTCAAGTGATATTGTGCTAACTTCCAAGCCAAATTCAGCCATGATACAAACTCCAATAACATTTTTTCCAAACACCAAAGTTGTGGAGGAATGTCTCACCTTTCCAACCATATAAAGAACTTGTTATTTGGATCAAGGAGTCAGAAGTTATGAAGGTTCAAAGTCATGGACTCAAAGTTGTGAAACTTAAGAAACTCTTAGAAATTTTACAAGTCTAAAAACCAGTTGCATACCCTTGTTTTCATGGCCAATTTTGAGTATGTTCTAAGCTTCCATTTAAGTTGCAATTAACACCAAACTTGTTCCATATAATTCATTCTTTCCAATGCTCCAAGAAACACTCAATTTGATCCAAAATCCAATGAGATAGGTGTCATCAAAGTTGCTACCATGAACTTTTTTTTAAGTTCCATAAATTGCATTATCTTCATCCAAATTTTAAAATGGCAATGCATCATTGTTGTTGTACCATTGCCATGCGCACAAATCATATACATTGCCACAAATAACCATGCAAAACCTTATCTTCTCATGCATTACATAATCAACTTGCCATTTATGCCAAGAAAGAAAAATTATAAACTTCTTCAACAAGTTGTTGTTGTACTGACTATACTACACTCCTCGACACATATCATCACTGTAACACCCCCCCAATCTATACCCCCAATTAAATAAAGCGATAACAATCAATCAGAGTATAATGAAAAATTCACGGCATAGACGGAGGCGCCACATCAATTGAAACCCAATACACAATAAACCTGCTCATATAGATATGCAACAATTCAGGTAGCACGTAACAAAGGAACTGAGTTCCTAACACCCACATATTCAGATACAAAATAAAAGCGGAAAATCTGTAACTGAATCTCATATATATACATCATAAAAACTTTGTCTGTCATATACATATTCATACATGCACAATCCAAAAAATATATATACATAATAATCACACTCGATCTCCCCGACTACCCGGTGCTACATATCAGAGCCGACCGACAAAAGAATGAAGACCTAAGCTTCACAAAAAGACCTCCAGCATCTAATCTGCAATACCTCATAGAGCATTTAAAACAGCAGAAGGGTGAGAAACACAATCATAATATAATTGCATATAATTATATAATAACACAAAAATACTCACGTAAAATATTCTCACCACAACTTACACCAGAATTCAAATACAAAACAACACAATGCATATTTCATATATCCATCACCAATGCATATCAATCATGCACAATACAATTATCACCAACACAAATATATATATATATATATATATATATATCTCAACTCATCAATTCCAATCACAATTCCACAGAAAATCAATCCATTCATGATTTATGCAAATGCACAGAGACCGACACAACGACTCTATGCAATGTATATGCGGTACCATCCATCCATCATCTCAACACTAGTTCACTCAGGAACTATTGGAACCATCGCTTGTTACTTAGTGTAACTCCCCGTCGGGCAAATGATGTTCCCCGTCGCTTTAGGTCCTCTTGGTATAAGGCGCACGACATTTATGGATTGCTTTAGGTCCTCTTTGTATAAGGTGCACAATCCGATCGCTTTAGGTCCTCTTTGTATAAGGCGCACGATCGTCTATAATCATCGCTTTAGGTCCTCTTTGTATAAGGCGCACGATGTTATAGCGGATTCTCTCTGGAACCGTTTCGTCGCTCACACCCACTAGGGCACACGACATCACAAGAATGCATATCATGATGCTTGGCATACAATGACTCATGACATTCAAATGCAAACAAATATGCAACCATCTCAATCAACAATAATCATGCTTTGCAATTCAAGCCCAAAACAATGCATTTATTTGCCATACGGCCACAAACCATCATCACACCATCTAAACACATGCATTTGCATCATACAACGACACACAAGTCATACCATATCTATCAAAGGCATTTTGCATGATAACACATCAAATACACACAATTCGAATGGTACAAGTTGACAAAACGACACCTTTCCAAATTCCCGACCTAATTTAATCGGCCAACAATCTCAAAACCCTTTTTAATAAGAAAGAACATGTCAAAAGCTTTCCAACGCATCAAACCGCGCCTCAAGCCGACTTACGGATCAAAAGTTATAAAGAAAACAAATTGGGAAAAGCTGTCATGTTCGCAATGCGAAGCTCCTAGCGAGTCCTTCACTCCCTCATTCGCAGTACAAATGCCCAGCGAACCATGGCAGAAAGGAAAATAGCCTACAGTTCGCAGTGCGAGTCTCTGGCGAATGCCTAGCCAACACTGGTTCGCTGCCCCATTCGCAGTGCGAACGTCTGGCGAACCAACTCAGAACTGAAATGAGGTAAAGTTCGCAGTGCGAGTCTCTGGTGAATGTTCGCCCTCACCTTCGCAGTGCGAATAGCCAGCGAATGCTCTCTTTCCCCTTCGCTAGGGGATTCGCAGTGTGAATCTGCGAATTCAGAAAAACCCAGCAGCGCTGTTATACAACCCAAAACCATATTTTCCCCACCAAAACACTTCCAAACCAACACATAGCAATCAGAACATAACCCAATCATGGTAACAAGTATTCTACAACATTTATACTGATTTCCAACCGCGAAAACATCAATTTCTCTCTTCCGACCTATAATCGAAAAGCTATAGAACACCACAAACATTCACACACACACATACATAATCATACACAAACATATTATAATCGAGTTTCGCACCCTTACCCGATTTAATCGTGTTTTCTCTCTTTTCTTCTTTCTCTTCTCTTTCCTTCTTTCTCTTTTTCTTCTCTTCTTTTTCTTTCCTTACTATTTTTCTCTCTTTTCTTTCTATTTATGTTTTCTAACTTAAGAAAATAAATGAAATGATCAAAATACCCCTACACTCAAATATCTCGCAAATGCTCCCAAAACGCGATAAAACATAACAACAATGAAAAATAATATATTTTCAAATAAAAGTCAAAAATAAAATAATATAATAATAAAATAATCAAAACGACTCGATTAAATAAAACTAACCAAAACTGGGGTGTTACAACTCTCCCCCACTTAGAAATTTTCGTCCTCGAAAATAATACCTGAGGCGAACAACGCTGGATACGACTCCCGCATTCGACTCTCCAACTCCCAAGTCAAATTTCCCTCAGCAGTGCCTCCCCACGCCACTTTCACAAGTGCAATATCCTTGCCCCCAACCGCTTCAACTCGCGATCCAAAATTCTCACTGGTAATGCCTCCACCGTAAGGTTCTCCCTTACCTCTACCTCATCCATCGGAATCACATGCGACGGATCCAGAACATACTTCCGAAGCTGTGAAACATGGAACACATCATGCAAATTCGACAGACTCGGCGGCAACGCCACCCTATAAGCCACAACACCCACTCTCGCGGATATCTGGTAAGGACCAATAAACCGAGAAGTAAGCTTCTTTGACTTCAATGCACGACCAACACCCGTTACCGGCGTAACTCTCAAAAATACATGATCGCCCTCTTGAAACTCAAGATCTTTCTTCCTTCGATCATGATAACTCTTTTGCCTACTCTGAGAAGCCTTCATTTTCTCACGAATAAGTTTCACCTTGTCTATAGTCTGTTGAATCAATTCGGGTCCAACCACCATACTCTCACCAGATTCATGCCAACACAACGGTGTTCGACATCTTCTTCCATACAACGCTTCAAAAGGTGCCATTCCAATACTCGAATGGAAACTGTTATTATACGTGAATTCAACCAACGCAAGATAACTATCCCATGCACCACCTTGTTCAAGAACACAAGCCCGCAACAAATCTTCCAACGACTGAATCGTTCTCTCTGTCTGTCCATCCGTCTGAGGATGATAAGCCGAACTCAATCTCAATTTAGAACCCAACGCCTTTTGTAAACTTTCCCAAAATCTGGAAGTAAACCTCGGATCTCGATCTGAAACAATACTCAACGGAACACCATGTAGCTTCACAATCACACTGATATAAATCTCTGCCAACCTCTCCAAAGAATGATGTCAATCGGAATAAAATGCGCCGATTTAGTCAGTCTGTCCACAACCACCCAAATCGCATTATGTCCCCGCTGAGTGCTTGGCAACCCTATCACAAAGTCCATAGAAATGCTGTCCCATTTCCACTCAGGAATATCCAACGGTACCAACAAACCACTAGGCTTTTGATGTTCCACTTTCGACTTTTGGCACGTCAAACACGCATACACAAACTGAGCCACATCTCTTTTCAATCCAGACCACCAAACGATCTTCTTCAAATCTTGATACATCTTATTAGCTCCCGGATGTATACTTAAATTACACCGGTGTCCTTCCTCCAAAATCATCCTTTTCAAGTCCGAAACATCAGGAATACAAATTCTACCTCGGAACCTCAAAACACCATTATCATCCACTTTAAAGTCCTCATTTTCACTTTTATCCCCAACCGTCATCAAATCCACAAATTTCACATCCAATTTCTGTTTCTCCCTAACCGTCAACAGAAAATCATTAGTAACCTTTAACATTCCAAGCCTCACGCTATCCGACGTCAATTCACATACCAAACTCAAATCCCTAAACGCTTCCAAAAGTTCCCACTCCTTAACCATCAAAGCAGACATATGCAACGATTTTCGACTCAACGCATCGGCTACCACATTAGCTTTACCAGGATGGTAATTCAAGCCAAAATCGTAGTCCTTCAAGAATTCCAACCATCTCCGTTGCCTCATATTCAACTCTTTCTGATCAAACAAGTATTTCAAACTTTTATGATCACTAAAGACTTCGAATCTTGCACCATAGAGATAATGCCTCCAAATTTTCAATACAAACACCACAACCGTTAACTCCAAATCATGAGTAGGGTAATTTTTCTCATGCACCCTCAACTGCCTCGAAGCATACGCCACGACCTTACCTTCTTGCATCAACACACCACCTAGACCAATCAAAGACGCATCACAATATACCACAAACGATTCACTAGGATTCAACAAGATCAAAATCGGAGCTTTCGTCAATGTTCTCTTCAGCTTACTAAAACTTTCCTCACACCGAATACCCCAAATGAACGCTTGCCCTTTACAAGTCAACTGGGTCAAAGGAAGTGCTAACTTAGAAAAACCTTCAATGAATCTCCGATAATAACCAGCTAATCCCAAAAAGCTTCTAATTTCAGTAACAGATCTCAGAGCCTCCCATTGTAGAACTGCATCTACTTTAGATGGATCCACAGCGATATCGTTACCTGAAATCACATGCCCAAGAAAACTCACTTCCGACAACCAGAACTCACACTTGGACAACTTAGCAAAAAGTCTCTTCTCCTTCGAAATTTGCAACACAACACGCAAATGCTCCGCGTGCTCCTCCCGGGACTTAGAATAAATCAAGATATCATCAATAAACACAACAACAAATCGATCCAAATGCTCGTGGAAAATACGATTCATATACTCCATAAACACACCTGGCGCATTAGAAACCCCGAACGACATCACAGAATACTCATAATGACTATATCGTGTCCTAAAAGCCGTCTTCTGAATATCTTCCTCTTTCACCCTAATCTGATGATACCCCGACCTCAAATCAATCTTACTAAACACACACGCACCTACCAACTGGTCCATCAAATAATCAATTCTCAGAAGAGGATACTTATTCTTAATCGTCACTTTATTCAGCTGGCGATAATCAATACACAATCGCATACTCCCATCTTTCTTTTTCACCAATAAAACTGGAGCACCACAAGGCAACACACTTGGCCTCAATTCATTCAACTGCTTCTTTAACTCAACCAACTCAGATGCCGACATACGATAAGGTGCCATCGATACAGGTCTAGTACCAGGAACCAGATCTATAGAAAACTCCACCTCTCTCTCTGGCGGCACATCTGAAATATCCTCTAGAAACACTTCCGGAAATTCACACACAACAGGAAACACATCAAGTGAAACTTGACTATCCTCTGTCAACGATGCAAACAACCCAAACAACTGAGCTTCCTCCGCCAAAATTTTCATCAACTATTTGGTAGATAAGAAACTCGAGTCCTCGTCTTCCTCAAGAGAAGGAAACCTTACCAGCTTATGATAACAATCAATATGAACCCGATAGAACTGCAACCAATTCATTCCCAGAACCACATCTAAACCCTCCAACGACAAACACACCAAATCCATCTCAAATTCTTTACCATAAAAGGTCAAAGGACAACTTAAACAAACCAAAGAAGTAGTTACTGACCCCATTGCTGGAGTATCAATAACCATCTCACCACCCATCGAAGACAACAAAAGATTCAAACGCTTCGTGCACTCAGACGAAATAAACGAATGAGTCGCTCCAGTATCAATAATAGCAACTAAAGGCGTACTATTAATAAAACAAGTACCTCTGATCAGACGATCTGCATTAGTAGTCTGAGTTCCCGCCAAGGAAAAAACTTTCCCACCAGCTGGAGCTTGCTTCGGTTTCGGACACTTTGTACTAATATGACCAGGTTCACCACAGTTGAAACACTTCTCCACATTCTTCCTCTTGCACTCAGCTGCTACATGTCCTAAACCTCCACAATTGGAACACTTCCTCATATCTTTTCTGCATTCAAACTGACGATGTCCTAATTCACCACACCTAAAACATCTCGGAGAATTAGACATACCTCCTCCACTGGGCCTTCTTTCAAAATTACCCCTTTGCTTACCCTTATCAGCTGGTGTTACATAAGGACCACTACAAAATGGTTGTTTCCCTTTCCTGTCGTTCACACTCTTATAGTGAGTAGAACGAGCTTTGCTATCTTCCTCATAAATCCTACAACAATCCACCAAATCTGAAAAACCTCCAAATTCTCTGATAACCAATTGCATACTTAATCTCAGGACGCAACCCGCTCTCAAACTTTACACACTTAGAAAACTCCGCAGTCGCTTCAGCATAATGTGGATAAAACTGCACAAGCTCCACAAACTTAGCAGTATAATCAACAACAGACATATTACCTTGTTTCAGTTCCAAGAACTCTATCTCCTTCTTTCCTCTAACATCTTCAGGAAAATACTTCCTCAGAAACTCAACACTAAACAAAGCCCAAGTAATCTCTTCCTCTGCAGCTTCCAACACCTGACACTAACCCACCAATCATCAGCCTCTTCTTGCAACATGTGAGTACCCAGTCTCACCTTCTGATCCTCAGCATAATCCATTACTCGAAAGATCCTTTCAATCTCCTTAAGCCAAATCTAAGCACCATCAGGATCATGTCTCCCTTTGAAGACAGACAGTTTGTTCTTCCTGAACTCATCATTCCCAGCAGCATTAGGTGCACCCTGCACAGCCCGAGCCATAGCTTGCATAACAGCAGCCAAAGCAG
This sequence comes from Lathyrus tuberosus, assembly GCA_022829125.1. Lineage (NCBI taxonomy): Eukaryota > Viridiplantae > Streptophyta > Magnoliopsida > Fabales > Fabaceae > Lathyrus > Lathyrus tuberosus. The sequence continues at coordinate 8,440,713 of JALAZF010000163.1, forward strand.
CATCATTCCTACCAGCCATATTCTGTTCATTTCTAATAACAGCAACTATGGTTAAATAAACAACTCACCCAAACACAACCACCGACAAGGACTGACACGAACTGACACAGACTGGCTCTGATACCACTTAATGTAACACCCCCCAATCTATACCCCCAATTAAATAAAGAAATAACAATCAATCAGAGTATAATGAAAAATTCATGGCATAGACGGAGGCTCCACATCAATTGAAACTCAATACACAATAAAACTGCTCATATAGATATGCAACAATTCAGGTAGCACATAACAAAGGAACTGAGTTCCTAACACCCACATATTCAGATACAGAATAAAAGTGGAAAATCTGTAACTGAATCTCATATATATACATCATAAAAAGTTTGTCTGTCATATACATATTCATACATGCACAATCCAAAAGATATATATACATAATAATCACACTCGATCTCCCCGACTACCCGGTGCTACATATCAGAGCCGACCGACAAAAGAATGAAGACCTAAGCTTCACAAAAACACCTCCAACATCTAATCTACAATGCCTCATAGAGCATTTAAAACAGCAGAAGGGTGAGAAACACAATCATAATATAATTGCATATAATTATATAATAACACAAAAATTCTCACGTAAAATATTCTCACCACAACTTACACCAGAATTCAAATACAAAACAACACAATGCATATTTCATATATCCATCACCAATGCATATCAATCATGCACAATACAATTATCACCAACACAAATATATATATATATATATATATATATATATATATATATATATATATATATATCTCAACTCATCAATTCCAATCACAATTCCACACAAAATCAATCCATTCATGATTTATGCAAATGCACAGAGACCGACACAATGACTCTATGCAATGCATATGCGGTACCATCCATCCATCAGCTCAACACTAGTTCACTCAGGAACTATTGGAACCATCACTTGTTACTTAGTGTAACTCCCCATCGGGCAAACAATGTTCCCCGTCGCTTTAGGTCCTCTTGGTATAAGGCGCACAACGTTTATGGATTGCTTTAGGTCCTCTTTCTATAAGGCGCACAATCCGATCGCTTTAGGTCCTCTTTGTATAAGGTGCACGATCGTCTATAATCATCGCTTTAGGTCCTTTTTGTATAAGGCGCACGATGTTATAGCGGATTCCCTCTAGAACCGTTTCGTCACTCACACCCACTAGGGCACCCGACATCACAAGAATTCATATCATGATGCTTGGCATACAATGACTCATGACATTCAAATGCACACATATATGCAACCATCTCAATCAACAATAATCATGCTTTGCAATTCAAGCCCAAAATAATGCATTTATTTGCCATACAGCCACAAACCATCACCATACCATCTAAACACATGCATTTGCATCATACAACGGCACACAAGTCATACCATATCTATCAAAGGCATTTTGCATGATAACACATCAAATACACACAATTACAATGGTACAAGTTGACAAAACGACACCTTTCCAAATTCCCGACCTAATTTAATCGGCCAACAATCTCAAAACCTTTTTTAATAAGAAAGAACATGTCAAAAGCTTTACAACGCATCAAACCGCGCCTCAAACCGACTTATGGATCAAAAGTTATAAAGAAAACAAATTGGGAAAAGCTGTCAGTTCACAATGCGAAACTCCTAGCGAGTCCTTCGCTCCCTCATTCGCAGTGCGAATGCCCAGCGAACCATGGCAGAAAGGAAAATAGCCTACAGTTCGCAGTGCGAGTCTCTGGCGAATGCCTAGCCAACATTGGTTCGCTGCCCCATTCGTAGTGCGAACGTCTGGCGAACCAAGTCAGAACTGAAATGAGGTAAAGTTCGCAGTGCGAGTCTCTGGCGAATGTTCGCCCTCACCTTCGCAGTGTGAATAGCCAGCGAATGCTCGCTTTCCCCTTCGCTAGGGGATTCGCAGTGCGAATCTGTGAATTCAAAAAAACCCAACAGCGCTGTTATACAATCCAAAACCATATTTCTCCACCAAAAAACTTCCAAACCAACACATAGCAATCAGAACATAACCCAATCATGGTAACAAGTATTCTACAACATTTACACCGATTTCCAACCGCGAAAACATCGATTTCTCTCTTCCGACCTAGAATCGAAAAGCTATAGAACACCATAAACATTCACACACACACACACATACATAATCATACACAAACATATTATAATCGAGTTTCGCACCTTACCCGATTTAATCGTGTTTTTTGAAAGTAGGTTGATCAATTTCTTAATCCACAAGTTTTTCTCTCTTTTCTTCTTTCTCTTCTCTTTCCTTCTTTCTCTTTTTCTTCTCTTCTTTTTCTTTCCTTACTATTTTTCTCTCTTTTCTTTCTATTTATGTTTTCTAACTTAAGAAAATAAATGAAATGACCAAAATACCCCTACACTCAAATATCTCGCAAACGCTCCCAAAACGCGATAAAACATAACAACAATGAAAAATAATATATTTTCAAATAAAAGTCAAAAATAAAATAATATAATAATAAAATAATCAAAATGACTCGATTAAATAAAACTAACCAAAACTGGGGCGTTACAATCACCACTCATGATAAAGCCATACACAACAACTACCATACACCCCATACATGAGAACCGTGCTTCATTAACACCTCACTTACATTTTCTGATTTTTTTCACTAAACCACACTCTAACAAGTTCAGAACCATAATTAGAAATTAACCACACATTAACTACACCATATAGAACCCTTAATCACTCCCAATGAAGACAGTTACATCACCATAACAGTAAATCTCAAAACTCTCTCTCTCTCTCTCTCTCTCACTCTTACACCTGCAGATTTTGAATCTCTCTCTTCTTGAGAGATTTCTCCATCTTTTCTTCACCAATATCATCACTACCACGTCCTCTCTCTACTGCGTGCATCAGTTTCACTTGAAATCGCCATTGGAGCAAGTTGCAAGCTTACCATCTTCACCTTCGGATTGAAGATTACAAGCAAGATCCAAGGTCTGATAAGCATTTATTTTGCTTACAGAAGTTGATTAGAGGATTTGCAAGAAGTTGTTAGAGTTTTTGTGGAATTAGGGAAGCTACTCAGGTCAGGTAAATTTCTGGAATTTCAAAGCATTCATGGTAGTATTGTATAAGGCTAGGTCATGTAATGTAGATGCATACTGAGCCCTCCCACATGAGGCACTGGCTGTAGATAGATCTATTGCAAAAATGTGAAATTTTGTGAAATCCATGAGTGAACTCGTGAATTTGTGGTGTAGTATCTTTGTGAATTAGTCTTTATTTGATGTTCTATTTAGCATGGCTGTGTTCCTTGTTCTTCGTAATTCAATTTTACTTTTTACAGTTCTTGATTTCATGCATTATAGAGGAAGTTATGCGTTGTTGAAGATTGCCTTTTTTTTCTTGTTTTCATGCGCATGAGGATTGGCCATGGAGTTCTCACGTTTGGCTGCATGAGGTTTTGGGGAAGACGACCACGTGTCCTCTTCCTCTTTAAATGAAACATGACCGGTTGTTAATATTGGCTAGTGCAGCGTTACACTTCCTTTACATGCTGAACGTGAATAATAATAGCATAATAAATCATTTCATGCGAAACAAGTACAGTAAAGGCCATGTGATAGTGCGGGAGATGATCATGACCGCATGATCTTGATCATGCGCATTGAATTCAGGAAATCATAATATTGTGTAATAACATGATAAACAATCCCAGCCGTTTGATTTCATCAACGACCACGACCTCACCAACGTATTAATGAGAGGGGTGCCTCTCACATGACCCTTTCCACCGTCCCCTTGTGATTTTTTGTTCAGAATTTGGAGCATTTTTGGCAATTTGGGCCTAAAGACATGCTATACGCACCCTCCATGTTAGGCCCGTTTGGATATTAAACCAGCTTTTTACTCTTGCAACACCCCCTCCTTTTTCTTGTGTTTTTTAATTTCATTTTTGGTTACACGTTTTAAAATCATTTTTTAAAAATACTAAAAATTGTTATAAAATCCTGATAAACTTCATGTGGTTACCTTAGGGGTTTAATTAATTTTTAGTGAATTTTATTTTAACTTTTGGGTGGGTTTAGTATTTTTCTCAATTTCTGACTATGATGTGTACATTTTGAGATACCTTGTAATGAAAGCCATAGAAAAGGACCTTCCCCTAATTTTTTGAGCCTGATTTTTGGTGTACAAGTAGCCACTTGATTACTTAACATGTTGATGCTTGGTTTGTGCATTGTCCATGAACTTTGGAATGCTTTTGAATTTTATCTTTTGAGCCTTGCTTTGTATGATCATCCTTGATATGTGCTTGGTATTTGCAATTAATTGAATGCTCTTGATACATGATTTAGATCTAATATTTTGCCTGTGATCAATCACTGGACTTGACATGACTTGGTTTATTGTTCATAATTTCCAAATATCATTTGCTATTTTTTTATCAATTTTCCAATGTGAACATGTCATATGTAAGCATGCCTAGAGCTAGGTTTGGATTGACATTTGTGTGAAGCCTTTTGAGGCCAAATTTGGGGATGAGTTTTAACACATTCATAAGTGTATTTTGATGCACAATTGAGACATACTTGAATGTTACATTTGATCATGATTCACATGTTTTGTATGAACTTAATTGAGTGCTTGATGCTACTTCATGCTTGCTTTGATATCTTGACTTGATCATGCCTTCATGCCACCCTCCATTAGGGATAATTTGTGCACTCTTTCATGTATGTTTTAGAATAATATAGTGCCTTCCCACATGGAATCACATGCCATTTCACATGCCTTGAATGATGCTTACCTTTGTGTGTATGAAAACTTGAATGGTGCTTCCTTATTGCCTACTTCTTTGACACCACTTAAATGCATCTTTGCACAATTGTTTTTGGGGTTCAATTGGGACATATTATAGGCCATTCCCTTCTGAATTATGTGCTTTTACCTTACATTTCCATGCCATTTCATTCCTTTTACTTGAATGACAAGATACATGCAAATAGGAAAATGTTTAGGTGATTTGTTTGCCTAACTTGAATGGGCTTTGGAGAGGATATTTGTTGAAAAATTGTGTGACATTTATATATTGATTTCAAGAATTTATACATGATATTTCACTTCTGACCTTGGTCTTCGCCTACCAACTTAGTGGTTGCTTAATCATGGTTTGATTCATGAACACTTGAAACATGTCTTAGGTACTTTCTTTGCTTAGAATTGCCTAACTTCTTGAATGCTAATTGGTGTGAACCCCATGATGATTTTTTGACATTTAAAACATCATTTATATGTCATTTACCACTGCCTCTTGTACTTAGGTACACATTTAACATGATTTGGATTCACTTTCCTTGCTTGCCATTTAACATGATTTTGTGGGATTGTGTGGATGCTAATTTGACAATTGTTCGTGTTGTCTTTGGATATTGGTTTGCCATGATGACATGAGTGATAACTTGACATGTTTACAAATTGAATAAAATGATTCAATTCTGACCTTAGGCTTTCATGGGTTCTTTTCATGCTTGGTTGTTCATCATGTGTTCATAATTGTCCAAAACATGCTTAATATAAGATCTTTGTGCATAACTTGTAAATCACGTGGACATGACCTAAAGTGCATTTCATAATCAATCCTCAATGCTTCAAGAATTCATTTGACATTGTTCATACCTTGTGTGTTGCTTATACATGGATTAGTTCCACTTGTGCTAACTTTGAGAAGTTCATTTGGCATTGTTTGTAAGTGATACATGTTTAGGTGATGGCATATGACAAAACTTGACACTTTTGCATGCTACCTTAGGACATTAACTTAGATAAGATAGAGTAGGGTTTGCTACTTCCCCTAGTAGGATCTCATACCTTTAGGACACTTCTAACTTTGGTTGTTGTTTGATGTTCATCTTAGTGTAGTCTTAAGACTCTAAAATAGCCACAATTGCATGTTTGCATTTTGCTTTCAACTATCCATTAGTTGAGCTTGGCATGGAGATGGTAAGTTGATTATGATACTTTGAATGCTATTTTACACATACATGATTCCTTTTCCTCTCACTTCTTATTCACTTCTCTCTTTTGTGATTGTGTAGAATAATGTTTGCTTGTGTCTATTCACATGATCCCTTAGGATTCCTAGCTCCACTTAATTTCCGATTAAGTTAGAGGTAGGAGAGACATTAGGATAGCAATCCATGTATGATAACAAGTAGGTTAGTCCCCTCTTAACCTTAACCATAGGGCCACCATTGTATGATAATATTAGGATCTAGTCTCCCTTAGTGTTTTCTTTCAACTTTAAGTCCTTTCTCTTCTCTCGTCTCAAAAGAAAAGCTAAAAAATACTTAATAACTATCGTATGCGGAGTGCGCCACGAGCCTTAAGCACATGGGAAATGATCAGTGAAGGTCTCCTTTACTATTCTAGGATGCTTTGCAAATGTTCCGTTGGGAGCGACCTTGTAAAGTATTCGCTTCTATGTCATAGTCTTTAGCACGAAACATACCACAAACATAATAAGTCAAAACACCTTCTTCTAAAAAACAAAAACAAATAATCATCTTCCTTCGAGATTCTCTTCTCATCTCATTCACTCCATTCGTAAAGGATACGTCATTTCCGTTCTACCGCAAACAGGTAATCGCGTAAGACTCCATACAACGAGCAACAACACCTAAACTGCTAGAGCACGAATGTTGCCGTCTTTCACTAAAAAACACAAAACAATAATGACCCCGTGAGTCGAACTACGACTGCTCTGACTTCCTCTTTTCGGTCCGATTGAGGATACGTAGGCACGAAACGCGATGTCTTGGTGAGCAACCTTCCCCCACAATCTCGTAGTCCCCCAAACTACGTTGACTCTGACTTTCCCGCTCCCGAGGGAATACGTAGGCCTAGGGGGACGATATCCTATCGAGTCACCTTTTTCTTTTCCCCTCCTCTGTTTCTCTGTTTCCCGTTCCTTTTCTTTCCGTTTAGAAGTTGAACTTCAGATACCCACACCCTTTGATCGATAACAACAAGCGTGGATCCCATCGAGTACGATGGACGCAAGGGGTACTAATACCTTCCTCTCACGTAACCGACTCCCAAACCCAGGCTATGATTGCGATGACCATGTCTTTCCCTTTATTGAGATTTTCTTCGATCGTTTCCTTTCCCTGCATCAGGATAAATAACGTTCGGTGGCGACTCTTCTGTCTTTTTCGTCGGTTGATTTTCGCAGATGCGACAGCTGCCGACTCTGCTGGGGACACTGGTTCCCTAAGCAAGTCAATCTTAGTGCCTGCTTGTTTTTTATTGTTGCGTGTTTATCTGTTGCTTTACCTATTTTATTTATGGGTTTTATCGCATATTTATTGCTTTTATCGCATTTTACTTGCTTTACATTCATTATTGCCATATATACTAGACTGTGCTTGACTGTTGTTGTCTTTGGTGGGATGGGTGCTCTGAGAGATAAGCCCACTACCCAGGCTTGAGCATACACACAGGATTTAGAGTGGATAGTCGTGTCGCTTGCGTGGTGGTGACCACATGTAGTGTTCATGAGACCCACAGCTAGACGAGGTTCCTCTAGGAGATATCTGATACTGCATGTTGATGCAGGTCATTGGATGTTCTCTTGATGAGTTGTCGACTCTGGTGACCATTCCCGAGGACTCAGTTGAGGCACTCCTCCCAAGGGGCAATAATGGAAGACCAGAAATGGAAAACCCATTATGCTTCTTGATCCGAGGACCCGAAGCTGAGAACTTGCCATAGGATGACCTTTTTGAGGAGAATCAGTTGAGGCCTCCTCGATTAATGATGATGCCAAACCAGAAATAGTGAACGTATCATCATTTCTCGACCTGAGAGTCCGTGGCACTGAGGATCCTTAGTCTTAGAACCGACATGTGAGAGGGGCTAGGTGTTTACAGGTTTGCAGGTAACTTTGACTTCCAACCTACCCAGTTTTCTAGTATTCTTACAGAAGTGGACAGTTCATCCTGTTATATTCGGTCAGTTATTATTCACGCCGTTATGCACCGACACTATTCACACAGTCCAGCACAGACACATCCTGTTATATATGGCACTCTGATATCATGCCTTTGCATTGCATCATTTCATGCCTAACATACATGTTTATTCATTTCCAGGTTCATATTCTACCTTTGATTCCAGCCAGTGGGTTCTATTGGGATGGATACCGAGAAGAAGAAGAACATTATCATCTACAGGTTTCCAAAGCCAAGTCTAGGCCCTCTTAACAGTCTGAAAGCTATGGCCAGTCCAGATGTGTTGGGAGTTTTCAGAGAAAAGTATAGGCGAATTCTGTCTTTTTTGCACAACATCAATGATTATGAATACAGAGGTCTTCACACTTTGATGCAATTCTATGATCCTTCTCTAAGATGTTTCGTATTTCCAGACTATGTTTTGGCCCCTACCTTGGAGGAGTATTCAAACATATTGGGGATTTCTATTAAAGAAGATGCACCGTTCTTCGGTTTTAAGAAAGATCCAAACTTTGGGGATGTGGCTATTGCTCTTTATTTGAGAAAATCAACGTTGGAGGCCAACATCACCAGTAAAGGAGGTTTCCAAAGTTATCATCTGGGGTATTTGACGAAGAAAGCTCAGGGAGCTGCTGAAGACAAAAAATGGACTGTTTTCAATGCCATATTGGCTCTCTGCGTATACGGTATTGTTCTGTTTCCAAATGTTTCAGACTTTGTTGATGTTGACGCCATCAGAATATTTACGATGTAGAATTCAGTGCCGACCTTATTGGGAGACCTTTATCACTCAGTCAATAACACAAATGAGAAGAGAAGAGGAGGTTTTGTTCACTGTTGTGCACCTCTGTTTTACAAGTGGTTCGCGAACCGTCTGCCTCTCTCAGGCGCTTTCGTGGATACTAAGGATTCTCTTGAATGGTGCCGATGATTGATAGGTTTGTCTTCCAAAGATATTGTCTGGGTAGATCATGGGTTACTCTGCAAGGAAGTTATTCATAGTTGTGGTGGGTTCCCTAATGTTCCATTGATAGGAAGAAAAGGGGGAATCAACTATAATCCTTCTTTAGCCATCAGACAGTTCGGATATGCTCTGACAGGTCCACCCGCTGAGAGGGATATGGAGGAGTCGTTATATTTCCAAGCAACTGATGGTCTAGAAATAGCGCAAAAGGCTTCTGAGGCCTGGTTCAGTATACAGAGAAAAGATAAAGTTGTTCTGGGAAAGACCAATAACCGAGCTTATCCTCCATATGAAGATTGGATAAAGAAGAGGGTTAAGGAGTTCTACTTGCCTTTTGATCCTGCACCTCCTTTGTATCCTGAGATTGTGGAAGAAAGGACCACCGTAGCCATTGAAGAATTCAACAAGTTGCAAGCTCTGGTGCATGAGCTCCGTGTAGAAAATTCAGACTTGGGTAGCCGTCTTCAAGACGCTTTGCATAACAATGTGGACTTGGAATGTAAGGCTAAGGAAGCGACGAAGCTGCTGATAGAGAATGAGAAGGACTTCGCGGGCAAGGCTCGGTTCTACCAGAAATCTAAGTTGGCTGGCGAATCCTCCGCCAGCGCTCATAAGCAGACTAAGCAATTTTTGTCCAAGGCAAACGTCAAGCTTGCTGATGCTCAGAGCAGGTGGGTTAAAACCATGGCTGAAAACGAGGAGCTAAAGTAAGAGCTCTAAAAGGCGAAGAGCAGCAGGAAGCACTTCTCCGACAAGCTGAAGAAAGCTCAGAGAGAGATTGTGGAGCTCAAGATTCAGGCTAGGATCAAGAGGTCAAAGCTCAGAGATGTCTTCGGAGACGACGATAGTGCAGAATATATTGTCAAGCTGAATCAAGACATTGGAAAAAGGAATAAGCTGATCAAAGCGCTGTTAGAACGACGAATTCAACCAGACACTGAAGCCTTCCTCGAAGAAGTTAAGACCAGTCTGTATGGGATAGGGGTTTGGGATTGATTTGTTCATGTATTTTTGTATGTTGTGATTACCATCAGGCTTGTTGATGGAATCACCCCTGGTTGTATCAAATATATTTGTATGACTTTCAGAAATGTTATATTAAGATGTGGTTGTTTCAGCTATATTGTTTCAGTGGGATTCTCAGCAATGTTGTTTCAGCTGTATTTTTTTGCAATATCTATCTGTTCCTGTGATATTTTCCTTGCAACGTATCCAATCCCTCGCCCGATTAATACCAGAATCAAAGTAGATATAACTTGGAAATGATTAAACATGGAATATGCATGCATTTATACATTTCATTTTTGCATAACAGGTGTTTATCTCTGGATTTCCTAACCTTATTTGATTAACAGGCAGGATTGTTGATTCTCATATCCACCGCTATTCAACACGTCAAAACCAACAGCGAGTTATGGAACAACTACAGGCAGAAATGGCTGAAATGAGGGTCGGATGAACCAGTTTATGGACCTGATGCAAGGAGTGGCTCAGAGCCAACAAGAGCTAAGGGCGATGGTGCAAAGGCCCGAGGTCGAGATTCCAAATGCTGACAATCAAGTTGACCCTCCGGTGGGAGGTGATATTCCCGTTGGTAGAGTTAACGCTGGTATTCCTATCGGGGTAGTTAATGCTGGTATTCATGTTGGTGGAGTTAATGTTGGTATTCATGTTGCTGGAGTTAATGGTGGTATTCCTGTTGGTCAAGCTGCTGGGGGTCCTATCCCCATTCCTATTCCAGTTCCTCATATGGAGGATAATCACTATGATTAATTTTCTCTGATGAACGCAGATATGGGTAGCAACAATGGTGAAGGAGACCAAAGATATCAACTGCTTGCTGAAAAATCAAGGCCATAGAATGTCAGAATACTATGGGCATTGACGTAGCAGACATGGGGCTGGCTCAAGGGGTAAGAATCCCTCATAAATTCAAGGCTCCATCTTTCGACAAATACAACGACAATTCTTGCCCAAAAACTCACTTGCAAGCGTACTTCAGGAAGATTTCTGCTTACTCCAATGATGAAAAGCTTTGGATGTACTTTTTCCAAGACAGCCTGTCTGGGGCATCTCTGGAGTGGTACATGAAGCTTGAAAGGGTCCACGTCAGGAGCTGGAAAGAGTTGGCAGAGGCGTTTCTAAAACAGTACCAATACAACATCGATATGGCTCATAACCGTACTCAGCTGCAGAGCCAGACACAGAAAAGTAAGGAAAGCTTCAAAGAATACGCCCAGCGGTGGCGTGAATTGGGTGCACGGGTACAATCACCGTTGCTTGAAAGAGAAATGGCTGACATGTTCATAGGAACTGTTGCTCCTGGGATTTTAATCCAAGTACAAACGTGAAAGTGGCGCAGAAACAGAGTCGCCAGCAATGTGTATTTATCCCAAGAGAGGGAAAGGAAACACTGCATAAACCTAGGGGAAAGGAAAAGCATGGTCTCACGACCAAGAGAAACGGGTAAGGGAGTCAGTTACGCGAAGGGAAGGTGTTAGCACCCATGTGTTCATCGTACTCGATGGGATCCACGCTTGTTGTCTCAACCAAAGGGTGTCGTCGTCTGGAGCTCCACTGCTACTGGACCGGAGAAGGAACGAGAACGGAAAAGAACGGAGAAACGAAGAAGAAAAGGAAAAACAGTGACTCGATAGGACATCCTCGGAGCCCTAGGCCTACGTATTCCCTCGGGAACGGGAAAATCAGAGTCAACGTAGTTCAGACACGAACTAGGGGGAGGTTGCTCGCCAAGACATCGCCGTCTCGTGCCTACGTATCCTCAATCTAACCAGAGAGAGGAAATCAGAGCAGTCGTAGTTCGACTTAACAAGGTCGGTGTTTTTTATGAGCGACGTCAAGTTCGCATCCGACAGTTAGGGTCGATGCCTGTTTGTGACGAGACGGAAGTAACGTGCCCTTTTCTGAAAATGAGGTTTGAAACTTAATGATCCCGAAGGATGAAAAGGTTTTGAATTTGTTTTGTGTTTTTTAAACAGAAGTGTTTTGAAGTTAGTTTGCAACTTGCATTGCATCCAAGTCTACAACATAGGATTAGATGTCTCACGTATCGACCCAAGACGGGACACATGCTAAACATCTTAAGAAAGTGAAGGAAGATCCCCCACTATCTCATTTCCCCACATATAAGGCTCGTGCGCAATACATGTTAATCTTTTATTAATTGTTTTATAAAGATATTGAGATGAGAAGAGAAGACTCAAGTTGAAAAGAAAACACTAAGGGAAACTAGATGTCCTAATGTTATCATGCAAAGGTGGCCCTAAGGTCAGGATCAGGAGGGAAGTCTACCTAATGTTGTCATGCATGGATTGCTATCCTAATGTCTCTCCTACCTCCAACTTAATCGAAAATTAAGTGGAGCTATGAATCCTACGGGATCATGTCATCAGACAAGTAAACACAGGATGAATCAATCAAAAAATGAAATAAAAGAAACTAAGGAGTAAACAGCGTCAGTTAACAATATATCACACAATCACAATAAGAAAGAGGGAGCTTTAGCTAAGGGGTTATATCAACCGAGGCAAACAAGCTAGGTGTGGGAAGTAAGGGTGCTCACCCAATGGTATCAAGAACCATGGAGAGCAGAGTAAGAAAGGGGAAGATGTGAATCAGATCACATAAGCATCAACATTGGTCAATGCGAGCTATAGACAAGGCGTGGGGGTTTGATTACTAAACCCTCCTTCCACTGACAGACTCGATAACACGAGCAAGATATGTTCAAAGCTTCAATCATGTAATGATAGCTAAGAACGACTCAACTAGAATAACGGGGGTCGATTGCGAACCCTACCTTCCGTCAATTGCCTCCTTGGAGGTCTTACAAGGGGAAATGGGGAATGGGATGCCTCTTTGGAGGTCTTCAGGCACAATATTAAATAAGCACACTCATGGCCTCACTTGAGGGCTTTCCATACAATCCTACTTATCATGGCATCGACTATTCCTACTTCTCATGGCATTTGAACGCATTAAAGAGAAGTGAAGAGATAAGAAGTCCTACCAAACGGATATGAATCCGTAGCAAAGCAACAAAAGCGCAACAAAAGCGCAACGAAAGCAAGTCACGAAAGCACCTATAAACAAATGGCAAATCAAGTTAGAAACAAGTTTTTATTTACAAAATGAAATGGTCAAACCGCCTTTGGAATGTCTCCTTTATGCACCTTGCACATGTGAACCAAAGACATTAGTAATAACAAGAGAATGTATGTAGAACATGAAAACTTAAGTCTAATGACTATGTACATTTGAGTCACATTAGTCAAAGTGAAAGACCTAAAAGGATTATGAAAATACAAGTCAAGTTACAACTATGCTACAAGACTAATCTACTTTGAAGTTAAAGTTAAACCAACAAAAGAAATCACCTAAGGGTTACGAGTATAGGCAAAGGACATGAAAGTAAACCAAAAGCAGAATTGAACTCATGTTATAAGTGTGCACACACCTTATAAACATCCACCAATGACTAAGGTAAAACAAGTTTAAGTCCTTAAGACAAAACAAGGCAATTCAAACCAAAACTAGCTCCTAAAAACAAAGACTTGCAAGACAAGCAAAAGATGAGAATTAGAGGTGAAAACATCAATGAAAAGGGCCTAGGGCAGTATAGAACGGTTCTCTAAATAATGTACAAAGTTCACATTCAAGGCATGCAAGTAAAATTCAAAGGATTAAACCAAACTGGGCAAACAAAGGCAAACTCCACTTTTGGGAACAATGTAAAATTAATCATGCACAAACAAATTATGGGTCATGTACCAATGCACCAAAAATTTATAAGTCAGTCGCTATACCTCAACATCATTTACACAAGTGTCAAAGAAGATTAACAAAAGATAGGCAAAGAATGGTACCACAAACACAAAGTTAGAATACCACACATTGGATGCAAAAGGATGCTTCAAACATACATGTTTTTATGCATATTATGAGTACGTTAAAAACAACTTGAGATGGATTATAGGTACTTAATATGTGTCCAAACCAATACACAAAAGTCTCACACAACACCTTCTAAAGAATGGCGTGAATGTCTCCGCAATACCCTAGGGATCAAACTTGTAAGCACAAATGAATGCTCACAATCAAAAAGATATGAAAAATAGTTAGAATCCCTAAAGAATTATGAAAATTTAATCATAATATGATGAAGTCAGTAGATCACATTGTATAAAAGGAATTCATAAAATTATGCACCAAAGTGTCAAAACAATTCACTCAATAGGCAAGGTAATAAGGCATGATCGCCAAAAAAACAACTTCACAAAGTGGATTCAAAATGACACCAAAAATTATGGAAAAAATTTCCAAGGAGCATAAAATTTACATATGTTCCAGTGACTAATCACCAACAAAAAATTAGCTTCAAACCTATTGGAAAAAACCACTTTCGGTCCCTTAAACCGAAACTATGTCCTTCGGGACAGCTTGGAATCAGAAATCCAAATTAATTACTAAACTCACCCAAAAATGGAATAAAAAATTATAAAAAATTAATTAAGAGGTTTAGAATCACTTATAAATTTTCCCAGAATTTTATCACACATAAAACTATTTTTAATAATTGGAACGAAACGAGAAAAAATGCGATTAAGGGAAAGTGCTAGGAAATCAAGCTTAGCACGCATAACTTAAACCCTAAGCTTCGAATCGTCACATATCATCATGAATCAAGCTATAACCAGTGCCTCAGGTGGGAGGGCTTAATATGCAACCTATACTATATGATCCCAAACCACTTACAAGCTAGAATGATGCATTAAAGTCAAGATTTCTTACTTGTTCGAAGTAGGGATTCTTCACATAATAAGAAACCCGAAAACTTCGTGCGCGATCTTGTTATCTCCCATAAGAAAAATAAATGCTTAGTCTTCCATAATTAATCCATGAAGAACCATACATCTTAGTCGAAATCGATCGACTTCAATCCGAAAATCTACGAACACTTTAATCGAAATCAATCCACGCCTTAATAAAAAATTATCAACAAAGATCTAATTGAAAATTAACCAAAATTCTAATCTAGATATTAATCATAAAAAATAAATTAAAAATAATTAAAAAAAGAAAAATAATAAAATGAACAAAATCAAAAATGTGATTTAATCCAATTATGAACAAGGGAGTCCAGGAAGTACTACTCAGGTGCAATTAGAAATTCAGTGGCATTCTAGGCCCAATGCCAACTTGCCACGGCTAGGGGGTGTAGTGTGGAAACGGGTGTGTGGATAGAAATTCCATGGAGGGTGAGGCTCGGTCCAAGAATTCAGCCATGAGGGGGGTGCGAAAGTGATTTTGGTGGTGTAAACAGCTTTTTCATGGGACATAAGGCCCAAACCGCATCACCTCACAAAGGATTAAAAAAACCCTAAATCTCTCAGACTACCATCCTCTTCTCTATTTCTCTTCCCAGGCACCGTCAATCTCCTTTCTCCTTCCGGCTCCTCCGTTCTCTTCTCATCATTCCCCCTCACAACTCAACCTCACCGTCGTTTCAATGACCTTTTCGTCAACATGTTTGTCGTTTTCACCATTCCTTTCTTCTTCATGACTAGAAATTACTTCTTCCAAATCCTTCTTAGATCGAACAATCAAAACAACATCAATCCAATCCTCTTTTCTCACCTTCTCATTGGGAAAGCCATGGATCTCAGTGGACTTGTCGTCATCGGTGAGGCTAGCTTTGACTGGAGGATGAGTACACACAAACCTCCTCTTGTAGCAGACATCCCTGGTGACACCGGTGAGGAGATTTTCAGCGTGGCTGCGAACGCTTCTGATGACGGTGGAGGCTCGCAGCGGAGTTTCACTATGGCTTTGCTCTTCCGGCGATGACTCGGTAAGTTAATTGGTGTTGAGTCGCACATTCTGAATTCCTTTCTTTCTCTTTGGCGATTCGCGAATTGTCGGAGTCGTCCTTGTGTGAGTTTGTTGAACTGTTGTTGATGAAGTTGAATATTAATTTTTGCAGGTTTTTTGAATTCCCTAATAATGAAGAATATGAAGATGCCGCATCGATGATAAAGGTTCTGTTAGCATTGGTTTCTTCGGTTAGGATTCGGTTAGAAAATCTCTTAGATCTTCTTCTCTCATTCTTCTGTTTGTGTTTTTTTATGTGATTTTGCAGGTGGAGAAGATGATTGAAGGTTAGAGAATGATGAAGATTGAAGATGAAGCTATGGAGTTATTAAAGATTGAAAAGTGGGAGAGAACGAAGAATGGGAGAGAGAAGATGGTTATGGCGAAGATGAAGAGAGATTGAAGGAAAAAGGTTTATGTTAGTTGGTTAGGAGATTGTTAGAGGTTAACGGTGATGTGAGCTTTTTCGGTTAGAGTTCTGATAGAAGCTGTTCTGGTTAGTTGCAATTGGGAAAGA
Organism: Lathyrus tuberosus; assembly: GCA_022829125.1. Classification (NCBI taxonomy): domain Eukaryota; kingdom Viridiplantae; phylum Streptophyta; class Magnoliopsida; order Fabales; family Fabaceae; genus Lathyrus; species Lathyrus tuberosus. Next base: position 8,457,139 of record JALAZF010000163.1, read on the forward strand.
AAAGGCTGTGGACTCTGTTATATTTTCTGGTGTTAATGTACTTTCTGATATGACTCTTCTCTTGGTATGCTGCTGTTATATTTTTCTGTGCATTAATTGGTGCAAAATTCTGTTATGTCTTTTTGTTGAAATTTTGGTTTTAATTGAACCTGTTATGTACATTTTCAGTGCCATGACTTCATTTCCGATGGCGGAATTTTTTTGTTGATTTTGATTGAGTTCATTTGCATTTAGTTTATATCAACAAACCAATATGAAGTAGCTTATCAACATTTGGGCATTATCAATAACAAGTCCCAGCCAACGTTTCTCATAAAAATTGGAAATGCAGAGTTGAGGTTCTCACTTGTACCATTTGAATTCACAGGTCAACTGAGCTTGAATTAAAAGCTCCATCTTAACGAGTGCAGGGTGTTACTCCCAAAGCTTGGCTCTTTCCTGAATGTTGGAACTTGGATATAGAAAAAAATGCCATGAGTTTTAATGTGAATTAATTTGAAAAACTGGATTCTATTTGAATATGAAAAAAAATGGGTAAGAGAATAGATTTGAAAGAAGTTGGATCTTTGGATAATTTGGATATTGGATATGGAAATGGTTTAACATGATATTTAAAATAGAATTGGAATATGAATATATGGATGGTATTTATGGATTTGGAATGAAAGTGATCAAAATGGTTATGGACTTGTATCTCGAATTCCACGTAAATCTTAACACATTTAATCCACATCAAACTTCTGATCCAAAGCACACTTGTACTCAACCAAGAAGGAGAAACCCTAACTATCCTTGAGACGCACACCCCGATTCACACCAACGAAACCCTGGCCCAGTATCTCTGATGATTTCTCTAAATAGGAAAACCTCAGATTAGGAAGATTACAATGAGGAGAATTCAACCTCTTGCTCCAACTTAACCTGAAATAGAAACCGACTAAAACCCTTATGAATAAGGCCAACAAGAAAATCCTTTGATCCCATGCCAAGAGCCAATGATATGCAATGACGATAATGCAAAGGTGATTATGCAACATAAGCCAATTAGAGTTAAAACATGAGGGCAAATTTTGGGGTGCTACAGCTGCCCCTATTCAATCAACTTGGACTTGAAGGTATGATAGCAACGGCTTTCAGACATTCAAGGATTCACAGAGATTGAATACCAAAAGAACCCTGAAATTTGCAAACGATGGGGATAACGAAATAGAGTTTTTTAAGAGGACTGCCGCAGACGAACTCAAAAAGGAAGACCGGCCATAGACGGGCTACCCAACAGAAATAATACGAGGACGGCCGCAAACGAACTCGAAAAGGAAGTCCGGCCACAGACGGGCTACCAACAAAAATAATACGAGGACGGCCGCAGACGAACTCGAAAAGGAAGACCAGCCACAGACGGGCTACCCAACAAAAATAATACGAGGAAGGCCGCAGACGAACTCGAAAAGGAAGACCGGCCACAGACAGGCTACCCAACAAAAATAATACGAGGACGGTCGCAGACGAACTCGAAAAGGAAGAACGGCCACAGACGGGCTACCCAACAAAAATAATACGAGGGCGGCCGCAGACGAACTCGAAAAGGAAGTTCGACCACAGACGGGCTACCCAACAAAAATAATACGAGGACGGCCGTAGACGAACTCGAAAAGGAAAACCGGCCACAGACGGGCTACCAACAAAAATAATACGAGGACGACCGCAGACGAACTCGAAAAGGAAGTCCGACCGCAGATGGGCTACCCAACAAAAATAATACGAGGACGGCCGCAGACGAACTCGAAAAGGAAGACCAAGCCGAATGTGGACTTCGCTGGGGATAAAGTGAAATAAACTCTTCTGAGTCATGCCATCTCTGCTGAGGAAGAGAACCGGTCTTCACGGAATAAGTCAGGCGAGAATTGGATTTCACCAAATAAGTCAGACGAGAACTGACTACCAGACGAGAACTGGATTTCACCAAATAAGTCAGACGAGAACTGACTACCAGACGAGAACTGGGTTTACAAAAGAGATTGGCCAATCAAAGGCAAACTCCTAGCAAAGATACGGTCGTGAACCAAAAGGGTGAGAGGTAGAGTCAATGGACTTACAACCCACAGATAAGATGATTCCGCTGGGGAAAGGAGAAGTCTAAATAAAAGACTCTGCCGGGGAGCACAGGTAGGATGGACACATTCCTCGGTGATCTCACCGAGGATAAACCAAAATCTCCCGAGTTATGCCATCTCTGCTGAGGAAGAGAACTGGCAAACAAAATCTCCTGGGTTATGCCATCTTTGCTGAGAAAGAGAACTGGCAAAGAAAATCTTCTGAATTATGCCATCTCTGCTGAGAAAGAGACCTGGCAAAGAAAGTACCCTGAGTTATGCCATCTCTGCTGAGAAAGAGAACTGGCAAACAAAATCTTCTGAATTATACCATCTTTGCTGAGGAAGAGAACTGGCAAACAAAATCTCTTGGGTTATGCCATCTCTGCTGAGAAAGAGAACTGGCAAAGAAAATTTTCTGAATTATGCCATCTCTGCAGAGAAAGAGAACTGGCAAATAAAGTACCCTGAGTTATGTCATCTCTACTGAGGAAGAGAACTGGCAAACAAAATCTTCTGAATTATACCATCTCTGCTGAGGAAGAGAACTGGCAAACAAAATCCCCTGGGTTATGCCATCTCTGCTGAGAAAGAGAACTGGCAAAGAAAATTTTCTGAATTGTGCCATCTCTGCTGAGAAAGAGAACTGGCAAACCAAATATCCGGAATTATGCCATCTCTGCTGAGAAAGAGAACCGGCAAACCAAATATCCGGAATTATGCCATCTCTGCTGAGAAAGAGAAATGGTTAAGAAAATATCCAGAATTATACCATCTCTGCTGAGAAAGAGAACTGGCAAACAAAATCTCAAACCTAGCCTATGCTTCGAATGCATATGTTTGAGTTTTTCTACGGCGTAATGCTCCATACGAAATGGAAATGCTACACGTTTGGGAGGATGCCATGCAATGATGATCACTATATGCAAGATGCAATGAGGCTCCTCCACAAAATAAATGCTGAAAACGAAGGCAGCTCCACCGAGGATGACAAAATAAATTGTCCTCTGAGTCCAAGAACTCTACTGGGAAGGATCACTTTGAACAACTCCTTTGATCAACCACTTCTGCTGGAGATGAAATCCCAAAAGAAAATCCACTCTGCTGGGGATTATATATAACTCTTTGAAAAAGGAAACCAAGACCTGAATCAGAAGAGTGCCAAATATCACTTGGACTTAAAACCTATTGGGGATGTCAACCACCGTTGAACAAACCGCTACGAGGATTACCACCAAACTCTGCTTGGGGAGACAAATCACCAATACTAGACCCGCTGGGGACACCATTGGACTTAACCCACTGCTGGGGAAATGACTTCGCACTTATCCTACCGTTGCTGGTGAAAACACGTTTCCTGACTGGCCGAGGGGAATAGACACCAATACTCTGCGGGGAAGACAACATCTCTGTCTCGTGAACATGCTCCACAAATCTCCTGTAGTAACAAAACAACATCCATCCTAAAGCAATCCACTTTAGAAGCTGGCTGGGGAACAATCTTCTGTACTCTTACTGGGGAGAGTGACTGTCTGATGAGGATGATGAAACCTCTATGCCAGGGAGAATAACCCTGCTGGGGAGAAAAGTCAACGAAACCTGCTGAGGGATATCATTGAGCTTAACCTGCTGTTGGAGGGGAGATTTTACCCTGCTGGAGATTAGAGTGTGTCGTTGCTAATGGAATTACACTTCCTGACCTGCTATGGAAAGTGAGTACCAGATTCTGTGGGGAAAATAAAGTCTTTTCAAAGACATCCAACACATCTCCTGTCGGAGATACAACCACATTCACCTCGGAGCATTCCACTTCAAACTGCTTGCTGGGGAATAATAAACCAACCATGAATTTGGCTGGGGAGCACAATCCTCTGCACTCTTGCTGAGGAGAATAAGTTCTGCTGATGATGAAGAACTTTCAGTTCTGGGGAGAGAAACTCTACTGGGGAAAAACGAACTTGTTACCCAGCCTGACCTGTCTCTATGGTCATAAACGACCCTTTGAACTCTCCACTTGCCCCAGACCACCAGGTCTAAAGGAAGAAATCATCTCAAGAGGATTTTATAGAAGACCGGGCATTCACACTGCCCCAGGGTCTTCAAACTCTTGGAGAGATTTATCAGATCTTGACATAACTGCCCCAGACTGCATATTCCATGAAGTAGGTTACCTCGAAAGGATTTGTAATGACTTGAAAATACCCTGCCCCAGTATTCTGAACTTTGAAGAGGTGCTTTCAATTATCCGTCTTCAGGAGTGGACAAATTCTCACGCTCTAGGGGTGGCCTGCCCCGAGTCTTGGAGAAACTTGGCCCCTGACTAATCTTACCGAGATTTGTCAAATCGACCTGATTGCCCCATGTTAAACGCTTGTGGAGAGATTTATTGAATCTCGACATAATTGCCCCAGTTTGGCTTCTTCTTATCACCATTTATCGGGAACCTTTAGGCTGCGCACAGTCTCTTGGCTACATACCCCTAGACATGACTGTCCTTCGGAGTTTTCACCATCTCAACTAGGCGTGATTGAGCTTCTTAACTGATGTTCATCATGTAAGCTTCTTTGATGTCAAACACATGCGAGCAGAAAACGTTTAATATGAGAATGACAATTCTAATGTAACACTTGTGTTAACCTGAAGTTTTATTGAAAATATGTCGCAAAACCCTGTGAACGAGTCACTAGTTACGACATTTATTTTTGAATGGAAAACAAAACGCACATGCAATACCAACAAAAATCTTATTAGCATAACTCATGGGAGTCAGGAACGCTATCTCATTGAAGTACACCTTTAGAATAAACCCTATTTCAATTAGGACTTTTAAGGGTTGTAACGCGGCCTGGTTCACAGTTTTAGAAAAAAGGATTTATGGCTCAAAATTTTGTTTGTACCCACCCATTCTCCTTGATGTTCTCCAGTCCTACGTCCAGTTAATTTGGCACAAGCGCTCATCTCCCAAAAGGATTTTTTTTTGTGAGGATCGATGGTTAAGGAACCCATGAGGTCTTTAAAATGACAGTCACCCCTTTTGTCTTCAGTGTTTCGGTCACACGACTTGTTCTTTATCGAGGATTTTCTCTTTTGAACATTTCTTTTTCATTTTTCGCTTTTCATTCTTTTGATCCCTGATTTTGCCTGGACTGACTCTTTTGAGTTTTTCGATTTTGAAGTCCAGCGGGATGCCCTATCTTTTGCCTAAGTCGCTTGTTTTCAAGTTTCGACTTAGCGGGCTTTCTTTCTTCCCCCCCCTTTTTTGTTTTTTTTAACAAAGCGTGTGACACTGGATTATCCGACTTGTTTGACAGGGTTGTGACTGCCTCACTTTTTGATCATTGATGGATAACCATTGCGGTTTCACATCTCTTTTGACCTCTTGATGTGTGAGGAAAGAAAGGTAATGGATCCTCAGATGCACACTCCTTTTGAAATTTGAACGCCCAGTCAAACTAACTGACGCCTACCCTGCCCCTGGGTTAAGTGTGAGGGTTTTTTCGTACGAAAGAAACTTCTACTTCAAGGCTCAAAGGGGTTAACGAGGGTCTATCTCCCTTATATCTCCAGTGTTTAGGGATTGACACAATGCATGTACATCCTCAACAGGGTTTTATCCAAAAGCACACAACCAAAGATTTTACGTTTTTCACCTCATCATCCTCCCTCAAGAGTTCTAGGCAAGAAAGTTGGTATTGCAGTGTATATAAACATGATATGAGTGCATAAAAGTAAATTACTTCAGGAACAACACATTCATTGCATTAAAATCAACATTCAAAAATAGAAACAAGTTTTTACATGCACACATTATTTAAACAAACAAATGAAAGCTACATATGAAAATGCAGTCAATAATCCAAAGATTGCCATTATTGAGGAGGCTTGGCTCCGACCGGACTGATTGCTTCTGATAATATCCTTGTAGTCCCAAGTGCCCACTTGGGAAGCTTCAGTTGAAATGCATACCATCCGCAGTGAAAGTAATGACCCCTACATCAATCAGATCTTGCACCTTGTGCGGGAGCGCCTTACAATCCTCAGTTGAATGCCCCCGTGCCCCAGCATGGTACTCACATCGAGCATTGGCATTAAACCCTGGTGGATATGGAGGAATGATCAGATCAGGTTTCCTTGGCACAATCAACCCTCTTTTAACCAACTCTGGCAATATCTGACCATACAGCTTTAGTAGTACAACAAACTGTCTGTTTCTTGGCTTCCATCGACCCCCTTGGGAACTATCCTGCTGTTGATTCTGATTTGCGTATTCCTCTGGCTCAGGCGCGTTTCCCCTTAGACTTAATTTAGGAGTAGGCCGCAGTTGCGGACGTGGGGATTCAAAGACCAAGGACTGCAAGAAACGCCCCTAACTTGATGTAGCTTTGGGAGAAGCAACAGGGATATCCACTTCTTTTTCTGAAGTAGGAATGAAACCACCATGAAAGCTTACGCCGCCCGGCGTGAATTCAATTTCCCTCGAATTGACCAGATCTTGTATTGCATGCTGAAAGGCCTTAGAATTTTCCACATTATGCCTCGGCGCGCCAGAGTGGAAGTCACAATGGACTCTTGCGTCATAACCCGGTGGGGAAGTACCAGAGAGAGGAGCCAAAGTCCTTTTCTGTACTAGTTGCAACTGAAGGAGATGCTGGAATAGTTGAGAATATGGCACTGGTGGAGTATCAAAATGTCGGTTCTATTTAGGCCTAAATTGCTGCTGGCGTGGAGCATGATTCTGTTGTTGTTGAGATACAGCCGGGACGGTCACAGTGGCAATCTGCTCACTTTTGGGGAGGGATCCCTTAAATAGTGGAGGAGAGACAATTCCAGCCGCAGCTTCAGGCATAAGAGTATTATCTTTGCTTAGCACACCTCTCACGACCTCCATAACCAGACTCATCTGAGTCTTCAGTTGGTTGACCTCTTCCTTCAGCACTTTCTGGTCTTGAACCAAAGCTTACATCTTCCCCATAAACTGCCCCATCTGAATCTTCATTTTGGTCATTTCTGCACGGAGTTGTTCCATGGCTATCCTCTGATTATCACAGGTCGAGTAGTGGTGGTAGGTCAAGCTGGCTGTCCTGAAGATAATACCAAGGCAGAATGAGAAATCCGCTCCGGAACACCTGTTATGCATATGAGTATGAGGATGCAATACAGAATGCCATGTTCGAATATTTCCAAGGAATCATTATGCTTTGATTCAAAATTTGTTTCACAGACGAACCACAAGAAATAGATGGAAATGCTTAGTAGCAAGTCTCAAAGTTAATATCCCTTGGAAATACAAGAACATGTATGCGAAAATGATGATGCAGATGCAACAGACATGGGATCAAAGCTTCCATATTGTAGCGAGCGATTTTGGACGCGGTTCTTAAGCGCTGGTTGCTCTCTGCGGTTTGAGCTTTGACTACAGGTCGATTCATTTTTTATCCTATTGTAAGCTGAATAAGGAAGGGAAATAGATGTCTCCAATTAACCCTGCTTTGCATACTGAGTTTAAACAGCGGTCTGTTAGGTTACGAATGCTATCAATGTGGGGGGCCTTTGTACTGGTTATTTGTATTTTCGCCAATACTGTTTTCTTTCTTTTTTACCTGGGCAGAAGGTTTCTGGTGGGGAACAAGGATTAGGATGTTAGGACTGATGCTTTTGAATTACTGCTTTTTGATTGATGGAGATATGGGATTTGGGTTTTTTGTTGATTGCGCTCGCTAAGATCTTTTCTTTCGATCTTATGCCTACGTATTCCCGTTTACCGAAACAGGGAAATCAGAGCGTTCGTAGTTCCTCCTATTCTATGGGAGGAAATTGGTTTTTGGTGTCTTGTTCAAAGCCCAAGACGTGAAGCGAAAGGTGGTTTGTATCTTGTTCAAAGCCCAAGATGTGAAGCTGAAAAGTCTATTTGTGTCTTGTTCAAAGCCCAAGACGTGAAGCTGAAAGACCTCGGCTTTAGAGAGAATTTGTCATCTCTAAAGAGGGGAGAAGGAGAATTACTTTAACTGGGATACGCGGATCCGAGCAATGCCATAATTTCCGAAGAGAGGGTTTTAACCTGAAGGAGAAGACTTTAACTCAGTATAGAGCAATGCTATCTTTCCTTAGGAATTCCTCATGCTAAAAGAGGGACAGTGGCAAGGATGTAGATGATCCAGAGGCTTGCCGCTTACAGCGATTAGATGAAGGGAAAGGAGTTGTTGATGTTTGTATACTGTGAACGAGGTACAACTTTGATGCTAAAAGGTTGATTGGATCAACCAGTGGTTTACTTATACAAATCCTAAGAGGAGGCTAATGTCCGCTAGGAAAATCATTATACAAAGCCTAAGAGGAGGCTATTTTGTGTCCCGTACAAAGCCCGAGAGAGAGGCTAAAAGGTTTTGACCCAACGATAGAGTCTTTGTGTCTCGTACGAAGCCCGAGATGGAGGCTATTGTTTGTTTGACTCAACGAGGGAGTCTCTTATGTGTCTCGTACAAAGCCCGAGAGAGAGGCTAAAACGTTGTTTGACTCCGCTAGGGAGAGTCATTGTACAAAGCCCAAGAGGAGGCTATGTCAGTTAAGTGACAGGTCCGGTATACTGATTTTGAAAGAGAAAATCAGTTCTTATATGAGCATCACTGTACTCGTGGGTTAGATCTAAGGATCGGGGTTGTTTCCTTTTCTTTGACGAAGCGGGAAATCCAAAGGGTGTTGAGACTGTCCGAGTCTGCGGGTTTCCTTCCTATTTAACGAAGGGGTCGCTTGAGAATGTCTTTGGGGACTCAAGGAAGTTAGACTGTCCAAGTCTAGAGTTTTATTTTTTGTACTATGCTTTGAGAAACAGTAGTAGACTCTATGAAAGGACTGTTCTATGAGGATGACTAGGTTCTGTTCCTATACCTCTAGGAGGTCGTCGGGACAATTTGTACGAAGCCCAAGAGGAGGCTGGAAACTTTTAAGAAGCCGACGGGTCCTTGTACGAAGCCCAAGAGGAGGCTATCATTCCCGGAGGAAGAGATCATTATACGAAGCCTAAGAGGAGGCTGTGAATACTTCTAAGAAGCCGTAGGGTCCTTGTACGATGCCCAAGAGGAGGCCGATGCTTTTAAGAAGCCCGTGGGTCTATCATCTCCTTTCCATTAGGAGAGATAACTCTTTTAAAGATAAAAACCACTGGTAAACGTGCGAGGTTTACTATCCAGCGACTTTTAGCTTTTAAAGAGGGTTCCTTAGTTAAGGTCCAAGATTATGACCGTAGTGGGTACCCAAACCCCGAGACATTCAAGGCAAGCTATCCGCAAGGGAATAGATCAAGTCAGGAAAGTTCGAGAATTTGGAAGAAACTCAAAGATGCCATTCACGGAGAATACATTCATCTTGGGGAGTAGAGCTTCTTGACGATTCCTAAGGAGGACAGCCGAAGAGAAGACTGTATCTGGTGCTCCTATTGGGGATCTAGGCGTCGATTTCTACGAATAAATGAAACGGCGTCACCTAGTTCTAGACGTAGTTGCCGGGGAAAATCTAAATATCTATACTATTATTACACAGTAGATATGAGTTTATGAAAGGAGACTTACAGTGAGCAGCCCCACAATACAGTTTATAATATGAAAGCGGTAAACGAAAGCGATAACCACTTACTCGGTTGTAGTGCTTCCATGCTGTTTGGTTAGTTGTTCAACAAAGAAAGATTGAAAACAATAGTATATTCAAAATCAAAGGAGAAAGTGCTTTGAAAAAGAAAGATTTGGGGCTTACAGCTCAAGGAGAGGCCCAGGGTTTTATCAGTGAGCGCACAGTTTGACTTTGTACAGCGGGACTTATGCAAGTGACTGGGGCCCAAAATGGTTTTCTGTACAAAGGGATGGGTCTTACACTCTCTCAAGAGGCCTAAAAAGTTTAGAGAAACAAGAGTGGGGCTTATAACACGAGGGTAGGCCCAGATGATCTTTTTTTATTTTTAAACGGGCGACGATCGCGCCGTTTACTTGTACAGAGGGACTTATACAATGAGTGAGGCCCAAAAAGTTTTTGTACAAGGGGGGACGGGTCTTACACTCTCTCAAGAGGCCCAAAGAAGTTTTAAGAAAAGAAATGGGTCTTACTACTCGAGGGTAGGCCCAGATGATTTTTGAAAAGGCGACAATCGCGCCGTTTGTTTTTTGACGGTATCGGGACTTAGACAATAAGTGAGGCCCAAAAATGATTTGGTCAAAAAAAGGATTGAGTCTTACACTCTAATAGAGGCCCATGAGTGTTTTGAAAATGATTTATGAGGGTTGAATTAATCCAAAACCCTAATTTGTTTTCAAAATGTATTTAATTGAATAAAAATTCAATTAAAATGATAAAAAATTGTTTAACACATGGAAAACAAATTGTGATCTTGGATTAATGCTTCAAAAATTAAGTATTGACCTAAAAAATAATTAGAAAGCATTAAAAGTTGCAAAATCAATGTAGAAAAAATATTTAAAATGCCAAAAACAATCAAAATATTAATTCTTTACAAAAATATCAATTATATGAAATAAATAATATTTTTGGGATTTTTTGGGAAAATAAAATATTTTAACATTTTTGTGAATTATTAAAAAAAGAATCAACTCAAAATCATTAAAACTCAGAGAGAAATTAATTTTTGAATCAATTAAACACAATCACAAAATTCAAATATTTGAATTTCTAAAAATGGCGCCAAGAACAAGCTGAAGAACACGCGCGTGTTCTTGGTTTCTCAGATTTGCATTTTCTATCCAATCTCCATGAATACGTAATCATATCATGCAATCCACATATCATTATGCTCGTCTCAACCTCACGATCATGTCTATGTCCATTAATTTCATTTAAATTAAACATACAACAAAAAATCACGAAGAGACCTCAAGAACCCTAATTTCTGCATGAAGGCTAGGATTTTTGATACACGATTCAAACAATGCAATTAATTGAGGGAAAACATTCCATGCATGATTATGAACATATGGCCAAATTATTGTGCGAGGAAATATGCATAGATTGAGAGATGACCAAGCATGTGCTTACCTCTAGGCCGTGACAACAAGTGCAATGTGATTTTTGATTTGGAGGTGTTACAGATGAGTTGTGATGATCTGAACAGCTTCTCTACACCCTATGGATTGTGTTTGGATGGTTGGACTTGATTGAAATTGGCTGGATCATTTTGTGGTGCCTCAGCTGCACTTTGGTTAAAACCTTGAGCAACCAGCTGGTGATTTTGTGAAATTGATGTTTCAGAAGTAATCTAAGTGTTTGATCAGCTCATATGTGATGTATGTGAGGTGTGTGAGTGATTGGTTTGATTGGAATTGCTCTCAAACTCAAAACCCGATAGTGACTTGCCTTAGAAGGCAAAATTGGAGTGAAAGAAGAGATTTTGAGGAAAGCATCTGTTAGATGGCTTTGGTGTACTCAAACTGACCACAATTGAGCTCTATTTATAGTAGAGCAAGTTTGTTTTGCAAGGAATAGTGCATGGCAGCTGGTAAGTAGGTTTGGCCAATGTTGGCAAATGAAAATCCAAGTCTCCTCTAGCCATTGACTAGAGGTTAGGGCACAGAGCTTTGGTTCCCTTGGTCTTGGATAAGTCTTGACTGATTTCAGATGAGAATGGCTCAGTCCATGCCACCTTGATGGTTCCATTGAATGCCTCATTCCAAATTTGAAGTCTTGTCCCTATTTTGGCCATTCTAGGTTCAACATGCTATTTCTTGTTCCATGGACTTTGGAGGCTTGGCTCAGTGATTGTCCCCTTTAGATTCAATCCTCTGAGGTGTCCAAGTGGATAGGAGCAATTGAATTTGGCTGATTTTGGCAAATCGACCAAAGTTGCAAATTCTGCTTTGCCTTGACAGATTTTAGCAAGGCAACTTGCCAATGTCATATCTCATGGTGTAAGTTGAATTTGGCAATGTTCTTGGCCATTTTGGAAAACTCTTACATGATACAACAACTGTTTGAACAAGTTTGGTTTTGATCTCTTTTGATTCCAAGTGAAAAATCCCCCTACATTTGGCAAAAAGTGAGGCAGAATCTGACTTAGTGAAAATTTCACTAAGTGTTGGAAAAAGTGACATTTTCACTTTTCAGCCACTTTGATCACTCCATAACTCAAAATCCTTAATGAATTGGAATGACTTGTAGTTGAAGTTTTTGTAGGTGATAATGAGGGCTACAAATCCATCTTTGGATGAGAAAAAATGGCCTTGTGGTTTAGGAGTTATGGTCCTTCAAAGTTGGTACCCTTGCCACTTTATTTTTAACTTAGAAAAATTTCTAAGTTTTATGGTTACCCCTTTTTCAAGTTATCTCACTTTTCTTGATTTTTCTTGATGAATGATGATTCAAATCATACATTAACATCATTTTAGGGTTAAAAATCCATTTTGGTGAAAAATCTCAAAAAGTCAAAGTTGACTTTTGTGCACAGTTGACTTTTTATCAGATAAATTCCAAACTGTGCAATTCTTCAGGAAATCATGTCCTTGACCTAAATCAAACTTGATGGACATGTTCCATGGGTGTCATAGGGTATATTCAATCATGTATTAGGGTTTGGGAGCATGTCTTGGTGCAGATGGAATTGAGACTTGTTGCTCAAACTTCTTGGATTAATCCATTGTCCCAAATGGATCAATATGGTATATTAGAGACCCTCAAATCATCTCTTGAGGTCTTGGCTCATGATTTGTCCCAAAATTCAACTTAGGGGTGAATTAGGTCAAGAAACCCTAATTCCTGATTTTTGATGAATGCATCCCTTAAGGCAAAATTGACTTGATGCATGGGTTCATGAGGTTCCATGAAGTATATTAGGTTATGTTTTGGATCAATGGCTTGTGCCCAGATGAAACTTTTCATCTGGAGGCCCTGGGTGATCAAAACCCTAATTTGGTGACACTGGCGATCTTGAGGCTTGATCCACCTAGAAGGGAGCAACCATGTGCTTAATCCTTGAAGTGGGAGTCCTTTTGATCCTTTGAGGATGTTTGAGAGATTGGACAAGTTGAAAATCAAGTCATTTCTTGATTGAGCCTTTGTCTAAAGCTCAGAGAGGGCTTGAAACCCTAATTTTGATTGTAGTGGATGCTCACCCATCTTTGGGGAGACTGATGAGGTACAAAGGTACATCCATATTGTGCTGATGATTTGCACAATGATGGGAAATCTTAGTGGTCAAAATTTGGGGTATGACAGATGCCCCTATTTAATCTTCTTGGACCCGAAGGTGTGAATGACGAAGGTGTTCGGGCATTCGGGGTGCAAGAGGATTAAATATCGGAATACCCGAAATTTTGATGGTGGTTATGAATGGTAGCTTACGCATTCATCTTCTTTAGCTAAGCGACGATGCTTAGAAAAGGTAAACTTCCCCTCGATCCTGGTCTCCTACCAAGGATCTGGTCTTAGTTTCTTTTGTCAACTTCCCCTCGTTCTTGGTTTCCTACCAAGGAACTGGTCTTAGTTTCTGATTTAAACTTCCCCTCGATCCTGGTTTCCTACCAAGGAACTGGTCTTAGTTTCTGATTTAAACTTCCCCTCGATCTTGGTTTCCTACCAAGGAACTGGTCTTAGTTTCTGATTTAAACTTCCCCTCGATCCTGGTTTCCTACCAAGGAACTGGTCTTAGTTTCTGATTTAAACTTCCCCTCGATCCTGGTTTCCTACCAAGGAACTGGTCTTAGTTTCTTTTGTCAATAAACTTTACTGACAAGGGACGCTATTCGTAGCGGCTTTCCTTCAAACTTCTCGCCGAATTTTCCTGGGGAGATGCCATTTGAGTGGAAAAAGTTTTGATGTCAGACTTGCTGGGGAACCCATTCGTCTGAATTGTAGAGGTACACAAACTTCTCTATTTTGGAGATGCCATTTGTCGATTCTACTGGGGAAAGCGAGTCTCTTGAGAGACTGTTTTCGTTTGGGGTTACATCATACTTTTCTTGGGATCTTCCCGGAGAAATGCCATATGATGGGATCCAATTTTGAGGTGCCAATGACCTTCTCATCAGTGGTTTTTCGGAGCAAAACTGGCGTGCTGCCGAATCTCTGATCACGAGGCTTTCTCTGTGATTTTCCTTAATCCGGGAAAGCAAGGATATCATCTTCAATGGCGAAGAGTGATGTTTATTGAAAGTTTTCTCTGGCTTTTCAGAGGTTCAAGTTATCAAAGTGGTCAAGGACCAACTTCTTTCCAGAATTAAACTGGAAGCGAGGTTGTTCAGACACAGTATTTTCTGACGAGGCAAGAACTGACAACTCGATTGAGAGGACTTCTACCACTAGGGGACAAGACCGACTCAAGTGATAGTGATGCAATACGAAATGTGAATGCAAATAAAAAATGCATGATGTATGTATGTATATGCTGACAAAATAGACGCGACATACAAACTAATGGATGAACACAATTGGATACTCGACCATCGCGGGGGGGAAGAAGTACCGTTGATTCAAAATAGCAATTCCACCTTGCTTAGGAGAGATAGTCCCGTTGGGAGCTATGTTGATCGGGCTTAGGAGATGAGAACTCGGCCGAGGATGTCAGACGAAACATGGTCTCTGACATTATTGATCCTTCATTCAGGAGTACTGGTCTAGAAGGAGTACTTTGATTCTGCACTTTGAAGTTCGCTTACTTCGGGAGAAGCGATCGATGTTCTTCTGATGTTCAACAGTCAAAAGAAATGCCATCTTTAATTTAAAAGCAGAAAAAGTTTAACAAGTAAATTTATTTTTGTTTTATTTCAAGAATCGCTGATTAAGTTTAAACAACGTCGTTCTGTAAAGCTAAAACAAGTAAAGAATTACAAACAAAAGCACAAGGGCTCAAATTTTATTGATAAGATGGAGATCAGCCAAACGCGTGATTCCAAAGAGTATATACAAAGTTAGAAAATGGTAATTTACAGGGAAAAGGGCTACGTTGAAACATAATGACCACTATCCTTCTACCAACTTTGAGTTCGGGACATCCTGAGCTTCCGTCGAAGATGATCTTTGACTGGAGATTTCCTCCGATAGATAATGCAACTGCTGTTGCTGCTGAGGGACTTGCCTCTGTTGAACATAGTTACTTGCCATTATCCCTAGCTTTTGCCTGGATTGTACTATGAGATTTCCAATCCATCGGGATGATTTTTTTCATGTCTCTAACTTTTGCCTGGACCGCCCTTTCGGGTTTTCAATCCACCGAGACGTTTTTTTTTTAGTTTAGGCGAAGTATTTCTTGACTACATCAACATTTGTGGGGTAGGCAAATTCCTCTCCGTCCATGGTTGCAAGTCTCAAGGCGCCGCCTGAGAAAGGTTTCGTGACCATATAGGGGCCATCATAATTTGGGGTCCATTTTCCCCGAGAATCAGTGAGAAAAAATTGTATCTTCTTGAGAACAAGGTCTCCTTTTCTGAAGATACGAGGTCGGACCTTTTTGTCGAACGCCTTTTTCATTCTCTGTTGATACAACTGACCGTGGCATAGTGTCGTGATTCATTTTTCCTCGATCAGATTCAATTCGTCGTGTCGACTTTGACACCATTCAGCTTCGGTGAGCTTAGCTTCCATTAATACCCGGATTGATGGGATCTCTACTTCTATGGGGAGAACTGCCTTCATGCCATATACTAGAGAGAAAGGGGTTGCCCCTGTTGAAGTGCGGACAGATGTTCGATAACCGTGAAGAGCAAAGAGTAGCATTTCGTGCCAATCTTTATAGGTTACAACCATCTTTTGAACAATCTTCTTGATGTTCTTGTTAGCCGCTTCTACCGCTCCGTTCATCTTGGGTCGGTAGGAAGATGAGTTATGGTGTTCGATCTTGAACTCTGCACACAACTCTTTCATCATCTTATTGTTCAAGTTAGATCCATTATCAGTAATGATCTCGCTTGGAACACCATAACGGCAGATGATATTGTTTTTGATAAATCGGACCACCACTTGTTGGGTTACATTGGCGAATGACGCTGCTTCGACCCACTTGGTGAAATAGTCAATGGCTACCAGGATGAACCGATGTCCGTTTGAAGCCTTGGGCTCAATCATGCCAATCATGTTGATTCCCCATATGGAAAAAGGCCACGGGGAAGAAAGAACTTTGAGATGTGATGGCGGTACATGAATTTTGTCGGAGTATATCTGACACTTGTGACACCTCCTCATGTACTTGTAGCAGTCGGATTCCATTGTCAACCAATAATACCCTGCTCTGAGAATTTTTCTCGCCATTGTGTGTCCGTTGGCATGAGTGCCAAAGGATCCTTCATGAATTTCTTTCATAAGCATGTCTACTTCTGGTCTGTCTACGCATCGGAGCAAGACCATGTCAAAATTTATCTTATAGAGAGTGTCACCGCTCAGGAAGAAGTTTCCAGCCAATCTTCTAAGGGTTTTCCTGTCTTTTATGAGTGCCCCAGATGGGTACTCTTGTTTCTGAAGGAAGCATTTGATATCGTGATACCAAGGTCTGTCATCTATGACTGCTTCAATTGCGAAGATGTAAGCGGGCCGTTCAAGGTGCATTATGTCGATCTTAGGTATGTCATTCCATTGACCTACACTAATCATGGAAGAGATAGTGGCTAATGCGTCAGCCATGTGATTCTCCTCACGAGGGATATGATGAAACTCAACTTTGTTGAAGAAAGGCAGCAACCTTCTCGCGTAGTCTTTGTAAGGAATCAATCCTGATTGGTATGTGTTCCAATCTCCTTTTATCTGATTGATAACCAGGGCTGAATCACCGTATACGTCCAAGTTTTTGATCCTTAAATCAATCGCTTCTTCGAGACCCATGATACATGCTTCGTATTCGGCCTCGTTGTTCGTACATTTGAACGTAAGTCTGGCAGTGAAAGGAATGTGGGAACCCTGAGGGGAAACAATGATTGCCCCACTGGGAACCTAGTTCTGGCCCTTCACTGGGTAACGGTTCATCGCGATCTTTCATCTTTAGATACATGACATCTTCATCTGGGAAGTCAAACCCGATTGATTCTTGATCGTCAATTGGTTAATGAGCCAAATGATCGGCTAAAATACTTCCTTTAACGGCTTTCTGAGCATGGTACTCTATGTCATATTCTGATAGTAACATCTGCCAACGGGCAATCCTTCCCGTGAGAGCAGGTTTTTCGAAAACGTACTTGATTGGATCCATTTCGGAGACCAACCAGGTAGTATGACGAATCATGTACTGGCGAAGACGTTTGGCTGCCCAAGCCAAAGCGCAACAAGTTTTCTCAAGCATTGTGTACCGAGTCTCGCAGTCGATGAATTTCTTGCTTAGATAGTAAATGGCAGACTCTTTCCGTTTGGTTTCGTCTTGTTGGCCAAGTACACATCCCATCGAGTCCTCTAGGACTGTGAGATAAATGATCAGTGGTCTTCCTTCCACTGGAGGTGATAGAATCGGAGGATTCAACAGATATTCCTTGATACTGTCGAAGGCGGTTTGGCAATCTTCTGACCAAACGCAATCCTAGTTCTTTTTGAGTAATTTGAAAATCGGCGCACACGTCGCGGTCATAAGGAATATGAATCTGGAGATGTAGTTCAAACGTCCCAGGAATCCTCTGACTTGTTTTTCAGTTTTCGGAGAAGGCATTTCTTGAATGGCCTTGACCTTGTCAGGATCAACTTCAATTCCTTTCTGGCTGACGATGAACCCTAGTAGTTTCCCTGAACGGACACCGAAGGTGCACTTGTTGGGATTCAAGCGGAGCTTGAATTTTCTTAGACGTTCGAACAATTTTGACAGATGTTCAACGTGCTCACTCTCTATTTTTGATTTTGCAATCATATCATCGACATATACCTCGATTTCTTTGTGTATCATGTCATGAAATAGAGTAGTCATGGCCCTTTGATAGGTTGCCCCGGCGTTCTTCAAACCGAACGGCATTACCTTGTAACAAAAGGTGCCCCATGGGGTAATGAACGAAGTTTTCTCCATGTCTTTCGGCACCATTTTGATCTGGTTATAGCCCGAGAATCCATCCATGAAGGAGAATACTTTGAACTTTGCTGTGCTGTCAACCAACATGTCAATGTGTGGTAAAGGAAAGTCGTCCTTTGGACTTGCCTTGTTCAGATCTCTGTAGTCGACACACATTCTGACCTTTCCATCCTTTTTGGGAACGGGTACAATGTTGGCTAACCATTGAGGATATTCAGATGTGGCAAGGAAACCCGCGTCAATCTGTTTCTGTACCTCCTCTTTGATTTTGATGGCCATGTCCGGGTGAGTCCGTCTCAACCTTTGCTTTACTGGCGGACATTCCGATCTTAACGGTAAGTGATGTTCCACGATGCTGGTATCCAACCCTGGCATATCCTGATAGGACCAAGCGAATACATCGGGGAATTCTTTGAGAAGCTTTATCAAACCCTCTCTGGTAGTTGGACTGAGCAGTGCCCCAATCCTGATTTCTTTTCTCTCTTGCTCTGAACCCAGGTTTACCGTTTCCAACGGTTCTTTGTGAGGTTCAATGGACCTTTCCTCTTGTCTGAGTAGTCGGGAGATCTCTTCTGGAATTTCGTTGTCAACTTCTTCTTCAGCCTCAAATACCGAGAATTCAAAGTTAGGAGAAGGCATTGGATCGTATGTTTCAACGGGGTGTAAAACAATCAATCTGCATGACGTGATGATTCATGTTTAGAAGAGATAGAGAAAATGTAAGTGTGTGCAGTGTTTTGATTTTACTGCTTGTTTTTATTTTTGAATGTTTTTTTTTAGGATTACCATTTTCTGAAAAAGCAAAAAGAGAAAACAGCAATTAATGCGGAAATTACAGAACGACGTTATTTTATTAATGAACAAGTCGAATCTTGAAACTACAGCCCTATAAAACAAAACTCACTCGCTTTGGGCAAAGCGAAGAGGGAAATCTACAGAAAACGAGCCCTATCAAAATATCCGTTTCACCTGGGCAGGGTGAAAGGTTAAAGATGGCAATTACTTTGACTGGCGAATGACCTTCGGAACCTCGACGGCAACCCATTGGCGGCGAACTCCTCGGTGAATCACAAAGTCTGGCACCTTCCTCGATTTGTCTTCAGAAATAACACCGATTTCTGGTGGAGCAGGATCGTTGGAATCCGTTTCCCAGGCAGAATTGTCGTAGGAGGATTCCTCTGTTGCATTTTGCATAGCATTGGTGCTCTCAGCTGTATCTCCCCATCCAGTTGGCTGGATATCTTCGAGCCTGATACGAGAGCTTTCGGGAGCAGTGTACTTGACCATAAAGTCGTATTTTCCACTTGGTTGTCCCAGAGTGTCCCAAACTTCTTTGGAACTGGAGAAGTCTTCCCTCTCGATGACGTTGACCTCGGGAAAAGCATAGTTGATGAATTCAAGTCCTGCGAACGTTGCGAATTCATCGTCATGTTGAGTAATTTCCGAATGACCTGAGTGTTGATCCCATGACATGGCGGGGACATAGGTATTCTGTTCAATGACGCTCAGCTGAGTTTCATTGTTCGGCTGACTCTCTTGCCCCAAGTTTCCTGGGTAAGGCTGCCACATTGGCAGGCCATCCATCGGGCCATAGTAATTGTGGTCAAAGTTGTCTTTCATCAGAGTGTCCTCCTCTAATGAATTTGGCGGAGCACGGCATCCTCCCGGATCACAATCTCCATAGATCATTTCGACATCTGATCTTGGTATAAATCTCGGACTTTCTGTAGGAAAGCAAAAAGGCATAGACACCTCTTCCTGAGACATATAACCATCCTTGTTAAGATAGGACTTCCATTCTTCATCCGTGTCAGAGGGATCTTCCTCATTGATAGCATGAACTGTTTGAGACACTGGGTGAAGAAAACCTCCACTGTGGAAGAAGTTTTGAAGGGGATGAAGACTTTCATCGTTGACAGCTGTCTGGGTACATGTTGCAGAAAAACCAAGACCCTTCTTTGTTTTATTGTCAATAGGAATGACAAGCCGTCCCCATCCTATCGTATCGGTACTCTCGACCGCCTTGATAGCATCTTTGTATGAAGAAATTGAAGTTCCTTCTTTGAACTAATCGTCCTTGCTCACCGATAGTGCTTGGAACTGTGTTCCAATAACCTCCTCGGGTTCTACACAAGTAGATGATGATAGGTTACTCACAAGCAAGGCTTGTTCCCCACAAACCGTGACAAGTTGATCGTTCTTGATGAACTTTAGCTTTTGGTGGAGGGTTGAAGTACCCGCTCCAGCCTAATGTATCCAAGGTCTTCCTAATAAACAACTGTATGTTGCCCGGATGTCCATGACCTGGAAAGTGATTTGGAAAGTGTGAGGACCAATAGTTATGGGAAGATCAACTTCGCCGATAACCGTTTTTCTGGATCCGTCGAATGCTTTGACGACGACCTCGCTGATTCTCATCGGAGGGCCCTTGAATGATAATTGCATCAAAGTGGACTTCGGCATAACATTCAGGGTTGACCCTGTGTCTACCAGTACATTGGCTAAAGCATCGCCCTGGCAGTTAATTGTAATGTTGAGCGCCATGTTATGACGGCGACCCTCTTCAGGTAATTCTTCATCACTAAATCCCAAATTATTGCAGGAAGTGATGTTAGAGACAATGCTATTGAATTGTCTGATTGTTATATCCTGTTCCACAAAGGCTTGCTCCAAAACTTTGTGTAGAGCCTCTCTGTGTGCTTCTGAACTGAGTAACAGTGATAATACCGAGATCTTTGAAGGAGTCTGTAACAGTTGATCAATAATGTTATATTCACTCCTTTGGATGAGCTTCAGCATCTCATCATTTTTCGAAATGTCGGGATTACTGGACTAACCGACTGATGGATCAGGAGCTTCTGCCTGAAGTTCCTTTTCTTTGTTGGATTTTCCAACCCCTCGGTTGAAGATTCGACCGCTCCGTGTTACACGACTGATGTCTGCAATATTCACGACGGAGGGTAATGGAATTTCCTTTCCATCCTCGATTATTGTTGCACCGTATTTGTAAGGGATTGCCTTAGCTGATTTATACGGTAGTGGCCCCGGTAGATAGATGACTATGGGAACCTTCTGATTTTTCTGACCATCATAAGTAACCTTGATCCGTTCTCAGTTGGGAACTCTAGATTCGTCAAGTAGAGGGATGATGGCAAAAACATCCCTGGTCCTGTGATGACCAGAGATCGTGACAACATCCTCAACTTGCTCGGCAAGGTAGTTCGGCGACCAAATGATGGGTCCTGAACCTGGATATGGACGAATTTCTCCATGATCGACCTGACCCTGAAGAGCTGCTCTCACAAGGTAACACCCTTGGTTACTTTCCGAACAGACGCTACAACTGTCATAGTTGTGTGGTGGCACCTGGCCACGCCCACTTTGAATACAATGTAACCTCACTAGGTTACCTTCCATTGATCGGACATCCTGACTTTGACGACGATTAGGATTCCTGTTATTGATACTAATCTGCTGAGTATCTTCGTCCATATAGATTGGCATCCACCAGTGATTTAACAAGTGCTGAAGTGCCTCCTGGACAAGGATACAACCCTGATCGTTTTCGCAACCCGCTTTACAGCTTTGATAGTCGTGTGATATTAAGAATCCAAGTCGGACCTGCTCAGCATGTAACTCTACCAGGTTGGTATTCATCACGCGAATATCAAAGATCTGAACCATGTTGATTTGATAGGGATTCCTATCATGGTAGTATTGGATCCATCCAAGATCCATCTGACGCTGGAGGGCCTCTTGTATGAAAGAGCATCCCTGTTTGTTTACCGAGCAAGTCAGACAGGAACTGTAATTGTGCCGCGGCAGATTATGATACTGGCTTTGCCTTGAGTGCATCGCCACCAAGCTGACATTCATCGCACGGATGTCGTGGTTTTGAATGACGTTATAATTCGTAGAGACCATGTTAACTCCACGAACTCGGTGCTCTTGGATCCATCCGAGATCCATTTGTTCCTGTAGAGCTGCTTGCACTACAGAACATCCTTGGTTGTCTTTAGAGCAGATATCACACTGGTGATAATTATGAGGTGGCACATGGCCATATCCACTCTGTCTACAATGCATCTTGACCAGATTGGTCCCCAATAAGAGTACATCGTTAATTTGATAGACATTGTTAGTCTCTTTCTCAATCAGATTGACTGCAGTTTTCTCATGTTGAGGCAGCGGGTTCGTAAGAACATTAGGATTCGTATCTTTGAAAGATAAGAGCCCGCTCCTAACAAGCTTTTGCACGTCGGATTTGAAATTGAGACAAGTCTCAATGTTATGCCCTGAACCTCCTTGATGATAAGGGCATGTTTGATCCGCTTTAAACCAAAAAGGCGGATTTTTCGGAACTGAAAGGGGAGACTTAGTCTGAATGTGCCCCTTAGCCAGCAGTAACGGAAACAGCTCTGCGTACGTTACGGGTATAGGATCAAATCCTGGTGGCCGTGTTGTACGGTTGTTGTTATATGGAGGACGAGCCTGCTAAAGAGGCTGTTGTGTCCTTTGTTGGTCAGGTTGGCTCTGCGCAACCTGAGGTTGATACATAGGAACAGGCGCGGGGCCGATAGCAGGAGTAACAGCTGCTACTGGCTGATAACGTCGCCTTTGCTTTCCGAGAGAGATATTCCCAATATCTTGCTCTTTTTTCTTAGGGAGAGCACTACCGTATTTTTTAGTACCGCTCGTCGATCCAGTGTCTTTTATCAAACGTCCTTCTCGGACGGCTTCCTCAAGACGTACACCCATGCCGACCATTTCGGTGAAATCACTGGGCGCACTGGCAACCATTCGGTCATAGTAAAATGAGCTTAAGGTCTTTAAGAAGATTTTTGTCATCTCTTTTTCCTCAAGAGGTGGACAAATTTGAGCGGAAATTTCACGCCACCTTTGAGCATACTCCTTAAAGGTTTCTTTGTCCTTTTGCGACATTGATCTGAGTTGATCTCTGTCGGGTGCCATGTCCAAATTGTACTTGTATTGTTGGACGAAGGCAGTACCAAGATCTCTGAATGTACTGATCATAGTACGGTTTAAACCCATGTACAATTTGAGTGCGGCACCGGTTAAACTATCCTGAAAGTAGTGAATCAGCAGGTCCTGATTCTCCGTCTGAGCTGACATCCGCCGAGCGTACATCACCAGATGGCTCTGAGGGCAAGAGTTACCCTTGTATTTTTCAAAGTCGGGCACTTGGAACTTGTGCGGGACTTTCACATTTGGGACCAAGCAGAGGTCTGCGGCGTCCTTTCCAAATAGATCCTAACCGCGAATGGCCTGCAGCTCTTTCTGCATTTCCAAGAACTGCTCCTGGAATTCATCCATTCTGTCAAACATAGTTTCCTTCTTACCAGAAGGTGTCTGTGGAATCTGTCCTTCCGGGACAGTGTGCACCACAGGGGGTGGTATCGTGACTATGACAGTAAGTCTTGGCGCCTCCCGAAGTTTGTAACCTTCAAGAATCTTGAGTATGCCCCTGGCATCTTCGCTTTCCCGAAGTTTGTAACCTTCAGGCCCAGCGGATTCTGTTGCAATTCCCTGATCTTCAGTGATCGGCAGAACGTATCCTTCCGGGATATAGTTAACAGGCATGCCCCAAGGACGATCTTTCGGCATCTGATACCTAGGATCATACTTTTCTACTATGGGCGTTGAGGTGATCTCTGAGATCACAGTTCTTTGTAGATGAGCTTCTGCCATGGCTTGCATGTCGTTACGAAGCTTTCTCATATCCTCTCTCAGAGCGTCGATCTCTTCTTTCAACTCTCTGTTTTCTTCCTCAAGATCATCCATCTTTTTCTGACGATTGGCCCGAGTATTATATGAATGAGACAGTTTGACTCTAGAATCGAGACACAAACGTGAGATTCGTAGGGAAGAAGAATACGCGATGTGAGAATGATGAATGCAATGATTATATTAATTGTTTTTTTTTGTTTAATCAAAATAAACTTCGACAATCAGATTGCAAATATCAAACGGTGGGGAAACCCCTTTTTATTGAATTCCAAAGGATTACAGAAATGGAAATACAGTAGATTACAAAGTGCAGAAACAGAAACCTAAGCTAATGGGTCCCGAGTCCTCTTCTTTGACCGGGGCGCTTGGGCCGTTGTCGGGTTGTCATTCCTTTGCCAAGTGAAAGAAGTGAGCAAATTCCTTTGGTCATCTTGATTCTCTACAGCATGTTGCTCCAAAATTTCAATCAGAGCATCTTTCTCTTTCAGTAATTGCTGTATTTGGATACACTCTACGTCGAGGGTGCGGTACTTGTTCTTCCAAGATCTTCTCTCCCGTTGAACTTTGTTGAGAGTAACCTGAAGCTTTTCAGTTTCCGTCATGAAGTACATGACAGTTTCCCTCGGTGGAAGAATTCTGTAACGAGGATAAGGCATCTTTAGCTTGAGAGCTCTAGTTTGTACCCAGTGGAGATAAGGCTCCACCGAGACACAGTCTGGTTTTCCCAGAGACTCTCATCCTTTCTTATGAACATGTTTCCAAGCTTGCACTATTTCCATCTTTAGTGCTCTGTCATTTTCTCCTTCTTTGAAGAAAAGACCTTCCAGATGAACACCCAATGGGATGTGTCTCATCGGGTATCCAAATTGACGAAGAACCAATATCGGATGATAGTTGATTCCTCCTTTAGTTCCTATGAGGGGTACGTTGGGGAAGTTTCCACAACGGTCAATGATTCTGATTCCCTCATAAATCCTATTACACCAATCTATATCGGAATTGGTGAGAGACATGATCTTCTGCGACCAACGTAAGACACTCTTGCAATCCCAAAAAGCAGCAGACTTGGGCAAGTGAGAGATAAACCATTTATAAAGCAGAGGCACACAACATGTGATCTCCCCTCCGTTGTACAAATTTCCTAAGTGTACAGAATGATACGCATCTGTGAGCAAAGTTGGCACAGGGTTTCCAATGAGAAAAACCTTAATAGCGTTGATATCGACGAAGTTATTGATGTTGGGAAACAAAAATAACCCGTAGGTGAGCAAGACAAAGATGCTTTCAAAAGCAGTCCCGTTCCCTATACTAGCGAAGTATAGAGCCTTTTTTGTCAAGAACTGGGCTGGGAAACCTTGGATGCCACCCTTAGTGGTCATGTGAGTCCTGACCTCAGACTCGTCCAAATGAATTGCTATTGCAATAGTCTGATTCTTTGGAATTTCTTCCAGTCCAGAAAATGGAGCTCGATCAGTGATATGTAAATCAGTCAAATGAGAATACTCCTCCAGCGTTGGTGATAGCTGGTAATCCGGGAATGTGAAACAGTGATAAAACGGATCGTAGAACTGAATGAGCGCGTCCATGACCCCCTTAATCACATGGACTCTTAACAGTGGTAGCAAACCACCGTGCTTGGCTCTGAAAGCCTCTGGGTTAACGATCATCCTCGCTAACTTTCTCAAATCCTCTAGCTTTGGAACCTTGAAGGTATACTGGCGAGTTCTCCTCCTACCAAAATCCATTAATGCAATCTTTTTCTCTGATATTTGCAATCACAATCTTGAAAAACAGAGAGACTAGAAGAGAAGTTTTTTGAATGTTTTAATGTTTTATTAAATGGATGCATGAATGCAGCACACAAAAACATAGAAAAAACATGGGGTCAAAGGGTCGTTGTCATGAAGTCAAGGCTCTACCCATCCCCAAAGGTTTATACTAGGGTGATTTTTATACCTGTACTCATTATCATCAGCTCCTCCCAGGAAAGCAAGACAACAAGCAGATCGCCAGCGAGTTGTAAAGAAATCTTAGAGTAAGTGCCATTCACCGAGAATAGATCACCAGCCTCAAATGAGGGTAGTATCGCGTAACAACTATTTCCGATAGTTTCCGCACTACGAAAGGGTTTGGCTCCTCAGCTTCTCAGACTTAACAACCGGCCCATTGGCTAGAAGAGTGAATGGGTTGCGTTGGTCAGCCTCCACTGAGGTTGATGGTTGACCCCATCGCCATCACTTATCTTAAGTGTATACTCATTCTCACCACATGCGGCATCACACGCATTCCCAGTAGTAGAAAAATAAACACGTATAGTAATTAGGAAAAGCAGTATATATATTTGTCCTAATCATCCTAGACTTATAAAGCTATGATTCCTAAGTTCCTGACAGAAATGGGTTCCCCGGCGGAAGCCCCAATCTGTGGTATTCACACAAGTGAAGAGAAAAAAGGTTTGTCCAAGGTTTCCACCTTAAACGTTTAAGGAAGAAGATTTGGCCCCACGGTGGGCGCCACTTTTCTGTAGCGAGCGATTTTGGACGCGGTTCTTAAGCGCTGGTCGCTCTCTGCGGTTTGAGCTTTGACTACAGGTCGATTCATTTTTTATCCTATTGTGAGCTGCATAAGGAAGGGAAATAGATGTCTCCAATTAACCTTGCTTTGCATACTGAGTTTAAACAGCGGTCTGTTAGGTTACGAATGCTATCAATGTGAGGGACCTTTGTACTGGTTATTTGTATTTTCGCCAATACTGTTTTCTTTCTTTTTTACCTGGGCAGAAGGTTTCTGGCGGGGAACAAGGATTAGGATGTTAGGACTGATGCTTTTGAATTACTGCTTTTTGATTGATGGAGATATGGGATTTGGGTTTTTTGTTTATTGCGCTCGCTAAGATCTTTTCTTTCGATCTTATGCCTACGTATTCCCGTTTACCGAAACAGGGAAATCAGAGCATTCGTAGTTCCTCCTATTCTATGGGAGGAAATGGGTGTTTTGGTGTCTTGTTCAAAGCCCAAGACGTGAAGCGAAAGGTGGTTTGTATCTTGTTCAAAGCCCAAGATGTGAAGCTGAAAAGTCTATTTGTGTCTTGTTCAAAGCCCAAGACGTGAAGCTGAAAGACCTCGGCTTTAGAGAGAATTTGTCATCTCTAAAGAGGGGAGAAGGAGAATTACTTTAACTGGGATACGCGGATCCGAGCAATGCCATAATTTCCGAAGAGAGGGTTTTAACCTGAAGGAGAAGACTTTAACTCAGTATAGAGCAATGCTATCTTTCCTTAGGAATTCCTCATGCTAAAAGAGGGACAGTGGCATGGATGTAGATGATCCAGAGGCTTGCCGCTTACATCAATTAGATGAAGGGAAAGGAGTTGTTGATGTTTGTATACTGTGAACGAGGTACAGCTTTGATGCTAAAAGGTTGATTGGATCAACCAGTGGTTTTCTTATACAAAGCCTAAGAGGAGGCTAATTTCCTCTAGGAAAATCATTATACAAAGCCTAAGAGGAGGCTATTTTGTGTCCCGTACAAAGCCCGAGAGAGAGGCTAAAAGGTTTTGACCCGACGATAGAGTCTTTGTGTCTCGTACGAAGCCCGAGATGGAGGCTATTGTTTGTTTGACTCAACGAGGGAGTCTCTTATGTGTCTCGTACAAAGCCCGAGAGAGAGGCTAAAACGTTGTTTGACTCCGCTAGGGAGAGTCATTGTACAAAGCCCAAGAGGAGGCTATGTCAGTTAAGTGACAGGTCCGGTATACTGATTTTGAAAGAGAAAATCAGTTCTTATATGAGCATCACTGTACTCGTGGGTTAGATCTGAGGATCGGGGTTGCTTCCTTTTCTTTGAGGAAGCGGGAAATCCAAAGGGTGTTGAGACTGTCAGAGTCTGCGGGTTTCCTTCCTATTTAACGAAGTGGTCGCTTGAGAATGTCTTTGGAGACTCAAGGAAGTTAGACTGTCCAAGTCTAGAGTTTTATTTTTTGTACTATGCTTTGAGAAACAGTAGTAGACTCTATGAAAGGACTGTTCTATGAGGATGACTAGGTTCTGTTCCTATACCTCTAGGAGGTCGTCGGGACAATTTGTACGAAGCCCAAGAGGAGGCTGGAAACTTTTAAGAAGCCGACGGGTCCTTGTACGAAGCCCAAGAGGAGGCTATCATTCCTGGAGGAAGAGATCATTATACGAAGCCTAAGAGGAGGCTGTGAATACTTCTAAGAAGCCGTAGGGTCCTTGTACGATGCCCAAGAGGAGGCCGATGCTTTTAAGAAGCCCGTGGGTCTATCATCTCCTTTCCATTAGGAGATATAACTCTTTTAAAGATAAAAACCACTGGTAAACGTGCGAGGTTTACTATCCAGCGACTTTTATCTTTTAAAGAGGGTTCCTTAGTTAAGGTCCAAGATTATGACCGTAGTGGGTACCCAAACCCCGAGACATTCAAGGCAAGCTATCCGCAAGGGAATAGATCAAGTCAGGAAAGTTCGAGAATTTGGAAGAAACTCAAAGATGCCATTCACGGAGAATACATTCATCTTGGGGAGTAGAGCTTCTTGACGATTCCTAAGGAGGACAGCCGAAGAGAAGACTGTATCTGGTGCTCCTATTAGGGATCTAGGCGTCTATTTCTACGAATAAATGAAACGGCGTCACCTAGTTCTAGACGTAGTTGCCGGGGAAACTCTAAATATCTATACTATTATTACACAGTAGATATGAGTTTATGAAAGGAGACTTACAGTGAGCAGCCCCACAATACAGTTTATAATATGAAAGCGGTAAACGAAAGCGATAACCACTTACTCGGTTGTAGTGCTTCCATGCTGTTTGGTTAGTTGTGCAACAAAGAAAGATTGAAAACAACAGTATATTCAAAATCAAAGGAGAAAGTTCTTTGAAAAAGAAAGATTTGGGGCTTACAGCTCAAGGAGAGGCCCAGGGTTTTATCAGTGAGCGCACTGTTTGACTTTGTACAGCGGGACTTATGCAAGTGACTGGGGCCCAAAATGGTTTTCTGTACAAAGGGATGGGTCTTACACTCTCTCAAGAGGCCCAAAAAGTTTAGAGAAACAAGAGTGGGGCTTATAACACGAGGGTAGGCCCAGATGATCTTTTTTTATTTTTAAACGGGCGACGATCGCGCCGTTTACTTGTACAGAGGAACTTATACAATGAGTGAGGCCCAAAAAGTTTTTGTACAAGGGGGGACGGGTCTTACACTCTCTCAAGAGGCCCAAAGAAGTTTTAAGAAAAGAAATGGGTCTTACTACTCGAGGGTAGGCCCAGATGATTTTTGAAAAGGCGACGATCGCGCCGTTTGTTTTTTGACGGTATCGGGACTTAGACAATAAGTGAGGCCCAAAAATGATTTGGTCAAAAAAAGGATTGGGTCTTACACTCTAATAGAGGCCCATGAGTGTATTGAAAATGATTTATGAGGGTTGAATTAATCCAAAACCCTAATTTGTTTTCAAAATGTATTTAATTGAATAAAAATTCAATTAAAATGATCAAAAATTGTTTAACACATGGAAAACAAATTGTGATCTTGGATTAATGCTTCAAAAATTAAGTATTGACCTACAAAATAATTAGAAAGCATTAAAAGTTGCAAAATCAATGTAGAAAAAATATTTGAAAAGCCAAAAACAATCAAAATATTAATTCTTTACAAAAATATCAATTATATGAAATAAATAATATTTTTGGGATTTTTTGGGAAAATAAAATATTTTAACATTTTTGTGAATTATTAAAAAAAGAATCAACTCAAAATCATTAAAACTCAGAGAGAAATTAATTTTTGAATCAATTAAACAAAATCACAAAATTCAAATATTTGAATTTCTAAAAATGGCGCCAAGAACAAGCTGAAGAACACACGCGTGTTCTTGGTTTCTCAGATTTGCATTTTCTATCCAATCTCCATGAATACGTAATCATATCATGCAATCCACATATCATTATGCTCGTCTCAACCTCACGATCATGTCTATGTCCATTAATTTCATTTAAATTAAACATACAACAAAAAATCACGAAGAGAGCTCAAAAACCCTAATTTCTGCATGAAGGCTAGGATTTTTGATACACGATTCAAACAATGCAATTAATTGAGGGAAAACATTCCATGCATGATTATGAACATATGGTCAAATTATTGTGCGAGGAAATATGCATAGATTGAGAGATGACCAAGCATGTGCTTACCTCTAGGCCGTGACAGCAAGTGCAATGTGATTTTTGATTTGAAGGTGTTACAGATGAGTTGTGATGATCTGAACAGCTTCCCTACACCCTATGGATTGTGTTTGGATGGTTGGACTTGATTGAAATTGGCTGGATCATTTTGTGGTACCTCAGCTGCACTTTGGTTAAAACCTTGAGCAACCAGCTGGTGATTTTGTGAAATTGATGTTTCAGAAGTAATCTAAGTGTTTGATCAGCTCATATGTGATGTATGTGAGGTGTGTGAGTGATTGGTTTGATTGGAATTGCTCTCAAACTCAAAACCCGATAGTGACTTGCCTTAGAAGGCAAAATTGGAGTGAAAGAAGAGATTTTGAGGAAAGCATCTGTTAGATGGCTTTGGTGTACTCAAACTGACCACAATTGAGCTCTATTTATAGTAGAGCAAGTTTGTTTTGCAAGGAATAGTGCATGGCAGCTGGTAAGTAGGTTTGGCCAATGTTGGCAAATGAAAATCCAAGTCTCCTCTAGCCATTGACTAGAGGTTAGGGCACAGAGCTTTGGTTCCCTTGGTCTTGGATAAGTCTTGACTGATTTCAGATGAGAATGGCTCAGTCCATGCCACCTTGATGGTTCCATTGAATGCCTCATTCCAAATTTGAAGTCTTGTCCCTATTTTGGCCATTCTAGGTTCAACATGCTATTTCTTGTTCCATGGACTTTGGAGGCTTGGCTCAGTGATTGTCCCCTTTAGATTCAATCCTCTGAGGTGTCCAAGTGGATAGGAGCAATTGAATTTGGCTGATTTTGGCAAATCGACCAAAGTTGCAAATTCTGCCTTGCCTTGACAGATTTTAGCAAGGCAACTTGCCAATGTCATATCTCATGGTGTAAGTTGAATTTGGCAATGTTCTTGGCCATTTTGGAAAGCTCTTACATGATACAACAACTGTTTGAACAAGTTTGGTTTTGATCTCTTTTGATTCCAAGTGAAAAATCCCCCTACATTTGGCAAAAAGTGAGGCAGAATCTGACTTAGTGAAAATTTCACTAAGTGTTGGAAAAAGTGACATTTTCACTTTTCAGCCACTTTGATCACTCCATAACTCAAAATCCTTAATGAATTGGAATGACTTGTAGTTGAAGTTTTTGTAGGTGATAATGAGGGCTACAAATCCATACTTGGATGAGAAAAAATGGCCTTGTGGTTTAGGAGTTATGGTCCTTCAAAGTTGGTACCCTTGCCACTTTATTTTTAACTTAGAAAAATTTCTAAGTTTTATGGTTACCCCTTTTTCAAGTTATCTCACTTTTCTTGATTTTTCTTGATGAATGATGATTCAAATCATACATTAACATCATTTTAGGGTTAAAAATCCATTTTGGTGAAAAATCTCAAAAAGTCAAAGTTGACTTTTGTGCACAGTTGACTTTTTATCAGATGAATTCCAAACTGTGCAATTCTTCAGGAAATCATGTCCTTGACCTAAATCAAACTTGATGGACATGTTCCATGGGTGTCATAGGGTATATTCAATCATGTATTAGGGTTTGGGAACATGTCTTGGTCAAAAGTCAAAGTTACAGTTGACTTTTCCCTTAAAACCCTAATTGTGGTGCAGATGGAATTGAGACTTGTTGCTCAAACTTCGTGGATTAATCCATTGTCCCAAATGGATCAATATGGTATATTAGAGACCCTCAAATCATCTCTTGAGGTCTTGACTCATGATTTGTCCCAAAAGTCAACTTAGGGGTGAATTAGGCCAAGAAACCCTAATTCCTGATTTTTGATGAATGCATCCCTTGAGGCAAAATTGACTTGATGCATGGGTTCATGAGGTTCCATGAAGTATATTAGGTTATGTTTTGGATCAATGGCTTGTGCCCAGATGAAACTTTTCATCTGGAGGCCCTGGGTGATCAAAACCCTAATTTGGTGACACTGGCGATCTTGAGGCTTGATCCACCTAGAAGGGAGCAACCTTGTGCTTAATCCTTGAAGTGGGAGTCCTTTTGATCCTTTGAGGATGTTTGAGAGATTAGACAAGTTAAAAATCAAGTCATTTCTTGATTGAGCCTTTGTCTAAAGCTCAGAGAGGGCTTGAAACCCTAATTTTGATTGTAGTGGATGCTCACCCATCTTTGGGGAGACTGATGAGGTACAAAGGTACATCCATATTGTGCTGATGATTTGCACAATGATGGGAAATCTTAGTGGTCAAAATTTGGGGTATGACACATATATTCTGGATAAGTGATGTCCTACTGTCTGAATAGGTTCACAGGTCTGCTTTGAAGAGAATACCAGAACACCGGAATATCCGAATAATCAGAATACCAGAAGGCCAGCATATCGGCATAATCAGAATACCAGAATGCCAGGGTGCCGGAATAATCAGAATACGGGAATGCCAGAATATCGGCATAATCAAAACCCCAGAATACCAGGCTGATAAGTTTGCACTGATAAGAGAACCAGAATACCAGGTAGGATGATAGTTAAGGTTACCTGCAAACCTGTAAACAACCCGCCCCTCTCACATGTGGGTACTAGGATCCTCAGTATCCCAGGCTCTCAGGTTGAGAAATGATGATACGTTCACCACTTCTGGTTTTGCATCATCATCAATCGAGGAGGCCTCAACTGATTCTCCAAAACGAAAGGTCCTCAGCTTATGGCACTGAGGCCGAGAAGCAATAGTACATTCATCCCTCAGAGTACAGTACTATCGCCAATCGAGGAGTGCCTCCACTGATTCACTTTCAAAAAGGACATCCTACAGCGAGTTCCCAGCATTGGGTCCTCGGATCGAGACTGTGTAATGGGTTTGCCATTTCTGGTCTGCCATTATCACAACTCGGGAGGAGTGTCGTTCTGAGTTCTCGGGAATGGTCACCAGAGTCGACAATTCCTCTAGAGAATATCTACTGGCCTGTATAGAGCATACAGTAGCAGATAGCTCCGGATAGAACCTCGTCTGGTTGTAGGTCTCGTGAACACCCACACATGGTAAAACACCACGGGAGCGACACGCCCTGCCACACTAATACCTATGTGTATGCTCAAGCCTGGGTAGTGGGCTTATCTCTCGGAACACCCTGCCCACCAAACAGAAAACCAGCACAGCACAGCATAATCCAGTATAATAATGAAATGAAAATGCAATAAATGCGGTAAAACAATAGTACAGTAAAGCAATAATACAGTAAACAACAATACAGTAAAATAGTAAAATAGAAAAACACAGCTCCACAATAAACACCCAATGAAACAAAAACAGACAAGCGCTAGGATTGACTCGCTTAGGAGACCCGAGTCCCCAGCAGAGTCACCAGCTGTCGCTCCCGGGATTTTAAGCCAAGTACAAACCCGAAAGTGGCGCGGAAACATAGTCGCCAGCAATGTGTATTTATCCCAAGAGAGGGAAAGGAAACACTGCATAAACCTGGGGGAAAGGAAAAGCATGGTCTCACGACCAAGAGAAACGGGTAAGGGAGTCGGTTACGCGAAGGGAAGGTGTTAGCACCCCACACGTCCATCGTACTCGATGGGATCCACGCTTGTTGTCTTAACCAAAGGGTGTCGTCGTCTGGAGCTCCACTGCTACTAGACCGGAGAAGGAACGAGAATGGAAAAGAACGGAGAAATGAAGAAGAAAAGGAAAAATAGTGACTCGATAGGACATCCTCGGAGTCCTAGGCCTATGTGTTCCCTCGGGAACGGGAAAATCAGAGTCAACGTAGTTCGGACACGAACTAGGGGGAGGTTGCTCGCCAAGACATCGCTGTCTTGTGCCTACGTATCCTTAATCTAACCAGAGAGAGGAAATCAGAGCAGTCGTAGTTCGACTTAACAAGGTCGGTGTTTTTTATGAGCGATGTTAAGTTCGCGTCCGGCAGTTAGGGTCGATGCCTGTTTGTGACGAGACGGAAGTAACGTGCCCTTTTCTGAAAATGAGGTTTGAAACTTAACGATCCCAAAGGATGAAAAGGTTTTGAATTTGTTTTGTTTTTTTTAGATAGAAGTGTTTTGAAGTTAGTTTGCAACTTGCATTGCATCCAAGTCTACGACATAGGATCGGATGTCTCGCGTATTGACCCAAGACGGGACGCATGCTAAACATCTTAAGAAAGTGAAGGAAGATCCCCCACTATCTCATTTCCCCACATATAAGGCTCGTGCGCAATACATGTTAATCTTTTATTAAGTGTTTTATAAAGATATTGAGATGAGAAGAGAAGACTCGAGTTGAAAAGAAAACACTAAGGGAAACTAGATGTCCTAATGTTATCATACAAAGGTGGCCCTAAGGTCAGGATCAGGAGGGAAGTCTACCTAATGTTGTCATGCATGGATTGCTATCCTAATGTCTCTCCTACCTCCAACTTAATCGAAAATTTAGTGGAGCTAGGAATCCTACGGGACCATGTCATCAGACAAGTAAACACAGGATGAATTAATCACAAAATGAAATAAGCAACTAAGGAGTAAAGAGCGTCAATTAACAATATATCACACGATCACAATAAGAAAGAGGGAGCTTTAGCCAAGGGGTCATATCAACTGAGGCAAACAAGCTAGGTGTGGGAAGTAGGGGTGCTCACCCAATGGTATCAAGAACCATGGAGAGCAGAGTAAGAAAGGGGAAGATGTGAATCAGATCACATAAGCATCAACATTGGTCAATGCGAGCTATAGACAAGGCGTGGGGGTTTGATTACTAAACCCTCCTTCCACTGACAGACTCGATAACACGAGCAAGATATGTTCAAAGCTTCAATCATGTAATGAGAGCTAAGAACGGCTCAACTAGAATAACGGGGGTCGATTGCGAACCCTACCTTCTGTCAATTGCCTCCTTGGAGGTCTTACAAGGGGAAATGGGGAATGGGATGCCTCTTTGGAGGTCTTCAGGCACAATATTAAACAAGCACACTCATGGCCTCACTTGAGGGCTTTCCATACAATCCTACTTATCATGGCATCGACTATTCCTACTTCTCATGGCATTTGAACGCATTAAAGAGAAGTGGAGAGATAAGAAGTCCTACCAAACGGATATGAATCCGTAGTAAAGCAACGAAAGCGCAACGAAAGCAAGTCACGGAAGCACCTATAAACAAATGGCAAACTAAGTTAGAAACAAGTTTTTATTTACAAAATGAAATGGTCAAACCGCCTTTGGAATGTCTCCTTTATGCACCTTGCACATGTGAACTAAAGACATTAGTAATAACAAGAAAATGTATGTAGAACATGAAAACCTAAGTCTAATGACTATGTACATTTGAGTCACATTAGTCAAAGTGAAAGACCTAAAAGGATTATGAAATTACAAGTTAAGTTACAACTATGCTACAAGACTAATCTTCTTTGAAGTTAAAGTTAAACCAACAAAAGAAATCACCTAAGGGTTACGAGTATAGGCAAAGGACATGAAAGTAAACCAAAACCAGAATTGAACTCATGTTAGAAGTGTGCACACACCTTATAAACATCCACCAATGGCTAAGGTAAAACAAGTTTAAGTCCTTAAGACAAAACAAGGCAATTCAAACCAAAACTAGCTCCTAAAAACAAAGACTTGCAAGGCAAGCAAAAGATGAGCATTAGAGGTGAAAACATCAATGAAAAGGGCCTAGGGAAGTAGATAATGGTTCTCTAAATAATGCACAAAGTTCACATTCAAGGCATGCAAGTAAAATTCAAAGGATTAAACCAAACTAGGCAAACAAAGGCAAACTTCACTTTTAGGAACAATGTAAAGTTAATCATGCACAAACAAATTATGGGTCATGTAACAATTCACCAACACTTTATAAGTCAGTCTCTATACCTCAACATCATGTACACAAGTGTCAAAGATGATTAACAAAAGATAGGCAAAGAATGGTACCACAAACACAAAGTTAGAATACCACACAATGGATGCAAAAGGATGCTTCAAACATTCATGTTTTTATGCATATTATGAGTACGTTAAAAACAAATTGAGATGGATTATAGGTCCTTAATATGTGTCCTAACCAATGCACAAAAGTCTCACACAACACCTTCTAAAGAATGGCGTGAATGTCTCCGCAATACCCTAGGGATCAAACTTGTAAGCACAAATGAATGCTCAAAATAAAAAAGGTATGAAAAATAGTTAGAATCCCTAAAGAATTATGAAAATTTAATAATAGCATTATGAAGTCAGTATATCACATTTTCTAAAAGTAATTCATAAAATTATGCACCAAAGTGTCAAAACAATTCACTCAATAGGCAAGGTAACAAGGCATGATCGCCAAAAAAACAACTTCACAAAGTGGATTTAAAATGACACCAAAAATTATGGAAAAAATTCCCAAGGAGAATCAAAGTGTCATATATCCAGTGACTAATCACCCACAAAAAATTAGCTTCAAACCTATTGGAAAAAAACCACTTTCGGTCCCTTAAACCGAAACCATGTCCTTCGGGACAGCTTGGAATCCAAAATCCAAATTAATTACTAAACTCACCCAAAACTGGAATAAAAAATTAAAAACAATTTATTAAGAGGTTAAGGATCACTCATGAATTTTTCTAGAATTTTATCACACTCAAAACTATTTTTAATAATTGGAACTAAACGAACAAAAAATGCGATTAAGGGAAAGTGCTAGGAAATCAAGCTTAGCATGCATAACTTAAACCCTAAGCTTCGAATCGTCACATATCATCATGAATCAAGCTATAACCAGTGCCTCAGGTGGGAGGGCTCAATATGCAACCTATACTATATGATCCTAAACCACATACAAGCTAGAATGATGCATTAAAGTCAAGATTTCTTACTTGTTCGAAGTAGCGATTCTTCACATAATAAGAAACCCGAAAACTTCGTGCGCGATCTTGTAATCTCCCATAAGCAAAATAAATGCTTAGTCTTCCATAATTAATCCATGAAGAACCATACATCTTAGTCTAAATCGATCGACTTCAATCCGAAAATCTACGAACACTTTAATCGAAATCAATCCACGCCTTAATAAAAAATTATCAACAAAGATCTAATTGAAAATTAACAAAAATTCTAATCTAGATATTAATCATCAAAAACCAATTAAAGATAATTAAAAAAAGAAAAATAATAAAATGAACAAAATAAAAAATGTGATTTAATCCAATTATGAACAAGGGAGTCCAGGAAGTACTACTCAGGTGCAATTAGAAATTCAGTGGCATTCTAGGCCCAATGCCAACTTGCCACGACTAGGGGTGTAGTGTGGAAACGGGTGTGTGGATAGAAATTCCATGGAGGGTGAGGCTCGGTCAAAGAATTCAGCCATGAGGGGGGTGCGGAAGTGATTTTGGTGGTGTAAACAGCTTTTTCATGGGACATAAGGCCCAAACCGCATCACCTCACAAAGGATTAAAAAAACCCTAAATCTCTCAGACTACCATCCTCTTCTCTATTTCTATTCCCGGGCGCCGTCAATCTCCTTTCTCCTTCCGGCTCCTCCGTTCTCTTCTCATCATTCCCCCTCACAACTCAACCTCACCGTCGTTTCAATGACCTTTTCGTCAACATGCTTGTCGTTTTCACCATTCCTTTCTTCTTCATGACTAGAAATTATTTCTTCCAAATCCTTCTTAGATCGAACAATCGAAACAATATCAATTCAATCCTCTTTTCTCACCTTCTCATTGGGAAAGCCACGGATCTCAGTGGACTTGTCGTCATCGGTGAGGCTAGCTTTATCTGGAGGATGAGTACACACAAACCTCCTCTTGTAGCAGACACCCCTGGTGACACCGGTGAGGAGATTTTTAGCGTGGCTGCGAACGCTTCT
The DNA here is from genome assembly GCA_022829125.1 of Lathyrus tuberosus. Lineage (NCBI taxonomy): Eukaryota > Viridiplantae > Streptophyta > Magnoliopsida > Fabales > Fabaceae > Lathyrus > Lathyrus tuberosus. Next base: position 8,494,956 of record JALAZF010000163.1, read on the forward strand.
GATGGCGGCGGAGGCTCGTAGCGGAGTTTCACCGTGGCTTTTCTCTTCCGGCGATGACTCGGTAAGTTAATTGGTGTTGAGTCGCACATTCTAAATTCCTTTCTTTCTCTTTGGCGATTCGCGAATTGTCGGAGTCGTCCTTGTGTGAATTTGTTGAACTGTTGTTGATGAAGTTGAATATTAATTTTTACAGGTTTTTTGAATTCCCTAATAATGAAGAATATGAAGATGCCACATCGATGATGAAGGTTCTGTTAGCATTGGTTTCTTTGGTTAGGATTCGGTTAGAATTTGGTTAGAAAATCTCTTAGATCTTCTTCTCTCATTCTTCTGTTTGTGGTTTTTTGTGTGATTTTGCAGGTGGAGAAGATGATTGAAGGTTAGAGAATGATGAAGATTGAAGATGAAGCTATGGAGTTGTTGAAGATTGAAAAGTGGGAGAGAAGGAAGAATGGGAGAGAGAATATGGTTATGGCGAAGATGAAGAGAGATTGAAGGAAAAAGGATTCCGTTAGTTGGTTAGGAGATTGTTAGAGGTTAACGGTGATGTGAGCTTTTTTGGTTAGAGTTCTGATAGAAGTTGTTCTGGTTAGTTGCAACTGGGAAAGAAAAGGCTGTGAACTCTGTTATATTTTCTGGTGTTAATGTACTTTCTGATATGACTCTTCTCTTGGTATGCTGCTGTTATATTTTTCTGTGTATTAATTGGTGCAAAATTTTGTTATGTCTTTTTGTTGAAATTTTGGTTTTAATTGAACCTGTTATGTACATTTTCAATGCCATGACTTCATTTCCGATGGCGGAATTTTTCTGTTGATTTCGATAGAGTTCATTTGCATTTAGTTTATATCAATAAACCAACATGAAGTAGCTTATCAGCATTTGGGCATTATCAACAACAAGTCCCAGCCAACGTTTCTCACAAAAATTGGAAATGCAGAGTTGAGGTTCTCACTTGTACCATTGGAATTCACAGGTCAACTGAGCTTGAATTAAAAGCTCCATCTTAACGAGTGCAGGGTGTTGCTCCCAAAGCTTGGCTCTTTCCTGAATGTTGGAACTTGGATATAGAAAAAAATGCCATGAGTTTTAATGTGAATTAATTTGAAAAACTGGATTCTATTTGAATATGAAAAAAAAAGGGTACGAGAATAGATTTGAAAGAAGTTGGATGTTTGGATAATTTGGATATTGGATATGGAAATGGTTTAACATGGTATTTGAAATAGAATTGGAATATGAATATATGGATGGTATTTATGGATTTGGAACGAAAGTGATCAAAATGGTTATGGACTTGTATCTCGAATTCCACGTAAATCTTAACACATTCAATCCACATCAAACTTCTGATCCAAAGCACACTTGTACTCAACCAAGAAGGAGAAACCCTAACTATCCTTGAGACGCACACCCTGATTCACACCAACAAAACCCTGGCTCGGTATCTCTGATGATTTCTCTTAATAGGAAAACCTCAGATCAGGAAGATTACAACGAGGAGAATTCAAACTCTTGCTCCAACTTAACCTGGAATAGAAACCGACTGAAACCCTTATGAATAAGGCCAACAAGAAAATCCTTTGATCCCATGCCAAGAGCCAATGATATGCAATGACGATAATGCAAAGATGATTATGCAAAGATGATTATGCAACATAAGCCAGTTAGAGTTAAAACATGAGGGCAAATTTTGGGGTGCTACAGGAACGCTGCAAGGTCCATTCCTGGAACGCTTGACAGGGTGTACTTCATCTGGTTTTTCTAATATTGTAGTTGCTGGGGAGAGGATTGAGAATTTGCTTAAGATGGGAAAGATTCAAGACAATGTTGGGTCATCTTCTGGGGTACGAAAGCCTTTTGCTGGTACGGGTTAAAAACGTGAAGGGGAGGCTAATGCTGCGTCTTCTCCGAAGAGCAGAAACAGAGGATATCAGGCCCCATACCATCAGACCGCTGCTGTAACCATTCCCGTTGCTACACAACCACAAAATCAACAACAACAGCAGGCCCCAAGGCATGCCTACCAACAGAGGCAGAGAGCGGTTGATCGATATTTTGATCCCTTACCAATGTCCTATGCTATGTTGTTTTAACAATTGCTCAAGTTAAATATGGTAGAACCCCATGTAATAGGTCCCCCTCTGACAAAGCTCCCAGCGGGGTATGATGCAACGCACGTTGTGACTTTAAACCCGGCGGCCCTGAGCATACTATTGAAAGATGCAGAGCCTTTCAACATAAAGTCCAGGATCTGATAGATTCCAAAGCTATTAATTTTGCTCCTCCTACCACCCCAAATGTTATTCAGAATCTGATGCCTACCAACGGTGGGGTAACTATTAACGTTGTTGAAGAAGACGACATTGGAGGTTGGTATCTGATGTTAGGGCTGTTAAGACGTCATTGCTGGTCGTGAAAGATCGTATGTTGAGAGGAGGCGTATTCCCTGGTTGTGATGCAGATTGTTCAGATTGTTTGATTCTTGAGAATGGTTGTGGTAAGTTGAGAAGCTGTATTCATAATTTGATGAACGACAGGGTGTTTACAATTCAGTCAAGTTGCCAGTACTGATAATGATGTTTCAACTATTACCATCCCTTTTATACTGGTACAGATTCCAGTGCCTGCAAGGCGAGCTCCGGTTACCATCACGGTGCCCGAACCAATCCCGTTTGAAAGTGAAAAGGCAATCCCATGGCACTATGGTGCTGAGGTATAGTACAACAGTTAGAAGCAAGAAGTTGATACTCCATCTGTAGTTGATCAGAAATTTGATAATGTAGGAGTTGGTGGCTTCAGTAGAAGCGGTAGGCTCTTTGCGCTGCAAACTCTCCGAAACGATAATGCAGATACCTTGGCAAAAGCCAAAGGCAAGCAAGTGATGAACGAAGAGCATGTGCAGAGGACGAAGCCAGGTATTTCTTTTGAAAATGATGTCGAAGAATTTATGAAGATCATCAAGAGAAGTTACTACAAGATTGTAGATCACCTCCACCAAACTCCATCGAAGATATCCATTTTGTCTTTGTTGTTGTGTTCTGAGGCACACCGCAATGCCTTGTTGAAAGTCCTGAATGCGGCGTATGTGCCTCAGGAAATCTCGGTCAACCAACTAAAAGGGGTAATATCCAATGTTAATGTCAGCCGTGGGTTGGGTTTCACTGACTTTGATTTGACTTTGGAGGACCGAAACCACAACAAAGCACTCCATATTTCTATGGAATGTAAATGGGCGATTCTTTCTCATGTGCTGGTAGATACCAGATCCTTACTTAATATGCTTCCTAAAAAGGATCTTCTTAAGGTGGACATTGAAGGAGTGGTGCTCAGACCGAGTGACTTGGTAGTTCGAGCATTTGATGGGTCGAAACGGTCGGTTTTCGGGGAAGTGGAGTTACCTATCAAGGTAGGGCCCCAAATCTTCAACACTACTTTCTACGTGATGGATATTCAGCCTGCATACAACTGTTTGCTAGGGTATCCGTGGATTCATGGCGCTGGGGCTGTATCATCGACCCTTCACCAAAAGGTTAAGTTTGTGGTAGATGGACAAGTGGTCACTGTCTGCGGTGAAGAGGACATCTTGGTAACGCACCTATCTTCCTTCAAGTATGTTGAGATGGATGGCAAAATTCATGAGACGTTGTGTCAAGCATTTGAAACTGTGAATGTACAAGAGGCCTCTCCCTCATCAGAGAAGAAGCAGGAAGTTTCTATTGCCTCCTACAAGCAAGCCCAAGCTGTCATACAATCTGGAAACACCGAAGGTTGGGGCCGAGTGATTGAAGCACCTCTCAAAGAAAACAGGTTCGGAATTGGTTATCGAGGACCAAAGGGGTAAGGCCGTCAAGGACCTATTACTTTCTCTAGTGCTGGAGTCATCGATCCTAGCCAGATTTTCACACTGAGCGATGAAGACGGAGACAGTGACTGCGACATCAGCAGCTGGATACGCCCAGTTGTCCCGGGTCAAGAACTTCACAACTGGTCTTCCGAAAGCTTCGTCTAAGTCACTCTTCGCGAAGAGTAATTTTCCTTGTTTTAATGTTAAATCCTGCGCCCCGCCCAAGCCGTAGAGATTCTTTGTAGGGCTTACATTGTTAAACATTCAATTTTATCATTAATAAAGGACGTTCTTTTTGCATTCAAATATTGTGCTCCCTGTCTTTCTCTGTTTATCCTTTTAATAATAAATGGCAATGTTGTTTTTCGCACTCATAAAGCGTGAATAATCATTCATGCAGATGCATTTCATCGGATTCCATTGATAACTATTCTGCTATGGCTTATTATGACTTTGACAATCCGATTTACCAAGCCGAAGAGGATGGTGAAGAAGATTGTGAACTTCCTGGGGAATTAGCCAGAATGTTGAAACAGGAGGAAAGGGCCATTTAGCCGCATGAAGAAGCAATTGAAGTTATTAATCTGGGAACCGAAGATGCCAAGAAATAAGTCAAGATCGGGACTACTTTAAATGAGAATGTAAAGAAGGGGCTGATTGAAATGCTGCATGAATATGTTGACATCTTCGCTTGGTCGTATCAAGATATGCCAGGGCTTGACACCGATATTGTTGTGCATAGATTGCCTCTCAAAGAGGGTTGCTCTCCCGTCAAGCAGAAGCTTAGAAGAACGAAACCAGAAATGGCAATCAAGATTAAGGAAGAAGTCAATAAGCAGTTGGATGCAGGTTTCTTGGCTATTACCAGTTATCCGCCATGGGTTACAAATAATGTGTCGGTACCTAAGAAGGATGGAAAAGGCCAAATGTGTGTTAAATGCCGTGATCTAAATAAAGCAAGTCCTAAGGATGACTTCCCATTACCTCACATCGATGTTTTGGTTGACAATACAGCTCAATTCTCGGTATTTTCTTTCATGGATGGCTTCTCTAGCTACAATCAGATTAAGATGGCACCAGAGGACATGGAGAAAACAACATTCATTACCTCATGGGGAACATTCTGTTATAAAGTGATGCCCTTCGGTATTTTGGTTGACAATACAGCTCAATTCTCGGTATTTTCTTTCATGGATGGCTTCTCTAGCTACAATCAGATTAAGATGGCACCAGAGGACATGGAGAAAACAACATTCATTACCTCATGGGGAACATTCTGTTATAAAGTGATGCCCTTCGGTTTAAAGAATGCAGGGGCAACCTATCAATGCGCAATGGTGACTCTCTTTCATGATATAATTCATAAAGAGATTGAAGTCTACGTTGATGACATGATCGCGAAGTCACAGGCCGAAAAGGAACACTTGGTGAATTTGTAGAAACTGTTTGAACGGTTGAGAAAATTCAAGTTAAGGCTGAATCTGAATAAGTGCACCTTCGGGGTGCGGTCTGGCAAATTGTTGGGTTTCATCGTCAGTGAAAGAGGGATCGAGGTTGATCCAGCCAAACTAAATGCAATTCAAGAGATGCCCGAGCCTAGAACAGAAAAACAGGTTCGTGGTTTCCTAGGGAGGTTGAACTACATTGTTAGATTCATCTCTCATCTCACAGCCACTTGTGAACCAATTTTCAAGCTGCTAAGAAAAGATTAGGTTGTCAGGTGGAATGATGACTGCCAAAGGGCATTTGAAAAGATAAAAGAGTATCTTCAACAACCTCCTATCCTTATACCTCCAGTTCCAGGGAGACCACTGATAATGTATTTGACAGTACTTGAAAACTCAATGGGTTGTGTACTCGGTTAACACGACGAGACAGGTAGGAAAGAACACGCCATCTACTACCTGAGCAAGAAATTCAATGATTGCGAGTTAAGATATTCAATGCTTGAGAAGACATGCTTTGCACTTGCATGGGCTGTTAAGCGTTTGAGACAATACATGCTGACTCACACAACTCTGCTAATATCCAAGATGGATCTAGTTAAGTACATTTTTGAGAAGCCAACTCTCACCGGAAGGGTTGCTCGTTGGCAAATGGTCCTGACAGAATATGACATTTAATATACTTCCCAAAAAGCCATCAAGGGTAGTGTCCTATCCGACTATCTTTCTTAACAACCACTTGATGATTATCAGCCGATGAAATTTGAATTCCCTGATGAAGACATCATGTATTTGAAAATGAAGGACTGTGAAGAACCGTTAGATGACGAAGGGCTAGATCCTGATTCTAAGTGGTGTTTGATGTTTGATGGGGCTGTTAATGTAAATGGTAATGGAGTTGGGGTAGTTATTATCACTCTGAAGGGTTCTCATATTCCTTTCACCGGCAGACTGACATTCGAATGCACAAACAATGAAGCTGAGTATGAAGCTTGCATTATGGGTATCGAAGAGGCTATTGATTTGAGGATTAAAACTCTTGACATATTTGGGGATTTCGCTTTGGTGATCAATCAGGTCAACGGAGATTGGAATACTCATCAGCCCAATTTGATTCCATACAGAGACTACACGAGAAGATTGCTGACTTTCTTCAATACAGTGAAGCTTCATCATATACCTCGTGACGAAAATCAGATGGCAGACGCTCTGGCCATGTTATCCTCCATGATTAAAGTGAATTGGTGGAATCATGTGCCCAAGATTGATGTGACGCGCCTTGATAGGCCCGCTTATGTGTTTGCAGCCGAGACAGTTGTGGATAGTAAACCTTGGTATCATGATATCAAGTGCTTTCTAAAAAGTCAAGAGTACCTGGCTAGGGCATCCAACAATGATAAGAAGACTCTGAGAAGATTAGCTGGTAGTTTCTTCTTGAACGAGGATGATGTGTGGTATAAACATAATTTTGACATGGTCTTGCTCAGATGCGTGGATAAACACAAAGCTGACATGTTGATGCAAGAAGTGCACGAAGGTTCCTTTGGTACCCATGCCAACGGACATGCTATGGCCAAGAAGTTGTTGATAGCCGGTTATTACTGGATGATCATGGAATCAGATTGCTTAAAATATGCTCGAATGTGCCATAAATGCCAGATTTATGCTGACAAAGTGCATGTGCCTCCGAATCCGTTGAATGTTATGACTTCTTCGTGGCCCATTGTTATGTGGGGCATTGATATGATTGGAAAGATCATGCCCACTGGTTCCAATAGGCACCGTTTCATTCTAGTTACCATCGATTATTTCACCAAGTGGGTGGAGGTAGCTTCCTTTGCAAACGTCACCAAACAAGTGGTTGCTCGGTTTATCAAGAAAGAGATCATTTTCCGTTATGGGGTTCCCGAAAGAATCATCACTGATAATGGTTCTAACCTCAATAACAAGATGATGCAAGAGATGTTCCAGAGCTTCAAGATTGAACATCACAATTCTTCTCCGTATTGTCCAAAGATGAACGGTGCTGTTGAAGCAGCCAACAAGAACATTAAGAAGATTGTGCAAAAGATGGTTGTCACGTATAAGGAATGGCATGAGATGTTGCCTTTTGCTTTACATGGGTACCGTACTTCGGTACGTACGTTAACTGGTGCAACTCCATTTTCACTTGTGTATGGTATGGAAGCAGTCCTGCCAGTTGAAGTTGAAATTCCTTCTCTGAGGGTTATGATGGATGTGAAGCTAGACGAAGCCGAATGGGTCCGAACAAGATTCAATGAGCTGAGCCTCATTGAAGAAAGAAGAATGGTAGTTTTATGCCACAGGCAGTTATATCAGAGGAGGATGAAGAAGGCATTTGATCAGAAAGTGCGTCCTCGTTATTTCCAGGCTGGTGATTTAGTGCTGAAGCGGATTCTTCCTCCACAGACAGATCACAGGGGCAAATGGACCCCGAATTATGAAGGCCCATACGTTGTTAAGAAGGCTTTCTCTGGCAGAGCCTTGATGCTTTTAACTATGGACGGTGAAGATTTTACGTCCCCTGTGAACTCAGACGCAGTTAAAAAATACTTCGCATAAAAGAGACCCGCTGGACAGCAAAAAGAATAACTCCAGGCAAAAAAGGGGCATCCCGACGAACCATAAAATGAAAAGGTTCGGGCAAAAATTAGGGATATACAAAAGAAAAATGAGTAAACCCGCTAAGTTGAAAACCTAAAAAGGCAACTTGGACAAAAATGGGTATCCCGGTGGATTGAAAACCCGTAAAGGGCGATCCAGGCAAAAGTTAAGGATTAAAGCGAAAGGTTGCGATCTGAGTAGTCTGTACTTCATCTCTTCTCAACAACTGGAAATCTCGAAGGATAGGAATCTGTTCAATCACCTTCCTCGGAAAGCTGAGTATTTGAAGCGTTTTGAAGACATACAAGTCATAGCAGAATTGAAACTCAATGTGAATTTGTTTTTACATTGCCACTAATGTAGTTTCTTTTCTTTTTACGCAATTACCTCTTTCTAGGAATTGCTTCCTGATGTAAACGCCTATTTACAGGCCCATTCAATCAATAAAACTCATTTCCACTTAAATAGCTTCCTCTTTTGTTTTCATTTTACTGTTTTGTTTGCAAAATACGTCTGGATTTTTGATAAACATTGCACGTGAAAACAATAAAGCTTTACAAAAACCTGCGTGAAAACATTTAAAATTACTTTGAATGCTGAGTGTCCTTGGGTGGTGAATTCAGACCATATAATACCCCGAGGCACACGTGTGTATCTTTTTGTGTTTGCAGACACAGTATTCGTACTCAGAGGTCAGTGTGCAAGTCAAAGACCACTATCTTCTCACAGCACTGAAGGCATGGTCCAGATATGTGAATGAATGTCTCCCTAGCAGAAACAATCAAGATAGTATCATCCTCGGCAAAGGTTATGTCTTATTTTTATGCTCCCCAGCAAGAGTCCAGAGGTTTGGTTTCCCCAGCCAGAAATGGATTTATCTTTTCTCCAGTAAGAGTTAAAGCCCCGGACAGGGTAAGGATGGTCTGTTTTGCTCTCCAAACAGGTTGGCATCCACAGCAAGAGGCTTGTTTGACCTCCCATATCCAGGAAAGTTTCTCTCCCCACAGAGTACTGGTATATAATTTCCTCATCAAGTCAAGAAATGTTTCCTCCCTCAGTAGAGGCTTGTTAATCCCTATTCTCCAATAAACATCTTCTTCCTCAGTAGAGCTGCTAATCGTCATCCCCAGCAGAGGATTCTCTTTGCATTTTGCATATAGTGATCATTGCGTCCTCAAAACGCGTAGCATTTCCATTTCGTATGAAGCATAACGCCATAGAAAAATTCAAACATATGCATTAGAAGCATAAGCCAGGTTTCGATATTCTTGTTGCCAGACAGTTCCCCAACAGAAAGTGGCTTAATCCGGGAGGACTAGTCATACTTTATCCCCGGTGAAGTTACCCATAAACTTGTTCATCTTACTGGTATTCCCCTGCAGAGTTGTCTGTTCAGACTTCTCTTGTCCCCAGCAGAAACGATGTAACTGTAGCCCTCCAGTAGGCACCTTAATCAATCCCTAGGGTAGTAGATCTGTCCATCCTCCCCTTTTTGTCTTTGTCCCCTAGTAGAGTTGTCTGACTAGGATTCCAGTATACCCTCAGATTTTTCCTTGATTCTGGAAAGCATCATCTTTCGATGTCGGTAAGTGTCGTCATCTTAATTCATCTTTCGATGCCGGTAAGTATCGTCATCTCAATTCATCTTTCGATGTCGGTAAGTGTCATCATCTTAATTCATCTTTCAATGCCGGTAAGTGTCGTCATCTCAATTCTTCTTTCGATGCCGGTAAGTGTCGTTATCTTAATTCATCTTTCGATGCAGGTAAGTGTCGTCATCTCAATTCATCTTTTGATGCCGGAAAGCATCATCTATCGATGTCGGTAAGTGTCTTCATCCCAATTCATCTATTGATGCCGGTAAGTATCGTCATCTCAATTCATCTTTCGATGCCGGTAAGTGTCGGCATCTCAATTCATCTTTCGATGCCGGTAAGTGTCGTTCATTCAACAAACTCTTTCGTGCCTGTATCCTTTTGGATGCCGGAAAGCATTATCTTTCGATGCTGGTAAGTGTCGTTATCTCAATTCATCTTTCGATGCCGATAAGTGTCGTTATCTCCATTCATCTTTTGATGCCGGTAAGTATCGTTATTTCGTTTATTCCTTCGATGCCGGTAAGTGTCGTTATCTCAATTAATCTTTCGATGCCAGAAAGCATCATCTTTCGATGTCGGTAAGTGTCGTCATCTCAATTCATATTTTGATGCCGAAAAGAATCATCTTTCAATGCCGATAAGTGTAGTCATCTCAATTCATCTTCCGATGCCGGTAATTGTCGTCATCTCAATTCATCTTTCGATGTCGGTAAGTGTCGTTATCTCAGTTCATCTTTCGATGCCAGAAAGCATCATATTTAGATGCCGGTAAGTGTCGTCATCTCAATTCATCTTTCTATGCTAGAAAGCATCATCTTTCGATGTCGGTAAGTGTCGTTATCTCAGTTCATCTTTCGATGACGGAAAGCATCATCTTTCGATGTTGGTAAGTGTCGTTATCTCAGTTTATCTTTCGATGCCGGAAAGCATCATCTTTCGATGCCGGTAAGTGTCGTCATCTCAATTCATCTTTCGATGCCGGAAAGCATCATCTGTTGATATCGGTAAGTGTCATCATCTCAATTCATCTTTCGATGCCGGTAAGTGTCGTTTATTCAGTACACTCTTTCGTGTCGGTATTCCTTTTGATACCAGAAAGTATCATCTTTCGATGCCGGTAAGTGGCGTCGATCTAACACACGTTTTCGTGTATGTATCATCTCCCTATTAATACCGAAAAGTATCATTTTTATATGCCGACATGTGTCGTCGATCCAGTACACATGTTCGTGTCTGTATCATTTTCCTTTTGATACCGGTGAGCATCATCTTCCGATACTCATCCTACATCGTGATTTTAGACACCGATCTGTGTCTTGTCTTCTCCATAGCATATTTTACAATATAATATACCCTTTTCATCCCCAGTAGAGTCTCCCACTCATCAGATCTTCTACCCTAGTTTATACACATGGAGTGCAAATTTTCAATTTCTGTTGGTATTCAATCCATATTTACCTCGAATGTATGAAAGTCGCTGCTCCCATCCCTTCAGGTCCACAGTTGATTGAATAGGGGCAGCTGTAACATCTCAAAATTTACCCTCTTATTTATACCCAATAACTGGCTTATGTTTCACATTTCATATGCATTTAGGTCATAAGCATCATATATGCATCATTGGTCTTCTCAAGGCATGGTATCAAGGGTATCACCATCATTGATTGTGCAAAGCAAGGAGTATGAGATATACTTAATCACTCAAGCCATAAATGCCTCTCAAGACTCAAGAACTCACATGTGGTTCACCACTGTATCAAGAGATGGAGATTGGCAAGAGAATTGAAGAGAATCACCTCCTCATATCACTTAATCTTCCAACTAGGGTTTTGGTCATCTGAGCATCTAACAATTCCACTAAGCAAGCATCTTGGAACTTTGACATCATATCATCACTTACAACATCTTGTTTTAAGAGGATCTCCATCATCTCCTTAGGAATTAGGGTTTTGATCACCAGTCAACATCTCCTATCATCCAATGCCAAAATCAGGGATTTGTATAAAATCAGTTTATTTCTGATTTTTTGGGCAATACTTGATTCCATGGTGTCTTATGTGTTCTTAAGTATCTAAGATTGGATTATGGGCCATCAATGTCATTCACAGGGGTTTCAAATGGATAGTTGATTGAAAATCAGGAGAATTGGAGATAAAGTCAACTGATCAAGGAAAAAGTCAACTCCTAACTTTTTGAGGTCAAAATCATGTTCCTCATGTCAAATATGGTCCATGGATGGAATTTGATCAAGAAATGTCAAAAGAATCATCAAGAATCAAGGTTGTGTGAAAAGTTGCCATTTATGGAAAATTTCCACTTTTGGAAAGGTCATTTTTAGAACTTTCTACTTTTGGTAAGTTTTCAAGTGATATTGTGCTAACTTCCAAGCCAAATTCAGCCATGATACAAGCTCCAATTCAATTATTTCCAAACACCAAAGTTGTGGAGGAATGTCTCACCTTTCCATCCATATAAAGAACTTGATATTTGGATCAAGGAGTCAAAAGTAATGAAGCTTCAAAGTCATGGACTCAAAGTTGTGAAACTTAAGAAACTCTTAGAAACTTTACATGTCTAAAAACCAGTTGCATACCCTTGTTTTCATGGCCAATTTTGAGTATGTTTTAAGCTTCCATTTAAGTTGCAATTAACACCAAACTTGTTCCATATAATTCCTTCTTTCCAATGCTCCAAAAAACACTCAATTTGATCCAAAATCCAATGAGATAGGTGTCATCAAAGTTGCTACCATGGACTTTTTTTTAAGTTCCATAAAGTGCATTATCTTCATCCAAATTTTAAAATGGCAATGCATCATTGTTGCTGTACCATTGCCATGCGCATAAATCATATACATTGCCACAAATAACCATGCAAAACCTTATCTTCTCATGCATTACATAATAAGCTTGCCATTTATTCCAAGAAAGAAAAATTATAAACTTCTTCAACAAGTTGTTGTTGTACTGACTGTACTACACTCCTCGACACACATCATCACCACTCATCATAAAGCCATACACAACAACTGCCATACACCCCATACATGAGAAGCGTGCTTCATTAACACCTCACTCACATTTTCTGATTTTTTTTTACTAAACCACACTCTAACAAGTTCTGAACCACAATTAGAAATTAACCACACATTAACTACACCATATAAAACCCTTAATCACTCCTAATGAAGACAGTTACATCACCATAACATAAAATCTCAAAACTCTCTCTCTCTCTCTCTCTCACTCTTACAACTGCAGATTTTGAATCTCTCTCTTCTTGAGAAATTTCTCCATCTTTTCTTCACCAATATCATCACTACCACGTCCTCTCTCTACTGTGTGCATCAGTTTCACTTTAAATCGCCATTGGAGCAAGTTACAAGCTTACCATCTTCACCTTCGGATTGAAGATTACAAGCAAGATCCAAGGTCTGATAAGCATTTATTTTGCTTACAGAAGTTGATTAGATGATTTGTAAGAAGTTGTTAGGGTTTCTGTGGCATTAGGGAAGCTACTCAGGTCAGGTAAATTTCTAGAATTTCAAAGCATTCATGGTAGTATTGTATGAGGCTACGTCATGTAATGTAGATGCATACTGAGCACTCCCACCTGAGGCACTGGCTGTAGATAGATCTATTGCAAAAATGTGAAATTGTGAAATCCATGAGTGAACCCGTGACTTTGTGGTGTAGCATCTTTGTGAATTAGTCCTTATTTCACATTCTATTTTGCATGGATGTGTTCCTTTTTCTTCGTACTTCAATTTTGCTTTTTACAGTTCATGATTTCATGCATTATAGAGGAAGTTATGTGTTGTTGAATATTGCCTTTTTTTTTTCTTGTTTTCATGCGCATGAGGATTGGCCATGGAGTTCTCAAGTTTGGCTGCATGAGGTTTTGGGAAATAGAACCACGTGTCGTCCCCCCATTCGTCATGATTTGTTTTTTGTCCTCTTCCTCTTTAAATGCAACGTGACCGGTTGATAATATTGGCTAGTGCAGTGTTACACTTCCTTTACATGCTGAACGTGAATAATAATATCATAATAAATCATTTCATACGAAACAAGTACAATTAAGGCCATGTGATAGTGTGGGACATGATCATGACCGTGTGATCTTGATCATGCGCATAGAATTCAGGAAATCATAATATTATGTAATAACATGAGAAACAATCCCAACCGTTTGATTTCATCAACGTCCACGACCTCGCTAACGCATTAATGAGGGGGGTGCCTCTCACATGACCCTTTCCATCGTCCCCTTGTGATTTTTTGTTCAGCATTTGGAGCGTTTTTGGCACGCTGGGCCTAAAGACATGCTATACGCACCCTCCATGCTAGGCCCGTTTGGATATTAAACCAGCTTTTTACTCTTGCAACACCCCCCTCCCTTTTCTTGTGTTTTTTAATTTCATTTTTTGTTACACGTTTCAAAATAATTTTTTAAAAATAATAAAAATTGTTATAAAATCCTCAGAAAATTCATGTGGGTAACTGAGGGTTTTATTTAATATTTAGTGAATTTTATTTTCACTTTTGGGTCCATTTAGTATTTTTTTTTCTCAATTTCTGACTATTATGTGTACATTTTGAGATACCTTTTAATGAAAGCCATAAAAAGGGACCTTCCCCTAATGTTTTGAGCCTGATTTTTGGTGTGGAAGTAGCCAATTGATTGTTTAACATGATGATGCTTGGTTGGTGCATTGTACATGAACTTTGGAATGCTTTTGAATTTTATCTTTTGAGCCTTACTTTGTACAATCATCCTTGACATGTGCTTGATATTTGCAATTAATTAAATGCTCTTGATGCATGATTTTGATCCAATCTTTTTCCTGTGATCACTAAATGGACTTGACATGACTTGGTTGATTGTTCATAATTTTCAAAGATCATTTGCTATTTTTCATCAATTTTCCAATGTGAACATGTCATATGTAAGCATGCCTAGAGCTAGGTTTGGATTGACATTTGTGTGAAGCCTTTTGAGGCCAACTTCGGGGATGAGTTTTAACACATTCATAAGTGTATTTTTATGCATAATTGAGACATAATTGAATGTTACATTTGATCATGATTCAAATGTTTTGTATGAACTTAATTGAGTGCTCGATGCTACTTCATGCTTGCTTTGATATCTTGACTTAATCATGCCTTCATGCCACCCTCCATTAGGGATTATTTGTGCACTCTTTCATGTATGTTTTAGCATAATATAGTACCTTCCCACATGGACTCATATGCCATTTCACATGCCTTGAATGATGCTTACCTTTGTGTGTATGAAAACTTGAATGGTGCTTCCACATTGCCTACTTCTTTGACACCACTTAAATGCATCTTTGCACAATTGTTTTTGGGGTTCAATTGGGACATGTTATAGGCCATTCCCTTATGACTTATGTGCTTTGACCTTACCTTGCCATGCAATTTCATTCCTTTTACTTGAATGACAAGATACATGCTTATAGGAAAATGTTTAGGTGATTTGTTTGCCTAACTTGAATGGGCTTTGGAGAGGATATTTGTTGCAAACTTGTGTGACATTTAAATATTGATTTCAAGCATATATACATGATATTTCACTTCTTACCTTGGTCTTCGCCTACCAACTTAGTGGTTTCTTAATCATGGTTTGATTCATGAACACTTGAAACATGTCTTAGGTACTTTCTTTGCTAACTTCTTGAATGCTAATTGGTGTGAACCCTATGATGATTTGTTGACATTTCAAACATCATTTATATGTCATTTACCACTGACTCTTGTACTTAGGTACACATTTAACGTGATTTGGATTCACTTTCCTTGCTTTCCATTTAACATGATTTTGTGGAATTGTGTGGATGCTAATTTGACAATTGTCCGTATTGTCTTTGGATATTGGTTTGCCATGATGAAATGAGTGATAACTTGACATGCTTACACATTGAATAACATGATTCAATTCTGACCTTAGGCTTTCATGGGTTCTTTTCATGCTTGGTTTTTCATCATGTGTTCATTATTGTCCAAAACATGCTTAAGATAAGATCTTTGTGCATAACTTGCAAATCATGTGGACATGACCTAAAGTGCATTTCATAATCAATCCTCAATGCTTCAAGAATTCATTTTACATTGTTCATACCTTGTATGTTGCTTATACATGGATTAGTTCCACTTGTGCTAACTTTGAGAAGTTCATTTGGCATTGTTTGTAAGTGATACATGTTTAGGTGATGGGGTATGACAAAACTTGACACTTTTGCATGCTCCCTTAGGAAATTAACTTAGATAAGATAGAGTAGCGTTTGATACTTCCCCTAGTAGGATCTCATACCTTTAGGACACTTCTAACTTTGGTTGTTGTTTGATGTTCATCTTAGTGTAGTCTTAAGACTCTAAAATAGGCATAATTGCATGTTTGCATTTTGCTTTCAACTATCCATTAGTTGAGCTTGGCATGGAGATGGTAAGTTGATTATGATACTTTGAATGCTATTTTACACATACATGATTCCTTTTCCTCTCACTTCTTATTCACTTCTCTCTTTTGTGATTGTGTAGAATAATGTTTGCTTGTGTCTATTCACATGATCCCTTAGGATTCCTAGCTCCACTTAATTTTCGATTAAGTTGGAGGTATGAGAGACATTAGGATAGCAATCCGTGTATGATAACAAGTAGGTTAGTCACCTCTTAACCTTAACCATAGGGCCACCATTGTATGGCAACATTAGGATCTAGTCTCCCTTAGTGTTTTCTTTCAACTTTGAGTCCTTTCTCTTCTCTCATCTCAAAAGAAAAGCTAAAAAATACTTAATAACTATCGTATGCGGAATGCGCCATGAGCCTTAAGTACATGGGAAATGATTAGTGAAGGTCTCCTTTACTATTCTAGGATGCTTTGCAAACGTTCCGTTGGGAGCGACCTTGTAAAGTATTCGCTCCTATGTCATAGTCTTTAGCATGAAACATACCACAAACACAATAAGTCAAAACACCGTCTTCTAAAAAACAAAAACAAACAATCGTCTTCCTTCGGGATTTTCTTCTCATCTCTTTCACTCCATTCGTAAAGGATTCGTCATTTCCGTTCTATCGCAAATAGGTAATCGCGTAAGACTCCATACAACGAGCGGCAACACCTAAACTGCTAGAGCGCGAATGTTGGCGTCTTCCACTAAAACACAAAATAATAATGACCCTGTGACTCGAACTACGACTGCTCTGACTTCCTCTTTCTGGTCCGATTGAGGATACATAGGCACGAGACGCGATGTCTTGGCGAGCAACTTTCCCCCAAAATCTCGTAGTCCCCAGAACTACGTTGACTCTGACTTTCTCGCTCCCGAGGGAATACGTAGGCCTAGGACGGCGATGTCCTATCGAGTCACCTTTTTCTTTTCTCCCCTCCGTTTCTCTGTTTCCCGTTCTTTTTCTTTCCGTTTAGCAGTTAAGCTTCAAATACCCACACCCTTTGATCGATAACAACAAGCGTGGATCCCATCGAGTACGATGGACGCAAGGGGGTGCTAATACCTTTCTCTCACGTAACCGACTCCCGAACCCAGGATATGGTTGTGATGACCATGTCTTTCCCTTTGTTGAGGTTTTCTTCGATCGGTTCCTTTCCCTGCGTCAGGATAAATAACGCTCGGTGGTGACTCTTCTGTCTTTTCCGCCAGTTGATTTTTGCAGATGCGACAAGAACCACACTCCAAAGCCTTTATCTATAGAAATTGATGATGAAAAAGTAATTGGATGGAGCTTTAAATCAAAGATTAGTAAGCTCCAATGTAGAACTTACTAACTTTGAATGGAAGAAAGAGCTTTGGTTAATTTGGGTATATGAAGAATTGAGATAAATTTTTGCAATGTGAATTTGGCTATCAAAAGCTTGAAGAATGAATGAAATGAGACCTCTATTTATAGAATTTAGGCTTGGGAATTTTGGTGGCTTGGAGCTTGGTTTAGAGCCAAAGTTAGGATTGGAATTTGAATTTGGAGGCAAAATCAAGATCAAGTGGTGATTAATGAGGGTGTATGGTGGGAATTAATTATGATTATGTAGGGGAATTAAAATGAGGTGATCTAGAATATTCTCATGCTGAAACAAAGTGAAATTGGTGCCAAATGTTGTAGAATTTGAAAATTATGTTTTTAGACAGAAAACACACTGGTTAACCGATTAACCATTTGCATGTACAGATGTGTTAATCGATTAACACAGTGAAAAAGTGATAAAAATTGCTTTTTGATGTGCTGTCTTGGCTCTGGCTCGATTCTCTTGACTTGTTAAAGAAGACATGGAAATAAACACACGAACCTTGGAGTCTCTTGAATAATAATCAATTAAATCTTGGAAAACTCTTGATCAGGTGATTTTGAACTGTTTGCAGATCAACTTTGACTTTGTTCAGATGAATTTCATTCGAGCTGAGGAACTGGTATTTGATATTCTTGATCCAAATCTCTTCCTGAAAAGGTTAGTAAAGGGAAAACAAACATATATATTTTTTTGGATTTTAATTAAGGGTTCGTAAACATAAACATAAACAAATATAAAAAAAAACAAAAAAAAAACAGGGGTGCTTGGTACTCTTCCTCAGGAGCAAACCTACAGAGGAGGGCATGAGAACCAAAGCTTGTGATCTTGTTTGTGGTATGAGATGCAAATGATATGTGGGATCTTAGGGGTAAAAATTAGGGTATTGCACTCTATTACTTAAACTTCTTCATTTTCTTCATACTTATTCATATTTAGCTCATCTCTAACTTAAAATTTCATCGAATTCATCACAAATATTCATAAAAATCATGTAATGACAAACTGTCATCACAATCCCAAACTTGAATCATTGCTTGTCCTAATGTAACTCGCTGCAACTTCACATTTCAAACAGAAAAACAAATTGCAATAATAATGAATGAACATCACCAATTATGTTACCTAATTATCATTCCAATTCTCGACTTTAATCGAATAAATTTGAGAAAAAAATTCCAACAATACAAGTACTCAATGTGTATCTCAGCTCACTAATTTTTCACTCGAATTGACAGGGTAATCACACAATCAATATACAAAAGTATTTTATCATAAGTTTGTAAAATTTCTAATAAATTCCATCAAATTCATCTAAACACACACTTTTGGAGGTCTTTCAAGGTTGTAATGAGGCTTATGTCAAGGTAGGATAATTTAGGATAATAGGCTTAAACCTTTGGAGTTAGGTACCTAGTTTTCCTTATATTATCATCTTCCTTTTCATATCAACTCTTACTTAATTACTCTGGTACTAGAGATTAACATTTTATTGTCCTAAACATTGCTTTTCTCATTTTTTTTGAAGAATTTGTTTTGACTTCTTGATTTTTCTGATTTTTATTTTTGAATTTTTGACCAAAATCTCTAGTACACCAACCCAAAACTTAAACTTTGCTCACATCTAAGAGCAGCCCCAAACTTATTCTTTCACATATGACCAAGAAACTAGATTTTTTACCTAACTCTGTAGCGCGATTTTTGTGGTTTCGAATCACTATCGCTTTGGTACTACAGTTTGATTCATTTTTATCCTGTTGAGCTGATTAAGGAAGGGAAATAGATGTCTCCAATTAACCCTGCTTGCAAACTGAGATTAAACAGTCAAAACTGTTGGTTTACAGATGCTATCAACAGGGGGTTCTTCTTTAGGGTTATTCGCTTGAAAATAGTGTCTAGGCTATTGGTAAGATGTTAGGTCTGATGTTTTTTGATTGATGTGTGAAGGTACGGGATTTTGGGTTTTTGATTAGTATGCTCGCTAAGATTTTGTAATCTTATGCCTACGTATTCCCGAAACAGGGAAATCAGAGTGATCGTAGTTCCTCCTATTCTATGGGAGGAAAGAGGTGTTTTGGTGTCTTGTTCAAAACCCAAGACGTGAAGCTAAAGGTGGTTTGTATCTTGTTCAAAGCCCAAGATATGAAGCTAAAGGGTTTTGGCTGAGAGAGAATTTGTCATCTCTAAAGAGGAGTTGTTGATGTTTGTATGTTGTGAGCACGACACAACTTTGATGCTAAAAGGTTGATTGACTCAACCGGGGTTTTCTTTATACAAAGCCTAAGAGAAGGCGGGAAGTTTGACTTTTCCGGGGAAAATGTTCTTTCTGTCTTGTACAAAGCCCAAGATTGAGGCTAAAAGGGATTTTGACTTCGTTGGGGAGAATGTATCTTGTATAAAGCCCAAAATGGAGGCTGAAATGGTTTGACTCAACAAGAGAGTACTTTTATCTGTCATGTATAAAGTCCAAAACAGAGGCTAAAAAGGTTGACTTGACAAGAGAGTCTTGAACAGGTGATTGACTCAACAAGAGCGTCTTTTATACTTAACAAGAGAGTGATTTGTTGTCTCGTACGAAGCCCGAGATTGAAGCTAAAAGGAGATTGACTCAACAAGAGAGTCTTTTATACTCAACAAGAGAGTGTTTTATATGTCTTGTACAAAGCCCAAGACAGAGGCTAAAAGTGGTTGACTCAACAAGAGAGTCTTTATACTCAACAAGAGAGTGTTTTTCTATCTCGTACGAAGCCCGAGATGGAGGCTAAAAGTGGTTGACTCAACAAGAGAGTCTTTTATACTCAATAAGAGAATGGTATTTTTATCTCGTACAAAGCCCGAGATGGAGGCTAAAAGGAGGTTGAATCAACAAGAGAGTCTTTTATACTCAACAAGAGAGTGATTAATATGTCTTGTACAAAGCCCAAGACGGAGGCTAAAAAAGGGATTGACTCAACAAGAGAGTCTTTTATACTCAACAAGAGAGTGTTTTTATATGTCTTGTACAAAGCCCAAGATGGAGGCTAAAAAGTGATTGACTCAACATGAGAGTCTGAAAAGGTTAGCTCTGCTAGGGAGAATCATTTGTACAAAGCCCAAGAGGAGGTTGCCTTACCGCTATGGATTTTGGAGATCCTAAAGCGAGTCCAAGTGTGGGGAACTCTCATGGGAGAGACTGGGGTTTCTTCCTATGTTTGAAAGGAACTTGAGAATGTCTTTGAGACTCAAAGGTCTTAGACTGTCTAAGTCTAGACTTAAGGGATGAGTATCAACCCTAAAGTGGCCGGAGTTTTGACGCGGGAAAGACTGCTATAGCAAAGGATGACTAAGTTCTGTCTTATACCTTTAAGAGGTCGTTAGGGTCCTTGTATTAAGCCCAAGAGAAGGCATGAGAACTTCTAAGAAGCCGAAGGGTCCTTGTACAATGCCCAAGAGGAGGCGGGGATGCTTTTAGGAAGCCTGTGGGTCCCCAAACCAAGAGAAGTTCAAGAAATGTAATTCACCGAGAAGAGATCATTCCAGGAAAGTTCGAGAATTTGGAAGAAACTCAAGAGATGCCATTCACGGAGAAAAGATCATCTCTGGGGAGTTAGAGTTTCTTTGACAATTTCTAAGGGTGACAGTATGAGAAAAGGTTCACCGAGAATACTGCCTTTCTCTTTGTTCCATATTTTTTAACCCCAAGAGGAGGGAAGACTGTATCTGGAATCCTACGGGGGATTTAGTTTTGTTTGTATTTAAGAGTGACCGACATGGCTTTACCTAGTTCTAGACGTAGTTGCCGGGGAAAACTCTAAATAACTATACTAGTATTACACAGTGGATATATGACAAGTGTATAAAAGGATGGGAAAGTAGACTTACAGTGAAGCAGCCCCACAATACAGTTATGTACATATGAAAGCGGAAAATGAAAGCGGATAAACACTTACCCATTATAGAGCTTCCATGTTGTTTGGTTAGTTGTTCAACAAAGAAAGTTTTGATAACAACATATATTTGAATTCAAAATCAAAGGAGAAAATGCTTTGAAAAGATTGTTGGGGCTTACAGCTCAAGGAGAGGCCCAAGTTTTAACGATGATTGCACCGTTGTTTAAAAAACTGTACAGAGGGACTTATACAATACGTGAGGCCCAAAAAGTTTTTATGTACAAGGGGATGGGTCTTACACTCTATTAGAGGCCCAAATATTTTTAAAAGAAAAGAAATGGGGATTACAACACGAGGGTAGGCCCAGATGATTTGTTTGGCAACGGCGATTGCACCGAGGTTTTTCTTTTAACGCAGAGGGACTTATACAATGTCTGAGGCCCAAAAAGGTTTTGGTTAAAAGGGGATTGGGTCTTTCACTCTATTAGAGACCCAATAATTTATTTTTGTACAAGTGGTGGGGCTTACAGCTCAAGGAGAGACCCAAATGGTTTTTGTTAAAAAGGCGACTATCGTGCCGAACTTTTTGACGGTATCGGGACTTATACAATACATTGAGGCCCAAATTATTTTGGTTTAAAAAAGGGGTTGGGTTTTACACTCTATTAGAGGCCCAAAGAGTTTTAAGAAAAACCATTGGGACTTATAGCTCGAGGAGAGGCCCAATTGATCTTGTTAAAAAGGCGACGATCACGCCGTTGTTTTTTGAAAATACAGTGGGACTTATACAATGGCTGAGGCCCAAAAGGTGGTGTATTTACAAAGGGGTTGGGTCTTACACTCTATTAGAGGCCCAAAGAGTTTGAAAAAGTTTGATGAGGGTTGAATTAATCAAAACCCTAATTTGTTTTCAAAATATATTTTAATTGAATAAAAATTCAATTAAAATGATCAAAATTGTTAAATATGTGTGAAAACAAATTGTGATCTTGGATCAATGTTTCAAAAATCATGTTTCTATCCACAAAATGATTGGAAATCAATTAAGTTTGGAAAATCAAGGGAGAAAAAACATTTTAAATGTTGAAAAACAAATAAAATATTAATTCTTTGTAAAAATATCAAGTATATGAAATAATTAATATTTTTAGGATTTTTTGGTAAAATAAAATATTTTAGCATTTTTGTGAATTATTAAAAAAAGAATCAACTCAAAAACATTAAAACTCGGAGAGAAATTAATTTTTGAATCAATTAAATAAAATCACAAAATTCAAATATTCAAATATTCAAAAAAATGGCGCCAAGAACATGCCAAGAACACGCGCCATCCTCTGTTTCTGCAGATTTGCATTTTCTATCTAATCTCAGTGAATACTTGATGATATCATGCAATCTACATATCAATCTGCTCGTTTTCACCTCACGATCATGTTTATGGTCTTTAATCTCATTTATTTTAAGCATGGAATAAGAAATCAAAGAGAAACTTCAAGAATCCTAAAATTTGCATGAAGGCTCAGAAATTCCATACACGATTCAAACAAAGTAATTGATTGAGGGTAAACACTCTATGCATGATTATGAACATATGTCCAAATTATTGTGCAGCAAAAAATGCATGGATCATAGAGTTATAAGAGCTCAGGTCTACCTCTTGCAGCTGGTGATCGAGTTTTGTGTTAGAGGTGTTGCAAGCTGGTTCCAATGATTTGCACAACTTCCTTAGGTGCCAAGTGATGTGTCTGAATGCTTGGTGTAACGCCCTGGTTTTGTCATATTTATTTAATCGAGTCGATTTAATTAGTTTCATTTTATATTATTTTATTCTTGACTTTTATTTGACAAATATATTATTTTTCATCGTTGTTTATGTTTTATCGCATTTTGAGAGCGTTTACGAGATATTTGAGCTGAGGGGTAAAAAAGTCTTTTAGGGGTTTAGATATTTTATATAAATAGAAAGTGGAGAGAAATAGAGAGAAAGGAAAGAAAAAGGAAAGAAAGAGAAGGGAAGGAAAGGAAGAGGAGAGAAAAGAGGAGAAGTGGAAAATCGACATAACTCCGTTTCGAGCGCGATTAATCGGGTAAGGGTGAGAAGTTTCAATTATATCCTGCTCGTGTATGTATATGTGTTGTTTGTTGTAATTGTTTTGGTTGTTTCGCAACTTTTCGTATCGATTGGAATTATGAGCAATTGATAGAAATCGATGTTTTCGCGGATGAAATTCGATAAAAACAGAGTAGAATACTTGTTGTTAGGTTTGTATCATGTTTTGGTTGTTTTAGGATGTTTTGGAAGTGTTTGGGTGGAAGAAATGATGTATTATGACCCCAAATGACCTATTTGATCGCTGCTGGAAATTTTGGGTTTCGCAGGTTCGCATTGCTAGTCAAAGCGAAGGAATCAGCGAGCGTTCACTAGCCGTTTGCATTGCGAACATTGAGTCTTTTTGCTTCTGCCACGGTTCGCTGGGAGCTTCGCACTGCGAACGTGACAGATTTTCAGTTTTTGTTTTCTTCATAACTTTTGATCCGTAGATCGGATTGAGGCACGGTCGGAAGCGTTGGGAATATATTTCAATTCTCTTTATGATAGTGGACTAGAAACATATGTTTAAGCCATGGATTGATAAGAAAATATGGAAAAGTAATGTATGTGTGAAAAGTACGGTTTATGTTTCCACCATAACTCCCGAATCGAGAGTCCGATTGATGTGGGACTTGAGGCAATAGATAGATAACCTAATATGCTATTAAATGGTGATGTTAGACCATGATTTAACCAAGAATATTTGGTAGGGGATGATTAGTGGTTTGTAGGTTTTGTTGTGTCTGTTGGTGTTCAATGTGATATGTTATCGTCATATAAATGTGGGTCTTTTGTGCTATCTATATGATGTTGATGCATGTGATAATGATGTTGTTATGATGTGTTGTGGGTAGCCTTTGTGGTGTGAATCCCTTGTGGAAGTAATTGTGATTGCATGATTGTTGTGGTTTGTGGTTTGTGATGAAATACATTGTTTGAAGTGTTATCGATGCATGAATAATGATGATGAGATAATTCATATGGTTGAATTGTGAAGATGCATTTGATTGTCATGAGTTCTTGTGTGTCAAGCATCATGATATGCATCTTGTGATGTCGTGTGCCCTAGTGGGTGTGAGCGACGAAACTGTTCCAGAGGAAATCCGCTATAACATCGCGCGCCTTATACAAAGAGGACCTAAAGCGATGATTATAGACTATCGTGCGCCTTATACAAAGAGGAACTAAAGCGATCGGATTGTGCGCCTTATACAAAGAGGACCTAAAGCAATCCATAAACGTCGTGCGCCTTAAAAAAATAAGACGGCCTAAAGCGACGGGGAACATCGTTTGCCCGACGGGGTGTTACATGAGTGGTCCTCAGTAACAAGCGATGATTCCAATAGTTCTTGAGTGAACTAGTGATGAGATTGATGGATGGATGGTACCGCATGTGCATTTGTATAGAGCCGTTGTGTCAGTCTCTTTGCATTTGCATAAATCATGAATGGATTGATTATGTGTGGAAAATCATGAATTAATTGAGCATGTGTTTAGAATTATGTTTGAATTAGTGAATTGATGTGCATATGTGATAAACACATTGGTTGTATTAGTGAATTGATGTGCATATGTGATAAATGCATTGGTGGTATTGGTGAATTGATGTACATATGTGGTAAGTGCATTGGTTGTGGATAATATGTACTATGTGTAGACATATGCTATGTGATTTGGTGGTGAGTTTACATATGTTGTGACTTTGGTATGCCTTATGTGCAAATATGTGATTACGTTGGATAATTGATATATATTATGTATATGTGGCATGATATATGTATTATATGTGATGCTTGTGGTGAGAATAACCGTGTACGTGAATTTATATGTTTTGCATATTAGTATGCAATCTTGATTTAGTTGTTATTTCTCACCCTTCTGCCGTGGTTTATTGCTCTATGAGGCAATTGCAGATTTGTAGTCTTGGAGGCTTTTGTGAAGATTAGTTCTCCATTCTTTTGTCGGTCTTGGTGTCTGCTCTGATTCGTAGCACGGGAGTCGGGGAACGATTATGTTATATATGTATACCTTTGTTAGATTTATTTTGTATTACCTTTGTATGTATATTTTGATGTTATAAAACAATTTATTTTGTAAAACAAGTCAGTTATGGATCTTTCCGCTTTATTCCATAATTGACCTTTCCTCTTGTATGGAAAAAGTTTCCCTTTGAGGTTTTCTCAGTTTGTGTTATGTATCAAATAATTGAGCAGGGTTTGTGTTCCCTTTCTTTAAATGTGGCATCCTTGATTCCGTCGGAAAAATAAATTTTTAGTTTCTCTGATTTATTTATGTATTATTTATTTGCGATGGGAATTGGGGTGTTACATTAGTAGTATCAGAGCAGGTCGGTCCGTCCGGCCAAGTTGTTGAGTCAGTTGGTGTGACAGTTGAATACTGTCGATGTTGTTTGTCCCTTAGTACATGATATGTGTGTGAAACACTGTCAGTGCTTTCTAGTTTTCTAATCCTTTGTCTGTAGGATTTAGATTGAGATAAGTGGGGGAGAAGCTGGTACTTCTCCAAGTTGCTTCAGTTGTGGAGTGTTGGCTCAGGGTGTCGTTGGTTGCAAGATTGTAAGTGTTGTTTGGACAGTGTTGTTCCCAATTCCGGAGGGAATGCGGAGGTAAGGTTTATGTCGACTAAGGATTGGTTCCTTAGGTAGTTTTGTGCATGAGATGTAAGGAATAATATTATAGTTTGGTAAAGATGGTTTATGCCCCATCATGATTGTCGGCTGTCTATTGACAAATTGAGGAACTGATCACCCTTAATCTCTTGTTAATAGTAGATGGGAATTATGTTGGATGGAATAGACGTGTCTTTCCGGCTTTGATAGTGTGTGCATTGAATGGTTTGAAATTTTAGAAATGATTATGGATTGTTTTGATGAGTCGATGAAGATTCTTATATCGGAAGATGAGGCGGATTAGAGGTTTTGTATATTGGTCAAGTTGGAATGTCTCTGAGGGAGAATGATTGGGTATTACTAATGATTGTTCTCAGAGAGTAGAGTGTGAACTTAAATTGGAAGAAGGTGAATAGTCGAGGTTATATCTGCTAAGTGAGTAGGACCCTCTTTGGAGTTGAGACTAAGGTGTTTGTTATATTTGTGAGGCTAGTGTTCTGGAAATTGACAGGAAAGCCACAGTGATGGGCCGTCAGTTGTGCATGGTTTTCAGATGTGTTTTGGATGAAACATTAGTGTGTCGACTTGAAGAGGTCCATCATGGTTGGTAAGGAAAAAGATGATAGTAGGAGGTTGCATGTTAATCAGTGAGTAGTATGGAAACTTGCGGTTGTGTTCTGGATAGCTTGAGTTTTGAATTGTGACGAATCGCAAACGATTTGAAATTCCTTGATGGTATGAGACTATGGAAATCTTGAGGAAACCCTTAGGTGTGGATGTAATATTTAATAGTTCTTTTTGGTTGTTTGTTGATACATGTTGGAAATTGTGGAATTGGACGGTTGAATGGGAATGCGAAGATTCGCCGGAGCTTCGCAGTGCGAAGGTCAAGGCGAAGGCTCCCTAGCAGTTCGCAGTGCGAAATTTGTGCCCTTTTTCTTCTGCCTTGGTTTGCTGGGGGTTCGCATTGCGAATAAGGAAAGCGACTGCTCGCTGGGAGATTCGCATTGCGAACATGGCAGATCTTTCCAAATTGTTTCTTTCTTAACTTTGGCTTCGTTTATCCGATTTAAACGTTCTTTATATTGTTGTGGAGCTATGAAAGGGTTCTACATTTTGGAAAGTAGAAATATTATTTATGGAATTTGGATTGTTAAGAGAAGAACTTGTGTATGGATTACTAACAGTGGAATAAGGTAACGATTGAGAATAAGTGTCCACTTTCGGGAATAGATAAATGGAATTGGTTCGGTTGAGTTTGATTGAAATTACAATTGTTTGGAATGTTTGATAAGAATGGTGAATTGTGTGAGTTGAGGCTTTGATCGATTTAATGCGACTGGTTAGGTTTGTTATCCTCAGAATAGGTTGTTATTTACTTGGTTAAGCTTGTATGTGAGTAACCAGTTACCCAGTGGGAAGTTTTGCAAAAGCTTTAAGAATTTATATCTTTTGGAATTTGGTTGGGCATTACAATACACAGTGATGTTGCTCGGTGTTAGTAAGGTGTCTCAAATGTTTGTGGAGTAGAGGAATCGTATCTTCCATATTTATTTGGATAAGTTCGTGGTGGTTTTGATTAAGGATATTCGGATCTGTTATAAACTCAGAGGAAGAACAGGTAGAGTGTTTGAGATTTGAATTACAAGTGTTGAAAAGAGACGAAGTTTTATGCTAAGTTATTCGAGTGAGAATTTTGGTTGAAAAGGGTTAGTTTTCTTGGGTATGCTATTTCAGATGAGAGTATTATTATGGATCCATCAGAAGTAGATGTAGTTCTACAATGAGAGGCTCCGAAGTTGGTTAAGGAGATTAGAAATTGTTGGGCTCAGTTGGTTGTTATTGCAGGTTATGGAAGACTTTGTTAAGTTCGTACTTCTGGTATCTCAGTTGACTTGCAAAGGGTGAGTCGTTTGTTTTGGATGTTCGTTGTGAGTAAGTTTTGGTGAGCTGAAGTAGAAGTTGTCTACGGTTTTAGTTTTGATTCTGTGTGATCCTAATAAACCGGTTGTAAGGTATAGGGATGCGTCTATGACGAGTTTAGTCTGTGGTTAATACAAGATGGTAAATTCGTGGCTTATGCTTTACGACAATTGAGGATTTATAAAAGGATCTATACTATTCTGGATTTGGAATTGGTTGCGGTTGTATTGTGTTGGAATACTTGGAGGTATTATCTTTATGGTTCTAGGTTCAAAGTGTTTGGTAATCACAAGGATAGTGAGTACTTGTTTGGTTTGAAGGAATAGAGTATGAGACAACAAGAATGGTTAGAATTTGGGATGAGTTATGACTTTGGCTCGAATTATCCTATTGGGGAAAAACTGATGTTGTGCCTGAAAAGTTAAGTCGAAAGTTGTTATGCATGTCTGTTTTGATGGTCAGAGAATTAAAATTGTTTGAGCAGTTCAGAGACTTATGTCTGATGTGTGAGATAACACAGTAGAGTGTGAAGTTGGGTATATCAAAAGTGAACAGTGATTTTTGGCGAATATGAGAAAGAGTTAGACTTTGGACGTGAGACTGGTAGTTTTGATGGTTACGAGTAATCAGAGTGCGCAGCGGAAGTGTGTTGTGGCACATTTTGTATTTGCGTGTGTGACTTGTAAGAATTTATAAGTTGAACATTGGGAACATGTAGGATTGGTAAGACTATTGGACGTTTCAGTATGGAAGTGTTAGGCGAAAGGTTTAAATATTATTCATGGGCTACTATGTAGATGGAGGTTTTGGTGATATGTTCGATTGGGGAATCGTAGCATTATTGTAATATTGTTGTGTGACAAGGATGTTTGGTATTCTGGTTTTGTAGAGGTTGTTGAAACGATGTTGGGTCATGGAACTTTAGGTTCTTGTCCTTGTTGTGGCCTCGTTTCCATCGTGATGGTTCGAGTGCGTGTGGCTAATTCCTTGTGGGGGATTAGGGGAGTGTTAAATGTGGTGAGGGTAACGATCTTGTTGTGTTTCGGTTCAAGAGTGAACCTGTGTGTGTTTGTACCTTGGGTATTCTTTGAGTCGTGAGTTGGTCGTCAAGTGCATGGTATGGGCTTTGCATCTTGTCTTTGTAGTTGTCGTCGTGTCGTGTTGTTGTAGTAGTTGTTGTTAGCAGGGTGGTTTGTCAGTTTCTGTTATTCATGGTGTGCCTTTGGTTGGCCTGTTAGTTTGTTAGTCGGATACGAGAGTCGTGTCTGGAGTTGTTCGTCTCAGTATATTTTCGAGGACGAAAATGTCTAAGTGGGGGAGAATTGTAACGCCCCAGTTTTGTCTTATTTATTTAATCGAGTCGATTTAATTAGTTTCGTTTTATATTATTTTATTCTTGACTTTTATTTGACAAATATATTATTTTTCATCGTTGTTTATGTTTTATCGCATTTTGAGAGCGTTTGCGAGATATTTGAGCTGAGGGGTAAAATAGTCTTTTAGGGGTTTAGATATTTTATATAAATAGAAAGTGGAGAGAAATAGAGAGAAAGGAAAGAAAAAGGAAAGAAAGAGAAGGGAAGGAAAGGAAGAGGAGAGAAAAGAGGAGAAGAGGAAAATCGACATAACTTCGTTTCGAGCGCGATTAATCGGGTAAGGGTGAGAAGTTTCAATTATATATTGCTTATGTATGTATATGTATTGTTTGTTGTAATTGTTTTGGTTGTTTCGCAACTTTTCGTATCGATTGGAATTAGGAGCAATTGATAGAAATCGATGTTTTCGCAGATGAAATTCGATAAAAACAGAGTAGAATACTTGTTGTTAGGTTTGGATCATGTTTTGGTTGTTTTAGGATGTTTTGGAAGTGTTTGGGTGGAAGAAATGATGTATTATGACCCCAAATGACCTATTTGATCGCTGCTGGAAATTTTGGGGTTCGCAGGTTCGCATTGCGAGCCAAAGCGAAAGAATCAGCGAGCGTTCGCTAGCCGTTTTCATTGCGAACGTTGGGTCTTTTTGCTTCTGCCACGGTTCGCTGGGAGCTTCGCACTACGAACGTGGCAGATTTTCAGTTTTTGTTTTCTTCATAACTTTTGATCCGTAGATCGGATTTAGGCACGGTCGGATGCGTTGGAAATATATTTCAATGCTCTTTATGATAGTGGAATAGAAACATATGTTTAAGCCATGGATTGATAAGAAAATATGGAAAAGTAATGTATGTGTGAAAAGTGCGGTTTATGTTTCCACCATAACTCCCGAATCGAGAGTCCGATTGATATGGGACTTGAGGCAATAGATAGATAACCTAATATGCTATTAAATGGGGATGTTAGACCATGATTTAACCAAGAATATTTGGTAGGGTATGATTAGTAGTTTGTAGGTTTTGTTGTGTTTGTTGGTGTTCAATGTGATATGTTATCGTCATATAAATGTGGGTCTTTTGTGCTATCTATATGATGTTGTTGCATGTGATAATGATGTTCTTATAATGTGTTGTGGGTAGCCTTTGTGGTGTGAATCCCTTGTGGAAGTAATTGTGATTGCATGATTGTTGTGGTTTGTGGTTTGTGATGAAATGCATTGTTTGAAGTGTTTTCAATGCATGAATAATGATGATGAGATAATTCATAGGGTTGAATTGTGAAGATGCATTTGATTGTCATGAGTTCTTGTGTGTCAAGCATCATGATATGCATCTTGTGATGTCTGTGCCCTAGTGGGTGTGAGCGACGAAACGGTTCCAGAGGGAATCTGCTATAACATCGTGCGCCTTATACAAAGAGGACCTAAAGCAATGATTATAGACGATCGTGTGCCTTATACAAAGAGGACCTAAAGCGATCGCATTGTGTGCCTTATACAAAGAGGACCTAAAGCAATCCATAAATGTCGTGCGCCTTAAAAAAATAAGAGGATCTAAAGCGACGGGGAACATCGTTTGCCCGACGGGGTGTTACATGAGTGGTCCTCAGTAACAAGCGATGATTCCAATAGTTCCTGAGTGAACTAGTGATGAGATTGATGGATGGATGGTACTGCATGTGCATTTGCATAGAGTCGTTGTGTCGGTCTCTTTGCATTTGCATAAATTATGAATGGATTGATTATGTGTGGAAAATCATGAATTAATTGAGCATGTGTTGAGAATTATGTTTGAATTAGTGAATTGATGTGCATATATGATAAACGCATTGGTTGTATTAGTGAATTGATGTGCATATGTGATAAATGCATTGGTGGTATTGGTGAATTGATGTACATATGTGGTAAGTGCATTGGTTGTGGATAATATCTACTATGTGTAGACGTATGCTATGTGATGTGGTGGTGAGTTTACATATGTCGTGACTTTGGTATGCCTTATGTGCAAATATGTGATTACGTTGGATAATTGATATATGTTATGTATATGTGGCATGTTATATGTATTGTATGTGATGCTTGTGGTGAGAATAACCGTGTACGTGAATTTATATGTTTTGCATATTAGTATGCAATCTTGATTTAGTTGTTATTTCTCACCCTTCTGCTGTGGTTTATTGCTCTATGAGGCAATTGCAGATTTGTAGTCTTGGAGGCTTTTGTGAAGATTAGTTCTCAATTCTTTTGTCGGTCTTGGTATCTGCTCTGATACGTAGCACGGGAGTCGGGGAACGATTATGTTTTATATGTATACCTTTGTTAGATTTATTTTGTATTACATTTGTATGTATATTTTGAACAAATTATTTTGTAAAACAAGTCAGTTGTGGATCTTTCCGCTTTATTCCATAATTGACCTTTCCTCTTGTATGGAAAAAGTTTCCTTTTGAGGTTATCCCAGTTTGTGTTATGTATCAAATAATTGAGCAGGGTTTGTGTTTCCTTTCTTTAAATGTGGCATCCTTGATTCTGTCGGAAAAATAAATTTTTAGTTACTCTGATTTATTTATGTATTATTTATTCGCGATGGGAATTGGGGTGTTACACTTGGAGTGGTTTGAAACAAGCTGGAACTGAAGATGGTACCCCAACTGCAAGTCTGCTAAAAGCTTGAGCAGTTGGATGGTGATTTTGAGAAATCAGTGTTCCAGATGTTGTTTAAGTGTTTGGATCACTTCTATATGATGTTTATGAGGTGTGTGTGTGTGATTGGTTTGGTTGGAATTGCTTTCAAACTCAAAACCCAATAGTGACTTGCTTTGGAAGGCAATTTTTGAGTGAAGGAAGAGATTTTGAGGAAAACATCTGTTTGATGGCTTTGGTGTACTCAAACTGAGCACAAATGAACTCTTTTTATAGTAGAGCAAGTTTGTTTTGCAAGCAATAGTGAATGGCAACTGCTGCAGAAGTTTGGCAAATATTGATCAATTGGAATCCAAGTCTCCTCTAGCCATTAACTAGAGGTTAGAGCACAGGCTGCTGGTTCCCTAGTTCTTGGATAAGTCTTGACTGAATTCAGTTGGAAAGGGCTCAGTCCATGCCACCTTGGTGCATCCATTAAATGCTCCAAACCAAAATTG
Source organism: Lathyrus tuberosus (assembly GCA_022829125.1). Lineage (NCBI taxonomy): Eukaryota > Viridiplantae > Streptophyta > Magnoliopsida > Fabales > Fabaceae > Lathyrus > Lathyrus tuberosus. Next base: position 8,527,316 of record JALAZF010000163.1, read on the forward strand.
GAGTCTTGTCCCTCTTTTAGGCATTTCTAGGTTTGGCATGCTACTTTTGGTTCCAAGGACTTGGGAGGCTGATGGATCAGTGTTTGTCCCTCCTTGGTCCCCCCTGAGGTGTTCAGATGGATAAACTTGTTTTTCATTTGCAAAATTTGCTCAAATCGAGCAAAATGCACAAATCTGCCTTGCCATGACAATTTTCAGCAAGGCACATTGCCATTGTCATATCTCATGGCTTAAGTTGAGTTTCTTGGAGTTCTTGGCCATTTTGGAAAGCTCTTATATGATACAACACATGTGTGATCATAGTTTGCCATGATACTTTTTGGATCTAAGTGAAAAATCCCCCTACTTTTGAAAAAAAAACAAGACAGATTCTGACTTAGTGAAAATTTCACTAAGTGTTGGAAAAAGTGGCATTTCATGTTTTCAGCCATTTTGATCCAACCATAACTCAAAATCTATGATGAATTGGAATGTGGTGTAGTTGACACTTTTAACTTATGCCATGAGAGCTACAAATCCATCTTTGGATCAGCCCAAATGGTTGCTTGGTTCTCAAGTTATGATCCTTGGAAGTTGGTACCCTAGCCACTTTGTTCCATAACTTAGAAAATTTCTAAGTTTTTTATGGTTACCCCTTTTACAAGTTATCCTACTTTTCTTGTTTTTTCTTGATGAATGATGATCCCAATCACATATTAACATCATTTTAGGGTCAAATAACCATAATTGTGAAAAATCTCAAAAAGTCAAAGTTGACTTTTGTGCACAGTTGACTTTTTATCAGATGAACTCCAAACTATGCGATCCTCTATGAAATTAAGTCCTTGACCTAAATCAAACTTGATGGATTGATTTCATAGGTGTTATAGGGTGTATTGAATCATGTCTCAAGGTTTGGGAGCATGCCTGGGTCAAAAGTCAAAGGCACAGTTGACTTTTCTGAAACCCTATTTGTGGTTCTAATGAATTTGAAACTTGTTGATTAAGCTTCTTGGATCAATCCGTTGTTGCAAATGGATCAATGTAGTGTTTTAGAGACCCTTAAATCCTCTCTTGAGGTCTTGGCTCATCTTTTGTCCCAAAAGTCAACTTAGGGGTGAATTAGGTCAAGAAACCCTAATTCTTGATTTTTTATGAATGCATCCCCTGAGGCAAAATTAACTTGATGATTGGGTTCATGATGTCCCTTGGAGCATCTTAGGTTGTGCTTTGCAGCCTTTGGCTCATGCCCAGAGGAAAATTTCCATCTGGAGGCCCCAGTCGACCAAAACCCAAATTTGGTGACACTGGCGATCTTAAGGCTTAATCCACTTGGACTGCTGCAACATTGTGCTTGATTCTTGATGTGGGAGTCCTCTTGATCAATTGTTGATATTTGAGAGGTTTAGACAAATTGAAGATCATGACATTCCTTGATTGATCCTTTGTCTAAGAGCTCTGAGAGGGCTTGAAACCCTAAATTTGATTGTAGTGGATGCTCACCCATCTTTGGGGAGACTAATGAGGTATGATGGTCCATCCATATTGTGATGATGATTTGCACAATGATGGGGAATCTTAGTGGTCAAAATTTGGGGTATGACAAACTCCAAAGAGGTGGTGGAAAGATTTATTCTTTTAAGTTAATTGGCTAATTATTATGGCTATGTTACTTGAAGAAAGGGCTTAGGCTCAAAGTGGTTAGCAAATGATATAAACATGATATATGAGTTAGTTTGAAAAGGCTCAGAGTTTACCACAAACAAGTGCCTCAGTGTGTATTTATCAATTAAATAGATTAAATCATAAATAATGCAAATTCTAGAAAATAGTATTGTACATAAACTCTCATAAGAAGGAAAAGTAAACAATGGAATATTTGGCTCAAACCTTACTAGTTGAGGTATCTGGAGATTGAGTACAAGGTAGTTGCTTGTTCCTTTCTCACTCAAATGTCAATCCGCAATGAACTTTCCTGATGACCACCTTTGTTTTTTATGATGCTTATGGTTCATATGTTCACTTCTAAAATTGCAATTTTGTAAATCTGAAAGAAACACCAACAACAAACTTGTTTATTTAAGACAAAAATAAATTTATTAGTAGTACAAGGGGGAACCAAGCATTGTAGCTAATACTCTAGATTGGATTGAGAGATTGACTTGTTGGACGTAAAAGGGAATCACAAAAATTAATACAAATTTAGAAAGCTCCAAATTAACATGTCATTGGAGCGGAAAAAGTCTTGCACGTCTTGCATGGTGTTGATGAAGTCTTGGTTTTGTTTGGTCCACTATGCCCTCGTCTGATTGATGATGATGCTCGAGAGGAACGACTTCTCTTTGGACTCATTCCCTGAAATAACAACAACAACACTAGACAGTGCAAAGCGATTAGAATAAAAAATAAGATAAGAGAGTGTCTTTAGTCTCTCTTTCTTCTTTCAATGCCTTTCTCAAGTCTTTATCCTACTGCTCCTAAATGTGGCATGATACAAAACAAAAACAATTAATTGAAATAAACTGAAATTTAAATTTTGCAAATGAAATAAAAACTGATGTGATGGGTTGTCTCCCATTAAGCGCTTCTTTAAGGTCCTAAGATTGACCTTTCGATTTTTGTGTTAGGGTGGCATATATGACAAGAAAATCACACAATCCTTCTTCTTACTTTTGTTTGGTAGGAATTCCACCACTTTATAGAATTTAAGGTATTTCTTCCATATTCTCTTCAGCTTGATAGTATTAAACATGGCATAAATCTCATCCAATACTTCATCTATTTCTCCTCTTTTATCAGCCTTGTTGCTAGGTGTAAGACTATTCTTTTGTTGAAGATCTTGTAGTTGGAGATCTACATCTAAACGAGTTATTGAATTTGGAGCTTCATCTAAAACTATACAATCTTCACATTGCATTCTTATTCTTTTCCCATATATACTTTTGTCGTACCTCGAAAAATACGATCCTTCGCGATGGACGTTGAAAAAAAGTTCGAACAGAGTTTCCACCGAACTTTATTCATTCTAATAAAAGAATAGGAAAATGTCGATAAAAACTTTAAGATAAGAAAATGGTCATCGCAACCAAATTCTAGGTTTGAGAGTCGATTACGCAAGGGGTATAAATTAGCACCCCTAACGTCCGTTGCACTCAACGGGAGTCTCTTAGTTTGATTTGTGATTGAATGCTAGCTTATGTTATTTGTTTTCTTATAAGCGAATAATGAGAAATGTATGAGAAAAAGATTTTGTTTTCTAAGGGAAATGGGTGGTTTTTTATAAGGGTGTTCGCCAAGGATTGAGGCCCTTGTGCCTACGTATCTTTCATTTGAAAAAAAAAGAATCAGAGCGTCCTTAGTTCGTGGGACTACAGTTTGTTGGTTTGTTTTAGGGATGACAATAGTTTTAATAGTAAGGAAGGCTCCTCGTACCCAAACAATTGAGCAGAAGAATCGAAGGCTCGAGACTAGCTCCCTTTTCACTTTTAAAGAAATAGTGTTTAAGTAAAGGTTTAATGTTTTGAAGAATCACGAATGCTTAAATGGCCAAGGAAGGCTCCTTGTATCCAAGCATTTGAGAAGGGAATAGAAGGCTCTAGACCACTTCCTTTTCGTTTAAGTAGTTGTGAAAATGATTTGAATTTGAGTCTGATTAAATATTGTTTAGAGAAGACAATTGGTTGAATAGTAAGGAAGGCTCCTCGTACCCAAACAATTGAGGAGAAGAATCGAAGGCTCGATACTAGCTCTCTTTTCATCTTTTAATGAAATAAGGTCTAAGTATGATTAAGTAGTTTAATTTGACTTAGATAAAATACTCGATGTTGATCGAGGTTTGAATTTGTGTTCGAAACGGTGTAAGGGTTTGAACTAAATGGAAAGGATGACTTAATTAGCATTGGGTAAGGTTGATGGCGATGCATGAAGTGGTCGGCTTACAAGAGGTAATAGGACTTGATATGTGGATTAAGTATGCTTTGGAGTGGAATAGTTAAGGGTCGATGGTTGTGGGAGTCCTATTGAATTTATTTTATGAAAAATAATTGACGTTGGATCAAGCTTATTTGTGTTCTTTTGAAAAAAGGGCATTTGATTTTATTCTTGCATTAAGGCTACCTAAGCGGAGGCAAATAAAGAGAAAGTGATAAAAACATTACATATTATGGGAGTGGGGATACATTTTCTCAAATGGGGATAATACCAAGCCATTGCAAATTAAATCCATCACACAAATGCATGCAAATAAGAGTGTGAAATGTAAATTAAGCATCATTGTATGAAAGCCTAAGAGGGGGCTATGTGAGGTTGATGATGGTCGTAAAAATAATCGATTTACCAGGGTGTTTAAAAAAGACTTGATATTAAATCAAGAATTAGTTCAAAAAGGGTTTGAACATGCAAATGAGAAATGGAAGAAAAGTGCATCAAGGCATAAATAAAAAGCATATGACAAAATGCATAAGAATTATAAAATCAAGCATCACACGATTAAAAATAAATCAAGCAAAGTGAAAAATTATTAATCAAGTTAAATATAAATATTTAATAAAATTAATTAGTATTAAATAAAAATATTTAAAATAATTAACAATCACATGTTTTTGGATTTTTTTTAATATTATAAATGAAATTAAAAAAATAAAATTAATTAAGTTAAACCTAAATATTTAATAAAATTAATCATTAGTTTGATTAATTAATATTAAATAAAAATGTTTAAATTAATTAATTAAAAATATTTTTGGTTTTTTTAAGAATATATTATAAAATATACAATAACTAAAATTGAAATATAAAATAAAATAGAAAAATAAAATGGAAATAAGAAACAAAGAAAATAAACAAAAAAACTAAATGGGCCAGGTACTGAAAGCAAACCAGGGGTGTGATTAGCAAAATATTCAGGGCTTAAACAAGGAAAACCCAACGCAGGGGGAGTCCATGGTGGACTCTGGTCAACAGCAGTTGACCTCAAGGAAGAAATAGGAGCGTTGGATGGCTTAGAGAGTCAAGATCTGACTCAAATCCAATGGTTAAAATATGTGGACGCACGGTAAGCCAAAGAACGCATGCACGCGAGAACAGGGAGAAAAGTCATATTCCGGTGACACTTGTCATGGGCAGTGAAAAGTGTCGCTGCCTCCACCATACAACACAACAACAACAACGACAATAAAATAAACAAAACAAGGAAAGGGGAGCATCAAACTTCATATTCAAACTAGTGTAATACTCGTGCGTTCGCACGGGTACTGGTGTGGTACGCACGCGTTTGTTTTCAAAATATAATAAGAAAAATAAATTTGTTTTACGAAAATAATTTATTATTTTTAAAAGAAAGACATATTTTTGAAATAAAAACAATATTGTTTTATCCAAATTCTTTTACATATACGCGTATCATATCAATACCCGTGTGTTCACACGGATAGTGGTGTGGTATCTTAAGTTGATGTCAGTTATTTACAACTTTGAAGAAATAAAGCATTGTGATGAAATAAAAAAAAATCAAAATAATTTATTAATAATTCCTAACCAAAATAGTTTATTATTTTTAAAAGAGATAATAAATCGATTTGATGGTTTCTATAATTTTTTCCGTATATAAAAATATTTGAATAAACGGTTTAATTATTTCTATATATAAATATTTTGTTTTGGAATTATTTATAAAAATATTCAAATCAATAGCAAATTTATTCCCGTTATTATTAAATATTTAAATCAATAGCTTAATATCAGTACCATGTGTGCGTACATAAGTACCCGTGTGTTTGGAAAAAATAAATTTTTTTAAGATTTTGTTTGAATTTAAAAAATTATTTATTTATTTTTCTTTTATTTCTAAATTAAATTATCTTTTAAAGTTATACATAATTAATAATAATGATCATTAATTAATGTTTAATTTTATATTTTTAAATTATTTTTTAAAATGATTGATAAATTTATTTATTTTTGCAAATTATTATATTCTTTTAAAAATGTATTTTAACTTAAATAAAAAACAATTGTAAAAAAAAAACTTAAATTAAAAACAACTTCAAATTTTGGCTACTGCTCTCAGATAAAAATAAACTTAAATTAGAAACAACTTTAAATTTTGATATCTATTTTTCTACACGGATCGAACAATATTTCGCTAAACGTCATGAGTGGAGTGAAATTTATTTCAAAATTTTCATTAAAAAGTTAATCACTTGTACTGATCATTCTATAATGAAGAATTTTCTGCACGAAATCTAGTTGATGCCTGATGGAACATTATCAAACCCCACTATTCTAGCAGTAATGAAAACTGGCAATATGAAACTTCTATACAATGTCTCACTATTGAGAAAATTTAAGCCCTACTTGGATTTGATTGCATAATTCCCACATTAGTAAAAATATTAAACAAAATATATTATAAAACATTTTTGAATATTCTAGAAATCACATTAATTAAATCTCTATGATTAATATAATGATTCTATTAAACTTCCTAATTAGTAAAGGTGCAAGTAACTTGCAAGTAAGATTGATGTGTCTCGTGACTGAATTCATCTTTGTTAGTAATTCTGGCGGTTGACCTTCGGATATAACCAACAACATGTACAATAAAAACATAGTTTCCATAGAAAAGTTGAAGAATGATATTAATCAATTTTCTCAAAAGGTTAAAGAATGTTGCACCTGTGAAGTGTTCTTGAAAGACATAGATTGATGATTAGGTATATATGCTTTAATGCTTGTATGAGTTCCTATACATGTTGGTATTGTAGCTACATATTCAACAGCGGCAAGAGGCTGCTTTGAATTTGATTGATTCCTATTGGATTTTGGATTAGGACGATGTTTCTGATCCCAAATGTTATATTTCGATCCAGTGAGGTTCGCCGTTACTGTCCTGAGGAAAGTATAATCGGAATAAGAGAGTAATCCCTTTACATTCTGAGCTACTGTGAACTATGATCTTCCATTGGTTATATAAAGTGGAAATTAATTGTGATAATAATAGAATATCCAATGGTTAATGCTACTAACTAACACAAAAGGATACGATTATAATGGACATTTGCATAGGCAACACGTCGTTTGAAGGACTGCAAAGCAGTAGAAAAACAACTATTTATGTAAGTTCACATAAATGAATTTAAACATGCACCGAGAAAACAACTTGCAAGCCATTTATTAACTAATTGAAATTTATGAAAAAAAGGATAAAGTATAGATAAATTTTACAATCGATCAATCAAGATTATGCATTTCAATAATTCAGATTGAAAATTTTAAATTACTTACATAATATGATAGAATAATATATTTTTATTAAACGATAATGTAAACCGTCAATTTTTATTAAACTCTTGAAATTATATCATATTATTATTATTAATTGAATTTAATTGAAATGCACTGATAGTATAAAAGGATTTTACACTGTCAATTAATCATAACCGTTGGATGTTAGAAGAAATTTGACTTTTATTTTAACCACTAATAAAGTAATACCAACGATGACGGTAATGAAGTGACAGTGTAATTTTTTTTTACACTAATAGTGTATAGTAGTTAATCTCTTATTAATTTGTAATTTAATTAAAAAAAAAAGTTATTAAGGTGGTCATCAATTAAAAATGCAAGTTAGAATCAATAGACATAAAACTGAACATGAGAGCATAACGGTGGATCATGTGTATCTTATAATGGAAGTTGATGATGGTTAAGGCCAAACGAAAGACTCATATTCAGTTTATCTATAATTATGTATGTTATAGATTTGACTTAACTAAATTCATCATAAATTTAATATAATGCATATATAAGTGTAGTTTTGTCCATAAACCACACAATAGAAAAAATAATTGTATAATCACCATCTAATACTTGAAATTAACATTCTTGAAAATATACATAAAGGGAAATGCAAATCATCATTGCATAATCACCAACAAATAATTGAAAATAAACATTCTTGAAAATACAAATACAAATAACACACCTTACACGGTGATCATTGTATAATCACCGACTATTATTTGGAAATAAACCTTCTAGAAAATGCAGAAACATAAATACAAATTACACAACTTAGGCGATAAAAAGACAACATAATAATAAATAAAAGAGAGTATATTCTTCAACCTCCGAAACCATATAGAGTTATTCCTTGTCTCTTAAGAGCATACACTACATCCATGGCAGTCACAGTCTTCCTCCTTGCATGATCAGTTTATGAAACAACATAATGAATGATTTTTGTCAAGAAAACATTGAGAAAAAGCCTAGTTTTTCATAGATCAAACCGCTTATCCTCTTGACACCTCCTCTCCTCGCTAATCTTCGAATCGTTGGCTTTGTAATTCCCCAAATGTTGTCGCGCAGAACCATCATATGTCTCTTTGCTCCTCCCTTTCCGAGCCCCTTGATACCCTTTCCACGGCCTGCCATTTTTGCAAGAAAATTTGAGAAACTATTTATTCTTTTGAATTTTGAATGTGAAAAAGTAGAATGAGACTGGGGTATTTATATATCATTTTGAGCGGGAAATGAAGAAACTGCTTGTCCTTTATCGTTGGATTTAAAGCAATAGACGGTTTAGATTTGACTGGGATTTTTCAAAATTTTAAAACTATTTTACAATTTATTTATAAAAATGTTTTTAAAATAAAATAAAATATTCATTAATCATATTTTAAAAACTATAGTTTTAGAAATCCAATGAAAATTTTTAGATAACTATAATTCCCTTATCCGTACAATTCATTAAATTGTATGAGAAAAATTATTGATGACGATGATCACTAATTACTTAACTTTTTAAAAGATAATATGAAATAAGAATTGTGATTATTTTTCGTATGTAATTTATCAAAATTAAGAGTATACAGACTTTATATCATTATCATTCAATTTTATTAAGAAAAAGTTTTGGATAAATTTAGTCATAAATAAAATACATTATAAATCTTCAAAATTAAAACAATTAAATATTAAATATATAATTCAATATATCAAAATAAGTTGGGGCATGGAAGTTGTTATTTGTTTCTATCTCATTTAGTAATGGGATTAGTGGGTTACAAAGTAGTTAACCATATGTGGAAGTTACTATTACTTTTTTATTATTATTTCTTATTTAAATAATTTAATTAATTAATCATTTGTTATATATGTTGGCCGATTTTATTTATTTATTTTAACCATTGTCTATTTTATGTAATCATTTTTTCAATGTACATACGCATAGAAATATATATGGTGATTTTTTTTAAAATTTTGATTTTAATTAAAATTAACTTTTTAAAAGATAATATTGAATAAGAATTGTGATTAATTTTAGTATGTAATTTATCAAAATTAAGAGTATACAGACATTATAATCATTGTCATTCAATTTTATTAAGAAAAAGTTTTGGATAAATTTAATCAAAAATAAAATACATTATAAATCTTCAAAATTAAAAAAATTAAATATTAAATATATAATTAAATATATCAAAATAAGTTGGTGCATGCAAGTTGTTATTTGTTTCTATCTCATTTAGTAATGGGATTAGTGGGTTACAAAGCAGTTAATCATATGTGGAAGTTACTATTACTTTTTTATTATTATTTCATATTTAATTAATTAATCATTTGTTATATATGTTGGCTGATTTTTTTATTTATTTATGAATGTTAAAATAATAAAATTGGTTGTTTAATGCTAAACCATGCCACGTGGATGATTATGGAGTAAGAAGGGTAATTAGGGGTTTTTAAAAACACCTAATTTTCTTATATGATAGATTCTTTTCTCTCTCTTAGTCTCCGTTCCTTTCTCTAAAAATCCTTTCTCTGCAAACATTCAAATGTTGGACCCTAGAAGATGGCCGGAGAAGAAGGTGGCGTGCAACGGCCCTCGCCGTCTTCTCCGGCGAGACCACCCCACCAAAAACGACATACACTAACCCGACCTAACTTTTTCTCCTCAAAACGAATCTGAAACTAGATTTCACTAAAACAGACTCAAATCTTCAGATCGAGGTCGTTCACAAACCTAAGCCCTAACCTCAAAATCAATGAAAATCAAGCAAATAAAAGAACAACTACGCTACTCAGAGGGCGAAAAACAATGTGAACTCAGGAAAAGGTGTTCGGTTTGAAGAGAAATGAAGTGCGAACAAACTACCTCTTGAAGAACTCCTCCAAACGAGCTTGTGCAAGTACCTTTCTCAGGTACTTTCGCTTCAATTTTCCCTCTTTTTGTGATTGATCTCTTTTCTCTTCTTCTTTTATTCCTTGCTAATTTTCTGTACGTGGTTGCTTTTGAGTGGGCTTTTAGCTCAAGCTATTTTGAGCCTCAATGTGAGACTTAGAAAGATTTTTGAGTATGTGCCTTAATAGAGTTTTAGAATTTCTCGTAGAATAGTGTTTTAAGGTTTCTCCTCGGGTGTTTTTGTGAATGAATAGGAGTATGCAATTTATAGGATCAGAAATTGTGAGTGAGGTACGTGTGAGGTGAGATTTTTGTGAATTTTGGTGCGTGTGAGTTTGTTATGCAAATGATGAGGTGGAGCTTTTGGTGTGAATCTGTTGCTCATCCCCTGATTTGGTGGGATATTCAGAGAGTGGAATTGAGATAATTTCTCTTCTGTTTTTTCCTTTCTTCTGTACCTTTGATTGTGTGGTCCCCATAAGCTTTACATTGTGAATTTTTGATGCATATTGTGGCATGAAAATGGTATTTTGCCTCGTGTTGTTGTTGCTAACATGTTTGGGTGATTTGTGGCTTATTTATTTCTGCACTGTACCATGTACCTTGAATTTGTTGACATTATTTAGTTTTGAATTGTGTATTTGTCCTTAAAATTCCATGTATACCAAGTACTTGCTCATGGCTGTTGCTATGTACTTTTAGGATGTTCTCAAATTGGTATTTGGCTTTGAATTGTACATGTACTGCTTGTGCCTTGTACTGATTCTTTGTTTCATTTTCTTTCCATGTATGCCTTGATCTTGTCATGAGGAATTTGGCATGATGATAGAGTTTGGATTGAAGAAGTCTTGGATGAGGGAAATGGCATGAAGGAAGTGTCATAACCCAAATTTTGACCACTAAAATTCCTCATCATTGTGAAAATCATCATCACAATATGGAGGAACCATCATACCTCAGTAGTTTCCCCAAAGATGGGTGAGCATCCACTACAATCAAATTTAGGGTTTCAAGCCCTCTCTGAGTGCTTAGACAAAGGATCAATCAAGGAATGACATGATCTTCAACTTGTCTAACCTCTAAAATACCCACAATGGATCAAAAGGACTCCCATTTCAAGGATCAAGCACAAGGCTGCTCCCTTCTAGGTGGATCAAGTCTCATGATCGACATTGTCACCAAATTAGGGTTTTGGTCGACCAGGGCCTCCAGTTGGAAAATTTCCTCTGGGCATGAGCCAATGATCCAAAACATAACCTAATATACTCCATGGAACCTCATGGACCCAATCATCAAGTCAATTTTGCCTCAGGGGATGCATTCATCAAAAATCAGGAATTAGAGTTTCTTGACCTAATTCACCCCTAAGTTGACTTTTAGGGAAAATCATGAGCCAAGACCTCAAGAGAGGGTTTGAGGGTCTCTAATGAACTATATTGATCCATTTTCAACAATGGATTAATCCAAGAAGCTTGAGCAACAAGTCTCAATTTCATCTGCACCACAGTTAGGGTTTTAAGGAAAAAGTCAACTGTAACTTTGACTTTTGACCAGGACATGCTCCCAAGCCCTATGACATGCATCAATATACCCTATGACACCCATGCAACATGTCCGTCAAGTTTATTTAGGTCAAGGACATGATTTCCTGAAGAATTACACAGTTTGGAATTCATCTGATAAAAAGTCAACTGTGCACAAAAGTCAAACTTTAACTTTTTGAGATTTTTCACCAAAATGGATTTTTAACCCTAAAATGATGTTAATGTATGATTTGAATCATCATTCATCAAGAAAAATCAAGAAAAGTTGGGTAACTTGTAAAAGGGGTAACCATAAAAAACTTAGAAAATTTTCTAAGTTAAAAATAAAGTGGCTAGGGTACTAACTTTGGAGGGTCATAACTTCTAAACCACAAAGCCATTTTCTCCCATCCAAGGCTTGATTTGTAGATCTCATTGCCCTCTACAAAAACTTCAACTAGACCTAATTCCAACTCCTCATGGATTTTGAGTTATGGAGTGATCAAAATCAAGAAAAGTCACTTTGTTCCAACACTTAGTGAAAATTTCACTAAGTCAGATTTTACCCTACTTTTTGCCAAATGTAGGGGGGTTTTTCACTTAGATTTAAAAGAGATCAAAACCAAATATGTTCAAACAGTTGTTGTATCATGTAAGGGCTTTCCAAAATGACCAAGAACATTACCAAATTCAATTTGAGTCATTAGATATGACATTGGAAAGTTGCCTTGCTGAAATCTGCCAAGGCAAGGCAGAATTTGCATTTTTGCTCGATTTGCCAAAATCAGCCAAATCTAAATGCTCCTATCCACTTGGACACCTCTGAGGATTGAATCTAAAGGGGACAATCACTGATCCAAGCCTCCAAAGTCTTTGGAACAAGAAATAGCATGTTGAACCTAGAATGGCCAAAATAGGGACAAGACTCCAATTTTGGATTGGAGCATTCAATGGAAGCATCAAGGTGGCATGGACTGAGCCATTCCCAACTGAATTTAGCCAAGACTTATCCAAGACCAAGGGAACCATAGCCCTGTGCCCTAACCTCTAGTCAATGGCTAGAGGAGACTTGGATTTCCATTGGCCAACATTGAACAAACACCTACTGCAGTTGCCATTCACTGTGGATCCTAAAACAAACTTGCTCTACTATAAATAGAGCTCAATTGTGATCAGTTTAAGTACACCAGAGGCCCACAACACTTGCCTTTCTCAAAAACCACTTCTCAGTCTCAAAAATTCCTTTCTTAGCAAGTCACTATCGGGTTTTTCATTAGAGAGCAATTCCACTCAAACCAATCACACGCACACCTCAGATACATCATATGTGAGCTGATCAAACACTTAAACAATAACTGGAACACTGATTTCTCAAAATCACTAGTCAATTGCTCAAGGTTTTAACCAAAGTACAGTTGAGATGCCATGAAGTGATCCAAACATTCTCAGTCAAGTCCAAGCATTCAAACACACTCCATAGGGTGTAGGGAAGCTGTTCTGATCATCACAATTCATCTGTAACACCTCCTACTCAGAAATCAATTTGCTCTTGCTGTCACGACCTAGAGGTAAGCTTAAACTTGGTCATCTCTCAATCTATGCATATTTCCTCGCACAATACTTTTGCCAAATGTTCATAATCATGCATGGAATGTTTCCCCTCAAGTAATTGCTTTGTTTGAATCGTGTATTAAAAATCCCAGCCTTCATGCAGAAATTAGGGTTCATATGGATTTATCGTGATTTCTTGTTTTATGCTTAATTTAATTGAAATTAATTGTCATAAACATGATCGTGAGGTTGAGACGAGCATATTGATATGTGGATTGCATGATATAATCAAGTATTCAGTGAGATTGGATAGAAAATGCAAATCTGGGCAAGGCAGAAAACGCGCGTGTTCTTGGTCCATGTTCTTGGCGCCATTTTCACAAATTCAAATATTTGAATTTTGTGATTTTATTTAATTGATTCAAAAATTAATTTCTCTCTGAGTTTTAATGATTTTGAGTTGATTCTTTTTTTAATAATTCACAAAAATGTTAAAATATTTTATTTTCCCAAAAAATCCCAAAAATATTATTTATTTTGTATAATTGATATTTTTGCAAAGAATTAATGTTTTAATTGTTTTTAACATTTAAAATATTTTTTCCACCTTGATTTTGCAACTTTTAATGCTTTCTAATTATTTTGTTTGTCAATACTTAATTTTTGAAGCATTAATCCAATATTACAATTTGTTTTTCCTATGTTAAACAATTTTGATCATTTTAATTGAATTTTTATTCAATTAAAACACATTTTGAAAACAAATTAGGGTTTTTGGATTAATTCAACCCTCACAAATCATTTTCAAAACACTTTGGGCCTCTAATAGAGTGTAAGACCCAATCCTTTTTTTACCAAACCATTTTTGGGCCTCAGTGTATTGTATAAGTCCTGATACCGTCAAAAACAAATGGCGCGATCGTTGCCCTTTTGAAAAATAACCTTTTGGGCCTCTCCTCGATCTATAAGACCCATTTAAAACCCTTTTGGGCTTCTAATAGAGTGTAAGACCCAAACCCCCTTTTAACCAAAAATATTTTGGGCCTCACTTATTGTATAAGTCCCTCTGCGTTAAAAGAAAACCTCGGCGCGATCGCCATTTTTAAACGAAAAATCAATTGGGCCTACCCTCGTGTTATAAGCCCCACTCTTTTTCTTTAAACCCTTCTGGGCCTCTTGAGAGAGTGTAAGACCCATCCCTTTGTACAGAAAACAATTTTTGGGCCACAGTCACTTGTATAAGTCCCTCTGTACAAATTCAAACAGTGCGCTCACTGATAAAACCCTGGGCCTCTCCTTGAGCTGTAAGCCCCAAATCTTTCTTTTTCAAAGCACTTTCTCCTTTGATTTTGAATATACTGTTGTTTTCAATCTGTCTTTGTTGAACAACTAACCAAACAACATGGAAGCTCTACAACCGAGTAAGTGGTTATTGCTTTCATTTACCGCTTTCATATACATATAACTGTATTGTGGGGCTGTTTCACTGTAAGTCTTCTTTCATAAACTCATATCAACTGTGTAATAATAGTATAGATATTTAGAGTTTCCCCGGCAACTACGTCTAGAACTAGGTGACGCCGTTTCGTTTATTCATAGAAATAGACAACTAGATCCCCAATAGGATCACCAGATACAGTCTTCTCTTCAGTTGTCCTCATTAGGAATTATCAAGAAACTCTATTCCCAGAGATGAATGTATTCTCCGTGAATGACATCTTTGAGTTTCTTCCAAATTCTCGAACTTTCCTGACTTGATTTATTCCTTGTGAATAGCTTGCCTTGAATTTCTCGGGGTTTGGGGACCCACGGGCTTCTTAAAAGCATCGGCCTCCTCTTGGGCATCGTACAAGGACCCACAGGCTTCCTAAAAGCAACCCCGCCTCCTCTTGGGCTTAGTGCAAGGACCCTACAGCTTCTTAGAAGTATTCACAGCCTCCTCTTAGGCTTCGTATAATGATCTCTTCCTCCGGGAATGATAGCCTTCTCTTGGGCTTCGTACAAGGACCCGTCGGCTTCTTAAAAGTTTCCAGCCTCCTCTTGGGCTTCATACAAATTATCTCGACGACCTCCTAGAGGTATAGGAACAGAACTTAATCATCTCCCTAGAACAGTCCTTTCATAGAGTCTACTACTATTTCTCAAAGCACAGTACAAAAGATGACACTCTAGACACGGACAGTCTAATATCCTTGAGTCTCAAAGACATTCTCAAGTGACCCCTTCGTTAAATAGGAAGAAAACCCGTAGACTCGGACAGTCTCAATACCCTTCGAATTTCCCAATTCCTTAAAGAACAGGAATAACCCAGATCCTCGAATCAAATCCTCGAGTACAACATTGCTCATATAAGAACTGATTTTCTCTCTACTGGACCTGTCACTTAACTGAACAGTCGTCATAGCCTCCTCTTAGGCTTTGTATAATGATCCTTCTCCAGTGAAGTTAGCCTTCTCTTGGGCTTTGTACAATGATTCTCCCCAGCGGAGTCAAACAACGTTTAGCCTCTCTCTCGGGCTTTGTACGAGACACATAAAGAGACTCCCTCGTTGAGTCAATCACCCCTTTCGCCTCCATCTCAGGCTTTATACGAGATACAAAAAGGTTCTTATTGAGCCAAACAAAAAATAGCCTCCATCTCGGGCTTCGTACGAGATACAAAAAACTCTCTTGTTGAGTCCAATAGCCTCCATCTCGGGCTTTATACGAGATACCAAAAGACTCCATCGTCGAGTCAAAACCTTTTAGCCTCTCTCTCGGGCTTTGTACGAGACACATAATAGCCTTCTCTTAGGCTTTGTATAATAAAACCACTGGTTGATCTAATTAACCTTTTAGCATCAAAGTTGTGCCTCGTTCACAGTACACAAACTTCAACAACTCTTTCCCCTTCATCTAATTGCTGTAAGCGGCAAGCCTCTGGATCATCTACATCCATGCCAATGTCCCTCTTTTAGTATGAGAAATTCCTAAGGAAAGATGGCATTACTCTACACTGAGTTAAATTCTTCTCCTGCAGGTTGAAATCCCCTATAATGGAAATTATGGCATTGCCGGATTCACACATCCTGGTTAAAGTAATTCTCCTTTATAAACAGTCGTAACAGACAAACCCCTCTTTAGAAATGACAAATTCTCTCTAAAGTCATCACCTTTAGCTTCACATCTTGGGCTTTGAACAAGATACAAATAGACCCTTCAGCTTCATATCTTGGGCTTTGAACAAGATACAAATCACCTTTCGCTTCACATCTTGGGCTTTGAACAAGACACCAAATACTATTTCCTCCATAGAATAGGAGGAATTACGAACGCTCTGATTTCCCTGTTTCGGTAAACGGGAATACGTAGGCATAAGATTAAAAGAAAAATCTTAGCGAGCACACTAAACAAAAACCCAAAATCCCATACTTTCATATATATCCGTCCTAACATCTCAAACGATAGCCTAAAAGCACCCCTCATCAACAAAATAAACCTAGGAAAAACCCCGAATCTTTGTAGCATCTGTAAACCAACAGTTTTGACTGTTTAATCTCAGTATGCAAGCAGGGTTAGTTGGAGACATCTATTTCCCTTCCTTCATCAGCTTTAATAGGATAAAAAATGAATCGAGCTGTAGTACCAGAGCGATCGTGCTTCGCAACCACATCCAAAAATCACTCGCTACAGAAAAATGGCGACTCTGCTGGGGAGAACGAGTCTCCTTAGGGATCTTGTTATTTTTTGTGGAAACCTTGACGTCACTAGGATCTTAGGTCAAAATGCCATTAATTTGGAATGAAACCACAGATTGGTGACTCCGCCGGGAAACCATTTTCTGTCAGGAACTTAAGATTCTTAGCTTTTAAAAGCCTAGGATGATTAGGACAAATATATATACTGCTTTTCCTAATTGCTATACGTGTTTATTTTTCTGCTAATGGGAATGCGTGTGATGCCGCATGTGGAAAGATCGAGTATACACTTAAGATAAGTGATGGCGACGAGGTCAACCATCAACCTCAGTGGAGGCTGACCAATGCAACCCATTCTCTCATCTAGACAATGGGCCAATTGTGATGTCTGAGAAGCTGAGGAGCCAAACCCTTTTGTAGTGCGGAAATTATCGAGAATAGTTGTTACGCGATACTACCCTCATTTGAGGCTGGTGATCTATTCTCGGTGAATGGCACTTACTCTAAGATCGCTCTACAACTCGCTGGCGATCCGCTTGTTGTTTTGCTTTCCTGGGAGGAGCTGATGATAATGAGTACAGGTACAAAAATCACCCTAGTATAAACCTTTGGGGATGGGTAGAGCCTTGACTTCATGACAACGACCCTTTGAGCCCATGTTTTTTCTATGTTTTTGTGTGCTGCATTCATGCATTCATTTAATAAAACATTAAAACATTCAAAAAACTTCTCTTCTAGTCTCTCTGTTTTTCAAATTAAACTGAGACTGTGATTGCAAATATTAGAGAAAAGGATTGCACTAATGGATTTCGGTAGAAGGAGAACTCATAGTTACACCTTCAAGGTTCAAAAGCTAGAGGATTTGAGAAGGTTAGCGAGGATGATCACTAACCCAGAGGCTTTCAGAGCCAAGCACGGAGGTTTGCTACCATTGTTAAGAGTCCATGTGATTGAGGGAATCATGGATGCGCTCATTCAGTTTTACGATCCGGTCTATCACTGTTTCACATTCCCGGATTACCAGCTCGCACCAACGCTGGAGGAGTATTCTCATCTGATTGATCTACACATTACTGATCGAGCTCCATTTTCTGGACTGGAAGAAATTCCAAAGAATCAGACCATTGCAAGAGCAATTCATTTGGACGAGTCTGAGGTTAGGACTCACCTAACTACCAAGGGTGGCATCCAAGGTTTGCCAGCCCAGTTCTTGACAAAGAAGGCCCTGTATTTTGCCAGTATAGGAAACGTGACTGCTTTTGAAAGAATCTTTGTCTTGCTCGCCTACGGGTTATTTTTGTTTCCCAACATTAATAATTTCGTCGATATCAACTCCATTAAGGTTTTTCTCATTGGAAACCCTGTACCGACTTTGCTCGTAGATGCGTATCATTCTGTACACTTGGGAAATTTGTACAGCGGAGGGGAGGTCACATGCTGTGTACCTCTGCTTTACAAATGGTTTATCTCCCACTTGCCCAAGTCTCCTGCTTTTTGGGATTGTAAGAGTGCCTTACGTTGGTCACAGAAGATCATTTCTCTCACCAACTCTGATGTAGATTGGTGTAATAGGATCTATGATGGAATCAGAATCATTGATCGTTGTGGAAACTTCCCCAACGTACCCCTTATAGGAACTAAGGGAGGAATCAATTACCATCCAGTTCTCGTTCAGCGTCAATTTGGATACCCGATGAGACACGTCCCACGGGGTGTTCATCTGGAAGGTCTTTTCTTCATGGAAGGAGAAAATGACAGAGCACTAAAGATGGAAATAGTGCACGCTTGGAAGCATGTTCATAAGAAAGGACGAGAGTCTCTGGGAAAACCAGGCTGTGTCTCGGTGGAGCCTTATCTCCATTGGGTACAAACTAGAGCTCTCAAGCTAAAGATGCCTTATCCTCGTTACGGAATTCTTCCGCCGAGGGAATCTGTTATGTACTTCATGACGGAAACTGAAAAGCTTCTGGTTACTCTTAACAAAGTTCAAAAGGAGAGAAGGTGTTGGAAGAACAAGTATCGCACCCTCGACATAGAGTGCATCAAAATACAGCAATTGCTGAAAGATAAGGATGCTCTGATTGAAATTTTGGAGTAACATGCTGTAGAGAATCAAGATGACCAAAGGAATTTGCCCGCTCCTTTCACCTGGCAAAGGAATGACAACCCGACAATGGCCCAAGAGCCCCGGTCAAAGAAAAGGAAGATACCAGAATCAGCACCCGATTTCTCTTCAGAGAGGACTCGGGACCCATTAGTTTAGGTTTCTGTTTCTGCACCTTGTAATCTACTGTATTTCCATTTCTGTAATCCTTTGAATTCAATAAAAAGGGGTTTCCCCACCGTTTGATATTTGCAATCTAATTGTCAAAGTTTATTTTAATTAAACCTTAAACAATTAATATAATCATTGCATTCATCATTCTCACGTCGCGTATTCTTCTTACCTACGAATCTCACGTTTGTGTCTCGGTTCTAGAGTCAAACTGTCTCATTCGTACAATACTCGGGCCAATCGTTAGAAAAAGATGGATGATCTTGAGGAAGAAAACAGAGAGTTGAAAGAAGAGATTGACGCTCTGATAGAGGATATGAGAAAGCTTCGTAACGACATGCAAGCCATGGCAGAAGCTCAGCTACAACGAACTGTGATCTCAGAGATCACCTCAACGCCCATTATGGAGAAGTATGATCCTAGGCATCAAATACCGAAAGATCGTCCTTGGGGCATGCCTGTTAACTATATCCCGGAATGATATGTTCTGAAGATCAGGGAATCACAACAGAAGCCGCTGGGCCTGAAGGTTACAAACTTCGGGAAAGCAAAGATGCCAGAGGCATACTGAAGACTCCTGAAGGTTACAAACTTCGGGAGACGCCAAGACTTACTACCGTAGTCACGGTCCCACCCCCTGTGGTGCACACTGTCCCGGAAGGACAGATTCCACATACACCTTCTGGTAAGAAGGAAACTATGTTTGACAGAATGGAGGAATTCCAGGAGCAGTTCTTGGAAATGCAGAAGGAGCTGCAAGCCATTCGCGGTTAGGATTTATTTGGAAAGGACGCCACAGACCTCTGCTTGGTCCCCAATGTGAAAGTCCCGCACAAATTTCAAGTGCCCGACTTTGAAAAGTACAAGGGTAACTCTTGCCCTCAAAGCCATCTGGTGATGTGCGCTCGGCGAATGTCAGCTCAGACGGAGAATCAGGACCTACTGATTCACTACTTCCAGGATAGTTTAACTGGTGCCGCACTAAAATGGTACATGGGTTTAAACTGTGCTACGATCAGTATATTCAGAGATCTTGGCACCGCCTTCGTCCAACAATACAAATACAATTTGGACATGGCACCCGACAGAGATCAACTCAGATCGATGTCGCAAAAGGACAAGGAAACCTTTAAGGAGTATGCTCAAAGGTGGCGTGAGATTGCCGCTCAAATTTGTCCACCTCTGGAAAAAAAATAGATGACAAAGATCTTCTTAAAGACCTTAAGCTCATTTTACTATGACCGAATGGTTGCCAGTGCGCCCAGTGATTTCACCGAAATGGTTGGCATGGGCGTACGTCTTGAGGAAGTCGTCCGAGAAGGACGTTTGGTAAAAGACACTGGATCGACGAGCGGTACTAAAAAATACGGTAGTGCTCTCCCTAAGAAAAAAGAGAATGATATTGGGAATATCTCTCTCGGAAAGCAAAGGCGACGTTATCAACCGGTAGAAGCTGTGACTCCTGCTATTAATCCTGCATCTATTCCTACGTATCAACCTCAGGTTACGCAGAGCCAACCTGATCAGCAAAGGACACAACAGCCTCTTCAGCAGGCTCGTCCTCCATACAACAACAAGCGTACAACACGGCCACCAGGATTTGATCCTATACCCGTGTCGTATGCAGAGCTGTTTCCATTACTACTGGCTAAGGGGCACATTCAGACTAAATCTCCTCTTACAGTACCGAAAAATCTGCCTTTTTGGTTTAAGGTGGATCAAACTTGCCCTTATCATCAAGGAGGTCCAGGGCATAACATAGAGACTTGTCTCAATTTCAAGTCCGACGTGCAAAAACTTGTTAGGAGCGGGGTCTTATCCTTCAAGGATACGAATCCTAATGTTCTCACGAATCTGCTGCCTCAACATGACAAGGCTGCAGTCAATTTGATAGAAGGAGAGACTAACGATGTCTATCAAATTCACGATGTACACTTGTTGAAAACCAATCTGGTCAAGATGCATTGTAGACAGAGTGGATATAGCCATGTGTCACCTCATAATTATCACCAGTGTTATATCTGCTCTAAAGACAATCAGGGATGTTCTGTGGTGCAAGAAGCTCTACAGGAACAGATGGATCTCGGATGGATCCAAGAGCATCGAGTTCGTGGAGTTAACATGGTTTACACGAATTCCAATGTCATTCAAAACCACGAAATCTGTGCGATGAATGCCAACATGGTGGCGATGCACTCAAGGCAAAGCCAGTATCATAATCTGCCGCGGCACGATTACAGTTCCTGTCTGATTTGCTCGGTAAACAAACAAGGATGCTCTTTCATACAGGAGGCCCTCCAGCGTCAGATGGATCTTGGATGGATCCAAGACTACCATGATAGGAACTCCTATCAAATCAACATGGTTCAGATCTTCGATATTCGCGTGATGAATACCAACCTAGTAGAGTTACATGCTGAGCAGGTCCGACTCGGATTCTTAACATCACATGACTATCAAAGCTGTAAGGCAGGTTGTGTAAACGATCGAGGTTGTACCCTTGTCCAGGAGGCACTTCAGCACTTGTTAAATCACTGGTGGATGCCAATTTATATGGATGAAGATACTCAGCAGATTAGTATCAATAACAGAAACCCCACTCGGTGTCAGAGTCAGGATGTCTGATCTGTGGAAGCTAACCTAGTGAGGTTACATTGTATTCAAAGTGGGCGTGGCCAGGTGCCACCACACAATTATGAACGTTGCGGCGTCTGTTCGGAAAGTAACCAAGGGTGTTACTTTGTGAGAGCAGCTCTTCAGGGTCAGGTGGATCATGGAGAGATTCGTCCATATCCGGGTTCTGGACCCATCAACTGGATGCCGAACTACCTTGCCGATCAAGTTGAGGATGTTGTCACGATCTCTGGTCATCACAGGACCAGGGATGTTTTTGCCATTATCCCTCTACTTGACGAATCTAAAGTTCCCAACCGAGAATGGATCGAGATTAATTATGATGGTCAGAAAAATCAGAAGGTTGCCATAGTCATCTATCTGTCGGGACCAACACCGTATGAATCAACTAAGGCTATCCCTTACAAATACGGTGCAACGACAATTGAAAATGGAAAGGAAATTTCATTACCCTCCGTCGTGAATATTGCAGACATCAGTCGTGTAACACGGAGCGGTAGAATCTTCAACCGAGGAGTTGGAGAACCTAACAAGGAAAAGGAACTTCAGACGGAAACTCTTGATCCACCAGTCGGTCAATCCAGTAATCCCGACCTTTCAAAAAATAATGATGAGATGCTGAAGCTCATCCAAAGGAGTGAATACAACATTGTCGATCAACTGTTACAAACTCCTTCAAAGATCTCGGTATTATCGCTGTTACTCAGTACAGAAGCCCACAGGGAGGCTCTACAGAAAGTCTTGGAGCAAGCCTTTGTGGAACAGGATGTAACAATCAGACAGTTTGATAGCATTGTCTCTAACATCACTTCCTGCAATAATTTGGGATTTAGTGATGAGGAATTACCCGAAGAGGGTCGTCGTCATAACATGGAGCTCAACATTACAGTTAACTGCCAGGACGATGCTTTAGCCAGCGTACTGGTAGACACAGGGTCAGCCCTGAATGTTATGCTGAATTCCACTTTGATGCAATTATCATTCAAAGGCCCTCCGATGAGAATCAGCAAGGTCGTCGTCAAAGCGTTCGACGGATCCAGAAAAACAGTTATCGGCGAAGTTGATCTTCCCATAACTATTGGTCATCACACTTTCCAAGTCACTTTCCAGGTCATGGATATCCGGGCAACGTACAGTTGTTTATTAGGAAGACCTTGGATACATCAGGCTGGAGCGGTCACTTCGACCCTCCACCAAAAGCTAAAGTTCGTCAAGAACGATCAACTTGTCACAGTCTGCGGGGAGCAGGCCTTGCTAGTGAGTAACTTGTCATCATCTGCTGGTATAGAACCCAAGGAGGTTATTGGAACTCAGTTCCAAGCACTGTCGGTGGGCAAGGACAATCAATCCTAAGGAGGAACCTCGATTTCCTCATACAAAGATGCTATCAAAGCGGTCGAGAGTATCGATACAACAGGATGGGGACAGCTTGTCATTCCTATTGACAATAAAACAAAGAAGGGTCTTGGTTTTTCTGCAACCTGTACCCGGACAGCTGCCAACGATTAAAGTCTTCATCCCCTTCAAAACTTCTTCCACAGTGGAGGTTTTCTTCACCCAGTGTCTCAAGCAGTATATGCTATCAATGAGGAAGATCCCTCTGACATAGATGAAGAATGGAAGTCCTACCTTAACGAGGACGGTTACATGTCTCAGGAAGAGGTGCCTACGCCATTTTGCTTTCCTGCACAGAGTCTGAGATTTATACCAAGGTCAGACGTCGAAATGATCTATGGAGATTGTGATCCGGAAGGATGCCGTGCTCCCCCAAATTCATAAGAGGAAGACACTCTGATGAAAGACAACTTTGACCACAATTACTATGGCCCAATGGATGGTCTGCCAATCTGGCAACCTTACCTAGGAAACTTGGGGCAAGAGAGTCAGCCGAACAACGAAAATCGGCTGACCATCATTGAACAGAATACCTGTGTCCCCACCATGTCATGGGATCAACACTCAGGTCATTCAGAAACTACTCAACATGAAGATGAATTTACAATGTTTGCAGGACTTGAATTCATCAACTATGCTTTTCCTGAGGTTAATGTCATCGAGAGATATGACTCCTCCAGTTCCAGAGAAGTGTGGGACACCTTGGGACAACCGAGTGGAAAATACGACTATACGGTCAGGTACACCGCTCCCGAAAGCTCTCGTATCAGGTTCGAAGACATCCAGCCAACTGGATGGGGAGATACAGCTGAGAGCACAAATACTATGCAAAATGCAACAGAAGAATTCTCCTACGACAATTCTTCTTGAGAGACAGATTCCAATGATCCTGCTCCACCAGAAATCAGCGTTATTTCTGAAGACAAATCAATGAAGGTGCCAGACTTTATGATTCACCGAGGAGTTCGCCGCCAATGGGTTGCCGTCGAGGTTCCGAAGATCGTTCATCAGTCAAAGTAATTGCCATCTTTAACCTTTCACCCTGCCCAGGTGAAACAGATGTTTTAATAGGGCTCGCTTTCTGTAAATTTTCCCTCTTCGCTTCGCCCAAAGCGACAGAGTTTTGTTTTATAGGGTTGTAGTTTCAAGGATCGACTTGTTCATTAATAAAATAACGTCGTTCTCTAATTTCCGCATTAATTGCTGTTTTCTCTTTTTGCTTTTTCAGAAAATGGTAATCCTAAAAAACAATTCAAAAAAAAAAAACAAGCAGTAAAGCAAAGGTTGAGACGTACTCACCCGGACATGGCCATCAAAATCAAAGAGGAGGTGCAAAAACATATTGACGCGGGTTTCCTCGCCACATCTGAATATCCTCAATGGTTAGCCAACATCGTACCCGTTCCCAAAAAGGACGGAAAGGTCAGAATGTGTGTCGACTACCGAGACTTGAACAAGGCTAGTCCAAAGGACGACTTTCCTTTACCACACATTGACATGCTGGTAGACAGTACAGCAAAATTCAAAATTTTTTCCTCCATGGATGGATTCTCGGGCTATAACCAGATCAAAATGGCGCCAAAAGACATGGAGAAAACTTCGTTCATTACCCCATGAGGTACCTTTTGTTACAAGGTAATGCCGTTCGGTTTGAAG
The DNA here is from genome assembly GCA_022829125.1 of Lathyrus tuberosus. NCBI lineage: Eukaryota > Viridiplantae > Streptophyta > Magnoliopsida > Fabales > Fabaceae > Lathyrus > Lathyrus tuberosus. The sequence goes on from JALAZF010000163.1 coordinate 8,552,189, forward strand.
AATGCCGGGGCAACCTATCAAAGGGCCATGACTACTCTTTTTCATGACATGATACACAAAGAAATCGAAGTGTATGTCGATGATATGATTGCAAAATCTAAAACAGAGAGTGAGCACATTGAACATCTGTCAAAATTGTTCGAACGTCTAAGAAAATTCAAGCTCCGCTTGAATCCCAACAAGTGCACCTTCGGTGTCCGTTCAGGGAAACTACTAAGGTTCATCGTCAGCCAGAAAGGAATTGAGGTTGATCTTGACAAGGTCAAGGCCATTCAAGAAATGCCTTCTCCGAAAACTGAAAAACAAGTCAGGGGATTCCTAGGATGTTTGAACTACATCTCCAGGTTCATATTCCTTATGACCGCGACTTGTGCGCCGATTTTCAAATTACTCAAAAAGAACCAAGATTGCGTTTGGACAGAAGATTGCCAAACCGCCTTCGACAGTATCAATGAATATCTGTTGAATCCTCCGATTCTATCACCTCCAGTGGAAGGAAGACCACTGATCATTTACCTCACAGTCCTAGAGGACTCAATGGGATGTGTACTTGGCCAACAAGACGAAACCAAACGGAAAGAGTCTGCCATTTACTATTTGAGCAAGAAATTCACCGACTGCGAAACTCGGTACACGATGCTTGAGAAAAGTTGCTGCGCTTTGGCTTGGGCAGCCAAACGTTTTCGTCAGTACATGATTCGTCACACTACTTGGTTAATCTCAGAAATGGATCCAATCAAGTACATCTTCGAAAAACCTGCTCTCACGGGAAGGATTGCCCGTTGGCAGATGTTGTTATCAGAATATGACATAGAGTACCACGCTCAGAAAGCCGTTAAGGGGAGTATTTTAGCCGATCATTTGGCTCATCAACCGATTGACGATCAAGAACCAATCAGGTTTGACTTCCCAGACGAAGATGTCATGTATCTAAAAATGAAAGATTGCGATGAATCGTTACCCAGTGAAGGGCCAGAACCAGGTTCCAAATGGGGACTTATCTTTGACGGAGCAGTTAATCATTATGGAAACGGAATTGGGGCAATAATTGTTACCCCTCAGGGTACCCACATTCCTTTCACCGCCATACTTACGTTCAAATGTACGAACAACGAGGCCGAATACGAAGCTTGTATCATGGGTCTCGAAGAAGCAATTGATTTAAGGATCAAGAACTTGGACGTATATGGCGACTCAGCCTTGGTTATCAATCAGATAAAAGGAGATTGGAACACATACCAATCAGGACTGATTCCTTACAAAGACTATGCAAGAAGGTTGTTACCCTTCTTTAACAGAGTTGAGTTTCATCATATCCCTCGTGAGGAGAATCACATGGCTGATGCGTTAGCCACCATCTCTTCCATGATTAGTGTAGGTCAATGGAACGACTTACCTAAGATCGACATAATGCGCCTTGAAAGGCCCGCTTACATCTTCACGATCGAAGCAGTCATAGATGACAAACCTTGGTATCACGATATCAAATGCTTCCTTCAGAAACAAGAGTACCCATCTGGGGCACTTAAAAAAGATAGGAAAACCCTCAGAAGATTGGCTGGAAGCTTCTTCCTGAGCGGTGACACTCTCTATAAGAGAAATTTTGACATGATCTTGCTCCGATGCATCGACAGACCAGAAGCAGACATGCTTATGAAAGAAATTCATGAAGGATCCTTTGGCACTCATGCCAACGGACATACAATGGCGAGAAAAATTCTAAGAGCAGGGTATTATTGGTTGACCATGGAATCTGACTGCTACAAGTACATGAGGAGGTGTCACAAGTGTCAGATATACTCCGACAAAATTCATGTACCGCCATCACATCTCAAAGTTCTTTCTTCCCCATGGCCTTTTTCCATATGGGGAATCGACATGATTGGCATGATTGAGCCCAAGGCTTCAAATGAACATCGGTTCATCCTGGTAGCCATTGACTATTTCACCAAGTGGGTCGAAGCAGCGTCATTCGCCAATGTAACCCGACAAGTGATGGTCCAATTTATCAAAAATAATATTATCTGCCGTTATGGTGTTCCGAGCCAGATCATTACTGATAATGGATCTAACTTGAACAACAAGATGATGAAGGAGTTGTATGCAGAGTTCAAGATCGAACACCATAACTCATCTCCCTACCGACCCAAGATGAACGGAGCGGTAGAAGCAACTAATAAGAACATCAAGAAGATCGTTCAAAAGATGGTTGTAACCTATAAAGATTGGCATGAAATGCTACCCTTTGCTCTTCACGGTTATCGCACATCTGTTCGCACTTCAACGGGGGCAACCCCTTTCTCTCTAGTGTATGGCATGGAAGCAGTGCTCCCCATAGAAGTAGAGATCCCGTCAATCCGAGTATTGATGGAAGCTAAGCTCACCGAAGCTGAATGGTGTCAAAGCCGACACAACGAACTGAATCTGATCGGAGAAAAGCGAATCACGGCACTATGCCACGGTCAGTTGTATCAACAGAGAATGAAGAGGGCGTTTGACAAAAAGGTCCGACCTCGTGTCTTCAAAAAAGGAGACCTCGTGCTCAAGAAGATATAGTCATTTCTCACTGATTCGCGGGGCAAGTGGACCCCAAATTATGATGGCCCCTATGTGGTCACGAAAGCTTTCTCAGGCGGAGCCTTGAGACTTGCAACCATGGACGGAGAGGAATTTGCCTACCCCACGAATGTTGATGTAGTCAAGAAATACTTCGCCTAAACTAAAAAAAAAAAAAAAGTCTCGGTTGTAGCGAGCGATTTTAGACGCGGTTCTTAAGCGCTGGTCGCTCTCTGCGGTTGAAGCTTAAACTATAGGTCGATTCATTTTTTATCCTATTAAAGCTGATGAAGGAAGGGAAATAGATGTCTCCAATTAACCCTGCTTTGCATACTGAGTTTAAACAGCGGTCTGTTAGGTTACGGATGCTATCAATGTGGGGGGACCTTTGTACTGGTTATTTGTATTTTCGCCAATACTGGTTTTTATCTAGACAGAAGGTTTCTGGCGGGGAACAAGGATTAGGATGTTAGGACGGATGTTTTTAAATTACTGCTTTTGATTGATGGAGATATGGGATTTGGGTTTTTTGTTTAGTGTGCTCGCTAAGATCTTTTCTTTCGATCTTATGCCTACGTATTCCCGTTTACCGAAACAGGGAAATCAGAGCGTTCGTAGTTCCTCCTATTATATGGGAGGAAATGGTTGTTTTGGTGTCTTGTTCAAAGCCCAAGACGTGAAGCGAAAAGGTGGTTTGTATCTTGTTCAAAGCCCAAGATGTGAAGCTGAAGAGTCTATTTGTATCTTGTTCAAAGCCCAAGATGTGAAGCTGAAAGGTCTCAACTTTAGAGAGAATTTGTCATCTCTAAAGAGGGGGTTGTATGTCACAACTGTTTGTAAAGGAGAATTACTTTAACCGGGATGTGTGAATCGGGCAATGCCATAATTTCCTTTATAGGGGGTTTTAACCTGAAGGAGAAGACTTTAACTCAGTGTAGAGCAATGCTATCTTTCCTTAGGAATTTCTCATGCTAAAAGAGGGATAGTGGCATGGATATAGATGATCCAGAGGCTTGCCGCTTTTAGCGATTAGATGAAGGGGAAGGAGTTGTTGATGTTTGTGTACTGTGAACGAGGCACAGCTTTGATGCTAAATGGTTAATTGGATTAACCAGTGGTTATCTTATACAAAGCCTAAGAGGAGGCTATTATGTGTCTCGTACAAAGCCCGAGAGAGAGGCTAAAAGGTTTTGACTCAACGATGGAATCTTTTGGTATCTCGTATAAAGCCCGAGATGGAGGCTATTTGACTCAACAAGGGAGTTTTTTGTATCTCGTATGAAGCCCGAGATGGAGGTTGTTGCTTGTTTGGCTCAATAAGAACCTTTTTGTATCTCGTATAAAGCCCGAGATGGAGGCGAAAGGGGTGATTGACTCAACGAGGGAGTCTCTTATGTGTCTCGTACAAAGCCCGAGAGAGAGGCTAAACGTTGTTTGACTCCGCTGGGGAGAATCATTGTACAAAGTCCAAGAGGAGGCTAACTTCACTAGAGAAGTATCATTATACAAAGCCTAAGAGGAGGCTATGGTAACTATTTCAGTCAAGCGATAGGTCCAGTATACTGATTTTAAAGAGAAAACCAGTTCTTATATGAGCAATACTGTACTCATGGATCCGGGTTATTCCTGTTCTTTAAGGAAGCGGGAAATCCGAAGGGTATTGAGACTGTCCGAGTCTGCGGGTTTCCTTCCTATTTAACGAAGGGGTCACTTGAGAATGTCTTTGAGACTCAAGGAAGTTAGACTGTCCAAGTCTAGAGTTTCATCTTTTGTACTATGCTTTGAGAAACAGTAGTAGACTCTTTGAAAGGACTGTTCTATGCAGATGACTAAGTTCTGTTCCTATACCTCTAGGAGGTCGTCGGGACAATTTGTACGAAGCCCAAGCGGAGGCTGGAAACTTTTAAGAAGCCGACGGGTCCTTGTACGAAGCCCAAGAGGAGGCTATCATTCTCGGAAGAAGAGATCATTATACGAAGCCTAAGAGGAGGCTGTGAGTACTTCTAAGAAGTCGTAGGGTCCTTGTACTACGCCCAAGAGAAGGCGGGGTTGCTTTTAGGAAGCCTGTGGGTCCTTGTACGATGCCCAAGAGGAGGCCGATGCTTTTAAGAAGCCCATGGGTCCCTAAACCCCGAGAAATTCAAGGAAATGCTATTCACCGAGAATAGATCAAAGTCAGGAATGTTCGAGAATTTGGAAGAAACTCAAAGATTCCATTCACGGAGAATACATTCATCTTTGGGAGTAGAGTTTCTTGATGATTCCTAATGAGGACAGACGAAGAGAAGACTGTATCTGGTGATCCTATTGGGGGATCTAGTTGTCTATTTCTATGACTAAACGAAACGGCGTCACTTAGTTCTAGACGTAGTTGCCGTGGAAACTCTAAATATCTATACTATTATTACACAGTTGATATGAGTTTATGAAAGAAGACTTACAGCGAAACAGCCCCACAATACAGTTATATGTATATGAAAGAGATAAATGAAAGCGATAACCACTTACTCGGTTGTAGAGCTTCCATGCTGTTTGGTTAGTTGTTCAACAAAGAAAAATTGAAAACAACAGTATATTCAAAATCAAAGGAGAAAGTGCTTTGAAATAAAAAGATTTGGGGCTTACAGCTCAAGGAGAGGCCCAGGGTTTTATCAGTGAGCGCACTGTTTGAATTTGTACAGAGGGACTTATACAAGTGACTGAGGCCAAAAAAGGTTTTCTTTACAAAGGGATGGGTCTTACACTCTTTTAAGAGGCCCAAAGGGTTTCAAGAAAAAGAGTGGGGCTTATAACACGAGGGTAGGCCCAGATGATTTTTCCGTTTGAAATGGCGATCGTGCCGAGGTTTTCTTTTAACGGGGAGGGACTTATACAATAAGTGAGACCCAAAATGTTTTGGTTAAAAAGGGATTGGTTCTTACACTCTATTAGAGACCCAAAGTGTTTTTGAATGGGTCTTATAGCTCAAGGAGAAGCCCAGGGTTATTTTTCAAAACGCGATGATCGTGCCGTTTATTTGAAAATGTACAGAGGGACTTATACAACGAATGAGGCCCAAAATATTTCTGTACAAGTGGGTTGGGTTTTACACTCTCTCAAGAGGCCCAAATGAGTTTTAAGAAAAGAAATGGGTCTTACTACTCGAGGGTAGGCCCAGGGTTATTTTGAAAAGGCGACGATCGCGCCGTTTATTTGAAAATCTACAGAGGGACTTATACAACGAATGAGGCCCAAATGTTTTCTGTACAAAAGGATGGTTCTTACACTCTCTCAAGATACCCAAAAGAGTTTTGAAAATGATTTATGAGGGTTGAATTAATCCAAAACCCTAATTTGTTTTCAAAAATGTATTTAATTGAATAAAAATTCAATTTAAAATGATCAAAATTGTTTAACATATGGAAAATAAATTGTGATCTTGGATTAATGCTTCAAAAATTAAGTATTGACCTACAAAATAATTAGAAAGCATTAAAAATTGCAAAATCAAGGTGGAAAAAATATTTAAAATGTCAAAAACAATTAAAATATTAATTCTTTGCAAAAATATCAATTATATGAAATAAATAATATTTTTGGGATTTTTTAGGAAAATAAAATATTTTAACATTTTTGTGAATTATTAAAAAAAGAATCAACTCAAAATCATTAAAACTCAGAGAGAAATTAATTTTTGAATCAATTAAATAAAATCACAAAATTCAAATATTCAAATTTCTAAAAATGGCACCAAGAACAAGCTGAAGAACACGCGCGTGTTCTGAGATTCTCATATTTTCATTTTCTATCCAATCTCCCTGAATACTTGATTATAACATGCAATCCACATATCATTATGCTCGTCTCAACCTCACGATCATGTCTATGTCCATTAATTTCATTTAAATTAAACATATAACAAGAAATCATGAAAAATCCTCAAGAACCCTAATTTCTGCATGAAGGCTAGGATTTTTGATACACGATTCAAACAATGCAATTAATTGAGGGAAAACATTCCATGCATGATTATGAACATATGGCCAAATTATTATGCAGCAAAAATTGCATAGATCATAGAGTTAGAAGAGCTCATGCTTACCACTTGCAGCTGGTGATCGTGATTTGTGTTGGAGGTGTTACAGCTAGGTTCCAATGACGTGGATAGCTTCCCTAGGTACCAAGTGATGTGTCTGAGTGCTTGGAATGGATTGAAATGGTTTGGAGTTGAAGATGGCACCTCAACTGCAAAACTGTCAAGAACTTGAGCAATTGGCTGGTGATTTTGTGAAATCAGTGTTCCAGATGTTATGTGAGTGTTTGGATGACTTCTATATGATGTATGTGAGGTGTGTGAGTGATTGGTTTGATTGGAAAAGCTCTCAAACTCAAAACCCGATAGCTACCTTGCTAAGAAAGACATTTTTGCCAAGAGAAAGAGATTTTGAGGAAAGCATCTGTTAGATGGCTTTGGTGTACTCAAACTAAACACAATTGAGCTCTATTTATAGTAGAGCAAGTTTGTTTTGCAAGGAATAGTGAATGGTAACTGGTAAGTAGGTTTGGCCAATGTTGTCCAATGGAAATGCAAGTCTCCTCTAGCCATTGACTAGAGGTTAGGGCACAGAGCTTTGGTTCCCTTGGTCTTGGATAAGTCTTGACTGATTTTAGATGAGAATGGCTCAGTCCATGCCACCTTGATGCTTCCATTGAATGCTTCAATCCAAATTTGGAGTCTTGTCCCTATTTTGGCCATTCTAGGTTCAACATGCTATTTCTTGTTCCATGGACTTTGGAGGCTTGGCTCAGTGATTATCCCCTTTAGATTCAATCCTCAGATGTGTCCAAGTGGATAGGAGCATTTGAATTTGGCTGATCTTGGCAAATCGAGCAAAGTTGTAAATTCTGCCTTGCCTTTGACAGATTTCAGCAAGGCAACTTCCCAATGTCATATCTCATGACTCAACTGGAATTTGGCAATGTTCTTGGCCATTTTAGAGAGCCCTTACATGATATAACAACTGTTTGAACATATTTGGTTTTGATCTCTTTTGAATCCAAGTGAAAAATCCCTCTACATTTGGCAAAAAGTGAAGGCAGATTCTGACTTAGTGAAAATTTCACTAAGTGTTGGAAAAAGTGACATTTTCACTTTTCAGCCATTTTGATCAATCCATTCCTCGTCACTAAATCCCAAATTATTGCAGGAAGTGATGTTAGAGACAATGCTATCGAACTGTCTGATTGTTACATCCTGTTCCACAAAGGCTTTCTCCAAGACTTTCTGCAGAGCCTCCCTATGCGCTTCTGAACTGAGTAACATTGATAACACCGAGATCTTTGAAGGAGTCTGTAACAGTTGATCGACAATGTTGTACTCACTCCTTTGGATGAGCTTCAACATCTCATCATCATTTTTCGAAAGGTCGGGATTACTGGATTGACCGACTGATAGATCGGGAGCTTCTGTCTGAAGTTCCTTTTCCTTGTTAACTTCCCCAACCCCTCGGTTGAAGATTCTACCACTCCGTGTTACTCGACTGATGTCTGCAATGTTCACAACGGAGGGTAATCGAATTTCCTTTCCATTTTCAATTATTGTTGCACCATATTTGTAAGGGATCACCTTAGCTGATTCATATGGTAGCAGTCCTGGTAGATAGATGACTACAGGAGCCTTCTGATTTTTCTAACCATCGTAAGCAATCTCAATTCGTTCCCGGTTGGGAACCTTAGACTTGTCAAGTAGAGGGATGATGGCAAAAACATCCCTGGTCCTGTGATGACCAGAGATTGTGACAACATCCTCAACTTGATCGGCCAGGTAGTTCGGCGTCCAGTTGATGGGTCCAGAACCCGGATATGGACGAATTTCTCCACGATCCGCCTGACCCTGAAGAGCTGCTCTCACAAGGTAACACCCTTGGTTGCTTTCCGAACAGATGCTACAACTGTCATAGTTGTGTGGTGGCACCTGGCCACGCCCACTTTGAATACAATGTAACCTCACTAGGTTAGCTACCACAGATCGGACATCCTAACTCTGACGTCGAGTAGGATTCCTGTTACTGATACTAATCTGCTGAGTATCTTCATCCATATAAATCGGCATCCACCAATGATTTAACAAGTGCTGAAGTGCCTCCTAGACAAGGGTACAACCTCGATCGTTTTCACAACCCGCTTCACAGCTTCGATAGTCATGTGATATTAAGAATCTGAGTCGGACCTGCTCAGCATGTAACTCTACCAGGTTGGTATTCATCACACGAATATCGAAGACCTGAACCATGTTAATTTGATAGGAGTTCCTATCATGGTAGTCTTGGATCCATCCAAGATCCATCTGACGCTGGAGGGCCTCTTGTATGAAAGAGCATCCCTGTTTGTTTACCGAGCAAATCAGATAGGAACTGTAATCGTGCCACGGAAGATTATGATGTTGGCTTTGCCTTGAGTGCATCGCCACCAAGTTGACATTCATTGCACGGATGTCGTGGTTCTGAATGATGTTAGAATTCGTGTAGACCATGTTAACTCCACGAACTCGGTGCTCTTGGATCCATCCGAGATCCATCTGTTCCTGCAGAGCTGCTTGCACTACAGAACATCCTTGATTGTCTTTAGAGCAGATATCACACTGATGATAGTTATGAGGTGGAACATGGCCATATCCACTCTGTCTACAATGCATCTTGACCAGATTGGTTTTCAACAAGAGTACATCGTGAATTTGATAGACATCGTTAGTCTCTCCTTCTATCAAATTAACTGCAGCCTTCTCATGTTGAGGCAGCGGATTCGTGAGAACATTAGGATTTGTATCCTTGAAGGATAAGACCCCGCTCCTAACAAGTTTTTGCACGTCGGACTTGAAATTTAGACAAGTCTCTATGTTATGCCGTGAACCTCCTTGATGATAAGGGCATGTCTGATCCACCTTAAACCAAAAAGGCGGATTTTCCGGTACTGTAAGAGGAGATTTAGTCTGAATGTGCCCCTTAGCCAGTAGTAATGGAAACAGTTATGCGTACGTCACGGGTATAGGATCAAATCCTGGTGGCCGTGTTGTACGGTTGTTGTTGTATGGAGGACGAGCCTGCTGAAGAGACTGTTGTGTCCTTTGTTGATCAGGCTGGCTCTGCGCAACCTGAGGTTGATACGTAGGAATAGACGCAGGGTTGATAGCAGGAGTCACAGCTGCTACCGGTTGATAACATCGTCTTTGCTTTCCGAGGGAGATATTCCCAATATCTTGCCCTTTTTTCTTAGGGAGAGCACTACCGTATTTTTTAGTACCGCTCGTCGATCCAGTGTCTTTTACCAAACGTCCTTCTCGGATGGCTTCCTCAAGACGTACGCCCATGCCGAGCATTTCGGTGAAATCACTGGGCACACTGGCAACCATTCGGTCATAGTAAAATGAGCTTAAGGTCTTTAAGAAGGTCTTTGTCATCTCTTTTTCCTCAAGAGGTGGACAAATTTGAGCGGCAATTTCACGCCACCTTTGAGCATACTCCTTAAAGGTTTCCTTGTCCTTTTACGACATTGATCTGAGTTGATCTCTGTCGGGTGCCATGTCCAAATTGTATTTGTATTGTTGGACGAAGGCAGTACCCAGATCTCTGAATGTGCTGATCGTAGTAAGGTTTAAACCCATGTACCATTTTAACACGGCACCGGTTAAACTATCCTAAAAGTAGTGAATCAGTAGGTCCTGATTCTCCGTCTGAGCTGACATTCGCCGAGCGTACATCACCAGATGGCTTTGAGGGCAAGAGTTACCCTTGTACTTTTCAAAGTCGGGCACTTGAAATTTGTGCGGGACTTTCACATTTGGGACCAAGCAGAGATCTGCGGCGTCCTTTCCAAATAGATCCTGACCGCGAATGGCTTGTAGTTCCTTCTGCATTTCCAAGAACTGTTCCTGGAACTCCTCCATTCTGTCAAACATAGTTTCCTTCTTACCAGAAGGTGTCTGTGGAATCTGTCCTTCTGGGACAGTGTGCACCACAGGGGGTGGGACCGTGACTACGGCAGTGAATCTTGGCGTCTCCCAAAGTTTGTAACCTTCAGGAGTCTTCAGTATGCCCCTGGCATCTTCGCTTTCCCGAAGTTTGTAACCTTCAGGCCCAGCGGCTTCTGTTGTGATTCCTTGATCTTCAGTGATCGGCGGAACATATCCTTCCGGGATATAGTTAACAGGCATGCCCCAAGGACGATCTTTCGGCATCTGATACCTAGGATCATACTTCTCCACTATGGGCGTTGAGGTGATCTCTGAGATCACAGTTCTTTGTAGCTGAGCTTTTGCCATGGCTTGCATGTCGTTACCAAGCTTCCTCATATCCTCTCTTAGAATGTCGATCTCTTCTTTCAACTCTCTATTTTCTTCCTCAAGATCATCCATCTTTTTCTGACGATTGGCCCGAGTATTATACGAATGAGACAGTTTGACTCTAGAATCGAGACACAAACGTGAGATTCGTAGGTAAGAAGAATACGCGATGTGAGAATGATGAATGCAATGATTATATTAATTGTTTTTTGGTTTAATCAAAATAAACTTCGACAATTAGATTGCAAATATCAAACAGTGGGGAAACCCCTTTTTATTGAATTCAAAGGATTACAGAAATGGAAATACAGTAGATTACAAGGTGCAGAAATAGAAACCTAAGCTAATGGGTCCCGAGTCCTCTCTGAAGAGAAATCAGGTGCTGATTCTGGTATCTTCCTTTTCTTTGACCGGGGCTCTTGGGCCGTTGTTGGGTTGTCATTCCTTTGCCAAGTGAAAGGAGCGAGCAAATTCCTTTGGTCATCCTGATTATCTACAGCATGTTGCTCCAAAATTTCAATCAGAGCATCTTTCTCTTTCAAGAATTGCTGTATTTTGATGCACTCTACGTCTAGGGTGCGGTACTTGTTCTTCCAAGACCTTCTCTCCCGTTGAACTTTGTTGAGAGTAACCTGAAGCTTTTCAGTTTTGGTCATGAAGTACATGACAGATTCCCTCGGCGGAAGAATTCCATAACGAGGATAAGGAATTTTTAGCTTGAGAGCTCTAGTTTGTACCCAATGGAGATAAGGCTCCACCGAGACACAGTCTGGTTTTCCCAGAGACTCTCGTCCTTTCTTATGAACATGTTTCTAAGCATGCACTATTTCCGTCTTTAGTGCTCTGTCACTTTCTCCTTCCTTGAAGAAAAGAGCTTCCAGATGAACACCCAGTGGGATGTGTCTCATCGGGTATCCAAATTGACGAAGAACCAATACCGGATGGTAGTTGATTCCTCCCTTAGTTCCTATAAGGGGTACATTGGGGAAGTTTCCACAACAATCAATGATCCTGATTCCATCATAAATCCTATTACACTAATCTATATCAGAGTTGGTAAGAGACATGATCTTCTGCGACCAGCGTAGGGCACTCTTACAATCCCAAAAAGCAGCAGACTTGGGCAAGTGATAGATAAACCATTTATAAAGCAGAGGTACACAGCATGTGATCTCCCCTCCGCTGTACAAATTTCCCAAGTGTACAGAATGATACGCATCTGCGAGCAAAGTCGGCACAGGATTTCCAATGAGAAAAACCTTAATAGAGTTAATATCGACGAAGTTATTAATGTTGGGAAACAAAAATAACCCGTAGGTGAGCAAGACAAAGATGCTTTCAAAAGCAGTCACGTTTCCTATACTGGAAAAATACAGGGCCTTCTTTGTCAAGAACTGGGCTGGAAAACCTCGGATGCCACCCTTAGTAGTTAGGTGAGTCCTGACCTCAGACTCGTCCAAATGAATTGCTCTTGCAATAGTCTGATTCTTTGGAATTTCTTCCAATACAGAAAATGGAGCTCGATCTGTAATGTGTAAATCAATCAGATGAGAATACTCCTCCAGTGTTGGTGCGAGCTGGTAATCCGAGAATGTGAAATAGTGATAAACCGGATCATAAAACTGAATGAGCGCATCCATGATTCCCTCAATCACATGGACTCTTAACAGTGGTAGTAAACCTCCGTGCTTGGCTCTGAAAGCCTCTTGGTTTGTGATCATCCTCGCCAACCTTCTCAAATCCTCTAGTTTTGGAACCTTGAAGGTATACTGGTGAGTTCTCCTTCTACCGAAATCCATTAGTGCAATCCTTTTCTCTGATATTTGCAATCACAGTCTTAGTTTATTTTGAAAAAACAGAGAGACTAGAAGAGAATATTTTTTTTGTTTTGTTTTTTAATGTTGTTTTTTAAATAAATGCATGAATGCAGCACACAAAAACATAGAAAAAACATGGGGTCAAAGGGTCGTTATCATGAAGTCAAGGCTCTACCCATCCCCAAAGGTTTATACTAGGGTGATTTTTGTACCTGTACTGATTATCATCAGCTCCTCCCAGGAAAGCAAAACAACAAGCGGATCGCCAGCGAGTTGTAGAGCAATCTTAAAGTAAGTGCCATTCACCGAGAATAAATCACCAGCCTCAAATGAGGGTAGTATGGCGTAACAACTATTTCCGATAGTTTCCGTACTACGAAAGGGTTTGGCTCCTCAGCTTCTCAGACTTAACAACCGGCCCATTGTCTAGGTGAGAGAATGGGTTGCGTTGGTCAGCCTCCACAGAGGTTGATGGTCGACCCCGTGGCCATCACTTATCTTAAGTGTATACTCAATCTTTCCACATACGGCATCACCCGCATTCCCATTAGCAGAAAAATAAACATGTATAGCAATTAGGAAAAGCAGTATATATATTTGTCCTAAACATCCTAGACCTTTAAAGCTATGAATCCTAAGTTCCTGACAGAAAATGGGTTCCCCGGCGGAAGCCCCAATCTGTGGTTTCCACACAAGAGGTGAAAAGGTTTAGAAATCGGGCCCCACGGTGGGCGCCATTTTTCTGTAGCGAGCGATTTTGGACGCGGTTCTTAAGCGCTGGTCGCTCTCTGCGGTTGAAGCTTAAACTACAGGTCGATTCATTTTTTATCCTATTAAAGCTGATGAAGGAAGGAAAATAGATGTCTCCAATTAACCCTGCTTTGCATACTGAGTTTAAACAGCGATCTGTTAGGTTACAGATGCTATCAATGTGGGGGGGCCTTTGTACTGGTTATTTGTATTTTCGCCAATACTGGTTTTTATCTAGACAGAAGGTTTCTGGCGGGGAACAAGGATTAGGATGTTAGGACGGATGTTTATGAATTACTGCTTTTGATTGATGGAGATATGGGATTTGGGTTTTTTGTTTAGTGTGCTCGCTAAGATCTTTTCTTTCGATCTTATTCCTACGTATTCCTGTTTACCGAAACAGGGAAATCAGAGCATTCGTAGTTCCTCCTATTCTATGGGAGGAAATGGTTGTTTTGGTGTCTTGTTCAAAGCCCAAGACGTGAAGCGAAAAGGTGGTTTGTATCTTGTTCAAAGCCCAAGATGTGAAGCTGAAGAGTCTATTTGTATCTTGTTCAAAGCCCAAGATGTGAAGCTGAAAGGTCTCAACTTTAGAGAGAATTTGTCATCTCTAAAGAGGGGGTTGTATGTCACAACTGTTTGTAAAGGAGAATTACTTTAACCGGGATGTGTGAATCCGGCAATTCCATAATTTCCTTTATAGGGGCTTTTAACCTGAAGGAGAAGACTTTAACTCAGTGTAGAGCAATGCTATCTTTCCTTAGGAATTTCTAATGCTAAAAGAGGGATAGTGGCATGGATATAGATGATCCAGAGGCTTGCCGCTTACAGCGATTAGATGAAGGGGAAGGAGTTGTTGATGTTTGTGTACTGTGAATGAGGCACAGCTTTGATGCTAAAAGGTTAATTGTATTAACCAGTGGTTTTCTTATACAAAGCCTAAGAGGAGGCTATTATGTGTCTCATACAAAGCCCGAGAGAGAGGCTAAAAGGTTTTGACTCAACGATGGAATCTTTTGGTATCTCGTATAAAGCCCAAGATGGAGGCTATTTGACTCAACAAGGGAGTTTTTTGTATCTCGTATGAAGCTCGAGATGGAGGCTGTTGCTTGTTTGGCTCAATAAGAACCTTTTTGTATCTCGTATAAAGCCCGAGATGGAGGCGAAAGGGGTGATTGACTCAACGAGGGAGTCTCTTATGTGTCTTGTACAAAGCTCGAGAGAGAGGCTAAACGTTGTTTGACTCCGCTGGGGAGAATCATTGTACAAAGCCCAAGAGGAGGCTAACTTCACTGGAGAAGGATCATTATACAAAGCCTAAGAAGGGGCTATGGTAACTGTTTCAGTCAAGCGATAGGTCCAGTATACTGATTTTAAAGAGAAAATCAGTTCTTATATGAGCAATACTGTACTCATGGATTTGATTCAAGGATCCGGGTTATTCCTGTTCTTTAAGGAAGCGGGAAATCCGAAGGGTATTGAGACTGTCCGAGTCTGCGGGTTTCCTTCCTATTTAACGAAGGGGTCACTTGAGAATGTCTTTGAGACTCAAGGAAGTTAACTGTCCAAGTCTAGAGTTTCATCTTTTGTACTATGCTTTGAGAAACAGTAGTAGACTCTTTGAAAGGACTGTTCTATGAAGATGACTAAGTTCTGTTCCTATACCTCTGGGAGGTCGTCGGGACAATTTGTACGAAGCCCAAGAGGAAACTAGAAACTTTTAAGAAGCCGATGGGTCCTTGTACGAAGCCCAAGAGGAGGCTATCATTCCCGGAAGAAGAGATCATTATACGAAGCCCAAGAGGAGGCTGTGAATACTTCTAAGAAGTCGTAGGGTCCTTGTACTACGCCCAAGAGGAGGCGGGGTTGCTTTTAAGAAGCCTGTGGGTCCTTGTACGATGCCCAAGAGGAGGCCGATGCTTTTAAGAAGCCCGTGGGTCCCCAAACCCCGAGAAATTCAAGGCAATGCTATTCACCGAGAATAGATCAAAGTCAGGAATGTTCGAGAATTTGGAAGAAACTCAAAGATGCCATTCACGGAGAATACATTCATCTTTGGGAGTAGAGTTTCTTGACGATTCCTAATGAGGACAGCCGAAGAGAAGACTGTATCTGGTGATCCTATTGGGGGATCTAGTTGTCTATTTCTATGACTAAACGAAACGACGTCACTTAGTTCTAGACATAGTTGCCGGGGAAACTCTAAATATCTATACTATTATTACATAGTTGATATGAGTTTATGAAAGAAGACTTACAGCGAAACAGTCCCACAATACAGTTATATGTATATGAAAGCGGTAAATGAAAGTGATAACCACTTACTCGGTTGTAGAGCTTCCATGCTGTTTGGTTAGTTGTTCAACAAAGAAATATTGAAAACAACAGTATATTCAAAATCAAAGGAGAAAGTGCTTTGGAATAAAAAGATTTGGGGCTTGCAGCTCAAGGAGAGGCCCAGGGTTTTATCAGTGAGCGCACTGTTTGAATTTGTACAGAGGGACTTATACAAGTAACTGAGGCCAAAAAAGGTTTTCTGTACAAAGGGATGGGTCTTACACTCTTTCAAGAGGCCCAAAGGGTTTCAAGAAAAAGAGTGGGGCTTATAACACAAGGGTAGGCCCAGATGATTTTTCCGTTTGAAATGGCGATCGCGCCGAGGTTTTCTTTTAACGCGGAGGGACTTATACAATAAGTGAGGCCCAAAATGTTTTGGTTAAAAGGGGATTGGGTCTTACACTCTATTAGAGGCCCAAAGTGTTTTTGAATGGGTCTTATAGCTCAAGGAGAGGCCCAGGGTTATTTTTCAAAAGGCGATGATCGTACCGTTTATTTGAAAATGTACAGAGGGACTTATACAACGAATGAGGCCCAAAATATTTCTGTACAAGTGGGTTGAGTCTTACACTCTCTCAAGAGGCCCAAATGAGTTTTAAGAAAAGAAATGGGTCTTGCTACTCGAGGGTAGGCCCAGGGTTATTTTGAAAAGGCGACGATCGCGCTGTTTATTTGAAAATGTACAGATGGACTTATACAACGAATGAGGCCCAAATTTTTTCTGTACAAAAGGATGGGTCTTACACTCTCTCAAGAGGCCCAAAAGAGTTTTGAAAATGATTTATGAGGGTTGAATTAATCCAAAACCCTAATTTGTTTTCAAAAATGTATTTAATTGAATAAAAATTCAATTTAAAATGATCAAAATTGTTTAACATATGGAAAACAAATTGTGATCTTGGATTAATGCTTCAAAAATTAAGTATTGGCCTACAAAATAATTAGAAAGCATTAAAAATTGCAAAATTAAGGTGGAAAAAATATTTAAAATGTCAAAAACAATTAAAATATTAATTCTTTGCAAAAATATCAATTATATGAAATAAATAATATTTTTGGGATTTTTTAGGAAAATAAAATATTTTAACATTTTTGTGAATTATTAAAAAAAGAATCAACTCAAAATCATTAAAACTCAGAGGGAAATTAATTTTTGAATCAATTAAATAAAATCACAAAATTCAAATATTCAAATTTCTAAAAATGGCGCCAAGAACAAGCTGAAGAACACGCGCGTGTTCTGAGATTCTCAGATTTGCATTTTCTATCCAATCTCCCTGAATACTTGATTATAACATGCAATTCACATATCATTATGCTCGTCTCAACCTCACGATCATGTCTATGTCCATTAATTTCATTTAAATTAAACATATAACAAGAAATCATGAAAAATCCTCAAGAACCCTAATTTCTGCATGAAGGCTAGGATTTTTGATACACGATTCAAACAATGCAATTAATTGAGGGAAAACATTCCATGCATGATTATGAACATATGGCCAAATTATTGTGTAGCAAAAATTGCATGGATCATAGAGTTAGAAGAGCTCATGCTTACCACTTGCAGCTGGTGATCGTGATTTGTGTTGGAGGTGTTACAGCTAGGTTCCAATGATGTGGATAGCTTCCCTAGGTACCAAGTGATGTGTCTGAGTGCTTGGAATGGATTGAAATGGTTTGGAGTTAAAGATGGCACCTCAACTGCAAAACTGTCAAGAACTTGAGCAATTGGCTGGTGATTTTGTGAAATCAGTGTTCCAGATGTTATGTGAGTGTTTGGATCACTTCTATATGATGTATGTGAGGTGTGTGAGTGATTGGTTTGATTGGAAAAGCTCTCAAACTCAAAACACGATAGCTACCTTGCTAAGAAAGGCATTTTTGCCAAGAGAAAGAGATTTTGAGGAAAGCATCTGTTAGATGGCTTTGGTGTACTCAAATTGAACACAATTGAGCTCTATTTATAGTAGAGCAAGTTTTTTTTGCAAGGAATAGTGAATGGCAACTGGTAAGTAGGTTTGGCCAATGTTGTCCAATGGAAATGCAAGTCTCCTCTAGCCATTGACTAGAGGTTAGGGCACAGAGCTTTGGTTTCCTTGGTCTTGGATAAGTCTTGACTGATTTCAGATGAGAATGGCTCAGTCCATGCCACCTTGATGCTTCCATTGAATGCTTCAATCCAAATTTGGAGTCTTGTCCCTATTTTGGCCATTCTAGGTTCAACATGCTATTTCTTGTTCCATGGACTTTGGAGGCTTGGCTCAGTGATTGTCCCCTTTAGATTAAATCCTCAGATGTGTCCAAGTGGATAGGAGCATTTGAATTTGGTTGATTTTGGCAAATCGAGCAAAGTTGCAAATTCTGCCTTGCCTTTGACAGATTTCAGCAAGGCAACTTCCCAATGTCATATCTCATGACTCAAATGGAATTTGGCAATGTTCTTGGCCATTTTGGAAAGCCTTTACATGATATAACAACTGTTTGAACATATTTGGTTTTGATCTCTTTTGAATCCAAGTGAAAAATCCCTCTACATTTGGCAAAAAGTGAAGGCAGATTCTGACTTAGTGAAAATTTCACTAAGTGTTGGAAAAAGTGACATTTTCACTTTTCAGCCATTTTGATCACTCCATAACTCAAAATCCTTAATGAATTGTGTAATACCCCAAAATTTGCTCTCCCTCTTTGTCATCATAGCATTGCATATCCACCTCATTAACATTACATTGCATTTAACATAGAAAAATGAAGCATAGCATCCTTCTTACCATCAGGGCATGTGATCAGGTGGAAGGTGGTCAATCAAGGGATCATTCAAAGCACAAAAAGGTCAATCAAGTTTCCTCAAGGCAAGCCAAGAGGTCTTTCATGTCTCATACTATCTCAAGGGATCATCCACAACCTCAAGGATGAGAGATTCAATGGGAGATTGAAGCACTACATCTTTCCCTATGCAAGAGGTTCAAAAATTGAAGGAAAACCCTCAAAAGAGATAGCCCATTGATCCAAAATCATCTTCAAATGGTATATCTCATCATCCTATAAGAGGATACACAACATACTCTGAGGAATTTGAAATTGAAGACTGCACATTTTTCTCCTAGGAGATGGGTACCAAAATTAGGGTTTCCAATAAAATCAGGGAATTTTTGATTTTTTGGACCAAATTTGATGTCATGGTATTTCATATGTCCCTAAGTGTATGGAGGTGGAAAATTGCTTCTCAATTGGTTTTGGAAGTAGTTCAATTGGAAGAAAGATCAAAAATCAGAGAATTTGGGGCCAAGTCAAATAATCAGAGGAAAAAGTCAACTCTTGACTTTTTGAGGCCAAATTCATGAAATTCATGTTATATGTGTCCAATTTACAAAATTTGGTCAAGAAACTCCAAAGGAATCATGAAAAAATCAAGATGTAAAAAGTTGCCATTTTTGGGTGAAGAAGGGTTACTAAAAATAGCAAGTTTTGGCCATTTTGCATCAGAGTTTGAACCAAGGCCATTTAAAATTGAAGCACCAAATGAAAATTCCACTCGGCCACAACAAAAGATCTTGTTTTAAGCTTCACATCCATATGTGGAACATCTCTATTGGATAAAAATTGAGTGAGATATTATTGATCAAAGTTTGAGCAAAGTAGGTTCAAAACTAGGTCATGACCAAGATTTTCAGGTCACGCGCGTGTAGTTTTCACAAACACATGGTGGGCCAAATGTTTGGATCAATTACCTACGGTTAGAGGCCTCAAATGAAAAAATTTTCAACATGAAAGTTGTTCCTCTATGTGAGATCTTTAAGATTGGTGTTCATGTTTTTTTCATTTGATCAAAGGTCAAGAAGTTATGTTGAGTCCAATGTGCTTTGATCATGCTGAAAACCTGGGGGCCATGTTACCTTGTCAACCAACCTTTACCACGCCCTCATACCAGTTCCAAACCTATGTGTTATAAGTCATTTTTCAACCTCTTCCAAGCATCATTTCATTTCATTTTTCATACCAAACATGTAGCATTACATCTCTTCTTTCCAATGACTCCTAAAACACACCAATTCATTCATTGAGTAGAGAGAAAAACTTCCTCAAACCACCTCATGTTGATACTGATGCATTGACAGACTGGTGCACGAATTTGGTTCACTCACACACCAAACACTTCTTCACTTCAGTTTCCTCTTTTGACCAAGCACACATTACTTACACTAAGCACAGTGGCACGTGCATTGCATGAGAATAGAAGGGATAAAACTTGCTTAGTAAGTTTTTGATGAACAAGCTGCTATTTCACAAATCGTGCCATTTCTTTTTCCCATTGCTCCACCATAATTGTCATGAGCCCTCTTCACCATAGCACTGCTCTCCCTAACTAACTTGACTCAGTTAGTTAGGGATGACTCAGTTTAACCACCTTGACTCACTTTAACTCACTCACCAAACCATGGTTAGCTTACACTATAAATAGAAATCTCACCTCACAATTTAAGGAAGAGCTTCATTTTTCTCATTCTTCACACTGAATCTCTCTCACATTCTCTCCACTTTTCTTCT
The DNA here is from genome assembly GCA_022829125.1 of Lathyrus tuberosus. Taxonomy (NCBI): domain Eukaryota; kingdom Viridiplantae; phylum Streptophyta; class Magnoliopsida; order Fabales; family Fabaceae; genus Lathyrus; species Lathyrus tuberosus. The sequence goes on from JALAZF010000163.1 coordinate 8,572,514, forward strand.
GCTTGCACACGAGTTTAACCATCTTTTTTCTACATTTCATCTCCATCTCCATCATTATTCTGCTTTGGAGATTAAGAACAAGAGTGCATAGGTTTAGTTAAAGAAGTTCAGTATCAAATTCCAATTGATTTTCTGCACGAATTCAAGCTCTCAAGCCTTTATTTGGCCAAGTGAAGCTCAAGGAAGAAGCACTTTCCTCTGGTATTCTTTTGTATTCAAAGCTTCATCACTTTCAGGTTTGAACTTTTGAACTTGGATTGCACGATTTCTAGTCATTTTCACTTGTTTTTTGGTGCTTTAAGCTTGCTAGAAGCTCTGCTCAAACCGGCTAGTTGATAGGCCTTCTAAAGGCTTAGTTGCAAAACCTAGGGCATGTTTTAATCTTCTCTGTTCTCCATGTGTATATGCATTATGTGAAAAATAGTGGTAGATTCATGATGTGCATGAGCTCAGCTTCAATTTGGTATGCGTATTGTACATTTTGGTGAGATGTGAAAGTTACAGGTGGTGGTTCTCGCCGGAGAAGGTGACCGGAGGTCCCTCTCCGGCCGGCAGCTTTGAATGTTAGGGTTTATGTGTGTTATAATCCTGTCCGTTCATTTTTCGTGATCGTGCGGTTCAGGACGTGCCAGCACATTAAAATGCACGTGCACCTCACATGTTTTATTTCTGATCCCACTTAATCAAAATGTGGTGCGGTGCATGGTAATGTGTGTGGTCACTCATGCGTGTGTGTTAGATCTGGTTACTTTGACTTTCGTTTGACCTTGACTTGATCCAATGGCCATGAGCGAGTCAATTTTGTTGACTGAGAGTGTATGTTTATTAGTGTGTTTTGCGCAGACTTGGACCTTGGACTAAATTGATATTCACACCCCCTTGCTTAAGGCCCAATGTAATTTGAACTGAGTAATTACTAGTCACGCACCCCCATTCCTTTTTGCATTGCATTTTATTTTTCCATTTTTCTACACGTTTGCTTTTTAATTTTTAAAAATAATAAATAGCATTACAAAATTCCACAAAAATTCATGAGTATCAATAAAACATTTAGGAAATTTTACATGATTTTATTTCTTGATTTTATGACCTTTTTACCCCTGCTCCATAATTTTCTTTGAATTTCTTTGGTGTGCATTCTCAATGTGGTACATGATTTTGTTTAATTTTGTTCTTGATAATTAAAAATTGTTTTGATGCTCTTCTTTTTGGATTGAGTCATTATCATCTTGAGGTATGTTAAGTGTTTTTTATTTGATTTTTTAGGTCAGTTTATGGCATGTTTGGTGTTCATTTTTGTGCTACTTTGTATGATATGTCTACTTGACCTAAGTGCATTGTTTGATATCATTTTGCCTTGGTTCCTTGCATGCTACTTTGATATGTGATTCATCTCTGATTAGTGAACTTAAATACCATGATTTCATAATTTTCATGAGGCCATTTAATTTGTGTTTAATGCATTTCATTTGAAGCATTACAACATGTCACATCATTGTAATCTTTGTGCATGTTTACATGATTTCTTTTGGACATACTTGCATGATCATTTGCCTATTTTGTGAACTACACTCTTGACATTATAGGTCATTGATACATATCATATGTCATCGTTGCATGTTGGTTATCATTTGAACCTTGTGCACCTTTAACATGTTGTGTTTGCACTTTCCTTTGTTTGGAACTTCCATTTCAATTCTACTTCTTCTATCACTTCTTAAATGTTTTGATGTGTCATGCATGAATACTTGTGAGATGTTTGTGAAATCATTTTTTATTTCATTTCAATTCTGATCCATGGATTACATGTTCCATTTATGCACATTTCTTCTTTTTCCTTTCATCTTTCATTCTCCCTTTTTTATGGTGGCATGTTCTAATGCCATGGTTGATGTTTGTTGCCTATCCACGTGGACTTGCATGATAATAATCATTTGTTTTCCATATGATGAACATTCTGGTTGTGGTTATAGGATTTGATGTCTCATCTAATTCTTTTGAGTTTTATGGTGCATTAAATGTTTCCTTGCTTCCTATACTTGTACACATGTTTACTAACCATGTAGGGGCTTTGGTAAGTTGCAATTGAGTGTGGATAAGGAATCCACATTCAAACATCTTTCCTTTCATCTCTTTTACAATTCCATTTTGTGTTTTGTTAAGCACTTATGTGGTTTCTTTTAATAACTCATCACTTTCCCTTTTTGAATTACAATTCATCTTCTACTTTAGAAGTGAATTGTTTAATCCATTCTTTCTTTAGACTTTAGGTTTAAACCTCACAAACCATTAGGACCACTCCCTTTAATAATCAATTAGGATTGAGTCTTAGTCCACATAGATTTTACCTTTCTTCTCTCTTGAGTCTTTCATCTTCTCATCTCAAAGAAAATTCAAAACATATAATAAAGGTAGGCATTTATTGCATTTAGGCCTTTCAAATAAAGAAAAGATTATAAGGGGTCTTCTCTTGTAATCTTAGAATGTGTAGCATATAGCCCATCTTGGGTCAATGTGTTAAACATTTGATCTTGTATGAGGGACTTAAATGCAATACTTGTTGAAAATACAAACAATAGAAACACTTCTTCATTTCTTAATCAACAAAAACACTTAATAAATACAAGTATGCTAGTGTGTTTGAACCTTGATAATTGGAACTAAGTGTGGAGGTCTTCTTCACCCTTAGTGTGCTTTCTTACTCATTCCATCTTGGAATGTGAGAATGTACACATTCCGATGACTAAGATTCAGATACACTATCATATGCAAACAAATGAAAAAATTCTTAAAAGACAAAAAACAAACAATAACGTTTTTCCTTCGGGAATTCTTTTCTCATCTCATTCATTCTCAACGCACGAACGCGCTTCTACTCGTTCTCTTGCAAGATGGTAACGCACTCGGACCAGCGAGCTTGCAACACCTGAGCTAGAACGTAAGCCGTTCTCTAAAAAACACAAACAAATTTCCCTTAGGTGAGGGGAACTACGTCGCTCTGATTCTCATGTTCCCGATGAGATACGTAGGCAGTGGGGTAGGGCCCATTCGAGCACTTCTTTTATTTTCCCTACATTTTTTTTTCTTTCTCCTTTTTTTTTCCTCCAGTTCCTCTTCCAGTATTCTTTTCCTACACCCTTTGATCGAAACAAGCAAGCGTGGATCCCATCGGGTACGATGGACGCGAGGGGGTGCTAATACCTTCCTCTCGCGTAACCGACTCCCTTACCCATTCTCTTGGTCGCAAGACCATGCTCTATCCTTTCCTTCAGGTTTAAGCGGTGTTTCCTTTCCCTCTCATGGGATAAATACACATTGCTGGCGACTCTGTTCGGTGCCACTTTCGCGTTTGTACTTGGATGAAAATCCCGGGAGCGACAAATTGGACTTAGGTCTAGTTGAAGTTTTTGTAGAGGGTAATGAGGGCTACAAATCCATCTTTGGATGAGAAAAAATGGCTTTGTGGTTTAGGAGTTATGATCCTTCAAAGTTGGTACCCTTGTCACTTCATTTTTAACTTAGAAAATTTTCTATGTTTTTATGGTTACCCCTTTTACAAGTTATCCCACTTTTCTTGATTTTTCTTGATGAATGATGATTCAAATCATACATTAACATCATTTTAGGGTTAAAAATCCATTTTGGTGAAAAATCTCAAAAAGTCAAAGTTGACTTTTGTGCACAGTTGACTTTTTATCAGATGAATTCCAAACTGTGCAATTCTTCAGGAAATCATGTCCTTGACCTAAATCAAACTTGATGGACATGTTACATGGGTGTCATAGGGTATATTGGGGCATGTCCTAGGGCTTGGGAGCATGTCCTGGTCAAAAGTCAAAGTTACAGTTGACTTTTCTCGTAAAACCCTAATTGTGGTGCAGATGAAATTGAGACTTGTTGCTCAAGCTTCTTGGGTTAATCCATTGTTAAAAATGGATCAATATAGCTCATTAGAGACCCTCAAACCCTCTCTTGAGGTCTTGGTTCATGATTTGTCCCAAAAGTCAACTTAGGCGTGAATTAGGTCTTGATGAATGGGTCCATGAGGTTCCATGGAGTATATTAGGTTATGTTTTGGATCATTGGCTTGTGCCCAGATGAAATTTTCCATCTGGAGGCCCTGGTCGACCAAAACCCTAATTTGGTGACACTAGCGATCTTGAGGCTTGATCCACCTAGAAGGGAGCAGCCTTGTGCTTAATCCTTGAAGTGGGAGTCCTTTTTTATCCTTTGTGTATGTTTGAGAGGTTAGACAAGTTGAAGATCAAGTCATTCCTTGACTGATCCTTTGTCTAAGGCTCTAAGAGGGCTTAAAACCCTAATTTTGATTGTAGTGAATGCTCAACAACCCTTGAGGCATTTGATGAGGCATGATGGTTCATCCACATTGTGATGATGATTTGCACAATGATGGGAAATCTTAGTGGTCAAAATTTGGGGTATGACATCGGTGGATTGAAAGCCCAAAAGGGCGGTCCAGGAAAAAGTTAGAGACATGAAAAAAATCATCCCGATGGATTGGAAACGTCACAGTACAATCCAGGCAAAAATTAGGGATAATGGCAAGTAACTATGTTCAACAGAGGCAAGTCCCTCAGCAGCAGCAGTTACACCATCCATCGGAGGAAAACTCCAGTCAAGGTCATCTTCGACAGAAGCTTAGGATGCCCTGAATTCAAAGTTGGTAGAAGGATAGTGGTCGTTATGTTTCAACATAGCCCTTTTCCCTGTAAATTACCATTTTCTAACTTTGTAAATACTCTTTGGAATCACGTGTTTGGCTGATTTCCATGTTATCAATAAAATTTGAGCCTTTGTGCTTTTGTTTGTAGTTCTTATTTGTTTTAGCTTTACAGAACGACGTTGTTAACATGATTAACGATTCTTGAAATAAAAGAAAAATGAATTTACTTGTTAAAACTTTTTCTGCTTTTAAATTAAAGACGGCAATTTCTTTTGACTGTTGAACATCAGAAGAACATCGGTCACTTCTCTGGAAGTAAGCAAACTTCAAAGTGCAGAATCAAAGTACTCCTTCTAACCCAGTACGCCTGAATGAAGGGATCAACTATGTCAGAGACCTTGTTTCGTCTGACACGCCTCAGCCGAGTTCTTATCTCCTAAGCCCGATCAACATAGCTCCCAACAGGGACTATCTCTCCTAAGCAAGGTGGAATTGCTATTCTGAACCAACGGTACTTCTTCGCCCCGCGATGGTCGAGTATCCTGTCGTGTTCACCTGTCAGTTTGTATGTCGCGTCAGTTTTGTCAGCATAAACATACATGCATTATTGCATTATTGATTTGCATTCACATTTCATATTGCATCGCTATCACTCTAGTCGGCCTTGTCCCCTAGTGATAAAAGTCCTCTCAATCGAGTTGTCAACCCTTTCCTCGTCAGGAAGTGTTACGTCTGAACATTCTCTCTCCTCCAGTTTTATTTCTGGATTGAAGTTGGGTCCTCGACCACTTTGATAACTTGAACCTCTGAAAGACCAGAGAGCCCTCAGTTAACATCACTCTTCGCCATTGAAGATGATATCATTGTTTTCCCGGATTAAAGAAAATCCCGAGAGAAAGCCTCCTAAATCAGAGATTCGGCAGTACGGCAGTTTTTTTCCGAAAAAACCCACCGATGAAAAGGTCATCAGCACCTCAAAATTGGATCACATCATATGGCATTTCTCTGAGAAGATCTCCGAGAAAAGTATGATGTAAAACCCCAAACGAATGCAGTCTCTCAAGGGACTCGCATTCCCCAAGTAGAGTCAACAAATGGCATCTCCAACAGAGAAGTTTGTACACCTTTACAACTCAGACGACTGGGTTCCCCAGCAAGTCTGACATCGAAACTTTTTCCACTCAAATGACATCTCCCCAGGAAAATTCGGTCAGAAGTTTGAGGAAAACCGCTACACGTAGCGTCCCTTGTCAATAAGGTTTATTGACAAAAGAAACTAAGACCAGTTCCTTGGTAGGAAACCAGAATCGAGGGGAAGTTTACATCAGAAACTGAGACCAGTTCCTTGGTAGGAAACCAGTATCGAGGGGAAGTTTAAATCAGAAACTGAGACCAGTTCCATGGTAGGAAACCAGGATCGAGGGGAAGTTTATTTCAGAAACTAAGACCAGTTCCTTGGTAGGAAACCAGGATCGAGGGGAAGTTTATTTCAGCAACTGAGATCAGTTCCTTGGTAGGAAACCAGGATCGAGGGGAAGTTTTTACCTTTTCTAAGCATCATTGCTTAGCAAAAGAAGAAGGATGCGCAAACTGCCATTCTTAACCACCATCAAAATTTCGGGTATTCTGATATTTAATCCTCTTACACCCCGAATGCCCGAATACCTTCGCCATTCACACCTTCGGGTCCAAGAAGATTAAATAGGGGCATCTGTCATACCCCAAATTTTGACCACTAAAATTCCTCATCATTGTGAAAATCATCATCACAATATGGAGGAACCATCATACCTCAGCAGTTTCCCCAAAGATGGGTGAGCATCCACTACAATCAAATTTAGGGTTTCAAGCTCTCTCTGAGTGCTTAGACAAAGGATCAATCAAGGAATGACATGATCTTTAACTTGTATAACCTCTAAAATATCCACAATGGATCAAAAGGACTCCCACTTCAAGGATCAAGCACAAGGCTGCTCCCTTCTAGGTGGATCAAGTCTCATGATCGACAGTGTCACCAAATTAGGGTTTTGGTCGACCAGGGCCTCCAGTTGGAACATTTCCTCTGGGCATGAGCCAATGATCCAAAACATAACCTAATATACTCCATGGAACCTCATGGACCCAATCATCAAGTCAATTTTGCCTCAGGGGATGCATTCATCAAAAATCAGGAATTAGGGTTTCTTGACCTAATTCACCCCTAAGTTAACTTTTAGGGCAAATCATGAGCCAAGACCTCAAGAGAGGTTTTGAGGGTCTCTAATGTACTATATTGATCCATTTTCAACAATGGATTAATCCAAGAAGCTTGAGCAACAAATCTCAATTTCATCTGCAACACAGTTAGGGTTTTAAGGAAAAAGTCAACTGTAACTTTGACTTTTGACCAGGACATGCTCCCAAGCCCTATGACATGCATCAATATACCCTATGAAACCCATGGAACATGTCCATAAAGTTTGATTTAGGTCAAGGACATGATTTCCTGAAGAATTGCACAGTTTGGAATTCATCTGATAAAAAGTCAACTGTGCACAAAAGTCAAACTTTAACTTTTTGAGATTTTTCACCAAAATGGATTTTTAACCCTAAAATGATGTTAATGTATGATTTGAATCATCATTCATCAAGAAAAATCAAGAAAAGTTGGGTAACTTGTAAAAGGGGTAACCATAAAAAACTTAGAAAATTTTCTAAGTTAAAAATAAAGTGGCTATGGTACTAACTTTGGAGGGTCATAACTCCTAAACCACAAAGCCATTTTCTCCCATCCAAGGCTTGATTTGTAGATCTCATTGCCCTCTACAAAAACTTCAACTAGACCTAATTCCAACTCCTCATGGATTTTGAGTTATGGAGTGATCAAAATCAAGAAAAGTCACTTTGTTCCAACAATTAGTGAAAATTTCACTAAGTCAGATTTTACCCTACTTTTTGCCAAATGTAGAGGGATTTTTCACTTGGATTCAAAAGATATCAAAACCAAATATGTTCAAACAGTTGTTGTATCATGTAAGGGCTTTCCAAAATGACCAAGAACATTACCATATTCAATTTGAGTCATGAGATATGACATTGGAAAGTTGCCTTGCTGAAATCTGCCAAGGCAAGGCAGAATTTGCATTTTTGCTCGATTTTCCAAAATCAGCCAAATCCAAATGCTCCTATCCACTTGAACACCTCTGAGGATTGAATCTAAAGGGGACAATCACTGAGCCAAGCCTCCAAAGTCTTTGGAACAAGAAATAGCATGTTGAACCTAGAATGGCCAAAATAGGGACAAGACTCCAATTTTGGATTGGAGCATTCAATGGAAGCATCAAGGTGGCATGGACTAAGCCATTCTCAACTAAATTCAGTCAAGACTTATCCAAGACCAAGGGAACCACAGCCGTGTGCCCTAACCTCTAGTCAATGGCTAGAGGAGACTTGGATTTCCATTGGCCAACATTGAACAAACACCTGCTGCAGTTGCCATTCACTGTGGATCCCAAAACAAACTTGCTCTACTATAAATAGAGCTCAATTGTGACCAGTTTAAGTACACCAAAGGCCTATAACACTTGCCTTTCTCAAAAACCACTTCTCACTCTCAAAAATGCCTTTCTTAGCAAGTCACTATCGGGTTTTTCATTAGAGAGCAATTCCACTCAAACCAATCACACACACACCTCATATACATCATATGTGAGCTGATCAAACACTTAAACAACAACTGGAACACTGATTTCTCAGAATCACCAGTCAATTGCTCAAGGTTTTAACCAAAGTGCAGTTGAGATGCCATGAAGTGATCCAGCCATTCTCAGTCAAGTCCAAGCATTCAAACACACTCCATAGGGTGTAGGGAAGCTGTTCAGATCATCACAATTCATCTGTAAGACCTCCTACTCAGAAATCAATTTGCTCTTGTTGTCACGACCTAGAGGTAAGCTTAAACTTGGTCATCTCTCAATCTATGCATATTTCCTCGCACAATACTTTTGCCAAATGTTCATAATCATGCATGGAATGTTTCCCCTCAAGTAATTGCTTTGTTTGAATCGTGTATTATATTAAAAATCCCAGCCTTCATGCAGAAATTAGGGTTCATAAGGATTTATCGTGATTTCTTGTTTTATGCTTAATTTAAATGAAATTTATTGTCATAAACATGATCGTGAGGTTGAGACGAGCATATTGATATGTGGATTGCATGATATAATCAAGTATTCAGTGAGATTGGATAGAAAATGCAAATCTGGGCAAGGCAGAAAACGCGCGTGTTCTTGGTCCATGTTCTTGGTGCCATTTTCATAAATTCAAATATTTGAATTTTGTGATTTTATTTAATTGATTCAAAAATTAATTTCTCTCTGAGTTTTAATGATTTTGAGTTGATTCTTTTTTTAATAATTCACAAAAATGTTAAAATATTTTATTTTTCCAAAAAATCCCGAAAATATTATTTATTTTGTATAATTGATATTTTTACAAAGAATTATTGTTTTAATTGTTTTTAACATTAAAAATATTTTTTCCACCTTGATTTTGCAACTTTTAATGCTTTCTAATTATTTTGTAGGTCAATACTTAATTTTTGAAGCATTAATCCAATATTACAATTTGTTTTTCCTATGTTAAACAATTTTGATCGTTTTAATTGAATTTTTATTCAATTAAAACACATTTTGAAAACAAATTAGGGTTTTTGGATTAATTCAACCCTCATAAATCATTTTTAAAACACTTTGGGCCTCTAATAGAGTGTAAGACCCAATCCTTTTTTGACCAAACCATTTTTGGGCCTCAGTGTATTGTATAAGTCCCGATACCGTAAAAAACAAATGGCGCGATCGTCGCCCTTTTGAAAAATAACCTTTTGGGCCTCTCCTCGAGCTATAAGACTCATTTAAAACCCTTTTGGGCCTCTAATAGAGTGTAAGATCCAAACCCCCTTTTAACCAAAAACATTTTGGGCCTCACTTATTGTATAAGTCCCTCTGCGTTAAAAGAAAACCTCGGCGCGATCGCCATTTTTAAACGAAAAATCAATTGGGCCTACCCTCGTGTTATAAGCCCCACTCTTTTTCTTTAAACCCTTTTGGGCCTCTTGAGAGAGTGTAAGACCCATCCCTTTGTACAGAAAACAATTTTTGGGCCACAGTCACTTGTATAAGTCCCTCTGTACAAATTCAAACAGTGCGTTCACTGATAAAACCCTGGGCCTCTGCTTGAGCTGTAAGCCCCAAATCTTTCTTTTTCAAAGCACTTTCTCCTTTGATTTTGAATATACTGTTGTTTTCAATCTGTCTTTGTTGAACAACTAACCAAATAGCATGGAAGCTCTACAACCGAGTAAGTGGTTATTCTTTCATTTACCGCTTTCATATACATATAACTATATTGTGGGGCTGTTTCACTGTAAGTCTTCTTTCATAAACTCATATCAACTGTGTAATAATAGTATAGATATTTAGAGTTTCCCCGGCAACTACGTCTAGAACTAGGTGACGCCGTTTCGTTTATTCATAGAAATAGACAACTAGATCCCCAATAGGATCACCAGATACAGTCTTCTCTTCGGCTGTCCTCATAAGGAATTGTCAAGAAACTCTATTCCTAGAGATGAATGTATTCTCCGTGAATGGCATCTTTGAGTTTCTTCCAAATTCTCGAACTTTCCTGACTTGATCTATTCCTTGTGAATAGCTTGACTTGAATTTCTCGGGGTTTGGGGACCCACGGGCTTCTTAAAAGCATCGGCCTCCTCTTGGGCATCGTACAAGGACCCACAGGCTTCCTAAAAGCAACCCTGCCTCCTCTTGGGCTTAGTGCAAGGACCCTACGGCTTCTTAGAAGTATTCACAGCCTCCTCTTAGGCTTCGTATAATGATCTCTTCCTACAGGAATGATTGCCTTCTCTTGGGCTTCGTACAAGGACCCGTCGGCTTCTTAAAAGTTTCCAGCCTCCTCTTGGGCTTCATACAAATTGTCCCGGCGGCCTCCTAGAGGTATAGGAACAGAACTTAATCATCTCCCTTAAACAGTGCTTTCATAGAGTCTACTACTGTTTCTCAAAGCACAGTACAAAAGATGACACTCTAGACACGGACAGTCTAATATCCTTGAGTCTCAAAGACATTCTCAAGTGACCCCTTCGTTAAATAGGAAGAAAACCCGTAGACTCGGACAGTCTCAATACCCTTCAGATTTCCCAATTCCTTAAAGAACAGGAATAACCCGGATCCTCGAATCAAATCCTCGAGTACAACATTGCTCATATAAGAACTGATTTTCTCTCTACTGGACCTGTCACTTAACTGAACAGTCGTCATAGCCTCCTCTTAGGCTTTGTATAATGATCTTTCTCTAGTGAAGTTAGCCTTCTCTTGGGCTTTGTACAATGATTCTCCCCAGTGGAGTCAAACAACGTTTAGCCTCTCTCTCGGGCTTTGTACGAGACACATAAAGAGACTCCCTTGTTGAGTCAATCACCCCTTTCGCGTCCATCTCGGGCTTTATACGAGATACAAAAAGGTTCTTATTGAGCCAAACAAAAAATAGCCTCCATCTCGGGCTTCGTACGAGATACAAAAAACTCTCTTGTTGAGTCCAATAGCCTCCATCTCGGGCTTTATACGAGATACCAAAAGACTCCATCGTCGAGTCAAAACCTTTTAGCCTCTCTCTCGGGCTTTGTACGAGACACATAATAGTCTTCTCTTAGGCTTTGTATAAGAAAACCACTGGTTGATCTAATTAACCTTTTAGCATCAAAGTTGTGCCTCGTTCACAGTACACAAACTTCAACAACTCTTTCCCCTTCATCTAATTGCTGTAAGCAGCAAGCCTTTGGATCATCTACATCCATGCCAATGTCCCTCTTTTAGTATGAGAAATTCCTAAGGAAAGATGGCATTACTCTACACTGAGTTAAAGTCTTCTCCTTCAGGCTGAAATCCCCTATAAAGGAAATTATGGCATTGCCGAATTCACACATCCTGGTTAAAGTAATTCTCCTTTATAAACAGTCGTAACAGACAATCCCGTCTTTAGAGATGACAAATTCTCTCTAAAGTCAACACCTTTAGCTTCACATCTTGGGCTTTGAACAAGATACAAATAGACCCTTCAGCTTCACATCTTGGGCTTTGAACAAGATACAAATCACCTTTCGCTTCACGTCTTGGGCTTTGAACAAGACACCAAATACCATTTCCTCCCATAGAATAGGAGGAACTACGAACGCTCTGATTTCCCTGTTTCGGTAAACGGGAATACGTAGGCATAAGATTGAAAGAAAAATCTTAGCGAGCACACTAAACAAAAACCCAAAATCCCATACTTTCATATATATCCGTCCTAACATCTCAACCGATAGCCTAAAAGCACCCCTCGTCAACAAAATAAACCTAGGAAAAACCCTGAATCTTTGTAGCATCTGTAAACCAACAGTTTTGACTGTTTAATCTCAGTACGCAAGCAGGGTTAGTTGGAGACATCTATTTCCCTTCCTTCATCAGCTTTAATATGATAAAAAATGAATCGAGCTGTAGTACCAAAGCGATTGTGCTTCGCAACCACATCCAAAAATCATTCGCTACAGGAAGCAGCTTGGGCATGAAGTAGCTTGGCATGAAGATGAAGAGGTCAAGGGCTGCTTGCAACTTGATGAAGAGCTTGATGGCTAAGGAAGCTTGGGTGAGGCAAATTGTCACGAGTGAAGGAGAACTTCAAAGCTACTTGCATTTGGCTCGTGAAGTTTGAATTTTGGTTTCTTAGACATTGTGTTTAGGCCTTGTTCATTGATCACATTGTAACATAATTTGTACCTTGTAACTTTAAATTCAAATGACTTATGAATTTTGACTTCAAATGAATCTTGGCATTCTTAATCTCAAATCATGTGATAGTCTTGGAATTGGTTTCAAATTAAATTGAACTTTGTGTATTTTAGAATTCCACTAATTTTGCCTTTCTTGGTTTTAAACCGTTTGTGATCAATTTGGGTTTGGAACTTTGTGCTCTTGTCACTTTGAATTCAATCAATGGAACTTTGTCACTCTTGTAATTGAGTCTTTGAAATCAACTTTGAATTTGTAAATTGATCTTTGTACCAAATGTACTTTGAAATTTTGCACTTGTATTTTGTACTTCAAGTTTGTGAGAATTTGGACCTTTTTCAATTTGTTCTTGTACCAATTAAGAGTTTTCATGGCATCTTTTATCATGTAGAAAGTATTGTACACCATTCTTCTTTAAAGTGCAATATCTTCTTGAATTGAATAAAAATGAAACTTGGTGACACATGAAACCGTGCCATACTCACTCCTTGAATAGTGCTGCAATTTGACATAGCCTTGAGGAATTTTGAATTCAAACCAAAGATAGCTATACTTGATGACATTTCACATAGTCTTGATGACTTGATTCCATATGTAACCATGTATTGTCAAACCTTCAAATTAGTTGCACTTGAGTTCTTTTAACATCCAACAACAAATTAACTATGCATTGATCTTGTGAATGAAGTCACAATTTTCCTTTATTTCCACTTGATCTTAACACATTTGCAACGGAAGGTTGTTAAACCAAGACAGTATGGAAAGCTTCAAGCCAAAGCTAGCATACACAATACTTTTCATGGCATAACCTTAGAGGATCATGGCCAAAGGCCAAATGATTACCTAAAGAAAGATCATTAAGCATCACAAATGCTTGGTATATGAAAAACAAAAAAAGTAGGACAAATTTGGAGTATGACAATTTTTCACTGTCACTTCTTCTATTCTTGCTTCTATCTCTTTATTAGGTGTTGTGCACTTTTCTTCTTCTTTATCTTTTCAACTCCTTCTTCATCGACTACCTCATATTCCTGTTTGACTTCTCTTTCAATTTCTGCATCTCAAGGACTATCTAACATATTTTTATAGAAATCCCCACTAGATCTCAATTTTAATGCTAATTGGCTGGATGTTTGAACAAGTTGCATCTCTAACTTCTTGAAGAACGTTTCCATGTTACTTAGCACGGTCTCTTGATGCATATTGATTTTCTCAAAATTGAGTCGAGTCATCTTTATAAACTGAATCAAGGTTTCTTCAAATTGAGATGATGAATCATCCTCCTATGAATGATTAATGTTGATGTAAGGTTCTAGTTTTGAATAATTTCTAACATTTTCCAAAATGAGGGATTTTGCTGCAAGTTCCATTGCATAAGCTTCAAACTTTGCAAGCGTAGCACAGACATCATCTTGCATGACTATATTGACCTCACATACAAAACACAAAGAAAAATACCTTAGTAGCACTGCACTAAATAAAACAAATTAAACATATATACAACTAAAAAGAGAAATAATATGAAAGAAAATTTAATAAGAAACAAAATTAAAATATTTGCAAATGAAAACAAAAAAAACTAAATTAAATGTTTCACAAACGTTTCCTTGTTGAAATATCAACAGTTTTCGGCAACGACGCCAAAAACTTGAAGACTTCTCGGCAAGTGTACCAAAAATGTCGCAGTAATAAATAAGACCGAATCCACATGATATGCTTTTTAACAAGAAAAAATTATACAATGCTTATAAAATACTCGAGGTTTCCTATTCCTATTCAACCAGCGTAAGTACAACAATTGCCCTAGGTCCAACACATAGACTAATGGTCAGTATTCCCCATGTGTCCAAAATCAGATTAAAAGAGTATCTCACATAAAAAGCATTATGAACAAGAATCAATTAAATATAATTATAGATCAAACTATTCATGTAAAGTCAAATCAACATATGTCCCAACAACATTGAAATAGGTTCATCAAACACATCCTAACCTAGAGAGAATTAGCTACTCATAATTCAGATTACAATACCAAAAAATAGTTACGAAGAATTGCATATGAGATCCCTTGAAGAATTTGCCTCAAATGGATTCCAATGTTCTCAAAATATTCCTTATGGTGTTGTAAATCATCACTTTTATTGTAGAAATTTGTCCCTTTTCGGGTAAAGTTCAGAACCCTTGAAAAAGTACAAAATCCCCCTTTTAAAGAAATCAAAACGCAACAGAAAAGCCCAGAAAATAGCCCATCGCGTACACGATTTGAGCACACTGCATCACGTGCGCAATATTTTCCACCATGCTCATGATTGTTCTAGAATGTAGATATTTCTCTTAGCTTCAATTTGCAAAAAAACCCACATCAAAAAAAGTTATGAAACTCCAGATATGATCAATTTACTAGACAGACGTCAAGATGTAAATTGTACTGAAAAATTGCCTGTTTCTTCACAACTTCTTCCATATTTCTTGGTTTTGCTTTGTTACTTCGACTTCTTCATTTTCTTCATACTCCTTCATATTTAGCTCATCTTTAACTTGAAATTTCATCTAATTCATCGCAAATGTTCATAAAAATCATGTAATGACAAACTATCATCAACAATGCAACATCGACTCAACTCATGCATGCGGTACCGACTCAACAAATGGTTCTTTACATGAGTCACGTCCCCTCTCTGAACCCCGAGCCCTCACTCTGAGCTCCAAGCCTCCACTACGAGCTTGGGACAAGTCATAATCCTCTATTTTAACTCGTGACTCGCCTCTTTCACCACACGAAAACCTATAATGCATGACATATAACAATGTAATGGCAACAACACAACAATTAATACAACCCCACTATGATCGTACACAATCATACAACAACAACATAACATTGAATACAACCCAACCCTGACTATAAACAATTATGCATTCACTACATCACAACTAGTTCTCACTCTGAACTACGCGTCTCAACGATCATCAGCAAGCATATACAATAATCCATAATAGTATACTTGCATTTCTTAACATACACTCACTAATATATTCAAAATTACACATAACATTTATTTGTGCATAGTATGAATTAACAACAATCATTTAATCACATAATTGATCATAATAGAAACTCATCGATTAAATCACCCAAACACATTCGACATTGCAAAACAGCAACAACACATCATCAAAATCAGACTCGGCACAAAAAACCGATTTCGGCATGTCAAAACTGACCGTCAAGACCAACGCGGTCCACTTCTAGACCATGACAGTCATCAAGGAGATGACGACCTACCAGTCATCTCTCAACTTGTGCGTCACGCACCCAACATATAACGCTTACGCCCATCAGGTCATTCACACACATGACTGTATACCCATCATTGGGATGACGCCTGTCATCCCTATTACAGAAGCAAAAATATGCGTTCTGCCATTGCAGAACCTTCAAAAATCTCAAATTCAATTCCAAAAATCCCTAAACTGTCCATAATTGATACATACATATTTACCACATATTAGCATGTCATTTCTCATTATTTTAACATGTCATTCCATCAATTAATCACCAATAATCAAATTTATAAAAGCTCACAAAAGCCCCCCAATTTTAACACAACACTTCATTCATGAGCAAATCAACATAAACAATAACCCATACAAAATTAATTTATTAGATAAAAACATAATCACATTTGTAGCGTGTGATTTTTGTCGGTGACGCGACCACCTTATCGTAGGAATTAGGTTTTCTCCTCAATGAAGAGGAGGGGGTGCTACTTTCTGATTTCTTATTTATCCCGTGAAGCTGGAAGGGAAAGGGAAGCTATCTAAAACTAACCTTGCACGCGAATGTTTAACTGAACAAATGCTTAAAGAGATTCGGGGAGTTGTCAATTACCCATCTTATATGTGGTTATCCACAGGTTTTTAGCTTTAGGTTTCGCTTTGTACTTGATGGTATTTATCCGTTAATGGGTTGGGAAAGTTTCTTAGGAAGTGAGAGAGAGAGAGAGTGAGTTTTTGTTGATGTTTGGGTTTTTCCCGATGTTTTTGGTAAGGTACTGGACCTAAGTTTTGATTGGTATAAAGGTACGGGACCTAGAGTTTTTTATTAGTATGCTCGCTAAGATTTCGCAATCTTATGCCTAAGTATTCTCGTTTAAATGAAATAGGGAAATCAGAGCAATCGTAGTTCCTCATATTCTAAGGGAGGAAAAAAGATATTTTGGTGTCTTGTTTAAAGCCCAAGATTGAAGCTAAAAGGTTGAGTATTTGTGTCTTGTTCAAAGCCCAAGATTGAAGCTAAATAGTTTGACTGAGAGAGAATTTGTCATCTCTAAAGGGAGACATTTGGTCTGTTTATCATAACTATTAGGTGACTGTTTATAAAGGAGGGTTACTTTAACTGGGATATGTGAATCCAGCAATGTCATAATTTCATTTATAGGGGATTTATCCTGAAGGGGAAAACTTTAACTCAATGTAGAGCAATGCCATTTTTCCTTAGGAATTTCTCATGCTAAGAGAGGGACAGTGGCGTGGATGTAAATAATCCAGAGGCTTGCCGCTTATAGCAATTAGATGAAAGAAAGTGTTTACCAAGATAAAAGATGGACGACATCTTGGATATTTGAACCACCAAGTGTGCCACTTACAGCAGTTATCTGGGATTAGGGTTTGTTTTGAATGTCTATTTTGGTAAGGGATAAACAGAGCAATGACTTCCTACAGAGAGATTTTGATTTCCTCTGAGAGGATGTTGATTTTTGTGTGCCTTGATCAAAGCCCAAGGTTGATTGGCTCCACTAGGGAAGTCCTTATACAAAGCCTAAGAGGAGGCTATAGCAGGCTGACTCAATAAGAGAGTGTTTATATATGTCTTGTACAAAGCCCAAGATTGAGGCTAAAAGAGACTGACTCTTTGGGGGATATTTTTGTACAAAGCCTAAGAGGAGGCTAGAAGTTTGACTTTTCTGGGGAAAATGTTCTGTCTGTCTTGTACAAAGCCCAAGATTGAGGTTGAAAGGGATTTTGACTCCGTTGGGGAGGACTTGTATGTGCCTTGTACAAAGCCCAAGATTGAGGCTGAAAATAAGACTGACTCGACGGGAAAGAAATCTTTATCTGTCCTGTAAAATGCCCAAGATTGAGGCTAAAATGAGACTTTTCTGACTCAGCTGAGGTTATTTTAGGTGTCTTATACAAAGCCCAAGATTGAGGCTAAAATGAGTTTGACTCTGCTGGAGAGTATTATCTGTCTTGTACAAAGCCCATGATTGAGGCTGAAAAGGAGAGGATTGACTCTACTTAGGAAATTTATATGGTGTCTTGTACAAAGCCCAAGATTGAGGCTGGAAAGGGTTTGAGTCAACAAGAGAGTGCTTTAATCTGTCCTGTACAAAGCCTAGGATTGTGGCTGAACAAGCTGGAGAAATCATTATACAAAGCCTAAGAGGAGGCTAACTTTTGCTAGGGGAAATCTTTATACCAATCCTAAGAGGAGGCTAGAAAAGATTGACTCAACAAGAGATGGTTTTTATCTATCTTGTATGAAGCCCAAGATTGAGGCTAAAAGGGTTGACTCAACAAGAGAGTCTTGAAAGGTGACTAAATCAACAAGAGAGTCTGAAAGGTGATTGACTCAACAAGAGAGTCTGAAAGGTGATTGACTCAACAAGAGAGTCTGAAAAGGTTAGCTCAGTTAGGGGAGAATCATTGTACAAAGCCCAAGAGGAGGCTGGCTATGCTGAGGAAATAAAAGATCATTATACAAAGCCTAAGAGGAGGCTATCTTCTACTGGGGATTATTGAGATCCCGAGGCAGGCCCAAATGGGGAATCAACTCTTGCTGAGGGTTACAGAAGAGTTGAGATATCAGACACCTTAAGGTTCTGATAAAGGGTTTATTAATAGCCTTTTGACCCAGGCTGGCGAATTTTAGGAGAGAGACTGGGTTTTAGAACCCATAGGTTTTAACTCTATTGGAGATTGATCTAGAATGACCAGGGTTTCTTCTATGTTTGTAGGGAACTTGAGAATGTCCTTGAGATCTGAGAGGGGATTAGACCATCCAAGTCTACTGGTATGGAAGAGTTTAACTTTATACGATGCCCAAGAGGAGGCAGATGTTTTAAGGGAGTAGAATCAACCCTCAATTGGTCTGAGATTTGACAATGGAAAGATTGCTCTAGCAAAGG
This sequence comes from Lathyrus tuberosus, assembly GCA_022829125.1. Taxonomy (NCBI): domain Eukaryota; kingdom Viridiplantae; phylum Streptophyta; class Magnoliopsida; order Fabales; family Fabaceae; genus Lathyrus; species Lathyrus tuberosus. The sequence goes on from JALAZF010000163.1 coordinate 8,591,215, forward strand.
ATGACTAAGTTTTGTCTTATACCTTTAAGAGGTCGTCGGGTCCTTATATTAAGCCCAAGAGAAGGCATGAGAACTTCTAAGAAGCCGGAGGTTCCTTGTACAAAGCCCAAGAGGAGGTGGGGATGCTTTTAGGAAGCATGTGGGTCCAAACTTAAGAAGAGTTCAAGAAAAGTTTCACCGGGAATAATCTTTTCTTTAGTGAACAGTTCTAGGGTTTGAAGAAATTCAAGAGAGGTTTCACCGAGAATTAATCCTCTTTGGGGAAACTGAATTTCCTTGACAAGTTCTAATAGTGACAGTCTGAGAAAAGGTTCACCGAGAATACTGCCTTTCACTTTGTTCCATATTGTTTAAGCCCAAGAGAAGGCAAGACTGTATCTGGAAATCCTATGGGGATCTAGTTTTGACTGTATTTAGGAGTGACCAACTGGCTTTACCTAGGTCTAGACCTAGTTGCCGGGGAAAACTCTAAGCAAATATACTAGTATATATACAGTTGATATATGACAAGTATTTAAAAGGATATGAAAGAAGGACTTACAGGGGAGCAGCTTCCCACAATATAGTTATTTATATATATATATATATATATGAAAGCAAGTAAATGAAAGCTGATAAAAACTTACAGGTGAGCAAGCTTCCATGTTGTTCAAACAAATATATACATGTATATGTGCCAGTAAATAAAAGAAAGCTGATAAAAAATTACAGGCGAGCAAGCTTCCATAGCTGTATTGTTAGTCTTAAAGAAATTAAATAAAGTTTTGATAACAACTGTATATTTGAACCTAAATCAAAAGAGAAGTTGTTTTTTAAAAGATTGTTGGGGCTTATACTCAAGGAGAGGCCCAGATGAAAAACAGTAATTTTACTGTTGTTTGTAAGCTGTACTGGGGCTTATACAATGACTGAGGCCCAAAATTATTTATGTACAAAGGGGGATGGGTCTTATACTCTATTAGAGGCCCAAAGACTATTTTTGTACAAGTGATGGAGCTTACAACTCAAGGAGAGGCCCACGGTAAAACAGTGATCGCACCATTGTTTTGAAAATTGTACTGGGACTTAGACAATGACTGAGGCCCAAAATTATTTTATGAACAAAAGATGGTTGGGTCTTACACTCTATTAGAAGCCCAAAAAAGGTTTTAAGAAAAAGAAATGGGACTTATAGCTCAAGGAGAGGCCCAAAGATTTGATTTTTGAACTGGCGATCACGCCGAGGTTTTTGTAAATGTGTTGGGACTTATACAATGTCTGAGGCCCAAAATGGTTTTGGTTAAGAAAAGGATTGGGTCTTACACTCTATGAGAGGCCCATGAGTGTTTTGAAATATTTGATAAGGATAAAAAATCAAAGAAACCCTAATTTCATTCTCTTTTAAAAGTAATTCTTTAAAGAAAATCAATAAAAATGATAAAAATACCAAATAAGTTTAAATAAACTACTTGTGATTTTTGGTTAAGGTTTGAAAAATGAGGTTTTAATCAAAAGATGATTTCATTTGGTTTTGATTTTCAAGATAAACATTCACTCTTAAAATGTTTAAAATAATAAAAATGAATTTATTCACAAAAATACTAACTATATTCAATAAATAATATAAATCTGATTTTTTTGTAGAATAAAATACTTTAATATTTTTGTGATTTTTCAGAAAAAGAATCAATAAAAAACGATTAAAATTGAAAGAGAAATTAATTTTTCAAATCATTAAAAATAATATGAAAAATAAAATAAAAATGGAACAAGTGATAAAAAAGTGGTATGGGGCGAGGGGGATTCGAACCCCAGATCTCTCGCTCGCTCAATACACACAAACCAATTGATCAACCACTGGGGTGCAATGCCAATTCATTTAATATATGGCAAACAATAAATATATAACAAACTTGGTTGGATTTCTGAAGCATGGCGCCATGGCCATCTTCATCCTCAAGCTCAGATACATGAAGCCTCCTATCTCACTCGTCTCTCAACCATTTCACACGATCCAAATATGAAAATCGTGCATTTTCAGATGAGGAACACAATGGCAATACCCAATTTTATTTAAATCAAGTGAATCAAAACATAATCTAATAAAACCTGAAGAACCTAAAATTGGCATGAACTCAATGAAATCCAATACACGAGTTGTAAACAACAATTGATTGAGGGTAAATGATCTACAAACATCCAGAAACACAATGGTAACAAGAAAACATGTTTATGATGCATGATTCATTGAGTTTGAGAGTTCAAGTTTTACCTCTGCAAGTGAGAATCGAATTCTGATTTGGAGGTGTTACAGATGAGTTCCAATGATTTGAACAACTTCCTTGTACCTCAATGGATGTGTTTGAGTGCTTAGGTTGATTGGAAAACCTCTGGATTGATCAACCTGATTCCTTCTGCAGCAAGTCATGAGTCTTGTGCTGGGTGGCCATTTGGTGATTTTGATGTTATAGATGTTATGTGAGAGTTTGGATCACCTCTATATGTTATATGTGAGGTGTGTAAACCATTGGTTTGGTTGGAATCACTCTCAAATGTAAAACCCAATAGTGACTTGCAAGAGAAGGTGTTTTTGGAGTGAAATTGGTGATTTTGAGAAAGGCATCTGTTTAGGACCTTTGGTGTACTCAAACTGATCACAATTAAGGCCTACTTATAGCGTGTCAAGTTTGTTTTGCAAGCAACAGTGTGTGGCAACTGCAGCAGGCCTTTGGCTAATGTGGATCAAATGGAATCTCAAGTCTCCTCTAGCCATTGACTTGAGATTAGAGCAAAGGCCAATGGTCCTCTATTGTATGAGCTTATCTTGACTCATTTGGTTTATCATGGACTGATACATTCTATCTCTATGCATCCATTGAATGTCTCAAAACAAAATTGGAGTCTTGAGGCATCTTTAGCATTAAGGGATGGCACACCTACAAGTAGTTCCAAAGACTTGGAAGGCTTATGGATCAGTGTTTGTTCCTCCTTGGTCTCCCCCTAAGGTGTGCAGATGGATAAACATGTATTTGATGACTCATAATATGCAAATTCGACCAACTGCACAATTCCGACTTAGTGAAAAATCAGATTTTGGAGCTAACTTCCCATGGATGTATCTCTCAGCTCAAAATGAATTAGAGAGACTTCTTGTACTTTTTGAAAAGCTTGAATGATGTACTAAAACATTAAAGTTTGAAGATTTCATTGATTCATCTTGAATCAATGTGAAAAATGCCTTGGAAGTTTGATGTTTCATGCTGAAATTACAAGGCAGAATTTTCACTTAGTGTTTTTTTAACATATTTTGGTTTTTTCACCACTTTGATCCACTAATAACTAAAAATCCATGAAGAATTGGAGCTTGATGTATTTGAAGCTATTGTATAGTGTAGCAAGACCTACAAATCCAGCTTTGGATCACCCAAAATGGTTGCTTGGATCTCAAGTTATGGTCCTAGGAAGTTGGTACCCTAGCCACTTTGTTCCATAACTTAGAAAAATTCTAAGTTTTTTTATGGTTACCTCTTTTGCAAGAAACCTCACTTTTCTTGATTTTTCTTGATTGATGATGATCAATATCATACATTACCATTGTTTTAGGTTTAAGGAACCTTGGTTGACTAAAAATCCAAAAAGTTAAACTTGGACTTTTGTACAGTTGACTTTTTCATCAGATGAAATTTTGACTTTGTGATCCTTTTGTGAAATCAATCCTTGGGTTCATTTAAAAGTCATGGATGGCCTCCAAGGGTATTTAGGAATGTCTTGATACCCTCCCCAAGGTTTGAGATCAAGGGTAGGCCAACAGTCAAGGATAGGGTTTGACTTTTTCTATCAGAAGCCCTAATTTGTGATTAGATGGTTTTGAGCTTTTGTGGCTTATGATTTGAGCTCTTTGAGTCAATCAAATATTTTAAACATGTCATTATGATGTATTTGAGGTCTTTGAAGTTCATTTTAAAGCTTCAAGCCATGCCTCACTTCACAAGTTAACTCAAGGGTTGAATTAGGTCAAAACCCTAATTCCTGATTTTTTTGATAGGTGGATCTTTAAGGTGATTTTGCCACTGTGGATGGGATCTTGAGATCCTTTTGAGCTTATAGGACCACACATTGAGGTATTGGCTCATGCCCATATGGAAATTTTCATCTGGAGGCCTCAGTCGACCAAAACCCTAATTTGGTGACACATGCAATCTTGAGGCTTGATCCTCTTGGAATGCTGCAACCTTGTGCTTGATTCTTGATGTGGGAGTCCTCTTGATCCCTTGTGGGTGTTTTGAGAGGCTAGACAAGTTGAAGATCATGTCCTTTCTTGATTGATCCTTGTCTAGATGTTCAGAGAGGGCTCAAAACCGTAATCTTTGATTGTAGCGAATGCTCAACCATCTTTGAGGAGATTGATGAGGCATGATGGTTCATCCATATTGTGATGATGATTTGCACAATGATGGGAAATCTTGGCGGTCAAAATTTAGGGTATGACAGATGCCCCTATTTAATCTTCTTGGACTCGAAGGTGTGAATGGCGAAGGTATTCGGGCATTCAGGGTGTAAGAGGATTAAATATTAGAATACCCAGAATTTTGATGGTGGTTATGAATGGAAGCTTGCTCATCCATCTTCTTTTGCTAAGCAATGATACTTAGAAAAGGTAAAAACTTCCCCTCGATCCTGGTCTCCAGCCATGGAACTGGTCTTAGTTTCTAAAATAAACTCCCCCTCGATCCTAGTCTTTAGCCAAGGAACTGGTCTTAGTTTCTTTTGTCCATAAACTTCCCCTCGATCCTGGTCTTTAGCCGCGGAACTGGTCTCAGTTTCTGAAATAAACTTCCCCTCGATCCTGGTCTTCAGCCAGGGAACTGGTCCCAGTTTATTTTGTCCATAAACTTCCCCTCAATCCTGGTCTTTAGCCACGGAACTGGTCTCAGTTTCTGAAATAAACTTCCCCTCGATCCTGGTCTTCAGCCAGGGAAGTGGTCTTAGTTTCTTTTGTCATTAAACTTTCTTGACAAGGGACGCTATTTGTAGCGGTTTTCCTCAAACTTCTCGCCGAATTTTCCTGGGGAGATGCGATTTGATGGGAAAAAGTTTTGATGTCATACTTGCTGGGGAAACCCATTCGTCTGAGTTGTAGAGGTGTTCAAACTTCTCTGTTGGAGATGCCATTTGTTGACTCTACTGGGGAAAACGAGTCTCTTGAGAGGTTGTTTCCTGCTTGGGGATATTACATCATACTTTTCCTCGAGATCTTCTCAGAGAAATGCCATGTGATGAAATCCAATTTTGAGGTGTTGATGACTTCATTATCATTGACTCTCTTGGGGATAAAAATTAATGTGTTGTTGAGAGTCTTTGGTCGTGAGGCTTTCTCTGGGGATTTTCCTTAATCTGGGAAAGTGAAGATATCACCTTCAATGGAGAAGAGTGATGTTTGTTGAATGTCTTCTTGCCTTTCAGAGGTTCAAGTTATCAAAGTGGTCGGGGACCGTCTCCAATCCAGAAATAAACTGGGGAGAAATTGTTCAGACAAAACATTTCCTGATGAGGAAAGAACTGACAACTCGATTGATAAGAGGAATTTTATAACTTGGGGATAAAACTGACCAGAGTGATAGTGATGCAATATGAATATGAGTATGAATTAATAATGCATGATGTATGTATGTTTATGCTGACAAAACTGACACGACATACAGACTAGTGGATGAACATGACTATATACTCGGCCATTGCAGGGAATAAAAAGTATCACTAGTTCTAAATAGCAATTCTGCCTTGCTTATGGGAAACGTCCCTGTGGGGAAAAAGAATTGTTCAATTGGTCTTAGGAGGTATGTACTCTGCCGGGGGTATCAGATGGGACATTTGCATCAGACATAATTGATCCTTCATTCAGGCGTACTGGTTTTAGAAGGAGTACTTTGATTCTGCACTTTAAGGTTCAACCACCTTCAGAGAAGCGATCGATATTCTTTCGATGTTCAACAGTCAAAAGGAATTGCCATATTTGTTTTAAAAGCAGAAAAATTTTGACAAGTAAATTCATTTTTTTGTTTTATTTTAAAAATCGTTGATCATGTTAAAAAACATCATTCTGTAAAGCTAAAACAAATAAGAATTACAAACAAAAGCACTAGGACTCAAATTTTATTGATAGGATGGAAACCAGCCAAGCGCGTGATCCCATAGAGTATTTACAAAGTTTAGAAAATGGTAATTTAAGGGAAAAGGGCTACATTGAAACATAACGACCGTTATCCTTCTACCAACTTTGAATTCTGGACATCCTGAGCTTCTGTCGAAGATGACCTTGACTGGAGTTTTCCTGACGGATGACATTGCTGCTGAGGGACTCAACCTTGTCAGACGTAGTTACTTGCCATTAATCCCTAATTTTTGTCTGGATTGTACTTTGAGATTTCCAATCCATCGGGATGATTTTTTTTGCTTATGTCTCTAATTTTTGTCGCGACCGCCTTTTCAGGTTTTCAATCCACTGAGACATTTTTTTTATTTAGGCGAAGTATTTCTTGACTACGTCAACATTCGTGGGGTAGGCGAATTCCTCTCCATCCATGGTTGCAAGTCTCAAGGGGCCGCCTGAGAAGGCTTTCTTGACCACATAGGGGCCGTCATAATTCGGAGTCCATTTGCCCCGGGAATCAGTGAGAAATGATTGTATCTTTTTGAGCAGTTTAAAGATTGGCGCGCATGTCGCAGTCATGAGGAATATAAATCTGGAAATGTAATTCAAACGTCCCAAGAATCCTCTGACTTATTTTTCAGTCTTTGGAGAAGGCATTTCTTGAATGGCCTTGACCTTGTCAGGATAAACCTCAATTCCTTTCTGGCTGACGATGAACCCTAAAAGTTTCCCTGAGCGGACACCGAATGAGCATTTGTTGGGATTCAAGCGGAGTTTGTATTTCCTCAGACGCTCGAATAGTTTTGACAGGTGGGTCACATGTTCCTCCTCTGTTTTAGATTTGGAAATTATATCATCGACATACACTTGTATTTCTTTGTGTATCATGTCATGAAACTGAGTAGTCATGGCCCTTTAATAGGTTGCCCCGACGTTCTTCAAACCGAACGACATTACCTTGTAACAAAAGGTACCCCATGGGGTGATAAAGGAAGTTTTCTCCATATCTTCCGGCGCCATTTTTATCTGATTATAGCCCGAGAATCCATCCATGAAGGAGAATACTTTGAACTTTGTTGTACTGTCTACCAGCATGTCAATGTGTGGTAAGGGAAAGTCATCCTTCGGACTGGCTTTGTTCAGATCCCTGTAGTCTACACACATTCTGACCTTTCCGTCCTTTTTCGAAACTGGTACTATGTTCGCTAACCATTGAGGATATTCTGATGTGGCAAGGAAACTCGCGTCAATCTATTTTTGTACTTCCTCTTTGATTTTGATGGCCATGTCTGAATGGGTCCGTCTTAGTCTTTGTTTTACCGGCGGACATTCTGATCTTAAAGGTAGATGATGATCCACGATGCTGGTATCCAACCCTGGCATATCCTGATAGGACCAAGCGAATACATCGGGATATTCTTTGAGAAGCTTTATCAAACCTTCTTTGATAGTTGGACTGAGAAGTGCCCCAATCTTGACTTCTTTTCTCTCTCCTTCTGAACCCAAGTTGACCGTTTCCAATGGCTTTTTGTGAGGTTCAATGGACCTTTCCTCTTATCTGAGTAATCGGGAGATCTCTTATGGAATTTCATCGTCATTTTCTTCTTCAGCCTCAAATACCGGGAATTCAAAGTTGGGAGAAGGCATTGGATCGTATGTTTCAATGGGGGTTAAAACAAGCAATTTGCACGACGTGATGATTGATTTTTAGAAGAGATAGAGAGAATGCAAGAGTGTGTGCAGTGTATTTTCTGAAAAATGCTTGTTTTTATTATTTGAGTTGTTTTTTAGGATTACCATTTTCTGAAAAAACGAAAAGCGAAAACAACAATAAAATGCGGAAATTACATAACGACATTATTTTATTTATGATTTGGTCGATTCTTGAAACTACAGCCCTATAAAACAAAACTCTGTCGCTTTGGGCAAAGTGAAGAGGGATATTTACAGAAAGTGAGCCCTATCAAAACATTCGTTTCACCTGGGCAGGGTGAAAGGTTAAAATAAAGATGACAATTACTTAGACTTATGAACGATTTTCGAGACATCGACAGCAACCCATTGGCGGCGAACTCCTCGGTGAATCACAAAGTCTGGTACTTTCCTTCTTGGTTTGTCTTCAGAAATAACGTTGATTTCTGGTGGAGCAGGATCGTTGGAGTCTGTCTCCCAAGCAGAATTGCCGTAGACGAACTCTTCTGTTGTATCTTGCACAGTGTTTTCGTTTTTAGGCAGATCTCCCCATCCAGTTGGCTGGATGTCTTCGAGCCTGATACGAGAGCTTTCAGTAGCAGTGTACTTGACCAAGAAGTCGTACTTGCCACTCGGTTGTCCTAAGGTATCCCATACTTCCGTGGAACTGGAGGAGTCATCCTTCTCGATGACGTTGACCTCGGGAAAAGCATAGTTGATGAACTCTTGTTCTGCAATCTTTGCAAATTCATCGTCATGCTGGACATTTTCTGAATGCCCTGAGTAATGATCCCATGATTTGGTGGGGACCCATGCATTCTTTTCAATGATACTCAGCTGATATGCATCGTTGGGCTGACTCTTTTGCCCCAAGTCTCCTGGGTACGGCTGCCAGATCGACAGGCCATCCATTAGGCCATAATAGTCATAGTCAAAGTTGTCTTTCATCAGAGTGTCCTCCTCTAATGAGTTGGGTGGAGCACGGCATCCTTCCGGATCACAGTCTCCGTATATCATTTTGATGTCTGATCTTGGTATATATCTCGGACTATGTGCGGGATAGCAAAATGGCATATGCACCTCTCCCTGAGACATATAATCGTCCTCGTTGAGATAGGACTTCCACTCTTCATTTGTATCGGAGGAGTCACCCTCGTTGATGGTATGGACTTCTTGAGACACTGGGTGAAGAAAACCTCCACTATGGAAGAAGTCCTGAATGGGATGAAGACTCTCATTGTTAGTAGCAGTCTGGGTACAGGTTGAGGAAAAACCAAGACCTTTCTTTGTCTTATTATCAGTAGGAATGACAAGTTGTCCCCACCCTTTTGCATTGTTACTTTTGATCATTTCGAGAGCATCCTTGTACGAGGAAATTGATGTTCCTTTTTCTGATTGGTTGTCATTGCCCACCAAAAGTGCTTGGAACTGGGTTCCAACAACCTCCCCTGGTTCTACACAAGTCGACGATGATAAGTTACTCACGATCAAGGCTTGCTCTCCACAGACTATGACTAGTTGGTCATTCTTGACGAACTTCAGCTTCTGGTGAAGCGTCGAAGTGACTGCCCCAGCCTCGTGTATCCAAGGTCTTCCTAACAAACAGTTGTATGCTGCCTGAATGTCCATGACCTGGAAAGTGACTTGGAATGTGTGAGGACCGATAGTTATGGGAAGATCGACTTCGCCGATAATTGTTTTTCGCGATCCATCAAATGCTTTGACGATGAGCTCATTGCCTCTCATCGGAGATCCTTGAAATGATAGTCGCATTAGAGTAGATTTTGGCATAACATTCAGAGATGATCCGGTATCTACCAGTACACTGGGTAAAGCATCATCCTGGCAGTTGACTGTAATATTTAGTGCCATGTTGTGATGTTTGCCTTCTTTCGGCAGTTCTTCATCACTAAACCCCAAGTTGTTGCAGGAAGTGATGTTGGAGATGATGCTGTCGAATTGTCTTATTGTTACATCTTGTTCCACAAAGGCTTGCTCTAAGACTTTCTGTAGAGCTTCCCTGTGAGCTTCGGAACTGAGTAAAAGAGATAACACAGAGATTTTTGAAGGAGTTTGCAACAGTTGATCAACAATGTTGTATTCACTCTTCTGGATGAGCTTCAATATCTCATCGTTGTTCTTTGAAAGGTCGGGATCACTGGATTGACCGACTGGTTGATTAGGAACTTATGTTTGAGGTTCCTTTTCTCTAGTGGGTTCTCCAACTCCTCGGTTGAAAATCCAACCGCTCCGTGTTACTCGACTGATGTCTGCAATATTCACGACGGAGGGTAATGGAGTTTCCTTTCCATTCTCAAATGTTGTTGCACCATACTTGTAAGGGATAGCCTTATCGGATTTGTACGACATTGGTCCTAGCTAATAGATAACTACAGGGGCCTTTTGATTTTTCTGACCATCGTAGCCGGCCTCAATTGGTTCGAGGTTGAGAATCTTTCCACTATCAAGCGGGACTCTTGATTCATGGAGTAAAGGGATTATGGCGCATACATCTTTGGCCACTTCTCGTTTAGGGACTAAGACAACTTCTTTTCCTCGATTGGGAAGATAGTCTGACATTATGTTAGTCGAACCAGAGCTTGAACATGGTCGAACCTCTTTGTGGTCCAACTGACTTTGAAGGGCTGCTCGTACGAGGTAACATTCTTGGTTATCCTCTGAGCAAACTCTACAGCGCTCATAGTTGTGTGGTGGCACTCGGCCACGTCCGCTTTGTATGCAGTGGAACCTCACTAGATCTGTTTCCATTGATCGAACATCCTGACTTTGATTCCTAGTAGGGTTCCCATTAGTCATACTAACTTGTTGTGTGTCTTCATCTAGATAGATCGGAAGCCACCAGTGGTTCAAAAAGTGTTGCAGTGTTCTTTGAACGAGTGCACATCCTTGGTCACTCTCACAACATACTTAACAGTTCTGATAATCATGGGAAGTCAGAAAACCGAGCTGGACTTGCTTAGCGTGTAACTCCACCAGACTGGTATTCATCAAGCGAATATCAAAGATTTGAATCATATTAACTTGATAATGACTTCTATCCCTGTAGTCCTGGATCCATCCAAGATCCATCTGACGCTGGAGGGCCTCTTGTACAAAAGAGCATCCCTAATTATTTACCGAGCAGATCAGACAGGAATCGTAATCGTACCGTGGCAGATCATGATGTTGGCTTTACCTTGAGTGCATTGCCACCAAGTTAACATTCATCGCACGAATGTCATGGTTTTGAATGATGTTGGAATTTGAATAAGTCATGTTGACTTCCCGGATTCAGTGATCTTGGATTCATCCGAGATCCATCTGTTCTTGTAGAGCTGATTGCACCACAAAACATCCTTGATTGTCTTTAGAGCAGATATCACACTGGTGATAATTATAAGATGGTACATGACAGTATCCACCCTGTCTGCAATGCATCTTGACTAGGTTAGTTCCTAATAAGAGTACATCATGTATTTGATAGCTGTGGTTAGACTCTTCCTTTATCAAATTTACTGCAGCTTTCTTATGTTGAGGCAACGGGTTCGTCCGAACATTTGGATTTGCATCTTTGAAATACAGGACCCTGCTCCTAACAAGCTTCTGCACATCAGACTTAAAGCTGAGACAATTTTCTATGTTATACTCTGGTCCTCCTTGATGGTAAGGGCAAGTCTGATTCGCTTTGAACCAAAAAGGCAGATTTTCCGGTACTGTAAGAGGAGACCTGGTTTGGACATGCTCCTTGACCAGTAGTAGTGGAAACAGTTCTACGTACAACATTGGTATAGGGTCAAACCCTGGTGGTCGCGTTGTATGGTTGTTGTTGTATGGAGGACGAGCCTGCTGAAGAGGCTGTTGTGTCCTTTACTGATATTGTTGTTGATTCAGTTGGCTCTGAACAACCTGAGGTTGATACGTTGGAACAGGCGCAGGGTTGATAGCAGGAGTTACAGCTGCTACTGGTTGGTATCTTCGTCTTTGCTTTCCGAGAGAGATATTACCAATATCTTGCTCTTTTTTCTTAGGGAAAGCACTACCGTATCTTTTGGTATTGCTTGATTGTCCTGTATCCTTGACCAGACGTCCTTCTCAGACTGCTTCTTCAAGACGTACTCCCATATTCACCATTTCAGTAAAGTCGCTGGGTGCACTGGCGACCATTCGGTCATAGTAGAATGAGCTCAAGGTTTTCAAGAAAATCTTTGTCATCTCTTTTTCCTCAAGAGGGATAAATCTGGGTGGCAATTTCATGCCATCTCTGAGCATATTTCTTAAAGGTTTCTTTGTCCTTCTGCGACATGGCTCTGAGTTGATCTCTGTCTGGTGCCATGTCTAGGTTATACTTATACTGCTGAACGAAGGCAGCGCCAAGATCTCTGAAAGTGACGATCTTAGTGCGGTTTAAACCCATGTACCATTTGAGTGCGGCACCGGTTAAACTATCTTGAAAATAATGGATTAGTAGTTGTTGGTTCTCTGTCTGAGTTGACATCTTTCGGGCGTACATCACCAAATGACTTTGAGGGCAAGAGTTGCCATTGTATTTCTCAAATTCGGGCACCTTGAATTTGTGCGGAATTTTCACATCGGGGACCAAACAAAGGTCTGCGGCGTCCTTTCCAAATAGATCCTGACCACGAATGGCATGCAGTTCCTTCTGCAACTCTAGGAATTATTCCTGGAACTCGTTCATTCAGTCATACATACTCTCGTTTCCACCTGAGGGTATCTGTGGAATCTGTCCTTCCGGGACAGTGTGTACCACGGGTGGTGGTATAGTCATTACGGCGGTGACTCTTGGTGTTTCCCTATCCCGAAGTTTGTAACCTTCAGGAGTTGCTGTCATGCCCCTTGCATCTTCGTTTTCCCAAAGTTTGTAACCTTCAGGCCCAGTGGTTCCTGCTGCAGTTTTCGAATCTTCCGTGATCTGCAGAATATATCCTTCTAGGATATAGTTGAGTGGTACGCCCCAAGGACGATCTTTAGGCATGTTGAACCGAGGATCATACTTTTCCACTATGGGGGTAGATGTGATCTTTGAGATCACAGTCCTTTGTTGTTGTTTTTGAGCTGCTGCCAAAGATTGCATGTCACTGTGAAGTTTTCTAAAATCTTCCTTTAGAGCGTCAATTTCTTCTCTCAGCTCTCTGTTCTCTTCCTCGAGATCATCCATTTTCTTTTGTCGATTGACCCGAGTATTGTACGAATGAGACATTTTGACTATAGAATCGAGACACAGATGTGAGATTCGTAGGTAAGGAGAATGTGTTATGTGAGAATGATGAATGATATGCAATAATTATATTTTAATTAATTTTTTGTTTTAATCAAAAGAAACTTCAACAATTGGATTGCAAATATCATACAGTGGGGAAACCCCATTTTATTGAATTCAAAGATTGTGGAAATGGAAATACAGTAATTTACAAAGTGTTGTAAAAGGAAAATTCTAAGCTTATGGATCCTGAGTCCTCTTTGAGGAGAGCTCAGGTGCTGGTTCTGGTATTTTCCTTTTCTTTGACCGGGGCTCTTAAGCCGTTGTAGGGTTATCATTCCTTTGCCAAGTGAAAGGAGCAAGCAAATTCCTTCGGTCTTCTTGACTTTCTACAGCATGTTGCTCTAAAATCTCGATCAGAGTATCCTTTTCTTTTGACAGTTGTTGTATTTTGGTACACTCGACATTGAGAATGCGGTACTTGTTCTTCCAAGACTTCCTTTCCCATTGAACTTTGTTGAGAGCGACCTGGAGTTTTTCCGTATCAGACAAAAAATAAAGGACAAATTCCTTTAATGGAATAACTTCTTGACGAGGGTAAGGCATCCTCAGCTTGAGAGCTCTAGCTTGTACCCAGTGGAGATAAGGTTCCATAGAGATACAGTCAGGTTTTCCTATAGACTCTCTTCCTTTCCGGTGAACACGTTTCTAGGCATGCATTATTTTTGTCTTTAGTGCCCTGTCACTTTCTCCTTCCTTGAAGAAAAGACCCTCCAGATGAACATTACATGGGATATGTCTCATCGGGTATCCGAATTGACGACGAACTAAAAGTGGATGATAATTGATTCCTCCTTTAGTTCCTATGAGGGGTACATTAGGGAAGTTTCCACAACGGTCAATGATTCTTATCCTGTCATAGATCCGATTGTACCAATCGATGTCAGAGTTGGTAAGAGACATGATTCTCTGTGACCAACGCAGAGTACTCTTATGATCCCAAAAAGCGGCAGACTTGGGTAAGTAGGAAGTGAACCATTTGTATAGCAGGGGTACACAGCAGGTGATCATTCCTCCGCTGTACAAATTCCTTAAGTGTACAGAATGATAAGCATCTACGAGCAGGGTCGGTACGAGGTTTCCAATCAGAAATATCTTAATGGCATTGATATCAATGAAGTTATCAATGTTGGGAAAAAGGAATAACCCGTAGGTGAGTAGAACAAAGATCTCTTCAAAAGCAGTAATGTTTCCTATACTGGCAAAGTACAGGTCTTTCTCCATCAAAAACTTGGCCGGTAAACCTTGGATTCCATCCTTAGCGGTCATGTGAGTCTTGACTTCTGACTCATCCAAATATATTACTCTTGCATTGGTTTGATCTTTTGGAATTTCTTCCAGTCCAAAAAAGGGAGCTTGGTCAGTGATGGGTAAATCAGTCAGGTGAGAATACTCCTCCAGTGTTGGTGGTAGTTGATAATCCGGGAATGTGAAACAGTGATAAACTGGATCGTAAAACTGAATCAGAGTAGACATGATTCCTTCAACTACATGGACCCTTAACAGAGACAGCAGTCCTCCGTACTTAGCTCTGAATGCATAAGGGTTGGTGATCATCCTTGCCAACCCTCTCAAATCCTCTAATTTTGGAACCTTGAAGGTGTACTTGTGAGTCTTCCTTCTACCAAAATCCATAACGCGATCTTTCTTTCTGATATTTGCAATCATTGTCTTAATTTAATTTGAAAAAGAGAGACTAGAAAAGAAGATTTTTTCTTGGTTTAAAAGTTTTTTAAATGAAATGAATACATAGAAAAAACATGGGTTCAAAGGTTCAGCGTCACGAGCATGGAGTCATGGCTCTACCTATTCCCAAAGGTTGTACTATGGTGAAATTTTGTACCTGTCCTCAAAATCATTGATCCCCCTTAGGATAACTACAGCAAGATGGTTCACCCGAGCGAGCTGTAGTATCTTAGAGTAATCTTAATTGAGGGTAGTATCGCGTGATAACTATTTCCGGTAGCTTGCGCACTACTAAATAGTCACATGGTTTCAGTCTACTAAATCCTAAGTTTCATGGATACCACAATCGAACAATCTGCTTTCACAACCGAAGTCGTTAGACATTGAATCCGCAAAGGGTATCTCCACTGATTCGATGGTCTACCAGGATCGCTTATTCGAGAATCACTCCCTGTAAGACCACCCATCTATGCCATCACCTATCTTAGGTATCACTGAAACTTTCCACATGCGGCATCACCCGCAGTCCCATTAGCAGAAAAATAAACACGGGTATCAAGTAGGAAAAGCGATATATATATATATATATATATATATATATATATATATATATATATATATATATATATATATATATATATATTATTCCTAAAACTAACATCCTAGACATCTTAGGAGCTATAATCCTAGTCTTAGACAGATCAAAGACGTCCCTAGCAGAGTCGCCATTTTTCTGTTGGAAAATGGTGACGATGATGACTAAAGTAAAACAAATCCTTATGGGACTCCCCAGCAGAGTCGCCATTTTTCTGTTGGAAAATGGTGACGATGATGACTAAGGTAAAACAAATCCATATGAGATTCCCCAGCAGAGTCGTCATTTTTCTGTAGCGTGCAATTTTTGTCGGTGACGCGACCACCTTATCGCAGGAATTGGGTTTTCTCCACAATGAAGAGGAGGGGGGTGCTACTTTCTGATTTCTTATTTATCTTGTGAAGCTGGAAGGGAAAGGGAAGTTATCTAAAACTAACCTTGCACGCAAATGTTTAACTGAACAAACGCTTAAAGAGATTCGGGGAGTTTGAGGTCAGGTTATACAATGGGGAGTTGTCAATTACCCATCCTATATGTGGTTATGCACAGGTTGTTAGCTTTAGGTTTCGCTTTGTACTTGATGGTGTTTATCCGTTAATGGGTTGGGAAAGTTTCTTGGGAAGTGAGAGAGAGAGAGTGAGTTTTTGTTGATGTTCGGGTTTTTCCCGATGTTTTTGGTAAGGTACTGGACCTAGGTTTTGATTGGTATAAAGGTACGGGAGCTAGAGTTTTTATTTAGTATGCTCACTAAGATTTCGTAATCTTATGCCTACGTATTCCCGTTTAAATGAAACAGGGAAATTAGAGCAATCGTAGTTCCTCCTATTCTAAGGGAGGAAAAAAGATATTTTGGTGTCTTGTTTAAAGCCCAAGATTAAAGCTAAAATGTTGAGTATTTGTGTCTTGTTCAAAGACCAAGATTGAAGCAAAAAGGAATGACTGAGAGAGAATTTGTCATCTCTAAAGGGAGACATTTGGTCTTTTCATCACAACTGTTGGGTGACTGTTTATAAAGGAGGGTTACTTTGACTGGGATATGTGAATCCAGCAATGCCATAATTTCCTTTATAGGAGATTTATCCTGAAGGGGAAAACTTTAACTCAATGTAGAGCAATGCCATTTTTTCTTAGGAATTTCTCATGCTAAGAGAGGGAAAGTGGCATGGATGTAAATAATCCAGCGGCTTGCCGCTTATAGCAATTAGATGAAAGAAAGTGTTTACCAAGATAAAAGATGGATGACAGCTTAGATATTTGAACCACCAAGTGTGCAACTTACAGCAGTTATCTGGGATTAGGGTTTGTTTTGAATATCTGTTTTGGAAAGTGATAAACAGAGCAATGACTTCCTACAGAGAGATTTTGATTTCCTCTGAGGGGATGTTGATTTTTATGTGCCTTGATCAAAGCCCAAGGTTGAAGCTAAGAGGTTGATTGGCTCCACTAGGGAAGTCCTTATACAACTCCTAAGAGGAGGCTATAGCAGGCTGACTCAACAAGAGAGTGTTTATATATGTCTTGTACAAAGCCCAAGATTGAGGCTAAAAGAGATGGACTCTTTGGGGGATATTTTTGTACAAAGCCTAAAGGAGGCTAGAAGTTTAACTTTTCCGGGGAAAATGTTATGTTTGTCTTGTACAAAGCCCAAGATTGAGGCTGAAAGGGATTCTGACTCCGTTGGGGAGGGTTTGTATGTGTCTTATACAAAGCCCAAGATTGAGGCTGAAAAGAAGACTAACTCGACGGGAAAGAAATCTTTATCTGTCCTGTACAAAGCCCAATATTGAGGCTAAAATGATACTTTTCTAACTCAGCTGAGGTTATTTTAGGTGTCTTATACAAAGCCCAAGATTGAGGCTGAAATGAGTTTAACTCTGCTGGAGAGTATTATCTGTCTTGTACAAAGCCCAAGATTGAGGCTGAAAAGGAGAGGATTGACTCTGCTTAGGAAATTTATATGATGTCTTGTACAAAGCCCAAGATTGAGGCTGGAAAGAGTTTGACTCAACAAGAGAGTAGTTTTATCTGTCCTGTAAAAAGCCCAGGATTGTGGCTGAACAAGCTGGAGAAATCATTATACAAAGCCTAAGAGGAGGCAAACTTTTGCTAGGGGAAATCTTTATACCAAGCCTAAGAGGAGGCTGGAAAATATTGACTCAACGAGAGGGGATTAGACTGTCCAAGTCTACTGGTATGGAAGAGTTTACCTTTGTACGATGCCCAAGAGGAGGCAGGTGTTTTAAGGGATGAGAATCAACCCTCAATTGGTCTGAGATTTGACAATGGAAAGACTGCTCTAGCAAAGGATGACTAAGTTCTGTCTTATACCTTTAAGAGGTCGTCGGGTCCTTGTATTAAGCCCAAGAGAAGGCATGAGAACTTTTAAGAAGCCAGAGGGTCCTTGTACAAAGCCCAAGAGGAGGCGGGGATGCTTTTAGGAAGCCCGTGGGTCCAAACTTAAGAAGAGTTCAAGAAAGGTTTCACCGGGAATAATCTTTTCTTTAGTGAACAGTTCTAGGGTTTGAAGAAATTCAAGAGAGATTTCACCGAGAAATAATCCTCTCTGGGGAAACTGAATTTCCTTGACAAGTTATAATAGTAACAGTCTGAGAAAAGGTTCACCGAGAATACTGCCTTTCTCTTTGTTCCATATTGTTTAAGCCCAAGAGAAGGCAATACTGTATCTGGAAATCCTATGGGGATCTAGTTTTGACTGTATTTAGGAGTGACCAACTGGCTTTACCTAGGTCTAGACCTAGTTTCCGGGGAAAACTCTAAGCAAACATACTAGTGTATATATAGTTGATATATGACAAATATTTAAAAGGATGTGAAAGAAGGACTTACAGGGGAGCAACTTCCCACAATACATATATATATATATATATATATATATATATATATATATATATATATATATATATAAGAAAGCAAGTAAATGAAAGTTGATAAAAACTTACAGGTGATCAAGCTTCCATGCTGTTCAAACAAATATATACATGTATATGTGCCAGTAAGTAAAAGAAAGCTGAAAAAAAACTTACAGGCGAGCAAGCTTCCATAGCTGTATTGTTAGTCTTAAAGAGATTAAAGAAAATTTTGATAACAATTGTATATTTGAACCTAAATCAAAAGAGAAGTTGTTTTTGAAAAGATTGTTGGGACTTATACTCAAGGAGAGGCCCAGATGAAAAACAGTAATTTTACTGTTGTTTGTAAGCTGTACCGGGGCTTATACAATGACTGAGGCCCAAAATTATTTATGCACAAAGGGGGTTAGGTTTTATACTCTATTAGGGCCCAAAGATTATTTTTGTACAAGTGATGAGGCTTACAACTCAAGGAGAGGCCCACGGTAAAACAATGATCGCACCGTTGTTTTGAAAATTGTACTGGGACTTATACAATGACTGAGACCCAAAATTATTTTATGTACAAAATATGGTTGGGTCTTACACTCTATTAGAATCCCAAAAAAAGGTTTTAAGAAAAGGAAATGAGACTTATAGCTCAAGGAGAGGCCCAAAGATTTGATTTTTGAAATGGCGATCGCACCGAGGTTTTTGAAAATGTTTTGGGACTTATACAATGTCTGAGGCCCAAAATGGTTTTGGTTAAGAAAAGGATTGGGTCTTACACTCTATTAGAGGCCCTTGAGTGTTTTGAAATATTTGATAAGGATAAAAAATAAAGAAACCCTAATTTCATTTTCTTTTAAAAGTAATTCTTTAAAGAAAATCAATAAAAATGATAAAAATGCCAAATAAGTTTAAATAAACTACTTGTGATTTGTGGTTAAGGTTTGAAAAATGAGGTTTTAATCACAAGATGATTTAGAACTCATTTGGTTTTGATTTTCAAGATAAGCATTCACTCTTAAAATGTTTAAAATAATAAAAATAAATTTATTCACAAAAATACAAACTATATTAAATAAATAATATAAATCTGATTTTATTGTAGAATAAAATACTTAGATATTTTTGTGATTTTTCAGAAAAAGAATCAATAAAAAATGATTAAAATTGAAAGAGAAATTAATTTTTCAAATCATTAAAATTAATATGAAAAATAAAATAAAAATGGAACAAGTGATAAAAAAGAGGTCTGGGGCGAGGGGGATTCGAACCCCAGACCTCTCGCTCGCTCAATACACATAAATCAGTTGATCAACCACTGGGGCGCAATGCCAATTCATTTAATATATGGCAAACAATAAATATATAACAAACTTGGTTGGATTTCTGAAGCATGGCACCATGACCATCTTCATCCTCAAGCTCAGATACGTGAAGCTTCCTATCTCACTCGTCTCTCAACCATTTCACACGATCCAAATATGAAAATCGTGCATTTTCGGATGAGGAACACAATGGCAATACCAAATTTTATTTAAATTAAGTGAATCAAAACATAATCTGATAATACCTGAAGAACCCTAAAATTGGCATGAACTCAATGAAATCCTATACACGAGTTGTAAACAACAATTGATTGAGGGTAAATGATCTACAAACATCCAGAAAGACAATGGTAACAAGAAAACATGTTTATGATGCATGATTCATTGAGGGTAAGTGAGAATCGAATTCTGTTTTGGAGGTGTTACAGATGAGTTCCAATGACTTGAACAGCTTCCTTGTACCTCAATGGATGTGTTTGAGTGCTTAGGTTGATTGGAAAACCTCTGGATTGATCAACCTGATTCCTTCTGCAGCAAGTCATGAGTCTTGTGCAATTGGGTGGCCATTTAGTGATTTTGATGTTACAGATGTTATGTCAGAGTTTGGATCACCTCTATATGTTATATGTGAGGTGTGTGAACCATTGGTTTGGTTGGAATCACTCTCAAATGCAAAACCCGATAGTGACTTGCAAGAGAAGGTGTTTTTGGAGTGAAAGTGGTGATTTTGAGAAAGGCATCTGTTTAGGAACTTTGGTGTACTCAAACTGATCACAATTGAGGCCTATTTATAGTGTGTCAAGTTTGTTTTACAAGCAACAGTGTGTGGCAACTGCAGCAGGCCTTTGGCCAATGTGGATCAAATGGAATCTCAAGTCTCCTCTAGCCATTGACTTGAGATTAGAGCATAGGCCTATGGTACTCTGTTGTATGAGCTTATCTTGACTCATTTGGTTGATCATGGACTGATATATTCCAGCTCTATGCATCCATTAAATGTCTCAAAATAAAATTGGAGTCTTGAGGCATCTTTAGCTTTTAGGGATGACATACCTACATGTAGTTCCAAAGACTTGGAAGGCTTATGGATCAATGTTTGTTCCTCCTTGGTCTCCCCCTGAGGTGTGAAGATGGATAAACATGTCTTTGATGACTCTTAATATGCAAATTTGACCAAATGCACAATTCTGACTTAGTGAAAAATCAGATTTTGGAGCTAACTTCCCATGGATGTATCTCTCAGCTCAAAATGAATTAGAGAGACTTCTTGTACTTTTTGAAAAGCTTGAATGATGTACTAAAACATTTAAGTTTGAAGATTTCATTGATTCATCTTGGATCAATGTGAAAAATACCTTGGAAGTTTGATGTTTCATGCTGAAATTACAAGGCAGAATTTTCACTAAGTGTTTTTTTTAACATATTTTGGTTTTTTCACCAATTTGATCCACTACTAACTAAAAATCAATGAAGAATTGGAGCTTGATGTAGTTCAAGCTTTTGTAGAGTGTAGCAATACCAACAAATCCAGCTTTGGATCACCCAAAATGGTTGCTTGGATCTCAAGTTATGATCCTTGGAAGTTGGTACCCTAGCCACTTTGTTCCATAACTTAGAAAAATTCTAAGTTTTTTTATGGTTACCTCTTTTGCAAGAAACCTCACTTTTCTTGATTTTTCTTGATGGATGATGATCAATATCATACATTACCATTGTTTTAGGGTTAAGGAACCTTGGTTGACTAAAAATCCAAAAAGTCAAACTTGGACTTTTGTACAGTTGACTTTTTCATCAAATGAAATTTTGACTTTGTGATCCTTTTGTGAAATCAATCCTTGGGTTAAATTAAACTTCATTAATGGCCTCCAAGGGTATTTAGGAATGTCTTGAAACCCTCCCCAAGGTTTGAGATCAAGGGTAGGCCAACAGTCAAGGATAGGGTTTGACTTTTTCTATCAGAAGCCCTAATTTATGATTAGATGGTTTTGAGCTTTTGTGGCTTATGATTTGAGCTCTTTGAGTCAATCAAATATTGTAAACATGTCATTATGATGTATTTGAGGTCTTTGAAGTTCATTTTGAAGCTTCAAGCCATGCCTCACTGCACAAGTTAACTCAAGGGTTGAATTAGGTCAAAACCCTAATTCCTGATATTTTGATAGATGGATCTCCAAGGTGATTTTGCCATTGTGGATGGGCTCTTGAGATCATTTTTAGCTTATAGGACCACAATTTGAGGTATTGGCTCATGCCCAGATGGAAATTTTCATCTGGAGGCCTCAGTTGACCAAAACCCTAATTTGGTGACACAAGCAATCCTGAGGCTTGATCCTCTTGGAATGTTGTAACCTTGTGCTTTATTCTTGATGTGGGAGTCCTCTTGATCCCTTGTGGGTGTTTTGAGAGGCTAGACAAGTTAAAGATTATGTCCTTTCTTGATTGATCTTTGTCTAGATGTGCTGAGAGGGCTCAAAAACCTAATCTTTGATTGTAGTAAATGCTCAACCATCTTTTAGGAGATTGATGAGGCATGATGGTTCATCCATATTGTGATGATGATTTGCACAATGAT
The DNA here is from genome assembly GCA_022829125.1 of Lathyrus tuberosus. Classification (NCBI taxonomy): domain Eukaryota; kingdom Viridiplantae; phylum Streptophyta; class Magnoliopsida; order Fabales; family Fabaceae; genus Lathyrus; species Lathyrus tuberosus. The sequence goes on from JALAZF010000163.1 coordinate 8,613,351, forward strand.
GGGAAATATTGGTGGTCAAAATTTGGGGTATGACAACATCCATCATGTATCATATTAACATCAACAATAGAGAAAAGAGAATCTTATGAGAGGTTAAGGGAAATATATCTACCCTTTCATGATTAAGACACCCTTAGATGAATAATCTCCCCCTTACCTTGTAAAATCAACAAAAAGCACAAGCAATCACTTCTACAGTCTCCTCTCCCAAAACCCCAGCTCTCCAATGTCTCTGCTCTCCTTCTTCTCTTTTTCACGTTACTGACAAAATGCTTTAAGCCCATCTTTCTTCTAATTCTCTGAATATATAATATAACCTAATTAAATTTATCTTAATTTAATTATGGCTCAACTAAAACATAAGCTGTCTCCACTAACCATCTATTTTCTATTATTTACACATTTAGCCCAACTCTTACTATTCTCTAGATTTCCCATTATTCAATTAATTAAATTCCACTAAAAATCTAATTAATCATGCACCATTCACAACAAATTCCGTCACCGGCCAAACACGTCCTAAATCACACAAATCAATATTTAAATAAATAAATTAAATAATTAAATAAATGATTAATTAAATCGGGGTGTTACAACTCTCCCCACTTAAAGAAATTTTTCCTTCGAAAATTACTAGACGGGAAAAGCTCTAGATAAGACTCTCTCATTACACTCTCGAGCTCCCACATCACACTTCCACCAGCAGGGCCTCCCCAAACAACCTTCACCAAAGGGATCTCCTTGCCTTGCAAGTGCTTTACTTCACAATCCTCAATCCTCATCAGCAAAGTCTTAACTGTCATGTTCTCTCTAACTTGTACATCATCCAACTTGATCACATGAGACTGATCATGAATGTACCTCTAAAGCTAAGACACATGAAACACAACATAAAGATTTAAAAGATACAATGATAACGCAACTCGGTAGGCCACATCTCCTACCCTCCGAATAATCTGAAATGAACCAATGAAACATGATGTATGCTTATTAGACTTCGACGCATGACCAACACCAGTTACCAGAATAACTCTCAAGAACACATGATCTTCGTCTTAGAACTCAAGTTTTTTACTCCTCTTGTCATGATAACTCTTCTGAAGACTCTCCAAAGCTTTCATCTTCTCTTGGATCATCTTGATCTTCTTGGTAGTTTACTGAATAATATCCGGTCTTAGCACAACACTCTCACCAGAATTATACCAACACAAAGGTGTCCTACACCTCCTACCATACAAAGCTTCGAACGATGCCATTCCAATACTAGAATGGAAACTATTGTTATATCTGAACTAAAATAAAACACAAACTTTCAAGAAATCCTCCAAATGCTAGATAGTCCTCTCTGTCTGGTCGTCCGTCTATGGATGATAAACAAAAATCAACTTCATCTTAGTAGTATGGCTCCCTACAAACTCCCCCAGTACCTCGACGTGAATCTCAAATCTCTATCACAAACAATACTCAAAGGAATACCATGCAACCTAACAACCTTCTCAATGTATAACTTGGCTAACTTCTGCAATGGGTGACTGATCTTAATCGAAATGAAATGAGTCGATTTAGTCAACCTATCCAATATAACTCAAATTGAACCATTCCATTTACAAAACTTATGGAAACTCGTCAGAAAATCCCTGGAAATGATATCACCTTCCACTCAAGAATACTCAATGGTTGCATCAACCCAGACGACTTGCGGTGCTTTATATTCAACTTCTGGCAAGTCAAACACACGTAAACGAACTTAGTTATATCCTTCTTCATCCTTGGCCACCGAACACATTTTTTTCAAGTCTTGATACATTTTAGTAGCACCGGGATGAATACGCATATCACTTCTATGACCTTCTTCAAGAATACTCTTAAGTTCTGTCCCATTAGGTACACAAACTCTATCACGGAAACACATAACATCATTCTCATCTATTCTGAAATCCACCTCTTTACCTTGATTGATCAACACTAGTCGATCAACCAATTTCAAATCTACTTTCTGACCTTATATGATCTCTTCAAGGATAGCACTAGTCAGCCTCAACATATCCAACTTCACATTATTCTGAGTCCTTTCACATAATAGACTGGAATTGCTAAATTGTTCGATTAAATCCAATTCTTAAACCATAAGCATCGACATATGCAACAACTTTCTACTCAAGGCTTCAGCTACGAGATTGGCTTTACCAGGATGGTAACTAAAGTCAAAGTCATAATCCTTCAAAAATTTGAGCCACATCCTCTGGCTTATTTTCAACTCCTTATGATCGAATAAATACTTCAAACTCTTGTGGTCATTAAACACTTCAAATTTAGAACCAAACAGATAATCCCTCTAAATTTTTATCACAAACACCACAATTGTAAGCTATAGATCATGTGTAGGATAATTCCTCTCATGAACCTTCAATTGTCTGGAAGCATAAGACACAACCTGACCATTATGTGTTAACACGCTACCCAAAACCATCTTCGAAGCATTACAATAGACAATAAAGGATTCGCTTAGATTTGGCAAAATCAAAACTGGAGACGATGTCAGCTTCTTCTTGAGTTCTTGAAAACTCTATTCACACTAAACACTCCAACCATAAGCTTGGCCTTTTCAAGTCAACTGACTCAAAGGCAATGCCAACTTTGAAAAGCCTTTGATAAACCTTATGTAGCAACCAACCAAACCAAGAAAACTTCTAATTTTAGTAACATACTTTGGGGGTCTCCCACTGCCACAATACCTCTCTTTTTGATGGATCCAATACAATACCACCACTAGATATCACATGACCAAGGAAACGCACTTCTTTCAACCAGAACTCGCACTTAGATAACTTTGCATACAACTTTTTTTCTTTCAAGGTCTACAACATAGCTTTCAGACGCTCTGCATGCTCTTCATCAGATCTAGAGTCTATCAAAATATCGTCGATGAACACAACCACAAACTGATATAAGTACGGATGGAATATTCTATTCATGTATTCCATGAACAATCCAGCTGTGTTAGATACACCAAACGACATCATTGAATACGCATAAGGATGATATCTAATTCTAAACGCAATCTTTGAAATATCTTCTAACTTCACATGAATCTAATGATAACCCGACCTCAAATAAATCTTACTAAATACGCAAGCACCAACCAACTTATCCATCAAATCGTCAATTCTCGGAAGAGGATACTTGTTCTTGACAGTAACCTTATTCTGCTGTCGATAGTCAACAAACAACCCCATGCTACCATCTTTCTTCTTAACTAACAACATCGGTTCTCCCCACGTTGAAACACTCGGTCAAACAAACTTCTTCTCAAGTAGATCCTCTAACTGTTTCTTCATCCTAATTAGCTTTGAAGCATACATGCTATATGAAGCGATCGACACAGGATTAGTTTTGCATTGTCAAATCACTAATGTGATCTGGGAACACTTCATGTAACTCACACACAGCAGGTAGATCCATAATCATTCTCTCGCTTCCCCCTCACAAGGACGCAAACACCATGAACACTTAAGCACTCTCTCTCAAGGACATCCCTACTTGTTTTGCGGTCATGAAACTTGACTCCGCACTCTCTTCTAATTCAAGAAACTCTAGTGATTTGTCAAAATAATTTATAAACACCTGGTTGAACTCCAATCAATTCATTCCCAGAATAAAACAAGTTGAATTAGAGGCAAACAAACTAAGTCAATCCCAAAATATCTACCATAAATTGTCAAAGGATAATTTATACACACCAACAAAGTAGTTAATGAACCATACTCTCTTTAGGTTTAAGAAACTGTAGCGTGCAATTTTTGTCAGTGATGCGACCACCTTATCGCCATTTGGTTTTTCCTCACCGCAATGGTAGGGATAGGTGCTACTTTCTGATTTCTTATTTATCCTATGAAGCTAGAAAGGAAAGGGAAGCTATATAAAACTAACCTTGCACGCAAATGTTTTACTGAACCTAATGCTTAAGAGAATGGGGAGTTCGGGGTTAGGTTATACGTGTCATACCCCAAATTTTGACCACTAAGATTTCTCATCATTGTGTAAATCATCATCACAATATGGATGAACCATCATGCCTCATCAATCTCCTCAGAGATGTTTGAGCATTCACCACAATCAAGGACTAGGGTTTCAAGCCCTCTAAGAGCACTTGGACAAAAGATCAATCAAGAAATGACATGATATTCAACTTGTCTAGCCTCTCAAACACCTACAAAGGATCAAGAGGACTCCCACACAGGAATCAAGCACAAGGTTGCAGCATTCCAAGTGGATCAAGCCTCAAGATCATCAGTGTCGCCAAATTAGGGTTTTGCTCGACTGAGGCCTCCAGATGGAATTTTTCCTCTAGGCATGAGCCATTGCTTTAAAGTGAAACTTAAGATACTCCAAGGGACCTCATGGACCCAATCATTAGGTCAATTTAACCCTAGGGGAAGCATTCATAAAAAAAATCAGGAATTAGGGTTTCTTGACCTAATTCACCCCTAAGTTGACCTTTGGGACAAAACAAGATCCACGACCTCAAGACATGATTTGAGGGTCTCCAATACACTACATTGATCCATTTGCAACAATGGATTAATACAAGAAGCTTGATCCACAAGTTTCATTTTCATCAGGACCACAATTAGGGTTTCGAGGAAAAAGTCAACTGTACCTTTGACTTTTGACCCAGACATGCTCCCAAACCTTTGGACATGATTCAATACACCCTACAACACCTATGGAATATATCCATTAGGTTTGATTTAGGTCAAGGACTTGGTTTCACAAAGGATCGCACAGTTTGGATTTCATCCTACAAAAGTCAACTAGGCACAAAATCAAGTTTGACTTTTTGGAATTTTTCACAATTATGGTTCCTTGACCCTAAAAAAATTTTAATATGTGATTTGAATCATCATTCATCAAGAAAAATTAAAGAAAGTGAGTTAACTTGTAAAAGGGGTAACCATAAAAAACTTAGAATTTTTCTGAGTTATGGAACAAAGTGGCTAGGGTACCAACTTCCAAGGACAATAACTTAAGATCCAGGCAACCATTTTGGATGGTCCAAAGATGGATTTTTAGCTCTCATGACATACTTTAAAAGTGTCAACTACATCTCATTCCAATTCTTCATGGATTTTAAGTTATGGAGTGATCAAAATGGCTGAAAACATGAAAATGACATTTTTCCAACACTTTGTGAAATTTTCACTAAGTCAGAATCTGCCTTACTTTTTCCAAAATGTAGGGGAAGTTTTCACCTTGATCCAAGTCAAACCAGGTCTAGGGGTAAACATCAAAGTTGAAGTATGTCATGAGGGCTTTCCAACAAGTACCAGATCATCTCCAAATTCCATTTGAGCAAGGAGATACAACCCTTGGAATATGGCATCCTGAACTGATTTTTACAAGGCAGATTTATGCACATTGGCTCGATTTGTCCAAATCTGATCAATCCAAGCCTTGTCATCAATTTGGACACATCTGAGGATAAAACAAGAAGGGAATGATCTGATCCCCAAGCCTCAAAAGTCCAAGAATCTACAATAGCCATGCCAAACCTTAAAAGGCTACAAAGATGCCAAGACTCCAATTTTGTTTTCAAGCATTCAATGGATGCACCAAGGTGGCATGAACTGAGCCTATTCCAATTGAATTCAGTCCAAGTTTATCTCTGAACCAAAGCTACAAAGCCTGTGCTCTAATCTCAAGTCAATGGCTAGAGGAGACTTGAGATTCCTTTTGCATAACATTGGCCAAAGGCCTGCTACAGCCTCCATCCACTATTGATGCCAAAAAAACTTGACACACTATAAATAGGCCTCAATTGTGATCAGTTTGAGGACACCAAAGCACCCAAACTGATGCTTTCCTCAAAATCTCTCTCTTTAGGCCAAAATGCCTTCTTTTGCAAGGTAACTCTGAGTTTTTGAGTTAGAGAGCATTTCCATCACAGCTCATGATCCAAATACATCCAATATGTCATATCTAAGCTGTCCAAACTCTCATATGTGACCTGTAACACCAAAATCACAAAGTCCCCTCTCAAAACCTCAAAATTGGACTTTTTTGCATTTTTCAAGCCATGTCTTGATTCAGTCACTTTCAAAACCAGATAAGACCTCAAACACACTTAAAATATCATCCTTGAACTGTCCCAAATGGTTCCCCACATCTGGAACACCATTTGAGAGAGTTGCCACATTGGTCACTTTTGCCCCTTTTGCAAGAAAGAGCTCAAAGTTGTTCTTGAGGATTTCAGCTGGTGGTGACCATTCTAAAAGCTCCTAAGGGATCACTTGAGAGTGTCCAAAGCATCAAATTGTTTATGGCACAAGAAACTTGGCAGATAGCACAAAAAGCTCCCAAAGAGGTAAGCATCACAACTTGAACTCTTTGAAATATGCATTGCTTTGAAGTCCAATGATCATAAACCTCTCATGCATGTTGTATATGTTGTGTTTGAACCAATTTGCCATGTAATTCTTGCCTGTAACATGAGGTAGCATAGAAAATGCAATTATAGGCCTATTTCAAAAACACCATCGGGTTTTAAAATGGGGACCTTATCTGAAAACACCAAGGGCACCATTGGATTCCTTGTGAAATTCTAGGCAGGATAGAACTAAATTTTGTCCCAATCCATGGAGAAATGAGAAAGTTACAACCTTTACGTTTTTGGCCCAAAAGCTGGCCTTGCCTTGCCTTGCCCAGGCCTAAAACAAGGCATGCCTTATGTATTCATGGGGTGGTATTGATACACGGATGTATCACCACCCCAGTGGTAGAAGGCGTGCACTGCAACTTGGAGGTTTGGGTTCGAATCCCCCTCGCCTCAGACCCTCTTTTTACTATTTTTTTCCATTTTTTACTATTTTTCATATTATTTTTAAATGATTTGAAAAATTAATTTCTCTCTCAATTTTAATTATTTTTTATTGGTTCTTTTTGCAAAAAATCACAAAAAATGTTAAAATATTTTATTCCACAAAAAAAAGTCAGATTTATATTAGTTATTTAATATAGTTGATATTTTTGTAAATAAATTTATTTTTTATTATTTTTAAACCTTTTAAAAATGAATATTCATCTTGAAAATAAAAATCAAATGAGTCCTAAATCATCTTGTGATTAAAACCTCATTTTTCAAACCTTAATCAAAAATCACAAGTAGTTTATTTAGACTTATTTGGTATTTTTGTCATTTTATTCATTTTTATTAAATGGATTACTTTTAAAAGAAAATGAAATTAGGGTTTCTTTGATTTTCACCCTAAAAAATATTTTTCAAACACTCATGGGCCTCTTGATAGAGTGTAAGTCTCACCCCTTTGTAAATAAAAAAATTTTGGGCCTCACACATTGTATAAGTCCCTCTGTATATTTTCAAAAGTTCGGCGCGATCGTCGCCTTTGTAACAAAATCAACTGGGCTTCTCCTTGAGCTATAAGACTCATCTTTATTCATCTTCAAACTATTTGGGCCTCTAATAGAGTGTAAGACCCAATCCCTTTTTGAAATCAAAATAACTTGGGCCTCAGTTATTGTATAAGACCCACTGTGATTTCAAAATCTCGGCGCGATCGCCGTTTTCAAAACATTTTCATCTGGGCCTCCCCTCGTGTTGTAAGTCCCATTTATTTTCCTTTTTCAAATAACTTGGGCCTCTCCTTGAGTTTTAAGACCTATCCCTTTGTACAAAAACCTTTTTGGGCTTCAGTCGTTGTATAAGTCCCGATACGATATTCAAAACAACGGTGCGATCACTATTAAGCCTTGGGCCTCTCCTTGAGTATAAGCCCCAACAATCTTTTCAAAAACAACTTCCCTTTTGATTTAGATTCAAATATACATGTTGTTATCAAAACTTTCTTTAATTTCTTTGAACAACTAACAATACAACATGGAAGCTTGCTCACCTGTATGTTTTAATAACTTTCATTTACTCGTTTTCATATGTATATAACTGTATTGTGGGAAGCTATGCACGGTAAGTCTTCTTTCATATCCTTTTAAATACTTGTCATATATCAATTGTATATAAAATAGTATAGCTATTTAGAGTTATCCCCGACAACTAGGTCTAGAACTAGGTAAAGCCATGTAGGTCACTCTTTAAATAAAATCAAAACTAGATCCCCATAGGATTTCCAGATACAGTCTTGCCTTCTCTTGGGCTTAAACAATATGGAACAAAGAGAAAGGCAGTATTCTTCGTGAACCTTTTCTCAGACTGTCACTATTAGAAATCGTCAAAGAAATTCTACTCCCCGGAGTTGATCTATTCTCGGTGAATAGCATCTCTTGAGTTTCTTCAAACCTCAGAACTTTCACTAAATGATCTATTCTCGGTGAATAGCATTTCTTGGACTTTCCTTGGTTTGGGACCCACAGGCTTCCTAAAAGCATCCCCGCCTCCTCTTGGGCTTTGTACAAGGACCCTCCGGCTTCCTAGAAGTTCTCATGCCTTCTCTTGGGCTTAGTACAAGGACCCAAAGGCCTCTTAAAGGAATAGGACAGAACTTAGTCATCCTTTGCTAGAGCAGTATTTCTAGTGTCAAAACATCAGACCAATTTAGGGTTGATTCTCATCCCTTAAAAACACCCGCCTTCTCTTGGGCATCATACAAAAGATAAAACTCTTCCGCACCAGTAGACTTGGCCAGTCTAAACCCCCTTGAGTCTCAAATACATTCTTAAGTTCCCTACGAACATAGGAGGAACCCTGATCATCCGATCAATTCCCAGCTGAGTTAAAAGCCGTGAGTTCTAAAACCCATCCTCTCTCCTAAAAATTCCCCAACTAGGGTCAGCATAACACTATTCCAAATCAGAACCTCAAGGTATCTGATATCTCGACTCTTCTGTAAACCATTAGCAAGAGTTGATTTCCCCACTTGGACCTACCTAGGGATCTCAATAATCCTCAGCAGAAAACTAGCCTCCTCTTAGGCTTTGTATAATGATCCTTCCTTAGCGAAGTTAGCCTCCTCTTGGGGTTTGTACAAATGATTCTCCCCAACGGAGCTAACCTTTTCAGACTCTCTTGTTGAGTCAATCACCTTTCAGACTCTCTTGTTGAGTCAATCACTTTTCAGACTCTCTTGTTGAGTCGATCAACTTTATAGACTCTCTTGTTGAGTCAATCACCTTTTAGCACTCTCTTGTTGAGTCAACCCTTTTAGCCTCAATCCTGGGCTTTGTACAAGACAGATCAAAAACACTCTCTTGTTGAGTCCATTTTTCCAGCCTCCTCGTAGGCCTGGGATAAGGATTTTCCCTAGCAGAAGTCAAATTCCTCTTAGGTATGATGATTTCTCCAGCTTGTTCAGCCACAATCCTGGGCTTCGTACAGGACAGATAAAAGCATTCTCTTGTTGAGTCAAACCCTTTTTTCGCCTCAATCTTGGGCTTTGTACAAGACATAAATCTTCAAAACCTTCTCTTAAGCCTGGGACAAACATCTTCCCCAGCGAAGTCACCTCTCCCTAGCCTTCTTTTAGGTTTTGAGGAATGGTTTCCCAAGCAGATTCAAACTCATTTCAGCCTAAATCTTGGGCTTTGTACAAGACGCATAGAAATATCCTCACCAAAGCCACTTAAATTTCCCATTTCAGCCTCAATCTTGGGCTTTGTACAAGACACACACAAACCTCCTCGGCGGAGTCAAAATCCCTCTTTAGCCTCAATCTTGGGCTTTGTACAAGATAGATAAAACATTTTCCCTGGAAAAATCAAACTTATAGACTCCTCTTAGGCTTCGTATAATGATATCCTCAAAGAGCCAGTCTATTTTTAGCCTCAATCTTGGGCTTTGTACAAGACAGATAAAACACTCTCTTGTTGAGTCGGTCATTTCCAGCCTCCTTTTAGGCTCTCTATAAGGACTTCCCCAGTGGAGTCAATCAACCTCTTAGCGTCAACCTTGGGCTTTGATCAAGGCACACAAAAATCAACATCTCCTCAGAGGAAGTCCAATCCCTCTTTAGAGATGACAAATTCTCCCTTAAACCTTTTAGCTTTAATCTTGGGCTTTGAACAAGACACAAATACCCTTTTAGCTTCAATCTTGGGCTTTGAACAAGACACAAAAACATCATTTTCCTCCCTTAGAATAGGAGGAACTACGATTTCTCTGATTTCCCTGTTTCGTTTAAACGGGAATACGTAGGCATAAGATTGCAAAATCTTAGCGAGCATACTAAAAAAAACTCTAGGTCCAGTACCTTCACACATCAATCAAAACTTAGGTCCAGTACCTTACCAAAAAACATCGGGAGTAACCCGAACATCAACAAAAACTCACTCACTCATACTTCCCAAGAAACTTTCCCAACCCATTAACGGATAAACACCATCAAGTATAAAGCAAAACCTAAAACTAACATCCTATGGATAACCACATATAGGATGGGTAATTGACAACTCCCCATTGTATAACCTGACCCTAGACCCCCCAATCTCTTTAAAGCGTTTGTTGAGTTAAACATTCGCGTTCAAGGTTAGTTTTAGATAGCTTCCCTTTCCCTTCCAGCTTCATGGGATAAATAAGAAATCAGAAAGTAGCACCCACCCCTCCTCATTGCGGTGAGGAAAACCCAGCGATAAGGTGGTCGCGTCACCGACAAAAATCGCTCGCTACAGAAAAATGGCGACTCTACTGGGGAGTCATTGTCTGTATAGGACTAGGATTATAGCTCTTAAGAGGTCTAAGATGTTAGTTTTAGGAATAAATATATATATCGCATTTCCTAATTGATATCCATGTTTATTTTTCTACTAATGGGACTGCGGGTGATGCCGCATCTGGAAAGTTTGAGTGACACCTAAGATAAGTGATGGCATTAGACGGGTAATCTTACAGGGAGTAACTCCCAAATAAGAGATCCTGGTAGACCATCGAATCAGTGGTGAGACCCTTTGCGGATTTAATGCCTATACGACTTCGGTTGTTGAAAGCAGATTGTTCGATTGTGGTATTCTATGAAACTGAGGATTTAGTAGGCTAAGACCATGTTACTATTTTGTAGTGCGGAAGCTATCGGAAATAGTTGTCACACGATACTACCCTCATTTGAGATTACTCTAAGATACATCAACTCGCTCGGGTGAACCAGCCTGCTGTTGTTATCCCAAGGGGTCAATGATTTTGAGGACAGGTACAAAAAATCACCAGTATAACCTTTGGGGATGGGTAGAGCCATGACTTCATGACACAGAACCTTTGACCCCATGTTTTTTCTATGTTTTTGTGTGCTGCATTCATGCATTCATTTCACTAAAAAACTTTAAACAAAGAAAAATTTTCTCTTCTAGTCTCTCTTTTTCAAATTAAACTAAGACAATGATTGCAAATGTTAGAGAAAAAAGATTGCGTTATGGATTTCGGTAGAAGGAAGACTCACAAGTACACCTTTAAGGTTATAAAACTAGAGAATTTGAGAGGGTTGGAAAGGATGATCACCAACCCTGATGCTTTCAGAGCTAAGTACGGAGGACTGCTGTCTTTGTTAAGGGTCCATGTAATTGAAGGAATACTGTCTACTTTGATTCAGTTTTACAATCCGGTCTATCACTATTTCACATTCCCGGATTATCAGCTAGCACCGACGCTGGAGGAGTATTCTCACCTGAGTGATTTACCCGTTACTGACCAAGCTCCCTTTTCTAGACTGGAAAAAATTCCAAAGGATCAAACCATTGCAAGAGCAATCTATTTGGATGAGTCAGAAGTCAAGACTCACATGACCACTAAGGGTGGAATCCAAGGTTTACCAGCCAAGTTTTTGGTAAAGAAAGCTCTGTACTTTGCTAATATAGGGAATGTGACTGCTTTCGAAAGCATCTTTGTTTTACTCACCTACGGGTTATTTCTGTTTCCCAACATTGATGACTTCGTTGATATCAATGCCATAAAGATTTTTCTAATTGGAAACCCTGTACCGACCTTGCTCACAGATGCTTATCATTCTGTACACTTAAGGAATTTGTACAGCGGAGGAATGATCACATGCTGTGTACCCCTGCTATACAATTAGTTCACTTACCACTTACCCAAGTCTGCTGCATTTTGGGATCATAAGAGTACTCTACGTTGGTCACAGAGAATCATGTCTCTTACCAACTCTGACAACGATTAGTACAATTGAATCTATGATGGGATAAGAATCATTGACCGTTGTGGAAATTTCCCTAACGTACCCCTCATAGGAACTAAAGGAGGAATCAATTATCATCCAGTTTTAGTTCGTCGTCAATTCGGATACCTGATGAGACATATCCTACGTAATGTTCATCTGGAAGGTCTTTTCTTCAAGGAAGGGGAAAATGACAGGGCACTAAAGACAGAAATAGTGCATGCCTGGAAACATGTTCACAGGAAAGAAAGGGAGTCTCTAGGAAAACCGGACTATGTCTCTGTGGAACCTTATCTCCACTGGGTACAAACTAGAGCTCTCAAACTGAGGATGCCTTACCCTCGTTAAGAAGTTCTCCCGTTAAAGGAATTTGTCCTTTATTTTATGTCAGATACGGAAAAGCTTCAGGTTGCTCTCAACAAAGTTCAACAGGAGAAGAAATCTTGGAAAAACAAGTACCGCATTCTCAACGTGGAATGTAACAAAATACAGCAATGGTTAAAAGAAAAGATGCTCTGATCGAGATTTTAGAGCAACACGTTGTAGAAAATCAAGATGACCAAAGGAACTTGCTCGCTCTTTTCACTTGACAAAGGAATGACAACCCGACAACGGCTCAAGAGCCCTGGTCAAACAAAAGGAAAGTACCAGAACCAGCACATGAGCCCTCCTCAGAGAAGACTCAGGATCCATAAATCTAGACTTTTCCTTTTACAACACTTTGTAAATTACTGTATTTCCATTTCCGCAATCTTTGAATTCAATAAAACGGGGTTTCCCGACTGTATGATATTTGCAATCCAATTGTTGAAGTTTCTTTTGATTAAACAAAAAAATTAATTATTAATATAATCATTGCATATCGTTTATCATTCTCACATAATGCATTCTCCTTACCTACGAATCTCACGCGTGTGTCTCGATTCTAGAGTCAAACTGTCTCATTCGTACAATACTCGGGCCAATCGACAAAAGAAAATGGATGACTCGAGGAAGAGAACAGAGAGTTAAGAGAAGAACTCGACGCTCTGAAAGAAGATATGAGAAAGCTTCACAATGACATGCAAGCTCTGGCAGCAGCTCAGATACAACAACAAAGGACTGTGATCTCAGAGATCACATCTACGCCCATAGTGGAAAAGTATGATCCTCGGTATAACATGCCTAAAGATCGTCCCTGGGGCATGCCACTTAACTATATCCCAGAAAGATATATTCCGCCGATCGCGAAAGATCCAGAAACCACAGTAGGAACCGTTGGGCCTGAAGGTTACAAACTTCGGGAAAGCGAAGATTCAAGGGGCATGACAGCAACTCCTGAAGATTATAAACTTCGGGAGAGGGAAGCACCAAGAGTCACCGTCGTAATGACTATACCACCACCCATGGTACACACTGTCCCAAAAGGACAGATTCCACAGATACCTTTTGTTGGAAACGAAAGTATGTACGATAGAATGAATGAGTTCTAGGAACAATTCCTGGAGATGCAGAAGGAACTGCAAACCATTCGCGGTCAGGATCTATTCGGAAAGGACGCCGCAGACCTTTGTCTGGTCCCCAATGTGAAAGTTTCACACAAATTCAAGGTGCCCGAATTTGAAAAGTACAAAGGTAACTATTTCCATCAAAGCCATTTGGTAATGTACGCTCGGAGAATGTCAACTCAGACAGAGAACCAACAGCTACTGATCCACTATTTCCAATATAGTTTAATCGGTGTCGTACTCAAATGGTACATGGGTTTAAACCGCACCAAGATAGTCACTTTCAGAGATCTTGGCACTGCCTTCGTTTAGCAGTATAAGTATAACCTAGACATGGCACCGGACAGAGATCAACTCAGAGCCATGTCACAAAAGGATAAGGAAACCTTCAAGGAATACGCTTAGAGATGGCGTGAAATTTCCGCCCAGATTTGTCCACCTCTTGTGGAAAAAGAGATGACAAAGATTTTCTTGAAAACCTTGTGCTCATTTTACTACGACAGAATGGTTGCCATTGCACCCAGTGACTTCACTGAAATGGTCGGCATGAGAGTTCGTCTTGAGGAAGCAGTCCGAGAAGGACGTCTGGACCATCAAGCAGTACCAAAAGATACGGTAGTGCTTTCCCTAAGAAAAAAGAGCAAGATATCGGTAATATCTCTCTCGGAAAGCAAAGGCGACGGTATCAACCAGTAGCAGCTGTAACTTCTGCTATCAACCCTGTGCCTGTTCCAACGTATCAACCTCAGGTTGTTCATAGCCAACCAAATCAACAACAATATCAGCAAAGGACACAACAGCCTCTTCAGCAGGCTCGTCCTCCGTACAATAACAATCGTACAATGCGACCACCAGGGTTCGACCCTATACCAATGTTGTACGCAGAATTGTTTCCATTACTAATGGTCAATGGGCACGTCCAAACCAGGTCCCCTCTTACAATACCAGAGAATCCGCCTTTTTGGTTCAAAGCGGATCAGACTTGCCCTTACCACCAAGGAGGACCAGGGCATAACATAGAAAACTGCCTCAGCTTCAAATTCGATGTACAGAAGCTTGTTAGGAGCGGGGTCTTATCCTTCAAGGATACAAATCCAAACGTTCAGACGAACCTGCTGCCTCAACGCGAGAAAGCTGCGATAAATTTGATAGAGGGAGAGTCTAACCACAGCTATCAAATTCATGATGTACTCTTATTGAGGGCCAACCTGGTCAAGATGCATCGCAGACAGAGCGGATATAGGCATGTACCATCTCATAACTATCACCAGTGTGATATCTGCTCTAAAAATAATCAAGGATGTTCTGTAGTGCAATCAGACCTACAGGAACAGTTGGATCTCGGATGGATCCAGGATCACCGAATTCGTGAAGTCAACATGACTTATGCAAATTCCAACGTCATTTAGAATCACAACATTTTGGAAATGAATGTCAACTTGGTGGCAATGCACTCAACGCAAAGCCAACATCATAATATGCCACGGCACGATTACGATTCCTGTCTGGTCTGCTCGGTAAACGATCAGGGATGCTCTTTTGTACAAGAGGCCCTCCAGCGTCAGATGGATCTTGGATGGATTCAGGATTACCGCGATATAAATCAGTGTCAAGTGAATATGATTCAAATCTTTGATATTCGCTTGATGAATACCAGCTTGGTGGAGTTACATGCTAAGCAGGTTCAGCTCGGTTTTCTGACTTCGCATAATTATCAGAACTATAAGGGATGTCGTGAGAGCGACCAAGGATGCGCTCTCGTTCAAAGAGCTTTGCAACACTTGTTAAATCACTGATGGCTTCCGATATATTTAGACGAAGACACACAATTAGTCAGTATGATTAACGGGAACCATACTAGGCATCAAGGTCCGGATGTTCGATCAATGGAAAAAGATTTAGTGAGGTTACACTGCATATAGAGCGGACGTGGCTGGGTGCCACCACACAACTATGAATGCTGTAGAGTTTGCTCTGAAGATAATCAAGGATGTTACTGTAGCCCGATTTTTGTGGTCCTGAGTCACTATCGCTTGGGGTACTACAGTTCGATTCATTTTTTATCCTATTGAGCTGATTAAGGAAGGGAAATAGATGTCTCCAATTAACCCTGCTTGCATACTGAGTTTGAACAGCGGTCTGTTAGGTTACAGATGCTATGTGGATGTGGGGCCCAATCTTTGATTATTTCGTTAAGAACATAGTGTCTGGATTATTTATGAGGTTTTTGGTAATGTGTTTAGATATGATGCTTTTGGGTTAATTTGGTGGAGATACTGGGTTTTGGGTTTTTGATTGGTATGCTCGCTAAGATTTTTTTCAATCTTATACCTACGTATTCCCATTTGATGAAACAGGGAAATCAGAGCGATCGTAGTTCCTCTTATTCTATGGGAGGAAAAAAAGGTTGTTTTGGTGTCTTGTTCAAAGCCCAAGACGTGAAGCTAAATGTGGTTTGTATCTTGTTCAAAGCCCAAGATGTGAAGCTGAAGGGTCTATTTGTATCTTGTTCGAAGCCCAAGATGTGAAGCTAAAGGGTTTATTGATGAGAGAGAATTTGTCATCTCTAAAAGAGGATATTTGGTCTGTTTGTCACAACTATTAGGTGACTGATTATAAAGGAGAATTACTTTAACTGGGATATGTGAACCCAGCAATGCCATAATTTCCTTTATAGGGGATTTTTAATCTGAAGGAGAAGACTTTAACTCAGTTTAGAGCGATGCCATCTTTCCTTAGAAATTTCTCATGCTAAAAGAGGGACAGCGGCATGGATGTAAATAATCCAGAGGCTTGCCGCTTACAGCGATTTAGATGAAGTAAAAGGAGTTGTTGATGTTTGTATACTGTGAGCAAGGCACAAATTTTGATGCTAAAAGGTTGATTGACTCAACCGGGGTTTTCTTATACAAAGCCTAAGAGAAGGCTATTGACCCAACAAGAGGGTGTTTTTATGTGTCTCGTACGAAGCCCGAGAGAGAGGCTAAAGGGTCAACTCAACAAGAGAGTGCTCTTATGTGTCTTGTACGAAGCCCAAAAAGGAGGCTAAAAGGTTTTGACTCAACATGAGAGTCTTTTATACTCACCAAGAGAGTGATTTATATCTCGTACGAAGCCCGAGATGGAGGCTAAAAAGGGTTTGACTCAACAAGAGAGTCTTTTATACTCAACAAGAGAGTGTTTTAGTATCTCGTACGAAGCCAGAGATGAAGGCTAAACAGGTTTGAATCAACAAGAGAGTCTTTTATACTCAACAAGAGAGTGTGAAAAGGTTTGCTCTACTGGGGAGAATCATTGTACGAAGCCCAAGAGGAGGCTATTTATGCTGGTGACTGTTTCAGTTTAGTGACAGGTCTAGTATGTTGGATAAAGAGAAAATCAGTTCTTATGAAGGGAAAGATTAAAGGTATGGTTGTGCCTTGGCACTGATCAGAGGATCAGGGTTATTTCCTGTTCTTTAAGGAAATGGGAAATCCAAAGGATATTGAGATTGTCCAAGTCTACTGGTGTTTTGAGAAATCGATTCTCAGATAGTGAGTGATCTTTGTATGATACCCAAGAGAAGGCAGGTATGTTAAGGGATGAAGGTCAACCCATTAACTGGTCTGACACTTGACTCAGAAAGATAGCTCTAGCAAATTGATGACTAGGTTCTGTTCCTATACCTGTAGAGGTCTCTGGGTCCTTGTACTAAGCCCAAGAGAATGCATGAGAGCTTTTAAGAAGCCGAAGGGTCCTTGTACAATGCCCAAGAGAAAATATGGGGATTACAACTCAAGGAGAGGCCCAAGGTTTTTTTGTTAAAAAGGCGACGATCGCGCCAAACTTTTTGATGGGATCGGGACTTATACAATACACTGAGGCCCAAAAAGGTTTGTATTTACAAAGGGTTGGGTCTTACACTCTACCAAGAGGCCCAAAGTGTTTGAAAAAGATTTGATGAGGGTGGAATTGATCAAAACCCTAATTTGTTTTCAAAATATATTTTAATTGAATAAAAATTCAATTAAAATGAACAAAATTGTTAAACATGTGTGAAAAACAAATTGTGGTATTGGATTAATGTTTGACAAATCATGTTTATACCCACAAAATAATTGGAAATCAATTAAGTTTGGAAAATCAAGGGAGAAAAAATATTTCAAATGTTAAAAACAAATAAAACATTAATTATTTGCAAAAATATCAAATATATGAAATAAGTAATATTTTTGGGATTTTTTGGTAAAATAAAATATTTTAACATTTTTGTGAATTATTAAAAAAAGAATCAACTCAAAATCATTAAAACTCATAGAGAAATTAATTTTTGAATCAATTAAATAAAATCACAAAAATTCAAATATTCAAATATTTGAAAAAGGGCGCCAAGAACATCTTGGCCTTACCTGCGTGGTCTCTTTTGCCCAGATTTGCGTTTTCTCATCAATCTCACTGAATACTTGATGAAATCACTCCATCTACATATCAATCTACTCGTTTTCACCTCACGATCATGTCTATGGTCTTTAATTTCATTTATTTTAAGCATGGAATAAGAAATCAAAGAGAAACCTCAAGAACCCTAAAATTTGCATGAAGGCTCAGAAATTCCATACATGATTCAAACAAAGCAATTGATTGAGGGAAAACACTCTATGCATGATTATGAACATATAGCCAAATTATTGTGCAGCAAAAAATGCATGGATCATAGAGTTAGAAGAGCTCATGCTTACCTCTTGCAGCTGGTGATCGTGTTTTGTGTTAGAGGTGTTACAGCTAGGTTCCAATGATGTGGATAGCTTCCCTAGGTGCCAAGTGATGTGTCTGACTGCTTGGAATGGTTTGAAACAAGTTGGAACTGAAAATGGTATCTCAACTGCAACTTAGTTAAAACCTTGAGCAGTCGGCTGGTGATTTTGTGAAATCAGTGTTCCAGGTGTTGTTTAAGTGTTTGGATCACTTCTATATGATGTTTATGAGGTTTGTGTGTGATTGGTTTGGTTGGAATTGCTCTCAAACTCAAAACCCGATAGTGACTTGCTTTCGAAGGCAAATTTGGAGTGAAATAAGAGATTTTGAGGAAAGCATCTGTTTGATGGCTTTGGTGTACTCAACCTAATCACAAATGAGCTCTATTTATAGTAGAGCAAGTTTGTTTTGGGAGCAATAGTGATTGGCAACTGCTACAGAGGTTTGGTCAATGTTGATCAATGAAAATCCAAGCCTCCTCTAGCCATTGACTAGAGGTTAGGGCATAGGCTGCTGGTTTCCTTGGTCTTGGATATATCTTGACTGAATTCAGTTGGAAATGGCTCAGTCCATGCCACCTTGGTGCATCCATTAAATGCTCCAAACCAAAATTGGAGTCTTGTCCCTCTTTTAGGCATTTCTAGGTTTGGCATGCTACTTTTGGTTCCAAAGACTTGGGAGGCTGATGGATCAGTGTTTGTCCCTCCTTGGTCTCCCCCTGAGGTGTTCAGATGGATAAGTGTGTTTGTCATTTGCACAAATTTGGCAAATCGAGTAAAATGCACAAATCTGCCTTGCTTTGACAGTTTTCAGCAAGGCATGTTGCCATTGTCATATCTCATGGCTCAAGTGGAATTTGATGGAGTTCTTGGCCATTTTGGAAAGCCCTCATATGATACAACAACTGTTTGATCATAATTTGTTTTGATACTTTTTGGATCCAAGTGAAAAATTCCCCTACATTTGGAAAAAAGTGAAGGCAGATTCTGACTTAGTGAAAATTTCACTAAGTGTTGGAAAAAGTGACATTTTCACTTTTTGCGATTTTGATCCTTCCATAACTTAAAATCCATGAGGAATTTGAATGAGTTGTGTTTGAAGCTTTTGTAGAGGGCCATGAGAGCTACAAATCCAGCTTTGAATGGGGAAAAATGGCCTTGTGGTTTAGGAGTTATGATCCTCCAAAGTTGGTACCCTAGCCACTTTGTTCCATAACTTAGAAAAATTTCTAAGTTTATATGGTTACCCCTTTTACAAGTTATCCCACTTTTCTTATTTTTCTTGATGAATGATTATTCCAATCACACATTAACATCATTTTAGGGTTAAGGAACCATAATTGGGAAAAATCTCAAAAAGTCAAAGTTGACTTTTATGCACAATTGACTTTTTGTCAGATGAATTCCAAACTGTGCGATCCTCTATGAAATCAAGTCCTTGACCTAAATCAAATTTTATGGATTGATTTCATAGGTGTTATAGGGTGTATTAAATCATGTCCCAAGGTTTGGGAGCATGTCTTGGTCAAAAGTCAAAGGCACTGTTGACTTTTTCCTCAAAACCCTAATTGTGGTTCTGATGCAATTGAAACTTGTTGCTCAAGCTTCTTAGACCAATCCATTGTTGTAAATGGATCAATGTGGTGTATTAGAGATCCTCAAATCCTCTTTTGAGGTCTTGGCTCATGTTTTGTCCCAAAAGTCAACTTAGGGGTGAATTAGGTCAAGAAACCCTAATTCCTGATTTTTTATGAATGCATCCCCTGAGGTTAAATTGACTTGATGATTGGGTTCATGATGTTCCATGGGGTATATTAGGTTATGCTTTGAAGCATTGGCTCATGCCCAGAGGAAAACTCCCATCTGGAGGCCCTGGTCGACCAAAACCCTAATTTGGTGACACTGGCGATCTTGAGGCTTGATCCACTGGGACTGTTGCAGCCTTGTGCTTAATCCTTGAGGTGGGAGTCTTCTTGATCCATTGGGGATGTTTAAGAGGTTTATACAAGTTGAAGCTCATGTCATTCCTTGATTGATCCTTTGTCTAAAGCTCAGAGAGGGCTTAAAACCCTAATTCTGATTGTAGTGAAGGCTCACCCATCTTTGGGGAGACTAATGAGGCATGATGGTCCATCCATATTGTGATGATGATTTGCACAATGATGGGAAATCTTAGTGGTAAAGATTTGGGGTATGACAGATGCCCCTATTTAATCTTCTTGGACCCGAAGGCGTGAATGGCGAAGGTATTCGGGCATTCGGGGTGCAAGAGGATTAAATATCGGAATACTCGAAATTTTGATGGTGGTTATGAATGGGAGTTTGCACATCCTTCTTCTTTTGCTAAGCAATAATGCTTAGAAAAGGTAAACTTCCCCTCGATCCTGGTCTTTGTACCAAGGAACTGGTCTCAGTTTCTGAACTAAACTTCTCCTCGATCCTGGTCTTTGTGCCAAGTAACTGGTCTCAGTTTCTGAACTAAACTTCCCCTCGACCCTGGTTTCCTACCAAGGAACTAGTCTTAGTTTCTGATATAAACTTCACCTCGATCCTGGTTTCCTACCAAGGAACTGGTCTTAGTTTCTGAACTAAACTTCCTCTCGATCCTGGTTTCCTACCAAGGAACTGGTCTTAGTTTCTGATATAAACTTCCCCTCGATCCTGGTTTTCTATCAAGGAACTGGTCTTAGTTTCTGATATAAACTTCCCCTCGATCCTGTTTTCCTACCAAGGAACTGGTCTTAGTTTCTGAACTAAACTTCCCCTCGATCCTGGTTTCCTACCAAGGAACTGGTCTCAGTTTCTTTTGTCAATAAACTTCTTGACAAGGGACGCTATGCGTAGCGGTTTTCCTCAAAGTTCTCGCCAAATTTTCCTGGGGAGATGCCATTTGATGGGAAAAACTTTTGATGTCAGACTTGCTGGGGAACCCATATATCTGAATTGTAGAGGGGGTACAAACTTCTCTGTTGGAGATGCCATTTGTCGACTCTATCAGGGAAAACGAGTCTCTTGAGAGACTGCTTTCTCTCGGAGCTATTACATCATACTTTTCTCGGAGATCTTCTCGGAGAAATGCCATATGATGTGATCCAATTTTGAGGTGCTGATGGCTTCATTAACATCGACTCTCCGAAGAACAAAATCCATGTGTTGTTGAAAGTCTTTAGTTGTGAGGCTTTCTCTGGGGATTTTCCTTAATTCGGGAAAGCGAAGATATCATCTTCAATGGCGAAGAGTGACATTTGTTGAACGTTTTCTTGTTCTTCAGAGGTTCAAGTTATCAAAGTGGTCAAGGGCCAACTCTAATCCATAAATAAACTGGAGGAGAGAGATAGTGTAAACGCAACATTTCCTGACGAGGAAAGAACTGACAACTCGATTGAGAGGACTTTTATCACTAGGGGATAAGACCGACTAAAGTGATAGTGATGCAATATGAATGCGAATGTAAATCAACCATGCATGATGTATGTATGTTTATGCTGACAAAACTGACATGACATAGAGACTAATAGATGAACACGACTGGATACTCGGCCACTGCGAGGGACAAAAAGTATCACTAGTCCAAAAAGTAGCAATTCTGCCTTGCTTAGGAGAGATAGTCCTTGCGGGGGACAACCGTTGGTCGGGCTTAGGAGGTAAGAACTCTGTCGGGGGGTGTCAGATGAAACATGGTCTCTAACATAACTGATCCTTCATTCAGGCGCACTGGTTTAGAAGGAGTACTTTGATTCTGCACTTTGAAGTTCGCTCACTTCTAGAGAAACGTTCGATGTTCTTTCGATGTTCAACAGTCGAAAGAAATTGCCATCTTTATTTTAAAAGTAGAAAAATTTTATCAAGTAAATTCATTTTTGTTTTATTTCAAGAATCGTTGATCATGTTAAAATGTCGTTCTGTAAAGCTAAAACAAATAAGAATTGCAAACAAAAGCACAAGGGCTCAAATTTTATTGATAGGATGGAAATCAGCCAAACGCGTGATTCCATAGAGTATTTACAAAGTTAGAAAATGGTAATTTAAGGGAAAAGGGCTACATTGAAACATAACGACCACTATCCTTCTACCAACTTTGAATTCGGGACATCCTGAGCTTCTGTCGATGATGACCTTGATCGAGATTTTCTGATGGATGGCATGACTGTTGTTGAGGGATTTGCCCTTGTTGGACGTAGTTACTTGCCATTATCCCTAATCTTTGCTTGGATTGTACTTTGAGATTTCCAATCCATCGGGATGATTTTTTATTATGTCTCTAATTTTTACCTGGACCGCCCTTTCGGGTTTTCAATCCACCGAGACGTTTTTTCTCTTCTTTTTTTTTTATTTAGGCGAAGTATTTCTTGACTACGTCAACATTCGTGGGGTAGGAAAATTCTTCTCCATCCATGGTTACAAGTCTTAGGGCACCGCATAAGAAAGCTTTCTTGACCACATAGGGGCCGTCGTAATTCAGGGTCCATTTGCCCCGAGAGTCAGTGAGAAAGGATTGTATCTTTTTTAGCGCAAGGTCTCCTTTCCTGAAGACGCGAGGTCGAACCTTTTTGTCAAACACCTTCTTCATCCTTTGCTGATACAACTGACCATGGCATAGTGCCGTAATTCACTTTTCTTCTATCAGATTTAGTTCATCGTGTCGACTTTGACACCATTTAGCTTATGTAAGCTTAGCTTCCATTGATATCCGAATTGATGGGATCTCTACTTCGATGGGGAGCACTGCTTCCATGCCATATACTAGAGAGAAATAGGTTGCCCCTGTTGAGGTGCGGATAGATGTGCGATAACCGTGAAGAGCAAAGGGGAGCATCTCGGGCCAATCTTTGTAGGTTACAACCATCTTTTGAACAATCTTCTTGATGTTCTTGTTAGCCGCTTCTACCGCTCTATTCATCTTGGGTCGTTAGGGAGATGAGTTATGGTGTTCGATCTTGAAATCAGCGCACAACTCTTTCATCATCTTGTTATTCAAGTTAGATCCATTGTCAGTAATGATCTGGCTTAGAACACCATAACGGCAGATGATATTGTTTTTTATAAATCGGATCACCACTTATCGGGTAACATTAGCGTAGGACGCTGCTTGGACCCACTTGCTGAAGTAATCAATGGCTACCAGGATAAACCGATGTCCGTTCGAAGCCTTAGGTTTGATCATGTCGATCATGTCGATTCCCCATTGTCGCTCCTGAGGATTTGCATCCATGGTACAAACGCGAAAGCGGCGCGGAAAACAGAGTTGCCAGCAATGTGTATTTATCCCAAGAGAGGGAAAGGAAACACTGCGTAAACCTGAGGGATGGGAAAAGCAGGGTCTCACGACCAAGCTAAAAGGGTATGGGAGTCGGTTACGCGAAGGGAAGGTGTTAGCACCCCACGCGTCCATCGTACTCGATGGAATCCACGCTTGTTGTCTCGATCAAAGGGTGTCGTCAACTAGAACTCCACTGCTACTGGAATGGAGAATGAACGAGAACGGAAAGGAACGAAGAAACGAAAAAGAAAATAAAAAGAAATGACTCAATAGGACATCGCTCGTCCTAAGCCTACATATTCCCTCGTGCAATGGGAAAGTCAGAGCCAACGTAGTTCAGACACGAACTAAGGGGGGAGGTTGCTCGCCAAGACATCGCCGTCTTGTGCCTACGTATCCTCAATCGGACGAGAAAGAGGAAATCAGAGCAGTCGTAGTTTGACCTAACGAGGTCAGTTAGTGTTTTTTATGAGCGACTTTAGATTCGCGTCCGGCAGTTAGGGTGGATGCGTGTTTGCGACGAGACAGAAGTAACGTGCCCTTTTCTGAAAAAAAGGTTTGAGATTAACGATCCCGAAGGATGAAAAAAAGTTTGGATTTGTTTTTGTGTGTTTTTTAGACAGAAGTGGATTGAAATTAGTTCGTAACTTACATTGCACTAGAGTCTACCATGCGAGAACGAGTGAATCGCATGGTCGCCCCCAAATGGGACATATGCTAAACACTCTAGAAGAGGAGGGGAGACCCCTCGTTCTTCATTTCCTACACTTAAGGCTCGAGCGCAATATTCGTTATATTTATTAAGTGTTTTAGAAGTGTTAAGATATGAGAAGAAAAGACCCAAAGGAAAACACTAAGGGAAACTAAACGTTCCTAATGTTGTCATGCAAAGGTGGCCCTATAGTTGAGGTTGAAAGGGAAACGCCTACCTAAGTTAGCATGCAAAGGGGAGTCTAACGCTAATCCTACTCCAAGCTTAATCGAAAATTAAGTTGGACTAGGTAGCTCTATGGAAGTGAATCCAAGAATTAAGCAAGTCTTGAGACTCAAGGGAAGAGAAAGAGTGAAGGAGACGAAGGAGGGAAAGAAGCGAATAAAAAACAGCAGCTACCACAACGCCCCGGCACCAAAACAACGGTAAAAAGCAGCACATAAGCAAGATAGCTTATAACAGCCCACAATTTAGCACAAGAAAGGGTGTAAAATATCAGCCAACAGCACATACAACAGCACACATACACATAGACAGCTGTAGAAGCAGGGCAGCATGTGATACATTTGAAGACAATTCAAACATGGCATAGCAAATATCCATCAAGCATTACATTTCACAATTAATCACGATCACAATCACGTCATACACCAAGGTACACAATACTTGGATTCATCATGAAAGAATGCACATCATTTGATAATGGACAAGTCAAAACAAGCATGCATCTCATGAAGTTAAGTGCAAGCAATCAAGTTCAAACAAATAACTCCAGCAACATCAACAACAAGTCACAATCAACATGCTTAAGAAGTGTGTGTTATGTGTTCATCGCATCAATTAATCAACAACACAAACATAAACATTCATCGATGAAAACCAAGACTCACGTGTCAAAGAATCGTGTTCATACAATAGTGTGAGGTGCAACAGCTCAAGAATGATCCACAAATCATCATCATATCAATCCATAAAGTTTAGACATGAAAAGGATCTCAAACAACCAAGAAAATGCAAGAAAATCACATTCTGCTTCAGTGGTAACCGGTTACAGCATAACTGATAACCGGTTACACAGTTCAAAATTGCACAAATTATGCTGAAAATACACAGTGGTAACCGGTTACAGCATAACTGCTAACCGGTTACTCTGGGACAGTGGTGAAAAAATTCAGTTTCAAAAGCACTTTTCAGCAGCAAATCACTTATGTAATCATGTTCAATGATCATGTAATCAACAATGCATGAAAATCAAGTTCAGAAACAATATTCAAGCATCATTTAAATCCAACAATCATCAACAACCACAATCAAGATCAACCAAATGAATCAAAACACATCAAAATTCATGGATCTACATTTTGAAAGTTGCAATTAAGATAAAATGAGTATGGATCTGAAATTAACCAACCTACAAAGCTGAGATTTGCTTTGGTGAGTGTTGTAAACAGAATTTGATGAATCCAAGTAGAGAAATCCAAGATCCACAAGCTCTTTGCACTCAAAAGTTGGGAATCCAAGCAATAAGCAATAAAAACTCCAAAATCACTTTAAATAATCACTTCTGAAATTCCAGATCTAGATCCAAACGAAAATCACCAATGAAATGCAACAATGAAGTGGTAATGAGTGCCTTTAGCTCAAGAATTAACAAGTTCCAATGAAGAACTTGTTAATTTTTGAAAGAGAGCTTTGAGTGTGGTTGAAAATGGAGGTTGAGAGTGAAAAAGTGAGAGAGAATTGAGAGCAAAATTCTAAAAAATGAGAGTGAAAAATGATCTGGGGTGGAGAGGTTTGGAATGAATTGGTTTAAATAGAAGCTAGGTTAGGAATTCAAATGTGGTTTGGAGTGAGGTTTAGTGGGTGGAAATTGGGGTGAAAAGTGGATTAGGAAATGAAATAAGGAATTAGAGTGGAAAATGTTGGAAGGAATTTGAATTTTGGGTGGAAAATGATGAAAATATCAATTCTAGATCCTTCCCCCACGTGCACATGCCAAGCACATGATCACAAATGATGCAAACTGAATTTCCCAAATTTTGCTCAGAGTAACCGGTTACAGCACACCTGCTAACCGGTTACTCAGCTCAAAAACTGAAGAAATGCGCAGAAAAACCAAAGGGTAACCGGTTATCAGATACGCTGTAACCGGTTACACGGTGCAAATTTTGAATTTTGGCGCCTTTTGGAGGGAAACTGGAAAAAGTGACTTCTGATAGCTGCTCTGAAACCATTAAGCCTCTGAAACCTGCCATTTGAAATTACCACTGGAATACGCTTGAAATATGTCGTGAAATGTTTCTTCGCACTCAGATTAAACCGCTGATATCAACTGTCTGGTGCTGAATAACTGATCAATAATTGAGTGCCGGAGTTTCTGATCATCCAGTCATTTAATGAGCAAAATAAATGCTCAAAAGACTTGGAAAGCAATCTGCTTGGCTCTGAACACTATTAAAAATCATACTGGAACTGATGATGTCGTGAACTGCTGAAAGAAATACCTTGATCCCATGCCCAAAAGAAATATGCAAATGCAAAAAATGATAATGCAAATGAAATGAAGCATAAGCCAAAAAGGTTAGCAACACTAGGGCAAATTTTGAGGTGTTACAGCTGCCCCTATTCAAACTTCTTGGATCTGAGGGTATGGAAGCAACGGCTTTCAGACAATCGGGATACACGGGGTTTGAATACCAAAATAACCTGAAAATTTGCAACCTGTGGGGATGATGAAATAACACGAATGAGAGAACAGTCGAAGGCAAACTCAGAAAGGCAGACTGGCCGAAGGCGGACTAAACTGGGGATACAAGGATAAACGAGAACGGCCGAAGGCGAACTCGAAAAGGTGGACCGGCCAAAGGCGGACCACGCTAGGGAGATATAAAGGATACAAGACCATGCCGAGGGTGGGCTCGAAAAAGAAAGACCAAGCCGAAGGTAGACTCTCAAACAAAGGATACGAGACCATGCCGAAGGTGGGCTCGAAAAAGAAAGACCAAGCCGAAGGTGGGCTTTCAAAGAAAGACTAAGCCGAAGGTAGACTTTCGAACAAAGGATACGAGACCATGCCGAGGGTGGGCTCGAAAAAGAAAGACCAAGCCAAAGGTGGGCTTTCAAAGAAAGACTAAGTCGAAGGTAGACTCTCAAACAAGGGATACGAGGCCATGCCGAAGGTGGGCTCGAAAAAGAAAGACCAAGCCGAAGGTAGGCTTTCAAAGAAAGACTAAGCCGAAGGTAGACTTTCGAACAAAGGATACGAGACCATGCCGAAGGTGGGCTCGAAAAAGAAAGATCAAGCCGAAGGTGGGCTTTCAAAGAAAGACTAAGCCAAAGGTAGACTTTCGAACAAAGGATACGAGACCATGCCGAAGGTGGGCTCGAAAAAGAAAGATCAAGCCGAAGGTGGGCTTTCAAAGAAAGACTAAGCCAAAGGTAGACTTTCGAACAAAGGATACGAGACCATGCCCAGGGTGGGCTCGAAAAAGAAAGACCAGGCCGAAGGTGGGTTTTCAAAGAAAGACTAAGCCGAAGGTAGACTCTCAAACAAGGGATACGAGGCCATGCCGAAGGTGGACTCGAAAAAAGAAAGACCAAGCCGAAGGTGGGCTTTCAAAGAAAGACTAAGCTGAAGGTAGACTTTCGAACAAAGGATACGAGACCATGCCGAAGGTGGGCTCGAAAAAGAAAGACCAAGCCGAAGGTGGGCTTTCAAAGAAAGACTAAGCCAAAGGTGGGCTTTCAAAGAAAGACTAGGCCGAAGGTAGACTTTCTTAGGGAGAACAAGATAACAGCAGGTGCAAGGACGGCCGCAGGCGAACTCGAAAAAAGAGAAAGACCAGGCCGAAGGTGGGCTTTCAAAGAAAGACTAAGCCGAAGGTAGACTTTCGAACAAAAGATACGAGACCATGCCAAAGGTGGGCTCGAAAAAGAAAGACCAAGCCGAAGGTGGGCTTTCAAAGAAAGACTAAGCCAAAGGTGGGCTTTCAAAGAAAGACTAAGCCGAAGGTAGACTTTCTTAGGGAGAACAAGATAACAGCGGATGCGAGGACGACCGAAGGCAAACTCGAAAAAAGAGAAAGACCAGGCCGAAGGTGGGCTTTCAAAGAAAGACTAAGCCAAAGGTAGACTTTCAAAC
Organism: Lathyrus tuberosus; assembly: GCA_022829125.1. Classification (NCBI taxonomy): domain Eukaryota; kingdom Viridiplantae; phylum Streptophyta; class Magnoliopsida; order Fabales; family Fabaceae; genus Lathyrus; species Lathyrus tuberosus. The sequence continues at coordinate 8,641,812 of JALAZF010000163.1, forward strand.
AACAATATGTAGAATCAGCATTTCTACAGAGACGACTCCACCGGGGAAAAGAGAAATCTAAACAGACAACTCTGTGGGGGAGCATAGGAAGAATCAATCAAGAAGGACGAATCCACTGGTTGCGGTGTAGTGTTAACCAACATCTTCTGAATTTTGTTACTTTCTGCTGGGGAAAGAATCTGGTAAAGGATATCAAACCTGGCTTATGCTTCGAATGCATATGTTTGAATTTTCCTATGGCGTAATGCTCCATACGAAATGGAAATGCTACGCGTTTGGGAGGATGCCATGCAAAAATGCTTATGTAATGCAAAAGAGGCGTCTCAGCAAAATAAATGTTGAAGACCAAGGCAGCTCCACCGGGGATGACAAACTAAATTGTCCTATGAAATAAAAGACCCTGCTGAGAAAGACTTCACTCCGCTGAGGAAGATCCTGATCACAAACTCTGCTTGAGATGAAAACTCCGAGAGAAGATCCACTCTGTTGGAGATGGATAAAAAGGAATAATGAGGGTGGAACCCAATGAGAAAATCTCTCTGCTGGGGATTACCAATGACTTCCACCTGGATCTGAAAGAATGCCAATAACAATTGGACTTAAAACCTGCTAGGGATTTCAACTGCTGTTGAACAAACCACTGTGAAGATCACCATCAAACTTTGCTTGGGGAGACAAGTCAATAACTCCAAACATGTTTGGGGATATTACCGAACTCAACCTGCTGTTGGGAGATGTCCTTGCTTTTACCCTGCCGGGGAATATTAGTACTTTTACCCTGCTGGGGAGTACCGGCCATGACTAGCAAACCTGCTTGAAGAACGGTAGCTGCTGACATCCACCCTGCTAGAAGATAACATCAAACTTACTCATCTGAGGGGATTAACTCATACCGTTGCTGGTGAGAAAAACATTTCTTCACTAGCTAAGTGCTCAGACCCTGTGGGGAAAATAACATCTTTGTCCAAAGAAGATATTCTGTAAGTCTTTTGCTGGGGATGCGTCAGCATCAACTTCTGACTGCTTGCTGAAAGAGTAATAAAGCAACCACAACTCTAGCTGGGGAATTAATCTTCTGTACTCTGCTGAGGAAGATAATCCTCGACACTCTGGTTGGGGAAAGCAACAACTTGCTGAGGAGGATGAACTTTTCAATGTCGAGGAGAGTAGCTCTACTAGGGAAGGACAAACCTGTTACCCTACAAACAGAATCAACAGAAAGTTCTATATGCAAGAAGGCCACTTCTATTACCATTACAACGACCGTTTCCTAAGCAATTTCCATTGTTTTTCTGATATGCTTCGCAAAGCTTAACATTTTCGCATGCAATGTTTTATCAAAATATCAGACGTTTTCACAAACAAAACAATAGAAGTAAAAACACAAATGGAAAGCTTTTGAGTGAAATGAAGATTTTATTGAATGAAATTGGCCTGTAAATAGGCATTTACATTTGGAAGCAATTCCTGAAAAGAGGTAATTGCAAAAAAAGAAAGAATAAAAGAAAATACACATGTCGGCAATGTGGGGAACAGAAATCCACCATGATTCAATTCAGCTATGACCCAGTATGCCTCGCTTATCCGCAGATGTTTTGGCCTTTGAAGACACTGACTGGACTGATTCCTTTCCTTTGAAAATTCCAAGTATCAAAAGTGTTCACTGATCGAACGCAGCCCGTAGCCTCTTGCTTTTAAATCCTTAACTTTTGCCTGGATCTCCCTTTTCGGGTTTTCAATCCACCGGGATACCCTTTTTTGCCAAAGTTGCCTTTTTCAGGTTTTCAACTTTGCGGGTTTATTCTCTTTTTTTTATATCCCTAATTTTTGCCCGAACCTTTTCTTTTTATGGTTCGTCGGGATGCCCCTTTTTTGCCTGGACTTTCTTTTTGTGTCCAGCGGGTCTTTTTTATGCAAAGTATTTTTTGACTACGTCTGCGTTCACAGGGGCCGTAAAATCTTCGCCATCCATAGTTGAGAGTAATAAGGCTCCACCAGAGAAAACCTGTCTTACTACATATGGCCCTTCGTAGTTTGGAGTTCATTTGCCCCTGTGATCTGTTTGAGGAGAAAGGATTCTTTTCAAAACCAGTTCAGCAGCCTGAAAACACCAAGGACGCACTTTCTGATCAAAAGCTTTCTTTATCCTACTCTGATACAACCGACCATGTGCAATGGCTGCCAACCTCTTCTCTTTAATAAGGTTTAGCTGATCCAGTCTGGAACGCACCCACTCAGCTTCATCAAGCTTCACGTCTGCCAGAATTCTTAAAGAAGGAATCTCAACCTTTAATGGTAGAATTGCTTCCATACCATATACCAATGAGAAAGGAGTTGCCCCAGTCGATGTACGTACCGACGTACGATAACCATACAAAGTATAAGGCAACATCTCATGCCAGTCTTTATAGGTCACTACCATTTTCTGCACAATCTTCTTGATGTTCTTATTCGCCGCTTCAACAGCCCCATTCATCTTTGGACGATAGGGAGAAGAATTGTGATGTTCAATCTTAAAGCTCTGACATAGCTTCTTCATCATCTTATTATTCAAATTTGAACCATTATCAGTAATGATTCTCTCCGGGACTCCATACCGGCAGATGATGTCCTTCTTGATAAATCTGGCTACCACTTGTCTAGTGACGTTGGCAAATGAGGCTGCTTCTACCCACTTCGTGAAATAATCGATGGCAACCAAAACGAAACGATGCCCATTGGAAGCAGTAGGTTCAATCTTTCTGATCATATCAATGCCCCACATAGCAAAAGGCCAAGGTGATGACAACACATCCAGAGGAGTAGGCGGCACATGCACCTTGTCTGCATAAATCTGGCATTTATGACATTTCCGGGGGTATTTGAAAGAATCAAATTCCATAGTCATCCAATAATACCCTGCTCTCAGCAATTTTCTGGCCATAACATGCCCATTGGCATGGGTACCGAAAGATCCTTCATGAATTTCTTCCATTAACAGGTTTTCCTCGTGTTCATCAACACAACGTAGCAAGACCATGTCAAAGTTCCTTTTGTATAACACCTCGTCTTTTGTCAGAAAGAAATTTCCTGCCAGCCTCCTCAGAGTTTTCTTATCTTTGGTGGATGCACCCCTTGGATACTCTTGACTTTTCAGAAAAACCTTAATATCATGATACCAAGGTTTGCCATCTGACACATCTTCAATTGCAAACACAAAAGCTGGCCTATCCAAGCGCATGATTCTAATCGAAGGAGTTTCATTCCAACGATTCACCTGATTCATCGAAGACAACGTTGCCAACGCATCGGCCATCTGATTCTCTAACCGGGGTATATGATGGAAATCAACTCTGTCAAAGAAATGTAACAACCTCCTGGCATAGTTGTTATAAGGCACCAAGTTCGCTTGACGAGTTACCCATTCACCTGTAATCTGACTAACCACCAACGCGGAATCACCATAAACATCGAGGTTCTTGATTTTCAAATCAATTGCTTCTTCTAACCCCATGATGCATGCTTCATACTCCGCCTCATTATTGGTGCATATGAACGCTAATCGGGTAGTGAAGGGTATATGAGAACCCTGTGGAGTCGTAATGACTGTCCTGATTCTGTTACCGTATGAATTAACAGCCCCATCAAAGACCAGTTCCATTGGGACCCAACTTCTGGTCCTGCATCAGGTAGAGGCTCTTCACAATCCTTCATCTTCAGATACATGATATGCTCATCAAGAAATTCGAACTTTATCGGTTGATAATCCTGAATTGGTTGTTCATTGAGATATTCTGACAAAACACTTCCCTTAATGGCCTTTTGGGAAACATACTGAATATCGTATTCCGTCAGAACCATCTGCCAACGGGTTATTCTTCCAGAAAGCATCTGCTTCTCAAACACATACTTAATCGGATCCATCTTCGAAATTAAGAGGGTTGTGTGGTTTAACATATACTGCCTCAAACGCTTAGCTGCCCAAGCGAGTGCACAACATGTTTTCTCCAGCATTGAATATCTCGACTCACAATCAGTAAATTTCTTACTCAGGTAGTAGATGACATGCTCCTTTCTACCTGACTCATCGTGTTGACCGAGCACACACCCCATTGAGTTCTCAAGAACCGTAAGATACATAATCAATGGCCTTCTTGGCACTGGCGGCATAAGGACCGGAGATTCCTGCAAATACTCTTTTATTTTTTCGAACGCCTTTTGACAATTTTCGTTCCACCTGACCTCTTGATCTTTTCTTAGCAACTTGAATATCGGTTCACACGTGGCTGTAAGATGAGAGATGAATCTAGCAACGTAGTTCAACCTCCCTAGGAAACCACGAACCTCTTTTTCTGTTCTTGGTTCAGGCATTTCTTGAATGGATTTTACTTTAGCAGGGTCAACCTTGATACCTCTTTCGCTGACAATAAAACCCAGTAACTTTCCAGATCTCACCCCGAAGGTGCACTTGTTCGGATTCAACCTCAATCTGAACTTTCTCAACCTCTCAAACAGTTTTTGAAGATTCACTAGATGCTCTTCCTCCGTTTGTGACTTCGCAATTATTTCATCAACATAGACCTCAATCTCTTTGTGAATCATATCATGAAAGAGAGTCACCATCGCCTGCTGATATGTTGCCCCAGCATTTTTCAATCCAAAGGGTATCACTTTGTAACAGAATGTTCCCCACGGTGTTATGAACGTCATTTTCTCCATGTCCTCTGGGGCCATCTTGATTTGGTTATACCCAGAGAAGCTATCCATGAAGGAAAACACAGAATACTGAGCGGTGTTGTCCACTAACACATCAATGTGAGGAAGCGAGAAGTCGTCTTTTGGGCTTGCTCTATTCAGATCTCTATAATCAACGCACATCCTGACCTTTCCGTCCTTCTTAGGTACAGGCACAATATTAGCAACCCACGGAGGATAATTCGTTACAGCAAGAAACCCAGCATCTAACTGTTTCTGAACCTCTTCTTTAATCTTGACAGACATCTCCGGTTTCGTCCTTCTCAGCTTCTGCTTAACCGGAGCACATCCTTCTTTGAGCGGCAGCCGGTGTACCATGATGTCAGTGTCGAGCCCAGGCATGTCTTGGTAAGACCAGGCGAAGATATCCACATAGTCTCGGAGCATTTCAATCAATCTTCCCTTGACAGTGTCTTCCAAAGTAGCCCCAATCCGTACCTCTTTCTTTGCGTCCTCGGTTCCCAAGTGAACAACCTCTATTTCCTCTTGATGAGGCAGAATGACCTTTTCCTCCTGTTTTAACAGCCTGGCTAATTCCTCTGGTAAGGCACAATCTTCATCAGTCCCCTCTTCAGCCTGATATATGGGATTATTGAAGTCATATCGAGCCATAACTGAATCATAAGGGGTGGAATCTGAACAAGAAAACCTGCATGATTGATGATATATGTTTATTCTGGATGCATCAAACAAAAACACATTGCCATTTTACTGTGATTTTAATGCAAAAATAAAAAATAGAAAAATAGGGATCAAAACATTTGAATGCAAAAACATCCTTTATTAATGATAAAGAAAAAGCATACAAAAACATTCAAGCCCTACAAACAAGAATCACTACGTCTTGGGCAGAACGCAGGATTAACAGAGATGACAAATAGAAGCAATTACTCTGGTCCGGTCACATGAATGACTCTTTCCGACGACCAGTTGCGAAGGCTTTGACCTGGGACACATGGGCAGATCCAAGTATCCATATCACAATCACTATCCCCATCCTCCTCAATCGCATTGACTCTGTCGAAGAAAACACCAGCACTGGTGAAACGGACTGGACCATAGAACTTGGGAGGCTCTTCAGGACGCCTGGGTGGCTTATAACCCAGTCCATGAGTATTCCACTTTTCTTGGATATCAATAACTTGACCCCACTTTTGTGAACCACCGACTTCAACCACGGCCCGAGCATCTTTGAAAGAAGACATTGAAATCTCCGGCTGGTGTACCACTGCAGGCTGAACCACTTCCAACTGGCTACCTTTTTTGAGAGGCTTCTCAGTGATTTTCACTGCTTCGAAACCCTGACATAGAGTTTCATGTATTTCACCACCTACCTCCACATACTTGAAAGTAGATAACTGGCTTATCATAATATCCTCTTCTCCACAAACCGTCACCACATGCCCGTCTACCATGTACTTTAACTTCTGATGCAATGTAGACGTCACAGCCCCAGCACTGTGAATCCATGGATGACCCAGCAGACAGCTGTAGGCAGGTTGGATGTCCATGATATAGAAGGTAGCATCGAAAACTTCTGGCCCAACCTTAATTGGTAACACTATCTCTCCAAAACCAGACCTTTTCGAGCCGTCGAAAGCGCGCACCACCAAATCACTAGGTGTGCATATCAACCCTCGGGTGTCCAGCTTCATCAAGGCTTTCTTAGGCAGAACATTCAAAGAGGACCCAATATCCACAAGCACATGAGACATCAATGATCCACGGCATTCAATAGAAATATGCAAGGCATTGTTATGGTTTCTCCCAGTTGGAGTCAAGTCAACATCAGTAAAACCCAAACCATTGCCTGCATTGACATGGGCCACTACCCCCTCCAACTGATTAATAGAGATCTCTTGGGGTACGTAAGCAGCATTCAGTACTTTCAGCAATGCATTTCGGTGTGCCTCGGAACACAATAACAGGGACAAGATAGAGATTTTGGACGGAGTCTAATGCAACTGATCAATAATCTTGTAATCACTCTTCCTGATTAATCTCATAAATTCTTCTACATTCTCGGAGAACGAATTATCAATCGGCCCCGCCGTGGAGTCATTCACTACTGGTGGTTGCACAGCATTACCTACAACCTGCTTCCCTTTGTCTTGTTTAGAACTACCAGCTTGATCATTAGAAGGGATAAAGACCCTACCACTTCTCGTGATAGCCCCTGCCTCAATACTGCTTTTAACACAAGAGTTCCGTACAAAAGTTCCCACCAGTTCTTGTTTCTGTCCATTAACAAACACTTCGGCCCCATAGTTCCAAGGAATGGCCTTGGTACTCTCATATGGCACGGGTCTGGGAGCTGTAATAATAACCGGTGATGGTCTTATCGGCCCTGAAATAGTGATTGTTTTGAAAGGGATAATAATGGTAGCAACCTCATTTTTCTTGCTAACAACTTCTTTATGTTGGTCACATCGGTCAAACTGCAATCAACCTTCATCTATCAACCTTTGAATTCCTGACTTCAACAAATCATACCCATTCACTTGCGACATACAGTCTGAATAATTCTCATCACATCAGGGGGACACCCCACCCCTCAATAGCCTCTCCTTTACCACCATCAAAGGAGTCCTTAATTCATTAACATCCGTAACCAAGTTCAAAGATTCATTCTCCTCTAACACAGCTTTAACCCTTGGCCCACCATGGTTCGGTATTGGATTTTTGATGACATTTGGCCCATCATTTGAAAAGTTAATGGCCTTCGAATCCACCAAGTCTTGGACTGTGTGCTTAAAAGCTTTGCAGTCTTCAATATAGTATCCGGGTGCCCTAGAATGAAAGTCACAGTGGGCATTAGGATTATAACCCGGAGGTGGATTACCGGTGGGAGGAGCTAGAGTCCTTTTCTAGATTAACTGCAACTGTAGCAAATGCTGAAATAACTGTGAATATGGTAGAGGTGGAGTATCAAAATGTCGGTTCTGTTTAGGCCTTGGTTGATACTGACGCGGAGCCTGATTTTGCTGCTGCTGAGGTGGAAGCGCTGCAGGAATTGTCACTAAGGCTACCTGCTGGTTATAACTCTGATGATGCTTCCCTTTACCTCGGTGAGACGACACAGAATTTGTTTCTTCCTTTTTCTTGTAATTAGCATAGGGTTTCTTCCCTTGACCTGAAGACGGCCCATCACTACTTGCTACCTTCCCCGCTTTGATTCCACTCTCTAATATTTCCCCGACCATGATCAAATCAGCAAACTTGCCTGACGCGCACGGTAATAGTTTCTCATAATAACGTCCCGGCAAAGTATCCATAAACAAATTCAGCATTTCCTTTTCCAACATGGGTGGCTGCACCCTTGCCGCCAGTTTACGCCATCTCTGCGCATATTCCTTGAAGCTTTTGTTATTCTTCTGGGACATATTCTGTAACTGGGTCCTGTTGGGAGCCATATCAGTGTTATATTGGTAGTGCTTGATAAAGGCCTCGACCAACTCTCTCCAATTACGGACATGGCATCTCTCTAGTTGCATATACCATTCCAAGGATGCCCCAGACAGGATGTCCTGGAAAAAATGCATCAGCAATTTCTCATCTTTAGAATACGCAGCCATCTTCCTTGCGTATGCCCTGACATGAGTCTTGGGACAGGTGGTACCATTGTATTTTGCAAAAGTGGGCACCTGAAATTTGTGCGGAATTACAACACCGGGAACCAGCCCCAAATCCTCCAGATCTATTCCTACATAATTCTAATTCACCACTCCCCTTAGTTGTTCTTCAATGAGTCTGAACCTTTGATCATTGTCGGCCTGAGGACCAGCATCCCCGCTTGGCATATAGAAAACGTCATCTTGTCGGTCTTCGAAACGACGACCATGAACAGCACAAATACTTCCTTCTCCCACAACAGAAGGAATCACAAGCTGCTCTCCTCTGCCCGGAGGGATCACAACACCAGGAATGGGGATCTCTACGCCCACAGGACCTCCCTGAGCACTGTTACCAACAACGCCATTATGGACTCCACCATGAAGAACCCCGTCTTCATCCACCCTTGCCACTAAGGGTTGGACCAAAGTCCTCAACTGCTCTTGCCCTTGGGAAACACCTTGCATCAGCTCCATGAATTGGTCTATACGGGCCTGCATGGCAGCCATATCAGCCTGCATCTTCTCCATAATTCTCTTCTGATTTGATCTAGTAGAATACCGGTGAAACAGCTGGTTATCAATCCTGCCTGCAACCAAATAAAGGTTAGAACAAACCAGAACGAGCACCTACGATGCAAAAATGAATATGAATATGCATATGCAAATGAACATGTTTGAATATTTGTAGGGCGATCCACCCCTTGATTCCAGTTTAAAGTCGGGATAGGATGAAGCTGCTGCTCATATATAAATCAGAGCAAAAATCATCGTCAGAGGTTACAACCCAAGATAACATAATAAGTCTGAAACAAAAGAAGCAAAGATCCCAGCCAACAATTCTGGTGGTGACCCGAGATACAAAGAAAAACAAACTACAGAATGTCACCCACTGCCTGATCTAGAGCCTTCACCCCTAGGCCTCTTCACTTCAGCTCGTATCTTCAGCTCTGTTATGGTCGCTATGGCCTCATTCAATCGCTCCTCAACTGCGTGTCTCTAGAATGTCCCTGATAAGATCTCCTCGTCTTTCTTCTTGAGTTTCGTCTTCAAACTCTCGATTTGATCCAGGAACTTATCTTCTTTCTACTTGTTGGCTGTGATTGCAGTATCTCGGTAAGTGTTGAACTTGTGAATTTTTTACCAAGCCTTGGCTAGATCTTCCTTCTTGGATTTGAGAATCCTGCTAACACCTTTCAGAGCTTGCCCTACCTTTTGTCTGGCTATGACATCTTCAGCTAGCTCTTTTTCTTTCTTAGCGGGCAATTCTGTTTTCAACTTAGCGACATGAACAGCTTCACCTCGCTCATGTTTCAACTGGTAAATTTCTCTTTGCAGCTCACCGTTCTCCTCTCAAAGCTTCTCCTTTTCAGCCCACAGCTTGTTATACTTCTCTATCTCAATTGTGGTCGGAGATTCAATCAGTAGGGGGTAAGATGGAGGTTCTCTGCAGAATGGTAGAAGTACACTCTCTACTCTCCTCTGAATCCAGTCCTCGTATGCAGGGAAGGCTTTGTTGTTACACTTTCCAAAAGAAGTCTTTCCCTTCTTGTGGCGATCTCCCCAAGTATTTGCAGCTTCTTTTAACACTTCCAGGTTGGCTTCTCCACTCACATATAGAGACTCTTGAACATCTTGGTTCTTTGGCGGCTTCTTCAAAGCATACCCGAATTGCCTAACAGCAAGAATAGGGTTATAATTAATTCCCCCTTTTCTTCCTATTAAAGGTACGTTTGGGTAACCTCCACAACTAATTAGGATCTCTTGGCCCAGCAAATCACGATTGATCCAAATCAAGTTGTCAGCCCTTAATCCCATCAATCTCCTCGACCAATCCAATGTTTCTTTGGTGTCTTCAAATGCCCCGGATTTGGGAAGGCGATCGGCAAACCACTTGTAGAGAACTAGAGCACAAAAGTAAAGAGGTCCCCCTCTCCTCTTCTCATTCTTATAGTGCATCGAATAGTACAGATCCCCAAGTAAGGTAGGTACCGGATTCTTCGTGGTGAATATCCGGACAGCGTGCACGTCTACAAAATCCTTCACATTAGGGAACAACGTCGTTCCATAAACACACATAGCCAGAATTGCACTGAACACCGACCAACACTTAGCCTTAGCGCAAATAGTAGCCTGTTCGATCAAAAACTTCGTGTGAAAGCCTTTATAACCTCCTTTACTCGCAACATTCTTCTTCAGCAAAGACTGATCCAAACGTAACGCAGCAGCAACCTTTTCCAGATCGGGAAATTCCTTAGAAGGATAGAAGGGAACTTCTTCTTTGACATAAACATCCAAAATGAGAGCATACTCTTCCAATGTCGGAGCTAAAAGATAATCTGCGAACAGAAAACACTGCAGGTGAGGGTCATAGAACTGCACCAGAGTGTGCAGAGCCCTGAACTCATAGTTTGTAACATCTCGGGCGAAGCTCAGAATCCTCCCATACTCTCTTCTAAAGTCTGCCAATACCCCGGGTTTTACCATAACCGAGATCTTGTGCACAACATCTAAATGAAGCTCTGGGAACTTGTAGGGGATGATATTCTTTCTCTCTTTAGTGCTAGTATTCATCATGAACAGTCTTCGGACAACCAGAATCAAAGTTAGGATGCAACCCTACAAATGAGCAAACCTGTTAGAATGCAAAATGATGATGCAAATGCAAACATAGGATCAAGGTATCCATGATGCTCAAAATTGCTGTTGTTCTGCTGACTGAATAAAACCCCAAATATCAGAAACCCAGAATTCCAGAATAATGGCCCATTCAAACTGCCAGAAAAATCAGGATAGTAACAGTACACTGATGAGAAATCCAGAAAACCAGGTAGGTTGAAGGCCAAAGTCACCTACAAACCTGCAAACACCCATCCCCTCTCACATGTAGGTTCTAGAAGACGGGATCCTCAGTCTCGCATTCTCGATTTGAGAAGCAATAGTACATTCATCCCTCGGGGTACAATACTATCGCCAAACAAAGAGGTCGTCCACTGATTCCCCCCAAAAAAAGGTTGTCCTATGGTGAGTTCTCAGCATTGGGTCCTCGGATCGACAAGTGTAATGGGTTTGCCATTTCTGGACTGCCATTATCACTGCCGGGAGGAGAGGTGTTGCTGAGTCCTCGGGAGACGGTCGCCAGAGTCGACAGTTTTCCAGGTTCTATTCCATCGTCTGCCCCAAATGCGCAGGATAGAATATTACAAAGAAAACCTCGTCTGGATATGGAGTTTTCATTTATACTAAGTCTGGCCAAATGCCAAACAAGTCACACTACTTTCCACGCTAATCATAGGTGTATGCTCAAGCCTGGGTATTGGGCTTTTCTCTCATGAATCCAACCCACCCTACAAACAGAAAATCCAGCAGCAGAACAGTACAACATAATAATGAAATGCAATGCAATAAATGTGGTAAATACAGTAAAACAGTAATACAGTAATATACAACAAAATAAAGCACAACAGTAAACACCCAATGAAATAAAAACAGACAAGCGCTAGGATTGACTCGCAAAAGGGGATGGACCCGCCAGAGGTCTATCTGTCCCCAGCAGACTCGCCAGCTGTCGCTCCCGAGGATTTGCATCCATGGTACAAACGCGAAAGTGGCGCGGAAAACAGAGTCGCCAGCAATGTGTATTTTGTAACACCCTTCTAATCCCCGCATAAAAACATACAATAAATCAGAGTAAATAATCATGTTATTCATTTAAGGGTGTCACACATAATCATAAAACATCACAATACACCTGTCATGCTCAATAACACTTAAATTGAATTCATGCTTTTCAAAAACTTTCACTAAGCATGTAGCAGCGGAATCACTTTCATTAAGAATCTCATAACATTCAAGTCTCAAATCTATTTCCTTCATTAAATCACTTAGGCATAAAAAGCCACTTCACCATAAAATTCAAATCAGATTAACAAATAAATAGAGTATACAATCGTATCTCTCAAAAGATGAATCAAACGTTCCCCAGTGTTACATAATCAGAGCACGACTCGACCCAAAATAAATAAGGAAGCTAAACAAGCTACTCCAAATAGCTATCCTCGTACTAGCAAGCAACTCTAATCTTCAGTACCTGAGCGATGTCGTATAAAACATCATTCCAACAGAAGGGTGAGAATTCACATCAATATTGAAATTATAAGATAATGATTAAGGTAAAACATGTAAACATAATTATAAACAATCTCACACTTCAATATTCATCAAACAAGTATCACTCAAGTAACCACACAATTATAATTTCCAATCCAACAAGTCACATACATACACATAGTTCCATATAACAATCATATATGCCATGCGACTCGATGCAAACTCAATGCAACTCATGTCATGTGGTACCAACACTTGTTATTTTTTTTTCGGTTTTTACATTTAAACCGGGTCCGTCCCCTAGACCAATAACAAAACAAAAGTCCGTCCCCTAGGCTTTCAAACCCCACTCTAGGTTTGGGACAAGTCACTAGCTCCCACGGAACTAGCAAGCATTGCCTCTTGACACAAATGATGCGTATGCAATCAACAACCATATGCAATTAAGACTATTCCCTAATCTTAATATTATGAATATCTCAAATAATTCATCACACTTGAATTATCACATAATTGCACACACAAACACATTTTCATAATTAAAGTATTCATACTTTAAACGTCATCGCCACAATCAACAAATAATACGCAAGGATCGGCTCAATCAAATCATAATTCCCAAAACTCAATTACCGAATTAATATAGGATAATAGTTCATCACTAATAATTGAATCCAATATTCAATAAAATCTCACTATTCATTAAATAATAATCAATATCTAAATAACCGTCGATATCTAAATAAATAATTACTATTTAAATAAATAAGTCATATTCAATAAATAATCGATAATTAAATATCTAATAAATATTTAAATTAATTTTCAAATTAAATGATTGATATTTAGTAAACCATTTAATTCTTACTAGGATTCTAATAATAATGTATATAACATGTACACTACGTAAGTTACTTAATATCTAACTATAGTCCCTGCGCAGTACCAAAGAAGAAGGAAGTCACAATTCTCTCCATGATAAAACTCTTGTGCATGAAATAGGTGAAAAGGGAGAGTACCATGCTTCAATATTCCTTCATTCTCAATTATATATATATATATATATATATATATATATATATATATATATATATATATATATATATATTAATAGCCACTACTTATCTCTACTTCAAACACTTCATTGGCTAATATATATATATATATACCATGCGCTACAGTATGAGGGATCCACTAGTTCTTGCCTTTTCCTTAAAATATTATTGGTTAACCTGGGGAAGTGCTACAACATATGAGAAAAAGAGATGAAATATGTTTTTATGCTACAGACACAATTCTTGGGCTATAGTATTAGCTTGGAGGGACACATTCAACTCCAACTTCCATTGCCTAATACAATATACTGTGCCACTACTTTTTTACACAATACAATTCCATTCCTGTGCTATTTTTTTATGTAGTGTGAGAATGATTTAATTGCTACCAAAGGAACACATAGGTTCCTGCGCATGCACTTTTAAGGGAACATGGAAATTGAATTAATTCCTCCTAATCTACACTGCACTAGGTTCTGCGCTGGGATTTTAGTAAGGTTGGGTGGATTCACAAACTTCATTTCCAATAAATAAAGGTGGCCACTTAATTATACTACATCAAATTTATAACCTATTTAATATACATATTATATAGAAATCATGTTTCATTCCCTACTCCCCAGACAACTTCCTGCGCCACTGTCATAGGGAGGGACACAAACAATTTTAATTTCCATGCTTAGTCTGCTACAGTAACAGAATTAGAAAGGAATCATAAATTTCATTGCTATAGTTTTTGCGCTACAGTAAACATCAACATGATTATTCTAGATTTTCTAACTTCAATGGATATCCTAAATATTAAATGGGTCTCTAAACTATTATCGAAAATCAATTTTAAACACCCAAAAATTAATAATTTCAGAATTTCATAATAACTTAATAATTTCAATCTCAATTAAAAGCTTGGGGATTTTATTCTAACCCTATTTCTACCCATTAATCATCACTCAATAACCCCAATAATGAGTAAAAACTCACCCTTACCTTAGATTTTCTTGATGACTTTGGATTCCTCTCCTCTTCTACTCTTTCTATTTTCTCTTCTCCTCTTCTACACTTTCCTCTTCTATTTTTTTTTTCTGATTTTACAATTCTTACTAACTCTTTCTTTTAAACCCTACTATTCACAATCAAATGGGCCTAACTCACTTATCATACTTAATATCAACACCTCCCCTTAAGCCCAATAATTTCTAGCAACTATAAAATCATATTAAATATAATAAATTAAATAGTTCACTAAATACCAATAATCCAATTAAATAATTAATTATATAAATTCAACAATTAAATTTATTTTCAAATAATAAATTAAATCACACATTGCAATTTAATCAATTAAATCAATTAATTCACATAAATTAAATAAACTAACTAATTTATATAAACTCAATAAATTATATAAATTAATTAATTCATATAAATTCACTAAATCAAGTAATTCATTTAAATCCAATAATTCAAATAAATTAGATAAATCACATAAATCAATATTTCATAAAATCACTCAATAATTAATATAAATAATTAATTACTAAAATTGGGGTGTTACAACTCTCCCCCACTTAAAAGATTTTCGCCCTCGAAAATTACCTCAAACGAACAACTCAAGAATAGATAACGGTTGCATCAAACCTGACGGCTTCTGATGCTCAAACTTCGACTTTTGGCAAGTCAAACAAGAATACACAAACTCGTCAATATCCTTCTTCATACGAGGCCACCAAAATACTTTCCTCAAATCTTGATACATCTTGGTAGCTCCGGGATGAATACTTAATCCACTACGATGCCCTTCCTTAAGAATACTCTTCTTCATCTCAACAATATCCGAAACACAAACTCTATCATGACACCTCATGATACGATTCTCATCAATCCGAAAATCACCACCTCGACCTTGATTGATCAAAATCAACCGATCTACCAAGCTCAAATCAGATTTCTGGCCTTCTCGAATCTCATCAAGAATGCCACTAGTAAGCTTCAACATATCAAGCTGAACTCCATAAGAAGTCTCTTCACAAACCAAACTCATATCTTGAAATTGCTCAATCATTTCCAACTCTTTTACCATCATCATCGACATATGCAAAGATTTCCTACTCAATGCATCAGCTTCCACGTTTGCTTTACCCGGATGGTAATTCAAATTAAAATCATAATCCTTCAAAAGTTCTAACCATCTTCTTTGCCTTGCATTCAATTCCTTCTGGTCAAAGAGATATTTCAAACTTTTATGATCACTATACACCTCAAATCTCGTACCAAACAAGTAATGCCTCCAAAGTTTCAACACAAACACGACAGCGGCCAACTCTAAGTCATGCGTCGGATAATTCCTCTCATGCACTTTAAGTTGCCTTGAAGCATAAGCTACAACTTGCCGATTTTGCATTAATACACCTCCCAAACCCATCAAAGAAGCATCTCAATACACAACAAATGGTTCTGACGGATTCGGTAAAACCAAAACAGGAGCTGTCGTCAATCTTCTCTTAAGCTCTTGGAAACTTTCTTCACACTTTGCATTCCAAACAAAACCTTGACACTTCCTAGTCAACTGCGTCAACGGCAAAGATAACTTAGCAAATCCTTCAATAAATTTCCGATAATAACCTGCCAAACCAAGAAAACTTCTAATCTCAAAAACCAATTTTGGAGTCTCCCATTGCGACACCGCTTCAACCTTCGATGGATCAACTGCAATACCTCTACTCGAGATCACATGTCCAAGGTAACTCACTTCCTTCAACCAAAACTCGCACTAAGAAAGTTTAGCATACAACTGCTTCTCTTTCAACACAAATAACACAATCCTCAAATGCTCAGCATGATCTTCTTCACTCTTTGAATATATCAAAATATCATCAATGAACACAACCACAAACTCGTCCAAGTAAGGATGGAAAATCTTGTTCATGTACTCCATAAATACACCTGGTGCATTAGTCACACCAAATGGCATCACAGAATACTCGTAATGTCCATATCTTGTTCTAAAAGCAATCTTCTGAATATCTTCAGCCTTCACACGAATCTGGTGATACCCAAATCTCAAATCTATCTTATTAAACACAATCGCACCAACCAAATAATCCATCAAATCATCAATCCTTGGAAGCAAATACTTATTCTTGATAATCACCTTGTTCAATTGTCTGTAATCCACACAAAGTCTCATAGATCCTTCTTTCTTCTTAACCAAAAACACTGGTGCACCCCACGGTGACACACTTAGACGAATAAATCTCTTTTCAAGCAAATCTTCAAGTTGACTCTTCAACTCTTTCAACTCAGATGCAGACATACGATATGGAGCCATCGAAACCTGACTAGTTCCAGGAACTAAGTTGATCGAAAACTCCACCTCACATTTCGGCAGAAAATCACAAACAATCGGCAAAGCACCAACTGCTCCACTTTCACCAATACTCAAAGTTTCCATCAACATAAACACCTTGGCACCATCTTGCACCGACTCATTCACTTGCTTAGCAAACATAAACATGTCTCCTTCATCCTCAAGCTCAAGAAAAATAACTGTCTTATCAAAACAATCTGTAGTACTTCGCTTAACTCCAAATAATTCACTGCACACACCATCTAAGCTTGCAAGACACGTCTATTCCATCCAACACGATCCCGTCTACTATCAACAAGAGATTAAGGGTGATCAGTTCCTCAATTTGTCAATAGACAGCCGACAATCATGATGAAGCATAAACCATCTTTACCAAACTATAATAGCGTTCAACAATACACTGAGCCACCACTCCACACTTGAAGCATCTTGGAGAAGTACAAGCTTCTCCCCCACTTGTTTCAATCCCACTCCTGCAGACAAAGGTTAGAAAAACAAACAAGTACCGACAGTGTTTTCACACAAATGTCGCATACTAGGGGACAAACAACATTTGACAACCTGGCCGGATGGACCAACCAGGCTCTGATACCACTAATGTAACACCCTTCTAATCCCCGCATAAAAACATACAATAAATCAGAGTAAATAATCATGCTATTCATTTAAGGGTGTCACACATAATCATAAAACATCACAATACACCTGTCATGCTCAATAACACTTAAATTGAATTCATGCTTTTCAAAAACTTTCACTAAGCATGTAGTAGCGGAATCACTTTCATTAAGAATCTCATAACATTCAAGTCTCAAATCTATTTCCTTCATTAAATCACTTAGGCATAAAAAGCCACTTCACCATAAAATTCAAATCAGATTAACAAATAAATAGAGTATACAATCGTATCTCTCAAAAGATGAATCAAATGTTCCCCAGTGTTACATAATCAGAGCACGACTCGACCCAAAATAAATAAGGAAGCTAAACAAGCTACTCCAAATAGCTATCCTCGTACTAGCAAGCAACTCTAATCTTCAGTACCTGAGCGATGTCGTATAAAACATCATTCCAACAGAAGGGTGAGAATTCACATCAATATTGAAATTATAAGATAATGATTAAGGTAAAACATGTAAACATAATTATAAACAATCTCACACTTCAATATTCATCAAACAAGTATCACTCAAGTAACCACACAATTATAATTTCCAATCCAACAAGTCACATACATACACATAGTTCCATATAACAATCATATATGCCATGCGACTCGATTCAAACTCAATGCAACTCATGCCATGTGGTACCAACACTTGCTATTTTTTTTTCGGTTTTTGCATTTAAACCGGGTCCGTCCCCTAGACCAATAACAAAACAAAAGCCCGTCCCCTAGGCTTTCAAACCCCACTCTAGGTTTGGGATAAATCACTAGCTCCCACGGAACTAGCAAGCATTGCCTCTTGACACAAATGATGCGTATGCAATCAACAACCATATGCAATTAAGACCATTCCCTAATCTTAATATTATGAATATCTCAAATAATTCATCACACTTGAATTATCACATAATTGCACACACAAACACATTTTCATAATTAAAGTATTCATACTTTAAACGTCATCGCCACAATAAACAAATAATACACAAGGATCGGCTCAATCAAATCATAATTCCCAAAACTCAATTACCGAATTAATATAGGATAATAATTCATCACTAATAATTGAATCCAATATTCAATAAAATCTCACTATTCATTAAATAATAATCAATATCTAAATAACCGTCGATATCTAAATAAATAATTACTATTTAAATAAATAAGTCATATTCAATAAATAATCGATAATTAAATATCTAATAAATATTTAAATTAATTTTCAAATTAAATGATTGATATTTAGTAAACCATTTAATTCTTACTAGGATTCTAATAATAATGTATATAACATGTACACTACGTAAGTTACTTAATATCTAACTATAGTCCCTGCGCAGTACCAAAGAAGAAGGAAGTCACAATTCTCTCCATGATAAAACTCTTGTGCATGAAATAGGTGAAAAGGGAGAGTACCATGCTTCAATATTCCTTCATTCTCAATTTATATATATATATATATATATATATATATAGCCACTACTTATCTCTACTTCAAACACTTCATTGGCTAATATATATATATATACCATGCGCTACAGTAAGAGGGATCCACTAGTTCTTGCCTTTTCCTTAAAATATTATTGGTTAACATGGGGAAGTGCTACAACATATGAGAAAAAGAGATGAAATATGTTTTTATGCTACAGACACAATTCTTGCGCTATAGTATTAGCTTGGAGGGACACATTCAACTCCAACTTCCATTGCCTAATACAATATAATAATGTGCCACTACTTTTTTACACAATACAATTCCATTCCTGTGCTATTTTTTTATGTAGTGTGAGAATGATTTAATTGCTACCAAAGGAACACATAGGTTCCTGCGCATGCACTTTTAAGGGAACATGGAAATTGAATTAATTCCTCCTAATCTACACTGCACTAGGTTCTGCGCTGGGATTTTAGTAAGGTTGGGTGGATTCACAAACTTCATTTCCAATAAATAAAGGTGGCCACTTAATTATACTACATCAAATTTATAACCTATTTAATATACATATTATATAGAAATCATGTTTCATTCCCTACTCCCCAGACAACTTCCTGCGCCACTGTCATAGGGAGGGACACAAACAATTTTAATTTCCATGCTTAGTCTGCTACAGTAACAGAATTAGAAAGAAATCATAAATTTCATTGCTATAGTTTTTCCGCTACAGTAAACATCAACATGATTATTCTATATTTTCTAACTTCAATGGATACCCTAAATATTAAATGGGTCTCTAAACTATTACCGAAAATCAATTCTAAACACCCAAAAATTAATAATTTCAGAATTTCATAATAACTTAATAATTTCAATCTCAATTAAAAGCTTGGGGATTTTATTCTAACCCTATTTCTACCCATTAATCATCACTCAATAACCCCAATAATGAGTAAAAACTCACCCTTACCTTGGATTTTCTTGATGACTTTGGATTCCTCTCCTCTTCTACTCTTTCTCTTTTCTCTTCTCCTCTTCTACACTTTCCTCTTCTATTTTTTTTCTGGTTTTACAATTCTTACTAACTCTTTCTTTTAAACCCTACTATTCACAACCAAATGGGCCTAACTCACTTATCATACTTAATATCAACACCTCCCCTTAAGCCCAATAATTTCTAGCAACTATAAAATCATATTAAATATAATAAATTAAATAGTTCGCTAAATACCAATAATCCAATTAAATAATTAATTATATAAATTCAACAATTAAATTTATTTTCAAATAATAAATTAAATCACACATTGCAATTTAATCAATTAAATCAATTAATTCACATAAATTAAATAAACTAACTAATTTATATAAACTCAATAAATTATATAAATTAATTAATTCATATAAATTCACTAAATCAAGTAATTCATTTAAATCCAATAATTCAAATAAATTAGATAAATCACATAAATCAATATTTCATAAAATCACTCAATAATTAATATAAATAATTAATTACTAAAATTGGGGTGTTACATATTTATCCCAAGAGAGGGAAAGGAAACACTGCGTAAACTTGAGGGATGGGAAAAGCAGGGTCTCGGACCAAGAGAAAAGGGTAAGGGAGTCGGTTACGCGAAGGGAAGGTGTTAACACCCCACGCGTCTATCGTACTCGATGGGATCCACGCTTGTTGTCTCGATCAAATGGTGTCGTCATCTGGAACTCCACTGCTATTGGAAAGGAGAAGGAACGAGAAAGGAAACGAACGAAGAAACGAAAAAGAAAAGAAAAAGAAATAACTCGATAGGACATCGCTCGCCCTAAGCCTACGTATTCCTTCGTGCAATGGGAAAGTCAGAGTCAACATAGTTCGGACACGAACTAAGGGGGGAGGTTGCTCGCCAAGACATCGCCGTCTTGTGCCTACATATCCTCAATCGGACGAGAAAGAGGAAATCAGAGCAGTCGTAGTTCGACCTAACGAGGTCGGTTAGTATTTTTTATGAGCGACGTTAGATTCGCGTCCGGCAGTTAGGGTCAATGCCTGTTTGCAACGAGACGGAAGTAACGTGCCCTTTTCTGAAAAAAAGGTTTGAGATTAACGATCCCGAAGGATGAAAAAAAGTTTGGATTTGTTTTTGTGTGTTTTTTAGACAGAAGTGGATTGAAATTAGTTCATAACATACATTGCACTAGAGTCTACCATGCGGGAACGAGTGAATCGCATGGTCGCCCCCAAATGGGACGTATGCTAAACACTCTAGAAGAGGAGGGGAGACCCCTCGTTCTTCATTTCCTACACTTAAGGCTCGAGCGCAATATTCGTTATATTTATTAAGTGTTTTAAAAGTGTTAAGAGATGAGAAGAGAAGACCCAAAGGAAAACACTAAGGGAAACTAAACGTTCCTAATGTTGTCATGCAAAGGTGGCCCTATAGTTGAGGTTGAAAGGGAAACGCCTACCTAAGTTAGCATGCAAAGGGGAGCCTAACGCTAATCCTACTCCAAGCTTAATTGAAACTTAAGTTGGACTAGGTAGCTCTAAGGAAGTGAATCCAAGACTTAAACAAGTCTTGAGACTCAAGGGAAGAGAAAGAGTGAAGGAGACGAAGGAGGAAAAGAAGCGAATAAAAAACAGCAGCTACCACAACGCCCCTGCACCAGAACAGCGGTAAAAAGCAGCACACAAGCAATATAGCTTATAACAGCCCACAATTCAACACAAGAAAGGGTGTAAAATGTCAGCCAGCAGCACATACAACAACACACATACACATGACAGCCGTAGAAGCAGGGCAGCATGTGATACATTTGAAGACAATTCAAACATGGCATAGCAAATGTGCATCAAGCATTACATTTCACAATTAATCACGATCACAATCACGTCATACACCAAGGTACACAATACTTGGATTCGTCATGAAAGAATGCACATCATTTGATAATGGACAAGTCAAAACATGCATGTATCTCATGAAGTTAAGTGCAAGCAATCAAGTTCAAACAAATAACTCCAGCAACATCAACAACAAGTCACAATCAACATGCTCAAGAAGTGTGTGCTATGTGTTCATCGCATCAATTAATCAACAACGCAAACATAAACATTCATCGATGAAAACCAAGACTTGCGTGTCGAAGAATCGTGTTCATGCAATAGTGTGAGGTGCAACAGCTCAAGAATGATCCACAAATCATCATCATATCAATCCATAAAGTTTAGACATGAAAAGGATCTCAAACAACCAAGAAAATGCTAGAAAATCACATTCTGCTTCAGTGGTAACCGGTTACAGCATAACTGATAACCGGTTACACAGTTCAAAATTGCACAAATTATGCTGAAAATACACAGTGTAACCGGTTACAACATAACTGCTAACCGGTTACTCTGGGACAGTGGTGAAAAAATTCAGTTTCAAAAGCACTTTTCAGCAGCAAATCACTTATGTAATCATGTTCAATGATCATGTAATCAACAATGCACAAAAATCAAGTTCAGAAACAACATTCAAGCATCATTTAAATCCAACAATCATCAACAACCACAATCAAGATCAACCAAATGAACCAAAACACATCAAAATTCATGGATCTACATTTTGAAAGTTGTAATTAAGCTAAAATGAGTATGGATCTGAAATTAACCAACCTATAAAGCTGAGATTTGCTTTGGTGAGTGTTGTAAACAGAATTTGATGAATCCAAGTAGAGAAATCCAAGATCCACAAGCTCCTTGCACTCAAAAGTTGGGAATCCAAGTAATAAGCAATAAAAACTCCAAAATCACTTTCAATAATCACTTCTGAAATTCCAGATCTAGATCCAAACCAAAATCACCAATGAAATGCAGCAATGAAGTGGTAATGAGTGGCTTTAGCTCAAGAATTAACAAGTTCCAATGAAGAACTTGTTAATCTTTGAAAGAGAGCTTTGAGTGTGGTTGAAAATGGAGGTTGAGAGTGAAAAAGTGAGAGAGAATTGAGAGCAAAATTCTGAAAAATGAGAGTGAAAAATGATCTAGGGTGGAGAGGTTTGGAATGAATTGGTTTAAATAGAAGCTAGGTTAGGAATTCAAATGTGGTTTGGAGTGAGGTTTAGTGGGTGGAAATTGGGGTGAAAAGTGGATTAGGAAATGAAATAAGGAATTAGAGTGGAAAATGTTGGAAGGAATTTGAATTTTGGGTGGAAAATGATGAAAATATCAATTCTAGATCCTTCCCCCACGTGCACATGCCAAGCACATGATCACAAATGATGCAAACTGAATTTCCCAAATTTTGCTCAGAGTAACCGGTTACAGCACATCTGCTAACCGATTACTCAGTTCAAAAACTGAAGAAATACGCAGAAAAACCAAAGGGTAACCGATTATTAGATACGCTGTAACCGGTTACACAGTGCAAATTTTGAATTTTGGCGCCTTTTGGAGGGAAACTGGAAAAAGTGACTTCTGATAGCTGCTTTGAAACCATTAAGCCCCTGAAACCTGCCATTTGATATTACCACTGGAATACGCTTGAAATATGCCGTGAAATGTTTTTTCGCACTCAAATTAAACCGCTGATATCAACTGTCTGGTGCTGAATAACTGATCAAAAATTGACTACCGGAGTTTCTGATCATCCAGTCATTTAATGAGCAAAATAAATGCTCAAAAGACATGGCTCTGAACACTATTAAAAATCATACTGGAACTGATGATGCCGTGAGCTGCTGAAAGAAATACCTTGATCCCATGCCCAAAAGAAATATTCAAATGCAAAAAATGACAATACAAATGAAATGAAGCATAAGCCAAAAAGGTTAGCAACACTAGGGTAAATTTTGAGGTGTTACACCCATATGGAAAAAGGCCACGGGGAAGAGAGAACTTTGGGATGCGTTGGCGGCACATGGATTTTGTCTGAGTATATCTGACACTTATGACACTTCCTCATGTACTTGTAGCAGTCGGATTCCATTGTCAACCAGTAGTACCCTGCTCTCATAATTTTTCTCGCCATTGTGTGTCCGTTGGCATGAGTGCCAAAGGATCCTTCATGAATTTCTTTTATCAGCATGTTTGCTTCTGGTCCGTCTACACATCAGAGCAAGACCATGTCAAAGTTTCTCTTATAAAGTGTATCACCGCTAAAACATTTCCTTTAACGGCTTTCTGAGTGTGGTACTCGATGTCATATTCTGATAACAACATCTGCCAACGGGCAATCCTTCCCGTGAGAGCAGGTTTTTCAAAGACATACTTGATTGGATCCATTTCGAAGATTAACCAAGTAGTGTGACGAATCATGTACTGGCGAAGACGTTTGGCTGCCCAAGCCAAAGCACAACAAGTTTTCTCAAGCATAGTGTACCGAGTCTCGCAGTCGGTGAATTTCTTGCTCAAATAGTAGATGGCAGACTCATTCCTTTTCGTTTCGTCTTGTTGACCAAGTACACAACCCATGGAGTCTTCCAGGACTGTGAGGTAAATGATCAGTGGTCTTCCTTCCACTGGAGGTGATAGAATCGGTGGGTTCAACAGGTATTCCTTGATACTGTCAAAGGCGGTTTGGCAGTCCTCTGTCCAAATGCACTCCTAATTCTTTTTGAGTAATTTGAAAATCGGCGCGCACGTCGCTGTCATGAGGAATATGAATCTGGAGATGTAGTTGAAACGTCCCAGGAATCCCCTGACTTGTTTTTCAGTTTTCGGGGAAGACATTTCTTGAATGGCCTTGACCTTGTCATGATCGACCTCAATTCCTTTCTGGATGACGATGAACCCTAAAAGTTTCCCTGAACGGACACCGAAGGTGCATTTATTGGGATTCAAGCGGAGTTTGTACTTTCTCAACCGCTCAAATAGTTTTGACAGGTGGGTCACATGCTCCTCTTCTATTT
The DNA here is from genome assembly GCA_022829125.1 of Lathyrus tuberosus. Taxonomy (NCBI): domain Eukaryota; kingdom Viridiplantae; phylum Streptophyta; class Magnoliopsida; order Fabales; family Fabaceae; genus Lathyrus; species Lathyrus tuberosus. Next base: position 8,666,683 of record JALAZF010000163.1, read on the forward strand.
TTGATTTGGCAATCATATCATCGACATATACCTCGATTTCTTTGTGTATCATGTCATGAAACAGAGTAGTCATAGCACTTTGATAGGTTGCCCCGGCGTTCTTCAAATCGAACAACATTACCTTGTAACAAAAGGTACCCCATGGGGTAATGAACGAAGTTTTCTCCATGTCTTTCTGCGCCATTTTGATTTGATTATAGCCCGAAAATCCATCCATGAAGGAGAAAACTTTGAACTTTGTTGTACTGTCTACCAGCATGTCAATGTGTGGTAAAGGAAAGTCGTCCTTTGGACTAGCCTTTTTTAGATCTCTGTAATCGACACACATTCTGACTTTTCCGTCCTTTTTTGGAACGGGTACGATGTTGGCCAACCATTGAGGATATTCTGATGCAGCGAGGAAACCCGCGTCAATCTATTTTTGTACCTCCTCCTTGATTTTGATGGCCATGTCTGGGTGAGTCCGTCTCAACCTCTGTTTTACTGGCGAACATTCCGATTTCAGTTGTAAATGATGTTCTACGATGCTGGTATCCAACCCTGGCATGTCCTGATAGGACCAAGCAAATACATCGGGGAATTCTCTGAGAAGCTTTGTCAAACTCTCTTTGGCAGTTGGACTGAGCAGTGCCCCAATCTTGATTTCTTTTCTCTCTTCTTCTGAACCCAAGTTGACCATTTCCAATGGCTCTTTGTGAGGTTCAATGGACCTTTCCTCTTGTTTGAGTAGTCAGGAGATCTCTTCTGGAATTTCATCGTCAACTTCTTCTTCAGCTCCAAATACTGGGAACTCAAAGTTGGGAGAAGGCATTGGATCGTATGTTTCAACGGGGTTTAAAACAAGCAATCTGCATGACGGTATGATTTGTGTTTAAAAGAGATAGAGAAAATGCAAGTGTGTGCAGTGTATTTTCTGATAACTTCTTGTTTCTATTATTGAGTTATTTTTTAGGATTACCATTTTCTGAAAAAAAAATGATAAAGAAAACAGCAATTAATGCAGAGATTACAGAACGACGTTATTTTATTTATGAACAAGTCGATTCTTGAAACTACAGCCCTATAAAACAAAACTCTGTCTATTTGGGCAAAGCGAAGAGGGACATTTACAGAAAGTGAGCCCTATCAAAACATCCGTTTCACCTGGGCAGGGTGAAAGGTTAAAACAAAGATGGCCATTACTTTGACTTATGAACGATCTTCGAAACATCGACAACAACCCATTAGCAGTGAACTCCTTGGTGAATCACAAAGTCTGGTACCTTCCTTGGTTTGTCTTCAGAAATAACGTTGATTTCTGGCAGAGCAGGATCATTGGAATCTGTTTCCCAGGCAGAGTTGTCGTAGGAGGATTCCTCAGTTGTATTTTGCAGAGTATTTGTGCTCTCAGGCAAATCTCCCTGTCCAGTTGCCTGGATGTCTTCGAGCCTGATACGAGAGCTTTCAGGAGCGGTGTTTTTGACCATGAAGTCGTATTTCCCACTCGGTTGTCCCAAGGTGTCCCACACTTCTTTGGAACTGGATGAGTCATCTCTCTCGATGACGTTGACCTCAGGAAAAGCATAGTTGATGAACTCTAGTCCGGCGAACGTTGCAAATTCATAGTCGTGCTAGATATTTTCTAAATGACCTTAGTGTTGATCCCATGACATGGTGGGGACGCAGGTATTCTGTTCAATGATGTTCAACTGATTTTCATTGTTTGGCTGATTTTCTTGCCCCAAGTCTCTAGGGTACGGCTGCCAGATAGGCAGGTCATCCATTGGGCCATAACAGTTGTGGTCAAAGTTGTCTTTCATCAGAGTGTCTTCCTCTAATGAATTTGGTGGAGCACGACATCCTTCCGGATCACAATCTCCGTATATCATTTTGACATCTGACCTTGGTATAAATCTCGGACTCTGTGCGGGATAGCAAAATGGCGTAGGCACCTCTTCCTGAGACATATAGCCGTCCTCGTTAAGACAGGACTTCCATTCTTTATTCGTATCAGAGGGATCTCCCTCGTTGATGGTATGGACTACTTGAGGCACTGGGTGAAGGAAACCTCCACTGTGGAAGAAGTTCTGAATGGGATGAAGACTTTCATCGCTAGCAGTAGTCTGGGTGCAGGTCGCAGATGTAACACCCCAACATTTGCCCTCCTTACTTTAGTATTAACTGGCTTATGTTTCATTTCATTTTTGCATTATCATGTGTGCATATCATTGGTTCTTAGCATGGGGTCAAGGTGCTTGAGGCAGTTCAAGGGGAGAATATGTTCTTCAAAGGGGCAAGCAATAGTCCTTATACTGTCCAAGAGATCTCAAGTGGATCACTCTCTCCTAACCAGTGCAGAAATTAGGGTTTTGAGATTCTTGGGTTTATTGCTCCAATGGACAAGCTTCTTGGGTTTTTATCATCACCAAATGGCATATCTTATCTTTGTTGGAGAGGATACATATCATATTCAGAGGAATTTGGATTTGGAGACTGTGTTATTTTCCTCCTAGACTGAGGATACCAAATTAGGGTTTGCTATAAAGTCAGATTATTTCTGATTTTTTTGGGCAAGACTTGATTCCATGGTATTCCTTGGGTCCCTAAGTATCTAGGAATGGAAGATTGTCCAACAGTTTGGTTCATGAGAGATTCAATTGGACAATGGATTGCAAATCAGGAGAATTGGATAAAAGTCAACAGTGAGAGGGGAAGTCAAGTGTGGAATTTTGAGGTTCTCTCCAAGGTTTTCAATGTCTCACATCCTCATATGGTCTTCAAGAGTCAAGTTTCATACCATTTATCAATAATCAAGGGTTGGTACAAGAGCTACTAAATATGGAAATGACCTGTAATTTGAAAGTTTCCATTTTGGGCAAGTCCTTACACTACTTTCAACTTGACTTTTCATCATCAAAGAAGCTTCAGATGAATTTTCCTCAAACATGAAAGTTGAAGATATTTTTCTCCCCTTTCCAACAAGTACTAGATGGTCTCCATATCATTTGTGAAACTCAAGTTGTGACCAAAAGAAGGCAAGGTGGTTTTTAGGGTTTCCTTATGGTTCCATTTTCACAACTTTTGCATTTTGGGACATAGTGACCTATAATTGATTCCTTTGTTTCAAGCCACATTCTAACATCAAATAACATTCCATAAGGATCATTTTTGGCCTTTGAATCAAGTGGATCCATGGTTTATTCATCACTTATTTTCCATTATGCAAAATTGCAAGATCATTGAAAACTCATGAACCAAGACATCTCAAGGCCCAAATTCCATACAGGTGTGATTAGCAATTGTTAAATAAGTGATCCATCATCAAGGGTTTGGGTATACATGCATGAAGGAGGATGTATTTCACATTATGCAAATTTCCAAAATTACTCTAAACTCATTAAGTGAGGAATTAACAAGGCCCAAGTGATGATCAGTGGATTAACCCTAAGTATTTAAGCTAACTCATGCACTGGTTAGAAGGAACACACGTGATTTTGGAGAGTTTTCAAGAGTGAACCCTAAAACTTTTCTTCATCGAATCTCTCAATCCTTTAGAGTTTTCCCAAAACTTCTTTCGCCATCTGAACCCTTGGGATCCCTAGAGCACGAAGCAACCATCGTTTGCAGCTAACAGCAGGGATACAGTTTGCATAATCTCAGGTTAGTGCAATTTTTCATGATCTTAAAACTCTCTTTTTAAACGTGCATGATGATCTGTGGTGTGTACTGATAATCCTGATGTAGTTTGTATTGAGTTTGGACGTTTGTGTTGTTCGTACGATGAGTTTTAAGTTTTGGACCCAAACCTTTTTTCATTCGATTTGCTTTATGCGTTGTGTGTTTGTTGAAAATAGCATGATATTTGAAATCCTCATGTTTTTCTTATTGAAATGATGTACTCACATGCCGTTTCTGGGGATTTTGGGTGTGGTGGTTACTGGAGAAGACGACCGGAACCCTAGTTCCGGCGTCTGGTGCAGTCTCCGACGAGGTTAGGGTTTGGAGGTAGGTGATGAAATCGTGACCATCCGTTTGTTTGATCCCACGGTCCATAGCTTGCCACGACATTTAAAATTTTGTTTTATATTGTGGTTTGTGTGTGTGACATCCATGATAGTTATTGTGAACCTTCAATCCTGATCATTCATCATGATTAATCTTTGATTTGTTGACTTAGTGTGGTGTGTCTGATGAATCATGTGGCTGAGATTGTGCCAACGCATTAATGATTCATGTGTGGAGCACGTGTTCTTTATTTTAAATTCTGGGTAATTTCGTGTATGTGCGCGCATGTGTAGTCTTGTGTGTCTTTTAATCTGGAGCGTCCATCATGAGTACTGGTACCTTGGGTGACTGATGGCATGTCGTTGGATTGATCTCATGGTTGTTATTGAGTCAATCCATTGACTGAAGTCCACGTGAGCTTCTCTTTTTTTGTTTATTTTCGCTGATGGGTTTTGGTGTGTGGGCTTGATATCCGCACCCCCCATTTAAGCCCAGTTTCATTTTTCAACGTGTATGGATTGCTGCTCACACCCCCCTTTGCTATTTTCCTTTTTACTTTTCATTTTAATTGCATTATTTCATTTTTCATTTTTTAAAAATAGGTAATTGCATCCTAAAAATTCACAAAAAATTCATGAATCATATTTATAGTTTTATAAAATTTTCCCAAATTTTATTTTATTATTTTATTTTTATTTTTGGCATCTGAATTAATTATTTTATTAATTTCTTTTTGAATTTGTTTCATTTTGCACACATTGCATTGTAGAATTTATTACTCATCATCCGTAAAACATTTTGAACTCATTCTTTTTGCATTGTTTCATCAACATATTGAATGTCATTAAAAAAATTTTCTCTCATTTTTAAAAATTTTTCATATTGCACTTTAGTCCTCCTCTTTTGCATATTGAGTCATGTTTCTTGTCTGAACTTTGTATAATTGTTTGGGTGACCTATCTTGGGAATTTTGGTATGAGTTTTGGACATGTTGTTTGCCACTGGCTGAGGTGTTTTGAGTTTTAATCTAGTAATTTTAGAAGATGTTTTGCTAATTGTTTGATTGCTCTTCATTTGAGGTTTGCTTTTTTGCATATGTTTGATCATGTCTGGTTACTTGTTTGAGAAGACACTTGTGCCATCATTTGGGATTGCTTATTTGACTTCATAAACCATGTTTGAATTGTTATAGGTCACTTGATTACCATTATAGGTCATTGGTGTGAGGTTGTTGCATACTTTGCACATATGTTTAATGTTTGATTTACATGCCTCTTTTGACTCATTTTCTCACTTCTTCTCATCTGTGTCTCTTCATGATTTATGTTTGGTTTATGTATGCCATGCCATATCATTCATTTGTACTTCATTGGATGTATGTTTCTGACCTTGGAGCTTTGCATTCATTCATGTCATATGCTATTCATGCTTCATCTTACATGCTTGAACATGTTTCCCCTATATGCTTCCTTCTTCTTCTATTGATGTTTGATGCTTGGATATCTGTTTGCATGTATCATGTGACATTTGCGTAGCATGTTTAGGCACATGTTTAGGTCATCCACATTCTGACTTGGATGAGCTTCATTTGGTTTGTAACTTTTTCTCTTTGGTTTGTGACTTGCTTGGGGTTTCATTTGCCTTATTGTCACTTATGTCTGTTTGTACTAACCTTTTATGCAGGGGCTGAGGTAAGTTATTTGAGGATGTGGATAGTCATCCATGTTCACTCTCACTCTTTCTTCCTCTCATCTTTTCTTTTCTTTAGGCTTAGGTTGTTGTCAAACCTCCCCTTAGGGCCACCTTTGCATGATAACATTAGGATATATTTTCCCCGTAGTCTTTTTTCTTTTCTTTTGAGTCCCTCTTCTCATCTCATAACAATTTCCAAGATACTTAATAAGGTCAACTTGCCTTGCACACGAGCCTTAAACATAGGAAATGAAGATTGAGGGGTCCCTCTTCTCTCTTCTAGAGTGTTGAGCATACGTCCCATTGGGGACGACCATGCGACGCATTCGTTCCCGTCTCATAGACTTTGGTTCAAGTTGAGTTATGAACTAACTCAAGTCACTTCTGTCCTAAAAAATACAAACAAACTTCAAACCTTTTTATCCTGCGGGATTGTCAAACTAAAGGCTATTTTCAAAAAGGGCACGTTACTTTCCGTCTGATTCACAAACAGGCATCGACCCTAACTGTCGGCCGCAAGCTTAACGTCGCTCATAAAAAACACAAAAAGAACTTGGTCCGAACTACGTTGACTCTGAATTCCCCATTGCACAGAGGGGGTACGTAGGCCTAGGACGTCGACGTCCTACCGAGTCTGTCTTTGTTTTCCCCTTCCCCGTTTTAGTGCAGCCATAGATTTTAGGATAACTCACCCTTAGAATAGACAACAAGCGTGGATCCCATCGAGTACGATGGACGCGTGGGGTGCTAGTACCTTCCCCTCGCGTAACCGACTCACGAACCCGGGCTATGGTTGCGATGACCATTCCTTTCCCTCTTCCTCAAGTTTATGCGGTGTTCCCTTTCCCTCTCTTGGGATAAATTTACACAGCTGGCGACTCTGTTTTCCGCGCCACTTTCGCGTTTGTACCTGGATGAAAATCCTGGGAGCGACAGCTGGCGACTCTGCTGGGGAATCTAGTTGACCTATGTTGGTCCATCCCTAAGCGAGTCAATCCTAGCGCTTGCTTGTCTTTGTTCTCTTTGGGTGTTTTTGTTTTTTGTTTTGCTTTATTTGTTGTATTTTATTTTTACCGCATTTTCCGCATTGCATATTATTATCAGCTGCTGCACTGTTTTTCTGTTTGGCGGGTTGGGAGTTCTGAGAGATAATCCCAATACCCAGGCTTGAGCATACACGTAGGATTAGCGTGGCAAGTAGTGTGACTTGTGTGGCATTTGGCCAGACGTAGTATACATAAAAACTCCACATTCAGACGAGGTTCTCTTTGGTAATGTTCTATCCTGCGCATTGGTGCAGATGATTGAATGTAACCTGGAAAACTGTCGACTCTGGCGACCATTCCCGAGGACTCAGTAACGGCACTCCTCCCGAGACGTGATAATGGCAGACCAGAAATGGCAAACCCATTACACATGTCGATCCGAGGACCCAATACTGGGAACTTGCTATAGGGTTTCCTTTTAGGAAAGAATCAGTGGAAGCACTCCTCGATTGGCGATAGTACTGTACCCCGAGGGATGAATGTACTATTTCTTCTCGACCTCAGTGCCGAAGCTGAGGACTTGCCATGGGATATTTTCTTTTGAGGGGAATAAGTTGAGTCCTCCTCGATTGATGATGATGCCAAACCAGAAATGGTGAACGTATCATTATTTCTCGACCTGAGAGCCCGTGATATTGAGGATCCTCGGCTTTCTAGTACCCACATGTGAGAGGGCAGGGTGTTTACAGGTTTGCAGGTAACCTTGACCTTCAACATACCCGGTTTTCTGATCAGCAGATTTATCAGTGTGGTACTATGGTTATTTTAGCATTCTGGGTATTTGGCCAGATCCTTGAGATTATATAGTGGTTCAGTGCAGCAGTTGTCCAGTCTATGTGGCATCCTTGATCCCATGTGTGCCTTTGCATCATCATTTTGCATCCTAACATGTTTATTCATTTGCAGGGCTGCATCCTAACTTTGATTCTGGTTTTTGAAGACTATTAAGGATGAGTACTGAGAAGAGAAAGAACATCGTAGTGTACAAGTTCCCATCACTTTTTCTGGATACTGTTCACAAGATTGTGTCTATGGCAGAACCTGGGGTATTGGCAGACTTTAGAGGAGAGTATGGAAGAATTCTGAATTTTTCTCGCAACATCACTGAATACGAGTATAGGGCTTTGCACACTATGGTGCAATTCTATGACCCTCACCTGCGTTGTTTTCTATTCACTGATTATCTCTTGGCTCCGACATTGGAGGAATTTGCTCTTATTCTAGATGTTGCCATTAAAGAAAAAGCTCCTTTCTATCCTTCTGAAGAACTTCCTGATTTGGGAAAGGTTTCCGAGGCTTTGCATTTGGATCCATCTTTGTTGGAAAATAACATTGCCAGTAAGGGAGGGTGTAAAGGCTTTCATGTGAAATTTTTGATAGAACAGGCTGCTGTGTATGCTAAAGCTAGATGTTGGTCAGTTTTTAACGCCATCTTGGCTATGTGTGTCTATGGAAGGATGTTGTTTCCAAATATGAAGGATTTTGTGGACATGCACGCTGTCCGGATATTTACCATGAAGAATCTGGTACCTATTTTGCTTGGAGATCTGTATTATTCAGTGCATTATAAGAACGAGAAGAGGAGGGGAGGACCCCTTTATTTTTGTGCACCAGTCTTCTACAAATGGTTTGTTGATCGTCTTCCCACATCTGGGGAATTTGTAGATACTCAAGGAACTTTGGAGTGGTCCAAAAGATTGATGGGCTTGAGGGCAAATAATCTAATTTGGGTTAACCGTGACTTGTTGGGCCAAGATATCATGATTAGTTGTGGAGGTCTCCCAAATGTGCCTCTAATAGGAAGGAAAGGGGGAATTAACTACAACCCTATTCTTGCTATTAGGCAATTCGGGTATGCCTTGAAAGAGCCACCAAGAGACGAGGAGGTCCAAGAATCTTTATATCTGAGTGGGGAAATCAATCCAGAACTGTTAAAAGAAGCTGCGAAGACTTGGGAAGATCGTCATAAGAAGGGGAAGATTTCTTTTGGGAAGAGCAACAACAGAACATTTCCTGCGTACGAAGATTGGATGCAGAAAAGGGTAGAGATGGAGCTTTTGCCATTCTCCAAAGAACCACCATCTTACCCCTTGCTGATTGAGCCTCCTACCACAGTTGAGATAGAGAAGTTTAACAAGTTGTGGGCTGAAAAGGAAAAGTTGCGAGAAGAAAACGGTGAGCTACAAAGAGAGATTTATTAGTTGAAACATGAGCGGGGTGAAGCTGTTCATATCGCCAAGTTGAAGACAGAGCTTCTCGCTAAGGCAGAAAAGGAGCTGGCTGACAAGGTCACAGCCAGACAAAGGATGAAGCAAGCTCTAGAGGGTATCAGTAAGGTTCTCGAGTCTAAGAAGGAGGAATTGGACAAGGCTTTGTTGAAAATTCACAGGTTCAATGCTCACCGAGACACTGCAATTGCTGAAAATAAGCGAAAGGAAGACGATTATCTAGCTCAGATTGATCAATTGAAGTCGAAGCTCAAGAAGAAAGACGCTGAGATCCTATCAAGGGTATTCCAGAGACAAGCAGTCGAGGGTCGACTCAATGAAGCCATAGCCTCCATAAAGGAACTGAAGATCCAAGCTGAAGTGAAGAGACCTATAAATGAGGGTCCTAGCATGGATGGTGTTTCTTGAGAAGACGCTTGGGAGTTGCATTGCCGATACTTGGAAGGGATCATGCATAGGAGAGACGTTCTCATTCAAGAGCTAATTCAGAGACTGAAGCATCCCGACACCAAAAAGCTGTTCAAGGAAATTCAAGACTGGAGCAAAAAGCATAATGGATGGGGGGATTGACACTTGTGGACTTTGACGACATGCCGTAGTTTTTTGTTTTCTTTCATTATTTGGACCACCGTCAAGCTTGTTGGTTGGGATCTATGATTAGTGTGTTCAGACTTGTTATCTTGGATTAGTGATTGATGACATTTGGTTTTCCTCTGGTTTTCTTAATATATGAGGAGAAGTTCTGTTCTATCTTGTTGTTAAACTGGAATCAAGGGGTGGATCGCCCTGCGAATATTCAAACATGTTCATTTGCATTTGCATATTCATAATCATTTTGCATGACAGGTGTTTATCTCTGGTGTTCTTACTTTGTTCTCCTCCACAGTACAGGATTGCAGATAAACACACTCACCGGTATTCTACCAGACAAAATCAGAAGAGACTCATGGATCAGCTACAAAATGAGATGACTGAGATGCGGACTCGCATTAACCAATTCAAGGATTTGATGCAAGGGGTTGCTCAAGGCCAAGAGCAGTTAAGGACTCTTGTTCAGCCACTGATTGCGAGAATTGATGAAGAGGGTGTCCTTCACGGAGGACTTCATACTGGTGTTCCTGGTAATAATGTTCAGAATGGCCCTCCGGGCGGAGGTATTCCTGTTACTGGTGTTGTGATCCCTCCGGGCGGAGGAGAAAATGTTGTGGTTCCCACTGTAGTGGGGGGAGGTAACAATGTCGGTGCAATTCATAGCCGTTAGTATGATGATCTCCAGGAAGATGCATTCTCTGTGCCAGGTGGGGATGCTGGTCCCCAGATTGACAATGATCAGAGGTTCCGGTTGATTGAGGAACAGCTAAGGGGTGTTGTGAATCAGGATTCTGTGGGTATGGATCTAGAGGATTTGGGGCTGGTTCCAGGCATTGTTATCCCGCACAAGTTTCAGACTCCCACTTTCGAGAAGTATAATGGTATGTCTTGCCCAAGGACTCACGTCAGGGCATACGCAAGTAAAATGGCTGCGCATGTGAAGAATGAAAAACTGATGATGCATTGCTTCCAGGATAGCTTATCTGGGGCATCCCTGGAGTGGTACATGCAACTAGAAAGGAAAGATGTGCGTAGTTGGAGAGATCTGGAAGGGGCATTTATTAAACACTATCAATACAACACTGACATGGCTCCTAACAGAACACAACTGCAGAACTTATCACAGAAGAACAATGAGAGTTTCAAGGAGTACGCCCAGAGGTGGCGTGAATTGGCAGCAAGGGTTCGGCCTCCCATGTTGGAACGTGAAATGATAACTATGTTTATGGACACCTTGCAGGGTCATTACTATGAAAAGTTGGTACCGTGTATGACTGGAAAGTTTGCTGATTTGATCTTAGTATGAGAGATGGTGGAAAGCGGAATTAAGGTGGGAAAAATATCAGGCGGTGATGGGTCCTCATCTGGAGGAAGTAAGAAGCCTTATGCCAGTAGTTACAAGAAGAAGGAGGGAGATACAAACTCTGTGTCATCATGTCGTGGTAGGGATGGACCTCGTCAGAACTTCAATCAGCAGGTGGCTTCTATAACCATCCCAGCAGCACCTCAGCAGCCAGAAGTGTCTCAACAACAAAATCAGGCTCCTCGCAGACCACAGCCTGCGTCTAGGCGAGATAGGCATCTGGACACTCCGCCTATCCCCTACTCTCAATTATTTCAGCACTTGTTAAAGCTACAACTAACTCAGAAGAGAACATTAGCTCCACCTACTGGTAATCCGCCTCCCGGTTATGACGCCAACACCCACTGTGAATTCCATTCTGGAGCACCCGGACACCATACTGAGAACTGTAGAGCTTTTAAGCATCTGGTTCAAGATTTAGTGGATTCCAAAGCCATCAATTTCTCCAATGATGTTCCGAATGTGAATCAGAACCCGATGCCAAATCACTGTGGGCCGAGGGTCAATGCTATTATTAAAGACTATGAAGACTTAAGTTTGATTTCAGATGTGAACGAAGTCCAAACTCCCTTGGGTGTGGTGAAGGAAAGACTGTTGAAGGGAGGGGTATTTCCCGATTGTGATGAAGGTTGTGTAGGATGTGTGCCGTAGCCAGGCAGTTGTGATTTATTGAAAGCAGGTATTCAGAAAATGATCAGTGAAGGGATATTACAGTTTGACAAGGGTTGCAGGCAGAGTAAAGTTACTGACAGAAAGATTGATGTTGCCACGATAACAATTCCATTCAAGACAATAACTATATCAGCGCCGGCGAGACCAGCGCCGGTCACTATCACTGTTCCTGGACCAGTCCCGTATGAGAATACCAAGGACATCCCATGGAACTATGGGGCCGAGGTATTTGTTAATGGTGAGAAGCAGGAATTGGTAGAGACATCAGCTGTGAATACAGGGGTTGAAAATCTTGTTGAAGCAGGGGCTATCACTAGGAGTGGTAGAGTCTTTATTCCGCCTGAGGATCAAGTTGGCAGTTCAAAACAAGACAAAGGTAAACAGGCGATGGATGAGTCTGTACAGAGGCAAGAAGCAAATAATTCTATGACAAAGCAGGTTGGGGATACTTTCTCAGAAGACGTAGAAGAGTTTATGAGGTTGATCAGGAAAAGTGATTACAGGATTGTTGATCAACTTCACCAAACTCCATCGAAGATTTCCATTCTATCCTTACTGTTTTGCTCTGAGGCACACCGAAATGCATTACTAAAGGTTCTGAACATGGCTTATGTACCGTAGGAAATATCTGTCAACCAGTTAGAAGGGGTTGTGGCTCATGTGAATGCTGGTAATGGCTTGGGTTTCACCGATTTAGATCTGACTCCGACTGGGAGGAATCACAACAACGCTCTGGATATTTCAGTGGAATGTCGTGGTTCCTTAATGTCGCATGTGTTAGCTGATACTAGATCGTCTTTGAATGTGTTACCGAAGAAGGCTTTGATGAAATTGGATACTCGTTGGTTGATTTGTACACCAAGTGACTTGGTGGTACGTGCTTTTGATGGCTCCAAGAGGTCAGTTTTTGGAGAGTTAGTTCTGCCGATCAAGGTGGGTCCTGAGGTTTTTAACACCACCTTTTACATAATGGATACTCAGCCTGCATATAGTTGTTTGTTGGGTCACCCTTGGATCCATGGTGCTGGGGCAGTAACATCTACGCTGCACCAGAAGTTGAAGTATATGGTGGATGGCCACGTTGTAACAGTTTCTGGTGAGGAAGAGATCATGGTGAGTCACCTATCGACCTTCAAGTATGTAGAGGTAGATGGTGAAGTACAGGAAACTTTGTGCGAAGCCTTTGAAGCTGTGAAAATTCCTGAAGAACCCCCAAAGGCAGTCAGTCAGCCTGAGGTGGTTACCCAACCCGAAGTTGTCAGACAACCAGAGATTCCAATGTCCTCTTTCAAAGAGGCGCGCGCTATAGTTGAAGCTAGTGGTTCTCAGAAGTGGGGCAGTGTCATTGATGTTCAAAGAAAGCAGGATACCCATGAACTAGGGTACAACCCACCCCGACGAGCTCAAGAGCCTCCCAAGTATGCTGGTCCAATTCGGTTCACAAGTGCTGGGGTTTTCTTTAATCAGGTTAATGCTATTGAGGATGAAGGAGATAGTGATTGTGACATGGATGAGTGGATCCGTCCCTGCACCCCTGGTCAGAGTTTAGGCAACTGGTCTTCCGAGAAAGTCATCCAAGTGACGCGCCTGGAGTAATTTACTTTTGTATCTGTTATGTTGAAGCCTACGTTCTGCCCAAGACCTAGTGATATTTATTTGTAGGGCTTGGATGTTTTATTTGCTATTTTTATCATCAATAAAGGACGTCTTTTCATTCAAATATTTTGATCCCTGTTTTTCTGTTTTTTACTTTTTCCATTAACCCACATCAAAATGGCAATGTGTTTTCTTGTTTGTTACACTCATAATAAACACAAAACATTCATCATACAGGTTTCTTTGTTCAGATTCCACCCCTCATGACTTAGCTATGGCTCGATATGACTTCGACAATCCCATCTATCAAGCCGAAGAAGATACTGACGAAGACTGTGACTTACCAGAAGAATTAGCCAAGCTACTGAAACAGGAGGAAAGGGTTATTCTACCTTATCAAGAGGAAGTTGAGACTGTTAATCTGGGAACCGAGGATGTTAAACGAGAAGTAAGGGTTGGGACTGCCTTGGAAGACACTGTTAAAGGAAGATTGGTTGAGTTGCTTCGAGGGTTGTACTCCAGTCAAGTAGAAACTAAGAAGGACGAAACCAGATATGGTTGTCAAGATCAAGGAAGTGGTTCAGAAATAGTTGGACGCCGGATTTCTTGCTGTGACAAATTATCCTCCGTGGGTTGCTAATATCGTACCTAAGAAGGATGGGAAGGTCAGGATGTATGTTGATTACCGAGATTTGAACAGGGCGAGCCCGAAGGATGATTTCCCGCTCCCCCACATTGACGTGTTAGTAGACAATACTGCTCAATATTCTGTATTTTCCTTCATGGATGGCTTTTCTGGGTATAACCAAATCAAAATGGCCCCAGAGGACATGGAGAAGACTACATTCATAACACCGTGGGGAACATTTTTCTACAAGGTAATGCCCTTCGGGTTGAAGAATGCTGGGGCAACCTATCAGCGGGCAATGGTGACTCTCTTTCATGATATGATTCACAAGGAGATTGAAGTTTATGTTGATGACATGATAGCGAAGTCACAGACAGAGGAATAACACTTGGTAAACCTCCAGAAGTTGTTTGAAAGGTTGAGGAAGTTCAGACTGAGATTGAATCCGAACAAGTGCACTTTCGGCGTGAGGTCTGGTAAATTGCTGGGATTCATTGTTAGTGAAAGAGGTATCGAGGTTGATCCTGCCAAGATAAGAGCCATACAGGAGATGCCTGAGCCAAGAACAGAGAAAGAGGTTCGTGGTTTCTTAGGAAGGTTGAATTACATTGCTAGGTTCATCTCTCATCTGACAGCCACGTGTGAACCAATTTTCAAGTTGCTAAGAAAGGATCAAGAGGTCAGGTGGAATGAAAATTTTTGAGAGGCGTTTGAAAGGATAAAGACGTATTTGCAGGAACCTCCAGTCCTTATGCCACCGGTGTCTGGGAGACCGTTGATTATGTACCTCACGGTTCTTGAGAATTCGATGGGTTGTGTGCTCGGTCAACACGACGAGACAGATAGGAAGGAGCACGCCATTTACTACCTGAGTAAGAAGTTCACTGATTACGAATCAAGATACTCTATGTTGGAAAAACCATGTTGTGCACTCGCTTGGGAAGCCAAGCGTCTGAGACAGTATATGTTAAACCACACAACCTTGTTGATTTTGAAGATGGATCCGATTAAGTACGTATTTGAGAAGCAAGCACTTTCTAGAAGGATAGCCCGTTGGCAGATGGTTTTGACAGAATACGATATTCAGTATGTTTCCCAGAAGGACATTAAGGGAAGTGTTCTATCAGAATATCTTGCTGAACAGCCGATCGAGGATTATCAGCCAATGAAGTTTGAATTTCCAGACGAGCATGTTATGTTTCTGAAAATGAAAGATTGTGAAGAGCCTCTGCCTGACGAAGGACCTGAGATTGGGTCTCAGTGGAAGATGATTTTTGATGGGGCTGTCAACTCATATGGTAATGGAATTGGGGCGATCATTACGACCCCGAAGGGTTCTCATATACCTTTCACTGCCCGGTTAGCATTCGTGTGTACCAACAACGAGGCGGAGTATGAAGCATGCATCATGGGGTTAGAAGAAGCAATTGATTTGAGAATTAAGAACCTCGATGTCTATGGTGATTTCGCGTTGGTAGTTAATCAGATCACAAGAGAATGGGAGACTCGTCAGGCGAATTTGGTGCCTTATAACAACTATGCCAGAAGGTTGTGACCTTTCTTTGACAGGGTGGATTTTCATCATGTGCCCCGAGCTGAGAATCAGATGGCCGATGCGTTAGCGACATTGGCATCAATGTATAAGGTGAACCGTTGGAATGAGACTCCTTCGATTAGAATCATGCGTCTGGATAGACCAGCTTTTGTGTTTGCAATTGAAGATGTGTCAGATGGCAAACCGTGGTATCATGATATTAAGGTCTTTCTAAAGAGACAGGAGTATCCAGAGGGTGCCTCCACCAAGGATAAGAAGACTCTGAGAAGGTTGGCAGGAAACTTCTTTCTGAACAAGGATGATGTGTTATATAAGAGGAACTTCGATATGGTCTTGCTGCGTTGTGTTGATGAACACGAGGCAGGTTTATTGATGGAGGAAGTTCATGAGGGTTCTTTCGGTACTCATTCCAGTGGAGACACCATGGCCAGAAATTTGTTGAGGGCAGGATATTATTGGATGACTATGGAGTCTGATTGTTTCAAGTACACCCGAAAGTGCCATAAATGCCAGATTTATGCAGATAAGATGCATGTACCGCCTACGCCTCTAAATGTGTTATCATCTCCTTAGCCTTTTGCAATGTGGGGCATAGATATGATTGGAAAGATTGAGCCCACTGCTTCCAATGGGCATCGTTTCATTTTGGTTGCCATTGACTATTTCACAAAGTGGGTGGAGGCAGCCTCGTACGCCAACGTCACCAAGCAAGTGATAGCCCGGTTTATAAAGAAGGACATCATCTGTCGTTATGGGGTCCCGGAGAGAATCATCACTGATAATGGCTCGAATTTGAACAATAAGATGATGAAGGAACTATGTCAGAGTTTCAAGATCGAGCATCACAATTCTTCTCCATATCGTCCGAAGATGAATGGTGCTGTTGAGGCGGCAAATAAGAATATCAAGAAGATTGTGCAGAAGATGGTGGTAACGTATAAAGACTGGCATGAAATGCTACCTTATGCCCTACATGGTTATCGTACTTCGGTGCGTACGTCAACTGGGGCAACCCTTTTCTCATTGGTATATGGTATGGAAGCAGTTTTACCCTTAGAGGTCGAGATTCCGTCTTTGAGAATTCTGGCAGATGTGAAGCTTGATGAAGCTGAGTGGGTGCGTTCTAGGTTGGATCAGTTGAACCTTATTGAAGCAAAGAGATTGGCATCCATCGCACATGGTCGGTTGTATCAGAGCAGGATGAAGCACACCTTTGACCATAAGGTGCGTCCTCGGAGTTTTCAGACAGGTGAATTAGTTTTGAAAAGGATCCTTCCTCCTCAGACAGATCACAGGGGCAAATGGACTCCAAACTACGAAGGACCATATGTAGTAAGAAAGGTTTTCTCTGGTGGAGCCTTACTACTTTCAACTATGGATGGCGAAGATTTTACGTCCCCTGTGAACGCAGACGTAGTCAAAAAATACTTCGCATAAAAGAGACCTGCTGGACGTAAAAAGAAAGTCCAGGCAAAAAAGGGGCATCCCGGCGAACCATAAAAAGGAAAAGGTTCGGGCAAAAATTAGGGATAAAATGTAAAAAAGAAATGTGTAAACCCGCAAAGTTGAAAACCAGTAAAGGCAACTTTGGCAAAAATGGGTATCCCGATGGATTGAAAACCCGAAAAGGGCGATCCAGGCAAAAGTTTGGGATTTATAAGCGAAAGGCTATGGTCTGCATTCGATCTGTGAGCACTTTCAATACCTGGAAATTCTGAAAGAAAGGAATCAGTACAGTTAGTCTCTTCGAAGATCAAGACATTTGTGGATAAGCAAGACATATGGGTCATAGCTGAGTCGAAACATGGTGGATATCTGTTCCCACATTGCCGACATATGTATTTTCCTTTTGCTTTTGCGCAATTACATCTTTTTAGGAATTGCTTCCAATTGTAAATGCCTATTTACAGGCCACTTTTCTCAAATAAATTTTCATTTCACTCAGAGAGCTTTCCATTGTTTGTTTTACTTTTACTGTTTTGTTTGCAAAAACATCCGATATTTTTTATAAACATTGCATATAAAACTTCGAGCTTTGCTGAGCATAACGAAAGGCAGTAGAAATTACTTAGGCATTAATGGCGATAGTCATGTTGTGGCATATTCTATTTGTTGTTATTTGACTTGCAGGGCAACAGCATTGTACTCCCCAGTAGGGTGGCTCTCCCCAGCATTGAGATTACACCTTTCCTCAGCAGAGCAGACCTTCCCCAGCCAAAGACCTGGGAAGTATTTTCTCCGGATCCCCACAGAATCAGGGTGTTCACCTTCCCCATCCAGTCAGGAAGCGTGCGTTCGCCGACGATGTCATATTCTAATCCCCAGCAAGATGGGAGTAAAGTCATTCTCCCCATCAGCAGGCTAAGTTCAGCAGTATCCCCAAGTAGGATGGTATTATGGGCTGGCATCCCCTAGCAGGTCCTAATCCCATCTGTTATTGGAAATCCTCAGTAACAGACTTCCGGTTCCATTGTTGGCATTCATTCTCAACTCCCCCAGCAGTGGAGGAATCTCAGGTTCGATGTCACCTTCAGTAAAGGACATGTGTAATCCCCGGTAGAGTGATATGCTTTTGGATTTCATCCCCGGCAGAAGTTGTGGATCCAAAGAGACGGTCAGTGTGATCCTTCTTGGCAGAGTTCTTGGATTCAGAGGACAATTTATTTTTGTCATCCCCAGCTGAATTGGTCTTTTCTCTCCAGCATTTATTTTGCTTGAGGGACCCTTTTTGTATATCATAAGCATTTGCATTGCATCCTCAAAAGCGTAGCATTTCCACTTCGTGTGGAGCATTACGACAAAATTCAAGCATAGGCATCCGAAGCATAAGCCAGGTTTGAGTTTTCCTTCGTCGGGAAAAAATTAGATTTCGGAGAACATCATTCAACCTTTACTCCACAAGTATTGGGTTAGTCATTCAAAGCAATATTTGGCATTCCCTTGCAGAGTTGTTTGCCAAAAACGTTAATCCATGATTTCATTTTTACCCCTTCGTCTAGGTGGTCCTTTGGTTTATTCCCTCAAGGGTTTTCTACCGTCAGACACCCGTCCGTGTTCTTTCAGCACCCGTCCGTGTTTGAACTTTTGTTTCAATGCCCGTCTGTATTGACATTTGGCACCCGTCCGTGTCCTGTCAGCACTCGTCCGTGTTTGAACCTTTGTTTCAATGCCCGTCTGCATTGACATTTAACGCCCGTCCGCGTTCCTTTCAGCACCCGTCCGTGTTTGAAATTTTGTTTTAATGCCCATCCGTATTGACATTTGGCACCCGTCCGTGTTTGAACTTTTGTTTCAATGCCCGTCCGTATTGACATTTGGCACCCGTCCGTGTCCTGTTAGCACCCGTCCGTGTTTGAACCTTTGTTTCAATGCCCGTCTGCATTGACATTTGGCACCCGTCCGTGTCCTGTCAGCACCCATCCGTGTTTGAACCTTTGTTTCAATGCCCGTCTGCATTGACATTTAACGCCCGTCCGTGTTCCTTTCAGCACCCGTCCGTGTTTGAACCTTTGTTTCAATGCCCGTCTGCATTGACATTTGAGACCCGTCCGTGTATCCTTCCGATACCCGTCCGTATTGAACCTTTTTACACCCGTCCGTGTATCCTTTCGATACCCTGTTCATATCTGATATCTTTGACTCCTTGACACCCGTCCGTGTTTATCCCCAGCATAGTTAACACTCGTTTGTGTTTATGTCATGACATTCCAATGCATTGTTCGTGTTGTTTTCCAACACTCGTACGTGTTGTGACAAGTGTAGCATTTATTGCTTATTCCCCAGTGGAGTCGTCCCTCCTTTGAGGATTGGAAATTTCAGGTTTCTTTTGGTATTCAATCCCCATGAATCCTTTGAACGCATGACAGCCGTTGCCATCATACCTTCAGGACCAAGTGGATAGAATAGGGGCAGCTGTAACACCCCAAAATCTGCTCTCCTTACTTTAGTATTAACTAGCTTATGTTTCATTTCATTTTTGCATTATCATGTGTGCATATCATTGGTTCTTAGCATGGGGTCAAGGTGCCTGAGGCAGTTCAAGGGGAGAAGATGCTCTTCAAAGGGTCAAGCAAGAGTCCTTATACTGTCCAAGAGATCTCAAGTGGATCACTCTCTCCTAACCAGTGCAGAAATTAGGGTTTTGAGATTATTGGGTTTATTGCTCCAATGGACAAGCTTCTTGGGTTTTTATCATCACCAAATGGCATATCTTATCTTTGTTGGAGAGGATACATATCATATTCAGAGGAATTTGGATTTGGAGACTGTGCTATTTTCCTCATAGACTGAGGATACCAAATTAGGGTTTGCTATAAAGTCAGTTTATTTCTGATTTTTTTGGTCAAGACTTGATTCCATGGTATTCCTTGGGTCCCTAAGTATCTAGGAATGGAAGATTGTCCAACAATTTGGTTCATGAGAGATTCAATTGGACAATGGATTGCAAATCAGGAGAATTGGATAAAAGTCAACAGTGAGAGGGGAAGTAAACTGTGGAATTTTGAGGTTCTCTCCAAGGTTTTCAATGTCTCACATACTCATATGGTCTTCAAGAGTCAAGTTTCATACCATTTATCAAGAATCAAGGGTTGGTACAAGAGTTACTAAATATGGAAATGACCTATAATTTGAAAGTTTCCATTTTGGGCAAGTCCTTACACTACTTTCAACTTGACTTTTCATCATTAAAGAAGCTTCAGATAAATTTTCCTCAAACATTAAAGTTGAAGATCTTTTTCTCCCCTTTCCAGCAAGTACTAGATGGTCTCCATATCATTTGTGAAACTCAAGTTGTGACCAAAAGAAGGCAAGGTGGTTTTTAGGGTTTCCTTATGGTTCCATTTTCACAACTTTTGCATTTTGGGACATAGTGACCTATAATTGATTCCTTTGTTTCAAGCCACATTCTAACATCAAATAACATTCCATAAGGATCATTTTTGGCCTTTGAATCAAGTGGATCCATGGTTTATTCATCACTTATTTTCCATTATGCAAAATTGCAAGATCATTGAAAACTCATGAACCAAGACATCTCAAGGCCCAAATTCCATACAGGTGTGATTAGCAATTGTTAAATAAGTGATCCATCATCAAGGGTTTGGGTATACATGTATGAAGGAGGGTGTATTTCACATTATGCAAATTTCCAAAATCACACTAAACTCATTAAGTGAGGAATTAACAAGGCCCAAGTGATGATCAGTGGATTAACCCTATGTATTTAAGCTAACTCATGCACTGGTTAGAAGGAACACACGTGATTTTGGAGAGTTTTCAAGAGTGAACCCTAAAACTTTTCTTCATCAAATCTCTTAATCCTTTAGAGTTTTCCCAAAACTTATTTCGCCATCTGAACCCTTGGGATTCCTAGAGCACGAAGCAACCATCGTTTGCAGCTAACAGCAGGGATACAGTTTGCATAATCTCAGGTTAGTGCAATTTTTCATGATCTTAAAACTCTCGTTTTAAACGTGCATGATGATCTGTGGTGTGTACTGATAATCCTGATGTAGTTTGTATTGAGTTTGGACGTTTGTATTGTTCGTACGATGAGTTTTAAGTTTTGGACCCAAACCTTTTTTCATTCGATTTACTTTATGCGTTGTGTGTTTGTTGAAAATAGCATGATATTTGGAATCCTCATGTTTTTCTTATTGAAATGATGTACTCACATGCCGTTTCTGGGGATTTTGGGTGTGGTGGTTACCGGAGAAGACGACCGGAACCCTAGTTCCGGCGTCTGGTGCAGTCTCCGGCGAGGTTAAGGTTTGGAGGTAGGTGATGAAATCGTGACCATCCGTTTGTTTGATCCCACGGTCCATAGCTTGCCACGACATTTAAAATTTTGTTTTATATTGTGGTTTGTGTGTGTGACATCCATGATAGTTATTGTGAACCTTTAATCCTGATCATTCATCATGATTAATCATTGATTTGTTGACTTAGTGTGGTGTGTCTGATGAATCATGTGGCTGAGATTGTGCCAATGCATTAATGATTCATGTGTGGAACACGTGTTCTTTATTTTAAATTATGGGTAATTTGGTGTATGCGCGCGCATGTGTAGTCTTGTGTGCCTTTTAATCTGGAGTGTCCATCATGAGTACTAGTACCTTGGGTGACTGATGGCATGGCGTTGGATTGATCTCATGGTTGTTATTGAGTCAATCCATTGACTGAAGTCCACGTGAGCTTCTCTTTTTTTGTTTATTTTCGCTGATGGGTTTTGGTGTGTGGGCTTGATATCCGCACCCCCCATTTAAGCCCAGTTTCATTTTTCAACGTGTATGGATTGCTGCTCACACCCCCTTTGCTATTTTCCTTTTTATTTTTCATTTTAATTGCATTATTTCATTTTTCATTTTTTAAAAAATAGGTAATTGCATCCTAAAAATTCCCAAAAAATTCATGAATCATATTTATAGTTTTATAAAATTTTCCCAAATTTTATTTTATTATTTTATTTTTATTTTTGGCATCTGAATTAATTATTTTATTAATTTCTTTTTGAATTTGTTTCATTTTGCACACATTGCATTGTAGAATTTATTTCTCATCATCCGTAAAACATTTTGAACTCATTCTTTTTGCATTGTTTCATCAACATATTGAATGTCATTAAAAAAAATTTCTCTCATTTTAAAAACTTTTTCATATTGCACTTTAGTCCTCCTCTTTTGCATATTGAGTCATGTTTCTTGTCTGAACTTTGCATAATTGTTTGGGTGACCTATCTTGGGAATTTTGGCATGAGTTTTGGACATGTTGTTTGCCACTGGCTGAGGTGTTTTGAGTTTTAATCTGGTAATTTTAGAAGATGTTTTGCTAATTGTTTGATTGCTCTTCATTTGAGGTTTGCTTTTATGCATATGTTTGATCATGTCTGGTTACTTGTTTGAGAAGACACTTGTGCCATCATTTGGGATTGCTTCTTTGACTTCATAAACCATGTTTGAATTGTTATAGGTCACTTGATTGCCATTATAGGTCATTGGTGTGAGGTTGTTGCATACTTTGCGCATATGTTCAATGTTTGATTTACATGCCTCTTTTGACTCATTTTCCCACTTCTTCTCATTTGTGTCTCTTCATGATTTATGTTTGGTTTATGTATGCCATGCCATATCATTCATTTGCACTTCATTGGATGTATGTTTCTGAACTTGGAGCTTTGCATTCATTCATGTCATATGCTATTCATGCTTCATCTTACATGCTTGAACATGTTTCCCCTATATGCTTCCTTCTTCTTCTATTGATGTTTGATGCTTGGATATCTGTTTGCATGTCTCATGTGACATTTGCGTAGCATGTTTAGGCACATGTTTAGGTCATCCACATTCTGACTTGGATGAGTTTCATTTGGTTTGTAACTTTTTCTCTTTGGTTTGTGACTTGCTTGGGGTTTCATTTGCCTTATTGTCACTTATGTCTGTTTGTACTAACCTTTTATGCAGGGGCTGAGGTAAGTTATTTGAGGATGTGGATAGTCATCCATGTTTACTCTCACTCTTTCTTCCTCTCATCTTTTCTTTTCTTTAGGCTTAGGTTGTTGTCAAACCTCCCCTTAGGGCCACCTTTGCATGATAACATTAGGATAGATTTTTCCTCGTAGTCTTTTTTCTTTTCTTTTGAGTCCCTCTTCTCTTCTCATAACACTTTCCAAGATACTTAATAAGGTCAACTTGCCTTGCACACGAGCCTTAAACATAGGAAATGAAGATTGAGGGGTCCCTCTTCTCTCTTCTAGAGTGTTGAGCATACGTCCCATTGGGGACGACCATGCGACGCATTCGTTCCCGTGTCATAGACTTTGGTTCAAGTTTAGTTATGAACTAACTCAAGTCACTTCTGTCCTAAAAAATACAAACAAACTTCAAACCTTTTTATCCTGCGGGATTGTCAAACTAAAGACTATTTTCAAAAAGGGCACGTTACTTTCCGTCTGAGTCGCAAACAGGCATCGACCCTAACTGCCGGACGCGAGCTTAACATCGCTCATAAAAAATACAAAAAGAACTTGGTCCGAACTACATTGACTCTGAATTCCCCATTGCGCAAAGGGGGTACGTAGGCCTAGGACGTTGACGTCCTACCGAGTCTGTCTTTGCTTTCCCCTTCCCCGTTTTAGTGCAGCCATAGATTTTAGGATAACTCACCCTTAGAATAGACAACAAGCGTGGATCCCATCGAGTACGATGGACGCGTGGGGTGCTAGCACCTTCCCCTCGCGTAACCGACTCCCGAACCCGGGCTATGGTTGCGATGACCATTCCTTTCCCTCTTCATCAGGTTTATGCGGTGTTCCCTTTCCCTCTCTTGGGATAAATTTACACGGCTGGCGACTCTGTTTTCCGCGCCACTTTCGCATTTGTACCTGGATGAAAATCTTGGGAGCGACAGCAGAAAAACCAAGACCCTTATTTGTTTTATTATCAATAGGAATGACAATCTGTCCCCATCCTTTTGCGTTGTTACTCTCGATTACTTTGAGAGCATCTTTGTATGAGGAAATCGATGTTCCTTTTTCTGACTGATTCTCATTGCTCACCGAAAGTGCTTGGAACTGAGTCCCAATAACCTCCTTGGGTTCTATACAAGTAGATAATGACAGGTTAATCACGATCAAGGCTTGTTCTCCACAAACCGTGACGAGTTGATCGTTCTTGACGAACTTCAGTTTCTGGTGCAGCGTCGAAGTGACTGCCCTAACCTGGTGTATCCAAGGTCTTCCTAATAAATAGTTGTACGTTGCCCGGACGTCCATGACCTGGAAAGTGATTAGGAAAGTGTGAGGACCGTTAGTTATGGGAAGGTTGACTTCGACGATAACTGCTTTCCGAGATCCGTCAAAGGCTTTGACGATGACCTCACTGCCCCTCATCAGGGGTCCTTTGAATGATAGTCGCATTAAAGTGGACTTCGGCATAACATTGATGGTGGATCCTGTGTCTACCAGTACGCTGGCTAAAGCATCGTCCTGGTAGTTAACTGTGATATTGAGCGCCATGTTGTGACTTTTGCCCCCCTCTGGCAAATCCTCATCACTGAATCCTAATTTGTTGCAGGAAGTGATGTTAGAGATGATGCTATCGAACTGTCGTATTGACACATCCTATTCAACAAAGGCCTGCTCTAAGACTTTTTGTAGAGCCTCTCTGCGGGCTTCGAAATTGAGTAAAAGTGATAGCACTGAGATCTTTGAAGGAGTTTGTAATAGTTGATCAACAATGTTGTATTCACTCCTTTGGATGAGCTTCAGCATCTCATCGTCGTTCTTTGAAAGGCCGGGATTACTGGATTGACCGACTGGTGGATCAAGAGTTTCTGTCAGAAGTTCCTTTTCTTTGTTAGGTTCTCCAACTCCTCGGTTGAAGATTCGACCGCTCCATGTTACTCGACTGATGTCTGCAATGTTCACGACGGAGGGTAATGGAATTTCCTTTCCATTCTCAATTATTATTGCACCGTATTAGTAAGGGACCTCCTTAGCTGATTTATATGGTAATATTCCCGGTAGATAGATAACTACATGAGCCTTCTGATTTTTTTGACTTTCGTAAGTAACTTCAATCGGTTCTTTGCTAAGAACCTTTGATTCATCCAGTAGAGGGATGATGGTACAAACATCCTTGGTCCTCTCAGGATCAGAGATTACAACCACATCTTTGATTTGATCAGCGAAGTAGTCTAGCGTCCAGTTGATTGGCTCGGAACTCAGACACGGGTGAATCTCTTTACGATCCAACTGACCTTGAAGGGCTGCCCGCACAAGGTAGCATCCTTGGTTACTCTCCGAGCAGACTCTACAACTTTCATAGTTGTGTGGTGGCACCTGGCCACGTCCGCTTTGAATGCAGTGCAACCTTACCAGGTTTGTTTCTATAGATCGTACATCCTGACTTTGACGCCGAGTAGGGTTTCCATTAAGCACGCTGATTTGTTGTGTGTCTTCATCCAGATAGATTGGAAGCCACCAGTGGTTTAATAAGTGTTGTAAAGTTCTCTGAACGAGAGCGTACCCTTGGTTACTCTCACAACATCCTTTACAGTTCTGATAATCATGTGAAGTGAGAAAACCGAGTTGGACCTGCCTGGCATGTAACTCCACTAAGCTGGTATTCATCAGACAAATATCAAAGATTTGAATCATGTTGATCTGATAAGGATTTCTATCATGGTAGTCCTGGATACATCCAAGATCCATCTGACGCTGGAGGGCCTCTTGTACGAAAGAGCATCCCTGTTTATTTACCGAGCAAGTCAGATAGGAATCGTAATCGTGCCGCAGCAGATTATGATACTGGCTTTGCCTTGAGTGCATCGTCACCAGGTTGACTTTCATTGCACGGATGTCGTGGTTCTGAATGATGTTGGAATTCGTATAGGTCATGTTGACTCCACGAACTCGATGCTCTTGGATCCATCTGAGATCCAATTATTCCTGTAGAGTTGATTGCACCACATAACATCCTTGATTGTTTTTAGAGAAGATATCAAACTGGTGATAATTATGAGGTGGCACATGGCCATATATGCTCTGTATACAATGCATCTTGACTAAGTTGGCCCTTAACAAGAGTACATCATGAATTTGATAGGTGTTGTTAGACTCTCCCTCTATCAAATTGACTGCAGCTTTCTCATGTTGAGGCAGCGGGTTTGTGAGAACATTTGGATTTGTATCCTTGAAAGATAAGACCCCACTCCTAACAAGCTTTTGTACGTCGAATTTGAAACTGCGACAGTTTTCTATGTTATGCCCTGGTCCTCCTTGATGGTAAGGACAAGTCTGATCTGTTTTGAACCAGAAAGGCGGATTTTCCGGTGCTGTAAAAGGAGACTTAGTTTGGACGTGCCCCTTGACCAGTAATAATGGAAGCAATTTCGCGTACAACATGGGTATAGGGTTGAACCCTGTGGTCGCGTTGTACGGTTGTTGTTGTACAGAGAACGAGTCTGCTGAAGAGACTGTTGTGTCCTTTGCTGAAGTTGTTGTTGATTAGGTTGGCTCTGAGCAACCTGAGGTTGATACGTAGGGACAGGCGCGAGATTGATAACAGGAGTTACAACTGCTACTGGTTGATATCGTCGCCTTTGCTTTCTGAGAGAGATATTCCCGATATCTTGCTCTTTTTTCTTAGGGAGAGCACTACCGTATCATTTTGTACTACTTGATGATCCAGTGTCTTTAACCAAACGTCTTTCTCGGACAACTTCCTCAAGACGAACCCCCATGCCCACCAACTCGGTGAAATGACTGGGCGCACTGGCGACCATTCTGTCATAGTAAAATGAGCTTAAGGTCTTTAAGAAGATCTTTGTCATCTCTTTTTCCTCAAGAGGTGGACAAATCTGGGCGGCAATTTTACGCCATCTCTGAGCGTACTCCTTAAAGGTTTCCTTGTCCTTTTGTGACATCGATCTGAGTTGATCTCTGTCCAGTGCCATGTACCATTTGAGTGCGACACCAGTTAAACTATCCTGAAAGTAGTGAATCAGTAGCTCTTGGTTCCTTGTCTGAGCTGACATTCGTCGAGCGTACATCACTAAATGACTTTGAGGGCAAGAGTTACCCTTGTACTTTTTAAAATCGGGCACCTAGAATTTGTGTGGAACTTTCACATTAGGGTGCAAGCAAAGGTTTGCGGCGTCCTTTCCAAATAAATCCTGACCGCGAAGGGCTTGCAGTTCCTTCTGCATCTCCAAGAATTGTTCCTGGAACTCATTGATTCTGTCGAACATGCTGTCATTTCCACCAGAAGGTATCTGTGGAACCTGTCCTTCTAGGACAGTGTGTACCACAGGTGGTGGTATAGTCATTATGGCCGAGACTCTCGGTGCCTCCCGAAGTTTGTAACCTTCAGGAGTTACTGTCATGCCCCTGGCATCTTCGCTTTCCTGAAGGTTGTAACCTTCAGGCCCAGCGGTTCCTGCTGCGGTTCCCTGATCCTTAGTGATCGGCGGAACATATCCTTATGGGATATAATTAATAGGCACGCCCCAGGGATGATCTTTCGGCATTTTGTACCTAGGATCATACTTCTCCACTATAGGCGTAGATGTGATCTCTGAGATCACAGTCCTTTGTTGTTGCATTTGAGCTTTTGCTAGAGCTTGCATGTCGTTATGAAGCTTTCTCGGATCCTCTTTCTGAGTGTCGATCTCTTCCCTCAACTCTCTGTTCTTTTCCTCGAGATCATCCATTCTTTTCTGACGCTTGGCCTAAGTATTGTACGAATGAGACAGTTTGACTCTAGAATCGAGACACAAACATGAGATTCGTAGGTAAGAAGAATGCGTTAAGTGAGAATGATGAATGATATGCAATGATTATTTTAATTGTATGTTTTTGTTTATTCAAAGTAAACTTCAACAATTAGATTTCAAATATCAAACAGTGGGGAAACCCCGTTTTATTGAATTCAAAGGATTACGGAAACGGAAATACAGTAAATTACAAAGTGCGGCGGAAGGAAATCTAAGCTAATGGGTCCTGAGTCCTCTTTGAGGAGAGCTCAGGTGCTGGTTCTGGTACTTTCCTTTTCTTTGACCGGGGCTCTTGGGCCGTTGTCGGGTTGTCATTCCTTTGCCAAGTGAAAGGAGTGAGAAAATTCCTTTGGTCATCCTGATTTTCTTCAGCATGTTGCTCTAAATTCTCAATCAGAGCATCTTTTTCTTTTAATAGCTGCTGTATTTTCTTACACTCCACGTTGAGAATACGGTACTTGTTCCTCCAAGACCTCTTCTCCTGCTGAACTTTGTTGAGAGTAACTTGAAATTTTTCCGTCTCAGACATGAAATAAAGGGCAGAGTCCCTTAATGGAAGAACTTCCTAACGAGGGTAAGGCATCCTCAGCTTGAGAGCTCTAGTTTGTACTCAGTGGAGATAAGGCTCCACCGAGACACAGTCTGGTTTTCCTAAAGACTCTAGTCCTTTCCTGTGAACGTGTTTCCAAGCATGCACTATTTCTATTTTTAGTGCCCTGTCATTTTCTCCTTCCTTGAAGAAAAGACCTTCCAGACGAGCATTGCGCGGGACATGCCTCATTGGGTACCCAAATTGACGTCGAACTAACACCGGATGATAGTTGATTCCTCCCTTAGTTCCTATAAGGGGTACATTTGGGAAATTTCCACAACGATCAATGATTCTTATCCCGTCGTAGATTCGATTGTACCAATTGATGTCAGAGTTGGTAAGATACACGATTCTCTGCGACCAACGTAAAGTATTCGTTTGATCCCAAAATGCAGCAGACTTGGGCAAATGGGAAATGAACTATTTGTATAGCAGGGGTACACAGCATGTGATCATTCCTCCATTATACAAATTCCTTAAGTGTACCGAATGATACGCATCTGCGAGTAAGGTCGGTACGGGGTTTCCAATCAGAAAAATCTTAATGGCGTTGATATCTACGAAGTTATCAATGTTGGGAAACAAAAATAACTCGTAGGTAAGCAAAATAAAGATGCTCTCGAAAGCGACCACGTTCCCTATACTAGAAAAGTACAGAGCTTTCTTTATGTAGAACTGGGCTGGCAAACCCTGGATTCCACCCTTAGTGGTCATGTGAGTCCTGACTTCTGACTCGTCCAAATAAATTACTCTTGCAATGGTCTGATCCTTTGGAATTTCTTCCAGTCCAGAAAAGGGAGCTTGATCAGTAATATGTAAATCAGTCTGGTGAGAATACTCCTCCAGCGTTGGTGCAAGCTGATAATCCGGGAATGTGAAACAGTGATAAACCGGATCGTAGAACTGGATTAACATGGACAGGATTCCTTCGATTACTTGGACCCTTAACAAGGACAGCAGTCCTCTATACTTGGCTCTGAATGCCTCGTGGTTGGTGATCATTCTCGCCAAACCTCTCAAATCCTCTAGCTTTGGAACCTTGAAGGTGTACTTATGAGTTTTTCTTCTACCGAAATCCATTAGCGCGTTCTCCTTTCTCTGGTATTTGCAATCATTGTCTCAATTTAATTTGAAAAAGAGAGATTAGAAGAGAAGATTTGTTTTGTCTTAGATGAATGTATGAATGCAACACACAAAAACATAGAAAAAACATGGGGTCAAAGGGTCGGTGTCATGAAGTCAAGGCTCTACCCCCCCCCCCCCCAAAGATTTATACTGGTGATTTTTTGTACCTGTCCGCAGAATCATTGACCCCTCTTGGGATAACAACAGCAAGCGGATCGCCAGCGAGCTGATGTATCCTAGAACGATCTCAGATGAGGGTAGTATCGCGTGACAACTATTTCCGATAGCTTCCGCACTACAAAATGGCTTAAGTCTACTAAAAACCTTAGTTTCTCGATAACCCAGTCGACCACACTACTTTCAACAACCGAAGTCGTATAGGCAATGTATCTGCAAAGGGAGTCTCCACTGAGTTTGATGGTCGATCGGGGACTCTTAACTGGGATTCACTCCCCGCAAGATTACCTGCATTTCCATCACCTATCTTAAGTGTATACTCAATCTTTCCATATGCGGCATCACACGCATTCCCATTAGCAGAAAAATAAACACAGATATCAATTAGGAAAAGCAGTATATATATTTGTCTTAATCATCCTAGACCTCTAGTCTTATGGTCCTATACAGACAATGACTCCCCGACAGAGTCGTCATTTCTGTGACGTTTCGAGAACTTAAGGTTTTCTATCGAAGATTGTAAGAAAGGAGCCCCACGGTGGGCGCCATTTTTCTGTAGCACGATTTTTGTGGTCCTGGGTCACTATCGCTTGGGGTACTACAGTTCGATTCATTTTTTATCCTATTGAGCTGATTAAGGAAGGGAAATAGATGTCTCCAATTAACCCAGCTTGCATACTGAGTTTGAACAGTGGTTGATAACACAAATTTATATCATGTTTTTACTTCGATTTATGCTATTCTCTTATTCGGTTTTTGTCTAATATCCGATTTTCTCGAGATTATTTAAGTGCTTTTATAGGTAATCCCATTTTCCAAGTCAAAGTATGCTAAGTGTGGAAAAGAAGCAAAACATGCAAGAAAAGAGCAGAAAAGAGAAGAAAAATTGCAGAAACCAAACTTTGCTGATGTGACGATCGTCACAGGTACACCACGATTGTGGCAGCTTCAAAATACATCACGATCGTCACAATGCCTCACGATCGTCATGTGCTCAATTTTACACGTTGAAGCAGAAACGTGTCTACGAGGTTTCAGAGAGCCTGTTTGTTACACGATCACATTTTCCTCCGAAGAATACTAGGTTCAAAGTCACGTAACTGTCAAGAGGAGTGCCTACATTCTCTCCAACCTCCACCTAAAATCAGTCTATAAATACTAAAGTCTTCGAAGAACAAAGGGGAGCCAAATTTTCCTTTCAAGAGTACTGTCTTGCTGCCAAATTATTTCCAGAATTCCTTTGCTTTCGTTTTTCCTTTGTAATTCGTTGTCAACCATTACCGAACAAAAGTAATAGTTTCTCACGTTGAGGAACTATTACACTTAGATTTAATTTGTTTCATTGCCTTCATCATTTGTTATTTAATTCTATCCAAGCAAGAACCTACCAATCTGTGGAGGGATTGCTGCTACTGCATTTACCAGGTTTCAATTATTAAATTTATAGCATCGCTTGTTTTCTTTTAATTATGTCTTTGATTTATTGTCTTTCCGCTTTTACGTTTAATTTCATAATTATGTCTAGCTAAACCGATTGTATCGGTATGTAATGAAGTAACTAAAATGGATTAAATAACTCTAAGCTAAAATCAGTAATCAATTCTTCTTCTGGCTTCGATTTCTTAATCTTAAACCCAACTTTTATTACGAGAGTAAAAAAGTAACAAAGGTTAAAGTCGAGACCACGGGAGTGTGAGGCTTTACCCGGATAGCTGAAATCGGGCATTAGTTTTAAAAACAGCTGAAGCGCTTTAAAGTTAATTAGGTTTAACTAGTTTTCAAAAAGTATTTTTAACCTCATACGGGCTAGCGAGAGCAGACGTATTGACTTAGAAGTATAGTCCGAAGCAATAACCACGGGAGTGTGAGGTGAGGGCTTTTAAATCGGTTTTTCCTACAGATGCATAGGGTGATAAATCTTTATACGCTTAGGTTTAATTAATTCCACGTAGGTTTACTGAATTATATACCGATAACTTATTCATAACTAGTATTCCCAAATTTTAATTTCTCTTTAATTTCCCGTTTGAACTTAAAAACCAATTCTGATTAGCCTTAGATAAACATAGTAACGATAGATAACGGTGCGTTCGATTTCTAGTCTCTGTGAGATCGATAATCTTTTAAAACTACGCGATACGACTGTATACTTGCAGCTAGATTTATTTAGGCACACTAAATAGAGCGATCAAGTTTTTGGCGCCGTTGTCGGGGACTAATTAAGTCGACATCGTAATTCCTTTGTTACGTCGTATAGACTAAGGCAAAAACCAAAATTCCCTTTCTGTTGATTGTATGCCAAGTACTCGCTCTTCTGGCGAAGACCTCATACGACCGACAGACGAACCTGAACGTCTTCTTACTGTAAAAAGACGTATCCAAGAATACTGCTTAGCTCACGATATCCCTTTTCCTTTATCAGAACCTGATTCTCAATCAGACCCTGAACTTGAATCTGAATCAGATTCCGAGTCAGAAACAGACATGGCTGACCCACCATAAAACCAACCTCTTAAGTATTATGCTGCCGCATCTCAACAAAAACCTCACAACAACATTGTCGCTCCAGCAATCAACCGAAACGATTTCGAGTTGAAACCCTCGCTGTTATCTGCTGTGCAACAAAATCAATTTTCTGGAAATCCAACAGAAGATCAGAACGAACATCTGACCAAGTTTGTGCAGTACGCAGACACAATGAAAGCAAATGGTGTAACCGCAGACGCCATAAGACTACGTCTTTTCCCACTCTCATTAAGAGATAGAGCTTGGCCTTGGTTGCAATCCTTGCCATCCAACTCCATTACTTCTTGGGAAGATTTAAAGAAGGTCTTTCTGGCACGATATTTTCCACCAAGCAAAACAACTATGCTGAGAGCCCAAATCAACAGCTTCAGACAAAAAGACAACGAGTCTTTATATGATGCTTGGGAAAGATAAAAGATATGAGGAGGATATGCCCGCATCATGGTCTTGAGGATTGGTTAATTATCCACACATTTTACAATGGTCTCTTGTATAATACAAGATTGACAATAGATGCCGCCGCTGGTGGTACACTCATGGATAAACCCTATGATGAAGCCCAGCAACTCATCGAGAGCATGGCTCAGAATCACTACCAATGGGGAGGTGAAAGAACTCAAGTGGAGAAATCCCAACCAAAAGGAGGAATGTACGAAGTTTCTAGCCTAGATCATGTCCGTGCTAAGGTAGATGCAATTGTTCAAAAGATAGACAATTTGACCATAACACCCACAGCCACCGTGGCTGCTGTAGCGCCAAACTGCGAATTATGTGGAACAACTGGACACGCTGCCCTGAATGCCAAGTTTTAGCAGGAGCCTCTACAGATCAAGTGAATTATGCTCAAGCAAACCCTTATTCAAATACCTACAATCCTGGTTGGAAGAATCACCCAAACTTCTCTTAAAAAAACAACAATGCACTGTATGCACCTGGTCAAGCACCTGCTGCACCACCAGGTTATCAAAAGGCTGCAACAGCTACTCCAAATGTTCCTAGGAAGTCTAACCTTGAACTGATGATAGAAAACTTTATAGCTACCCTGACTCAGACAAACAAAGAGTTCCTAAATCAAAACGTAGACCCTAGTGAACAGATTAAGCAGTTAGCAAACAAAGTAGACGCTTTGGCTACTCACAACAAAATGCTTGAAACACAAATTTCCCAAGTGGCTCAACAACAAGCACCTACTGCTGCTCCTGCTGGGACATTTCCTGGACAGCCACAACCCAATCCTAAAGGACATGCAAATGCCGTTATACTGAGAAGTGGAAAAGAATTAGATGGACCCATTGATCCAAGACTTCAAAATCCAGCCATGTACCAAAAGTCCGCTAACAACACAACAACTGAGAAGGAGAATGAACCCAAGGAAAAGGAAGATAATGACCAGGACGTTGTCAACAAAGAAAAACCTTATGTGCCTCCACCACCTTATAAACCACCTATTCCGTATCCTCAAAAATTGAAAAATTCCAAAACTGCAGGGCAATTTAAGAAATTTGTTAAACTTCTGAAACAATTAAACATCACGATACCTTTTACAGAAGCTATCACCCAGATGCCCTCATATGCTAAGTTCCTAAAAGAAATCTTATCCAATAAGAAAAAGATTGAGGAAAACGAAATAGTTACACTCACTGCTGAGTGTAGCGCAATAATTCAAAACAAAATGCCTCCTAAGCTGAAAGACCCAGGTAGTTTCTCCATACCTTGTGTAATTGGGAAGTTCGTCATAGGCAAAGCTCTATGCGACTTAGGAGCCAGTATTAGTGTTATGCCCTTATCCATATGCAAGAAGCTTGATATGGGAGAATTAAGACCAACTAAGATGACTGTTCAATTAGCTAACCACTCTGTTAAATACCCAGTTGGTATACTAGAAAATGTTCCAGTTCGTATAGGACAATTCTATATCCCTACTAATTTCATAATCATGGATATTACAGAAGACTCTACTACTCCTATCATATTAGGAAGACCATTCTTAGCTACTGCTAGAGCAATTATAGATGTAAAGAGAGGCAGACTAACTTTTGAAGTTGGTGAAGAGAAGGTTGAATTTATTTTGACACAATTCTTACAAGCTCCAGCTATAGACGACACATGTTATCTACTCGATGTCATAGATGAGTGCGTAAGAGAAATAGAGATGGAATCGACCACATATTCAAATATTCTAAAAATTCCAATACCTCCGATTTTCGAAGATGATAACTGGCGTGAACCTTATCAAGACGATAGCCTAAGCAAATGCTTAGCACTTACACCAGATCATCTACCTTGCTCGAAGAAACCAGCCCTAGAACTGAAAACATTACCCAAAAATTTAAGGTATGAATTCCTAGACGAAGCTCTCGAACGACCTGCAATAGTCAATGCAGACTTAGGACAGACCGAAACCAAGAAACTATTAGATGTCTTAAGAAAATACCCAACTGCGTTAGGCTATAACATCGTTGACCTTAAAGGAATAAGTCCTTTTATTTGTATGCATCGCATTATGCTGGAGGAAGACTGTAAATCCTCTAGGGAACATCAGAGAAGGATTAACCCGATCTTGAGTACTGTAGTCAAAGACGAAGTGAAAAAACTTTTAGAAGCAGGAATTATATACCCGATATCAGACAGTAAATGGGTTAGCCCAGTACATGTCGTTCCAAAGAAGGGAGGTGTTACAGTTGTTAAGAACGAAAAAGGTGAATCTATAACAAAAAGGGTTGTAACTGGAAGTAGAATGTGCATCGATTATAGAAAGTTAAATAAAGCCACTCGTAAAGACCATTTCCCATTGCCTTTTATTGACCAAATGTTGGAAAGATTGGCTAAACACTCATACTTCTGCTATTTAGACGGTTATTCAGGATTCTTTCAAATTCCTATTCATCCTGATGACCAAGAAAAGATGACCTTCACATGTCCCTATGGAACATTTGCCTATCGACGAATGACGTTTGGACTATGTAACGCACCTGCCACATTCCAAAGATGCATGATGTCAATCTTTGCTGATTTTATTGACAATATTATGGAAGTGTTTATGGATGACTTTTCTGTTTGTGGGGAGAGTTTTGAAGGATGTCTATCGAACCTAGAAATGGTATTGGAAAGATACGTAAAAGTTAATCTCGTATTAAACTGGGAGAAATGCCATTTTATGGTGAATTAAGGAATCGTACTTGGACACGTTGTGTTCGATAGAGGAATTGAAGTTGATAAAGCTAAGATAGAAATTATAAAAAATCTTCAACCTCCAAAAACCGTACGAGAAATACGAAGTTTCTTAGGACACGCCGGTTTTTACCGACGATTCATAAAGGATTTCTTGAAAATCACTAAACCTCTTACTGGTCTATTAATGAAAGACGCTGAATTTATCTTTGATGAGAAATGTCTAAAAGCATTTGAACAGCTGAAAACAGCTCTTATTACCGCACCTATCATGCAACCACCAGATTGGAGATTACCTTTCGAAATCATGTGTGATGCAAGTGATTATGCTGTAGGTGCAGTCTTAGGTCAGAGGAGGGATTGAAAACTTCATGCCATTTATTATGCAAGTAGAACCTTAGATTCTGCTCAAATGAACTACGCTACCACATAAAAAGAACTTTTAGCCGTGATCTTCGCCCTTGACAAATTCCGTTCCTACCTAGTGGGAGCTAAGATCATCATTTATACAGACCACGCAGCTATTAGATATTTACTTAACAAAAAGGATGCAAAACCTAGACTGCTAAGGTGGATCCTACTTTTACAAGAATTTGATTTAGAGATCAAAGATAAGAAAGGAACTGAAAACATAGTAGCAGACCACTTATCCCGATTAGAGGGCATTAAACCAGAGCTAGTACCCATTAATGAGGATTTCCCATATGAACGACTCATAGCCCAACTAGAAAGTGATATGTCTACTCTACAGTTGAATGACCCAAAGATGGAAGAAGTCGTGGAAGAAATTAACATACACACAACCCTGCCATGGTATGCTGACATAGTCAACTACTTAGCAGCTGGAGTACTTCCACCAGACTTATCTTATCAACAAAAGAAAAAATTCTTTCATGATCTAAAACATTATTATTGGGATGAACCTTTACTGTTTAAGAGAGGAGCCGACGGTATCTTCCGTCGTTGCGTCCCAGAAGAAGAAATAGAAAACATCATCTCTCAATGTCATTCTGCTCCTTATAGAGGACATGCTAGTACCTCAAAGACATGTGCTAAGATCTTGCAATCCGGCCTATTCTGGCCCAACCTTTGGAAGGATGTCCACATTGCAATACTAAACTGTGACCGGTGCCAACGCACTGGTAACATATCAAAACGCAATGAGATGCCTCAAAAAGGCATATTAGAAGTAGAAGTCTTTGATGTATGGGGATTGATTTTATGGGACCTTTCCCATCATCCTTCAGAAATAAATATATACTCGTAGCTGTCGATTATGTTTCAAAATGGATTGAGGCAATAGTTTCTCCTACAAATGATGCACGAGTAGTCATAAAGCTTTTCAAAAACACAATCTTTCCCAGATTTGGCGTGCCGAGACTTATCATAAGTGATGGTGGCTCTCATTTTATATCTAAAATATTTGACAAATTACTATCAAAGTATGGAGTAAGACACCGCGTAGCAACACCATATCATCCACAAACTAGTGGACAGGTTGAGGTCTCGAATAGAGAAATAAAACAAATTCTAGAAAAGACCGTAGCCACCTCTAGGAAAGACTGGTCATCTAAACTCAACGAAGCTTTATGGGCATATAGGACAGCCTACAAAACACCAATCGGAACTACACCTTTCAAGCTGGTCTATGGTAAATCTTGCCATCTACCAGTGGAATTAGAACATAAAGCCTATTGGGCTATTAAAAAATTGAACTTAAGGTATGATTCCGCAGGTGAAAACGCATCCTAGATCTGCATGAACTAGAAGAGTTAAGATTAGACGCTTAAGAAAATGCTAAAATATATAAAGAACAAACTAAAAGATGGCACGATAAGCGCTTGTCTAGAAAATAATTTAGTGTGGGAGACGTTGTACTCCTATTTAACTCAAGATTAAAACTCTTTCCTGGGAAATTAAGGTCTAGATGGTCCGGTCCTTTTGAGATTACAAAAATTCTACAAAGTGGAGCGATAGAAATAAAGGGGAGGAATAGTAATCCATTTTTAGTTAATGGACAATGTCTAAAACACTATCACAGCATTGAAAATATAGATTATTTGGACTGCCTAAGACTTTTAGAGTTGCCCACCGAACCCCCTAACTAAGCATCTAATTGAATTCGTCAGGCTTTCGACGTTAAAAACAACGCTTAATGGGAGGCAACCCATGATCTTTGTTTTTCTTGCTTTATATTTGTTATCTCTTTACGTTTCCTATGTTTTGTTTTTATTTTGCAAAATTTTAGTTTCATTTATATCATTTTAAATTCAATTTGAAAATGTTGTGCTGATCTTAAAATTGAAAAAACTATAGGATTATAAAGTCTCTCTACTCTTTCTGTTCTCCTCTTCTGCTTACATTTTTTGCAAAAAGTACTAATTAATGGCAAACGAGGATAACTTGTTAGTAGAATTCAGAGATGGAGCACAGTGGCATCGCTATGAGGCTTTGTCTCTCAGACCATTTGCCTTGACAAAATTTGCCCACAGACCCACCATGACCGCCTTAGGTGTAGGTGAGAGCGTAGACTTTCTGTTTAGCCAATTAGGTTGGGAGTGTTTTACCAACAAGAAACATAAGTGCTACCGTAGGTTGAATTTAGAATTCCTGAGCTCTTTAAGCTATAACCCTCACTGTGGAAAAGTTTTAACCTGGGGAAGAATTACCTTTAGACTATTTGGATACAGCTGCCAGTTCACCATAAAGGAACTGTCGGATCTTTTAGGATTTCCTGATGGACCCAATGTTTTCTCTGTGGTTCAAGAGGACTTAGTGTTGGTTGGAGAGCTGAGTGATTTTTGGGGTAGAATTTCAGGGAAACCTGATTTTGACATGGACCCTATGCTTTCAACAGAAATACATAACCCCGTTTTCCGCTACTTTCATATGATCCTGGCCTATACTTTATTTGGTAAACCTGAGAATGATAACACTGTTTCAAGGGATGAGCTTTTCATTATGTTTTGTGCTTCTCAGTCTAGAGAGGTTAATGGACTCACTTTTATGCTGGACAACTTTTGCAAACTCATTAATAATGATAACAGTCCAATTCTGATAGGTAGCCTAGTTACAAAAATAGCTGATGCTATGGGATTCAGAACCCGACTTTCTAAGATTAACCCCTTTGGAGAATTTAGACCCATGAATTTCACTTTTTGTTTCAATATGGCTATGATTAGGAACCAAGGTCCGAGCCACTTTCAGCTTCTAATTAACAATGTTGTCGTACCACACTTTACACTTCCAAATCATGAACGTACAAGTGTGTACAATCCACATAATTGGCTATATGACCTTGATGAACCCGTGCTTGAACCGGAAGAAACCTTTCCTGAACCTGAGATCGACCCAAAAACACCCCCTCATTATCATGACCTTGATTATATGGAATTCCAAAAAGATATAGACATTCCTAAAGTTAATGCCACTAATTATGCTGCTAATCTGAATTCTATTCTAAAGACTATGGATGAGTATCATAAAGAAATTACTTCAGTAAAGAATGAGCTAAACACTATGCGACAAAACATTGTTGGACTCATGGATTTGACCGTTGAACAATTTGATCATTTAAATCAAGCCATCGCATCTTTGAAGAAACGCCTTGGCTAGATTTATGAAGCGCCTTATTTTCAAGTTTTTTATGCATTTACTTTAGAACAATTTTACATTATTTCAGTTTTCATTTTTTTCACGTCGGGAATAATTTGATCTTCATTCTGTTTTGATACATTGCTAGTATTTTACTAGCACCTCTTTGGTTTTAAAGAATAATTTCATTTGCTGCTAATGTTGACTCTTTATGATTTCAATTTCATTCCTATTCATACTTTCTATTTTAATTTATGTTGTCATGTTACTTATCTCTGTGTATGCAGTATAATGTTGTTTCTATATGCTTACCATTGCCTGTTACTAAAATATTATGTTTGGAATTGTTTCTGTCATAAACTAATTAACCACCCAGAAATTGTGAACGTCACGATCGTGATGACCCCGTGACGACCGTCACGCGGGTTTGGAACAGGTTCTGCGTTAAAACAGAACTGCTTCATTCATTCCCTCTTCTTTCCCTTATTCAAAACTCAGCCATCCCACTACCTTTTGCCATTCCATAACCATTCCACCCACACACATTTGACCCACATTAATCATTTTCCGTAACCATTCATCTTACCAATTCACTATATAATCAAACCATACACCCTTTCTTTTCATAAACCCTCATTCTCCATAACCTACTTTCTTTCCTAATTTCTCTTTAACCTAACAATGGCACGTCAAATCCCATACCTATCTACATTAAACTTCAGAGATGGCGAACCAGGAGAACGTCAAAGAGCTAGGTACATCGATTTCTACCGACGTTCCGTTCAACCGACCCGCTACATTGACGTTGCATGTTTAGAGGAACTTGGAATGCTTGAAGGAGTAAGAAATTTGCTAGAAACAGCCGGCCTTTGGCAACTTTGCACTCAAAGCAGGCCCACTTACAAAGACCTAACATTATATTTCCTCAGTTCCTTCACCTATATAACCCCTGCGGGAGAAACGAACCAATTAACCGGAGTAGCAAAGTTCCGCATGTTTGGTACAGAGTACTCAATCGGACAAAATCGTCTTGCCGAGATGCTTGGTTTCTAACATGGCGAGAATGTCCATTGTCGGGTGCCGCAAGAAAATTTCTCTCTGGTGGTGTTTCAACTTTGGAATCAGTTAACAGGAACGACCGCAGATACCTGGGACAGCTTAAACGCGACTTTCATCCACAACCCAGCTATCAGATACGTCCACCGCGCACTTGGAAGCACCATCTTTGCACGAGATAGTAACCATAAGGTGAATTCTAAGGAGCTGTTTTTCCTTCATTGTATGTTTCATCCAGAGCTAATCAATGCCGCACCATTTTTACTAGCACACATACAATCAAACTGTGCTAGAGGCTCCAAACCCTTTTATTTTGGAGGGATTGTCACCTCTATTGCACTCGGTTTGAATTTGGAAAACGACCTTGCTAGATTACCCTCCTTGCCTCCAGTGTTCCTTGATATAGATTATTTCCAAAACTCTCATCTCATCAAGTTACGACGAGATGGGAAATACCATCCTATGGTCCGCGCCAAAACCGTAAGAAGTATCATCATGCCTTGCAGGAGCCGCATTGACCCTCAGAATATGGCCAATTAGCTTTTTGATCTTAATGCTCCTGAGAAAAATGCGCCTACTCCTGATGATCAAGAACATGGACCTGTTGATGAGATGGAGCAAGAGATGGATAACGCCCCAGAAAACCAACCACCGCCTGCCAATGGTGCTCCTTCGACCTCTAGACGTCGTCGCCGCCCCGACCAAGACCCAGTTAATAATGAAGAAATCTTGAGGGCTATATGGCAACAAACCTAGCAACAGAATGAAATGATGACCCTTATGCGTCAAATCCAGTAAGGGCAAGTTGACCAAGGTCAGAGGCTTGACGGTGTCATCGACGAGATGGGTGCATTGACACTGCGAGTGCAGAGCCTTCATGAGTACATCCATCACGTGGGCATTCCTGATCATGTAGCACAGCATGGAAGAGGACGCTCTAGAGGCAGAGGACATGGAACTCCCTGATTCTATTTTGTTTTTCTTTTTAGTTTTTCTTGTTGTTTCCCTTTATATCGCAACATTGAGGACAATGTCCGATATAGTGTGGGAGAGTCAGTTTATTTCCGTTTTATTTCCCTTTCTTGTACTTTATTTTTCCTTATCAAAGTTAATATATGAATATTTTCGTTCAGTAATCCGATTTTCCCATTTTATTCTGCCATAACGAAAATTTTTTTTACGATTAATGCACATCGTGACATACCAAGCTTTAAATTATGTTAGGAAGCTGGGAAAGTTCTAACAAGATCGATACCGTCTTGACACCTTAGACCTCTTGCGTATGTGATATCAGTTTCGATACTTATTATACGATACCTTGAGTTTAGTCCTAAAGTAACCCTTAGTAGTTTATATTAGCAGTCAGCACCGTCTAAATCACAAACCACGTGGGGAGCCGATGAATATAAGTGTTTGATGCCCAGATCATGAAAAGAAAAAAAATCTTTCTTATCTATATGCCGAAAAAAATAGAATATGCAAAAACTTGCACAGTTGTGAAAATTTACAAGAAAAGAAAGAAAATCTGTTGTCGATTGGTTCAGAGGTACCTAATTCTGGGCTTGGTAGGACGAACTACGGTTCGATCCCCCGCAATCTACGAATGGGATGTATAAAGGGTTACCACACTTGTGTATCAGGCCCCGTGAGAAAAAGGGATCAAAGTCACTAACCGGTTACTCCACTACGTGCGTGAATAAGGCAAATGGCTTAATGTGATTCCGTTAGAATGAAACCGGGTGAAATAGATACGAAAACTTATGGTTGAACTATAATATAATGATTTGAACTGGATTGTACAAAAGAGAGGTCTATGACAAGCTTGTTGCTTTGTGTCATCATTGTATCCTTAATGTTTTATACTAGTACCTGTCTTACTAACAAGGAACTCTTTTTCAAAACCATTGGTATACCAGGTATGTGCATTTGATGAAGTTTGTCCGTTTTAATAGATTGATTGCTTGAGGACAAGCAAAGATTCAAGTGTGGGAGAGTTTGATAACACGAATTTATATCATGTTTTTACTTCGATTTATGTTATTCTCTTATTCCGTTTTCGTCTAATATCCGATTTTCTCAAGATTATTTAAGTGTTTTTGCAGGTAATCCCATTTTCCAAGTCAAAGTATGCTAAGTGTGGAAAAGAAGCAAAACATGCAAGAAAAGAGCAGAAAAGAGAAGAAAAATTGCAGAAACCAAACTTTGCTGATGTGACGATCGTCACAGGTACACCACGACCGTGGCAGCTTCAAAATACATCACGATCGTCACAATGCCTCACGATCGTCATGCGCTCAATTTTACACGTTGAAGCAGAAACGTGTCTACGAGGTTTCAGAGAGCCAGTTTGTTACACGATCACATTTTCCTCCGAAGAATACTAGGTTCAAAGTCACGTAACTGTCAAGAGGAGTGCCTACATTCTCTCCAACCTCCACCTAAAATCAGTCTATAAATACGAAAGACTTCGAAGAACAAAGGGTAGCCAAATTTTCCGTTCAAGAGTACTGTCTTGCTGCCAAATTATTTCCAGAATTCCATTGCTTTCGTTTTTCCTTTGTAATTCGTTGTCAACCATTACCGAACAAAAGTAATAGTTTCTCACATTGAGGAACTATTACACTTAGATTTAATTTATTTCATTGCCTTCATCATTTGTTATTTAATTCTATCCAAGCAAGAACCTACCAGTCTGTGGAGGGATTGCTGCTACTGCATTTACCAGGTTTCCATTATTAAATTTATAGCATCGCTTGTTTTCTTTTAATTATGTCTTTGATTTATTGTCTTTCCGCTTTTACGTTTAATTTCATAATTATGTCTAGCTAAACCGATTGTATCGGTATGTAATGAAGTAACTAAAATGGATTAAATAACTCTAAGCTAAAATCAATAATCAATTCTTCTTCTGGCTTCGATTTCTTAATCTTAAACCCAACTTTTATTACGAGAGTAAAAAAGTAACAAAGGTTAAAGTCGAGACCACGGGAGTGTGAGGCTTTACCCGGATAGCTGAAATCGGGCATTAGTTTTAAAAACAGCGGAAACACTTTAAAGTTAATTATGTTTAACTAGTTTTCAAAAAGTATTTTTAACCTCATACGGGCTATCGAGAGTAGACGTATTGACTTAGAAGTATAGTCCGAAGCAATAACCACGGGAGTGTGAGGTGAGGGCTTTTAAACCGGTTTTTCCTACAGATGCATAGGGTGATAAATCTTTATACGCTTAGGTTTAATTAATTCCACGTAGGTTTACTGAATTATATACCGATAACTTATTCATAACTAGTATTCCCAAATTTTAATTTCTCTTTAATTTCCCGTTTGAACTTAAAAACCAATTCTGATTAGCCTTAGATAAACATAGTAATGATAGATAACGGTGCGTTCGATTTCTAGTCTCTGTGGGATCGATAATCTTTTAAAACTACGCGATACGACTGTATACTTGCAGTTAGATTTATTTAGGCACACTAAATAGAGCGATCAGCGGTCTGTTAGGTTACAGATGCTATGTGGATGTGGGGCCCAATCTTTGATTATTTCGTTAAGAACACAGTGTCTGGATTATTTGTGAGGTTTTTGGTAATGTGTTTAGATTTGATGCTTTTGGGTTGATTTGGTGGAGATACTGGGTTTTGGGTTTTTGATTGGTATGCTCGCTAAGATTTTTTTCAATCTTATGCCTACGTATTCCCGTTTGATGAAACAGGGAAATCAGAGCGATCGTAGTTCCTCCTATTCTAGGGGAGGAAAAAAAAGTTGTTTTGGTGTCTTGTTCAAAGCCCAAGATGTGAAGCTAAATGTGGTTTGTATCTTGTTCAAAGCCCAAGATGTGAAGCTGAAGGGTATATTTGTATCTTGTTCGAAGCCCAAGATGTGAAGCTAAAGGGTTTATTGATGAGAGAGAATTTGTCATCTCTAAAAGGGGATATTTGGTCTGTTTGTCACAACTGTTGGGTGACTGATTATAAAGGAGAATTACTTTAACTGGGATATGTGAACCCAGCAATGCCATAATTTCCTTTATAGGGGATTTTTAACCTGAAGGAGAAGACTTTAACTCAGTTTAGAGCAATGTCATCTTTCCCTAGGAATTTCTCATGCTAAATGAGGGACAGTGGCGTGGATGTAAATAATCCAGAGGCTTGCCGCTTACAATAATTTAGATGAAGGCAAAGTAGTTGTTGATGTTTGTATACTGTGAGCAAGGCATAGATTTTGATGCTAAAAGGTTGATTGACTCAACCGGGGTTTTCTTATACAAAGCCTAAGAGGAGGCTATTGACCCAACAAGAGGGTATTTTTATGTGTCTCGTACGAAGCCCGAGAGAGAGGCTAAAAGGGTCGACTCAGCAAGAGAGTGCTTTTATGTGTCTTGTACGAAGCCCAAGATGGAGGCTAAAAGGTTTTGACTCAACATGAGAGTCTTTTATACTTAACAAGAGAGTGATTTTTATCTCGTACGAAGCTCGAGATGGAGGCTAAAAGGGGTTTGACTCAACAAGAGAGTC
The DNA here is from genome assembly GCA_022829125.1 of Lathyrus tuberosus. Classification (NCBI taxonomy): domain Eukaryota; kingdom Viridiplantae; phylum Streptophyta; class Magnoliopsida; order Fabales; family Fabaceae; genus Lathyrus; species Lathyrus tuberosus. The sequence continues at coordinate 8,711,068 of JALAZF010000163.1, forward strand.
TTTTATACTCAACAAAAGAGTGTTTTAGTATCTTGTACGAAGCCTGAGATGGAGGCTAAACAGGTTTGACTCAACAAGAGAGTCTTTTATACTCAATAAGAGAGTGTGAAAAGGCTTGCTCCGCTGGGGAGAATCATTGTACGAAGCCCTAGAGGAGGCTATTTATGCTGGTGACTGTTTCAATTTAGTGACAGGTCCAGTATGTTGGATAAATAGAAAATCAGTTCTTATGAAGGGAAAGATTACAGGTATGGTTGTGCCTTGGCACTGATCAGAGGATCAGGGTTATTTCCTGTTCTTTAAGGAAATGGGAAATCCAAAGGGTATTGAGACTGTCCAAGTCTACTGGTGTTTTGAGAAATCGATTCTCAAATAGTGAGTGATCTTTGTATGATGCCCAAGAGAAGGCGGGTATATTAAGGGATGAAGGTCAACCCATTAACTGGTCTGACACTTGACTCAGAAAGACAGCTCTAGCAAATTGATGACTAGGTTTTGTTCCTATACCTGTAGAGGTCTCTGGGTCCTTGTACTTAGCCCAAGAGAAGGCATACGAGCTTTTAAGAAGCCGAAGGGTCCTTGTACAATGCCTAAGAGAAGGTGGGGATTCTTTTAAGAAGCCCGTGGGGTCCCCAAACCCTGAGAAGTTCAAGACATGCCATTCACTGAGAATAGATCAAGCCAGCAAAGTCCGAGAATTTGGAAGAAACTCAAGAGATGCCATTCACGGAGAAAAGATCATCTCTGGGGAGTAGAGTCTCTTTGACGATTTCTAAGAGTGACAGTCTGAGAAGGGGTTCACCGAGAACGCTGCATTTCACGTCTCCATATTGTTTAACCCCAAGAGGAGGGAAGACTCTGTCTGGTAATCCTATGGGGATCTAGTTTTGTTTGTAAGAGTGACCAACAAGGCTTTACCTAGTGCTAGACGTAGTTGCCGGGGAAAACTCTAAATAACTATACTAGTATTACACAGTGGATATTTGACGAGTATATAAAAGTTTGTGAAAGAAGACTTACAGTGAGCAGCCCCACAAGACAGTTATATATATATATGAAAGCGGATAAAGAAAGCGGGTAAACACTTACTCGGTTGTAGAGCTTCCATGTTGTTTTGTTAGTTATTCAACAAAGAAAGCTTTGATAACAATGTTATATTCTAAATCAAAGGATAACGTGCTTTGAAAAGATTGTTGGGGCTTACAGCTCAAGGAGAGGCCCAAGGTTTTATCAGTGATTGCACTGTTGTTTTGAAATTATACAGGGACTTATACAAGTGACTGAGGCCTAAAAAGGTTTTCTGTACAAAGGGATGGGTCTTACACTCTCTCAAGAGGCCCAAAGGTGTTTAAAGAAAAAGAATGGGGCTTATAACACGAGGGTAGGCCCAAATGATTTGTTTTTGAACTGGCGATCGTGCCGAGATTTCTTTTTTAACGCGGAGGGACTTATACCATGTCTGAGGCCCAAAAAGTTTTGGTTAAAAGGGGGTTGGGTCTTACACACTTTTAGAGGCCCAAAAATTATTTTAAAAGAAAAGATGGGGCTTACAACTCAAGGAGAGGCCCAAGGTTTTTTTGTTAAAAAGGAGACGATTGCGCCGAACTTTTTGATGGGATCGGGACTTATACAATACACTGAGGCCCAAAAAGGTTTGTATTTACAAAGGGTTGGGTCTTACACTCTACAAAGAGGCCCAAAGTGTTTGAAAAAGATTTGATGAGGGTGGAATTGATCAAAACCCTAATTTGTTTTCAAAATATATTTTAATTGAATAAAAATTCAATTAAAATGATCAAAATTGTTAAACATGTGTGAAAAACAAATTTTGGTATTGGATTAATGTTTGACAAATCATGTTTACACCCACAAAATAATTGGAAATCAATTAAGTTTGGAAAATCAAGGGAGAAAAAATATTTCAAATGTTAAAAACAAATAAAACATTAATTCTTTGCAAAAATATCAAATATATGAAATAAGTAATATTTTTGGGTTTTTTTGGTAAAATAAAATATTTTAACATTTTTGTGAATTATTAAAAAAAGAATCAACTCAAAATCATTAAAACTCAGAGAGAAATTAATTTTTGAATCAATTAAATAAAATCAAAAAAATTCAAATATTCAAATATTTGAAAAAGGGCACCAAGAATATCTTGGCCTTGCCCGCGTGCTCTGTTTTGCCCAGATTTACGTTTTCTCATCAATCTCACTAAATACTTGATGAAATCACTCCATCCACATATCAATCTACTCGTTTTCACCTCACGATCATGTCTATGGTCTTTAATTTCATTTATTTTAAGCATGGAATAAGAAATCAAATAGAAACCTCAAGAACCCTAAAATTTGCATGAAGGCTAAAAAATTCCTTACACGATTCAAACAAAGCAATTGATTGAGGGAAAACACTCTATGCATGATTATGAACATATGGCCAAATTATTGTGCAGCAAAAAATGCATGGATCCTAGAGTTAGAAGAGCTCATGCTTACCTCTTGCAGCTGGTGATCGTGTTTTGTGTTAGAGGTGTTACATCTAGGTTCCAATGATGTGGATAGCTTCCCTAGGTGCCAAGTGAAGTGCCTGACTGCTTGGAATGGTTTGAAACAAGTTGGAACTGAAGATTGTATCTCAACTGCAACTTGGTTAAAACATTGAGCAGTCGGCTGGTGATTTTGTGAAATCAGTGTTCCAGATGTTGTTTAAGTGTTTGGATCACTTCTATATGATGTTTATGAGGTGTGTGTGTGATTGGTTTGGTTTGAATTGCTCTCAAACTCAAAACCCGATAGTGACTTGCTTTGAAAGGCAAATTTGGAGTGAAAGAAGAGATTTTGAGGAAAGCATCTGTTTGATGGCTTTGGTGTACTCAAACTGATCACAAATGAGCTCTATTTATAATAGAGCAAGTTTGTTTTGGGAGCAATAGTGATTGGCAACTGCTGCAGAGGTTTGGCCAATGTTGATCAATGAGAATCCAAGTCTCCTCTAGCCATTGACTAGAGCTTAGGGCACAGGTTACTGGTTCCCTTGGTCTTGGATATGCCTTGACTGAATTCAGTTGGAAATGGCTCAGTCCATGCCACCTTGGTGCATCCATTAAATGCTCCAAACCAAAATTGGAGTCTTGTCCCTCTTTTAGGCATTTCTAGGTTTAACATGCTACTTTTGGTTCCAAAGACTTGGGAGGCTGATGGATCAGTGTTTGTCCCTCGTTGGTCTCCCCCTGAGGTGTTCAGATGGATAAGTGTGTTTGTCATTTGCACAAATTTGGAAAATCGATCAAAATGCACAAATCTGCCTTGCTTTGACAGTTTTCAACAAGGCATGTTTCCATTGTCATATCTCATGGCTCAAGTGGACTTTGATGGAGTTCTTGGCCATTTTGGAAAGCCCTCATATGATACAACACCTGTTTGATCATAATTGGTTTTGATACTTTTTGGATCCAAGTGAAAAATGCCCCTACATTTGGAAAAAAGTGAAGGCAGATTCTGACTTAGTGAAAATTTCTCTAAGTGTTGGAAAAAGTGACATTTTCACTTTTTGTGATTTTGATCCTTCCATAACTTAAAATCCATGAGGAATTGGAATGAGTTGTGTTTGAAGTTTTTGTAGAGGGCCATGAGAGCTACAAATCCAGCTTTGAATGGGGAAAAAATGGCCTTGTGGTTTAGGAGTTATGATCCTCCAAAGTTGGTACCCTAGCCACTTTGTTCCATAACTTAGAAAAATTTCTAAGTTTTTATGGTTACCCCTTTTACAAGTTATCCCACTTTTCTTGATTTTTCTTGATGAATGATGATTCCAATCACACATTAACATCATTTTAGGGTTAAGGAACCATAATTGTGAAAAATCTCAAAAAGTCAAAGTTGACTTTTGTGCACAGTTTACTTTTTGTCAGATGAATTCCATACTGTGAGATCCTCTATGAAATCAAGTCCTTGACCTAAATCAAACTTGATGGATTGATTTCATAGGTGTTATCGGGTGTATTAAATCATGTCCCAAGGTTTGGGAGCATGTCTTGGTCAAAAGTCAAAGGCACTGTTGACTTTTTCCTCAAAACCCTTATTGTGGTTCTGATGCAATTGAAACTTGTTGCTCAAGCTTCTTATACCAATCCATTGTTGAAAATGGATCAATGTGGTGTATTAGAGACCCTCAAATCCTCCTTTGAGGTCTTGGCTCATGTTTTGTCCCAAAAGTCAACTTAGGGGTGAATTAGGTCAAGAAACCCTAATTCCTGATTTTTTTTATGAATGCATCCCCTGAGGTTAAATTGACTTGATGATTGGGTTCATGATGTTCTATGGGGTATATTAGGTTATGCTTTGAAGCATTGGCTCGTGCCCAGAGGAAAATTCCCATCTGGAGGCCCTGGTCGACCAAAACCCTAATTTGGTGACACTGGCGATCTTGAGGCTTAATCCACTGGGACTGTTTCAGCCTTGTGCTTAATCCTTGAGGTGTGAGTCCTCTTGATCCATTGGGGATGTTTAAGAGGTTTAGACAAGTTGAAGATCATGTCATTCCTTGATTGATCCTTTGTCTAAAGCTCAGAGAGGGCTTGAAACCCTAATTCTGATTGTAGTGAAGGCTCACCCATCTTTGGGGAGACTAATGAGGCATGATGGTCCATCCATATTGTGATGATGATTTGCACAATGATGAGAAATATTAGTGGTCAAAATTTGGGGTATGACAGTTACCTCATGCGAGCAACCCTTCAGAGTCAAGGGGACCAAAAAGAGATTCGACCGTGTCCAAGTTCTGGGTCAACCAATTCAATGCCAGACTTTGTCGCTGATCGAATCAAAGATGTTATCGTAATCTCTGGTCATAAGAGGACCAAAGATGTTTGTACCATCATCCCTTTACTTGACGAATCGAAAGTTCCCAACCAGGAACTGATTGAAATTACTTACAATGGTCAGAAGAATCAGAAGGCTCCTGTAGTTATCTATCTACCGAGACCGCTATTGTATGAATCAACTAAGGCAATCCCTTACAAATACGGTGCAACAACAATTGAGAATGGAAAGGAAAATCAATTACCCTCCGTCGTGAATATTGCAGACATCAGTCGAGTAACACGGAGCGGTCAAATCTTCAACCGAGGAGTTGGAGAACCTACCAGAGAAAAGGAACCTCAAACCGAAGTTCCTGATCAGCGATGAGATGCTGAAGCTCATCCAAAAGAGTGAGTACAACATTGTTGATAAGCTGTTGCAAACTCCTTCAAAAATCTTAGTGCTATCACTTTTACTCAGTTCCAAAGCTCACAGGGAAGCTCTACAGAAAGTCTTAGAGTAAGCCTTTGTGGAACAAGATGTGTCAATAAGACAATTTGACATCATCATCTCCAACATCACTTCCTGCAACAACTTGGGATTCAGTGATGAATAATTACCGGAAGAGGGCCCAAATCATAACATGACACTCAATATTATATTCAACTGCCAGGACGATGCTTTAGCCGGTGTACTGGTAGACACCAGATCAGCTCTAAACGTTATGCTAAAGTCTACTCTAATGCGACTATCATTCAAAGGATCTCTGATGAGAGGCAGTGAGGTCATCGTCAAAGCATTTGACGGATCCCAAAAAACAGTTATCGGCGAAGTCGACCTTCCCATAACTATTAGTTCCCACTCTTTCCAAGTCACTTTCCAGGTCATGGACATCCGGGCAGCATACAACTATTTGTTAGGAAGACCTTGGATACACGAGGCTGTGGCAGTCACTTCGACACTTCACCAGAAGCTGAAGTTCATCAAGAATGACCAACTAGTCACAGTCTGAGGAAAGCAAGCCTTGATCATGAGCAACTTATCGTCGTCGACTTGTGTAGAACCGAGAAGGTTGTTGGAACACAGTTCCAAGCACTTTCGGTGAGCAACGACAATCAATCAGAAAGGGGAAAGTCAATTTCCTCGTACAAAGATGCTCTCAAAGTAATTAAAAGTAACAATGCAAAGGGATGGGGACAGCTTGTCATTCCTACTGACAATAAGAAAAAGAAGGGTCTTGATTTTTCTTCAACCTGTACCCATACAGCTACTAACGATGAAAATCTTCAGAACTTCTTCCATAGTGGAGGCTTCCTTCACCCAGTGTCTCAAGAAGTACATACCATCAACGAGGGAGATTCCTCCGATACAGATGAAGAATGGAAGTCATATCTCAACGAGGACGGTTATATGTCTCAGGAAGAAGCGCCTACGTCATTCTGTTTCCCCACGCAGGGTCTGAGATATATACCAAGGTCAGATTTCGAAATGATATATAGAGATTGTGATCTGGAAGGATGTCGTGCTCTACCCAATTCATTAGAGGAAGACACTCTGATGAAAGACAACTTTGACCACGACTATTATGGCCCAATGGATGGTCGGCCTATCTGGCAGCCGTACCCAGGAGACTCAAGACAAAAGAGTCAGCCCAACGATGCATATCAGCTGAGCATCATTGAAAAGAATACCTGCGTCCCCACCATGTCATGGGATCAAAACTCAGGGCATTCTGAAAATATCCAGCACGACGATGAATTTGCAAAGCTTGCTGGATTAGAGTTCATCAACTATGTTTTTCCCGAGGTCAACGTCATCGAGAGGGATGACTCCTCCAGTTCCAAAGAAGTGTGGGACACCTTGGGACAACCAAGTGGAAAGTATGGCTTCTTGGTCAAGTACACCGCTCCTGAAAGCTCTCGTATCAGGCTCGAAGACATCCAGCCAACTGGATGGGAAGATCTACCTGAAAGTGAAAACACTGTGCAGGATACAACAGAAGAGTTCGTCTACAACAACTCTGCCTGGGAGGAAGACTCCAATGATCCTTCTCCGCCAGAAATCAACGTCATTTTTGAGGAAAAATCAAGAAAGAAGGTACCAGATTTTGTGATTCACCAAGGAGTTCGCCGCCAATGGGTTGCTGTCGACATTCTCAAAGTTGTTCATAAGTCAAAGTAATTGCCGTCTTTATCTTAACCTTTCACCTTGCCCAGGTAAAACGGGTGTTTTGATAGGGCTCACTTTCTATAAATGTCCCTCTTCACTTTGCCCAAAGTGACAGAGTTTTGTTTTATAGGGTTGTAGTTTCAAGAATCGACAAGATCATAAATAAAATAACGCCGTTCTGTAATTTTCGCATTTATTGTTGTTTTCTCTTTTCGCTTTTTCAGAAAATGGTAATCCTAAAAAACAACTCAAATAATAAAAACAAGCAGTTTTCAAAAAAATACACTGCACGCACTCTTGCATTCTCTCTATCTCTTCTAAAAACAATCATCACGTTATGCAGATTACTTGTTTTAAACCCCGTTGAAACATACGATCCAATGCCTTCTCCCAACTTTGAATTCCCGGTATTTGAGGCTGAAGAAGAAAATGATGAAGAAATTCGAGAAGAGATCTCCCGATTACTCAGACAAGAGGAAAAGTCCATTAAACCTTACAAAGAGTCGTTGGAAACAGTCAACTTGGGTTCAGAGGAGGAGAGAAAAGAGGTTAAGATTGGGGCACTGCTCAGTCCAACTGTCAAAGAAAGTTTGACAAAGCTTCTCAAAGAGTTTCTTGATGTATTCGCTTGGTCCTATCAGAATATGCCAGGGTTGGATACCAGCATCGTGGAACATCATCTACCGTTGAGATCAGAATATCTGCCAGTAAAACAAAGGCTAAGATGGACTCATCCAGATATGGCCATCAAAATCAAAGAGGAAGTACATAAACAGATTGACGCGGGTTTCCTCACCAATCAGAATATCCTCAATGGTTAGCCAACATAGTACCAGTTTCGAAAAAGGACGGAAAGGTCAGAATGTGCGTAGACTACAGGGACCGGAACAAGGCTAGTCCAAAGGATGACTTTCCCTTACCACACATTGACATGCTGGTAGATACTACATCAAAATTGAAAGTCTTCTCCTTCATGGATGGATTCTCGGGCTATAATCAGATAAAAATGGTGCCGAAAGACATGGAGAAAACTTCGTTCATCACCCCATGGGGTACCTTTTGTTACAAGGTAATGCCATTCAGTTTGAAGAACGCTGGGGAACCCTATCAAAGGGCCATGACTACTTTGTTTCATGACATGATACACAAAGAAATCGAGGTATATGTCGATGATATGATTGCCAAATCCAAAACAGAGGAGGAGCATGTGACCCACCTGTCAAAACTATTTGAGTGGTTGAGAAAGTACAGACCCCGCTTGAATCCCAATAAGTGCACATTCGGTGTCTGCTCAGGAAAACTTTTAGGGTTCATCGTCATCCAGAAAGGAATTGAGGTTGATCCTGACAAGGTCAAGGCCATTCAAGAAATGCCTTCTCCAAAGACTGAGAAACAAGTCAGGGGATTCTTGGGACGTTTGAATTACATTTCCAAATTTATATTCCTCATGACCGCGACGTGTGCGCCAATCTTCAAATTACTCAAAAAGAATCAGGACTGCGTTTGGATAGAAGACTGCCAAACCGCCTTCGACAGTATCAAGGAATACCTGTTGAACCCACCGATTCTATCACCTCCAGTGGAAGGAAGACCACTGATCATCTATCTAATAGTCTTGGAAGACTCGATGGGTTGTGTACTTGGCCAACAAGATGAAACCAAAAGGAAAGAGTCTTCCATTTACTATTTGAGCAAGAAATTTACTGACTGCGAGACTCGGTACACTATGCTTGAGAAAACTTGTTGTGCTCTGGCTTGGGCAGGCAAACGTCTTCGCCAGTATATGATTCGTCACACTACTTGGTTAATCTCCGAAATGGATCCAATAGAGTATGTCTTTGAAAAACCTGCTCTCACGGGAAGGATAGCCCGTTGGCAGATGTTGTTATCAGAATACAACTTCGAGTACCATACCCAAAAAGCTGTTAAGGGAAGTTTTTAGCCGATCATTTGGCTCATCAACCGATTGACGATCAGGAATCAATCGGATTTGACTTCCCAGACGAGGATGTCATGTATCTAAAAATGAAAGATTGCGATGAACCGCTACCCAGTGAAGGACCAGAACCAGGTTCCCAATGGGAACTAATCTTTCACGGAGCTGTCAATTATTACGAAAACAGAATTAGGGAAATCATCATAACACCTCAGGGTACCCCCATTCCTTTCACCGCCCGACTGACATTCAAGTGTACAAACAATGAGACTGAATGCGAAGCTTGCATCATGGGTCTCGAAGAAGCAATTGACTTAAGGATTAAGAACTTGGATGTATATGGTGACTCAGCCCTGGTTATCAATCAGATCAAAGGAGATTGGAACACATAACAATCAGGACTGATTCCTTACAAAGATTACGTGAGAAGGTTGTTACCCTTCTTCAACAGAATCGAGTTTCATGACATCCCTCGTGAAGAGAATCACATGGCTGATGCATTAGCCACTCTCTCTTCCATGATTAGTGTAGGTCAATTGAATGACATACCTAAGATTGACATAATGCGCCTTGAAAGGCCCGCCTACATCTTCACGATTGAAGCAGTCATAGACGACAAACCTTGGTATCATGATATCAAATGCTTCCTTCAGAAACAAGAGTACCCACCTGGGGCATCCAGAAAAGACAGAAAGACCCTCAGAAGATTGGCAGGAAGCTTCTTCCTAATCGATGATACACTCTAAGAGAGAAACTTTGACATGGCCTTGCTCCGATGTGTAGACAGACCAGAAGCAAACACGTTGATGAAAGAAATTCATGAAGGATCCTTTAGCACTCATGCCAACGGACACATAATGGCAAGAAAAATTATGAGAGCAGGGTACTATTGGTTGACAATGGAATCTGATTGCTATAAGTACATGAGGAGATGTCACAAGTGTCAGATATACTCAGACAAAATCCATGTACCGCCAACACATCTCAAAGTTCTTTCTTCCCCATGGCCATTTTTTATATGGGGAATCGACGTGATTGGCATGATCAAACCCAAGGCTTCAAACGGACATCGATTCATTCTAGTAGCCATTGATTACTTTACCAAGTGGGTCGAAGCAGCATCATACGCTAATGTAACCAGACAAGTCGTGGTCCGCTTTATAAAAAACAATATCATCTGCCGTTATCGTGTTCCGGGCCAGATCATCACTGATAATGGATCTAACTTGAACAATAAGATGATGAAGGAGTTGTGCGCTGAGTTCAAGATCGAATACCATAACTCATCTCCCTACCGGCCTAAGATGAACAGAGCGGTAGAAGTGGCTAACAAGAACATCAAGAGGATCGTTCAATAGGGGCAACCCCTTTCTCTCTAGTATATGGCATGGAGGTAGTGCTCCCCATAGAAGTAGAGATCCCATCCATCCGGGTATTGATGGAGGCTAAACTAACAGAGGCTGAATGGTGCCAAAGCAGGCACGATGAACTGAACCTCATCGAGGAAAAGAGAATGACAGCTCTATACCATGGTCAGTTGTATCAACAAAGGATGAAGAAGGCGTTTGACAAAAAGGTCTGACCTCGAGTTTTCAGAAAAGGGGACCTTGTGCTCAATAAGATACAATCATTTATCACTGATTCCCGGGGCAAATGGACTCCAAATTATGACGGCCCCTATGTGGTCAAGAAAGCCTTCTCAGGCGGCGCCTTGAGACTCGCAACCACGGATGGAGAGGAATTTTCCTACCCCACAAATGTTAACGTAGTCAAGAAATACTTCGCCTAAAAAAATGTCTCGTTGGATTGAAAACCCGAAAGAGCGGTCCAGGCAAAAATTAGAGACACAAAAAAATCATCCCGATAGATTGGAAATCTCAAAGTACAATCCAGGAAAAAGTTAGGGATTAATGGCAAGTAACTACGTCCAACACGGGTAAAAGCCCTCAGCAGTAATGCCATCCATCAGAGAAAACTCCAGTCAAAGTCATCTTCGACAGAAGCTCAGGATGTACGGAATTCAAAGTTGGTATAAGGATAACGGCTGTTATGTTCCAATGCAGCCTTCTTTCCTTAAATTACCATTTTTTAAACTTTGTAAATACTCTATGGAATCACGCGCTTGGCTGATTTCCACTCTATCAATAAAATTTGAGCCCTAGTGCTTTTGTTTGCAATTCTTATTTGTTTTAGCTTTACAGAATGATGTTTTTTTGACATGATCAACGATTCTTGAAATAAAACAAAAATGAATTTACGTGTCCAACTTTTTCCTGCTTTTAAAATAAAGATGGTAATTTCTTTTTACTGTTGAACATTGAAAGAACATCGATCGCTTCTCCAGAAGCAATTGAGCTTCAAAGTGCAAAATCAAAGTACTCCTTCTAAATCAGTATGCCTGAAGGAGGGATCAACTGTGTCAGAGACCGTGTTTTATCTGACACCCCCGGCAGAGTTCTTATCTCCTAAGTCCAACCAACGTTGCGTTTTTCCTCACATGGATTATCTCTCCTAAGCAAGGCAGTATTGCTATTTTGGACCAATGATACTTTTCATCCCCGGCAGTGGCAGAGTATCCAGTCGTGTTCATCCGTTAGTCTGTATGTCGCATCAGTTTTGTCAGCATATACATACATACATTATACATTATTGATATACATTCATATTCATATTGCATCACTATCACTCTAGTCGGTTATACCCCCTAGTGATAAAAGTCTTCTTAATCGAGTTGTCAGTTCTTTCCTCATCAGGAAGTGAATCATCTAAGCAATCTCTCTCCCAGTTTATTTTTGGATTAGAGACGGTCTTCGACCACTTTGATAACTTAAACCTTTGAAAAGCAAGCAAAATTTCGACAAATATCACTCTTCGCCATTAAAGATGATATCTTCGCTTTCCCGAATTAAGGAAAATCCCAGAGAAAGCCTCTCAACCAAAGACTCTCAGCAACACATTGATTCTTCTCTCCAGAAAATCAATGTTAATAAGGTCAGCAGCACCTCAAAATTGGGGTACATTGTATGGCATTCCTTCGAGAATGTTTCGAAGAAAAGTATGATGTAATATCCCCAAGCAGAAAGGAGTCTCTCAAGAGACTCGTTTCCCCCAGTAGAGCAGACAAATGGCGTCTCCGACCAGAGAAGTTTGAACACCTCTACAACTCAGACCAATGGGTTCCCTAGCAAGTCTGACATCAAAACTTTCTCCATCAAATGGCATTTCTCCAGCAAAATTCGGTGAGAAGTTTGAGAAAAAACTGCTACGAATAGCGTCCCTTGTCAAGAAAGCTTATTGACAAAAGAAACTGAGACCAGTTCCTTGGTAGGAAACCAGGATCAAGGGGAAGTTTACATCAGAAACTGAGACCAGTTACTTGGTAGGAAACCAGGATTGAGGGGAAGTTTATATCAAAAACTAAGACCAATTCCTCGGTAGGAAACCAAGATCGAGGGGAACTTTATTTAAGAAACTGAGACCAGTTCCCTGGTAGGAAACCAGGATCGAGGGGAAGTTTACATCAGAAACGAAGACTAGTTCCCTGGCTGAAACCCAGGATTGAGGGGAGATTTAGTAAAAAAAAAAAACAATAACTGAGACCAGTTCCTTGGTAGAAGACCAGGATCGAGGGGAAGTTTTTACCTTTTCTAAGCACTATTGCTTAGCAAAAGAAGATGAATGCAAACTGTCATTCATAACCACCATCAAAATTTCAGGTATTCTGATATTTAATCATCTTGCACCCCGAATGCCCGAATACCTTCGCCATTCACACCTTCGGGTCCAAGAAGATTAAATAGGGGCATCTGTCATACTCCAAAATTTTACCACTAAGATTTCCCATCATTGTGCAAATCATCATCACAATATGGATGTACCTTCATGCCTCACCAGTCTCCTCAAGGATTATTGAGCATTCACTACAATTAAGAATTAAGGTTTTAAGCCCTCTTCGAGCTTAGACAAAGGATCAATCAAGAAATGACATGATCTTTAACTTGTCTAACCTCTCAAACATCTATAAAGGGTCAAGAGGACTCCCACATCAGGAATCAGGCACAAGGTGCAGCATTCCGAGTGGATTAAGCCTCAAGATTGCCAGTGTCACCAAATTAGGGTTTTGGTCGACCAGGGCCTCCAGATGAAATATTCATCTGGGCATGAGCCAATGCTTCAAAATATAACTCAAGATACTCTAAGGGACCTTATAAACCTAATCACCAAGTCAATTTAGCCTCAGGGGATGCATTTACCAAAAATCAGGAATTAGGGTTTCTTGACCTAATTCACCCCTAAGTTGACTTTTGGGACAAAACATGAGCCAAGACCTCTAGACATGATTTGAGGGTCTCTAATACACTACATTGATCCATTTGCAACAATGGATTGATCCAAGAAGCTTGATGCACAAGTTTCATTTTCATCTGGACCACAATTAGGGTTTTGAGGAAAAAGTTAACTGTACCTTTGACTTTTGATCAGGACATGTTCCCAAACCTTGGGACATGATTCAATACACCCTACAACACGTATGGAACACATCAATTAGGTTTAATTTAGGTCAAGGACTTGATTTCACCGAGGATCGCACAGTTTGGAATTCATCTGATAAAAAGTCAACTGTGCACAAAAGTCAAGTTTGACTTTTTGAGATTTTTCATAATTATGGTTCTTTAACCCTAAAACAATGTTAATGTGTGATTTGAATCATCATTCATAAAAAAAATCAAAGAAAGTGGGATAACTTGTAAAAGGGGTAACCATAAAAACTTAGAATTTTTCTAAAGTTATAGAATAAAGTGGCTAGGGTACCAACTTCCAAGGATCATAACTTGAGATCCAAGCAACCATTTTGAATGATCCAAGGATGGATTTGTAGCTCTCATGGCATAATTTAAAAGTGTCAACTACACCTCATTCCAATTCTTCATGGATTTTTAGTTATGGAGTGATCAAAATGGCTGAAAACATGAAATGTCACTTTTTCCAACACTTAGTGAAATTTTCACTAAGTCAGAATCTGTCTTCCTTTTTTTAAAAATGTATGGGCATTTTTCACTTGGATCCAAAAAGTTTCAAGATAAACTATGATCACACATGTGTTGTTTCACATAAGGGCTTTCCAAAATATCCAAGAACTCCATCAAAATCCATCTGAGCTAGGAGTTATGACAACTGCAACATGCCTTACTGCAAACTGTCTTGGCAAGGCAGATTGTGCATTAGGTCTCGATTTGATCAATTTGTGCAAATGACAAACAAGTTTATCCATCTACACACCTCAGGGGGAGACCAAGGAGGAACAAACACTGATCCATAAGCCTCCCAAGTCTTTGGAACTACATATAGGTTTGGCCCCCTTAAAAGCTAAAGATGCCTCAAGACTCCAATTTTGTTTTGAGGCATTCAATGGATGCTTAGAGGTGGCATGTATCAGAACAAAGATGAACACTTCAGTCAAGCCTTATCCTTGAATCAAAGAACCATAGGCCTGTGCTATAATCTCAAGTCAATGGCTAGAGAAGACTTGCGATTCCAAAATGGTCAAATTGGCCACAGACCTGTACCAGTTGCCATACACTATTGATACCAAAACAAACTTGTTGCCCTATAAATAGACATCAATTGTGATCAGTTTGAGTACACCAAAGCACCCAAACTGATGTTTTCCTCAAAATCCCCTCTTTCACTCCAATTTTGCCTTCCAAAGCAAGTCACTATCGGGTTTTGAGCTTGAGAGCAATTCCAACCAAACCAATCACACACACACACCTCATAAACATCATATAGAAGTGATCCAAACACTTAAACAACATCTGGAACACCAATTTCACAAAATCACCATCCAACTGCTCAAGCTTTTAGCAGACTTGCAGTTGGGGTACCATTTTAAGTTCTAGCTTGTTTCCAACCACTCCAAGCATTCAGACACACTCCATTGCACCTAGGGAAGCTGTCCATATCATTGGAACCAAGCTGTAACACCTCAAACTCAAAACACGATCACCAGCTGCAAGAGGTAAGCCTCAACTTGGTCATCTCATGATTCATGCATATTTCCTCGCATAATAATTTTGCCATATGTTCATAATCATGTATGGAATGTTTCCCCTTAATTAATTACTTTGTATGAATCTTGTGTGGAATTTCTGAGCCTTCATGCAGAATTTATGGTTCTTGAGGTTTCTCTTTGATTTCTTATTCCATGCTTAAAATAAATGAAATTAAAGACCATAGACATGATCGTGAGGTGAAAACGAGTAGATTGATATGTGGATTGTGTGATTTCATCAAGTATTCAGTGAGATTGATGAGAAAATGCAAATCTGGGCAAAACAGAGCACGCGGGCAAAACCAAGGTGTTCTTGGCGCCCTTTTTCAAATATTCAAATATTTGAATTTTGTGATTTTATTTAATTGATTCAAAAATTAATTTCTCTCTGAATTTTAATGATTTTGAGTTGATTCTTTTTTTAATAATTCACAAAAAGGTTTAAATATTTTATTTTACAAAAATTTCCCAAAAATATTATTTATTTCATATACTTGATATTTTTGCAAAGAATTAATTTTTTATTTGATTTTTAACATTTAAAATATTTTTTCCTTTTTGATTTTCCAAACTCAAATGGTTTCCAATCATTTTGTGAATAAAAACATGATTTTTGAAACATTGATCCAAGATCACCACTCATTTTTCACATGTTTTCAATGATTTTTATTAATTTTTTTAACAAAATTAATTCCATTTTAAACAAAATTAGGGTTTTGATTAATTTCACCCTCATCAGTCTTTTTCAAAACTTTTTGGGCCTCTTGATAGAGTGTAAGTCCCACCTCTTTGAACATAAATAATTTTGGGTCTCAGTGTATTGTATAAGTCCCAATACCGTTTCAGAAATTCCGACGTAATCGTCGTTTTCAAACTTTTTCAATTTGGCTTCCACTTGAGCTATAAGACCCATCTTTATACATTTTCAGACCTTTTGGGCCTCTAATAGAGTGTAAGACCCAACCCCTTTTGAAAACCAAAATAATTTGGGCCTCGGTCATCGTATAAGACCCACTGTGTTTTCAAACCTCGGCGCGATCGCCATTTTTCAAACAAATAACTTTGGGCCTTTCCTCGAGCTATAAGTCCCATTCCTTTTCTTAAAATAAACTTTGGGCCTCTAATAGAGTGTAAGACCCAATCCCCTTTTGACCAAAACTTTTTGGGCCTCAGTCATTGTATAAGTCCTGATACGATATTCAAAATAACAGCACAATCACTGTTCAAACCTTGGTCCTCTCTTTGAGTATAAGCCCCAACAGTTTTTCACAAACAACTCCCTTTTGATTTAGGTTCAAATACACAATTGTTATCAAAACTTTCTTTAATTTCTCTAAACGACTAACAATACAGCATGGAAGTTCACTCACCTGTAAGTTTTAACAGCTTTCATTTACTCGCTTTAATATATATAATTGTATTGTGGGAAGCGGCATATGGTTAGTATTCTTTCATTCTTTTAAATATATGTCAGATATATATAACTGTATTATGGGAAGCTGCGCATGGTTAGTCTTCTTTCATACCTTTTAAAATACTTGTCATATATCAACTGTATATATACTAGTATATTTATTTAGAGTTTTTCCCGACAACTAGGTCTAGAACTAGGTAAAGCCCTGTTGGTCACTCTTAAATACAAACGAAACTAGATCCTCATAGGATTTCCAGATACAGTCTTCCCTTCTCTTGGGGTTAAACAATATGGAACAAAGAGAAAGGCAGTATTCTCGGTGAACCTTTTCTCAGACTGTCACCCTTTGAAATTGTCAAAGAAATTCTACTCCCCGGAGTTGATCTATTCTTTGTGAATAGCATCTCTTGAGTTTCTTCCAAACCCTTGAACTTTCCTGGAATGATCTCTTCTCTGTGAATTGCATTTCTTGAACTTCTCTTGGTTTGGGGACCCACAGGCTTCCTAAAAGCATCCCCGCCTCCTCTTGGGCATTGTACAAGGACCCTTCGGCTTCTTAGAAGTTCTCATGCCTTCTCTTTGGCTTAATACAAGGACCCTGACGACCTCTTAAAGGTATAAGACAGAACTTAGTCATCCTTTGCTAGATCAGTCTTTCCAGTGTCAAACCTCAGGCCACTTTAGGGTTGATTCTCATCCCTTAATGCCTTTGCCTCCTCTTGGAGGCATCATACAAAAGATAAAACTCTTCCACACCAGCAGACTTGGACAGTCTAATCCCCTTGAGCCTCAAAGGCATTCTCAAGTTCCTTACAACCATAGGAAGAAACCTCGGGCATTCTGGATCGATCTCCACCAGAAACCCAGCCTCTCTCATGAGAGTTCTCCGACCAGGGTCAACACTATCTCGAATCAGAACCTCAGGGTATCTGACATCTCAACTCTTCTGTAACCCTCAGCAAGATTTGATTCCCCATTTGGACCTGCCTCGGGATCTCAATTATCCCCAGCAGTAACATAGCCTCCTCTCAGGCTTTGTATAAGGACCTTTCCTCAGTGGAAAGCTAGCCTCCTCTTAGGCTTTGTATAATGATCCTTACTCAGCGAAGTCAGTCTCCTCTTGGGCTTTGTACAAATGATTCTCCCCAGCAGAGCTAACCTTTTCAGACTCTCTTGTTGAGTCAAGACCCTTTTTACCTCAATCTCAGGCTTCGTACGAGACAGCAAATCACTTTCTTGTTGAGTATAAAAGACACTCTTGTTGAGTCAATCACCTTTTCAGACTCTCTTGTTGAGTCAATCACCTTTCAGACTCTCTTGTTGAGTCAATCACCTTTCAGTACTCTCTTGTTGAGTCAACCATTTTAGCCTCAATCTTGGGCTTTGTACAAGACATAAATTTCCCTCTCTTGGGCTGGGGACAGATATCTTCCTCAGCCGAGTCATTTCCTCCCAGCCTTCGTTTAGGCTTTGAGGAATAATTTTCCCAAGCAGAGTCAAAACTCTTTTCAGCCCCCGTCTTGGGCTTTGTACAAGACATATATTACTCTCCAGCAGAATTAAATCCTTTTAGCCCCAATCTTGGGCTTTGTACAAGACACATAAAAAATATCCTCACCAGAGTCAGTTGAATTTCCCATTTCAGCCTCAATCTTGGGCTTTGTACAAGACACATATAAACCTCCCCCGACGGAGTCAAAACCCTTTTTTAGCCTCCTCTTAGGCTTTGTATAATGATACCCCCAAAGAGTCAGTCTCTTTTTTAGCCTCAATCTTGGGCTTTGTACAAGACAGATAAAACACTCTCTTGTTGAGTTGGTCTTATCCAGCCTCCTCTTAGGCTTTTTATAAAGAAATCCCCTAGCCAAATCAATTAACCTTTTAGCATCAACCTTGTGCTTTGATCAAGGCACACAAAAGTCAACAATCCCTCTTTAGAGATGACAAATTTTCTCTCAGTCAAATACCCTTTTAGCTTTAATCTTGGGCTTAGAAAAAGACACAAGTACCCTTTTAGCTTCAATCTTGGGCTTTGAACAAGACACCATACATCTTTTCCTCCCATAGAATAGGAGGAACTACGATTGCTCTGAATTCCCTGTTTCATTTAAACGGGAATACGTAGGCATAGGATTGCGAAATCTTAGCGAGTATACCACTCAAAAACCCTAGGTCCAGTACCTTCAAATCAATCAAAACTTAGGTTTAGTACCTTACCAAAAACATCGGGAGTAACCCGAACATCAACAAAAACTCACTCTCCCTCACATACTTCCCAAGAAACTTTCCCAACCCATTATTAGATAAACACCATCAATTACAAAGTGAAACCTAAAGCTAACATCCCGTGGATAACCACATATATGATGGGTAATTGACAACTACCCATTGTATAACCTGACCCCGGACCCCCCAATCTCTTTTAAGCGTTTGTTCAGTTAAACAATCGTGTGCAAGGTTAGTTTTAGATGCATTCCCTTTTCCTTCCAGCTTCATGGGATAAATAAGAAATCAGAAATTAGCACCCTTTCTCCTTGAGGAGGAAAACCTAAACTTCACCAATAAGGTGGTCGCGTCACCGACAAAAATTGCTCGCTACACTTGGATACACAAGGCTGGGGCAGTCACTTCGACACTTCACCAAAAGCTGAAGTTCGTCAAGAATGACCAACTAGTCACAATCTGTGGAGAGCAAGCCTTGATCGTGAGTAACTTATCATCATCATGTGTAGAACCGGAAGAGGTTGTAGGAACCCAGTTCCAAGCACTTTCCGTGAGCAATGACAATCAGTCAGAAAGAGGAACATCGGTTTCCTCGTACAAAGATGCTCTCGAAGCGATCAAAAGTAACAATGCAAAAGGATGGGGGCAGCTTGTCATTCCTATGGACAACAAGGCAAAGAAAGGCCTTGGTTTTTCCTCAAACTGTTCCCAGACTGCTATTAGCAATGAAAGTCTTCATCCCATTCTGAACTTCTTCCACAGTGGAGGTTTCCTTCACCCAGTGTCTCAAGAAGTACATACCATCAACAAGGGAGACTCCTCCGATACAGATGAAGAGTGGAAGTCCTATCTCAACGAGGACGATTATATGTCTCAGGAAGAGGTACCTACGCCATTTTGCTATCCCGCACAGAGCCCGAGATATATACCGATATCAGATGTCAAAATGATATACGGAGATTGTGATCCGAAAGGATGTCGTGCTCCACCAAACTCATTAGAGGAGGACACTCAGATGAAAGACAACTTTGACCACGACTACTATGGCCCAATGGATGGCCTGCCTATCTGGCAGCCGTACCCAGGAGACTCGGGGCAAAAGAATCAGCCCAATGATGCATATCAGTTGAGCATCATTGAAAAGAATACATGTGTCCCCACAGAATCATGAGATCATTACTCAGGGCATTCATAAAATATCCAGCACGACGATGAATTTGCAAGAATTACAGGACAAGAGTTCCTCAAATATGCTTTTCCCGAGGTCAACGTCATCGAGAGAGATGACCCCTCTAGTTCCAAAGAAGTGTGGAACACCCTGGGACAACCGAGTGGCAAATACGACTTCATGGTCAAGTACACCGCTCTCGAAAGCTCTCACTTCAGGCTCGAAGACATTCAGCCAACTGGATAGGGAGATATACCCGAGAGTGCAAACACTATGCAAGATACAACAGAAGAATCCTCCTACGACAATTCTGCCTGGGAGACAGATTCCAACGATCCCGCTCCACCAGAAATCAGCGTTATTTCTGAAGACAAATCAAGAAGGAAGTGTCGTAACCCGAAATTTGACCTCCCTCTTTTGGCCTTTTGCATAAGCATGTACACTCGCATCGTTGGCATACGGAATCGCACTTTTCTTTGTGTGTTTCTTGTTGCAGGACATTCAGGTTTTCCAAGCCCGATTAATCACATCCTCTCAAGATTATTTCATCACCAAAACGAGCCCAAAATAAAGGTTTCCATGTTTATTTATCAAGACAAGAGATGGAAAAGCGGAATCTGGACTTCAGCATCATCCTTTTGCAAATTTGTGGAAATTTTCCTGAAGTAACCGGTTAGCACATATGCTGTAACCGGTTACTCAGTGTATTTTTCACCAAAAAACGCAAGTTTTCAAGCATGTAACCGGTTAACACATATGCTGTAACCGGTTACTCTGTACAAAGTTGCAGATTCTGCTGCATTTTTGGGACAGCACCATGCACTCTCCTTGGTCATTGATTCTACAGTATTCTAGCAGTGTGTGGAACATTCTAGACAATTTAAGACCATTCAAGACATTTCCCTTACATTTATTCAATGCATCACTTTAAATTAAGAGCACCATGTTTCCTAATTTACAAGCATGTCAACCTTTGGATGTGGAAGCTCACATTGGGATTGTTACCGAGTTGATCCTAACTAACCGAGTTAACCACCTTGACTCAGTGAGTCAAGTGTAACTAACTCCAACCCTAACTCCAAACCTCCCAAAGCTAAGTCCAAACCAAAGTCCAAACCTCTCACACTCCATACCTAAACTCTATATAAGCCAAGCTTCACCATTTTGCAACTCCTCCACAATCATTCACACAATTTCACACCTTCTTCACTCTCAAATTCTCTCATTCTCCTCTGCATTTTTCTGCAACTTCTACATCTTCATCTCAATTATCATCCCAAAACCTCACCAAAAGCTCTTATTCTTGAAGGATAATCACTTTTCACATTGAAAGTGATTAATTCTTGAGCTTAAACTCCATCATTTGGCATTCTTTGGTTGGATTTCTGGAATTACATCTTATTCTACTTCAATCCAAGAGTTCTACAACTTTCAATTTGGTGCACGTTCGATTTTGGTGCATTTTTGCGTTTTTGATCGGTTTCAACGCGTTTCGTCTACAAATTAAGGATCCTCTGGTTTTCTTTGATTTTCTACATCAAAATCTCTTTACAACACTTACCAAGCCAAATCTCCGGCTTGTAGGTTGGTGGATCTAACTAATTTTATCATTTCGCGCATTTTCGTATCGTTCGCAATGTAGTCGATAATTGTTGTGTGCGATTTGGTTTTGCATTTGTTTGATCCATGATCCTATTGTGTTAGTTGATTCTATCACTGGTTATTTGTTGTTTTCAAATTCAATTTCTGTGCACAATTTCAGTTCCTAGCATGTGGTGGTTGGCATAAGTGATTATGTGTTGAAAACTACTTTTGAAAAGTTGTTTTTGCTGTTATTTTTGCCACGGTCTCAGTGGTAACCGGTTAGCAGTTATGCTGTAACCGATTACACAGTTCAATTTTCAACAAATACGCTGATTTTCAAGCATGTAGCCGGTTAGCAGTTATGCTGTAACCGGTTACCACTGAACAGAATGGCCAATTTTGAGTTTTTCAAGCTTGTTTGGTATCCTTTCTTCTTCTAACTTCCATGGACCAATGTGCTTCATTTTAATGGATGTTTTAAGTGTCATTTAACCCCTGGTTGAAGCATATTCATGAACTTTCTATGCATATTTTCGATTATTCATTTGTTTCATGTTCTTAGCATTGTATGAACATAGCAATTCTTGCATTATCTTTGTTCACATGATGCATGAGTTTGTGTGGCATTTTGGTGATCATTCGGCATTGTTTTGCACCTTCCATTTCAAATTTGCATTAAGTTTATTCTTCATGGATAAACTTAATCTTGTATAATCAATAATTCACTCCTTTTTGCTTTAATGACTTTTCATCCTCTTTGAAAAGTTGTTAGCATGTTTGCTCCCTTGATTAATTGATCGAAACTTTGGTTCGATTAATCGATCTTCCCTTTTCCTCTCTTTAGGCCTCCTTTAGAGATTTCTCTCTCATTTCCCCCCGTGGAGTTGGAGTTTCGCGCTGTGCCTTGCATCGGAGCACTGTACAAATTGACGCCGTTATGCTGTTTGTTTCTCTACGCAGGAGCACTGTACAACTTGGAGCTATTGGGCCGTCCGGTTCAACTTCCGCATTACACCCTGTGTGTGTTAGGGAAGGGATGAGAAGGGAGAATTCCTACTCTCGTTCTGACTACTTCAGGTAGGGGACGAATGACCCTGTGCTTGGCTTAGTTATCTTTATCTCCAGGCGGTAATGTGCTTTCTTTCCCCAGTCGAGTCGATCCTTGATCAGTCTTCGCCCTTTGCAATCTCTTTTGATCCTTGATCACTCTTCGCCCTTTGTAATCTCTTTCGATCCTCGATCACTCCTATCTCTTTCAATCTCTCCTGTTGATCAATCACCATCCTTCTTGGTTGAGATCATTATTCTTGCGCTAGCAATCTCTCTTTGTTCCATCACTCCTTTCTTCTTGTAATCAATCATTGCTTTTTGATTCCCCTGAAGAGTCTCAATTCTCTCTCTTTGGTCCAACACAGTTTTCCTGTCACGACCATTTTTCCCCTGGAGTTCGCAACCTTCTCTTGGTTCTTCTCCTTTCTTGGGTTAATCACCTTCTCTTGGTTAATCACCCTTTTATTCCGTTAATCATAGTCCGTCTATTAATCACTGAGCACCCCTTGGGTTAATCACCTTCTCTTGGTTAATCACCCGTATCTTCAGTTAATCACAGTCCGTCTGTTAATCACTGAGCATCCCTTGGGTTAATCACCTTCTCTTGGTTAATCACCCGTCTCTTCAGTTAATCACAGTCCATCTGTTAATCACTGAGCACCCCTTGGGTTAATCACCTTCTCTTGGTTAATCACTCTTTTCTTCAGTTAACCACAGTCCGTCTGTTAAAATACTGAACCCTTTCGAGTTAATCACCTTCTCTTGGTTAATCACTCGCTTTTCTCTTTGGTTGGTCACAGTCCGTCTGTAAACACCGAACCCCCCGCAGTTGGCAACCTCCTCTTGGTTCGAATACTTGCACCCTTGGGTTAGTAACCTTTCTTTGGTTTAAATACCCTTTCTTCGGTTGAGTACTGTTTGTTCAGTCAGTTTACCGAACCCCTTTGGGTCACGACCTTTGCTCGGTCCGACACCCGTCCTTTTGGGTCACGATCTTTATTCGTCCTACGCCCGTTTTCCTGGTTAATCACAATCTTCTCTGTTAAAACCAATGCTTCTATACCCCCACAGAATTGCAGTCCTTTCTTTCCTCGGTTAATCACTGTTACCAGTTAATATAACGAGGCCCCTTCAGAGTCAAACACCTTCTCTTGGTTCAGCACTCTCTCTCTTGGTTTATGACATTCCGGCTGTTGACACTAACTTCTCTTCCCCGCCAGGGTCCTACTCTCTTTCTTCGGTTAACCACTGCCAGCCAGTTAATATACCGAGTCCCCTTTTTCTCTTGGTTATGAGACCATCCCTTTATTTGGATCCCCAGAGGAGTCCTTCTTATTCCCCTTTCTCTTACTTTCTTGGTTTCGACACCAATTCTCTTTGCTATCCCCGGCGGAGTTTCTTTCATTCTTGGTTTTGACACCATTCTTCTCCTATTCTTTTGTGCAAACGCTCTCACTGCAGGGTCTTTCCCTGTAGAATTTTTTTTCTTTCACTCTCGCTCTTGGTTTTGACGCCACGTCTTTCGTCTCCTTGTTTCTTTCTTATTTTCCTTTTCCGTTCAGTTCCCCAAACTACGGAAGCTCTGATTCTGCATTCTTTCGAATGTATGATACGTAGGCAGGAGACGTGATGTCTTGGTGAGCACACTTCCACCCTTCTTTCCTTCTCCCTTTCTTCTTTTCTTCCTTGTCCCCTGGTTCCATGAACTACGATGCTCTGACTTCCTCATTGCACTATGAGGGTACGTAGGCACGAGGACTTCGTTCCTCTGCAAGCACCTTCTTTCTTTCTTTTCTTTTTCCTCTTTCTCTCTCTCTCTCTCCTCTTTCCTTTAACTAGAAGCCTTTAGATAGATAACCCATCCAAGCCTAGAAGCAAGCGAAATGGTTCCCATCGAGTACGATGGATGCGTTAGGTGCTAATACCTTCCTTTCGCATAACCGACCCCCCGTTCCCGTTTCTCTTCCCCTTGGGTTTTATCGATATTTTCCCTATCCTTTGGGACTAAATAAAGTTCGGTGGCGACTCTGTTGTTATCTTTGAGTGTGCGATTCACTCAAGTAGAAACCAGCCATCTTCAGGAAGGTACCAGACTTTGTGATTCACCGAGGAGTTCGCCGCCAATGGGTCGTTGTCGATGTCCCGAAAGTCGTCTATAAGTCTAAGTAATTGCCGTCTTTACTTTAACTTGTCACCCTGCCCAGGTGAAACAGATGTTTTAATAGGGCTCACTTTCTGTAAATGTCTCTCTTCGCTTCGCCCAAAGCGATTGAGTTTTGTTTTATAGGGATGTAGTTTCAAGAATCGACAAGATCATAAATAAAATAACGTCGTTCTATAATTTCCGCATTTATTGCTGTTTTCTCTTTTCGCTTTTTCAGAAAATGGTAATCCTAAAAACAACTCAAATAATAAAAACAAGCATTTTTCAGAAAATGCACTGCACACACTCTTGCATTTCTCTCTATCCCTTCTAAAACAAATCATCACGTCATGCAGATTGCTTGTTTTAAACCCCATTGAAACATACGATCCAATGCTTTCTCCCAACTTTGAATTCCCAGTATTTGAAGCTGAAGAAGAAGACGACGAAGAAATTCCAGAAGAGATCTCCCGATTACTCATACAAGAAAAAAGGTCCATTGAACCTCACAAAGAGCCGTTGGAAATGGTCAACTTGGGTTCAGAAGAAGAGAGAAAAGAAGTCAAGATTGGGGCACTGCTCAGTCCAACTGTCAGAGAAAGTTTGATAAAGCTTCTCAAAGAGTTTCCCGATGTATTCGCTTGGTCCTATCAAGACATGCCAGGGTTGAACACCAGCATCATGGAACACCATCTACCGTTAAGATCAGAATGTCCTCCGGTAAAACAAAGGTTAAGACGGACTCACCCGGACATGGCCATCAAAATCAAAGAGGAAGTACAAAAACAGATTGATGCGTGTTTCCTCACTACATCAGAATATCCTCAATGGCTAGCCAACATAGTACTAGTTCTGAAAAAAGACAGAAAGGTCAGAATGTGTGTAGACTATAGGGATCTGAACAAAGCCAGTCCAAAGGATGCCTTTCCCCTACCGCACATAGACATGCTGGTAGACAGTACAACAAAGTTCAAAATATTCTCCTTCATGGATGGATTCTCGGGCTATAATCAAATCAAAATGGCGCCGAAAGACATGGAGAAAACTTTCTTCATCACTGTAGTGAGCGATTTTGGACGTGGTTCTTAAGCACTGCCGCTCTGGGGTACTACAGGTCAATTCATTTTTTATCCTATTGAAGCTGATGAAGGAAGGGAAATAGATGTCTCTAACTAACCCTGCTTACAAATTGAGGTTAAACAGTCAAAATTGTTGGTTTACAGATGCGGTTTTAGTTCGTGGGCCTCTCTCTGCTTATTTTGTTCAGAACGAAATACCGGGACTGCTCATGGTGAATTTGTTGGGATCATGCGCCAGATTGGATAGAGGTAGAGGACTTTGGGGTTTTTTGATTAGTGTGCTCGCTAAGATTCTTTTTCAATCTTATGCCTACGTATTCCCGGGATAGGGAAATCAGAGCGATCGTAGTTCCTCCTATTCTATGGGAGGAAATGGTGTTTTGGTGTCTTGTTCAAAGCCCAAGACATGAAGCTAAAGGTGGTTTGTATCTTGTTTAAAGCCCAAGATGTGAAGCTGAAGGGTCTATTTGTATCTTGTTCGAAGCCCAAGATGTGAAGCTAAAAGGGTGTTGACTTTAGAGAGAATTTGTCATCTCTAAAGGGGTCTATTTGTCACAATTGTTGGGTGACTGATTATAAAGGAGAATTACTTTAACTGGGATATGCGAATCCAGCAATGCCATAATTTCCTTTATAGGGGATTTTCAACCTGAAGGAGAATACTTTAACTCAGTTTAGAGCAATGCCATCTTTCCTTAGGAATTTCTCATGCTAAAAGAGGGACAATGGTGTGGATGTAAATAATCCAGAGGCTTGCTGCTTACAGCAATTAGATGAGGGAAAAGGAGTTGTTGATGTTTGTATGCTATGACCAAAGCATGATTTGATGCTAAAAGGTTGATTGAATCAAACGGGGATTTCTTTATACAAAGCCTAAGAGGAGGCTATTGGCCCAACAAGAGGATGCTTTTGTGTCTCGTACGAAGCCCGAGATAGAGGCTAAAAGGGTTTACTCAACAAGAGAGTGTTTTTATATGTGTCTTGTACGAAGCCCAAGACGGAGGCTAAACGGGTTTGACTCAACAAGAGAGTCTTTTATACTCACCGAGAGAGTGATTTGTATCTCGTACGAAGCCCGAGATAGAGGCTAAAAGAGGATTGACTCAACAAGAGAGTCTTTTATACTCAACAAGAGAGTGTTTTTGTATCTCGTACGAAGCCCGAGATAGAGGCTAAAAGAGGATTGACTCAACAAGAGAGTGTTTTGTATCTCGTACAAAGCCCGAGATGGAGGCTGCAAAGGTTTGCTCTGCTGGGGAGAATCATTGTACAAAGCCCAAGAGGAGGCTAGGGTTACTGTTTCAGTTGAGTGACAGGTCCAGTATGTTGGTTAAAAGAGAAAATCAGTTCTTATATGGGTAATGTTGTACTCATGGATTTGATCTGAGGACCGGGATTATTTCCTGTTCTTTAAGGAAACGGGGAATCCGAAGGGTATTGAGACTGCCCAAGTCTACGGGTGTTTTTTCCTATTTTTGAAAGGAACTTGAGAATGTCTTTGAGACTCAAGGAGATTAGATTGTCCAAGTCTAGAGTTTTATCTTTTGTACTATGCTTAAGAGAGATCAAGAGACAGTATGTTCGCCGTAGGAAGATCTAGACTCTTTGAAAGACTGTTCTATTAAGATGACTAATTTCTCTTCCTATACCTTTAATAGGTCGTCGAGACAATTTGTACGAAGCCCAAGAGGAGGCGAGAAAAAGTTTTAAGAAGCCGAAGGGACAATTTGTACGAAGCCCAAGAGGAGGCTATCTTCCCGGAGGAAGAATCATTATACGAAGCCTAAGAGGAGGCTGTGAAAACTTCTAAGAAGCCGATGGGTCCTTGTACAACGCCCAAGAGGAGGCGGGGATGCTTTTAGGAAGCCTGTGGGTCCTTGCACTAAGCCTAAGAGGAGGCTAATGAACAGTTCCAGAAGGATTTTCACTTGGAACATTGGCCTTCTGTATATGAATTGTTCAAGGGGGAGATTTCTTAGATCTAGTTATCTAAAATTGTTGTAAAAGAAAATTCTCATGGTTTAGGTTATGTTTGAAATATCTGGGAGAACGTCAGATGTAAGGAGACGAGGTTTTGTCTAGTTCTAGACGTAGTTGCTGGGGAAACTCTAAATATCTATACTAGTATTACACAGTCGATATGAGTTTATGAAAGAAGACTTACAGTGAAACAGCTTATATACATATGAAAGCGGTAAATGAAAGCGGGTAAACACTTACTCGATTGTAGAGCTTCCATACTATATTGTTAGTTGTTCAACAAAGAAATTGAAAATAACAGTATGTTACAAAATCAAAGGAGAAAGTGCTTTTGAAAGGAAAATTGGGGCTTACAGCTCAAGGAGAGGCCCAGGATTTAATCAGTGATCGCACTGTCGTTTTGTACAGGGACTTATACAAGTGACTGAGGCCCAAGAAAGGTTTTCTGTACAAAGGGGATGGGTCTTACACTCTCTCAAGAGGCCCAAAAATGATTGAAAGTGAACAAAGATGGGTCTTATAGCTCAAGGAGAAGCCCAATGGTTAATTTTGAAAAGGGCGACGATCGTGCCGAGGTTTTGAAAACACCGTGGGTCTTATACAACGACTGAGGCCCAAAGGTTTTTGGTTTCAAGAGGGGATTGGGTCTTACACTCTATTAGAGGCCCAAAATGGTTTTGAATGGGTCTTATAGCTCTAGGAGAGGCCCAGATGGTTTGTTTTAAAAGGGCGATGATCGCGCCGAACTTTTGAAATACAACGGGACTTATACAACATTTGAGGCCCAAAATAGGTTTGTATTTACAAAGGATTGGGTCTTACACTCTATTAGAGGCCCATGAGTGTTCGGAAAAGTTTGTTAGGGTGAAAATCAGTAAAACCCTAATTTCCTCATTTTTTAACATAATTATTCAAAGAAAATTAATACAAATGATAAAAATTCAAAATAAGTTTGAATAAACAACTTGTGATTTTGGTTTTAGGTTTGAAAAATGAGGATTTCATCACAAGATGAATTAAAACCTACTTGGTTTTGATTTTCCAAAATGGATATTTATTTTTAAAAGGTTTAAAAACAAATAAAAGACATTTATTCACAAAAATACTAATTATATTAAATAAATAATATAAATCTACTTTTATTGGGGAATAAAATATTTCAATATTTTTGTGATTTTTTGCAAAAAGAACCAATCAAAAATAATTAAAATTGAGGGAGTTATTAATTTTTCAAACTATTAAAAATAATATGGAAAATAACAAAAAGTGGGAAAAATAGCAAAAAGAGGATCTGGGGCGAGGGGGATTCGAACCCCAAACCTCTTGTGTATAGGGCGCGCGCCTTACCACTGGGGTGGTGATACATCCGTTGATTGAAACACAACCATAAATATACAAGGCTTGCCTTGTTTTTGGCCTGGCCCAAGGCAAGGCAAGGCAAGTTTTGGCAAGGAACGGGAAGGTCCATAACTTTCTCATTTCTCCATGGTTGGGGACAAAGTTTATATGTATCTGGCCTAGAATTTCACAAGGAATCCAATGGTGGTGGTATTTTTTCAGATCATGATCCCTCCTCAAAATTCGATAGTGGTTTTGAAATAGACCATATTTTGCATTTTCTGTGCTACATCTTGGTACAGGTATGAATTACATGATAAATTGATGCAAACACAACACATATGACATGTAGAAGAGATGCATGATCAGTGGACTTCAAAGCAATGCACATTTTGGAAAGTTCAAGTCATGATGCTTACCTCTTTTTGAGCTTTTGGAGTTTTTTGTGAAATCTGCCAAGTTTCTTGTTCCAGAAATGGTTCGATGCTTTGGACACTCTCAAATGATCCCTTAGAAGCTTTTAGGATGATTGGAATCAGCTGGAACTTCCAAAAACAAAAACTGGCCCTTTCTTGCAAAAGGGGTTAAAATGGCCAAAATAGCAACTCTCTCAAATGGTGTTCCAGATGTTGGGAGCCATTTGGGACAGTTCAAGGATGATATTTGGAGTGTGTTTAAGGCTTTATCTGGTTTGGAAAGTGACTGAATCAAGACATGGCTTGAAAAATGCACAAAAATCCTATTTTGAGGTTTTGAGAGGTGACTTTCAGATTTAAGGATTACAGGTCACTTGTGTGAGTTTGGACAGCTTAGATATGACATATTGGATGTGTTTGGATCATGAGCTGTGATGGAAATGCTCTCTAACTCAAAAACTCAGAGTTACCTTGCTAAAGAAGGTATTTTTGCCAAAAGAAAGTGATTTTGAGGAAAACATCTGTTTGATGGCTTTGGTGTACTCAAACTGAGAACAAATGAGCTCTATTTATAGTAGAGCAAGTTTGTTTTGGGATCAATAGTGAATGGCAACTGCAGCAGAGGTTTGGCCAATGTTGATCAATAGGAATCCAAGTCTCCTCTAGCCATTGACTAGAGGTTAGAGCATAGAGCTGTGGTTCCCTAGTTGTTGGATGAATCTTGACTGAATTCAGTTGGAGGAAGCTCAGTTCATGCCACCTCTAAGCATCCATTAAATGCTCTAATCCAAAATTGGAGTCTTGTCCCTCTTTTAGGGATTTCTAGGTTTGGCATGCTACTTCTTGTTCCAAAGACTTTGGAGGCTTGGATCAGTGTTTGTTCCCTTTAGATTTAATCCTCAGATGTGTCCAAAGTGATGACAAGGCTTGGAATTATCTGATTTTGCCAAATCGAGCAAAAGTGCAAAATTCTGCCTAGCCTTGGCAGTTTTCAGCAAGGCATATTGCCATTGCCATATCTCATGGCTCAAGTGGAATTTGATGGAGTTCTTGGCCATTTTGGAAAGCCCTCATATGATACAATAACTGTTTGATCATAATTGGTTTTGATACTTTTTGGATCCAAGTGAAAAATGCCCCTACATTTGGAAAAAAGTGAAGGCAGATTCTGAATTAGTGAAAATTTCACTAAGTGTTGGAAAAAAGTGACATTTTCACTTTTTGTGATTTTGATCATTCCATAATTTAAAATCCATGGGGAATTGGAATGAGTGGTAGTTGAAGCTTTTGTAGAGGATAATGAGAGCTACAAATCCAGCTTTGGATGGGAAAAAATGGCCTTGTGGTTTAGGAGTTATGATCCTCCAAAGTTGGTACCCTAGCCACTTTGTTCCATAACTTAGAAAATTTTCTAAGTTTTTTTATGGTTACCCCTTTTACAAGTTATCCCACTTTTCTTGATTTTTCTTGATGAATGATGATTCCAATCATACATTAACATTATTTTAGGGTTAAGGAACCATAATTGTGAAAAATCTCAAAAAGTCAAAGTTTGACTTTTGTGCACAGTTGACTTTTTGTCAGATGAATTCCAAACTGTGCGATCCTCTATGAAATCAAGTCCTTGACCTAAATCAAACTTGATGGATTGATTTCATAGGTGTTATAGGGTGTATTGAATCATTTCTTAGGGTTTGGGAGCATGTCCTGGTCAAAAGTCAAAGATACAGTTGACTTTTTCCGCGAAACCCTAACTGTGGTTCTGATGAAATTGAAACTTGTTGCTCAAGCTTCTTGGATCAATCCATTGTTGCAAATGGATCAATGTGATGTATTTGAGACCCTCAAATCCCCTCTTGAGGTCTTGGCTCATGTTTTGTCCCAAAAGTCAACTTAGGGGTGAATTAGGTCAAGAAACCCTAATTCTTGATTTTTTGATGAATGCATCCCCTTGAGGCTAAATTGAGTTGATGATTGGGTTCATGAGTTCCCTTGGAGCATCATAGGTTATGCTTTGAAGCATTGGCTCATGCCCAAAGGAAAATTTCCATCTGGAGGCCCTGGTCGACCAAACCCTAATTGGATCAAGCCTTGTGCTTAATCCTTGAAGTGGGAGTCCTATTGATCCTTTGTGGATGTTTGAAAGGCTAGACAAGTTGAAGATCATGTCATTTCTTGATTGATCCTTTGTCTAAGAGCTCTGAGAGGTTTTGAAACCCTAAGTCTGATTGTAGTGGATGCTCACCCATCTTTGGGGAGACTAATGGTTCATCCATATTATGATGATGATTTGCACAATGATGGGAAATCTTAGTGGTCAAAATTTGGGGTATGACAGATGCCCCTATTTAATCTTCTTGGACACGAAGGTGTGATTGGCGAAGGTATTCGAGCATCCGGGGTGCAAGAGGATTAAATATCGGAATACCCAAAATTTTGATGGTGGTTATGAATGGCAGTTCGTGCATCCTTCCTCTTTTGCTAAGCAATGATGCTTAGAAAAGGTAAACTTCCTCTCGATCCTAGTTTCCTACCAAGGAACTGGTCTCAGTTTCTGATTTAAACTTCCCCTCGATCCTGGTTTCCCACCAAGGAACTGGTCTCAATTTCTGAAATAAACTTCCCCTCGATCCTGGTTTCCTACCAAGGAACTGGTCTCAGTTTCCGATATAAACCTCCCCTCGATCCTGGTTTCCTACCAAGGATCTAGTCTCAATTTCTGAAATAAACTTCCCCTCGATCCTGGTTTCCTACCAAGGAACTGGTCTCGGTTTCTTTTGTCAATAAACTTTATTGACAAGGGACGCTATTTGTAGCGGTTCTCCTCAAACTTCTCGCCGAATTTTCTTGGGGAGATGCCATTTGATGGAAAAAGTTTTGATTGTAGAGAAGAACAAACTTCTCTGTTTGAGACTCCATTTGTCGACTCTACTGGGGAAAATTAGTCTTCTTGAGAGACTGCTTTCGTTTGGGGATACTACATCATACTTTTCTCAAGATCTTCTCAGAGAAATGTCATACGATGTACCCTAATTTTGAGGTTCCGATGACTTTGTTGACATTGACATTCTGGAGAGAATGACCAATGTGTTGCTGAGAGTCTTTAGTTGAGAGGCTTTCTCTAGGGATTTTCCTTAATCCGAGAAAGCGAAGATATCATCTTCTATGGCGAAGAGTGATGCTGGCTGAGGGTTCTCTAGTTTTTCAGAGGTTCAAGTTATCAAAGTGGTCAAAGACCGACTTCATCCCGGAAATAAACTGGAGGAGAGAGGTAGTTCAGATGCAACATTTCCTGATGAGGAAATAACTGACAACTCGATTGAGAGGACTGTTATCACTAGGGGATAAGACCAACCAGAGTTATAGTGATGCAACATGAATATGAGCGCAAAGTAGTAATGCATGATGTATGTGTGTATATGCTGACAAAACTGACACGACATACAAACTAATAGATGAACACGACTGGATACTCGGCCACTGCTAGGGACGAAGAGGTATCGCTGGTTCAAGATAGCAATTCTGCCTTGCTTAGGAGAAGTAGTCCTCGTGGGGAGCTACGTTGGTCGGGCTTACGAGATAAGGACTCTGTCGGGGGTGTCAGATGAAACAATGGTCTCTGACACAGCTGATCCTTCATTCAGGCGCACTGGTTTAGAAGGAGTACTTTGATTCTGCACTTTGAAGCTTAACCGCCTTTGGGAGAAGCCATCGATATTCTTTCGATGTTCAACAGTCAAAAGAATTTTCCATCTTTATTAAAAGCAGAAAAAATTTACAAGTAAAATTCATTTTTGTTTTATTTCAAGAATCATTGATCATGTTAAAATGTCGTCCTGTAAAGCTAAAACAAATAAGAATTGCAAACAAAAGCACAAGGGCTCAAATTTTATTGATAGGATGGAAATCAGCCAAACGCGTGATTCCTTAGAGTATTTACAAAGTTAGAAAATGGTAATTTAAGGGAAAAGGGCTACATTGAAACATAACGACCACTATCCTTCTACCAACTTTGACTTCAGGGCATCCTGAGCTTCTGTCGAAGATGACCTTGACTGGAGTTTTCCTGACGGATGATGTAACTGCTGCCGAGGGACTTGCCCCTTTGTCAAACGTAGTTACTTGCCATTATCCCTAATTTTTGCCTGGATTGTACTTTGAGGTTTCCAATCCACCGGGATGATTTTTGATCATGTCTCTAATTTTTTCCTGGACCGCCCTTTCGGGTTTTCAATCCACCGAGACGTTTTTTTTATTTAGGCGAAGTATTTCTTGACTATGTCAACATTTGTGGGGTATGCAAATTCCTCTCCGTCCATGGTTGCAAGTCTCAAGGCGCCGCCTGAGAAAGCTTTCTTGACCACATAGGGGCCGTCATAATTCGGAGTCCACTTGCCCCGAGAATCAGTGAAAAATGATTGTATCTTCTTGAGCACGAGGTCTCCTTTCCTGAAGACGCGAGGTCGGACCTTTTTGTCAAACGCCTTCTTCATTCTTTGCTGATATAACTGACCATGGTATATTGCTGTGATTCGCTTTTCTTTGATCAAATTCAGTTCATCGTGCAGACTTTGGCACCATTCAGCTTCTGTAAGCTTAACTTCCATCAGTACCCGGATTGATGGGATCTCTACTTCTATGGGGAGTACTGCCTCCATGCCATATACTAGAGAGAAAGGGTAGCCCCTATTGAAGTGCGAACAGATGTGCGATAACCGTGAAGAGCAAAGGGTAGCATCTCGTGCCAATCTTTGTAGGTTACGACCATCTTTTGAACAATCTTCTTGATGTTCTTGTTAGCTGCCTCTACCGCTCCGTTCATCTTGGGTCGGTAGGGAGATGAGTTATGGTGTTCGATCTTGAACTCTGTACACAACTCTTTCATCATCTTATTGTTCAAGTTGGATCCATTATCAGTAATGATATGGCTCGGAACACCATAACGGCAGATGATATTGTTTTTGATAAATCGGACCACCACTTATCGGGTTACATTAGCGTATGACGCTGCTTCGACCCACTTGGTGAAGTAATCAATGGCTACCAGGATGAACCGATGTCCGTTCGAAGCCTTAGGTTCGATCATGCCGATTGTGTCGATTCCCCAAATGGAAAAAGGCCATGGGGAAGAAAGAACTTTGAGATGTGTAGGCGGTACAGGGATTTTGTCTGAGTATATCTGACACTTGTGACATCTCCTCATGTACTTGTAGCAGTCAGATTCCATTGTCAACCAATAGTACCCTGCTCTTAGAATTTTTCTCTCCATTGTATGTCCGTTGGCATGAGTGCCAAAGGACCCTTCATGAATTTCTTTTATCAGCATGTCTGCTTCTGGTCTGTCGACGCATCGAAGCAAAACCATGTAAAAGTTCCTCTTATAGAGTGTATCACCGCTCAGGAAGAAACTGCCTGCTAGCCTTCTGAGGGTTTTTCTATCTTTCCTGGATGCCCCAGGTGGGTACTCTTGTTTTTGAAGGAAGCATTTGATATCGTGATACCAAGGTTTGTCGTATATGATTGTTTCAATCGTGAAGATGTAAGCGGGCCGTTCAAGGCGCATTATCTCGATCTTAGGTAAGTCATTCCATTGACCTACACTAATCATGGAAGAGAGAGTGGCTAATGCATCAGTCATGTGATTCTCCTCACGAGGGATATGATGAAACTCGACTCTGTTGAAGAAGGGTAACAACCTTCTTGCGTAATCTTTGTACGGAATCAATCCTAATTGGTATGTGTTCCAATCTCCTTTGATCTGATTGACGACCAAAGCTGAGTCGCCATATACATCCAAGTTCTTGATCCTTAAATCAATCGCTTCCTCGAGACCCATGATACAAGCTTCGTATTCAGCCTCATTGTTTGTGCACTTGAACGTAAGTCTAGCGGTGAAAGGAATGTGGGTACCCTGAGGTGTTATGATAATTGCCCCAATTCCGTTTCCGTAATGATTGACAGCTCCGTCAAAGATAAGTCCCCATTGGGAATCTGGTTTTGGCCCTTCACTGGGTAGCAGTTCATCGCAGTCTTTCATTTTTAGATACATGACATCTTCGTCTGGGAAGTCAAATCTGACTGATTCCTGATCGTCAATCAGTTGATGAGCCAAATGATCGGCTAAAACACTTCCTTTAACGGCTTTTTGAGCGTGGTACTCTATGTCATATTCTGATAACAACATCTGCCAATGGGCAATCCTTCCCGTGAGAGCAGGCTTTTTAAAGACATACTTGATTGGATCCATTTCAGAGATTAACCAAGTGGTGTGATGAATCATGTACTGGCGAAGACGTTTGGCTGCCCAAGCCAAAGCGCAATAAGTTTTCTCAAGCATCGTGTACCGAGTCTCGCAGTCGGTGAATTTCTTGCTCAAATAGTAGATGGCAGACTCTTTTCTTTTTGTTTCATCTTGTTGGCCAAGTACACAACCCATTGAGTCTTCCAAGACTGTTAAATAGATGATCAGCGGTCTTTCTTCCACTGGAGGTGATAGAATCGGCGGGTTCGACATGTATTCCTTGATACTGTCGAAGGTGGTTTGGCAGTCTTCTGTCCAAACGCAGTCCTGATTCTTTTTGAGTAATTTGAAAATTGGCGCACATGTCATTGTCATGAGGAATATGAATCTGGAAATATAGTTCAAACGTCCCAAGAATCCCCTGACTTGTTTTTCAGTCTTTGGAGAAGGCATTTCTTGAATGGCCTTGACCTTGTCAGGATCAACCTCAATTCCTTTCTGGCTGATGATGAATCCTAAGAGTTTCCTTGAACGGACACCGAACGTGCACTTGTTGGGATTTAAGCGAAGTTTATACTTTCTTAGACGCTCAAATAGTTTTGACAGGTGGGTCACATG
This sequence comes from Lathyrus tuberosus, assembly GCA_022829125.1. Taxonomy (NCBI): domain Eukaryota; kingdom Viridiplantae; phylum Streptophyta; class Magnoliopsida; order Fabales; family Fabaceae; genus Lathyrus; species Lathyrus tuberosus. Next base: position 8,747,281 of record JALAZF010000163.1, read on the forward strand.
CTCCTCTTCTATTTTAGATTTGGCAATCATGTCATCGACATACACTTTAATTTCTTTGTGCATCATGTCGTGAAACAGAGTAGTCATGGCCCTTTGATTGGTTGCCCCGGCGTTCTTCAAACCGAATGGCATTACCTTGTAGCAAAAAGTACCCCATGGGGTAATGAACGAAGTTTTCTCCATGTCTTTCAGAGCCATTTTGATTTGATTATAGCCCGAGAATCCATCCATGAAGGAGAAAACTTTGAACTTTGTTGTACTGTCTACGAGCATGTCAATGTGTGGTAAGGGAAAGTCGTCCTTTGGACTTGCCTTGTTCAGATCTCGGTAGTCGACACACATTCTGAATTTTCCGTCCTTTTTCGGAACTGGTACTATGTTGGCTAACCATTGAGGATATTCTGACGTAGCGAGGAAACCCGCGTTAATCTGTTTCTGTACCTCCTCTTTGATTTTGACAGCCATGTCTGGATGAGTCCGTCTCAACCTTTGTTTTACCGGCGGACATTCTGATCTCAATGGTAGATGATGTTCCACGATGCTGGTATCTAACCCTGGCATATCCTGATAGGACCAAGCGAATACATCGGGAAACTCTTTGAGAAGTTTTGTCAAACTTTCTTTGACAGTTGGACTGAGCTGTGCCTCAATCTTAACTTCTTTTCTCTCTTCTTCCGATCCTAAGTTTACTATTTCCAGCAACTCTTTGTGAGTCCCAATGGACCTTTCCTATTGTCTGAGTAGTCCGGAGATCTCCTCTGGAATTTCGTCGTCATTTTCTTCTTCAGCCTCAAATACCGGGAACTCAAAGTTGGGAGAAGGCATTGGATCGTATGTTTCAACGGGGTTTAAAACAAGCAATCTGCATGACGTGATGATTTGTGTTTAGAAGAGATTGAGAATGAACGAGTGTGTGCAGTGTTTTATATTTTTTTTTTAACAATGCTTATTTTTAATTATTTTTGTTTTTTAGGATTACCATTTTCTGGAAAAAGCAGAAAGAGAAAACAGCAATAACTGCAGAAATTACATAACGACTTTATTTTATTTATGAACAAGTCGATTCTTGAAGCTACATCCCTATAACACGAAACTCTTTTGCCTTGGGCCAAGCGAAGAGGGACATTTATAGAAAGTGAGCCCTATCAAAACATCCGTTTCACCTGGGCAAGGTGAAAGGTTAAAGTAAAGATGGCAATTACTTAGACTTATGAACAATCTTTGGAACATCGAAAACAACCCATTGGCGGCGAACTCCTCGGTGAATCATAAAGTCTGGTACCTTCCTTGATTTGTCTTTAGAAATGACGCTAATTTCTGGTGGAACAGGATCATTGGAATCTGTCTCCTAGGAAGAGTTGTCGTAGGAGGATTCCTCAGTTGTATTTTGCAGAGTATTTGTTCTCTCAGGTAAATCTCCCATCCAGTTGGCTGGATGTCTTCGAGCCTGATACGAGAGCTTTCAGGAGCAGTGTACTTAACCATGAAGTTAAATTTTCCACTTGGTTGTCCCAGGGTGTCCCACACTTCTTTGGAATTGGAGGAGGCATCCCTCTCGATGACGTTGACCTCGGGAAAAGCATAGTTGATGAATTCTAGTCCGGCAAGCTTTGCTAATTCATCATCGTACTGGATAAGTTCGGAATGACCTGAGTGTTGATCCCATGACATGGCGGGGACACAGGTATTCTGTTCAATGATGCTCAGCTGATTTTCATTGTTCGGCTGATTTTCTTGCCCCAAGTCTCCGGGATACGGCTGCCAGATAGGCAAGCCATCCATTGGGCCATAATAGTCGTGGTCAAAGTTATATTTCATCGGAGTGTCTTCCTCTAATGAATTTGGCGGAGCATAGCGTCCTTCAGGATCACAATCTCCTTATATCATTTCGACATCTGACCTTGGTATAAATCTCAGACTCTGTGCGGGATAGCAAAAGGGAGTTTGCGTTTCGCCCTGAGACGTATAACCGTCCTTGTTGAGATAGGACTTTCATTCTTCCTCTGTATCGGAGGAATCATCTTTATTTATGGTATGCACTTCTTGAGTCACTGTTTGAAGGAAGCCTCCACTGTGGAAGAAGTTCTGAATGGGATGAAAACTTTTATTGTTCGCAGTCGTCTGAGTACAGGTTGAGGAAAAGCCAAGACCTTTCTTTTTCTTATTGTTAGTAGGAATGACAAGCTGCCCCATCCTGTTGTATTGGTATTCTCGACCGCTTTGATAGCATCTTTGTACGAGGAAATCAAAGTTCCCCCTTCGGATTGATTTTCCTTGTGTAGCGAAAGCGTTTGGAACTGGGTTCCGATTACCCCCTCCGGTTCTACATAAGTGGATGACGATAAGTTGCTTACGAGCAAGGCCTGTTCTCCACAAACTGTGACGAGTTGGCCGTTCTGGACGAACTTTAGCTTTTGGTGGAGGGTTGAAGTGACCGCCCCAGCCTGATGTATCCAAGGTCTTCCTAATAAACAACTGTATGTTTCTCGGATGTCCATGACCTGGAAAGTGACTCGGAAAGTGTGAGGACCGATAGTTATGGGAAGGTCGACTTCGTCGATAACCATTTTTCTGGATCCATTAAATGCTTTGACGACGAACTTGCTGGTTCTCATCGGAGGGCCTTTGAATGACAATTGCATCAAAGTGGACTTCGGCATAACATTCAGGGCTGACCCTGTGTCTACCAGTACGTTGGCTAAAGCATCGTCCTGGTAGTTGACTGTAATGTTGAGTGCCATGTTATGACGGCGACCCTCTTTAGGTAATTCCTCATCACTAAATCCCAAGTTATTGCAGGAAGTGATGTTAGAAACAATGCTATCGAACTGTCTAATTGTTACATACTGTTCCACAAAGGCTCGCTCTAAGACTTTCTGTAGAGCCTCCCTGTGCGCTTCTGAACTAAGTAATAGTGATAATACCGAGATCTTTGAAGGAGTTTGTAACAGCTGATCAACAATGTTGTATTCACTCCTTTGGATGAGTTTTAGCATCTCATCGTCGTTTTTTGAAAGGTCGGGATTACTGGATTGACCGACTGGTGGATTGGGAACTTCTGTCTGAGGTTCCTTTTCTTTGCTGGGTTCTCCAACTCCTCTGTTGAAGATTCTACCACTCCGTGTTACTCAACTGATGTCTGCAATATTCACGACGAAGGGTAACGGAATTTCCTTTCCATTCTCAATTGTTGTTGAACCGTATTTGTAAGGGATAGCCTTAGTTGATTCATACGGTAGCGGTCCCGGTAGATAGATGACTATGGGAGCCTTCTGATTTTTCCGACCATCGTAAGTAATTTTGATCTGATCCTGGTTGGGAACTCTTGATTCTTCAAGTAGAGGGATGATGGCACAAACATCCCTAGCCCTCTGATGATCAGAGATTGCGACAACGTCCTCGATTTGATCATCTAAGTAGTCGACTGATCCAGAACTTGACCATGGTTGAATCTCTTTGCGGTCCAACTGACTTTGAAGGGCTGCTCACACGAGGTAGCATCCTTGATTATCCACTGAGCAAACTCCACACTGCTCATAGTTGTGTAGTGGCACCTGGCCACATCCGCTTTGAATACAGTGTAACCTTACTAGATCTGTTTCCATCGACCGAACATCCTGACTTTGATATCTAGTAGGATTCTCGTTAGTGATACTAATTTGATGGGTGTCTTCATCCATATAGATTGGAAGCCACCAGTGGTTCAACAAGTGCTGAAGTATTTCCTGGACAAGGGCACAGCCCTGATCGTCTTCGCAACCCGCTTTATAGCTCTGATAATCATGTGATACCAGGAACCTGAGCCGGACCTGTTTAGCATGTAACTCCACTAGGCTGGTATTCATCAAGCGAATATCGAAGATTTGAATCATGTTGATTTGATAATGATTCCTATCATGGTAGTCTTGAATCCATCCAAGATACATCTGACACTGGAGGGCCTCTTGTACAAAAGAGCATCCCTGTTTGTTTACCGAGCAAGTCCGACAGGAATTATACTCATGTCGCGGCAGATTATGATACTGGCTTTGCCGTGAGTGCATTGCCACTAAGTTGACATTCATCACACGGATGTAATGGTTTTGTATGATGTTGGAATTCGTATAAACCATGTTAAATCCACAAACTCGGTGCTCTTGGATCCATCCGAGATCCATCTGTTCCTGTAGAGCTAATTTCACCACAGAACATCCTCGATTGTTTTTAGAGCAGATATCACACTGGTGATAATTATGAGGTGGCACATGGCCATATCCACTCTGTCTACAATGCATCTTGACCTAGTTGGCCCTTAACAAGAGTACATCATGAATTTGATAGATGTTGTTAGACTCTCTCTTTATCAAATTGACTGTAGCCTTCTCGTGTTGAGGCAGCGGGTTCGTGAGAACATTCAGATTCGTATCTTTGAAAGATAAGACCCCGCTCCTAATAAGCTTTTGCACGTCGGATTTGAAACTGAGACAGTTTTCTATGTTATGCCCTGGTCCTCCTTGATGGTAAGGGCAAGTCTGATCCACCTTAAACCAAAAAGGCGGACTTTCCGGTACTGTAAGAGGAGACTTAGTCTAGACATGCCCCTTGGCCAGTAGTAACGGAAATAGTTCTGCGTACGATACGGGTATAAGATTAAATCTTAGTGGCCGCATTGTACAGTTGTTGTTGTATTGAGGACGAGCCTGCTGAAGAGGCTGTTGTGTCCTTTGCTGAAATTGCTGCGACTGCGGTTGGCTTTGAGCAACCTGAGGTTGATACGTAGAAACAGGCGTAGGGTTGATAGCAGGAGTTACAACTGCTACTGGTTGGTACCGTCGCCTTTGCTTTCCGAGAGAGATATTCCCAATATCTTGCTCCTTTTTCTTAGGGAGAACACTACCGTATTTTTTAGTACCGCTTGTCGACCCAGTGTCTTTGACTAGACGTCCTTCTCGAACGGCTTCCTCGAGACGCACTCCCATACCGACCATTTCGGTGAAGTCGCTGGGCGCACAGGCAACCATTCTGTCGTAGTAAAATGAGCTCAAGGTCTTTAAGAAGATCTATGTCATCTCTTTTTCCTCAAGAGGTGGACAAATTTGAGCGGCAATTTCATGCCATCTCTGAGCGTATTCCTTAAAGGTTTCCTTGTCTTTTTGTGACATTGATCTTAGTTGATCTCTGTCTGGTGCCATGTCCAAATTGTATTTATATTATTGGACGAAGGCAGTGCCAAGATCTCTGAAAGTGCTAATCGTAGCGCGGTTTAAACCCATGTACCATTTTAATGCGGCACCGGTTAAACTATCCTGAAAGTAGTGAATCAGTAGATCCTAGTTCTCTATCTGAGCTGACATTTGCCGAGCGTACATCACCAAATGGCTTTGAGGGTAAGAGTTACCCTTGTACTTTTCAAAATCGGGTACTTGGAATTTGTGTGGGACTTTCACTTTGGGGACCAAACAAAGGTCTGCGGCGTCCTTTCCAAATAAAACCTGACCGCGAATAGGTTGCAGTTCCTTCTGCATTTCCAGAAACTACTCCTGGAATTCATCCATTCTATCAAACATACTTTCCTTTCTACCAGAAGGTATCTGTGGAATCTGTCCTTCCGAGACAGTGTGCACCACAGGGGGTGGTTGTAACACCCAACTAAACCCCGGGAATATCACAATATATTTCAATTAATTTAATAAAACATCATTCACAAACATGGGTGTCACATCTTTATAAACATCTTACCTTAAACGGTCCTGCTCCGTAACACGGGTTACAGTATAATTATAACCAACTAGAGTATTTTAACATCACACTAAAACATTTAAAATCATTGCAGCGGATACTTGAGTCTTAAACTCTTAAAAAAATCAACACAAAATACCTTGAAAAGTAATCCTAAAAACACTCAAATAGTTCAACATGCTTCATGACGATCATCTCATAAAATCCAACAAAACCAAATTATAAAGAGGTTATAAAATTTTCAGAAAACACCATGACATAAAAGTATTCTTAAATGAACAACCCAAAACCCCGGTGTTACGTATCAGAGCAAGACTCCCTTCATTCCTAAGGAACGAATAAGCACACTTCGGAGCAACTTCTACACTTCCTTCTCTAATCTTGGTTTACCTGCAAGTTACCCATATTCGAGGCAACATTTCCAAGAAGAAGGGGTGAGTAATCATAATTATTATAAAAGAGATAAGGAATAGACATAGTATAGATCACAATTAAACAATCACAAGATACTATCATTTACTTCAATATAAATAACAACAACTACAAAAGCTTCATGTCAAAACGTCATACTTCTCATAACATCATAATTCCAAAACATCAACAAGATACTTCACATAACACAAACATCATGCAATGCCACAATAATGCAATGCAACTTCATAGACTCAATGCATGCAGTACCGACACATCACTGATGACTTAGTCATCGTTATCTCCAAAGATCCCCTCCAATAGGATCGGTTCCTGCTTGGAACCAGAGCACATCATAGTTTGCACTTAATCCACACAATGGGATTAAGGCCATCACTGGACCTGGAAGTCCTATAAATCTTCATTGGATTTTCATCCTGCAAAACATCATTGGACATCTAATCCTATAATATGCTATGAATGCATGATGCGTAACACACGTAAAACACGACCACGGCTAGTCAAGATGCATCATCATTCATCAAAATCATCATAATCTCTTCATATAACTCAAATACATACATCATGGTTGTCGCTCCCGGGATTTTCATTCAAGTACAAATGCGAAAGTGGCACCGAAACAGAGTCGCCAGCAATGTGTATTTATCCCGAGAGAGGGAAAGGAAACACCACATAAACCTCAGGGAAAGGAAAGAGCATGGTCTTGTGACCAAGAGAAATGGGTAAGGGAGTCGGTTACGCGTGAGGAAGGTATTAGTACCCCCACGCGTCCATCATACCCGATGGGATCCACGCTTGCTGCTTCAATCAAATGGTGTAAGGAAAGGATACTGGAAAAGGAACTGCTAGCTGGAGAACTAGAAGGGGAAAGGAGAGAGAAAGAGAAACAAATGTAGGGAAAATAAAATAAGTGCTCGAATAGGCCCTACCCCACTGCCTATGTATCTCATCGGGAACATGAGAATCAGAGCGACATAGTTCCCCTCAACGAGGGTCGCTTTGTTTGTGTTTTTTAGTAGAAACGTTAGAGTGCGCATTCCAGCAGTTAGGTGTTGCTGCTCGCTGTAGGGAGACTTAGGCGTTACCTGTTTGCGGTAGAACTGACTTGACGAGTCCTTAAGGAAGGAGTGAAAGAGATGAGAAGAGAATTATTGTTTGCTTTTATCTTTTAAGAAAGAAGTGTTTTGATTACTTTATATTTTGTAACGCACATTGTATTTAAGTCCCTCATGTAAGATCGAATGCCTCGCATATCGACCCGAGATGGGACGTACGCTAAACATTCTAAAAAATGAGAGAATATCCCTCACTATCTCATTCTTACAAGAAAGGCTCAAATACAATATTTTTTTTGCCTTTATTAGGTGTTTTTTACTTTTGTTTGAAGATGAGAAGAAGAGACTCAAAAAGGAGGAGTAAAGGTAAAAACTAAAGAGGGAGACTAAGACTCAATCTTAATGTTATCATGCATGGTGATCCTAAGGTTTAGTGAGGTTTAAGAAACCTAATCCTAAGAGAAAGGAGAAGAGAAAGAAAGAAAACAACTTACTTCCAAGATGGAAGTTAAGTTGTTTCTAAGAGGGAAGAAAGAAGATTATGAAAGCAAAGCATTATAAAATGCTTAAACAACACAAATTGAATGATTGAAATATGAGGGAAGAAATTAGAATGTGGATGCATATCCACACTCAAGTGACTTACCATTGGCCCCTGAAATGGTTAGTGCAAACATTTACAAATGAAGAAACCAATTAAGATGCACAAATAAGGCTTACACAAATTCAATAACCAAAGTAAAAGCACCCTAAAGGTCAAGGAAAGCATAAGGCCAGAATGCACATCATAAGAATGTCCTCTACTGATATGAGAGCAAAACATAAATCAAATGCACACAAACAATGCCTTAAATCACAAAGAAATGCATTATGAAAGAAGTAGATGAAGAATGAGTGGATATGCAAAGTGATCATGCAATAATGCTTCAAGTAATGTGAAAGTCAAAATGTGTATGACCTAAACATGTGCCTAAACATGATGTACAAATGTCATATGAGGCATACAATCAAGCATCCAAGCATTAAGAGTGATTAGGAGAAGAAGTGAGAAGATATGAACATGAATTTAACATGGAAAGAAGTTACTTAAGGCATAAGTCAAACCTAAAAAAAGTTCAAGATGAAACTCAAGTATCAAAGTTAGAAGTGATATGACATGCTAGGATGAAGATAAGATGCACAAGCCAATCACATTCAAGCAATTACAAGTCATTTAGAAGCTAGAAGAAATAGAAACATGCATTTGGATGAAACATGTTCAAGTATGCAAAGTAAGATATGAATGGCATATGGGATGAATGCAATGCTTTAAAGTTAGAGGCATACATCATATGAAATGAAAATGGATAGTATGGCATGGCATAAACAAACCAATTACAAGTCAAGTTGGAACTTAGATGAAAAAAGGATGAGGAATTAGGTCAAAAGGAGACATGTGAAACAAGTATTGAACATGTACACAAAGAAAGCATCAACTTCAAACCAATGACCTTTAACTTCATTCAAAAGACCTATAATGATCTAAACATGGCTCAAGAAGTAAAAAAATGATCTCATACAATGGCACAAGTGCCTTCTCAAGAAAGTAAACAAGCATGATCAAAGAAGTTCACAAAAAAGGGACCTCAAACAAGAGTCATCAAACAAATACCAAACATGATTCAACAATCATCAAATTAGGTCTAAAGAGACCTCAACTAGAGGTAAATATCATACCAAAAACGCATGCAAAGAATCACAAAGAAACTTAATCAAACAAGCATGGCAAAGTAATTAGGGTTTCACATGATCATGCACAAAGAAATGGCTCAAAAAGGATGCAAAGATGATCTTAAAAATATGACAAAAATGTTTTTAAATGCTTCAAAGTGTCCTCTAAAATATGCAAATAGAATGAGGATAAAACTATGTACCAATGATGAGAAATAAAATCAGCAATGCAAAGTGTTCACAAATGAAACATTTCAAAAAGAAATTCAAACAACAATTAATTCAGATGCAAAAAATAATAGAAAAATGGAAAATAAAATTTGTAAAAATATTATAAAACTATGAATATGATTCATGAATTTTTTTATGATTTTTAAATGCATCAAACTAATTTTAAAAATTAAAAATGAAAATGATATGCAAAATAATAAAAAAAATGACATAGTATGGGCCAGGGGTGCAGTCATAGTAATTCTCACGTTCAAAATGAGCATTGGGCTCATTATGGGGGTACGAAAAGCAATGAAAATCCAGCCCAATCCAAAGCGCAGGTCAACATATTCCCAGTCAAAAATCTTGACTCACACACACCCTCAGATTGATCCAGTGTATGATATTCAATCAATCACAACACAATGTAAGCACTATCAATGGTCAGGATCACGCGCACACCACAACACACATAGGGAGGCACACAAACAAATTAAAATGGAAAAACAAGGCATGTGAGAGGCACCGTCTCCTTTTAATGTGTTGGCACAATAATAACCATCAGATCAAAACCACGAACGGTCATGATTTCATCTTCCAAAAGAAACTCAGGTCACCTGCAACAAAACCAGACGCCGGAGCCCTAACTCCGGTCGTCTTCTCCGGTAGGTCCAAACGGAGATCCAACAGTAAATTTCCAGAAATCAAAAACTCCACCACAGTCTCACTCAAAATTTCATGCTGATCTCAAATATCACATCAATTTCATCATAACATGTATAATTTGTGCAAATCGAAGACAAAAAGCTTGGATCTAAAAACTTCAGATCCACAATACTCTCATGTTATACGTCTAAATTTAAATCTAAACATATCAGCATGATCACAAGCACACAGAGAACACAATTCACACAAGAAAATCAAGTTATAGAAGCACGAAAAGTGAACCAACCTGAGACTTGCAGAGCTCAAATTACACCAAGAAAACCTTCTGGAAGCTGCAGATCAACTCCTTGGAACCTCTAATTGCAAAATAAATGCAATTAGAGCTTGGAATCGTGCTAGATCTGAAGATTTGAAATGGAGCTTTCCAAAATTGGATCTGATGAAATCCTTTGTATGAGCTTCAAACAATGAATGATTTGTGTTCTATGAAGTTCACTGATCAAGGAAATTTGAAGAGAACTCAATGAAACCCTAGGAGAGTGGAGTTTCGAAGAGAAAAAAGTTGAGAGTAAAATTTCAAATCTGAGCAAATGAGAGTGCATGAGTGTGAAATGAACGTGTAAATCTCTTTATATATCCTTGGTTAGGCTTCTGATCATGGTTAGGGTTTAGCTAAACCCTTGGTTAAGGCTCTTGGAGGTGTTTTGCAAATTGGTAAGTTGGTGTGTACACCCTCATCCACACGTGCATGGTGATGCCTATGATGATGGATCGCTCTCATTTCAAGTACTGATCACCAATGAATTGAAAATGGGCCTTGTGGTTGATTGGTTTGTGAGTTTTGGATCATCTTGCACATTTGCATTTTGTGAAAATAGTGAGAAATACTTCATGTAATGACATGATTCCAAGACCAATTCTGCACTAAATGAAGTGTACTTTGAGTTTATGAACTGAATTTGTCAAATTGAAACCAATACACGTCATTTGGAAGCTTTTTGCACAAAGTGGAAAAATTGAACCATGTGAAAACTCTAAAAACCACCCTTGAGCCTTTTGATCATAACTTGAGAACCACAAATGGTATGGAAATGATCTAGTACTTTTTGGAAAGGGGAGAGAAAGATCTTCAACTTTCATGTTTGAGTAAAATTCATTTGAAGCTTTTTTGATGATGAAAAGTCAAGTTGAAGTTGGTTTGTAAAGTTGCCAAAAATGGAAATTTCACATTATAGGTCATTTTCCAAAAATAGTAACTTTTGCCCTACTTCTTGATTCTTGATGAATGACATGAATCTTAAAATTTGAGGACCATATGAAGGTCTATGGACTTGGGAGTCATGATTTGAACCTTTGAAAACCCATGGTGGACTTTCCTTTTGAACTGTTGACTTTTTCCCCAATTTCTTGATTATCAATCAACTGATCAATTGAACCTCTTTTGAAATGAATCAATGGCCAATCTTCCATACTTAGACACTTAATATCATGTAGGAAACATTGAGATCAAGTTTGAATCAAAATTTCATCAGGAGACCACTTGAATCCAAACCCCTAATTTTGACTGCTTTTTGTGATAGGAGGTGATGCACTGTCCAAACTTCTTGATGAGTTACCATCTTCCAATGACTTATGAGATCAAATGGGGATGATATATGATGTAAGAGACCTTCAAGGCTTGTGAGAAACCCTTGGCTCTTATTCTCTTGCTTTGGATAATCCACACCTTTGAGGAACAACTGGCCACATGCCCTTATGCAAGATGCAATGCTAAATGTTTGATGTTTTATTTTTCTATGCTTGAATGCAATGCAATGCAATGAAAGCTCATGCTAAATGATATGAAGAAAAGAGATGGGAAATTTTGGGGTATTATAGCTGCCCTTATTCAATCACTGTAGACCTGAATGGATGATAGCGATTGCTGTCAGACTTTCAAGGTATGGAGGGATTGAATACCAAAAATAACCAGAAAATTTGCACTCTGTGGAGAAGAAGAAAAGGGATATAAACCCAGCCAAATGAACTCTACTTGAAGAAAACTCCGATGGGAAGAATAACACTGAAGGGATGTCTTTTTGAACGACGCCAGAGGACTACTGGCTTGCCACACTACGGGTGGACTTTAGCAATGTCTTTTGGAACAACGCCAGACGACTATTGGCTTGCCACACTACAGGTGGACTTTATTAATGTCTTTTGGAACGACGCCAGATGACTACTGGCCTGCCACACTACGGGTGGACTTTAGCAATGTCTTTTGGAACGACGCCAGACGACTACTGGCCTGCCACACTACGGGTGGACTTTCGCCAATCTACGGTTGGACTTTGCAGCTGAAATGCCACACTGCGGGTGGACTTTTGCCAATCTACGGTTGGACTTGCTGATGATTTGCCACCCTTGGATGGAATTTTGCCAATCTACGGTTGGACTTTGATGCTTCCAATACTGGATTACACTCTGCACGTATGTCAGACATCCCTGCTGACTCAGTTGAGGAACAATGGTCAATGATCTAACCTTAGAGACTCCTGAAGGATAGTATCTCTGCTGGAGAATGACTGAACAATCTATTTGCTTCGAATTGTCACATTTGCCAAAAATAAATTGGACTGTGAAATACAAGAGAGTGATGACTCTGTCAGAAGTTACTTCATCTGCCTGGGGACGAATTCTGGTCATAGCAACTCCGCTGGGGATGAGAATTTTCTGACTTAGCTGGGGAAAGAATGTATTAACACTCTGCTGAAAAAGACAAGTCATTAAAACTCTGCTTGGGGATCTATCAAATACCAGGAGAATCTGCTAACACTCTACTGAGGAAAAGATTCTGTTGACCTGCTAGACTTCTGCGGGTAAGAAAAACAACTCAGCTGGAGAGTATTGTTGACAAGGTTCAATGCCGAACTCTGTGGGGAGAACTGCTTTCAGAAATACGATCTTGCTAGGGACCAGAACTACTCTGTCAGGGATACACAAATCCTGGTTAGAAGACATTCTGTTATGACTTGCTGGAAAAAAGTCCCTAGAGATCTGTTGGGAAAGACACAAGAAATTCATTGTAATCTGTTGAGGAACAAAGCTGTCAAGCTTAGAATAAGAGCCACAATGTTCCATGCTAGGAAAATCTTCTGCTTGACGACTCCACTGGGGATAATGAGTTGACAATACCCTGCTGGGGAGAACCGCTTCAAAGCGTCTTTTGCTGGGGAATGTCTCTTAAGAGGATTTTACAGAAGACCACACATCTTCAAACTCTCAGACAAATGCCGAGGCTTGAGAGGTTACTCTACTGGAGATAATAGATCTGCAACACATTCCACTGGGGAATTTTATGATGCCCCATGCGTCGGAATAATCACAAACTCGCTTTCACGGCGAATCTGAAGAAATCGTCCCAAGAGGATTTCAAACTCTTGGACGCTCGTTGAGGCTTGACCATTAACAGTGAGGCAACTCTACTGGGGAATTCACAACCGTTATCGACACAGAAAAGCTTGTAGTTGTTGGAAGTACTGAATAGGAGAATCGACTTAATAAGATACAACACTACCCAGTTGATATTAACTTGTCGATATTGAACCATCGTGAACGAACAACGGCCGAAGATGGACTCAATCAGTAAACGTTATGACAAAAAGTGACGTGAGGACCCTTCTTGAACTTGACTACCTCGGTATTCTGTATGGGAATAAGTGATTTCTCGTCATGATCCATGCTCTTGGAATACTTGTACCTGTTACCTGCAACAAAAGAATATGCACACGTGCCCCAGGATATTGCGTGGTTTGAATCCACCATCCAGGATTACTCAACATTCAAAGTGATTTTAAATGTTTTTCTGCGCATGTTATTTGTAAGGCTACAATGTTTTCAAATGCAATGTTTTATCACAAATTAGGACGTTTTTGCAAACAAAGCAGTAAAAACAAAATGAGAAGCTATTGAATGAAATTAAATTTATTGATTGAAGAGCCCAGAATAGGCAAGTACAATTGGGAAGCAAACCCTGGAAAGAGGAGAGTGCTGTAAATTGAGAAAAGAAACTATCCTAATGGCAATGTGAAAATGGCATTCCACTGAGTTTCACTTCTGCTATGGCCAGTATGTCTTCAAGACTCCCCGACCTTGCCTTCTGAGGAATGATCAGACCAATTCCTACCCTTTGGAAAGTCAGTTGCTGAAACGGTGATGGAGTACAGATAACTCAGACCGTAGTCATTCGCTTAAATCCCTCTTTTGCATGGACCGCCCTTTCGGGTTTTCAATCCATCGGGATACCCTTTTTTGCCTGAGTTGTCCTTGCAGATTTTCAACTCACCGGGTGTACAATTTTTTATTTTATATCCCTAATTTTTGCCCGAACATTTTTATTTTGTTTTTATGGTTCGCCGGGATACCCTTTTTTGCCTGGAATTCTCTTTTTTTGTCCAGCGGGTCTATTCATGCGAAGTATTTTTTGACTACGTCTGAGTTGGCAGGGGATGAAAAGTCCTCGCCGTCCATGGTTGTAAGTAATAAGGCTCCGCCCGAGAAGACCTTCTTAACCACGAATGGACCTTCATAGTTGGGAGTCCATTTTCCCCTGTGATCTGTACTAGGAGGAAGGATCCTTTTGAGTACCACGTCTCCCACCTTGTAAACCCGAGGACGCACCTTTTGGTCGAATGCCTATTTCATCCTCTGTTGGTATAACTGCCAATGACACACAGTTGTCAGCCGTTTCTCCTCAATAAGGCTCAACTAATTGAATCTGGCGCGAACCCATTCAGCCTCGTCTAACTTGACATCCATCATGACTCTGAGGGATGGAATCTCAACTTCAACCGGTAGTACTGCCTCCATACCGTATACAAGTGAGAATGGTGTTGCCCCAGTGGACGTGCGTACTGACATTCGGTACCCATGCAAAGCGAACGATAACATCTCATGCCAATCTTTATATGTGACAACCATTTTCTGCACAATCTTCTTAATATTCTTCTTGGCCGCCTCCACAGTGCCATTCATCTTCGGGCGATATGGAGAAGAATTGTGGTGTTCAATTTTTAAGTCCCGGCACAGCTTAGCCATCATTTTGTTGTTCAAATTAGAACCATTATCAGTAATGATTCTCTCTGGCACTCTGTCGCTCCCAGGATTTTCATCCAAGTACAAACGCGAGAGTGGCGCGGAAAACAGAGTCGTCAGCCGTGTAAATTTATCCCGAGAGAGGGAAAGGGAACACCGCATAAACCTGAGGAAGAGGGAAAGGAATGGTCATCACAACCATAGCCTGGGTTCGGGAGTCGGTTATGCAAGGGGAAGGTGCTAGCACCCCACGCGTCCATCGTACTCGATGGGATCCACGCTTGTTGTCTATTCTAAGGGTGAGTTATCCTATCATCTATGGTTGTACTAAGACGGGGGAAGGGGAGACAAAGACAGACTCGGTAGGACGTCGACGTCCTAGGCCTACGTACCCCCTTTGTGCAATGGGGAATTCAGAGTCAACGTAGTTCGGACCAAGTTCTTTTTGTGTTTTTTATGAGCGACGTTAAGTTCGCGTCCGGCAGTTAGGGTCGATGCCTGTTTGCGACTCAGACGGAAGGTAACGTGCCCTTTTTTGAAAATAGCCTTTAGTTTGACGATCCCGAAGGATAAAAAGGTTTGAAGTTTGTTTGTATTTTTTAGGACAGAAGTGACTTGAGTTAGTTCATAACTCAACTTGAACCAAAGTCTATGACACGGGAGCGAATGCGTCGCATGGTCGCCCCCAATGGGACGTATGCTCAACACTCTAGAAGAGAGAAGAGGGACCCCTCAATCTTCATTTCCTATGTTTAAGGCTCGTGTGCAAGGCAAGTTGACCTTATTAAGTATCTTAGAGATGTTTTGAGATGAGAAGAGGTACTCAAAAAGAAAAGAAAAACACTACGGGGAAAAATATATCCTAATGTTATCATGCAAAGGTGACCCTAAGGGGAGGTTTGACAACTACCTAAGCCTAAAGAAAAGAAAAGATGAGAGAAAGAAATAATGAGGGTGAGCATGGATACTTATCCACACCCCTAAATAACTTACCTCAGCCCCTGTATAAAAGGTTAGTACAAAACAGACGTACGTAAAAGAAATGAGACAAATGAAACCCAAGCAATGACATATACTGATAATCAAGTGACCTATAACAGTCCAAACATGGTTCAAGAAGTCAAATACACAATCCCAAAACAATGGCACATGTGCCTTCTCAAACAAATACTCAGGCATGATCATGGATGTGCATACAAGAAGATCTCACACAAAGAGCAGTTAAACAATTAGCAAGACATCTTCTAAAATCACCAAATTAATTATCAACATATCTCAACTAGAAGCAAACAACATGTCCAAAACTCACGCCAAAATTCAAAATATAAGTCACTCAAACAATCATGCAAAGTTTAGACAAGAAACATGACTCAATATGCAAGAAAGGAGGACTGAAATGCAATATGAAATGATTTTAAAAATGAGAGAAAAATGTTTTAATGCAATCCAATGTGTTGGTGAAACAATGCAAAAATAATGAGTTCAAAAGGTTTTATGGATGATGAGAAATAAAATAAACAAGTCATGGTATGCATGTATGAAACAAATTCAAAAAGAAAATAAACAAATAATTATTTCAGATGCTAAAAATAAAATAAAATAATAAAATAAAATTTGGTAAAATTTTATAAAATGCCAAAAGTGATTCATGAATTTTCTGGGAATTTTTTAATGCAAAAAACTATTTTTAATAATTAAAAATGAAATGCAAGAATTAATAGAAATAAAAAACAAGGAAATATGCAAGGGGGTGTGTTCAGCAACTTGCTCACGTTCAGAAAGTTAATAGGCTGAAAGGGGGGTTTAAATAGTAAGCCCAGTCCAAATAATTAATCAAAAAGTTAAAAAAAGAAAAAGGTGCACGCGTGGACTTCAGTCAATAGATTGACTAAACCCTTACCTTTAGATTGATCGTACGCTTCGCACTTAGTCAACCAAACCAGCATGTATTCATGATTAACGGCCATGATTAAAAAGCACACCATAATTAATGTACACTCACGCACACGCAAACACTCAGAGTACCATACATTCCCACGTGAGCGGAACATGGGTTTTTAATGTGTTGTCACAATTATAGCCCTCAGATCTATCCTACGCGCAAGATTAAGTCAACAACTCAAAAAAAATAAACAAGATCAGTGGTTCAAATTAGAAGTTCACGGTAACACGCATAGGAAGCCACACACGCGATTATTAAATTAGAATCAGAAAAATAAAAAACGTGGCAATGTGTAGACCGTTGGATCAACCAAATCAACGATGGAAAGATCGTCTTCTCCACTTGAACCCTTCACCGGCCGGAACGCACACCAGCCACCGGAGCTAGGGTTCCGGCCACCCTCTCCGGTCACCTGCAACAAATATTTCTCCAGAAAACGCAAAGGAGTACACTACTCTGACCAGAATTTAACCAGGATCTCAAATATGTCATCAAAAATCACAAACAACTAACACCTAAAGCAAATCGAAGGAAATAAAGCATGGTTCAAAATTTAAAAACTCATCATACAATCAATATGCACGTCCAAACACCACAAAAACTACATCAGATTGACCAGTGAATGTCAAAGATTATTATTCACATTTAAAAATAGAGTTTTAGGGCCATGCAAATTGACACTAACCTGAGATTGTGCAACACGTGTCCTTGTTATTAGCTGCGAATGATGGGTGCTTTGTGTTCTATGGATCCTCAGGACTCAAATGGTGAAAGAAGTTTTGGAAAAGCTCTTCTTGATTGAGAGATTCGAAGGAATGATCTTTTTTAGGGTTCACTTGAAAACTCCACCAAAATAATGTGTATGTCTTTCTAACCCTAGCATGAGTTAGCTTAAATAGACTAGGTTAATCCACTGATCAGCATTTGGGCCTTGTTAATTCTTTGTTTAATGAGTTTTAGATGATTTTAGAAAATTGCATTATGTGAGATACACCCTCCTCCATGCATGCACACCCAAACATTCTATGATGGATCACTTATTGATCAATTGCTAATCACACCTAAATTGAAATTGGGCCTTGAAACATTTTGATTCATGAGTTTTGATGCCTCTTGCAATTTTGAATAATGGAAAATAAGTGATGAATAAACCATGGATCCACTTGATTCAAAGGCCCAAAATAATCCTTAAGGAATATTCTTTGATGTTAGAATGTGACATGAAGCAATGGAATCAATTATAGGTCACTATGCCCCAAAGTGCAAATGGAACCATGAGAAAACCCTAAAAAACCACTTTGCCTTCTTTTGATCATAACTTGAGTTTCACAAATGATATGGAGACCCACTAGTACTTGTTGGAAAGGGGAGAAAAATATATTCAACTTTCATGTTTGAGGAAAATTCATTTAAAGCTTTCTTGATGATGAAAAGTCAAGTTGAATGTAGTGTAAGGACTTGCCCAAAAAGGAAACTTTCAAATTATAGGTCATTTCCATATTTGGCAACTTTTGTACCACCCTTAATTCTTGATAAATGGTATGAAATTTGACTCTTGAAGACCATATGAGGATGTGAGACTTTGGAAACCTTGAAGATAACCTCAAAATTTCACAGTTGACTTCCCCTCTCACTGTTGACTTTTATCCAATCCTCCTGATTCCCAATCCATTGGCCAATTGAACTTCTCCTGAACTAAACTGATGGACCATCTTTCATTCCTAGATACTTAGGGACCCAAGGAATACCATGGAATCAAGTCTTTCCCAAAAAATCAGAAATAAACGGACTTTATAGCAAACCCTAATCTTGGTACCCTCAGTCTAGGAGGAAATAGCACAGTCTCCAAATCCAAATTCCTCTGAATATGATGTGTATCCTCTCCAACAAATATAAGATTTGCCATTTGGTGATGATAAAAACCCAAGGAGCTTGCCATTGGAGCAATAAACCCAAGAATCTCAAAACCCTAATTTCTGCACTGGTTAGGAGAGTGATCCACCTGAGCTCTCTTAGACAATACAAGGACTCTTGTTTGACCCTTTGAAGAACTGCCTCAGGCACCTTGACCCCATGCTAAGAACCAATGATATGCACACATGATAATGCAAAAATGCAATGAAACATAAGCCAGTTAGTACTAAAGTAAGGAGGGCAAATTTTGGGGTGCTACACACTCCATAGCGACAAATGATATCTCGTTTCAGGAAACGAGCTACCACCTGCTTAGTGACATTGGCATAAGATGCTGCTTCAACCCATTTTGTGAAATAATCAATGGCTACCAAGATGAAACGATGGTCGTTTGAAGCAGTAGGCTCAATCTTTCCGATCATATCAATGCCCCACATGGCAAAGGGCCAAGGAGAGGACATGACACTCAACGGATTTGGAGGAACGTGTACTTTGTTTGCATAGATCTGGCATTGGTGACACTTGCGGGCGTACTTGCAACAATCCGCTTCCATTGTCAACCAATAATACCCTGACCTCAATAATTTCTTATCCATTGCATGTCCTCCGGCATGGGTACCGAAAGAGCCTTCATGTACTTCCTGCATTAACAGGTCTGCTTCGTGTCTATCCACGCATCTGAGCAGAACCATGTCAAAATTTCGTTTGTACAGCACGTCATCCTGATTCAAGAAGAAGCTACCAGACAACCTTCTCAACGTCTTCTTATCTTTAGTAGATGCCCCAGGCGGGTACTCTTGACTTTTCAAGAAACACTTAATGTCATGAAACCATGGCTTGTCATCAGACGTTACATCAACAGCAAACACAAATGCAGTTCTGTCAAGACGAGACACTTCAATCTTAGGTACATGATTCCATCTTTGCACTTTGATCATGGAAGACAAAGTGGCCAAGGCATCAGCAAACTTATTCTCATCTCGAGGAATATGGTACAGCTTCACTGTTGTGAAAAATGTCAACAATCTCCTTGTATAATCTCTATACGGAACCAGATTTGCTTGGTGCGTGTACCAACTCCCTTTCACTTGATTGATTACCAAAGCTGAATCACCGAAGATATCAAGAGTCTTAATTTACAAATTAATCGCCTCCTCAATCCCCATTATACAAGCTTCATACTCTGCTTCATTGTTGGTGCACCCAAAAGTTATTCAGGCAGTGAAAGGCATATGAACACCTTCCGGAGTGATAAGAATTTCTCCAACTCCGCACCCATTCATGTTGACAGCCCCATCAAACATCAAGCTCTATTTGGATTCAGGGTCCGGCCCCTCCTCCGGGAGTGGTTCCTCGCATTCTTTAGCTTTGAGAAACATGATGTCCTCATCAGGGAAATCAAATCTCATGGGTTGGTAATCATCAATCAGCTGTTGCGCAAGATAGTCTGACAAGATACTTCCTTTGATGGCCTTTTGAGAAGTATACTGGATATCATATTCTATCAAAACCATTTGCCACCGTGCAACCCTGCCTGTTAGTGTTGGTTTCTCGAAAATGTATTTGATAGGATCCATTTTTGAAATCAACAAAGTTGTGTGCCTAATCATATACTGCCTCAATCGCTTAGCAGTCCATGCAAGTGCACAACATGTCTTCTCAAGCATTGAGTACCGGGACTCGCAGTCATTGAACTTTTTGCTCAGGTAGTAGATATCATGATCCTTCCTACCTGTCTCGTCGTGTTGACCAAGAACAAAACCCATAGAACCTTCAAGCACTGTCAAATACATTATCAAAGGCCTTCCTGAAACTGAAGGCATGAGAACTGGAGGTTCCTGCAAGTATTCTTTTATTTTATCGAATGCCAATTGGCAATCGTCATTCCACCTGACCGTTTGATCTTTTCTTAGCAGTTTGAATATTGGTTTGCACGTGGCTGTTAGGTGAGATATGAACCTTGCAATATAGTTCAATCTACCCAGAAAACCACGAACCTCTTTTTCTGTTCTCGGTTCAGGCATATCTTGTATTGCTTTTGCTTTGGCAGGATCAACCTCAATCCCTTTTTCGCTCACAATGAAACCCAACAACTTTCCATAACGCACCCCAAAAGTGCACTTATTTGGATTCAACCTTAAACGGAACTTTCTCAACCTTTCAAACAACTTTTCCAAGTTAATCAGATGCTCTTCTTCCGTTCGCGACTTGGCAATCATGTCGTCCACATAACATTCAATCTCTTTGTGAATCAAGTCCTGGAATAAGGTTACCATTGCCCGCTGGTACGTTGCCCCTGCGTTTTTCAACCCAAAAGGCATCACCTTATAACAGTATGTACCCCATGGAGTAATGAACGTGGTCTTCTCCATATCCTCAGGTGCCATCTTAATCTGGTTGTACCTGGAGAAACCATCCATAAACGAGAACACTGAAAACTGAGCTGTATTGTCGACCAGTACATCAATGTGGGGTAGTGGAAAATCATATTTCGGACTAGCTTTGTTAAGATCTCGATAATCCACACATATTCTCACCTTTCCATCTTTCTTTGGTACCGGCACGATGTTGGTAACCCAAGGAGGATAATTAGTCACAACAAGAAACCCAGTGTCCCACTGCTTCTGAACTTCTTCTTTGATCTTTATGGCCATATCAGAATGAGTCCGACGAAGTTTCTGCTTGACTGGTGGGCATTCTTCTCTCAATGGCAGCCTGTGTACAACAATATCAGTATCCAACCCTGGCATGTCTTGATACGACCAGGCGAAGATATCAACATATTCACATAACATTTCAGTCAGAGCTTTCTTCACATCTACTCGCAGGCTGGCACCAATCTTGATCTCTTTCTTAGTATCCTCGGTACCAATATTGATGATCTCTATGGTCTCTTGATGAGGCTTGATGACCCTTTCCTCTTGTTTTAATAATCTGGCTAGTTCCTCAAGGAGTTTACAGCCCTTCTCATCCCCTTCCTCGGCTTGATAAATCGGTTTGTCAAAGTCATACATAGCCATAGCAGAACTGTTATCAATGGAATCCGGAGGATCAAGTCTGCACGAACGGGTTCATGCTTTATTTTAGAATTTATTTTTAAAACAAAAGAGACAAAACATTGCCATTTTATCATTTTTGTGCAAAAATAAAAATGAAAGACAAGGAACAAAATTTAAGTGCAAAAGGTCATTTATTGATGATTAAAATTGCAAATGCAAATAGGGTGGCCCTACAAATGAATCTATACGCTTTGGGCAGAGCGCAAGATTTTAACATGCATTATGGTTAGAAAAACAAAGAAAATTACTCTGTTTGAAGAGTAACCTGGATGACTTCTTCAACGAACCAATTCTGCAATGGTTGTCCCGGAGCACGTGGGCGTACCCAGTTGTCCAAGTCACAGTCACTGTCAATGCCATCTTCTGTAGCTACACAAGACCGATCTGGGTAAATGATTCCCCCACTGTTGAAAGTGACGGGTCCACTGTTCTCTGCAACTGAAGTGATAGAGGGATGATAACTAATACCAAACTTGTCCTCCTTCATTGGTGTCTCTATCAACTTGCCCCAGCCTTGGGCATTGCCTGCTCTGACAACCTCGACAGCTTGCTTATAGGACAAAATGGACGTACCGGCTCTATCTGGTGCAGGGGAAGATTCAGGCACGATGTCAATATTTACCGCTTCAAATGACTGGCAAAGCATTTCGTGGATTTCCCCGTCCATCTCAACATACTTGAACGTGGATAAATGACTGACAAAAATGTCTTCTTCACCACACACTGTCACAACTTGTCCCTCGAACTCGTATTTCAGCTTCTGGTGTAAGGTGGATGTAACAGCCCCGGCCGCATGAATCCATGGGCGGCCTAATAAGCAGCTATAAGCAGGCTGTATATCCATCACGTGGAATGTAGATTTGAACACTTGCGGTCCAATTTGTACGGGTAATTCCACTTCACCAAACACAGATCTTTTCGTTCCATCGAATGCTCGGACAACCAAGTCACTTGGCCTTAAAATCAAACCATCAACTTCTAGCTTCATCAGCGCCTTCTTAGGCAAGACATTGAGCGAGGAACCAGTGTCTACCAACACGTGAGACAACGCTGCACCCCTGCACTCCATTGTAATGTGCAAAGCTTTATTGTGGTTTCTCCCTTTAGAAGTCAAGTCTCTGCTTGTGAAACCCAATCCATGGCTGACATTGACATTAGAGATCACACCTTCAAGCTGATTGACAGTAATTTCCTGTGGAACATAGGCTCGCTTCAACACTTTCAACAAAGCTTCTCGGTGCGCGTCAGAACACATCAATAATGACAAAATTGAAATCTTCGAGGGTGTCTGGTTCAGTTGATCGACAATTTTATAATCACTTTTCTTTATTATCCTCATGAACTCTTCTACCTCGTTGTCAAAGGTAATCTTTGTCTCTGTTTCAGGCACAGGCACACTCTCAACCACCTGTTTTCCCTTAGCTTTTTCCACTGCCTCAACTTCTTGATCACTGCGCAAAGTTTGGGGAGCAAACAACCTTCCGCTCCTAGTAAAGCCACCTACACCACCCACATTATCAATATTTGAATTGGCTGATGTCCCGACTTCCTGCTTTTTCCCTTCATAATACATGTCTGCCCCATAGTACCATGGGATTGCTTTCGTAGATGTAAACGGAACTGGTCCTGGCACCGTGATGGTAACAGGACTGGATCTTTCTTCCACAACACTTGCTATAGGAGCTGTACTTGCAGGCGCCTGAATTTCAGCGGGAGTATAATAGATGGTCACAGTTGACACCTCATCAGTATCTTTCACAAACCGGTCAAACTGTAGACGGCCCTCGTCAATCAGACTTTGCAAACCAATTCTCAACCTATCACAACCATTCTTTTGACTCATACATTCAGAACAATCTTGATCACAACCCGGGAACACCTGTTCCTTCAATAAACGACCCTTCACCACTAGCAATGAAGTTTTCACATGACTGATATCTGCCACCAAGTTCAATTTCTTTCCGTCCTCAACAGCGTACACATCTGCCACACCATGATTAGGTATGGGGTTCTGGATAATATTAGGAGGTAATGAGAAATTGATTGCTTTGGAATCGATCAAGTCTTGCACTTTATTCTGAAATGCCCAACACTTGTCAGTGGTATGCCCCTGAGCACCTGAGTGGAAATCACAATGAGAGTTAACATCAAAATTAGGTGGCAAGTTGCCAGCGGCAGGAGGCCTCATAGTACGAAGCTCAACCAACTTCAATTTGAGTAACTAAGGTAACAACGCTGAATAAGTCATAGGGAGAGGGTCAATTTTACGGTCCCTCTGCCTAGACCTCTATTGGAAGGGAGGTTGCTGCTGTTGCTGCTGAGCTTGCTGTTGTGGCTGCTGTTGCTGAACAGATGGTGTTGGGATTGTCACTGCACCTACCTGGTGATAAGCTTGAGAACGTCCTCTTCCTCGTCCTCTATATACAGCGTTTGTATCACCTTCTCTTCTTTTCTGACCACTAGGAAATGGTTTCTTCGTTCCAGAAGAGCCAGCCCCACTTACATCTTGGATCTTCCCAAGCTTCAACAAACTCTCGATCCTTTCTCCAGTAATCACTATTCAACAAATCCGGTTGATGGACACGCAGCCAATCTTTCAAGAAATACCCCTTGCAGGGTGCCCATAAACATATCTGCCATTTCTCTATCCAGCAAAGGAGGTTGAACCTGGGCAGCCATTTCCCTCCACCTTTGAGCGTACTCCTTGAAACTTTCCTTAGCATTATGTGACAAACCTTGCAATTGAGTGCGGTTGGGCGCCATGTCGATATTGTACTGATACTGCTTTAGGAATGCTTCTGCCAGATCCTTCCAACTTCTCACAGCAGCTCTGTTCAATTTCATATACCAGGTCAAAGAAGCTCCAGCCAGACTGTCTTGAAAGTAATGCATCCATAACTTCGCATCATCAGTATGGGCTGAGATCTTCCCAAAATAAGCTTGGATATGTGTCTGGGGACACGTATTGCCATGATATTTGTAAAAAGTGGGTGGCTTGAACTTTGGAGGAATTCTGACTCCTGGTACCAGCCCCAAACTAGTAACATCAATACCCATAGAATTCTTGCAATCTATAGCCCGGATCTTCTCCGCCAGCTCATCATACCTTCTATCACCAGGATTACCCATATCAGCATCCAGCAGGGTAAATTGGTCTTCTTGAACATCTTCCTGAATACCCCCAACATTTCTGCCATTTTCATTACCCAGATTACCACCAGGAGGAGGATTGCCACCAGGAGAAGGAGTGACCCTTGTCTGTAAATTGTCCACTTGGTTACCTTCAGGTGTGGCCTCTGGACGCTCGACCAGAAGCCTCAATCTCTCTTGAGTCTGTGTCATACCAGTCATGAGGGTCATGAACTGGTCCATACGTGCCCTCATTTCAGCCAAATCATTCTGCATTTGATCCATTATCCTCGCTTGATTTCTTCGAGTTGAGTATCGGTGAATGTGATTCTCAGTTATAATGCCTGAAACCAAATAAAGGTTAGAGACCCTGCAATGAGTACCTGAAAAGCAAGCAACAAAATGCAAATTGATATGCAATGCAATGTTTATTCATTTTGGGGCATTCCTTCCTTCAATTCCAGTTTGACCATAAGGGAACTACGCATACTCCTGTAACTGTTAGCAGTGACAGAACAACCGAGGTGCATATTAATAATTCAGAATACTCATCGTATACGGCCCAGTGAGTGTGTGAATCATTGTATAATTTGATGAAGAATCCACCTCAATAATACTGAATGAAACACCATTAGCATAAATGAAACCCACAACCAGGTGTGGAACAGTTAAATACAAATTGGTCCTGAACTGATACAACTGAATAGCATGAATACAAGCAAAGGGAAAACCCATCAACAAGCCTGATGGTGAATTTCCAGAATAATAACAACTCAGACACTGAGCCCATATAAATCCTCCCGGACCTCCTTGAGAAGTGCTTCAGTAACTGGATCATTAGGGCGCTCGGTAAGACTTCTGACCAGTTGACTTCTTAACTTGACAGCTTCTTCTAGCTTTCGAATTTGATCTCTAACAGCTAGCTCTTTGGCTCTCTTTACTCCAGCGCAGACTTTCAGATCTTCGATCTCTTGATTAGCTGGACTTAGTTGCTGGAGAAATTCACTTTCTTTGCTCTTCAAACTTTTCCTTAACTCGTCATTTTCAGCCCTGATTCTCGCCTCGATCTCCCTCCGGCATTCGGAAAACTCATCCCATCTCTGTTGTCCTTTGGCAAGGGCATTCTCAGACTTGGTCAACTGCTCATTGATGCGCTTGCACGCCTCCTTTAGTGCCAGCTCATTTTGCTTGACCTTGCGAATATAGATGGTGTCCTCGGCAATTCTTTTCTCATTAGCCTCATGACGCTCAGTCAGCTTTTGCAGCTCATACTCAACATTACGCTTTTCACAAAGCGTCTTTCGGAGTTCTTCACTCAACTTCTCATTCATTTTGACTGTCTTATCCATCTCCGCCTTAAGCTTGTTATATTCAGCAACACTTATCATGGTCACCGGTTCCACAGCAACTGGATCTGATGGTCTTTCCTGAGAAAACGGTAAAAGAGTGATCTGAACTCTTCTTTTCAACTAGGCATCATATTGAGAAGAAGACACATTATTACACTTGCCGAAGACGACTTTACCCTTCGTTTGCAGATTGCCCCAAGCTCCAGCCACTTGCCTTACCAACAAAGGATTATCTTTCACAGAGAAAAAGAAAGATTCTTCCAAATCACAGTCCTTCGGAGGCTCTATTAAAGCAAATCCTAACTGTCTCTTGAGAATAATAGGATTATAATTGATGCAACCCCTTATCCCCAAGAGCGGCACATTAGGATGTCTTCCACAGCTACTGACAAAATCTCCACGCATCGTCCTTTGATTGAACCAACGAATGTCTTTAGCCGTCAACTAAATCATCCTCTTAGCCCAATTCTTTGCAGGATAAGGATCCAAAAAAGCCTCTGAATTTGGTAAATGACTCATGATCCACTTATGGAACAGAGGTGCGCAACATCTAACCAAACCTCCTCGTTTCTTCTCATTTTTAAAATGCACAAAATAGTACAAATCACCCAGGAGTGTAGGTATGGGATTCTTCAGCACAAAAATATGGATTGCACTCATGTCCACAAACTTAGGTTCATCAGCAAACATCATAACTCCATAGATGCTCAAAGCCAGAATAACACAAACGGTTTCCCACTGAGCCTTAGCAGCACACTCTTCAGCTTTGGCAACCAAGAAGTCCAAATGAAAACCAGATAAACCTCCTTTGGTGGCGAGGTTATCTGCAACCACAGGTACACTCAGATGGAGGGCCTTAGCTATCTCTTCAGTCTTTTGAGGGCGCATCTCAGAGTTAAAAGGAATCTAGTACTTGAGAGGCACACCTAGAAGCAGGCATACTCTTCTAGCATCGAAGCCAATTGAAAGTCCGAGAAAGTGAAGCACCTTAACTGTGGGTCATAAAACTGTAAGCACGTATGGATGACACTCCTCTCTGAAGCATTCAAGTCATCAACCATGGTCAGAATATCCCCATAAGCCTTTCGGAACATACCCACATGGTCTGGAGTAACAAGAGAAACCATCTTTCGTAACTGTCCCACCTTGGTGTCAAAGAAAGTATAATGCACATTGTTCTTCCTGGGAATCTCCATAGCTGCAAAAGGGAACTGTCAACTGGAATCAAAAGGAAGTGTACCCTGCAAATGAATAAACATGAAGGTTAAATGAAAGAATGCTAATGATGATATGTATGCAAGGGCATGTGATCAGTGTTGCACAAATAATGCTGAACCCACTGTACTGCAGTCTGAATTCGGTGAGATACACAAAACCAAGATAAGAAGTCCAATAACAAATCCAGAACAAATATGAACTGATCAAGATCAAAAGTTCAGTAACCAATCCAGAACTCATAAGAAAACCGGGTATTCTGAAGGTCAAGGGTTCCTGCACACTTGTAAACAATCCCCCCAATCTCACATGTATGTACTAGAAAGTGAGGATCCTCAAATTCGAATCTCGGAATGAGAAGCAATAGCACATTCAGCCCGAAAGATACAATGTTATCGCCAAACAAAGAGATCATCCTCTGATTCACCTCAAAATAAAGAGGGGTCATCCTAAAAGGTCATCCAGACTTAACATCTCTTCCAGATAGCTCTACCATCGTGGAAGACCCACAACGCAGAATTCTCTAGAGAGAACCACATCCAGATTGTGTTTCATATTCCCTCCTCGAACCGAGATGGAACGCGAGAGGACATGAAACACGCTAAACATAAGTGCACTCAGGCCTGTGTATTGGGCCTATCTCTCAGAATACCCCATCCCACCAAACAGAAAATAGCACAGTCCAGTATAGCATAATATATGAAATGAAAATGCTAAAATGCGGTAAATACAGTAATATCCAGTAAAACAGTAATACGATAAATAATACAGTAAAACAATAAATACATCAAAATACAGCATCAAAGTAAGCATCCAATGAACGAAAACAAACAAGCTCTAGGATCGACTCGCGAAAGGGGATGAACCAGCAAGAGGTCAATCTGTCCCCAGCAAAGTCGCCAGCTGTCGCTCCCGGGATTTTCATCCAAGTACAAATGCGAAAGTGGCACCGAAACAGAGTCGCCAGCAATGTGTATTTATCCCGGGAGAGGGAAAAGAAACACCGCATAAACCTGAGGGAAAGGAAAGAGCATGGTCTTGCGACCAAGAGAAACGGGTAAGGGAGTCGGTTACGCACGAGGAAAGTATTAGCACCCCCACGCGTCCATCATACCCGATGGAATCCACGCTTGCTGCTTCAATCAAAGGGTGTAAGGAAAGGATACTGGAAAAGGAACTGCTAGCTGGAGAACTGGAAAGGGAAAGGAGAGAGAAAGAGAAACAAATGTAGGAAAAATAAAAGAAGTGCTCGAATGGGCCCTACCCTACTGCCTACGTATCTCATCGGGAACATGAGAATCAGAGCGACGTAGTTCCCCTCAACGAGGGTCACTTTGATTGTGTTTTTTAGTAAAAATGTTAGAGTGTGCGTTCCAACAGTTAGGTGTTGTAGCTCGCTGTAGGGAGAGTTAGGCGTTACCTGTTTGCGGTAGAACGAACTTGACGAGTCCTTAAGGAAGGAGTGAAAGAGATGAGAAGAGAATTGTTGTTTGCTTTTATCTTTTAAGAAAGAAGTGTTTTGATTACTTTATATTTTGTAACGCACATTGTATTTAAGTCCCTCATGTAAGATCGAATGCCTCGCATATTGACCCGAGATGGGACGTACGCTAAACATTCTAAGAAAATGAGAGAAGATCCCTCACTATCTCATTCTTACATGAAAGGCTCAAATACAATATTTGTTTTGCCTTTATTAGGTGTTTTTTACTTTTGTTTGAAGATGAGAAGAAGAGACTCAAAAAGGAGGAGTAAAGGTAAAAACTAAAGAGGGAGACTAAGACTCAATCTTAATGTTATCATGCATGGTGATCCTAAGGTTTAGTGAGGTTTAAGAAACCTAATCCTAAGAGAAAGGAGAAGAGAAAGAAATAAAACAACTTACTTCCAAGATGGAAGTTATGTTGTTTCTAAGAGGGAAGAAAGAAGATTATGAAAGCAAAGCATTATAAAATGCTTAAACAACACAAATTGAATGATTGAAATATGAGGGAAGAAATTAGAATGTGGATGCATATCCACACTCAAGTGACTTACCATTGGCCCCTGAAATGGTTAGTGCAAACATTTACAAATGAAGAAACCAATTAAGATGAACAAATAAGGCTTACACAAATTCAATAACCAAAGTAAAAGCACCCTAAAGGTCAAGGAAAGCATAAGCCCAGAATGCACACCATAAGAATGTCCTCTAATGATATGAGAGCAAAACACAAATCAAATGCACACAAACAATGCCTTAAATCACAAAGAAATGCATTATGAAAGAAGTAGATGAAGAATGAGTGGATATGCAAAGTGATCATGCAATAATGCTTCAAGTAATGTCAAAGTCAGAATGTGGTTGACCTAAACATGTGCCTAAATATGGTGTACAAATGTCATATGAGGCAAACAATCAAGCATCCAAGCATTAAGAGTGATTAGGAGAAGAAGTGAGAAGATATGAACATGAATTTAACATGGAAAGAAGTTACTTAAGGCATAAGTCAAACCTAAAAAAGTTCAAGATGAAATTCAAGTATCAAAGTCAGAAGTGATATAACATGCTAGGATGAAGATAAGATGCACAAGCCAATCACATTCAAGCAATTACAAGTCATTTAGAAGCTAGAAGAAATAGAAACATGCATTTGGATGAAACATGTTCAAGTATGCAAAGTAAGATATGAATGGCATATGGGATGAATTCAATGCTTTAAAGTCAGAGGCATACATCATATGAAATGCAAATGGATAGTATGGCATGGCATAAACAAACCAATTACAAGTCAAGTTGGAACTTAGATGAAAAAAGGATGAGGAATTAGGTCAAAAGGAGACATGTGAAACAAGTATTGAACAGGTACACAAAGAAAGGATCAACTTCAAACCAATGACCTATAACTTCATTCAAAAGACCTATAATGATCTAAACATGGTTCAAGAAGTCAAAAAAATGATCTCATATAATGGCACAAGTGCCTTCTCAAGCAAGTAAACAAGCATGATCAAAGAAGTTCACAAAAAGGGACCTCAAACAAGAGTCATCAAACAAATACCAAACATGATTCAACAATCATAAAATTAGGTCTCAAGAGACCTCAACCAGAGGCAAATATCATACCAAAAGCTCATGTAAAGAATCACAAAGAAACTCAATCAAACAAGCATGGCAAAGTAATTAGGGTTTCACATGATCATGCACAAAGAAATGGCTCAAAGAGGATGCAAAGATGATCTTAAAAATATGACAAAAATGTTTTTAAATGTTTCAAAGTTTCCTCTGAAATATGCAAAAAGAATGAGGATCAAACTATGTACCAATGATGAGAAATAAAATCAGCAATGCAAAGTGTTCACAAATGAAACATTTCAAAAAGAAATTCAAACAACAATTAATTCAGATGCAAAAAATAATAGAAAAATGGAAAATAAAATTTGTAAAAATTTTATTAAACTATGAAGATGATTCATGAATTTTTTTATGATTTTTAAATGCATCAAACTAATTTTAAAAATTAAAAATCGAAAATGATATGCAAAATAATAAAAAAAATGACATAGCATGGGCCAGGGGTGCAGTCATAGTAATTCTCACGTTCAAAATGAGCATTGGGCTCAGTATGGGGGTACGAAAAGCAATGAAAATCCAGCCCAATCCAAAGCGCAGGTCAACATATTCCCAGTCAAAAATCTTGACTCACACACACCCTCAGATTGATCCAGCGTATGATATTCAATCAATCACAACACAATGTAAGCACTATCAATGGTCAGGATCACGCTCACACCACAACACACATAGGGAGGTACACAAACAGATTAAAATGGAAAAACAAGGCATGTGAGAGGCACCCTCTCCTTTTAATGTGTTGGCACAATAATAACCATCAGATCAAAACCACGAACGGTCATGATTTCATCTTCCAAAAGAAACTCAGGTCACCTGCAACAAAACCAGACGCCGGAGCCCTAGCTCCGGTCATCATCTCCGGTAGGTCCAAACGGAGATCCAACAGTAAATTTCCAGAAATCAAAAACTCCACCACAGTCTCACTCCAAATTTCATGCTGATCTCAAATATCACATCAATTTCATCATAACATGTATAATTTGTGCAAATCGAAGACAAAAAGCTTGGATCTAATAAATTCAGATCCACAATACTCTCATGTTATACGTCCAAATTTAAATCTAAACATATCAGCATGATCACAAGCACACAGAGAACACAATTCACACAAGAAAATCAAGTTATAGAAGCACGAAAAGTGAACCAACCTGAGACTTGCAGAGCTCAAATTACACCAAGAAAACCTTCTGGAAGCTGCAGATCAACTCCTTGGAACCTCTAATTGCAAAATAAATGCAATTAGAGCTTGGAATCGTGCTAGATCTTAAGATTTGAAATGGAGCTTTCCAAAATTGGATCTGATGAAATCCTTTGTATGAGCTTCAAACAATGAATGATTTGTGTTATATGAAGTTCACTGATCAAGGAAATGTGAAGAGAACTCAATGAAACCCTAGGAGAGTGGAGTTTCGAAGAGAAGAAAGTTGAGAGGAAAATTTCAAATCTGAGCAAATGAGAGTGCATGAGTGTGAAATGAACGTGTAAATCTCTTTATATATCCTTGGTTAGGCTTCTGATCATGGTTAGGGTTTAGCTAAACCCTTCGTTAAGGCTCTTGGAGGTGTTTTGCAAATTGGTAAGTTGGTGTGTACACCCTCATCCGCACGTGCATGGTCATGCCTATGATGATGGATCGCTCTCATTTCATGTACTGATCACCAATGAATTGAAAATGGGCCTTGT
This sequence comes from Lathyrus tuberosus, assembly GCA_022829125.1. Classification (NCBI taxonomy): domain Eukaryota; kingdom Viridiplantae; phylum Streptophyta; class Magnoliopsida; order Fabales; family Fabaceae; genus Lathyrus; species Lathyrus tuberosus. The sequence continues at coordinate 8,779,551 of JALAZF010000163.1, forward strand.
GGTTGATTGGTTTGTGAGTTTTGGATCATCTTGCACATTTGCATTTTGTGAAAATAGTGACAAATACTTCATGTAATGACATGATTCCAAGACCAATTCTGCACTAAATGAAGTGTACTTTGAGTTTATGAACTGAATTTGTCAACTTGAAACCAATACAAGTCATTTGGAAGCTTTTTGCACAAAGTGGAAAAATTGAACCATGTGAAAACTCTAAAAACCACCCTTGAGTCTTTTGATCATAACTTGAGAACCACATATGGTATGGAAATGATCTAGTACTTTTTGGAAAGGGGAGAGAAAGATCTTCAACTTTCATGTTTGAGTAAAATTCATTTGAAGCTTTTTTGATGATGAAAAGTCAAGTTGAAGTTGGTTTGAAAAGTTGCCAAAAATGGAAATTTCACATTATAGGTCATTTTCCAAAAATAGTAACTTTTGCCCTACTTCTTGATTCTTGATGAATGACATGAATCTTAACATTTGAGGACCATATGAAGGTCTATGGACTTGGGAGTCATGATTTGAACCTTTGAAAACCCATGGTGGACTTTCCTTTTGAACTGTTGACTTTTTCCCCAATTTCTTGATTATCAATCAATTGATCAATTGAACCTTTTCTGAAATGAATCAATGGCCAATCTTCCATACTTAGACACTTAATATCATGTAGGAAACATTGAGATCAAGTTTGAATCAAAATTTCATCAGGAGACCACTTGAATCCAAAACCCTAATTTTGAATGCTTTTTGTGATAGGAGGTGATGCACTGTCCAAACTTCTTGATGAGTGAGTTACCATCTTCCAATGACTTGTGAGATCAAATGGGGATGATATATGATGTAAGAGACCTTCAAGGCTTGTGAGAAACCCTTGGCTCTTATTCTCTTGCTTTGGATAATCCACACCTTTGAGGAACAACTGACCACATGCCCTTATGCAAGATGCAACGCTAAATGTTTGATGTTTTATTTTTCTATGCTTGAATGCAATGCAATGCAATGAAAGCTCATGCTAAATGATATGAAGAAAAGAGAGGGAAAATTTTGGGGTATTACAATGGTTAACACATCATTATTCATCATAATAATCACCAAACAATTCATTTCCAGTCATTGTCGTATCAATTTATACCTCAAAACACCTATACTTCATTCGGCATGTAAACCGGTTTACGATTCGAAAACTATACTCACATATATCACATAATATCATGCACATAAATCATCTATGGATTACAGCCAATGCATCATCATATCAAATTCATCATGTTTTGTTCACGTAGTAACGTACTCACACAACACTCATAATCATACATTACAGTAACAGTATTGTTATAACAGACATTTCACTAATTATACATTCACAGTTCTTACTGGTATTATGACAGACAATCATCAACAATTCACGGAATTAATCTAGATTTTTTCCAATGGTTCAAACTCTATGTAAAACTGGCTTACGGTTTTGTTTTCAGGAAAATAGCCAATTAGAAAAAATAGAGTAATAAGTTCCTGGCCACTGAAATATGCCTAAAGTGGCGCACGCCACATAAACTGGTGGCACTGGTCACCTAAACACACACTAGTGGCGCAAGCCACATGTATGGTGGCTCTGGCCACCTAAAAATCTCACTAGTGGCATAAGCCACATGCTTTAGTGGCTCCTGCCTCATAAATCTCCCATAGTTGCGCAAGCCACATGATGTAGTGGCAGCCGCCACCTTCTTAGAAACAAAAGGGTGGCACTCGCCACCCTTCCTAAGGTGGTTCCTATTCTCGTTCTCCAATTACCAGTTCAGACAAATCATCTAACACACAATCTGTTATCTCTCAATTGCTACATTTCTCATCCTATTATACGATTACAGGTTTAGGACTCCATCTACTTTCATCAAACTCATCACAATTCCTCTGATAATTATCATCGATCAAACTCATATCACCTACCAATATCCAAAACCTAAAACAATTATAATAATCATAATTGCAAACCCCTTACCTTAAATTTATCGCCGGTTATCCAAATCTTCTTCGCGTTCATCCAATTCGTCTTCCGATTCCTATTTCGATCTTCCGTTTTCCTCCTGAAGCCTTAACCCTTGTTTCCTTTCTCTTTGCCTCTTCCCTTCAGTAACGTACAGAATGAATCCTTTTTTCTTCCCCACTTACTTGTGTAACCCTCACATTTTAATTATGCTTTCCTAAATAATATCCTCACTTATCCTTCACATATTACCACAATACCCTTATGGCCTCCTAATTATATATTATTCTATTTTCATAAATAATAAAATTCTAGATAATTATTCCCATTATTTAAAAATACCCGATAATTTCTCGACGCACTTAAACATTCCATAAACCGAAAATTCTTTAAAACTGTCACATAATCGTCATCAAATCATCACCAAACTCAAGTACTTCACATTGACTCATATAATTCATATATTCTCGCTAAATTAATTAAATAAATAATTAATCTAGAAATCGGGGTGTTACATTGGTACTGTTACTACGGCAGTGAATCTTGGCGTTTCCCGAAGTTTGTAACCTTCAGGAGTCCTCATTATGCCTCTGGCATCCTCGCTTTCCCGAAGTTTGTAACCTTCAGGCCCAGCGGCTTCTGCTATGATTCCCTGATCTTCAGTGATCGGCGAAACATATCCTTCCGGGATATAGTTAACAGGCATGCCCCAGGGACGATCTTTTGGCATTTGATACCTAGGATCATACTTCTCTACTATGGGCATTGAGGTGATCTCTGAGATCATAGTTCTTTGTAGTTGAGCTTCTGCCATGGCTTGCATGTCATTACGAAGCTTTCTCTTATCCTCTCTCAAAGCGTCGATCTCTTCTTTCAACTCTCTGTTCTCTTCCTCGAGATCATCCATCTTTTTTTGACGATTGGCCCGAGTATTGTACGAATGAGACAGTTTGACTCTAGAACCGAGACACAAACGTGAGATTCGTAGGTAAGAAGAATACGCGATGTGAGAATGATGAATGCAATGATTATATTAATTGTTTTTTGGTTTAATCAAAATAAACTTCGACAATTAGATTGCAAATATCAAACAGTGGGGACACCCCCGTTTTATTGAATTCAAAGGATTACGTAAATGGAAATACAGTAAATTACAAGGTGCGGAAACAGAAACCTAAGCTAATGGGTCCCGAGTCCTCTCTGAGGAGAACTCGGGTGCTGATTCTGGTACTTTCCTTTTCTTGGACCGGGGCTCTTGGGCCGTTGTTGGGTTGTCATTCCTTTGCCAAGTGAAAGGAGTGAGCAAATTCCTTTGGTCATCCTAATTTTCTACAGCATGTTGCTCCAAAATCTCAATTAGAGCATCCTTATCTTTCAGTAATTGCTGTATTTTGGTACACTCCACATTGAGAATGCGGTACTTGTTCTTCCAAGACCTCCTCTCCTGTTGAACTTTGTTGAGAGTAACCTGAAGTTTTTCCGTTTCAGTCATGAAGTACATGACAGATTCCCTTGGCGGAAGAACTTCGTGATGAGGATAAGACATCTTTAGCTTGAGAGCTCTAGTTTGTTCCCAGTGGAGATAAGGCTCCACCGAGACACAGTCCGGTTTTCCTAGAGACTCCCGTCCTTTCTTATGAACATGTTTCCAAGCGTGCACTATTTCCATCTTTAGTGTCCTGTCATTTTCTCCTTCCTTGAAGAAAAGACCTTCCAGATGAGCATTACGCAGGACATGCCTCATCGGGTATCCAAATTGACGAAGAACTAAAACTGGATGGTAATTGATCCCTCCCTTAGTTCCTATGAGGGGTACGTTGGGGAAGTTTCCACAACTGTCAATGATTCTGATCCCGTCATAAATCCTATTGTACCAATCTATATCAGAGTTGGTAAGAGACATGATTTTCTGTAACCAACGTAAGGCACTCTTATGATCCCAAAAAGCGGCAGACTTAGGCAAATGGGAGATAAACCATTTATATAGCAGGGGTACACAACACGTGATCATTCCTCCACTTATAAATTCCTTAAGTGTACAGAATGATACGCATCTGCGAGCAAGGTTGGTACGGCGTTTCCAATGAGAAAAACCTTAAGGGCGTTGATATCGACGAAGTTATCAATGTTGGGAAACAGACATAACCCGTAGGTGAGTAAAACAAAGATGCTTTCAAAAGCATTCACGTTCCCTATACTAGCAAAGTACAAAGCCTTCTTTACCAAAAACTTGGCTGGTAAACCTGGGATTTCTCCCTTGGTGGTCATGTGAGTCTTGATTTCTGACTCATCCAAATAGATTGCTCTTGCAATGATTTGATCTTTTGGAATTTCTTCCAGTCCAGAAAAGGGAGCTTGATTAGTAATGGGTAGATCAATCAGATGAGAATACTCCTCCAACGTTGGTGCGAGCTGGTAATTCGGGAATGTGAAACAGTGATAGACCGGATCATAAAACTGAACGAGTGCTTTCAGGATTCCTTCAATTACATGGACCCTTAACAGAGGTAGCAGACCTCCGTACTTGGCTCTGAAAGCGTCAGGGTTAGTGATCATCCTTGCTAATCCTCTCAAATCCTCTAGTTTTGGAACCTTGAAGGTATACTTGTGAGTTTTCCGTCTACCGAAATCCATGAGTGCAATCCTTTTCTCTCTGACATTTGCAATCATTGTTTTAGTTTAATTTGAAAAAGAGAGACTAGAAGAGAAAATTTTTCTTTGCTTAATGTTTTTAAAATGAATGCATGAATGCGGCACACAAAAACATAGAAAAAACATGGGGTCAAAGGGTCGGTGTCATGAAGTAAAGGCTCTACCCATCCCAAAGGTTTATACTAGTGATTTTTGTACATGTCTCTCAAAATCATTGATTCTTGTCGAGATAACATCAGCGGGCCGGGAACCGTGCTAGGTGATGTATTTCGAAGAATCTCAGAAGAGGGTAGTATCGCGTGACAACTATTTCCGATAGCTTCCGCACTACTGAAAGAGGTTTTTCCTAGGTGTATACTCAATCTTTCCACATGCGGCATCACACGCATTCCCATTAGCAGAAAAATAAACACATATATCAATTAGGAAAAGCAATATATATATTTGTCCTAATGTCCTAGACTTTTTAAGAGCTATGAATCATATGATCCTAACAGAAAATGGCTCCCCGGCGGAGTCGCCATTCTGTGGTACCTTCCCAACTTAAAGGTTTTGACCTAAGATCCTAGTGAGGGCCGATCCTAGAAATAATGACATTCCCCGATGGAACCGTCATTTGGTGATACCTTGTGAACCCAAGGACTCGTCCTAAGAGAAGGTTTCAACCAGAGAGATAAGAGAGACAAGATTCCTTTGTTTAAGAGGGCCCCACGGTGGGCGCCATTTTTCTGTAGCGAGCAATTTTGGACGTGGTTCTTAAGCACTGTCGCTCTGGGGTACTACAGGTCGATTCATTTTTTATGCTATTGAAGCTGATGAAGGAAGGGAAATAGATGTCTCCAACTAACCCTGCTTGCAAACTGAGGTTAAACAGTCAAAACTGTTGGTTTACAGATGTGGTTTTAGTTCGTGGGCCTCTCTCTGCTTATTTTGTTCAGAACGAAATACCGGGACTGTTCATGGGGAATTTGTTGGGATCCTGCGCCAGATTGGATGGAGGTAGGGGACTTTGGGGTTTTTTGATTAGTGTGCTCGCTAAGATTCTTTTTCAATCTTATGCCTACGTATTCCCGGGATAGGGAAATTAGGGCAATCATAGTTCCTCCTATTCTATGGGAGGAAATGGTGTTTTGGTGTCTTGTTCAAAGCCCAAGACATGAAGCTAAAAGTGGTTTGTATCTTGTTCAAAGCCCAAGATGTGAAGCTGAAAGGTCTATTTGTATCTTGTTCGAACCCCAAGATGTGAAGCTAAAAGGGTGTTGACTTTAGAGAGAATTTGTCATCTCTAAAGGGGTCTGTTTGTCACAATTGTTGGGTGACTGATTATAAAGGAGAATTACTTTAACTGGGATATGTGAATCTAGCAATGCCATAATTTCCTTTATAGGGGATTTTCAACCTGAAGGAGAAGACTTTAACTCAGTTTAGAGCAATGTCATCTTTCCTTAGGAATTTCTCATGCTAAAAGAGGGACAGTGGCGTGGATGTAAATAATCCAGAGGCTTGTCGCTTACAGCAATTAGACAAGGGAAAAGGAGTTATTGATGTTTGTATGCTATGACCAAAGCATGATTTGATGCTAAAAGGTTGATTGAATCAAACGGGGATTTCTTTATACAAAGCCTAAGAGGAGGCTATTGAACCAACAAGAGGATGCTTTTGCGTCTCGTACGAAGCCCGAGATAGAGGCTAAAAGGGTTGACTCAACAAGAGAGTGTTTTTATATGTGTCTTGTACAAAGCCCAAGACGGAGGCTAAACGGGTTTGACTCAACAAGAGAGTCTTTTATACTCACCAAGAGAGTGATTTATATCTCGTACGAAGCCCGAGATAGAGGTTAAAAGAGGATTGACTCAAGAGAGTCTTTTATACTCAACAAGTGAGTGTTTTTGTATCTCGTACAAAGCCCGAGATAGAGGCTAAAAGAGGATTGACTCAATAAGAAAGTCTTTTTATACTCAACAAGAGAGTGTTTTGTATCTCGTACAAAGCCCGAGATGGAGGTTGCAAAGGTTTGCTCTGCTGGGGAGAATCATTGTACAAAGCCCAAGAGGAGGCTAGGGTTACTGTTTCAGTTGAGTGACAGGTCCAGTATGTTGGTTAAAAGAGAAAATCAGTTCTTATATGGGTAATGTTGTACTCATGGATTTGATCTGAGGACCGAGATTATTTCCTGTTCTTTAAGGAAACGGGGAATCCGAAGGGTATTGAGACTTCCCTAGTCTACGGGTGTTTTTTCCTATTTTTGAAAGGAACTTGAGAATGTCTTCGAGACTCAAGGAGATTAGACTGTCCAAGTCTAGAGTTTTATCTTTTGTACTATGCTTAAGAGAGATCAAGAGACATTATGTTCGACGTAGGAAGATCTAGACTCTTTGAAAGACTGTTCTATTAAGATGACTAATTTCTGTTCCTATACCTTTAAGAGGTCGCCGGGACAATTTGTACGAAGCCCAAGAGGAGGCGAGAAAAACTTTTAAGAAGCCGAAGGGACAATTTGTACGAAGCCCAAGAGGAGGCTATATTCCCGGAGGAAGAATCATTATACGAAGCCTAAGAGGAGGCTGTGAAAACTTCTAAGAAGCCGACGGGTCCTTGTACAACGCCCAAGAGGAAGCGGGGATGCTTTTAGGAAGCCTGTAGGTCCTTGCACTAAGCCCAAGAGGAGGCTGATGAACAGTTCCAGAAGGGGTTTCACTTAGAACATTGGCCTTCTGTATATGAACTGTTCAAGGGGGAGATTTCTTAGATCTAGTTATCTAAAATTGTTGTAAAATAAAATTCTCATGGTTTAGGTTATGTTTGAAATATCCGGGAGAACGTCGGATGTAAGGAGACGAGGTTTTGTCTAGTTCTAGACGTAGTTGCCGGGGAAACTCTAAATATCTATACTAGTATTACACAGTCGGTATGAGTTTATGAAAGAAGACTTACAGTGAAACAGCCCCACAGTACAGTTATATACATATGAAAGCGGTAAATGAAAGCGGGTAAACACTTACTCGGTTGTAGAGCTTCCATACTGTATTGTTAGTTGTTCAAAAAAGAAATTGAAAATAACAGTATGTTACAAAATCAAATGAGAAAGTGCTATTGAAAGGAAAATTGGGGCTTACAGCTCAAGGAGAGGCCTAGGGTTTAATCAGTGATCGCACTGTCGTTTTGTACAGGGACTTATACAAGTGACTGAGGCCCAAGAAAGGTTTTCTGTACAAAGGGGATGGGTCTTACACTCTCTCAAGAGGCCCAAAAATGATTGAAAGTGAACAAAGATGGGTCTTATAGCTCAAGGAGAAGCCCAATGGTTAATTTTGAAAAGGGCAACGATCGCGCCGAGGATTTGAAAACACCGTGGGTCTTATACAACGATTGAGACCCAAAAGTTTATGGTTTCAAAAGGGGATTGGGTCTTACACTCTATAGAGGCCCAAAATGGCTTTGAATGGGTCTTATAGCTCGAGGAGAGGCCCAAATAGTTTGTTTTAAACGGGAGATGATCGCGCCGAACTTTTAAAATACAACGGGACTTATACAACATTTGAGGCCCAAAATAGGTTTGTATTTACAAAGGATTGGGTCTTACACTCTATTAGAGACCCATGAGTGTTCGGAAAAGTTTGTTAGGGTGAAAATCCGTAAAACCCTAATTTCCTCATTTTTTAACATAATTATTCAAAGAAAATTAATACAAATGATAACAATTCCAAATAAGTTTGAATAAACAACTTGTGATTTTGGTTTTAGGTTTGAAAAATGAGGCTTTCATCACAAGATGAATTAAAACCTACTTGGTTTTGATTTTCCAAAATGGATATTTATTTTTAAAAGGTTTAAAAACAAATAAAAGACATTTATTCACAAAACTACTAAATATATTAAATAAATAATATAAATCTACTTTTTTTGGGGAATAAAATATTTCAACATTTTTTGTGATTTTTTGTAAAAAGAACCAATAAAAAATAATTAAAATCGAGGGAGTTATTAATTTTTCAAACTATTAAAAATAATATGGAAAATAACAAAAATTAGGAAAAGTAGCAAAAAGAGGATCTGGGGCGAGGGGGATTCGAACCCCAGACCTATTATGTATAGGGCGCGCGCCTTACCACTGGGGTGGTGATACATCCGTTGATTGAAACACAGCCATAAATATACAAGGCTTGCCTTGTTTTTCCCCTGGCCCAAGGCAAGGCAAGTTTTGGCAAGGAACGGGAAGGTCCATAACTTTCTCATTTCTCCATGGTTGGGGACAAAATTTATATGTATCTGGCCTAGAATTTCACAAGGAATCCAATGGTGGTGATATTTTTTTCAGATCATGATCCCTCCTCAAAATCCGATAGTGGTTTTGAAATAGACCATATTTTGCATTTTCTGTGCTACATCTTGGTACAGGTATGAATTACATGATAAATTGATGCAAACACAATGCATATGACATGTAGAAGAGATGCATGATCTGTGGACTTCAAAGCAATGCATATTTTGGAAAGTTCAAGTCATGATGCTTACCTCTTTTTGAGCTTTTGGATTTTTTTGTGCAATATGCCAAGTTTCTTGTTCCAGAAATGGTTTAATGCTTTTGACACTCTCAAATGATCCCTTAGAAGCTTTTAGGATGATTGGAATAAGCTGGAACCTGCAAAAACAAAAACTCGTCCTTTCTTGCAAAAGGGGTTAAAATGGCCAAAATAACAACTCTCTCAAATGGTGTTCCAGATGTTGGGAGCCATTTGGGACAGTTCAAGGATGATATTTGGAGTGTGTTTGAGGCTTTATCTGGTTTGGAAAGTGACTGAATCAAGACATGGCTTGAAAAATGCACAAAAAGCCTATTTTGAGGTTTTGAGAGGTGACTTTGAGATTTAAGGATTACAGGTCACTTGTGTGAGTTTGGACAGCTTAGATATGACATATTGGATGTGTTTGGATCATGAGCTATGATGGAAATGCTATCTAACTCAAAAACTCAGAGTTACCTTGCTAAAGAAGGTATTTTTGCCTAAAGAAAGTTATTTTGAGGAAAGCATCTGTTTGATGGCTTTGGTGTACTCAAACTGAGCACAAATGAGTTCTATTTATACTAGAGCAAGTTTGTTTTGGGATCAATAGTGAAAGGAAACTGCAGCAGAGGTTTGGCCAATGTTGATCAATAGGAATCCAAGTCTCCTCTAGCCATTGACTAGAGGTTAGAGCACAGAGTTGTGGTTCCCTAGTTGTTGGATGAATCTTGACTGAATTCACTTGGAGGAAGCTCAGTTCATGCCACCTCTAAGCATCCATTAAATGCTCTAATCCAAAATTGGAGTCTTGTCCCTCTTTTAGGGATTTCTAGGTTTGGCATGCTACTTCTTGTTCCAAAGACTTTGGAGGCTTGGATCAGTGTTTGTTCCCTTTAGATTTGATCCTCAGATGTGTCCAAAGTGATGACAAGGCTTGGAATTATCTGATTTTGCCAAATCGAGCAAAAGTACAAAATTCTGCCTAGCCTTGGCAGTTTTCAGCAAGGCATATTGCCATTGTCATATCTCATGGCTCAAGTGGAATTTGATGGAGTTCTTGGCCATTTTGGAAAGCCCTCATATGATACAATAACTGTTTTATCATAATTGGTTTTGATACTTTTTGGATCAAAGTGAAAAATGCCCCTACATTTGGAAAAAAGTGAAGGCAGATTCTGAATTAGTGAAAATTTCACTAAGTGTTGGAAAAAAGTGACATTTTCACTTTTTGTGATTTTGATCATTCCATAATTTAAAATCCATGGGGAATCGGAATGAGTGGTAGTTGAAGCTTTTATAGAGGGTAATGAGAGCTACAAATCCAGCTTTGGATGTGAAAAAATGGCCTTGTGGTTTAGGAGTTATGATCCTCCAAAGTTGGTACCCTAGCCACTTTGTTCCATAACTTAGAAAATTTTCTAAGTTTTTTTATGGTTACCCCTTTTACAAGTTATCCCACTTTTCTTGATTTTTCTTGATGAATGATGATTCCAATCATACATTAACATCATTTTAGGGTTAAGGAACCATAATTGTGAAAAATCTCAAAAAGTCAAAGTTTGACTTTTGTGCACAGTTGACTTTTTGTCAGATGAATTCCAAACTGTGCGATCCTTTATGAAATCAATTCCTTGACCTAAATCAAACTTGATGGATTGATTTCATAGGTGTTATAGGGTGTATTGAATCATGTATTAGGGTTTGGGAGCATGTCCTGGTCAAAAGTCAAAGATACAGTTGACTTTTTCCGTGAAACCCTAACTGTGGTTCTGATGAAATTGAGACTTGTTGCTCAAGCTTCTTGGATTAATCCATTGTTGAAAATGGATCATTGTGATGTATTTGAGACCCTCAAATTCCCTCTTGAGGTCTTGGCTCATGTTTTGTCCCGAAAGTCAACTTAGGGGTGAATTAGGTCAAGAAACCCTAATTCCTTATTTTTTTATGAATGCATCCCCTGAGGCTAAATTGACTTGATGATTGGGTTCATGAGATCCCTTTGAGAATCATAGGTTATGCTTTGAAGCATTGGCTCATGCCCAGAGGAAAATTTCCATCTGGAAGCCCTGGTCGACCAAACCCTAATTTGGTGACACTGGCGATCTTAAGGCTTGATCCACCTAGAAGGGAGAAGCCTTGTGCTTAATCCTTGAAGTGGGAGTCCTCTTGATCCTTTGTGGATGTTTGAGAGGCTAGACAAGTTAAAGATCATGTCATTTCTTGATTGATCCTTTGTCTAAGAGCTCTGAGAGGGCTTGAAACCCTAAGTCTGATTGTAGTGGATGCTCACCCATCTTTGGGGAGACTAATGGTTCATCCATATTGTGATGATGATTTACACAATGATGGGAAATCTTAGTGGTCAAAATTTAGGGTATGACAATCACCCCATGGGGCACCTTTTGTTATAAGGTAATGTCGTTCGGTTTAAAGAACATCGGGGCAACCTATCAAAGGGCCATGACTACTCTGTTTCATGACATGATACACAAAGAAATAGAAGTGTATGTCGATGATATGATCGCCAAATGTAAAATAGAAGATGAGCATGTGACCCACCTGTCAAAGCTATTTGAGCGTCTGAGAAAGTACAAGCTCCGCTTGAGTCCCAATAAGTGCACATTTGGTGTTTGCTCAGGGAAACTGCTAAGGTTCATCGTCAGCCAGAAAGGAATTGAGGATGATCCTGACAAGGTCAAGGCGACTCAAGAAATGCCTTCTCTAAAGACTGAAAAATAAGTCAAGGGATTCCTGGGGCATTTGAATTACATTTCCAGACTTATATTCCTCATGACCGCGACATGCGCGTCAATCTTCAAATTACTCAAAAAGAATCAGGACTGCATTTGGACAGAAGAATGTCAAACTGCCTTCGACAGTATCAAAGAGTATTTGTTGAACCCACCTATCATGTCACCTCCAGTAGATGGAAGACCGTTGATCATCTATTTAACAGTCTTGGATGACTCAATGGGTTGTGTACTTGGCCAACAAGACTAAACAAAAAGAAAAGAGTCTGCCATCTACTATTTGAGCAAGAAATTCACCGACTGTGAGACTCGGTATACTATGCTTGAGAAAACTTGTTGTGCTCTGGCTTGGGCAGCCAAACGTCTTCGCCAGTATATGATTCGTCACACTACTTGGTTAATCTCCGAAATGGATCCAATCAAGCATGTCTTTGAAAAGCCTGCTCTCACGGGAAGGATAGCCTGTTGGCAGATGTTGTTATCAGAATACGACATCGAGTACCACGCTCAAAAAGTCGTCAAAGGAAGTATTTTAGCCGATCATTTGGCTTATCAACCGATTGAGGATCAGGAACCAGTCGAATTTGACTTCCCAGACGAAGATGTCATGTATTTGAAAATGAAAGACTGCGATGAACCGCTACCCAGTGAAGGGCCAGAACCATGTTCCCAGTGGGGACTTATCTTTGACGGAGTTGTCAATATTTATGGAAACAAAATTGGGGCAACCATTATAACGCCTTAGGGTACCCACATTCCTTTCACTACCAGACTAACATTCAAGTGCACAAATAACGAGGCCGAATACGAAGCTTGTATCATGGGTCTCGAAGAAGCAATCGACTTAAGGATCAAGAACTTGGATGTATATGGCAACTCAGCCCTGGTTATCAATCAAATCAAAGGAGATTGGAACACATACCAATCAGGACTGATTCCTTACAAAGACTATACGAGAAGGTTGTTACCATTCTTTAACAGAATCGAGTTTCACCCTATCCCTCGTGAAGAGAATCACATGGCTGATGCATTAGCCACTCTCTCTTCCATAATTAGTGTAGGTCAATGGAATGACATACCTAAGATTGACATAATACGCCTTGAACGACCCGCTTACATCTTCGCGATTGAAGCAGTCATAGACGATAAACCTTGGTATCACGATATCAAATGATTCCTTCAAAAACAAGATTACCCACCTAGGGCATTAAGAAAAGACAGAAAGACTCTCAGAAGATTGGCAGACAGCTTCTTTCTGGGCGGTGATACACTTTATAAGAGAAACTTTGACATGGTCTTGCTCCGATCCGTAGACAGACCAGAAGCAAATAGGCTGATGAAAGAAATTCATGAAGAATCCTTTGGCACTCATGCCAATGGACACACAATGGCGAGAAAAATTCTGAGAGCAGGGTACTACTGGTTGACCATGGAATCCGATTGCTACAAGTACATGAGGAAGTGTCACAAGTGTCAGATATACTCAGACAAGATCCATGTACCGCCAACGCATCTCAAAGTTCTTTCTTCCCCATGGCGTTTTTCCATATGGGGAATCGGCATGATTGGCATGATCGAACCCAAGGCTTCGAACGGACATCGGTTCATCCTGGTTGCTATTGACTACTTCACTAAGTGGGTCGAAGCAGCATCCTACACCAATGTAACCAGAAAAGTGGTGGTCCGATTTATCAAAAACAATCTCATATGTCGTTATGGTGTTCCAAGCCAGATCATTACTGATAATGGATCTAACTTGAACAACAAGATGATGAAAGAGTTGTGTGATGAGTTCAAGATCGAACACCATAACTCATCTCCTACCGACCCAAGATGAACGGAGCGGTAGAAGCGGCTAACAAGAACATCAAGAAGATCGTTCAAAAGATGGTTGTAACCTACAAAGACTGGCACGAGATGCTACCCTTTACTCTTCACGGTTATCGCACATCTGTCCGCACTTCAACAGGGGCAACCCCTTTCTCTCTAGTATATGGCATGGAGGCAGTGCTCCCCATAGAGGTAGAGATCCCATCAATCAGGGTATTGATGGAAGCTAAGCTAACAGAGGCTGAATGGTGTCAAAGTCGATGCGACGAACTGAATCTGATCAAAGAAAAGCGAATAACGGCACTATACCATAGTCAGTTGTATCAACAAAGGATGAAGAAGTCGTTTGACAAAAAGGTTCGACCTCGTGTCTTTTGAAAAGGATACCTTGTGCTCAAGAAGATACAATCATTTCTCACTGATTCTCAGGGAAAATGGACTCTGAATTATGATGGCCCATATGTGGTTAAGAAAGCTTTCTCAGGCGGCGCCTTGAGACTTGCAACCATGGATGGAGAAGAGTTTGCCTACCCCACAAATGTTGACGTAGTCAAGAAATACTTCGCCTAAATAAATAAAAATGTCTCGGTGGATTGAAAACCCGAAAGTGCGATCTAGGAAAAAATTAGAGACACAAGCAAAAATCATCCTGGTGGATTGGAAATCTCAAAGTACAATCCAGGAAAAAATTAGGGATTAATGGCAAGTAACTACGTCCAGCAAAGGGGCAAAGCCCCCAGCAGCAGTAATCCCATCCATCAGAAGAAACTCCAGTCAAGGTCATCTTCGACGGAAGCTCAGGATGTCCAGAATTCAAAGTTGGTAGAAGGATAGTGGTCGTTATGTTTCAATGTAGCCGTGTTCCCTTAAATTACCATTTTCTAGCTTTGTAAATACTCTATGGAATCACGCGCTTGGCTGATTTCCATCCTATCAATAAAATTTGAGCCCTAGTGCTTTTGTTTGCAATTCTTATTTGTTTTAGCTTTACAGAATGATGTTTTTAACATGATCAGCGATTCTTAAAATAAAACAAAAAAATGAATTTACTTGTCACAAACTTTTTCTGCTTTTAAAATAAAGATGACAATTCTTTTAACTATTGAACATCGAAAGAACATTGATCGCTACTCCAAAGGCGATTAAGCTTCAAAGTATAGAATCAAAGTACTCCTTCTAAACCAGTGCACCTGAATGAAGGATCAGTTGTGTCAGATACGAATATTCCGTCTGACACCCCTGGCAGAGTTCTTATCTCTTAAGGTCGACCAACGTTGTTCCCCACAGGAACCTTTCTCTCCTAAGCAAGGCAGAATTGCTATTTTGAACCAAAAGGTACTTCTTCCTCCCCAGCAGTGGCCGAGTATTCAGTCGTGTTCATCTATTAGTCTGTATGTCGTGTCAGTTTTGTCAACATAAACATGCATACATCATGCATTATTAGTTTACATTCATATTCATATTGCATCACTATCACTCCAGTCAGTCTTATCCCCCTAGTGATAAAAGTCCTCTCAATCGAGTCGTCAGTTCTTTCCTCGTCAAGCAATGTTGCGTCTGAACAATCTCTCCTCCAGTTTATTTCTGGATTGAAGCCGGTTCTCGACCACTTTGATAACTCGAACCTCTGAAAAGGCAAGAAGATATTCGACAAATATCACTCTTCGCCATCGAAGATGACGTCTTCGCTTTCCCGTATTAAGGAAAATCCCCAGAGAAAGCCTCTTAAGCAAAGATTCAGCAATACAGCAGTTCTTCTTCAGAAAATTCGCTGACGAAAAGGTCATCAGCACCTCCAAGTTGGATTACATCACATGGTATTTCCCCGAGAAGATCTCGAGGAAAAGTATGATGTAATATCCCCAAGCAGAAAACAGTCTTTCAAGAGACTTGTTTCCCCCAGTAGAGTCAACAAATGGCGTCTCCAACAGAGAAGTTTGTACAACTCTACAGCTCAGACAAATGGGTTCCCCCAGCAAGTCTGACATCAAAACCTTTTCCATCAAATGATATCTCCCCAGGAAAATTCGGCGAGAAGTTTGAGGAAAACCACTGCAAATAGCATCCCTTGTCAAGAAAGTTTATTGACAAAAGAAACTGAGACCAGTTCCTTGGTAGAAGACTAGGATCGAGGGGATGTTTACATCAGAAACTGAGACCAGTTCCTTGGTAGAAGACCAGGATCGAGGGGAAGTTTACATCAGAAACTGAGACCAGTTCCTTGGTAGAAGACCAGGATCGAGGGGAAGTTTACATCAGAAACTGAGATCAAGTCCAAGGTTGAAGACCAGGATCGAGGGGAAGTTTATATCAGAAACTGAGACCAGTTCCTTGGCCAAAAACCAGAATCGAGGGGAAGTTTTTACCTTTTCTAAGCATCATTGCTTAGCAAAAGAAGATGTATGAGCAAACTACCATTCATAACCACCATCAAAATTTTGGGTATTCCGATATTTAATCCTCTTGCACCCCGAATGCCCGAATACCTTCACCATTCACACCTTCGGGTCCAAGAAGATTAAATAGGGGCATCTGTCATACCCCAAATTTTGACCACTAAGATTTCCCATCATTGTGCAAATCATCATCACAATATGGATGAACCATCATGCCTCATCAATCTCCTCAGAGATCTTTGAGCATTCACCACAATCAAGAATTAGGGTTTCAAGCCCTCTAAAAACACTTAGACAAAGGATCAATCAAGAAATGACATGATCTTCAACTTGTCTAACCTCTCAAACACCCATAAGGATCAAGAGGACTCCCACATCAGAAATCAAGCACAAGGTTGCAACATTCCAAGTGGATCGAGCCTCAAGATCGCCAGTGTCACCAAATTAGGGTTTTGGTCGACCAAGGCCTCCAGATGGAAATTTCCCTCTGGGCATGAGCCAATGCTTCAAATCACAACCCAAGATACTCCAAGGGGCCTCATGGACCCAATCAATAAGTCAATTTAACCTCAGGGGATGCATTTACCCAAAAATCAGGAATTAGGGTTTCTTGACCTAATTCACCCCTAAGTTGACTTTTGGGACCAAACATGAGCCAAGACCTCAAGACATGATTTGAGGGTCTCCAATACACTACATTGATCCATTTGCAACAATGGATTGATCCAAGAAGCTTGATCTACATGTTTCAATTTCATCAGGACCACAATTAGGGTTTCGAGGGAAAAGTCAACTGTACCTTTGACTTTTGACCAGAACATGCTCCCAAACCTTGGGACATGATTCAGTACACCCTATAACACCTATGTAATATGTCCATTAGGTTTTATTTAGGTCAAGGACTTAATTTCACAAAGGATCGCACAGTTTGGATTTCATCCGATAAAAAGTCAACTGTGCACAAAATCAAGTTTGACTTTTTGGGATTTTTCATAATTATGGTTCTTTGACCCTAAAACAATGTTAATATGTGATTGGAATCATCATTCATCAAGAAAAATCAAATAAAGTGAGTTAACTTGTAAAAGGGGTAACCATAATCAAACTTAGAATTTTTCTAAGTTATGGAACAAAGTGGCTAGGGTACCAACTTCCAAGGACCATAACTTGAGATCCAAGCAACCATTTTGGATGGTCCAAAGCTGGATTTGTAGCTCTCATGGCATACTTTAAAAGTGTCAACTACATCTCATTCCAATTCTCCATGGATTTTTAGTTATGGAGTGATCAAAATGGCAAAAAACATGAAAGTGACATTTTTCCAACATTTAATGAAATTTTCACTAAGTCAGAATCTGCCTTATTTTTTTCCCAAATGTAGAGGTATTTTTCATTGTAATTTAAGTTGTTTCAAAACCAAAGTTGGACATCATGTGGAAATAGGATATGTCAGCTTTCCAAAGTGACCAAGAACTCCCTCAAACTCCATCTAAGCTAGGAGTTATGACAGCTGCAACATGCCTTGCTGCAAACTGTCTTGGCAAGGCAAATTTGTGCATAAGGGCTCGATTTGATCAAATTGTGCAAAAACAAGCATGGTTATCCATCCGCACACCTCAAGGGGGAACAAACAAGGGATAAACACTGATCTATCAGCCTCCAAAGTCCCAAAATCTACAAGTAGCATGCCAAACCTAAAAAGCCTAAAAGAGGCCAAGACTCCAATTTTGTTTCCAAGCATTCAATGGATGCACGAAGGTGGCATGAACTGAGCCTATTCCAACTGAATGAGTCGAGGATAAGCTCTGAATCAAAGAACCATAGGCTTGTGCTCTAATCTCAAGTCAATGGCTAGAGGAGACTTGAAATTCCATTTGATTCACATTGGCCAAAGGCCTGCAGCAGTTACCATTCCCTATTGATGCCAAAACAAACTTGACACACTATAAATGGACCTCATTTCTAATCAGTCTGAGTACACCAAAGGCCTATAACACTTGTCTTTCTCAAAATCACAATCTCACTTCCAAAAATTCCTTCTAATGCAAGCTACTATCGGGTTTTGAATTAGAATGTGTTTCCAACCAAACCAATCACACACACACCTCATAAGCATCATATGTGAGCTGATCAAACACTAAACCAACAACTAGAACACCAAATTCATGAAATCACCATCCATTTGCTCAAGGTTTCAACAAAATTGCAGTTGAGGTGCCATAATTTGTTCCAGTCCATTTCAAATCAATCCAAGCTTTCAAACACACTCTATATGGTGTTGGGGAGCTGTTCAGAGCATCACAACTCATCTGTAACACCTCTAACTCAAAAATCAAATTGCTCTTACTGCCACGACCTTCAAGTAAGCCTAAACTTTGTCATCTCATAATTTATGCATATTTCCTCGCACAAAACTTTTGCCAAATGTTCATAATCATGCATAGAATGTTTCCCCTCTATTGATTACTTTGTATGAATCGTGTATCAAATTTCTCAGCCTTCATGCAGAAATTAGGGTTCTTGAGGTTTTGTTTTTATTTCTCATTCCATGCTTAAAATAAATGAAATTAAAGACCATAGACATGATCGTGAGTTGAAAACGAGCAGATTGATATGTGGATTGTATGATTCCATCAAGTATTCAGTGAGATTGATGAGAAAACGCAAATCTGGGCAAAACAGGGCACGCGGGCAAGAACTAGATGTTCTTGCCGCCCTTTTTCAAATATTTGAATTTTTGAATTTTTGTGATTTTATTTAATTGATTCAAAAATTAATTTCTCTCTTAATTTTAATGATTTTTTGAGTTAATTCTTTTTTTAATAATTCACAAAAATGTTAAAATATTTTATTTTACAAAAATTTCCCAAAAATATTATTTATTTCATATACTTGATATTTTTGCAAAGAATTAATTTTTATTTGTTTTTTAGCATTTAAAATATTTTTTCCTTCTTGATTTTTCAAACTTAAATGATTTTTAGTCATTTTATGGATAAAAACATAATTTTTGAGACATTGATCCAAAATCACAACTCATTTCTCACATGTTTTCAATGATTTTTATTAATTTTTAATCAAAATTAATTCCATTTTTAACAAAATTAGGGTTTTGATTGATTTTACCCTCATCAATCTTTTTCAAAACACTCATGGGTCTCTAATAGAGTGTAAGACCCAATCCCCTTTTAACCAAAATCTTTGGGCCTCAGATATTGTATAAGTCCCTCGGCGTTAAAAGAATCTCGGCACGATCGCCATTTCAGAGCAAAAACAATTTTTGGGCCTACCCTCATGTTGTAAGTCCCACTTTTCTTTTTCAAAATCTTTTTGGGCCTCTTGAGAGAGTGTAAGACCCAACCCCTTTGTAAATAAACAAATTTTGGGCCTCACACATTGTATAAGTCTCTCTGTACATTTTTAAAACAACGGTGCAATCACTGTTAAACGTTGGGCCTCTCTTTGAGTAAAAGCCCCAACAATCTTTTCAAAAACAACTTCCCTTTTGATTTAGATTCATATATATCTGTTGTTATCAAAACTTTCTTTAATTTCTTTGAACAACTAACAATACAGCATGGAAGCTTGCTCACCTGTAAGTTTTAACAGCTTTCATTTACTCGCTTTCATATATATAACTGTATTATGGGAAGCTGCTCCTCTGTAAGTCTTCTTTCATACCCTTTTAGATACTTGTCATATATCAACTGTATATATACTAGTATAGCTATTTAGAGTTTTCCCCGAAAACTAGGTCTAGAACTAGGTAAAGCCATGTTAGTCACTCTTTGAATACAGTCAAAACTAGATCCCCATAGGATTTCCAGATACAGTCTTGCCTTCTCTTGGGCTTAAACAATATGGAACAAAGAGAAAGGCAGCATTCTTCGTGAACCTTTTCTCAGGCTGTCACCCCTAGAAATTGTCAAAGAAATTTTACTCCCCGGAGTTGATCTATTCTCGGTGAATAGCATCTCTTGAGTTTCTTCAAACCTCAGAACTTTCACTAAATGATCTATTCTCGGTGAATAGCATTTCTTGAACTTTTCTTGGTTTGGGACCCACAGGCTTCCTAAAAGCATCCCCGCCTCCTCTTGGGCTTTGTAGAAGGACCCTCCGGCTTCCTAGAAGTTCTCATGCCTTCTCTTGGGATTAATACAAGGACCCTGAAGACCTTTTAAAGGTATAAGACAGAACTTAGTCATCCTTTGCTAGAGCTGTCTTTCCAGTGTCACATCACAGACCAAATTAGGATTGATTCTCATCCCTTAAAACACCCGCATTCTCTTGGGCATCATACAAAAGATAAAACTTTTCCATACCAGCAGACTTGGACAGTCTAATCCCCTTGAGTCTCAAAGACATTCTCAAGTTCCCTAGAAACATAGGAGAAACCCCGATTATCCTGGATCGATCTCCAGCAAAGCTGAAACCCAGTCACTCTCCTAAAAATCCCAATTCAGAACCTCGGGGTATCTGATACCTTAACTCTTCTATAAAACCTTAGTAAGAGTTGATTTCCCCACTTGGACTTGCCTAGGGATCTCACTAATCCTCAGTAGAAAGCTAGCCTCCTCTTAGGCTTTGTATAATGATCCTTCCTCAGCGAAGTTAGCCTCCTCTTGGGCTTTGTACAAATGATTATCCCCATCAGAGCTAACCTTTTCAGACTCTCTTGTTGAGTCCACCAACTTTTCAGACTCTCTTGTTGAGTCAATCACTTTTCAGACTCTCTTGTTGAGTCAATCACTTTCCAGCCTCTCTTGTTGAGTCGATCAACTTTTCCGACTCTCTTGTTGAGTCAATCACCTTTTAGCACTCTCTTGTTGAGTCAACCCTTTTAGCCTCAATCTTGGGCTTTGTACAAGACATAAATATTTAAAACTTTCTTTTTAGCCTGGGACGCACATCTTCCCCAGC
Source organism: Lathyrus tuberosus (assembly GCA_022829125.1). NCBI lineage: Eukaryota > Viridiplantae > Streptophyta > Magnoliopsida > Fabales > Fabaceae > Lathyrus > Lathyrus tuberosus. The sequence continues at coordinate 8,800,591 of JALAZF010000163.1, forward strand.
GAAGTCACTTCCTCCCAGCCTTCTTTTAGGCTTTGAGAAGTGATTTCCCAAGCAGAGTCAAACTCATTTCAGCCCCCGTTTTGGGCTTTGTACAATATAGATAATACTCTCCAGCAGAGTTAAATCCTTTTAGCCTCCTTCTCGGGCTTTGTACAAGACACATAAAAATATCCTCACCCGAGTCAGTTAAATTTCCCATTTCAGCCTCAATCTTGGGATTTGTACAAGACACATGCAAACCTCCCCGGCGGAGTCAAAATCCCTTTTTAGCCTCAATCTTGGGCGTTGTACAAGACAGATAGAACATTTCCTTGGAAAAGTCAAACTGATAGCCTCCTCTTAGGCTTCGTATAATGATATCCTCAAAGAGTCAGTCTTTTTTTAACCTCAATCTTGGGCTTTGTACAAGACAGATAAAACGCTCTTGTTGAGACGGTCATTTCCAGCCTCCTCTTAGGCTTTGTATAAGGACTTCCCTAGTGGAGTAAATCAACCTCTTAGCTTCAACCTTGGGCTTCGATCAAGGCACACAAAAATCAACAATCCCCTCAGAGGAAGTTCAATCCCTCTTTAGAGATGACAAATTCCCTCTCAGTCAAACCTTTAAGCCTCAATCTTGGGCTTTGAACAAGACACAAATACCCTTTTAGCTTCAATCTTGGGCTTTGAACAAGACACCAAAACATCATTTTCCTCCCATAGAATAGGGGGGAACTACGATTGCTCTGATTTCACTGTTTCGTTTAAACGGTAATACGTAGGCATAAGATTGCGAAATCTTAGCGAGCATACTAAACAAAAACTCTAGGTCCAGTACCTTTACACATCAATCAAAACTTAGGTCCAGTACCTTACCAAAAACATCGGGAGTAACCCGAACATCAACAAAAACTCACTCACTCTCTCATATTTCCCAAGAAACTTTCCCAACCCATTAACGGATAAACTCCATCAATTACTAAGCAAAACCTAAAGCTAATATCCTGTGGATAGCCACATATAGGATGGGTAATTGACAACTCCCCATGAGGATCAAACTCAGTGGGGAATTAGAAAGGATGTGTTTTTTTTGCTTAGGGCTGACGACTCTACTTGGTGGGAGAAGACAAACCCAGTCACTTGGGGGATAAACACAACCAAAGTGAACAAACAACAAACAACACAAAGACGCAAAAATGCAAAATGCGCACATGCCATGAACCTACATGAATGAATGTATGTTATGCTTATGCTGACAAAACGACGAAGAAGTAAATGGGAGATGAAAAAAACACCTCGACACGGATACTCGGCCAATCTTCGCAAGATAGAAGCATCACCGGGGATGGAGAGCTATATATGGAATCACAATCCTGCTTCAAAGCTTCAAACTCTGGGGAAAAGATAGCACTCCGATTGGGGATAAACATCATGAATTCACTTAGGGGATTGTCAAGATGAACCTGGTGATTCTGTTGTAGATGAGAAAGATCCACTGGGAAAGGATCAAACTCATGATCGAAGAGACTTCATGGGGGATAAAATAAATATCCACTGCGAACTGAAGTTATCTGAATGAAAGTTGTAAATGTTGAGGCCTCACGGGGATAAAATAAATATCCACTTCAATGGGGAAAACTTGGAGGTCAACATAGCAATTGAAGACGTCGGAGATAAAAACTTTGTGGGGATGAAATAAACATCCGCCTTTACTGGAGAAGATTGAGGTAGTGAGAAAATCCATTGAGGAATGAAATAAACATTCACTTCGTTGGGGAAGGTTGAAACCAAAGAAATTCACTGGGGATTCTTAGGCTGCTAACTGGGGAAATCTTGCATCAAACATGCCGTGACTGCTCGAAGTAGGGATTCACTGGGGAATAGTCATGACCGCTGAAGTAGAGCTTACTGGGGGATCAACACACCACTTGAGACAAAACTCTTTGGGGGCATGGGTTATGAGGACAATGTAGTTCTGCATTGATGAACTGCTTGGTAGTCGCCATTTTGAACAACAGTTGCTGTGAATGAATGAAAAGTAATCTTCACTTCTCAAAATGCCCCAGATCATATGGTTTATGAGAAGAAGTCATCCTAAGAGGATTTTACAGGAAACTTGGCATCCAAAATGTTCCAATGTCTTCAAACTCTTGGAGAGATTTACCAAATCTCGACGTAACTGCCCCAAATTGACTGTGTTATGTATAATTGAGTCTTCGAATTTGGAGAGATTTATCAAATCTCGACGTAACTGCCCCAGACTGACGGTGTTCTGAATCTTCAAACTTGCCCCTTGGGGTCAGACTGTGAAAAAACAACTGGGAAACAACTTGCCCATGCTCATCAAAGTCCTCAGGTAACGTACCCCTGGATATGGTCATCCCTTTGAAATGATTCGCCATTTACTCATCAGAGTTTTAAATCTCAAAAGATTTAGCTCATCGCTGATGCTCGTATGCTAGCTGCTATGATGTCAAGCAATGTTAGCAAGCAGAAAAATGTTAATTATGAAATTGCTAATGCACACACATGTTCGTCTTGAAGTTTTTATTTAAAAATATTTTTGTGATTGAATTACCAATTTTATAAAGCCATCACGAATTTGAGCATAGCTCATAGGAGTCAGGAAACGCCATCTTAATGAGTATGCTTTTTGAAATAAACCCTGCCTCAATAAGGTCTTTTAAGGGTTTTATCGTGGCTTGGTTCACGGTTTAAGAAACAAAGGGTATAAGGCTCAAAGTTTGTTTGTGCCCACCCAATCTTCGTGGTATTTTACTCCATTTTTGTTAACTGAAAAATCACCCTGCCCCAGGTTAAGAATGAGGGTTTTTGATTTGGAGAAGAAAATTCCTACTTCCAAGGCTCAAAAGGGTTAATGAGGGTCTATCTCCCTTATATCTCCGGTGTTTGGGATTTTGAAACAATGCCTTGCATCATCAGCAGAGTTTTATTCAAAACCATACAACCAGAGATTTGCGTTTGTGATTTCGTCATCCTCCTTCCTATTCTCCGCCTAAGCGAGAGATTGGGGTAGTATTGGCATTATAAAATAGAAAGAGCATTTAAAATGAGTGAAACAAATGGATTTCTTCAAGACAAACATTATTCATTGCATCAATTATTCAAAATAACAAGTTCTTACACGTAAATAACAAATGCATTAACAAACAAGGAGCATTACATGTGAAAAGCAGTAAATTAACTAAAGCTTTGAGGACACTGTCTCAGTCTGAGCTCATGGTTTTCACATTAGGCCTAGAGTCTCCAAAAGACAAGACACCACGTCGCATTAGCCTTTGTACTTCATGTTTCAAAGGAAAAAAGTCTTCGATGTCGTGTCTGGGCGCGCCTTGATGGAAAGCACAACGAGCCTCGGGCTTATACCACCACGGAAGATCCTTCGGGGTGGCTGGCGGAGCTCGTGTCTGCACCAGATTCCTTTATATCAAATACGGATACAATTTCACATAGGTCATCGGAATAGGATCAAATTGTATTTGAACACAGTTTTGATTATTGAAAGATAGACGCGTCTGTGGTTGATAAACAGGAGTGTTGGTGACAGGAGATGTAGCAGCGATATGTTAAGGTTGCTGATACCTTCTTCTAGATCGGCCGTTATGCACGACACTTACTTCCTGTTCCTTCTTCTTGAGCAAACCCTCTCTAATATCCTTAGAGTTGTTAGGAATGTTAATGGGAGCATTGGAAATGGGCACTGACGTGACTTCAGAAGTCTCGGTCCCTTGAAACGGAGTCTGAGAAATATGAGGAGAAGGTTGACTTTGAGTAACAATTAGAGTTTCAACCAAAGCAGAGAGTTTTTCCACACTAACCCTCAAAACAGTCACTTCCTTGCGGAGTTCACGATTTTCTTGCTCAATGTTATCCATCTTTCCTCCTTGATTGGCCTGAGTATCGTATGGATGATTCAGCTTGTCTGAGAAGAGAAACACGAATGAGAACCTGGAATGCAAAAGAATGCAAATGCAAATGATGCGTATGATGCAGCAAGATTCATGGAACTCGTCTATTTATAATCATCAAGGAATATCAAAAGACGCATTTTTTTATTAAGAAACGGTTACAATCATTAGTATCGGAATACTAAAAGATTGATTTATTACAAAATTGATTACAAACGAGTCTGTACGCCTTACAAGAATCATGACATAAAAGCTAAATATAAGCTAGTAATGATGGATCTAAGGAGACTTTTCCAATGGTTTTGTCTTGATTTGTTTGACTTCTTCTTCCAATTGAGCTTCCAAGGTATTGACTGAGGACTGGAGTAGGTCAAGTCTTTTTGTGCTTTTCTATTCTTGCAAGAAGTAGCTTTTTTCCAAATTTTCCCCTTTTGTAGTCATATTTGCTCGAATATTAATAGAAGATAGGAAATGGATACTTGTCTTGAATAAGTAACTCAATCAGCTGAGAATATTCTTCAAGAGTCGGTACTAACTGGTAATCGGGAAATGTGAAATTGGGTCATAAAACTGAGTAGATAGAAGTCCCTTATCAAGCTTCCCATATATGGTCTTGAACCCTTCTTTTATCTGTCAACAAGGTCTCCAGTCTCCTTAGATCTTCCAGATCATGACTCTTGTAAGTGTACTTCAACGTATTCTTTCTTCCAGAGTCCATGATATTCCTATGATGCTTACAAACAAAGCTAAGTTCCATGAATCTTTATGAAATGATGCTCATGAATACATGGATGCAAACACACAGACAAACACAAAGCACAGATAAGCAAGCAAACAGACAAAGAGTCCTAGGTTTAAAAGGTCACGAGCGTGGAGCCAAGGTCTAACCATCCCAATAGGTGTGTACTATGGTTTTGAATGTACTTGCAGAATGGGTTCTACAAAGTTCCCAGAGTCAACAACCCATCTTTCGGATATTATCGATTTCCCAAATAACTTGGTGGTCAATAATATTCTCAAGAGAATCTCGTCTGAGTGTAGTATCATGTATCAACTATTTTGGGAATCGACTCCCTCATAGCCACCGCACTACATCCTAATAGGCCAAGTGGGGTTAAAGGTAACTACGGTTCTCAGTCTCACGGGCTCCTAGGTCGAAAATAATATCGTCTTCACGAATAGACTCTTTAAACAATATTAAGTTCGAGAGGGCCTCGACTGAGTGGCGATGTCTCAATTCAACTTCTTCGGGAATCGACTCCCTAAAAGTTTTCTTGAATGTATCACCGTCCTATCATAATTTGCACTCAAGTCCAGGTGTAGGACTTATCTCACCACACAAAGTGACAACCCTGCATACAGAAAAACCCAAGCACATATATAGCAACAGATACAAATATACAAGTATACAACAAATAACATAAATAAACAAGTTAGGGGGAACCCTCAAAGACTATCCCCAGTGAAGCCGCCATTTATGTCGCAGTGAAAATTGAATATCAAGCTATTGATTAACTTGAATCGCAAATCATTTATTTCACCACCGGTCTTTGATTTATCCAAGGGAAGGGAGAAAGATCGAATGTCCCACAGTATGCAATGCAAATGCAAAGCTAAGAGTCTAAGGTTCGGGGGTTGGTTATACCTAGGGAAGGTGTTAGCATCCTATATATCTTTAGTACTCTACAGGAACCTCTTGTTTTATTATGTTATCTGCTAAATGTTATCTGTTTCTAAGGTTAGTGGGGTAGGAGACCTAAAGTTCTATTCCTAAGTGTGCTCGACAAGATATCGCATCTTGTGCCTACATATCCTGTCGGGAGTGGAATCAGAACACTTATAGTTCCTCTCTGAGGATGTACTAAGGTTTGTTTGAAAATGGTCTAGGAGAAAAGATGAGTCATCATCTTAAGAAACCACCACAGTTTTGAGAATTGACCTTTGCTTCATCTTAGGAGAAGGGCTCCAACTCGGATATATAATCGACGAGTATGCCATATACCTCTCCTAAGTGGAAAAGGAATCCACGTCTTGTTTGTATTGTGGGGTATGAGATTGTGTGTCTCTTCTTTGACATGATTCACATCTAATTCTCTTGTGGGAGAATTAGGTGAGCTAAAGTTTTTAATTGTCTAATCAGATTATGGGGGTCTAACTTAAGAAAATCTATCCTAGAGTTGTCTAATTAATTCTTATCTTAAGGGTATAAAAGCCTATAGGGAGGTATGAGATGCAAATGAAATGCACCATGCACGACAAGTGATTATCATGCATGGGGTTTTCCCTTGGATATAATGCAAGCAATATATGAGTATAAGAATAAACATAAAAGCAAAATAAACGTTTAGACGTCATCAAATAATCAAAATAATGAATCGAGTTTTAAACGTGCACACTAGCAAAGTGGGCTAGCCTCGTGTATAATGACCAAAGGGTTGATGACGATGCTTAGAGGCAATCGACTTACATGGGTAAAAAATGGCTCGACGTTGGATCGAGAATTTTATATTTTTTTGAAAAGGCTTAGAACAAGATAGAATGCATACGTCAAGTATAATGGTAAACAAACAATAAATAAGCAAGTGGCATGATATAAATCAAGACTAAGGTTCTAAACTTATTACTAACACAAACGTATGATTAAGTGCACGATGAGGGATTTTAATAAGGAACCATTTATTAAGAAAATTTGATAATTTTAAAGGAAAATAAAAAGTTTATTACATTTTCTTTATTTTTAAAAGTTATTATATTAAAGTTATTATTAATTTTAAAGAAAATAAAAGAAAGTTTTATTAAAGGTTTTTTTTATTAATTAAAAAAAAAGGTTAATTTTAATATTTTAATAAAAATAGAAAAAAGGTTTTATTATTTTAAATAAAAGAAAGGTCTTACTAATTTAAAAAAAAGGCTTTATAAAAAAGTTTATAATTAATTTTTTAAAAGAAAAAGTTATTTAAAAAAAGAAGGTTCTATTAATTAAAAAGGGTTTTATTAGTTTAGAAAAGTTATGTTTAGGCATGACAACGGGGCGGGTCAGGGGCAGGTTTAACTAGCCCCGCACCCGCCTCCCTGTTATAGACCCGCCCCCGCCCCCAAACTCAGTCGGAGGTGAAAATTTATCACCCAGACCCGCCTCCGATAAAAACGGGTTTGCCCGCACCCGCAAAAAAATATTTTTTTTAAATAGTAATAAAAATTAACAATTTTATTAAAAATTTAACCATTTTAATAATAAACTTGTTTCTAAAGATGTGAGTTTGAGTGAATGGTGAGAAATGACTAATGAGAATTTTTAATTACTTCTTCAAAAGTGAATAAATGTGATATAAAATAATTTAAATATGGGTATTAAAGTAAATATTATAAGACTGAGCGGGGGCGGGGGCGGGGGCGGGGGCGGGTGGGTAGTAGCATCCCCCGCCCCCGCACCCAATAAAATCGAGTTTTCCCCGCTAATTTCGAGCCGGGTCCGGGCGGGTCCCGGCGGGCCCGGTTTTTCTTGCCTAGTTATGTTTCATTATATAAAAAAGGAGTGATATTTTAAATATAAAAAGAAGTTATATTTAAAAAAAAAATTATATATAAAAAAGTTTCTAGTTTCTATATACTTATATTCTTTTTTAAGGAATGGTTATATTTTAAAAAAAAACAAATTAGTTATTTTAGAAAAAGGTTAAACATTATGAATTATTTATTAAAAAGAAGATTAAATTAATTAAAACAGATTTATGTTAAATGAAACGGAAGGATTGAGTGCTTTCCGAGGGAGAGGGTCCACGATGGACCCTCCAATCAGTACCTTGTGAGGTGTATGTGTTGTGAATCGTGTGTGAAACGTGAGAGGTGCACAGATGGTGTTGTGGGCGTGAGTGTATGTGATTAAAACATTAATAAAAACAGAAAGAAAAAAACTGCGATGTTCTCTCTTCCTGAAACGTCGCCCTCTTCTCTCAACCTCTCTCGTTCACTCTTCTCTTTCGTTCATTCCTCTCCCTCTTCTCTCTCTCGTTCACTCTTCTCTCTCGTTTGAAAAACTCAAACCTGAAAACAAACCCTAAGCGAACTCCGAAATCAAACCCTACCCTAATCCCCACAAACCCTAAGCCCTAATTCATTATTCATTTCAGAGGATTTACAGATTACAACAATCATAAGAAAAGCGGAAATAAAAAGGCCGGCGAAGGATCTTGATATGCGTTCAGCTGTCAACGCGGAAGTGGTGCGTGGTGATGCTACTCGCGGCGTAGGCGTCCTCTTCGAAGGTGATTCTCCTTTGTATTGGTTGCTGTTGCTTATGAGTTTGTCTCTTCTGAATGCGTGTGTGTTTGTGATATCTCCTGGTATAGGGATGATGAATGGTTCGTGTGAGTTGTGAATTTCTGGTGTTAAATTGTTTTTGAAATGTGTGGTGTGATTTGGTTTTTTGATGAATTCGTTTTAGTATGATTTGAATTGGATGGTTTGGTGGTTAGATTTTTGTGTTCTTGGTTGTGCAAAATATGCTGAACTGGTTGTGTTGTGTAAGATTCCCCTTGTTCTTCCTCTGATGCGTGCTATGTATGTCTCTTTTATAAGTTAAGAAACATAATCAGAATAAGTTGGTTTTGAATGCCCTTAACTGTGTCTGAACATGTTTGGACACTTTAGGTAAGTTTTGGAATGTTGTCTGATACATGTTTTGCTTGTTTGGGAAAGTTTTTGAAATTTGTCTAAACATGTTTTGGAGTCTTTTGAGAAAGTAATTGAAACGCGTGGGAACAAGGCTCATGTTGCTTTGGAAAGTTTTGAAATTTGTCCAAACATGTTTTGTCTGTTTCTTGATGCCTTCACATTCACTACTTATTGTTCACTTTTCTCTTTCAGGTGTTTTGTCTGTTTCATTGATGTAGTCATGGTTTTTTTTTGCCTACGTCTCTTGTTTCTTATGGCATTGTTGCTCTTTAATTATCATTGCATTGATTTCTCTGATGACTGATGTTTTAGGTTCTCATGTTCAGCACTAGTGGCGTCAATTGTCGCACGGCTTCTTGAAAGGCTACAGCCTTGCGCAATGGTAAAAACTTTCCATAGGATTTCATTGCAATTTAGTTCCCGCCTGCTATGTATTTTGAATCTTAGTTTTGATACTGATGAATGTTGGTATGTTGTGATTAATGCGGTTCTAGGATATTGGTAGTATTGAAATCTTGTTGCAGCTGCTCGTTTGATACACTATATTTGTGTGGCCTCAGTTTTGTGTCTAATTAATTCTTCATGTGCATTCTGGAATATTGTGGTGATTTGGTAGGCATATATAGCATGGTTCGCAAACGTTTGGTTTTACTTTGCAGGGTATAGGCGTGATGCTCGGGAACATTGCTGGTGGAGGCGGCGTTCGAGCTGCAGCAATTACAAACTATGCCACAAGCTACCGTGAAACACACAAAACAAAACCTTATTCTAACAGCCGCTTCTCTTTTTACCACATGATAGGATTAACCACCATTCACCTGTTTTTGCAGGTTCATCATTGTCGGCATTACTTAGGAATGCAGCCCCATAAGGACGAAAGTGAGCTTCAACTCACAGCAATTTTGGCTTCGCAGAACTTGCAAACTGTTCGTCGTGACACGGGGATCCAATGGTCTTCAATTCGTAATTTCCTTTGCCGTAATTTGCTAGGATGAAATTCTGATTTTTAAAGCTTTTGGTTTGCATTTCTCAGGGCTTGGTATCATGGCTGAAGGTGTTGGAAGCTTCGAAATCACTTTGTGTCTTGAATTAATTATTTCCTTCTTTTTCGAACGGTTTGTGAATTAGTTGCTAATACCTAATCTTGAATCCGTTTTTGGACAGGTCACGATTTGCACATCAAGAAGAAAACTCCATATGGTGCAAAGGTGATAGAATGATGAGGTTATGAATGACGAACTGGCTTGATGGATAGGGCGGAACTTAGTTTCCCTTTAGGCTAAATCTGCTGTAGAATTAGGCAACGTGTCTGCTGTTAACTAATAACAAAACCTCCTGCTCCTATTCTATTGAGCGAAAATAGCACTCCCCTTAATGTGTAATTGTTTTTGTATTTGACTTGGATTTGTAATGAACTCTTGAATGTTATACACTTGAATTAATCTTGGCATACACCTTTGTGAAAAAAAAAATCTTTGGTGTGTATTGATGGAAGAAGAGTACAGGTGACATTTGAAGGATTGCACGCCCAAATATGTAGTCTTGATTTATGCGTTTAGAATTGGAGCACTTGGAATGACAGCTTTATTTGTAACAAGCTCTTGAACGACAAAAAAAAAAAGCTCATGATTCCAATTTGTAGGTTATAGTTTGGAATGACCATGTCCTTTTTGAAAAGGATTTAAGATGGTAAAAGAAAGAAAGTGATAATGCTTGTTAATGAATGACCACATTTTGGAATAAACCAATCATGAATTCAAAACAAAACTTGAAGTCATCTCGCATTGTATCTTTTTACACTTTTTGCCTTTACATGAACTTGAATTTTAAAACATGAAGTCCTCCAATGGAATTTTGAATCTTAAAATAATGTCCTGTAGATGAAAACCACATGAAACTCTCTTGTGTCTTGAATTATTGAGCTTGAACTTTGAAGGGTGGCGAATATAACTCGAACCAACAACTTGAATTCGAACTTTGATCAATTTGAAGTGATGAACCTTATTTCATGTGAACAAATCCTGAATCAATGAATCAATGAATCCCCTAGCATTAATCTTCAATCTAATCGCAAAAAAGACCACAATCCATTTGACGAGGTCCCAATCCGTATCCAGAAACATATTGACTCAATGACATTCTTAGCAACCCTTTGGAGAATAATGATCCTAGCATAAGAACCATGCGTTGAGGAAACCCTTGGATATCACTAGGAACCCTGGACAAGTCTCCAGAACATGCTCAAGTACCACTGAAAGAGGAAAACCTAATCATCCTCGAGATGTATACTGAAGCTCTTGAGGAAAATGAACTTGTGCTGACTGAGGGGGAAAAGATGACATCTTGTAGTATAACCTTGCCACGTAACCGGTGACTAGCTTTTAGGGACCAATCAGATGGTATAAGGACATAGTATTCTGTGAAGGGAAAGAGGCTTGGTAGTGGTTTAGGGATCAAAAGGGTGAGGACACGATCTCACGGGAATCCACACACATCTTGTAAAGATCAGAGAACCTCCACAAACACACACAACACAACCTGCAAGACCTCGAGCCTTCTGCAGCAGCACCTGTCCTAAAAAAACAAACAGACGAAGCTAGATAAATTGGTTAGTTATGCACGAATGATTGACCTAATATGTTATGCAAATAGCGAAGCGGGGAACTTAGGGTCAAAATTTAGGGTGTGACACCAACTTGCAGCAACATTGAAAGAGTACTCCCACCTGATTGATTTACCTATCACTAATCAAGCTCCATTTTTCGGACTGGAAGAAATTCCAAAGGATCAGACCATTGCAAGTGTAATCTCTTTGGATGAGTCAGAAGTTAGGACTCACATGACCACTAAAAGAGGAATACAGGGTTTACCGGCTAAATTCCTGATGGAGAAAGCTCTATACTTTGCTAGTGTAGAAAACATATCTGCCTTCGAAGACGTCTTTGTTTTGCTCATATAGGTTATTCCTCTTTCCCAACATTAACAACTTCGTCGATACCAATGCTGTTAAGATATTCTTAATAGGAAACCCCGTACCAACCTTGCTCGTAGATACTTATCATTATGTACACTTAAGGAACTTGTACAGTGGAGGAATGATCGCATGTTGTGTACCCTTACTCTACAAATGGTTTATTTCCCACTTGCCCAAGTCTGCTGCTTTTTGGGATCACAAGAGTACTCTACGTTGGTCACAGAGGATTATGTCTCTTAGCAATTCTAACATAGATTGGTACAATAGGATTTACGAAGGGATAGAGATCATCGACATATGTGGAAATTTCCCCAATGTACCCCTCATTGGCACTAAAGGAGGAATCAACTATCATCCAATTTTATCCCACCGTCAACTCGGATACCCGATGAAGAATATCCCACATAATGTTCATCTGGAAGGTCTTTTCTTCAAGGAAGGGGAAAATGACAGGGCACTAAAGAAAGAAATAGTGCATGCCTGGAAACATATTCACAGGAAAAGGAGAGAGTCCCTGGGAAGAACAAATTGTACCTCCATGGAACCTTATCTCCACTGGGTGCAAACTAGAGCCCTCAAGCTGAGGATGTCTTACCCTCGTCAAGAAGTTTTACCATTAAAGGAATCTGTCCTTTATTTCATGTCTCATGTGAAAAAACTCCAAGTCGTTCTCAACAAAGTCCAACGTGAGAAGAATTCTTGGAAGAACAAGTACCAGATCCATAATTTGAAATGTACCAAGATTCAGGAGCTGCTGAAGGAAAAGGATGCTCTGATTGAGATATTAGAGCAACATGCCATAGAAAGTTAGGAAGATCGAAGAAATTTGCTCGCTCCTTTCACTTGGCAAAGGATCGTTGACCCAACAACGGCTGAAGAGGCCCGATCAAAGAAAAGAAAAATACAGGAACCAGCATCTGAGCTCTCTTCAGAGAGGACTCAGGATCCATGAGCTTAACGTTTCCTTCTCGCACTTTGTAAAATACTGTACTTTTCTTTGTAAAATACTGCAATCTTTCGAATTCAATAAAAGGGGTCTTCCCCCACTGTGTGATATTTGCAATATGTTTGTTAAAAGTTTCTTTTGAAAACAAAAACTAAAAAAATATGTCTTTGCATATCATTCTTCATTCTCACATAACGCATTTGTTATCTTTGAGTCTCACGTATGTGTCACAATTCTAGAGTCAAACTGTCTCATTTTTAGAATACCCAGGCCAACCGACAAAAGAAAATGGACGATCTCGAGGAAGAGAATAGAGAGCTGAGAGAAGAAATCGACGCTCTAAAAGAAATTTTGAAAAAACTTCATAGCAACATGTAATCCCTAGCCGCAGCTCAGGAGCAGCAACATCAAAGGACTGTGATCTCAGAGATTACATCTACGCCCATATTTGAGACACACGATAATCATCCTCGATACAACATGCCTAAAGGTCGCCCTTGGGGCATGCCTTTCAACTTTATACCTGAAGGATATATCCCACCGGTCACTGAAGACCCAGAAGCCGTAGCGGGAACCAATGGACCTAAAGGTTACAAACTTCAGGAAAATGAAGATGCAAGGGTTACGACAGTAACTCCTGAAGGTTACAAACTTCAGGGCACTGAAGCGCCAAGAGTCACCACTATAATGACTATACCACAGCCAGTGGTACACACTGTCCCAGAAGGACACATCCCGCAAATAATTTCTGGCAGAAAGGAAGACGTATATGAAAGGATGAATGAGTTCTAGTAATAATTCTTGGAAATGCATAAGGACGCCGCCGACCTCTGTTTGGTCCCTAATGTAAAGATACCGCACAAATTCAAGGTGCCTGACTTTGAAAAATACAAAGGCAACTCTTGCCCTCAAAGTCATTTGGTGATGTACGCTCGGAAAATGTCTACTCAGACAGATAATCAACAGTTGTTGATCCATTACTTCCAAGAGAGTTTTACCGGTGCCGCACTCAAATGGTACATGGATTTAAATCGCACCAAGATCAGTACTTTCAGAGATCTCAGCGCTGCTTTCTTTTAGCAGTATAAATACAATTTGGACATGGCACCAGATAAGGATCGGCTCAGGGAAATGTCACAAAAGGATAAAGAAACCTTCAAAGAATATGCTCAGAGATGGCGTGAAATTTCTGCTCCGATCTGTCCCCCTCTTGAGGAAAAGGAAATGACAAAGATTTTCCTGAAAACGTTGAGCTCGTTTTATTACGACCGAATGGTTGCCAGTGCACCCAGTGACTTCACTGAAATGGTGAACATGGGAGTACGCCTTAAAGAAGCAGTCCGAGAAGGACGATTGGTCAAAGATGTAGAGCTATCTAGCAGTACCAAGAGACACGGTAGTGCTTTCCAAAAGAAAAAAGAGCAAGATATCAGTAATATCTCTCTGGGAAAGAAAAGGCGAAGATATCAACCGGTAGCAGCGGTAACTCCCGCTATCAACCCAGCGCCAGTTCCGACTTATCAACCTCAGGTTCTTTAGAGCCAATAAAATCAACAACAGTATCAGCAAAGGCAGCAACAGCCTTTTAACAGGCTCGCCCGCGGTACAATAATAACAATCGTACTACACGACCATCAGGGTTCGACCCTATACCGATGTTGTACCTAGAGTTATTTCCACTTCTACTGACCAAGGGGCATGTTCAAACCAGGACTCCTCTCGCAGTACCAGAATATCCACCTTTTTTATTCAAAGCATATCAAACTTGTCCTTACCATCAAGGAGGACCGAGACATAACATTGAGAATTGTCTCAGCTTTAAGTCTGATGTACAGAAGCTCATCAGGAACGGGGTCTTATCTTTCAAAGATACTAATCCAAATGTTCAGACGAACCCATTACCGCAACACGAAAAGACCACAATGAATTTGATAGAAGGAGAACCTGTCAACAATTATCAAATTCACAATGTATGCTTACTAGGAACCAACCTGGTAAAGATGCATTACAAACAGAGCGGGTATGGCCATGTGCCATCTCACAACTATCATCAGTGTGATATCTGCTCCAAGGACAACCAAGGGTGTGCCATAATACAAGCAGCTCTACAAGAACAAATGGATCTGGGCTGGATTTAGGATCACATGATTCGTGAAGTAAACATGTCCCATGCACATCCTAATATTGTTCAGAACCACGACATCCGTGCAATGAACGTCAATCTAGTGGCATTGCATTCAAGACAAAGTCAGTATTGCAATCTTCCACGACACAATTACAGGGCTTGTCCAATCTGCTCAATAGGCAATAAGGGATTCACTTTTGTACAAGAGGCCCTCCTGTCATACCCCAAATTTTGACCACAAGATTTCCCATCATTGAGCAAATCATTGCCACAATATGGATGTACCATCATACTTCATCAATCTCCTCAAGGATTATTAAGCATTCACTACAATCAAGAATTAGGGTTTTGAGCCCTCCCAGAACACTTAGACAAAGGATCAATCAAGAAATGACATGATCTTCAACTTGTCTAACCTCTCAAACATCCATGAAGGATCAAGAGGTCTCCCATATCAAGCATCAAGCACAAGGTTTCAACATTCCAAGTGGATCAAGCCTCAAGATCGACAGTGTCACCAAATTAGGATTTTGGTCGACCAAGGCCTCCAGGTGAAAATTTTCATCTAGGCATGAGCCAATACTTCAAAACATGAGTCAAGAAGCTCAAAGGGACCTCATGGACCCAATCATAGAGTCAAAATAGTCTCAGGGGATGCATTCACCAAAATCAGGAATTATGGTTTCTTGACCTAATTCACCCCTAACTTGACTTTTGAGGAAAGACATGAACCAAGACCTCAGGACATGATTTCAGGGTCTAAAATACACCACATTGATCCTTTTACAACAATGGATTGATCCAAGAAGCTTGATTCACAAGTCTCAAATTCATCTGGACCACAATTAGGGTTTTGAAGAAAAAAGTCAACTATACCTTTGACTTTGGACCAAGACATGTTCCCAAACCTTGGAAAATGATTCAAGACACCCTAAAATACCTATGGAATCCATCCATTAGGTTTGAATTAGTTCAAGGACTTGATTGCATAAAGGATCACACAGTTTGGAATTCATCTGGCAAAAAGTCAACTGTGCCCAAAATCAAGTTTGACTTTTTTATTTTTTTCACAAATATGGCTCCCCTAAGTCAAAAACAATGTTAATACATGGTTTTGATCATAATCCATCAAGAAAAATCAAGAAAAGTGAGGTTACTTGCAAATGGGGCAACCATAAGAAACTTAAATTTTTCTAAGGTATGGAACAAAATGGATTTGGTACCAACTTTGCAAGGTCATAACTCCCAAACCCTAAGGCCTTTTTCTTACATCCAAAGCTCAAATGAAAGTTCACATGACATACTTCAAAAGTGTCAACTACAAAAGATTCCAAATCCTCATGGATTTTGAGTTATGGATTGATCAAAATCACAAAAACATGAAAATGACTACTTTTTCTAACACATAGAAATTTTTTTAGACATAATCTGTCTAAGTTTTTCACCAACTTTTGGACCATTTTTCACCTTGATCCAAGTTGAACTAGGTCCATTGGTGGACATCAAAGTTAAAGTATGTCATACAAGCTTTCCAAAGAGTACAAGAACTCCCATTAATTCAACTTGAGCAAGGAGTTAGACCTCACCACATGCCTTGCTCAAACTGGTTTTCAAGACAGATTGTGTGCATTACATGTGGCACACGATTCTTGAGTCCAATTTTGGTGACTATGCGAGACTGATCCTCATCCAAATTCAATAAGAATCTCAGTCAATCATGAAGAACCTGCAAGCTTGGACCCTAAGGCAAGAATCCAATCCCTTTGGCATGTGATCATCAATGTTGCAAATCCAAAACCAAGCTTTGTCATTTGGCATTGATGTGGTGCATTGAGGTGGCATGAACCAGCACATATCAGTCCAATTAAGTCAAGGTTGTTGCAAAAAATCAGAAGACCTAAAGCTACAAGACCAGCTCAAGTCAATGGCTAAGAGAAGACTTGGTACCTGTCGCGGTGAGAATTGGATACCAAGCTATTATGTTAACTTGAATCACAATTTTTTTGAAATTCACCACCGGTCTTTATTTTATCCAAAGGAAAGGGTTAAAGATCGAAAAACCTAAGTTAAAAGAATCTAAGTTCGGGGGTTGGTTACGCCTAGGGAAGGTATTAGCATCCTAAACGTCTGTAGTACCCTACAGGAACCTCTTGTTATTATTTATGTTATTTATCGCTTGAAATAAGGAGAAGAAGTTAAAAATTAAAATTAAAATAGGTAATATCTAAAAAAAGAAAATTTAGAACTGAGAACTAAATAAGCAGTACTTTTGAAAATTTTAGGATTAAGAAAAAATTAATTTAAAATAATTAATTGAATTAAAGTCAAATATTTAATAAAATTAATCCTTTAATGGATTAATTAGTATTAAATAAAAGAATTTAATAAAATTAATCAAAAGTTACTTAATAATTATTTTTTGAGTTTTTTTTATTTAATAAAATATAAAATTAAAAGAAATTAAATTAAACATAAAAAATTAATAAAGAAAAGGAGTGGGCTTAAGAGAAATAACAAATAAGTGGAGTGCATTTAGAAAAAATGGGATCCAGGCCCAATAATAAGGGTCCAAAACCAACCGAAATCGAATGGCAACTGAATTTAGCTTTGAAGCTAACTAAGAGTGGATTCATGTAAGAATCACTCTATGAGAAGCCAAGCAAATGACTATATGCACTCAAGCGGTTCTCGAAGGTTAAATTAGATTTTAACTCCGAAATCAAAATGCAACGCTAAACAAATATAAATCCACATAAAAAACCGATGAAAATCGACAAACGATTAGCTACACTCAACGTGGTCATCGCAATGGATTCAAATTATGCGGATCTAAATTTATAAAAAGGAAACAAAAAATAAAAAAGAAATTTTAAAGTGTTTTAAAATTGTAATATTATTATAAAGAAAAGAAAATTTAAAAAAATAAAAAAAAGCCTCAACAACATTGCTATCGCGAAAACGCGGTCATCGCAACCGGATCCGAATTGTACGGGTTTAAATATAACAAAAAAAAGCAACTAAAAAAAAGAGAAATTTAACTTTGGTAAAAAACCTCAACAATATTACTATCGCGAAAACGCGGTCATCGCAACCAGATCCGAATTGTACGGATCTAAATATATAAAAAAAAAACAACTAAAAAAAAAGAAATTTAACTTTGGTAAAACCTCAACAATTTTGCTATCGCGAAAACGCGGTCATCGCAACCGGATATAAATCGTAAGGATCTAAAATTTTTTAGAGATAGAGAACGCATGGAAAAATAAATTTTAAAATAAAAAGTTTTAAAACAATAATGTTGCTACGCAAAATGCGATCATCGCAGTCGGATCGAACTAAATATAAAGGTCACGCATCATGCACATATATGCAGACAACGTATCGACGTAATTCGATCCGAACAATCTAATAATAAAAAAAAATAAAGAATTAAAACAAAAAAAGGCAAATTGCTACCGCATAAGCGGTCATCGCAACCAGATCCGAATTGTACAGATCTAAATATAATAAAAAGAAAAATAAAGCAAAAGGAAATTTTTAAAATTTGATAAAACCCAACAATGTTGCTAACGCAAAAATGCGATTATCGCAACCGGATCGAATCAACATAAATGTCACGCATCAAGCACACAAATATGCGAACAGCGTATCGACATAATTCGATCCGAAAAATCTAAAATAAATAAATAAAGGATATATGAAACGGTGTGTATATGAAACAGTATATATATTATATATTATATACATGACGTTAAGACTTATTATATTAAGAATTATTAACAATATATATATAAACAAGCCGTGTAAACATTGACGTGGTTCTATAAGAATTTCGCACTGTGCCTGGTATAAACTTGTTATGAAAATTTAGACTTTTAGTTAGTTTTAAGAAGAATGATAGAAACAAGGCGAATGATAGAAACAAGGTATGCACCTGAATGCGGCGTACAAAAACGGTGATGCAGTGTTGTTATAGCGTCTCAGCTTTTC
Source organism: Lathyrus tuberosus (assembly GCA_022829125.1). NCBI lineage: Eukaryota > Viridiplantae > Streptophyta > Magnoliopsida > Fabales > Fabaceae > Lathyrus > Lathyrus tuberosus. The sequence continues at coordinate 8,819,208 of JALAZF010000163.1, forward strand.
TATTTTTTCGATCCCCCTTTTAGCAACGATAACATGTGTATATATAGGGATCAAATTAGGGTTAATTTTAAATTGTCAATATTGTCCCTAATATCCAATTTAAGGCCCAAAATAAAATAATATTAAAAATTAAATAAACTTAAAACTAAATAAAATTTAAACAATTCAATTAAAATAAATTTAAAACAGAAACTAAAAATCCTATTTATTTATGAAAAACAATATTAGTTAAAAATAAAAATAAATATTTAAAATAAAATAAAATAAAAATACTAATTATCTTATTTATCTATTCTAAACATTATTTAAATTAAAAAATAAGAATAAAAGTGAAAATAAATATTTAAAATAAAATTAAAATAAAATGCTAATTACTATAATTAAATAATAGGCTAAAATACAGTTTTGGTCCCCCTGTTTATCAAAATTCACGGTTTTGGTCCCCCTGTTTTTTTTTAAAACAGTTTTGGTCCCTCATCCCTCACTGTTCATGTACGGACATGTACGGACAAGTTACTGTTCATCACTTTTTTTGGGCCAAAATTGGGGTGGGGGACCAAAACTGTTTAAAAAAAAACAGGGGGACCAAAACCGTGAATTTTGATAAACAGGGGGACCAAAACTGTATTTTAGCCTAAATAATATTAGTTGAAAAAAGTAAAATAAACGGACCCCAAATAAATAAAAATCGGACGTCCAAGTGATCGAAAAAATAAATCGAGTACCCTAAAATGATCGATACGAAATATACGACATGGAAAAGTACCAAATCTTAGGGTCAAAAATTAGGGTGTGACAGATGCCCCTATTTAAGTTTCTTCTATTCGAAGATATGAAGATTGAAATCTTCATCTCTACGCGATAGGAGAGACTTAAATACAAACATGCACGATTTTTTGCCATAAGATGCCTTATGATATGATATGATATGAAATGAAAGACAGAGATCCAAAAGTTACACCCGAAACATTTAGAAAAACATTAAATGTATGGGTAAAGATTTGAAGCCATATCTGGGAGAACGTCAGATAAGGAACATCATATCTAGAAAAACATCAGATAAACAAGGTCATAGCTGGAAGCACATCAGATAGGCACAAAAGGGGTTTTGGAAAAGCGTAAGAATAAAGTCACATATCTGGAAGAACATCGGATAAACAAGGTCATATCCGGGAGAGCATCAGATAGACACAAAAGGGGTTTTGGAAAAGCGTAAGAATAAAGTCCCATATCCGGAAGAACATCGGATAAACAAGGTCATATCCGGGAGAGCATCAGATAGACATAAAAGGGCTCTGGAAAAACATCAGGAGCAGACACATCTGGGAAAACATCAGACGGTAAAAGCAAGGTCATTCCAGAAAAGCATCAGAATAAAGTCACATATCCGGAAGAACATCAGATAAACAAGGTGATATATCTGGAAGAACATCAGATAACAAAGACTCAATCTGGAAGAACATCAGAAATAGAGACATATCCGGAAAAGAATCAAAATCGATATGAATGTCTGGAAAAATGTCAGACAGGTTCTGGAAGAACATCAGAATAAAAGTACATATACGGAAGAACATTGGTGCGATTCTGGAAAAGTATCAGAATCAAAGGTAATATCTAGAAGAACACCAGATAATTTCTGGGAGAACATCAGAATAAATGACACATCTGGAAAAACATCAGACACAATGTCATATCTGGAAGAACGTCAGATAGACACAAAGAATGTTCTGGGAGAAACATCAGAACAAAGGTACATATCCGGAAGAACATCGGATAGAGGGACCCATCCGGAAAAACATCAGATGGAAAAGAAACCAGACATCCAATAATGGCCTTGAATGAAAGGTACAATCACAATATCTAATAATGGCTTTAGATGAATGTGAACAAAGATATACCCAAGAAAGCATTGGATAGACGCGAAAATATCTGTTTGGTAGGTTCCAAGTGAGTTGGAGTTTGACTGCAAAGGTAAGACGTGGATAACAACACGACCAACGGATAATGCAAATGAGTGCAAATAAGGATGACTCTCTTGCTATGCATGTGTATATGAATATGATCAAATGAAAATGTAGATGTAATGCAGACGTCGAAGACACGACTTGACTCTTTTGTGGAGAAGACAGGACTGAAAGACTGATTCCTCAACATGGAGATCACTGCCATTCTGCTTGGGACTAAAGATGCTACTGAGCACAATTCTTCCATACTGGTAAACTGTATCAAACTGGTGATCCTTATAGGACGGATGGAAAGCTACATAGGGATTCTTCAAGTAAACTGCCCCTGATTAGCTGTCTGTTGTAGATGAACTGATAATTGCTTCAGCTGGATTGATTCTATAAATAACTGCTTAACTGTGCACTTGGAAGAGAGTTTGTCATCTCTAAAGAGGGGAGAAGGAGAATTACTTTAACTGGGATACGCGGATCCGAGCAATGCCATAATTTCCGAAAAAGGGTTTTAACCTAAAGGAGAAGACTTTAACTCAGTGTAGAGCAATGCCATCTTTCCTTAGGAATTTATCATGCTAAAAGAGGGACAGTAGCGTGGATATAGATGATCCAGAGGCTTGCCGCTTACAGCGATTAGATAAAGGGAAAGGAGTTGTTGATGTTTGTGTACTGTGAACGAGGCACAGCTTTGATGCTAAAAGGTTGATTGGATCAACCAGTGGTTTTCTTATACAAAGCCTAAGAGGAGGCTAATTTCCGCTAGGAAAATCATTATACAAAGCCTAAGAGGAGGCTATTTTGTGTCTCGTACAAAGCCCGAGAGAGAGGCTAAAAGTTTTTGACCCGACGATGGAGTCTTTGTGTCTCGTACGAAGCCCGAGATGGAGGCTAAAAGATTTTTGACTCGACGATAGAGTCTTTTGGTATCTCGTATAAAGCCCGAGATGGAGGCTATTGTTTGTTTGACTCAACGAGGGAGTCTTTATGTGTCTCGTACAAATCCCGAGAGAGAGGCTAAAACGTTGTTTGACTCCGCTGGGGAGAATCATTGTACAAAGCCCAAGAGGAGGCTATGTCAGTTAAGTGACAGGTCCAGTATACTGATTTTGAAAGAGAAAGTCAGTTCTTATATGAGCATCACTGTATTCCTGGGTTAGATTTGAGGATCGGGGTTGTTTCCTTTTCTTTGAGGAAGCGGGAAATCCAAAGGGTGTTGAGACTGTCCGAGTCTGCGGGTTTCCTTCCTATTTAACGAAGGGGTCACTTGAGAATGCCTTTTGAGACTCAAGGAAGTTAGACTGTCCGTGTCTAGAGTTTTATCTTTTGTACTATGCTTTGAGAAACAGTAGTAGACTCTATGAAAGGACTGTTATATGAGGATGACTAGGTTCTGTTCCTATACCTCTAGGAGGTCGTCGGGACAATTTGTACGAAGCCCAAGAGGAGGCTGGAAACTTTTAAGAAGCCGACGGGTCCTTGTACGAAGCCCAAGAGGAGGCTATCATTCCCGGAGGAAGAGATCATTATACGAAGCCTAAGAGGAGGCTGTGAATACTTCTAAGAAGCCGTAGTGTCCTTGAATAATGCCCAAGAGGAGGCCGATGCTTTTAAGAAGCCCGTGGGTCTATCATCTCCTTTCCATTAGGAGAGATAACTCTTTTAAAGATAAAAACCACTGGTAAACGTGCGAGGTTTACTATCCAGCGACTTTTAGCTTTTAAAGAGGGTTCCTTAGTTAAGGTCCAAGATTATGACCGTAGTGGGTACCCAAACCCCGAGACATTCAAGGCAAGCTATCCACAAGGAATAGATCAAGTCAGGAAAGTTCGAGAGGTTGGAAGAAACTCAAAGATGCCATTCACGGAGAATACATTCATCTTGGGGAGTAGAGCTTCTTGACGATTCCTAAGGAGGACAACTGAAGAGAAGACTGTATCTGGTGCTCCTATTGGGGATCTAGGCGTCTATTTCTACGAATAAATGAAACGGCGTCACCTAGTTCTAGACGTAGTAGCCGGGGAAACTCGAAATATCCATACTATTATTACACAGTAGATATGAGTTTATGAAAGGAGACTTACAGTGAGCAGCCCCACAATACAGTTTATAATATGAAAGCAGTAAACGAAAGCGATAACCACTTACTCGGTTGGAGTGCTTCCATGCTGTTTGGTTAGTTGTTCAACAAAGAAAGATTGGAAACAACAGTATATTCAAAATCAAAGGAGAAAGTGCTTTGAAAAAGAAAGATTTGGGGCTTACAGCTTAAGGAGAGGTCCAGGGTTTTATCAGTGAGCGCACTGTTTGACTTTGTACAGCGGGACTTATACAAGTGACTGGGGGCCCAAAATGGTTTTCTGTACAAAGGGATGGGTCTTACACTCTCTCAAGAGGCCCAAAAAGTTTAAAGAAAAAAGAGTGGGGCTTATAACACGAGGGTAGGCCCAAATGATTTTTCGTTTAAAAATGGCGATCGCGCCGAGGTTTTCTTTTAACGCAGAGGGACTTATACAATAAGTGAGGCCCAAAATGTTTTGGTTAAAAGGGGGATTGGGTCTTACACTCTAATAGAGGCCCAAAGTGTTTTTGAATGGGTCTTATAGCTCAAGGAGAAGCCCAGATGATTTTTTATTTTTAAACGGGCGATGATCGCGCCGTTTACTTGTACAGAGGGACTTATACAATGAGTGAGGCCCAAAAAGTTTTTGTACAAGGGGGGGATGGGTCTTACACTCTCTCAAGAGGCCCAAAAAGTTTTTAAAGAAAAGAAATGGGTCTTACTACTCGAGGGTAGGCCCAGATGATTTTTGAAAAGGCGACGATCGCGCCGTTTGTTTTTTGACGGTATCGGGACTTATACAATAAGTGACGCCTAAAAATGATTTGGTCAAAAAAAGGATTGGGTCTTACACTCTAATAGAGGCCCAAAAAGTTTTGAAAATGATTTATGAGGGTTGAATTAATCCAAAACCCTAATTTGTTTTCAAAATGTATTTAATTGAATAAAAATTCAATTAAAATGATCAAAAATTGTTTAAAACATGGAAAACAAATTGTGATCTTGGATTAATGCTTCAAAAATTAAGTATTGACCTACAAAATAATTAGAAAGCATTAAAAGTTGCAAAATCAATGTAGAAAAAAATATTTAAAATGTCAAAAATAATTAAAATATTAATTCTTTGCAAAAATATCAATTATATGAAATAAATAATATTTTTGGGATTTTTTGGTAAAATAAAATATTTTAACATTTTTGTGAATTATTAAAAAAAGAATCAACTCAAAATCATTAAAACTCAGAGAGAAATTAATTTTTGAATCAATTAAACAAAATCACAAAATTCAAATATTTGAATATATGAAAAATGGCGCCAAGAACAGCTGAAGAACACGCACGTGTTCTTGGTTTCTCAGATTTGCATTTTCTATCCAATCTCCATGAATACGTAATCATATCATGCAATCCACATATCATTATGCTCGTCTCAACCTCACGATCATGTCCATGTACTTTAATTTCATTTAAATTAAACATACAACAAGAAATCACGAAGAGACCTCAAGAACCCTAATTTCTGCATGAAGGCTAGGATTTTTGATACACGATTCAAACAATGCAATTAATTGAGGGAAAACATTCCATGCATGATTATGAACATATGGCCAAATTATTGTGCGAGGAAATATGCATAGATTGAGAGATGACCAAGCATGTGCTTACCTCTAGGCCGTGACAGCAAGTGCAATGTGATTTTTGATTTGGAGGTGTTACAGATGGGTGGTGATGATCTGAACAGCTTCCCTACACCCTATGGATTGTGTTTGGATGGTTGGACTTGATTGAAATTGGCTGGATCATTTTGTGGCACCTCAGCTGCACTTTGGTTAAAACCTTGAGCAACCAGCTGGTGATTTTGTGAAATTGATGTTTCAGAAGTAATCTAAGTGTTTGATCAGCTCATATGTGATGTATGTGAGGTGTGTGAGTGATTGGTTTGATTGGAATTGCTCTCAAACTCAAAACCCGATAGTGACTTGCCTTAGAAGGCAAAATTGGAGTGAAAGAAGAAATTTTGAGGAAAGCATCTGTTAGATGGCTTTGGTGTACTCAAACTGACCACAATTGAGCTCTATTTATAGTAGAGCAAGTTTGTTTTGCAAGGAATAGTGCATGGCAGCTGGTAAGTAGGTTTGGCCAATGTTGGCAAATGAAAATCCAAGTCTCCTCTAGCCATTGACTAGAGGTTAGGGCACAGAGCTTTGGTTCCCTTGGTCTTGGATAAATCTTGAGTGATTTCAGATGAGAATGGCTCATTCCATGCCACCTTGATGGTTCCATTGAATGCCTCATTCCAAATTTGAAGTCTTGTCCCTATTTTGGCCATTCTAGGTTCAACATGCTATTTCTTGTTCCATGGACTTTGGAGGCTTGGCTCAGTGATTGACCCCTTTAGATTCAATCCTCTGAGGTGTCCAAGTGGATAAGAGCAATTGAATTTGGCTGATTTTGGCAAATCGACCAAAGTTGCAAATTCTGCCTTGCCTTGACAGATTTCAGCAAGGCAACTTGGCAATGTTGTATCTCATGGTGTAAGTTGAATTTGGCAATGTTCTTGGCCATTTTGGAAAGCTCTTACATGATACAACAACTGTTTGAACAAGTTTGGTTTTGATCTCTTTTGATTCCAAGTGAAAAATCCCCCTACATTTGGCAAAAAGTGAGGCAGAATCTGACTTAGTGAAAATTTCACTAAGTGTTGGAAAAAGTGACATTTTCACTTTTCAGCCACTTTGATCACTCCATAACTCAAAATCCTTAATGAATTGGAATGACTTGTAGTTGAAGTTTTTGTAGGTGATAGTGAGGGCTACAAATCCATCTTTGGATGAGAAAAAATGGCCTTGTGGTTTAGGAGTTATGGTCCTCCAAAGTTGGTACCCTTGCCACTTTATTTTTAACTTAGAAAAATTTCTAAGTTTTATGGTTACCCCTTTTACAAGTTATCTCACTTTTCTTGATTTTTCTTGATGAATGATGATTCAAATCATACATTAACATCATTTTAGGGTTAAAAATCCATTTTGGTGAAAAATCTCAAAAAGTCAAAGTTGACTTTTGCGCACAGTTGACTTTTTATCAGATGAATTCCAAACTGTGCAATTCTTCAGGAAATCATGTCCTTGACCTAAATCAAACTTGATGGACATGTTCCATGGGTGTCATGGGGTATATTGAGGTATGTCCTAGGGCTTGGGAGCATGTCCTGGTCAAAAGTCAAAGTTACAGTTGACTGTTCTCTTAAAACCCTAATTGTGGTGCAGATGAAATTGAGACTTGTTGCTCAAGCTTCTTGGATTAATCCATTGTTCCAAATGGATCAATATGGTATATTAGAGACCCTCAAATCATGTCTTGAGGTCTTGGCTCATGGTTTGTCCCAAAAGTCAACTTAGGGGTGAATTAGGTCAAGAAACCCTAATTCCTGATTTTTGATGAATGCATCCCCTGAGGCAAAATTGACTTGATGCATGGGTTCATGAGGTTACATGAAGTATATTAGGTTATGTTTTAGATCATTACCTTGTGCCCAGATGAAAATTTCCATCTGGAGGCCCTGGTCGACCAAAACCCTAATTTGGTGACACTGTCGATCTTGAGACTTGATCCACCTAGAAGGGAGCAGCCTTGTGCTTAATCCTTGAAGTGGGAGTCCTTTTTGATCCATTGTGGATGTTTAAGAGATTAGACAAGTTGAAGATCATGTCATTTCTTGATTGATCCTTTGTCTAAGCACTCAGAGAGGGCTTGAAACCCTAATTTTGATTGTAGTGGATGCTCACCCATCTTTGGGGAGACTAATGAAGCATAAAGGTACATCCATATTGTGATGATGATTTTCACAATGATGGGAAATCTAAGTGGTCAAAATTTGGGGTATTACAGATGCCCCTATTTAATCTTCTTGGACCCGAAGGTGTGAATGACGAAGGGATTCGGGCATTCGGGGTGCAAGAGGATTAAATATCGGAATACCCAAAATTTTGATGGTGGTTATGAATGGTAGCTTGCGCATTCATCTTCTTTAGCTAAGCAATGATGCTTAGAAAAGGTAAACTTCCCCTCGATCCTGGTTTCCTACCAAGAACTGGTCTCAGTCTCTTTTGAAATAAACTTCCCCTCGATCCTGGTTTCCTACCAAGGAACTGGTCTTAGTTTCTTTTGAACTTTCCCTCGTTCTTGGTTTCCTACCAAGAACTGGTCTCAGTCTCTGAAATGAACTTCCCCTTCGTTCCTGGTTTCCTACCAAGGAACTGGTCTTAGTTTCTTTTGTCAACTTCCCCTCGATCCTGGTTTCCTACCAAGGAACTGGTCTTAGTTTCTTTTTGAAATAAACTTCCCCTCGATCCTGGTTTCCTACCAACGAACTGGTCTTAGTTTCTGATTTAAACTTCCCCTCGTTCTTGGTTTCCTACCAAGGAACTGGTCTTAGTTTCTTTTTTAAACTTCCCCTCGATCCTGGTTTCCTACCAAGGAACTGGTCTTAGTTTCTGATTTAAACTTCCCCTCATTCTTGGTTTCCTACCAAGGAACTGGTTTTAGTTTCTTTTTTAAACTTCCCCTCGATCCTGGTTTCCTACCAAGGAACTGGTCTTAGTTTCTTTTGTCAATAAACTTTACTGACAAGGGACGCTATTCGTAGCGGCTTTCCCTCAAACTTTTCGCCGAATTTTCCTGGGGAGATGCTATTTGAGTGGAAAAAGTTTTGATGTCAGACTTGCTGGGGAACCCATTCGTCTGAATTGTAGAGGTACACAAACTTCTCTGTTTTGGAGACGCCATTTGTCGATTCTACTGGGGAAAGCGAGTCTCTTGAGAGACTGTTTTCGATTGGGGTTACATCATACTTTTCTCGGGATCTTCCCGGAGAAAGGCCATATGATGGGATCCAATTTTGAGGTGCCAATGACCTTCTCATCAGTGGTTTTTCGGAGCAAAACTGACGTGCTGCCGAATCTCTGATCGCGAGGCTTTCTCTGTGGATTTTCCTTAATCCGGGAAAGCAAGGATATCATCTTCAATGGCGAAGAGTGATGTTTATTGAAAGTTTTCTCTGGATTTTCAGAGGTTCAAGTTATCAAAGTGGTCAAGGACCAACTTCTTTCCAGAATTAAACTGGAAGCGAGGTTGTTCAGACACAGTATTTCTTGACGAGGCAAGAACTGACAACTCGATTGAGAGGACTTCTACCACTAGGGCACAAGACCGACTAGAGTGATAACGATGCAATATGAAATGATAAAAAATGCATGAAGTACGTATGTATATGCTGACAAAACAGACGCGACATACAGACTAATGGATGAACACAATTGGATACTCGGCCATCGCGGGGCGAAGAAGTACCGTTGGTTCAAAATAGCAATTCCACCTTGCTTAGGAGAGATAGTCCCATTGGGAGCTATGTTGATCGGGCTTAGGAGATGAGAACTCGGCCGAGGATGTCAGACGAAACATGGTCTCTGACATTATTGATCCTTCATTCAGGAGTACTGGTCTAGAAGGAGTACTTTGATTCTGCACTTTGAAGTTCGCTTACTTCGGGAGAAGCGATCGATGTTCTTCTGATGTTCAACAGTCAAAAGAAATGCCATCTTTAATTTAAAAGCAGAAAAAGTTTAACAAGTAAATTTATTTTTGTTTTATTTCAAGAATCGCTGATTAGGTTTAAACAACGTCGTTCTGTAATGCTAAAACAAGTAAAGAATTACAACAAAAAGCACAAGGGCTCAAATTTTATTGATAAGATGGAGATCAGCCAAACGCGTGATTCCAAAGAGTATATACAAAGTTAGAAAATGGTAATTTACAGGGAAAAGGGCTACGTTGAAACATAACGACCACTATCCTTCTACCAACTTTGACTTCGGGACATCCTGAGCTTCCGTCGAAGATGACCTTTGACTGGAGATTTCCTCCGATAGATGATGCAACTGCTGTTGCTGCTGAGGGACTTGCCTCTGTTGAACATAGTTACTTGCCATTATCCCTAACTTTTGCCTGGATTGTACTATGAGATTCCCAATCCATCGGGATGATTTTTTTTCATGTCTCTAACTTTTGCCTGGACCGCCCTTTCGGGTTTTCACTCCACCGAGATGTTTTTTTTTTAGTTTTAGGCGAAGTATTTCTTGACTACATCAACATTCGTGGGGTAGGAAAATTCCTCTCCGTCCATGGTTGTAAGTCTCAAGGCGCCGCCTGAGAAAGCTTTCGTGACCACATAGGGGCCATCATAATTTGGGGTCCATTTGCCCCGAGAATCAGTGAGAAATGATTGTATCTTCTTGAGCACAAGGTCTCCTTTTCTGAAGATACGAGGTCGGACCTTTTTGTCGAACGCCCTTTTCATTCTCCGTTGATACAACTGACCGTGGCATAGTGCCGTGATTCGCTTCTCTTCGATCAGGTTCAGTTCGTCGTGTCGACTTTGACACCATTCAGCTTCGGTGAGCTTAGCTTCCATCAATACCCGGATTGATGGGATCTCTACTTCTATGGGGAGCACTGCCTCCATGCCATATACTAGAGAGAAAGGGGTAGCCCCAATTCCATTTTCGTAATGATTGACAGCTCCGTCAAAGATAAGTCCCCACTAGGAACCTGATTCTGGCCCTTCACTGGGTAGCGGTTCATCGCAATCTTTCATCTTTAGATACATGACATCTTCGTCTGGGAAGTCAAACCCGATTGATTCTTGATCGTCAATCGGTTGATGAGCCAAATGATTGGCTAAAATACTTCCTTTAACGGCTTTCTGAGCATGGTACTCTATGTCATATTCTGATAGTAACATCTGCCAACGGGCAATCCTTCCCATGAGAGCAGGTTTTTCGAAAACGTACTTGATTGGATCCATTTCGGAGACCAACCAAGTAGTATGACGAATCATGTATTGGCGAAGACGTTTGGCTGCCCAAGCCAAAGCGCAACAAGTTTTCTCAAGCATTGTGTACCGAGTCTCGCAGTCGGTGAATTTCTTGCTTAGATAGTTAATGGCAGACTCTTTCCGTTTAGTTTCGTCTTGTTGGCCAAGTACACATCCCATTGAGTCCTCTAGGACTGTGAGGTAAATGATCAGTGGTCTTCCTTCCACTGGAGGTGATAGAATCGGAGGATTCAACAGATATTCCTTGATACTGTCGAAGGCGGTTTGGCAATCTTCTGACCAAACGCAATCCTGGTTCTTTTTGAGTAATTTGAAAATCGGCGCACACGTCGTGGTCATAAGAAATATGAATCTGGAGATGTAGTTCAAACGTCCCAGGAATCCTCTGACTTGTTTTTCAGTTTTCGGAGAAGGCATTTCTTGAATGGCCTTGACCTTGTCAGGATCAACTTCAATTCCTTTCTGGCTGACGATGAACCCTAGTAATTTCCCCGAACGGACACCGAAGGTGCACTTGTTGGGATTCAAGCGGAGCTTGAATTTTCTTAGACGTTCGAACTATTTTGACAGATGTTCAACGTGCTCATCCTCTATTTTTGATTTTGCAATCAAATCATCGACATATACCTCGATTTCTTTGTGTATCATGTCATGAAACAGAGTAATCATGGCCCTTTGATAGGTTGCCCCGACATTCTTCAAACCGAACGGCATTACCTTGTAACAAAAGGTACCCTATGGGGTAATGAACGAAGTTTTCTCCATGTCTTTCGGCGCCATTTTGATCTGGTTATAGCCCGAGAATCCATCCATGAAGGAGAATACTTTGAACTTTGTTGTGCTGTCAACCAACATGTCAATGTGTGGTAAAGGAAAGTCGTCCTTTGGACTTGCCTTATTTAGATCTCTGTAATCAACACACATTCTGACCTTTCCGTCATTTTTGGGAACGGGTACGATGTTGGCTAACCATTGAGGATATTCAGATGTAGCGAGGAAACCCGCGTCGATCTGTTTCTGTACCTCCTCTTTGATTTTGATGGCCATGTCCGGGTGAGTCCGTCTCAACCTTTGCTTTACTGGCGGACATTCCGATCTTAACGGTAAGTGATGTTCCACGATGCTGGTATCCAACCCTGGCATATCCTGATAGGACCAAGCGAATACATCGGGGAATTCTTTGAGAAGCCTTATCAGATCCTCTCTGGCAGTTGGACTGAGCAGTGCTCCGATCCTGATTTCTTTTCTCTCTTTTTCTGAACCCAAGTTTACCGTTTCCAACGGGTCTTTGTGAGGTTTAATGGACCTTTCCTCTTGTCTGAGTGGTCGGGAGATCTCTTCTGGAATTTCGTTGTTAACTTCTTCTTCAGCCTCGAATACCGGGAACTCAAAGTTGGAATAAGGCATCGGATCGTATGTTTCAACGGGGTTTAAAACAAGCAATCTGCATGACGTGATGATTCGTGTTTAGAAGAGATAGAGAAAATGTAAGTGTGTGCAGTGTTTTGATTTTACTGCTTGTTTTTATTATTGAATGTTTTTTAGGATTACCATTTTCTGAAAAAGCAAAAAGAGAAAACATCAATTAATGCGGAAATTACAGAACGACGTTATTTTATTAATGAACTAGTCGAATCTTGAAACTACAGCCCTATAAAACAAAACTCGGTCGCTTTGGGCAAAGCGAAGAGGGAAATTTATAGAAAACGAGCCCTATCAAAATATCCGTTTCACCTAGGCAGGGTGAAAGGTTAAAGATGGCAATTACTTTGACTGGCGAACGACCTTCGAAACCTCGACAGCAACCCATTGGCGGCGAACTCCTCGGTGAATCACAAAGTCTGGCACCTTCCCTGATTTGTCTTCAGAAATGACGCTGATTTCTGGTGGAGCGGGATCATTGGAACCTGTTTCCCAGGCAGAATTGTCATAGGAGGATTCCTCTGTTGTATTTTGCAGAGCATTGGTGCTCTCAGCTGTATCTCCCCATCCAGTTGGCTGGATGTCTTCGAACCTGATACGAGAGCTTTCGGGAGCAGTGTACTTGACCATAAAGTCGTATTTTCCACTTGGTTCTCCCAGGGTGTCCCAAACTTCTTTGGAACTGGAGGAGTCATCTCTCTCGATGACGTTGACCTCGGGAAAAGCATAGTTGATGAATTCAAGTCCTGCGAACGTTGCGAATTCATCTTCATGTTGAGTAATTTCCGAATGACCTGAGTGTTGATCCCATAACATGGCGGGGACATAGGTATTCTGTTCAATGACACTCAGCTGAGTTTCATTGTTCGGCTGACTCTCTTGCCCCAAGTTTCCTGGGTAAGGCTGCCACATTGGCAGGCCATCCATTGGGCCATAGTAATTGTGGTCAAAGTTGTCTTTCATCAGAGTGTCCTCCTCTAATGAGTTTGGCAGAGCACGACATCCTTCTGGATCACAACCTCCGTATATCAGTTCGACGTCTGACCTGGGTATAAATCTCGGACTTTCTGTAGGAAAGCAAAAAGGCATAGGCACCTCTTCCTAAGACATATAGTCGTCCTTGTTAAGATAGGACTTCCATTCTTCATCTGTGTCAGAGGGATCTTCCTCATTGATAGCATGAACTGTCTGAGACACCGGGTGAAGAAAACCTCCATTGTGGAAGAAGTTTTGAAGGGGATGAAGACTTTCATCATTAGCGGCTGTCTGGGTACAGGTCGCAGAAAAACCAAGACCCTTCTTTGTTTTATTGTCAATAGGAATGACAAGCCATCCCCATCCTGTCGTATCGGTACTCTCGACCGCTTTGATAGCATCTTTGTATGAAGAAATTGAAGTTCCTTCTTTGAACTGATTGTCCTTGCTCACCGATAGTGCTTGGAACTGAGTTCCAATAACCTCCTCGGGTTCCACACAAGTAGATGATGATAGGTTACTCACAAGCAAGGCTTGTTCCCCACAAACCATGACAAGTTGATCGTTCTTGACGAACTTTAGCTTTTGGTGGAGGGTTGAAGTAACCGCTCCAGCCTGATGTATCCAAGGTCTTCCTAATAAACAACTATATGTTGCCCGGATGTCCATGACCTGGAAAGTGATTTGGAAAGTGTGAGGACCAATAGTTATGGGAAGATCAACTTCGCCGATAACTGTTTTTCTGGATCCGTCGAATGCTTTGACGACGACCTCGCTGACTCTCATAGGAGGGCCCTTGAATGATAATTGCATCAAAGTGGACTTCGGTATAACATTCAGGGCTGACCCTGTGTCTAGCAGTACGTTGGCTAAAGCATCGCCCTGGCAGTTAACTGTGATATTGAGCGTCATGTTATGACGGCGACCCTCTTCAGGTAATTCCTCATCACTAAATCCCAAATTATTGTAGGAAGTGATGTTAGAGACAATGCTATCGAATTGTCTGATTGTTACATCCTGTTCCACAAAGGCTTGCTCCAAGACTTTCTGTAGAGCCTCTCTGTATGCTTCTGAACTGAGTAACAATGATAATACTGAGATCTTTGAAGGAGTCTGTAACAGTTGATCAACAATGTTATATTCACTCCTTTGGATGAGCTTTAGCATCTCATCTTTGTCTTTTGAAAAGTCGGGATTACTAGATTGACCGACTGGTGGATCAAGAATTTCTGCCTGAAGTTCCTTTTCTTTGTTGGATTTTCCAACCCCTCGGTTGAAGATTCGACCGCTCCGTGTTACACGACTGATGTCTGCAATATTCACGACGGAGGGTAATGGAATTTCCTTTCCATTATCGATTATTGTTGCACCGTATTTGTAAGGGATTGCCTTAGTTGATTCATACGGTAGTGGCCCCGGTAGATAGATGACTATGGGAACCTTCTGATTTTTCTGACCATCATAAGTAACCTTGATCCGTTCCCGGTTGGGAACTCTAGATTCGTCAAGTAGAGGGATGATGGTAAAAACATCCCTGGTCCTGTGATGACCAGAGATCGTGACAACATCCTCAACTTGCTCGGCAAGGTAGTTCGGCGACCAAATGATGGGTCCTAAACCTGGATATGGACGAATTTCTCCATGATCGACCTGACCCTGAAGAGCTGCTCTCACAAGGTAACACCCTTGGTTACTTTCTGTACAGACGCTACAACTGTCATAGTTGTGTGGTGGCACCTGGCCACGCCCACTTTGAATACAATGTAACCTCACTAGGTTACCTTCCACTGATCGGACATCCTGACTTTGACGACGAGTAGGATTCCTGTTACTGATACTAATTTGCTGAGTATCTTCGTCCATATAGATTGGCATCCACCAGTGATTTAACAAGTGCTGAAGTGCCTCCTGGACAAGGGTACAACCTCGATCATTTTCGCAACCTGCTTTACAGCTTTGGTAGTCATGTGATATTAAGAATCCAAGTCAGACCTGCTCAGCATGTAACTCTACCAGGTTGGTATTCATTACGCGAATATCGAAGATCTGAACCATGTTGATTTGATAGGAGTTCCTATCATGGTAGTCTTGGATCCATCCAAGATCCATCTGACGCTGGAGGGCCTCTTGTATGAAAGAGCATCCCTGTTTGTTTACCGAGCAAGTCAGACAGGAACTGTAATCGTGCCGCGGCAGATTATGATACTGGCTTTGCCTTGAGTGCATCGCCACCAAGTTGACATTCATCGCACGGATGTCGTGGTTTTGAATGACGTTGGAATTCGTGTAAACCATGTTAACTCCAAGAACTCGGTGCTCTTGGATCCATCCAAGATCCATTTGTTCCTGTAGAGCTGCTTGCACCACAGAACATCCCTGGTTGTCTTTAGAGCAGATATCACACTGGTGATAATTATGAGGTGGCACATGGCCATATCCACTCTGTCTACAATGCATCTTGACCAGATTGGTCCCCAATAAGAGTACATCGTGAATTTGATAGACATTGTTAGTCTCTTTCTCAATCAGATTGATTGCAGTTTTCTCATGTTGAGGCAGCGGGTTCGTAAGAACATTAGGATTCGTATCTTTGAAAGATAAGAGCCCGCTCCTAACAAGCTTTTGCACGTCGGATTTGAAATTGAGATAAGTCTCAATGTTATGCCCTGAACCTCCTTGATGATAAGGGCATGTTTGATCCGCTTTAAACCAAAAAGGCAGATTTTCCAGAACTGAAAGGGGAGACTTAGTCTGAATGTGCCCCTTAGCCAGCAGTAACGGAAACAGCTCTGCGTACGTTACGGGTATAGGATCAAATCCTGGTGGCCGTGTTGTACGGTTGTTGTTATATGGAGGACGAGCCTGCTGAAGAGGCTGTTGTGTCCTTTGCTGATCAGGTTGGCTCTGCGCAACCTGAGGTTGATACGTAGGAATAGGCGCAGGGCCGATAGCAGGAGTAACAGCTGCTACTGGCTGATAACGTCGCCTTTGCTTTCCGAGAGAGATATTCCCAATATCTTGCTCTTTTTTCTTAGGGAGAGCACTACCGTATTTTTTAGTACCGCTCGTTGATCCAGTGTCTTTTACCAAACGTCCTTCTCGGACGGCTTCCTCAAGACGTACGCCCATGCCGACTATTTCGGTGAAATCACTAGGCGCACTGGCAACCATTCGGTCATAGTAAAATAAGCTTAAGGTCTTTAAGAAGATCTTTGTCATCTCTTTTTCCTCAAGAGGTGGACAGATCTGAGCGGCAATTTCACGCCACCTTT
Source organism: Lathyrus tuberosus (assembly GCA_022829125.1). NCBI lineage: Eukaryota > Viridiplantae > Streptophyta > Magnoliopsida > Fabales > Fabaceae > Lathyrus > Lathyrus tuberosus. The sequence goes on from JALAZF010000163.1 coordinate 8,835,786, forward strand.
GAGCATACTCCTTAAAGGTTTCTTTGTCCTTTTGCGACATTGATATGAGTTGATCTCTGTCGGGTGCCATGTCCAAATTGTACTTGTATTGTTGGACGAAGGCAGTACCAAGATCTCTGAATGTACTGATCGTAGTACGGTTTAAACCCATGTACCATTTGAGTGCGGCACCGGTTAAACTATCCTGGAATTAGTGAATCAGCAGGTCCTGATTCTCCGTCTGAGTTGACATCCGCCGAGCGTACATCACCAGATGGCTCTGAGGGCAAGAGTTACCCTTGTATTTTTCAAAGTCGGGCACTTGGAACTTGTGCGGGACTTTCACATTTGGGACCAAGCAGAGGTCTGCGGCGTCCTTTCCAAATAGATCCTGACCGCGAATGGCTTGCAGCTCTTTCTGCATTTCCAAGAACTGCTCCTGGAATTCATCCATTATGTCAAACATAGTTTCCTTCTTACCAGAAGGTGTCTGTGGAATCTGTCCTTCTGGGACAGTGTGCACCACAGGGGGTGGTACCGTGACTACGGCAGTAAGTCTTGGCGCCTCCCGAAGTTTGTAACCTTCAAGAGTCTTGAGTATGTCCTTGGCATCTTCGCTTTCCCGAAGTTTGTAACCTTCAGGCCCAGCGGATTCTGTTGCGATTCCATGATCTTCAATGATAGGCGGAACATATCCTTTCGGGATATAGTTAACAGGCATGCCCCAAGGACGATCTTTCGGCATCTGATACCTAGGATCATACTTTTCTATGATGGGCGTTGAGGTGATCTCTGAGATCACAATTCTTTGCAGCTGAGCTTCTGCCATGGCTTGCATGTCGTTACGAAGCTTTCTCATATCCTCTCTCAGAGCGTCGAACTCTTCTCTCAACTCTATGTTCTCTTCCTCAAGATCATCCATCTTTTTCTGACGATTGGCCCGAGTATTATACGAATGAGACAGTTTGACTCTAGAATCGAGACACAACGTGAGATTCGTAGGTAAGAAGAATACGCGATGTGAGAATGATGAATGCAATGATTATATTAATTATTATTTTTTTGTTTAATCAAAATAAACTTCGACAATTAGATTGCAAATATCAAATAATGGGGAAACCCCTTTTTATTGAATTTCAAAGGATTACAGAAATGGAAATACAGTAGATTACAAAGTGCAGAAACAATAACCTAAGCTAATGGGTCCCCAGTCCTCTCTGAGGAGAAACCGGGTGCTGATTCTGGTATCTTCCTTTTCTTTGACCGGGGCGCTTGGGCCGTTGTCGGGTTGTCATTCCTTTGCCAGGTGAAAGGAGCGAGCAAATTCCTTTGGTCATCTTGATTTTCTACAGCATGCTGCTCCAAAATTTCAATCAGAGCATCTTTCTCTCTCAGTAGTTGCTGTATTTGGATACACTCTACATCGAGGGTGCGGTACTTGTTCTTCCAAGATCTTCTTTCCTTTTGAACTTTGTTGTGAGTAACCTGAAGCTTTTCAGTTTCCGTCATGAAGTACATGACAGTTTCCCTCGGCGGAAGAATTCCGTGACGAGGATAAGGCATCTTTAGCTTGAGAGCTCTAGTTTGTACCCAATGGAGATAAGGCTCCACCGAGACACAGTCCGGTTTTCCCAGAGACTCTCTTCCTTTCTTATGAACATGTTTCCAAGCTTGCACTATTTCCATCTTTAGTGCTCTGTCGTTTTCTCCTTCTTTGAAGAAAAGACCTTCCAGATGAACACCCAGTGGGATGTGTCTCATCGGGTATCCAAATTGACGAAGAACCAATATCGGATGATAGTTGATTCCTCCTTTAGTTCCTATGAGGGGTACGCTGGGGAAGTTTCCACAACGGTCAATGATTCTGATTCCCTCATAAATCCTATTCTACCAATCTATATCGGAATTGGTGAGAGACATGATCTTCTGCAACCAACGTAAGACACTCTTGCAATCCCAAAAAGCAGCAGACTTGGGCAAGTGAGAGATAAACCATTTGTAGAGCAAAGGTACACAACATGTGATCTCCCCTCCGCTGTACAAACTTTCCAAGTGTACAGAATGATACGCATCTGCGAGCAAAGTCGGCACAGGGTTTCCAATGAGAAAAACCTTAATGGCGTTGATATCGACGAAGTTATTGATGTTGGGAAACAAAAATAACTCGTAGGTGAGAAAGACAAAGATGCTTTCAAAAGCAGTCCCGTTCCCTATACTAGCGAAGTATAGAGCCTTTTTTGTCAAGAACTGGGCTGGTAAACCTTGGATGCCACCCTTAGTGGTCATGTGAGTCCTGACCTCAGACTCGTCCAAATGAATTGCTATTGCAATAGTCTGATTCTTTGGAATTTATTCCAGTCCAGAAAATGGAGCTCGATCAGTGATATGTAAATCAGTCAGATGAGAATACTCCTCCAGTGTTGGTGATAGCTGGTAATCCGGGAATGTGAAACAGTGATAAACCGGATCGTAGAACAGAATGAGCGCGTCCATGATCCCCTTAATCACATGGACTCTTAACAGTGGTAGCAAACCACCGTGCTTGACTCTGAAAGCCTCTGGGTTAACGACCATCCTCGCTAACTTTCTCAAATCCTCTAGCTTTGGAACCTTGAAGGTATACTGGCGAGTTATCCTTCTACCGAAATCCATTAATGCAATCTTTTTCTCTGATATTTGCAATCACAGTCTTAGTTTAATTTGAAAAACAGAGAGACTAGAAGAGAAGTTTTTTGAATGTTTTAATGTTTTATTAAATGGATGCATGAATGCAGCACACAAAAACATAAAAAAAACATGGGATCAAAGGGTCGTTGTCATGAAGTCAAGGCTCTACCCATCCCCAAAGGTTTATACTAGGGTGATTTTTGTACCTGTACTCATTATCATCAGCTCCTCCCAGGAAAGCAAAACAACAAGCGGATAGCCAGCGAGTTGTAGAGCAATCTTAGAGTAAGTGCCATTCACCGAGAATAGATCACCAGCCTCAAATGAGGGTAGTATCGCGTAACAACTATTTTCGATAGTTTACGCACTACGAAAGGGTTTGGCTCCTCAGCTTCTCAGACTTAACAACCGGCCCATTGGCTAGAAGAGTGAATGGGTTGCGTTGGTCAGCCTCCACTGAGGTTGATGGTCGACCCCGTCGCCATCACTTATCTTAAGTGTATACTCATTCTCCCCACATGCGGCATCACACGCATTCCCAGTAACAGAAAAATAAACACGTATAGCAATTAGGAAAAACAGTATATATATTAGTCCTAATCATCCTAGACTTATAAAGCTATGATTCCTAAGTTCCTGACAGAAATGGGTTCCCTGGCGGAAGCCCCAATCTGTGGTATTCACACAAGTGAAGAGAAAAAAGGTTTGTCCAAGGTTTTCACCTTAAACGTTTAAGAAAGAAGATTTGGCCCCATGGTGGGCGCCACTTTTCTGTAGCGAGCGATTTTGGACGCGGTTCTTAAGCGCTGGCCGCTCTCTGCGGTTGAGCTTAAAACTACAGGTCGATTCATTTTTTATCCTATTGTGAGCTGAATAAGGAAGGGAAATAGATGTCTCCAATTAACCCTGCTTTGCATACTGAGTTTAAACAGCGGTCTGTTAGGTTACGAATACTATCAATGTGGGGGGCCTTTGTACTGGTTATTTGTATTTTCGCCAATACTGTTTTCTTTCTTTTTACCTGGGCAGAAGGTTTCTGGCGGGGAACAAGGATTAGGATGTTAGGACTGATGCTTTTGAAATACTGCTTTTGATTGATGGAGATATGGGATTTGGTTTTTTTGTTGATTGCGCTCGCTAAGATCTTTTCTTTCGATCTTATGCCTACGTATTCCCGTTTACCGAAATAGGGAAATCAGAGCGTTCATAGTTCCTCCTATTCTATGGGAGGAAATGGGTGTTTTGGTTTCTTGTTCAAAGCCCAAGACGTGAAGCGAAAGGTGGTTTGTATCTTGTTCAAAGCCCAAGATGTGAAGCTGAAAGGTCTATTTGTGTCTTGTTCAAAGCCCAAGACGTGAAGCTGAAAGACCTCGGCTTTTAGAGAGAGTTTGTCATCTCTAAAGAGGGGAGAAGGAGAATTACTTTAACTGGGATACGCGGATCCGAGCAATGCCATAATTTCCGAAAAAAGGGTTTTAACCTGAAGGAGAAGACTTTAACTCAGTGTAGAGCAATGCCATCTTTCCTTAGGAATTTATCATGCTAAAAGAGGGACAGTAGTGTGGATATAGATGATCCAGAGGCTTGCCGCTTACAGCGATTAGATGAAGGGAAAGGAGTTGTTGATGTTTGTGTACTGTGAACGAGGCACAACTTTGATGCTAAAAGGTTGATTGGATCAACCAGTGGTTTTCTTATACAAAGCCTAAGAGGAGGCTAATTTCCGCTAGGAAAATCATTATACAAAGCCTAAGAGGAGGCTATTTTGTGTCTCGTACAAAGCCCGAGAGAGAGGCTAAAAGTTTTTGACCCGACGATGGAGTCTTTGTGTCTCGTACGAAGCCCGAGATGGAGGCTAAAAGATTTTTGACTCGACGATAGAGTCTTTTGGTATCTCGTATAAAGCCCGAGATGGAGGCTATTGTTTGTTTGACTTAATGAGGGAGTCTTTATGTGTCTCGTACAAAGCCCGAGAGAGAGGCTAAAACGTTGTTTGACTCCGCTGGGGAGAATCATTGTACAAAGCCCAAGAGGAGGCTATGTCAGTTAAGTGACAGGTCCAGTATACTGATTTTGAAAGAGAAAATCAGTTCTTATATGAGCATCATTGTACTCGTGGGTTAGATCTGAGGATCGGGGTTGTTTCCTTTTCTTTGAGGAAGCGGGAAATCCAAAGGGTGTTGAGACTGTCCGAGTCTGCGGTTTTCCTTCCTATTTAACGAAGGGGTCACTTGAGAATGTCTTTTGAGACTCAAGGAAGTTAGACTGTCCTTGTCTAGAGTTTTATCTTTTGTACTATGCTTTGAGAAACAGTAGTAGACTCTATGAAAGGACTGTTCTATGAGGATGACTAGGTTCTGTTCCTATACCTCTAGGAGGTCGTCGGGACAATTTGTACGAAGCCCAAGAGGAGGCTGGAAACTTTTAAGAAGCCGACGGGTCCTTGTACGAAGCCCAAGAGGAGGCTATCATTCCCGGAGGAAGAGATCATTATACGAAGCCTAAGAGGAGGCTGTGAATACTTCTAAGAAGCCGTAGTGTCCTTGAATAATGCCCAAGAGGAGGCCGATGCTTTTAAGAAGCCCGTGGGTCTATCATCTCCTTTCCATTAGGAGAGATAACTCTTTTAAAGATAAAAACCACTGGTAAACGTGCGAGGTTTACTATCCAGCGACTTTTAGCTTTTAAAGAGGGTTCCTTAGTTAAGGTCCAAGATTATGACCGTAGTGGGTACCCAAACCCCGAGACATTCAAGGCAAGCTATCCACAAGGAATAGATCAAGTCAGGAAAGTTCGAGAAGTTGGAAGAAACTCAAAGATGCCATTCACGGAGAATACATTCATCTTGGGGAGTAGAGCATCTTGACGATTCCTAAGGAGGACAGCCGAAGAGAAGACTGTATCTGGTGCTCCTATTGGGGATCTAGGCGTCTATTTCTACGAATAAATGAAACGGAGTCACCTAGTTCTAGACGTAGTAGCCAGGGAAACTCGAAATATCTATACTATTATTACACAGTAGATATGAGTTTATGAAAGGAGACTTACAGTGAGCAGCCCCACAATACAGTTTATAATATGAAAGCAGTAAACGAAAGCGATAACCACTTACTCGGTTGGAGTGCTTCCATGCTGTTTGGTTAGTTGTTCAACAAAGAAAGATTGGAAACAACAGTATATTCAAAATCAAAGGAGAAAGTGCTTTGAAAAATAAAGATTTGGGGTTTACAGCTCAAGGAGAGGCCCAGGGTTTTATCAGTGAGCGCACTGTTTGACTTTGTACAGCGGGACTTATACAAGTGACTGGGGGCCCAAAATGGTTTTATGTACAAAGGGATGGGTCTTACACTCTCTCAAGAGGCCCAAAAAGTTTAAAGAAAAAAGAGTGGGGCTTATAACACGAGGGTAGGCCCAAATGATTTTTCGTTTAAAAATGGCGATCGCGCCGAGGTTTTCTTTTAACGCAGAGGGACTTATACAATAAGTGAGGCCCAAAATGTTTTGGTTAAAAGGGGGATTGGGTCTTACACTCTAATAGAGGCCCAAAGTGTTTTTGAATGGGTCTTATAGCTCAAGGAGAGGCCCAGATGATTTTTTATTTTTAAACGGGCGATGATCGCGCCGTTTACTTGTACAGAGGGACTTATACAATGAGTGAGGCCCAAAAAGTTTTTGTACAAGGGGGGGATGGGTCTTACACTCTCTCAAGAGGCCCAAAAAGGTTTTAAAGAAAAGAAATGGGTCTTACTACTCGAGGGTAGGCCCAGATGATTTTTGAAAAGGCGACGATCGCGCCGTTTGTTTTTTGACGGTATCGGGACTTATACAATAAGTGAGGCCCAAAAATGATTTGGTCAAAAAAAAAGGATTGGGTCTTACACTCTAATAGAGGCCCAAAAAGTTTTGAAAATGATTTATGAGGGTTGAATTAATCCAAAACCCTAATTTGTTTTCAAAATGTATTTAATTGAATAAAAATTCAATTAAAATGATCAAAAATTGTTTAACACATGGAAAACAAATTGTGATCTTGGATTAATGCTTCAAAAATTAAGTATTGACCTACAAAATAATTAGAAAGCATTAAAAGTTGCAAAATCAATGTAGAAAAAAATATTTAAAATGTCAAAAACAATTAAAATATTAATTCTTTGCAAAAATATCAATTATATGAAATAAATAATATTTTTGGGATTTTTTGGTAAAATAAAATATTTTAACATTTTTGTGAATCATTAAAAAAAGAATCAACTCAAAATCATTAAAACTCAGAGAGAAATTAATTTTTGAATCAATTAAACAAAATCACAAAATTCAAATATTTGAATATATGAAAAATGGCGCCAAGAACAGCTGAAGAACACGCGCGTGTTCTTGGTTTCTCAGATTTGCATTTTCTATCCAATCTCCATGAATACGTAATCATATCATGCAATCCATATATCATTATGCTCGTCTCAACCTCACGATCATGTCCATGTACTTTAATTTCATTTAAATTAAACATACAACAAGAAATCACGAAGAGACCTCAAGAACCCTAATTTCTGCATGAAGGCTAGGATTTTTGATACACGATTCAAACAATGCAATTAATTGAGGGAAAACATTCCATGCATGATTATGAACATATGGCCAAATTATTGTGCGAGGAAATATGCATAGATTGAGAGATGACCAAGCATGTGCTTACCTCTAGGCCGTGACAGCAAGTGCAATGTGATTTTTGATTTGGAGGTGTTACAGATGGGTGGTGATGATCTGAACAGCTTCCCTACACCCTATGGATTTTGTTTGGATGGTTGGACTTGATTGAAATTGGCTGGATCATTTTGTGGCACCTCAGCTGCACTTTGGTTAAAACCTTGAGCAACCAGCTGGTGATTTTGTGAAATTGATGTTTCAGAAGTAATCTAAGTGTTTGATCAGCTCATATGTGATGTATGTGAGGTGTGTGAGTGATTGGTTTGATTGGAATTGCTCTCAAACTCAAAACCCGATAGTGACTTGCCTTAGAAGGCAAAATTGGAGTGAAAGAAGAGATTTTGTGGAAAGCATCTGTTAGATGGCTTTGGTGTACTCAAACTGACCACAATTGAGCTCTATTTATAGTAGAGCAAGTTTGTTTTGCAAGGAATAGTGCATGGCAGCTGGTAAGTAGGTTTGGCCAATGTTGGCAAATGAAAATCCAAGTCTCCTCTAGCCATTGACTAGAGGTTAGGGCACAGAGCTTTGGTTCCCTTGGTCTTGGATAAGTCTTGACTGATTTCAGATGAGAATGGCTCAGTCCATGCCACCTTGATGGTTCCATTGAATGCCTCATTCCAAATTTGAAGTCTTGTCCCTATTTTGGCCATTCTAGGTTCAACATGTTATTTCTTGTTCCATGGACTTTGGAGGCTTGGCTCAGTGATTGTCCCCTTTAGATTCAATCCTTTGAGGTGTCCAAGTGGATAGGATCAATTGAATTTGGCTAATTTTGGCAAATCGACCAAAGTTGCAAATTCTGCCTTGCCTTGACAGATTTCAGCAAGGCAACTTAGCAATGTTGTATCTCATGGTGTAAGTTGAATTTGGCAATGTTCTTGGCCATTTTGGAAAGCTCTTACATGATACAACAACTGTTTGAACAAGTTTGGTTTTGATCTCTTTTGATTCCAAGTGAAAAATCCCCCTACATTTGGCAAAAAGTGAGGCAGAATCTGACTTAGTGAAAATTTCACTAAGTGTTGGAAAAAGTGACATTTTCACTTTTCAGCCACTTTGATCACTCCATAACTCAAAATCCTTAATGAATTGGAATGACTTGTAGTTGAAGTTTTTGTAGGTGATAGCGAGGGCTACAAATCCATCTTTGGATGCGAAAAAATGGGCTTGTGGTTTAGGAGTTATGGTCCTCCAAAGTTGGTACCCTTGCCACTTTATTTTTAACTTAGAAAATTTTCTAAGTTTTATGTTTACCCCTTTTACAAGTTATCTCACTTTTCTTGATTTTTCTTGATGAATGATGATTCAAATCATACATTAACATCATTTTAGGGTTAAAAATCCATTTTGGTGAAAAATCTCAAAAAGTCAAAGTTGACTTTTGTGCACAGTTGACTTTTTATCAGATGAATTCCAAACTGTGCAATTCTTCAGGAAATCATGTCCTTGACCTAAATCAAACTTGATGGACATGTTCCATGGGTGTCATGGGGTATATTGAGGTATGTCCTAGGGCTTGGGAGCATGTCCTTGTCAAAAGTCAAAGTTACAGTTGACTTTTCTCTTAAAACCCTAATTGTGGTGCAGATGAAATTGAGACTTGTTGCTCAAGCTTCTTGGATTAATCCATTGTTCCAAATGGATCAATATGGTATATTAGAGACCCTCAAATCATGTCTTGAGGTCTTGGCTCATGGTTTGTCCCAAAAGTCAACTTAGGGGTGAATTAGGTCAAGAAACCCTAATTCCTGATTTTTTTATGAATGCATCCCCTGAGGCAAAATTGACTTGATGCATGGGTTCATGAGGTTCCATGAAGTATATTAGGTTATGTTTTGGATCATTTCCTTGTGCCCAGATGAAAATTTCCATCTGGAGGCCCTGGTCGACCAAAACCCTAATTTGGTGACACTGTCGATCTTGAGACTTGATCCACCTAGAAGGGAGCAGCCTTGTGCTTAATCCTTGAAGTGGGAGTCCTTTTTGATCCACTGTGGATGTTTAAGAGATTAGACAAGTTGAAGATCATGTCATTTCTTGATTGATCCTTTGTCTAAGCACTCAGAGAGGGCTTGAAACCCTAATTTTAATTGTAGTGGATGCTCACCCATCTTTGGGGAGACTAATGAAGCATAAAGGTACATCCATATTGTGATGATGATTTTCACAATGATGGGAAATCTAAGTGGTCAAAATTTGGGGTATTACAGAAAGAACTTGCCCCTGATTGGATCCCCGACCAAGTTTCTCAAATGTTTGGAAATTCCTTAAGAGGAAGCCAGTTTGCAAACAAAAGTGTTCATACCAACATAGTAAATGTGAAGTTCATGCAACTTTTAAAATCAAAATCATTTTTGGAAAGAGGTAAAACAATAGGGTCACTGGTCAGAACACGGTGATTCAAGACGTTTAAAAGTGAAAGATAAAGCAAAAAGGCGTGATGCCAAAAAAATGATCTGCAAAGATCTTTAGGAGTCAGTTTACGCAAACTCATTGTAGTATGCTTTCAAAATAACCTTGCTTCAATTAGGTCTTTTGAGGGTTATAACGTGGCCTGGTTCACGGTTTAAGAAACAAAGGATAAAGGCTCAAAGTTTATTTGTACCCACCTAATCTTCGTGATGATCTCCAGTCCTACACTCAGTTAACTCAGACTTTGCACTCAGGTTCCCATAGGTTAGGGATTGCATTGATGATAGTGATGATGGTTCAGAAGTTAAGGGACTTTTGAGGTGACAGTCACTACTTCCTTATAACTCTTGGTTGTTTTTTTTTCATTGAGGATTTCATGGTAAGGATTTAAAGATTCTTCTTTTTATTATCCCTAACTTTTACCTAAACTGTTTCTCGTGAATCTTACAGTCAGCGGGATGCCCAAAATTTTTGCCTAAGTCTCCTTCATAGGTTTCGACTTAGTGGGCTTTTTCCTTTTTTGATTTATTATCTTTTTTTGAAAGAAAGTGACTGTCTGGCTTAATGATTACGACGAACCATCATCGGCTTTTGACTTGAAGGACATCTTCGACACTTGCTTGTTGTGTGCGAAGGAAAATTTGAGAATGCCACATTTATGTGAGAGGTGTCTTGCACGAAACTCTTATATTTGAATGCACAATCAAGTTAACTGAGAACTACCCTGCCCCAGGTTAAGATTGCGGGTTTTTATTTGTAAAGAAAATAAACTCCTACTTCAAGGCTCAAAGGGGTAGACAAAGGGTTATCTTCCTTATTTCTCCACTGTTTGGGAATTGAAACAATGCCTTACATCCTCAGCAAAGTTTTGATTTGAAAGCATACCGACAACAATTATGAGTATTTTGTATTCATCATCCTCCCTCCAATCTTTGCATAATCAGAAGAAAGTGGAAAAGAGATAAAATATATTTTTTGTTTATGTTTTTTTGGTTTTTTTTTGTTTTTTTTGAAAAGGAAGGTATAAAAATGTAAATGGCAAACACAAATGAATTGAATCCAAAAGTCGCAAAGCTAATTTTATTAATTATGAAAGTACAAACATAAATTGAAAGCAAACAACCAATACAAATAAGGAAAATGCAAACGATAAGAAACATGGTCTAGTGACTAATCAGAAACAAGAGTGAGCTGTCCTGTCTGAAACACTGAAGTCTGCTGAAGCCGACTGAAGCTTCACTTGGCATGCTCTGGCAGAGGATTCGTCTGGACATTAGGATTGGTGTCACGAATGTTGATGATTCCGACCTTAATCAAGTCACGCACTCTAGCCTTTAGTGCATAGCAATGTTCCAAGTCATGGCCGGCGGCACCTTCATGGAATGCACAGTGGAGATCAGATCTGAACCCAGGTGGAAGTGGATCTGGAGGAGGAGGCAAAGCCTTAGTGGTAATCAAACCTTTCTGAACCAGACCAGGATATAATCAGTGTACGTCATTGGAATAGGATCAAAATGACTCATATTATGGTATTGATTATGTCTAACAGCCGGACGTTGAGTAGCCTGAGCCGGTCGTGGAGCAGTAATCACGGGAGTAACAGCAGCAACAGCAGGGTGATTAGAATAATGAGGCTGGGGTCGAGGCCCTCTTGTTTCAAATATGACAGCATTAGTCTGATCTTCTCTCTTCTTCTGGAAGTTCCCATAGGATTTCTTCGCTCCATTAGAAGATTCAACAACTTTGGATACTTTACCATTCTTAAGTTCCTCCTCGAGTCTCTGACCAATAGTAACCAAATCGGTGAAGCTGGATGAAACACTACCAATCATCTTCTCCCAGTAGAATGGAGACAAGGTGTCCATAAACAGGCCAGTTAATTCTTTCTCTGCCAAAGGAGGTTCAACTTGGGAAGCCAACTCTCTCCAGCGCTGAGCATATTCCTTGAAAGACTCTTTATCCTTCTGAGACATGTTTTGCAGCTGACGGCGGTCAGGAGCCATGTCGAGGTTATACTTATATTGCTTCATGAAGGCATTAATAAGATCCTGGAAACAGTGAATGCTGTTCTGTTCAAGATTCATATACCATTTGAGAGAAGCTCCACTCAGACTATCTTGAAAACAGTGGATACGCAACTTCTGATTCTTGGCATGAGCAGCCATCTTTCGGGTATACATGACCAAATGAGCTCTTGGACAAGAATCACCTTTGTACTTCACAAAATCGATAGCCTTGAACTTAGCAGGCATAACAAGGTCAGAAACCAAACCCATGTTTTCTGCATCAATGTTGAAGAAATCAGTACCCTCTACAGCTTTAAGTCTCTTGTCTATAGTCTGAAACTGTTCACGGACAACCTCAGGTTCAACAAAGTCTTCACGGTCTTCACTCTGAGCACTGGCGGCATTGTACTCATAGAGAGGGTTCTCAAAAGGAGCCAGAGTAGTCTGAACTATAGGTTGAGCCTCGGCAAAAATAGGAGCTTGAAAAACTGGTCCAGCAGTCTGACCAATCATACCAGTAGATGCAATAGGTGGTGAGTAGTTGGAAGGTAAACCAAACTCTGGCCAAGTTGATGGTTGCACCTGAACAGGATGAGGATCTGCATTTGAAACTTCCTGAATGACAGTCCTTTGAGGTGGTTCTCCTCTAATAATCAAAACTTGGAGCATTTCAGTGAGCTTTGCCATGCTTGACTTAAGGTCGTCGATCTCCATTCGCATCTCAGCATTGTGTGCTTCTTGCTCTGCCATTATGCATCTGTAGTTAGCTCTAGTCTGGTATCGATGTCGAGGAATCAGCTTGACAGCTCACAGGTGACAGTGAAGATAAAGATAGCTGAAAATGAGTTGCTGGACAAACGGATGTATGCAATGAATCATGCAAATGATATGCAATGCAATGTAATGGTTTCAAGGAACTCAAGAGTAGGTTGCAAACATTTCGGAAAGGCTGAAAAAAGTTTCATTTTATAATCCAGGATTTTTATTGATTTTGCAAATGAAAGAACAATTGAGTTTCTTGAAACCGAATGGTTATGCATGAATGCATGAATGGATGCATAAGCACAGATATACACATATACAGGCAAACAAAGGCCTAGGCTTGAAGATCACGAGCATGGAGCCATGGTCTACCCTTCCCAAGGTATGTACTAGAGGTTTATTTGTACCTGCCGAACGGGTTCTACAAAGTTCCCAGAGTCTACAATCCATCTTTCGGATATTATCGATTTTCCAAATCACTTGGTAGTCAATAATATTCTCGAGAGAATCTCGTCTGAGTGTAGTATCGCGTAGCGACTATTGCAGAAATAGACTCCCGCATAGTCCCCGCACTACATCCTAATAGGCCAAGTTGGGTTAAAGGTAACTACGGTCCCCAGTCCCGAGGGCCTTTATATCGAAACCATATCGTCTTCACGAATGAACTCGTTGGACAAATATTTTATTTGAGAGGGCCTAGACTGAGTGGTGAAGTCTCAATTTACTTTTTCAGGAATCGACTCCCTCAAAGTATCATTGAAGTCTCACCGTTTTCCTATCTTAATTTCACTCTAGTCCGGGTGTAGGACTGTCTCACCACACAAATAGTACCCTGCACACAGAAAAACCAAGCAAAACAGGTATATATATATATACAGATATAAAGATATATAGGCAAATAAGCAAATAAATAACATAGATATAAACAAGTTAGGGGAAACCCTCGAAATTCCCCAGTTCCCATTTCTGTCGCGGTGAGAATTGGATACCAAGCTATTATGTTAACTTGAATCACAATTTTTTTGAAATTCACCACCGGTCTTTATTTTATCCAAAGGAAAGGGTTAAAGATCAAAAAACCTAAGTTAAGAGAATCTAAGTTCGGGGGTTGGTTACGCCCAGGGAAGGTATTAGCATCCTAAACGTCTGTAGTACCCTACAGGAACCTCTTGTTATTATTTATGTTATTTATCGCTTGAAATAAGGAGAAGAAGTTAAAAATTAAAATTAAAATAGGTAATATCTAAAAAAAGAAAATTTAGAACTGAGAACTAAATAAGCAGTATTTTTGAAAATTTTAGGATTAAGAAAAAATTAATTTAAAATAATTAATTGAATTAAAGTCAAATATTTAATAAAATTAATCCTTTAATGGATTAATTAGTATTAAATAAAAGAATTTAATAAAATTAATCAAAAGTTACTTAATAATTATTTTTTGAGTTTTTTTTTATTTAATAAAATATAAAATTAAAAGAAATTAAATTAAACATAAAAAATTAATAAAGAAAAGGAATGGGCTTAAGAGAAATAACAAATAAGTGGAGTGCATTTAGAAAAAATGGGATCCAGGCCCAACAATAAGGGTCCAAAACCAACCGAAATCGAATGGCAACTGAATTTAGCTTTGAAGCTAACTAAGAGTGGATTCATGTAAGAATCACTCTATGAGAAGCCAAGCAAATGACTATACGCACTCAAGCGGTTCTCGAAGGTTAAATTAGATTTTAACTCCGAAATCAAAATGCAATGCTAAACAAATATAAATCCGCATAAAAAACCGATGAAAATCGACAAACGATTTGCTACACTCAACGTGGTCATCGCAATGGATTCAAATTATGCGGATCTAAATTTATAAAAAGGAAACAAAAAATAAAAAAGAAATTTTAAAGTGTTTTAAAATTGTAATATTATTATAAAGAAAAGAAAATTAAAAAAAATAAAAAAAAGCCTCAACAACATTGCTATCGCGAAAACGCGGTCATCGCAACCGGATCCGAATTGTACGGGTCTAAATATAACAAAAAAAAGCAACTAAAAAAAGAGAAATTTAACTTAGGTAAAAAACCTCAACAATATTGCTATCGCGAAAACGCGGTCATCGCAACCAGATCCGAATTGTACGGATCTAAATATAAAAAAAAAAGCAACTAAAAAAAAAGAAATTTAACTTTGGTAAAACCTCAACAATATTGCTATCGCGAAAACGCGGTCATCGCAACCGGATCTAAATCGTAAGGATCTAAAATTTTTTAGAGATAAAGAACGCATGGAAAAATAAATTTTAAAATAAAAAGTTTTAAAACAATAATGTTGCTACGCAAAATGCGATCATCGCAGTCGGATCGAACTAAATATAAAGGTCACGCATCATGCAAATATATGCAGACAGCGTATCGACGTAATTCGATCCGAACAATCTAATAATAAAAAAAAAATAAAGAATTAAAACAAAAAAAGGCAAATTGCTACCGCATAAGCGGTCATCGCAACTAGATCCGAATTGTACAGATCTAAATATAATAAAAAGAAAAATAAAGCAAAAGGAAATTTTTAAAATTTGATAAAACCCAACAATGTTGCTAACGCAAAAATGCGATCATCGCAACCGGATCGAATCAACATAAATGTCACGCATCAAGCACACAAATATGCGAACAGCGTATCGACATAATTCGATCCGAAAAATCTAAAATAAATAAATAAAGGATATATGAAACGGTGTGTATATGAAACAGTATATATATTATATATTATATACATGACGTTAAGACTTATTATATTAAGAATTATTAACTATATATATAAACAAGCCGTGTAAACATTGACGTGGTTCTATAAGAATTTTGCACTGTGCCTGGTATAAACTTGTTATGAAAATTTAGAATTTTAGTTAGTTTTAAGAAGAATGATAGAAACAAGGCGAATGATAGAAACAAGGCATGCACCTGAATGCGGCGTACAAAAACGGTGATGCAGTGTTGTTATAGCATCTCAGCTTTTCTATTTTTTCGATCCCCCTTTTAGCAACGATAACATGTGTATATATAGGGATCAAATTAGGGTTAATTTTAAATTGTCAATATTGTCCCTAATATCCAATTTAAGGCCCAAAATAAAATAATATTAAAAATTAAATAAACTTAAAACTAAATAAAATTTAAACTATTCAATTAAAATAAATTTAAAACAGAAACTAAAAATCCTATTTATTTATGAAAAACAATATTAGTTAAAAATAATAATAAATATTTAAAATAAAATAAAATAAAAATACTAATTATCTTATTTATCTATTCTAAACATTATTTAAATTAAAAAATAAGAATAAAAGTGAAAATAAATATTTAAAATAAAATTAAAATAAAATGCTAATTACTATAATTAAATAATATTAGTTGAAAAAAGTAAAATAAACGGACCCCAAATAAATAAAAATCGAACGTCCAAGTGATCGAAAAAATAAATCGAGTACCCTAAAATGATCGATACGAAATATACGACATGGAAAAATACCAAATCTTAGGGTCAAAAATTAGGGTGTGACAGATGCCCCTATTTAAGTTTCTTCTATTCGAAGATATGAAGATTGAAATCTTCATCTCTACGCGATAGGAGAGACTTAAATACAAACATGCACGATTTTTGGCCATAAGATGCCTTATGATATGATATGATATGAAATGAAAGACAGAGATCCAAAAGTTGCACCCGAAACATTTAGAAAAACATTAAATGTATCGGTAAAGATTTGAAGACATATCTAGGAGAACGTCAGATAAGGAACATCATATCTGGAAAAACATCAGATAAATAAGGTCATAGCTGGAAGCACATCAGATAGGCACAAAAGGGGTTTTGGAAAAGCGTAAGAATAAAGTCACACATCCGGAAGAACATCGGATAAACAAGGACATATCCGGGAGAGCATCAGATAGACACAAAAGGGGTTTTGGAAAAGCGTAAGAATAAAGTCCCATATCCGGAAGAACATCGGATAAACAAGGTCATATCCGGGAGAGCATCAGATAGACATAAAAGGGCTCTGGAAAAACATCAGGAGCAGACACATCTGGGAAAACATCAGACGGTAAAAGCAAGGTCATTCCGGAAAATCATCAGAATAAAGTCACATATCCGGAAGAACATCAGATAAACAAGGTGATATATCTGGAAGAACATCAGATAACAAAGACTCAATCTGGAAGAACATCAGAAATAGAGACATATCCAGAAAAACATCGGATAGATTCCGGAAAAGAATCAGAATCGATATGAATGTCTGGAAAAACGTCAGACAGGTTCTGGAAGAACATCAAAATAAAAGTACATATTCGGAAGAACATCGGTGCGATTATGGAAAAGTATCAGAATCAAAGGTAATATCTGGAAGAACATTAGATAAGTTCTAGGAGAACATCAGAATAAAGGACACATCTGGAAAAACATCAGACACAACGTCATATCTGGAAGAACGTCAGATAGACACAAAGAATGCTCTGGGAGAAACATCAGAACAAAGGTACATATCCGGAAGAACATCGGATAGAGGGACCCATCCGGAAAAACATCAGATGGAAAAGAAACCAGACATCCAATAATGGCCTTGAATGAAAGGTATAATCACAATATCTAATAATGGCTTTAGATGAATGTGAACAAAGATATACCCAAGAAAGCATTGGATAGACACGAAAATATCTGTTTGGTAGGTTCCAAGTGAGTTGGAGTTTGACTGCAAAGGTAAAACGTGGATAACAACACGACCAATGGATAATGCAAATGAGTGCAAATGAGGATGACTCTCTTGCTATGCATGTGTATATGAATATGATCAAATGCAAATGTAGATGTAATGCAGACGTCGAAGACACGACTTGACTCTTTTGTGGAGAAGACAGGACTGGAAGACTGATTCCTCAACATGGAGATCACCGTCATTCTGCTTGGGACTAAAGATGCTACTGAGCACAATTCTTCCATACTGGTAAACTGTATCAAACTGGTGATCCTTATAGGAGGGATGGAAAGCTGCATGGGGATTCTTCAAGTAAACTGCCCCTGATTAGCTGTCTATTGTAGATGAATTGATAATTGCTTCAGCTGGATTGATTCTGTAAATGACTGCTTAACTGTGCACTTGGAAAGCTTGCCCTCAGTCTGAGTCTCGGAAGATATTATGAATAAACCAATTCTGAGAAATACTTGCACTGTAACAAATCTTGAACTAATTTTCAACCTGATCTGGAAAGAACTTGCCCCTGATTGGATCCCCGACCAAGTTTCTCAAATGTTTGGAAATTCCTTAAGAGGAAGCCAGTTTGCAAACAAAAGTGTTCATACCAACATAGTAAATGCGAAGTTCATGCAACTTTTAAAATCAAAACATTTTTGGGAAGAGGTAAAACAATAAGGTCACTGGTCAGAACACGGTGATTCAAGACGTTTAAAAGTAAAAGATAAAGCAAAAAGGCGTGATGGCAAAAAAATGATCTGCAAAGATCTTTAGGAGTCAGTTTACGCAACCTCGTTGTAGTATGCTTTCAAAATAACCTTGCTTCAATTAGGTCTTTTGAGGGTTATAACGTGGCCTGGTTCACGGTTTAAGAAACAAAGGATAAAGGCTCAAAGTTTATTTGTACCCACCTAATCTTCGTGATGATCTCCAGTCCTACACTCAGTTAACTCAGACTTTGCACTCAGGTTCCCATAGGTTAGGGATTGCATTGATGATAGTGATGATGGTTCAGAAGTTAAGGGACTTTTGAGGTGACAGTCACTACTTCCTTATAACTCTTGGTTGTTTTTTTTTTCATTGAGGATTTCATGGTAAGGATTTAAAGATTCTTCTTTTTATTATCCCTAACTTTTGCCTGAACTGTTTCTCGTGAATCTTACAGTCAGCGGGATGCCCCAATTTTTTGCCTAAGTCTCCTTCATAGGTTTCGACTTAGCGGGCTTTTTCCTTTTTTGATTTTTTATCTTTTTTTGAAAGAAAGTGACTGTCTGGCTTAATGATTACGACGAACCATCATCGGCTTTTGACTTGAAGGACATCTTCGACACTTGCTTGTTGCGTGCGAAGGAAAATTTGAGAATGCCACATTTATGTGAGAGGTGTCTTGCACGAAACTCTTGTATTTGAATGCACAATCAAGTTAACTGAGAACTACCCTGCCCACGGTTAAGATTGCGGGTTTTTATTTGTAAAGAAAATAAACTCCTAATTCAAGGCTCAAAGGGGTAGACAAAGGGTTATCTTCCTTATTTCTCCACTGTTTGGGAATTGAAACAATGCCTTACATCCTCAACAAAGTTTTGATTTGAAAGCATACTGACAACAATTATGAGTATTTTGTATTCATCATCCTCCCTCCAATATTTGCATAATCAGAAGAAAGTGGAAAAGAGATAAAATATATTTTTTGTTTTTGTTTTTTTGGTTTTTTTTTTGTTTTCTTTTTGAAAAGGAAGGTATAAAAATGTAAATCGCAAACACAAATGAATTGAATCCAAAAGTCGCAATGCTAATTTTATTAATTATGAAAGTACAAACATAAATTGAAAGCAAACAACCAATACAAATAAGGAAAATGCAAACGATACGAAACATGGTCTAGTGACTAATCAGAAACAAGAGTGAGCTGTCCTGTCTAAAACACTGAAGTCTGCTAAAGCCGACTGAAGCTTCACTTGGCATGCTCTGGCAAAGGATTCGTCTGGACATTAGATTGGTGTCACAAAAGTTGATGATTCCGACCTTAATCAAGTCACGCACTCTAGCCTTTAGTGCATAACAATGTTCCAAGTCATGGCCGGCGGCACCTTCATGGAATGCACAGTGGAGATCAGATCTGAACCCAGGTGGAAGTGGATCTGGAGGAGGAGGCAAAGCCTTAGTGGTAATCAAACCTTTCTGAACCAGACCAGGATATAATTCAGTGTACGTCATTGGAATAGGATCAAAATGACTCCTATTATGGAATTGATTATGTCTAACAGCCGGACGTTGAGTAGCCTGAGCCGGTCGTGGAGTAGTAATCATGGGAGTAACCGCAGCAACAACAGGGTGATCAGAATAATGAGGCTGGGGTCGAGGCCCTCTTGTTTCAAATATGACAGCATTAGTCTGATCTTCTCTCTTCTTCTGGAATTTCCCATAGGATTTCTTCGCTCCATTAGAAGATTCAGCAGCTTTGGATACTTTACCATTCTTAAGTCCCTCCTCGAGTCTCTGACCAATAGTAACCAAATCGGTGAAGCTAGATGAAACACTACCAATCATCTTCTCCCAGTAGAATGGAGACAAGGTGTCCATAAACAGGCCAGTTAATTCTTTCTCTGCCAAAGGAGGTTCAACTTGGGAAGCCAACTCTCTCCAGCACTGAGCATATTCCTTGAAAGACTCTTTATCCTTCTGAGACATGTTTTGCAGCTGACGGCGGTCAGGAGCCATGTCGAGGTTATACTTGTATTGCTTCATGAAGGCATTAATAAGATCCTGGAAACAGTGAATGTTGTTCTGTTCAAGATTCATATACCATTTTAGAGAAGCTCCACTCAGACTATCTTGAAAACAGTGGATAAGCAACTTCTGATTCTTGGCATGAGCAGCCATCTTTCGGGTATACATGACCAAATGAGCTCTTGGACAAGAATCACCTTTGTACTTCACAAAATCGATAGCCTTGAACTTAGCAGGCATAACAAGGTCAGAAACCAAACCCATGTTTTATGCATCAATGTTGAAGAAATCAGTACTCTCTACAGCTTTAAGTCTCTTGTCTATAGTCTGAAACTGTTCACGGACAACCTCAGGTTCAACAAAGTCTTCACGGTCTTCACTCTGAGCACTGGCGGCATTGTACTCATAGAGAGGGTTCTCAAAAGGAGCCCGAGTAGTCTGAACTATAGGTTGAGGCTCGACAAAAATAGGAGCTTGAAAAACTGGTCCAGCAGTCTGACCAATCATACCAGTAGATGCAAGAGGTGGTGAGTAGTTGGAAGGTAAACCAAACTCTGGCCAAGTTGAAGGTTGCACCTGAACAGGATGAGGATCTGCATTTGAAACTTCCTGAATGATAGTCCTTTGAGGTGGTTCTCCTCTAGCAATCAAAACTTGGAGCATTTCAGTGAGCTTTGCCATGCTTGACTTAAGGTCGTCGATCTCCATTCGCATCTCAGCATTGTGTGCTTCTTACTCTGCCATTATGCGTCTGTAGTTAGCTCTAGTCTGGTATCGATGTCGAGGAATCAGCTTGACGACTCACAGGTGAAACTGAAGATAAAGATAGCTGGAAATGAGTTGCTGGACAAACGGATGTATGCAATGAATCATGCAAATGATATGCAATGCAATGTAATGGTTTCAAGGAACTCAAGAGTAGGTTGCAAACATTTCGGAAAGGCTGAAAAAAGTTTCATTTTATAATCCAGGATTTTTATTGATTTTGCAAATGAAAGAACAATTGAGTTTCTTGAAACCGAATGGTTATGCATGAATGCATGAATGGATGCATAAGCACAGGTATACACATATACAGGCAAACAAAGGCCTAGGCTTGAAGATCACGAGCATGGAACCATGGTCTACCCTTCCCAAGGTATGTACTAGAGGTTTATTTGTACCTGCCGAATGGGTTCTACAAAGTTCCCAGAGTCTACAATCCATCTTTCGGATATTATCGATTTTCCAAATCACTTGGTAGTCAATAATATTCTCAAGAGAATCTCATCTGAGTGTAGTATCGCGTAGCGACTATTGTAGAAATAGACTCCCGCATAGTCCCCGCACTACATCCTAATAGGCCAAGTTGGGTTAAAGGTAACTACGGTCCCCAGTCCCGAGGGCCTTTAGATCGAAACCATATCGTCTTCACGAATGAACTCGTTGGACAAATATTTTATTCGAGAGGGCCTAGACTGAGTCGTGAAGTCTCAATTTACTTTTTCAGGAATCGACTCCCTCAAAGTATCATTGAAGTATCACCGTTTTCCTATCTTAATTTCACTCTAGTTCGGGTGTAGGACTGTCTCACCACAAAATAGTACCCTGCACACAGAAAAACCAAGCAAAACAGGTATATATACAGATATAAAGATATATAGGCAAATAAGCAAATAAATAACATAGATATAAACAAGTTAGGGGAAACCCTCGAAATTCCCCAGTGAAGTCGCCATTTCTGTCGCGGTGAGAATTGGATACCAAGCTATTATGTTAACTTGAATCACAATTTTTTTGAAATTCACCACCGGTCTTTATTTTATCCAATGGAAAGGGTTAAAGATCGAAAAACCTAAGTTAAGAGAATCTAAGTTCGGGGGTTGGTTACGCCTAGGGAAGGTATTAGCATCCTAAACGTCTGTAGTACCCTACAGGAACCTCTTGTTATTATTTATGTTATTTATCGCTTGAAATAAGGAGAAGAAGTTAAAAATTAAAATTAAAATAGGTAATATCTAAAAAAAGAAAATTTAGAACTGAGAACTAAATAAGCAGTATTTTTGAAAATTTTAGGATTAAGAAAAAATTAATTTAAAATAATTAATTGAATTAAAGTCAAATATTTAATAAAATTAATCCTTTAATGGATTAATTAGTATTAAATAAAAGAATTTAATAAAATTAATCAAAAGTTACTTAATAATTATTTTTTGAGTTTTTTTTTATTTAATAAAATATAAAATTAAAAGAAATTAAATTAAACATAAAAAATTAATAAAGAAAAGGAATGGGCTTAAGAGAAATAACAAATAAGTGGAGTGCATTTAGAAAAAATGGGATCCAAGCCCAACAATAAGGGTCCAAAACCAACCGAAATCGAATGGCAACTGAATTTAGCTTTGAAGCTAACTAAGAGTGGATTCATGTAAGAATCACTCTATGAGAAGCCAAGCAAATGACTATATGCACTCAAGCGGTTCTCGAAGGTTAAATTAGATTTTAACTCCGAAATCAAAATGCAACGCTAAACAAATATAAATCCGCATAAAAAACCGATGAAAATCGACAAATGATTTGCTACACTCAACGTGGTCATCACAATGGATTCAAATTATGCGGATCTAGATTTATAAAAAGGAAACAAAAAATAAAAAAGAAATTTTAAAGTGTTTTAAAATTGTAATATTATTATAAAGAAAAGAAAATTTAAAAAAATAAAAAAAAAGCCTCAACAACATTGCTATCGCGAAAACGCGGTCATCGCAATCGGATCCGAATTGTACGGGTCTAAATATAACAAACAAAAGCAACTAAAAAAAAGAGAAATTTAACCTTGGTAAAAAACCTCAACAATATTGCTATCGCAAAAACGCGGTCATTGCAACCAGATCCGAATTGTACGGATCTAAATATAAAAAAAAAAGCAACTAAAAAAAAAGAAATTTAACTTTGGTAAAACCTCAACAATATTGCTATTGCGAAAACGCGGTCATCACAACCGGATCTAAATCGTAAGGATCTAAAATTTTTTAGAGATAGAGAACGCATGGAAAAATAAATTTTAAAATAAAAAGTTTTAAAACAATAACGTTACTACGCAAAATGCGATCATCGCAGTCGGATCAAACTAAATATAAAGGTCACGCATCATGCACATATATGCAGACAGCGTATCGACGTAATTCGATCTGAACAATCTAATAATAAAAAAAAAAAATTAAAACAAAAAAAGGCAAATTGCTACCGCATAAGCGGTCATCGCAACCAGATCCGAATTGTACAGATCTAAATATAATAAAAAGAAAAATAAAGCAAAAGGAAATTTTTAAAATTTGATAAAACCCAACAATGTTGCTAACACAAAAATGTGATCATCGCAACCAGATCGAATCAACATAAATGTCACGCATCAAGCACACAAATATGCGAACAGCGTATCGACATAATTCGATCCGAAAAATCTAAAATAAATAAATAAAGGATATATGAAACGGTGTGTATATGAAACAGTATATATATTATATATTATATACATGACGTTAAGACTTATTATATTAAGAATTATTAACAATATATATAAACAAGCCGTGTAAACATTGACGTGGTTCTATAAAAATTTCGCACTGTGCCTGGTATAAACTTGTTATGAAAATTTAGAATTTTAGTTAGTTTTAAGAAGAATGATAGAAACAAGGCGAATGATAGAAACAAGGCATGCACCTGAATGCGGCGTACAAAAACGGTGATGCAGTGTTGTTATATCGTCTCAACTTTTCTATTTTTTCGATCCCCCTTTCAGCAACGATAACATGTGTATATATAGGGATCAAATTAGGGTTAATTTTAAATTGTCAATATTGTCCCTAATATCCAATTTAAGGCCCAAAATAAAATAATATTAAAAATTAAATAAACTTAAAACTAAATAAAATTTAAACAATTCAATTAAAATAAATTTAAAACAGAAACTAAAAATCCTATTTATTTATGAAAAACAATATTAGTTAAAAATAAAAATAAATATTTAAAATAAAATAAAATAAAAATACTAATTATCTTATTTATCTATTCTAAACATTATTTAAATTAAAAAATAAGAATAAAAGTGAAAATAAATATTTAAAATAAAATTAAAATAAAATGCTAATTACTATAATTAAATAATATTAGTTGAAAAAAGTAAAATAAACGGACCCCAAATAAATAAAAATCGGACGTCCAAGTGATCGAAAAAATAAATCGAGTACCCTAAAATGATCGATACGAAATATACGACATGGAAAAGTAACAAATCTTAGGGTCAAAAATTAGGGTGTGACAGTACCTTGGCATTTAAGAAAGTGATGCATAGGCATATCCATTGGATAATAGAGTGAACCAGTTGTCATTCACTATTACTTCAAAAAAAAATTTCCTCTACTATAAATCGAGGTCATTTCTGATGTTTCAAACCAACCAAAACAATACCAAAGCCTTGGTTTCTCACTCTCCATCTCTTACTTCATTTTCAAGTCATTATGGAGCAATTTGGGAATTCTTGAAACCAGAGAAAAAAACCACTCAAATAACTATCCAAACACATCATAAATCATCCATTGGAGGTTTTCAAACCTTCATCCTCATTGTACAATATCAAAACCAGAAAGTCAACCTCCAAAACCTGAAATTTTGACTTTTCTGCATTTTTCAAGCCATGTCTTAATCTAATCACTTTCAGAACCAATTAACCCTTCAAATACTCTCCAAATATCATCCTCAAACTATCCCAATAGGTTTCCCTCAACTGTAACACCATTTGAGTGAGACCATTTTGGTCACTTTTACCACTTTTGCAAGAAAAAGCCAATTCTTGTTCTTGAGGTTTCCAGCTGGTTTTGATCATCCTAAAAGCTTCTAAGGGATCAATCATGAGTGTCTAAAGCATTGGGTTACTTCTGGCACAAGCATCTTGACAGTTAGAACAAGGAGCTCCAAGAGATAAGTGCATAACAACTTGAACTCTTTAAAATATGCATTGCTTTGATGTCCATTGATCAAGAACATGTCATACATATCATATGTGTTGTGTTTGAACCAATTTAGCATGCTATTATTGCTTGTATGATGTGGTAGCATAAAACTTGCAAATCTGGGCCTATTTTGAAACCACTATTGGGTTTTAAAATAGAAGCATCTTTAGAATATTCTGAGACCACCATTGGATTCCTCGTGAAATTCTAGGCAGAATCCATCTAAATTTCATCCAATTTCATGGAGAAATGAGGGAGATATGATCGTTCTTGCAAATCACACAAAACTTGGTTTTTGCCTTGGCCTGACCTAAATTTATGCTACCCATATATGTTTATGGGGTGGTTTTGATACACAGATGTATCACCACCCCAGTGGTAGCAGCGTGCATGTGTTTGGTGGGAGGGCGTGAGTTCAACACCCACCCAGACCATTTTTATTTCCCTCTCATTTTGCTATTTTTTCATATTTTTCATAATTTTCTTAATTAATCTCAAAATTAATCTCTCTCTCAATTTTAATTATTTTTTATTGGTTCTTTTTTTGAAAATTCACAAAAATGTTGAAATATTTTATTCCAAAAAAATTTTTGAATTTATATTATTTATTTAATATAGTTTGAATTTTTGTAATTAATTTCATTTTATTTGTTTTCAAACATTTTAAAAATGAGGTTTCCACCTTGATCTTTCAAAATCAATTGAATTTCAAGCCTTCATGTGATTAAACATGATTTTCCAAAATATGTTTCAAAGCTTACCACTTGTTTTTAAATATAATTGATATTTTATATTTAATTTCCTTTGAAATTTATATTAATTTTAATTAAAATTAGGGTTTCCCTCAATTTTAATTTTTCAAACTTCATTTGCAGCACTTTTGGGCCTCTTGATAGAGTGCCTCAGTCATTGTATAAGTCCCGATACGATCTCGGCGTGATCGTCGTTTTCAAAACAAAAATCATCTGGGCCTCCCCTTGTGTTGTAAGTCCCATTTTTCTTCTTTTTCAAACACTTTTGGGCCTCTAATAAAGTGTAAGACCCAACCCCCTTTGTACATAAATAATTTGGGCCTCAGTCATTTGTATAAGTCCCAGTATAAATTTCAAAATAACAGTGCGATCGTTGTTTTTCATCTGGACCTCTCCTTGAGCTATAAGTCCCAACTCTTGTATAAAAATAAACTTTTGGGCCTCTAATAGAGTGTAAGACCCATCCTTTTTGTAAATACAATAATTTGGGCCTCAGTCATTGTATAAGTCCCTCTGTGGTTTTCAAAACTAAGACGCGATCGTTGCCTTTTCGAAAGAATTCATCTGGGCCTCTCTTTGAGTATAAGCCCCAACTTTCTTTTAAAACAACTTTCTTTTTTATCCAAATTCAAATTCAAAGTATCATCAAAACTTTCTTCAATTTCTTGAATGACTAACCATACAGTTGTAGTTGCTATGCTTGGGCTTGCACAACTGTAAGTTCTACTATCTTCTCAATATATGCTTGTTTATATATTTCATTTGTATATACTTGTATATATTTGCTTAGAGTTTTCCCCATCAGTTAGGTCTAGGTCTAGATCAAACCAGTGGTTACTCTTTCAACACAATCAAAACTAGTTCCCCATAGGAAATTCCAGATACATTCTTGCCTCCTCTTGGGCTTATACAATATGGAACAGAGAAAGACATTATTCCCGGTGAAACTTTTCTCAAGACTGTCACAACTTAGAAATATTTGTACAAGAAATTCATTTCCCCAAAGAGGATTAATTCCTGGTGAAACCTTTTCTGAAATTCTTCAAACCCTAGAAATGTTCTGCAAGGAAATGATTAATTCCCGGTGAAACCTTTCTTGGACTTTTCTTAGGTTTGGACCCAATGGCTTCCTAAAAGCATCCCTAGCCTCCTCTTGGGCTTTGTACAAGGACCCTCAGGCTTCTTAGAAGTTCTCAGCCTCCTCTTGGGCTTAGTTCAAGGACCCGAAGACCTCCTACAGGTATAGGACAAAACTTAGCCATCTCTACTAGTTCAATCTTCCAGAGAGTCAGAATTTCAGAACATTCATTCTAGGGTTGATTCTCATCCCTTAAAACATCTGCCTCCTCTTGGGCATCATACAAAGATCATTCTCTAGTTAAGAATCAACCTCTTCATACCAGTAGGCTTGGAAAGTCTCATCTCCCCTTGAATCTCAAAGAATCCCTCAAGTTTCCTAAGAAAACAGGATAAACCATGATCACTTCATCAATCTCCAACAGAGTTTGAAACCTCCATAGGTTTTCATACTCAAAGTTTAAACCTTTACCATCAATAAAACCTTAACAGAATTAGAACCTCAGGGCATTTGATATTTCAACTATTCTTCAATCCTCAGCAAGAGTTGATTCCCCAATTTGGACATGTCTCTGGATCTCAATCATCCTCAAAAGAATCCAGCCTCCTCTTAGGCTTCATATAAGAATTTCCCCAGCCAGCCTCCTCTTAGGCTTTGTATAATGATTTTTTCTCAGCAGATTTAGCCTCAACCTTGGGCTTTGTACAAGACAGATAAAACCTCTCCTGAGTGGAGTCAATTTCTTTTAGCCTCAATATTGGGTTTTGTACAAGACAGACAAAATACTCCCTAGAAGATTCCATCTCTTTTCAGCCTCAATCTTGGGCTTTGTATAAGACATTTGCGTGCAAGGTTAGTTTTAGATAGGTACCCTTTCCTTTCCATCTTCATAGGATAAATAAGAAATCAGAAAGTAGCACGTAATTCCAACCATTGCGGTAAAGTGGTCGCGTCACCGACAAAAATCGCACGCTACACCTCCAACGTCAAATGGATCGCGGATGGATCCAAGACTACCGTGAAAGAAGTAACCATCAAGTCAATATGGTTCAGATCTTTGACATACGCCTAATGAATACCAGTCTAGTAGAATTACATGCTAAGCCGGTCAGACTTGGTTTTCTGGCTTCACATGATTATCTAGACTGTAAAGAATGCTGCGAAGACGACCAAGGGTGTGCGTTTGTGCAAAGGACTCTTCAACATCTGTTGGACCACTGGTGGCTTCCGATTTACTTAAATGAAGACACACAACATATTAGCATGACTGATGGGAATCCTAGTAGACATCAAAGTCGTGATATCCGCTCAATAAAAATAGATCTAGTAAAAATACACTGCATACAAAGCGGATATGGTCGGGTACCACCTCACAATTATGAGCGTTGTAGAGTATGCTCAGAAAATAAACAAGGATGCTATCTAGTGCAAGCATCCCTCCAGCACCAGTTAGACCGAAAAGAGATTCGACCATGTTTGAATTCTGGGTCGATCAACATGATACAAGATTACCTCCCTGGTCAGAGCAAAAACACTATCATAATCTCCGATCATGGAATAACCAAGGACGTTTGCGCCATAATCCCTCTACTCAATGAATCAAAGATCCCTCTTGATAGTAGAAAAGTTCCCAGCCAGGAGATAATCGAGGTTGCCTACAACAGTCAAAAGGCCCAAAAAGCTCCTGTGGTTATCTAGCTGCTAGGTCCAATACCGTATAAGTCAGAAAAGGCTATCCCTTACAAGTACGGTGCAATGACCATCGAAAATGGAAAAGAAACTCCATTACCTTCTGTTGTGAACATTGCCGACATCAGTCGAGTCACTCTGAGCGGTCGGATCTTCAACAGAGGAATTAGAGAACCTACCAAAAAAAAGGAACCTCAAACGGAAGTTTCTAACCAACAAGTCAGTCGATCCAGTAATACATAACTTGTAAAGAACAACGATGAAATGCTGAGGCTTATCCAAAAAAGCGAGTACAACATTGTGGACCAATTGTTGCAAACTCCGTCTCGAATCTCAGTATTATCTCTCCTGCTTAGTTCAGAAGCTCATAGAGAAGCTCTACAGAAGGTATTGGAGCAGGCCTTTGTAGAACAAGATGTGACTGTAAGACAATTTGATATCATCATCTCCAACATCACTTTCTGTAATAATTTAGGATTCAGTGATGAAGAACTACCGGAAGAAGGCAAGAACCATAATATGGCACTCAACATTACAGTCAATTGCCAAGACGATGCTTTAGAAAGTATACTGGTAGACACAGGATCATCTTTGAATGTTATGCCAAAATCAACTTTGGTACGACTATCGTTTCAAGGAGCTCCAATGAGAGGTAGTGAGATCATCATCAAAGCCTTTGATGGATCTAGAAAAATAGTTATCGGTAAAGTCGATCTTCCCATAACCATCGGTCCTCACACTTCCCAATTCACTATCTAGGTCATGGACATCCGAGCAGCATACAACGGTTTATTAGGAAGACCTTGGATACACGAAGCTGGGGCAGTCACTTCGACACTTCACCAGAAGCTGAAGTTCATCAAGAATGACAAATTGGTCACAGTATGTGGAGAGCAAGCCTTAATCATGAGCAACTTATCATCATTCTCCTGTGTAGAACCCGAGGAGGTTGTTGGAACCCAGTTCCAAGCACTCTCGGTGAGAAATGAGAATCAACCAGAAATAGGGACGTCGATTTCCTCATACAAAGACGCTCTCAAAGTGATCAAGAGTAATGACATAAAAGGATGGGGACAAATTGTAACTTCTACAGATAACAAGACAAAGAAAGGTCTTGGTTTCTCTTCAACCTGTACCCAGACTACAAAGAAGGATGAAAGTTTTCGTCCCATTCAGGATTTCTTTCACAGCGGAGGTTTTCTCCACCCAGTATCTCAAGAAGTCCACACCATCGATGGGGATGACTCCTTCGATACAGATAAAGAGTGGAAGTCTTATCTCAATGATGACAACTATATGTCTCAGGGAGAAGCGCACATGCCATGCTATTTTCCAAAGCAGAGCCCAAGAGATATACTGAGATCAGACGTCAGAATGATCTAAGGAGATTATGATCCCGAAGGATGCCGTGCTCCACCCAACTCATTAGAGGAGGACAATATAATGAAAGACAACTTTGACTACGACTATTATTATCCCCTGGATGACTTACCTATCTGGAAGCCATACACGGAAGACCCGGAGCAAAAGAGTTAGCCGGACAATGTCTATCAGCTGAATGATCGAAAATTATACACCCGCTCCCCCAGAGTCATGGAATCATTACCCAGAACACTCCGAGAGTGTACAACACCACGCTAATGAATTCGGAAAGATTGCAGGACAAGAATTCATTAACTATGCATTTCCCAAGGTCAACATCATTGAGGAAGATGACTCATCTATTCCCACAGAAACATGGGACACCTTGGGACAGCCAAGCGGCAAGTACGACTTCCTAGTCAAATACACTGCTTTCGAAAGCTCTCGTATCAGGCTTGAGGACATCCAACCAACTGGATGGGGAGATCCTCTTGAGAGTGAAAACACTATGGAAAGTACAACAGAAGAATTCTCTTATGACAACTATGCATGGGAAGAAGACTCCAACGATCCTACTGCACCAGAAATTAGTGCCATTTCTGAAGACAAACCAAGAAGGAAAGTACCAGACTTTGTGATTCACAGAGGAGTTCGTCGCCATTGGGTTGCAGTGGATGTCCCGAAAGTCATCCATAAATCAAAAAACAAATCACACATCATGCAGATTTCTTGTTTTAAACCCCATTGAAACATACGATCCAATGCCTTCTCCCAACTTTGAATTCCCGGTATTTGAAGCTTAAGAAGAAGAGGACGAAGAAATGCCAGAAGAGATCTCCTGATTACTCAAACAAGAGGAAAGATCTATTGAGCCTCACAAAGAGCCGTTGGAAACAGACAATTTAGGTTCAGAAGAAGAAAAGAAAGAAGTTAAGATTGGAGCATTGCTCAATCCAACTATTAGAGAAGGCTTGATAAAACTTCTCAAAGAGTTTACAGATGTGTTTGTTTGATCCTATCAGGACATGCCAGGTTTGGATACCAGCATCGTGGAACACCACTTACCACTAAAAACAGAATGTCCTCCAGTAAAACAAAGACTGAGAAGGACTCATCCGAATATGGCCATCAAGATAAAGGAGGAAGTGCAGAAGCAGATCGATGCAGGTTTCCTCGCCACCTCAGAATATCCTCAATGGTTGGCCAACATAGTGCCAGTTCCGAAAAAGGACGGAAAATTCAGAATGTGGGTAGACTATAGGGATCTGAACAAAGCAAGTCCAAAGGATGACTTCCCCGTGCCACACATTGACATGCTGGTAGATAGCACAACAAAATTCAAAGTCTTCTCCTTCATGGATGGATTCTCGGGCTATAATCAAATTAAAATGGCGCCGAAAGATGTGGAGAAAACTTCATTCATCACCCCATGGGGCATCTTTTGTTACAAGGTAATGTCGTTCGATCTAAAGAACGCAGGGGCAACCTATCAAAGGGCCATGACAACTCTGTTTCACGACACGATGCACAAAGAGATTGAAGTGTACGTCGATGACATGATTTCCAAATCTAGAATAGAAGAAGAGCATGTAGAACACCTATCAAGGTTATTCGAGCATCTGAGAAAATACAAACTTCACTTGAATCCTAATAAGTGCACGTTCGGTGTTCGCTCAGGAAAACTCTTAGGATTCATCATTAGCCAAAAAGGAATTGAGGTTGATCTTGACAAGGTCATGGCCATTCAAGAAATTCCTTCACCAAAGACTGAAAAACAGGTCAGAGGATTTTTGGGACGTATAAATTACATCTCAAGATTCATATCACTCATAACCGCGGCATGCGCACCAATCTTCAAACTACTCATAAAGAATCAAAGTTGCGTATGGACAGAAGACTGCCAAAAAGCTTTCGACAACATCAAAGAATATCTGTTGAATCCACCTATTTTGTCTCCTCTAGTGGAAGGAAGACCATTGATCATCTACCTAACAGTCTTGGAAGACTCCATGGGTTGTGTACTTGGCCAAAAAGACGAGACAAAAAGAAAAGAGTATGCCATTTACTACTTAAGCAAGAAGTTCACGGAATGTGAAAATCGATACAATATGATCGAGAAAACTTGTTGCGCTCTGGCTTGGGCAGCCAAACGTCTTCGCCAGTACATGATTTGTCACACTACTTGGTTAATCTCTGAAATGGACCCGATCAAGTACGTCTTTGAAAAGCCAGCTCTCACAGGAAGGATTGCCTGTTGGCAGATGTTGTTATCAGAATACGACATCGAGTACCATGCTCAAAAAGCCGTCAAAGGAAGTATTTTAGCCAATCATTTGGCTCATCAACCGATTGACGATCAGGAATCAGTCAAATTCGACTTCCCAGACGAAGATGTCATGTACTTGAAAATGAAAGATTGCGATGAATCGCTACCTGTAGCGCGTGATTTTTGTCGGTGACGCGACCACCTTATAGTGGAAATTGGGTTTTCTCCTCAATGAAGAAGAGGGGGGGGGGGTGCTACTTTCTGATTTCTTATTTATCCCATGAAGCTGGAAGGGAAAGGGAAGCTATCTAAAACTAATCTTACACGCGAATGTTTAACTGAACAAACACTTAAAGAGATTCGTGGAGTTCGGGGCCAGGTTATACAATGGGGAGTTGTCAATTACCCATCCTATATGTGGTTATCCATAGGTTGTTAGCTTTAGGTTTCGCTTTGTACTTGATGGTGTTTATCCGTTAATGGGTTGGGAAAGTTTCTTGGGAAATATGAGAGACAGAGAGTGAGTTTTTGTTGATGTTCAGGTTTTTTCCTGATGTTTTGGTAAGGTACTAGACCTAGAGTTTTGTTAGGTATGCTCACTAAGATTTAGCAATCTTATGCCTACGTATTCCCATTAAAATAAAACAGGGAAATCAGAGCAATCGTAGTTCCTCCTATTCTAAGGGAGGAAAAGATATTTTGGTTTCTTGTTCAAAGCCCAAGATTGAAGCTAAAAGGTTGAGTATTTGTGTCTTGTTCAAAGCCCAAGATTGAAACTAAAAGGTTTGACTGAGAAAGAATTTGTCATCTCTAAAGGGAGACATCTCGTCTGTTTATCACAACTGTTAGGTGACTGATTATATAGGAGAAATACTTTAACTGGGATGTGTGAATCCAACAATGCCATAATTTCCTTTATAAGGGTGTTATCCTGAAGGAGAAAACTTTAACTCAGTGTAGAGCAATGCCATTTTTCCTTAGGAATTTCTCATGCTAAGAGAGGGACAGTGGCATGGATGTAAATAATCCAGAGGCTTTCCGCTTACAGCAATTAGATAAAAGAGAGGATTTACCAGGATAAAAGATGGACGACAGCTTGGATATTTGAATCAACAAGTGTGCCAATTACAGCAGTTATCTGGGATTAGGGTTTGTTTTGATTTTTTATTTTGAAGAGTGGTAAACAGAGAAGTGATTTCCTACGGAGATATTTTGGTTTCCTCTGAGGGAATGTTGATTTTTGTGTGCCTTGATCAAAGCCCAAGGTTGAAGCTAAGAGGTTGATTGACTCCGCTAGGGAAGTCCTTATACAAAGCCTAAGAGGAGGCTATAGCAGGCTGACTCAACAAGAGAGTGTTTATATATGTCTTGTACAAAGCCCAAGATTGAGGCTAAAAAGAGACTGACTCTTTGGGGGATATCATTATGCAAGGCCTAAGAGGAGGCTAAAAGTTTGACTTTTCTGGGGAAAATGTTATGTCTTGTACAAAGCCCAAGATTGAGGCTAAAAGGGAATTTTGACTCCGTTGGGGAGGCTTTGTATGTGTCTTGTACGAGGCCCAAGATTGAGGCTGAAAAGAAACTGACTCTGTGGGAAGAAATATTTATCTGTCTTGTACAAAGCCCAAGATTGAGGCTAAAGTGAGACTTTACTGACTCTGTTGAGGGTATTATAGGTGTCTTGTATAAAACCCAAGATTGAGGCTGAATAGGAGAGGATTGACTTTGCTTAGGGATATTATTTCTCAAAGCCTAAAAGAAGGATGGGAGGAATTGACTCGGCTGGGGAGGATATTTGTCCCAAGCTTAAGAGAATGTTATGAAGATTTATGTCTTGTACAAAGCTCAAGATTGAGGCTAATAGGGTTTGACTCAACAAGAGAGTGCTTTTATCTGTCCTGTACAAAGCCTAGGATTGTGGCTGAACAAGCTGGAGAAATCATTATACAAAGCCTAAGAGGAGGCTGACTGTTGCTAGGGGAAATCATCATATAGCGCCTAAGAGGAGGCTGGAAGAGATTATCTCAATAAGAGAATGGTTTTATCTATCTTGTACAAAGCCCAAGATTGAGGCTAAAAGGGTTGACTTAACAAGAGAGTGCTGAAATGGGATTGAATCAACAAGAGAGTCTGAAAAGTGATTGACTCAACAAGAGAGTCTGAAAAGTTGATTGACTCAATAAGAGAGTCTGAAAAGGTTAGCTCCGCTGGGGAGAATCATAGTACAAAGCCCAAGAGGAGGCTGACTATGCTGAGGAAATAAAAGATCATTATACAAAGCCTAAGATGAGGCTATCTTTACTGGGGATTGTTGAGATCCCGAGGTAGGTCCAACTGGGGAATCAACTCTTGTTGAGGGTTATAGAAGAGTTGAGGCATCAGATGCCTTGAGGTTCTGATAGTGTTATACTGATGATAAACCAACCCTGGTTAGGGAATTTTAGGAGAGAGACTGGGTTTTAGAACCCATGGGTTTTAACTCGGTTAGAGATTAATTCAGAATGATCGGGGATTCTCCTATGATTGTAAGGAACTTGAGAATGTCTTTGAGACTCAATATTAGACTGTCCAAGTCTACTGGTATGGAAGAGTTTATCTTTGTACGACGTCCAAGATGAGGCAGGTGCTTTAAGGGATGAGTATCAACCCTACATTGTCCAAGGTTTTGACTCTGGAAAGACTGCTCTAGCAAAGGATGACTAAGTTATGTCTTATACCTTTAAGAGGTCTTCAGGGTCCTTGTATTAAGCCCAAGAGAAGGCATAAGAACCTCTAAGAAGCCAAAGGATCCTTGTACAAAGCCCACGAGGAGGCGGGGATGCTTTTAGGAAGCCTGTGGGTCCAAACTTAAGAAGAGTTCAAGAAAAGTTTCACCGAGAATAATCTTTTCTTTAGTGAACAGTTCAAGGGTTTGAAGAAATTCAAGAGAAGTTTCACCCAGAATTAATCCTCTCTGGGGAAACTGAATTTCTTTGACAAGTTCTAATAGTGACAGTATGAGAAAAGGTTCACCGAGAATACTGCCTTTCTCTTTGTTCTATATTGTTTAAGCCCAAGAGAAGGCAAAAATGTATCTGGAAATCCTATGGGGATCTAGTTTTGATTGTATTAAAGAGTGACCAACTGGCTTCACTTAGGTCTAGACCTAGTTGTCGGGGAAAACTCTAAATAGATATACTAGTATATATACAGTTGATATATAAGTATTTAAAAGGATATGAAAGAAGGACTTACAGAGGAGCAGCTTCCCACAATACAGTTATATATATTAAAGCATGTAAATGAAAGATGATAAAAACTTACAGGTGAGCAAGCTTCCATGTTGTATTGTTAGTTGTTCAAAGAAATTAAGGAAAGTTTTGATAACAACTGTATACTTGAACCTAAATCAAAAGAGAAGTTGTTTTTGAAGAGATTGTTGGGGCTTATACTCAAGGAGAGGCCCAAGATTTAACAGTGATCGCACCATTGTTTCGAAGATTGCATCGGGACTTATACAATGACTGAGGCCCAAAAAGGTTTATTTACAAAAGGGTTAGGTCTTACACTCTTTAAAGAGGCCCAAAGATTATTTTTTGTACTTGTGATGGGGCTTACAACTCAAGGAGAGGTCCATGGTAAAACAGTGATCACACCGTTGTTTTAAAAATTGTATCGGGACTTATCCAAATGACTGAGGCCCAAATTATTTTACAAAAAGAGGGTTGGGTCTTACACTCTATAAGAGGCCCAAGGATTATTTTGGAAAAAAGAAAAATGGGACTTACAACACGAGGGGAGGCCCAGATGATTTGATTTTGAACTGGCGATCGCGCCGAGGTTTTTGAAAATGTGTTGGGACTTATACAATGTCGGAGGCCCAAAAAAGTTTTGGTTAAGAATAGGATTGGGTCTTACACTCTAATAGAGGCCCAAAGTTTGTTTGAAAATTTAAAATCGAGAGGAAACCCTAATTTTAAATAAAAATGTCATTTTTCAAAGGTAATTTAAATAATAAATGATAAAATATCAATTATATTTAAAAACAAGTTGTACACTTTGGAAAATATCTTGAAAAATCATGTTTAATCATATGAAAGCTTAAAATTCTATTGATTTTGAAAGATCAAAGTGGGTATTTCATTTTAAAATTGTTTAAAACAAATAAAATGAAATTAATTACAAAAATTCTAACTATATTAAATAAATAATATAAATTGGATTTTTTTGTAAAATAAAATACTTAAACATTTTAGTGAATTTTGAGAAAAAGAATCAATTCAAAAACATAAATAATCAGAGAGAAATTAATTTTTGAATCAATTAAAAAATAACTAAAATTCAAAAATTTGAATTATGGCTCCAAGAACACTTGGTTCTTGCCCGCGCCCTCTGTTTTTCCAGATTTACGTTTTCTCACTTTTCTCCATGATTTCTCAATGGTTTTGCACGATTCAAGTATCAATCTTGTTCGTTTTTGAACAAGGATCACAACCATATAGATTAATTGCATTTATATTAAGTATTGAGTGAGAAATCAGAAGAAAACCTCAAGAACCCTAATTTCAGCATGAACACAATGAAATTCCATACACGATTGATTCATGGCAATTGATTGAGGGTTATCACTCCATACATGATTATGAACATGTGCCAAAATTATTGTGTAGTAAAATATGCATGCATCATGGAGTTTGAAGAGTTCATGCTTACCTCTTGCAGCTGATGATCGAGTTTGGTGATGGAGGTGTTACAGCTAGGTTTCAATGATCTGGATAGCTTCCTTAGGTGCCAAGGAGTGTGTTTGAATGCTTGGATTTAATTGAATTGAGATGGAATTGGTTGTGGTACCTCAACTGCAAATCTGTCAAGAACTTGAGTAATTGGCTGGTGATTTTGAGAATCTGATATTCCAGATGTTGTTTTATGTTATGGATCACTCATACATGATTTTTATGAGGTGTGTGTGTGTGATTGGTTTAGTTGGAATTGCTCCCAAACTCAAAACCCGATAGTGACTTGAGTTAGAAGGCAAAATTGGAGTGAAATGGAGATTTTGAGGAAAGCATCAGTTTGGGTGCTTTGGTGTACTCAAACTGATCACAATTGAGGCCTATTTATAGCGTGTCAAGTTTGTTTTGTAAGCAACAGTGTGTGGCAACTGCAGCAGGCCTTTGGCCAATTGTGATCAAATGGAATCTCAAGTCTCCTCTAGCCATTGACTTGAGATTAGAGCACATGCCTATGGTTCTCTGTTGTATGAGCTTATCTTGACTCATTTGGCTGATCATGGACTGATACATGCCAGCTCTATACATCCATTGAATGCCTCAAAACAAAATTGGAGTCTTGAGGCATCTTTAGCCTTTTAGGGGTGGCACACCTACATGTAGTTCCAAAGACTTGGGAGGCTTATGGATCAGTGTTTGTCCCTTGGTTGTTCCCCCTTGAGGTGTGCAGATGGATAACCATGTTTGAATTTGCACAATTTGATCAATTCTAGCACTAAGGTACAAATCTTCCTTGGAAAACCAGTTTGTAGCAAGGCATGTTGCAGCTGTCATAACCTCTAGCTCAGGTGAAGTTTGATGAAGTTCTTGGACATTTTGGAAAGCTGACATATCCTATTTCAACATGATGTCCAACTTTGGTTTTGAATCAACTTGAATTACAATGAAAAATGCCTCTACATTTTGGAAAAAAATCACGCAAATTCCGACTTAGTGAAAATTTCACTAAGTGTTGGAAAAATGTCATTTTCATGTTTTTTGTGATTTTGCTCAAACAATAACTCAAAATCCATGATGATTTGGAATGACGTCTAGTTGACATATTTGAACTATGTAACATGAAATTCAATATGAGCTTTGAATGGGAGAAAAAGGCCTTAGGGTTTGGGAGATATGGCCTTGAAAAGTTGGTACCCTAGCCACTTTGTTCCATAACTTAGAAAAATTCTAAGTTTTTTATGGTTACCCCTTTAACAAGTTAACTCATTTTATTTGATTTTTCTTGATGAATGATGTTTCAAATCACATATTAACATTGTTTTATGGTTAAGGGACCTTGGTTGACCAAAAATCCAAAAAGTCAAACTTGGATTTTTGTACAGTTGACTTTTTCATCAGATGAAATTTTGACTTTGTGATCCCTTTGTGAAATCAATCCTTGGGCTCAATTAAACTTCATGGATGGCCTCCAAGGGTATTTAGGAATGTCTTGGACCCCTACCCAAGGTTTGAGATCAAGGGTAGGTCAGCAGTCAAGGATAGGGTTGACTTTTTCCATTAGAAACCCTAATTTGTGATCAGATGGTTTTGAGTTCTTGTGGCTTATGATTTGAGCCCTTTGAGTCAATAAAATCTTGTAAACATGTTAATATGGTGTATTTGAGGTCTTTGAAGTTCATTTTGAAGCTTTAAGCCGTGCCTCACTTCACAAGTTAACTCAAGGGTTGAATTAGGTCAAAACCCTAATTCCTGATTTTTTTGATAGGTGGACCTCCAAGGAGATTTTGCCATTGTGGATGGGTTCTTGAGATCCTTTTGAGCTTATAGGACCATACATTGAGGCATTTGATCATGATTAGATGGAAATTTTCATCTGGAGGCCTCAATCGATCAAAACCCTAATTTGGTGACACTGGCGATCTTGAGGCTTGATCCACTTGGTATATTGCAACATGGTGCTTAATTATTGATGTGGGAGTCCTCTTGATCCTTCATGGATGTTTGAGAGGTTAGACAAGTTGAAGATCATGTCATTTCTTGATTGACCCTTTGTCTAAGTGCTCTGAGAGGGATTGAAACCTTAATTCTTGATTGTAGTGAAAGCTCAACAATCCTTGAGGAGATTGATGAGGCATGAAGGTCCTCCATATTGTGATGATGATTTTCACAATGATGGGAAATCTTGGCGGTCAAAATTTGGGGTATGACACTACCCAGCGAAGGGCCAGAACCAGGTTCCCAATGGGGACTAATTTTCGACGGAGTCGTCAATACTTATGGAAACGTAATTGGGGAAATCATTGTAACACCTCAGGGTAAAGAACTTGGATGTGTATGGAGACTCAGCCCTGGTTATCAATTAGATCAAAGGAGATTAAAACACATACCAATCAGGACTGATTCCTTACAAAGACTATGCAAGAAGGTTGTTACCATTCTTCAACAGAATCAAGTTTCATCACATCCCTCGTGAAGAAAATCACATGGCTGATGCACTAGCTACTCTCTCTTCCATGATTGCTGTAAATAATTGGAATGACGTACCTAAGATTGACATAACGCGCCTTGAAAGGCCCGTTTACATCTTCACAATTGAAGCAGTCATAGACGACAAACAATGGTATCACGATATCAAGTGCTTCCTTCAAATACAAGAATACCCGCCTGGGGCATCAAGAAAAGATAGGAAGACCCTTAGAAGACTGGCTGGCAACTTCTTCCTGGACGGTGATACACTCTACAAGAGAAAATTCAAAATGGTTTTGCTCAGATGCGTAGACGGGCAAGAAGCAAACACGCTAATGAAAGAGATTCACGAAGGATCCGTTGGCACTCATGCCAACAGACACACAATGGCGAGAAAAATTCCGAGAGCAGGATATTATTGGCTGACAATGGAATCCGATTGCTACAAGTACATGAGGAGATGTCACAAGTGTCAGATATACGCTGACAAAATCCATGTACTGCCAACACATCTCAAAGTTCTTTCTTCTCCATGGCCTTTTTTCTATTTGGGGAATCGATATGATTGGCATGATTGAACCCAAAGCTTTAAACAGACATCGGTTCATCCTGGTAGCCATTGACTACTTCACCCAATGGGTCGAAGAAGCGTATACGCCAATGTAACCAGACAAGTGGTGGTCCGATTTATCAAGAACCATCTCATCTGCCGTTATGGTGTTCCAAGCAAATCATTACCGATAATGGATCCAACTTGAACAACAAGATGATGAAAGAGTTGTGTGCTGAGTTCAAAACCGAACACCATAACTCATCTCTCTACCAGCCTAAGATTAATTAAGTGGTATAAACGGCTAACAAAAATATCAAGAAGATCGTTCAGAAGATGGTTGTAACCTACAAAGACTGGCACGTGATGCTACCCTTTGCACTTCACAGTTATCGCACATCTGTCTGTACTTCAACAGGGGTAACCCCTTTCTCCCTAGTATATGGTATGGAAGTAGTGCTCCCCATAGAAGTAGAGATACCATCAATCAGGGTATTGATGGAAGCCAAGCTAACAGAAGCTGAATGGTGTCAAAGTCGACGTGATGAACTAAACCTGATTGAATAAAAGAGAATGACGGATTTGTGCAACGGTCAGCTATATCAGCAAAGAATGAAGAAAGCGTTAGACAAAAGGTCCGACCTCGTGTCTTCAGGAAAAGAGACCTAGTGCTCAAGAAGATACAATCATTTCTCACTGATTCCAGGGGCAAATAGACTCTGAATTATGATGGCCCTTACGTTGTTAAGAAAGCCTTCTCAGGCGGTGCCTTGAGACTCGCAACCATGGATGGAGAGGAGTTTATCTACCCCACGAATGTTGATGTAGTCAAGTAATTCTTCGCCTAAATAAAAAAGAAAAAAAAAAGAAAAAAAAACGTCTTGGTGGATTAAAATCCCGAAAGGGAGGTCCAGGATAAAATAAGAGACATAGGAAAAAATCATCCCGATGGATTGAAGACCTGAAAAGGTAATCCAGGCAAAAGTTAGGGATTCATGGCAAGTAACTACGTCTGACAAGATTAGATCCCCAGCGGTAATGTCATCTGTCAGGAAAACTTCATGTCAAGGTCACCTTCGACAGAAGCTCAGAATGTCTAGAATTTAATGTTGGTGGGAGGATAGCGGTCGTTATGTTTCAATGTAGCCCCTTTTCCCTTAAATTACCATTTTCTAAACTTTTTAATGCTCTTTGGGATCACGCGCTTGGCTGATTACCATTCTATCAATAAAATTTGAGCACTAGTGCTTTTGTTTGCAGTTTTCATTTATTTTTACTTTACAGAATAACTTTTTTATATGATCAACGATTCTTGAAACAAAACAAAAATGAATTTACTTATCAAATTTTCTTTTGCTTTTAAAATAAAGATGGCAATTCCTTCTGATTCTGAATGCAAGAAGGAACATCCGCGGCATCTCCGGAAGTGATCAAATCTCAAAATGCAGAATCAAAGTACTCCTTTTAACCAGTACACCCTGAGTGAAGGATCAATTGTCTCCGATGTAATGTTCCATCTGACATCTCTGGTAGAGTTGTTACCTCCGAGAACCGGTATTTGGTATGTTTTCCCCAATAGGGTCTACCCCTCATAAACAGGAAAGGATTGCTATCTTGAACCAATGATACTTTTTATCCCCCCGCAGTGGCCGAGTATCCAGTCGTGTTCATTCACTAGTCTGTATGTCGCGTCTGTTTTATCATCATAAACATACATACATCATGTATGATTGATTCATATTCATACATATGTTGCATTAATATCACTCTGGTCATTTTCGTCCCCAAGTGATAAGCGTATTCTCTCCGATAGAGTTGTTAGTTCTTTCCTCGTCCAAAAATATATCGTCTGAATAATCTCTCCTCAGTTTATTTCTGGATTGGAGTCTGTCCTCAACCACTTTGATAATTTGGACCTCTGAAAGGAAAGAAGACATTCATTAGACACCTTTGGAACATCACTCTTCATCGTTGAAGATGATATTTTTGCTTTCCCGGATAAATCAAAATCCCCAAAGAGAGCCTCTCCACCAAAAGACTCTTGGCAATACGGCGGTTTCTCCCCGAAAAGTTTGCTTTCAATGAAGTCATCAACACCTCAAAATTGGATTACATCAGATGGTATTTCTCTGAAAAGGTCTCGAAGGAAAGTATGATGTAATATCCCTAAGCAACGAGCAATCTCTCAAGAAACTTGATTTCCCCAGTAGGTCGACAAATGGCATCTCCCACAAAGAAGTTTGCACACCTCTACAGTTTAGACAAATGGGTTTCCCCAGCAAGTCTGACATCAAATTTTTTCCATCAAATGGCGTCTCCCTAGTATAGCTCGACGAGAAGTTTGATGAAGACCGCTACACATAGCGTTCCTTATCGAGGAAGGAACTCGACAAGAAGAAACTGAGACCAGTTCTGTGGCTAAAGACCAGGATCGAGGGGAAGTTTATTTCAAAATGAAATAGAGACTAGTTCTGTGGCTGAAGACCATGATCGAGGGAAAGTTTATTTCAAGAAGAAACTGAGACCAGTTCCGTGGCTGAAGACCAGGATCGAGGGGAAGTTTATTTCAAAATGAAACTGAGACCAGTTCTGTGGCTAAAGACTAGGATCGAGGGGAAGTTTATTTCAAAAAGCAACTGAGACCAGTTCCGTGGCTGAAGACCAGGATCAAGGGGAAGTTTTACCCTTTTCTAAGTATCATTACTTAGGAAAAGAAGATGGACGAGCAAATCAGCTACCATTCACAACCACAATCAAAATTTTGGGTATTCCGATATTTAATCCTCTTGTACCCTGAATGTCCAAAAATCTTCGCCATTCACACCTTCGAGTCCAAGAAGATTAAATAGGGGCATCTGTCATACCCCAAATTTTGACCACAAGATTTCCCATCATAGTGAAAATTATCACCACAATATGGATGTGTCTTCATGGCTCATCAATCCTCTCAAAGATTGTTGAGCATTCACTATAACCAAGAATCAGGGTTTCGAGCTGTCTCAGAGTACTCAGACAAAGTATCAATCAAGGATTGACATGATCCTCAACTTGTCTAGCCTCTCAAACACCCATAAATTAAGAGGTCTCCCACATTAATAATCAAGCACAAGGTTATAACATTCCAAGTGGATCAAGCCTCCAGATCGTCAGTGTCACCAAATTAGGGTTTTGGTCGACCAAGGCCTCCAGATAAAAATTTCCATCTGGTCATGAACCAATACTTCAAAACATGAGTGAAGAAGATCAAAGGGACCTCATGGAATCAATTATAGAGTCAAAATATCCTCAGGGGATGCATTCATCAAAAATCAGGAATTAGGGTTTCTTGACCTAATTCACCCCTAAGT
Organism: Lathyrus tuberosus; assembly: GCA_022829125.1. NCBI lineage: Eukaryota > Viridiplantae > Streptophyta > Magnoliopsida > Fabales > Fabaceae > Lathyrus > Lathyrus tuberosus. The sequence goes on from JALAZF010000163.1 coordinate 8,878,997, forward strand.
TGACTTTTGGAGCAAGACATGAGCCAAGACCTCAAGAAGTATTAAAAAAAACAATTTTAATTCATGGTTTGGATCATCATCCATCAAGAAAAATCAAGAAATTTGAGGTTACTTGAAAAAGGGGCAACCTAGAAAAACTTAAAATTTTCTAAATTATGGAAGAAAAGTGATTTGATACCAACTTTGCAAGGTCATAACTCCTAAACCACAAAGCAATTTGCTTCCATCCAAAGCTCAAATGAAAGCTCTAATTACATACTTCAAAATTGTCAACTACAAGAGATTCCAAATCCTCATGGATTTTGAGTTATAGATTGATCAAAATCACAAAAACATGAAAATGATCACTTTTTCCAACACAGTGAAAATTTTGGACAGAATCTGTCTTGGTTTTTTACCAACTTTAAGGCCATTTTTCATTATGATCCAAGCTGAACCAAGACCAATGTTGGACATAAAAGTTGAAGTATGTCATTGGGGCTTTCCAAAAAGTACAAGAACTCACTCTAACTCCTCTTGAGTAGGGAGTTACAAGCCTTGAAATATGGCCTAAAAACCTGATTTTTCAAGACAGCATTGTCGTAACTCGAAAAATACGATCCTCGCGATGGACGTGGAAAAAGCTGTTTGAAACAGAGTCGCCACCGAACTTTATTCATTCCAAGGAAGTAATAGGAAAATATCGATAAAACTTTTAAAGGGAGATAAGAACATGGTCTTCACAACCAAATTCTAGGTTCGGGAGTCAGTTACGCAAGAGGGAATGTATTAGCACCCTCTACGTCCGTTGTACTCAATGGGAACCTCTTGATTCGATTCGAGAGAAAGTTAGATACGTTTGTTTGTTATCTTCTAAAGGATTATTGCTTTCTAAGGGGGGAAATGGGGTGGTTTTTTATTAGGGTGCTCGGCAAGGATTAGGGTCCTTGTGCCTACGTCTTCCCTCGTGCAATGGGAAAGTCAGAGCATTCGTAGTTCGTGGGACTACGGTTGAAGGTTTGGGGTAAAAAGGAAAAAGTTTGCTCGCTAGGACTTCGTATCCTATGCTTACGTACCCTCATAGTGCAATGAGGAAGTCAGAGCAATCGTAATTCGGAAGACCACGACTGGTTGGTTGGTTTGAAGTGAACGAGGGTTTAGGTCGCATTCTAACTGCTAAACATTGGCTTGTCTGCTCGCTAGGGGAGGCTGAAACGCTAGTTCATATGCGCGGAAGAAGGGACTAAACAATGTTCTCTAGGAAAGGTGTTTGAGTTGTGGATCGCACGTGGGCGATGGCTTAGTGTTTTGGGAAGGCTCGGTCGCACGGGAGTGAGAGGGGCGAGTTTAACGTGTTGGTTGTTTTAAAGGCGACAATTGTTCACACACGAGTAAGAGAAGTCGCACCCAAACAATCGACAAATTAAAGTTTATGTCTTTTAGAGTTGACAATTGTTCACACACGAGTAAGAGAACTCGCACCTAAACAATCGACAGGTTAAAGTTTATGTCTTTTAGAAGTGTCAATTGTTCACACACGAGTAAGAGAACTCGCACCCAAACAATCGACAAATTATGGTTTAAGTTTTTTAGAGGTGACAATTGTTCACACACGAGTAAGAGAACTTGCACCCAAACAATTGAAGAGAAAGACCAAAGACTCGATCCCCCTCACTTTTCACCTTTTAAGGAATAATGTTTAAGTATGATTAAATGTATTGATTTGATTTGAAAAATGCTCGATGTTGATCGAGGTTTTAGTTTGCGTTCGAGACAATTAAGGGTTTGAACTAAATGGGGTGAAGGACCTAGAGTGTTAGGGTAAGGTCGATGGCGACGCACGAAGCAATCGACTTACAAGGGTGAAAAAATGGCTCGACATCGAATCGAGAATTTATTTTTATAAAAATGGTTTTGAATGTGTATCTAAGAGATTAATCAAATGTTATCATGATATAAACATATAGCCTAAGAAAATCACACAACCAAAATAAATAATCGATCATCACACAATTAAACCAAACTAAACAACACCAAATTATTAACTAAATTAAATATGAATATTTAATAAAATTAAATAATAAATTAATTAATATTAAATAAATATATTTAAGATAATTAACAATACATACATTTTTATAATGTTTTTTTTTTATGAATCAAACAAATAATAAAAGAGAAATAGAGAATAAAATTGAAAAACAATACAAAAAGAAAAGGCCTCATATTGATCAAGATTTTGAATCGAGATCTTTTGTTATATCATTGGTCGTTATAAAATCAAAATGAGACAAAAAGAAAGTCAATCAAGGAATCGAAATCGTGAGATCTAGTCCAAGCTACAAACTTGCCAAGTTGAAAAGTTGAAGGAATTAATAGAAAATAAATTAACAAAAGTTTAAGTGATCAAAGGTTAAACCTACATCTTTACACTCTAAACACGAATTTGAAATGAAAAAGATTAATTTATAAACTAATTAAAAATATTTTTTTGGAGAATTTTAATTAATTGAAAACAACAAACTAATTAATCTAAATCTTAAATAGAACATAATTATAGAAAACAAATTTCAAATATTTAAAAACACATTGATTAACCAAAAAACAAAACAATTAACATAATTAATCATGAAATAAAAATAAAAAGTGGAGGGTGCAACCTGAATTTAAGGAGATGACCAGCATATTGAGATGGGCCTAAAGCCCAATAGTGTCAAAAACAAAATAATAAATAAGAAAATTCATAAAGAAGAAAAAAAAACAAAAAAATAAGGGATTTGAAAAACCACTACCTCACGTGTTACCTCTACAGTTCCTTCACAAATCTCCTTCCTCCGCCCGCGGATTCTCTCTCGGTCTCCCGATGGCCTTCAAGATCTTTCTCTCTCGATCTTTCTTTCTCGCGGCGGCTTTGGTGTGTTGTCCGGATTGTTGTGTTGTGTAGCGGCCGCAATTGACTCATCGCCAAAGCAGGTGAAGGGCGATATCTCGCCGATGAACGTTCTATCTACCGTCAAAAACAATAACAGAAGTTTGTTGTACAATTTCAGTGGTTGAAAGTTGAGAGTGAAAAGGATCGAAAGGATTCAAGAAGAAGATCTTGTTTTGAGACTGTTGTTAGTGCTATGCGGAATGGCGGTATTCCCCAGAATACGCAGTTGAAACTCGATGACATCGTGGTGGCTTATTTGCCATTTTCGATTTCACAACTGAGATCCTTGGACCGCTGTTACTGTTGATGCAGAAACGGTTATGGTTGCAAGTAGAAGATGAAGGTGAATACTGGATTAGTGTTGGTTCAATGGCGGCTTGGGTTGAGAGATGTTGGCTCACAATGGTTTGTTGTTGTTGGTAAATAACAGAGGGAGTATTTGAAGCATTTGGGCTGATGGCGAGCGATGATTACGAATTTGTGTGGAAAGGTCATGTTTGGAGTATTGTGATGTTCTGTGTAAAGTTAAAATGTGATTTTTTGGCTATTGTTTGTTGTTGTGTGAAAAAAAAATGGTAATGGTGATAGGAAAGGTCTGTTGTTCAGAAAAAATGGTGAAGAAAGGGGGTCACGATTTTGTGTATGTAGATGGAAGAAAAATGTTTGTGTGTTTGGAAGAAAAGAAAGTCAGATGGAGTATTATGGTGGTGGTGATGATGGTCCAAAAATAAAGTGAGCATCTTGTTGAAGAGTTTGGTTTTGATGATGAGCAGAAGTTATGGATGTTGGTGATTGGAAAAACAAAGTGGAAGCAGTTTGTGTTGTTGTAAGTGTTCTCACAGAAATATGAAGGAGAGTTGGCAAGATGAGTTTTTTTGACCGAGGATCTCGCCCTTCAGAATCGTTCTCCCTCTTTTTTATCTTTGAATCTTGTCTGTTATGCTGTTGTAATGTTGTTGTCAATCGCAGACTAGCACCATTTGGAGTAGTGTTGCTGTGGGCTCTTGTTGTTGAAATGTCATTCTCAATGTTTCATATTTTGATTTATTTGAAATTTGCTGCTGGAAATACTTTCTTGGTGCAGTTTTTCTTTGCAAAAATGAGGAAAAAGTAGTGTGCAGAGTGTTGCTTGCTGGTGTAGGAGTATGATTTGCAGTGTGTACAGTGGTATAGGATTGCAGCTTATTTGAGGGTTACGCGCATGGCTTGGAGTAGTGGGCTGACCATTTCCTTATTTTTTGTATAGTTTTTGTATTGGTTTGTAAAAAGGTGTAATGGGCTTGGACTTGTAAATTGAACTCTCTTGTGGTTTTTTTTGCAAAGCTAAAATGGGCTCATTTGTATTTTTAATAGATCATGAATTAATTTTGAAAATGGTAAAAAAAAATGGACAATTGATTTGGCTATTGATTTATGGATATATGGAAAATGAAATGGATAATGATGAATAATAAAAAAAAAAAAAAAAGATATGAATGGATAATTAAAAGGAATGGAAATGGAAATTGGAAAATATGGATATTATTGGATGGATCTGATGAAAATGAGTTTTTGAATTGGATAATGGTTAAAAAAAAAGGTTTAAATAAACGGGTTTGAAATGGATGACGGAGAAGTGGATGAATTATGAATTGAACCATGAATTGCGCATAACTTGATGCTTTGAATCAGTGAGCCCTCCTAAATACCAATAAAACCAAGACTTCCACTAAACCAAGTGAGCGCCAGATGACTTGAAATCAGAGGATTATGACTTGAAATGAACTGCACTGCCCAGAACCTTAACTGAACAGTGAACTGGTCTCTAATGACTATCAACCACAAAGCACTATGAACTTGACACAGCCTGATAAGAAACCCTAATTGAATTTTTAGACACACACCCTTGAATCGGGAAATACACTCTTGCCTGATGGTCTTGAAATAAATTTTCTTGTCTGGCCCCGAGATTTTAGGTCAAGACTATATGAACCTCTACCAACACACACATCACCGTCCTGATAGCCCCCAAATGAACCTGAGCTTATGCAAGCAAAAATAACATACATTTTTTTGGATTTTCTGAATATGGTTAGTGGATGGAAGTACAGATGAAAATATACACAGGTAGGACAAATTTGGGGTATGACAGATGCCCCTATCTAATTGTCTTAAACCCGAGATAATGAACTGCTACATGGCGTTCATTTTTTGGGTAGAGGGCAATTAGTTACAAGAAGACCCCAAATTTGTCAGACAAAAGGTAGAGTGCCAGGGAGTAAGAGTTGACAGAATGAAGTAGCGGGGTTCAAACTGAACAAAATAACTTGAGGCGCTTTGGGTGGTCGAAGCAGTCCCTTATCCATTAAGGTCCTTCGATGATATCAAAGCAACATCTCTGAAAGGTAGAGGATTCTCTAGGTCGTCGAAGCAGTCCCTTATCCATTAAGGTTCCTCGATGATACCAAAGCAGTATCAATGAAGGCATACGATTCTCTGGGTCGTCGAAGAAGTCCCTTATCCACTAAGGTTCCTCAATGATACCAAAGCAGCATCTCTGAAGGCAGACGATTCTCTGGGTCGTAAAAGCAGTCCCTTATCCATTAAGGTTCCTCGATGATACCAACGCAGTATCTCTGCAGTAAATTTGCTGGGAGAATAGTTGAGCAAGATTCTTGTTGGAGAAAATGTGTTGGCTCTGTAGGGGAAACCTCACAAGAAACTTTCTAGGATAACCTCTGCTTGGGGAGCACTGACAACAGCTGTTGAGGATTGTCATTATCAATTGCATGGCTGAAGAATGACTTATTGGGGAATAGAATTCCTTGAACACATGCGGGGTATACTGCCGACTTTGATGGAGGACTAGCCAAGATGCTTGCGAATCGATCCTGGATCCTGTTATGCTATGTTGATGGGGATGGGTATGCCATGCATTGCATGATGCACTGAAACACATACTAAGATGCAACTGCTGGGGAATCTAATGCACGTATGATATGATAGTGCTCGATATGATTATGTAATGTTATGCTAGCATGTTATGCACAAGACGATGCAAATGATCAGGCGCGCTGGGGGTAGGTTTCCTTGTCGAGGGTGTAACGCCCTAGTTTTTGTCAGTTTAAGTCCGTTTTATTTATTTGAGTCGTTTTTTATTATTCTATTATTATTTTATTTTTATTTTTGACTTTTATCTGAAAATATGTTATTTTTAGTCGAGATTATATTTTATCGGGTTTTGGGAGCGTTTGCGAGATATTTGGGTGTAGGGGTATTTTGGGCGTTTTGATTTATTTGGTTAAGTTAAGAATAGAAAGAAAAAGAGAGAAAAATAGTAAGAAGAGAAAAGAAGAGAAGAGAAGAGAAAAGAAGAAAAGAGAGAAAAACTTGAGAAAGAAGAAATCAATCAACCGATTTTTCTACGCGCTATTTAACCGGGTAAGGGTGCGAAACTCAATTATGCTATGTTTGTGTATGATTATGTATGTGTTTGCTTGGATGTTTCTTGTCTTTCCATGGCTTTTGAGTTCTAGGTCGAAAATGATAAAATGATTAGGAATCGATGTTTGCGCGGTCGGAAATCGATATAATTTACGTTGTATGATCACCATGTGTTTATGAGTCATTGCTGATAATTATTTTGGTATTGGAATGAAAAATGAGGTTTTTGGAGGTTTTTGGATAGTGTAACCCGTAACAGCATTTTTCTGGTTCTGGTGTGATTCGCCAGGCGAATTGAGTAAGTCGCCACTAGCTCGCCAGGCGAACTGCTGGCGAATGGGATTCGCCAGGCGAATTCGTAAGTCGCCAGGCGAAATAAGAATTACAGAAAGGGGGTAGCTTCTGTAACTCTTGTTTTTTTTTCTAATTGGTGATTCGCCACTAGCTCGCCAGGCGAACTGCTGGCGAATGGGATTCGCTAGGCGAAATCCATGGCGAATGGGAATTCGCCAGGCGAATTCTCAAGTCGCCAGGCGAATTTGGCTGTATCTCAATAAATTCTTTTCTTTGAAAAATTCATAACTTTTGATCTATGGTTCGGTTTGAGGCGTGGTTTGATGCGTTAGAAAGCTCATAAAATGTACTTTATATTGATGATGGTTTTGAGAATTGTTGGCCGATTATATTATGTTAGAAATTAGAAAATGTGTTGTTTTGTTGTCGACTTTTGCCGTTTAATTGTGTGAACTTGATGTGTATGTGCAATATGTTGTTGGTGTGGATATTTTATGACTTGTGTACTGTTGAGTGATGAAATTGCATGAAATACATATCGTAATGATGATTGGTGGCCTTACGGCAAGAAATTGCAATGTGTTGTAATTGTTGAGTTATGCATGATTATGGATGAGTAAATGTGTGCATATGAATGTTATGAGTCATTGTATACCAGGCATCATAATATGCATATTGTGAAGTCGAGTACCATGAGGGTACGAGCGATGGATAGATTCTAATGGGAATCCGCTATAACATCGTGAGCCTTAAAAATAAGAGGACCTAAAGCGATTTGATATATCGTGAGCCTTAAAAATAAGAGGACCGAAAGCGATGGTAATAGACGATCGTGTGCCCTTGTGGGGTGTGAGCGATCGGATTGTGAGCCTTATACAAAGAGGACCGAAAGCAATCCATAAACGTTGTGAGCCTTATACAAAGAGGACCGAAAGCAACGGGGAACATCGTATGCCCGACGGGGAGTTACACTAAGTAACGAGCGATGGTTCCAATAGTTCCTGAGTGAACTGGATCTGAGATGTGATGAGTCGGTACCGCATGTGCATTGCATGGAGTCGTTGTGTCGGTCTCGGTGCATTTGCATAAATCATGGATTAGTTGTGTATGGAATTGTGAATGTGACTGATGAGATGAAATATGTATATTTATGTGGTTGATGAGAGTATTGTATATGATTGATATGCATCGGCAACGTATATATAGAATATGTGTTGTATTTGATTGTGGTGCAATTGTGGTAAAAATATTTTATATGTGCATTTTGTGTTAATATATGATTATATGCAACTGTGTTATGATTGTGTTTCTCACCCTTCTGCTGTTTTATAATGCTCTATGAGGCATTGCAAATTAGAGTTGCTGGAGGTCTTTTTGTGAAACTTTGCGTCTTCATTCTTTTGTCGGTCGGCTCTGATATGTGACGTCGGGTAGTTAGGGTGGCCGTTTGTGATTAGTTTGTATTATGTATATGTATCTTTTGAATTGTACATGTATGGTTGTATATGACAAACAAACTTTCATAATATATATATATATATATATATGAGATTCAGTTGCAGATTTTCCGCTATTATTCTGTTTCTGGTTCGTGGGTGTATTACTACCTGAATTGTTGCATATCTGTATGAGCATGTGTTGTATGTTTGTTTCAAATTGATGTGGCGTCTCCGGTCTATGCCGTGCATGTTTTAATTATACTCTGATGAAATTTTGAATTTTCTTTTACCGCTTTAATAGCTTGGGGGTGTTACAGAGGGTATCACCAGGGATTGGATTTGGTAATTGCCAAATGAAATTGGACTTTGGTAATTTTGGTGTTATGAGGATGCCAACGATGGTGGACTTTTACTGGTTTCCAATGAAGACTGGACTTTGGGTCAAACTTCTAGACTAAAACTGGATTGGAGGTTAGATTACCAGACGAGAACTGGTGTTAAAAGGGTATTCGCAAGACGAGAACTGGGCCTTAAAAGATTTTCCATACGAGAATTGGACCTTAAAAGATTTGCCAGACGAGAACTGGACCTTAAAAGTGATTTGCCAGACGAGAACTGGACCTTGAAGTGATTTTCCAGACGAGAACTGGACTTTGAAATGATTTTCCAGACGAGAACTGGACTTGAAGTGATTTTCCAGACGAGAACTGGACTTTGAAATGATTTGCCAGACGAGAACTGGACTTTGAAATGATTTGCCAGACAAGAACTGGACTTGAAGTGATTTTCCAGACGAGAACTGGACTTTGAAATGATTTGCCAGACGAGAACTGGACTTTGAAATGATTTGCCAGAGGAGAACTGGACTTTGAAATGATTTGCCAGACGAGAACTGGACTTTGAAATGATTTGCCAGACGGGAACTGGACCTTGGATTGCCAAGCTAAGTTGGACTTTTGGGTTGCCAAGCTAAGTTGGACTTTGGGTCAAACTTCCAGACTAAAACCGGGTTGGAGGTTAGATTACCAGACGAGAACTGGTGTTTAAACTTTTGTTTGTCAGACGAGAACTGACTTTTGGATAGTCTACCAGACGAGAATTGGATCTTAAAATAATTTACCAGACGAGAACTGGACCTTAAAATAATTTTCCAAACGAGAACTAGACCTTAAAATAATTTGCCAGACGAGAACTGGACCTTAAAATAATTTTCCAGACGAGAACTGGACCTTGGATTGACATGCTAAGTTGGACTTTTGGTTGCCAAGCTAAGTTGGACTTTGGTGTCAAGTCTTGCGATACCAGGCTTTGAGACGTGAAATCTTGTTGGAAGGTTAGGCTTGAGGTATGATACACATGTCTATGCAATGAGCGAAGCGACATGACTAATGCATATGAGTGATTTATGCAATGATATGAAGGTTCCCAAAGATGCCCCAGTAGAAGATAATGGATGGATAGGTTCCTATGCAGCAAGGTTTCTTGTCAGAAGGAAGGCAAAAGGTTATTTGTGGGGTGATAGCATGATTCCCCGACACTCGTCTTGAACTCAAAGGTCACTTGATGGAGTTTGCTTGATCAGATTGAAAGCATGGGGAAGACCTGACTCTGTGTAACTCATCTTGCCCTAGTCTGGGTCTATGAAGAATTTCTCCTTGACAGGAAACTAGAAGCAATTGTACCATGAGATGATTTCGAAATGGTTTGCCTCAGAATTCCGAGCCGTGAAAGGATTTGTCCTTGAAAGGAAATTGGAAGCAGATGTACCATGAGATTACTCGAGATGGCGTGCCTCAGAACAATTGTACCATGAGATGAACTCGAGATGGTTTGTCCCAGAATTCTAAGCCATGAAAAGATTCTTCCTTGATTGACTGGCTCTTGGAGTATTTGGCTTCAAAGTACCCTTGAGGTGGCTTGCCCCAGAATGAGCGTTGGAGCGACTTAACTTGTGTTGATTGAACATTGGAGGGGTTTTACTTTAATCAAAAGAACCTCTGGGTGGCCTGTCCCCGGTTGGTAGATTCTTGAGATGATTTACTCTGATAAACCTGTTCTTGAATGAATTGTCCCATAATCAACTAATTCTTCGAGGACTTTCTTTAAACTGGCTGATTCCATAATCATTGGATGTCAATGCCCCTGTTCCATAGGGTTATGAGGTGTTGTCAATTCCAGCCAACATTGTTGAATGACCCAGCCCCCTTTGATTGCTCCTTGTTGGAATTTCCTTGATGTCAAACACTGACTTGCAGTCAAAATTGTTCGTTCACAAATGGTAATTTTAATGTGATGCTCATGTAAGTTTTGAAAAATCAATCATTGTTGAAATGATGTGATAGTGTGTGACGAATGGACCATTAGTCCAGACGTAGTGTCGATTTAGCTAATGTATGAAAGATATAGCAAGAATATGACACCAAAACAAGTGATTAGCAAATTTGCAGGAGTCACTTTACGCAACCTTGTTGTAGTATGCTTTTAGAATAAACCCTGCCTCAATTAGGTCTTTTGAGGGTTATAACGTGGTATGGTTCTCGGTTATAGAAACAAAAGGATATAAGGTCCAAGATCTGTTTTGTACCCACCCCTTCTTTGTGATGATCTTCAGTCCTACGTTCAGTTAAATTGACACACATTCATCTTCAAAGAGAGTTCGATAGTGTAAGAGTGAAGATGAGGATTCAAGATTTCCTTGAAATGGCATTCACCTTATTTTGATTTTGTTAAGGATGTCAGTGACCCTTTTGATTCTTGATATGGTGCTCACTGAATCTTATTTTGCTTTGCTTGAGGAATTGAAGACCTCTTTTGCTTTTTTAATTTTGATCCCTGATTTTTCCTGGACTGATTCTGCTTTTCAAGTCCACCGGGAATTCCCTAAATTTTGCCTAAGTCTCCTTTTTGAGGTGTTTCACTTAGCGAGCTCTCTTTTTTTTAAGGCTTGTGACTGCCTAATCAGTAGTCATTGAAGAACAACCACCATAACTTCTGGATTTTGCATTATTTCTTCGTCACCTCAAGACGTGTACGAAGAATACAGAGTCAGATTAACTGAACACTACCCTGCCCCGGGTTGAGTGTAAGGGTTTGAATATCCGAAGGAAACTTCTACTTCTCGGCTCGAAGTGGTTAACTAGGGATTAACTCCTTATCTCTCCAGTGTTTGGGGATTTGAAACAATTCATGTATATCATCAGTAGGATTTTATCCGAAAGCATACTATAAGCAATTATGGGTACCTTGTTTTCATCATCCTCCCTCCAATCTTTGCTAAACAAAAGTTTGATAAAGAGAGTGGACAAGAAGTATATGGAAGAATTTTGTTGTTTTTGTTTTGTATTTTTATTTTTTTATATATAAGTGAAGAAAAATGAGCGAATATGACATGATTAATTCAGAAAATGCATGATCACATCATTAATATCACCATTCAAAACAACAATATTCAAAAACAAGTAGCATTTAACATAACAAAATTACAAATGCAAATGATAAATGTCCAATGGTTGCCAGTATCTGAGGAAGTCTTCCTGTCTGAACCACTGGCTTTAGGGGATGCCTCTTGAAGTCTTGGAACTCATTTGGGCAAGAAGCTGACATGCACAACCAAGTTTCCTTCTGGAAATAATATGTGTTTGTTGTCAATCAACTGTTGCACCTTGGCTTGAAAAGCTTTGCAATATTCAGTTGAATGCCCCATTGATCCAGCATGATATCCACAATGTGCATTGGGGTCGTATCCAGGCAGGTATGGTTTTGGCAATGGCTTGATAGCTTTAGGCTCTACTAGTGAGTTTCGGACCAGATGCGACAAAAGTTGACTGTACGACATAGGAACTGGGTGAAGAGGAGTAGTCCTTCTTTCCAAGTTGTCCATAAGGATGATATGGCGCTGACAATGATAACTGCCGAGAAGCTGAAGGGCCGTAAAGTCTTGCTGGTGTACCCTGAGAATACTCAACATTTGTTATTACTACATTAGTTTCATTATCCTCTTCCTCTTGGGGATTGCTGAAGGATTCAGTCTCACCAGCTTGATTACTCTAGACGTCTTGGACTTGTTTAGCTTTGAGGTAACTCTCGACGCGTTCTCCTACTATTATAAGGTCAGAGAAGCTTGAGAATGAACTGTCAGTCATTCTTTCAAGATAGGTGGCATGCAGACTGTCCAAGAACATGTCAATCAATTCTTTATCCAAGAGTGGTGGTTGTACCCTAGCTGCCAACTCTCTCCACCGTTGTGCATAATCCTTAACGGATTCACCGCTCCTTTGAGATAGGCTTTGCAGCTGCGTGCAACTGGGAGCCATGTCCAAATTGTACTCGTATTGCTTTAGGAAAGCATTGGATAAGTCTTTCCATGATTGGATATAGCTTCTTTCTAAATCCATGTACCAATTCAAAGATGCACCACTTAAACTGTCTTGAAAGCAGTAAATCATCAACTTGTCATCGCGGACATGAGAAGTCATCTTTCGGCAGAACATCACCAAATGACGCTTTGGGCAACTAAGACCAGCATACTTCTCGAAGTTGGGTACTTTGAATTTTGAAGGAATTACCAAGTCTGGCACTAGGCACATATCAACAGCATCGAGCCCAGAAGTATCGCGCGCTTTCATAGCTTGAACTTTCTCTTCGAGGGCATAAAACCTTTTCTCCATGGAATCAGTCAGCGGCATCATCTGAGACTGAGCAGGGATGTTCACTCGTGGAGGATGTTCACCAGGTAGACAATCATACAGTGGGTTAGTCGATACAGCAAAACCTGAATTGAGGGTCAACATCCTTCATCCCAACATGTTGAAAGCTATCCTCTGACATAGCCATCACAATTTTCAAATTGTCTATGCCCCTCTTATCTCCACTTGAACTTGCTTTAAATGTTTTGCGGTTACCACAGGTTCAGTATGAGCGTCGGGAAATCAGCTGGCAGGAAATGGACAGAGGATCGGATGAGTTTGTTGGAAAATAATATGCTAATGTCATGAGTATGCAATGCAGGGTTCCAGGATCAAAACGACATCTGATTCTGAGGAAGGAGTTAGACATAGGATATCTCTGATTACAGGACCCCCCACAGGTAGGTTCTAAACGGGTAGGTGCCTAGAGTTATGGATATCTTTCAAAGACATTATAGCCATGACGAAGGAACATCAGACGATAATATCCTTGAAAGGATCTCGCCTAGGTGAGGTTTTCGTTTCTTCTCCACGAGAAAGACTCCTCGGAGGCACCCACTACACAACCATCGACACACGGGTTCTAAGTAGGGTTCTCAGAATCCTAGATCGAGGTCAAAAATATTACTGTCAGGAAATAATACGTTCGAGGGATCTAATCTGATTGTGGCGTTCGCATTAACCCACAAAGAGTTAACACTACCAACCACCATGGATAAATGGGTTAATGGTCCTTAGGATCAATGATTCAGACTCGAAAACATTATCATCGTGACGAAGTAACATCAAAACGATACTATTTCCAAGGGAATCTACTCCAAGCGGGGTCTTTGCTTTGGCTCACGCGGAAGAGACCACGCAAGCCTCCACTACACAACCACCATCCTAATCCTAGGGTTATACTCGGACTCGGGTATAGAGCCATCTCACAGAGCACCAATGATCAGAGAACCCCCACAATGTCACAAGAAACAGTAATAGGATACGATGACAATAAGCAAGCAAGTAGATAATAAACAATCAAACAAGCAAGCAATCAAACAATAAGAGAAGATAAACAAACAAGCGAATCTAACACTCATGAACCGAGTCAAGTTAAGCTTGACTCTCTCTAGCATAAAGCAATGTGCTTCCCCAGCAGAGTCGCCATCTGTCGTACCTCGAAAAATACGATCCTCGCGATGGACACGGAAAAAACTATTCGAAACAGAGTCGCCACCGAACTTTATTCATTCTAAGGAAGGAATAGAAAAATATTGATAAAACCATTAAAGGGAGATAATAACATGGTCGTCGCAATCAAATTATAGGTTCGGGAGTCGGTTACGCAAGAGGGAAGGTATTAGCACCCTCTACATCCGTTGTACTCAACGGGAACCTCTTGATTCGATTCGAGAGAAAGTTAGCTACGTTTGTTTGTTATCTTCTAAAGGACTATTGCTTTCTAAGGGGGGAAATGGGGTGGTTTTTTATTAGGGTGCTCGGCAAGGATTAGGGTCCTTGTGCCTACGTATTCCCTCGTGCTATGGGAAAGTCAGAGCATTCGTAGTTCGTGGGACTACGGTTGAAGGTTTGGGGTAAAAAGGAAAAATTTTGATTGCTAGGACTTCGCATCCTATGCTTATGTACCCTCATAGTGCAATGAGGAAGTCGGAGCAATCGTAGTTCGGAAGACTACGATTGGTTGGTTGGTTTGAAGTGAACGAGGGTTTAGGTCGCATTCTAACTGCTAAACATTGGCTTGTCTGCTCGCTAGGGGAGGCTGAAATGCTAGTTCATATGCGCGGAAGAAGGGACTAAACAATGTTCTCTAGGAAAGGTGTTTGAGTTGTGGATTCCACGTGGGCGATGGCTTAGTGTTTTGGGAAGGCTCGGTCGCATGGGAGCGAGAGGGGCGAGTTTGACGTGTTGGTTGTTTTAAAGGCGACAATTGTTCACACACGAGTAAGAGAACTCGCACCCAAACAATCGACAAATTAAAGTTTATGTCTTTTAGAGTTGACAATTGTTCACACACGAGTAAGAGAACTCGCACCTAAAGAATCGACAAGTTAAATTTTATGTCTTTTAGAAGTGTAAATTGTTCACACACGAGTAAGAGAACTCGCACCCAAACAATCGACAGATTAAGGTTTAAGTTTTTTAGAGGTGACAATTTTTCACACACGAGTAAGAGAACTCGCACCCAAACAATTGAAGAGAAAGACCAAAGACTCGATCCCCCTCACTTTTCACCTTTTAAGGAATAATGTTTAAGTATGATTAAATGTATTGATTTGAAAAATGCTCGATGTTGATCGAGGTTTTAGTTTGCGTTCGAGACAATTAAGGGTTTGAACTAAATGGGGTGAAGGACCTAGAGTGTTAGGGTAAGGTCGATGGCGACGCACGAAGCAATCGACTTACAAGGGTGAAAAAATGGCTCGACATCGAATCGAGAATTTATTTTTATAAAAATGGTTTTGAATGTGTATCTAAGAGATTAATCAAATGTTATCATGATATAAACATATAGCCTAAGAAAATCACACAACCAAAATAAATAATCGATCATCACACAATTAAACCAAACTAAACAACACCAAATTATTAACTAAATTAAATATGAATATTTAATAAAATTAAATAATAAATTAATTAATATTAAATAAATATATTTAAGATAATTAACAATACATACATTTTTATAATGTTTTTTTTTTATGAATCAAACAAATAATAAAAGAGAAATAGAGAATAAAATTGAAAAACAATACAAAAAGAAAAGGCCTCATATTGATCAAGATTTTGAATCGAGATCTTTTGTTATATCATTGGTCGTTATAAAATCAAAATGAGACAAAAAGAAAGTCAATCAAGGAATCGAAATCGTGAGATCTAGTCCAAGCTACAAACTTGCCAAGTTGAAAAGTTGAAGGAATTAATAGAAAATAAATTAACAAAAGTTTAAGTGATCAAAGGTTAAACCTACATCTTTACACTCTAAACACGAATTTGAAATGAAAAAGATTAATCTATAAACTAATTAAAAATATTTTTTTGGAGAATTTTAATTAATTGAAAACAACAAACTAATTAATCTAAATCTTAAATAGAACATAATTATAGAAAACAAATTTCTAATATTTAAAAACACATTGATTAACCTAAAAACAAAACAATTAACATAATTAATCATGAAATAAAAATAAAAAGTGGAGGGTGCAACCTGAATTTAAGGAGATGACCAGCATATTGAGATGGGCCTAAAGCCCAATAGTGTCAAAAACAAAATAATGAATAAGAAAATTCATAAAGAAGGAAAAAAACAAAAGAATAAGGGATTTGAAAAACCACTACCTCACGTGTTACCTCTGCAGTTCATTCACAGATCTCCTTCCTCCGCTCGCGGATTCTCTCTCGGTCTCCCGATGGCCTTCAAGATCTTTCTCTCTCGATCTTACTTTCTCGCGGCGGCTTTGTTGTGTTGTCCGGATTATTGTGTTGTGTAGCGGCCGCTATTGACTCGTCGCCGAAGCAGATGAAGGGCGATATCTCGCCGATGAACATTCTATCTACCGTAAAAAACAATAACAGAAGTTTGTTGTACAATTTATGTGGTTGAAGGTTGAGAGTGAAAAGGATCGAAAGGATTCAAGCAGAAGATCTTGTTTTGCGACTGTTGTTGGTGCTATGCAGAATGGCGGTATTCCCCAGAATACACGGTTGAAACTCGATGACATCGTGGTGGCTTATTTGCCATTTTCGATTTCACAACTGAGATCCTTGGACCGCTGTTACTGTTGATGCAGAAACGGTTATGGTTGCAAGTAGAAGATGAAGGTGAATACTGGATTATTGTTGGTTCAATGGTGGCTTGGGTTGAGAGATGTTGGCTCACAGTGGTTTGTTGTTGTTGGTAAATAACAGAGGGAGTATTTGAAGCATATGGGGCTGATGGCGAGCGATGATTACGGATTTGTGTGGAAAGGTCATGTTTGGAGTATTGTGATGTTCTGTGTAAAGTTAAAATGTGATTTTTTTGGCTATTGTTTGTTGTTGTGTGAAAAAAAAATGGTAATGGTGATAGGAAAGGTATGTTGTTCAGAAAAAATGGTGAAGAAAAGGGGTCACGATTTTGTGTGTGTAGATGGAAGAAAAATGTTTATGTGTTTGGAAGAAAAGAAAGTCATATGGAGTATTATGGTGGTGGTGATGATGGTCCAAAAATAAAGTGAGCATCTTGTTGAAGAGTTTGGTTTTGATGATGAGCAGAAGTTATGGATGTTGGTGATTGGAAAAACAAAGTGGAAGCAGTTTGTGTTGTTGTAAGTGTTCTCACGGAAATATGAAGGAGAGTTGGCAAGATGAGTTTTTTTCACCGACGATCTCACCCTTCAGAATCGTTCTCCCTCTTTTTTATCTTTGAATCTTGTCTGTTGTGCTGTTGTAATGTTGTTGTCAATCGCAGACTAGTATCATTTAGAGCAGTGTTGTTGTGGGCTCTTCTTGTTGAAATGTCATTCTCAATGTTTCAGATTTTGATTTATTTGGAATTTGATGCTGGAAATACTTTCTTGGTGCAGCTTTTTTCTTTGCAAAAATGAGTAAAAAGTAGTGTGCAGAGTGTTGCTTGCTGGTGTAGGAGTATGATTTGCAGTGTGTACGGTGGTATAGGATTGTAGCTTATTTGAGGGTTACGCGCATGGCTTGGAGTAGTGGGCTTACCATTTCCTTATTTTTTGTATACTTTTTGTATTGGTTTGTAAAATGGTGTAATGGGCTTGGACTTGTAAATTGAACTCTCTTGTGGTTTTTTTTGCAAAGCTAAAATGGGCTCATTTGTATTTTTAATAGATCATGAATTAATTTTGAAAATGGTAAAAAAAAATGGACAATTGATTTGGCTATTGATTTATGGATATATGGAAAATGAAATGGATAAAATATAGATAATGATGAATAATAAAAAAAAATGGATATGAATGGATAATTAAAAGGAATGGAAATGGAAATTGGAAAACATGGATATTATTGGATGGATCTGATGAAAATGAGTTTTTGAATTGGATAATGGTTTAAAAAAAAGGTTTAAATAAACGGGTTTGAAATGGATGACAAAGAAGTGGATGAATTATGAATTGAACCATGAATTGCGCATAACTTGATGCTTTGAATCAGTGAGCCCTTCTAAATACCAATAAAACCAAGACTTCCACTAAACCAAGTGAGCGCCAGATGACTTGAAGTCAGAGGATTATGACTTGAAATGAACTGCACTGCCCTGAACCTTAACTGAACAGTGAACTGGTCTCTAATGACTATCAACCATAAAGCACTATGAACTCGACACAGCCTGATAACAAACCCTAATTGAATTTTTAGCCACACGCCCTTGAATCGGGAAATACACTCTTGCCTGATGGTCTTGAAATAAATTTTCTTGTCTGGCCCAGAGATTTTAGGTCAAGACTATATGAACCTCTACCAACACACGCATCACCGTCCTGATAGCCCCCAATGAACCTGAGCTTATGCAAGCAGAAATAACATACATTTTTTTGGATTTTCTGAATATGGTTAGTGGATGGAAGTACAGATGAAAATATACACAGGTAAGACAAATTTGGGGTATGACAAGCATGAACATGAAACTTGGTTCCCACGATTTCTTGATCCAATTTTGGACACTTACATCATTTCATTTATGTCCAAAATCAACGTGAATGATGGATAATCTGATCACAAAACCTTGCAAGTCAAGACACCACCTCTTTTGGCATGTAGCATTCAAGTTTCAAATCCAAAACTCCAAACTTGTCAAGAGGCATTGAATGGATGCATAGAGCTAACATGTATCAGTCCATGTTCAACCAAATGAGTCAATCCTTATCCCTACAATAGAAGACTCACAGCCTGCAAGATTGACCCAAGTCAATGGCTAGAGGAGACTTTGGCAACAAGATTAAGTTTAATGGATAATGGAGTGATCCAGCCTCCATTCACTATTGCTCCCAAAACAAACTTGCTCTACTATAAATATAGCTTCTTTCTGATCAATTCAAGTACACCAAAGCACCATAACACATGCTTTCCTCTAAATCACTCTCAAAAAACCAGATTTTGCTTCTCATTCAAGTAACATTTGAATTTTCCATTTGAGAGCAATTCTATCATAACCAATCATGCCAACACCTCACATATATCATATATGAGTGATCCATGACCTTAAAACTCATCTAGAACATCATAATCACAAAGTCACCCCCCATTTGCTCAAGCTTTTTGGCCTATTTGTAGTTGAGGTGCCACAACAAGCTCCAAGCTGATTCAATCCATTCCAAGCTTTCAAACACATTACTTGAGGTCCATTGAAGTTGTCCAAATCATTACACAACATCTGTAACACCTCCAACATAGAATTCTAATTCTTCTTGCAAGAGGTAAGCCTGACACTCTCAAACTATATAATCCATGTATCATAAATGTGTTTTCAAGTTACAAACATGTTTATGCACTTATGTAGAGTGATTCCCCTCAATCAATTGCTATGTATGAATCATGTATAGGATTTCATAGCGTCCTTGATGAAATTAGGGTTCTTGAGTTCATCATTTAATTTATCATTCCACACTCAATATAAATGCAATTAATTGGTACCATTGGAATCCTTGATCAAAAACGAGCAAGTTTCATGTTTACAAAAGTCATTTTTATTGAGTAATCAGAGAGATATGAGAGGTTTTGCAAATCTGGGGAAGAAGAACACGCGCGAGCAAGAACATGTGTTCTTGGCGCCATTTTTTAAATTTTTGAATATTTGAATTTTTATGTTTTATTAATTGATTTAAAAAATTAATTTCTCTCTCATTTTTTATCATTTTTTATTGGTTCTTTTTTTAAAAAGTCACAAAAATGTTAAATTATTTTATTCTACAAAATCACATTTATATTATTTATTTAATATAGTTTGATTTTTTGAATTTAATTTAATTTCACCTTGATTTTTCAAAACCAATTGGATTTCAAGCTTTCATGTGATTTAACATGATTTTTCAAAATATTTTTTAAAGTTGACAACTTGTTTTTGAATATATTTAATATTTTGTATCATTTTATATTTAATTTCCTTTAAAAAAACTATTTTTTAAATTAAAATTAGGGTTTCTCTTAATTTTAATTTATCAAACATTTTTCAAAACACTTTTGGGTCTCTTGGTAGAGTGTAAGTCCCATCCCTTTGTAAATAAAACTTTTTGGGCCTCAGTCATTGTATAAGTCCCAATACGATTTTAAAAATCTCGGCGCGATCGTCATTTTCAAAATAATTTTCATTTGGGCCTCCCCTTTGAGTTGTAAGCCCCATATTTCTTCTTTTTCAATCACTTTTGGGCCTCTAATAGAGTTTAAGACCCACCTCTTTTGTAAATAAATAATTTGGGCCTCAGTCATTGTATAAGTCCCGATACGCGATTTTCAAAATAAACGGTGGGATCGTTGTTTTCCATTTGGGCCTCTCCTTGAGCTATAAGTCGCATCTCTTAAATAAAAATAAACTTTTGGGCCTCTAATAGAGTGTAAGACCAATCCTTTTTGTAAATACAATAATTGGGGCCTCAGTCATTGTATAAGTTCCTCTGTGATTTTCAAAAACTACGACGCGATCGTCGCCTTTTCAAAAGAGATCATCTGGGCCTCTCTTTGAGTATAAGCCCAAAAGTTTTATTAAAACAACTTTCTTTTTTATTTAAATTCAAATTCAAAGTTTTATTAAAACTTTTCTTCAATTTCTTGAAAAACTAACCATACAGCTGTAGTTAAAATGCTTGGGCTTGCACAACTGTAAGTTCCACTATCTCTTCAATGCATACTTGTTTATATATTTCATCTGTATATATGTATATATATATATATATATATATATATATATATATATATATATGCTTGTACATACTTGCTTAGAGTTTTTCCCAACAACTAGGTCTAGGTTTAGATCAAACCAGAGTTTACTCTTTCAACACAGTCAAAACTTGTTCCCCATAGGAAATTCCAGATACAGTCTTACCTCCTCTTGCGCTTATACAATATGGAACAGAGAAAGGCATTATTCCCGGTGAAACTTTTCTCAAGCTTGTCCAAACTTAGAAATATACGTGTATAAGAAATTCATTTCCCCAAAGAAGATTAATTCTCGGTGAAACCTCTTTTGAATTTCTTCAAAACCTAGAACTGTTCTGCAAAGAAAGGACTTATTCCCGGTGAAACCTTTCTTGAAGTTTTCTTAGGCTTGAACCCACAGGCTTCCTAAAAGCATACCCAGCCTCCTCTTGGGCTCAGTACAAGGACCCTCAGGCTTCTTAAAAGTTCTCAGCCTCCTCTTGGGCTTAGTACAAGGACCCAAAGACCTCCTACAGGTATAGGACAAAAACTAGTCATCTTTACTAGTTCAATCCTCCAGAGAGTCAGAATTCTAGAACATCAGACCATTTTAGGGTTGATCTTCATCCCTTAAAACCTCAGCCTCCTCTTGGGCATCATACAAAGATCATCCTCCAGTTAAGAGTCAACCTCTTTATACCAGTAGACTTGGAAGTCTCATATTCTCTTAGATCTCACAGGGACCCTCAAGTTTCCTAGAGGCACAGAAAAAACCTTGATCATTTCATCAACACACTAATCTCCAGCAGAGTTAAAACCTCCATAGGTATTCAAACTCAAAGTTTAAACCTTCACCTTAAAACCCCAGCCAGGGTCAATTTACCATCAATAAAACCCTAACAGAATCAGAGCCTCATGGTATCTAATACTGTAACTCTCCTTTTGATCCCTAGAAAGAGTAAAAACCTTTGGGATTCCCTGACACATATTGGACCTGTCTCTGGATTTCAATAATCCTCAGTAGAAGCCAACCTCCTCTTAGGCTTCATATAAGGATTTCCCCAACCAGCCTCTTCTTAGGCTTTATATAATGATTTTCCTCAGTAGAGTCAGCCTTAATCTTGGGCTTTGTACAAGACAGATAAAACCTCCCCAGTGGAGTCAATCTCTTTTCAGCCTCAATCTTGAGCTTTGTACAAGACAGATATAAAACACCCCTAATAGACTTAACCTTTTAGCTTCAACCTTGGGCTTTGATCAAGGCACACAAAAATCAACATACCCTCAGATGAGACCATGAGTCCACTTTGCAGGAGGATATTTCCTCTATACATCACATCTCAAAACAGACAACCAAAACCTTTTTCCTAGATAAATGTTGTAACGGGCACATTTGTTGATTCAAAATCCAAGCTGGAGTCCTTCTTTTATCCTGGTCAAAAATCATCTTTCATCTAACTGCTGTAAGTGGCAAGCCTCTAGATTATTTACATCCATGCCAATTTCCCTCTCTTAGCATGAAAGATTCATAAGGAAAAATGGCATTGCTCAATATTGAGTCAAGGTTTCTTCCTTTATGACATTACCCTTGAAAGCTCTGCTGATTTGAGCAAATTTTTGGAAGAACAGAATGTCAAAAGATATGTTTAAGCATGAAGAAGTCTGATGAAAGAAGACTGGTCAGATATGATGTCCTATCGGATGTCTCGACATCTTGATCTGATACTACATGATGTTTCTAAATCTGTTGCAAGATTTAAGGAGCAATCAAAACATGGATCAAGGAAGAAATAAACAAAAGATTTGAAGCCCAAGGAAACTGAAGCCTATATAAGAAGACTTAGACCTAGGATTGGATATGCCTTTTGTAACCTAGTTCTCTTGCGTAAGAAACAAGGGTTTTGGGTTTTGGGAGTCGTTGGCTCTCTAGGTTATATGTCTCCCTTTATATCAGTTGATGCATTGTGGCAGATATAAGTGTCACACAGATCCAAAAGCCTTGAGGTATTGGATTGTGTATTGTTCTTGGATGAATTGTTTAAGCAAATCCAAGGGAGCTTGTGTGTCAAGAAAGCTTGACAGAGTTCTGTATTGACATGGATGATGTAGATATCAGAGTTGTTGATTAAGGGAAGTGGGTGAGGTATCTCATATCAAAGAGGTTGTTCTTTGATAAAGTATTCATCGGGTAGAGATTAGGATATAAAGTTGTAAACGGGGGAGTTTATCTTTGTAACAGTTCTACAGATAGTGGAGTCTTCTTCCTGGATTGGTATCCCCCAGATGTAGGTGAGTTGCATCAAACTGGGTTAACAATTTCTGTGTTCTTTATCATTCTACAGATTTACTTTTCTGTTAGGGTTCATGATAAACATGTTGGAACAGATGTCGTAACATCTGTGATTCTGCAGTTCTGATATTCAAGGTATCAGTCTGCTATTGTTTCTCTGTGTTTAACCGTTCATGCAGAACAATGTCTTGACATGTGTTAGGACATCTGTTGTCTACTTTGCCAGAATTTCAATTGGTATCAAATCAGGCATCCTGTCTGTTTCTGGATGAGATCTTTGGGAGATACTTTCTGGCGTTTAAACAAGGAGGAGTTTTGAAGATCAGATCAATCAACCCAGACATAATCAAGGGTATTAATGGATGGGATGAATGTTCTGGATCGAAGGTAACAACCCAGAGGTTGTTCATGTTGCTGAGGAGGTTCTACAACAACTGCAGGAGAAGTGGCTAGTTCTCTTGTTGGGGTGTCTTATAAGATGTTCTGACATCTTATTAGGGCAAGCAGGATCTGTTCCTTGGTGGTTCCGCTGCATGTGTTTCTGATGGAAGAGCTCTAGAATTATGGGATTCTGGAGTTGCTGCTGAAGACAGATGGTGGAAGGTCTCAATCGTCGGCCTCTATATTTAAAGATATCTACATCTTTTTATTCCAAAGTTGGGAGCGATGGAATGAAGGGAGTTGTTGGAAGATGTCTGTTATGGTGACTTGGTACTTGGAAGCTTGGTTCCATGGTACAGTGTGAAATTAGTTGAAGAGGAGAGGAGTTAAGTTTAAGTTTATCAAGTTCTTGCTCTGGGAGTTTGATAAATTATTGATTGACTAGGTTGTCAAAGATACTTGAGAATTCTCTCAAGTCCACTCATAAAGGCGTCTTAGTCGTGCATCTGGAGTCTTCTAGTTATTCTTCTGACTAGAAGGCGTTTCTATGAAACACAACCTGAAGAAAGTGGAGGTGATTTATTTTCACTATCAAAACAGCAAGGAAGGATTCATCTCTCTTAACCCTAAGGGTGGATCCAATCTAATTGGAGTTCTCATAATTGTTGAAGTAAATAAGGTTCGTTCAGAGAGAATCTTAGTTACTTGAGTCAAGGGTGGAAGCCTTGGTATCTCAACACTGTGTGTCAAAGAAGATACTTGCAAAAGATTGAATACTTGATAAGTGTTCATGAAGTGATCTGGTGGAGCTTAGCTACAATAGTGAAGAAGGGTTATTGGACAAGGATTTAAGATTAATTTTTATTTGTGGAACTCATAAGTATTTAATTGATTATCCTTGAAAGTTAAGATTGCTGATGTTCAACAAGATGTGGGAACATCTCATCGTCAGAGTTTGTGCAGAATCATTGGAGGGGTACTGCATACGCTTTAGCATCTGTTTTAGTCTTGGGTGTCGACCTAAGAATGGGCTTCAGTCTGGTATGATAGAAGCATGTGATCTCTAGAGAGTTTCCTGGCAAGAAATTGGTATGGACTTTGATGCTGTTGAAGATGAAGATGAAGACATCAGAATCTTGATGGTTATTTCTTGGATCAGTTTATTTCTGATCTAGGTACTTAGGAGCATGGGATCTTGCTCAGCTTGAAGGTCAAGGTTAAGTGGCAATTTTCTCTGACTTTCTATAGACTGCTCTACTAAGGAAAGTGACATTCCTTGGTATGGCTATGGTGTAGTCTAGAACTACGTTTTTCTTCTGAAGATTCAGACGTGGTAAGTGTGAAGTCTTTGGAGTTTCAAAGCAGGATAGAGGTTTTCTACTCAAACTTGGTTATTGAATCAAGTCTATGAGAGCATAGAACTCTTGTTCTGTAATAGGGAGGAGGTTCTTCTAAGTGGCAGAAGGAGGAGCTGAATTCAGCAGTTGGATGTCATATCAGAATGTTCTGACATCTAGCTTAACATCAGAATCTCAGCTGGTGATGTGGCACATCAGCTTAAGATAAGGTGATCTACAGGAGAATGGAAGTTATGGATGCTTCAAAATGGTCTATCTCATGCGGTTTGCGGGAGCTGTGGTTTGAGAAGATGTTACATGTATAGAGGCTTGGTATATCCAAGATGTCTTGCTATAGAGCAAGTAGTTCATGTGACTTGAAGATCAGATTTCATTAGTGGATCAGTGTATCTTGTGGGAGTTCTGACGAAGAAAGAGATCAGGCAAACAATGGCATTTGGTTGATCTTTACTGTGCATTCAAGCAGGATGCTTGAAACTGATTGCTCTTTTGCAGAAGGGTGGTTGGTTGAAAACGTAAGGAGGATCTGGTTTATATTGGAGCTTGCGGAAGAAGTTCTCAGGTTATGGAAGATTACCTTCTTTTGGTGGATGAGAGTTTATTTCTCTTTGGGTTTCTGAAGTTCTCTTTGTTCAAGCTAGTGGCGCAGTGTTGTTTGAAGATCTTCAGTTTGGATTACTATGCAGATAGCAAGTCCAGTGGTGGAGCATGTCAAGAACCATAGTGTGTTGTATCTATGATGTGTGAAGGATGTCCTAACAGATGTTAGAACCTTTTCTGGGTTGGTTATCCTTGGTGGAGGATTCTTAAGTTCTGGTCTAGGAACTTTTTGGCTACATTATCTCTAAGGAGTATCTATCTTGTCATACGGGAGAATGATGGAGTAGAAGAACTGCCTTGGAAGGATGGTGTAGAGAAGACTGAAGTGGATCATATGTTGATTGCATGAAAGTCTAAATATGGATATTCACCAGTTGATCAGAAGTATTCTAGGTTATCATATGGGAGAATGATGAAGGAATGACTGTCTTGGATTGTAGGGTGTCTATCTATTGATTGACCTTGCTAAGGTTTGATGAAAATCTTGTGGAGGGGATATCGCCCCTATTGGCAAGCTATGCTAAAAGTAAGTGGATCAGTTTGGCAGCTGCGAAGTTCTGAAGCATGAATACGGTATCTGACACCATTGGAAGAAAACAAACTAAGAGGTATGGTATCTCTTTATGGAATGTGGATCGTTCCAGATCAATTGGATTTTATCTCAGGAAAAAAGGAGATCTATACATGAGAATTCAAGAGGAATTCGTTTAGTGTATGGATAGTTTCTGGAAGAGGGGGATCAATGGAGCTTTGATCTTAATCCAAGAGCTTGTTAATTTGGGATGGTGATCTTAATGTGACCTCACTAGAAGCATGATGGTGTTCATGTGTGAGTGATTATTGGTTCTTGTCAGAAGAAGCAATAAGTGGAGTTGATGATTGTGTTCAGCAGGTAGGTTGGACAGAGGGTGCGCTCTTAAAGACATGAAGATACGTTTAATGTTTTCCATTCATTAGCATAGTGTTCATTGGAAGAGTACTGGTTATCTTAGATAGGGGGAGTTTCTCCTTGATTTAAGATATATTACTGTAAGGGTGAAGTTTTGAATCCAGTTTGTATTGTGCGTCTAGCAAGCTGTGATTATGTTTCCATCCTGGGAGGATGAGATGTCAAGAAGGATGTCTTGACATTACTGTTGCAAGGTCGTGGGGGACTTGACAGTATAAAGTTAATTCCAGCATTTAAAATGTCAATACAAGTATCTTTGGGACTAACTGAAAGATGGTTGAAGAAATGTCTTAACATCTTGGTCATTTTATCTTGGTCTTCTGTTTAAAAGGATTATTCTTGGGACTCGTCAAAAGGATGGTGACTATGCTTCAGATGGACTGAACAAGCCTGACGAAATGTCAGGACATTATTTATGACCTGAGAGTACTTTCTAGAGAAGGCATGGGTAGCATGTGTCTTGATACAAGTGTTCCTTTTGGACGGTTACTCTTAAAAGTTGAAACAGTCTTAGTTGGGTGGTGCACAATTATTAATGTTGAATTTACCTACCTGAATTTATTTCTCCATTGAATTATTCAGCGGTAACTTCTTGGACCGTGGTTCTCTAAAGGAACCGTGAAGGTATTTAAAGAGTGCATTCCAAGTTGTGGGTTGATTCATCATGTCTCTCATTCGTGTTTGGATAAGTAACATATGGATATGGAACTGTATTGGCTACTTTTGTCAATTTTTGGCTAAAAAGGGGGAGAATGGCTGTGTAGGGATGGGTCCTTCAACACACATCTGGTATCTGAGTCTTTCCCTTTGTGCCTTGTGATCTGAGTTAGGAAGCAGGTTATGTCTTGTGACCTGAGTTACATGCTCTGTGTACTCAATGTCACGCAAGATACAACTAGACCTTCTTACGGGTTCTCTTATGCCTCTTAAGAGGAAGATTTATCCCTCAGTGGCAAGTACTAGTTTGAGGGAGAGTGGGTTATGTACTCTTCCTCATGTACACCAACATACAACTAGGAATTTTAGGGATAAGAAAAAGTCTCAGAAGTGTTCCAATCATATCTACCAAACGCCAGACTTTCTTTTTCTGGCCAAGGGAGTTTTAACCAAAAATTTGTCAAAAGGGGGAGATTGAAAGCTCTGCTGATTTGAGCAAATTCTTGGAAGAACAGAATGTCAAAAGATAAGTTTAAACATGAAGAAGTCTGATGAAAGAAGACTGGTTATATATGATGTCCTACCGAATGTCTCGACATCTTGATCTGATACTACAGGATGTTTCTAAATCTGTTGCAAGATTTAAGGAGCAATCAAAACATGGATCAAGGAAGAAATAAACAGAATATTTGAAGCCCAAGGAAACTGAAGCCTATATAAGAAGACTTAGACCTAGGATTGGATATGCCTTCTGTAACCTAGTTCTCTTGCGTAAGAAACAAGGGTTTAGGTTTTGAGAGTCGTTGGCTCTCTAGGTTGTAAGTCTCCCTTTGTATCAGTTGATGCATTGTGGCTGATATAGGTGTCGCACAGATCCATAAGCCTTGAGGTATTGGATTGTGTATTGTTCTTGGATGAATCTGTTAAGTAAATACAAGGGAGCTTGTCTGTCAAGAAAGCTTGACAGAATTCTGTATTGACAGGGATGATGTAGATATCACTGTTGGTGATTAAGGAAAGTGAGTGAGGTATCTCATATCAAAGAGGTTGTTCTTTGATAAAGTCTTCATCAGGTAGAGATTAGGATATAAAGTTGTGAACGGGGGAGTTTAGCTTTGTAACTGTTCTACAGATAGTGGAGTCTTCTTCCTGGATTGGTATCCCCCAGACGTAGGTGAGTTGCACCGAACTGGGTTAGCAATTATTGTGTTCTTTATCATTCTGCAGATTTACTTTTCTGTTAGGGTTCATGATAAACATGTTGGATCAGATGTCGTAACATCTATGATTCTGCAGTTCTGATATTCAAGGTATCAGTCTGCTATTGTTCCTCTGCGTTTAACCGTTCATGCAGAACAACGTCTTGACATGTGTTAGGACATCTGTTATCTGCATTGCCACAATTTCAACCCTTATAAAGAAAATTATGGCATTACTGGATTCTCACATCCCAGTTAAAGTAATTTTCCTTTATAATCAATTTCTCAACATCTGTGATGAATAGGTGAGATATCTCCCTTCAGAGATGACAAATTCTCTCTCAATCACCCATTTAGCTGCAATCTTGGGCTTTAAACAAGACACCAAATATCTTTCCTCCCATAGAAATTGGAGGAACTACGATTGCTCTTATTTCCCAGTTATCTTTACGGGAATACGTAGGCATAAGGTTGCGAAATCTTAGCGAGCACACAAATAAAAAACTTTTGGTCTAGTACCTTCCCAAAAACAACAGAAAACCCAAAAACCACAAAACAAACATTCTCTCAACACTCCCAAAGGAGAAACTTTCCCAAACCACAGCAGATGAACATCCAAAAGTATTTAAACCATCAGAGAAACATGTAATAAAAAGTCTATGGATAACCATATATACACTGGGTGTTGACAACTCCCCTTTGTATAACCTGACCCCGAACCCCAAATCTCTTAGCATTTGTTAAAGAAAACATTTGCGTGCAAGGTTAGTTTTAGATATCTTCCCTTTCCTTTCCAGCTTCATAGGATAAATAAGAAATCAAAAAGTAGCACCCAATTCCAACCATTGCGGTAAGGTGGTCGCGTCACCGACAAAAATCGCATGCTACAATGAGTAGTTGTGCAAGCCAATAATATCTGAAAGATTTATCGATGACTCTGGGAACTTTGTAGAACCCTTTGTACAGGTACAAATGAACCCATAACACATACCATTTGGGATGGGTAGACCATGGCTTCATGCTCGTGATCTCCAAACCTAGGTCCTTGTTTGTTTGCATGTATATATGTGAATATTTGAATGTGTGTATAGGCGTGTTCATTCATCCATCCTTTCATGCATTCATGCACCATATTTCTAACTCTTCAAGGAACTTAGAGTTATTTTGCAAACATCATAGGTTTTACCGTGATTTTGGAAGTTGTACTCTATTTTGTAATCCTTCAAATTTTTAATGGGATTTTTAGTTATCAAAATGTGTTATCCACTTTATGGTGTTTGCAAATGTAACTTTTGCGTTCCTTGAAATTCATTTGCATTTTGCACGACATACATCATGTAGCATTGCATCATTTGCATATCTTTTCCCTAAACAGAGACTCATTCAGCCTTCTGTCCTTGTATCAACCAGTTGATTTCTTGGCACTCGTTTCGAGCTTGAAGTAGTTACTGAAGGACAATGGAGAGGACAGAGAATGTTGATCCCATGTTAGGTTTTAGAGTGATGACTAACCCGATGTTTGGCTTTCTTCCTGGGGAAGATGCTCCATAAGGGGATGTTCCTATTTGATCTCGGCCTGTGCAAGATGACCCGGTTGTTCAAGATGATGAAAGAGATTCCCGGTTTCCGAGGTATATGCCAAATCCTCAGAATGTCCCCCTTGTGATAAAGGTGAACGATCCTAGAGTTGCGAAAGTCGAGGAAGGAGTTCGTGATCTCGAGGAATAGTTGAAGATGATGAAAGGACTTAATGTATCTGGTCTTAAGGCTTATGACTTGTGTCTGGTTCCGGGCGTGGTGTTTCCCCCAAAGTTTAAAATGCATGTCTTTGAAGTATACAAGGGTGTTAGCTGTCTAAGATACCATTTAACGGTGTTCTTTCAAAAGATGATCGCTTATATTGACAACGACAAGCTAATGATCCACTGCTTTTAAGAAAGTTTATGTGAGGCGTCCTTGATGCGGTATATGAAGCTAGAAATGAACCATATTCAGTCTTGGGAAGACCTAGCTGACGCTTTTGTGAAGAAGTACAATTATAATGTGGACATGGCTCCAGATAGCAATCAATTAATGAGCATGAGTCAAAAAGACAACGAATCCTTCAGGGAATACGCACAGCGGTGGAAAGAATTGGCAGCCTAAGTTCTTCCACCACTTCGAGGGAAATAACTTGCCAAGATGTTTCTAAGAACGCTGTCAGACTCTTATTATGTCAGGATGGTATGCGTTGTGCCATTAGAATTCTCTAAAATTGTGGAAGTCTGAGTAACCATCGAGGACACATTCAAAAGTGGAAGAATCCAAGTGTCATACCCCAAATTTTGACCACCAAGATTTCCCATCATTGTGCAGATCATCATCACAATATGGATGTACCTTCATGCCTCATCAATCTCCTCAAAAATGGGTGAGCATTCACCATAATCAAGAATTAGGGTTTTGAGCCCTCTCAGAACACTTAGACAAAGGATCAATCAAGGAATGACATGATCTTCAACTTGTCTAACCTCTTAAACATCCATAAGGGATCAAGAGGACTCCCACATCAATAATCAAGCACAAAGGTGCAACATTCCAAGCGGATCAAGCCTCAAGATCGACAGTGTCACCAAATTAGGGTTTTGGTCGACCAAGGCCTCCAGATGGAAATTTTCATCTGGGCATGAGCCAATACTTCAAAGCACAACCCAAGATACTCCAAGGGACCTCATGAACCCAATCATCAAGTTAATTTAGCCTCAGGGGATGCATTTACAAAAAAATCAGGAATTAGGGTTTCTTGACCTAATTCACCCCTAAGTTGACTTTTGATGCAATACATGAGCCAAGACCTCAAGACATAATTTAAGGGCCTCAAATATACCACATTGATCCATTTTCAACAATGAATTGATCCAAGAAGCTTGATTCACAAGTTTCAATTTCATCTGGACCACAATTAGGGTTTTGAAGAAAAAAGTCAACTGTACCTTTGACTTTTGACTAGGACATGCTCCCAAACCTTAGGACATGATTCAATACACCCTATAACACCTATGGAATCCATCCATTAGGTTTGATTTAGGTCAAGGACTTGATATCACAAAGGATCGCACAGTTTGGATTTCATCCGATAAAAAGTCAACTGTGCACAAAATCAAGTTTGACTTTTTGGATTTTTTCACAAATATGGTTCCGCTAAGTCAAAAAGAATGTTAATGTATGGTATTGACCATCATTCATTAAGAAAAATCAATAAAAGTGAGGTTTCTTGCAAAAGGGGCAACCATGAGAAACCAAAATTTTTCTAAGTTATGGAACAAAAATGGTTTTGGTACCAACTTCCAAGGACCATAACATCTTATCCAAGCAGCCATTTTGAGTTATCCAAAGCCTGATTTGTAGATCTTCCTACACTCTACAAAAGCTTCAACTACCTCAAACTCCAATTCCTCATGGATTTTGAGTTATGGACTAATCAAAATGACAAAAATGAAGAAAATGGCACTTTTCCAACACTTAGTGAAAATCTGCCAAAGTTACCAGCCTTGGACATCAATGTTCATGAGAATTTTTCAATTGGATTCAAATAGTTTCAAGACAAACTATGATCACACGTGTATTGTATCATATGAGGGCTTTCTAAAAAGCACAAGAGCCTCCCATAACTCAACCTGAGCAAGGAGATATGATTCCCTCAAAATCACCATTTCCAACTGTCTTGTACAGGCAGATTTTGGCATTTTTCTCTATTTGGAAAAATTGGACAACTCCAAGCCTTGTCATCCATTTGGACACATCAGAGGATAAAATCCAAGGGGAATGATCTAATCCCCAAGCCTCCCAAGTCCAAGAATCTACACATAGCCATAACAAACCTAAAAAGGCTAAAAAGTGCAAAGACTCCAATTTTGTTTCCAAGCATTTAATGGATACTGAATAATCACACTTGACTTGAAGTTATGCCATCGTCCCTGATAACCATGATATTCTATCCATGTTGAGAAATAAATCAACCTTGAACCAATTGAATATAAGCTTGCCAACAAACTTGAACCAAGGAAGTGATGAAACTCTAGGCTCTTGATGCATGACAACTCTTGAAGAAATTAAACTTGATACTTGATGATCTTGGATGAGAAATTACAACAATAAGAATTCAAACATCTTCCAAACTTGAATGAAAGTATCTCAAGGCAAATAAGAATCCCTGACTCAGAGAAACTCATGATCCCATGTCTTAAAAGACCAATGCGATGTATGATATTGAGTTATGACCTAATGATGATGCAAATGAACGCGAAGCAAAATCCAGTTAAGGTTAGGAAAAGGGTGGGAAAATTTTGGGGTGTTACACATGTCTACAAGCTTAAGAAATCACTCTATGGTCTTAAACAAGCTCCAAGTGCTTGGTATGAAATACTGAGTAATTTTCTGCTTGAAAATGGTTTTGTTAAAGGAAAGGTTGACACTACACTATTCAGGAAAACTTTGAAAGAAGAAATCTTGATTTTTCAAATTTATGTTGATGACTTAATTTTTGGTTCCACTAACGCTTCTCTATGTCAAGAATTTTCCAAGATTATGAAGGTTGAATTTGAGATGAGCATGACGGGTGAATTAAAATACTTTCTTGGAATTTAGATATGTCAGAAGTCTGAATTTGAGATAAGCATGACGGGTGAATTAAAATACTTTCTTGGAATTCAGATATGTCAGAAGTCTGAAGGCATTTAAATTCACCAGTATAAATATAAAAAAGAGCTCTTGAAAAACTTCAATCTTGATGATTGCAAAGTCATGTCCACTCCTATTCATCCTACATGTAATCTTGGTATTGAAGAATGCAGTTCTAAAGTGGATCCAACAAAATATCAAGGTATGATAGGTTCCTTACTCTATTTCACTACTTCTAGACCTGATATCTTATTCAGTGTATGTTTATGTGCAAGGTTCCAAGCAGATCCTAGAGAGACTCACTTAACTGTTGTTAAAGGAATCTTTAGGTATCTGAAAGGAACATTAAATCTTGGACTTAAGAAGTCCTCAGATTATAAACTGGTTGGATTCTGTGATGCTGACTATGCTGGGGATAAAATTGAAAGGAAGTCCACCAGTGGCTCTTGTTAATTTATAGGTGAAAACCTTATCTTTTGGGGTAGTAAAGGACAAGCAACTGTTGCTTTGTCCACAGCAGAAGCAGAATACATTTCAGCTACCAATTGTTGCACTCAACTACTCTAAATGAAATATAAACTTGAAGACTATCATATTTTTGGAAACAAAATTCCTATTCTCTATGATAATACTGCTGCTATCTGTCTAACAAATAATCCAATACAACATTCTAGGACGAAACATATTGAAATCAAATATCACTTTATAAGGGATTATGTTCAGAAGGGTGTAATAGATATTCAGTTCATTGATTCTGAACATCAATGGGCTGATATATTTACAAAGCCCTTGGCCATTACCCAATTTGATTACATCAAGAAAATTTTGAACATGGTTCATTGTTGAAGCGGTAAAGCAACAAGCAACAAAAAGATTTAGAAGTATTTTTCTGGGAATTTATCGTTTCCACAAAGATCGGTTCGAGGGAAAGAATGTCGTTCGACAGCCTCTCGCATTTATGAGTTTGGATTATAATGGTTTCAAACAAGAAAACAGAAAAGTAAATATCAACATAAAAAGAATTCATTCTTCATAGAGAAGAAACTTATCCGGCATGCACATAATTCACTCCTCAAAAACTTAAACTTACCGACCAGTTATACTGAACCTACAATACTCCTCAATATCACCCGGCATCGCTCATAATAGTGTTTATCTCTGACACACTGAGCTGAGAGAGCAACCGTGCTACCATCGTCGACACTCTCGCACTCGACTCAAGACACGGATGGCATTAAGCTTTGACTCCTATTGAAGATTGTTAGCTCTTAAATCTATCTCTAGCATCCAGAAACTAACAGATAATCATCCCTAATCAAAGTTCGCGATGTTTATCTCTAACACAACACAAACTCCGGGCATAAAGCAAAAATCAGAGACAATCACCAATAAAGATTTGTAAAGCAGATTTCATACAACGCCATGGGCGACAAATATACATGAGATCATAGTAAATACATATACACAACGCAACAAAGAGGAAAAACACAAAGAAGAAAAGAAATGAACCAAACAACTCGCGGATTGTTAGAGCTGATCGACAATCAATCCACCCCGGTTCATCCGTGTGCAAGCTTCCATGTTGTTTTCTAGCTACCTCTACCAAAGAATGAGGTTGATGAAGTTGGGAGAGCAAAAATCACCCCTAAACAACATAACCTAACAAAAATGAAGTAAAATGAAATATATACACAATTTTGTCTCAGACGCTTCGCCTGGCGGAAGAATGGCTTCGCCAGGTGGAGCTCTTTATTACACTCACATCAGCTGCGTACTTAAACAGCCTGGCAACAAATATCTAATTTTTCCCGGCGGAAAAAGCTTTGCCCAGCGAAGGCTCAAAAATATGGAATGCTACTGGAATTTCCTTATTTCCTCACATAGCTGCTTCGCCCAGAGAAACGGAGTTTCTCCCGGCGGAAGAAATCTTTGCCCGACGGAGCATGATAGTCAGCAAATCTTCTGGTGTAAATCGCCCGGCGAAAGGTAGTATCGCCCAGCAACACTAGCTTCGCCCAGCGAAATCAGGCTGACTGCACTTCTTTATTTTGGCTTCCAGCTTCTATACAATGGCTTTCTTTCTTTGCCTTCTTCCTTTTATTGATCCAAATGGTACATCATGGAGCTTTTATTACTCATTTCTCCAACAATGCTTAATTACCTACAAAATGAATGGAAAACTATTAATCGTTACACAAATGAAACAAAAACACAAGTATACACTAACTAATGTATTTATAGACAAAGTTGGAGAATTATTCAATAAAATTACACTAAAACATGATAAGTGTCACAAAACTATATATACAAAACACTACAAATTTACACTTATCAAACTCTCCCTAACTTACATAATTGTTTGTCTTCAAACAACGCCAAACAACTTAAAGAAACAGGGTGATAACCAAAAAATCACGAATCAATAGATTTTGAAAAACGGAACAAATGAATGGTTCAAATGAAAAACGGTACACATAAAGTAAATACTTACCACTAAACTATGACGATAACATAGTCACGAAACAAATGCAAAATACAAAAATTATGCCAAACATCCTAAAACAACACAAGTTCAAACGTGAATCACACCTAGCAAAACAATCATCGATAGATGAAAAACACAAAATGAGGTCCTTATCACTCACACAATAATCATGCAAACAATAGACTAAATTATGCAACCATCCAAAAATTAACATTGAACATACAAAGGCAAGAATCACAAGGACTTTCAAGGTTGTAGCATGGTCGGGCAAACTGTCATACCCCAAATTTTGACCACTTAGATTTCCCATCATTGTGAAAATCATGAGCCACAATATGGATGTACCTTTATGCTTCATCAGTCTCCCCAAAGATGGGTGAGCATCCAATACAATCAAAATTAGGGTTTCAAGCCCTCTCTGAGTGCTTAGACAAAGGATCAATCAAGAAATGACATGATCTTCAACTTGTCTAATCTCTTAAACATCCACAATGGATCAAAAAGGACTCCCACTTCAAGGATTAAGCACAAGGCTGCTCCCTTCTAGGTGGATCAAGTCTCAAGATCGACAGTGTCACCAAATTAGGGTTTTGGTCGACCAGGGCCTCCATATGGAAATTTTCATCTAGGCATGAGCCAATGATCCAAAACATAACCTAATATACTCCATGGAACCTCATGAACCCATGCATCAAGTCAATTTTGCCTCAAGGGATGCATTCATCAAAAATCAGGAATTAGGGTTTCTTGACCTAATTCACCCCTAAGTTGACTTTTGGGACAAATCATGAGCCAAGACTTCAAGAGATGATTTGAGGGTCTCTAATATACCATATTGATCCATTTGGGACATTGGATTAATCCAAGAAGTTTGAGCAACAAGTCTCAATTCCATCTGCACCACAATTAGGGTTTTAAGGGAAAAGTCAACTGTAACTTTGACTTTTGACCAAGACATGCTCCCAAACCCTAATACATGATTGAATATACCCTATGACACCCATGGAACATGTCCATCAAGTTTGATTTAGGTCAAGGACATGATTTCCTGAAGAATTGCACAGTTTGGAATTCACCTGATAAAAAGTCAACTGTGCACAAAAGTCAACTTTGACTTTTTGAGATTTTTCACCAAAATGGATTTTTAACCCTAAAATGATGTTAATGTATGATTTGAATCATCATTCATCAAGAAAAATCAAGAAAAGTGAGATAACTTGTAAAAGGGGTAACCATAAAACTTAGAAATTTTTCTAAGTTAAAAATAAAGTGGCAAGGGTACCAACTTTGAAGGACCATAACTCCTAAACCACAAGGCCATTTTTTCTCATCCAAAGATGGATTTGTAGCCCTCATTATCACCTACAAAAACTTCAACTACAAGTCATTCCAATTCATTAAGGATTTTGAGTTATGAAGTGATCAAAGTGGCTGAAAAGTGAAAATGTCACTTTTTCCAACACTTAGTGAAATTTTCACTAAGTCAGATTCTGCCTCACTTTTTGCCAAATGTAGGGGGATTTTTCACTTGGAATCAAAAGAGATCAAAACCAAACTTGTTCAAACAGTTGTTGTATCATGTAAGAGTTTTCCAAAATGGGCAAGAACATTGCCAAATTCAACCTACACCATGAGATACAACATTGCCAAGTTGCCTTGCTGAAATCTGTCAAGGCAAGGCAGAATTTGCAACTTTGGTCGATTTGCCAAAATCAGCCAAATTCAATTGCTCCTATCCACTTGGACACCTCAGAGGATTGAATCTAAAGGGGACAATCACTGAGTCAAGCCTCCAAAGTCCATGGAACAAGAAATAGCATGTTGAATCTAGAATGGCCAAAATAGGGACAACACTTCAAATTTGGAATGAGGCATTCAATGGAACCATCAAGGTGGCATGGACTGAGCCATTCTCATCTGAAATCAGTCAAGACTTATCCAAGACCAAGGGAACCAAAGCTCTGTGCCCTAACCTCTAGTCAATGGCTAGAGGAGACTTGGATTTTCATTTGCCAACATTGGCCAAACCTACTTACCAGCTGCCATGCACTATTCCTTGCAAAACAAACTTGCTCTACTATAAATAGAGTTTAATTGTGGTCAGTTTGAGTACACCAAAGCCATCAAACAGATGCTTTCCTCAAAATCTCTTATTTCACTCCAATTTTGCCTTCTAAGGCAAGTCACTATCAGGTTTTGAGTTTGAGAGCAATTCCAATCAATCCAATCACTCACACACCTCACATACATCACATATGAGCTGATCAAACACTTAGATTACTTCTGAAACATCAATTTCACAAAATCACCAGCTGGTTGCTCAAGGTTTTAACCAAAGTGCAGCTGAGGTACCACAAAATGATCCAGCCAATTTCAATCAAGTCCAACCATCCAAACACAATCCATAGGGTGTAGGGAAGCTGTTTAGATCATCACAACTCATCTGTAACACCTCCAGATCAAAAATCACTTTGAACTTGTTGTCACGGCTTGGAGGTAAGCACATACTTGGTCATCTCTCAATCTATGCATATTTCCTCGCACAATAATTTGGCCATATGTTCATAATCATGCATGGAATGTTTTCCCTCAATTAATTGCATTATTTGAATCGTGTATCAAAAATCCTAGCCTTCATGCAGAAATTAGGGTTCTTGAGGTTTCTTCGTGATTTCTTGTTGTATGTTTAATTTAAATGAAATTAAAGTACATAGACATGATCGTGAGTTTGAGACGAGCATAATGATATGTGGATTGCATGATATGATTACGTATTCATGGAGATTGGATAGAAAATGCAAATCTGAGAAACCAAGAACACACGCGTGTTCTTCAGCTTGTTCTTGGCGCCATTTTTAGAAATTCAAATATTTGAATTTTGTGATTTTGTTTAATTGATTCAAAAATTAATTTCTCTCTGAGTTTTAATGATTTTGAGTTGATTCTTTTTTTAATAAATCACAAAAATGTTAAAATATTTTATTTTCACAAAAAATCCCAAAAATATTATTTATTTCATATAATTGATATTTTTGTAAAGAATTAATATTTTGATTGTTTTTGGCATTTTAAATATTTTTTCTACATTGATTTTGCAACTTTTAATGCTTTCTAATTATTTTGTAGGTCAATACTTAATTTTTGAAGCATTAATCCAAGATCACAATTTGTTTTCCATGTTTTAAACAATTTTTGATCATTTTAATTGAATTTTTATTCAATTAAATACATTTTGAAAACAAATTAGGGTTTTGGATTAATTCAACCCTCATAAATCATTTTCAAAACACTTTGGGCCTCTAATAGAGTGTAAGACCCAATCCCTTTTTTTGACCAAATTCATTTTTGGGCCTCACTTATTGTATAAGTCCCGATACCGTCAAAAAACAAACGGCGCGATCGTCGCCTTTTCAAAAATCTTGGGCCTACCCTCGAGTAGTAAGACCCATTTCTTTTCTTTAAAAACTTTTTGGGCCTCTTGAAAGAGTGTAAGACCCATCCCCCCTTGTACAAAAACTTTTTGGGCCTCACTCATTGTATAAGTCCCTCTGTACAAGTAAACGGCGCGATCGTCGCCCGTTTAAAAATAAAAAATCATTTGGGTCTGTCCTTGAGCTATAAGACCCATTCAAATCACTTTGGGCCTCTATTAGAGTGTAAGACCCAATCCCCCTTTTAACCAAAACATTTTGGGCCTCACTTATTGTATAAGTCCCTCTGCGTTAAAAGAAAACCTCGGCGCGATCGCCATTTTTAAACGAAAAATCATTTGGGCCTACCCTCGTGTTATAAGCCCCACTCTTTTTTCTTTAAAACTTTTTGGGCCTCTTGAGAGAGTGTAAGACCCATCCCTTTGTACAGAAAACCATTTTGGGCCCCAGTCACTTGTATAAGTCCCGCTGTACAAAGTCAAACAGTGCGCTCACTGATAAAACCCTGGGCCTCTCCTTGAGCTGTAAGCCCCAAATCTTTCTTTTTCAAAGCACTTTCTCCTTTGATTTTGAATATACTGTTGTTTTTAATCTTTCTTTGTTGAACAACTAACCAAACAGCATGGAAGCACTCCAACCGAGTAAGTGGTTATCGCTTTCGTTTACTGCTTTCATATTATAAACTATATTGTGGGGCTGCTCACTATAAGTCTCCTTTCATAAACTCATATCTACTGTGTAATAATAATATAGATATTTCGAGTTTCCCCGACAACTACGTCTAGCACTAGGTAAAGCCGTTTCGTTTATTCGTAGAAATAGACGCCTAGATCCCCAATAGGAGCACCAGATACAGTCTTCTCTTCGGCTGTCCTCCTTAGGAATCGTCAAGAAGCTCTACTCCCCAAGATGAATGTATTCTCCATGAATGGCATCTTTGAGTTTCTTCCAGCTTCTCGAACTTTCCTGACTTGATCTATTCCTTGTGGATAGCTTGCCTTGAATGTCTCGGGGTTTGGGTACCCACTACGGTCATAATCTTGGACCTTAACTAAGGAACCCTCTTTAAAAGCTAAAAGTCGCTGGATAGTAAACCTCGCACGTTTACCAGTGGTTTTTATCTTTAAAAGAGTTATCTCTCCTAATGGAAAGGAGATGATAGACCCACGGGCTTCTTAAAAGCATCAGCCTCCTCTTGGGCATTGTTCAAGGACCCACAGGCTTCCTAAAAGCAACCCCGCCTCCTCTTGGGCTTAGTACAAGGACCCTACGGCTTCTTAGAAGTATTCACAGCCTCCTCTTAGGCTTCGTATAATGATCTCTTCCTCCGGGAATGATAGCCTCCTCTTGGGCTTCGTACAAGGACCCGTCGGCTTCTTAAAAGTTTCTCGCCTCCTCTTGGGCTTCGTACAAATTGTCCCGACGACCTCCTAGAGGTATAGGAACAGAACCTAGTCATCTGCATAGAACAGTCCTTTCAAAGAGTCTACTACTATTTCTCAAAGCATAGTATAAAAGATGAAACTCTAGACACGGACAGTCTAACTTCCTTGAGTCTCAAAGACATTCTCAAGTGACCCCTTCGTTAAATAGGAAGGAAACCCGCAGACTCGGACAGTCTCAACACCCTTTGGATTTCCCGCTTCCTCAAAGAAAAGGAAACAACCCCGATCCTCAGATCTAACCCACGAGTACAGTGATGCTCATATAAGAACTGATTTTCTCTTTCAAAATCAGTATACTGGACCTGTCACTTAACTGACATAGCCTCCTCTTGGGCATTGTACAATGATTCTCCCCAGCGGAGTCAAACACCCTTTTAGCCTCTCTCTCGGGCTTTGTACGAGACACACAAAGACTCCCTCGTTGAGTCAAACAAACAATAGCCTCCATCTCGGGCTTCGTACGAGACACAAAGACTCTATCGTCGGGTCAAAAGCTTTTAGCCTCTCTCTCGGGCTTTGTACGGGACACAAAATAGCCTCCTCTTAGGCTTTGTATAATGATTTTCCTAGCGGAAATTAGCCTCCTCTTAGGCTTTGTATAAGAAAACCACTGGTTGATCCAATCAACCTTTTAGCATCAAAGTTGTGCCTCGTTCACAGCACACAAACATCAACAACTCCTTTTCCTTCATCTAATCGCTGTAAGCGGCAAGCCTCTGGATCATCTATATCCACGCCACTGTCCCTCTTTTAGCATGAGAAATCCCTAAGGAAAGATGGCATTGCTCTACACTGAGTTAAAGTCTTCTCCTTCAGGTTAAAACCCTTTCTTCGGAAATTATGGCATTGCTCGGATCCGCGTATCCCAGTTAAATTAATTCTCCTTCTCCCCTCTTTAGAGATGACAAATTCTCTCTAAAGTAGAGGTCTTTCAGCTCCACGTCTTGGGCTTTGAACAAGACACAAATAGACCTTTCAGCTTCACATCTTGGGCTTTGAACAAGATCAAAACCACCTTTTGCTTCACGTCTTGGGCTTTGAACAAGACACCAAAAACAACCATTTCCTCCCATAGAATAGGAGGAACTACGAACGCTCTGATTTCCCTGTTTCAGTAAACGGGAATACGTAGGCATAAGATCGAAAGAAAAGATCTTAGTGAGCGCAATCAACAAAAAACCCAAATCCCATATCTCCATCAATCAAAAGCAGTATTTCAAAAGCATCAGTCCTAACATCCTAATCTTTGTTCCCCGCCAGAAACCTTCTGCCCAGGTAAAAAAGAAAGAAAACAGTATTGGCGAAAATACAAATAACCAGTACAAAGGCCCCCCACATTGATAGCATTCGTAACCTAACAGACCACTGTTTAAACTCAGTATGCAAATCAGGGTTAATTGGAGACATCTATTTCCCTTCCTTCATCAGCTTTAATAGGATAAAAAATGAATCGACCTGTAGTCAAAGCTCAAACTGCAGAGAGCGACCAGCGCTTAAGAACCGCGTCCAAAATCGCTCGCTACAGAAAAGTGGCGCCCACCGTGGGGCCAGTCTATGTCAAACTTTTTATCACTTGTGTGAATACCACAGATTGGGGCTTCCGCCGGGGAACCCATTTCTGTCAGGAACTTAGGAATCGTAGCTTTATAAGTCTAGGATGATTAGGACAAATATATATACTGCTTTTCCTAATTGCTATACGTGTTTATTTTTCTGTTACTGGGAAAGCGTGTGATGCCGCATGTGGTGAGAATGAGTATACACTTAAGATAAGTGATGGCGACGGGGTCGACCATCAACCTCAGTGGAGGCTGACCAACGCAACCCATTCACTCTTCTAGCCAATGGGCCGGTTGTTAAGTCTGAGAAGCTGAGGAGCCAAACCCTTTTGTAGTGCGGAAACTATCGGAAATAGTTGTTACACGATACTACCCTCATTTGAGGCTGGTGATCTATTCTCGGTGAATGGCACTTACTCTAAGATTGCTTTACAACTTGCTGGCGATCCACTTGTTGTTTTGTTTTCCTGGGAGAAGCTGATGATAATGAGTACAGGTACAAAAATCACCCTAGTATAAACCTTTGGGGATGGGTAGAGCCTTGACTTCATGACAACGACCCTTTGACCCCATGTTTTTTCTATGTTTTTGTGTGCTGCATTCATGCATTCATTTAATAAAACATTAAAACACTCAAAAAACTTTCTCTTCTAGTCTCTCTGTTTTTCAAATTAAACTAAGACTGTGATTGCAAATATCAGAGAAGAGGATTACGCTAATGGATTTCGGTAGAAGGAGAACTCACCAGTATACCTTCAAGGTTCCAAAGTTAGAGGATTTGAGAAAGTTAGCGAGAATGATCGTTAACCCAGAGGCTTTCAGAGCCAAGCACGGTGGTTTGCTACCACTGTTAAGAGTCCATGTGATTAAGGGGATCATGGATGCGCTCATTCAATTCTACGATCCTGTTTATCACTGTTTCACATTCCCGGATTACCAGCTTGTACCAACGCTGGAGGAGTATTCTCATCTGACTGATTTATATATCACTGATCGAGCTCCATTTTCTGGACTGGAAGAAATTCCAAAGAATCAGACTATTGCAATAGCAATTCATTTGGACGAGTCTGAGGTCAGGACTCATATGACCACTAAGGGTGGCATCCAAGGTTTGCCAGCCCAGTTCTTGACAAAAAAGGCTCTATACTTTGCTAGTATAGGGAACGGGACTGCTTTTGAAAGCATCTTTGTCTTGCTCACCTACGGGTTATTTTTGTTTCCCAACATCAATAACTTCGTCGATATCAACGCTATTAAGGTTTTTCTCATTGGAAACCCTGTGCCGACTTTGCTCGCAGATGCGTATCATTCTGTACACTTGGGAAATTTGTACAGCGGAGGGGAGATCACATGTTGTGTACCTTTGCTCTACAAATGGTTTATATCTCACTTGCGCAAGTCTGTTGCTTTTTGGGATTGCAAGAGTGTCTTACGTTGGTCGCAGAAGATCATGTCTCTCACCAATTCCGATATAGATTGGTGTAATAGGATTTATGAGGGAATCAGAATCATTGACTGTTGTGGAAACTTCCCCAGCGTACCCCTCATAGGAACTAAAGGAGGAATCAACTATCATCCGATATTGGTTCTTCGTCAATTTGGATACCCGATGAGACACATCCCACTGGGTGTTCATCTGGAAGGTCTTTTCTTCAAAGAAGGAGAAAATGACAGAGCACTAAAGATGGAAATAGTGCAAGCTTGGAAACATGTTCATAAGAAAGGACGAGAGTCTCTGGGAAAACTGGACTGTGTCTCGGTGGAGCCTTATCTCCATTGGGTACAAACTAGAGCTCTCAAGCTAAAGATGCCTTATCCTCGTTACGGAATTCTTCCACCGAGGGAAACTGTCATGTACTTCATGACGGAAACTAAAAAGCTTCAGGTTACTCTCAACAAAGTTCAAAAGGAAAGAAGATCTTGGAAGAACAAGTACCGCACCCTCGACGTAGAGTGTATCCAAATACAGCAACTACTAAAAGAGAAAGATGCTCTGATTGAAATTTTGGAGCAGCATGCTGTAGAGAATCAAGATGACCAAAGGATTTTGCTCGCTCCTTTCACCTAGCAAAGGAATGACAACCCGACAACAGCCCAAGCGCCCCGGTCAAAGAAGAGGACCCAGGACCCTTTAGCTTAGGTTTCTGTTTCTGCACTTTGTAATCTACTGTATTTCCATTTCTGTAATCCTTTGGAATTTAATAAAAAGGGGTTTCCCCACTGTTTGATATTTGCAATCTAATTGTCGAAGTTTATTTTGATTAAACAAAAAAAACAACAATTAATATAATCATTACATTCATCATTCTCACATCGCGTATTCTTCTTACCTACGAATCTCACGTTTGTGTCTCGATTCTAGAGTCAAACTGTCTCATTCGTATAATACTCGGGCCAATCGTCAGAAAAAGATGGATGATCTTGAGGAAGAAAATAGAGAGTTGAAAGAAGAGATCGACGCTCTGAGAGAGGATATGAGAAAGCTTCGTAACGACATGCAAGCCATGGCAGAAGCTCAGCTACAAAGAACTGTGATCTCAGAGATCACGTCAACGCCCATCATAGAAAAGTATGATCCTAGGTATCAGATGCCGAAAGATCGTCCTTGGGACATGCATGTTAACTATATCCCGGAAGGATATGTTCCGCCGATCACTGAAGATCAGGGAATCGCAACAGAAGCCGCTGGGCCTGAAGGTTACAAACTTCGGGAAAGCGAAGATGCCAGGGGCATACTCAAGATTCCTGAAGGTTACAAACTTCGGGAGGCGCCAAGACTTACTGCCGTAGTCACGGTACCCCCCCCCCTGTGGTGCACACTGTCCCGGAAGGACAGATTCCACAGACACCTTCTGGTAAGAAGGAAACTATGTTTGACAGAATGGATGAATTCCAGGAGCAGTTCTTGGAAATGCAGAAAGAGCTGCAAG
This sequence comes from Lathyrus tuberosus, assembly GCA_022829125.1. NCBI lineage: Eukaryota > Viridiplantae > Streptophyta > Magnoliopsida > Fabales > Fabaceae > Lathyrus > Lathyrus tuberosus. The sequence goes on from JALAZF010000163.1 coordinate 8,923,549, forward strand.
CCATTCGCGGTTAAGATCTATTTGGAAAGGACGCCGCAGACCTCTGCTTGGTCCCAAATGTGAAAGTCCCGCACAAGTTCCAAGTGCCCGACTTTGAAAAATACAAGGGTAACTCTTGCCCTCAGAGCCATCTAGTGATGTACGCTCGGCGGATGTCAGCTCAGACGGAGAATCAGGACCTGCTGATTCACTACTTCCAGGATAGTTTAACCGGTGCCGCACTCAAATGGTACATGGGTTTAAACCGTACTACGATCAGTACATTCAGAGATCTTGGTACTGCCTTCGTCCAACAATACAAGTACAATTTGGACATGGCACCCGACAGAGATCAACTCAGATCAATGTTGCAAAAGGACAAAGAAACCTTTAAGGAGTATGCTCAAAGGTGGCGTGAAATTGCCGCTCAGATTTGTCCACCTCTTGAGGAAAAAGAGATGACAAAGATCTTCTTAAAGACCTTAAGCTCGTTTTACTATGACCGAATGGTTGCCAGTGCGCCCAGTGATTTCACCGAAATGGTCGGCATGGGCGTACGTCTTGAGGAAGCCGTCCGAGAAGGACGTTTGGTAAAAGACACTGGATCAACGAGCGGTACTAAAAAATACGGTAGTGCTCTCCCTAAGAAAAAAGAGCAAGATATTGGGAATATCTCTCTCGGAAAGCAAAGGCGACGTTATCAGCCAGTAGCAGCTGTTACTCCTGCTATCGGCCCCGCCCCTGTTCCTATGTATCAACCTCAGGTTGCGCAGAGCCAACCTGACCAACAAAGGACACAACAGCCTCTTCAGCAGGCTCGTCCTCCATATAACAACAACCGTACAACACGGCCACCAGGATTTGATCCTATACCCATGTTGTACGCAGAATTATTTCCGTTACTGCTGGCTAAGGGGCACATTCAGACTAAGTCTCCCCTTTCAGTTCTGGAAAATCCGCCTTTTTGGTTTAAAGCGGATCAAACATGCCCTTATCATCAAGGAGGTTCAGGGCATGACATTGAGACTTGTCTCAATTTCAAATCCGACGTGCAAAAGCTTGTTAGGAGCGGGCTCTTATCTTTCAAAGATACGAATCCTAATGTTCTTACGAATCCGCTGCCTCAACATGAGAAAACTGCAGTCAATCTGATTGAGAAAGAGACTAACAATGTCTATCAAATTCACGATGTACTCTTATTGGGGACCAATCTGGTCAAGATGCATTGTAGACAGAGTGGATATGGCCATGTGCCACCTCATAATTATCACCAATGTGATATCTGCTCTAAAGACAAACAGGGATGCTCTTTCATACAAGAGGCCCTCCAGCGTCAGATGGATCTTGGATGGATCCAAGACTACCATGATAGGAACTCCTATCAAATCAACATGGTTCAGATCTTCGACATCCGCGTAATGAATACCAACCTGGTAGAGTTACATGTTGAGCAGGTCCGACTTGGATTCTTAATATCACATAACTATCAAAATTGTAAAGCGGGATGGAAAAATGATCGAGGTTGTACCCTTGTCCAGGAGGCACTTCAGCACTTGTTAAATCACTGGTGGATGCCAATCTATATGGACGAAGATACTCAGCAGATTAGTATCAATAACAGGAATCCTACTCATCGTCAAAGTCAGGATGTCCGATCAATGGAAGGTAACCTAGTGAGGTTACATTGTATTCAAAGTGGGCGTGGCCAGGTGCCACCACACAACTATGACAGTTGTAGCGTCTGTGCAGAAAGTAACCAAGGGTGTTACCTTGTGAGAGCAGCTCTTCAGGGTCAGGTCGATCATGGAGAAATTCGTCCATATCCAGGTTCAGGACCCATCATTTGGTCGCCGAACTACCTTGCCGAGCAAGTTGAGGATGTTGTCACGATCTCTGGTCATCACCATACCAGGGATGTTTTTGCCATCATCCCTCTACTTGACGAATCTAAAGTTCCCAACCGGGAACGGATCAAGGTTACTTATGATGGTCAGAAAAATCAGAAGGTTCCCATAGTCATCTCAGCTAAGGCAATCCCTTACAAATACGGTGCAACAATAATCGAGAATGGAAAGGAAATTCCATTACCCTCCGTCGTGAATATTGCAGACATCAGTCCTGTAACACGGAGCGGTCGAATCTTCAACCGAGGGGTTGGAGAATCCAATAAAGAAAAGGAACTTCAGGCAGAAATTCCTGATCCACCAGTCGGTCAATCTGATAATCCCGACTTTTCAAAAGACAAAGATGAGATGCTAAAGCTCATCCAAAGGAGTGAATATAACATTGTTGATCAACTGTTATAGACTCCTTCAAAGATCTCAGTATTATCGTTGTTACTCAGTTCAGAAGCCCACAGGGAGGCTCTACAGAAAGTCTTGGAGCAAGCCTTTGTGGAACAGGATGTAACAATCAGACAATTCGATAGCATTGTCTCTAACATCACTTCCTGCAATAATTTGGGATTTAGTGATGAGGAATTACCTGAAGAGGGTCGCCGTCATAACATGGCGCTCAATATCACAGTTAACTGCCAGGGCGATGCTTTAGCCAACGTACTGGTAGACACAGGGTCAGCCCTGAATGTTATGCCGAAGTCTACCTTGATGCAATTATCATTCAAGGGCCCTCCGATGAGAACCAGCGAGGTCGTCGTCAAAGCATTCGACGGATCCAGAAAAACAGTTATCGGCGAAGTTGATCTTCCCATAACTATTGGTCCTCACACTTTCCAAATCACTTTCCAGGTCATGGACATCCGGGAAACATACAGTTGTTTATTAGGAAGACCTTGGATACATCAGGCTGGAGCGGTTACTTCAACCCTCCACCAAAAGCTAAAGTTCGTCAAGAAAGATCAACTTGTCACGGTTTGTGGGGAACAAGCCTTGCTTGTGAGTAACCTATCATCATCTACTTGTGTGGAACCCGATGAGGTTATTGGAACTCAGTTCCAAGCACTATCGGTGAGCAAGGACAATCAGTTCAAAGAAGAAACTTCAATTTCTTCATACAAAGATGTTATCAAAGCGGTCGAGAGTACTGGTACGACAGGATGGGGACGGCTTGTCATTCCTATTGACAATAAAACAAAGAAAGGTCTTGGTTTTTCTGCAACCTGTACCCAGACAGTTGCCAACGATGAAAGTCTTCATCCCCTTCAAAACTTCTTCCACAGTGGAGGTTTTCTTCACCCAGTGTCTCAGACAGTTCATGCTATTAATGAGGAAGATCCCTCTGACACAGATGAAGAATGGAAGTCCTACCTTAACAAGGACGGCTATATGTCTCAGGAAGAGGTGCTTATGCCTTTTTGCTTTCCTACAGAAAGTCCGAGATTTATACCAAGATCAGATGTCGAACTGATATACGGAGGTTGTGATCCAGAAGGATGTCGTGCTCCACCAAACTCATTAGAGGAAGACACTCTAATGAAAGATAACTTTGACTCTACCTACTATGGCCCGATGGATGGTCTGCCAATGTGGCAACCTTACCCAGGAGACTTGGGGCCAGAAAGTCAGCCGAGTAATAAAACTCAGCTGAGCGTCATTGAACAGAATACCTATGTCCCCGCCATGTCATGGGATCAACACTCAGGTCATTCAGAAATTACTCAACATGACGATGAATTCGCAACGTTTGCAGGACTTGAATTCATCAACTATGCTTTTCCCGAGGTCAACGTCATCGAGAGGGATGACTTCTCCAGTTCCAAAGAAGTTTGGGACACTCTGGAACAACCAAGTGGAAGATACGACTTTATGGTCAAGTACACTGCTCCTGAAAGCTCTCGTATCAGGCTCGAAGATATCCAGTCAACTGGATGGGGAGATACAGCTGAGAGCACCAATGCTATGCAAAATGCAACAGAGGAATCCTCCTACGACAATTCTGCTTGGGAAACAGATTCCAATGATCCTGCTCCACCAGAAATCAGCGTCATTTCTGAAGACAAATCAAGGAAGGTGCCAGACTTTGTGATTCACCGAGGAGTTCGCTGCCAATGGGTTGCTGTCGAGGTTCCGAAGGTCGTTCATCAGTCAAAGTAATTGCCATCTTTAACCTTTCACCCTGCCCAGGTGAAACGGATGTTTTGATAGGGCTCGTTTTCTGTAAATTTCCCTCTTCGCTTTGCCCAAAGCGACAGAGTTTTGTTTTATAGGGCTGTAGTTTCAAGATTCGACTTGTTCATTAATAAAATAACGTCGTTCTGTAATTTCTGCATTAATTGCTATTTTCTCTTTTTGCTTTTTCAGAAAATGGTAATCCTAAAAAAACAATTCAAAAATAAAAACAAGCAGTAAAATCAAAACACTGCACACACTTGCATTTTCTCTATCTCTTCTAAACACGAATCATCACGTCATGCAGATTGCTTGTTTTACACCCCGTTGAAACATACGATCCGATGCCTTCTCCCAACTTTGAGTTCTCGGTATTCGAGGCTGAAGAAGAAGTTGACAACGAAATTCCAGAAGAGATCTCCCGACTACTCAGACAAGAGGAAAGGTCCATTGAACCTCACAAAGAGCCGTTGGAAACGGTAAACTTGGGTTCAAAAAAAGAGAGAAAAGAAATCAGGATCGGAGCACTGCTTAGTCCAACTGCCAGAGAAGATCTGATAAAGCTTCTCAAAGAATTCCCCGATGTATTCGCTTGGTCCTATCAGGATATGCCAGGGTTGGATACCAGCATCGTGGAACATCACTTACCGTTGAGATCAGAATGTCCGCCAGTAAAGCAAAGGTTGAGACGCACTCACCCGGACATGGCCATCAAAATCAAGGAGGGGGTACAGAAACAGATTGACGCGGGTTTCCTCGCTACAACTGAATATCCTCAATGGTTAGCCAACATCGTACCCGTTCCCAAAAAGGACGGAAAGGTTAGAATGTGTGTCGATTACAGAGATCTGAACAAGGCAAGTCCAAAGGACGACTTTCCTTTACCACACATTGACATGTTCGTTGACAGCACAACAAAGTTCAAAGTATTCTCCTTCATGGATGGATTCTCGGGCTATAACCAGATCAAAATGGCGCCGAAAGACATGGAGAAAACTTTGTTCATTACCCCATGGGGTACCTTTTGTTACAAGGTAATGCCGTTCGGTTTGAAGAATGCCGGGGCAACCTATCAAAGGGCCATGACTACTCTGTTTCATGACATGATACACAAAGAAATCGAGGTATATGTCGATGATTTGATTACAAAATCAAGAACAGAGGATGAGCACGTTGAACATCTGTCAAAATTGTTCGAACGTCTAAGAAAATTCAAGCTCCGTTTGAATCCCAACAAGTGCACCTTCGGTGTCCGTTCGGGGAAATTACTAGGGTTCATCGTCAGCCAGAAAGGAATTGAAGTTGATCCAGACAGGGTCAAGGCCATTCAAGAAATGCCTTCTCCGAAAACTGAAAAACAAGTCAGAGGATTCCTGGGACGTTTGAACTACATCTCCAGATTCATATTCCTTATGACCGCGACGTGTGTGCCGATTTTCAAATTACTCAAAAAGAACCAGGATTGCGTTTGGTCAGAAGATTACCAAACCGCCTTCGACAGTATCAAGGAATATCTATTGAATCCTCCGATTCTATCACCTCCAGTGGAAGGAAGACCACTGATCATTTACCTCACAGTCCTAGAGGACTCAATGGGATGTGTACTTGGCCAACAAGACGAAACTAAACGGAAAGAGTCTGCCATTTACTATCTAAGCAAGAAATTCACCGACTGCGAGACTCGGTACACAATGCTTGAGAAAACATGTTGCGCTTTGGCTTGGGCAGCCAAACGTCTTCGCCAGTACATGATTCGTCATACTACTTGGTTGGTCTCTGAAATGGATCCAATCAAATACGTTTTCGAAAAACCTGCTCTCACGGGAAGGATTGCCCGTTGACAGATGTTACTATCAGAATATGACATAGAGTACCATGCTCAGAAAGCCGTTAAAGGGAGTATTTTAGCCGATCATTTGGCTCATCAACCGATTGACGATCAAGAATCAATCGGGTTTGACTTCCCAGATGAAGATGTCATGTATCTAAAGATGAAAGATTGCGATGAACCGCTACCCAGTGAAGGGCCAGAACCAGGTTCCCAGTGGGGACTTATCTTTGACGGAGCAGTCAATCATTATGGAAACAGAATTGGGGCAATCATTGTTACCCCTCAGGGTTCCCACATTCCTTTCACTGCCAGACTTACATTCAAATGTACGAACAACGAGGCCGAATACGAAGCATGTATCATGGGTCTCGAAGAAGCGATTGATTTAAGGATCAAAAACTTGGACGTATACGGCGATTCAGCCCTGGTTATTAACCAGATAAAAGGAGATTGGAACACATACCAATCAGGATTGATTCCTTACAAAGACTATCCAAGGAGGTTGTTACCCTTCTTCAACAGAGTCGACTTTCATCACATCCCTCGTGATGAGAATCACATGGCTAATGCATTAGCCACTCTCTCTTCCGTGATTAGTGTAGGTCGATGGAACGACATACCTAAGATCGACATCATGCGCCTTGAACGGCCCACTTACATCTTCACGATTGAAGCAGTCATAGACGACAGACCTTGGTATCACGATATTAAATGCTTCCTTCAGAAACAAGAGTACCCATCTGGGGCACTCAGAAAAGACAGGAAAACCCTCAGAAGATTGGCTGGAAACTTCTTCCTGAGCAGTGATACACTTTATAAGAGAAATTTTGACATGGTCTTGCTCCGATGCGTCGACAGACCAGAAGCAGACATGCTTATGAAAGAAATTCACGAAGGATCCTTTGGCACTCATGCCAACAGACACACAATGGCCAGAAAAATTCTGAGAGCAGGGTACTACTGGTTGACAATGGAATCCGACTGCTACAAGTACATGAGGAGGTGTCACAAGTTCAGATATACTCCGACAAAATTCATGTACCGCCATCACATCTCAAAGTTCTTTATTCCCCATGGCCTTTTTCCATATGGGGAATCGACATGATTGGTATGATTGAGCCCAAGGCTTCAAACGGACATCGGTTCATCCTTGTAGCCATTGATTATTTCACCAAGAGGGTCGAAGCAGCGTCATACGCCAATGTAACCCGACAAGTGGTGGTCCGATTTATCAAAAACAATATCATCTGTCGTTATGGTGTTCCAAGCGAGATCATTACTGATAATGGATCTAACTTGAACAATAAGATGATGAAAGAGTTGTGTGCAGAGTTCAAGATCGAACACCATAACTCATCTCCCTACCGACCCAAGATGAACTGAGCGGTAGAAGCGGCTAACAAGAACATCAAGAAGATCGTTCAAAAGATGGTTGTAACCTATAAAGATTGGCACGAAATGCTACCCTTTGCTCTTCATGGTTATCGAACATCTATCCGCACTTCAACAGGGGCAACCCCTTTCTCTCTAGTATATGGCATGGAAGCAGTGCTCCCCATAGAAGTAGAGATCCCATCAATCCGGGTATTGATGGAAGCTAAGCTCACCGAAGCTGAATGGTGTCAAAGTCAACACGAAGAACTGAACCTGATCGAAGAGAAGCGAATCACGGCACTATGCCACGGTCAGTTGTATCAACAGAGAATGAAAAGGGCGTTCGACAAAAAGGTCCGACCTCGTATCTTCAGAAAAGGAGACCTTGTGCTCAAGAAGATACAATCATTTCTCACTGATTCTCGGGGCAAATGGACCCCAAATTATGATGGCCCCTATGTGGTCACGAAAGCTTTCTCAGGCGGCGCCTTGAGACTTGCAACCATGGACGGAGAGGAATTTACCTACCCCACGAATGTTGATGTAGTCAAGAAATACTTCGCTTAAAACTAAAAAAAAAACGTCTCGGTGGATTGAAAACCCGAAAGGGCGGTCCAGGCAAAAGTTAGAGACATGAAAAAAATCATCCCGATGGATTGGAAATCTCATAGTACAATCTAGGCAAAAGTTAGGGATAATGGCAAGTAACTATGTTCAACAGAGGCAAGTCCCTCAGCAGCAGCAGTTGCATCATCTGTCAGAAAACTCCAGTCAAAGGTCATCTTCGACGGAAGCTCAGGATGTCCCGAACTCAAAGTTGGTAGAAGAATAGTGGTCGTTATGTTTCAACGTAGCCCTTTTCCCTGTAAATTACCATTTTCTAACTTTGTATATACTCTTTGGAATCACACGTTTGGCTGATCTCCATCTTATCAATAAAATTTGAGCCCTTGTGCTTTTGTTTGTAACTCTTTACTTGTTTTAGCTTTACAGAACGACGTTGTTTAAACTTAATCAGCGATTCTTGAAATAAAACAAAAATAAATTTACTTGTTAAACTTTTTCTGCTTTTAAATTAAAGATGGCATTTCTTTTGACTGTTGAACATCAGAAGAACATCGAACACTTCTCCCGAAGTAAGTGAACTTCAAAGTGCAGAATCAAAGTACTCCTTCTAGACCAGTACTCCTGAATGAAGGATCAATAATGTCAAAGACCATGTTTCGTCTGACACACCTCAGTCGAGTTCTCATCTCCTAAGCCCGATCAACATAGCTCCCAACGGGACTATCTCTCCTAAGCAAGGTAGAATTGCTATTTTGAACCAACGGTACTTCTTCGCCCCGCGATGGCCGAGTATCCAATTGTGTTCATCCATTAGTCTGTATGTCGCGTCTGTTTTGTCAGCATATACATACGTACTTCATGCATTTTTTATTTGCATTTACATTTCATATTGCATCGTTATCACTCTAGCCGGTCTTGTCCCCTAGTGATAAACAGTTTTCTCAATCGAGTTTGTCAGTTCTTTCCTCGTCAGGAAGTGTTGCGTCTGCACAATCTCGCCACCAGTGTATCTTTAGATCAGAGTCTGCAATTGGCCACTTTGATAACTTGAACCTCTGAATGACCAGAGAAACCTTCAACAGATGTCACTCTTCGCCATTGAAGATGATATCCTCGCTTTCCCGGATTAAGGAAAATCCCCAGAGAAAGCCTCTTAATCAGAGATTCGGCAGCACGCCAGTTTTGCTCCGAAAAACCGTTGATGAAAAGGTCATCGACACCTCAAAATTGGACCCCATCATATGGCGTTTCTCCGGGAATATCCCGAGAAAAGTATGATGAAAGATCCCAAATGAAAACAGTCTCTCAAGAGACTCGCTTTCCCCAGTAGAATAGATAAATGACGTCTCCAAAATAGAGAAGTTTGTGTACCTCTACAATTCAGACGAATGGGTTCCCCAGCAAGTCTGACATCAAAACTTTTTCTACTCAAATGGCATCTCCCCAGGAAAATTCGACGAGAAGTTTGAAGGAAAGCCGCTACGAATAGCGTCCCTTATCAGTAAAGTTTATTGACAAAAGAAACTAAGACCAGTTCCTTGGTAGGAAACCAGGATCGAGGGGAAGTTTAAATCAGAAACTAAGACCAGTTCCTTGGTAGGAAACCAGGATCGAGGGGAAGTTGACAAAAGAAACTAAGACCAGTTCCTTGGTAGGAAACCAGGATCGAGGGGAAGTTTATATCAGAGACTGAGACCAGTTCTTGGTAGGAAACCAGGATCGAGGGGAAGTTTACCTTTTCTAAGCATCATTGCTCAGCAAAAGAAGATGAATGTGATCCGCCATTCATAGACACCATCAAAATTTCGGGTATTCCGATATTTGATCCTCTTGCACCCCGAATGCCCGAATCCCTTCGTCATTCACACCTTCGGGTCCAAGAAGATTAAATAGGGGCATCTGTCATACCCCAAATTTTGACCACTTAGATTTCCCATCATTGTGAAAATCATGAGCCACAATATGGATGTACCTTTATGCTTCATCAGTCTCCCCAAAGATGGGTGAGCATCCAATACAATCAAAATTAGGGTTTCAAGCCCTCTCTGAGTACTTAGACAAAGGATCAATCAAGAAATGACATGATCTTCAACTTGTCTAATCTCTTAAACATCCACAATGGATCAAAAAGGACTCTCACTTCAAGGATTAAGCACAAGGCTGCTCCCTTCTAGGTGGATCAAGTCCCAAGATCGACAGTGTCACCAAATTTGGGTTTTGGTCGACCAGGGCCTCCAGATGGAAATTTTCATCTGGGAATGAGCCAATGAACCAAAACATAACCTAATATACTCCATGGAATCTCATGAACCCAAGCATCAAGTCAATTTTGCCTCAAGGGATGCATTCATCAAAAATCAGGAATTAGGGTTTCTTGACCTAATTCACCCCTAAGTTGACTTTTGGGACAAATCATGAGCCAAGACTTCAAGAGATGATTTTAGGGTCTCTAATATACCATATTGATCCATTTAGGACATTGGATTAATCCAAGAAGTTTGAGCAACAAGTCTCAATTCCATCTGCACCACAATTAGGGTTTTAAGGGAAAAGTCAACTGTAACTTTGACTTTTGACCAAGACATGCTCCCAAACCCTAATACATGATTGAATATACCCTATGACACCCATGGAACATGTCCATCAAGTTTGATTTAGGTCAAGGACATGATTTCCTGAAGAATTGCACAGTTTGGAATTCACCTGATAAAAAGTCAACTGTGCACAAAAGTCAACTTTGACTTTTTGAGATTTTTCACCAAAATGGATTTTTAACCCTAAAATGATGTTAATGTATGATTTGAATCATCATTCATCAAGAAAAATCAAGAAAAGTGAGATAACTTGTAAAAGGGGTAACCATAAAACTTAGAAATTTTTCTAAGTTAAAAATAAAGTGGCAAGGGTACCAACTTTGAAGGACCATAACTCCTAAACCACAAGGCCATTTTTTCTCATCCAAATATGGATTTGTAGCCCTCATTATCACCTACAAAAACTTCAACTACAAGTCATTCCAATTCATTAAGGATTTTGAGTTATGGAGTGATCAAAGTGGCTGAAAAGGAAAATGTCACTTTTTCCAACACTTAGTGAAATTTTCACTAAGTCAGATTCTGCCTCACTTTTTGCCAAATGTAGGGGGATTTTTCACTTGGAATCAAAAGAGATCAAAACCAAACTTGTTCAAACAGTTGTTGTATCATGTAAGAGCTTTCCAAAATGGCCAAGAACATTGCCAAATTCAACCTACACCATGAGATACAACATTGCCAAGTTGCCTTGCTGAAATCTGTCAAGGCAAGGCAGAATTTGCAACTTTGGTCGATTTGCCAAAATCAGCCAAATTCAATTGCTTCTATCCACTTGGACACCTCAGAGGATTGAATCTAAAGGGGACAATCACTGAGCCATGCCTCCAAAGTCCATGGAACAAGAAATAGCATGTTGAACCTAGAATGGCCAAAATAGGGACAAGACTTCAAATTTGGAATGAGGCATTCAATGGAACCAACAAGGTGGCATGGACTGAGTCATTCTCATCTGAAATCAGTCAAGACTTATCCAAGACCAAGGGAACCAAAGCTCTGTGCCCTAACCTCTAGTCAATGGCTAGAGGAGACTTGGATTTTCATTTGCCAACATTGGCCAAACCTACTTACCAGCTGCCATGCACTATTCCTTGCAAAACAAACTTGCTCTACTATAAATAGAGCTCAATTGTGGTCAGTTTGAGTACACCAAAGCCATCAAACAGATGCTTTCCTCAAAGTCTCTTCTTTCACTCCAATTTTGCCTTCTAAGGCAAGTCACTATCGGGTTTTGAGTTTGAGAGCAATTCCAATCAAACCAATCACTCACATACCTCACATACATCACATATGAGCTGATCAAACACTTAGATTACTTCTGAAACATCAATTTCACAAAATCACCAGCTGGTTGCTCAAGGTTTTAACCAAAGTGCAGTTGAGGTACCACAAAATGATCCAGCCAATTTCAATCAAGTCCAACCATCCAAACACAATCCATAGGGTGTAGGGAAGCTGTTCAGATCATCACAACTCATCTGTAACACCTCCAGATCAAAAATCACTTTGAACTTGCTGTCACGACTTGGAGGTAAGCACGTACTTGGTCATCTCTCAATCTATGCATATTTCCTCGCACAATAATTTGGCCATATGTTCATAATCATGCATGGAATGTTTTCCCTCAATTAATTGCATTGTTTGAATCGTGTATCAAAAATCCTAGCCTTCATGCAGAAATTAGGGTTCTTGAGGTTTCTTCGTGATTTCTTGTTGTATGTTTAATTTAAATGAAATTAAAGTACATAGACATGATCGTGAGGTTGAGACGAGCATAATGATATGTGGATTGCATGATATGATTACGTATTCATGGAGATTGGATAGAAAATGCAAATCTAAGAAACCAAGAACACGCGCGTGTTCTTCAGCTTGTTCTTGGCGCCATTTTTAGAAATTCAAATATTTGAATTTTGTGATTTTGTTTAATTGATTCAAAAATTAATTTCTCTCTGAGTTTTAATGATTTTGAGTTGATTCTTTTTTTAATAAATCACAAAAATGTTAAAATATTTTATTTTCACAAAAAATCCCAAAAATATTATTTATTTCATATAATTGATATTTTTGTAAAGAATTAATATTTTGATTGTTTTTGGCATTTTAAATATTTTTTCTACATTGATTTTGCAACTTTTAATGCTTTCTAATTATTTTGTAGGTCAATACTTAATTTTTGAAGCATTAACCCAAGATCACAATTTGTTTTCCATGTGTTAAACAATTTTTGATCATTTTAATTGAATTTTTATTCAATTAAATACATTTTGAAAACAAATTAGGGTTTTGGATTAATTCAACCCTCATAAATCATTTTCAAAACACTTTGGGCCTCTAATAGAGTGTAAGACCCAATCCCTTTTTTTGACCAAATTCATTTTTGGGCCTCACTTATTGTATAAGTCCCGATACCGTCAAAAAACAAACGGCGCGATCGTCGCCTTTTCAAAAATCTTGGGCCTACCCTCGAGTAGTAAGACCCATTTCTTTTCTTTAAAAACTTTTTGGGCCTCTTGAGAGAGTGTAAGACCCATCCCCCTTGTACAAAAACTTTTTGGGCCTCACTCATTGTATAAGTCCCTCTGTACAAGTAAACGGCGCGATCGTCGCCAGTTTAAAAATAAAAAATCATCTGGGCCTCTCCTTGAGATATAAGACCCATTCAAAACACTTTGGGCCTCTATTAGAGTGTAAGACCCAATCCCCCTTTTAACCAAAACATTTTGGGCCTCACTTATTGTATAAGTCCCTCTGCGTTAAAAGAAAACCTCGGCGCGATCGCCATTTTTAAACGAAAAATCATTTGGGCCTACCCTCGTGTTATAAGCCCCACTCTTTTTTCTTTAAAACTTTTTGGGCCTCTTGAGAGAGTGTAAGACCCATCCCTTTGTACAGAAAACCATTTTGGGCCCCAGTCACTTGTATAAGTCCCGCTGTACAAAGTCAAACAGTGCGCTCACTGATAAAACCCTGGGCCTCTCCTTGAGCTGTAAGCCCCAAATCTTTCTTTTTCAAAGCACTTTCTCCTTTGATTTTGAATATACTGTTGTTTTCAATCTTTCTTTGTTGAACAACTAACCAAACAGCATGGAAGCACTTCAACCGAGTAAGTGGTTATCGCTTTCGTTTACTGCTTTCATATTATAAACTGTATTGTGGGGCTGCTCACTATAAGTCTCCTTTCATAAACTCATATCTACTGTGTAATAATAATATAGATATTTCGAGTTTCCCCGGCAACTACGTCTAGCACTAGGTAAATCCGTTTCGTTTATTCGTAGAAATAGACGCCTAGATCCCCAATAGGAGCACCAGATACAGTCTTCTCTTCGGCTGTCCTCCTTAGGAATCGTCAAGAAGCTCTACTCCCCAAGATGAATGTATTCTCCGTGAATGGCATCTTCGAGTTTCTTCCAGCTTCTCGAACTTTCCTGACTTGATCTATTCCTTGTGGATAGCTTGCCTTGAATGTCTCGGGGTTTGGGTACCCACTACGGTCATAATCTTGGACCTTAACTAAGGAACCCTCTTTAAAAGCTAAAAGTCGCTGGATAGTAAACCTCGCACGTTTACTAGTGGTTTTTATCTTTAAAAGAGTTATCTCTCCTAATGGAAAGGAGATGATAGACCCACGGGCTTCTTAAAAGCATCGGCCTCCTCTTGGGCATTGTTCAAGGACCCACAGGCTTCCTAAAAGTAACCCCGCCTCCTCTTGGGCTTAGTACAAGGACCCTAAGGCTTCTTAGAAGTATTCATAGCCTCCTCTTAGGCTTCGTATAATGATCTCTTCCTCCGGGAATGATAGCATCCTCTTGGGCTTCGTACAAATTGTCCCGACGACCTCCTAGAGGTATAGGAACAGAACCTAGTCATCTGCATAGAACAGTCCTTTCAAAGAGTCTACTACTGTTTCTCAAAGCATAGTATAAAAGAGGAAACTCTAGACACGGACAGTCTAACTTCCTTGAGTCTCAAAGACATTCTCAAGTGACCCCTTCGTTAAATAGGAAGGAAACCCGCAGACTCGGACAGTCTCAACACCCTTTGGATTTCCCGCTTCCTCAAAGAAAAGGAAACAACCCCGATCCTCAGATCTAACCCACGAGTACAGTGATGCTCATATAAGAACTGATTTTCTCTTTCAAAATCAGTATACTGGACCTGTCACTTAACTGACATAGCCTCCTCTTGGGCATTGTACAATGATTCTCCCCAGCGGAGTCAAACACCTTTTTAACCTCTCTCTCGGGCTTTGTACGAGACACACAAAGACTCCCTCGTTTAGTCAAACAAACAATAGCCTCCATCTCGGGCTTCGTATGAGACACAAAGACTCTATCGTCGGGTCAAAAGCTTTTAGCCTCTCTCTCGGGCTTTGTACGGGACACAAAATAGCCTCCTCTTAGGCTTTGTATAATGATTTTCCTAGCGAAAATTAGCCTCCTCTTAGGCTTTGTATAAGAAAACCACTGGTTGATCCAATCAACCTTTTAGCATCAAAGTTGTGCCTCGTTCACAGCACACAAACATCAATAACTCCTTTTCCTTCATCTAATCGCTGTAAGCGGCAAGCCTCTGGATCATCTATATCCATGCCACTGTCCCTCTTTTAGCATGAGAAATCCCTAAGGAAAGATGGCATTGCTCTACACTGAGTTAAAGTCTTCTCCTTCAGGTTAAAACCCTTTCTTCGGAAATTATGGCATTGCTCGGATCCGCGTATCCCAGTTAAAGTAATTCTCCTTCTCCCCTCTTTAGAGATGACAAATTCTCTCTAAAGTTGAGGTCTTTCAGCTCCACGTCTTGGGCTTTGAACAAGACACAAATAGACCTTTCAGCTTCACATCTTGGGCTTTGAACAAGATACAAACCACCTTTCGCTTCACGTCTTGGGCTTTGAACAAGACACCAAAAACAACCATTTCCTCCCATAGAATAGGAGGAACTACGAACGCTCTGATTTCCCTGTTTCGGTAAACGGGAATACGTAGGCATAAGATCGAAAGAAAAGATCTTAGCGAGCGCAATCAACAAAAAACCCAAATCCCATATCTCCATCAATCAAAAGCAGTATTTCAAAAGCATCAGTCCTAACATCCTAATCCTTGTTCCCCGCCAGAAACCTTCTGCCCAGGTAAAAAAGAAAGAAAATAGTATTTGCGAAAATACAAATAACCAGTACAAAGGCCCCCCACATTGATAGCATTCGTAACCTAACAGACCGCTGTTTAAACTCAGTATGCAAAGAAGGGTTAATTGGAGACATCTATTTCCCTTCCTTCATCAGCTTTAATAGGATAAAAAATGAATCGACCTGTAGTCAAAGCTCAAACCGCAGAGAGCGACCAGCGCTTAAGACCCGCGTCCAAAATCGCTCGCTACACAAACAAACAAGGGGCAATTTCTAAAGGTAATTGAAACAAAAACTTGCTTAAACCTAAGGGAGTGATAAACTCACAAAGACTCAAACCAAAAATTCCAATCAACTTCTTCCAAAATCCCAAGTGTTACACAAAACACAATACTTATTTAGCACAATTATTTGAATTTTTTTTTTCCTTTCTCAAGGATTTTCTTTTTCTTTCTTTTTTTTTATTTCTTTTCTGTCATATTTTTCTCTCTTTTTTTTCTTTATCATCCTCATAGAAACCAACCAATGAGTAAACAATCATTCTCTCCCCAACTTGAATTCAACCACATCATCATGTGAATACTCCCTACTTTCTAAGGCAAGGCAAAAATTCATACAACAACACAAAGTTGAGGGTTCAAGAAAAAGCAAAATCCAATAAAAAATAAGTGACCTAAACACTAATAGACAAGCATTAAGTTCAAATAAAACAGGACCAAAAATCTCAAAAGGGTTACGAATGATCACACGCTCATAAGGTGAATGACTATTTGGCTAGGTAGTTGTGCTCAACATAAAACAAAATGCCTTGATCCTTTTCATGCTTTCATATAATCAACACAAACAAAAGATTAAGCATAATAAAATCCAGTTAGAACAAGAATGTTGGTACTCCGCGCATATATGAACAATGGAAAGCTACCTCACAAAAAGGTGGGAACTAAAGTGATTCACATCAAGAACAAGTATACAAAAGAATGAATGGCATGGAAGTTTGTAAAAAGCCTAAGTATCATGAATATGCTAAAGTCTAGAAAGCGATAAACACATACCTTGGACGTGTACAAAACTTAACAATATCATTACCATACATCTGCAAGTTGAAATGATCAAACTTGGAACATCACCAAATGCATCCTCAAATGTTGACCAAAATTTGCGTCCAAACAACAAACAAAAACATTAGAAACTAAAAACAATAAAACATGCCTGTTTTACGTCGTAAGCTCGACGCCTTTACAGTGCTTAGCTAGCAACTTCCTTCATTCATGCCATGGTGATTCCTCACCGCGCAAACTAAAAGCAAGTGCCCTAACCAAACACTTAAATAAACGTTACGAGAAAAAAATGTATACAACACTTAAACAAACATAATGAAAAATAACAGCAAAACAAGTATCAATATAAACAAGTGAAAATAGACAATATATACGATATCTACAAAACTCAAAAACAAAGAAACTGTCCAATGCGATTCAATATCAAAACCAATCTCCGGCAACGGCGCCATTTTGTTGAAGCGGTAAAGCGGCAAGCAACAAAAAGATTTGGAAGTATTTTTCCGAGAATTTATCGTGTCCACAAAGATTGGTTCGAGGGAAAGAATGTCGTTCGACAGTCTCTCGCGTTTATGAGTTTGGATTATAATGGTTTCAAACAAGAAAATAGAAAAGTAAATATCAACATAAAAAGAATTCATTTTTCATAGAGAAGAAACTAATCCGACATGCACATAATTCACTCCTCACAAACTTAAACTTACCGACCAGTTATACTAAACCTACAATACTCCTCAATATCACCCAGCATCGCTCACAATAGGTGTTCATCTCTGACACACTGAGCTGAGAGAGCAATCGTGCTACCATCGTCGACACTCTCGCACTCGACTCAAGACACGGATGGCATTAAGCTTTGACGCCTATTGAAGTTTGTTAGCTCTTAAATCTATCTCTAGCATCCAGAAACTAACAGATAATCATCCCTAATCAAAGTTCGCGATGTTTATCTCTAACACAACACAAACTCCGGGCATAAAGCAAAAATTTGAGACAATCACCAATAAATATTTGTAAAGCATATTTCATACAACGCCATGGGCGACAAATATACATGAGATCATAGTAAATACATATACACAACCCAACAAAGAAGAAAAACACAAAGAAGAAAAGAAATGAACTAAACATCTCGCGGATTGTCAGAGTCGATCGACGATCAATCCACCCCGGTTCATCCGTGTGCAAGCTTCCATGTTGTTTTCTAGCTACCTCTACCAAAGAATGAGGTTGATGAAGTTGGGAGGGCAAAAATCACCCCCAAACAACATAACCTAACAAAAATGAAGTAAAATGAAATATATACACAATTCTGTCTCAGACGCTTCGCCCGACGGAAGAATGGCTTCGCTAGGCGGGGCTCTTTATTACACTCACATCAGCTGCGTACTTAAACAGCCTGGCAATAAATATCTAATTTTGCCCTGCGGAAAAAGCTTCGCCCGACGAAGGCTCAAAAATATGGAATGCTACTGGAATTTCCTTATTTCCTCACGTCGCTGCTTCGCCCAGAGAAACGGAGTTTCGCCCGGCGGAGCATGATAGTCAGCAAATCTTCTGGTGTAAATCGCCCGGCGAAAGGCAGTATCGCCCAGCAACACTAGCTTCGCCCAGCGAAATCAGGCTGACTTCACTTCTTTATTTTGGCTTCCAACTTCTATAAAATGGCTTTCTTTCTTTGCCTTCTTCCTTTTATTGATCCAAATGGTACATCCTGGAGCTTTTATTACTCATTGCTCCAACAATGCTTAATTACCTACAAAATGAATGGAAAACTATTAATCGTTACACAAATGAATCAAAAACACAAGTATACACTAACTAATGTATTTATACACAAAGTTGGACAATTATTCAATAAAATTACACTAATACATGATAAGTGTCACAAAACTATATATACAAAACACTACAAATTTACAGTTGTCATTCATGTGTGTTGTAACCCGAAATTTGACCACCCCTTTTGCATTTTTTCATAAGCACGTGCATTCGCATCGCTGGCATTTTGGACTTGCATTGGGATGCTCCCACTGAGTTAACAAATAACTAACTGAGTCAACCTCTGACTCAGTGAGTTAGATGTAACTAACTCTAAACCTAGCACCAAAGAAAGCTCCAAAGCAAATTCCAAACCTAGCCCACTCCAAACCTCCACTCTATATAAAGAAACCTTCACATTTGTGAAAGGGGGGTTCAACCATTCTAACTATTTTCACTTGATCACTCTCTCATTTCTCTCAATTCTCTCTGATTTTTCTGCATCTTCTTCACATTCATCTTCATCTTCTTCCCAAACCACACACAAAAGCTCAATTTCCACCATTTGAGTGTAACAATCTTCACGTCGAAATTGTTATTATCTTGAGATAAACCTCCATTCCACTACATTTCTACTTGGATTTCTGGATTTACAGTAGCTTCTACTTCAATTCAAGTGATTGTTTAATCGTTTTGGTGCAAATTCGTATTCAGAGCATTTTTCGCGTTCTTATCAGTTTCGCTACGATTTGATCTCAAGCTTGGAATTCTATGGTTTTCTTGGCTTATTCTCACTACATTTTACTTACAACAATTACCAAGGCAATCCTCCGCCTTGTAGGTTGGTAATTCTTGCTCAATTTACTGTTTTCGATCACTTCTGCATGTTCACAATGTAGTTCCGATAGCTTTTCGGTGTTAATTAATCATTCAATTGTTTGATTTTTGATCTTGATGATTGTTGAACTTAATTGGTGATTAGTTGCTTCTACTTGATGTAATTTTCGTGTATCATTGCATGCCATAACATGTGAGTGATTGGAGAAGTGATTAGTTGCTGGAAGTGCTTTTGGAAAATTGATTTTCTGCCATTGTCACAGTGTTAATCGATTAACCATTTGTATTGCAAAATGGTAAATCGATTAACTAGTTATTTTTCACGTTTTTCTGAACTTTTCAAGAGGTTAACTGAGTAACCATATATGGTTAACCGATTAACACTGTGACAGAATATGATTTTTGTGCTTTATCATACTTGTATGGTTTTTCTTCCATGTCTTGATATGCTTAATATTTGTGGATGTTCTAAGAGCTGTTTAGCCTCTATTTGAAGCATGTATGCGAACCTTGACGCACGATTTAACGATTATGGAAATGTTTGCATTCTTGAAATTGTATGGTCATGTTGATTCTTGCACACTTTTGTTTACATGATTTGTGGTGCATGTTAATTGGTACTTGTTAGTTGTTTTGCAATGTCATTCTTGATTGCATTAAGTTTGTTCTTTATTGAGCAAATTTAATTTTGTATAATCACTACTTCGCACGTTTGCTTTGACGATCTTTTGACTCGTGTAAATGATTGTTGGCTTGTTCATTCCCTTTGATCGATTGATCGAAACCTTGTTTCGATTAGTTAACCTTCCCTCTTTCTTCTCTTTAGGATATTTTTGAGCCTTGTTCTCTTAATCCCCTGCTGGGTCGAAAGTCTGCACAACGCATTAGAGCACTGTACAAGATGGCGCTGTTACTCTGTCGATTTCAAATTCTGCATTATACTCTGAGTGCTAGAGAAGGGATGAGAGTGGAGAATTCCTACACTCATTTTTATTATTTTGGGTAGGGGACGAATGACCCTGTGCCTGGAATAATCGTATCTATCTCCAGACTGTAGTGTTTCCCAATTCCCAGCCGAATCAGTCCTTGATCACTCACACCTTAATCATTGTCTCTTGGGTTAGCAACCGCCTTTGGTTCAACATTTTTTCTTTTTGTCAATCACTGTCTGTTGATTCCCCAGAAAAGTTCTAATCATTCTTCCTTTGGTTGATCATAGTCGGTCTGTTAATTATACAATTCTTGCCTTCCCCAAAAAAGTCACAACCCTTTCTTTCGGTTAAACACAATTTGTCTGTTAAATACCAAATCTCTAGCAGAGTTTGCAACCTTCTCTTGGTCCTCTCCTTGATTGGTTAACCACTTTCTGTCAGTTAAAACACCAATTTGCTCCTTCTCCTCAGTTAATCACAGTCTGTCTGTTAACATACTGATTTTCTTTTGAGTTAATCACATTCTCTTGGTTAATCACTCACTCCTTTTGGTTAATCATAGTTTTTTTTGTTAAAACTGATACCCCTATGAGTTAGTAACCTTCTTTTGGTTCAAATACTCGCGCCTTTGGGTTAGTAACCTCCTTTTGGTTTAAATACCTTTTTTCTTCGGTCGAGTACTGCTTGTTCAGTCAATGTATCGAACCTCTTTGGGTCACTACCTTCTCTTGGTTCCACACCCATCCTTTGGGTCATAACCTTCGCTTGGTTCCACACCCGTAATTGGGTCACAACCTTCGCTTGGTTCTACACCCGTCCTTTGGTTAATCCATCTGTCGGTTAAAGACCAATTTCTCTCTCCTTTCGGTCAACCAATATTTGTCAGTTAACACACCGAGTCCCCAGAGATTCAAACACCTTATCTTGGTTCAACACTCTTTTTCCAGTTCACCACAGCCCTTCAGTTGACACCAATCATTTTCCCCCACAGGATTATAATCTCCTTTTTCTTCAGTTAATCACTGCTTGTTAGTTAATATACCGAATCTTTAGTGTCTTTTACTTTACCTCGATTCAATTCCCTTGCTCCTTTGTTCTCTTGGTTTTGACACCATTCCCTTGCCTTTCTTTCTCGGTTTTAACACCATTCTTTTGTATTCCCTAGTAGAGTTTTTCTACCTCCTTTCGACCTTGGTTTTCACACAATTTTCCTTTTCCTTCTCTGTCTTTGTTTTCCGAACTACGTAGGCTCTAAATTCCTCGTTACACTATGAGGATACGTAGGCACGAGATTGCGAAATCTTGGCGAGCCACCTTCTTTTTCCTCGTTCCTTGGTTCCATGAACTACGGAGCTCTGAATTCCTCATTGCACTGTGAGGATACGAGCAAGCGATTATGTTGGGATGAGTCGGGAGAGAGTGTTGTGGTTAGACCTGAGATAGTCCAATAAACTACTGATAAGATTAAGATGATTCAGGAGAAGATGAAGATTTCTCAGAGTCGTCAGAAGAGTTATCATGACAAGAGGATGAAAGCACTTGAATTTCAAGAGGGGGACCATGTGTTTCTTAGAGTTACTCCGATAACTGGTGTTGATAGAGCGTTGAAGTTGCATAAGATGATGCCGCATTTTATTGGTCCTTATCAGATTTTTCAGAGGATATGAGAAGTATCCTATCGGGTTACTTTGCCACCATCGCTTGCTAATCTCCATGACGTGTTCCATGTATCTCAGTTGAGGAAATACATTGCGGATCCGTCTCATGTAGTCCAAGTAGATGATGTGCGGGTGAGAGATAACCTGACTGTGGAGACATCATCTATGCGGATAGAGGATCGGGAGTTGATGCAACTTTGAGGTAAAGAGATTGCTTTGGTAAAGGTAGCTTGGGGAGGACCAGCTGGTGGAAATGTGACTTGGGAGCTTGAGAGTCAGATGAGGGAGTCTTATCCTGAGTTGTTCGTTTGAGGCAATTTTCGAGGGCCAAAATCTTTTAAGTGGGGAAGGGTTGTAACACCCCAATTTTAGTAATTATTTATTTATATTAATTAATTGAGTGATTTTATGAATTATTTGATTTCTTGGATTTATTTGAATTATTTGATTTATTTGAATTAAATGATTTATTTGAGTTAATCGATTTATTTGATTTAATTGATTTATTTTATTTGGTGGAATATATATAGAATTGGTAGAATTAGTAAATGGGCTTAGATTGGGAGTGGGAATAGAAAGTGAGAAAGTGGGTTAGTAAGCCCAATAGACTAATGAGAAAATTGTGAGATTGATAAAATAAGAGAAAGAGATAGAATAGAGTTAGAAGTTGGAAAGGAGACTAAGGAGAGGAGAAGAGAAGAGGAACCTAAGAGAAAACTCAAGGATCCAAGAAAATCAAGGTAAGGGTGGGTTTTTATATAATTATTGGGATTGTTTGATAGTGTATAATGGCTAGAAACATGTTTAGGATAAAACCCCTAAATTTTCATGATTTGTTAATTGTTAGGTTTTGATGATAATCTTTAATATGTGATAATTAATTTTGTTTGGAATTGATATGTATTGGACAGCATAAACTGATATTTTATATGCTAGAATTAGGGTATGTTGGAAAAACTAATGCTTGTAATGATGGGTTAGAGCTTTCTTAAGGAAAAGTGAATTTTAACGTAGTAATACCTTTATGGAACACCTACTGTAGCGTATGATATATTTCTTAAGACTGATAGCATGATAATGTTCATAGCATTAATATAATGAAGTGTGACTTTCTTTACTTCCTAGTACTGTAGCTCCACCTTTTTCTCCTTCTTTTATTGCAAATAAAATAGTGAATGAAAGCTCTGCTGATTTGAGCAAATTTTTGGAAGAACAGAATGTCAAAAGATATGTTTAAACATGAAGAAGTCTGATGAAAGAAGACTGGTCAGATATGATGTCCTACTGGATGTCTCGACATCTTGATCTGATACTACAGGATGTTTCTAAATCAGTTGCAAGATTTAAGGAGCAATCAAAACATGGATTAAGGAAGAAATAAACAAAATATTTGAAGCCCAGGAAAACTGAAGCCTATATAAGAAGACTTAGACCTAGGATTGGACATGCCTTTTGTAACCTAGTTCTCTTGCGTAAGAAACAAGGGTTTAGGGTTTTGAGAGTCGTTGGCTCTCTAGGTTGTAAGTCTCCCTTTGTATCAGTTGATGCATTGTGGCAGATATAGGTGTCGCACAGATCCATAAGCCTTGAGGTATTGGATTGTGTATTGTTCTTGGATTAAGCTTTTAAGCAAATCCAAGGGAGCTTGTCTGTCAAGAAAGCTTGACAGAATTCTGTATTGATAGGGATGATGTAGATATCACAGTTGGTGATTAAGGGAAGTGAGTAGGTCTCTCATATCAGAGTTGTAAACAATGGAGTTTAACTTTGGTAAAGATGTTCATTAAGGGTAGTGATTAGGATAAAGTTGTAAACGGGGGAGTTTAGCTTTAGGGTAATACTATAAGATAGTGAAGTCTTCTTCCTGGATTGGTATCCCCCAGATGTAGGTGAGTTGCACCGAACTGGGTTAACAATTGTTGTGTTCTTTATCATTCTGCAGATTCACTTTTCTGTTAGGGTTTATGATAAACATGTTGGATCAGATGTCGTAACATCTGTGATTCTGCAGTTATGATATTCAAGGTATCAGTGTAACGCCCGGTTATTTAATTAAATATCTTCGTATTGTTGTTGTTGTTTTGTGTGGCTGCCGAATTGTTGTACTGAGTTGCTATGTCTGTTTTAGTTGAATTAACTTAATTGATTCGAGTTGTGTTGATGTTAGTGGGATTAATTTAATTGAGTTGATTAAGTTGTAGATATAGTATTAGAAATAATACTAGATTATGTTATTTGAGCTTCGATGAGTAGCAGTAGTATTATTTTACTAGAATTATAAGAAGTATGTTGGCTTAGTTGGTAGTAGCAATGTTGGGGGTGTAGTAAGCTGGCCCAATAGAAATAAGAGATAAGTGGAGTTAGTGGGAAAAAGGAAGTTACAGGAAAATAAAAGAAGTTGCAGAGAAAGTGGAGCAAGAGGTTTTGGAGAATTACGTGGGAATTGCAGAACCGGAAATCTAATCGAAGAGTAGAGCGACCTTCAATCCAAGGTAAGGGTGGGGTTCTGACTCTATAATTGGGTTTATGATAAATGGTATGTGGGATTGGATTTGTAGCATTGCTTCTGTCCATGTGCGTGTTGATTCGTTAAAGTTGATTGCCTAAATTGGTTGATGTGGTTAAATTAATCGTAGAATCATTTAATCAGTGTTATTTTGTGTGATTTTGTGGTATTGTGGTGGTACTGTGATGGTATGAGAATTGATACCGAAAATGGGAGGAATTGGTAGATGTCATCAAATTAATCGGAGTATAATTACTTCACGTTGTTTGAGTAGAATTATCCATGTTGCTGTAGTATGATGTATTGGAAGAATTAGTTGAGGATGCGTATAAGAGAAGGAGAGAACAGAGGAGAAGGATGAGAGAACAGAGAGAACGCAGGTTTTGAGGTTGAACGCAGTTTTGGGAGCCATGACGACCGTCGTGGAAGTGTGACGAGCGTCACACGGGTCACGACCGTCATGGAGCGTGACGACCGTCATGTATACAGTTTTTGGGTGCTGTGTTGTTTCTTGCGTTGATGTTTGGTTTGGCTGCTTGTTATGGATGGGCCTGAGTGTAAATATGTTGTACCTTGTGAGAATTACTCGTGTAACCGGATGATAATCATGGCATAGAAGTGAATTCGGAATTTGTTGGTAGGATGTTAGTAACAATAGTATAATAATCATTTAGAAAGGAATTAATTGAGTAAGCACTAACATGATAAATTAGTGATACTTAAAGGGGAGTTAGTTAAGTAGCAGTCGCAATGATAATTGTTGACAGGAGTTGTCTAGTAGCAGCAGTGATAATAGGATGTATTAGGTAGTATTTTTGGTAGCAGTGTCGTGATGATAAAGTAATATGTGGCGGGTGATATTCTATAGCAGAATTTAACCAATAATAGTATCGGAACAGTCTTAATAATTAATACAGAGTATGAATACTAATAATCTTAGTAGAAGAGTTAGGCATTAGAGTGGCAGTGTAATTGAGTTATTCTTTGTGCTGTGTTCCTTGTTGGAAGTTGCGAAGTTGTTGATATGAATCTTGTTGTTACGTTGCAGGCCTATGGCCAGTGTTGAGTTGTTGTTGATATTAAGTTGTAGGCCTCGAGCCAACATGGATTTGTGTTGTTATTAAGTTGTAGGCCTTGGCCAATGCTGATTTGTTGTTGCGCTGATAGATGTAATTATCAGTGTTGTTATTATGATGTTCATGTTGGGTCTCATGGCATAACATATTAAGTTGGCCTGGATTGGCAAAATATTAAGCTGGCCTGGATTGGCAAAACATTAAGCGGAAGGCTTATGCCTTGTCGACGTCAATATTAATTGGCAAATTTTTAAGCTAGGAGTTCTGCTCCAATGGTACCACATGCATGAGCATTTTGAGTCGCATTTCATGTTGCATCGTTGTTGTGGTGTTGTTAATTAAGGTTGATTCCAAAGTTGATGTGTTGTTGACTAATGATGATTAAGAGTTGTGGTTGTGTTGCTGTTTTATGTTGATTGAGATGTTTAGAAGTGGTGATTTTATAATCTCATCTAATATATTATTTATCATATATCTGATTATATTGTTTGATATCTCACCCCTTCTGTGTATGGTGATGGTTTATACGCCATCCTGCAGGTAATCCAGAGTGAAGGTTGTCTACCTTCATTAGTTCGAGTCGGTGTCGTCGCTCTGATACGTAGCACTCGGGGGGATGAACGCATGTTTTCTTTAGTGTCGGTTTTATTATGTTGCTGAATTTTTAAGTTGTTTTTTATTAAAGACTTGATGTCTTAGAGCTGTTTAGAATCAAACAAGCTGTTATGGTATTTCAGTTGAATTTATGAATCCGCTGCGTATTAATGAAGTTGTTAGTGACGAAGACTAAATTATGTTCATCTGAATATTAAGTGTTATGTATCCATGTTTATGCGGTTAAATGCCATTGTTTTTAAGTTGAAAATGTGACATCCTTTTTGAATGGTGAAATTTTGTAACTCTGATTTTATATTATTTGCTGGGTAGAAACGATGTGTTACATTAGTGGCATCAGAGCAGGTCGGTCCGTCCGGCCAAGTTGTCGAGACGTAGTTTGTGTGACAATCAAGTATTGTTAACTAGTTCTAGCATTTGCTTATGTTGTAGTGATAAGTTGAGATGGCTGGAAGGAACGATGCTGCAATTGCTGCTGCGATGCAAGCAATGGCCCAAGCTTTGCAGAATCATTCGAACACTGACGAGAATGTTGGATCTCGTAGTTTGGCAACTTTTCAGAGGGAGAATCCGCCTACCTTCAAGGGCAAGTATGATCCTGATGGAGTGTTGGATTGGTTGAAAGAGATGGAGAGAATCTTCCGTGTGATGGACTGCACTCTAGCGCAGAAGGTTCGATATGGGACTCATATGCTAGCATTCGAGGCTAATAACTGGTGGCTAGAGACTTGTCAGAGGTTGGAAGCTGCAGGTGAAGGTATCACTTGGGCTGTGTTCCGAAGGGAGTTCCTGAGGAAGTATTACCCAGAGGATGTTCGTGGTAAGAAGCAAATCGAGTTTCTTGAGCTGAAGCAAGGAAACATGTCGGTTACTGATTATGCTGCAAAGTTTGTTGAGTTGGCTAAGTTTTATCCGCACTACAACGGAGATGATGCTGTGTTTTCAAAATGCATCAAGTTTGAGAGTGGGTTGCGCCCAGAGATTAAGAAGGCAGTTGGATATCAGAAGATTCGTGTTTTTGCGGATTTGATTGATAGTTGCAGGATTTTTGAAGAGGACAACAATGCTCATTATAAGATCATTAATGAGAGGAAGGGCAAGCACCAACAGAATCGTGGCAAGCCTTATGATGCTCTGGCGGGAAAAGGTAAGCAGAAGGTGGCTGATGGCAAGAGAACTAGTGGGGGAGATGCTCCTGCTGGCATAACTTGTTTCAAATGTGGGAAACCTGGTCATAAGAGTAATGTGTGTACTGCTGAGGTGAAGAGGTGTTTCCATTGTGGTAAGACTGGGCATGCCATATCTGAGTGCAAGCATAAAGAGAGGATTTGATTCAACTGTGGTGAAGAAGGACACATTGGTAGTCAGTGTCAGAAACCAAAGAAGGCGCAAACAGGTGGGAAAGTGTTTGCGTTGGCTGGGACTCAGACAACTAGCGAGGACAGACTCATCAGAGGTACATGTTTCATTAATGGTACTCCTTTAATCGATATGATTGATACTGGTGCTACTCATTGCTTTATTGCTGCTAATTGTGTTAAGAGATTGGGTCTTGTGTTGTCTTCTATGAATGGAGAAATGGTCGTCGAGATTCTGGCTAAGGGATCGGTGACTACTTCTCTTGTGTGTTTAAAGTGTCCTTTGTCGATCTTCGACAGAGACTTTGCTGTTGATTTGGTGTGTTTGCCGTTAACTGGGATGGATGTGATCTTAGGTATGAATTGGTTAGAAAATAACTATGTTCATATCAATTGCTATAGAAAGTCGGTGAGTTTTTCTACTCCTGAAGGAGAGGAAGGAGTAGGATTATTATCTTGTAGGCAGTTACGAAAGTTGATGCAAGAAGAAGCTTAGGTGTTCTCATTGATGGCAATGTTATCTATTGAGAACCAAGCTATAATTGAGGAGTTGCAGGTGGTGCGCGAATTTCCTGAAGTTTTCCCTGATGAAATTCCTGAAGTACCGCCAGAAAGAGAAGTTGAATTTGCAATTGACCTTGTACCTGGTACCAGACCTGTTTCTATGGCACCATACAGGATGTCTGCATCTGAATTGTCAGAATTAAAGGAGAAATTGGAGGATTTGATTGAAAAGAAGTTTGTAAGACCAAGTGTATCATCGTGGGGAGCTCCAGTGTTGTTGGTAAAGAAGAAATATGGGAGTATGAGGCTCTGTGTTGATTATAGACAGTTGAACAAAGTGACGATTAAGAACAAGTATCTGCTTCTGAGAATAGATGACTTGATGGACCAGTTGATAGGTGCTTGTGTGTTTAGCAAGATTGATTTGAGGTCAGGCTATCACCAGATTAAAGTGAAAGATGATGATATTCAGAAGACGGCTTTTAGAACGCGTTATGGACATTATGAGTATTTGGTGATGCCGTTCGGTGTTACTAATGCGCCGGGAGTATTCATGGAGTACATGAACCGTATCTTTCATACTTACTTGGATCGGTTTGTGGTGGTGTTCATTGATGATATACTGATTTACTCTAAATCGGAAGAAGAGCATGCAGAACACTTAAGACTAGTATTGCAAGTTCTGAAAGAGAAGACGTTATATGCAAAGCTGTCTAAATGTGAATTTTGGTTAAAGGAAGTTAGTTTTCTTGGTCATTTCATTTCAAGTAGTGGCATTGTTGTGGATCCATCTAAAGTAGATGTTGTGTTGCAATGGGAAACTCCAAGGTCGGCTACCGAGATAAGAAGCTTTTTGGGACTAGCTGGTTACTATAGAAGGTTTATCGAAGGTTTTTCTAAGTTGGCACTTCCGTTAACTAAGTTGACGTGTAAAGGTAAAGCGTTTGTGTGGGATGTTCGATGTGAAGAAAGCTTCACGGAATTGAAGAAGAGATTGACGTCGGCTCCGATTTTGATGCTACCTAACCCAGGAGAACCTTTTGTGGTATATTGTGATGCTTCTAAGATGGGTTTAGGAGGTGTGCTTATGCAGAATGATAAGGTAGTTGCTTATGCGTCGAGACAGTTGAGAACTCATGAAAAGAACTATCCTACGCATGATTTAGAACATGCCGCAGTTGTTTTTGTGCTGAAGATTTGGAGGCATTATCTTTATGGTTCGAGATTTAAAGTGTTTAGTAACCATAAGAGCTTAAAGTATTTGCTTGATCAGAAGAAATTGAATATGAGACAGCGAAGGTGGTTGGAGTTATTAAAAGATTATGATTTCGGTTTGAATTATCACCCAGGTAAAGCTAATGTTGTGGCTGATGATTTAAGCCGAAAGACTTTGCATATGTCGGTGATGATGGTTAAAGAGTTGGAATTAATTGAACAGTTCAGAGATATGAGTTTAGTTTGCGAAGTGACACTGCAGAGTGTGATGTTAGGAATGTTGAAGATTAACAATGATTTTCTGGATAGTATCAGAGAACCTCAGAAGTTAGATGTGAAACTGGTAGATTCGATGGTTGGAATCGATCAGTCTGAGAGTAGCGATTTTAAGTTGGACGCGCATGGGGTGTTAAGATTCCGTAATCGAATTTGTATTCCTGATGATGCAGAAATAAAGAAATCGATTCTTGAGGAAAGTCATAAAAGTAAATTGAGTATTCATCTGGGGGCTATAAAGATGTATCAAGACTTGAAGCAATTGTTTTGGTGGCCTGGGATGAAGCGTGATATGGCTCGATTTGTGTATGCATGTTTAACTTGTCAGAAGTCGAAAGTTGAACATCAGAAGCCTGCTGGGTTGATGCAACCGTTAGAAGTTACAGAATGGAAATGGGATAGCATTTCAATGGACTTTGTGACGGGATTGCCTAATACTTCGAGAGGACACGATTCGATTTGGGTGATTGTTGATATGCTTACAAAGTCGGCTCATTTTATTCCTATTACCATCACTTTTCCAGTATCAAAGTTGACGGAGATTTATATTCGTGTGATTGTGAAGCTGCACGGTGTTCCTTTGTGTATTGTGTCGGATAGGGATCCGAGGTTTACTTCTGATTTTTGGAAGAGTTTGCAAGAGGCGTTGGGTTCTAAGTTGAGGTTAAGTTCGGCGTATCACCCTCAGACGGATGGTCAAACTGAGAGGACTATTCAGTCGTTGGAGGATTTGTTGAGAGCATGTGTTCTCGAGCAGGGAGGTTCGTGGGACACTCATTTACCGTTAATAAAGTTCACTTATAATAACAGTTACCATTCTAGTATTGGAATGGCCCCTTTTGAAGCATTGTATGGTCGGAGATGTAGGACTCCCTTATGTTGGCATGAATCTGGAGAAAGTGTAGTGCTTGGACCAGAAGTTGTTCGAGAGACTACTGAAAAGGTGAAGTTAATCCGAGAAAGGATGAAAGCTTCCCAAAGTAGACAGAAGAGTTATCATGACAAGCGAAGGAAAGATTTGGAATTTCAAGCAGGTGATCATGTGTTTTTAAGAGTTACACCTGTGACAGGTGTTGGGTGTGCATTGAAGTCTAAGAAGCTCACTCCTCGTTTTATTGGTCCGTATCAGATTTTGGACAGAGTTGGAAATGTTGCTTATAGAGTGGCCTTACCGCCTAATATTTCGAATTTGCACGATGTATTTCATGTGTCACAACTCCAGAAGTATGTTCCAGATCCATCTCATGTGATTCATATGGATGATGTGCAAGTACGGGATAATCTTACGGTGGAAACGATGCATGTATGAATTACGTAATGTGAGATGAATATTCTAAGAGGCAAGGAGATTGCTTTGGTGATAGTAGTCTGGTTGGGAGCTGTCGGAGAAAGTATGACGCGGGAGTTGGAAAGCAAGATGTGGGAATCTTATCCCGAGTTGTTTGAACAAGGTAAATTTTCGAGGACGAAAATATCCTAAGTGGGGGAGAGTTGTAACGCCCAGTTATTTAATTAATTATTTAATTAAATATCTTCGTATTGTTGTTGTTGTTTTGTGTGGCTGCCGAATTGTTGTGCTGAGTTGCTATGTCTGTTTTAGTTGAATTAACTTAATTGATTCGAGTTGTGTTGGCGTTAGTGGGATTAATTTAATTGAGCTGATTAAGTTGTAGATATAGTATTAGAAATAATACTAGATTATGTTATTTGAGCTTCGGTGAGTAGCAGTAGTATTAGTTTACTAGAATTATAAGAAGTATGTGGGCTTAGTTGGTAGTAGCAATGTTGGGGGTGTAGTAAGTTGGCCCAATAGAAATAAGAGATAAGTGGAGTTAGTGGGAAAAAGGAAGTTACAGGAAAATAAAAGAATTAGGTTATCAGTAAGAGAGAAAAAGAGGTTTTGGAGAATACGAGAAGTTGCAGAGAAAGTGGAGCAAGAGGTTTTGGAGAATTACGTGGGAATTGCAGAACCGGAAATCCAATCGAAGAGTAGAGCGACCTTCAATCCAAGGTAAGGGTGGGGTTCTGACTCTATAATTGGGTTTATGATAAATAGTATGTGGGATTCGATTTGTAGCATTGCTTCTGTCCATGTGCGTGTTAATTCGTTAAATTTGATTGCCTAAATTGGTTGATGTGGTTAAATTAATCGTAGAATCATTTAATCAGTGTTATTTTGTGTGATTTTGTGGTATTGTGGTGGTACTGTGATGGTATGAGAATTGATACCAAAAATGGGAGGAATTGGTAGATGTCGTCAAATTAATCGGAGGATAATTACTTCACGTTGTTTGAGTAGAATTATCCATGTTGATGTAGTATGATGTATTGGAAGAATTAGTTGAGGATGAGTATAAGAGAAGGAGAGAACAGAGGAGAAGGATGAGAGAACAGAGAGAACGCAGGTTTTGAGGTTGAACGCAGTTTTGGGAGCCATGACGATCGTCATGGAAGTGTGACGAGTGTCACACGGGTCACGACCATCATGGAGCGTGACGACCGTCATGCATACAGTTTCTGGGTGCTGTGTTGTTTCCTGCGTTGATGTTTGGTTTGGCTGCTTGTTATGGATGGGCCTGAGTGTAAATATGTTGTACCTTGTTAGAATTACTCGTGTAACCGAATGATAATCATGGCATAGAAGTGAATTCGGAATTTGTTGGCAGGATGTTAGTAACAATAGTATAATAATCATTTAGAAAGGAATTAATTGAGTAAGCACTAACATGATAAATTAGTGATACTTAAAGGGGAGTTAGTTAAGTAGCATTCGCAATGATAATTTCTGACAGGAGTTGTCTAGTAGCATTAGTGATAATAGGATGTATTAGGTAGTATTTTTGGTAGCAGTGTCGTGATGATAAAGTAATATGTGGCGGGTGATATTCTATAGCAGAATTTAACCAATAATAGTATCGGAACAGTCTTAATAATTAATACAGAGTAGGAATACTAATAATCTTAGTAGAAGAGTTAGGCATTAGAGTGGCAGTGTAATTGAGTTGTTCTTTGTGTTGTGTTCCTTGTTGGAAGTTGCGAAGTTGTTGATATGAATCTTGTTGTTACGTTGCAGGCCTATGGCCAGTGTTGAGTTGTTGTTGATATTAAGTTGTAGGCCTCGAGCCAACGTGGATTTGTGTTGTTATTAAGTTGTAGGCCTTGGCCAATGCTGATTTGTTGTTGTGCTGATAGATGTAATTATCAGTGTTGTTATTATGATGTTCATGTTGGGTCTCATGGCATAACATATTAAGTTAGCCTGGATTGGCAAAATATTAAGCTGGCCTGGATTGGCAAAACATTAAGCGGAAGGCTTATGCCTTGTCGACGTCAATATTAATTGGCAAATTTTTAAGCTGGGAGTTCTGCTCCAATGGTACCACATGCATGAGTATTTTGAGTCGCATTTCATGTTGCATCATTGTTGTGGTGTTGTTAATTAAGGTTGATTCCAAAGTTGATGTGTTGTTGATTAATGATGATTAAGAGTTATGGTTGTGTTGCTGTTTTATGTTGATTGAGATGTTGAGAAGTGGTGATTTTATAATCTCATCTAATATATTATTTATCATATATCTGATTATATTGTTTGATATCTCACCCCTTCTGTGTATGGTGATGGTTTATACGCCATCCTGCAGGTAATCCAGAGTGAAGGCTGTCTACCTTCATTAGTTCGAGTCGGTGTCGTCGCTCTGATACGTAGCACTTGGGGGGATGAACGCATGTTTTCTTTAGTGTCGGTTTTATTATGTTGCTGAATTTTTAAGTTGTTTTTCATTAAAGACTTGATGTCTTAGAGCTGTTTAGAATCAAACAAGTTGTTATGGTATTTCAGTTGAATTTATGAATCCGCTGCGTATTAATGAAGTTGTTAGTGACGAAGACTGAATTATGTTCATCTGAATATTAAGTGTTATGTATCCATGTTTATGCGGTTAAATGCCATTGCTTTTAAGTTGAAAATGTGACATCCTTTTTTAATGGTGAAATTTTGTAACTCTGATTTTATTATTATTCGCTGGGTAGAAACGGGGTGTTACAATCAGTCTGCTATTGTTTCTCTGCATTTAAGTGTTCATGGAAAACAATGTCTTGACATGTGTTAGGACATCTGCTGTCTGCATTGCCAGAATTTCAATTGGTATCAAAGCTGGCATCCTGTCTGTTTTTGGATGAGATCTTTGGGAGATACGTTCTGGTGTTTAAACAAGGAGGAGTTTTGAAGATCAGATTAATCAACTCAGACATACTCAAGGGTATTAATGGATGGGATGAATGTTCTGGATCGAAGGTAACAACCCAGAGGTTGTTCATGTTGCTGAGGAGGTTCTACAGCAACTTCAAAAAAGTGGCTAGTTCTCTTGTTGAAGTGTCTTAAGATGTTCTGACATCTTATTAGGGCAAGCAGGATATATTCCTTGGTGGTTCTATTGCATGTGTTTCTGATGGAAGAGCTCTAAAATTATGGGATTTTGGAGTTGTTGCTGAAGATAGATGGTGGAAGGTCTCAATCATCGGCATCTATATGTGAAGATATCTGCATTCTATTATTTCAAAGTCGGGAGCGATGGAATGAAGGGAGTTGTTGGAAGATGTCTTTTATGGTGACTTGGTACTTGGAAGCTTGGTTCCATGGTACAGTGTGAATTCAGTTGAAGAGGAGAGGAGTTGAGTTTAAGTTTATCAAGTTCTTGCTTTGGGAGTTTGATACTTGAGAATTCTCTCAAGTCCACTCACAAAGGCGTCTCAGTCGTGCATCTGGAGTCTTCTAGTTATTCTTATGACTAGAAGGTGTTTCTATGAAACACAACCTGAAGAAAGTGGAGGTGATTTATTTTCACTATCCAAAATAGCAAGGAAGGATTTATCTCTTTTAACCCTAAGGGCGGATCCAATCTTATTGGAGTTCTCAGAATTGTTGAGGTAAATAAGGTTTGTTTAGAGAGAATCTTAGTTACTTGAGTCAAGGGTGGAAGCCTTGGTATCTCAACACCGTGTGTCAAAGAAGATACTTGCAAAAGATTGAATACTTGATAAGTGTTCATGAAGTGATCTGATGGAGCTTAGCTACAACAGTGAAGATGGGTTATTGGACAAGGATTTAAGATCAATTGCTATTTGTGGAATTCACAAGTATTTAATTGATTATCCTTGAAAGTCAAGATTGTTGATGTTCAACAAGATGTTAGAACATCTCATCATCAGAGTTTGTATAGAATCATGGGAGGGGTACTGCACACGCTTTAGCATCTGTTTTAGTCTTGGGTGTCGACCTAAGAATGGGCTTCAGTCTGGTGTGACAGAAGCATGTGATCTCTGGAGAGTTTCCTGGCAAGAAACTGGTCTGGACTTTAATGCTGTTGAAGATGAAGATGAAGACATCAGAATCTTGATGATTATTTCTTGGATCAGTTTATTTCTGATCTAGGTACTTAGGAGCATGGGATCTTGCTCAGCTTGAACGTCAAGGTTAAGTGGCAGTTTTCTCTGACTTTCTACAGACTGCTCTACCAAGGAAAATGGCATTCCTTGGTATGGCTATGGTATAGTCTAGGACTACGTTTTTCTTCTGAAGATTTAGACGTGGCAGGTGTGAAGTCTTTGGAGTTTCAAAGCAGGATGGAGATTGTCTACTCAAACTTGGTTGTTGAATCAAGTCTATGAGAGCATGGAACTCTTGTTCTGTAATAGGGAGGAGGTTATTCTAAGCGGCAGAAGGAGGAGCTGAATTCAGCAGTTGGATGTCATATCAGAATGTTCTGACATTTAGCTTAACATCAGAATCTCAGCGGGTGATGTGGCACATCAGCTTAAGATAAGGTGATCTACAGGAGAATGGAAGTTATGGATGCTTCAAAAAGGTCTATCTCATGCAGTTTACGGGAGCTGTGGTTTTAGAAGATGTTACATGTTTATAGGCTTGATGGATTCAAGATGTCTTGCTATGGAGCAAGTAGTTCATGTGACTTGAAGATCAAATTTCATTAGTGGATCAGTGTATTTTGTGGGAGTTCTGACGAAGAAAGAGATCAGTCAAACAATTGCATTTGGTTGATCTTTACTGTGCATTCAAGGAGGATGCTTGAAACTGATTGCTCTTATGCAGAAGGGTGGTTGGTTGAAAACGTAAGGAGGATCTGGTTCATATTGGAGCTTGTGGCAGAAGTTCTCAGTTTATGGAAGATTACCTTCTTTTGGTGGATGAGAGTTTATTTCTCTCTGGGTTTCTGAAGTTCTCTTTGTTCAAGCTGGCGGCGCAGTGTTGTTTGAAGATCTTCAGTTTAGATTACTATGCAGATAGTAAGTCTAGTGGTGGAGAATGTCAAGAACCATAGTGTGTGGTGTCTATGATGTGTGAAGGATGTCCTAACAGATGTTAGAACATTTTCTGGGTTGGTTATCCTTGGTGGAGGATTCTTAAGTTCTGGTCTTGGATCCTGTTAGCAACATTATCTCTAAGGAGTATCTATCTTGTCATGCGGGAGAATATTGGAGTAGAAGAACTGCCTTGGAAGGATGATGTAGAGAAGACTGAAGTGGATCATGTGTTGATTGCATGAAAGTCCGAATATGGATATTCACCAGTTGATCAAAAGTATTCCAGGTTATCATATGGGAGAATGATGAAGGAATGACTGTCTTGGATTGTTGGGTGTCTATCTATTGATTGACCTTGCTATGGTCTGATGAAAAGCTTGTGGAGGGGATATCGCCCCTATTGGCAAGCCATGCTAAAAAGAAGTGGATCAGTTAAGCAGCTGTGAAGTTCTGAAGCATGTATACGGTATCTGACACCGTTGGAAGAAAACAAACTAAGAGGTAGGGTATCTCTTTGAGGAATGTGGATCATTCTAGATCAATTGGATTTTATCTCAGGAAACAAGGAGATCTATACATGAGAATTCAAGAAGAATTTGTTTGGTGTATGGATAGTTTCTGGAAGAGGGGGATCAATGGAGCTTTAATCTAAATCCAAGAGTTTGTTAATTTAGGATGGTGATCCTAATGTGACCTCACGGGAAGCATGATGGTGTTCATGTGTGAGTGATTATTGGTTTTTGTGAGAAGAAGCAATAAGTGGAGTTGATGATTGTGTTCAGCAGGCAGGTTGGACAGAGGGTGCGCTCTTAAAGACATGAAGATGCGTCTTATGTTTTCCATTCATCAGCATAGTGTTCATTGGAGGAGCACTGGTTATCTTAGATAGGGAGAGTTGCTCTTTTATCTAAGATATATTACTGCAAGGGTGCAGTTTTGAATCCATTTTGTATTGTGCGTCAAGCAAGCTGTGATTATGTTTCTATCTTGGGAAAATGAGATGTCAAGAAGGATGTCTTAACATTACTGTTGCAAGGTCGTGGGGGACTTGACAGTATAAAGTTAATTCCAGTATTTAAAATGTTAATACAAGTATCTTTGGGACTAACTGAAAGATGGTTGAAGAAATGTCTTAACATCTTGGTCAGTTAATCTTGGTCTTCTGTTTAAAAGGATTATTCTTGGGACTCGTCAAAAGGATGGTGACTATGCTTCAGATGGACTGAACAAGCCTGACGAAATGTCAGGACATTATTTATGACCTGAGAGTACTTTCTAGAGAAGGCATGGGTAACATGTGTTGATACAAGTGTTCCTTTTGGACGGTTACTCTTAAAAGTTGAAACAGTCTTAGTTGGGCGGTGCACAATTATTAATGTTGAATTTGCCTACCTGAATTTATTTCTCCGTTGAATTATTCAGCGGTAATTTCTTGGACCGTGGTTCTCTAAAGGAACCGTGAAGGTATTTAAAGAGTGCATTCCAGGTTGTGGGTTGATTCATCATGTCTTTCATTCGTGTTTGGATAAGTAACATAACTTTTGTCAATTTTTGCTAAAAAGGGGGAGAATGGCTGTGTGGGGATGGGTCCTTCAACACACATCTGGTATCTGAGTCTTTCCCTTTGTGCCTTGTGATCTGAGTTAGGAAGCAGGTTGTGTCTTGTGACCTGAGTTACATGCTCTGTGTGCTCAATGTCACGCAAGATACAGCTGGACCTTCTTACGAGTTCTCTTATGCCTTTTAAGAGGAAGATTTATCCCTCTGTGGCAAGTACTGGTTTGAGGGGGAGTGGGTTATGTACTCTTCCTCATGTACACCAACATACAGCTAGGAATTTTAGGGATAAGAAAGAGTCTCAGAAGTGTTTCAATCATATCTACCAAACACCGGACTTTTTTTCTGGCCAAGGGAGTTTTAACCAAAAATTTGTCAAAAGGGGGAGATTGAAAGCTCTGCTGATTTGAGAAATTTTTTGGAAGAACAGAATGTCAAAAGATATGTTTAAACATGAAGAAGTCTGATGAAAAAAGACTGGTCAGATATAATGTCCTACCGGATGTCTCGACATCTTGATCTGATACTACAGGATGTTTCTAAATCTGTTGCAAGATTTAAGGAGCAATCAAAACATGGATCAAGGAAGAAATAAACAGAAGATTTGAAGCCCAAGGAAACTGAAGCCTATATAAGAAGACTTAGACCTAGGATTGGACATGCCTTTTGTAACCTAGTTCTCTTGCGTAAGAAACAAGGGTTTAGGGTTTTGAGAGTCGTTGGCTCTCTAGGTTGTAAGTCTCCCTTTGTATCAGTTGATGTATTATGGCAGATATAGGTGTCGCACAGGTCCATAAGCCTTGAGGTATTGGATTGTGTATTGTTCTTGGATGAAGCTTTTAAGCAAATCCAAGGGAGCTTGTCTGTCAAGAAAGCTTGACAGAATTCTGTATTGACAGGGATGATGTAGATATCACAGTTGGTGATTAAGGGAAGTGAGTAGGTCTCTCATATCATAGTTGTAAACGATGGAGTTTAACTTTGGTAAAGATGTTCATTAAGGGTAGTGATTAGGATAAAGTTATAAATGGGGGAGTTTAGCTTTAGGGTAATACTACAAGATAGTGAAGTCTTCTTCCTGGATTGGTATCCCATAGATGTAGGTGAGTTGCACCAAACTGGGTTAACAATTGCTGTGTTCTTTATCATTCTGAAGATTTACTTTTCTGTTAGGATTCATGATAAACATGTTGGATCAGATGTTGTAACATCTGTGATTCTGTAGTTCGGATATTCAATGTATTAGTCTGTTATTGTTCCTCTGCGTTTAATCATGCTGAATAATGTCTTGACATGTGTTAGGATATCTACTGTCTGCATTTCCAAAATTTCAGTGAATATCCTTTTATTCTCCTTCTATAGCGTAAGAAAACAAATAGGAAATGAAATATGAGTGAACCTTCCCACATAAATGTCCTGTAGCGCACAATAAAAGTGATACCTCCTAGTACATTACTGTAGCGAAACAAAAACAAGTAGGAGGAAAATGTAACCTTTTCTTTCTTCACCATGCCATTGTAGCGGAACAAAAGCAAGTAGATGGAAATGTGACATTTTCTTTTCCCTTATTATGCTGTAGCGCAGGACTATAGGAATTGAAATGTGATTCATCTTTTTATTACATCATGTACTGTAGAAAAATGATAGGAATGTAATATAATCTTTTTCCAAATTATATCTTGTAACGAAAAACATTAGGAAGGGAAATGTAGTCCTCTTCCATACCATGCTACTGTAGTGAAATGTAATTGGTATGGAAATTGAAACCTTACTAAATACTGGGACTATATTAAATATTGAATGTCTATTTAATATTGGAACTTTATTAAATATTGATCATTTATTAAATATTGATTATTTATTAAATATTAATTATTTATTAAAATATTGATTGTTTATTAAAATATTGATTATTTATTGAATATTGAATAGTTATTGAATGTTAAATATTTATTGAGTAGTGAATATTTATTGAATATCGAATTTTTAATTATTAATGATGGATTAATTATTTTATATTTAATCGGCAATACGTGTTTTGTGATTTGAGGTTGGATTGTGTTGATACTTGTGTATGTGCAAATCTGTGGTAATTCAAGTGTGATGAATTATTGAAAATATGCATGAATATTAAGATTTGAGTATGGTCTTAATTGCATATGATTGTTGAATTTGCACACGCATCATTTGTGTCAAGATGTAATGCTATTTAGTTCAGTGGGAGCTAGTGACTTGTCCCAAACCTAGAGCGGGGTTTGAAAGTTTAGGGAGCAGGCTTTTTGTATGTTATTGGTCTAGGAAACGGACCTGATTTAATGTAAAAACCAAAAAATAATAACAAGTGTTTGGTACCACATGCATGAGTTGCATTTGAGTCTTGCATTGAGTCGCATTGTGTATATGTTTGCGATGCGAGATTATGTGCAATATGTGAAATTGATGAATTGGTGAAATTATGGAATTGTGAGTATGTATTTGTGAATAGTATTACTACTTGAGTGATAATATGTTGATGAAGCTTTTTGTAGTGTGAGAATCATTATGTTATACTTGTATGTTATAAATTATAT
The DNA here is from genome assembly GCA_022829125.1 of Lathyrus tuberosus. Taxonomy (NCBI): domain Eukaryota; kingdom Viridiplantae; phylum Streptophyta; class Magnoliopsida; order Fabales; family Fabaceae; genus Lathyrus; species Lathyrus tuberosus. Next base: position 8,963,333 of record JALAZF010000163.1, read on the forward strand.
AGTATCTTATGATTTCGATAATTACGTGAATTCTCACCCTTCTGTTGGAATGATGTTTGTACGACATCGCTCAAGTACCGAAGAGTAGAGTTGCTCCTAGTACGAGGTAGTCGTTGGAGTAGCTTGTTCTAGTCTCTTTATTTATTTTGGGTCGAGTCGTGCTCTGATCATGTAACACTGGGAATAGTTCGATTCATGTTTTGAGAGATACTTTATGTACTCTGCTTTATGTTGTTATTGTTATCTGAATTATGTGGAGTATTAGCTTTTACACCTAAGTGATGATTTATAATGAGTTGATCATGAGACTTTTATTATGTTTATTATGATTGAAGTAATTCCACTGCAACATGCTAAGTGAAAGGATGTGAAATCCGTGAAATTATTTTAAGTGTTAATGAGCATGACAGATGTATGTGTGATGTTTTGAAATTATATATGACACCCTTATGTGAGATGCATGATAATTTACTCTGATTATTTATATTTATTCTACGGGGTTTAGAAGGGTGTTACATTTGTGATGAATAGGTGAGATATCTCCCATAAGAATGACAATTTGTCTTTTCTCCCAAACCAACAAAACTTTTAGCTTCATCATCTTGGGTTTTGAACAAGATACAAATTCCACTCATAGTTAGGTGGAACTACGAACACTCTGATTTCCCAACATCTCTTTTTAGGAATACGTGGGCATAAGATTGCGAGATCTTAGCGAGCACACCTTTAAATAAAACCCTTTAGGTCCCCGTACCTTTCATAAAACAAAAACTCCCCAAAATATCTTACATTTTCATTCTCATCCATAGGTTAGAACTTCCCCAATCAAACAGTAAACATTGTAAGAAGATGTGATAACTAATAGTAAAAAGAGTACAAAAGGTTCCTATAGAGTACTATAGATACTTAGGGTGTTAATAGCTTTCCTTAGTATAATCGACCCCGATTCTAGATCTTTTTGAATTTGTAGGGAAAACATTTGCACGCAGGGTTAGTTTAGATTCCTTCCCCTTCCTTTTAAGCATCATAGGATAAATATTAGAAATTCGAAAGTGGCACAAGCACGGTTCACGAGAGTCTCACGGCACGGAAATCGGTCCACACCATATGCTTGATAGTGAACCATAATCTCCAATACATTCCTTGTGATAATAAAAGGGAATATGGAATGCACTTCGTGGGTTGTAACGGGGACACGTGTTTGGGATAAGATATTAAAATAATGAAAGCTCTAATGGATTTTATCAAACTCTCTCTATGAACTTATTCTTTTAACAAGGTTCACGTTTCAATTTTCTTTATCTCACTACCCTTTTTATTTATCTTTACTTTTGTAAGAGTGGTTTATGGTTTTTTCTTCTTTTTCTTATTTATGTTTCACCTTAATCCAAATAAGTATCCAGTATTTTTCATCACTAGCTTACAAGAAAAAAGAAAAAATTATTTTAAGACTCAAAATAGACAACTAGAGGATAAATCATTTAGAATTAACTCTGAGACTTGAAAAATATATTCTAATATTGTGTTTTCATTTTCAAATACTATCCTACAAGTATAAATTAATTTGAAGATTCTTATGCTTAACCACATATATTGGAACAAGCTTCAACTGTAACTTGCTTGATCAACACATAGAGGAATTTGAAATTCTTTAAAGATTTAATAAACACATATAACAATCTAAAAGACTGTTTAAAATAAACCAAGCAAAAGGGGGAAAAGAACCTTCCCAACCAACCGTTAAGATATGGAAGAAATACCTTAACAAAAACCTATCGACCCAGATACTGACATACAAATTGGAAAGCTCGCTAAATTGGCCAACAGATAGGATGCAGCTGCAAAGAAACCAAGACTGGATATCAAAGAACCTCTAGTCCAAAAAGGGTGAAGGGGTAAGAAGAAAATTGTTTTTTGAAAAACCACATAAAACATGGGGAAAGTTGGATGAGGGGAATTTCGACATATTCTATCACTAAAACAATGGATAGTAATCATCCAAGCACCCGAAGAGCTATTACTTCAAAAACAACATCATAGTTTTTCGATTCTATAAAATTAGAGTTGACTAAAGGCATTCCTAAGTATATATCATTTACAAGGGGAAGGAGGTTCACACCTACTCATTTAGAACAATGTTAAGTGGGTATCTGATAGCTTGAACCATTGCACCTAGATACACAAAGAAGAAAGTGAGATACAAAGGGAACGACCTTACACAATCACCACTCTCCCAGAACCACACTGCGAAGGATAAAGGAAATGAAATACAAAGAATAAAGGAACAAAATACTTACCAATCAAATGAAAATGAAGCTAAAAATACTTCGAATACGGTTATGGAAGATTACTAGAGTGGCTTAAATTTATCGCAAGAAATAGATGAATGATAACAAAGATGATATAATAGAAGATTTAGCCTTTTGAATTATTTATACTCATAGGAGGAGAAAAACTAAAGGATAAAAACTCAAACATTGGAAGTATAAAGTAATGGAAAATGAACATCAACTAGAATATGAGGCACATATGGCCAAAGGCATTGTTAGGGTCATAATAGAAAAGATAGTTCCTATGAAACCCATCATGAGAGACCTATTGATAAACCATCATGATACTGGCTCTATTCTGATATACGACAAGCAGCTCAAGAGACAGAGATTGAGGAGTCATACATACCATTAATTTTAAGGGGTAATGTCACCTAAAAAGTAAAGGGAGAAAATAGAGAGGAGCATAGGGGAAATTTCATTGTAATATTTTAATAACCCCGACTACAAAAATCTACATGCAAAGACCCGACTCCATTAGGTTGAACTTTAGGGGAAATTTTTCCCACATGTTCCGAGGTAGGGGTGAAATTGATCTATTAGCATAATAATCATGGATCTAGGTCACAATTAATTTATCCTGATTTCGGTCCCACAATATAAAAGTCATATATTCCCAAAATACATAGATATTGATAAGGATGATGTCATTCCAATGACGTCATAAAGATTGCCTTCGAGCATAAGGTTCTATAACCAGGGAACATGCATAGACTTGTTCTAAAATACACCCAAACTCAGCATAAAATGAAGGAAGAACCTTTGTATAATAAAACAAATCAAACGATGACATTTTAAGTATAAATTATTTTGATTAAATATAAAGGATAGGAAACTACAAAAAACCTAGCGAGACTCCTATAAAAGGAATATCACACTCCAAGATAAGTTACACATTCTAGACAACCTAAAACATCTCATTCCTTGCCTCAATCAATAATTGACTTGAGTGTTGGATTTTTTTGTAGGTACCACCCCATGACGCATCACCAGATTAAGAAAGATTATATCACACAAAACTAAATAAGAAACAATCATCTTATATGATTTCCCATTTACTGTAGAGACATTTTGGTTGGGACTAATTAGTGGAGCCGTCTTTTGGAACTCTATTTTCCTTCCTCCGCAATAACTTATATGGTAAAATACCAAAATGTTTGTATAGTTATAATGATTTTAGAATGAATTGATCTATCCCGTAACTCTTGAGAAAACATGGAATTTACATCTGTCGATTATAATATCTAAGTTTGACGCTAGTTACTAGAATACTTCCATGATTATGCTCAATATTTAATTCTATTTTCAGACCTCAAGATGAATAATTCATAAGATATCGATCCCGCTTATATATTTTAAATTTTTTCTCACTTCCTCGCCAATTCACTCAAATGCTATGGGTGTCAGTCAATCAACATGTAGAAATCATTTAACAAAAACCTTGAACAGTTTCTAAACAGTCTATCAAATAAAATTATCTCACACACATTTGAGGTCTTAAGTGTTGTAATGTGATTTGGGTTAATGTGGAATAAAATTGGGAAAGTAGGAAAAGTTTTTGGAGTTAGGCACTAGATTCTTTCATTCGTCAATTTTATCACGTATTTGTTTTTACCGCAATTAACACTTAAAGGATGGTCCTAAGTTAATACAAAAAAAAAATTCTTTGTTTGTACTCGTACCTTTTCATATTTTATTTTATTTCTCTTTTTTTTCACATTGTTAAAGTTATTCACAATATTTTTTTAAGTCTCTTTCTATGGAAATTGCTTTTAAGACCACCTCCCCAAAACTTTTATTACATGAGTAACCCCAAACTTTAAATTTTTCTATGGTTATGATTTTTATCATGACTACCTAACTCCAAAGAGTTGATATTAATTACAAGTACTTTTAGTCCTAAGTCATATAATTTGGTTTATAAACAAATAACATGATATGGATTAAAGACACTTGTTACGTACTGGAACCTGAAATGGAGAAAGAATCAAAGATAATGGAGGATCTAAGCTTCCGATGCGGTGGATAGGGAGTTCATATGCAAGGTTAGCGCTCCAATGCTCAAGTCAGTGTGTGAGGAAGATGAGTGACTTAAAATAGAACTTGAAAATAGTACTTAGATTGACGCACTCTCTATATATAGTAGAGAGGGGATAACAAACTTGTTATTTGTTAGGCGTGGTTTGTGGAGAGTTGTTGGATATACCTGAATTTTGGATCCTCTATACTCATCTACAAGGAATTTCCTATGTGCTCAGGAGGTTCTAGAATAGTTATAGCTCATTCAGAGTGGTTGATTGGGGACCAATATGGCCAGACAAGAATAGTTTCCCCCCAAGTCCTTGTTTATGCGTAGCAAGGTGAAGGTTCATCGTATTAGCCTTGGCGGCCGATATCTCTATCGTCTTTCATGAAAAAGAAAGAGTAAATGTTTTAGTTTCTTGAGGATTTGTGCCTTTAATGCCCCATATCTCAAACATCTTTTCGAAGGTAATCTCATTATGATCCTTAGAAATCGAGATGCCTTAGTGTTGTGTGTGAGTGATTTGAAGCGTTTGATAGAGTCTATTTTCTTTTTATACCTCTGTTTGCATGCTAGCATACAATTCTTGAAGAGTCAGTGTCACATTTCTTTGAGTTATTTTTCCTAGTTTGTTGTAATCTTCATTTCCCTTTATATTTTGTTTTCCTGTATCTAGAAAAATTAGCACATTATGGGTAAAAAATCACAGAAGAGGTCGAAAAATATTAGAATAACGTTCAATCTTCGTGAGTGGCCTCTACTTATTCTTCAACCATTTTTGCGCTTTCTAGTGAAGGTAATCATGATGGAGCCTTTCTCTAGGTGGGTCCATCTTTTAATTGGGGTGTCTTGACCCATGGTGAAAATGACCACATATGCAGCGAATACAACGACTGAACCATCCCTTTATATGAATGTCTCTTCTAAACTTTGAAACTTCGGCTACCCCTTAATGATTTTGAGATGGATGTTCTTAAGCATCTGGTAGCAGCTTTGTCACAGATTCATTTTGTGAGTTGGGCATATGTGAAAGTATTTCATCATTGGGGCAAATATTCAGAGCTAATCGTCTGAGGCTTTGGGACTCTTTTGGAGTAGAAGATCTTTGAAGTTCAGTTCTTTTTTATTACTCCTATCCACCCAGAGGCTCACACAATGGTTTACACTGTTGGGAATAGAGTGAATGGTAAATATGTTGATTTGTTCCCCAAGTAATGGACGGAAAGTTATTTCCTCATGGGAGACAGGGTGTATATATACAAAAAGGAAGACCTTTCACAGGAAGATATAAAGCAGAAAAAGCGACCAATGAGTTTCATCAATGACCCAATTATCTTAGGGGCGGCATTCCCCAAGATGAGGCCAACCAGAAACATTTGAAACACATCATTGATACCCACTTGCTGATGGAGCCTGTTTCCCGAAAAGAAAGGAAGATTATTTTTGGTATGTTCTAAAAGTTTTGGCTTCTTCGCTTTCAACTTGCTTATTCGTGACATGCTTGCTTTGATAATGATTGCTTCTTTCCTTGCTTGCTAATAATGTTGTGTAGATTCAATGACAGATAAAGTAACACTTCCTCTTTTAAGGCAGGGAATATGGCTAAGAGGAACTATAGCAGGTCCTTCCCCTGCTTCGGATACCTTAGGGGGTGTTACTGCTTTGAATTCTCTTCAGTGCCCACAAAGTTCTTTAGGTATTCTAGCCCTTTTGTTGCTGATGGTTCGGGCCTATGCTCCTCCAAAGAACACGGAGTTCCTCCTTTTGAAGAGGATTTCTTGTATTTAGCCAATCTGTCCTCGCGTGCCCTAGAGGAAGAATTGGTGAATTTGATGCAGTATACTTGATGTGCTTATACTACTTTGGCTCTCGATGGAACCGGTCTCTAGGATGTTATTTGGTCAGATCAACAACGTGAGGAAAGGCATGAGTTAAAGGAAAATGTCTATAGATTGGCATTCAAACGGGAAACGTATCTGCAAGAAATAAATGCAAGTTTCACATCTTTTACCAGGGTAAGTCATGCTTTACACCCCCTTGGTCTCTTTGGCTCTCTTACTGACCAGGTGATCTATATAGTAAGAAGTTTGGAAAGGAAGGACAAGTCTCTAGCTTTTGAACGAGACACTTTGAAGTCTGCTCAGACATTTCTCGCAGCAGCTTAAAGAGAGCTAAAGTCTTTGCACCTTGAGAATGCTTCTCTGACTCAGCGTTTGGCTAACTGTACAACTACTAGACTTGGAGCAGTTTTACAGTCTTTTGAAAATACCTTGCAACAACTGGAGAATTTTCACCATCCTTTGTGTATCTCAAGGGAGCAGATTCAGCTAGATCAAATGGTAAAATATGGGGAGTGTTAGTACAAGGTTTGTTCATGACATTTGTCCTTTGGGTTTTGATGATAACAAAGTATTAAAAGAATAATGGTGTTATCTAATGTGTTTTCCAAGTATGCAGGTTCTAAAGCTTAAAAAGAATGCATTCAAAATCTGATATAAGGTCGCATTTAAGAGGAGTTGAGTTACTAGCTTTTGGTGGATCAGAATCTGAAGAACACTTTCTAAGTGATGTCTGGCATAGACTCTAAAGCTAAAGCCCTCAACATCAGAAGAGCAACTTATTGTCTCTACACTAAGTTAATGTATCAGCTTCTAGTGAACATTCAGAGTTAGTAATAAAGCTTAAGTTATCCGTAATGCAGAAAGCAAGTTGCATTATCAAATCAGTTTATCAGCTAGAGTCTATGTTCACAAAGCTCAAGAAGAGTTGACATGCTTTACGGATATCTACTCTCAAGGGATCTATAGTACAAGATTACATATAAGACGCAATGGTTAAACATGTTACACAATGGATTAAGATCTTTCGGTGTCTCTATCTTCAATGTCTCTTGTACTATGGAAGAGAAAAGACACTGTTCAAGTTATTTCTTCCAAGAGCTAGTCTTCTACAACTGCTATATAAGCTGCTAAAGATTCAAACTAAATCTTCAACAAGGAATAAGGGACAAGAAGCAATAGAGAAGGAAAGCCAAGAAGGATATGAGTGTTTTACACTTTTATATGGATAGAGGAATAACAAGATCAACGATAAGCAACACAATCGAGTATGAAGAAATTCTATTATATGTTGTAAATTGTATTAAGCCTTAAGATTTATTAAAAATTGAATATCTTAGAAATCTTAAGTGCTTAAGGTCTTTGTTATGGTGATTTCCCTGTACCTCTGATTTTGTATCAAGTACACCTTGTTCTCTATTATGCTAAACATGTTGTTTAGTAGCTTAGATAAAGTCTCTTGCTATGCGCTTGAGCATTAAAGTCTCTTGCTGAGAAGCTTGAGCCAAGTAAGTCTCATGCTATGTCCTAGAGCATTGAAAGTCTTGATCAGTTGTTGATTGAGCAAAAAGTCTTGGACTGTGAGTCTGAGCAGAAGTCTTGAGTTCTTGGAACTTAAGCAAGGAATTCTATGGCATGAGGGGCTTGAGCAGGAAGTCTTGGGTTCGTGGAACCTAAGCAGGAAGTCTTGAACCTGAGGGGTTTAAGCAGGAAGTCTTGGGCCTGAGGGGCTTGAGCAAGGAAGTCTTGGATTTGTGAAATCTAAGTAAAAGTCTTGGACCTAAGGGGTTTAAGCAGGAAGTCTCCGGCTGAGGGTCTGAGCAAAGAAAAGTTTTATGCTTAACTGCATAAGCGATTGTAATCATGGTTCTGATGAAGGTCTATAGAATACCCTTAAGAAAGGTATTACTATAGAAGTTGATGATGTAGGGATAATCAAAGTCTGAAAGTCTCTAACACCAACTCAAAAAAAGATTATTGAAAATATCTTTAGAGTTAGTTGCATTCTGGAAGGTGCTCTATCTCATTCTGAGTATATCAACCTCATCTATTTGTCTAATTCTCAAGACTATCTTTGAATCCTTGTGTTATTATTTTAAGGGAATCAGGTAGAAGCTTATTAAGTTACACTTCGTGGGAAATTTATTAATGAAGTCGACGCGCGAGGCGTTTGCGACATCACCCTAATTGTGGGGAATTTATTGTTGTAGTCGCACACACGAGGCATTTATGACAACACCCCTGACTGTGGGGAATTGATCATTGTAGTCACACGCGCGAGGCATTTTCAACATCACCCATTAATTTCTTTATGTGTGTTTTACACTGTTGAGAGTTTATTGTTGTAGTCGCACGCGCAAGTCGTTTGTGACAACACCCTTGAATTTATTTACGTGTGCTTTGTGTTTTCATTGTACACATTCACAAAGAAATAAATATTCCAAAACTTGCAATATTTCATTGATAATTGAGAATTACTCCTATATATAAAGAGAGTGATTATATAGACATAGCTGGATGGGCCAACTGCCACTTATTATACTTGTTTGCTTTTTGTTTGCTTAGCCACTATATAGAGGGATGTATGTCCATGCTTCTGAGCTAGCCGCTTAGGGAAGCGTTTTTAATTTCCATTGCCTTGCTTTCTCCTTGGTCTCACTGAAATGCTTGATAGATTCTCTTTGCTCTTTTCTCCTTGGTCCCCTTTGTAGATTATGTTATTTGAGCTTAAGGTGGACCAACGAGGCGACAACATTTAGGGTGGCTGCAAAAGGTCTTCCCAAAATGCAATTGTAGATGCTCCTGCAAGGGAATACGAGGAATTACAAATTGATAGACTAAAATTCTCTCCATTCTCCTACTAAGATCATTATCTCGACGTACCTTTATGTACGAGTTTTCGTGTTGTTGAATGTCTGCAGTTTTGAACCTTCATATAACCATAAGCTTCCTTTTTCCAGACCCATTATTTCAAACGGTTCAGAATACATGATATCACACGAGCTGTCAGTGTCAATTATAATTTTGGAGGCATCAAATTTCCTGATTGTTACTGTGATCACCGAGGGGAAGATTTTGTTAGGGGTGCTTCTCACTTTCTCAGAGTCCCGGAACCTTAACATAGGATGGCCAAGGGCTTTCACTGATGTACTTCCATACTTTTCATGGATGACAAACATCTCTATGATCTTTCTCTCCTTAGTTCCCTTAGATATGAGGTTTTCTAGGGGGGCTCCTCATTTGATGGTGACAATATACTGACAATTACCTTTACTAGCCTCGCTATCCTCGCCACCAGTCCCCAACTTCAGCAGTTTTAGAGGGAGATTTAACATTAGGTGAATCCTCCCTTTATCTTTTCCCCCATTCATATACTCCGTCACTTGGCCTATCTTGATCAACCCTTCAATGACATCCTTCATCTGGATGTAGTCATTGATGTTGTGGTTGTGACCTTTATGAAAGGGACAATACTTTAACTTATTAGTCCGAAGCAACTTTTTAATAGGAAAAGGGGTTTGATTCCTCCTTTCCGGAAATCTATGTAAACTTGGTATATTTTCTCACATGATGCGTTTGGTGGTGTGTATTTTTCATATCGTCCCTTCATTCCCTCGTCAGACTCATCCTTCCGCCGATGGGACTCCTTCCCTGTTAGGCGGTTAAAATTAGTGTTGGCAAAAACGGGATTGTTGAACCGTGTATTTAGTTTTCCCTCCAAGATCATGTAAGACTGGGTTATGCTCAACATATCCTGAGTGGTTCGTACTCTTTTCCTTCCTATCTTTAACCTGAAGGGATGATCCCACAAAAGGTCATTCTCAAAGATCCAACACTTAAGGCTTTCTTCGCTCCCTATACTTCAACGACAACCTTTGTAAAATCGATCGATGTAAGACTGTTGGCTCTCCTTCTTCCCTTGAACAATCCTGCTCAAAGCAACTACTGTCACAAGCTGCCTTTTCTGGGTGATAAAGTGTGCGACAACCAGTTTGGAGAAATTCATACATGATTCAATACACACATCCAGTAGACCGTTGAACCTTAGCCTGGCCAGCCCAACCAGAGTTAATGCGATCGACTTGCATTTGGAGGCTTCATCGACACATAAGTAGTTCAGTCAATCGTTGATGAGTTGCACGTGCTCGTCCGGATCTCTTTTTCCATTATACTTGCCCAGCTTGGGAGGATTCTCCATGAATTTTGGTATTTTGCTGTCTAAAATCTGAGAGCATAGAAGACGATTGGCAGATTCTTAGATGGCTCATTTTCTTCCTTATATGAGGCAGGAATGTGGCTGCCTCGATCTCCCTCTGGGCTTTGGGGAGGACTTTGACACTTCTCGCTCCTCTGCTGATTCCAAAACTTAAGAGCTTCATCTTTCTTCATCACGTTCAGCTCAAGGATGGCAATTTGAGTTATCCTTAACACAACCTCTTGAACAATTTTCCCCCGTGGAGGCACATTGTGGAGGCTTTCCTCGAGGCAAAGCAACCTTTCCTCTATAACTTAGGAATTTTACTACAGAACAATGTTGTACATGTTGCCCAGTAACTCATTGGCGTCTTGCAACCCAATGTTAGCTTGTAATATTAGAAGTTAGGTTAGGCTTCAGGTTGTAAAACTGGCGATGGAATCGAAAGTCCAATCTAGGAATTTGGACAGATCCCGCTATCTATGGAGCTTAAACTAGATCTGGATGCAAGTAAAATTATGCTTCTGGATTCACAACGACTTGCGGAGGAGGCGGAGGTGGTTGATTGATCGTTACTTGAGCAGTGACAGCGGCAACGGCTTTTCGCGCAGCGGCATAACGAGTAGCTCTGAATCCATCCATTACTTAGAAGCATATAGATCATAGATCTGGAAGTTTAGGAAATCAAAGTTGAAATTCAGCTTGATTGGATCGAACATGACAGATCTTTGTATTCGATTTTGAATGCTCTTTATTCGATGATCTGAGAAGGTTTCTGATTGACGAATCGAAGAGAGAACATGAGATCATGGAAAATGCAAGAATCAAAAGTCGTTTGGCACAAACTGTGACATTATTCCATACTGAAACTAGAAATGGAGTGAGAATCCAAGATAATGGCAGATTTGAGCATCCGATGCGATGAGGAGGGGGGATGACCTGCAAGGTTATAACTTTAAAGCTTAAGTCAGTATGTGAGGGAGAATAGTGAATTGAAATTGCATTTGAAAATAGTACCTGAATACTAGAGAGGGAATAACAAACGTGTTATTTGTTAGACATGGCTTGCAAAGAGCCATTGGATATACCATGAGTTTGAATCATCTATAGTAATCTACAAGACAACTCTTGTGTGTTGAGAAGGTTCTAGAAAGGTTGGAACTCCTTCATAGTGGTCGGTCGAGGACCGATATGTTCGGCCCAAAAAATGGCTAACAAAGGATTAATATGACTACCATACAAAATGGTAGTCCATACGAAACTCTATGTACCAAGAAAAACATTACCTTTGTGTGTGAATAAATTGACAATTAATCGTAAAGAAAATATTTAAGTTCTAAAAATTTGAAATTACATGGATACTCTCGTATTAAACAAAGTTGCAAACAAAATTACATGGAAGAAGATTGACATTCATCTTCTTCAAAATCAACTTGGGATTATGCAACTGTTCATATTAATGATCCTTCATAAAATCATTCCTCTCACTGCTAGATTCATTATAGAGAAAATCTAGAAACAATTTTTGCTTTTCCTTCTTTAAACAACAAAAATGAACAAATTTTGATTCCAACTAAAGGGGTCAAAAAAGCCCTATATAACAAAGCCTTAGTGTTTAGGCCCCTTACTTGGCCTCCTTTTTTTAGGCCCCTATTACATAAATATTTTTTTGACCCCTTATTTTTAAGCCCTCTCATATTTTTACTTTTTATGGGGCCTCCTAAGTAAGGGGCTCAAAATCTAATTAGTTTGAAAAAAAAATATTTTTTATTTTTTAAATTATTCATTTTTAAAAAATAAATATTTTGAAAATTAATTTTAAAAAAAGTCGATTTTTTCAAAAAAAAAATTGATTTTTTTTAAAATAAAAAAAAAATCGATTTTTTTGAAAAAAAAAATCAATTTTTTCCGAAAAAAGTCGTTTTTTCGAAAATAAAAAAATTGAAATAAAAAAGTCGATTTTTTCTAAAAATAAAAAAGTTTATTTTTTCAAAAGTTAAAAGTAGTCGAATTTTTCAAAAATTTCATTTTTTCGAAAATGAAAAGAGTTGAATTTTTAAAAAAGAAAATCTGATTCTTTTCAAAAATAAAAAAAATGATTTTTTTAAAATAAAAAATTTTAATTTTTTTATGAAAAAAAATTATTTTTAAAAAAAAAATCAACTTTTTAAAATGTTGGGGCCTTGAGGCCCTTCTTAAGTTTTAGGAACCCTTAGTTTAGGAGACCTACTTATTTTAGAGTTCATTTTTCTTTAAAATTTTAGGCCCCTATATTTTTAGGGCCTTAAAAGTTAGGTCTCAACCCCTTAATTTGACAGCTCTATTCACAACATGCAAGCCAAGAAAAATATTCAAATCATTAATAGAAGATTACCACCATTACCAATATCAAATTCTTTGTTTGATTCTTTGGAAATGTGTAATAACTTGGTAATTTATTAGATAATTTGTTCTCTATCACCATCAATTGGTTAAAGTGTGACTTATGTTTAAAACTCGAGTTTTTTAAGGATGAACTCAAAGAACACTTTACAAAGGAAAATCACTTCAAATTCTCCGATCTTTTGCAAGAACGACACTACAATCTTCAAGGTGAAAAACAATGCAAGAGTTTTTCAATTATTTTGAAAACATTTTGGAAAGATCTTGAAGATATACTCCATTTATTGTCTTGTACCTGCAACCCTAAATGTCATTGCAATGCCTTCAAAGTCATTAAACATGTTTTTGAACTAGTAATTTATTTCTGGAAAGGCTTAGGACAAAACTATAATATTAATTATTCTGAATTACTCTTGATAGATCAATTACCTACAATCAATAAAGTTGTTTCTTTAGTTCTTCAAAAAAATACAGTTCCTATAATCCTCTTGTTTCTAATTGAAAAGTTATTTACAATGCCTTTAAAAATCATGGTCAAGGTTGTGGTTCCACTAATGGTGGATGTGGATGTGGTCGTAACCTTGACGATGGTAGTGGACCTCTTTAGCAATGAACTTTATTCACCACAATAGGTCACACCATTGACACACATTACTTCAAACATGGTTTTCTACCATGCTACAAGCCAAAACAATAATCCACATTCAATAACACAACAATGGCTTATCAAAATTCACCAAATCAAAATCAATTTTCTGTGGTTGCTACTTCCGATGACAATTTCAACCCCCATTTAAATTCTGATCAATTTAAACAACTTCTTTTGATTTTGCAAAAATAAAATTTTGCTTTCAAGGATTCTACACACCATGGAAATACTTCATACATTGGTCTAATTAATTTTTCAACCAATCAACAAAATTCTACTTCAAATACATGTAACACTGAGTATATAATAAGGAAACAAAATATGTTTCATTAAGTTAATTGATAGCTGTCATATTCTGTATTGTATATTATTAACTAGGTGATTTGTTGTACCATTAATCACGTTATTTGTAGGCATATTCTAAGGAGATAGAATAGGAAATAGTTTAAAGTTTCTGATATGAAACAGAAGTTGTACTGTGTATATATTGGCCATTCTATTATGTGAAATAGACACAGAATTCTTCCATAATTTATTATGGCATCAGAGCTAGGTCCTGATGGAAAAAAATATGTGGTAAATACTGAGGTGGTAAAGAAGACGCCATCTCCGTATGATTTGAATTCGAATGACAACCCAGGAAGCATAATCACCCAAGTCCAACTTCGGGGTGAAAATTATGACGAATGGGCAAAAGCTATTAGGACCTCGTTACGTGCACGACGTAAATGGGGGTTTGTCGAAGGAACCGTAAAGAAGCCGAATGAAGAATCACCTGAAATGGAGGATTGGTGGACCGTCCAATCGATGGTGGTGTCTTGGATCTTAAACACCATTGAAGCTTCTCTGCGTTCTACTATTTCCTATATGGAGAACGCAAAGGAACTTTGGGACGACATTAAAGAGCGATTTTCAGTTGCGAATGGGCCAAGGATTCAACAACTGAAATCGGAACTTGCTGAATGTAAACAAGAAGGAACGTCCATGGTGAACTACTATGGAAAACTCAAGGCATTGTGGGATGAACTGGGAAATTACCATCAGATACCAACATGCACATGTGAAGGGTGCAAATGTAACATCAAGGCAAAATTAGAGAAACAAAGGGAAGAAGAGAAAGTGCACCAGTTCCTGATGGGATTAGATGATGTGGTGTACAGAACGACTCGCTCTAGCCTTCTTGCGACTGGTCCACTGCCATCGTTGAATCGAGTATATGCTACTTTGATACAAGAAGAACGTGTGAAGGCCATATCTAGGACCAAGGAAGAAAGAACAGAGATTGTTGGTCTAGCTGTGCAGACCGGTGGAAGGGCTAGAGGACGCGGAGACACAAAAGACAAAGGCATAGTCTGTTCAAACTGCAATCGGACAGGGCATGATACCATGGGATGTTTTCAAATTGTCGGATATCCAGACTGGTGGAGGGATAGGCCACGCCATGAAACAAAAGCAGTTGCTCGAATGAAAGGGCAACAACAGGGACGCAGTGCAAATTCTGGACGCGGCAGAGGCCTGGGTGTACGAGCAAATGTTGCCCAAGCAACTATTGGAAGAACAGTTGAGGCAGCGGCAGAGGTAGACAACGGAGGATTGGCCGGATTGAGCACAGAACAGTGGCAAACTCTTGTGAATATGCTGGACAGCCAGAAGGGAAATCCTAGTGAAAGAATGACAGGTAAAGAAGCTTGGATTATTGATACAGGGGCTTCAAATCACATGACAGGAAATTTAAGATTGCTTCAGGAATTGAAGGAAGTACAGGGATGCCCTGTAGGTTTGCCAGACGGACAGAAACTTGGTGCAACGAAGGAGGGAACGGCAACCCTTGATGGAGGGTTGAAATTAAGCAATGTGTTATATGTACCTAAATTGAGCTGTAGCTTGATATCTGTGAGCCAATTGATAGATGAGACAAACTGTGTAGTGCAATTTTCTAACTCTTTGTGTGTGATGCAGGACCGCACTTCGAGGATACTGATTGGATTGGGTGAACGAATAGATGGGCTCTACTACTTCAGAGGGACACGAAATGAGAAAGCTTTCAAAATTGATAGTGGACTGTCACTTGATATTTGGCATAGGCGAATGGGACATCCTTCTTTGAAGATTACTAAGTTGGTTTCAAATAATAGTAGTAGGAATAATGACTATGGAAATAAGGCATGTGATGTTTGCCAAAGGGCTAAGCAAACTAGAGATATCTTTCCATTAAGCAATAATAATGCAGCAGGTGTGTTTGAGTTAGTTCATTGTGACATGTGGGGGCCTTATAAAACTCCATCTTCATGTGGTGCTTATTATTTTTTAACTATAGTGGATGATTATTCTCGAGCAATTTGGATTTTCTTGTTGTTAGATAAAAGGGAAGCACCTCGTGCTTTGTTGAATTTCATTGCATTAGTAGAAAAACAATATGAAAAGCAGGTTAAAATGATTCGAAGTGATAATGGAACCGAATTTACATGTTTGCGAACTCAATTCCATGAACGTGGAATCGTGTTTCAAACATCATGCACCGGAACGCCTCAACAAAATGGACGAGTTGAAAGGAAACATAGGCACATACTCAATGTGGCTCGGGCATTGAGATTTCAAGGCAATCTTCCCATTTCTTTTTGGGGTGAAATGTATTTTAACTGCTGGATATTTGATAAATAGAACACCAACACCATTGCTAAATGGAAAATGCCCTTATGAGGTGTTGAATGGGAAGCCACCTTCCTATGAACATCTTAGAGTTTTTGGATCTCTTTGTTATGCACATAATCAAGGAAGGAAGGGTGACAAATTTGCCAGCAGAAGTAGAAAGTGTGTGTTTGTAGGGTACCCACATGGAAAGAAAGGATGGAAGCTATTTGACTTGGATACCAACACTTATTTTGTATCAAGAGATGTTGATTTTTTTGAAGCTGAATTTCCTTTTGGGCAAGAACCTGTGATCTCTAGTAGTGAGTTAATGTCACACATGCTAGATGGAGAGGCTCCTGCTGATGATGAAAATGTTCATAGGGAGCAATTTGTAAATGTTGAGTTGCCAAGAGAAGAGAGCCATGATGACGTGAGGGGGGGGAGTAACCAAGAAAGTGAACAAGTTATCACTAATGAAGAAAATGAGGAGCAGCTAGGTCGAGGAAAGCGTGCTAAAATTCCTTCTACAAGGCTCCGAGATTGTGTGACCAATACAGTGAAAACATCAGAGAGCCCATCTGCTAGTTCTCCCATCTCACAGCATCAAACGAAGGTACGGTATCCTATTGCTCATTACACTAACTGTGAAAAATTCTCACTGCACCATCGCAAGTTTCTTGCAGCCGTGGTAGCCGATAGAGATCCTATGTCATTTGCAGAAGCAATAAAAGACAGCTGATGGCGTTTAGCAATGCAACAAGAAATACAAGCTCTTGAAGATAATAATACATGGAAAGTGTGTTCCTTGCCAACGAATAAAAAGGCGTTGGGATGTAAGTAGGTATATAAAATCAAGTATCATTCCGATGGGACCATAGAACGGTTTAAAGCTCGACTAGTTGTTCTTGGGAATCATCAAGTTGAAGGCATCGACTACAACGAAACCTTCGCACCAGTGGCAAAAATGGTCACCGTGCGAATCGTTCTAGCAGTCGCTGCAACGAAAAGATGGGAGCTTCACCAAATGGACGTACACAATGCGTTTCTTCATGGTGATTTACAAGAAGAGGTTTTCATGAAATTTCCCCCCGGCTTCCACTCCTCTCAGCCAGGTATGGTTTGTAAGCTTCAAAAATCATTGTATGGGTTAAAGCAAGCCCCGCGTTGTTGGTTTGCAAAGTTGTCTTCGGCTCTCAAAGATTATGGCTTTGTGCGATCATACTCAGACTACTCTTTGTTTACATTACAAGATAAAGACATCCAGCTGGTGGTACTAGTGTACGTTGATGATTTGATTATATGTGGGAATGATCACGACTCGATACAATGTTTCAAAGACTACTTGAAAAGATGCTTTCATATGAAAGATCTGGGAAAATTAAAATATTTCTTAGGGGTGGAAGTTGCAAGATCCCCTAAAGGTGTGTTTCTTTGTCAGAGGAAATATGCTCTAGATATTATTAGTGAAGTTGGTTTACTTGGTGCAAAACCTGCGAGTACTCCTCTTGAACAAAATCATCATCTTAGCCTCTCTAATAGCGAGCTTCTTCCTGATCCCGATCGCTATCGCAGGTTGGTGGGTCGTCTCATTTATCTTTGTTTTACACGACCTTAATTGTCATATTGTGTCCATGTGCTGTCATAGTTCATGCAGCAACCGAGAACTGAGCATTGGGATGCTGCTCTGCGAGTAGTTAGATACCTCAAAGGAAACCCTGGACAAGGAGTCCTCTTGGACAGTGATTGTGATCTACAACTGTATGGAAAGTGTGACTCTGACTGGGCTACTTGTCCTCTTACTCGTAGGTCTCTTACCGGATGGATTGTTTTCTTGGGTAACTCTCCAATTTCTTGGAAAACCAAAAAACAACATACAATAGCGCGTTCGTCCGCTGAAGCTGAGTATCGGTCGATGGCTAGTACCACGTGTGAACTGAAGTGGATCAAGGGAGTTCTTTCCAGCCTTAGGATCAGTCATTCGATGCCTATACAACTCTACTGTGACAGTCAAGCTGCGCTGCACATTGCAAAGAATCCTGTCTTTCATGAGCGTACTAAGCATATTGACGTGGATTGTCACTTCATCCGTGATGAGATTGTTCGTCACACCCTGCAACCGTCTTATGTTCCCACTCATGCACAACTTGCAGATACATTTACAAAAGCTTTGGGTCGCGCTCAGTTTCATTCCTTGCTTGGCAAGTTGGGCATTTGGAGTCCACATGCACCAACTTGACGGGGGGTAATAAGGAAACAAAATATGTTTCATTAAGTTAATTGATAGCTGTATTGTATATTATTAACTAGGTGATTTGCTGTACCATTAATCACGTTATTTGTAGGCATATTCTAAGGAGATAGAATAGGAAATAGTTTAAAGTTTCTGATATGAAACAGAACCTGTACTGTGTATATATTGGCCATTCTGCTATGTGAAATAGACACAGAATTCTTCCATAATTTATTAGTATACTTCAATTTTTTCTACTGTTACCACTTTTATAAACAATATTTTTGATAATTGTTTTGACATTTGTTACTATAGATTAAGACATCATTCAAATAAAGTAATTGATCATTTGTTTACTATTTTTCCTTATTTCTAATACAATAATAAGAATGTTTGTGATTCTTATCATTTAGCTAAACAATGCAAACTGTTTTTTTCTTCTATTGATTCTATTACTACTATTGCCTTTGATTTAATTCATGTTGATATTTGGGGACGACTATATATTTCTTCTTTGCATGGTCTAAATATTTTTTAACTATTTTTTATATGATCATACTAGACACACTTGGTTTTTTTTTTTTTTGAATGAAACCTAATTCTAAAACTAGATCTTTACTGCATAATTTTATTGTATTTGTTAAAACTCATTTTTCATATTTCTATTAAAACTAGATCTTTGCAAGGTCTATAAGATCTGACATTGACACAAAATTTATTTACATTGATCTTTATAATAAATTTGGTATTATACATCCAACTTCTTGCGTAACCACTCCTAAACAAAATTCTATTATTGAGAGAATGCATATCGATATTCTTAATGTCACAAGAAGTCTTTTATTCCATTCTAAACGTTCTAAATGATTTTGATAACATGACGTCTCTCATTCTATTTATCTTATCAATAGAATGCCAACTCATATTTACAAAATAAATATCCTTTTGAAATGATCTATCACAAACCTCCAACTGTAACACCTGAGACCGAAAAGGGCGGAGAATGGTTACATATAACACCCGAGGGCGAGGGAGTGGTTGTCGGTGCACAAAGCATGACAATGAGACACTTCTAGCAGTTTCTAGGAAAAACTGAATTCACATTGGAATGAGAGGGCTCCTGAGGCTGTGCAGGTATGAGACTGCATGGTTGAAAGAATACTTATAAAGATTAATTGGTACTACCTATACCAACAAGATGCGTCTTCTTTTCAGTAGTCCGTTCCACAAGAACTTCATAGTTAAGTGTGTTTGACTTGGAGTAATTTTGGGATGGGTGACCTTCTGAAAAGTTTCTTGGAAGGTGTGTAAGTGAGGACAAAGATCATACAGACCAATATCACTCTCGTATTAGCTTACTCGTCTGTTACCCAGCCGGTTGGTTTCATAAAAGATGTGCTAGTGCATGTCAATGGTCTAAATTTTCCTGCAGATTTTGTAGTCTTGGACATGAAAGGAAGTTCAGAGGGCTCCCCGGTAAAGCAAAGATTGATGTAGAAATTGGTGAACTTATATTGAAATTCAATAAACCTAAAATTGTTTTCAAAGTATATGATTGGACACCCTATGTTGATGATTTGGATAATTGCTATCATCTGGAGGCAAAAGGTAACAAGGTAGACACAAGACAAAGAAGAAATGAAGTGACCAGCGTAAGGGTTTCCCTTGCGCCTGACATGCCTTAGGCACAAACTGTCAAGCTAATGACAATAAAGAAGCGCTTGATGGGAGGCAACTCATCGGTAATAAATTAGGTTGTTATTTTAATCGCAATTTATATTATTTGTTTTTCATTAACATGTCCTTTTGCATTATGTCATTGTGGATATAAAATAACAGTGTAAAAGGAGAAACCCAAAAAGGTCAAGAAGAAAAAAGACATAAAAAATAAAAGAAAACAAAAAAAATATTAAAGTCATCTCCCACGCGATGAGGATCGTGCACGCGATAGAGACTTTGCAGAAGTTATGGACCATTGTCATCGCGTGCGAGATGAAACCATAATGTGCGCGATAAGACCGTTATAAAGAGAAGTTGGGCATTACTGTTGACATCGCGCGCGCGGTGCATTTATTATGCGCGCAATGAGCAACGGTCACGAAGGCTATAAATAGAATGGTGTTCATTCCCTTTTTTCTCAAAACTTTTCTCTGCATTCATTACTCTATGATACATTCTTTGGGAACTCTCTTCTTCTTTTTCTCTGCACGTGTATTGTCTGTATTACTTTTTTAGGTATCATGGCACCACCCAAAAGAGCAAGAGTTGTTCGCGGATCCACTTCAAGGAATACTCTTATCCCCGACGCTCATGTCTACCCCAACCACAAGTTCCTATTTGAAGCACACTTTCAAAAATTTCTCAAGATGTTGGACTACCACATCGTGAGGGAAATATCTTTCGATTGTGATGATTTACAAGGGTTTGATGGAATAGTCGAGGCGTTCCAACAAAGGAGATAATTAAGTTTTAATAACTTGATTCGTGAAACCAACAAAACTATAGGAATGGAATTTTATACAAATGCGGCTTATGGCACGCAAGGTACCTATCAATCATATGTGCAAGGTACGTACATTGATTACTCTCCCACTTCTATTAATTATCTTTTTAATTTAGAATCCCCTCCTGTTTGCGCCCATAGAACATATAGGCAAGATTATAATGTTATTACTGAGGAATTAGGCCAAGTTATATTGGAACTTTTTTGTAGACCTGACACGATGTGGCATATTGAGCGTAGCTTAATGTTGCGTCTTAGAACTGCCGAATTCCAACAAATTCCTAGGGCTTGGGCGTCGTATTTTGTTCAAACTTTAGAGGCCTCATATAACCAATCACAATTTATTGTGAAGCAATGCTTAGGGTTGCTTTCTATTCTTAAGGGGAAACCTATTGATTTGGGGCGGTTGATTGCTGATAATATAAGAAATATGGCTAATGCTCCACAACGAGCTTGTGGAAATTTTTGTGTTATAAATGAATTGTGCAGGAGAGCAGGTGTCCCTGAGTACCCCAAAGATGATAGGATTCTTCCAAAAGCACCCCTCAGCGCGTCAGCTATAAGGAGGTTAGAGAACATGCATCATGGAGAAGCTGCTCAACAGGATCAAGAGGACAACCAAAAAGGCAATGATGGAGAGTTCAATTAACCACCTATGCAACATCAAGCTCAACAGATGCAAGGTCAAGTCACTTCATAATTTCAGAGAAGGATGAAAGCTCATACTGTAGGAGTTACGAGGTGGATTGAGGAAGTTACACCAACCTTGTATATGCTAACCCTCCAAGATTTACCTCAGCATTCTGAGACTTCTACAACCATCAAGAAGACCACATGTCAGCTCAAAGCTTAAGAGTTCAGTTTGCATCAACTGAAGACATAGAGAACTACTTCATCAACCAAGACCAATAGCAATCTAGAAGGAGAGACCACATGTGTGCTGAATGGAACAGATAAAACACTGAGTTCAACAAAACTATGAACGACATACATGATCTTTTCCGCGATGATGATATGTGAAAGGCCATGTAGTTTAGTTCTAATTTTGAGAAGTTTTTTTATTTTTTTACTAGATGTACCTGGAAAAAAGTTATCATTCCTAGTTCTCTTTCCTTCCCCTTTGGTACTAGCAAAAATTGTCCTTAATAAACAAGATGCAACTGTTTTTTTCTTTCCAGATTTACAAGTGTAACTTTAGCATTGAACACATGATCAAAGAAAAGAAAAAAAATAGATATTACTTGATTATAACGAAAGCAACCAATGACTTGAAGGTAATGGAAGAGAAAAGAATTGACCGAGTTGTACTCAACCTGCAAATACCTCATCTGGTAAGGTTTGAGCCTAAATATTTCCATTGTACACTTTTTCTTTCTTAGAGTGTATCCATGCATTGTTCTTTTATCTGGTTTGATTTATTTTCGATTAAGTTATCATGATTGATCAATACACATCAAGAAATTTTTTATATATAACTCTGAGCCATTGTAAACCACCCTTTAGTAGTAGGACTACCCTTTGCTAAACACTTTGATCCTAAGCCTTTCTTTTGGTGACGTAGCCTTAAACTCTTTGACATGTTACTTGAAATATCCTTTTGATTCAACCCTCTTTTTTGGAGTTAGGTAGAAGCTTAGTTATTTAAATGTATGAAAAAAATTAAGTTTGGAGTTGCTCTTGGAAGTGAACAACACTTTAAGTTTAGGGTGGGTACTAGAGAATTTGATCTAAATTTTTTTAAAATAAATTGTCGAGAAAAAAGAAGTGGAAAAGACACTTTTTCAAAAAAAATGATGAATAAATGACAAAAAGAAAAAAAGAATGATATTGTAAGAAGGATCACAAATCTCTAGTACCAACCAAGATGTAGGATGAATGAGGGAGAACTAGGAACCTAACTCCAACGGTTTAACCCTACTTTCCTAAAAATATCCTACCCTAACATAAGCCAAGTTACAATCGAAAAAGCTCTCTTAATGTGTGTGTTGAGATTTCTATGATTGACTTTCTTAAAGTATAATCAAGCTAAGTTTAATTATTTTGCATGGTGATTAAGTGTTAACCCTATCAATTGAGTGAGTTAAGTAAGAGAGATGTGTTGAGTACTAGTCATGGTTGAAGACGTTTTCCGAAATTTCCGAATGTAAATTGGAAGCAGGAATAATGATCAGGTAACTATAAAAATATATGGCGGTGTTCAATTGTTATTGCGCGACTTGTTGTCTGTTGAAATATGCAGTTGCAGGTGAGTTGCTTAAGAACAAGCAACGACTCAAGTTCGGGATTATGATGACAGTCTGTCATTACATATAATCAGTCGAAGAATTGGGGAAAATAATCAAAAGAGAAGTCAAAATGATGAAGAAAGACCCAAGAATGAGTGAAAAATAGCCAAGTATGGAAGAATGAGACTTAGTGGAAATTCTGGTGAAAAGGGGTGAAAACCATACAACTACTAAAATAATCACGCGCATCATCGCTTGCTATCGCGCGCGCGATAGGAAAGTAAAGGGTTCATCATGCGCATAATGCTTCTATAATGCGCACGATGAAGGCTTTTTGTGGCTTTTTCTGACACGTTCTGACAGCTTTAAAAGGGGATTTTCTGCACTTTTACAGGGGTTACGAAATTTTGCACTGGGAGCACGATTTTACAGCATCAAAGGGTGATTTTGAGAGCATTGGAAGCCATTGGAGGCCAATCCTTCAAGGGAATTCATATTCTATTCATCTTTATTCATTTGGTATTGTAATTTTCATTATGTGTAGCTAAATTCTCCTATGTTAGGTTGTGTTGTGATGAACTTTATTCAATGTTGTTGGCATTATATGGCGGTTTGACTTTGTATGAACCTTTTGATTATAATTGTATTCAGTTGTTTCTTATGCCTAATGCTTATTATTTGAGATACTATATTAATATGTTGTTAGATGCATAGGGATTCCTGACCCTTAACATATGTATTTGAACTAGGGAAATTGTTCTACTTAAGCCACTTGAATAGGGATAGGAGACCTCGAGTAGTGGCACAGGGAATTAACGGTCTGTGCATCGCCTATCACTGCTTACGTTGGCGAACTAGGGATAGAAAGCTCTAAGTAGTTGTTAGTGAGTTATTTCGTGGGGGATTGGATATAACAGTTTTGTTAGTTCGTCGTAAAATTATAAAGATAAGATAATTCATAAAAGGCATCGTACATCAACAAGAGGGGATAAAGGGATTCTAAAACACAACCTGACCACTTTTGTGACTGAGTTTTCTCGTTTAATTTCTTTTTGCATTGAAATTTGCAACCCTTATTTTACTGTTTTTATTAAATATTGCACAAATCATTATTCTGTTCGAACATAGTCCATGTTGGTTTGATATTTTTATTACTGCGACATTATCAGTACACTTGCCGAGAAGTCATCAATATGTACCCCTATCATCAAATTGTCCCCCCATGATGAAAGTCAGCATAAAAATCATCCATTTTGGAAAAACAAATGTAGTTGTAGAAATCAGTAGAGTTATAAGGGACCACATACAAAACCACTGACTTCAAAAAAGCAAATACATTTCGATATGGAAAACTATACATACCTCAACATTCAATGCTTCGCTTATGAGTTCGTCTCCCTCGAATACTTTATCTCCCTTTTTCGTTCGCAGTAGCTCATTTCCCTTTCTCAGTTTTGAATTTTAGGTATTACGTTAAGGGATGTTGCTTAAATTAAGGGATTTTGTCTAATTAAATAAAGGTTAATGAAATCTCAGCAACGTTGCAGCCATCTCAGCAGCATTACAGCCATATAAGTACCGTTAATGACAGCTATGCATTTTTGGAACAGATTTATAAAAAATGGCCAACATTGTAGACATTATGTAACTTAAAAGATTGACATGTAAATAAAAAAAACTCAAAGGACCTACCTATTACAATTAAATAACTTAAAGAACACATGGTGTAATTAAACCTAAAAAAATGAAAGAACTAAAATCCATAATTTTACAATCTAGAAAACAAAATTAGAAAAAATGAAAATAGGCGAAACAAAATCATCTTGTTAGATGCATGTCACTCGATTTTCATCCATGTGGAGTGGTTCATATAGTCACTCAATTTTATAGAACATTTGGCTTACTCACAAAATGTATTATCCATATAGTATTTTAGAATGCAAATTTGTAATTTAGTTCTTACGCATAAATTGATCCACTAATACAATACGATACCGATCATCGCATAAAAATTCCCTTGTTGCTACAACAATCTACAAAGCACAGTTAGAAATGGAAATGACTCATTTTTGTGGCCATAAACCACTGTGTTTTGATGCTCTCTCACGAAGCTGCCATAACCACAATTCCTGAGGAATACTATTATCCATGGATATTAAACGAAGCCCCAAACGTCTCAAATACACAGATACTTCTCACTTCAACAAGGTCACACTATTCTTTCTCTCTTATTTTTCCAATTTACAATTAGTTAGTTACGCTTTGAACTTTGAAATTGAATGTTGACAGGAAGGAGGTTTGGTTTACGTTGAAGTCGATCCATCTGGCTCTGATTCATGGAAATTGGAACCAGTTGTTAATATCTTGAAACAAGGTGTTGTTGGTGTCAACCTATCCACCTTTCTCTGTATGCCCTCAAAAAGAGTATAACATCTTTTGTAAAGATGTTTTTCTCAAATCTTCATCTCACTGATGGAATACTACAAAGTGAAGTAAAAAGTCGTATGATAACTCTCTCAGTAGAAGAATTTGGAGAGATGTTAGGTCTCCCTCATGAAGATACCATCACCGAACCTTGAGACAAAGTAAACAGATACAACTACATTATCGCTACATCCTCTATTATGAAGGAACCATCATCATCCATTACTTATCCCTTCACTACTGGATACATCCACCCTGAGATTCGTATGACTCACTATGTGATTAATCACATACTTTTTCTAAGAAAGAGAAACTTTAGTCTCATAACATAAGTTGATATAGAAGAAATATGATTAACGTAAATCAAAGTCAGGGTAAACAGGGCACAACAAGTGATAAACTACATGATGGAGAACAAGAAAGAAGAAACATGTCTTCCATATGGGAATCTAGTCACCAAATTTTTGGAAGAAACAAGATACAACTTTGGAGATGAATAATTCAAGGGAGAGAAGACTATAATAGGAAAACATATCTTACTATCAATGAAGTTTGAGATCATAAATGGAAGGGTAACTAAAAAGCCCCTATCAAATGAGAAGAAAAGAAAATCCAAAAGTCAAGAAATAACCATAGAGATAGCAACTCTGACAACTCCATTCCTCAAATACCCACAGTCAAAGACATACTTAAAATCATAAATAGGAAGATAGAAGCAATCAATGACAAGATCGACTTCAAAGTCCTACACTTTATACCAAACCCAACTACCAAATGACTTATTCTTCTATGATGATCTTGATGGAGAATAATCTCTCATATGTGTTTAAATTTCTTGTTATTTCCAATTTTTCGCAATTTCAATTCAGTAATTTCCATTCTTCTACTTTGAATTCCAAGTATCTCTTCTTCAATAAATAAAACAATGTTTTTCCTTTTTCTAAATGCTTTGTCTGCCCATGTTTGCATATTTATTTTTCGCAATGCATCTTTACCAGCCTTTTTTATTTTAACAAAGGGGAAAACGTATACTATTAAAGGGAGTAGAGTATACTCTCTATTTAAATTAGGGGGAATTTAATTATTCCAAACAACTAATGTCTTATGACAAGTCAAGCATAAGTGACTAAGTGGTTAAAGATGAAAACCTAAGAATTACTGTTTGATAAACTGGACTATCCGATAATGGCAACCAAATGGAATCTAAGCTCAAGCCTCATCTCAAGTGAACACAAGTAAGTGTTTACAAAAGAAAGCATATGACAAAGTCTTGAAGTGGAAGAAATTTCTACCCCGATTAGTCTGAGTGAATACTTTGTAACACATGAAGGCGTTCTCGTAAAAGTGCATGGATAAATCACACAAACACACTAAAACATCTTTTAAAACTGATTTTCTCAAGACAATATCTTCAAGAATGACTTGAAGTTGTGCCAGATGAGTTGGAAGCTATCAGAATAGCTCTGGGAAAAGTTTTGTCTTTTCCAATCAATTAGCACATTAACCTAATCGATTAGCTCAGTTCAAAATTGATCTCAACATCTTAATGATGTGTAATGACTAGATATATTTTATTTCCTTTTTTAAACTTACAATTGATTTTTATTCAGGTATCTAATCAATTAGCATTAGGTGCTAATTGATTAGCAAGCCATAAAAAGCATTAAAATCAATTTCTTTTTTGAGTAAATCTATAGCCTATATATAGAGGTCTCTTCCCTCATTTTAAATCATCAAGAACCGTGTATTGACACTTACCATTATCTCCCTCTCTTTTTCTAAACTTTTCTTTTACTTTATCTCACTAATATTTTAGCCAAAGTGCTTCTTCGAGAAAGTCATTTTGTGGGTGAGGATAAATTGTAATTCTTGAAGGGTATAATTGTAATTTCACCAAAGAATTTTTTGTTGAACATTTTATTATGTTTTGTTTGGGTTAGAAGTTAAACACGTAAGAGTTTTGATTTTGGGATTGTGTGATCAAACCCTTGTTTAGGTTCGAAGGCTCAACCCGTGTTAAAACTTTCATAGATTCTTATTTAGCCCATGGTAAAACCAATGTTAGGTTAAAGCTTAGTTCGATATTAAAATCTTGGATAAGGTTCAACATTAGCCACGTATTAGAATATCTCAGGTTATTAGTTAGCCCGTGTTAAAACCAAGGTTTAAGATTTGTGAGCTCAACCCGTGATAAAAGACTGTAAAGTTTGTTTAGAAGTCTGAAGACTAACCGCTCCAAGATTCTCATGGGAATAATACTAACTGCTTCGATCTACTGCGTGGAAAGAGGAATAACCGCTTCGATGTGGTGTTTGGAAGAAAAGACTCAAACTTCTTAATTCCTAGCCTTATTGTTTGGTTGGATGTTAATCATTTTCCTTGTATAAAGGGGTTCGTGAGTATTACCTACTAAAATCTCTCAACATTTATCGGATACTCTCAAGAGAAATTCTTGGGGATAGGAGTAGGTCTTTTATTTTGACTGAACCTCTACAGTTGTCGATGTTCTTTCTTTCCCTAAAACGTTTTTAAGACTTTTCTAAAATGTTTTAAAACTCTGACCTTAAACTCTTTCATATGAAGTCGCATTTCCAACAATATCATGAGGAGGAACAGTCAAATTTGGTATGTTATACTTGGTGTGCTTCTTCTGTTCTAGCCATTAATGGGGTCGGTCGTTTGGATACCTTCATGTCTGAACAACAACGCAAGGAGAAGTGATAGATAGAGGAACGTATTTGTAGCCTGGAACTCCAGCAAAATATGTACCTGCATGAAATACAAAAAGCTTATGTTTCTCTTACTGGGTTAAGTGATGCCTAAAGTGCCCTTAATCTTCCTGGCTCGTTAGTCGATCAAGTAACCCTTTTGGTGAAGGGGTGTAGCAAGGAAAGATAAAACTTTGGCTTTTGTGCGGACTACTTTATGTGCTATGCAGACGTCCATTTCTTTCGCACAGGGTGACCTTGAAAACCGGCGCCTTGAGAATGCCTCCTTAGCACATAATTTAAATGAATCATTCGCTGCTAGTATCGCATCCATTTCAGAGTCCTTTGAGAACGCCTTGTAGTAGGTATAATATTTTCACTCTCCTCTGCGTATTTCTAGGGAGCAAGTGTGGCCAGACTAGATGCTCAAAGATGGGAAGATCGTCTCCCTTAGGGATTAGCTTTTTTGTGTGTAATACACTCCACTGTGAAGCACGAGTGAAATAAAATAGATGTAGTGTTGTTGTTTTAACCTATTTAAGGCATATACGTTTGATCCTCAGTGAATATCTTCGGACTTTATGTGAACTTAAGAGGTCTTTTATCAAATTTTATTGGAAATCTCTAGGGTTGTGTCCGTCCAAGGGTCTATACCCCTTCCCCCCACGTAAAAATATGATTTGAGGTTGACATGTGGCAAACCCACTGTGGCCTCTAAAGTGGCTAGCTACTAGGGGTGGACCTTATTGTCGTTTCAATAGTTTTCCACATTCTGTGTGTGTGTGTGTGTGTGTGTTTTGCATTGTGAGGTTTTGATTGTTGTAGTCGCATGCTCGTGGCATTTGCGACAACACTCATGGGTCTTTATGTTCGGGCTTCGATCTCTTCAATCGTACCCCAGACTCGTCATTACCTTACACAATCACAAAGAAAAAAGATATTTCATAATTTGGAATTTCTTCATTAATAATTGGGAGTTAATCGTATATTTATAAGGGAATTAATTAAACGAGAAATGACCTCAAATATAAATTTGAAAGCATAACCAGGTGGTCTGGCCACCGCTTATTCTCTTTGTGTTTACATCTCGCTGGTTTAGCCACTTTTGAGAAGTCTAATATTCACGCCCCTTAGTTAATCGGTTAGGGAGGCTACATTGATTTCCATGGGGTTGCTTTGCCTTGGTCATACTGGAGTGTTTGATATATCTTTTTGGGTCCCCCGAGGTTGGTATTAACTGTATCCGATTTACCATGAAGGTTGTGAAATTTTAGTTAAAATTGGACCGATGAGGCCACGACATCCAGGGCAGCTGCAAAAGGTTTGCCATGATTTCAGTTGTAAACACTCTTGCAAGGGACCACAAGGAATTATGATTTCATAGTCCTGGCGTCCCTTGTAACGCCCCAATTTTGTTAGTTTTATTTAATTAAGTCGTTTTGATTATTTTTATTATTATATTATTTTATTCTTGACTTTTATTTGACAATATATTATTTTTCATCGTTGTTTATGTTTTATCCCGTTTTGAGAGCGTTTGCGAGATATTTGAGCTGAGGGGTAAAATAGTCTTTTTAGGGGATTAGATATTTTGAATAAATAGAAAGTGGAGAGAAAAAGAGAGAGAAAGGAAAAGAAGAGAAAGAAAAGGGAAAGAAGAGAAAGAGAAGAGAAGGAAAAAGGGAGAAGAGGAAAAAGAGGAAAAATTGAAGATTCTCCGTTTCACTCGCGATTAATCGGGTAAGGGTGAGAAGTTTCAATTATATCTTGCTTGTGTATGTATATGTGTTGTTTGTTGCGATTGTTTTGGTTGTTTCTCGACTTTTTCTTATCGATTAAAATTAGGAGCGATTGATAGAAATCGATGTTTTCACGGATGAATTGATGAAATGTATGCCTAAACGTGTTCTAACATGTTGTTTTGGGTCATTGGGGGTAATACTATCATGTGGGTTGAAGATTTGGGTCATTTTTGGGTTCCAAATGCGTTTTGGAGAAATTTTGGTTCGTCCAGATTCGCCAGGCGAGTTGGTGGCGAATCCGTTTCGTCAGGTATTCGCCAGACGAATTTGCCTGGGACAGCAAAAACAGTATTTTCGTATTTTAGCCATAACTTTTGAACCGTAAGTCCGTTTTGGTCCCCGTTCGAAGCGTTAGAAAGCTTATGAAATGTTCTTTCTTATGAAAATGGGTTGGAGGGCAGTAGATGATTTATTTAGGTCGTGGTTTTGGAAAAGTGTTGGGTTGTCGGGTTTTATCGTGTACAATGTGTGCGATTGATGTGTTAGCATGATATATGCTTGTGACATGTAAGGTGTAGCTTGTAGACCGTTATATGATGTGAATATACATGATGAAATGTTGTGATGATGGGTTGTGGCCCTATGGAAAATATGTGCATTGTTTTGGATTAGACTTCGATGCGTGATTAATGATGTTGTTGTGTAGTAAAATACATTGTTTGATTGAATATCAATGTATGTTGTTATGATGTGTCGTGGGTAGCCTTCGTGGTGTGAATCCCTTGTGGAAGTAATTGTGATTGTATGATTGTTGTGGTATGTGATGAAATGCATTGTTTGAATTGTTTTCAATGCATGAATATGATGATGTGTATTATGCAATATGCTGTGGATATGGATGTCATATGACTTGTATGCTGTTGTGTGATGATAATGCATATGATGACATGTTGTGGTGATGAATTATGCCCGAAAGGAAAATAAATGCAATGTGTTGTATTTGGTTATGTATGCATGTTTATGGTTGCATATATGTGGGAAGATGCATTGGTTGTCATGAGTTCTTGTGTGTCAAGTATCATGATATGCATATTGTGATCGTGTGCCCATGTGGGGTGTGAGTGATCGGATCGTGTGCCCGTGTGGGGTGTGAGCGATCCAGAAACGTCGTGTGCCCATGTGGGGTGTGAGCGACAGATTGGTTCCAGAGGGAATCCGCTATAACGTCGTGTGCCCATGTGGGGTGTGAGCGATGATTATAGACGATCGTGTGCCCATGTGGGGTGTGAGCGATCGGGTCGTGTGCCCGTGTGGGGTGTGAGCGATCCATAAACGTCGTGTGCCCGTGTGGGGTATGAGCGACGGGGAACATCGTATGCCCGACGGGGAGTTACATTAAGTAACGAGCGATGATTCCAATAAGTTCCTGAGTGAACTTGAGATGATTGAGTCGGTACCGCATTGCATTTGCATAGAGTCGTGAGTCGGTCTCTATGATTTGCATTTGTCATCTTTATAATGGTGCATTGATGAATAAACATAAATATGTATGTTTATGTAGAATGATAAGAATTGTGAAAGTGTGCATGATGAATATGCTTGGCTTTATATATATATACATTGTGATGTATATGAGTGAGTTGTGATGAATTGTGGTGAGAATTGTGAACGGATGCGTTATGTGTGGAAAATCATGATTTGATTTATTATGTGTGATATGTTTTGTATTAGCGGCATGCTATATGTGTTAGTATGTGATGGTATGGGTGAGATGATTTATGCATGTGTTTGAATGTGTGTTGGCATATTATTATGCAATCTTGATTTAGTTGTTATTTCTCACCCTTCTGCTGTTTTATGATGCTCTATGAGGCATTGCAGATTAGAGTTGCTGGAGGCCTTTTGTGGAGACTAGCCCTCCGTTCTGTTGTCGGTCTTGGTGTCTGCTCTGATACGTAGCACGGGAGTCGGGGAAACGATTATATTATTTATGTATATAAGAGTTGAATATATTTGGTATTACCTTTATATGGAAAAGTTTCCCAATTCAGGGTAATCTAATTTATGCTATGTATCAAATTTATGAGCAGGGATGATGTTTTGTTTATTTAAATGTGGCATTCCTGTTCCTGTCGGAAAAATAAATTTTTAGTTACTCTGATATTATTTATGTATTATTTATTCGCGATGGGAATTGGGGTGTTACATTAGTGGTATCAGAGCAGGTCGGTCCGTCCGGCCAAGTTGTTGAGTCAGTTGGTGTGACAGTTGAATACTGTCGTTGTTGGTTATCCCTTGGTACGTGATATGTGTGTGGAGCACTGTCGGTACTTTCTGGTTTCCTAATCTTTTGTCTTCAGGTGTTAGAATGAGATAAGTGGGGGAGAAGCTGGAACTTCTCCAAGTTGCTTCAGTTGTGGAGGGTTGGCTCAGTGTGCCGTTAGTTGCAAGAGTGTAAGTGTTGTTTGGACAGTGTGGTTCCCGGTTCCAGAGGGAATGCGGAGGTAAGGTTTATTTCAGCTAAGGATTTGTGCCTTAGGTAGTTTTGTGTGCAGAATGTAAGGAATGCTATTATAGTTTGGTAAAGACGGTTTATGCCCCATCATGATTGTCGGCTGTCTATTGACAAATTGAGGAACTGATCACCCTTAATCTCTTGTTGATAGCAGAAGGGTATTATGTTGGATGGAATAGGCGTGTCTTTCCGGCTTTGATAGTGTGTGCAATGAATTGTTTGGAATTTGAATATGTGTTTGTTTGGAAGAGTTGGGTGTTGAGGTGTGGAAACCAGGGAAATGCAGCAGAAAATTCTGGTTCTAGTGTGGTTCGCCAGGCGAATTGGGAATTCTCCAGGCGGATTAGGTCTCGCCAATAGTTCGTCAGGCGAGGTGCTGGCGAAGGGAGATTCGCCAGGCGAAGTCGGAAGTCGCCAG
The DNA here is from genome assembly GCA_022829125.1 of Lathyrus tuberosus. Taxonomy (NCBI): domain Eukaryota; kingdom Viridiplantae; phylum Streptophyta; class Magnoliopsida; order Fabales; family Fabaceae; genus Lathyrus; species Lathyrus tuberosus. The sequence goes on from JALAZF010000163.1 coordinate 8,996,146, forward strand.
GCGAAAACGGAAAGACAGAAATGTGTTAGCTACTGGAAGTTTGGGTTTTCAGAAAAATCAGGATTCGCCGCTTGTTCGCCAGGCGAAGGGCTGGCGAAGAGGTATTCGCCAGGAGAAATCTTGACTCGCCAGGCGAATCTGGCTGTTTTCCAATAATTGACTTTCCTTCAAAAATTCATATCTTTTGACTCGAGTGTCCAATTTAAGCGTTCTTTATATCGATATGAAGCTATGAAAGTGTTCTATGTTGTAGAAAGTAAAATTATTGTTTATGAGACGGATTGAAGGTTTTGGTATGTTGGTCAAGTTAGAATGTATCTGAGGGAGAATGATTGGGTATTATTAATGGTTGTTCTCAGAGAGTAAAGTGTGAACTCAAATTTGACGAAGGTGAAGATTTGAGGTTTGGATCTGCTAAGTAAGTAGAAAATTCTTAGTAGAGGGGACTAAGATGTTTGTTTATCGGCGATGTTAGTGTTCTAAAAATTGACAGGAAGTCACAGTTATGGGCCGTCAGTTGGGCGTAGTTTTCAGATGTGTTTTTGGATGGAACGTGAAGGTGTTGTCTTAGAGAGCTCCAACTTTGTTAGTAATAAAAGGGAATGATGATTGAATGGAATAACCAGTATGATTTGTATGATGGTATTGGTATTGAGACTATGGAAAGCAGAACTTAGAGTTCTGGTGAGGTTTAGAGTCTTTGGAATTTTAGATCATTGATGGAAATTTTGAGAAAACCTTAAGTGTAGATGTAATATTTGAGAGTTCTTTTAGGATGGTTGTTGCTGCACATGGGGATTTATGGAATTTGGACTGTTAAGCGAAGAAATTGTGTATGGATTACGGACAGTTTTATAAGGTAACGATTGAGAATGAGTGTCCACTTTCATGAAAAGAAAACTGGAATGGTTTAGTTGAGTTTGAGTGGAATCACAATTGTTTGGAATGTTTGATAAGAGTGGTGAATTGTGTGAGTTAAGGCTTTGATCGATTTGATCTGACTGGTTATGTTGTTATCATCGGATTAGGTTGTTAATTACTCGGTTAAGCTTGTGTGTGAGTAGCCAGTTACCCAGTGCAAGGTTTTGCAAAAGCTTTGAGAATTTATATCTTTTGGAATTTGGTTGGGCATTACAACGTACAGTGATGTTATTCGGTGTTAGTAATGCGTCTGTAAGGGTTATGAAGTAGATGAATCGTATCTTCCATATTTATTTGGATAAGTTCATAATGGTTTTGATTGAGAATATTCGGATTTGTTATAAACTCAGAGGAAGAACAGGTAGAGTGTTTGAGAATTGGATTACAAGTGTTGAAAAGAGACGAAGTTCTATGCTAAGTTCGTACTTCTGTTATCTCAGTTGACTTGCAAAGGGTGAGTCGTTTGTCTTGGGTGTTCGTTGTGAGTAAGTTTTGGTGAGCCGAAGTGGAATTTGTCTACGGTTTCAGTTTTGATTTTGTGTGATCCTAATAAACCGTTTGTGAGGTATTGAGATGTGTCTCTGATGAGTTTAGTCTGTGTGTTAATGCAAGAGGGTAAAGTCGTGGCTTATGCTTTACGACAATTGAGGATTCAAAAAAGGATCTATACTATTCAGAATTTGGAATTGGTTGCGGTTGTATTGTTTTGGGAAATTTGGAGGTATTATCTTTATGGTTCTAGGCTCGAAGTGTTTGGTAATCACAAGAGTTTAGAGTACTTGTTTGGTCTGAAGGAATAGAGTATGAGACAACGAGGAGGGTTGGAATTCGTGACGAGTTATGAATTTGGCTTGGATTATCCTTTGGGAAAAGCTAAGGTTGTGCCTGAAAAGTTAAGTCGAAAGTTGTTATGCATGTCTGTTTTGATGGTCATAGAATTAAAATTAATTGAGCAATTCCGAGACTTGGGTCTGGTGTGTGAGACAACACAGGAGAGTGTGAGGTTGGGAATATTAACAGTGAATAGTAATTTTGGTGAATATGAGGAAGAGTTAGACTTTGGACGTGAGATTGGTAGTTTTGATGGTTACGAGTAAGCAGAGTGCGCAGCGGATGCGTGGTGTGGCACAATTTGTATTTGCGTGTGGGACTTGTAAGAGTTCATAGGTTGAACATTGGGAACATGTAGGAGTGATGAGACCATTGGACGTTTCAGAATAGAAGTGTTAGGTGGAAGGTTTGAATATTATTCATGGGCTACTATGTAAATGGATGTTTTGATTGTATGTTCGATTGGTGAATCGTAGCATTGTTGTAGTATGGTTGTGTGACAAGGATGTTGGTGTTCTGGTTTTGTTGATGTTGTTGAGACCTTGTGGTGTCGTGGAACTTTATGTTCTTGTTTGTGTTGTTGCCTCATTTCCATGGTGATGGTTTGAGTGTGTGTAGCTAATTCCTGTGTGGGGAATTAGGGGAGTGTTACCTAGGGTAGGGTAACGATCTTGTTGTGTTTCGGTTCTAGAGTGAACCTGTGTGTTGGTATCTTGGCTTTTCTTTGAGTCGTGAGTTTGTCGTCAAGTGCATTGTATGGGCTTTGCATCTTGTCGTTGTAGTTGTCGTCGTTGTCGTGTCGTTTGGTAGTTAGCCACGTGGTTTGTCAGTTGTGTTATTCGTGGTGTGCCTTTTGTTGGCATGTTGGTTTGTTAGTCGGATGCGAGAGTCGTATCCGGAGTTGTTCGTATCGGTTAGATTTTCGAGGACGAAAATGTCTAAGTGGGGGAGAATTGTAACGCCCCAATTTTGTTAGTTTTATTTAATTAAGTCGTTTTGATTATTTTTATTATTATATTATTTTATTCTTGACTTTTATTTGACAATATATTATTTTTCATCGTTGTTTATGTTTTATCCCGTTTTGAGAGCGTTTGCGAGATATTTGAGTTGAGGGGTAAAATAGTCTTTTTAGGGGATTAGATATTTTGAATAAATAGAAAGTGGAGAGAAAAAGAGAGAGAAAGGAAAAGAAGAGAAAGAAAAGGGAAAAAAGAGAAAGAGAAGAGAAGGAAAAAGGGAGAAGAGGAAAAAGAGGAAAAATCGAAGATTCTCCGTTTCACTCGCGATTAATCGGGTAAGGGTGAGAAGTTTCAATTATATCTTGCTTGTGTATGTATATGTGTTGTTTGTTGCGATTGTTTTGGTTGTTTCTCGACTTTTTCTTATCGATTAAAATTAGGAGCGATTGATAGAAATCGATGTTTTCACGGATGAATTGATGAAATGTATGCCTAAACGTGTTCTAACATGTTGTTTTGGGTCATTGGGGGTAATACTATCATGTGGGTTGAAGATTTGGGTCATTTTTGGGTTCCAAATGCGTTTTGGAGAAATTCTGGTTCGTCCAGATTCGCCAGGCGAGTTGGTGGCGAATCCGTTTCGCCAGGTATTCGCCAGGCGAATTTGCCTGGGACAACAAAAACAGTATTTTCGTATTTTAGCCATAACTTTTGAACCGTAAGTCCGTTTTGGTCCCCGTTCGAAGCGTTAGAAAGCTTATGAAATGTTCTTTCTTATGAAAATGGGTTGGAGGGCAGTAGATGATTTATTTAGGTCGTGTTTTTGGAAAAGTGTTGGGTTGTCGGGTTTTATCGCGTACAATGTGTGCGATTGATGTGTTAGCATGATATATGCTTGTGACATGTAACGTGTAGCTTGTAGACCGTTATATGATGTGAATATACATGATGAAATGTTGTGATGATGGGTTGTGGCCCTATGGCAAATATGTGCATTGTTTTGGATTAGACTTCGATGTGTGATTAATGATGTTGTTGTGTAGTAAAATACATTGTTTGATTGAATATCAATGTATGTTGTTATGATGTGTCGAGGGTAGCCTTCGTGGTGTGAATCCCTTATGGAAGTAATTGTGATTGTATGATTGTTGTGGTATGTGATGAAATGCATTGTTTGAATTGTTTTCAATGCATGAATATGATGATGTGTATTATGCAATATGCTGTGGATATGGATGTCGTATGACTTGTATGCTGTTGTGTGATGATAATGCATGTGATGACATGTTGTGGTGATGAATTATGGCCGAAAGGCAAATAAATGCAATGTGTTGTATTTGGTTATGTATGCATGTTTATGGTTGCATATATGTGGGAAGATGCATTGGTTGTCATGAGTTCTTGTGTGTCAAGTATCATGATATGCATATTGTGATCGTGTGCCCATGTGGGGTGTGAGTGATCGGATCGTGTGCCCGTGTGGGGTGTGAGCGATCCAGAAACGTCGTGTGCCCATGTGGGGTGTGAGGGACAGATTGGTTCCAGAGGGAATCCGCTATAACGTCGTGTGCCCATGTGGGGTGTGAGCGATGATTATAGACGATCGTGTGCCCATGTGGGGTGTGAGCGATCGGGTCGTGTGCCCGTGTGGGGTGTGAGCGATCCATAAACGTCGTGTGCCCGTGTGGGGTGTGAGCGACGGGGAACATCGTATGCCCGACGGGGAGTTACATTAAGTAACGAGCGATGATTCCAATAAGTTCCTGAGTGAACTTGAGATGATTGAGTCGGTACCCGCATTGCATTTGCATAGAGTCGTGAGTCGGTCTCTATGATTTGCATTTGTCATCTTTATAATGGTGCATTGATGAATAAACATGAATATGTATGTTTATGTAGAATGATAAGAATTGTGAAAGTGTGCATGATGAATATGCTTGGCTTTATATATATATATATATATATATATATATATATATATATATATATATATATATATATATATATATATATATATATATATATATATATACATTGTGATGTATATGAGTGAGTTGTGATGAATTGTGGTGAAAATTGTGAACGGATGCGTTATGTGTGGAAAATCATGATTTGATTTATTATGTGTGATATGTTTTGTATTAGCGGCATGCTATATGTGTTAGTATGTGATGGTATGGGTGAGATGATTTATGCATGTGTTTGAATGTGTGTTGGCATATTATTATGCAATCTTGATTTAGTTGTTATTTCTCACCCTTCTGCTGTTTTATGATGCTCTATGAGGCATTGCAAATTAGAGTTGCTGGAGGTCTTTTGTGGAGACTAGCCCTCCGTTCTGTTGTCGGTCTTGGTGTCTGCTCTGATACGTAGCACGAGAGTCGGGGAAACGATTATATTATTTATGTATATAAGAGTTGAATATATTTGGTATTACCTTTATATGGAAAAGTTTCCCAATTGAGGGTAATCTAATTTATGCTATGTATCAAATTTATGAGCAGGGATGAAGTTTTGTTTATTTAAATGTGGCATTCCTGTTCCTGTCGGAAAAATAAATTTTTAGTTACTCTGATATTATTTATGTATTATTTATCCGCGATGGGAATTGGGGTGTTACATCCCTTATTTCTCCTTTAGATATCATCAATTCGATATACCCCACGGGTGGGTTGTCGTACCCTTACACGCCTGTAAGTCCAACCCTTCATAGAGTCATAAATTTCCTCTCTCGGGGCATATCTTCTCAAACAACTCGGAACATATTATGTAACATGATCTGCCGTCGTTGATTAAGATTTAGGAGATGTCAAAATGCCAAAAGTGGCATTTATGAATAGGGGAAAGATTTTATTTGAGGTCCCCCCTGACTTTTTCACAATCCCAAAACCTAAGCATTGATCTGTTTAGGGTCTTGGTTGATGTGCCCCCTTCCTTCTTATGGATGTCCATCAATTCAACGAGTTTTCTCTTCATCATCCCTTTGGGCAGGATGTTCTCCTAGGGCGCGCCTCCGGTGATAGAAACAATGTGTTGGTCGACTCGGGATCTTTTTGGTGATTCAAAGATTTTGGAGCTTCATTTTTCTGTGATGCGGCCGAATCGGGAACGATAGTTCATCTTCTCTTGGAAATAAATTCTTGGATGGTGTTCCCCTTCGAAGGTGCATTGTGTAAGCTTTATTCCAGACATAACAATCTTTCCTCTATCGCTTGTGACTTTTGTTGTCGAACGATGTTATACATAATGTTTAGTACCTCATTAGCGCATTGTATTATAAGGTTAGCCTGCAATAGTTGGAAGCCTGACAATGTATTCGGCATTGAGGCTGGTGGTGGTACTGGAGGTTTGAGTGAAGGTTTGCCTTGTCAGAGATGCAAAGTAAATCATGCAATATGAGAAAGTTAGAGTGGATTTGGATGCAGTGGAGTGTTTATAATAGTTTGATCAACATTTCCTAGAGGAGGCGGGGGTTGATCACTTATGGTTTGAGTGACAACAGCGGCGGCGGTTGCTTTGTGTAGAGTGGCACAACGAGTAGCTTTAGATCCAACCATCATTGGAAGGTTTAGAGATAAAAAATTTAGAAAATCCGAGAATCAAAGTTGATTTGCTACCAGACCATATCGAAGACAGAGGATTTGTCGTTTGATCTCAAGAACTCTAATTTGATAAGTTGAGAGAGCTTCGAAAGATGAATCAAAGCAAGAAGGTGCAATCTTGGAAAACGTAGGAATCAGAAGTCAATTTCCACAAACAACGCCATTGTTCGGTTATGGAACCAGAATTGATCGGAGAATGGTGCCCTTTATATAATGAAGCAGTTATAACAACATGTTATCCTTTGGGCATGCGGGAAGTCGTTGGATGTATCCTGATCCTCGACCCCATATACTTTTCCCCATGGTATTCCCTCGTGTTATGAGCAATTGAGTGAATCATTGTTTCCTCTGAGTCGCGGCCGTTGACAATTCTAGTCGGCCCAAAACAAATTTATTCTTCATCTTTAGCAATTCTTCGTTTTTCTTTGTGTCATGTTGTCTCACAACGATCTAATCACATCCTTTGTGTGATTGCTCATTTCTTCATCAAACTATTAAAAATAGTTACATTCTTTTTTTCTCATCACCTTAAATCAACCACAACCATTAAACGTGTTTTTTGAATTCTCATAAGTCCACGATGTCATCAATAGAGACTCAAAGTCTCTCCAACATTCATTACATCTTCTTCTTAGACCGGACTACATGGTTATGATGTATGAGAAGCTTGAGTCATCAATGGAATCAAAAAACATGATGAAATGAAAGAAAAATGAAGTTTAGGAATGGCAGAGGAGAGTATATATATATATATATATATATATATATATATATATATATATACACGCAAAACACTTATTTCTATTTAAATAAATATTTTTGGAAATTTTAATAATAATATTTTTTTGGCTTAAATGCACTTTTGGTCCCCCTAGTTTAGATTTTTTACACTTTCGGTCCCCCTATTACAAAACCTGCGATTTTGGTCCCTACATTTTGATGGTCTTGGCAATTTTGTGGTCCCCCTCCAATTTTGCTCCAAAACAGTACATGAACAGTGCATGTCCGTATATGAACAGTGCATGTTCGTACATGAACAGTGCATGTCCGTACATGAACAGTGCATGTCCGTACATGAACAGTGCACTGTTCATGTACGGTTTTAGAGCAAAATTGGAGGGGGACCACAAAATTGCCAAGACCATCAAAATGTAGGGACCAAAATCGCAGGTTTTGTAATAGGGGGACCGAAAGTGTAAAAAATCTAAACTAGGGGGACCAAAAGTGCATTTAAGCCTATTTTTTTAATAAATAACATGATTATTAATATTAAAAAAATGATATGTAATAAAATTTGGTATATTTGACAATGATCTATAATCATGATTAGTGTGACGTTATTAAAAATTAGTCTAATTAAAAAAAATGAAAGAACTAAAATCCTAATTATATAACTAGCAAGATACCCGTGCGTCCGCACGGGTAAATTTATTTAATACGGTATAAAATATATTTAGATATTAGTGTAAATTTGAAATAAAAATAAAAGAATTTAAAAAAAGAAATTCATATTTAAAAATAAAAATTTATCTCACAATTAAAGGCAGTTAAAATAAAATAGATATTGTCCTGATAATGACCTGTGAAATAAAAAATTAATGTCGAGCACAATTATTGAGTGATATTCAATTTATTACATATAAAATATGTTTAAAAACATATATCAATTTATAATGTGTTGCTTAATTGTAAAATGAACAATGATCATACAAACTCAATTGTATTAAATAATCATATAAAAAAGAGACCCGTGAGATGCTGAAAGAAAAAAATTCACATTTGAAAATTTAAAAAACTCCGCTCTTAAATAAAGACAAATTTTTATTAAAATAAAATAGATACTGTCCTGATAATGATTTGTGAAATGAAATGTTAGTTGTTTGCACTCTTATTGAATTCTATCCAATAAATTTCAAATGATTTACTTAATTATAAAACAAACAATAATCAGATAAATTATGAATATTTTTTATATATAATAATTATAAAATAATTATGCTTTTATTTTAAATAAATTTTGTGTTTTAAAAATTAAACATTTTTTTGTGTTATTTTTTATTAAATTAAAAGAGGTTCAAAATTTGTTATTTATACTTAAAAAAATAAAATAGGAAAAAGAAAATGGAGAGGAAAAATTAAAATGATAGTGAGAAAGTGTGAGAAAAAAAATGGGGAAAATTTAAAATTTGAATGAAGAAAAGAAAAGGAAGAGTGAGAAAGTTAAAAGTAAAAAGTAAGAAATGAATGATTTGAAATTGGACATGTGGCATGATCTAATAAGGGATGAGAATGATAAAATGTGAATATTAGTTGATTACTTAAATGTCCTTTTGTTAGTGTAAAATATTTATAATGAAAAGGGTAATTTAGAGAATTCATGCAATTGATTTTTAATGGGTTGATAGTTGATAGTTGATTTTTTATTAAATTAAAAGAGATTCAAAATTTGTTATTTATACTTAAAAAAATAAAATAGGAAAAAGAAAATGGAGAGAAAAAATTAAAATGATAGTGAGAAAGTGTGAGAAAAAAAATGGGGAAAATTTAAAATTTGAATGAAGAATAGAAAATGAAGAGTGAGAAAGTTAAAAGTAAAAAGTAAGAAATAAATGATTTGAAATTGGACATGTGGCATGATCTAATAAAGGATGAGAATGATAAAATATGAATATTATTTGATTACTTAAATGTTCTTTTGTTAGTGTAAAAAATTTATAATGAAAAGGGTAATTTAGAGAGTTCATGCAATTGATTTTTAATGGGTTGATAGTTGATGGAAGAAACAAAATTTAATTAAAAAAAATGAAAATAGGAGAAACAAAATGATCTTGTTAGATGCATGTCAGTCGATTGTCATCCAAGTGGAGTGCCGCATATAGTCACTCAATTTTACAAACAAAATGTGTTATCCATATATTTAGAATGCAAATTTGTAATTTAGTTGTTACGCATAATTTGATCCAGTAATACCCGATCATCGCATAAAAATTCCCTTGTTGCTACAACAGTCTACAAAGCTCGGTTAGAAATGGAAATGGCTCGTGTTTGTGGCCATAAACCACTGCGTTTCGATGCTCTCTCGCGAAGCCACGGCCACAATTCCCGAGGATTAGTACTATCCATGGCTATTAAACGAAGCCCCAAACGTCTCAAATACACAGATACAACTCGCTTCAACAAGGTCACACTACTCTTTCTATCTTCTCTTTACAGTTTACAGTTAGTTAGTTAGGTTTTGAACTTTGAATTGAATTCAATAAGATAACAGGAAGGAGGTTTGGTTTACATTGAAGCTGATCCATCTGGCTCTGATACATGGAAATTGGAACCAGTTGTTAATCTATTGAGACAAGGTGCTGTTGGTGTCATCCCTACTGATACACTGTCAGTACTGCTTATTTGCTTGCTTGCTTCCTCTTACGCTTTAATTTTAATTAGAACGATATCATATATGATATATTATCCCAGTAAACGCTCATTTTGATCTACAAAAATGTCGCACATTGTTACCATGGTTTTAAGTTGCGGTTGCAGTCATTGTGGTTGCCGCAATGTGCATTTTAGCCGTTGCAGCATGAATTTTGATTGAGAAGAGCTTGAAATACACCTTTGAAAAACACTTAATATTAAGATTTTTATATGTATATTGAGTTTTGGATTCTAAATTTTGAGTTTTAAGGAAAATACTTGAAGAAACCTAGGCGATGCGGTTCCTAATGTAGAAGGATGCGTGATTTCAAATCGCACTGCAATTGTGGTCCAATGCGGTTGCGGAGACTATCGCATCAACAATATTGTGTCGCAATTGCGGTTGCGGAGACTATCGCATCAACAATATTGTGTTGAATTGCGGTTGCATACCACAATTTTAAACCATGATTGTTTCCATAGTTTCTGGATGTATAAAAGAAAATAAATCATTGAGTGTATTGTTTGATAGACATGTTCAAAGACTAAAGAAGCTAACATAAAATGCATTCAATGATTAAATTGACTAACTAGAGACACATTAGAGGATGTGTTTTTTGTAATTTCGCTTTATTTAGAGACTATGAGTAGTAGAGGATTCGTTTTCATGCAAGTCATTCATTTTTTCTTCTTTCTTTTGTCTATACATAGATATGCAATAGCATGTGACCTAACAAACCACTCAGCCATTGAACGACTCCGAAGGTAGGTATAGTGTAACTTTGTTAATCTCAACCATGTTTGATTGTTTTATCCCTAAATCACTATATTAACCAAGGGTATATTTGTGTTGTGTTACAGAATCAAGAATATAGACGCTTCAAAGGTGAGTAACACAGTTAGCTTGTCTTTATTGACTTGTTCTTGTGCTGCCAATTGGATTTCTATTCAATACGATTTTCATGTTCGGTTGCTTGTCGCACATGTGCAATTACTTTGTGTTTAGGTTTGATTTTGTTGATCACAGCTTCAAAATTTTCTCTATGTATGTTGGTACTTGGTATGTAGTAATGTTACTTGTTGAAGTCATTGATGATTATGGTACCACCGTTACTTGTAGCCGCTTAGCATCTTATGCCACTCATTTCGCGACATAGATAAGTACACAGCTGGGTTTCCATGCGGTGATGGTCAAGGCCATGCAAATTTATTCAAAGCTGTTAAGCTTTGCTTACCTGGTCCGGTAAGTATTCTCTCAGAAACTAATTAATGATTTTTTTTTCTCTTTTAAATGTGTTGTACTATCTAAATTTAGTACAATTTGTACTATCGTGTCTTTATGTGGGTGAATCCTATGGTTTTGTTGCCAATTTAGTGTCTATGCTCTTTAGTTATTGACAATTTGTTGCTAACACTAGTCATGTTTGAGTGACAGTACACTTTCATCTTAATGGCTAGCAAAGCGTTACCAAAACAGTGCATAAGATTTGGGACTACTTCTGCCAAATATGCGTCAAGAAAAAATGTGGGAGTCCGTATGCCTGACGATGCCGTTTGCCAAGCAATACTAAAGGAGATGACTGCACCATTAATATGCACAAGGTTTATTTAATTTATTGGATCATTTTTTTGCTTGGAAAAAATATGTTTATTTATAGTAACGAGTTTTTGTTAGGCAAATAATAGGTCGAGGAGACCACACTGAAAAACTCATCGCTTTGAAATGGTAAAATATGATGATACAGTAGCACCAATGAAGTGACATATATATTTTAGAATTTCCGTCTTAATTGTGGTCTGCCCCTAGCCGCCTTATTGCGCCATTTTGGCTGTCTTCATTGCACTCCAACACCTTCATTTGTGTTGGGTGTGAAGGGGGGTGGTGGATTCAGTCTCACATTGCCTAGAGATGTATCCTGCAGCATACCTTACAAGCCCTTTTTTTAGTTGAGTTAGGTTCAATCCAAGTTCTTAGAACCTTTGACGTAGATGACTATAACCTTTGTGATGGTATTAGGTATTGGCTCCTTATTTTGCATAATTGTTGCATTAGAGAATGGAGCATAATAGTTGATGCTTGCACCTGAATATTACCTTGGAACTTTTTCATCTTTATTTTAGCATCAAGTTCCTCAACGAAGATGAATGGATGATTGATCCAGTTATGATAGCTGATACATATGGACCAGAGGTATCATTGTTTCTACTGTATCTTATTTTTCCTGTATAAATAAGTATGGAAATAATGATTTTAGCCCCTTCTCGAACAAAAGGGGAAAATATGAATTGCATTTTATATGGTTGTTAGAAATAGGCAATGTCATGTTCACGACACATTATATATGCATGTCATTTTGCCCTACGGATTCGAGTTTTGCATTTGCACGTGAAGAATGCTTGAAATTGAGTACATGATTTTCAGACTAATTGTTACAGATCTACATGGTATGCTTGGCTCTACCAAACCTAAAAAATTTGGTAGTTAATTATATTCTTTACTAATAAGTTTTATAGCTTTTAAAAAAGATCTTAAAGCCATTACTTTGGTTTTTCAGGGCCTTGATTTTGTTGTTGATGGTGGTGTAAGATTGGCTCAGTCGTCCACTGTGGTCGACATGACCAAATTGCCTCCCAGAGTTCTACGGGAAGGAAAGGTAGTTATCTGTTAATTTGAAGTTTATAGAAACATCTCAAATACAGATTCTTATGCAGGCTTTTATATACAAGATCAGGTTTTTAGCCATTGTGCCATTGGAGACCATATAGATAGCACATGTGCAAACTGATCTATAAAAAACTTTCTTAAATTTTAATGGTTCAATTGTGAGGTCAATTTTAATTTCTTAAAAGTTCTACCATCAAAGTGAAATTATTTTGGGTTCATAAATACAACCTGTTTACGACTTACTAAAAGTAAGCTAAGAATGGATTCTATAATTGGAGATGCTCTTAATATGACTCTAAATAATTTCAGGGTACAATTTCAGACTGGATGGTATTGGAAGAAGATCAGGAAACTGATGTTGAAGAGGATCTCATCCCTGCTGCCATTTGAATGTTAATCATCTATTTTGATCGAAGATTTAGCCTACAAAACCAGTTAATCACATTGGCACAAGGTGGAAAATTTTATGTAAATAAAAATATACTTTTGTAAATGTTGACATAGTTGACCGTGTACCCTAATTACTCATAGGGCTGCCTGGATTCTTTTTGCAATTAATTAAAATTTGTTTTTCCATTAGTTTTGTCAAGATCTTGGAACATTTTAGGATATGCCTTCAATATTTTGTGTTCTACATTGTGAAGCTCCCACACTCCAAAATGGACTTAACTTGTTATACTCTTTATAACATTCTGCTTCATACCTTCCACTCCATTTCATTCCATTTGTTTTATGCTTCATACCCTTGACTCCATTTCCCACATAATTTTGTCCTAGTATCAGAGAAACTCATAACCTTCACAATGTAGTAATTGCCACAATATGCCTGTTTTTTAGAGTCCAACTGTTTTTTAAAAGCATGGAGTGAGTAAAGTTGGACCCTTTTTTTCATCATTATAACAGAAAATTTGAAATTAACATCACCAGATCATAAGGTAGAAATATATTTTTGGATAAGAAACAAAGCAGTCATTGGAAGAATATATTAAGAAATTCTAAGCTTTCTTTCTATCTAGAGTAAGTAAAGCCAACGGCATTTGCATTGCTTTCCTTAAGTTTCCTGTAGAAGTAACACAGCCACAGGACTTACTCAGGTTCGTATAAAAATCATGTTCATCAACTCAATTTTTTACCCAACAACGAGATCTCTAGTGCTAGTCATCAAGTACTAAAATTAAATCTCAACTTGTGTCCATTTGTTCTCCATCTTCAATTTGATCTTGACTAATCTCATTACCGTTTTCGTGTTTCTGTGTTTCAGTTTCTTCTTCGCCTTCGGAGATTTCTTTTGATGTCTCTTTGTTAGATGGTGTTGGCAATGTTTTTTCTATCGGTTCTACTATTTCAGCTATTTGTTCATCTGGAAAACGGACCGTACAATCCTCTATGATTATTAGGATTAGTGTATTTGTTTATTTCTTTTCCTTTTGGGCCTCTTTGGTTATATGGGCTTTGTAGCCTTCTATATAAGGCCTACTTGTATTCTGGTTTGTATCAGTTCACATAATTGCATTTTACTTTCTTCTTCATTTCATTTTCATGCTTTCCCGCCATGGCTCATTTCAACTTGTTCTAATAAGGCTTCCAATTCGGAACAGGATGTAATATCAGGTATTGTTAATCCATGTAGTGTCTTTCCTAATAATTCTGTGTGGATTCTGGATTCTGGGGCATCCCATTATGTTTGCCCTCATATTCAATGTTTCTCTACTATATTTGCTGTCAAACCTGTTCATATTTACCTCCCTAATGGCACTTGTATTACTGCTCATTATTCTGGCACTGTCATTCTTAATAATATCTTGACATTGCATCATGTTTTTTACATTCCTGAATTTAAGTTCAGCTTGATTTCCATTTCTAGACTATGTCTTTATTCCAATTATACTATTTGCTTCTCACACAATTCCTGCTATATTCAGGATGTGTCTACCAAGTAGAGGATTGGACAAGTGACTCTGCATAATAATCTTTTCATTATGCATAAACAACCTATGCCCAATTCCACCTGTGCTAATACTTGCAATAATACCAACACTGAGAATGATGCCCCTTTAGATAGTTCCTTATGGCACCATCGTTTAGGGCACCCCTCAAATGAGCTTTTACATACTATGTCTAAACAATTTCATGTTATCAAATATCATAAAACTTCTATGTGTAATACTTGCCACTTATCCAAGCAATGCAAACTTCCTTTTCCTACTAGTAATATCGTCTCTTTTAATTGCTTTGATTTAGTCCATATAGATATATGGGGCCCTATTTCTGTTGCTTCTATGGATGGTTTTAAGTACTTCTTGACTATTGTTGATGATTTTTCTAAATATACTTGGACTTTCCTAATGCAAAATAAATCTGATGCTAGACTGCACATTAAGAACTTTATAGCCTACTGCCACACTCAATTCTCTTGTAAAATTAAAGTCATTAGGAGTGACAATGGTAGTGAGTTTCTCATGCCTTCATATTATGCCTCTCTTGGTAGTATACATCAAAAGAGTTGTGTTGAAACACCTCAACAAAACTTTATTGTAGAAAGAAAACATAGACACTTGCTAAATGTTACTAGATCACTTCTTTTCCATGTCAATCTCCCTAAATGTTTCTGGTCTTTTGCACTATGTCATGCCACTTACCTTATTAACAGACTTTGCAGCCCCAACCTCCAAAATTATACCCCTTATGAACTTTTATTCAAAACACCTCCTTCTTACACCAATCTCAAAACCTTTAGATGTTTTGCTTATGCCTCTACCCTCCTTAGAAATAGAGACAAACTGGATCCTAAGGCCACCAAGTGTATCTTCCTTGGTTTCACTCTAGGTATCAAAGGATACCTCTTATTTGACCTACATCATAGATCTACTTTCACTTCAAGGAACTGTATTTTCTATGAAGACACATTCTCTTACACATCATCCTCCACTCAGCCCTTGCATCCTGACCCTCTTCTACAACTGACACATTTATCTTTGATCCCATGGTCCCTACAGAATTTATCAAACAATTCACCCATGATATTGTTGACCCTGTCAGTTCTCCTAAATACAATGACATTGCTGATCCTAGTGGTACTACCACAATTCTACCCCCCCCCCCCCCCCCCCCCCCCCCGACAACCAACCACACTCACCACATGTGCACACTCCACACCATACCCCTGAATCATCTACTTACACACATTCTTCCCCTTCACAACTTGATGCATCACCCATAACAGAGCAAAACTCACCAGAAATCACCACCCTTAGATAGTCCACCAAAATTAAGTCTGCACCTGCCTTGTTAAAAGATCTTTTTTGCAATGTTTCTATGCCTTCTATTATGCATGACATCTCTAATTATATTTCTTATAATCATCTTTCTCCTGCATATTTTTCATATGTTTCTGCTATTACCACTGCCTGTGATCCTGTTTCATATAAGCTAGCTTGTGTTCATCCTCATTGGGTAAAGGCTATGGAAAATGAAGTTCAAGCCTTGCAAGCCAATCAAACATGGACATTCACCCCATTACCTCCAAGCAAGAAATCTATAGGTTGTAAGTGGGTCTACAAGACCAAATTCAATTCTGATGGATCTTTACAAAGGTATAAAGCTAGGTTAGTTGCTCAAGGTTTCAAACAAATCCAAGGTATTGACTTCTTTGACACTTTTTCCCCGGTTGCAAAACTCACCACTGTAAGAATTCTTCTTGCTATTGCTTCTTCTATGAACTTATTTATACATTAACTTGATGTGCACAATGCTTTTTTACATGGGGATTTGGATGAGGAAGTTTATATGACTTTTCCTCAAGGTATTACTCCCTTATATCCAAATCAGGTGTGTAAACTTCTCAAATCTATCTATGGTCTCAAACAGTCCAGTAGACAATGGTTTGAAAAGCTTTCACAGGTTTTACTCAACAATAACTTTAAGCAATGTTCATCTGACCGTTCCCATTTTATTCACACATCTCATAACTCTTTCACATGCCTTTTGATATATGTTGATGACCTTCTGTTGGAAGGTAACAACATGACTATCATCAACCAAACCAAGGACATTCTCCAACATCATTTTCACATAAAAGACCTTGGTTCCTTAAAGTATTTCCTAGGACTAGAAGTGGCACGCAGCAGTTTCGACATCAACATTTGTCAGAGAAAGTACACCTTGGACCTGCTATCTACCACTGGTTTACTTAGGTGTAAACCTGCAACAACACATATGGCTCGTGATGCTCGTTTGCAGACTACGGATGGTGTACCCTTGGCTGACCCTACTAAATATCGAAGACTTGTGGGCTAGCTCATTTATCTGCTTAATACTCGACCAGACATATCCTATTCAGTCCAGCAACTCAGCCAGCACATGAGTTCCCCTACTGACCTTCACTACAATACTGCTCTTCGCGCCCTTCGTTATCTTAAAGCTGCTCTTGGCCAAGGTTTATTCTTTCCTAGCACATCTTCGCTTCAACTTAAAGCATTCTACGATTCAGATTAGGCAACCTGCCCTGAAACACGCAAATCCGTCACTGGCTACTGCATTTACCTTGGCGACTTTTTGATCTCTTGGAAATCCAAAAAGCAACCCACGGTTTCTCGTAGCTCGACCGAGGCAGAATATAGATCCATGGCATCTACTGTCTGTGAACGTCAATGGCTTACCAATCTTCTTCATGAACTACCCATCACATTCAAACAGCCTGCTCTCTTGTATTGTGACAACGCTTCTGCTAGGCACATTGCAACAAACTACTCCTTCCACGAACGAACCAAGCATATTGAATTGGATTGCCACTTGGTATGTGAAAAGCTCCAACAAAACCTTTTTCATCTGTTTCCTGTTACTTCATCCCAACAACTTGCCGATGTCTTTACTAAACCATTAGATGCTACTAAACCTTTTCTTGACAACATCACTAAGCTTGGCCTGCACTCAATTTACCCCAAGCTTATGGGAGGCTATTAGGATTAGTGTATTTGTTTATTTCTTTTCCTTTTGGGCCTCTTTGGTTATATGGGCTTTGTAGCCTTCTATATAAGGCCTGCTTGTATTTTGATTTGTATCAGTTCACAAAATTGCATTTTACTTTCTTCTTCATTTCATTTTCATGCTTTCCCGCCATGGCTCATTTCAACTTATTCTATTTGCTTACTGCAATAATGATCTGCATAATAATTAAAAGTTAACAATCTGATAACAATTATGGGAAGGTACAAACATGACATTCAAATGCATATTGTTACTCATATAGATCAAGATCAAGACTTTACATAGAACTAGAGCGGAAGAAATCAGTGTCCAGAAAAAGATATAAGATTCTTAGCATAAAATACAATTATCATAAAACTCAACACAACACACTAGTATTTAGGCTTAACTCGTGCACATCTAATTTTTCATAATCAGTGGATAACATGACAGACACACAAATCTGATGGTCTCGGATTCCATACGCAATTACAAGACAAAACAACCAGCCAGGAACTGAGATACCTCAAAAGTGAATTTTACAAACAAAAATATGATCATAAGACAATCTCACTCGACAGTGAAAATATAAATATGAAGGTTGAAGTAGCCCATATCAGCCCCCAAGAATGACAGTCTTTGTTGGGTTTGGTTGTTGGAAATATGTGGCAGCACTAAAACAAAGAAGGTATTAATGAATATATTTTTTGTAAATTTCAAAGCGTGTGAATTTCATACTAAATTGTAGGATCAATTCGTCCTCACCAATTATAGTATATTAGATGCAATTGAGATTAACAATGAATTCCTTTCAGGATACTTTGAATTCCTTAATTTGAATTGCACAAACACACTAAGCGTATCTTTTGATAATAGATTACAGAATTATGTTTCTTAAACTTCACTAATACATTAATGAAGTGAAAGATAATTTAGAATAATATAGATGATAGAGAAAAAGATGTATGTATTTGTATTTTCTGTGTTTATCCTACTTCTCAAGTATCTCTATTTCTAGATAAGTTCAAGCCATTTGATGAAGAGAAACACCATTTGAAAATGATTTATGCACCTGTATTATGAACTTGTATATTGATTGGCATGCGAATTTATTGCAAAGAAACGCGTCGGTTCGGTTGGTAACGGTGCAAGTGCATAGTGTCACGCCTTACCATTGAACCATATATCTTAACTGCCATTAAAATCAATAACAATTAATATACATATTACAAAATTACAACTTGCATAATATTTTAAAAATCATCTACAGTCTCTAAGAGCTTTGTATAATTTGCTGATATAGTATGAACAAGTTTAAAGAAGTCAGTAGTAAACTCCAGTGGTCAAAGTTAAAGCGAAACCCTTTTGCGTTTTAAGTTTTAAGTGTTGCTTGGCTATATTTATTGATATCTCGGAAGTTTGAAATATATAATGCATGCTGATGAAACCTTTTAGGTTAAAACTTATTGTTTGTTACACGATAAAGACCGCAGATAGAGACCGACTTTGAAACCAATAAAAAATGATCCATCTCATAAATAATCGTGATCATATTCATGCCCAAAATCAATTGCAAATTTACAATATATAGTTGTTGAGTTAATTTCTTAGTTACTAATCAATAATAAAATCCAAGAACTTACATTGGGTAAAACTATAACATCAAAACCCAACAAATCAATATTGTTTTGTTTCAAAATAGAAATGTATGCATGAAGCTCCCAATATGATCATAAACTAAACGCTTTTTCAGGACACGTGTCTGACACTCATACTCATACGACACAACACAAAGTTTCATTCAATCATTTCTATTATTTTCAAAAGAATATAAATGATTGAACACGGTGTCTATATGCCAGTGTTGTACCTTGTGTGTGCCTCAGAGTAAGCTACTCTCAAAAGAATAAGAAGCAAAACAAAAAACATTACATTTTCTAAAATAATATTAGGCTTCTCACTAGTTAAATAATAAAGCTAGGCTACAATTACATCAACATTGATAACTAAATACTTGTCAAATACTCCATGACGCTCTCTCTTGTTTGACTACCAGTTGCAATATCATACTAAATGTTATTTCTGTGCTTTTGTGGTTGGCATTTATTTTGCTAAAACTATTCTAGCAGCAAGAAGTTGAAACATGAAGTTCTAATTTGCTGCATTCAACATGTCGAATGAAGATGTCCCATACCTGCTCATAGGACATCGTGTTTTGGATTCAGTTTTTAAAGCAGATTCTGTTGCTGTGAATTGTTACTAAATATTCTGTGAATATTTGGATATCCTATGTGGCATCCAAAGCATTTTTGGATTGTGGTTATATGTTGGTTTTTCGGATTTTCAGCTGTTTCTAATTATGGAGACATATTAGGAAACTTTAGATTGAAGACCTATTTTGTTGGAGTTTATTTTGCAGATTTGTGAGCAGTCTATTTGCTGCGTTTTTGAAGCCCAATTCAGTCCAGATTAAATGCTATATATTGACTGATGTAAACCTAGTTTAGGTGTGGAACTTACTTGTGTTTTGTTAGGGTTTTCGAGTGTATTTTGTGAGCCTAACTGGTATCATTCTGATAACAGTATAAGGACTGGTTTTCTGTGTTGTAAGTTCTGTCAGTTACTCATAAGCTTTTAAGCATTGAGTTTCTTGTGTGTCAATTCTCATAAGCTTTGAAGTATTGAGAATTGCGTGTTTTTTGAAAGTGTGACTTTCGGTTTGTTACTTGTGTGGAAAGATACCAATCACGGGTTGTGGTTGTAGAGGGATTTAAGGAGGGCCTCATACCTAGGTGAGTCTTAGGTAGAAGTCATAGGAAGGGTAGTGATTAAGTGAGCAGATTATTCGGCAAGTGTATGATCTGTGAATTGATACTATCGTATATTGGTTTCGTCCCTGGCTTGGTAGCCCCCAGAGTAGGATTGTTGATCCGAACTGGGTAAACATATCACTGTGTTATTTACTTTCTGCACTGTTATTTTTATTGTTATCTTGTTCATTGTGTTGGATATCAGTGTCTCAACATCTGTGTAGGACATCTGATATCTGTGCCAGAATTTCACTAAATTATAATCCTATAACTTCTCTTACCAAAACTTCCTGCCAAAATTCCCACCAAAATATAATAAATAATAAATATGAATTATTAAATATAAAAAAATTAAAGTATGACAAATAATTATTGTTCTGGACTGGGTCAACGCCTACCCATCAGTTGGGCAGACCCAACCCAATATCATGCTAAGCGGCTCCTCATTGTCGGGTACATTTACCACCCTACTGTCGAGCAGAGACTTCCAGCTACGAGGAGAGACCACGACCCTCCTCCTCGCTCTCCACGTGCTCCTCCTCTTGAGGACACGTCATCATGTGACCTCCCACTTCCGAAAGAGTCGGTCTGCCCACCTTCCGGAGATCTCGGGACCGTTACCCCAGGGCGAAGACCACGTGCTGGTCTTCCTTACGCCACGTAACCCTTGTCAGTCACCTGGATTGGGCCTTGCAATCCAGCCCAGTGCAGGTGACCGTTGGCCCCGTGCTAGGGGCAACCTATAAATACCCTTTCGCTTGAGAGGGTCAGGTTACACAATACATTTTAACTCAATTTTTGCTTTATGTACTTGTTTACTCCCTTTTCCTGACTTTGGCATCGTAGTACCTTGCAGGTACACCCCCCGGTCGTTTCACTACCACCAGAGTTGCGGAGCTCACGACGTTGCTGGCCACTATCTCCTCTCTGATCAGGTACGATCAGTGGTTCTGTCTGTGGGAATTTTTTGCTTCCCCGTTTTCCTCTTCGAAAAACCAAAGCAACCTCTACTTTTCTAACAACCATGGCCAGCTCCCAGCCTGAGAACAAGACTTCGGACACCGCCTTGGTGCAGCTCGACAAAGGAGACCACCGCGAAAAAGCTGCGGTCGTCCACGTCGAAGAGCACGACGAAAGGGACGGGTGGACTGCCTCCCCCTCCACTGACGACGCGACTTACCACGCTGCCCAACAAGACAACCCTTATGTCATCTACCAACCAGTAGCTGCGACACCAAATGCTGACCCGAACATGGTGACCTTGTTCGCTTTGATCAATCAGACCAACCAACTGATCTCCCAACAGAACGTGAGGATTGAAGCGCTCGAAAGAGGACGGCCACGACGCTCTCCCCCACAGAGACATCGTCGCCCTCCATCTCCCAGCCATTCTCCTTCCCCGTAAAGGACACCGCTGGTCGACTCCAGAAGCCCGACACCACCACCTGTAGGACGTCGCCCGCGCCTGGAATAAACCTAGTCTGTGGTTGCCCAGAAGCGACACCGATCACCTCCTCCTAAGGAACAGCGACGCTCTCCTGCCCAGAAGAAGAGCAAAGCTGACGGCAAAAAGCCTAAGAGCCGTTCGAGGAACTCTCCCCGACGACACGGGCCTGGCCGAGGCCACCACTCCCCATCACGATCACCAATTCAGAGTGATGAGGACAACCAGAGAACCCCTCTGTCCAGGGAGATTATGGACACCCATATCCCTGTAGGGATGGAAAAGCCTCCACCCCTAGGGACATACGACGGCACAGTCGACCCCGACGATCA
The DNA here is from genome assembly GCA_022829125.1 of Lathyrus tuberosus. Taxonomy (NCBI): domain Eukaryota; kingdom Viridiplantae; phylum Streptophyta; class Magnoliopsida; order Fabales; family Fabaceae; genus Lathyrus; species Lathyrus tuberosus. Next base: position 9,018,086 of record JALAZF010000163.1, read on the forward strand.
TGTCGAGAGCTTTGAGGCTATGCTCGACTACCGGAATGTTCGGGGAGCTATTAAGTGCAGGCTTTTCCCGACCACCCTAAGGAAAGGCGCCATGACTTGGTACAAAATCCTTGTACCAGAATCCATCACGTCCTGGAAGCAACTGAAGAGACGGTTCTCCAAGCATTTTACTGCGTCTCGCCGCCACCCGAAGACGGTGGCCTCTTTGGAAGGCATCCTCCAAGGGAGGAACGAATCTCTCAGAGACTACTTTAAGAGATTCAACCGCTAAGCTGTCGAGGTGCCCACTACCGACGACATGAAGAAATTCCTGATCGAGCGGGGACTGTGTCATGGGACTGAGTTCGCCAAGTCTGTGGGCATCCATAGACCTCGCAACTTGGAAGATCTCCTCCACCGGGCCCAGTCATACATTCAGTTCGAAGACTCGGAAGCGGCCTATGTTGCCTGAGACTCACGACACTAAGAGGGCTCCCGCAGCTCCAAGGATGAAGACTCTACTGCCCCCGGCGTGGGGGATAGAGAAGATGTGAACTCCGCCCCAGAGATTCTCGCGAGTCGAGAGGTCCATCTGGCCGGTTCACAGAGTACACTCTGCTCAACACTCCCCGCGAGCGAATTCTTACCGAGTGCGCCAACTCGGAATTTCATAAAGGGGGTGTCCGTTTTCCGAAGCCAACACCCACCAAATCAAACACTGACAGGTCCAAATACTGTAGGTTCCACCGGAGCCACAAACATGTCACCGAAGACTGCATCCACCTCAAGGATGAAATTGAGATCCTAATCAAGGAAGGGCATCTCAAGTAGTATATCAAGAGGAATGACGCTCCTCGTCCAGATGCTCGGGACACACAAAGCATCGAGGAGACGACACCTCCCTCTGGGGAAAACCTACTGCAAGTCACCCTAAGCGTCACTCGGCCCGAGGACTTTTACGTCCCCGAGGGAATCGAGGACCCCGAGGCAATTCAAAGCATGTGGGCGAGCTTCCCCCTTGAGGACCCCATCATTGCCCGCAACATGTGGTAAAACTTCCCCACAGCGATGGTTATCTCCGGCGGAGCCTTCGGCAAAGTCTCCGTCGGGTCGATCAAGCGGAAGTTGGACGAGCTGGAATCCACGACCTCGGCGCAGACTACTACTTTTGAGAAGGCTATTGGGAAGTCAAACCCCATCACCTTCTACCTCGAGGAGCTGCCGGGCAGCGCGCCCAACGCCACCATTCCCCTCTTGATCCCGACACAGATGGCAAATTTTGACGTCCGCAGAATCCTGGTCGACCAAGGGAGCTCGGTGGACATTATGTATGCCCACCTCTTTGAGACCCTCCAGCTCGACGAAAAGCATCTGACCCCTTACGTGGGCTCGGATCTACAAGGATTCAACGACACCACCACCAGACCATAGGGCTATGTTGAACTGATGGTCACTTTCGGGAAAAGGACACTGCCCGACAGGTCAAGACCCGCTTTTTGGTGGTCGAATACCCTTCCCTGTACAATTACATCTTGGGGAGGACTACTCTGGCCAAACTCACGACAGTACCATCTACGGTCCACCTGAAGATGAAGTATTATACCGACAGAGGCCGGGTCGTCACCATGCACGGGGACATTGAAGCCGCTAGCAGATGCTTCGAAGCTGCAACCAAGGGCCTGAGCTTGATCAACGTTAAGCCCAAGGCCGGAGAGAAGACAACCCCGGACGCAGTGCAGAAGCCGCTATCTTGTGTCAACGCGGTGGATCTCGACATCCGTTTCCCCGTCGGGCAGGAAGGAGCCGGAGCATCGGACAACGACCTCCCCGCTAAATGCAACGGGCAGCCTCTCCACCCAACGCACCATATCCTAGACGGAGACTTCATGCTCGTCACCCTTGGAGATGATCCAGATAGGAGCGTAAAGATTGGCACTGGACTCCCCGACCTGGAGAAGAATCAGCTGAAGGCATGTCTCCGGGAGAACGCTGATCTGATCGCGTGGAGGCCATCCGAGATGTCTGGCCTCGACCCAGAGGTGGCCTGCCATCAGCTCAGTGTAGATCTGGCCGCTAGGCCCATAGTACAATGTAGACGTAGGCAGTCTCCCGAAAAAACCGAGGCTGCTGAAAAAGCTGTAAAAGACCTCCTAGAGGCAAATTTTATTTCGGAGGCCAGGTACACAACCTGGATGTCCAACATTGTACTTGTCAAAAAGAATAATGGGAAATGGAGGATGTGCGTTGACTATACCGATATTAATCGGGCATGCCCGGAAGACTCTTATTCTTTGCCTAACATCGACCAACTGGTCTACAATTCTACAGGTTTCAAACTACTGTCCTTCATGGACGCCTACTCAGGGTACAATCAAATCCCCATGGCCAAGGCCGACAAGCTGCACACCGCCTTCATGACCGAGTCAGGCAATTATTACTATAACGTAATGCCCTTTGGTCAGAAGAACGTCGGCGCGACCTACCAGCTGATGATGAACAAAGTCTTCTGGGGAGAGATCGGCGACATGCTCGAGGTCTACATGGACGACATGATCGTCAAATCCACAGAAGGAGTCGACCATGCTGCCCATCTCACGAAAGTCTTCGACACAGCGAGAAAGTGCAGGATGAGGTTCAACCCCGACAAATGCACCTTCGGCGTTCGCGCGGGAAAATTCCTCGGTTTATACCTCACAAAGCGAGGAATCGAGGCAAACCCCGACAAGTGTCGGGCTTTCCTCGAGATCCCGACCCCGAACTCGAAGAAGTTGATACAATCGCTGAACGGGATGCTGACCGCGCTTTCCCACTTCATCGCCAAATCCGCACAATACGCACTCCTGTTTTTCAAGCTTCTACGCCAGAAAACCACGTTCGAATGGACCGAGGAATGCGAGCAAGCTCTCCTCCACCTCAAACAAGTCCTTTCGCAACCCCCGGTCCTCTCACGAACAGAGTGCGGGGAGACATTATTCCTATACCTCGCCATCTCGGGCGAAGCAGGCAGCGGGGTCGTAATCCGAGAAACCACCGATGGGCAGAAGCCAATTTACTTCACCAGCAAAGCCCTCCATGGTCCGAAACTCAGGTACCAGCAAATCGAGAAGGTCGCCCTGGCTCTCGTCACTGCGGCCAGGAGACTGCGACATTACTTCCTTGCCCACACGATAGTGGTAAGGACCGAGCAACCCATACGACAGCTCCTCGGTCGGCCAGACATGGCGGGAAGGATGCTCATATGGTTGCTCGAACTCTCTGAGTTCGACATCCAATACGAGGGGAGGAAGGCCTTGAAAGCTCAAGTACTGGAAGACTTCGTTGCGGAAATGACCCTGCTTGAGCCATCGACCAACGAATCCTAAAAGTGGATGATCTACGTTGACGGGGCATCCAGCTCGAAAGGCAGTGGATCAGACATCATCCTCGAGAACGGGGACGGCATCCTGATCGAAGTCTCCCTCACTTTGTCTTTTCAAACGTCGAACAATCAGGCCGAGTACGAAGGTTTCCTCGCCGGGTTGCGCTTAGCTGATGACCTCGGGGCCAAAGAGATCGAAATATTCACTGACTCCCAGCTCGTGGCCTCCCAGGTGCGGGAAGAATACCAGGCCAAGAACGACAGCCTTGTTGAATATTTGACTATGGTGAAGGAAACAATGAAAAATTTCTCCTCGGATGAAGTAAAGCACGTCCTGCGCGAGCACAATACTCGAGCAGACGTCCTGTCAAAACTCGCGAGCACGAAGAAGAAATGTGGGAACAAATCCGTTATTCAAGAGGTGCTCTCTCGCCCAAGCATCGAAAATACCGTCCCCAAGAGAGACGTGAACGCCATTGGAGATAGCTATAGTTGGATGACCCCGGTGTACAAGTACCTCATCACGAGAAAGCTACCCAACGACCCTAAAAATGCCGAAGTGGTTAGGCACCGGGCATGCTCCTATACAATCGTCGAAGGCAAACTATATCGATGCGACTTCTCAATCCCCTTTCTTAGGTACGTTGAGGAGTCCAAGGTTCCCGGTATACTCCAGGAAATCCATAAGGGGATCAATGCACAACACCTCGGAGATGGTCATTAGCCCGCAAGGCATTACAGGCAGGATACTACTAGCCCACCATGCAGCAGGACGCCAAGGAGCACGTCAAGAAGTGTGACAGATGCCAACGACACGGGGACATGCACCTGGCCCCGCCCAGTGAGCTCAAAACACTGTTGTCCCTGTGGCCGTTTTCCTGGTGGGGGATGGATATCCTCGGGCCCTTCGTCGTGGGATTATATCAAAACAAGTACCTGATCGTCGACGTGGATTATTTCATGAAATAGATCGAGGCGGAAGCCCTAGCCAAAATCACAGCTCACAACATACTACGTTTCTACAAAAGAAACATACTCGCCCGCTTCGGCGTGCCCCAAGTAATTGTCGCCGACAACGGGACACAGTTCACCGACAAGAATTTCCAAGACTTCGTCACCAAACTAGGCACGAGGCAACACTTTATGTCGGTCGAGCATCCTCAAACAAACGGGTAAGCCGAAGCGGAGAACAGAGTGATCCTGCGAGGATTGAAACGCCGACTAGGCGATGCCAAGAAAAGGTGGGTCGAGGAGCTGCACAGCGTCCTCTGGGCCTACCGAACAACCCTGCATTCCACTACCGGGAAGACCCCATTTCGCCTGACTTACGGAACGAAGGCGGTGATCCTCGTGGAAATAAGGGAACTCTTGAGAAGAGCAGAGTTTCCCCTCGACGAGGAGACAAAAGATGAGACCCTAAGGGAGGAGCTCGACTTCTTCGAAGAGATAAGGACGGGTGCGTCCCTCCGCGAAGCCTAACTTAAACATAAGATAACCCTACGCTATAACAACAAAGTTATTAAGCATGATTTTCAAGTAGGCACCCTCGTCCTATGAAGGAACCAGAAATATTCATGAGAAGGCAAGCTCGCTGTGAACTGGGAGGGCCCCTACCGCGTCCACGCGAAAACGTGGACGGGAGCCTACTACCTAGAAAATCTACACGGGGAGGAACATGCTCGACCATGGAATTCCGAGAAGCTTAAACAATACTTTAGTTAAACACTGCCCGCGACACAGCTACGTTGTGACCACGGGGGCGCACTAAGGTACAAGCGCGACTCCCCTTCACGAAACAGGAAGACAAGGGCCAACTTTGTGTGTGCGCGAGGACCCTTGATCCAACGAGGATACCTCAACCGAGCTCCATCGCCGTCGTACCAATTAGGCAAAACTCCCAGCTCGCGATGGGAAGGTTACGCCACGAAGCTAAGACCTCGACCGAGCTCTTAGTTTCGTCGAAGGTCATAATACAGCTCCGACCACTCGACCAGCTCCCTACACTATTGAGGATCAACAAAGTCGAGAAAAACCTCCAAATTACTTAGACAAAAACAAAACAGATATATCATCAAAGTATACAAGCATCACACATACAGATAAACGAAAAAATAAAGCATTAAACCTGGTAGAAGCCCATTGTGCGGATTGTGCATATAAAAATGTCATAATGCTCCTGACACGCAAGTCGGGCAAAGATAATCAAATCATTACAAAAAACACGGCACGCAGGCTGGACGACCAACTTTCCATTGACCACATGATGGAACGGGCTAATTCTGTCAAGTGCAAGCTGGACGTCCGGATTCTCTGCCTCGATTTGCATCATGGCACTCTTGAAACCCACCTCGAGGCCCTCCAAACAGTCCTGCTAGAGTTCCCGAACCTTGGCGATCAGAGCACCCCGGCTGACGAGGCGCCTCTCATCCTCCGCCAGATTGGCCGCAACCTCCAGCTCAGTAACCCTGTCTTGGAGACGATTCCATTCCTCCTGAGCCTTCTTTAGTTCTGCATTAGTCTCATTTAGCTCATGGAGAACATTCACGTAGTTCTCGCACTTCAACTGGGCCTCCTGCAGGTCACTCTCAACATTGTCCTTCTGCTTCTCGAGGACATTGTATTCGTCCCTCAGCTTCTGCAGCTCAGAAGTAGGTCAGGTCTCATCGTTCAGAACTAAGGCGGTCTCAAAGATCCGCACCATAACCGCCATGTCTTCAGCAAGCGCCCTCTTCCTGGCCGTCCTATCAATCCCCAAGATCGCCTTCACTTCGGCCTCGGCAACAACGGGGGGACTCCCCCCGAAGAAGTCCCACTGAAGGTGATAGGCAGGCAACATGAACTTCTCCATTGGGACAGGGTCCTCGAGGTCCACGAGGACAGGTCCCTCGGTTCGTGGCCTCTTGGCAGGGGTCCCCTCCGGAGGGGAGACTGGCTGCATTGCGGGGAGGAAGAACCACTTGCCCCTTCGATCGGCACCGCCGTTTGAATAACTTCTTGGACCCGCCCCTTGCTTCTCTTGGCACCCTGGGCGGCGGCCAGCTTCAGGATTCGCTCGGTGGCATTCGACATTTTACCTGTGATAGAAAACAAGAAATAAGTCAGCATAAGAGAACAAAACAAAGAGAGCGTCCGAGCAAAGCAATGGGCTTCTACCTAGGAACCTCTTGGCTTCATCCTTAGACTTGCACTCAAGGAGGGCCTTGGTGTTGATATAGCGGGGTTCAGTCACGATCAGTCCCCGCTCGTCGCGGACGGAACTACCATCTCTGGTTATACATTCGGCCCGATTAAAGCCGGTGACATACTAGACCATCTTCGCGAACGCCTCCTTATCTTTGACACCCAGTTGATTATGCTTCAAGATGTAGGCCTTCGTGCCACTCGCGAAATGCGCTTCCTCCCACTCCAGCAGGCACTTGGACGTGAATCTTTCCTCCCCCGCATCGTCAGTCACAATGTTGAAGAACGACCCCACGGCTTCGTGCGTGGCGGGCATGAGCTAATAAAATCTGTCCTTGAAACACCAGACAGAATCTGAGTATGCCTTGAACAGCTTCTTCGGCTGCTTGAAGGAAACCCAACTGTGTCGCCCCTGGTCAGTTGCCCGTTGTAGATGGAAGGTATGGAAGAAGAGGGGGAGAGTGGTCCCGATGCCAAGGTACTCACACACGAGCTCGAACGCCTACAGAAAGGCCAACGCGTTGGGTTGGAGCTGGGAGGGCGCCAGGTGCAACCAGTCGAACACCTCGCTGGAAGTCATTGAAGGGGAGTCGGATGCCGGCCTCTTTAAATGCGAACTCATACATGGGGAACCTTAACCCCTGGTAGCTCGAGCATATACGGTGGTGCTCTCTGGGTTTGAAGATCGTCCAGTTCGTTTGCTCGCCTATAGCAACGTCCTCGACAATTGTGAAGGCATCCGTGTCGTCCAGAGTAAACCGTGAATGATTCTTAAAGGCTCTTCTCCTGCCCAATCCGAGGGCGTACGAAGGATCTCCTCCCCGGGTTGCTGTACGGGCTCGGGCAGGTCGGGTTCGGTATCGATCTAAATAATGCTCGCGATCCTCACGGCCATTTTACCTGAAAAGCAGAGGAAACTGGTGAATTCGATAGCCCAGATCAAATCCACCCTTCCACCGTTGATCAAGTGAAAGGGCGAAGAAAGGACACGGGGAAACACCCCACCGACCATCGCGATCGGGACCACGCATATGGGTGTTCGGTAACTATAACCCGTTCACCTTTACTCCTCGGGACGTTCATCGGGCGTCCCCGGGACCTTCATCATATTCCCAGCGCCTACATCCCATGTCCCTAGAAGGATCATCCTACGTCCTCGGGACCTTCATCAGGTCCCTAGGATATTCGTCCCAACTCCCCGCGGTATTAATAAAAAACTAAAGAAGCTCCGCCGGTTTCGCCGGAAACTCCGTGGCCTCCCCGGGGACTTCATCAGTCCACCAGAGGAACCACCATAGAAAAGCAAAACAGAAGAGAAGAAGAGCCTGAATCTTACTTGAAATGGTGGTTGAGTGTTGTTAGTGCGGCAGCGTGCGGTGACGTATGAAGCAAGGACGACTACGAAAGTTGGAGAGGAGGAGAGAAAACTCGGAGCGAAAAAGATGGAAACGTGCAAATGACATGAACTCAACCCCTATTTATAGGGCCCTCACGGGACTCGAGGCTTCCCTAGGCGTTTGAGTGCCCGAGGCCTAGCCGCCCTAGGCAATGATGGCGAGCGACACGTGGCACTCAGTTTCCCACGCGCGTCTTTCCATTTCCCTCTTGTGCCCGCATGTAGTACGCGATCATCTCCTTTCACCTCCCCGTGTCGTCGACCATCACTAGTTTGCAGTCCTCGAGACTCCTGCCTGTTGAGCACCGCCTGCTCCCGATCACCCGCATCTCCACCACCTTGGTCCTACGAGCACGTTGTTCTGTCTATCGCACGTCCTCCCTGGAGGGTCTGACCCTTAAGTCATTACTCTGACATCTCGGAGCAACGACTTGGGGGGCTCCTGTTCTGGACTGGGCCAAGGCCTGCCCAACCCAATATCATGCTAAGCAGTCCAATGCGACTCAATCCTCCTCATTGTCGGGCACATTTACCGCCCTACTGTCGAGCAGAGACTTCCAGCTACGAGGAGAGGCCACGACCCTCCTCCTCGCTCTCCACGTGCTCCTCCTCGCGGGGACACGTCATCATGTGACCTCCCACCTCCGAAAGAGTCGGTCTGCCCACCTTCCGGAGATCTCGGGACTGTTACCCCAGGGCGAAGACCATGTGCTAGTCTTCCTTACGCCATGTAAGCCCTGGCAGTCAACTGGATTGGGCCTTGCAATCCAGCCCAGTGCAGGTGACGTTACTGGCCACTATTTCCTCTCTGATCAGGTACGATCAATTATTATTAATTAATAAATATAAAAAGGACTAAAAAATAGAACTCAAATTAACTAGACATGTATTTAATCAATACACAATAATTAATTATTACATATAAAAAAGAGTAAAAAATAGAATTAAAAAAAAATATTAAATATAAAAAAGACTAAAAAATAGGACTCAAATTAGCTCCTTTATCCCATTACTTTATTCCACTAACGAAAACCATCCACTAACGAAAACCAACTTCTAATAAATATAAAAAAGGACTAAAAAATAGGACTCAAATTAACTAGACACCTATTTAATTAATACACAATAATTAATTATTAAATATATAAAGGATAAAAAATAAAATTCTAAATAAAATTTTAATTATTAAATATAAAAAAGAACTCAAATTAACTACTTTATCCCACTAACAAAAAACCAACTTCTTCCCTTATTCAATTCTTCATGTTAAATACTTAATTTTAAATTAAAAAATTAAATCCCACTAATTCTAACTTCTTCCACTATCCATTTCTTCTAAATAAATGCTTATTGCAACTTCTTAAATTCTCTTTAATAGTATATATTACACCAAGTGAACCAAATCACAATAGGTTTTGAATCCAAATCACAATAGATATGAAATTCTCTCTTTTCTATGGTTCTTTCTCTTTTCAATTATTTTTTCTTTCTTATTTACACATTTTTATAGATGGTGAAATTGCATATATAGAGTAAAGATAGTTCACTATTTGTGAAAGATAGATGGTTAGAAGATGAATGTCATAACATTATTTTTAATTTATTTGTATTATTCAATGTTATAATATCTTACATTTTAATGTTTGTTAATTTTTGAATTTTGTTTTAGGTACAAATTTTGATGCATTACAAAATATATTTTTTTTTTATAAAATTAACTTCATTAATGTTTGTTAATTTTTGATTTTTTTAGGTACATACTTTGAAGAATTACAAAATATATTTTTTTCGTAAAAATTTGTTGAAGAAGTTGGATTGTGGAAGATGGGGAAAAAATAATAAATTTTATTGATATTTATTAGTTTTTAATTTTTTTTTTGTAGTTATAAATTTTGAAGTATTACAATATATATATATATATATATATATATATATATATATATATATATATATATATATATATATATATATATATATATATATATATATATATATATATATATATATAGGGAACGTATCATATGAGAATGCAATTTTTATGTGAGATCATGAGAATGAATCTGAACCATTAGATTTTATAATGAATGGTGGAGATTATGTGTTAACTTTTTTTCTCTCTCCTCCATCATTTATTTTATTAATGGAGGAGAGAGAAAAACCAAAATCATATATAATCTCCACTATTTATTTTAAAATCTAATGATTCAGATTCATTCTTATGTTCTCACATAAAAATGACATTCTCATAGGATATGAACCCCATATATATATATATATATATATATATATATATATATATATATATATATATATATATATAAAATTTTTGTTGAAGAAGATGGATTGTGAAAGATGGAGAATTAGAAGATGAATGTTATGATATTATTTTTTATTTTAATTTTATTATTTAATGTTATAATATGTTGTGTTATTCTAATATTATTGTTATTTGTTATTTTTTTGTAGGCATTAATTTTGAAGTTCTTTTAATTTTATTGTTGTTTATTAATTTTAATTTATTATATTATTTATTTTTTATCTTTATTTATTTCTTTCACTTATTTACCTTTTCTTTTCATTTATTTACCATCCTTTTTTATTATGATTTATATAATTCTTATTATTTTTAATTTTAAATTCTATTAGTTACTTATATAAGATAAGTTGATTCGTAAAAATAGATTAGTATATGAATTTTTGTTTATACACATTTTATTTAAATTATATTAAACGTGTTTATATATATATATATATATATATATATATATATATTAAATTCAAGCTATACATTGTTGTTATTTTATAAAAAATACAATCCATATAAATTATATTTTTAATATGGGTTATGCTAATGCACACTCATATAGGTGTGTATTAGCAACATACACTAAAATTTTTGTATGGGGCCTACTAATTTTGGGTGGGACCCACATTAGAAAGATGAAGGAAAAAAATAAAAAGAAAATAGATGTAGTGTATTTTTGTGTGGAGTCCACCAATTTTAAGTGTGTGTTAGCATTTCCCTTTTAATATATATTTTTTAATATTAATTTAATAGATCTACGTGCATCGTATGGGGTAGACAATTAGTCAACTACCTAACTAAGATTGAAAACTACACCCAAAATCCCTAAATTACCCTTTCAATCAAATTCCAATTGCACCATAATTAAACCCTTAAATGTAATTCATATATTCAATGTTCTTTGCCCAATCATAGAATTCCATTTTGCCAAGTGGCACAATTTTTTGAATTACTTTGTCTCATTCCTCTTCCCTCTTTTCCTCTTTCTCTCTCTCTTTTTTCCTTCTTTCTCTCTTTCTCGTCACCGAGATCTCTCTCGTCTCTTTCCTTGTCTGTCACAACCTTCCCCATCTCTCTCTCTCCCCCCTATTTTCTCTCTTTTCCTCTCTCTTCGTCCATTAAACCCTAGCGCACCGTCGCCGAAACTTTGGGTAAGGGAAGACAAAACGATCTCGCAAATGCAGAAACGCAGCTTCGCAAATCTTCGTCTTTGATTCTATGGTATCATAGAAAATCATTTTCATTTCAAGCTTTAGGGTTATTGTCTGTACCGACACCAATATCAACGATTTCAGTAACTTTTGTTACTTTGAGTGCAGGGATTTACTGCTGTTCTGAACTTTCAAAGTGGAACTGAAGTTGAATATTGGGGAATAAATTGGTACAATGATGTTGTAAGTTCCCATCCTCCTCGATTCGTTGAAGATATGGCGCAAAGGTATAGTATTTTTATGTAGAGAAAAAGAAATTGCTTTGAAAGTTAATGCTTGATAGAAGCACTTAATCTATATATCACATTTGAAATGTATATCTCTAATTGGATGGATGTTGCATATGTGTTTTACGCTTCATTTCTAAACCGATCTCTAACAGTTAGAATTTTTATGGTGTTTAAACTAACAAACATTTTGCTGAGCATGCCTCTGTGATTCATCCTGATGCGAGTTCTACAAGTTTTTTCTTTTGTTAAGGGTATGAAGATGCTGGAGTTGAAGCTAATGACTGCATCAGAATCTTTCTTGGTATGATAAAAATTCAAAATGTTGTCACTTTGGCTGTGATTTTACAATTGGCATGGGTTTTATGGGATTTGTTATTATTACTGTACAGTTTCTATCAAGGACGAGTTTGAGGATCCGGAAAGTTTTATCACCAATCCAGTGGATTTCGAATCCAAAATGATGATCGATGGATAGGGGTGTAAGTCTTATCCAAATAGAAATGTAATAGGGATATATGTGCAGGGAGGCTTGGACCTGGTATAGTTAGTGTGCAGTAGTTTGGGAATTAGGCTTGGTTAACTAAGATGATTGTTCATGCACTTCTGTTTGGACTATATTTCTTCTGGTGGATGATTGAAGTGGCAAGAGCTGGTTCTCAAAATGAGTATTATATGTGACATGTGATAGATGTACTATTCCTTTGCTCAGCAATAGTATAATTAGCAAGGTTTACTTCTAACAGTTAGAGTGTCTTCCAATCCTATGACCATGACAAGACTCCTATAATATGTTTAAGTGAATTGAATGATATCTGCTTAGGGTCTTCTTTATGCAGATAATAATGTGAATTGAAGAGTTTAAAGATTGGTTAATAAAGATTAACGAGTAAAGAGGCTTAAAGTGATGTGGTACTTGCTTACGTATCTTTCAAAGTCCCTCCATAAGAAATATCCATACCAAATTTGCCTTATTCTTCTAGTTGCGGGGATGATATTTTGTTTGTTGCTTTCGATTGGTCCAAATAAGTACTTCTTTTGATTCCCTTACCGATTTTCTGTAAAGAAGATTTTGTTTAGTTTGATATATTGTTTTTCATATACTATCCAGTTTAAAAAGAATATAAAGCTTATAGTTGGCCAAAGAAAATCATGCTCAAAGAATGGAAGTGAAAGTATTTACGTGTAAAGATATGATGTGCAAGAAAGATAATTGTCATTTTTATCTGCTGAATAAACACTTGCAAAGGAGCTGGTAACAGGTTTATCTTGTGTGTCATGGGAAAAAGTAGATGTTAGCTTCCACAGTAGCAGACAAAGATTTGCTGCTCATACTGTCATTCAGGTTTGTCTTGCTCTGTCCTTGCTTGTGTCAAATCTTGAGTCACACGTGATACTATTTATTTGAATACCTGCTAATGTTCTTCCTCCAACAAAAAATGTTGGTCCCTTTGAGAGGTTGGGCTTGAATACTGATGTTGGTGGTATACAGGTGAGGCCAATGGATATTCAAATATCTTGAATAGTATTCAATATTAGTCATTGCATTTGGTTCTTAAAATATCTGCAGCAATTTAGAGGGTAGTTAATTAAACATGTTGGCATTGTTTTCCGTTTACCATTGTTTTTGAACATGTTAATTATCCATTTTCGGAGACATGTTCCATGTATTAAAATCCATGTTTGCAGATAAATTAAGAGGGTAGCCAAAATAATAAGTTCAAGGACTTCATCTAAATGTGTTAGTATCATGTATTTCAGGTAGATGGTTAGTTTCGGACAAGCATTCCAGGAATATTTGATGTTGGTGATGTAGCTGCTTTCCCTTTAAAGGTATACTATTAATACTATTAATTTGTTGAGATTAGTTGTCTCAATTCGTTCTTGAGCTGACATTGACGTTTATGGAAAACTAGACAAATTTTTAAACTCAACTCTTACTTGATCTAACATTTGTGTTTTTGGAAAATTGGGCAGATATACAACCGTGTTGCTCGAGTGGAACATGTAGATCATGCTCGTAGATCAGCACACCACTGTGTGAAAGCATTACTCAGTGCACAAACTAGCACGTATATTGAATCATATTTCCTACAGCTTGGAATTACTTTTTCTTTTTTTGGTCCCTGTTGATATTGCTGAATTTCATTGATGATTTTCAGGTATGATTATCTTCCGTAATTCTACTCAAGAGTTTTTTAATATGAAGGAAGTACTAGAAAAGTATGGTGGCAGTTCTTTGGAGACAATGGTAAAATATTAATTTGAAATATCACACTTACTGACCTTTCTTTTGTTTCACCTTTTATTCCCCCTATTTCATCTCATGTTTCTCATATTGTTAAATTTTCATTGAACAGTTGGAGAAACGGTTGAAATCGGAAACTTTGATCCAAAAATAACTACTTTTTGGATTGAATCTGGTAACGGATTGTTTTACTGTTCCTCCTTTTGTATATGTGTGTATTTGTATTAATTTTATTATCTTGATTATTATTGCTCAAAATGTGCTAATTCTGCACAGGTAAGCTGAAGGGAGTTCTTCTTGAAAGCGGGAGCGCTGAGGTACTTGCCTCTATTTTTCTATTGTAGTAGATATGGACATGTTAATGTTATTATTAACTTGGTTTTATTACTATAGAAGTGCACTCACAAATCGAATTAATTATATTCAGAATGAGTCTTGTGTTTATTTAATCAATTCTGAGTATTATTTGTTTGAATATATCTATCAGGAATTTCAACTCCTGCCTGAACTTGCAAGAAAGCAACCTTTTATGCTATTTAACAAACAGGTGAAGGGGAACAAAAGGGAGCTGATTCAGTTAGGTGTACCTATATTTGGACAGATAGAAGACAATGCCAAAAGTAAGAACTCAGTAAATAGAAGATTTGATAGTATTCCTACACCTACCATTAACAAAACTGTAATTTGGTTTTTCTAATCACATATATTGCAAAAAGAAATTACTCTAAATAATAAGAGTATAAATTTCTGCCTTTTTCCTTCTGTTTTGGTATACAGGCAAAATTGAGCCAATTCCATCACTTCTTCATGGTTTGTCCAATTTGTTCATCAATGTAAAGGAAAACTAGAAGTTAAGCATGTTAAAACTAATCATGATGCTTCTATATCCACACACAAGTGCAAGAAGAAGATTGAAGAATATGCAGCCATCAAAGTTCAAACAGCATTTAGAGGTTACCTTGAGAGTTTTGAACAAGATTTCACTTTTTTTTTGTTTAAGCTTAAACCCTTTTCCTCGATTTTCGTCCTCTTTTACTACTAAGCTATTGCTTATTATATTAAGAAACTGAGTTGTCTCTTAATCACTGATTACGAGATATTGCAGGCGACGAAAGCTTTGAGGGCATTGAAGGGAATTGTGAAGCTCCAAGCTATCATTCGTGGCAGAGATGTAAGACAGCAAGCTATGAATACTCTGAAGTGCTTACAATCCATTGTGAGTATCCAGTCACAGGTCATTGCAAAGATACTCCATAATGTTGAAAGAAGACAAGATTATGGGGAAGATGAAGATATGAAAGGTTCAAGAGACAAGATCATAAAGGTGGGAATAACAATAATTATTTCTCACTTATACAATATAACCTCTCAACATTTGAACTCTCTGAACCTGATAACTAAAAATCTTGGACTCACCATATAACATGCTCCTGTTCATATAGCAAGAGTGTCTGTCACAAGTGGTTTAAAGGTCAAGCTTATGGACATGATGGTGTTGCATGTAACGCCCCGATCAGTTTTGTCAGTTTTGTCGTTTTAATTAATTGAGTCGTTTTGAGTATTTTATTATTATATTATTTTATTTCTGACTTTTATGTGAAAATATGTAATTTTTCGTCGTGAATATATTTTATCGCGTTTTGGGAACATTTGCGAGATATTTGAGTGTAGGGGTAATTTGGGCATTTTGATTTATTTTGTTAAGTTTGAATATAATAGAATAGAAAGAGAGAAAAATAGTAAAGAAAAAGAGAAAGAAAAAGAAGAGAAGAAGAAAAGAAAAGGAGAAGAGAAGAAAAGAGAGAATTTGGAAAATTTGGAAATCAATCAACCGACTTTCTAGAACACGATTAAATCGGGTAAGGGTGCGAAACTCGATTATACTATGTTTGTGTATGATTATGTATGTGTTTGCTTGGATGTTTCTTGTCTTTCCATGGTTTTTGAGTTCTAGGTCGAAAATGATAAAATGATTAGGAATCGATGTTTTCGCGGTCGAAAATCGATATAATTTGCGTTGTATGATCACCATGTGTTTATGAATCATTGTTGATAATTGTTTTGAACGTTGGAAGTGTTTTGGAATGAAAAATGAGGTTTTTGGGGGTTTTGGATCGTGTAACCCGTAACAGAATTTTTCTGGTTCTGGTGTGATTCGCCAGGCGAATTTGGGATTCGCCAGGCGAATTTGGAGCGACTCATTCGTTTATTTCGTCTGAGTGCGTGAAGCGTTTGAATATTGTGTTGTCTTTGATGGATGGTGAGATGGTTATTGATACTCCAGCAATGGGGTCATCATTTCGAATTATTTCTTTAAGTAATCTTTTGCTTCCTTTATTTCTCTAATAGTTCCAATGATATTTAAATCATCAACATAGACAACAATTATTACAAAATTGAATATTGTTTTTCTTATAAAAACACAAGGGCAAATAGGGTCATTTTCTTAGCCTTCTTTAAGCAAATATTCACCTAGCCTATTATATCACATGCGCCCTGATTGTTTAAATCCACCATTTATGGTAAAGACTTTGAAATGGATTTAGTGTGTTTGCCGTTGAAAGGTTTAGATGTGGTTCTGGGAATAAATTGGTTGCAATTCAATCGGGTTCATATTGATTGTTATCATAAGCTGGTAAGGTTTCCTTTTCTTGAAGAAGATGAAGACTCGAGTTTCTTATCTACCAAAGAGTTGAAGAGACTTTTGGTGGAGGAAGCTCAGTTGTTTGGGTTGTTTGCGTCGTTGACCGTGGATAGCCAAGTTTCGCTTGAGGTGTTTCCGGTTGTGTGTGATTTTCCTGAAGTGTTTCCTGAGGATATTTCAGATGTGCCGCCAGAGAGAGAGGTGGAGTTTTCGATAGATCTAGTTCCTGGTACTAGACCTGTTTCTATGGCACCTTATCGTATGTCGGCATCTGAGTTGGTAGAGTTGAAGAAGCAATTAAATGAGTTGTTGGAGAAGAGGTTTGTGAGGCCAAGTGTTTCTCCTTGGGGTGCTCCAGTTTTATTGGTGAAAAAGAAAGACAGAAGTATGCGATTGTGTATCGATTATCGCCAGTTGAATAAGGTGACGATTAAGAATAAGTATCCTCTTCCGAGAATTGATGATTTGATGAATCAGTTGGTTGGTGCTTGTGTGTTCAGTAAGATTGACTTGAGGTCGGGGTATCATCAGATTAGGGTGAAAGAGGAAGATATTCAGAAGACAGCTTTTAGGACACGTTACGGTCATTATGAATATTCTGTGGATCCATCTAAAGTAGAAGCAGTTCTACAATGGGAGGCTCCGAGATCTGCTACTGAAATTCGAAGCTTTTTGGGTTGGCCGGTTATTATCGAAGGTTTATTGAAGGTTTTTCTAAGCTAGCACTTCCTTTGACCCAGTTGACTTGTAAAGGGCAAGCGTTCATTTGGGATATTCGGTGTGAGGAAAGTTTTAATGAGCTGAAGAGAAGATTGACAACAGCTCCGATTTTGATTTTGCCGAATCCTAATGAACCGTTTGTGGTGTATTGTGATGCTTCTTTGATTGGTCTAGGTGGTGTGCTAATGCAAGACGGTAAGGTTGTGGCGTATGCCTCGAGGCAGTTGAGAGTGCATGAGAAGAATTACCCTACGCATGACTTGGAGTTAGCGGCTGTGGTTTTTGTGTTGAAAATTTGGAGGCATTATCTTTTTGGTGCGAGGTTTGAAGTCTTTAGTGATCACAAGAGTTTGAAATATCTGTTTGATCAGAAGGAATTGAATATGAGGCAACGAAGATGGTTGGAATTTTTGAAGGACTACGACTTTGGCTTGAATTACCCTCCTGGTAAGGCTAATGTGGTAGCCGATGCATTGAGCTAGAAATCTTTGCATATGTCCGCTTTAATGGTTAAGGAGTGGGAGCTTTTGGAATCGTTTAGAGATTTGAGTTTCGTATGTGAAGTGTCGTCGGATAGTGTGAGGCTGGGTATGTTGAAGGTTACTAATGATTTTCTGATGACGGTAAGCGAGAAACAGAAGTTGGATGTGAAATTAGTGGATTTGATGTTGGTTGACGGAAAAGAGCCGAGTGGTGATTTTCAAGTGGATATTAATGGTGTGTTGAGGTTCCGTGGGCGAATTTGTATTCCGGACGATTCGGATTTGAAACGAATGATTTTGGAAGAAGGACACCGGAGTAATTTGAGTATACATCCGGGAGCGAACAAGATGTACCAAGATTTGAAAAAGATTTTCTGGTGGTCTGGATTGAAAAGAGATGTGGCTCAGTTTGTGTATGCTTGTTTAACGTGCCAGAAATCGAAAGTGGAACATCAGAGGCCGAGTGGTTTGTTGCAACCGTTGGATATTCCAGAATGGAAATGGGATAGAATTTCTATGGATTTTGTAACGGGGTTGCCGAATACTCAGCGAGGGCATAATGCTATTTGGGTGGTTGTTGATAGGCTGACTAAATCGGCCCATTTCATTCCGATTGACATCAGTTTTTCTTTGGAACGGTTAGCTGAGATTTATATCAGTGTGATTGTGAAGTTGCATGGAGTTCTGTTAAGTATTATTTCGGATCGAGATCCAAGGTTTACCTCGAGATTTTGGGAAAGTTTACAGAAGGCTTTGGGTTCTAAATTGAGGTTGAGTTCAGCTTATCATCCGCAGACGGATGGACAGTCGAAGAGAACGATTCAGTCTTTGGAAGATATGTTAAGGGCTTGTGTTTTGGAACAAGGTGGTGCGTGGGATAGTTATCTTGCGTTGGTTGAATTCACGTATAATAACAGTTTTCATTCTAGTATTGAAATGGCACCGTTTGAAGCATTATATTGGCGAAGATATCGAACACCGTTGTGTTGGCACGAATCTGGTGAGAGAACGGTGGTTGGACCGGAGTTGGTGCAGCAGACTACGGAAAAAGTGAAGTTTATTCGTGAGAAAATAAAGGCTTCTCAGTGCAGACAAAAGAGTTATCATGATCGGAGACGGAAGGATCTTGAGTTTCAAGAGGGTGATCATGTATTTTTGAGGGTTACGCCGATAACGGGTGTTGGTCGTGCATTGAAATCGAAGAAGCTTACTTCACGGTTTATTGGTCCTTACCAGATATCTGCGAGAGTGGGTGCGGTGGCTTATCGGGTGGCGTTGCCGCCGAGTCTGTCGAATTTGCATGATGTTTTCCATGTTTCACAGCTTCGGAAGATATTCCGGATCCGTCGCATGTGATTCCGATGGATGAGATTGAGGTAAGGGAGAACCTTACGGTTGAGGCTTTGCCGGTGAGTATTTTGGATCGCGAGTTAAAGAGGTTGCGGGGCAAGGATATTGCACTTGTGAAGGTGGCGTGGGGAGGCGCTGCTGAGGGCAATTTGACTTGGGAGTTGGAGAGTCGGATGCGGGAGTCGTATCCAGAGTTGTTCGTCTCAGGTAAGATTTTCGAGGACGAAAATTTCTAAGTGGGGGAGAGTTGTAACGCCCCGGTCAGTTTTGTCAGTTTTGTCGTTTTAATTAATTGAGTTGTTTTGAGTATTTTATTATTATATTATTTTATTTCTGACTTTTATGGGAAAATATGTTATTTTTCGTCGTGAATATATTTTATCGCGTTTTGCGAACATTTGCAAGATATTTGAGTGTAGGGGTAATTTGGACATTTTGATTTATTTTGTTAAGTTAGAATATAATAGAATAGAAAGAGAGAAAAATAGTAAAGAAAAAGAGAAAGAAAAAGAAGAGAAGAAGAAAAGAAAAGGAGAAGAGAAGAAAAGAGAGAATTTGGAAAACTTGGAAATCAATCAACCGACTTTCTAGAACACGATTAAATCGGGTAAGGGTGCGAAACTCGATTATACTATGTTTGTGTATGATTATGTATGTGTTTGCTTGGATGTTTCTTGTCTTTCCATGGTTTTTGAGTTCTAGGTCAAAAATGATAAAATGATTAGGAATCGATGTTTTCGCGGTCGGAAATCGATATAATTTGCGTTGTATGATCACCATGTGTTTATGAATCATTGTTGATAATTGTTTTGCTGTTGGAAGTGTTTTGGAATGAAAAATGAGGTTTTTGGGGGTTTTAGATCGTGTAACCCGTAACAGAATTTTTCTGGTTCTGGTGTGATTCGCCAGGCGAATTTGGGATTCGCCAGGCGAATTGAGTCTCGCCACTAGCTCTCCAGGCGAAGTGCTGGCAAAGGGAGAGTCGCCAGGCGAATTCGTAAGTCGCCAGGCGAAATCGAAATTACAGAAAGGGGGTAGCTTCTGTAACTCTTGGGGTTTTTCTAAATTGGTGACTCGCCACTAGTTCGCTAGGCGAAGGGCTGCCGAATGGGATTCGCTAGGCGAAATCCATGGCGAAGGGCTGGCAAAAGGGGATCCGCCAGGCGAATTCTTAAGTCGCCAGGCGAATGTGGCTGTATCTCAATAAATTCTTTTCTTTGAAAATTCATAACTTTTGATCTGTGGTTCGGTTTGAGGCGTGGTTTGATGCGTTAGAAAGCTTATAAAATGTACTTTATTATGATGATGGTTTTGAGAATTGTTAGAAGATTAAATTATGTCGGGAATTAGAAAATGTGTTGTTTTGTTGTCGACTTTTGCCGTTTGATTGTGTGAACTTGATGTGTATGTGCAATATGCTGTTGGTGTGGACATTGTATGACTTGTGTACTGTTGAGTGATGAAATTGCATGAAATACATATTGTGATGATGGTTGGTGGCCTTACGGCAAGAAAATGCGATGTATGGTAATTGTTGATATATGCATGATTAGGGATGTGTATATGTGTGCATATTAAATGTCATGAGTCATTGTATGCCAAGCATCATGATATGTATTGTTGTGACGTCCTGAGTGATGGATTGATTCCAGAGGGAATCTGCTATAACATCGTGTGCCTTAAAAATAAGAGGACCTAAAGCGATTTGATATATTGTGCGCCTTAAAAATAAGAGGACCTAAAGCGATGGTTATAGATGATCGTGTGCCCATGTGGGGTGTGAGCGATCGGATTGTGCGCCTTATACCGAGAGGACCTAAAACAATCCATAAACGTCGCGAGCCTTATACCAAGAGGACCTAAAGCGACGGGGAACATCGTAGGCCCGACGGGGTGTTACTTGAGTGATCCTCAGTAACGAGCAATGATTCTAGCAGAGTTCCTGAGTGAACTAGTGATGAGAAATATTGGAAGTCGGTACCGCATGGCATGTGCATAGAGTCGTTGTGTCGGTCTTTGTGCATTTACATAAGTCATGGATTAATTATGCATGGAATTGTGAATGTGAGTGATGAGCTGGAATATGTGTAATTGTATTGATGATGAGTGTATTGTGTATGATTGATGTGTAGTGGTATTTAATACTTGAGAATTGTACTGTGTGGTGTTGTATTTGATTGTGGTGCATTTGTGGTGAGAATTTTTTACTTGTGCATTTCTGTGTTAATATATAATTATATTCAACTGTAATATGATTATTTTTCTCACCCTTCTGCTGTTTTATAATGCTCTATGAGGCATTGCAGATTAGAGTTGCTGGAAGTCTTTTTGTGAAGCTTAGGTCTTCATTCTTTTGTCGATCGGCTTTGATATGTGACACCGGGTAGTTAGGGAGGTCGTTTGTGATTATTTTGTATTATGTATATGTATCTTTTGAATTGTACATGTATGGTTGTACATGACGAACAAACTTTCATGATATATATATATGTTGATATTCAGTTACGGATTTTCCGCTATATTCTATAATTGGATTATGGGTGTATTACTACCTGAATGGTTGCATATCTGTATGAGCAGGTGTTGTATGTTTTGTTTCAAATTGATGTGACCCCTCGGTCTATGCCGTGCATGTTTAAATATACTCTGATGAAATTTTGAATTTTATTTATCGCTTTAATAGCTTGGAGGTATAGAAGGGGGTGTTACATTAAGTAGTATCAGAGCCAGTCCGTGTCAGTCCGTGCCAGTTCGTGTCTGGTTGTGTCAGTCCTGGTCTGTGTGGCGTGTGGAGTGAGCTGTTTGTTTAGCCATAGTTTCTGTTATTGGAAATGAACAGAATATGGCTGGTAAGAATGATGCTGCTTTGGCTGCTGCTATGCAAGCGATGGCTCGTGCTGTGCAGGGTGCACCTAATACTGCGGGTAATGATGAGTTCAGGAAGAACAGACCGCTTGTCTTCAAAGGGAGACATGATCCTGATGGTGCACAGATTTGGTTGAAAGAGATTGAAAGTATTTTCCGAGTTATGGATTGTGCTGAGGACAGTAAGGTGAGACTAGGAACTCACATGTTACAGGAAGAAGCTGATGACTGGTGGGTTAGTACTCGTCAGGTGTTGGAAGCTGGGGATGAAGAAGTTACTTGGGAATTATTTATCCAGGAGTTTCTGAGGAAGTATTTTCTCGAGGATGTTAGAGGAAAGAAGGAAATTGAGTTATTGGAACTGAAACAAGGTAGTATGTCTGTCGTTGATTATACTGCTAAGTTTGTGGAGCTTGTGCAGTTTTATCCTCATTATGCTGAAGCGACTGCAGAGTTTGTGTGAAGTTTGAGAGTGGATTGCGTCCTGAGATTAAGCAAGCAATCGGTTATTAAAGGATAAGAAGGTTTTCGGATTTGGTGGAATGTTGTAGGATTTATGAAGAGGATAGTAGGGCTCGTTCTACTCACTACAAGAGTGTGAGTGACAGAAAAGGGAAGCAACAATTTCGTAGTGGTCCGTATGTAACACCAGTGGATAAAGGTAAAGAAAGGGGTACTTTTGATCGAAGGTCAGGTGGAGGAGGTATGTCTAATTCTCCGAGATGTTTTAATATGGTGAGTTGGGGCATCGTCAATTTGAGTGCAGGAAAGAAGTGAGAAAGTGTTCTAATTGTGGAGGTGTCGGACATGTCGTAGCTGATTGTAAACGGAAGAATGTGGCGAAGTGTTTCAACTGTGGTGAACCTGGTCATATTAGCACGAAGTGTCAGAAACCGAAGCAAGCTCCAACTAGTGGGAAGGTATTTTCATTGGCGGGGACTCAGACTTCAAGTGTAGATCATCTGATCAGAGGTACTTATTTTATTAATAGTACGCCTTTAGTTGCTATTATTGATACTGGAGCGACTCATTCGTTTATTTCGTCTGAGTGCGCGAAGCATTTGAATCTTGTGTTGTCTTTGATGGATGGTGAGATGGTTATTGATACTCTAGCAATGGGGTCATCATTTCGAATTATTTCTTTAAGTGATCTTTTGTTTCCTTTATTTCTCTAATAGTTCCAATGATATTTAAATCATCAACATAGACAACAATTATTACAAAATTGAATATTGTTTTTCTTACAAAAACACAAGGGCAAATAGGGTCATTTTCTTAGCCTTCTTTAAGCAAATATTCACCTAGCCTATTATATCACATGCGCCCTGATTGTTTAAATCCACCATTTATGGTAAAGACTTTGAAATGGATTTAGTGTGTTTGCCGTTAGAAGTTTTAGATGTGGTTCTGGGAATGAATTGGTTGCAATTCAATCGGGTTCATATTGATTGTTATCATAAGCTGGTAAGGTTTCCTTCTCTTGAAGAAGATGAAGACTTGAGTTTCTTATCTACCAAAGAGTTGAAGAGACTTTTGGTGGAGGAAGCTCAGTTGTTTGGGTTGTTTGCGTCGTTGACCGTGGATAGCCAAGTTTTGCTTGAGGTGTTTCCGGTTGTGTGTGATTTTCCTGAAGTGTTTCCTGAGGATATTTCAGATGTGCCGCCAGAGAGAGAGGTGGAGTTTTCGATAGATCTAGTTCCTGGTACTAGACCTGTTTCTATGGCACCTTATCGTATGTCGGCATCTGAGTTGGTAGAGTTGAAGAAGAAATTAAATGAGTTGTTGGAGAAGAGGTTTGTGAGGCCAAGTGTTTCTCCTTAGGGTGCTCCAGTTTTATTGGTGAAAAAGAAAGACGGGAGTATACGATTGTGTATCGATTATCGCCAGTTGAATAAGGTGACGATTAAGAATAAGTATCCTCTTCCGAGAATTGATGATTTGATGAATCAGTTGGTTGGTGCTTGTGTGTTCAGTAAGATTGACTTGAGGTCGGGGTATCATCAGATTAGGGTGAAAGAGGAAGATATTCAGAAGACAACTTTTAGGACACGTTACGGTCATTATGAATATTCTGTGATGCCGTTCGGGGTTTCCAATGCACCAGGTGTGTTTATGGAGTACATGAATCGTATTTTTCACGAGCATTTGGATCCATTTGTTGTTGTGTTTATTGATGACATTTTGATTTATTCTAAGTCTCGGGAGGAACACGCGGAGCATTTGCATATTGTTTTGCATGTTTTGAAGGAAAAGAAGCTTTTTGCCAAATTGTCTAAGTGTGAATTTTGGTTGTCGGAAGTGAGTTTTCTTGGACACGTAATTTCAGGTAATGGTATTTCTGTGGATCCATCTAAAGTAGAAGCAGTTCTACAATGGGAGGCTCCGAGATCTGCTACTAAAATTCGAAGCTTTTTGGGTTTGGCCGATTATTATCGAAGGTTTATTGAAGGTTTTTCTAAGCTAGCACTTCCTTTGACCCAGTTGACTTGTAAAGGGCAAGCGTTCATTTGGGATATTCGGTGTGAGGAAAGTTTTAATGAGCTGAAGAGAAGATTGACAACAGCTCCGATTTTGATTTTGTCGAATCCTAATGAACCGTTTGTGGTGTATTGTGATGCTTCTTTGATTGGTCTAGGTGGTGTGCTAATGCAAGACGGTAAGGTTGTGGCGTATGCCTCGAGGCAGTTGAGAGTGCATGAGAAGAATTACCCTACGCATGACTTGGAGTTAGCGGCTGTGGTTTTTGTGTTGAAAATTTGGAGGCATTATCTTTTTGGTGCGAGGTTTGAAGTCTTTAGTGATCATAAGAGTTTGAAATATCTGTTTGATCAGAAGGAATTGAATATGAGGCAACGAAGATGGTTGGAATTTTTGAAGGACTACGACTTTGGCTTGAATTACCATCCTGGTAAGGCTAATGTGGTAGCCGATGCATTGAGCTGGAAATCTTTGCATATGTCCGCTTTAATGGTTAAGGAGTGGGAGCTTTTGGAATCGTTTAGAGATTTGAGTTTCGTATGTGAAGTGTCGTCGGATAGTGTGAGGCTGGGTATGTTGAAGGTTACTAATGATTTTCTAATGACGGTAAGCGAGAAATAGAAGTTGGATGTGAAATTAGTGGATTTGATGTTGGTTGACGGAAAAGAGGCGAGTGGTGATTTTCAAGTGGATATTAATGGTGTGTTGAGGTTCCGTGGGCGAATTTGTATTCCGGACGATTCGGATTTGAAATGAATGATTTTGGAAGAAGGACACCAGAGTAATTTGAGTATACATCCGGGAGCGAACAAGATGTACCAAGATTTGAAAAAGATTTTCTGGTGGTCTGGATTGAAAAGAGATGTGGCTCAGTTTGTGTATGCTTGTTTAACGTGCCAGAAATCGAAAGTGGAACATCAGAGGCCGAGTGGTTTGTTGCAACCGTTGGATATTCTGAAATGGAAATGGGATAACATTTCTATGGATTTTGTAACGGGGTTGCCGAATACTCAGCGAGGGCATAATGCTATTTGGGTGGTTGTTAATAGGCTAACTAAATTGGCCCATTTCATTCCGATTGACATCAGTTTTTCTTTGGAACGGTTAGCTGAGATTTATATCAGTGTGATTGTGAAGTTGCATGGAGTTCCGTTAAGTATTGTTTCGGATCGAGATCCAAGGTTTACCTTGAGATTTTGGGAAAGTTTACAGAAGGCTTTGGGTTCTAAATTGAGGTTGAGTTCGGCTTATCATCCGCAGACGGATGGACAGTCGAAGAGAACGATTCAGTCTTTGGAAGATTTGTTGAGGGCTTGTGTTTTGGAACAAGGTGGTGCGTGGGATAGTTATCCTGCGTTGGTTGAATTCATGTATAATAACAGTTTTCATTCTAGTATTGGAATGGCACCGTTTGAAGCATTATATGGACGAAGATATCGAACACCGTTGTGTTGGCACGAATCTGGTGAGAGAACGGTGGTTGGACCGGAGTTGGTGCAGCAGACTACGGAAAAAGTGAAGTTTATTCGTGAGAAAATGAAGGCTTCTCAGAGCAGACAAAAGAGTTATCATGATCGGAGACGGAAGGATCTTGAGTTTCAAGAGGGCGATCCTGTATTTTTGAGGATTACGCCGGTAACGGGTGTTGGTCGTGCATTGAAATCGAAGAAGCTTACATCTCGGTTTATTGGTTCTTACCAGATATTTGCGAGAGTGGGTGCAGTGGCTTATCGGGTGGCGTTGTCGCCGAGTCTGACGAATTTGCATGATGTTTTCCATGTTTCACAGCTTCAGAAGTATATTCCAGATCCGTCGCATGTGATTCCGATGGATGAGGTTGAGGTAAGGGAGAACCTTACGGTTGAGGCTTTGCCGGTGAGTATTTTGGATCGCGAGTTGAAGAGGTTGCGGGGCAAGGATATTGCACTTGTGAAGGTGGCGTGGGGAGGCGCTGCTGAGGGCAATTTGACTTGGGAGTTGGAGAGTCGGATGCAGGAGTCGTATCCAGAGTTGTTCGTCTCAGGTAAGATTTTCGAGGACGAAAATTTGTAAGTGGGGGAGAGTTATAACGCCCCGGTCAGTTTTGTCAGTTTTGTCGTTTTAATTAATTGAGTCGTTTTGAGTATTTTATTATTATATTATTTTATTTCTAACTTTTATGTGAAAATATGTTATTTTTCGTCGTGAATATATTTTATCGCGTTTTGGGAACATTTGCGAGATATTTGAGTGTAGGGGTAATTTGGACATTTTGATTTATTTTGTTAAGTTAGAATATAATAGAATAGAAAGAGAGAAAAATAGTAAAGAAAAAGAGAAAGAAAAAGAAGAGAAGAAGAAAAGAAAAGGAGAAGAGAAGAAAAGAGAGAATTTGGAAAACTTGGAAATCAATCAACCGACTTTCTAGAACATGACTAAATCGGGTAAGGGTGCGAAACTCGATTATACTATGTTTGTGTATGATTATGTATGTGTTTGCTTGGATGTTTCTTGTCTTTCCATGGTTTTTGAGTTCTAGGTCGAAAATGATAAAATGATTAGGAATCGATGTTTTCGCGGTCCGAAATCGATATAATTTGCGTTGTATGATCACCATGTGTTTATGAATCATTGTTGATAATTGTTTTGCTGTTGGAAGTGTTTTGGAATGAAAAATGAGGTTTTTGGGGGTTTTGGATCGTGTAACCCGTAACAGAATTTTTCTGGTTCTGGTGTGATTCGCCAGGCGAATTTGGGATTCGCCAGGTGAATTGAGTCTCGCCACTAGCTCGCCAGGCGAAGTCCTGGCAAAGGGAGAGTCGCCAGGCGAATTCGTAAGTCACCAGGCGAAATCGGAATTACAGAAAGGGGGTAGCTTCTGTAACTCTTGGGGTTTTCTAAATTGGTGACTCGCCACTAGCTCGCTAGGCGAAGGGCTGGCGAATGGGATTCGCTAGGCGAAATCCATGGCGAAGGGCTAGCGAAAGGGGATCCGCCAGGCGAATTCTTAAGTCGCCAGGCGAATTTGGCTGTATCTCAATAAATTCTTTTCTTTGAAAATTCATAACTTTTGATCTGTGGTTCGGTTTGAGGCGTGGTTTGATGCGTTAGAAAGCTTATAAAATGTACTTTATTATGATGATGGTTTTGAGAATTGTTAGCCGATTAAATTATGTCAGGAATTAGAAAATGTGTTGTTTTGTTGTCGACTTTTGCCGTTTGATTGTGTGAACTTGATGTGTATGTGCAATATGCTGTTTGTGTGGATATTGTATGACTTGTGTACTGTTGAGTGATGAAATTGCATGAAATACATATTGTGATGATGGTTGGTGGCCTTACAGTAAGAAAATGCGATGTATGGTAATTGTTGATATATGCATGATTATGGATGTGTATATGTTTGCATATTAAATGTCATGAGTCATTGTATGCCAAACATCATGATATGCATTGTTGTGACGTCCTGAGTGATGGATTGATTCCAGAGGGAATCTGCTATAACATCGTGTGCCTTAAAAATAAGAGGACCTAAAGCGATGGTTATAGACGATCGTGTGCCCATGTGGGGTGTGAGCGATCGGATTGTGCGCCTTATACCGAGAGGACCTAAAGCAATCCATAAACGTCGCGCGCCTTATACCAAGAGGACCTAAGGCAACGGGGAACATCGTAGGCCCGACGGGGTGTTACTTGAGTGATCCTCAGTAACGAGCGATCCAGCAGAGTTCCTGAGTGACCTAGTGATGAGAAATATTGGAAGTCGGTACCGCATGGCATGTGCATAGAGTCGTTGTGTCGGTCTCTGTGCATTTGCATAAATCATGGATTAATTGTGCATGGAATTGTGAATGTGAGTGATGAGTTGGAATATGTGTAATTGTATTGATGATGAGTGTATTGTGTATGATTGATGTGTAGTGGTATTTAATACTTGAGAATTGTACTGTGTTGTGTTGTATTTGATTGTGGTGCATTTGTGGTGAGAATTTTTTACTTGTGCATTTCTGTGTTAATATATAATTATATGTAACTGTAATATGATTATTTTTCTCACCCTTCTGCTGTTTTATAATGCTCTATGAGGCATTGCAGATTAGAGTTGCTGGAAATCTTTTTGTGAAGCTTAGGTCTTCATTCTTTTGTCGGTCGGCTCTGATATATGACACCGGGTAGTTAGGGAGGTCGTTTGTGATTATTTTGTATTATGTATATGTATCTTTTGAATTGTACATGTATGGTTGTACATGACGAACAAACTTTCATGATATATATATATATATATATATATATATATATATATATATATATGTTGATATTCAGTTACGGATTTTTCGCTATATTCTATAATTGGATTATGGGTGTATTACTACCTGAATGGTTGCATATCTGTATGAGCAGGTATTGTATGTTTTGTTTCAAATTGATGTGACCCCTCGGTCTATGCCGTGCATGTTTAAATATACTCTGATGAAATTTTGAATTTTATTTATCGCTTTAATAGCTTGGAGGTATAGAAGGGGGTGTTACATTAAGTGGTATCAGAGCCAGTCCGTGTCAGTCCGTGCCAGTTCGTGTCTGGTTGTGTTAGTCCTAGTCTGTGTGGCGTGTGGAGTGAGCTGTTTGTTTAACCATAGTTTCTGTTATTGGAAATGAACAGAATATGGATGGTAGGAATGATGCTGCTTTGGCTGCTGCTATGCAAGCGATGGCTCGTGCTGTGCAGGGTGCACCTAATGCTGCGGGTAATGATGAGTTCAGGAAGAACAGACCGTCTGTCTTCAAAGGAAGACATGATCCTGATGGTGTACAAATTTGGTTGAAAGAGATTGAAAGGATTTTCCGAGTTATGGATTGTGCTGAGGACAGTAAGGTGAGACTAGGAACTCAAATGTTACAGGAAAAAGCTGATGACTAGTGGGTTAGTACTCGTCAGGTGTTGGAAGCTGGGGATGAAGAAGTTACTTGGGAATTGTTTAGCCAGGAGTTTCTGAGGAAGTATTTTCCCGAGGATGTTAGAGGAAAGAAGGAAATTGAATTATTGGAACTGAAACAAGGTAGTATGTCTGTCGTTGATTATACTGCTAAGTTTGTGGAGCTTGTGCAGTTTTATCCTCATTATGCTGAAGCGACTGCAGAGTTTTCTAAGTGTGTGAAGTTTGAGAGTGGATTGCGTCCTGAGATTAAGCAAGCAATCGGTTATCAAAGGATAAGAAGGTTTTCGGATTTGGTGGAATGTTGTAGGATTTATGAAGAGGATAGTAGGGCTCGTTCTACTCACTACAAGAGTGTGAGTGACAGAAAAGGGAAGCAACATTTTCGTAGTGGTCCATATGTAACACCAGTGGATAAAGGTAAACAAAGGGGTACTTTTGATCGAAGGTCAGGTGGAGGAGGTATGTCTAATTCTCCGAGATGTTTTAATGTGGTGAGTTGGGGCATCGTCAGTTTGAGTGCAGGAAAGAAGTGAGAAAGTGTTCTAATTGTGGAGGTGTCGGACATGTCGTAGCTGATTGTAAACGGAAGAATGTGGCGAAGTGTTTCAACTGTGGTGAACCTGGTCATATTAGCACGAAGTGTCAGAAACCGAAGCAAGCTCCAACTAGTGGGTGTCATACCCCAAATTTTGACCACTAAGATTTCCCATCATTGTGCAAATCATCATCACAATATGGATGAACCATCATACTTCATCAGTCTCCCCAAAGATGGGTGAGCAATCACTACAATCAAAATTAGGGTTTTTAAGCCCTCTCAGAGCCTTAGACAAAGGATCAATCAAGGAATGACATGATCTTCAACTTGTCTAACCTCTCAAACATCCACAATGGATCAAAAAGGACTCCCACTTCAAGGATTAAGCACAAGGTTGCTCCCTTCTAGGTGGATCAAGTCTCAAGATCGCCAGTATCACCAAATTAGGGTTTTGGTCGACCAGGGCCTCTAGATGGAAAGTTTCATCTGTGCATAAGCCAAAGATCCAAAACACAACCTAATGTACTCCATGGAACCTCATGGACCCATCCATCAAGTCAACTTGACCTCAGGGGATGCATACATCAAAAATCAGGAATTAGGGTTTCTTGACCTAATTTACCCCTAAGTTGACTTTTGGGACAAATCATGAGCCAAGACCTCAAGAGAGGATTTGAGGCTCTCTAATGAACTATATTGATCCATTTGGAACAATGAATTAATCCAAGAAGCTTGAGCAACAAGTCTCATTTCCATCTGCACCACAATTAGGGTTTCGCGAGGAAAGTCAACTGTAACTTTGACTTTTGACTAGGACATGCTCCCAAACCCTAGGACATGCCCCAATATACCCTATGACACCCATGGAACATGTCCATCAAGTTTGATTTAGGTCAAGGACATGATTTCCTGAAGAATTGAACAATTTGGAATTCATCTGATAAAAAGTCAACTGTGCACAAAAGTCAACTTTGACTTTTTGAGATTTTTCACCAAAATGGATTTTTAACCCTAAAATGATGTTAATGTATGATTTGAATCATCATTCATCAAGAAAAATCAAGAAAAGTGGGATAACTTGTAAAAGGGGTAACCATAAAAACTTAGAAAATTTTCTAAGTTAAAAATAAAGTGACAAGGGTACCAACTTTGAAGGATCATAACTCTTAAACCACATGGCCATTTTTTATCATCCAAAGATGGATTTGTAGCCCTCATTACCCTCTACAAAAACTTCAACTAGACCTAAGTCCAATTCATTAAGGATTTTGAGTTATGGAGTGATCAAAATCAAGAAATCACACTTTGTTCCAACACTTAGTGAAAATTTCACTAAGTCAGATTTTGCTTCACTTTTTGCCAAATGTAGAGGGATTTTTCACTTGGAATCAAAAGAGATCAAAACCAAACTTGTTCAAACAGTTGTTGTATCATGTAAGGGCTTTCCAAAATGGCCAAGAACATTGCCAAATTCAACTTACCCCATGAGATATGACATTGTCAAGTTGCCTTGCTGAAATCTGTCAAAGGCAAGGCAGAATTTGCAACTTTGCTCGATTTGCCAAAATCAGCCAAATTCAAATGTTCCTATCTACTTGGACACCTCAGAGGATTGAATCTAAAGGGGACAATCACTGAGCCAAGCCTCCAAAGTCCATGGAACAAGAAATAGCATGTTGAACCTAGAATGGCCAAAATAGGGACAAGACTCCAAATTTGGATTGAAGCATTCAATGGAAGCATCAAGGTGGCATGGACTGAGCCATTCTCATCTAAAATCAGTCAAGACTTATCCAAGACCAAGGGAACCACAGCTCTGTGCCCTAACCTTTAGTCAATGGCTAGAGGAGACTTGGATTTTCATTTGCCAACATTGGCCAAACCTACTTACCAGCTGCCATTCACTATTCCTTGCAAAACAAACTTGCTCTACTATAAATAGAGCTCAATTGTGATCAGTTTGAGTACACCAAAGCCATCAAACAGATGCTTTCCTCACAATCTCTTCTTTCACTCCAATTTTGCCTTCTAAGGCAAGTCACTATCGGGTTTTGAGTTTGAGAGATTTTCCAATCAAACCAATCACTCACACACCTCACATACATCACATATGAGCTGATCAAACACTTAGATCACTTCTGAAACACCAATTTCACAAAATCACCAGCTGGTTGCTCAAGGTTTTAACCAAGTTGCAGCTGAGGTACCACAAAGTGATCCAGCCAATTTCAATCAAGTCCAACCATTCAAACACACTCCATAGGGTGTAGGGAAGCTGTTCAGATCATCACCACTCATATGTAATACCTCCAAATCAAAAATCACATTGCACTTGCTGTCACGACTTAGAGGTAAGCACATACTTGGTCATCTCTCAATCTATGCATATTTCCTCGCACAATAATTTGGCCATATGTTCATAATCATGCATGGAATGTTTTCCCTCAATTAATTGCATTGTTTGAATCGTGTATAAAAAATCCTAGCCTTCATGCAGAAATTAGGGTTCTTGAGGATTTTTCATGATTTCTTGTTGTATGTTTAATTTAAATGAAATTAATGGACATAGACATGATCGTGAGGTTGAGACGAGCATAATGATATGTGGATTGCATGTTATAATCAAGTATTCAGTGAGATTGGATAGAAAATGCAAATCTGGGCAAGGCAGAACACGCGCGTGTTCTTGGCGCCATTTTCATAAATTCAAATATTTGAATTTTGTGATTTTATTTAATTGATTCAAAAATTAATTTCTCTCTGAGTTTTAATGATTTTGAGTTGATTCTTTTTTTAATAATTCACAAAAATGTTAAAATATTTTATTTTATAAAAAAATCCCAAAAATATTATTTATTTCAAATAATTATATTTTTGCAAAGAATTAATATTTTAATTGTTTTTGACATATTAAATATTTTTTCTACATTGATTTTGCAACTTTTAATGCTTTCTAATTATTTTGTAGGTCAATACTTAATTTTTGAAGCATTAATCCAAGATCACAATTTGTTTTTCATATGTTAAACAATTTTGATCATTTTAATTGAATTTTTATTCAATTAAATACATTTTTGAAAACAAATTAGGGTTTTTGGATTAATTCAACCCTCATAAATCATTTTCAAAACACTTTGTGCCTCTAATAGAGTGTAAGACCCAATCCTTTTTTGACCAAATCATTTTTGGGCCTCAGAGTATTGTATAAGTCCCGATACCGTCAAAAACAAACGGCGCGATCATCGCCTTTTAAAAATAACCTTGGGCCTCTCCTTGAGCTATAAGACCCATTCAAAACTTTTGGGCCTCTAATAGAGTGTAAGACCCAATCCCCTTTTAACCAAAATCACTTTGGGCCTCACTTATTGTATAAGTCCCTCCGCGTTAAAAGAAAACCTCGGCGCGATCGACATTTTAAACGAAAAATCATCTGGGCCTACCCTCGTGTTATAAGCCTCACTCTTTTTCTCTAAAACTTTTTGGGTCTCTTGAGAGAGTGTAAGACCCATCCCTTCGTACAGAAAACATTTTTTGGCCTCAGTCACTTGTATAAGTCCCTCTATACAAATTCAAACAGTGCACTCACTGATAAAACCCTAGGCCTCTCCTTGAGCTGTAAGCCCCAAATCTTTCTTTTTCAAAGCACTTTCTCCTTTGATTTTGAATATACTATTGTTTTCAATCTTTCTTTGTTGAACAACTAACCAAACAACATGGAAGCTCTACAACCGAGTAAGTGGTTATTGCTTTCATTTACCGCTTTCATATACATATAAACTATATTGTGGGGCTGTTTCACTGCAAGTCTTCTTTCATAAACTCATATCAACTGTGTAATAATAGTATAGATATTTCGAGTTTCCCCGGCAACTACGTCTAGAACTAGGTGACGCCGTTTCGTTTATTCGTAGAAATAGACAACTAGATCCCCAATAGGATCACCAGATACAGTCTTCTCTCAGGCTGTCCTCATTAGAAATTGTCAAGAAACTCTACTCCCAAAGATGAATGTATTCTCCGTGAATGGCATCTTTGAGTTTCTTCCAAGTTCTCAAACTTTCCTGACTTTGATATATTCTCGGTGAATAGCATTGCCTTGAATTTCTCGGGGTTTGGGGACCCACGAACTTCTTAAAAGCATCGACCTCCTCTTGAACATCATACAAGGACCCACAGGCTTCCTAAAAGCAACCCCGCCTCCTCTTGGGCTTAGTACAAGGACCATACGGCTTCTTAGAAGTATTCACAGCCTCCTCTTAGGCTTCGTATAATGATCTCTTCCTCCGGGAATGATAGCCTCCTCTTGGGCTTAGTACAAGGACCCGTCGGCTTCTTAAAAGTTTCCAGCCTCCTCTTGGGCTTCGTATAAATTTTCCCGACGACCTCCTAAAGGTATAGGAATAGAACTTAATCATCTCTATAGAACAGTCTTTTCAAGAGTCTACTACTGTTTCTCAAAGCATAGAACAAAAGATGAAACCCTAGACTCGGACAGTCTAATCTCCTTGAGTCTCAGAGACATTCTCAAGTGACCCCTTTCGTTAAATAGGAAGGAAACCTGCAGACTCGGACAGTCTCAATACCCTTCGGATTTCCCGCTTCCTTAAAGAACAGGAATAAACCGGGTCCCTGAGTCGAATCCCTGAGTACAGTATTGCTCATATAAGAATTGATTTTCTCTTTAAAATCAGTATATTGGATCTGTCACTCAACTGAAACAGTTACCATAGCCTCCTCTTAGGCTTTGTATAATGATCCTTCTCTAGTGAAGTTAGCCTCCTCTTGGGCTTTGTACAATGATTCTCCTCAGCGGAGTCAAACAACGTTTAGCCTCTCTCTCGGGCTTTGTAAGAGACACATAAGGGACTCCCTCGTTGAGTTAATTACCCCTTTTAGCCTCCATCTCGGGCTTCGTACGAGATACAAAAAGATTCTCTTGGTGAGTCACCATCTTTAGGCTCCATCTCGGGCTTTATACGAGATACCAAAAGACTCCCTCGTTAAGTCAAAAACCTTGTAGCCTCTCTCTCGGGCGTTGTACGAGACACATAATAGCCTCCTCTTAGGCTTTATATAAGAAAACTACTGGTTAATCCAATTAACCTTTTAGCATCAAAGCTGTGCCTCGTTCACAGTACACAAACATCAACAACTCCTTCTTCTTCATCTAATCGCTGTAAGCGGCAAGCCTCTGGATCATCTATATCCATGCCACTGTCCCTCTTTTAGCATGAGAAATTCCTAAGGAAAGATAGCATTGCTCTACACTGAGTTAAAGTCTTCTCCTTTAGGTTAAAACCCCCTATAAAGGAAATTATGGCATTGCCGGATCTGCGTATCCCGGTTAAAGTAATTCTCCTTTATAAAACAGTTGTGACATACAACCCCCTCTTTAGAGATGACAAATTCTCTCTAAAGTCAAACCTTCAGCTTCACATCTTGGGCTTTGAACAAGATACAAACCACCTTTTCGCTTCACGTCTTGGGCTTTGAACAAGACACCAAAAACAACCATTTCCTCCCATAGAATAGGAGGAACTACGAACGCTCTGATTTCCCTGTTTTGGATAAACGGGAATATGTAGGCATAAGATTGAAATAAAAATCTTAGCGAGCACACTAAACAAAAAACCCAAATCCCATATCTCCATCAATCAAAAACAGTAATTCAAAAGCATCAGTCCTAACCTCCTAATCCTCGTTCCCCGCCAGAAACCCTCTGTCTAGGTAAAAAGAAAGAAAACCGTATTGGTGAAAATACAAATAACCAGTACAAAGGCCCCCCCACATTGATAGCATTCGTAACCTAACAGACCGCTGTTTAAACTCAGTATGCAAAGCAAGGTTAATTGGAGACATCTATTTCCCTTCCTTCATCAGCTCACAATAGGATAAAAAATGAATTGACCTGTAGTTTTAAGCTCAACCGCAAAGAGCGACCAGCGCTTAAGAACCGCGTCTAAAATCGCTTGCTACAGAAAAAATGGCGCCCACCGTGGGGCTCTTCTCTGTTTTTATGATTTCCTTTTTCTTCACTTGTGTGAATACCACAGATTGGGGCTTCCGCCGGGGAACCCATTTTCTGTCAAGAACTTAGGATTCTTAGCTTTAAAGGTCTAGGATGTTTAGGACAAATATATATAATGCTTTTCCTAATTGCTATACATGTTTGTTTTTCTGCTAATGGGAATGCGGGTGATGCCGTATGTGGAAAGAATGAGTATACACCTAAGATAAGTGATGGCGACGGGGTCGACCATCAACCTCAGTGGAGGCTGACCAACGCAACCCATTCTCTCACCCAGACAATGGGCCGGTTGTTAAGTCTAAGAAGCTGAGGAGCCAAACCCTTTCGTAGTGCGGAAACTATCGGAAATAGTTGTTACGCGATACTACCCTTATTTGAGGCTGGTGATCTATTCTCGGTGAATGGCACTTACTCTAAGATTGCTCTACAACTCGCTGGCGATCCGCTTGTTGTTCTGCTTTCCTGGGAGGAGCTGATGATAATGAGTACAGGTACAAAAATCACCCTAGTATAAACCTTTGGGGATGGGTAGAGCCTTGACTTCATGACAACGACCCTTTGACCTCATGTTTTTTCTATGTTTTTGTGTGCTGCATTCATGCATTCATTTAAAAAACACTAAAACATTCAAAAAACTTCTCTTCTAGTCTCTCTGTTTTTTTCAAAATAAACTAAGACTGTGATTGCAAATATCAGAGAAAAGGATCGCACTAATGGATTTCGGTAGAAAGAGAACTCACCAGTATACCTTCAAGGTTCCAAAACTAGAGGATTTGAGAAGGTTAGCGAGGATGATCACTAACCCAGAGGCTTTCAGAGCCAAGCACGGAGGTTTGCTACCACTATTAAGAGTCCATGTGATTGAGGGAATCATGGATGCACTAATCCAATTCTATGATCCGGTCTATCACTGTTTCACATTCCCGGATTACCAGCTTGCACCAACGCTGGAGGAGTATTCTCACCTAATCGATCTACACATTACGGATCGAGCTCCATTTTCTGGACTGGAAGAAATTCCAAAGAATCAGACTATTCCAAGAGCAATTCATTTGGACTAGTCTGAAGTTAGGTCTCACTTAATCACTAAGGGTGGCATCCAAGGTTTTCCAGCCCAGTTCTTGACAAAGAAGGCCCTATATTTTGCCAATATAGGAAACGTGACTGCTTTTGAAAGCATCTTTGTCTTGCTTACCTACGGGTTATTTTTGTTTCCCAACATTAATAACTTCGTCGATATTAACTCCATTAAGGTTTTTCTCATTGGAAATCCTGTGCCGACTTTGCTCGCAGATGCGTATCATTCTGTACACTTGGGAAATTTGTACAGCGGAGGGGAGATCACATGCTGTGTACCTCTGCTTTACAAATGGTTTATCTCTCACCTGCCCAAGTCCGCTGCTTTTTGGGATTGCAAGAGTGCCTTACGTTGGTCGCAGAAGATCATGTCTCTTACCAACTCTGATATAGATTGGTGTAATAGGATTTATGAGGGAATCAGGATCATTGACCGTTGTGGAAACTTCCCCAACGTACCCCTTATAGGAACTAAAGGAGGAATCAACTACCATTCGGTATTGGTTCGCCGTCAATTTGGATACCCGATGAGACACATCCCCCGGAGTGTTCATCTGGAAGGTCTTTTCTTCAAGGAAGGAGAAAGTGACAGAGCACTAAAGATGGAAATAGTGCACGCTTGGAAGCATGTTCATAAGAAAGGACGAGAGTCTCTGGGAAAACCAGATTGTGTCTCGGTGGAGCCTTATCTCCATTGGGTACAAACTAGAGCTCTCAAGGTAAAAATGCCTTATCCTCGTTACGGAATTCTTCCGCCAAGGGAATCTGTCATGTACTTCATGACGGAAACTGAAAAGCTTCAGGTTACTCTCAACAAAGTTCAACGGGAGAGAAGGTCTTGGAAGAGCAAGTACCGCACCCTCGACATAGAGTGCATCAAAATACAGCAATTACTGAAAGAAAAAGATGCTCTGATTGAAATTTTGGAGCAACATGCTGTAGATAATCAAGATGACCAGAGGAATTTGCTCGCTCCTTTCACTTGGCAAAGGAATGACAACCCGACAACGGCCCAAGAGCCCCGGTCAAAGAAAAGGAAGATACCAGAATCAACACCTGATTTCTCTTCAGAGAGGACTCATGACCCATTAGTTTAGGTTTCTGTTTCTGCACTTTGTAATCTACTGTATTTCCATTTTTGTAATCCTTTGAATTTCAATAAAAAGGGGTTTCCCCACCGTTTGATATTTGCAATCTAATTGTCGAAGTTTATTTTGATTAAACCAAGAAAAACAATTAATATAATCATTGCATTCATCATTCTCACCTCACGTATTCTTCTTCCCTACGAATCTCACGTTTGTGTCTCAGTTCTAGAGTCAAACTGTCTCATTCGTATAATACTCGGGCCAATCGTCAGAAAAAGATGGATGATCTTGAGGAAGAAAATAGAGAGTTGAAAGAAGAGATCGACGCTCTAAGAGAGGATATGAGAAAGCTTCGTAACGACATGCAAGCCATGGCAGAAGCTCAGCTACAAAGGACTGTGATCTCAGAGATCACCTCAACGCCCGTAGTGGAGAGGTATGATCCTAGGTATCAGATACCGAAAGATCGTCCTTGGGGCATGCCTGTTAACTATATCCCGGAAGGATATGTTCCGCTGATCACTGAGGATCAGGGAATCACAACAGAAGCCGCTGGGCCTGAAGGTTACAAACTTCGGGAAAGCGAAGATGCCAGGGGCATGCTGAAGACTCCTAAAGGTTACAAACTTCAGGAAACGCCAAGACTCACTGCCGTAGTCACGGTACCACCCCCTGTGGTGCACACTGTCCTGGAAGGACAGATTCCACCAACACCTTCTGGTAAGAAGGAAACTATGTTTGACAGAATGGATGAATTCCAGGAAAAGTTCTTGGAAATGTAGAAGGAACTGCAGGCCATTCGCGGTCAGGATTTATTTGGAAAGGACGCCGCAGATCTCTGCTTGGTCCCAAATGTGAAAGTCCCGCACAAGTTCCAAGTGCCCGACTTTGAAAAATATAAGGGTAACTCTTGCCCTCAAAGTCATCTGGTGATGTACGTTCGGTAGATGTCAGCCCAGACGGAGAATCAGGACCTACTGATTCACTACTTTCAGGATAGTTTAACCGGTGCCGCACTCAAATGGTACATGGGTTTAAACCGTACTACGATCAGCACATTCAGAGATCTTGGTACTGCCTTTGTCCAACAATACAAATACAATTTGGACATGGCACCCGACAGAGATCAACTCAGATCGATGTCGCAAAAGGACAAGGAAACCTTTAAGGAGTACGCTCAAAGGTGGCGTGAAATCGCCGCTCAAATTTGTCCGCCTCTGGAGGAAAAAGAGATGACAAAGATCTTCTTAAAAACCTTAAGCTCATTTTACTATGACCGAATGGTTGCCAGTGCGCCCAGTGACTTCACCGAAATGGTCGGCATGGGCGTACGTCTTGAGGAAGCCGTCCGAGAAGGACGTTTGGTAAAAGACACTGGATCGACGAGCGGTACTAAAAAAATATGGTAGTGCTCTCCCAAAGAAAAAAGAGCAAGATATTGGGAATATCTCTCTCGGAAAGCAAAGACGACGGTATCAACCGGTAGCAGCTGTGACTCCTACTATCAACCTTACGTCTATTCCTACGTATCAACCTCAGGTTACGCAGAGCCAACCTGACCAGCAAAGGACACAACAGCCTCTTTAGCAAGCCTGTCCTCCATATAACAACAACCGTGCAACACGGCCGCCAGGATTTGATCCTATACCCGTATTGTACGTAAAACTGTTTCCATTACTACTGGCTAAGGGGCACATTCAGACTAAATCTCCTCTTACAGTACCAGAAAATCTGCCATTTTGGTTTAAGGTGGATCAAACATGCCCTTATCATCAAGGAGGTTCAGGGCATAACATAGAGACTTGTCTCAATTTCAAGTCCGACGTGCAAAAACTTGTTAGGAGCGGGGTCTTATCCTTCAAGGATACGAATCCTAATGTTCTTACGAACCCGCTACCTCAACACGAGAAGGCTGCAGTCAATTTGATAGAAGGAGAGACTAACAACGTCTATCAAATTTACGATGTACTCTTGTTGAAAACCAATCTGGTCAAGATGCATTGTAGACAGAGCGGATATGGCCATGTGCCACCTCATAACTATCACCAGTGTGATATCTGCTCTAAAGACAACCAAGGATGTTCTGTAGTGCAAGCAGCTCTACAGGAACAGATGGATCTCGGATGGATCCAGGAGCACCGAGTTCGTGGAGTTAACATGGTCTACACGAATTCCAATGTCATTCAGAACCACGACATCCGTGCAATGAATGTCAACTTGGTGGCGATGCACTCAAGGCAAAGCCAACATCATAATCTGCCGCGGCACGATTACAGTTCTTGTCTGATTTGCTCGGTAAACAAACAGGGATGCTCTTTCATACAAGAGGCCCTCCAGCGTCAGATGGATCTTGGATGGATCCAAGACTACCATGATAGGAACTCCTATCAGATCAATATGGTTCAGATCTTCGATATTCGCGTGATGAATACCAACCTGGTAGAGTTACATGCTGAGCAGGTCCGACTCGGATTCTTAATATCACATGACTATCAAAGCTGTAAAGCGGTTGCGAAAACGATCGAGGTTGTACCCTTGTCCAGGAGGCACTTCAACACTTGTTAAATCATTGGTGGATGCCAATCTACATGGATGAAGATACTCAGCAAATTAGTATCAGTAATAGAAACCCCACTCGGCGTCAGAGTCGGGATGTCCGATCAGTGGAAGCTAACCTAGTAAGGTTACATTGTATTCAAAGTGGGCGTGGCCAGGTGCCACCACACAA
Organism: Lathyrus tuberosus; assembly: GCA_022829125.1. Lineage (NCBI taxonomy): Eukaryota > Viridiplantae > Streptophyta > Magnoliopsida > Fabales > Fabaceae > Lathyrus > Lathyrus tuberosus. Next base: position 9,058,904 of record JALAZF010000163.1, read on the forward strand.
CTATGATAGTTTTAGCGTCCGTTCGGAAAGTAACCAAGGGTGTTACCTTGTGAGAGCAGTTCTTCAGGGTCAGTTCGATCGTGGAGAAATTTGTCCCTATTCGGGTTCTGGACCCATCAACTGGTCGCCGAACTACCTTGCCGAGCAAGTTGAGGATGTTGTCACGATCTCTGGTCATCACAGGACCAGGGATGTTTTTGCCATTATTCCTCTACTTGACGAATCTAAAGTTCCCAACCGGGAACAAATCGAGATTACTTATGATGGTCAGAAAAATCAGAAGGCTCCTGTAGTCATCTATCTACCAGGACCGCTACCGTATGAATCAGCTAAGGCGATCCCTTACAAATACGGTGCAACAATAATTGAAAATGGAAAGGAAATTCCATTACCCTCCGTCGTGAATATTGCAGACATCAGTCGTGTAACGCGGAGCGGTCGAATCTTCAACCGAGGAGTTGGAGAACTTAACAAAGAAAAGGAACTTCAGACAGGAGCTCCTGATCCACCAGTCGGTCAATCCAGTAATCCCGACTTTTCGAAAAATAATGATGAGATGCTGAAGCTCATCCAAAGGAGTGAATATAACATTATTGATCAGCTATTACAAACTCCTTCAAAGATCTCGGTGTTATCACTGTTACTCAGTTCAGAAGCCCACAGGGAGGCTCTACAGAAAGTCTTGGAGCAAGCCTTTATGGAACAGGATGTAACAATCAGACAGTTCGATAGCATTGTCTCTAACATCACTTCTTGCAACAATTTGGGATTTAGTGATGAGGAATTACCCGAAGAGGGTCGCCGTCATAACATGGCGCTCAACATTACAGTTAACTGCCAGGACGATGCTTTAGCCAGCGTACTGGTAGACACAGGGTCAGCCCTGAATGTTATGCCGAAGTCCACTTTGATGCAATTATTATTCAAAGGCCCTCCGATGAGAGTCAGCGAGGTCGTCGTCAAAGCATTCGACGGATCCAGAAAAACAGTTATCGGCGAAGTTGATCTTCCCATAACTATTGGTCCTCACGCTTTCCAAGTCACTTTCCAGGTCATGAACATTCGGGCAACATACAGTTGTTTATTAGGAAGACCTTGGATACATCAGGCTGGAGCGGTCACTTCGACCCTCCACCAAAAGCTAAAGTTCATTCAGAATAATCAACTTGTCACGGTTTGTGGGGAACAATCCTTGCTTGTGAGCAACTTGTCATCATCTACTGGAATAGAACCCGAGGAGTTTATTGGAACTCAGTTCCAAGCACTGTCGGTGAGCAAGAACAATCAGTTCAGAGGAGGAACCTCGATTTCCTCATACAAAGATGCTATTAAAGCGGTCGAGAGTACCGATACGACAGGATGGGGGCAGCTTGTCATTCCCATTGACAATAAAACAAAGAAGGGTCTTGGTTTTTCTGCAACCTGTACCCGGACAGCTGCCAACGATGAAAGTCTTCATCCCCTTCAAAACTTATTCCACAGTGGAGGTTTTCTTCACCCAGTGTCTCAGATAGTTCATGTCATCAATGAGGAAGACCCCTCTGACACAGATGAAGAATGGAAGTCCTACCTTAACAAGGACGGTTATATGTCTCAGGAAGAGGTGCCTATGCCTTTTTGCTTTCCTACAGAAAGTCCGAGATTTATACCAAGATCAGATGTCGAAATGATCTACGGGGATTGTGATCCGGAAGGATGCCGCGCTCCGTCAAATTCATTAGATGAAGACACTCCGATGAAAGATAATTTTGACTACACCTACTATGGCCCAATGGATGGTCTGCCAATGTGGCAACCTTACCCAGGAAACTTGGGGCAAGAAAGTCAGCTGAACAATGAAAATCAGCTGACCGTCATTGAACGGAATACCTGTGTCCCCACCATGCCATGGGATCAACACTCAGGTCATTCAAAAACTACTCAACATGAAGATGAATTCGCAACGTTTGCAGGACTTGAGTTCATCAACTATGCTTTTCCCGAGGTCAACGTCATTGAGAGAGATGACTCCTCCAGTTCCAAAGAAGTTTGGGACACTCTGGGAGAACCAAGTGGAAAATTCGACTATATGGTCAAGTACACTGCGCCCGAAAGCTCTCGTATCAGGCTCAAGTATATCTAGGCAACTGGATGAGGAGATGTACCTGAGAGCACAAATGCTATGCAAAATGCAACAGAGGAATTCTCCTACAACAATTCTGCCTGGGAGACAGATTCCAATGATCCCGCTCCACCAGAAATCAGCGTCATTTCTGAAGACAAATCAAGGAAGGTGCCAGAATTTGTGATTCACCGAGGAGTTCGCCGCCAATGGGTTGCCGTCGAGGTTCCGAAGGCCGTTCACCAGTCAAAGTAATTGCCATCTTTAACCTTTCACCCTGCCCAGGTGAAACGAATGTTTTGATAGGGCTCGCTTTCTGTAAATATCCCTCTTCGCTTCGCCCAAAGCGACAGAGCTTTGTTTTATAGGGCTGTAGTTTCAAGAATCGACTTGTTCATTAATAAAATAACGTCGTTCTGTAATTTCCGCATTAATTGTTGTTTTCTCTTTTTGCTTTTTCAGAAAATGGTAATCCTAAAAAAATAAATCAATAATAAAAACAAGCAGTAAAATAAATACACTGCACACACTTGCATTTTCTCTATCTCTTCTAAACACGAATCATCACGTCATGCAGATTGCTTGTTTTAAACCCAGTTGAAACATACGATCTGATGCCTTCTCCCAACTTTGAGTTCCCGGTATTCGAGGCTGAAGAAGAAAATGACAACGAAATTCCAGAAGAGATCTCCCGACTACTCAGACAAGAGGAAAAGTCCATTGAACCTCACAAAGAGCCGTTGGAAACGGTAAACTTGGGTTCAGAGCAAGAGAGAAAAGAAATCAGGATTGGAGCACTGCTCAGTCCAACTGCCAGAGAGGGTTTGATAAAGCTTCTCAAAGAATTCCCTGATGTATTCGCTTGGTCATATCAAGATATGCCAGGGTTGGATACCAGCATCGTGGAACATCACTTACCGTTAAGATTGGAATGTCCTCCAGTAAAGCAAAGGTTGAGACGCACTCACCCGGGCATGGCCATCAAAATCAAAGACGAGGTGCAGAAACAGATTGATGCGGGTTTCCTCGCCACATCTGAATATCCTCAATGGTTAGCCAACATCGTACCCGTTCCCAAAAAGGACGGAAAAGTCAGAATGTGTGTCGACTACAGAGATCTGAACAAGGCAAGTCCAAAGGACGACTTTCCTTTACCACACATTGACATGCTGGTAGACAGTACAACAAAGTTCAAAGTTTTCTCCTTCATGGATGGATTTTCGGGCTATAACCAGATCAAAATGGCGCCGAAAGACATGGAGAAAACTTCGTTCATTACCCCATGGGGTACCTTTTGTTACAAGGTAATGCCGTTCGGTTTGAAGAACGCCGGGGCAACCTATCAAAGGGCCATGACTACTCTGTTTCATGACATGATACACAAAGAAATCGAAGTATATGTCGATGATATGATTGCAAAATCAAAAACAGAGAGTGAGCACGTTGAACATCTGTCAACATTGTTCGAACGTCTAAGAAAATTCAAGCTCCGCTTGAATCCCAACAAGTGCACCTTCGGTGTCCGTTCAGGGAAACTACTAGGATTCATCGTCAGCCAGAAAGGAATTGAGGTTGATCCTGACAAGGCCAAGGCCATTCAAGAAATGCCTTCTCCGAAAACTGAAAAACAAGTCAGAGGATTCTTGGGACGTTTGAACTACATCTCCAAATTCATATTCCTTATGACCGCCACGTGTGCGCCAATCTTCAAATTACTGAAAAAGAACCAGGATTGCGTTTGGACAGAAGATTGCCAAACCGCCTTCGACAGTATTAAGGAATACCTGTTGAATCCTCCGATTCTATCACCTCCAGTGGAAGGAAGACCACTGATCATTTACCTCACAGTCTTAGAGGACTCAATGGGATGTGTACTTGGCCAACAAGACGAAACCAAAAGGAACGAGTCTGCCATTTACTATTTGAGCAAGAAATTCACCGACTGCGAGACTCGGTACACGATGCTTGAGTAAACTTGCTGCGCTTTGGCTTGGGCAGCCAAACGTCTTCGCCAATACATGATTCGTCATACTACTTGGTTGGTCTCCGAAATGGATCAAATCAAGTACGTTTTCGAGAAACCTGCTCTTACGGGAAGAATTGCCCGTTGGCAGATGCTGTTATCAGAATATGACATAGAGTACCACGCTCAGAAAGCCGTTAAGGGAAGTATTTTAGCCGATCATTTGGCTCATCAACCGATTGACGATCAAGAATCAATCGGGTTTGACTTCCCAGACGAAGATGTCATGTATCTAAAAATGAAAGATTGCGATGAACCGTTACCCAGTGAAGGGCCAGAACCAGGTTCCCAATGGGGACTTAACTTTGACGGAGAAGTTAATCATTATGAAAACGGAATTGGGGCAATCATTGTTACCCCTCAGGGTACCCACATTCCTTTCACTGCTAGACTTACGTTCAAGTGTACGAACAACGAGGCCGAATACGAAGCTTGTATTATGGGTCTCGAAGAAGCAATTGATTTAAGGATCAAAAACTTGGACGTATACGGCGATTCAGCCTTGGTTATCAATCAGATAAAAGGAGATTGGAACACATACCAATCAGGATTGATTCCTTACAAAGACTACGCAAGAAGGTTGCTACCTTTCTTCAACAGAATCGAGTTTCATCACATCCCTCGTGATGAGAATCACATGGCTGACGCTCTAGCCACTATCTCTTCCATGATTAGTGTAGGTCAATGGAATGACATACCTAAGATCGACATAATGCGCCTTGAACGGCCCGCTTACATCTTCACGATCGAAGCAGTCATAGACGACAAACCTTGGTATCACGATATCAAATGCTTCCTTCAGAAACAAGAGTACCCATTTGGGGCACTCAGAAAAGACAAGAAAACCCTCAAAAGATTGGCTGGAAACTTCTTCCTGAGCGGTGACACTCTCTATAAGAGAAATTTTGACATGGTCTTGCTCCGATGCGTCAACAGGCCAAAAGCAGACATGCTTATGAAAGAAATTCATGAAGGATCCTTTGACACTCATGCCAACGGACACACAATGGCGAGAAAAATTCTGAGAGCAGGGTACTATTGGTTGACCATGGAATCCGACTGCTACAAGTACATGAGGAGGTGTCACAAGTGTCAGATATACTCCGAAAAAATTCATGTACCGCCATCACATCTCAAAGTTCTTTCTTCCCCGTGGCCTTTTTCCATATGGGGAATCAACATGATTGGCTTGATCGAACCTAAGGCTTCAAATGGACATCGGTTCATCCTAGTAGCCATTGACTACTTCACCAAGTGGGTCGAAGCAGCATCATTCGCTAATGTAACCCGACAAGTGGTGGTCCGATTTATCAAAAATAATATCATCTGCCGTTATGGTGTTCCGAGCCAGATCATTACTGATAATGGATCTAACTTGAACAATAAGATGATGAAAGAGTTGTGCGCAGAGTTCAAGATCGAACACCATAACTCATCTCCCTACCGACCCAAGATGAACGGAGCGGTAGAAGCGGCTAACAAGATCATCAAGAGGATTGTTCAGAAGATGGTTGTAACCTACAAAGATTGGCACAAAATGCTACCCTTTGCTCTTCACGGTTATCACACATCTGTCCGCACTTCAACAGGGGCTACCCCTTTCTCTCTAGTGTATGGCATGGAATAAGTTCTCCCCGTAGAAGTAGAAATCCCGTCAATCAGGGTATTGATGGAAGCTAAGCTCACCGAAGCTGAATGGTGTCAAAGTCGACATGACGAACTGAATCTGATCGAAGAAAAGAGAATAACGACACTATGCCATGGTCAATTGTATCAACAGAGAATGAAGAAGGCGTTCGACAAAAAGGTCCGACCTCGTGTCTTCAGGAAAGGAGACCTCGTGCTCAAGAAGATACAATCTTTTCTCACTGATTCCCGGGGCAAGTGGACTCCGAATTATGATGGCCCCTATGTGATCACGAAAGCTTTCTCAGGCGGCGCCTTGAGACTTGCAACCATGGACGGAGAGGAATTTGCCTACCCCACAAATGTTGATGTAGTCAAGAAATACTTCGCCTAAAAAAAAACGTCTCGGTGGACTGAAAACCCGAAAGGGCGGTCCAGGCAAAAGTTAGAGACATGGAAAAAAGAATCATCCCGGTGGATTGGAAACATCATAGTACAATCCAGGCAAAAATTAGGGATAATGGCAAGTAACTATGTTCAACAGAGGTAAGTCCCTCAGCAGCAGCAGTTACATCATCGGAGGAAAACTCCAGTCAAGGTCATCTTCGACAGAAGCTCAGGATGTCCCGAATTCAAAGTTGGTAGAAGGATAGTGGTCATTATGTTTCAACGTAGCCCTTTTCCCTGTAAATTACCATTTTCAAACTTTGTATATACTCTTTGGAATCACGCGTTTGGCTGATCTCCATCTTATCAATAAAATTTGAGCCTTTGTGCTTTTGTTTGTAATTCTTATTTGTTTTAGCTTTACAGAACGACGTTGTTAACATGATTAACGACTCTTGAAATAAAAAAAAATGAATTTACTTGTTAAAACTTTTTCTGCTTTTAAAATAAAGTCGGCATTTTCTTTTGACTGTTGAACATCAAAGGAACATCAACCGCTTCTCCAGAAGTAAGCGAACTTCAAAGTGCAAAAGTAGAGTACTCCTTCTAACCCAGTACGCCTGAATGAAGGGATCAACTGTGTCAGAGACCTTGTTTTGTCTGACACGCCTCGGCCGAGTTCTTATCTCTTAAGCCCGATCAACGGTATTTCCCGCAGGGACTATCTCTCCTAAGCAAGGTGGAATTGCTATCTTGAACCAGCGATATCTCTACACGCCCCGCGATGGCCGAGTATCCTGTCATGTTCATCTTTTAGTTTGTGTGTCGCGTCAGTTTTGTCAGCATAAACATACATGCATCATGCATTATTGATTTGCATTTACATATTGCACATCTATCACTCTAGTCGGTCTTGTCCCTTAGTGATAGGAGTTCTCTCAATCGAGTTGTCAGTTCTTTCCTCGTCAGGAAACGTTGTGTCTGAACAATCTCGCCACCAGTGTATCTTTAGATCAGAGTCAGCATTCGACCACTTTGATGACTTGAACCTCTGAAAGGAAAAAATACATTCGACCGACACCTTTGGAACGTCACTCTTCACCATCGTAGATGATATTTCTCGCTTTCCCGGATTAAGGAAAATCCCCAAAGAAAGCCTCGCAACCAAAGACTTTCAGCAGCACATTGGTTCTTCTCTCCAGAAAGTCAATGTTAACGAAGTCATTAGCACCTCAAAATTAGGGTACATCATATGGAATTTCTTTGAGAAGACCTCGAGAAAAGTATGATGTAATATCCCCAAGCAGGAAACAGTCTTTCAAGAGACTCATTTTCTCTAGTAGAGTCAACAAATGGCGTCTCCAACAGAGAAGTTTGTACACCTCTACAACTCAGACGACTGGGTTCCCCAGCAGGTCTGACATCAAAACTTTTTTTCACTCAAATGGCATCTCCCTAGGAAAATTCGGCGAGAAGTTTGAGGAAAACCGTTACAATAGCGTCCCTTGTCAGTAAAGTTTATTGAAAAAAGAAACTAAGACCAGTTCCTTGGTAGGAAACTAGGATCGAGGGGAAGTTTAAATCAGAAACTAAGACCAGTTCCTTGGTAGGAAACCGGGATCGAGGGGAAGTTTAAATCAGAAACTAAGACCAGTTCCTTGGTAGAAAACCAGGATCGAGGGGAAGTTTGTTTCCGCAACTAAGACCAGTTCCTTGGCTGGAAGCCAGGATCGAGGGGAAGTTTACCTTTTCTAAGCATCATTGCTTAGTAAAAGAAGATGAGTGCGCAAGCAACCATTCATAACCACCATCAAAATTTCGGGTATTCCGATATTTAATCCTCTTGCACCCCGAATGCCCGAATATCTTCGTCATTCACACCTTTGGGTCCAAGAAGATTAAATAGGGGCATCTGTCATACCCCAAATTTTGACCACTAAGATTTCCCATCATTGTGCAAATCATCATCACAATATGGATGAACCATCATACTTCATCAGTCTCCCCAAAGATGGGTGAGCAATCACTACAATCAAAATTAGGGTTTTTAAGCCCTCTCAGAGCCTTAGACAAAGGATCAATCAAGGAATGACATGATCTTCAACTTGTCTAACCTCTCAAACATCCACAATGGATCAAAAAGGACTCCCACTTCAAGGATTAAGCACAAGGTTGCTCCCTTCTAGGTGGATCAAGTCTCAAGATCGCCAGTATCACCAAATTAGGGTTTTGGTCGACCAGGGCCTCTAGATGGAAAGTTTCATCTGGGCATAAGCCAAAGATCCAAAACACAACCTAATGTACTCCATGAAACCTCATGGACCCATCCATCAAGTCAACTTGACCTCAGGGGATGCATACATCAAAAATCAGGAATTAGGGTTTCTTGACCTAATTCACCCCTAAGTTGACTTTTGGGACAAATCATGAGCCAAGACCTCAAGAGAGGATTTGAGGCTCTCTAATGAACTATATTGATCCATTTGGAACAATGGATTAATCCAAGAAGCTTGAGCAACAAGTCTCATTTCCATCTGCACCACAATTAGGGTTTCGCGAGGAAAGTCAACTGTAACTTTGACTTTTGACCAGGACATGCTCCCAAACCCTAGGACATGCCCCAATATACCCTATGACACCCATGGAACATGTCCATCAAGTTTGATTTAGGTCAAGGACATGATTTCCTGAAGAATTGCACAATTTGGAATTCATCTGATAAAAAGTCAACTGTGCACAAAAGTCAACTTTGACTTTTTGAGATTTTTCACCAAAATGGATTTTTAACCCTAAAATGATGTTAATGTATGATTTGAATCATCATTCATCAAGAAAAATCAAGAAAAGTGGGATAACTTGTAAAAGGGGTAACCATAAAAACTTAGAAAATTTTCTAAGTTAAAAATAAAGTGACAAGGGTACCAACTTTGAAGGATCATAACTCCTAAACCACATGGCCATTTTTTCTCATCCAAATATGGATTTGTAGCCCTCATTACCCTCTACAAAAACTTCAACTAGACCTAAGTCCAATTCATTAAGGATTTTGAGTTATGGAGTGATCAAAATCAAGAAATCACACTTTGTTCCAACACTTGGTGAAAATTTCACTAAGTCAGATTTTGCTTCACTTTTTGCCAAATGTAGAGGGATTTTTCACTTGGAATCAAAAGAGATCAAAACCAAACTTGTTCAAACAGTTGTTCTATCATGTAAGGGCTTTCCAAAATGGCCAAGAACATTGCCAAATTCAACTTACCCCATGAGATATGACATTGTCAAGTTGCCTTGCTGAAATCTATCAAAGGCAAGGCAGAATTTGCAACTTTGCTCGATTTGCCAAAATCAGCCAAATTCAAATGCTCTTATCCACTTGGACACCTCAGAGGATTGAATCTAAAGGGGACAATCACTGAGCCAAGCCTCCAAAGTCCATGGAACAAGAAATAGCATGTTGAACCTAGAATGGCCAAAATAGGGACAAGACTCCAAATTTGGATTGAAGCATTCAATGGAAGCATCAAGGTGGCATGGACTGAGCCATTCTCATCTGAAATCAGTCAAGACTTATCTAAGACCAAGGGAACCACAACTTTGTGCCCTAACCTCTAGTCAATGGCTAGAGGAGACTTGGATTTTCATTTGCCAACATTGGCCAAACCTACTTACCAGCTGCCATTCACTATTCCTTGCAAAACAAACTTGCTCTACTATAAATAGAGCTCAATTGTGATCAGTTTGAGTACACCAAAGCCATCAAACAGATGCTTTCCTCAAAATCTCTTCTTTCACTCCAATTTTGCCTTCTAAGGCAAGTCACTATCGGGTTTTGAGTTTGAGAGCTTTTCCAATCAAACCAATCACTCACACACCTCACATACATCACATATGAGCTGATCAAACACTTAGATCACTTCTGAAACACCAATTTCACAAAATCACCAGCTGGTTGCTCAAGGTTTTAACCAAGTTGCAGCTGAGGTACCACAAAGTGATCCAGCCAATTTCAATCAAGTCCAACCATTCAAACACACTCCATAGGGTGTAGGGAAGTTGTTCAGATCATCACCACTCATCTGTAACACCTCCAAATCAAAAATCATATTGCACTTGCTGTCACGACTTAGAGGTAAGCGCATACTTGGTCATCTCTCAATCTATGCATATTTCCTCGCACAATAATTTGGCCATATGTTCATAATCATGCATGGAATGTTTTCCCTCAATTAATTGCATTGTTTGAATCGTGTATCAAAAATCCTAGCCTTCATGCAGAAATTAGGGTTCTTGAGGATTTTTCATGATTTCTTGTTGTATGTTTAATTTAAATGAAATTAATAGACATAGACATGATCGTGAGGTTGAGACGAGCATAATGATATGTGGATTGCATGTTATAATCAAGTATTCAGTGAGATTGGATAGAAAATGCAAATCTAGGCAAGGCAGAACACGCGCGTGTTCTTGGTCCATGTTCTTGGCGCCATTTTCATAAATTCAAATATTTGAATTTTGTGATTTTATTTAATTGATTCAAAAATTAATTTCTCTCTGAGTTTTAATGATTTTGAGTTGATTCTTTTTTTAATAATTCACAAAAATGTTAAAATATTTTATTTTATCAAAAAATCCCAAAAATATTATTTATTTCAAATAATTGATATTTTTGCAAAGAATTAATATTTTAATTGTTTTTGACATATTAAATATTTTTTCTACATTGATTTTGCAACTTTTAATGCTTTCTAATTATTTTGTAGGTCAATACTTAATTTTTGAAGCATTAATCCAAAATCACAATTTTTTTTCATATGTTAAACAATTTTGATCATTTTAATTGAATTTTTATTCAATTAAATACATTTTTTAAAACAAATTAGGGTTTTTGGATTAATTCAACCCTCATAAATCATTTTCAAAACACTTTGGGCCTCTAATAGAGTGTAAGACCCAATCCTTTTTTGACCAAATCATTTTTGGGCCTCAGTGTATTGTATAAGTCTCGATACCGTAAAAAACAAACGGCGCGATCGTCGCCTTTTAAAAATAACCTTGGGCCTCTCCTTGAGCTATAAGACCCATTCAAAACTTTTGGGTCTCTAATAGAGTGTAAGACCCAATCCCCTTTTAACCAAAATTACTTTGGGCCTCACTTATTGTATAAGTCCCTCCGCGTTAAAAGAAAACATCGGCGCGATCACCATTTTAAACGAAAAATCATCTGGGCCTACCCTCGTGTTATAAGCCCCACTCTTTTTCTCTAAAACTTTTTGGGCCTCTTGAGAGAGTGTAAGACCCATCCCTTCGTACAGAAAACATTTTTTGGCCTCAGTCACTTGTATAAGTCCCTATGTACAAATTCAAACAGTGCACTCACTGATAAAACCCTGGGCCTCTCCTTGAGCTGTAAGCCCCAAATCTTTCTTTTTCAAAGCACTTTCTCCTTTGATTTTGAATATACTGTTGTTTTCAATCTTTCTTTGTTGAACAACTAACCAAACAGCATGGAAGCTCTACAACCGAGTAAGTGGTTATTGCTTTCATTTACCGCTTTCATATACATATAAACTGTATTGTGGGGTTGTTTCATTGTAAGTCTTCTTTCATAAACTCATATCAACTGTGTAATAATGGTATAGATATTTTGAGTTTCCTCGGCAACTACGTCTAGAACTAGGTGACGCCGTTTCGTTTATTCGTAGAAATAGACAACTAGATCCCCAATAGGATCACCAGATACAGTCTTCTCTCAGGCTGTCCTCATTAGGAATTGTCAAGAAACTCTACTCCCAAAGATGAATGTATTCTCCGTGAATGGCATCTTTGAGTTTCTTCCAAGTTCTCGAACTTTCCTGACTTTGATCTATTCTCGGTGAATAGCATTGCCTTGAATTTCTCGGGGTTTGGGGACCCACGGGCTTCTTAAAAGCATCGGCCTCCTCTTGGGCATCGTACAAGGACCCACAGGCTTCCTAAAAGCAACCCCGCCTCCTCTTGGGCTTAGTACAAGGACCCTACGGCTTCTTAGAAGTATTCACAGCCTCCTCTTAGGCTTCGTATAATGATCTCTTCCTCCGGGAATGATAGCCTCCTCTTGGGCTTATTACAAGGACCCGTCGGCTTCTTAAAAGTTTCCAGCCTCCTCTTGGGCTTCGTACAAATTGTCCCGACGACCTCCTAAAGGTATAGGAATAGAACTTAATCATCTCTATAGAACAGTCTTTTCAAGAGTCTACTACTGTTTCTCAAAGCATAGAACAAAAGATGAAACCCTAGACTCGGACAGTCTAATCTCCTTGAGTCTCAGAGACATTCTCAAGTGACCCCTTTCGTTAAATAGGAAGGAAACCTGCAGACTCGGACAGTCTCAATACCCTTCGGATTTCCCGCTTCCTTAAAGAACAGGAATAAACCGGATCCCTGAGTCGAATCCCTGAGTACAGTATTGCTCATATAAGAATTGATTTTCTCTTTAAAATCAGTATATTGGATCTGTCACTCAACTGAAACAGTTACCATAGCCTCCTCTTAGGCTTTGTATAATGATCCTTCTCTAGTGAAGTTAGCCTCCTCTTGGGCTTTGTACAATGATTCTCCTCAGCGGAGTCAAACAATGTTTAGCCTCTCTCTCGGCCTTTGTACGAGACACATAAGGGACTCCCTCGTTGAGTCAATTACCCCTTTTAGCCTCCATCTCGGGCTTCGTACGAGATACAAAAAGATTCTCTTGGTGAGTCACCATCTTTAGCCTCCATCTCGGGCTTTATACGAGATACCAAAAGACTCCCTCGTTGAGTCAAACACCTTGTAGCCTCTCTCTCGGGCTTTGTACGAGACACATAATAGCCTCCTCTTAGGCTTTATATAAGAAAACTACTGGTTAATCCAATTAACCTTTTAGCATCAAAGTCGTGCCTCGTTCACAGTACACAAACATCAACAACTCCTTCTTCTTCATCTAATCGCTGTAAGCGGCAAGCCTCTGGATCATCTATATCCATGCCACTGTCCCTCTTTTAGCATGAGAAATTCCTAAGGAAAGATAGCATTGCTCTACACTGAGTTAAAGTCTTCTCCTTTAGGTTAAAACCCCCTATAAAGGAAATTATGGCATTGTCGGATCCGCGTATCCCGGTTAAAGTAATTCTCCTTTATAAAACAGTTGTGACATACAACCCCCTCTTTAGAGATGACAAATTCTCTCTAATGTTAAACCTTCAGCTTCACATCTTGGGCTTTGAACAAGATACAAACCACCTTTTCGCTTCACGTCTTGGGCTTTGAACAAGACACCAAAAACAACCATTTCCTCCCATAGAATAGGAGGAACTACGAATGCTCTGATTTCCCTGTTTTGGATAAACGGGAATACGTAGGCATAAGATTGAAAGAAAAATCTTAGCGAGCACACTAAACAAAAAACCCAAATCCCATATCTCCATCAATCAAAAGCAGTAATTCAAAAGCATCAGTCCTAACCTCCTAATCCTTGTTCCCCGCCAGAAACCCTCTGTCTTGGTAAAAAGAAAGAAAACCGTATTGGTGAAAATACAAATAACCAGTACAAAGGCCCCCCACATTGATAGCATTCGTAACCTAACAGACCGCTGTTTAAACTCAGTATGCAAAGCAGGGTTAATTGGAGACATCTATTTCCCTTCCTTCATCAGCTCACAATAGGATAAAAAATGAATCGACCTGTAGTTTTAAGCTCAACCGCAAAGAGCGACCAGCGCTTAAGAACCGCGTCCAAAATCGCTCGCTACAGTGGGAAGGTATTTTCATTGGCGGGGACTCAGACTTCAAGTGCAGATCGTCTGATCAGAGGTACTTATTTTATTAATAGTACGCCTTTAGTTGCTATTATTAATACTGGAGCGACTCATTCGTTTATTTCGTCTGAGTGCGCGAAGCGGTTGAATCTTGTGTTGTCTTTGATGGATGGTGAGATGGTTATTGATACTCCAGCAATGGGGTCATCATTTCGAATTATTTCTTTAAGTAATCTTTTGCTTCCTTTATTTCTCTAATAGTTCCAATGATATTTAAATCATCAACATAGACAACAATTATTACAAAACCGAATATTGTTTTTCTTATAAAAACACAAGGGCAAATAGGGTCATTTTCTTAGCCTTCTTTAAGCAAATATTCACCTAGCCTATTATATCACATGCACCCTGATTGTTTAAATCCACCATTTATGGTAAAGACTTTGAAATGGATTTAGTGTGTTTGCCGTTGGAAGGTTTAGATGTGGTTCTGGGAATGAATTGTTTGCAATTCAATCGGGTTCATATTGATTGTTATCATAAGCTGGTAAGGTTTCCTTCTCTTTAAGAAGATGAAGACTCGAGTTTCTTATCTACCAAAGAGTTGAAGAGACCTTTGGCGGAGGAAGCTCAGTTGTTTGGGTTGTTTGCGTCGTTGACCGTCGATAGCCAAGTTTCGCTTGAGGTGTTTTCGGTTGTGTGTGATTTTCCTGAAGTGTTTCCTGAGGATATTTCAGATGTGCCGCCAGAGAGAGAGGTGGAGTTTTCGATAGATCTAGTTCCTGGTACTAGACCTGTTTCTATGGCACCTTATCGTATGTCGGCATCTGAGTTGGTAGAGTTGAAGAAGCAATTAAATGAGTTGTTGGAGAAGAGGTTTGTGAGGCCAAGTGTTTCTCCTTGGGGTGCTCCAGTTTTATTGGTGAAAAATAAAGACGGAAGTATGCATTGTGTATCGATTATCGCCAGTTGAATAAGGTGACGATTAAGAATAAGTATCCTCTTCCGAGAATTAATGATTTGATGAATCAGTTGGTTAGTGCTTGTGTGTTCAGTAAGATTGACTTGAGGTCGGGGTATCATCAGATTAGGGTGAAAGAGGAAGATATTCAGAAGACAGCTTTTAGGACACGTTACGGTCATTATGAATATTCTGTGATGCCGTTCGGGGTTTCCAATGCACCAGGTGGGTTTATGGAGTACATGAATCGTCTTTTTCACGAGCATTTGGATCCATTTGTTGTTGTGTTTATTGATGACATTTTGATTTATTCTAAGTCTTGGGAGGAGCACGCGGAGCATTTGCATATTGTTTTGCAAGTTTTGAAGGAAAAGAAGCTTTTTACCAAATTGTCTAAGTGTGAATTTTGGTTGTCGGAAGTGAGTTTTCTTGGACACGTAATTTCAGGTAATGGTATTTCTGTGGATCCATCTAAAGTAGAAGCAGTTCTAAAATGGGAGGCTCCGAGATCTGTTACTGAAATTCGAAGCTTTTTGGGTTTGGCCGGTTATTATCGAAGGTTTATTGAAGGTTTTTCTAAGCTAGCACTTCCTTTGACCCAGTTGACTTGTAAAGGGCAAGCGTTCATTTGGGATATTCGGTGTGAGGAAAGTTTTAATGAGCTGAAGTGAAGATTGACAACAGCTCCAATTTTGATTTTGCCGAATCCTAATGAACCGTTTGTGGTGTATTGTGATGCTTCTTTGATTGGTCTAGGTGGTGTGCTAATGCAAGATGGTAAGGTTGTGGCGTATGCCTCGAGGCAGTTGAGAGTGCATGAGAAGAATTACCCTACGCATGACTTGGAGTTAGCGGCTGTGGTTTTTGTGTTGAAAATTTGGAGGCATTATCTTTTTGGTGCGAGGTTTGAAGTCTTTAGTGATCACAAGAGTTTGAAATATCTGTTTGATCAGAAGGAATTGAATATGAGGCAACGAAGATGGTTGGAATTTTTGAAGGACTGCGACTTTGGCTTGAATTACCATCCTGGTAAGGCTAATGTGGTAGCCGATGCATTGAGCCGGAAATCTTTGCATATGTCCGCTTTAATGGTTAAGGAGTGGGAGCTTTTGGAATCGTTTAGAGATTTGAGTTTGGTATGTGAAGTGTAGTCGGATAGTGTGAGGCTGGGTATGTTGAAGGTTACTAATGATTTTCTGATGACGGTAAGCGAGAAACATAAGTTGGATGTGAAATTAGTGGATTTGATGTTGGTTGACAGAAAAGAGGCGAGTGGTGATTTTTAAGTGGATATTAATGGTGTGTTGAGGTTCCGTGAGCGAATTTGTATTCCGGACGATTCGGATTTGAAATGAATGATTTTGGAAGAAGGACACCGGAGTAATTTGAGTATACATCCGGGAGCGAACAAGATGTACCAAGATTTGAAAAAGATTTTCTGGTGGTCTGGATTGAAAAGAGATGTGGCTCAGTTTGTGTATGCTTGTTTAACGTGCCAGAAATCGAAAGTGGAACATCAGAGGCCGAGTGGTTTGTTGCAACCGTTGGATATTCCGGAATGAAAATGGGATAACATTTCTATGGATTTTGTAATGGGGTTGCCGAATACTCAGCGAGGGCATAATGCTATTTGGGTGGTTGTTGATAGGCTGACTAAATCGGCCCATTTCATTCTGATTGACATCAGTTTTTCTTTGGAACGGTTAGCTGAGATTTATATCAGTGTGATTGTGAAGTTGCATGGAGTTCCGTTAAGTATTGTTTCGGATCGAGATCCAAGGTTTACCTCGAGATTTTGGGAAAGTTTACAGAAGGCTTTGGGTTCTAAATTGAGGTTAAGTTCGGCTTATCATCCGCAGACGGATGAACAGTCGAAGAGAACGATTCAGTCTTTGGAAGATTTGTTGAGGGCTTGTGTTTTGGAACAAGGTGGTGCGTGGGATAGTTATCTTGCGTTGGTTGAATTCACGTATAATAACAGTTTTCATTCTAGTATTGGAATGGCACCGTTTGAAGCATTATATGGACGAAGATATCGAACAACGTTGTGTTGGCACGAATCTGGTGAGAGAACGTTGGTTGGACCGGAGTTGGTGCAGCAGACTACGGAAAAAGTGAAGTTTATTCGTGAGAAAATAAAGGCTTCTCAGAGCAGACAAAAGAGTTATCATGATCGGAGAAGGAAGAATCTTGAGTTTCAAGAGGGCGATCCTGTATTTTTTAGGGTTACGCCGGTAACGGGTGTTGGTCGTGCATTGAAATCGAAGAAGCTTACTTCTCGGTTTATTGGTCCTTACCAGATATCTGCGAGAGTGGGTGCGGTGGCTTATCGGGTGGCGTTGCCGCCGAGTCTGTCGAATTTGCATGATGTTTTCCATGTTTCACAGCTTCGGAAGTATATTCCGGATCCGTCGCATGTGATTCCGATGGATGAGGTTGAGGTAAGGGAGAACCTTACGGTTGAGGCTTTGCCGGTGAGTATTTTGGATCGCGAGTTGAAGAGGTTGCGGGGCAAGGATATTGCACTTGTGAAGGTGGCGTGGGGAGGTGCTGCTGAGGGAAATTTGACTTGGGAGTTGGAGAGTCGGATGCGGGAGTCGTATCCAGAGTTGTTCGTCTCAGGTAAGATTTTCGAGGACGAAAATTTCTAAGTGGGGGAGAGTTGTAACGCCCTGGTCAGTTTTGTCAGTTTTGTCGTTTTAATTAATTGAGTCATTTTGAGTATTTTATTATTATATTATTTTATTTCTGACTTTTATGTGAAAATATGTTATTTTTCGTCGTGAATATATTTTATCGCGTTTTGGGAACATTTGCGAGATATTTGAGTGTAGGGGTAATTTGGGCATTTTGATTTATTTTGTTAAGTTAGAATATAATAGAATAGAAAGAGAGAAAAAATATTAAAGAAAAAGAGAAAGAAAAAGAAGAGAAGAAGAAAAGAAAAGGAGAAGAGAAGAAAAGAGAGAATTTGGAAAACTTGGAAATCAATCAACCGACTTTCTAGAACACGATTAAATCGGGTTAGGGTGCGAAACTCGATTATACTATGTTTGTGTATGATTATGTATGTGTTTGCTTGGATGTTTCTTGTCTTTCCATGGTTTTTGAGTTCTAGGTCGAAAATGATAAAATGATTAGGAATCGATGTTTTCGCGGTCGGAAATCGATATAATTTGCGTTGTATGATCACCATGTGTTTACGAATCATTGTTGATAATTGTTTTGCTGTTGGAAGTGTTTTGGAATGAAAAATGAGGTTTTTGGGGGTTTTGGATCGTGTAACCCGTAACAGAATTTTTCTGGTTCTGGTGTGATTCGTCAGGTGAATTTGGGATTCGCCAGGCGAATTGAGTCTCGCCACTAGCTCGCCAGGCGAAGTGCTGGCGAAGGGAGAGTCGCCAGGCGAATTCGTAAGTCTCCAGGCGAAATCGGAATTACAAAAAGGAGGTAGCTTCTGTAACTCTTGGGGTTTTTCTAAATTGGTGACTCGCCACTAGTTCGCCAGGTGAAGGGCTGGCGAATGGGATTCACCAGGCGAAATCCATGGCGAAGGGCTGGCGAAAGGGGATCCGCCAGGCGAATTCTTAAGTCGCCAGGCGAATTTGGCTGTATCTCAATAAATTCTTTTCTTTGAAAATTCATAACTTTTGATCTGTGGTTCGGTTTGAGGCGTGGTTTGATGCGTTAGAAAGCTTATAAAATGTACTTTATTATGATGATGGTTTTGAGAATTGTTGGCCGATTAAATTATGTCGGGAATTAGAAAATGTGTTGTTTTGTTGTCGACTTTTGTTGTTTGATTGTGTGAACTTGATGTGTATGTGCAATACGCTGTTGGTGTGGATATTGTATGACTTGTGTACTGTTGAGTGATGAAATTGCATGAAATAAATATTGTGATGATGGTTGGTGGCCTTACGGCAAGAAAATGTGATGTATGGTATTTGTTGATATATGCATGATTATGGATGTGTATATGTGTGCATATTAAATGTCATGAGTCATTGTATGCCAAGCATCATGATATGCATTGTTGTGACGTCCTGTGTGACGGATTGATTCTAGAGGGAATCTGCTATAACATCGCGCGCCTTAAAAATACGAGGACCTAAAGCGATTTGATATATCGTGCGCCTTAAAAATAAGAGGACCTAAAGCGATGGTTATAGACGATCGTGTGCCCATGTGGGGTGTGAACGATCGGATTGTGCGCCTTATACCGAGAGGACCTAAAGCAATCCATAAACGTCGCGCGCCTTATACCAAGAGGACCTAAAGCAACGGGGAACATCGTAGGCCCGACGGGGTGTTACTTGAGTGATCCTCAGTAACGAGCGATGATTCCAGCAGAGTTCCTGAGTGAACTAGTGATGAGAAATATTGGAAGTCGGTACCGCATGGCATATGCATAGAGTCGTTGTGTCGGTCTCTGTGCATTTGCATAAATCATGGATTAATTGTGCATGGAATTGTGAATGTGAGTGATGAGCTGGAATATCTGTAATTGTATTGATGATGAGTGTATTGTGTATGATTGATGTGTAGTGGTATTTAATACTTGAGAATTGTACTGTGTTGTGTTGTATTTGATTGTGGTGCATTTATGGTGAGAATGTTTTACTTGTGCATTTCTGTGTTAATATATAATTATATGCAACTGTAATATGATTGTTTTTCTCACCCTTCTGCTGTTTTATAATGCTCTATGAGGCATTGCAGATTAGAGTTGCTGGAAGTCTTTTTGTGAAGCTTAGGTCTTCATTCTTTTGTCGGTCGGCTCTGATATGTGACACCGGGTAGTTAGGGAGGCCGTTTGTGATTATTTTGTATTATGTATATGTATCTTTTGAATTGTACATGTATGGTTGTACATGACGAACAAACTTTCATGATATATATATATATATATATATATATATATATATATATATGTTGATATTCAGTTACGGATTTTCCGCTTATATTCTGTAATTGGATTGTGGGTGTATTACTACCTGAATGGTTGCATATCTGTATGAGCAGGTGTTGTATGTTTTGTTTCAAATTGATGTGACCCCTTGGTCTATGCCATGCATGTTTAAATTTACTCTGATGAAATTTTGAATTTTATTTATCGCTTTAATAGCTTGGAGGTATAGAAGGGGGTGTTACATTGCATCATAAGGAAAATTTCCAGCTCTATTTAATTTGTGACTATAATTACTAAAACCGTTGGAGATTCACTATTTTTGCCACGATAATGTTGTTTCATCATGTTGGTTTATGATAAGATTTTAATTTCATTATGCATTTTACATTATTACGTATTTGCGCTCATCATTTTCTCTATGCAGTGTTTTTTTGATACACCATGGCTCATGCAAAATTGGGGTGGATTCCCTTATAGGGATGATAAGGCTCATGTGGAAAGTGCTTGGAGTTCAGTCAATCCCTATGAAATGCTCAGTCATGTTTGAGGTTCATAGACATCTTACCAGGTAAAGTATCTTTTTTTTAGCTTGAGGAATACTAACACT
The DNA here is from genome assembly GCA_022829125.1 of Lathyrus tuberosus. Classification (NCBI taxonomy): domain Eukaryota; kingdom Viridiplantae; phylum Streptophyta; class Magnoliopsida; order Fabales; family Fabaceae; genus Lathyrus; species Lathyrus tuberosus. Next base: position 9,079,293 of record JALAZF010000163.1, read on the forward strand.
TGTGTTTCAACCTATTTCTTAATATTTTGAACCTTTTTCCAAAAATTTCAAATATGAAGCTCCTATTAAAATTGTTTACCCTGATTCTGGTAAAAAGCCAGTAAATTTGGTCATGTTGTTGCATAATCTGGCTTGAGTAACCACTAACTTTTATCATAAATATTTGTTCTGGACTGGACCAATGGCTAGAATTGGCCCAATCCACCTCTGCTCCAGAGCGGCCCAAATTGCCTAAGTCCAATGCTCAGAGGGGCAAAAGCGACCTTTCTGCCCCTCCAACCTGGCAAAGAATGCAACGTTCCTCCCCGACCTTGATGCCCGTTACGCACGGCTTCCTCGTTGCCGGAACAACAAAGGACAGGTGCCCGAAACTTCGTTCATGCCCGACATAACGGCTAGTTTCAGGCACCCTGCCCGACATAATGGCTAGTTTGGGCAGTTACCTATTTTTTGGGGAAAACAGTTATTTTTCCCCAAAAATAGGACCGTTGGTCACGCGCTGGGGGTTCTATATAAACCCTCTCGCTTGAGAGGGTCAGGTATCCAATATTCACCCTAAGAATTCATACTTTGTGCTTGCCCCTTTTCTCTGACCCTTTCTCACTTGAGCGTTGGAGTGCCTTGCACGTACACCCCCCTCCTCTCCATACGACCAGCATCCCTGGCGCACTTGGCGGCCTGATTCTACAGGATCTGATCTAGCCTTCACGATCAATATCCTTATCAAGAGATCTGCTATAAAAACATTACTAAGCTTTTCATCTGCCCCACTTTATGTTGGTCGGTATTATGAACCATGTTGGTATCCACAATTGTAAATTTCACGAGATCCGGTTTGCACTTTGAACTGGGAGATTGAAACAAAGGGCATTGATGTGTATTTGACACACCATCTTGGTTTTGATTGTTTTGCATGTTACCTGATTAGCATTACCCTCGGTTGTTTGAACTTCAGTTTCAAGAAGTCGAGGGTCAGATGTCACTTTATTCAGTACATCACTTATAGAATCAAAGTATTGGTTACCTTTGGCCAGTTTCCTTCTTGAAAATTTCTTAACACCAGGACAAGAAAAACCAAAGTTTGTTTTGTTCCAATAATAAAATTATCCTTTGGCTCTTCAGAATGCCAACTGTTTGGTAAAAGACGAGGCCATATTGCTTCCCAGAAAAGATCACTAGATCGAGCTTTACTTAATCTAAAATCGCATGTTAGGATCTTCATTATATCTGCAGATGTAATAGAGGAGCAAGCTTTTCTGGCTGGCATTTCATGGCGGACAGGAAGGGTGTGATTGATCTTTGGTGGCTCAAGAGTGGTGCCTGTAAGGTCATGCTTACCTTTGCCAATACCTACTGCACCTATAAGGACCTCAATGCCAACAACATTCTTTAGAGCAAATACATATTCTTCAAATGGCATCTTTCCCTCCCCAAAATTCTTCAAAATCAGCAGTTTAATTTAATATGAGTTTAGGGAAACTGTTTTTCTGGTGATGAAGTGCATGGGTTTAGAAATAGAAATTGCAAAAAAGCAACTTAGAAGCTAGGAAAACTATTTTTCTGGTGATGACATGATGAAATGCATGTAGTATTGAGAAACATTTTGATTTTCTTCTTCCGTTCATTGACAGTATAATGCATAGATTTGGGAATTAGATGCGAAAGATCTTTTTATTGGACCAGAAGGAGGAGAAAGTGTTAAGGATGTTGTAGGCGGACTTGCATGAACAGTGGCTGTTACTGAATCAGAATTTGAAGGGTATTGATTTTTGCCATAAATATCAATTGTAAGTCTTGTAATATTATTATTTTCTAAAGCACTAGATTTTGTAACATATTTATTAAGGTCGTGTAGTTAGTTCAAGTTGTCAAAGGATTTACTTTGACATGTAAATACTATCCAAAATTTCTAACAGTTGATTTATTATTTCGAATTATTATCCAGTCCGCAGTGTTACGATGTATTACTTAACATCAAGATTGTTCTTATTTCTCTAAGCATTCTTTGGTATTTTTACCAATATTTTATCCATTAATTTTATTTTGGTCTATGCAGATGTGCAATTTTGGTTATGAGGCTTGGGGATCCTCTGTAAATCTTGCAAACAGTTTTACGTGCAGCTAATAAACATATGGAACCAACTTTGGATGACTTAGCTTCAATATTAGCAGAAGTTCAGGTGGTACCAATCTTGTCCCAACACCGCCAATACGTACTGAATCATGAAAATCCAGTGGCATTTTTCCAGGTAATGGTAAGGGGAGATTTCCATCACAAAATTGTAGAAAGAGAAAATTGGGGATTTCAACAAGCATTTGATCTGATGTGAAGATATTGTTGATCATACCCCTTATAGCATATTTAGGTCTACAACACGCATTTGTATGATTATTGCATCTGAATCATAAGTTATCTTCCTTATGATCTTCAATAATGGTGTTGAGTTCTTGTTTTCTTTCCTGTCTATTTTTGTAAAGTTTGTTAATGAAATTCGTGTGCATATGGTGGACTTTACCAAGTCTGTTATAACTTCAACAATTGGTGTTTTTGGTGTTGGTATTACAATGGCACTATATGAGGCTTTTGATGGAATAATAAGTATTGACATTGAATGTCGAACTGTAGTTCATTGAATGGTTATTCAAAAGTGATTTGATTATGTCATGTAGCATTTCTTTCTTATTTTCTTCTTATATTGTTTTTTGTCATAAATCTTTAAATATTCCAATGTCCAAATGCTTCTGCCACCTTTCAATATATATTAACATAAGTCTTCTTTGTTTTACAATACTAAAATCAAGATTTTGGATGATCATGACATATTTGGGATGCAAAGTAAAAGTACTAATTAAAAAAATATATTTTTGGTTTTCCATGACAGGTTTGTGTACCATCACTACATGTTATAGGAATTTTTTGTTTGTTTTAAATGAACAACAATGTTCTATATTGAGGAAAAAAATGAGAAGTTGGTTGGATCATACTTTTGATAAAAAAAATCACGAATTTGTTCGGCATCAAATTTATACTAAAGTTTATTGCTTTTTTCGGTAGATTCCAAGTTGAATTTTTCATATCCATGCTATGCTAGCTCATCTGATTTGAGTTTTTCTCCTAGATGTTCTTTTTCTTGGAGATACTTAGTGAGGTATTGTGTTACTTACTGTTTGATTTTGGTCCAAAGAGACTTTGTAGAGGAAGTTTGTATAGGGTTTTAAAAAACAAGAGACACTTGAGAGAATCAAATGTATACAATTGTTTGATATATAACTTTGCTATGTATTTCCAACTTAGATTTGAACTTATTAATTTGAACTTATTTATTCTCTTGGCATCAAATGAATAAACTTATTTATTGACCATTCTCTTAAGTTTTTGAAAGAAAATAGATTATTATTATTTTAAACAAAATACCTACTTATTATACTAATAGCAACTGATTTTTCTTTAATCAATTTCCTATTCAAATTAAATTATTTTCATAATTTATTTGTTCTGACTTATGTCCAATTTATTCTTTATACATATTTTTATTTTTGATCAACTATCTTAAACAAAACTACTAACACCCGTGCGAACGCACGAGTCTGTTACTACTTAACTAAATAATCGTAAACCTGTAATCACAAAAAGCTCAAAAAGCATTACTATATATTGGCTACAAAATTAAGGCAGAATTGTTTTAGCAGAAAAACAAACCTTGTATTCGGACATTGCTACTTTGGCAATAACCCGTGTTGGATCTTTCTAAGCTCTTTTAGTTCGTATGAAATCAAGGGCCTTAAAATTTGCAAGTTCAGAAACATTGGCCTCCAAGCTTATGAAAAGATAATAAAAAACATGATTAATGTTTTATTAGATAAAGAAAGCGAGAATCATTTGAAGCAGTATTGCACAACAATCTTGACAAAAATGGTAGTAACATACATTTTCATCTCTTGCAGCAAATAATTACTTTCCTTCAACAAAACCAAATAAGTAAACAACATAACACAATTAGAGACGAATTGATAAAATTGAGTGAATGAAATTGAAATGTAAAATTAAGGCAATAAAATTTGTTGAAAAAATAAACACAAAGTAAGATGCAGTTAGGTGTACCAATTCCACTCAAGATGCAGCAACCGCCGGCTAGGATGGCTAGGGCTGGCGAAGGTTTGAGAAGCAGTGTCACGGTGTGTAACCTGATGTGTTCGGTTTAGAGATGATAAAAAAATTTGAACCCGCAGATAAAATCTGTCACAGATATGGGACAGATAATTCAAAATAAACGGATATTTAAATATCTGTTTGTTAATAGATATGGACACGGGTTTAACGATATTTGTCTCCACGGATACCCATATCTATTAATAAATTATAAAAATTATTTAAATATCATTAGTTTATCATACCTTATATTTTCATCTTTTAAAAAAAAATAGTTTTCTTATATATATATATATATATATATATATATATATATATATATATATATATATATATATATATATATATATATATTTTCAATTTTCTTTGAAGAAAAATTTTCAAATTTCATTCAAATTCTATTACCTATTTCATATTTAAACTCTTCAATACTTCAAACATCACTTTAACAATTTCACAGTCCAACCAACTAGTGTCGTCATTCTTCTGTCGAAGTAGTGTCTCTCTTCCTACTCCTCTGTCGTCCGCTCTTCCATCATAACTCATAATCACAATATCTTTTATATGTTTGAATCTAATTATGTTTTGGTGAATAAGAGCGAATTAAGAGCGAATTATATAGATGTTATGTGATTATAACTTTTTGTATCTTTAAAAGAAGTTAAAAATAATTTTTTCAAAAAATATTTTTTATAAAAAATATATTATCCATGGATATCTGTAAATATCCACATGTACAATAAAACCTGCAGATTACCCGCATGGATATGGAGCGGATATGGATATCATATATATGCAACGAGGCGGGTACGAATATCTTAGTATCTGTTCCCATGGATATCCATTTACATCCCTAGTTCGGTTCGTATATGCTCTAGTTACACCTTTTGTTCAGTTTTCCACTTCCCGGAGGTAAAAAGGAAACAATAGTTATTTTTCTAAATAATTATGTTACTCAACTTTATGAAAATTTCTTTTTCCACCCTAGATGTTTCTTACACACCCTATGCGTACGCAACCAAGACAATTCTGAGATGTGCCCTATACATTTGCTCTATTTTTTTCGGAGATATGTCTCTGGAATGGTTTCTGTCACTTTTGCATGTCAGGTATTTTCAGAGATGCATCTCCGGAACTATTTGATCTAGCTTGTAGCTGCATGATCAGTCCCTCATTGTTGTCATACTTCATTCTCAACATAAACCCTCACCCTAAAAACCCTTCATTCTCGATCCATTTTTTCACTCCAAATCTCCATCCTTTTGGTTCAACATATCACAGGGAGCAAAAGAATATAGAATTGCAGGTATAAATTGTTGTTTTTTTTCTCTACATTGCTCACATTCATCAACAATTTTTTCTGAAAAAACTTACACCGTGTCCGGAACGTGCTTGAGTTTGAACTTTTCCGGAGATGTATTTCCGAAATGTGTCAGTGTTCATTTTCCACCCTTCTGCAGCAGTAGATTAGTTAATGTTCTGTTATTGTTTTAATTGTTTCCAATAGATATGGTGCACCCCGACGTTTTGCCAAAACAAGTGGTTTCGCTGAAAGATGTTTCTCCAAATGTTCAAGGGGTTGTTGTGAAGGCGGTAGATGTTGGCAACGACTTTAATAACAAGCAAGAGTTTGAAAATCGTGATAAAATGCTTGAATGGATTCGCATGGAGGCATCTAGACTTGGATTTGGTATGGTAATCGGAAAGTCCGATGATGGCTCGGATAGAAGATGCACCTTTGTGACAATGTTGTGCGAAAGAAGCGGGAGATATCGAACTTCTCTCCAGAATCTTAAAAGAGATGACACGGGTAATAGAAAATGTGAGTGTCCATTTAAAGTTCGTGGTTACATGTTGGCAAATAAAAATTAGAGATTGAATGTGATATGTGGTTTGCATAATCATGATTTGTGTTTAAAATTAGCCGGTCATCCTAGTGTATGTCGGATCAAGCTGGAAGAGAATGAATGTATTAATGACGTGATCTTGAATCTTGTTCAACCGAAAAATATACTTGCAACATTGAAACGGAATCAACCCGACAATATAGCAAATATCAAGCAAGTGTATAACATTCGGTACTTCACTAACAAGGCGATTAGTGGGGATAAAACTGAGATGCAACAACTCTTAAAACTATTTGACGATAATAGTTACATGTCCCGGTATAGAACATGCGACGATGGAGTTACGGTTAGAGTTATTTTTTGGACTCATCCTGATTCGATAAATTTGTTCAACGCATTTCCAACGGTGCTCATACTTGATTCAACCTACAAGACCAACAAGTATAGACTTCCATTATTTGAGATGGTTGGTGTTACCTCAACTGAGATGACATATTCTGTTGGTTTTGCATTTCTTGATTGTGAAAAAAAGGACAATTTTACTTGGGCATTAGAAGTGTGTCGGTCACTTTTGAAGCATCAAGGTAAGATGCCTAAAATGATTGTTACTGACCGCGATGTCGCATTGATAAACTCGGTTGCTAAGGTATTTCCTTCTTCTTATGTATTATTTTGTAAGTATCACATAACAAAGAATGTGAAAAGTCAGGTAAGACCCGCGGTAGGGACGAAACCAATAAAGTCTGAAGGTGGAAAATTGGTGAAGGAGGGTGTTAGACACCTTGGAAATACAACTACTAACAGAGTTGAGTCAGCCCATGCTAATTTGAAAATTTGATTGGGAAATAGTGTAGCGAGCGATTTTCGTCGGTGACGCGACCACCTTATTGTTGGGTTTTCCTCACCGCAATGAAGAGGGGGTGCTATTTTCTGATTTCTTATTTATCCAGTGAAGCTGAAAGGGAAAGGGAAGCTATCTAAAACTAACCTTGCACGCGAAATGTTTAACTGAACAAAACGCTTTTAAAGAGATTGGGGGGATCCGGGGTCAGGTTATACAATGGAGAGTTGTCAATTACCCATCCTATATGTGGTTATCCACAGGATATTAGCTTTAGGTTTCGATTTGTAATTGGTAGTGTTTATATGTTAATGGGTTGGGAAAGTTTCTTGGGAAGTATGAGTGAGTGAGTGAGTTAATGTTGATGTTCGGGTTTTCCCGATGTTTTTGGTAAGGTAGTAGACCTAAATTTTGATTGATATGAAGGTACTGGACCTAGAGTTTTTGATTGGTATGCTCGCTAAGATTTTGCAATATTATGCCTACGTATTCCCGTTTAAACGAAACAGGGAAATCAGAGCAATCGTAGTTCCTCCTATTCTAAGGGAGGAAACAATTTTTTGGTGTCTTGTTCAAAGCCCAATATTGAAGCTAAAAGGTTTTGACTGAGAGATAATTTGTCATCTCTAAAGAGGGATTATTGATTTTTGTGTGCGTTGATCAAAGCCCAAGGTTGATGCTAAAAGGTTAATTGACTCGGCTAGGGGATTTCTTTATACAAAGCCTAAGAGGAGGCTGGATAAGACTGACTCAACAAGAGAGTGTATATATTGGTGTCTTGTACAAAGCCCAAGATTGAGGCAAAGAAGAGACTGACTCTTTGGGGATATCATTATACAAAGCCTAAGAGGAGGCTAGAAGTTTGACTTTTCAGGGGGAAAATGTTCTATCTGTCTTACACAAAGCCCAAGATTGAGGCTAAAAGTATTTTGACTCTGCCGGGGAGGGTTGTTTGTGTCTTGTACAAAGCCCAAGATTGAGGCTGAAATGAGAAGTTCAACAGGTGAGGATATTTTTATGTGTCTTGTATAAAGCCCAAGATTGAGGTTGACCTTACTGGGAAAATCATTATACAAAGCCTAAGAAAAGGCTGAAATGAGTTTGACTCTTCTTGGGGAAAATCATTCCCCAAAGCCTAAAGGAAAGCTGGGAGGAAATGACTCTGCTGGAGAAGATATTTGTCCCAAGCTTAAGAGAGGGAGATTTATGTCTTGTACAAAGCCCAAGATTGAGGCTAAAGGGGTTTGACTCAATAAGAGAGTGTTTTTATCTGTCATGTACCAAGCCCAGGATGGAGGCTGAAAAAGGTTGACTCAACAAAGAGAGTCTGAAAAGGTGATTGACTTAACAAGAGAGTCTGAAAGTTGATTCACTCAACAAGAGAGTCTGAAAGTTTATTCACTCAACAAGAGAGTCTGGAAAAGTGATGGACTCAACAAGAGAGTCTGAAAAGGTTAGCTCTGCTGGGGAGAATATTTGTACAAAGCCCAAGAGGAGACTAGCTTTCTGCTGAGGAAAGGTCCTTATACAAAGGCTAAGAGGAGGCTATATTTCGTCGGGGATAATTAAGATCCATAGGCAAGTCCAAGTGGGGAATCAACTCTTGTTGAGGATTACATAAGAGTCGAGATGTAAGATACCTTGAGGTTCTGATTTGAGATAGTGTTAACCCTGGTCGGGGAACTCTCATGAGAGAGACTAGGTTTCTGCTGGATATCGATCTGGGGTTTTTTCCTATAGTTGTAAGGAACTTGAGAAGGTCTTTGAGACTCAAGGGAATTAGACTGTCCAAGTCTACTGGTGTGGAAGAGTTTTATCTTTTGTATGATGCCCAAGAAGAGGCAAGGACATTAAGGGATGAGAATCAACCCTAAAGTGGCCTGAGGTCTGACACTGGAAATACTGCTCTAGCAAAGGATGACTAAGTTCTGTCTTATACCTTTAAGAGGTCATCAGGGTCCTTGTATTAAGCCCAAGAGAAGGCATGAGAACTTCTAAGAAGCCGGAGGGTCCTTGTACAAAGCCCAAGAGGAGGCAGGGATGCTTTTAGGAAGCCTGTGGGTCCCAAACCAAGAAAAGTTCAAGAAATGCTATTCACCGAGAATAGACCATTTAGTGAAAGTTATGTGATTTGAAGAAATTCAAGAGATGTTATTCACCGAGAATAGATCAACTCTGGGGAGTAGAATTTCTTTGACAATTTCTAAAGTGACAGCATGAGAAAAGGTTCACGAAGAATACTGCATTTCTCTTTGTTCCATATTGTTTAAGCCCAAGAGAAGGCAAGACTGTATCTGGAGATCCTATGGGGATCTGGTTTTGTTTGTATTTTAAGAGTGACCAACAAGGCTTTACCTAGTTCTAGACCTAGTTGCCGGGGAAAACTCTAAATAACTATACTAGTATATATACAGTTGATATATGACAAGTATTTAAAAAAGGTATGAAAGAAGACTAACCATGCGCAACTTCCCACAATACAGTTATATATATCAAAGCATGTAAAAGAAAGTCGATAAAACTTACAGGTGAGCAAGATTCCATGCTGTATTTTTAGTTGTTCAAAGAAATTAAAGAAAGTTTTGATAACAACATGTATATTTGAATCTAAATCCAAAGAGAAATTGCTTTGAAAATATTGTTGGGGCTTATAAAGAGGGATTGGGTCTTACACTCTATTAGAGGCCCAAAATGGTTTTGAAAAAGATTGATGAGGGTGGAATTAATCAATACCCTAATTTTGTTTAAAATTGGAATTAATTTTGTTTAAAAATTAATAAAAATTATTGAAAACATGTGAAAAATGAGTGGTGATCTTGAATCAATGTTTCAAAAATCATGTTTTTATCCACAAAATGATTGGAAACCATTTAATTTTGGAAAATCAAAAAGGAAAAAATATTTTAAACGTTAAAAACAAATAAAAATTAATTCTTTTGCAAAAATATCAAGTATATGAAATAAATAATATTTTTGGGAATTTTTTGTAAAATAAAATATTTTAACATTTTTGTGAATTATTAAAAAAAGAATCAACTCAAAATCATTAAAATTCAGAGAGAAATTAATTTTTGAATTAATTAAATAAAATCACAAAATTCAAATATTTGAATTTTTGGAAAAGGACGCCAAGAACACCCAAGAACACGCGCGTGTTCTGAGTTTTGCCCAGATTTGCATTTTCTCATCAATCTCACTGAATACTTGATGAAATCACACAATCCACATATCAATCTACTCGTTTTCACCTCACGATCATGTCTATGGTCTTTAATTTCATTTATTTTAAGCATGGAATAAGAAATCAAAGAGAAACCTCAAGAACCCTAAATTCTGCATGAAGGCTCAGAAATTCCACACACGATTCATACAAAGCAATTAATTGAGGGGAAACATTCCATACATGATTATGAACATATGGCAAAATTATTGTGCGAGGAAATATGCATGAATCATGAGATGGCCAAGTTGAGGCTTACCTCTTGCAGTTGGTGATCGAGTTCTAGGTTGGAGGTGTTACAACTTGGTTCCAATGATGTGGACAACTTCCCTAGGTGCTATGGAGTGTGTCTGAATGCTTGGAGTGGATTGAATTGAGCTGGAAGTTGATTTGGCACCTCAACTGTAAATCTGTCAAAGGCTTGTGCAAATGGCTGGTGATTTTGAGAATCTGGTGTTCCAAATGTTGTTTAAGTGTTTAGATCACTTCTATATGATGTTTATGAGGTGTGTGTGTGTGTGTGTGTGATTGGTTTGGTTGGAATTGTTCTCAAACTCAAAACCCGATAGTGACTTGCTTTAGAAGGCAAAATTGGAAGTGAGAGTGTGATTTTGAGAAAGGCAAGTGTTATAGGCCTTTGGTGTACTCAAATTGATAATAAATGAGGTCTATTAATAGTGTGTCAAGTTTGTTTTGCAAGGAATAAGGAATGGCAACTGCAGCAGGCCTTTGGCCAATTGGATCACTTTGGAATCTCAAGTCTCCTCTAGCCATTGACTTGAGATTAGAGCACAGGCCTATGGTTCTTTGATTCAAGGATAAGGCTTGAATGAAGTGTTCATCTTTGCTCTGATACATGCCACCTCTAAGAATCCATTAAATGTTCCAAAACAAAATTGGAGTCTTGACCTCCTTTAGGCTTTTTAGGTTTGGCATGGCTATTGTAGATTTTGGGACTTTGGAGGCTGATAGATCAGTGCTTGTCCCTTGTTTGTTCCCCCTTGAGATGTGCAAATGGATAACCATGCTTGGAGTTGCACAATTTGATCAAACCGAGCCATAATGCACAAATCTGGCTTGCAAGACAGTTTGCATCAGGGCATATTGCAGCCATCATATCTTCTAGCCCAGGTGGAATTTGATGGAGTTCTTGGACATTTTGGTAAGCTGATATATCCTATTTCAACATGATGTCCAACTTTGGTTTTGATTCAACTTGAATTACAATGAAAAATGCCTCTACATTTGGGAAAAAATAAGGCAGATTCTGACTTAGTGAAATTTTCACTAAGTGTTGGAAAAATTTCACTTTTGTGTTTTCAGCCATTTTGATCACTCCATAACTTAAAATCCATGAGGAATTAGAATGAGGTGTAGTTGACACTTTTAAAGTATACCATGAGAGCTACAAATCCATCTTTGGACCATTCAAAATGGTTGCTTGGATCTCAAGTTATGATCCTTGGAAGTTGGTACCCTAGCCACTTTGTTCCATAACTTAGAAAAATTCTAAGTTTTTATGGTTACCCCTTTTACAAGTTAACTCACTTTCTTTGATTTTTCTTGATGAATGATGATTCCAATCACACGTTAACATTGTTTTAGGGTCAAGGAACCATAATTGTGAAAAATTCCAAAAAGTCAAACTTGACTTTTGTGCACAGTTGACTTTTTACCAAATGAATTCCAAACTGTGCGATCCTTGGTAAAATCAAGTCCTTGACCTAAAACAAACCTAATGCATATGTTCCATAGGTGTTATAGGGTGCATTAAATCATGTCCCAAGGTTTGGGAGCATGTCTGAGTCAAAAGTCAAAGGTACCGTTAACTTTTCCCTCGAAACCCTAATTGTGGTCCTGATGAAATTGAAACTTGGGGATCAAGCTTCTTGGATCAATCCATTGTTGCAAATGGATCAATTTAGGGTATTGGAGACCCACAAATCATGTCTTGAGGTCTTGGCTCATGTTTTGTCCCAAAAGTCAACTTAGGGGTGAATTAGGTCAAGAAACCCTAATTCTTGATTTTTGGTAAATGCATCCCTTGAGGTTAAATTGACTTGATGATTGGGTCCATAAGGTCCCTTGGAGTATCTTGAGTTATGTTTTGAAACATTGGCTCATGCCTAGATGAATATTTTCATCTGGAGGCCCTGGTCGACCAAAACCCTAATTTGGTGACACTGGCGATCTTGAGGCTTAATCCACTTGGAATGCTGCAACCTTGTGCTTGATTCTTGATGTGGGAGTCCTCTTGATCCTTTATGTGTGCTGGAGAGTTTAGACAAGTTGAAGATCATGTCATTTCTTGATTGATCCTTTGTCTAAGTGCTCTGAGAGGGTTTAAAACCCTAATGCTTGATTGCAGGGAATGCTCAACAATTCTTGAGGAGATTGATGAGGTATAAAGGTACATCCATATTGTGATGATGATTTGCACAATGATGGGAAATCTTAGTGGTCAATATTTGGGGTATGACAAATAGCAAAGGGGATTTGTGTCTAGACTGGGACTTCGTGAACCACATGATTCAAAACCAACATAATGAGATACAAATAACATTTGGTCGGAGCATTACGGTTTTTGAACACTGATTTAAAGACAATACTTTATATTCTCAATTGGTCGGTAATATTTCTCGTGCATGTTTGAACTATATTTTTCACGAGGCTAAACGAGCTGATAATGTAGGCTCCGATAGCGTAAAGTGTGGTTGCACTATTGTGAAAACATATGGTCTCCCGTGTGCTTGTACTTTTGCTAAAAAGGTGAAACTTGGTGAACCAATAAGAATGGATGAGGTTTGCTCTCATTGGAAGAGACTTAGGTTCGATGATGATGGGTGCATTGATGATGGGAAATCGAATATCTCTATTTTGACCGAATGAGAAGCGATACAAGAGAGATTTTTGAAGGCCGGTGACATCATGAAACTCCATATTAAAGAACAAAGTAGGAAGATTTCCTATCCCGAAACCACCGACATGAAACAACCTTCTCAATCTGTAAAAACAAAAATGCTCCGAAGAAAATAAAGCCTTCACTGAATGACAACTTGACTACACGGTCTCCTTCATATTTTGAACACGTTGACAAAGTATTTCCCGACTCTCTGACTCCAAAATCTCTAAAAAGTGTTGTGAAATGAGCCCACATTAGAAAACCACCTTCGACTCCGCTTTCACCGAAGATTCCATTCATCGACGAGATGTTGGTTTTTATGCACAAATATATCAAGCGGATCGTCAATGTTGTGGGGATGGTAATTACGGTTACTGAGCCATTTCGGCTTTACTCTGTAAAGGAGAAGATAATCATGCACTTGTACAACATCAATTTATCCAAGATTTGAAGATGCATAAAGAATCGTACACACAGCTGTACGGAAATAAAGAAAAATCAATACGATTTATGAGTCTCTTATTCCTTGCTCGAGCAGTCCAGCACCAGAGTCAAAATGGACGAGCTTCCCGGATATGGGTCACCTAATTGCATGTGCATATGATAGGGTGTGCATTAACCTGACACACTACGATTTTTTGGAAGCCTTTTTCCCACTGTGCACCGCACCACACCAAAATCCAAATGATCGTATCATGTGTATTGGATGGATTTCAAAATCAAGTCATTTTATTCAAGTTTACTTGAAGTCAGTTTGCCATATACCACCTACATCACCGGAGTGGACGGATTATTCAACCGCAAAAGCGAGACGTGGGCGGATCATTTCATGGAAAGGATGCAAGAATTTGAGAGATTGAACAACATTGAAAAAGAATCGAATGCACAAAAGTCCAAGGGGGTACCACCTATAGATTTAGTAGGAGACAATTATTTCAATTCATTTTGATTTCTTGTTTAACTGTACAAATAATTGTATATATTTTTATCTCAATATAAATGAAGTGTCACATATTCACTTTTTATTCATATTTGGTCTTTATGCATATTTGGTTCATACTTCATCTTAATGTGAGTGTCTGTTATATGGTTATGTTTTGGAAATGGTTCAGGGAAAGTTTCAGAGATACATCTCTGAAAGGTTTTGTTATATTATTCTATTTTGAAATTGTTCAAGGAAAGTTCTAGAGATGTCTTGTACCTCGGAAAAAGAAAGACCTCGCGATGCGCTCGCGGATGGACTAACAGAGAAGTCATCACCAATCTTAATTTATTCCCATAGAGGGAAAGGGAAAAATATTGAATAAAACCCCTAAAAGAAAGGATAAGGATAAGGTCAATGAAACAAATATCTGAGTTCGGGAGTCGGTTATGCAAGGGGAAGGTATTAGCACCCCCTCACGTCCGTTGTACTCAACGGGAACCATTTAGGTAAGGTTGAATGAATGTTAGCTTAAGGTTAGTTTCTAATCTTCTGCTTGTGGAGTGGGAAAAAAGAGAGGAGAAATGTTTTTATAATTTTTATATTAAAGGGGAAGACCTAAAAGGTTTTTATTATTAGGGTGCTCGCCAAGACTTCGCAGTCTCATGTCTACATATCCTTACAAGGATGGAATCAGAGCAATCATAGTTCGGGTCAAAGTTTGCTGGTTAATTTTTAGCGACATGCAAATTGTATTAATCAACGTAAGGACTTTGTTTTACCTAAAACAAATGAGGAGCGGACATTTTCACCACACTGAATGGATTTACAAATCTCATTCATGCCACTTATCTCAACTCAATGGTTGTAAGAAAAGCATTGCCCTAGTATTTATTAAGACAACATCTTTCATTTTGAAAAGAATCTTTAGACCTTATTAGATGTCTTGAAGTTTTGTCTAAGAAAATACACTTGATAATAATCAAGGTTTGCTCATAATTATGAAGGTATTTGGTCTCTTGATGATAATCAAGGTTCATCCACAAACTGGAAGTTTTGAATATGGTTTGGATATATTTTAGGAATGATGAACATTTGATGATAATTAATTATTCAAAGAATTTATGCTAGAGTGTTAAACTCTAACAACCCTTTCCATTCAAGATTGATTGGGAATGGTATGATGACAATCAACTAAAATGAACAAAGAGTAAGGATTGGGACTTAATGAGAGTTATGACTTGGTATGATGAAAACATCATCTAAGAATGACTTGACAAAATCATATGGAAATGGTATGATGACAATCAACCAAAATGAACAAAGAGTTGACAAGTTATATAGATGACACATCATCTAAGTGTGACTTGCCAAATTCATATGGGGACAATCATGTTAAACACAAAAGATGTAAACACATACATTCACATGGATAAGACATCATCGAGCTTAGAGGGCACAAAAACAACAATGATTCATTTAAATCACACTTAGGGTAAAACATGCATTAGGTTCATGTCTATCACAAGGTTCATCTCACAAGATTAAATTTAAACATGGTAGTCAAAGAGAAATCAGACACGCTTCTTAAACAATTAGGTTAAAATGGCACTAATCATCCAACACATTATTCATCAATCAATGATATTTAATTTTAGCAAAAATAATCCAACATTCAAAGTATTCCCACACCCTCCCCTTTAACAACCAAACACATAACCACTCAGCCAAGGCGTGTTGCCTGTCATGGAATCACCCTAAAAAAATAATATATTAAAATGAAATTTAAAAATCTGAAAAATGGCGCGTCAGCTACATGTTCTTCCTCATTTTCATCCATGGCTTCTCAAGAATGTCATTTTTCTCATTTAGGCACCAAACTAAACAAACTAAAATGCTAAATTGCTCAGAATTTCATGAGGAACATGAATATAACATTCAATTTCATTTATAGTACGTGTAGTTAAAGAAATCAATCACTAACCAGAAAAAAACCCTAAAAACTAAAATCAATATGAAATTATGCGCAGCACAAATCAATGACAATTAGCATAGGGGTTTCACTCCTCACATCATGGCAAACACATTGGTATCAAGAAATGTTGAAAATGATGCTCAAAATATGGAGTTTCAGATGTGACAACTTACCTCCAATATGTGAAATCTTGTGTTGCCTTAGAGCCCTCCCATAAGTAAAATGATGATTCCTACAGCTTCCTTGGACCTCAAGGAGTGTGTTGCAATGCTCACTTTGCTTTGAAACCTTTTGGAACTCTCTATCCAAATCAACTTGCCTGGTGAAAAAGTGAGGTTGTGATTATGGGGGTAGAGCTGTTATAAAAGTGTTGTAATGGTTTGGAACACTTCTATGATGCTTATGGAAGGTGTTTGTGATGTTGGAATAAAATTTTATTGAAGGAATTGGAAAATTTTAAGTTTGAAATTTTGGACAATTTTGAAAATGTGAGAAATGGTGCAATGCAATTCTGTGGTTTTTGGAGCTTTTTGTGTGTGTTTTGCAGCTGAACAAAGCCTCTATTTATAGGGGATTTGATCTCAAATGAATGCAATTGACAAAGGTATTATTTGGAGGATTTGGAAGGAAAACCATAAAGTTGGTAATAAAGGTACACAAGTGGATTTCACTTTTGATAGCTCCTAGTTGACTTTGCTTGCATGATCTTCAGCTTGTACCAACTCCATCTGAAATTTGGATCATGTTCTTGCCTTTGAAAACAAGTCAACATGATTAAAGAAACTTTCAAGCGTTGCCCAAAAATCAATCCATGTTGGCATGTTGGATCCAAGTTTTACACCATGAATGAAGATCAATTCTTGCTGAATTTGCCACCAACTTAAATATCTCATGGCATGGAATAAGTTCCTAGTTGATCATGATCTGGAAAAAAGCTTGAAAGATGGCCAAAAAGTGGATCAAAATCGTGCACAACAATCTGATCCATAACTTGATGCAATTCTGGCTTAAACAAAACAGCCTTACCATGGACACTTCCCATTTTTGAAACTTCATGTTCAAGTAAAAGAAATTCATGCTCTCGGTGCCCATGGAAAGAGGACATGATATACTACAACTTTGAAGTTGATCATTTGAAGAAACTCAACTTGCATCATAGAGAAAACTGATCATCAAATTAGATTTTTCAACTGTTTGACACTTAGAAAAAATTCTAAGTATTTGGCAATTTTCAACAACTTGAAAATCTCAACTTTGACAATTCAAAACTTCCAATCCATATGAGCTTTTGATCCAATCCAACTGTTGGCTTTGTATCAGATGAATTCTAATCTTGCAATTGTCAATGAATCAAGCTTCTTGAGCTAATTAGATCATGTGATTGGATTCCAAATATGTATTTGAGGGTCTTGAATCATGTTCCTAAGCATGGGATCATCTTTTTGTCAAAAAGTCAATATCCAGTTGACTTTGACCAAAACCCTAATTTGGTGCACTTGAGGAATTAAGACTTGATGATCTTGAGTTGATGCAATCTCAAACTTGATTGTTGATGGAGAAAGACTCTTACTCCATGATTGAGATAGTTGAGATGTTGATAAACATACCAAATCATTGACTGATCAACCACTTGTCTTCTAGATGCTATGCAAATGATGCAGCTAACAATAATGGAATCTATGGGGTAAAATTTGGGGTATGACAGTTGGCCCTATTTAAATGTCTTTACCGGATGGCATGAGTGATGAAAATCCTCATGAAATAAGGGTGAAAGGTATTTAAATATAAAAAGACCTAAAAATTTTCCCCTAGATGCAATGACATGTTATGCTATGGACAAACTGACTCTTTTTTTATTGGTTTGCTGGGGATATGATGCGAAATGGAATGAAACCTAGCATGTTTTTTTTTATATTTTTTTATGATAAATGATGATGGACATGTGGGGAATGATGTAGACAAATGATAGTGGTGGTTCACCGGGGAATGTCAAATACAAATGAGTGAAGACTCACTAGGGATAACAAATTATTGAGGGAAAGATACTGCGAAATAGATACTGGGAAATATTCAGAGTGATTCAACGATAGATTTATACATGACCTGCTGACACTTTAGAATATTACTGACAGTACTGGAGTCTTCTAATGAGAAGATTATCCACAAAAGGACAAGATTAGGAGTCTTTTAACGGGAAGATTATCCAAAAGAAGGAAACAAACCTAGGAGTCTTCTAACGAGAAGATCATCCAAGAAAGGTTGATGACGATTCTTTACGAAGAAATCAATCAAAACAAAACATCATTGGAGTTTTCAAATAAGAATAACGTCCAAGCTTCTGGAAATTCCTTAAAATGAAGAAAATCACAAATGACCTTCAGGAACTATCAGGAAATACCGGGTAATTAAACTCTTCTGTATGTGCCAATTACAATTGGACTTAAGCCATAAGTTGAAGTTACGACTAGCTTCTAACGGGTCGATGCGAGTTACAACTGGAAATTAAGGTACCAATGACAATTGGATTTTAAGCAATGGGTGACAGTGACAACTAGGAATTGAACACCAATGACAATTGGTCTTGGAAAGATGATGCCAATAACAATCGGACTTAAAAGATGATTCCAATAACAATTAGGCTGAAAAGATAATCCCAATGACTATTGGTCTTGAAGAGATGATGCCAATGACAATTGGACTTTGGGGTACCAATAATAATTGGATTTTGAAGAAACCAATAAAAATTGGCCTTTAAAAAAGGATGCCTGTGACAACTGGACTTTAGATACCAAAAACAATTAGATTTTGCATAATGAATGTCCGTAACAACTAGACTTTGGTTATAATACCAGTAACAACTGGTTTTGAAGATAATTCCAGTGACAACTAGACTTTAAATACCAATTACGATTAGATTTATCAAAAGACATGACAGTTACGACTGGCCAATGATGATTGGATTTAAATGAGAATGGAAGTTACGACTGACCGATAACAATTGGATTTAGAAAGCAAGAAATACAGTTACGACTGACCAATGATGATTGGACTTCAATGGGGATAACAGTTACGACTGACCAATGATGATTGGATTTAAAATAAGAATAGCAGTTACGACTGAACAATGATGATTGGATTTTTGACAACAAACAGGCTTTAAAGGTCAAAGGACTATAGTCAGCGACAACGAGTAAAGACTCACTGGGGATTGGAGAGTTTGTGGAGACTCTTTTACGGAGGTTCTGATTCCTCAACACCAATAACTCAATCAAATTGTCACGTGCTAGACACGGATTGGGGAGAGTTTTATCAAACTGATAACAATCATGACCAATGGATCATTCCAGAGAATTGGCAGGTTATGCTTCATGGGATCTTTGTTGTAATGATCTAAGAGTGCTTTCGCAACTTTGAGATTTTTAGAAAAGCAAATGATTTCCTTTTAATCTTCCCATATGTCAAAGAAAATTGTGTTTCTTCAATGTGTTTGTTTTTTTTTAAACCTTTTCAATTTTAAAATTCATTATTAATAAATAAATGACATGTTACATAACAAAGAAAAGCAGATGAAAAACATAGATGACAGAATTGATAGGAAAAGGTTGTATTTTTTCAAGAATGGTAGCACGCAAATGGCAGTACTCCTTGGAATATTACATTTTAAAAATGGCAATGGGGAAAGGGTTTACATCGAATCCAATGACCACTACAAGCCCTAATAACTATGACTTCCTAAGACCTTGATTCTGACGAGAGCGACTGGATTTATCTTCCACATTTGACTCTCCTTGTATCGATGAAACAACATCTGATGCAATATTTTCCCTTTGTCCCTAATTTTTGCCTGGATCGCCCTTTCGGGTTTTCAATCCATTGGGACGCTCTTTTTTGCCTAAGCCGTCTTTTCAGGTTTTCAATTTAGTGAGCTATCATTTTTTATTTTATCCCTAACTTTTACCTGGATCGCCCTTTCTGGTTTTCGATCCACCGGGATACCTATTTTTGCCTCAGTCGCCTTTTCTGGTTTTTGACTTAGCGGGATTTTATTAGGCATGATATTTTTTGACTGCGTCAGAGTTCACGGGAATGTGTGTGATGTAACGCCCCCATTTTGTCCGATTTATTTAATCGAGTCGATTTAATTATTTTCGTTTTTATATTATTTTATTCTTGACTTTTATTTGACAATATATTATTTTTCATTGTTATTATGTTTTATCGCGTTTTGAGAGCGTTTGCGAGATATTTGAGCTGAGGGGTAAAATAGTCTTTTTAGGGGTTTAGATATTTGTTATTATAAGAAAGAAAGAAAAGAGAGTTTAGAGAGAAAATAGAGAGAAAGAAAAAGAGAAGAGAGAAAGGAAGAGAAGGGAAAAGAAGAGGAAAACTTGGGATAGAAGAAATCATCCGTTCAAGCGCGATTAATCGGGTAAGGGTGAAAAGTTTCGATTATATTGCGATTGTATATGTATATGTGTATGATTGTGTGAATGTTTTCTTGTTTTTACAATGTTTTTACATTTGATAAATTGATGAACAATTGATAGAAATCGATGTTTTCACGGGTGAAACTCGATATAAACTGCGTAGAATACTTGTTGATTATGTTGGAACATGTTTTGGTTGATATATTGTGATTTGGAAATGTTTGGGTGGAAGAAATGATGAATTTTGACCCAAAATGACCCATAACAGCGCTGCTGAGATTTTCTGGGTTCGCACTGCGAATAGGGCAGCGAAGGTTCGCGGGAGGTTCGCATTGCGAACTTTCTGCTGTTTTTTCTCTGCCACGGTTCGCAGGGAATTCGCATTGCAAAGGGGAAAGCGAAGGTTCACTGGAAGTTCGCCTTGCGAACTTTAAGCTGTTTTTTCTCTGCCATGGTTCGCTGGGGGTTCGCATTTCGAATAGGAAAGCGAACATGACAGATTTTCCATTTTGTTCTTGTCATAACTTTTGGGTCGTAAGTCGGATTGAGGCGCTGTTGAATGTGTTGGAAAGCTAATGAGATGTTCTTTCTTATAAAAATGGTTTTGAGACTAGTGGCCAATTTAATTGTGTCGAGAATTAGAATAGTGTCGTTTTGCCAACTTTTACCATCGTAATTGTGTGCGATTGAGGTGTTATCATGTGGTATGCTTTTAATATATATCGTATAGCTTGTGTGTTGTTGTATGATGTGAATGCATGTGATGAAATGTTGTGATGATGGTTTGTGGCCTTATGGCAAATAAATGTATTGTGTTATGTTTGATTGTATATGCATGATTATGGATGTTGAAATGGTTCACATGGTTGTATATGTGTATGCATTTGATTGTCATGAGTCATTGTATGCCAAGCATTATGATATGCATCTTGTGATGTCGTGTTCCCTTGTGGGGTGTGAGCGACGAAACGATTCCAGAGGGAATCTGCTGTAACGGTCGTGTGCCTTATATAAAGAGGACCTAAAGCGACGTTATAGACGATCGTGTGCCTTATACAAAGAGGACCTAAAGCGATCGGATCGTGTGCCTTATACACAGACGACCTAAAGCGATGCATAAACGCCGCGTGCCTTATACAAAGAGGACCTAAAGCGACGGGGAACATCGTTTGCCCAACGGGGAGTTACACTAAGTAACAAGCGATGATTCCAATAATTCATGAGTGAATTAATGATGAGAATGATGGATGGAATGGTACCGCATTGCATAGAGTCGTTGTGTCGGTCTCTGTGCATTTGCATAAATCATGAATGGATTGATTATATGTGGGAATTTGTGAATGGATTTATTATATGTGGGAATTTGTTAATGGATTGATTATATGTGGGAAATTATGAATTGATGGATTATGTGTTGAGCTCGTGATAGCATTGGTGATTTGATATGAATTTGAGATAAATGCATTGGTTATGGATTATATGTTTTATGTATAGACATATGCTATGTTTTGTGGGGATTTTGTACCTTACAATGATTGTATTAATTCTCTATGGTATGCCTTATGTGCGAATATGTGATTATGTTGGTATAATTGATATATGCTATGTTGTTGAATTATTAGAAATATGTTATGTATCTGTGGCATGCTATATGTATTAATATGTGATGCTTGTGGTGAGAATAATTATGCATGTGAATTTATATGTGTTTGCATATTATTATGCAATCTTGATTTAGTTGTTATTTCTCACCCTTCTGCTGTGGTTTCTTGCTCTATGAGGCAATTGCAGATTAGTATCTTGAAGGCTTTTGTGAAGATTAGTTCTCCACCCTTTTGTCGGTCTGTCTGCTCTGATACGTAACACGGGAGTCGGGGAACGCTTTTGTTATATATGTATACATTTGTTGGATCTATTTTGTATTACCTTTGTATGAATATTTTGATGTTATAAAATAATTTATTTTGCAAAACAAGTCAGTTATGGATCTTTCCACTTTATTCCATAATTGAACTTTCCTTTTGTTGGAAAAAGTTTCCCTTTTATGTTTATGCCATTTTGTGTTATGTATCAAATTTATGAGCAGGGGTTGTTTTTTTTTCTCAAATGTGGCATCCTTATTTATGTCAAAAAGAATTTATTTTTATTCACTCTGATTTAATTATGTATTATTTATCTGTGATGGGAATTGGGGTGTTACATTAGTGGTATCAGAGCAGGTCGGTCCGTCCGGCCAAGTTGTTGAGTCAGTTGGTGTGACAGTTGAATACTGTCGATGTTGTTTGTTCCTTAGTATATGATATGTGTGTGAAACACTGTCAGTACTTTCTGGTTTCCTAATCCTTTGTCTTCAGGTGTGAGAATGAGATAAGTGGGGGAGAAGCTGGTGCTTCTCCAAGTTGCTTTGGTTGTGGAGCAGTGGTTGCAAGATTGTAAGTGTTGTTTGGACAGTGTTGTTCCCGGTTCCGGAGGGAATGCGGAGGTAAGGTTTATGTCAACTAAGGATTTGTGCCTTAGGTAGTTTTGTGCACAAGATGCAAGAAATGCTATTATAGTTTGGTAAAGACGGTTTATGCCCCATCATGATTGTCGGCTGTCTATTGACAAATTGAGGAACTGATCACCCTTAATCTCTTGTTGATAGCAGACGGGAATTATGTTGGATGGAATAGACGTTTCTTTTCGGCTTTGATAGTGTGTGCAATGAATTGTTTGGAATTTAAGAAAATGGTTACGGATTGTTTTGATGAGTCGATGAAGATTCTTATATCGGAAGATGAGACGGATTAGAGGTTTTGGTATGTTGGTCCAGTTGGGAAGTCATTGAGAGAGAACGATTGGGTATCGTTAATGGTTGTTCTCAGAGAGTAGAGTGTGAACTCAAATTTGACGAAGGTGAGGATTTGAGGTTTGGATCTGCTAAGTAAGTAGAAGAACTTTTAGGAAGTGAAACTCAGATGTTTGTCATGTTTGTGATGATAGTGTTCTGGAAATTGGCAGGGAAGCCACAGTGATGGGTCGTCAGTTGTGCATGGTTTTCAGATGTGTTTTTGGATGAAACATTAGTGTGTCGACTTGAAGAGGTCCAGCATGGTTGGTAAGGAAAAGGATGATAGTATGAGGTTGCGTGTTAATCAGTGAGTAGTATGGAAACTTGCGGTTGTGTTCTAGATAGCTTGAGTTTCTAATTGTGACGAATTGCGAACGATTTAAAGTTCCTTAATGGTATTACTTTTGTTATGGGTTGAGATCTCGTGTCAGCGAAAACCTTAAGTGAGTTGGAACCCCGTAAGAAGAATTGATATGGAATGTGGTAACCAGAGATTGTTAAGCTATTTTGGATAAATTGTTTCGAGCTCAGAATGAATTTTGAAGGTTGTATATGTTATGGTTGTGGAGTATATGAATCGTATCTTCCATACTTGTTTGGATAAGTTTATAGTGATGTTTATTGGACGATATTCTGATTTATTTTAAATCAAAGGATGAGTATGTAGTGTATTTGAGGATTGAGTTACAAGGGCTGAAAGAGAGTGAGCTTTCTACTAAATTATCGAAGTGAGAATTTTGATTGAAAGAGGTTAGTTTTCTTGGTTATGTTATTTCCGATGATGGAATTGTTGTGTATCTATCCAAAATAGATGCAGTTCTACATTGAGAGACTCCGAAGTCGGTTAAGGAGATTAGAAACTTTTGGGCTTAGTTGGTTATTACTGCAGGTTATGGAAGACTTTGCTAAGTTCGTACTTCTGTTATCTCAGTTAACTTGCAAAGGGTAAGTCGTTTGTTTTGGATGTTCGTTGTGAGTAAGTTTGGTGAGCTGAAGTAGAGATTGACTACGGCTCCAATTTTGATTTTGCCTGATCCTAATAAACTGTTTATGGAATATTAGGATGCGTCCTTGATGAGTGTAGTTAGTGTGTTAATGCGAGAGGGTAAAGTCATTTCTTATGCTTTACGACAATTGGGGATTCATGATTTCAAGATGGCTTCGGTTACTTTTGTGTTGAGAATCTAGAGGTATTACTTTGAGGGTTTTAGGTTCAAGGTGTTTGGTAATCACAAGGGTTTAGGGTACTTGTTTGGTCAGAAAGAATAAAGTAGGAGACAACGAGGATGGTTGGAATTCCTGATTAGTTATGACCTTGGCTCGAATTATTCTATTGGTAAAGTTAATGTCATGCCTGATGAGTTAAGTCAAAAGTTTTTACATATGTCTGCTTTGATGGTTAAAGAGTGGGAACTTTTGGAAGAATTTAGAGATTTGATTTGGTGTGTGAATTGACATCTGATAGTGTGAGGTTGGGTATATTAAAATTGAACAGTGATTTTTGGTGAATATGAGAAAGAGTTAGACTTTGGACGTGAAATTGGTAGATTTGATGGTTACGAGTCATCAGAGTGCATAGTGGAAGTGTGATGCGGCACAATTCGTATATGCATGTGTGACTTGTAAGAGTTCATAGGTGAACATTGAAAACATGTAGGAATGATGAGACCATTGGACGTTTCATAATGGAAGTGTTAGGTGAGAGGTTTAAATTTTATTCATGGGCTACTATGTAGATGGATGTTTTGGTTGTATGTTTGATTGGTGAATCGTAGCATTGTTGTAATATTGTTGTGTGACAAGGATGTTGGTATTGTGGTTATGTAGAGGTTGTTGGAATGATGTTGGGTCGTGGAACTTTATGTTCTTGTTTGTGTTGTTGCCTCGTCTCCATCGTGATGGTTCGAGTGCGGGTAGCTAATTCCTGTGTGGGGAATTAAGGGAGTGTTACCTATGGTGAGGGTAACGATCTTGTTGTGTTTCGGTTCAAGAGTGAACCTGTGTGTGTTCGTACCTTGGGTATTCTTTGAGTCGTGGGTTGGTCGTCAAGTGCATTGTATGGGCATTGCATCTTCTCGTTGTAGTTGTCGTTGTTGTCGTGTCGTTGTAGTTGTTGCTATTAGCAAGGTGGTTTGTCAGTTTGTGTTATTTGTGGTGTGCCTTTTTTTGGCTTGAGAGTGGGTTAGTCGGATGCGAAAGTCGTATCTGGAGTTGTTCGTATCAGTATATTTTTGAGGACGAAAATGTCTAAGTGGGGGAGAATTGTAATGCCCCATTTTATCTGATTTATTTAATCGAGTCGATTTAATTATTTTCGTTTTTATATTACTTTATTCTAGACTTTTATTTGACAATATATTATTTTTCATTGTTATTATGTTTTACCGCGTTTTGAGAGCGTTTGCGAGATATTTGAGCTGAGGGGTAAAATAGTCTTTTTAGGGGTTTAGATATTTGTTATTATAAGAAAGAAAGAAAAGAGAGTTTAGAGAGAAAATAGAGAGAAAGAAAAAGAGAAGAGAGAAAGGAAGAGAAGGGAAAAGAAGAGGAAAACTTGGGATAGAAGAAATCATACGTTCAAGCGCGATTAATCGGGTAAGGGTGAGAAGTTTGGATTATATTGCGATTGTATATGTATATGTGTGTGATTGTGTGAATGTTTTCTTGTTTTTACAATGTTTTTACATTTGATAAATTGATGAACAATTGATAGAAATCGATGTTTTCACGGGTGAAACTCGATATAAACTGCGTAGAATACTTGTTGATTATGTTAGAACATGTTTTGGGTGATATATTGTGATTTGGAAGTGTTTGGGTGGAAGAAATGATGAATTTTGACCCAAAATGATCCATAACAGCACTGCTGAGATTTTTTGGGTTCGCAGGTTCGCACTGCGAATAAGGCAGCGAAGGTTCACGGGAGGTTCGCATTGCGAACTTTCTGCTATTTTTTCTCTGCCACGGTTCGCAGGGAATTCGCATTGCGTTGCATTGAGTCGTTGTGTCGGTCTCTGTGCATTTGCATAAATCATGAATGGATTGATTATATGTGGGAATTTGTGAATGGATTGATTATATGTGGGAATTTGTGAATGGATTGATTATATGTAGAAAATCGTGAATTGATGGATTATGTGTTGAGCTCGTGATAGCATTGGTGATTTGATATGCATTTGTGATAAATGCATTGGTTATGGATGATATGTTTTATGTATAGACATATGCTATGTTTTGTGGGGATGTTGTACCTTACAATGATTGTATTAATTCTCTATGGTATGCCTTATGTGCGAATATGTGATTATGTTGGTATAATTGATATATGCTATGTTGTTGGATTATTAGAAATATGTTATGTATCTGTGGCATGCTATATGTATTAATATGTGATGCTTGTGGTGAGAATAATTATGCATGTGAATTTATATGTGTTTGCATATTATTATGCAATCTTGATTTAGTTGTTATTTCTCACCCTTCTGCTGTGGTTTCTTGCTCTATGAGGCAATTGCAGATTAGTATCTTGGAGGCTTTTGTGAAGATTAGATCTCCACCCTTTTGTCGGTCTGTCTGCTCTGATACGTAACACGGGAGTCGGGGAACGCTTTTGTTATATATGTATACATTTGTTGGATCCTTTTGTATTTCCTTTGTATGAATATTTTGATGTTATAAAATAATTTATTTTGTAAAACAAGTCAGTTATGGATCTTTCTGCTTTATTCCATAATTGAACTTTCCTTTTGTTGGAAAAAGTTTCCTTTTTATGTTGATTCCATTTTGTGTTATGTATCAAATTTATGAGCAGGGATTGTGTTTTTCTGAAATGTGGCATCCTTATTTCTGTCTAAGAATTTTCTTTTTATTCAATCTGATTTAATTATGTATTATTTAGTGCGATGGGAATTGGGGTGTTACATGTGAGCTCTTCATCATTCATAGTTGTGAGAATCAGGGCTCCTCTGAAGAAGGCTTTCTTCACAACATGTGGTCCTTCATAGTTAGGAGTCCATTTCCCACGTAGATCTTTGTGTACAGACAACATCTTCTTAAGCACAAGATCTCCTTCTTTGAATCCACGAAGATGGACTTTCTTGTCAAACACCCTATTGATCCGTTTCTGTTACAACTGTCCATGGCATATTGCGGTCATACGCTTCTCATCAATGAGGTTTAATTGGTCATATATGTTCTGGATCCGTTCAACTTCTTCTAGCTTGGTTTCCATCAAGATTCTCATAGACGGTATCTCTACTTCAATTGGGAGAACTGCATTCATCCCATACACCAAGGAGAAAGGGGTTACCCCTGTTGAAGTACGGGCCGAGGTCCAGCATCCATACAAAGCAAAGGGTAGCATTTTGTGCCAATCCTTGTAGGTTTTCACCATCTTCTGCAGGATTTTCTTGATGTTCTTGTTAGCGACTTCAACAGATCCATTCATCTTCGGACGATATGGGGTGGAGTTATAATGCTCGATCTTGAAGTTCTCACACAACTCTTTCATTATTTTGTTGTTCAGATTCGTCCCGTTATCTCTGATGATCCGACTTGGAATTCCATAGCGGCAGATAATTTCTTTCTTGAGAAAAAGGGCAACCACTTATTTTGTTACATTGGCATAGAAAGCAGCTTCTACCCATTTGGTGAAGTAATTGATTGCCACAAGGATGAAGCGATGACATTAGAAGCTTTGGGCTCTATTGCCCTAATCATGTCAATGCCCCCACATTGAGAAAAGCCAAGGTGATGTTAAAACATTCAACAATGTTAGTGGCACATGCACCTTGTCAGCATAAATTTGAAATTTGTGACATTTCCTAGCGTAGTTGAAACAATCAGACTCCATGGTCAACCAGTAATAACCAGCTCTCAATATCTTCTTAGCCATAGCGTGCCCATTGGCATGGGTTCCAAATGATCCTTCATGAATCTCTTTGTTCAATAGGTCTTCTTCACATCTGTCCACGCATCTAAGCAGAATCATGTCGTTGTTTCTCTTGTATAACACATCATTGCTTAGGAAGAATTTGGATGCCAACTTCCACAAGGTCTTTTTATCCGGGGCTATTGCATTGGTCGGATACTCTTGATTTTGCAAGTAGTTCATGATATCATTAAACCAAGGTTTCCTATCAGTTTCCTCTTCAACCAATTGACAATAAACTGGCGCATTTTTTCGCTCAATCTGAATGAGTGGTGCTTCGTTGAGGAAATTGACTTGCCACATTGAGGCTAACATAGCCAGAGCATCAGTTAAATGATTTTTCGTTCTTGGGACATGACGGAAGGTGACTTCATCAAAATACTTTATCAATTCCATGATGTAGGCATGATATGGGATTAACTTGTCATCACAGGTTTCTCATTCACCTTTGACTTGGTAGATTACCAAGGCTGAGTCTCCACATGCTTCAAGGATCTTGATTTAGAGATCAATTGCAGCTTCGATACCCAGAATGCATGCTTCATATTCCGCTATATTGTTTGTGCATTCAAAGTACAACCTTGCCGTGAAAAGAGTATAACCACCATTAGGATTCATCAGAACAGCTCTGACACCATGTCCATTGTAATTAGAGGAACCATCAAACATGAGTTTCCATCAGGATCCTGGTTCAGGTCCTTCGTCAAGGCCAGGGATCTCACAATATTTTACAACCATGATGTCCTTATTAGGGAAATCAGATTTCAAAGGCTCTTAGTCTTCAACGGGTTGATGTGCAAGGTACTCTGACAACACACTCCCTTTAATGGCCTTTTGGGTCACGTACTGAATTTTGTACTCAGACAAAAGCATATGCCAACGGGCAAGTCTCCCAGTTAAGGTTGGCTTTTAAAAGATATACTTTATTGGATCCATCTTGGAAATCAACAAAGTAGTATGACAAATCATATATTGTCTGAGACGTTTGCCAGCCCATGCTAGAGCACAACAATTCTTCTCCAAAAGTGAGTATCTAGATTCACAATCGGTGAAATTATTTCTCAAGTAATAAATAAAATGCTCTTTTCGACCAGTTTCATCATGTTTTCCTAGTACGCACCCCATGGATTCTTCAAGCACAGTCAAATACATAAAGAGGGGATTCCACTGAACAGGTGGAATCAGGATGGGAGGCTCTTGCATATAATATCTGATCTTCTCAAAGGCTTTTTGACAGTCAGGATTCCATTCATCTGCTTAATCTTTGCGAAGCAACTTGAATATTGGCTCACACGTAGCAGTCATGTTAGAGATAAACCTGGAGATGTAATTCAGTTGTCCAAGGAAACCTTTGACTTGTTATTTAGTATGTGGAGTAGGCATCTCTTGTATTTCTCTGACTTTGTCTGGATCTACCTCAATTCCTCGTTGACTAATGATGAAGCCAAGTAATTTTTCAGATTTAACACCAAACGTGCATTTAGCTGGATTTAAACGTAGTCGGAATTTTTTTAGGCGTTCAAACAATTTCTACAAGTGATCCATATGGTCCAATTCACTTTGGGATTTAGCGATCATATCATAAACCTTAATCTCTTTGTGCATCATATCATGGAAGAGAGTGACCATATCTCTTTGGTAGGTTGCCCCTACGTTCTTGAGACCGAAAGGCATAACCTTATAGCAATACGTTCCCCAAGGGGTGTTAAACGTGGTCTTTTCCATATCATCGGGATCCATATTGATTTGATTATAGCCTGAGAATCCATCCATGAAGGATAAAACAACAAATCTAGCAGTTTTATCTACCAGAGTATCAATGTGTGGTAGAGGGAAGTCGTCCTTTGGACCAGATTTATTTAAATCCCTGTAATCAACACACATCCTGACCTTTCCATCCTTTTTAGGTACGGGCACAATGTTGGCTACCCATTGAGGATGCTTCGAAACTGCCAAGAAACCGGCATTAAATTGTCTTTTGACTTCTTCGTGAATCTTCAGAGCCATATCTGGTCTTGTTCTTTGGAGCTTCTGCTTCACTTGTGGGCATTCTGGTTGAAGTGGTAGCTTATGCACGACAATGTCGGTATCTAGGCCTGGCATATCCTGGTATAACCATGCAAACACATCCACAAACTCTTGTAGCAGCTTGACCAATCTCTCTTTGAGGTCTTCCCCAAGCGTGACACCAATATTGATCTCTTTCTTCTCTTCTTCTGTGCCAAGGTTGATTATCTCCACCGGCTCTTAATGTGGCTGGAGGGCTTTGGACTCGTGCTCAAGTAGCCTTGCCATTTCATTGGGGATATCACAATTTTCCTCACCCTCTTCTTTCGCTTGATAGATAGGGAACTCGAAGTTAAGAGGGGATGTAGAGTCATTGGGTTCAACGGGTTTATTGATTGTTCTGCATGTTTTTGAATGATTAATTTTTATTAAAATGGAAAACAAAGGATGCAAAAGGAAAAAAATCTTATTTTTTAGTAGTTTTGAAAAGATTGCCATTTTTTTAAAGAGTGAAAGCGAAAAAAAAACGATAAAATAACAACAAGAATTTAACAAAATGTCTTTCAAAATGATCATTAGCCTTGGGCAGAGCTAAGGATTTGAAAACAAAATAAAAACAACAATTACTTTGACAAAGGAATGATTTCAGGGATTTCAACCGTCTCCCAATTAGTCAGAACTGCTTCACACCGATACACCAAACATGATATGTCTTCTTCTTCAACTGCGTTGACTTGATAACTTGCACTAATGAATACCTCTTGGATGCTTTGCGCTAGGTCCTTTGTAAGGACTAGGGTTCCTTTTTTAACAAATGGCTTATACCCCAAACCAAAGCGATCCTTCATCACACTGATGCCAATGACTTGTCCCTAACCTTCAGGACTACCATTCTCAATTGTCGATATTGTACTCTTCAAAGATGCAAATGATGGTTTGAATTTATCCATAGGTTCCTCCACTTCCATAAAAACAGCATTGGCTATTTCAAGAGCTTGGAAAGAAGTTTCCAAAGTGTCTTCATCAGCCTCAATGTAACGAAAAGAGGCGAGGTGGCTTCATTTTTTTGTGTAGAGTGGAAGTTACTGCCTCAGCAGCATGTATCTATGGTCGTCCTAGTAGGAAACTGTAGTTAGGATTAATATCCATGACTTGAAGGGTTATATTAAACACATGCGGACCAATCAAAATAGGTAAATCCATTTCACCAATGACAGTTCTTCGCGACCCATCAAATGCTTTGACAATTAGCCCACTTGGTTTCATTTCCACTCCTTGAAATGCCAACATGGCAAGTGTCCTCTTAGGTAGAACATTTAGAGAAGATTGAAGGTTCCATGGTTTATGGATTGGCAAAAAAAAATTTCTAAAACATGGTTCACTACAGGATGTCGTGTGTGATGGTGTAACATGCTGCTCAGCTCACCTTGAGAGTAAATGTCCTAACAGATGTTGTAACATGTTATTCCAAAACATCTGTTCTAATTGTTTTAAATCTTGACATATTTGTTTTGTTTTAATTTTGTGATATTTCTTTTGGATATATCTAAGTAATTTACGCAGGTCAGATAATGTTATCAGGAACAAGGCTATGTATCTCCAGTTGTACACAAAATGCTAAAATTGGAGGATGAGACGTTTTAGGAAACTTTGAAGATTTGTTCCTGCTATTATGGAAAGGATTCTGCAGGTGGTTTAAAACTGACAAAATGGGAAGAGTCCAAGCCCATACTGCACGAGGCTATAAAAAGAGACTTACTAAACCTAAAATAAATGTGGAATTATTGTTGAAGAAACTGTGTGTGCAAATAAAGGTTTAGGGTTTGAGTTTTCTTTTAGTGTGTTGTTGTATTGTGTCACTCATGTGTTTTCTGATACAGTGAGGTAGGCTGTTTGTGAGTCATTCATTCATCACCTAGATGCTTGAACTGTACTTTCGCTATTGAGTTGTAAGTTCTGTCAGTCACTCCTAAGCTTTTAAGCATTGAGTTATTGTGCGTCTTTGAAGTGTGTCTTCTTGTGATGTATTGTTATGGCTATCACAGCTATTGGTGACTGGTAGGAAGTGAAAGGGGTTTTTCATACCTAGGAGAGTCTTAGGTAGAAATTGGACTGGGTAGGTATTAAGTGAGAAGTTGTAAACTGGGTTGTTTAGCTTTGAATTGATACTACTAATAGTGGATTTCCTTCCTGGCTTGGTAGCCCCCAGACGTAGGTGTTGGTATGAACTGAACTGAGTTAACAACTCTTTGTGTTTTTTTATTTTTTGTACCTTTAACTTTGTGTGCCTTGGTCCTTGTGTGTTAAACAAATATCAGTGTCTCAACATCTCTTAGGACATCTGATATCTGCATACCAGAATTTCAATTGGTATCAGAGTAGGCATCCTACTCTGTATCTGGGTGAGATGTAGGGAAGATACTTTCTGGTGCAATGGACAAGGAAGGAGGTTTTGTGAACAGATCACCCATCCTTGATGGAACCAATTATGATTATTGGAAGGCACGTATGATGGCCTTTCTAAAGTCTATGGACAGCAAGGCTTGGAAGTGTATGGTTGAGGGATGGGAACCACCATTGGCTAAAGATAAGGGTGGTAAGATTACTGATGTGCTGAAGGCTGAGGAAGACTGGGATGAAGAAGATGACAAGTTAGCTCAGGGAAACTCCAAAGCATTGAATGCCATGTTCAATGGAGTGGACAAGAACATCTTCAGGCTGATAAATAATTGTATTATTGCTAAAGATGCCTGGGAGATTTTGAAGACTTCTCATGAAGGAACCTCTAAGTAAAGATGTCAAGACTTCAACTTCTTACCACCAAGTTTGAGAACTTGAAAATGAAGGAGGATGAGAGCATTCATGATTTTCACATGAATATTATTGAGATAGCCAATGCCTTTAGTGCCCTGGGGGAGAGGATTTCAGGAGCTAAGTTGGTCAGAAAGATTCTCAGATCTTTTCCAAAGAGATTTGACATGAAGGTGACTGCCATTGAGGAAGCCCAAGACATAAACAACATGAAGGTTGATGAGCTTATGGGATCTCTCTAAACTTTTGAATTAAGGATCAGTGACAAGGCTGAAAAAAAGAAGAGCATAGCTTTTATGTCAAATGCTAAAGACTCAGAGGATAAATGTGGCCTAGATACAGATGAAGATATATATAATGCTATTGTGCTTCTTGGGAGGTAATTTATCAAGGTTCTGAAAAGGGTGGAAAGAAGAGGAAGATCAGGTGTCAAGAACATCTCATTCGACATCAGAAACAACAATGACTCTCAAAAGAATGCCAGGTCTGAATAAAAGTCAAATCAAGGCAAAGGAATACAATGTTATGAGTGGGAGGGTTTTGGTCACATCAAGTCATAATGTCCCACTTTTCTCAAGAAACAAAAGAAATGGTTGTCTGTATCATGGTCTGATGATGATGAGTCAGAAGATGATTCTAATTCTGAGACTGGCAGCATTGTAACTACTCTCTCTGGTAGATGGGTTGATGTGGAAGAATTGTGTGCACAAAATTTCCTTTATGATGATCTGGATATGTCTTACAAGGAAACTTGTGACAATTGTGAAGAACATATTAAGACAGAGGAGAATCAGAGGAAAATCATAGTTGTTTTGGAGAATGAGAAGAAAGAGCTTCTATGTAATGCTTATCATCTTCAGGATAAGGTAACCTTCCTAAAATCCAAGCTTAATAACATGATAGACTCATTAACAAGAATGAGTAACGAATGATGTGGTGAAAAAGTATAGAAATGCAGGAGGTGATTATCCTTCTGATGATCATCAAAACAATAAGTTTGTAGAAAAGCTCCCTCCTTCTGAAAAGAAGAAAATGGTCACCATGTCCAACCACATGTTACAACTTCCTGGCAGACATGGTGTGTCTTCAAAAAACTCTAAAGCCTCAATGTGGAGGTGTCATTACTGTGGGGAGTATGGTCACATTAAGCCATTCTGTTATAAGCTATATGGAGTGCAACAATCTTCAACTCGTGAAAAAGCCAATCAAGTAAGTAAGAAAAGAAGGTCTATCAACAGGGATGTGAATTTTATGGTTCACACCTCCTTGAGGGCTTCAACTAGAGAAGACTGGTACTGTGACAGTGGATGCTCTAGACACATGATGGAGATTCAGAGGCTGTTGGTGGATATTAGGTCTCAGCCCTTAGGGTCGGTCAGATTTGGTGATGGATTTAAAGGAGAAATTAAAGGAATGGGAAGATTGATGTGTGCAGGATCTCCTAATTTAGAAGGTAATCTTCTGGTGAAAGTATTAACTGCTAACCTTATTAGCATTAGTTAGCTTTGTGATCAAGGTTTGTTGGTCAATTTTTCAAAGTCAGAATGCATAGTCAAAGATGAGAAAGATGTTGTTCGAATGAGAAGTATAAGGTCCAAAGATAACTACTATCTATGGGACCCTCAAATAACTACTTATTCTTCCACATGGTCTATAACCAATGAGGATGAAGTGAAGTTATGGCATCAGATCCTTGGACATCTTCATCCCAAAAGAATGAAGGAAAAAATGTCTAAAGGAGCCATTAGAGGAATGCCAGATCTTGAGATTAAGGAAGGGAAAATCTATGGTGAGTGTGAGATTAGAAATCAGGGGATGATGTCCCACACAATGTTGCAACATCAGACTACATCCAGAGTGCTGGAACTGCTTCATATGGATTTTATGGGACCAATGAAGATAGAAGGCTTGGATGGAAAGAGGTATGTCTACGTGACTATAGATGATTTTTCTGGGTTCACGTGGATGAAGTTTATTAGAGAAAGATCAGACTTGTTTGAAGTCTTCAAAGATCTGTCTACAAGTATTCAGAGGGAAAAGAGCAGTGTGATTGTAAAAATTAGAAGTGACCATGACAAGGAATTTGAGAGTGAAGAATTCTCAGAGTTTTGTGACTCTGAAAATATTCGTCATAAATTCTCTTAAAGCTATGCTTCATGCCAAGCAATTGTCATTGGTATTTTGGGTTGAAGCTATGAATACTGCGTGCTACATTCATAACTGGGTCACATTAAGAGGAGGTACTTCAGCCACTATCTATGAGCTATGGAAAGGGAGGCAACCTACAAACACTTGCATACGTTTGGAAGTAAATGTTTTGTATTGATTGACAAAGATCAAAACGGTAAGACAACCCCTATAAGTGATGAAGGGATATTTGTGGGGTATTCTTCAAGCAGCAGAGCCTATAGAGTTTTTAACTCCAGAATTAAAGTAATTGAGGAATCTATCAGTGTGATAATTGATAATTAAATTACTAAGCAAAGGATAGATGTTGAGAACGATGTTGGAACAGTCTCTGTGCAGACTAGAAAAGAAGAAAGATGCAATCTTTCTAGCATTGCGACAGATGATCCTCAATTCACTTCAGGTCTCTCTGTTAGAGTTCAGGCAGAGCTATCCAAGGAACTTATTGCAAGGCATCCTCCTGAATATACAAAGAAAATATCATACTATTGTCCTGTCTTTAAGTTGGAACCAAGGATGAGTTCTATCATTCAAGAAAAGAAGATCCTGAATTACATCATTGAAACAGGTGTCTATTATGTGTTCTACTCACACAACACTGAATTCCTGATGAAAGAATCCCACAATACAGATGGATGTGACTCTGGGAACACTGTTGACACTGACTATGGTAAGACAAGAAGGGGTTGCTCTCAACTAGTGTGGATGAAGCCGATGATGGAGTTATATAATGTCATGTTGAATGTTATGACATCAGATTGTGAAGGTCTTAATGTTGTCAGATATGTTACTCAACATGGCTGGAGCAAGAACCCTGACAGGTATAATCAAGTAGTCAGGAATCTTGATGAAGGAAGGGTAATTATTTTGGAGCATGAGAACTCTAAGATCAGATGACTAATATGGGTACTAAAGCGTTATGTACAAATCAGTTTGAGGACATAAGTTGTGGGCTAAGTACTTGCCCTATTAAATATTTATAGCAGTTACAGGTATGGAGGAAGGCCACAGACACTGCATTTTTCCTCTATTCTTAGAGGCATAGTAAGCCTAAGAAGGATGTTATTATTGAGAGATTGAAGAAGACAGGTTTTAAGTATGTGGCAAGGTTGTTCAGTGTCAACTCTCTTAAGGCTGGTGACAACTACAAGAAGTGCAGATGGATCTTTGACAGGGGTAAGAGGTGGCATACCACCTGAAGTTGATCAGGAATGTGTGTTTCCACCAAGTGATGTGTACTTACATACCCTGTGTCTGGACATTGTCTCCCTTTGTGCTATACAATTTAGGGGGAGTTCTGCTAATGGTCTTGTGATGTCAGACAAGATGTCTTAACAAGTTTTTTTTGTAAGGAGTTGATGGGTGTCACATTTGTTCTGCTGTGTTTGATTCTGATAACTCTTCACTAAGAAACTACCTTCTCTACAGTGGGAGTGTGAATGTGATAGATGGTGCTGCTGTGTATAAGATATGGAATTGCTTAAGTTTTTTTTGGTCTCCATCTTCAGGGGGAGAACTCATTATGTGTGACAAGGGGAGATGTGTACCTGTCTGCTGTGTGGCTGCTTTGGTACATCTTGTACAAAGCATGGATGATTTAATGCAACCTATTTTGTTTGGCTCTAGTTAAAGTATCATGTCAGACACGATGTCTTGACATTGCTCAGTCAGGATGGTTATGTTACTTGGTTGTGATATGTCTAACGAATGTCATGACATTGTGTTCATTTGTTGTGGGTTGCTCACTGATGAATGTTCTAGGCAAGGAATTTGGTGGAAAGCTTCATGTTTGGAGCATGTGGTGTGTCGTTGGCTGGGTCATGGGAGGAAAATGACTATCAGAATGTCAGGACATTGTTCCAAGTTGTTTCAGTTAAGACTGTCAAGAGTCTATGTGTGGTCAGCATGCCAAGGACGGTGTGTCTAGTCATCAGTACTCTAATAGTAGGCCTAAAAAACGTGTTTTTTTGTGCATGCGTAGCGGGTTTCTATGACAAGAGAAGTGTCTTGATTCAAGTTGGAAAACAAGACCTAGAGTTAATAGATTTGTTTCCCACTTTTGGATAGTGGTCCATTTTCAAGGCTGACTTATCTGTTTCCAAGATTTCTCTCCTTGACTTGTCAGGCATTACAAACAAGGAATTTGTGCTATATAAAGACTGAAGCCTGAGTGCTTTTTCATCCCCTCACAGTGTAATTCGAACACGAGCCAATCCTCCAAATTATCTGATAATAAGAAGGAATCGCTGGACGAAAAGAAGGACCAGTCAAGTGCTGTGACATCTGCTGGATCATCAATAGGAGTTGTACTGACAGGGAAAACTTATGTGACAAAGGTTACGTTTTTAAAGAAAACTCGTTCTAAGGATCTTGCTTCTGGTGGGAATGGTGATGAAGACTGGGTTCAATTTGTTAACTCAGGAGGTTGGAGGGAATAACTAGTTTTTTTTGTTGTGTTAAGATCCTAGTTTCAACTGTTTTCATTTGGGGTCAAAGGTTGTTTTATTTGTTTTCTTTTGTGTTAGGTGTGTTTTTGTTCTTGCAGAGTCTGTTTTGTATGCTTGTTATTTGTCAAATTTTATCTCAAACAGGGGGAGATAAATAAAAATATATAAAAGTAAAAGTCTCTCTAAAGGAGGTGTTGTTGGTTTGTTGTTGAGCTTGTGCTGTATGCAGGATGTCCTATCAGATGTTTTGTCTTTTTGGACATGTTTTGGGATCTTTTGTGCTTCTGCAATATGTGTTTCTAATGACTATGGCTTCTTCCATATGTGTTTCTAATGACTTTAACTAGTTTAGTTCAAGCTTGTGTTCAGGTTGGTTTTCTTGTGCTTCAAAAAAGTTTCCTCGTCCGTTTTGAGAGGAAGATTTATCCCTCCGTGACAAGGACCAGTTCTGTGATCTAGGGGGAGTGTTGTGGATATTCCTGAAGATACAGGTTATCTTCTTCCTCATGTACACAGTCTCCAGGGTTTATTATGCAAAAGGTGTTTTAGCCAAAATTTACCAAAGAGGGAGATTGAAGGTTCCATGGTTTATGGATTGGCAACAATTTTGCTAAAACATGGTTCACTACAGGATGTCGTGTGTGATGGTATAACATGCTGCTCAGCTCACCATGAGAGCAGATGTCCTAACAGATGTTGTAACATGTTATTCCAGAACATCTATTCTGATTGTTTTAAATCCTGACAGATTTGTTTTATTTTAATTCTGTGATATTTCTTTTGGATATATCTCAGCAATTTACGCAGGTCAAGATAATATTATTAGGAATAAATAAGGGTTTAGGGTTTGAGTTTTATTTTAGTGTGCGGTTGTATTGTGTCACTCATGTGTCTTTTGTACAGTGAGGTAGACTGTTTGTGAGCCATTAATTCATCACCTAGATGCTTGAACTGGACTGTCTCTATTGAGTTATAAGTTCTGTCAGTCACTCATAAGATTTTAAGCATTGAGTGATTGTGTGTCTTTAAAGTGTGTCTTCTTCTGATGTATTGTTATGTCTATCATTGCTATTGGTGATTGGTAGAAAGTGAAAGGGGATTTTCATACCTAGAAGAGTTTTAGGTAGAAATTGCACTGGGTAGGTATTAAGTGAGAAGTTGTAAATGGGTTTGTTTAGCTTTGAATTGATACTGCTAATAGTGGATTTCCTTTCTGGCTTGGTAGCCCCCAGACGTAGGTGTTGGTATGCACTGAATTGGGTTAACAACTCTTTGTGTTTTGTTATTTTCTGCACCTTTAACTTTGTGTGCCTTGGTCCTTGTGTGTTAAACAGATATCAGTGTCTCGACATCTCTTAGGACATCTGATATCTGCATACCAGAATTTCAAAGACCTAGTGTCAACCAAGACTCTTGCTAAAGTGTCTTCTTGGCACTTCACTGATATGTGCAAAGCATGATTATGATTCTGCCCTTCTTTTGACAATTCTCCTCTACTGAAGCTCATAGTGTTGCACACTATGATCTTGGCGATTACTCCATCAAATTGGCCGACTGTTATGTCTTGGGTAACATGAGCCTACGCTAGCACCTTCTGTAATGCATTCCTATGGGTCGGGGAACTCGTAAGTAAAGACAGAATAGAAATCTTCGAAGTGGTTTGGTGCAACTGATCAACAATCTTATAATCACTCTTCTTAATGATTCTTAAGAATTCAGCATCTTCCTCGGATGGAACCACATCTTTATCTCTAGCAGGCACTGCAGATGTAGTTTCAACTGGTGATACTGGAGGAGTTACATTAAACTAAGAAGTGTAGATTCGACTGATGTGGGCCATCTTACTTGTTCCTACAATGTTGGTTACATCAGTACTATTAATCTTTAATCCTTCAAATTCTTGGTTAACTTTCTCATATTCTTGGTCAATGACTGTCACATCGTACTTCCACGGCACTGCCTTGGTACTTTCATATTGGAAAGGACTAGGCATGTGGACAACCATAGGTGTTGGGTGATTAACTAACAGGACAACCTCTTTTCTTTGATAAGGTATCACAATTGGTTATGGGAAATTGAAACTGGCTTTGGCAAGTTGAAAACAGGCTCTGGAAAATTGAAAATTAGCTCGATCACTGCCACCTCATTCCTCTTTACACGGCTGCAGACTTCTAACAACCCTTGGTCAATCAAATCTTGGACAGATCTTTATACCATCTCACATCCTTTTGGATGAATGGCACATTCTGCACAGTCCTTATGACAATCTTTCACCATTCTAGCTTCCACCAGCTTGGCATGGAATGTTAGCAGAGGATTCTTGATATTTTTAACATCCCTGATCATATTTTCTTCAGACACTTCATCTATTGCATTGGTAGCCCCATGTGCGGGTAAAGGATTATTCTTGACATTCGGCCCTAAATCTGCGAACGAAAGGATCTTCTTTTCTATCAACTTTTTCACAATATACTTCAAAGTATAACATCCCTCTAAGTCATGCCCTGGTGCACCCTCATGGAAAGGGTAATAGGAATTTGGGTTGTAATGTGGAGGTAGAGGATCTGGTGGGGGACCCAAATGTCTAGGAACTGCAAACCCTTTTTGTATTATGAACGGGTACAATTCGGTGTACGTCATTGGAATGGGACTGAAAGGAAGCTTACCACCTTCTCTTCTGTTTTGAGTTGGCACATTCTGACGATGTTCCTGGACTCTTAGCTGTTGATATGTTAGAACTACAGGCGCTCGTTGATACGCGGGAGCGACCTGAGCTTGTTGGTAGACTGGCGCCTGCTGCGCTGATTGATACATAAGAACTGGTTGTTGATTAAAAGATGGGGTAACAGCCGCCACATAGGGTTGTTGAGCATATTTCATGGGGTATATGGGTTGTTGTTGAGTGAAGCATTGTTGCTTTCTCCAAGAGTGATTTCTTCCTTGGCTTGATGATACAACATTCGTCTCACCTTCTTTCTTCTTGTGAAAGTTTCCTGGGAAGTTTTTGACATTGCTGTTGTTGGGAGCTCCAGTTGCACAGACTATTTTTCCATTCTTTAAGCTGAGCTCGACTTTAATTCCCACAGAAACCAAATCAAAAAAGTTTGCTGATACACTACCCGCCATTCTTTCATAAAATGCTGATTGAATTGTATCCATGAACCAACCTTCCAATTCCTTCTCTGTTAATGGTGGCTCAACTTGAGACACCATTTCCCTCCATCTTTGGGCATATTCTTTAAATGATTCAGTATCCTTTTGAGACATATTCAGTAGTTCTCTCCTATCAGGAGCTATGTCCATATTGTACTTGTAGTGCTTTATAAAAGCATCAGACAAGTCCTGAAAACAGTGAATGAGACTTTGCTTAAGGCTCAAGCACCACTTTGAGGAGGCACTTTTCAGGCTATCCTGAAAATAATGGATCATAAGCTTGTCGTCCCCCACATGAGCAGCCATTTTCCTATAATACATTATTAGATGGCTCTTAGGACAAGTAAGGCCAGCTTACTTGTCAAAGTCCGGGGTCTTGAACTTAGAATAAATCACAAGACCGGATACCAAGCATATTTCTCTAGCGGCCACACCAAAAACTTGTTCGCCTTCCAATGCCCTTAGTATTTTTTCAATAGTATTCTCATTAACGTCCTTCAGATTTTCTTGTCTCTCTTCCTCCTCATCAGACATGTCTTGAATGTTGTAAATTTGTTGATCCTCAAAGTAGGGTTGCACTCGAGTGTGAACAGCTGGAGGTGAAAAAGTAGGGAGCACAAGGTGACCCTTGGGAGCTAGTAGAATAGCTTGATGAGTAGATTGGCCAACAACAGGGGGTATCTGAGGTTGAGATACAAAACTGGGAGGTAAGTTTAAAGTAGGCCAGGTTGTAGGAATAGTCACTGTTGGTTGGGGATCAAGCACTGGATCAGTGATTTCTAAGACGACCGTTGGTTGGGTATCCATCTTTGCTCGGATGACTTGT
The DNA here is from genome assembly GCA_022829125.1 of Lathyrus tuberosus. Classification (NCBI taxonomy): domain Eukaryota; kingdom Viridiplantae; phylum Streptophyta; class Magnoliopsida; order Fabales; family Fabaceae; genus Lathyrus; species Lathyrus tuberosus. The sequence goes on from JALAZF010000163.1 coordinate 9,120,768, forward strand.
AGCATCTCCATCATTTGACTTATGCTTCCTTGTATGTCTTCAAGTTTTGTGTTGACCCTCTCCATTTCCTGTTCTTGCTCTGCTATTCTGCGTCGAGCTTGGGCCTTTGTGTTGTATTGGTGTTGAAGACTCAGTGTGAAACTATTGGAAGGAAGACAACGGAAATGAGTTTTTCAACTGACGGATGCAAATGTGATGACATATGCATGGATGCAATGTTTATTATGCTTATTTTATTTTCAGGTAGTCCTTTTTGAACTTTTCAGTTGCTTAGCACAAATTTGCAAGTAAATAAGAACAGAACGAGAAGGCAAAGTTTTAGAACCAAAACACTCATTTATTTAATAAAAACAAGAGTTCAAAGTACAAGTGGATAATGAACTGAGTCAAAATACAACAATACTGGAAATCAAAATACAAGGCTAAAAACAACAATCAGAGAGTCTTCTTCATCTTGCGCTTTTCAAGCTCTTTTAACTCGCACTTGGACCTTGTTATCATCCTCTCACAAAGAAAAATGAAGTGAATAGCTGAAGGAGGAGCATTGTCGTCCTCAAGATCTTCCAAGGCCATCTCTAGCTTCAAAGGCAAATCTCTAGCTAGCTCATTGCAAAACCTGATCAAAACTTCAAGTTTGTCACAGTACTTGATGGCTGTAGGCTGAAGGAAGTTGATGGTCTTTTCATAAGTAGTCAGCACTGGTTCCAATTTCTTCTTCTCACCTAACCAATTCCTACTTTGGCTTTTCAGAGTCTCATATTTGGTTTTCCAATGCTGCTCTATCTCCTTGCTAGTTGCCAGCTCATCACATTTTTCTTTCCATGTTGTTGGACTAATTCCACAAGTGTTCAATGCTTGGTATCTGAGGATACGCTCATGCTCCAATTCAGCTTCGGACTTTCGGATAAGATCTTTCAATTCTTTGATCTGGGCCTCAAGTTCCACCCTCAATTCCTTCTTTCGCTTGGTAGTTGTGTACCACCAACGCTTCCAGTCTACTATATTTCTTTCATCTTTTTCCAATTGCTCATGAAGTGACTCCAACCCACCATTAGCTTGATCCAAACACTCCAAGACTCTTTCCTTAAGATCTTCCTCCACCTTGTTCTTCTTGTTACTCTCCTCCAAAACTTATTTTCTTTTATCAAACTTCCTTTTGAGGACTATGTTCTCTCCAGTTGTTTTGTTCAGCTGAGACTGTAGATCTTCATTCTATTTCCCAAGCCTAGCTACCATGGCTTTGAGCTCCTCTACCTCTTCAAGATAAATAGGTACAGGTTCGAGTGAAGAATACTTTGGATGAATAGGAATTTCTATAGAGAAAATAAGCTTCACAAATTTGACCCTTTCCACAACCCACTGTTGATAAGGCACGTCACTTGCTTTTGATATCCTTGATCCCTTAGTATGAACCTTCTCCCAAGACCGGATGATCCTATGGAGTAGAGGTGGATCACTGGCTCCCATATCATTTAAAATCATCTCTTCCAACTTGTTATCATCAGGTTTTCCACGAATAGGGTGTCCAAGTTGTCACAAAGCTAACACAGGGTTGTAGCTAATGCACCCTTTAGAACCTATTAGTGGCACATTTTGGAAATTTCCACAACTGATAATGATCTCATGGACATTGAGCTTGTAACGGTACTAAGGAATATCAGTGCTAGATAGAGACACCAAGAACTTAGCCCACTCTCCATTGGACATTTTACTCACATGGTAATTAGGCTTGAACACACATGAAATAAGCCAATTATAAAGCAACAGAAGATAACATATAAGTGTTCCATTTTTCTCCTCATGACGAGTATGCAAGGTATGGAAAGCGTCTGCTAGGAGTGGATGACCAGACTTTGTTTCTCCCTCCAAACTGCCCAAAAGACACTAATAGCTACTGAGTCAATAAAGCCTTCTTGATTTGGAAACAATACTAGCCCATAAATGAGAAGAGCTAATATGCTTGCCAATGTATCCCAATGACGTACTACCAACAACCTCTCAGCTTCTCCTTCTAGGAAAGCTCTCCAAAAACCAAAGACATTCTCCTTCTTTCTCCAATTGTCTAAAGCATGAGATATGGGAATGTATAATGCAAGAGCTAGCTCCTCTACATCAGGTATCTGTCCAATTCTATTGTACACTGTTATTCCTTTCATGGTAAAACCCAAAATTCTGTCAAATTCTTCCAAGGTGGAGTCAATTGAAAGTCTTGGAATAGGAAGCTTCGAAGTGAAGGATCGTGGAATTGCGCTAAGGCTGTAATGGCTGGAATCTGGATATCTACTGTGAGGAGATCTAAGATGTGACCAAACTTTCCTTGCATAGTAGATTTTAAACAAGGGGGAAGCTTCTTCAAAAATCTCAGTATGTTGGTAATGTCTAACATTCTTGCTTTGAGTGGCAATGGTTTTCTTCTGTCTGAACTCATTACAAACTCTTTTGTGCTAACAACTGTTTGTTACAAAGATTCCCTAAAAATAAAATATTATGATTGTCATGATGTTGTGCAAATAATCATGAATGCATGGTAATGGTTTGGGATAAGGTAAACAACTCTCAACTTCCTATTTGGTAGACTTCTTAAAAGATAGTTCTACGAAAATTTACCCTTAAACCCACTCACGGGATAGCTTCTAGATTTTGGATAACGTTTCAGAGTCATGGACCTTAGTCGTATAAACGTCATGCAACGGGATAGCGCTTTATAATAAGAGTGACGAAAAGGTTTCTTCTGAGCAAGGTTTTCATATTGGTTTTAACAATAGAAACTGGTTCTAATAGGGGGACCTAGAGTCATTGACTCTTCATGAATCAACGTCATGCAACAGGCTAGATGTTTTATAACGAGATCTACAAACAGGTATACTCTAGAGCCTTCATGCTAGTTCCCACAAGGAGATGTCCTTGAAGTCTAACACTACTAACTACCAAATCTGACCTTATGTATTCTCTATGCTTTATCGAAAACTCGGGTGTAGAGCTTTATTCAAGATATCGGATCCCCAAAGCCCACACATGATGTATATAGAGACATATAAATTCCATAAAGCAAAGATAAACATATAATCAAAGAAGAAAAAGAAACAAACAAAGCTAACACACATATAACACCTAACTAAACTAGGCTTGACTCACTTAGGGATGGGAATATCCCTATTGGAGTCGCCATATGTCGTACCTCAGAAAAAAGAATGACCTCGTGATACTCTCGCGGATGGACTAACAGAGAAGTCGTCACCGATCTTAACTTATTCCCATAGAGGGAAAAGGGAAAATATCGAATAAAAACCTTAAAAGAAAGGATAAGGATAAGGTCAATGAAACAAATATCTGAATTCGGGAGTCGGTTACGCAAGGGGATGGTATTAGCACCTCCTCACGTTTGTTATACTCAACGGGAACCATTTAGTTAAGGTTGAATGAATGTTAGCTTAAGGTTAGTTTCTAATATTCTGCTTGTGGAGTGGGAAAAAAGGGAGGAGAAATGTTTTTATAATTTTTATATTAAAGGGGAAGACCTAAAAGGTTTTTATTATTAGGGTGCTCGCCAAGACTTCACAGTCTTGTGCCTATGTATCCTTACAATGATGTAATAAGAGCAATATTAGTTTGGGTCAAAGTTTGTTGATTAATTTTAGTGAAAGCCAAATTGTATTAATCAACGTAAGGACTTTGTTTTACCCAAAACAAATAAGGAGTGGACGGTTTTACCACACTGAATGGATTTAAAAATCTCATTCATGCCACTTATCTCAAGTCAATGGTTGTAGGCAAAACATTGCCCTAGTGTTTATTAAGACAACATCTTTCATTTTGAAAAGAATCTTTAGACCTTATTAGATGTCTTGAAGTTTTGTACAAGAAAATACACTTGATGATAATCAAGGTTTGCTCATAATTATGAAGGTATTTGGTCTCTTGATGATAATCAAGGTTCATCCACAAACTGAAAGTTTTGAATATGGTTTGGATATATTTTAGGAATGATGAACATCTTATGATAATCAATTGTTCAAAGAGTTTATGCTAGAGTGTTAAACTCTAACAGCCCTTTTCATTCAAGATTGATTGGGAATATTATTTGTAGACCATGAACATTGATAGTGATCAATGGTTCAAAGAGTTGTACTAGAGTGCTAGACTCTAACACCTCTTGGTCCAAGTTATTTATTAAGTGTTTTAAGGATGAAAGAAGGAAATAATTGGCTATCTTAATGTGCAAGACTCGAGACCAATCTTTCAAGGGTTTTGCTAGAATGCTAGATTCCAACAATCCTTTTCTTTCAAGTTTATTTCAAAAGAGTATTAATGTAATTTAAAGTATTTTAGTTATCCTTAAGAAGGAAGAGAGTCTTGAGATGTCACTTGACAAAGGGCCAAAGTTTGAGAGGACGCTTGACAAAGGGCCAAAGTTTGAGAGGGCACTTGACAAAGGCCCAAAGTTTGAGAGGGTACTTAACAAAGGGCCAACGTTTAAGAAGGAACTTGACAAATGTCAAATGTTGTTTTTAGGAATAATTCAAATTTGTAAAATTGAAGTTGGATTGAGATTTAGGGTTTTAAGAAAGAATGAAGGGATTAAGGCTTGATGAGCAAATTAAGACTTGGTGAGAAAATCATGATTTGAGAAGTAAGGATTGGGACTTAATGAGAGTTATGACTTGGTGAGAAACTTATGACTTAATGAGAATTATAACTTGATGAGAATCAAGACTTGGTGAGAAAATTATGACTTGATGGGAGAATTGGTGAGAAAATTATGGTTTGAGAAGGGGTTAGGGTTTGATGAGTAAGGGTTATGACAATAACACACCTACTCATACATGATTTACAAATCAAAGAAGTTACAACTTATTCCCTAGGATTAGGTTAAGAGGTAATGACTTGACAAAGTCATGGGTAAATGTTCATGGTAACAACCTAAAAGTAACAAAGCTTACAAGCTATATAAATGAAAACATCATCTAAGAATGACTTGACAAAGTCATATGGGAATGGTATGATGACAATAAACCAAAATGAACAAAGAGTTCACAAGTTATATAGATGACACATACATTCAAAGTCAGATGGGGACAATCATGTTAAACACAAAAGATGTAAACACATACATTCACATGGATAAGACATCATCAAGCTTAGGGGGCACAAAAACAACAATGATTCATTTAAATCACACTTAGGGTAAAGCATGCATTAGATTCATGTTTATCACAAGGTTCATCTCACAAGATTAAATTTGAATATGGTAGTCAAAGAGAAATCAAACATGCTTCTTAAACAATTAAGTTAAAATGGCACTAATCATCCTACATATTATTCATCAATCAATGATATTTAATTTAAGCAAAAATAATCCAACATTCAAAGTATTCCTTTCATATGGATTAGACAAAGATCCTACGTTAATCAACAATGTACATTAACAAATTAATCAAAGGCATATTACAATTATGGGTAAAACAAAGGTATTTTCAATTAATTGTTTAATAAATTAATTAAAGAAAAAATTAAAAAACAAAGTATAAATAATCTTAATGAATAAAAAAATATATCATAAATATTTTAAATGAAAATAAATAAAGAAAATTAAAATAAATGTATTTTTAAGGTTTTAATAATAATAATAATAATTAATCAAATAAAATAATAACAATTATCTTTTTTTGATTTTTAAAGCTAATTGTAAAAATAAATAAATAAACAAAAGTATATAAAATAATTGATTTTTTAGGTGTAAAAATAAAAATATAAAAAAATTATTTATTTGGCTTTTAAAAAAAAAGAAAAGAAATAAATAAATAAATAAAATAAATAAAAAAGAAAAGAAATGAGATGGGGAGAAGAGTGAAACAATGAGGTGGGGAGGGATAGAACCTGCACCCTCCCCTTTACCAGCCAAACACATAACCACTCAGCCAAGGCGCGCTGTGTAACGTCCCAGTTTTGTTAGATTTATTTAATCGAGTTGATTTAATTATTTTTGCTCTTTATATTATTTTATTTTTGACTTTTATTTGGCAATATATTATTTTTCGTTGTTGTTATGTTTTATCGCGTTTTGAGAGCATTTGCGAGATATTTGAGTGTAGGGGTATTTTGGTCTTTTGATGGGTAGATATTATGTTTTTCATTTAAAATAGAACTTAGAAGTTAGAAAGAGAGAAAAATAGAGAGAAAGAAAAAGAGAAGAAGGAAAAGAGAAAGAAAAGGAGAAAAGAGGAAAAACTTGGAGAGGAAGAATTGATCCAACCGACTTTTCAAACACGATTAAATCGGGTAAGGGTACGAAACTCGATTATCTTATGCTTGTGTATGATTATGTATGTGTGTGTTTGGATGTTCTCTTGCCTTTCCATAGTTTTGTGGTTATAGGGCGATATGAGATAAACGAGTAGAAATTGATGTTATCACGGTCGGAAATCGATATAAATTGTGTTGTATGATCACACTGTGTTTATGAATAATCGTTGATATTTGTTTTGATGTTGAAACTGTTTTGGTGGGTAAAAGTTGGATTTTGGACCAAGGAAAACGCAGCAGAATTTTTCTGTTTCTGATGTAGGGCGTCGGGCGGTGCTCAGAGTGCCGAGCGGCTGGGGGCATGCGTCGGGCGATGCCCGGGAGGCGCAGCTTAGCACGCTTCTGACTCTTTGGAGTCTTGGTGGAGGGATTTTATGCCCCTGCTTCGTCGGGCGAAGTAGAGGCGAAGGGCCACCGCCGGGCAGTCCTAGGGTAGCGTCGGGCGCTACTGGGACTTTTTCAAAAGATCCCTTTTCTTTTAAATTCCATAACTTGTGTTCCGATTATCCGTTTTGAACATTCTTGGTATCGTTGGAAAGCTAATGAAATGTTCTTTCTTATTAAAATGGTTCTGAGGTTGTTGGTCGATTTAACTATGTCGGGAATTTGGAAATATGTCATTTTGTCGACTTTTACCGTTTTAATTGCGTGTAATTGATGTGTTATCATGCAATGTGCTTTTGATATATACCGTATGACCTGTGTGCTGTTGTATGAGATAAATGCATGTGATGAAATGTTGTGATGATGGTTTGTGGCCTAAGGGCAAGAAAATGCACTGTGTTGTATTTGATGGTATATTCATGATTATGGAGGTGTATATGTGTGCAATTGAATGTCATGAGTCATTGTATGCCAAGCATCATGATATGCATTCTTGTGATGTCGTGTGCCCTAGTGGGTGTGAGCGACGAAACGGTTACAGAGGGAATCCACTATAACATCGTGAGCCTTATACCGAGAGGACCTAAAGCGATGATTATAGACGATCGTGAGCCTTATACCAAGAGGACCTAAAGCGATCGGATCGTGAGCCTTATATCGAGAGGACCTAAAGCGATCCATAAACATCATAAGCCTTATACCAAGAGGACCTAAAGCGACGGGGAACATCGTTTGCCCGACGGGGAGTTACACTAAGTAACAAGAGATGATTCCAATAGTTCCTGAGTAGACTAATGATGAGAATGATGGATGGAACGGTATCGCATTGCATTTGCATAGAGTCGTTGTGTCGGTCTCTTTGCATTTGCATAAATCATGAATGGATTGATTTTGTGTGACATTGTGAATGGAATTGATGATTTGAGATACATATATATATATATATATATATATATATATATATATATATATATATATATATATATATATATATATATATATATATATGTTGGTGATGATTGTATTGTGCATGATTGATATGTCTTGGTGATGGATATAAGAGATATGCATTGTGTTGTTTTGTATTTGAATTATGGCGTAAATTGTGGTGAGAATATTTTACATGTGTATTTTTGTGTTATTATATACTTGTATGCAATTATATTATGATTGTGTTTCTCACCCATCTGCTGTTTTAAATGCTCTGTGAGGTATTCCAGATTAGATGCTGGAGGTCTTTTTGTGAAGCTTAGGTCTTCATTCTTTTGTCGGTTGGCTCTGATATGTAGCACCGGGTAGTCGGGGAGATCGTTTATGATTATGTGTATATGTATATGTTCTTAGTGGATTGTACATGTATGACTCTGTGTATGACAGACAAACTTTTATGTTATATATATATGAGATTTCAATTGCAGATTTTCTGCTTTTATTCTGTACCTGAATTGTGGGTGTTAGGAGCTGAGTTCCTCTGTTATGAGCTACATGATTGTTGCATATCTATATGAGCAGGTTGTGTATTTTGTCTCAATTGATGTGACTCCTCCGTCTATGCCATGAATGTTTTAATTATACTCTGATTATTTGTTAATGCTTTAATTAATTGGGGGATAGATTGGGGGTGTTACATTAAGTGGTATCAGAGCCAGTCTGTGTCAGTTTGTGCCACTCCGTGTCGATCTTGGTGTTTGGTATGAGCTATTTGTTTAACCATAGTTACTATTATTGATACTGGAGCGACTCATTCGTTTATTTCGTCTGAGTGCGCGAAGCGTTTGAATCTTTTGTTGTCATCGATGGGTGGAGAGATGGTTATTGATACTCCAGCAATGGGGTCGGTAACTACTTCTTTGGTTTGTTTAAGTTGTCCTTTGACCATTTATGGTAAAGATTTTGAGATGGATTTGGTGTGTCTGCTGTTGGAGGGTTTAGAAGTGGTTCTGGGAATGAATTGGTTGCAGTTCAATCGGGTTCATATTGATTGTTATCATAAACTGGTAAGATTTTCTTCTCTTGAAGAAGACGAGGAATCGAGTTTCTTATCTACCAAAGAGTTGAAGAAACTTTTGGCGGATGAAGCTCAGTTGTTCGGGTTGTTTGCGTCGTTGACAGTGGATAGTCAAGTTGTACTTGATGTGTTTCCAGTTGTGTGTGATTTTCCAGAGGTGTTTCCGGAGGATATTTCAGATGTGCCGCCAGAGAGAGAGGTGGAGTTTTCTATAGATCTAGTTCCTGGTACTAGACCTGTATCTATGGCACTATATCGTATGTCGGCATCTGAGTTGGTTGAGCTGAAGAAGCAGTTGAATGAGTTGTTGGAAAAGAGATTTGTAAGGCCGAGTGTATCGCCTTGGGGTGCTCCAGTTTTATTGGTGAAGAAGAAAGATGGAAGTATGCGATTGTGTATCGATTATCGCCAGTTGAATAAGGTGACGATTAAGAATAAGTATCCTCTTCCGAGAATTGATGATCTGATGGACCAGTTGGTAGGTGCGTGTGTGTTTAGTAAGATTGATTTGAGGTTGGGTTATCATTAAATTAGAGTGAAAGAAGAAGATATTCAGAAGACGGCTTTTAGGACACGATACGGTCATTACGAATATTCTGTGATGTCGTTCGGGGTTTCTAATGCGCCGGGTGTGTTTATGGAGTATATGAATCGTATTTTCCATGAGCATTTGGATCGATTTGTTGTTATGTTTATTGATGACTTCTTGATTTATTCTAAGTCCCGGGAGGAACATGCGGAACATTTGCGTGTTGTGTTGCAAATTTTGAAGGAAAATAGACTTTTTGCCAAGTTGTCCAAGTGTGAGTTCTGGTTGTCAAAAGTGAGTTTTCTTGGGCATGTGATTTCAGGTAATGGTATTGATGTGGATCCATCTAAAGTAGATGCAGTTCTACAATGGGAGGCTCCTAGATCTGTTACTGAAATTAGAAGCTTTTTGGGTTTAGCTAGATATTATCGAAGATTCATTGAAGGCTTTTCCAAGTTAGCACTTCCTTTGACCCAGTTGACTTATATAGGTAAAGCGTTTATTTGGGATATTCAGTGTGAGGAAAGTTTTGGTGAGCTGAAGAGAAGATTGACTACAGCTCCGATTTTGATCTTACTGAATCCTACTGAACTGTTTGTTGTGTATTGTGATGCGTCTTTGATTGGTTTAGGTGGAGTATTGATGCAAAAAGGTAAGGTTGTGGCTTATGCTTCGAGGTAATTAAGGATTCATGAGAAGAATTACCCTACTCATGATTTGGAATTAGCGGCTATGGTTTTTGTGTTGAAATTTTGGAGGCATTATCTCTACGGTGCAAGATTTGAAGTCTTTAGTAATCATAAGAGTCTTAAATACTTGTTTGATCAAAAAGAGTTGAATATGAGGCAACGGAGATGGTTGGAATTTTTGAAGGACTACGATTTTGGCTTGAATTACCATCCTATTAAAGCTAATGTGGTAGCCGATGCATTAAGCCGAAAATCTTTGCATATGTCTGCGTTGATGGTTAAAGAGTGGGAACGTTTGGAGGCATTTAGAGATTTGAGTTTACTGTGTGAATTGACATCTAACAGCGTGAGGCTTGGTATGTTAAAGGTTACTAATGATTTTCTGTTGACCGTTAGCGAGAAACAGAAGTTGGATGTGAAATTTGTTGATTTGATGACGGTTGTGGATCAAAGTGTGAATGGTGAATTTAAAGTGGATGCTAAGGGTGTTTTGAGATTCTGTGGTAGAATTTGTATTCCCGATGATTCGAACTTGAAAAAGATGATTTTAGAGGAAGGACACCGGAGTAATTTGAGTATACATCCGGGAGCTAATAAGATGTATCAAGATTTGAAGAAGATCTTTTGGTGGTCTGGATTAAAGAGGGATGTGGCTCAGTTTTTTATGCGTGTTTGACGTGTCAGAAGTCGAAGGTAGAACATCAGAAGCCTAGTGGATTATTGCAACCGTTGGATATTCCCGAGTAGAAATGGGACAACATTTCTATGGATTTTGTGACAGGGTTGCCGAATACACAGAGGGGACATAATGTCATTTGGGTAGTTGTGGATAGGCTGACTAAATCGGCGCATTTCATTCCGATTGACATCAGTTTTTCTTTGGAGAGGTTAGCTGAGATTTATATCCGTGTGATTGTGAAGCTACATGGTGTTCCGTTGTGTATTATTTTAGATCGAGATCCGAGGTTTACTTCCAGATTTTGGGAAAGTTTGCAAAAGGAGTTAGGTTCCAAGTTGAGATTGAGTTCTGCTTATCATCCTCAGACGGATGGTCAGACCGAGAGAACTATTCAGTCGTTGGAAGATTTGCTGAGAGCTTGTGTTCTTGAGCAAGGTGGTGCTTGGGATAGTTATCTTTCATTGGTGGAATTCACGTATAACAACAGTTTCCATTCAAGTATTGGAATGGAACCTTTTGAAGCATTGTATGGAAGAAGATGTTGAACACCATTGTGTTGGCATGAATCTGGTGAGAGTTCGGTGGTTGGACCGGAGATAGTGCAACAAACTACGGAAAAGGTGAAACTTATTCGTGAGAAAATGAAGGTTTCTCAGAGTGGGCAAAAGAGTTATCATGATCGAAGGAGAAAAGATCTTGAGTTTCAAGAAGGTGATCATGTATTTTTGAGAGTTACACCGGTGATGGGTGTTGGTCGTGCATTGAAGTCGAAGAAGCTTACTTCTCGGTTTATTGGTCCTTACCAGATATTCGCGAGAGTGGGTGCTGTGGCTTATTGGGTGGCGTTGCCACCGAATCTTTCAAATTTGCATGATGTGTTCCATGTTTCACAGCTTCGGAAGTATGTTCCGGATCCGTCGCATGTGATTCCGATGGATGAGCTTGAGGTAAGGGAGAACCTTACGGTTGAGGCATTACCAGTGACAATTTTGGATCGCGAGTTGAAGCGGTTAAGAGGCAAGGATATTTCGCTTGTGAAAGTAGCGTGGGGAGGCGCTGTTGAGGGTAATTTGATTTGGGAGTTGAAGAGTCGGATGCGGGAGTCGTATCCGGAGTTGTTCGTCTCAGGTAATATTTTCGAGGACGAAAATTTCTAAGTGGGGGAGAGTTGTAACGCCCCAGTTTTGTTAGATTTATTTAGTTGAGTCGATTTATTTATTTTTGGTCTTTATATTATTTTATTTTTGACTTTTATTTGGCAATATATTATTTTTTGTTGTTGTTATGTTTTATCGCTTTTTGAGAGCGTTTGCGAGATATTTGAGTGTAGCGGTATTTTGGTCTTTTGATGGGTATATATTATGTTTTTCATTTAAAATAGAACTTAGAAGTTAGGAAGAGAGAAAAATAGAGAGAAAGAAAAAGAGAAGAAGGAAAAGAGAAAGAAAAGGAGAAAAGAGGAAAAACTTGGAGAGGAAGAATTGATCCAACCGACTTTTCAAACACGATTAAATCGGTTAAGGGTGTGAAACTCGATTATCTTATGTTTGTGTATGATTATGTATGGGTGTGTTTGGATGTTCTCTTGCCTTTCCATAGTTTTGTGGTTATAGGTCGAATGAGATAAACGAGTAGAAATTGATGTTTTCACGGTCGGAAATCGATGTAAATTGTGTTGTATGATCACACTGTGTTTATGAATAATCGTTGATATTTGTTTTGATGTTGAAACTGTTTTGGTAGGTAAAAGTTGGATTTTGGACCAAGGAAAACGCAACAGAATTTTTCTGTTTCTGATTTAGGACGTCGGGCGGTGCTCAGAGCGCCGGGCGGCTGGAGGCTTGCGCCGGGCGATGCCCAGGAGGCGCAGCTTAGCACGCTTCTGAATCTTTGGAGTCTTGGTGGAGGGATTTTATGCCCCTGCTTTGCCGGGCGAAGTAGAGACGAAGGGCCACCGCCGGGCGGTCCTGGGGTAGCGTCGGGCGCTACTGGGACTTTTTCAAAAGATCCTTTTTCTTTTAAATTCCATAACTTGTGTTCCGATTATCCGTTTTGAACATTCTTGGTATCGTTGGAAAGCTAATGAAATGCTATTTCTTATTAAAATGGTTCTGAGGTTGTTGGCCAATTTAATTATGTCGGGAATTTGGAAATATGGCGTTTTGTCGACTTTTACCGTTTTAATTGCGTGTAATTGATGTGTTATCATGCAATGTGCTTTTGATATATACCGTATGACCTGTGTGCTGTTGTATGAGATAAATGCATGTGATGAAATATTGTGATGATGGTTTGTGGCCTAAGGGCAAGAAAATGCATTGTGTTGTATTTGATGGTATATGCATGATTATGGAGGTGTATATGTGTGCATTTGAATGTCATGAGTCATTGTATGCCAAGCATCATGATATGCATTCTTGTGATGTCGTGTGCCCTAGTGGGTGTGAGCGACGAAACGGTTACAGAGGGAATCCGCTATAACATCGTGAGCCTTATATCGAGAGGACCTAAAGCGATGATTATAGACGATCGTGAGCCTTATACCAAGAGGACTTAAAGCGATCGAATCGTGAGCCTTATACCGAGAGGACCTAAAGCGATCCATAAACGTCGTGAGCCTTATACCAAGAGGACCTAAAGCGACGGGGAACATCGTTTGCCCGACGGGGAGTTACACTAAGTAATAAGCGATGATTCCAATAGTTCCTGAGTGGACTAATGATGAGAATGATGGATGGAACGGTACCGCGTTGCATTTGCATAGAGTCGTTGTGTCGGTCTCTTTGCATTTGCATAAATCATGAATGGATTGATTTTGTGTGACATTGTGAATGGAATTGATGATTTGAGATACATATATATATGTTGGTGATGATTGTATTGTGCATGATTGATATGCCTTGGTGATGGATATAAGAGATATGCATTGTGTTGTTTTGTATTTGAATTATGGCGTAAATTGTGGTGAGAATATTTTACATGTGTATTTTTGTGTTATTATATACTTGTATGCAATTATATTATGATTGTGTTTCTCACCCTTCTGCTGTTTTAAATGCTCTGTGAGGCATTACAGATTAGATGCTGGAGGTCTTTTTGTGAAGCTTAGGTCTTCATTCTTTTGTCGGTCGGCTCTGATATGTAGCACCGAGTAGTCGGGGAGATCGTTTATGATTATGTGTATATGTATATGTTCTTAATGGATTATACATGTATGACTCTGTGTATGACAGACAAACTTTTATGTTATATATATATATGAGATTTCAGTTGCAGATTTTCCGCTTTTATTCTATACCTAAATTGTGGGTGTTAGGAACTGAGTTCCTCTGTTATGAGCTACCTGATTGTTGCATATCTATATGAGCAGGTTGTGTATTTTGTCTCAATTGATGTGACGCCTCCGTCTATGCCATGAATGTTTTAATTATACTCTGATTATTTGTTAATGCTTTAATTAATTGGGGGATAGATTGGGGGTGTTACCCGCTGCCTATCATGGAATCACCCACAAAAAATAATATGTTAAAATGAAATTTAAAAATCTAAAAAATGGCGCAACAGCTTCATCTTCTTCCTCATGTTCATCCATGGCTTCTCAGGAATGTCATTTTCTCATTTAGGCACTAAATTAAACAAACTAAAATGCTAAATTTCTCATAATTTCATGAGGAATACGAATATAACATTGAATTTCATTTATATTATGTGTAGTTAAAGAAATCAATCACAAACCAGAAAAAACCCAAAAAACTAAAATCAATATGAAATTATTCACAACACAAATCAATGGCAATTAGCATAGTGGTTTCACTCCTCACATCATGGAAAACATATTGTTATCAAGAAATGTTGAAAATGATGCCCAAAATATGGAGTTTCAGAAGTGACAACTTACCTCCAAAGTGTGAAATCGTGTTTTGTCATAGAGCCCTCCCATAAGCAAAATGATGATTCCTACAGCTTCCTTGGACCTTAAGGAATGTGTTGCGATGCACACTTTGCTTTGAAACCTTTTGGAACTCTCTATCCAAATCAACTTACAAGGTGAAAAAATGAGGTTGTCATTATGGGGGTAGAGCTGTTACAGAAGTTTTCTAATGGTTTGGAACACTTTTATGATGCTTATGGAAGGTGTTTGTGGTGTTGGAATGAAAGTTTGTTGAAGGAATTGGAAAATTCGATGTTTGAGATTTTGGATAATTTTGAAAATGTGAGAAATGGTGCAATGCAATTCTGTGGTTCATGGAGCTTTTTGTGTGTGTTTTGCCGCTTAACAAAGCCTCTATTTATAGGGGAATTGGTCTGAAATGAATGAAATGGACAAAGGTATTGTTTGGAAGATTTGGAAGGAAACCCATAAAGTTGGTAATGAAGGTATAAAAGAGGATTTCACTTTTGATAGCTCCTAGTTGACTTTTCTTGCATGATCTTCAGCTTCTACCAACTCCATCTGAAATTTGGATCATGTTTTTGCCTTTGAAAACAAGTCAACATGATTAAAGCAACTTGCAAGCATTGCCCAAAAATCAATCCATGTTGGCATGTTGGATCCAAGTTTTACACCATGAATGAAGATCAATTCTTGTTGAATTTGCCACCAACTTGAAGATCTCATAGCATGGAACATGTTCCTAGTTGATCATGATCTGAAAAGAAGCTTGAAAGATGGCCAAAAAGTGGATCAAAATCATGCACAAAAATCTGATCCATAACTTGATGCAATTCTGGCTTGAACAAAACAGCCCTACCATGGCCACTTCCCATTTTTGAAACTTCATGTTCAAGTAAAAGAAATCCATGCTCATGGTACCATTGGAAAGAGGACATGATATACTACAACTTTGAATTTGATCATTGAAGAAACTCAACTTGCATCATAGAGAAAAATGATCATCAAAATTAGATTTTTCAACTGTTTGACACTTAGAACAAATTCTAAGTATTTGTCAATTTTCAACAACTTGAAAATCTCAACTTTGGCAATTCAAAACTTCCAATCCTTATGAGCTTTTGATCCAATTCTTCCACAATATTGAAGTATATAATTTCATCTTTAAGTACATACCTTGGGCATGAAAATGGTTGCTTGAATTGATCACAAAGTGATCATAAGTCATGCACTTGTTAAGGTGGAAAACTTAGAAAATTTTCTAAGCGTTTGGATTTTCAACAACTTTAAAAATCTTAAATTTGATCAATCATAACTTCCACTTCAAGAAAGCTTTTGGCTTGTAATTTTCATCAACTTGTAGTATCAAATGCCTTCTTTAAACACAATCCTCAAGTGCTTCAATTGGATGCTTGAGGAAGAAGTTATAACTTTGGAAAGTTGGTCACTTGATCATGCATTTCCATAATTTAGAAAAATTCAAGAACCCTAACTTTGGCAACTTTGATCCTTTTTGTGCTTTTCTTGATTAATCATGATCCAATCCAATCATTTTCCATATTTTCAAGATTATTGACTTGAGGAAGTCATGTTTGACCAAAAATGTCAAAAGTCAAATTTTGACTTTGATCAACTGTTGACTTTATATTAGATGAATTCCAATCTTGCAATTGTCAATGAATCAAGGTTCTTGAGATAATTAGATCATGTGATTGAACTCCAAAGATGTATTTGAGGGTCTTGAATCGTGTTCCTAAGCATGGGATCATGTCTTGGTCGAAAAGTTAATATACAGTTGACTTTGACCAAAACCCTAATTTAGTGCCCTTGAGGAATTGAGGCTTGATGATCTTGAGTTGATGTTATCTCAAACTTGATTGTTGATGGAGAGAGACTCTTGATCCATGATTGAGATAATTGAGATGTTGATGAACATACCAAACCATTGACTGATCAACCACTTGTCTTATGGATACTATGTAAATGATGCAACTAACAATGATGGAATCTAGGGGGTAAAATTTGGGGTATGCCAAGATGCATCTCCGGAACAAGATAATAGGATGTCGTTCTTGAGATATATATTCAAAATCAACATGAAAGTTAATGAGTGGTCCATATTGAGCTAGGTCTTCTATAAATTTAGGTATTCTTGTGTTATAATTCACACAAACTCAATATGTCTCAAATGTCACAAATAAACATCTGATGGTATGTCGCAAATGTCTCCTACTCTGGCGGCTCTACACCTGGACGATCATTCAATCACATCGATCTCACCCTCTCAAAGATATCATAGAAGAAATATATTATCTCCTACCTTACAGAGACAAATAAAGATTTGTGAAGCTCGAGTACCGTTCACCTTCGGTTGACAACAAATTGAACATTGTGTTCAGTAAATTTCTCGAGCGGATGTTAGAGATATGTGGGATATGTATTTCGGTTTTGAAGAGAAAGTTTTGCTTGAGTTGGAAGCGGCGCTACAAAAATTGGTCGAAGATATCCTGAAGATGTGTAAGCATCCATCGGGATATTGAAATGTAGTATTTAATTTTCTGTTGAAATCATCATTGTAATGATCATTTTATGTTACGAATATCAATTGCATTTTGGAAATTTCATTATCTGTATAATATGTTTCTGGTGTTTTTCCAGATATGAAACTACGGACATGTTCCGGAGATGCATCTCCGGAACATATTAAACCCAACATATAGAGCGCCTATCAGAATTGCCTTTGTTGAGTGTGCAAAAGGTGCGTCCGAAGATATATCTCCGAAACCTAAGGGCATTAGTGGAATTCCGCATAGTACAGTAGAAACATATAGGGTGCAATAAGAAATTGTCAGTTTTATTAGGTTTTTATTACTTTTGTTCTTGGTCTGAGCTTTGCATGGTAGTTTATTGAGAATTTTATCTGCAACCCACAAACTTAAACCTCACACTCCCTATGCTTATATCATAATATCCTTTATGAGTTTTACATTTTTAAAAAATAGTATATGTTTTTCGAATTTTTCAAAATTGAGTGAATGAAATTGAAATGTAAAATTAAGGCAATAAAATTTGTTGAAAAAAAAAGCAAGATAAAAAGTTAATCACGGTTAGGTGTACCGATTCCACTTGAAATGCAGCAGTTGTCACCGGTGTCACTGTGTGTAATCGGCTGCGTTCGGTTCGCACATCCTCCAGTTACACCTTTTGTCCATTTTTCCACTTCTGTGGTATAAAAAGGAAACAATAATTATTTTTCTAAATATTTAGAGAATTTTTATGGCACCCTAGATATTTCTAATGTACCACGTGAATTTCCACAAATTTCCCCCGTTTTCGAAGATGCATCTTCGGATGCACTCTAGCACACACTCAACAAAGGCTATTCTGAATTACCTTTTTTTAGTTTACTTTATTCAAGAGATGTATCTCCGAAATACTTTCGTAGATACATTTTCGGAGACAAACTAGTATCATATTCATCAGAATCAACAGAAAAGTAATTTTCCAAAATTAAATTGACATTCATAACATTAAATAAACATTACAATGATGATTTTCAACATAAAATGCAATATTACACTTCAATATCTTGCTGGACACTTGCTCATGTTCAGAATATCTTTGACCAATCTTTGTAGCATTGCTTCCAACTTGAGCGGAACTTTTGTTTCAAAACGGAAACATGTATTCCACATAGCCCTAACATTTGTTTGCGTCTTGAGCTTAAATTTTGTGAACTCAATATTCCCTCCGTTGTCAATCGACAGTGAACGGTACTCGAGCTTCACAATATTTCGATTGTCTCTGTAAGGTAGGAGATGATTTATTTCATCTTTGATATCTTCAAGGGAGGTGAATTCGGTGAGCTTGTACATTCACTCGGGTGTAAATCCAGAGAAGGAGACATTTACGACATACCAATAGATGTTTATTTGTTACATTTAATACATTTTTCAGTTTGTGCAAAATATAACATAAGAACACCTAAATTTATAGAATCCATAGATTAATTTGGATAACTCATTAACTAGCATGTTGATTTTGGATATATATATCTCCAGAATCGCACCCTATTATCTTGTTCCGGAGAAGTATCTCCGGAACTTGTCCTGAACCAGTAATAGAACAGAGCACTAAAACAGAACCTATTTTACATTGACAAAAACACAAATGTTGTCATGGGGAAGACAAAAAATGCACCAAGACAAAATATGAACAAAAGGTGAATATATAACACTTCATTTATATTGAGACACAATTACATATAATTATTTGTATGGTTAAACAAGAAATTAAAATGAATCGAAACATATATCGCCGACTAAATGTATAGGTGGTATCCCCTTGGAATTTTGTGCATTTGATTCTTTTTCAATGTTGTTCAATTTCTCAAATTCTTGCATCCTTACCATAAAATAATCTAGCCAAGTCTCGACTTTTGTGGTTGAATAAGTCGTCCACTCTGGTGATGTAAGTGGTATAGAACATCTTGTTTTCAAGTAAACTTGAACAAAATGACTTTATTTTGAAAGTTACCCAATACACATGATACGATCATTTGGATTTTGGAGTGGGGCGATGCGGAATGGGAAATGGTTTCTAACAAATCGTAGTGTGTCAGGTCAACACACACTCTATCATACCCACATGTTATTAGGTGACCCATTTCATGGAAGCACGCCCATTTTGCCTCTGGTTGCGGACCGCTCAAGCAAGGAACAAGAGCCTTGTTCCCTTGAAATTACCATTTTCTAAACTTTGTAAATACTCTATGGAATCACGCGCTTGGTTGATCTTCATCCTATCAATAAAATTTGAGCCTTAGTACTTCTGTTTGCAATTCTTATTTGTTTTAGCTTTACAGAACGACATTTTAACATGATTTACGGTTCTTGAAATAAAACAAAAATGAATTTACTTGTCAAAAATTTTCTGCTTTTCAAAATAAAGATGGCAATTTCTTTTGACTGTTGAACATCGAACATCGATCGCTTCTCCAGAAGCAATTAAGCTTCAAGGTGCAGAATCAAAGTACTCCTTCTAAACCAGTACACCGGAATGAAGGATCAACTGTGTCGGATGCGAACATTCCATCCGACACCCGCGGCAGAGTTCTTATCTCCTAAGCCCGACCAACGGTTGTTCGCCACAGGGACTATCTCTCTTAAGCAAGGCAGAATTGCTATCTTGAACGAATGGTGCTTCTTCGTCCCCAGCAGTGGCCGAGTATCCAGTCGTGTTTATCCACTAGTCTGTATGTCGCGTCTGTTTTGTCAGCATATACATACATACGTCATGCATTATTGATTTACATTCATATTCATATTGCATCACTATCACTCTAGTCAGTCTTACCCCCTGGTGATAAAAGTCCTCTCAATCAAGTTGTCAGTTATTTCCTCGTCAGGAAACGCCTCAAATGAGCGATCTCTCCTCCAGCTTATTTTTGGGACGGAGAAGGCCCTTGACCACTTTGATAACTTGAACCTCTAAAAAACAAGAAAACTCTCGACAAACATCACTCTTCTCCATTGAAGGTGATATCTTTGCTTTCCCGGATTAAGGAAAATCCCAGAGAGAGCCTCACAACTAAAGACTCTCAGCAACATAGTGATTCTTCTCTCCAGAAAATCAATGTTAATGAAGTCATCAGCACCTCAAAATTGGGGTACATTGTATGGAATTTCTTCGAGAAGGTCTCGAAGAAAAGTATGATGTAGAATCTGTGAGGGCTAAGGTCTTTCATCTATTTTGTTTTAATGATGTCAACTTATATGCTGAGTATTAGATTGTAATTTGAGCGGTATCACTTCACTTGTTGGGCAAATTACATCTAATCATTGTTGTTCATGTGTCTAGATGTATAGGACTTTGTCTTTCCCATAAATAAATGTTCATTATCATTTTACTGGTGTCTAGCATGTTTGTCTGGACTTTGGTCTGTTGAAAATGTGAAAAAATTGCATTTCCTGTAAAAACACAATCCATGCGCTAACCTTCCCAGTACATGAGTCGACGCATAAATAATGGTACAAAACTAGTGAAATATGCAGGTAAGCGCATGATTCTGGGAAGTCACAAAAACCAACTTTGCGTCGACGCATGGTGCTTGTGGGTCGACGCATAAAGACCAAACTTGCATAGCATTTTCCACGGGTCAGCGCATATTGTACCTCATTAAGTCATGTGTCGACCCAAACACTCTTGAGCTGCATTTTTCACCTAAATTTTTTTTCTGTTATTTCTGTTAGAACTTTTAATGGGTCAATTAATTCTCTATAAATAGTTTTGGTAATCTCATTATTAAATAACAAGAAACGTGAAAATATATGCCATTTCTCTCTTCATCTTCATCTTCTTCATTGAGTAAACAAACAATCACACATAATCATCTTTGTTTGTGTCGCCCATTGTTCGAAGTGATAACGTTCAGAATTTAGAAAGTGTGATCTTCATTTTTTGGGTTGAGAGCTTGGTAGGTGTTTCTTGAATAACACCAGTTGGTTTTTTCCTCCAAGAATCAAGTAGATTTTGGGGGTTTTTGCAAAAACTGTTTCGTTCTACAGGGATTCAGCAGGGCGAAGGTAACCGAAGATTGGAGCAATTGTTCGGTTTAGTAGCTGTAATCAGAGGATCGTAGAAGAGAGGTTTGGGTTCGAATTTTTGGTAGATCGCAATTGATCGAGTGAAGGTAACCAAAGAACGGTGGGTTTTTTTAGTTTAGTAGCATGGGACGGTAATTAGATCAACCATATTCGAAGGATTTGATTCATCTTGAATCAAGGGGAGAGAAGACTCTGCATCAACGATCGAAGACATTCGAGGGTTTGGATGTTCATTGTTCTTCTCTTGTAATAAACAATTTTCAACAGCTACATATATATATCTCTCAATTCCAATTGTGGAGTTGGAGGCAGACCTACCCAAAGCGAGGACGATTGGGGAACTGCCTAATCAAATCTCACTTGTTCTCTCTTTCCTTAACTCTTTTACATTTCAGTTTGTTCGAATTTGTGAAGTCGCAAGTTATTGAAATTTCTGTCGTAGTGTAATCGTAAGCTGATAAACTGTTTTTGTTAAATTGATACAATTCCTTGAATTGTATCTTGGAGCAGCTTTACATTACCTTCCATAGAAATTCTGCACTTAGTGTGTTTACGCACACCAGGTGTTTGATAATTTGTCTCAAATCAAAAATCGAACGCATTGCTTTTAATTGTTTATTGTTTTACCTCGTTGGTTTGGATTAAACATCAAGCAAGCGATATTTTGTTGATTGCGTTATAAGTGTAGTAATTGAACTGAATTTTTCTCTTCCGTACTCATTCTCAATATATTCGTGCATATCCGATCCTTTTAGTAGAAGGTTCGTGGTAGACGTACAATCCAGTGGTGTGCTTCCGTTAAATTTTTAAAACAAATTTTTTGTAACCATTTGCGTGTAAAACTCTAGGGATCTATTCAACCCCCCCCCCCCCCCTTCTAGATCCATAGCCATCGTCTAACAGAATCCCCAAGCAGAAAGCAGTCTCTTAAGAGACTCGTTTTTCCCCAGTAGAGTCAACAAATGGCATATCTAACAGAGAATTTTGCACACCTCTAAAGCTCAGACCAATGGGTTTCCCCAGCAAGTCTGACCTCAACCCTTTTCCGTCAAAAGGCATCTCCCCAATAAAATAAATTCGGCGAGAAGTTTGAGGAAAAACCGCTACGAATAGCGTTTCTTATGAAGAAAGTTTATTGACAAAAGAAACTGAGACCAGTTCCTTGGCAGGAAACCAGGATCAAGGGGAAGTTTATATCAGAAACTGAGACCAGTTCCTTGGTAGGAAACCAGGATCAAGGAGAAGTTTATATCAGAAACTGAGACCAGTTCCTTAGTAGGAAACCAGGATCGAGGGAAAGTTTATATCAGAAACTGAGACCAGTTCCTTGGTAGGAAACCAGGATCGAGGGGAAGTTTATATCAGAAACTGAGACCAGTTCCTTGGTAGGAAACCAGGATCGAGGGGAAGTTTATATCAAAAACTGAGACCAGTTCCTTGGTAGGAAACCAGGATCGAGGAGAAGTTTATATCAGAAACTGAGACCAGTTACTTGGCTGAAGACCAGGATCGGGGGGAAGTTTTTACCTTTTCTAAGTATCGTTGCTTAGCAAAAGAAGATGGATGGGCTAGCATTCATTCATAACCACCATCAAAATTTTGGGTATTCAGATATTTAATCCTCTTGCACCCCGAATGCCCGAATACCTTCGCCATTCACACGTTCGGGTTCAAGAAGATTAAATAGGGGTATCTGTCATACCCGAAATTTTGACCACTAAGATTTCCCATCATTGTGCAAATCATCATCACAATATAGATGTACCTTTATGCCTCATCAATCTCCTCAAGAATTGTTGAGCTTTCCCTGCAATCGAGCATTAGGGTTTTAAGCCCTCTCAGAGCACTTAGACAAAGGATCAATCAAGAAATGACATGATCTTCAACTTATCCAACCTCTCAAACATTCATAAAGGAATCAAGACATCAAGAATCAAACACAGGGTTGCAGCATTCCAATTAGGTTAAGCCTCAAGATCGCCAGTGTCACCAAATTAGGGTTTTGGTCGACCAGGGTCTCCAGATGAAAATTTTCTTCTGGGCATGAGCCAATGATTCAAAGCATAACCCTAGATACTCCAAGGGACCTCGTAGACCCAATCAGCAAGTCAATTTAGTCTCAGGGGATGCATTCACCAAAAGTCAGGAATTAGGGTTTCTTGACCAAATTCACCCCTAAGTTGACTTTTGGGACAAAACATGAGCCAGGACCTCAAGGCATGATTTGAGGGTCTTCAATACGCTACATTTATCCATTTACAAAAATGGATTGATCCAAGAAACTTGATCCCCAAGTTTCAATTTCATCAGGGCCACAATTAGGGTTTCGAGGAAAAAGTCAACTATACCTTTGACTTTTGACCAGGACATGCTCCCAAACCTTGGGACATGATTCAATACACCCTATCACACCTATGGAATTCATCCATTAAGTTTAATCTAGGTCAAGGACTTGATTTCATAGAGGACTGCACAGTTTAGATTTCATCTGCTAAAAAAGTCAACTGTACAAAAGTCAAAGTTTGACTTTTTTATTTTTTTTGGTCAACCAAGGTTCCTTAACCCTAAAACAATGTTAATATGTGATTTGAATCATCATTCATCAAGAAAAATCAAAGAAAGTGGGATAACTTGTAAAAGGGGTAACCATAAAAACTTAGAATTTTTCTAAGTTATGGAACAAAGTGGCTAGGGTACCAACTTCCAAGGATCATAACTTGAGATCCAAGAAACCATTTTGGATGGTCCAAGGATGGATTTGTAGCTCTCATGGCATACTTTAAAAGTGTCAACTACATCTCATTCCAATTCCTATTACCCCATGTTTTTTCTATGTTTTTGCGTGCTGCATTCATGCATTCATTTCATAAAAAACATTAAAAACAAAGAAAAATATTCTCTTCTAGTCTCTCTTTTTCAAATTAAACTAAGACAATGATTACAAATGTCAGAAAAAGAGGTTGCTAATGGATTTCGGTAGAAGGAAAACTCACAAGTACACCTTCAAGGTTCCAAAACTAGAGGATTTAAGAGGGTTGGCAAGGATGATAACCAACCCTGAGGCTTTCAGAGCTAAGTATGGAGGACTACTGTCTCTGTTAAGGGTCCATGTAATCGAAGGAATCCTGTCCACACTAATCCAGTTCTACGATTCGGTCTATCACTGTTTCACATTCCCGGATTATCTACTAGCACCAACACTGGAGGAGTACTCTCACCTGACTGATTTACATATTACTGATCAAGCTCCCTTTTTTGGACTGGAAGAGATTCCAAAGGATCAAACCATTACAAGAGCAATCTATTTGGATGAGTCAGAAGTCAGGACTCACATGATCATTAAGGGTGGTATCCAGGGTTTGCCAGCTCAGTTCTTGATAAAGAAAGCTCTGTACTTTGCTAGTATAGGGAACGTGGCCGCGTTCGAAAGCATCTTTGTTTTGCTTACCTACGGGTTATTTCTGTTTCCCAACATTGATAACTTCATTGATATCAATGCCATTAAAATTTTTCTAATTGGAAACCCTGTACCGACCCTGCTCGCAGATGCTTATCGTTCTGTACACTTAAGGAATTTGTACAGCGGAGGAATGATCACATGTTGTGTACCCCTGCTATACAAATGGTTCACTTCCCATTTACCAAAGTCTGCTGCATTTTGGGATCAAAAGAATACTTTACGTTGGTCGCAGAGAATCATGTCTCTTACCAACTCTGACATTGATTGGTACAATTGAATCTATGACGGGATCAGGATCATTGACCGTTATGGAAATTTACCAAATCTACCCCTCATATGAATCAAAGGAGGAATCAATTATCATCCAGTTTTGGTTCGTCGTCAATTTGGATACCCGATGAGGCATGTCCCGCATAATGCTCATCTGGAAGGTCTTTTCTTCAAGGAAGGAGAAAATGACAGAGCACTAAAGATAGAAATAGTGCATGCCTGGAAACACGTTCGTAGGAAAGGAAGAGAGTCTCTAGGAAAACCAGGTTGTGTCTCGGTGGAACCTTATCTCCACTGGGTACAAACTAGAGCTCTCAAACTGAGGATGCCTTACCCTCGTCAGGAAGTTCTCCCGTTAAGGGACCCTGTCCTTTACTTTATGTCTGATACGGAAAAACTTCAGGTTACGCTTAACAAAGTTCAACAGGAGAACAAGTCTTGGAAGAACAAGTACCATATTCTCAATGTGGAGTGCAAGAAAATACAGCAACTGTTAAAAGAAAAAGACGCTTTGATCGAGATTTTAGAGCAACATGCTGTAGAAAATCAAGAGGACCAAAGGAATTTGCTCGCTCCTTTCACTTGGCAAAGGAATGACAACCCGACAACGTCTCAAGAGCCCCGGTCAAAGAAAAGGAAAATATCAGAACCAGCACCTGAGTTCCCCTCAGAGAGGACTCGGGGCCCATAAGTTTAGATTTCCTTTTACAGAACTATGTAAATTACTGTATTTCCATTCCGCAATCTTTGAATTTAATAAAATGGGGTTTCCCCACTGTTTGATATTTGCAATCCAATTGTCGAAGTTTATCTGAAAAAAATTAATTAAAATATAATTATTGCATTCATCATTCACATGTAACGCATTCTTCTTACCTACAAATCTCACGTTTGCATCTCGATTCTAGAGTCGAACTGTCTCATTCGTACAATACTCGGGCCAATCGACAGAAAAATATGGATGATCTCGAAGAAGAGAACAGAGAGTTAAGGGAAGAGATCGACACTCTGAAAGAGGATCTGAGAAAGCTTCATAACAACATGTAAGCTCTAGCAGAAGCTCAGATGCAACAACAAAGGACTGTGATCTCAGAGATCACATCGACGCCCATAGTGGAAAAGTATGATCCTAGGTACAAAATGTTGAAAGATCGTCCATGGGGCATGCCTATTAACTATATCCCGGAAGGATATGTTCCGCCGATCACTGAAGATCAAGGAACTGCAGCAGGAACCGATGGGCCTGAAGGTTACAAACTTCGGGAAAGCGAAGATGACCGGGGCATGACAGCAACTTCTGAAGGTTACAAACTTCGGGAAAGGGAAGGACCTAGAGTCACTGCCATGATGATTATACCACCACCCGTGGTACACACTGTCCCGGAAGGACAGATTCCACAGATACCTTCTGGTGGAAACAAAAGTATGGATAACAAAAAGAAGGAGGTCCAGGAACAGTTCCTGGAGATGCAGAAAGAGCTGCAAGCCCTTCGTGGTTAGGATCTATTTAGAAAGGACGTCGCAGACCTTTATTTGGTCCCCAATGTGAAAGTTCCGCACAAGTTCAAAGTGCCCGAATTTGAAAAGTACAAGGGTAACTCTTGCCCTCAAAGCCATTTGGTGATGTACGCTCGGTGAATGTCAACTCAGACAAGGAACCAGGAGCTACTGATTCAATATTTTCAGGATACTTTAACCGGTATCGCACTCAAATGGTACATGGGTTTAAACTGCACTAAGATCGCCACTTTCAGAGATCTTGGCACTGCCTTCATTCAACAATATAAGTATAACCTGGACATGGCACCGGACAGAGATCAACTCAGAGCCATGTCACAGAAAGACAAGGAAATCTTTAAGAAGTACGCTCAGAGATGGCATGAAATCTCCGCCCAGATTTGTCCACCTCTTGAGGAAAAAGAGATGACAAAGATCTTCTTAAAGACCTTGAGCTCATTCTACTATGATCGAATGGTCGCCAGTGCGCCCAGTGACTTTACTGAAATGGTAGGCATAGGAGTTCGTCTCGAGGAAGCAGTCTGAGAAGGACGTTTAGTTAAAAACGATGGACCATCAAGCAGTACCAAAAGATACGGTAGTTCTCTCCCTAAGAAAAAAGAGCAAGATATTAGAAATATCTCTCTCGCAAAGCAAAGGCAAATGTACCAACCAAGTTGCTCAGAGCCAACCGAATCGACAATAATATCAGCAAAGGACACAACAGCCTCTTCAGCAGGCTCGTCCTCAGTATAACAATAATCATCCAACGCGACCACCAGGGTTCGACCCTATACCCATGTTGTACGTTGAATTGTTCCTATTACTACTGGCCACGGGGCACGTCCAAATCAGGTCTCCTCTTACAGCACCCGAGAATCCGCCCTTTTGGTTCAAAGCAGATCAGACTTGCCCTTACCATCAAGGAGGACCGGGGGCATAACATAGAAAACTATCTCAGTTTCAAATTCGATGTGTAAAAGCTTGTTAGGAGCGGGGTCTTGTCTTTCAAAGATACGAATCCAAATGTTCTCATGAACCCGCTGCCTCAACACGAGAAAGTTGCGGTAAATTTGATAGAGGGAGAGTCCAACAACAACTATCAAATTCATGATGTACTCTTATTGAGGGCCAACTTGGTCAAGATGCATTGTAGACAAAGTGAATACGGGCATGTACCACCTCACAATTATCACCAGTGTGATATCTGCTTTAAAAATAATCAAGGATGTTATGTGGTGTAATCAGCTCCGCAGGAACAGTTGGATCTCGGGTGGATCCAAGAGCATCGAGTTCGTGGAGTTAACATGACTTATACAAGTTCCAACATCATTCAGAACCATGACATCAGTGCAATGAATGTCAACTTGGTGGCAATGCACTCAAGGCAAAGCCAACATCACAATCTGCCTCGGCACGATTACGACTCCTGTCTGATCTGATCGATAAACAAAAAGGGATGCTCTTTTGTACAAGAGGCCCTCCAGCGTCAGATGGATCTTGGATGGATTCAGGATTACCGTGATACAAATCAGTATCAAGTGAATATGATTCAAATCTTTGATATTCGCTTGATGAATACCAGCTTGGTGGAGTTACATTCTACATAAGTCCAGCTCGGTTTCCTGACTTCGCATAATTATCAGAACTGTAGAGTGTGTCGTGAGAGCGATCAAGGATGTGCTCTCGTTCAAAGAACTTTGCAGCACTTGTTAAACCACTGGTGGCTTCCGATCTATATGGATGAAGACACCCAACAAATCAGTGTGGTTAATGGGAACCCTACTAGGCATTAAAGTCAGGATGTTCGATCAATGGAAATAGATCTAGTAAGGTTACAGTACATTCAAAGCGGGTGTGGCCAGGAGCCACCACACAATTATGAGCGCTGTAGAGTCTGCTTGGAAAATAATCAAGGACGTTACCTCGTGCGAGCAACTCTTCAGAGTCAGTTGGACCGCAAAGAGATTCGACCGTGTCCAAGTTCTGGATCAATCAACTGGACGCCAGACTACTTCGCTGATCAGATCAAATATGTTGTTGTAATCTCTGATCCAGAGAGGACCAAGGATGTTTGTACCATCATCCCTCTACTTGACGAATCAAAAGTTCTTAACCAGGAACTGATTGAAGTTACTTACGACAGTCAGAGAAATCAGAAGGCTCCTGTAGTTATATATCTGCCGAGACCAGTACCGTATGAATCGACTAAGGCTATCCCTTACAAATACGGTACAACAACAATTGAGAATGGAACGGAAATTCCATTACCTTCCGTCATGAATATTGCAGACATCAGTCGAGTAACACAGAGCGGTCAAATCTTTAACAGAGGAGTTGGAGAACCTAACAGAGAAAAGGAACCTCAAACGGAAGTTCCTAATCCACCAGTCGGTCAATCCGGTAATCCCGACCTTTCAAAGAACAAGGATGAGATGTTGAAGCTCATCCAAAGGAGTGAATACAACATTGTTGATCAGCTGTTACAAACTCCTTCAAAGATCTCTGTGTTATCCCTTTTACTCAGTTCCTAAGCCCACAGAGAGGCTCTACAGAAAGTCCTAGAGCAGGCCTTTGTGGAACAGGATGTGTCGATAAGGCAATTCGACGGTATCGTCTCTAACATCACCTCCTGCAACAACTTGGGGTTTAGCGATGAGGAATTTCCATAAGAAGGCAAAAGTCACAACATGGCGCTCAATATCACAGTCAACTGCCAGGATGATGCTTTAGCTAGCGTACTGGTAGATATCGGATCGGCTCTCAACGTTATGCCGAAGTCCACTCTAATACGACTATTATTCAAAGGATCTCCGATGAGAGACGGTGAGGTCGTCGTCAAAGCATTTGACGGATCCCGAAAAATAGTTATTGGCGAAGTCGACCTTCCCATAACTATCGGTCCTCACACTTTCCTAGTCACTTTCCAGGTCATGGACATCCGAGCAACATACAGATGTTTGTTGGGGAGACCTTGGATACACCAGGTTGGGGCAGTCACTTTGACACTTCACCAGAAGCTGAAGTTCGTCAAGAATGACCAACTCGTCACGGTCTATGGAGAAAAAGCCTTGATCGTGAGTAACCTTTTGTTGTCCACTTATGTAGAACCAGAAGAGGTTGGTGGAACCCAGTTCCAGGAACTTTCAGTGAGTAATGACAATCAATTAGAAAGAGGAACATCAATATCCTCGTACAAAGATGCTCTCGAGGTGATCAAAAGTAACAATGCAAAGGGATGGGGACAGCTTGTCATTCCTACTGATAATAAAACAAAGAAGGGTCTTTGTTTTTCTACAACCTGTACCCAGACAGCTGCTAACGATGAAAGTCTTCATCCCATTCAGAACTTCTTCCATAGTGGAGGTTTCTTTCACCCAGTTTCTCAAGAAGTGCATACCATCAACGAAGGAGATTCCTCCGACACAGATGAGGAATGGAAGTCCTATCTTAACTAGGATGGTTATATGTCTCAGGAAGAGGTACCTACGCCATTTTGCTATCCCGCACAGATTTTGAGATTTATACCAAGGTCAGACGTCGAAATGATATACGGATATTGTGATCCAGAAGGATGTCGTGCTCCACCAAACTCATTAGAGGAGGACACTCTGATGAAAGACAACTTTAACCACGACTATTATGGCCCGATGGATGGTCTGCCTATCTGGCAGCCGCACCCAGGAGACTTGGGGCAAGAAAATCTGCTGAACAATGAAAATCAGCTGAGCATCATTGAAAAAAAAACCTGCGTCCCCACCATGTCATGGGATCAACACTCAGGTCATTCAGAAAATATCCAGTGCGATGATGAATTTGCAAAGTTTGCAGGAGTAGAATTTGTAACGCCCCGAAAATCTAAATTAATCATTTATTTATTTATTTAATTTAGAAGGAATTGAGAAGTTTTGGTAATTTTAGAGAATTTTGGATCAAAAGAGTATTTTTAAATAATTTAATAGAATGAATAATTAGTGTATTATTTATACTATTATTATTATTATTAAAAATATTAAGAAAAAGGGCAAGGTGGTCATAAAGGAAAAGGAGTAAGGGTAGAGTTGGAAGTTCATAAACTGGGATATTTTGTCTAAAGAGGAGAAGACCGATCAATTCTAACTTATCGTGTTTTGTAAAGAATATAGAGGAAGAGAAGGAGAAGAGCCCTAAGACTTGAAGATTGCTGAGGAATCTTAGAGAAGGAAGGAAGCTACGGATTTCTCTAAGGTATGGGGAGTTTTCACGGTTTGTTAAAATTTTATAGGAATTGGTTTATGAAAAGATTAGGTTTTGTGGATTCTTGAGTAATTGTGGTGTTTGATGATATAGATTGTGTTAGGAGTGAGTGTTGTGATGAGAATGAGTGAAACAAATTGGTGTATTTGATGTATGTGTCTTGCGTGAGTCTTTTGGGAAAATTTTCGCATTGGAAAAACTGAATTTTTGGGATATTTGAAGTCAAAATGCAGCAGAAAAATCTTTTGAAAAAATCTGAGTTTTCGCATCCTGACACGGCCGTGTCACAGGACACAGGCGGCTGTGTCAGACTACCGTTTCTGCTGTATTTTGTTTTTGCTTGGTTTTGTGCTACAGAGCTCCTGACACGGGCCGTGTCACAGGACACGGGCAGCCGTGTCAGACCACTGTATTAGCTGTATTTTGCCTGTTTTGTGTTTTGAGTGCAGGTTTCTTGACACGGGCCGTGTCACAGGATACGGGTGGCCGTGTCAGACAACTGTTTTGCTGTTTTTGTTATTTTCTTGAGGTTTCTTGACGTTTGCTTGTGCTGATCTTTTGTTGTCGAGTTGTTGTTGATGTAAGATGACCAAACATGATTGTATGATAAATATTTGTTGAATATGAAATGAATGATGCACGCGTTGATGTTTGATGAATTGCGAAGATTTTAGCATCATTGCATTTCATAGCATTTTATGTTGGGGCTTCGGTCCATTGGTAGCTTCAATCCCATCGTGCGGATTGAAGTGATATGTTGATTATGTTGTGCTCCTTTTGGAGGGTTGATGGCCAGTGTCCATCCACGTTGAATCGGTACCACATGCATTCTTTACATTCCATTATAGTTGACATTGCATATAAATGATGTAATTGTGATTTTGTTGTAAAGATTTGTTGATGATGATATGACGTTGTTGTTGCTTATTCTGTTTATTTTCCATGTCAATATATTATTATAATGGATTGTGATTTCTCACCCTACCTGCTTGGAAACGTTGCCTCTTATGTGGGTAACTTGCAGATGATCAAGAGTAGGTTTGCGGTGCTGGAGGATGTAGCCTTGGAGTGTTTTCGCTTATCATTGTTCTTAGTAGTGTTTAGAGGTGTCCTGCTCTGTGTCATGTAACATCGGGTTGGGAATTGTTTGTGAACCTCGTGTTCTTTTGGTTTATGTTTGAATTTTCATATTGTTGATGTTATTTTGATTGGATACATTTCTTTATGAAGCATTTTATTGATTTGAATTTAAAGTATGATTACCGCTGCGTAGTTGTGAATTTTATCATGAGAACAGTGGTGTAACCCGTGTTACGGGACAGGATAATGATTACTGAATGATGTTTTGAATATATGTGGCACCTTTCTCATTGATGTTACTCTGATAATATGAATTATTTTTCTAAAATTGTTTGTGGGGTAGTAGGGTGTTACATTAGTGGTATCAGAGCAGGTCGGTCTGTCCGGCCAGGTTGTCTATGTTGTTTATTCCTTAGTACGCGACATGTGTGTGAACACTGTCGGTACTTGTTTGTTTTCTAACCGTTGGCTCCCGGTGTTAGTTTGAAACAAGTGGGGGAGAAGTTTGCTTCCCGGAGATGTTTCTGGTGTGAGGAGTTGACTCAAGGTGATATTAAGTGTAAGCGTACACGTGTTGTTGGAGTTGTAATGTCGCGAACCGACGAGAGTACAGATTCACGAATTCTTAGTTGCCTTCAAGTTTGAGATTCCTGGAGGGAGAACAAGCCGGTATGGTTTATGTTACTTCTCGGAGGATAGAGAGTAATGTGACGAATAGTGATATGCAAGCGAAGTATAATTGCGATTTGCCTCTGGAGTGTAGATTAGAGTTGGAGACAGTGGAGAAATGGTATTTTACCGGATAAACGAGGAAGATGACTCTTAGAGAGTGAAGCTTATATGAGTGTATGTGTATGATGACGGTTTTATAAGATGTGGGGAGATTAATGACGGCGGGTTAAGGAGATGATTGAAAATAAGGATCTACTCCGGAAAAAAAAATTTGACGATTTGATGTATCAACTGATAGGCTAGTATGTTTTCAGTATAATTGGATTGATGTCGGATTATTTTCGGAATTGGATGAAAAACAAGAATAGTTGGAGGATCTTAGAAGCAAGAGAGAGAGGTAGAACTCATGTTTATCAATTTCGGTTTCTATTTTCGCAGTTATAGAACAGCCTTCAGAAAAAGGGGCATAACTTTTCGCTCGTAGATCCGATGGAAGCGATTCTGGAATTTTTGGAAAGCTTACGAAATTCTCTATAGTTTGCATATAAATTTTGTCTTCACCATGTTTTTGAAGAGAGAGAAAAACGCGTTTGAATATTTGGGTCTGGTGCTGGTTTTGGTGGAAATTTGTATACGAAATTTCTTGACCAGCCTCTTTTGCAAGGACGATAACTTTTTACTCGTAACTCGGATTTAAGCGATTATTGAATTTCTGGAATCCACATGAAATTTTCTTCATTTTGGAATATGATTTTATACTAGGGAGGTCTGTATTGAGGGAGATAATCATGTTTGAAGTTGAACGATTCTTGCTAAAAATGGGTAAGATGAGGACAAGTGTAAGATGTTGTTAAGGACTGAAATGTTGGTATTAGAAAGAATGCGACGGTATCGGAGAAATGCAGTGAAATGCAGCTTATGTTGAATGGGGATGATTAGAGTGGAGGTAGCTTTTGTGATGGTAATGTTAAGAGAAAAACAAATTCAAGAGAGAAATTGGTATCATGCTTGTAAAGAAACCAACTTGGGTCAGGGAGAATTAAAAAGGGTTTTTATGGAAACCGGATATGAAAATGATATTATTGAGATTTTCGATTCGGAATGAGATTCAAATGTGAAAATATATGGGTCCTTGATGTAGAGAGATTTGGAAGAAAAACCAAATATTTATGGATGTCGTTAAAATCTTCTATGTGGATAGAGACTTCAAATGGAATGAGATAATTTGTGATGCGTCTGGTATTATAGCATGTCCTAAGTTGGAGATACCTAACAATTGTATGATGCCAAGCGAGTATGAGAGAGACTTGTCTTGCTAGTTTGGCAGTGTGTGAAGTAAATAGGCGCCCTATCGGGAAGCTAGTCGTTTCCCATTGATTTAAGAGAGTCAGAGGCTAAATGTGAAGCTTGTGGGGTTGATAGGTGATCAGGGTGTGCAGCTGAAGCGTAATGTGTATCATGTGAATACGACTTATTGGAGTTAAGGATCAAGCATCAGAAGCTTGCGAGAATGATGCACACCATTGGACATTCTATAATGAAAGTGATATGAGAAAAGTTTTCGTGTTACTACCATGTCGGTAGAAGTATTGAGGTATATGTTCGTTTAAGGAATCGAAATATTATGGAATTAATGTGGTAAGACAGAATTATCGGTGTTATAGGTTATGTTGATGTTCTTATGACGATGTTGATCGCAATGGTAACGACATGGTTGTGTTCCGGCCTAAGAGTGAATGAGATTCTAAAGTGATGAGACAATGAGTGAAATGAATTTGTACGTTCATAACTCAGGAGTATTACATCTTGTGGGTCGTTATGGTTAACGATGTGGAATTTGGATTAATGGAATGCGAGTGGTTATTGAAGTGAGGGTTCTAATTGAAAGAAGTGAGTTTTCTTGGACTGTAATTTCTAGTGTTGGGATTGTTGTAAACTCTTCTAAGGATAGTGTGGTGTTGCGGTGAGGAATTCTGAAGTCCGTGATTGAGATTCGAAGTTTCGTGGTTTAGATGGTTACTATCAAAGAATCATTGGGGATTTTTCTAAGTGTGGTTACCATTAACTTGGTGAACGCGCAAAGGCCGAGCTTATGTGTGGGACGTGGCATTTGAAGAGAATTCGTGTGATTAAAGAAGTTGACTACTGCTTCGGTATTGATTTTTATTAATTAGAATATGTTTTATCTGGTGCATTGTGATACGTTTAAGATGGGCCTTAAGAGTGTTATTACTTATGAGTCAAGACTACTGGAAACCAATAGAGGAAATAATCCTACGCATGATTAGGAACCAACAACTGTAATGTTAGTGATGAGATTTGGAGGTATTATTTGTTTGACTTGAGTTATTAAAGACTGTGATTTAGAGTTGAATTGAGATTGACTGATCAAATGGCGTTGGTTAACCAAGGAATTAGTAGTGAAATCTCGAGTTGATGTGAAAGGTGCATGATATTCGGAAACAAAGCGTGTGTTTCAGAACCTAAGAAGAATATTTTTAGGAAGGAAGTTACTGGATTTGGTTATGCATGTTTGACTTGCCAGAAGTCCAAGATTGAACATCAGAAGCCTTCAGGTATGATGCAGCCGTTGAAAGTTCCTGAATGGAAATGGGATACCATTTCCATGGATTTTGTGACTGAGTTACCGAAGACTGCAAGAGGTAATGACTCGATATGGGTGATTGTGGATAGGTTAACTAAGTCGGCGCATTCCTTGCCGATGAAGATTAATCATTCTATGCAGAAGTTAGTTGAGATTTATATTGATGAAATTGTGAAGTTGCATGGAATACCTTCAAGTATTGTGTCGGATAGAGATCTGCGGTTTACGTCGGGGTTTTGGAAGAGTTTACAGGATGCTTTGGGTACTAAGTTGAGGATGAGTTCTACTTATCACCCGCAGACGGATGGTCAGAATGAAAGAACAATCCAATCTTTAGAAGATTTGCTGAGGGCTTGTGTGTTGGATCAAGGAGGATCTTGGGATAGTCACTTATCGTTGATTGAGTTTACATACAACAACAGTTTTCACGTTAGTATTGGGATGGCTCCATATGAGGCGCTGTATGGTAGACCTTGTCGAACTTCTTTGTGTTGGTATGAGTCGGGAGAGAGTTTTGTACTTGGACCTGAGATTGCTCAAGAGACAACGGAGAAGATTAAAATGATTCAGGAAAAGATGAAGACGTCGCAGAGTCGTCAGAAGAGTTACCATGATAAGAGAAGAAAAGCACTTGAATTCCAAGAGGCAGATCACGTGTTCTTAAGAGTTACTCCGATGACTGGTGTGGGACGAGCTTTGAAGTCTAGAAAGCTCACTCCGTGTTTTGTTGGTCCGTATCAGATTATGCAGAGGATAGGAGAGGTTGCCTATCGGGTGGCTTTACCACCGTCACTTGCGAATTTACATGATGTGTTTCATGTGTCACAGTTGAGGAAGTACATTCCGGATCCGTCACATGTGATTCAAATGGATGATGTTCAGGTGAGGGATAACCTGACAGTGGAAGCTTTGCCTGTGAGGATTGATGGTCAAGAATTGAAGCAACTACGAGGTAAAGAGATTGCTTTAGTGAAGGTATTGTGGGGCGGACCAGCTGGTGAGAGTTGGACTTGGGGGCGTGAAGATCATATGAAGGAGTCGTATCCGACTCTGTTTACTTCAGGTAATTTTTTAGGATGAAAATTCTTAAAGTAGGAGAGAGTTGTAACGCCCCAAAAATCTAAATTAATCATTTATTTATTTATTTATTTAATTTAGAAGGAATTGAGAAGTTTTGGTAATTTTGGAGAATTTTGGATCAAAAGAGTATTTTTAAATAATTTAATAGAATGAATAATTAGTGTATTATTTATACTATTATTATTATTATTAAAAATATTAAGAAAAAGGGCAAGGTGGTCATAAAGGAAAAGGAGTAAGGGTAGAGTTGGAAGTTCATAAACTGGGATATTTTGTCTAAAAAGGAGAAGACCGATCAATTCTAACTTATCGTGTTTTGTGAAGAATATAGAGGAAAAGAAGGAGAAGAGCCCTAAGACTTGAAGATTGCTGAGGAATCTTAGAGAAGGAAGGAAGCTACGGATTTCTCTAAGGTATGGGGAGTTTTCAAGGTTTATTATAATTTTATAGGAATTGGTTTATGAATAGATTAGGTTTTGTGGATTCTTGAGTAATTGTGGTGTTTGATGATATAGATTGTGTTAGGAGTGAGTGTTGTGATGAGAATGAGTGAAACAAATTGGTGTATTTGATGTATGTGTATTGTATGAGTCTTTTGGGCAAATTTTCGCATTAGAAAAACTGAATTTTTGGGATATTTGAAGTCAAAACGCAGCAGAAAAATCTTTTGAAAAATTCTTAGTTTTCGCGTCCTGACACGGCCTTGTCATAGGACACGGGCGGCCGTGTCAGACTACCGTTTCTGCTGTATTTTGTTTTTGCTTGGTTTTGTGCTACAGAGCTCCTGACACGGGCCGTGTCACAGGACACGGGCGGCCGTGTCAGACCACTGTATTTGCTGTATTTTGTCTGTTTTGTGTTTTGAGTGTAGGTTTCTTGACACGGGCCGTGTCACAGGACACGGGTGGCCGTGTCAGACAACTGTTTTGCTGTTTTTGTTGTTTTCTTGAGGTTTCTTGACGTTTGCTTGTGCTGATCTTTTGTTGTCGAGTTGTTGTTGATGTAAGATGACCAAACATGATTGTATGATAAATATTTGTTGAATATGAAATGAATGATGCACTCGTTGATGTTTGATGAATTGCGGAGATTTTAGCATCATTGCATTTCATAGCATTTTATGTTGGGGATTCGGTCCATTGGTAGCTTCAATCCCATCGTGCGGATTGAAGTGATATGTTGATTATGTTGTGCTCCTTTTGGAGGGTTGATGGCCAGTATCCATCCACGTTGAATCGGTACCACGTGCATTCTTTGCATTCCATTATAGTTGACATTGCATATAAATGATATAATTGTGATTTTGTTGTAAAGATTTGTTGATGATGCTATGACGTTGTTGTTGCTTATTCTGTTTATTTTCCATGTCAATATATTATTATAATGGATTGTGATTTCTCACCCTACCTGCTTGGAAACGTTGCCTCTTATGTGGGTAACTTGTAGATGATCAAGAGTATGTTTGCGGTTTTGGAGGATGTAGCCTTGGAGTGTTTTCGTTTATCGTTGTTCTTAGTAGTGTTTAGAGGTGTCCTGCTTTGTGTCATGTAACATCGGGTTAGGAATTGTTTGTGAACCTCGTGTTCTTTTGGTTTATGTTTGAATTTTCATATTGTTGATGTTATTTTGATTGGATACATTTCTTTATGAAGCATTTTATTGATTTGAATTTAAAGTATGATTACCGCTGCGTAGTTGTGAATTTTATGATGAGAACAGTGGTGTAACCCGTGTTACGGGACAGGATAATGATTACTGAATGATGTTTTGAATATATGTTGCACCTTTCTCATTGATGTTACTCTGATAATATGAATTATTTTTCTAAAATTGTTTGTGGGGTAGTAGGGGTGTTACAGAATTCATTAACTATGCTTTTCCCGAGGTTAACGTCATAAAGAGAGATCACTCCTCCAGTTCCAAAGAAGTGTGGGACACCTTAGGACAACTGAGTGGCAAGTACGACTTCATGGTCAAGTACACCGCTCCTGAAAGCTCTCGTATTAGGCTCAAAGATATCCAGTCAACTGGATGGGGAGATATACCTGAGAGTACAAATACTATGCAAAATACAACTGAGGAATCCTCCTACGACAACTCTGCCTGGGAGAAAGATTCCAATGATCCTGCTCCGCTAAAAATCAGCGTTATTTCTAAAGACAAATCAAGGAAGGTACCAGACTTTGTGATTCACCGAGGAGTTCGCCGCCAATGGGTTGTTGTCGATGTTCCGAAGACCGTTCATAAGTCAAAGTAATTGCCATCTTTATATTAACCATTCACCCTTCCCAGGTGAAATGGATGTTTTGATAGGGCTCACTTTCTGTAAATATCCCTTTTCGCTTCGCCCGAAGCGACAGAGTTTTGCTTTATAGGGCTGTAGTTTCAAGAATCGACAAAATCATAAATAAAATAACGTCGTTCTGTAATTTCCGCATTTATTGTTGTTTTCTCTTTTCGCTTCTTCAGAAAATAGTAATCCTAAAAAACGAACAATAAAAACAAGCAGTAAAAAAATATATATACACTGCACACACTCTTGCATTCTCTCTATCTCTTCTAAAAAACAATCATCACGTCATGCAAATTGCATATTTTAAACCCCGTTGAAACATACGATCTGATGCCTTCTCCCAACTTTGAATTCCCGGTATTTGAGGCTAAAGAAGAAGATGACAATGAAATTCTAGAGGAGATCTCCCGATTACTCAAACAAGAGGAAAGGTCCATTAAACCTCACAAGGAGCCGTTGGAAACGGTCAACTTGGGTTCAGAAGAAGAGAGAAAGGAGGTCAGTATTGGGGCACTGCTCAGTCCAACTGTCAAACAAAGTTTGATAAAGCTTCTCAAAGAGTTTCCTGATGTATTCGCTTAGTCCTATCAGGATATGCCAGGGTTGGATACCAGCATCATGGAACATTATCTACTATTAAGATCAGAATGTCCGCCAGTAAAACAGAGGTTGAGACAGAATCATCCAGACATAGCCATCAAAATCAAAGAGGAAGTACAGAAACAGATTGACGCGGGTTTCCTCGCTACATCAGAATATCCTCAATGGTTAGCCAACATAGTACCAGTTCCGAAAAGGATGGAAAGGTCAGAATGTGTGTAGACTACAGGGATCTGAACAAAGCCAGTCCGAAGGATGACTTTCCCTTACCGCACATTGACATGCTGGTAGACAATACAGCAAAATTCAAATGTTTCTCCTTCATGGATGGATTCTCGGACTATAATCAGATAAAAATGGCGCTAGAAGATATGGAGAAAACTTCCTTCATTACCCGATGGGGTACTTTTTGTTACAAGGTAGTGCCGTTCGGGTTGAAGAACGTCAAGGCAACCTATCAAAGGGTCATGACTACTCTGTTTCATGACATGATACACAAAGAAATCGAGGTATATGTCGATGATATGATTACAAAATCTAAGACAGAGGAGGAGCATGTGACCCACCTATCAAAACTATTCGAGCGGTTGAGAAAATACAAACTCCGCTTGAATCCCAAGAAGTGCACCTTCGGTGTCCGTTCAGGGAAACTCTTAGGGTTCATCGTCAGCCAAAAGGAAATTGAGGTTGATCCTGACAAGGCAAGGCCATTCAAGAAATGCCTTCTCCACAAACTAAAAAACAAGTCAGGGGATTCCTGGGACGTTTGAACTACATTTCCAGATTCATATTTCTCATGACCGCGACATGTGCGCCGATCATCTAATTACTCAAAAAGTATCAGGATTGCGTTTGGACGGAAGACTGCCAAACTGCCTTCGACAGTATCAAGGAATACCTGTTGAACCCGCCAATTCTATCACCTCCAGTGGAAGAAAGACCACTGATCATCTACCTAACAGTATTGGAAGACTCAATGGGTTGTGTACTTGGCCAACAAGACGAAACCAAAAGGAAATAGTCTGCCATTTACTATTTGAGCAAGAAATTCACCGACTGCGAGACTCGGTATACTATGCTTGAGAAAACTTGTTGTGCTCTGGCTTGGGCAGCCAAACGTCTTCGCCAGTATATGATTCGTCACACTACTTGGTTAATCTCCGAAATGGATCCGATCAAGTACGTCTTTGAAAAACCTGCTCTCACGGGAAGGATTGTCTGTTGGCAGATGTTGTTATCAGAATACGACATCGAGTACCATGCCCAGAAAGCCATAAAAGGAAGTGTTTTAGCCGATCATTTAGCTCATCAACCGATTGACGATCAAGAATCAGTCAGGTTTGACTTCCCAAAAGAAGATGTCATGTACTTGAAAATGAAAGATTGCGATGAACCGCTACCCAGTGAAGGGCCAGAACCAGGTTCCCAGTGGGGACTAATCTTTGATGGAGCTGTCAATCATTATGGAAATGGAATTGGGGTAATCATCATAACAACTCAGGGTACCCACATTCCTTTCACTGCCCGACTGACATCCAAGTGTACAAACAACAAGGCCGAATATGAAGCTTGTATCATGGGTCTCGAAGAAGCGATCGACTTAAGGATCAAAAACTTGGATGTATATGGCGATTCAGCCCTGGTTATCAACCTGATCAAAGGAGATTGGAACACATACCAATCAGGACTGATTCCTTACAAAGACGACGCGAGAAGGTTGTTACCATTTCTTCAACAGAATTGAGTTTCATCATATCCCTCGCGAAGAGAATCACATGGCTAATGCACTAGCCACTCTCTTTTCCATGATTAGTGTAGGTTAATGGAACGACATACCTAAGATTGACATAATGCGCCTATAACGGCTCGCTTACATCTTCACGATCGAAGCAGTCATCGACGACAAACCTTGGTATCACGATATCAAATGCTTCCTTCGGAAACAAGAGTACCCACCTGGGGCATTAAGAAAAGACCGAAAGACCCTCGGAAGTTTGGCAGGCAGTTTCTTTCTGAGCGGTGACACACTCTACAAGAGAAACTTCAACATGGTCTTGCTCTGATGTGTAGACGGACCATAAGCAAACATGCTGATAAAAGAAATTCATGAAGGGTCCTTTGGCACTCATGCCAACGAACACACAATGGCGAGGAAAATTCTCAGAGCAGGGTACTATTGGTTGACAATGGAATCCGATTGCTACAAGTACATGAGGAGGTGTTACAAGTGTCAAATATACTCAGACAAAATCCATGTACCTCCAACGCATCTCAAAGTTCTTTCTTACCGATAATGGATCCAACTTGAACAACAAGATGATGAAGGAGTTGTGTGCTGAGTTCAAAATCGAACACCATAACTCATCTCCCTACCGACCTAAGATGAACGGAGCGGTAGAAGCGGCTAACAAGAACATCAAGAAGATTGTTCAGAAGATGGTTATAACCTACAAAGACTGGCACGAAATGATACCCTTTGCTCTTCACGGTTATCGTACATCTGTCTGCGCTTCAACAGGGGTAACCCCTTTCTCTCTAGTATATGGCATGGAAGCAGTGCTTCCCATAGAAGTAGAAATCCCATCAATCAGGGTACTGATGGAAGCTAAGCTAACAGAGGCTGAATGGTGTCAAAGTCGACACGATGAATTGAATCTAATTGAAGAAAAATGGATAACGACTCTATGCCATGGTCAGTTGTATCAGCAGAAAATGAAGAAGGCGTTTGACAAAAAGGTCCGACCTCGCACCTTCAGGAAAATAGATCTCGTGCTCAAGAAGATACAATCATTTCTCACTGATTCCCGGGGCAAATAGACTCCGAATTATGACGTCCCTTATGTGTTCAAGAAAGCTTTCTCAGGCGGCGCCTTGAGACTCGCAACCATGGACGGAGAGGAATTTGCCTACCCCACGAATGTTGACATAGTCAAGAAATACTTCGCCTAAATAAATAAATAAATAAATCGTCTCGGTGGATTGAAAACCCGAAAGGGCGGTCCAAGCAAAAATTAGAGACATGATCAAAAATCATCCCGGTGGATTGGAAATCTCATAGTACAATCCAGGCAAAAATTAGGGATAATGGCAAGTTGTTAGTTATTTTATTGGCAGCAATTTTGATAAAACTAAGTGTTTGCTTAAGATGTCATGTCTGGTGTCTTAACATGTGATTCTAACATTCTGCATGAGGTGTGTTGTTTGGTTTGCAGTTTTTGTGCATGATGTTAAGACTGATGTCTTAACATCTGTTGACAGAACATCTGTTCAGCCTGTTATGTGATTTAGGGCTGCGTGTTAATTGTTATGTTTGAGAGATTGCAGGCGAGATTCTTGGAGGAGATTTTATCTGATGCAATCGTTTTATATTTCCTATGAAGTATATTCTGTTACTATTTAGGGCGAAAAGATTTGAAGATAAAATATGCTTTTATTGTGCATCAAATCTGTGACTTTATTCTGCCCAAGCCCATGAAGTTTGTTGCTATTTAAAGACGTATCAACCTTACTTGGTAGTGTGGAGAATAAGGATTGTGCGAGCTGTGTTCAAGTTTTAGGGTTTGTGTCTTTGTGCGTCTTGTGTTTTTGTGAGCCATTCATTCATGTATTTTGATGTTTGAATTGGACTGATTTAGTTGAGTTGTATGTTGTCCACTCTAAGCTTTTAAGCACGAGTGTTTGTTCTTGATCAAAGCTTTTAAGCAAGATCAAGGTGTGTCTTCTTACTTTGTTATTTTCTGTTTTCATCACTGCTGTGATTGAGGGGGAGTGAGAGGGTTCTCATACCTAAGAGTGTCGTAGGTAGAAGTGTCATTGGGTAGTGATTAAGTGAGTAGATTGCCAATTGGTGTGTTGACTGTAGAATCTACAAATTGATACTACTAATAGTGAATTTCCTCCCTGGCTTGGTAGCCCCCAGACGTAGGTTGTTAGACCGAACTGGGTGAACAATTCTTTGTGTTGTTTATCGTTTTTAAGTACTGTTATTATTATTGTCTTGTTCATATAACAGATATTGATGTTGTGACATCTCACTTGACATCACATATCTGATACCAGAATTTCAATTGGTATCAGAGCAGGTCATCCTGCTCTGTATCTGGGTGAGATCTGGGGCTGTTACTTTCTGGTGCTATGGACAATGAGAGTGCTGAATTTGTGAATAGACCCCCTATTCTAAATGGATCAAATTATGACTATTGGAAACCTCGCATGGTTGCCTTTTTGAAGTCTTTCGACAGCAGGGCTTGGAAGGCTGTTTCGAAAGAATGGAAACATCCTATCATTGTGGGAAAAGATGGTCAGTCAAAGCTTAAACCTGAAGAAGATTGGACCAAGGAAGAAGATGAACTTGCTCTTGGGAATTCTAAGGCCTTGAATGCCTTATTTAATGGCATTGACAAGAACATTTTCAGGCTGGTCAACACATGTGAAGTGGCTAAGGAGGCTTGGGATATCCTGAAAATAACTCATGAAGGAACTTCCAAGGTCAAGATGTCAAGACTTCAGCTTCTAACAATAAAGTTTGAAAGTTTGAGGATGAAAGATGAAGAAACCATTCATGACTTTCACATGAACATACTTGAACTGTCAAATGCTTCTAGTGCCCTAGGAGAGAGGATGTCTGATAAGAAGCTGGTGAGAAAAATTCTCAGATCTCTTCCCAAGAGATTTGATATGAAGGTGACTGCTATAGAGGAAGCTCAAGACATCAGCCAGATAAGGTTAGATGAGTTGATTGGTTCACTTCAGACATTTGA
This sequence comes from Lathyrus tuberosus, assembly GCA_022829125.1. NCBI lineage: Eukaryota > Viridiplantae > Streptophyta > Magnoliopsida > Fabales > Fabaceae > Lathyrus > Lathyrus tuberosus. Next base: position 9,164,410 of record JALAZF010000163.1, read on the forward strand.
ATTAGGGTTGAATGACAGATCAGAAAAGAAGGCCAAAAGTACAGCACTGATGTCTAGTTCTGAAAATGAAAAGAAAGAGTGTGATATTGAAACTTAGGAGGAGCTATCCAATGCAATTGTGATGCTGAGAAGACAGTTTAATAAAGTAATGAAAAGAATGGACAGAAATTATAAACCTGATGTCAAGAACATCACATCTGACATCAACAGGTCAGCTGATCAGATGAAGAAAACCAAAGCAGAGGATAGGCCTAATAATGACAAAGGAATCCAATGCCATGGCTGTGAAGGTTATGGTCACATCAGAGCTGAATGTCCCACATACCTTAAACAGAAAAAGGGTTTGTCTGTCACGTGGTCTGATGAGGACACTGAAAGTAAAGATGAATCAGCCAAACATGTCAGAGCTATGACTAGAATATGTGAGTCTGATAATGATTCAAGTGATGGAGAGATTACGTTTGAGGAGTTAGCTGCATCATATAGAGAGTTGTGCATTAGAAGTGAACAAGTGTGTCTAGATGGGGAAAAGCAAAAGAAAGTTATAGTACAGCTAAAGGCTGAAAAGACTGATCTAGAGAATGAAGTAAGTCTGCTAAACTCTAAGCTTGATCAAATGGTCAAGTCTATCAGAATGCTAAACAAGGGGACTGATACCTTGGATGACATTCTTCAGACTGGAAAACTAGCTGGAGACATGACTGGGCTGGGATTTGAGGGTGAGAAGAAACCTTCTTCAGATGCTAGTTCTCCTGGTACTAAACAGAACCTGTCTCATCAGATGCTTCAACAACATGAGAAAGTTCATGCTTCTGGACCTAAGAAATTTGTGCCTCATCAGAAGACTCAGCACCATGGGAAAGTTCATACTTCTGGACCCAAACAGAACATGTCCCATCAGATGTCGCAACATCGTGGAAAGGTGCATGTTTCTGGGCCAAATCATTTTGTGTCTCATCATCATAGCAGAAGACAGCCTCATCAGTATGGCAGAAGACAACCTCATCATTATGGCAGAAGACAGCCTCATCATCATAGCAAAAGACATACTCAACCTCAATGGAGAAGACATCTCAATCACTTCAGAGAAGACATTCAAAGATGGAGATGTCATTACTGTGGAAGATTTGGGCACATAAAGCCTTTTTGCTTCAGACTGCATGGATATTCTAAACCTGTTCCTCATCTTGGACCAAATCAAAATACTCCAACAAGTGGAAAATAATGGGTTCCCAAGGTTGTTGTTACAAGCTTATTAGCTCACATGTCTATTAGAGCCTCAGCTATGGAAGATTGGTACTTTGATAGTGGGTGTTCTAAACATATGACAGATGTCAAGAACTTGTTGGTGGATGTCAAATCTTATTCCACAAGTGATGTGACTTTTGGGGATGGAGCCAAAGGTGAGGTCAAAGGGATTGGAAAGCTGAATTGTTCAGTTGGGCCTAGTCTTGATAATGTGTTGCTTGTTAAAGGGTTGACTGCTAATTTAATTAGCATCAGTCAACTGTGTGATGAAGGTTTCGAGGTCAGCTATACAAAATCTGAATGCTTAGTGACAAATGAAAAGAGTGAAGTTGTTATGAGGGGAGTTAGATCTAAAGATAACTGCTACTTGTGGGTTCCTCAAGAGTCCAGTTACTCCACCATATGTACTATTGCCAAAGATGATGATGTGGATTTGGACCATCAAAGACTTGGTCATCTACATCTAAAAGAGGTGAAACAAAGTCTGATTGAGTATAATGTCAAGCATGATGTTATGACATCTTGCTGTGAAATCCTGAGGGTCACTAAGCAAATTAATGTTCATCATCTGCTCAGAAGATAACTTGAAGAAAACAAGGTCATTCAGTTGGAACATGTCACTAGACAAAAGAAGGTTGTTGATATACTCTCTAAGGATGTAGATGCAAGTCAATGTGAAACCCAAAGAGAAGAATTGGAAATGTGTAATTATGAAGGCCAACAGAAGTTAATGGCGTGTGGACAATGTTCATTAAAATTCAAAAATTTAAAAAGTCATTTATTTTGGTGTGGAAATTCCATTTACTACCTTTTAATTTTCCAACAAAAGCAGCCCCTTTTGCATAGGCAATCATTTCACATCTTCACTGCCACACGCTACCGCCATTTTGCTTCATATTGTTTGTTCATCTTCTCTCCCGTAAAAGGAAGCTCTTCCAATCTTTTGTCAATCAGCTGCAAGAAAGTAACAATGTCTCAACAACAACCTTCTCCCTCCAAGAAATTTGCTACCAAAAATCCTTTGCATGCTAAATCTAGGGTTTCTACTGACGAGGTCTTGCTTGATGATGCTCTGGACGTTGCGCCTCTATCCATGGTTCCTCTCTCTGGTTCTGAAAAGATACGACCAAGCAAGCTGCAGGCGAAGAGGTCTACACATCCTAGTACAGGTAAACCTTCTGATCCTTCTTATTGTAGGAGGTATGATGATAGTGAAGCTAGGAGGGTTGTCACTGGAATTTTGTTTGGAAACAAATCTGTTCCTGGGAATTCTACTCCACTCCCTCAAGTTGATAAAAATCAAAGTGAGGAAGAAGAGTGTTCTGTGGATAAGAGTCTAGACAAGATAGTTACAAAGGTTCTGGAAAAGGGTATTTCAGTGGCTGGGATATCTAGGCCACTTGCTCAAATGTCTGCCTCTCACTCTGAGGGAAATAAAGATGATAGGCAAACTGCTGAAGACAATATTCACAGGTTGGCTATGTCTGTTCTTGAAGATGCAGGAACTGAAGCTGGAGCTGATGTTGAAACTGATGTTGGAACATCACCTGCTAAGAAAGGTACTTCTAGTCCTAGAGGAAAGAAGCCAGTTGATGTGGTGGATGGGATGATTTGTCAGATAATGAGATAATTGCAAATGTGGTTCCTGGGATAGCAAAAAGGATGAAGACAAGAAAAAGAGAAGGTTGTTGCTATGACAGGGTCTCTTGGTAGTAGTAAGAAGAAGTATGTGGTTGGTCCTACAAAATCATGGAGCAAGGTGGCTACCAGCTCCAAGAAAAGGAAGGCCAGGTCTGACTCTGACTCAGACTTTGATGTTGAGGAGGATGTCCAGGACATCAATCCTGAGAAGAAGGTTGCTAGCAAGAAGATTGTTAACAAAGTTCCTGATGTCCCTTTAGATTCATTCCATTCTGTTGACAATGTGAGTAAGTGGAAGTATGTTTATCTAAGAAGAATTGCTCTGGAGAGAGAGCTTGGTAAAGATGCCTTGGAGGTCAAGGAAATCATGGAGTTGATTCATGTTGCAAGATTATTAAAGACTGTGTCAGATTTTTCAAAGTATTATGATGTGTTGGTTAAGGAATTCATTGTGAACATTCCTGCAGATATTGCTGATGGTAGAAGTGTGAATTTTATGAAGTTTTATGTTAGGGGCAAATGTATTCATCTCTCTCCTAGTGCCATCAACAAGTACTTGGGAATGAGTGATAAAGAGGAGTGTGAACTGGAGGTTACTGATGACCAAGTGTGCAAGGTGATCACTGCTAATCAAGTGACTAGTTGGCCCTTGAAAGGTAAATTGCATGCTAGCCAACTAAGTGTCAAATATGCAATTTTGCATAGGATTGGGGCTGCAAATTGGGTACCTACAAATCACAAACCTACCATAGCTGTGGGGTTAGGAAGGTTCATCTTTGATGTTGGCATAAAGGTCAAGTTTGATTATGGGAATTACATCTTTGATCAGATTGTGAAGCATGCTACAACTAATGATGTTAAGATGCCTATAGCATTTCCTTCCCTTATTTGTAGAATGATATTGAATCAACATCCTGGAATCTTAACTAACTATGATATTGCTTACAAGAGGGAGGATGCATTGTCTCTGCATCCTAAGCTGTTTATAGGGAATCATGTCCCAGATATTGTTTCAACATCAGGCACTGGTGTCAACAAGACATGCACCAAAAATGATCTGATCAATGAGTTAAAGTTAGCATGTAAAGATCTAGATGTTGTTATCAACACCAGCGCTGCCAGGAAAATGAGACTTGAAAAATTGATTAAGTCTTTAGAACAGGGTGAAGATGGTGAGGCTGATAATGCCAAGGAAGTTAGTATTGTTTCAGGTTCTGAGGAGGGTGGTTCAACAACAGATAATGAGGGTGATGAAGATGCTTCTGATGATTCTGAGGAAGATTGATTTTGCTGGTTGGAGTTTTCTCTGTTGGAGTTTTATTTTTGTTTCTTTTTTGTTTTCTTTAGGCACTTATGTGTGCTGTTCTGGATTTCTGATGGCACCTGTGTGTGCTTGGTTTGTGACTTAATTTGTCTGTATTGCTCTTGTTAACAGCTTCAATATGATATATTTTGCTATGGTTATCTTATTGGTGTTAGTCTAATCTAACAAGGGAAAGCTTGTGTGACTGACTTCTGGTTAGGTTGACAGTTTGTGACTGACTACTTCTTATTTAATTTGTCCAATTATGGCTAAAAAGGGGGAGATAAAGTAGACTAGATAAAGTAGACTAGTAGTTTTTTTTGGTACAGCTGAATGGTTTTCTTCTTGTTGGCTTAAGGGGGAGATGCAGTAGTTTTTGAGTGATCTGTGTTAACTCAAGAATGTCAGTGTTGTATGTTACTTTCTGGTCTGGTATGTATGGTTCCTTGGCTTGAGAGGGAGCCTTTGTTTTGTTTAGTGCTGCTGAATGTTAATGGTATGGTGTGTTTGGTTTGTTTCTGCTGCAGGTATCTCTGATGTGTGCTGATGTTGTTTTAGCCAAAATTAGCCAAAGGGGGAGATTGTTAGTTCTTTTATTGGCAGCAATTTTGGTAAAACTAAGTGTTTGCTCAAGATGTCATGTATAATGTCTTAACATGTGATTCTAACATTCTGCATGAGGTGTGTTGTTTGGTTTGCAGTTTTTGTGCATGATGTCAAGACTGATGTCTTAACATCTGTTGATAGAACATCTGTTGACAGAACATCTGTTCAGCCTGTTATGTGATTTAGGGTTGCGTGTTAATTGTTATGTTTGAGAGATTGCAGGCGAGATTCTTGGAGGAGATTTTATCTGATGCAATCGTTTTATATTTCCTATGAAGTATATTCTATTACTATTTAGGGCAAAAAGATTTGAAGATAAAATATGCTTTTATTGTGCATCAATTCTGTGACTTTATTCTGCCCAAGCCCATGAAGTTTGTTGCTATTTAAAGACGTATCAACCCTACTTGGTAGTATGGAGAATAAGGATTGTGCGAGCTGTGTTCAAGTTTTAGGGTTTGTGTCTTTGTGCGTCTTGTGTTTTTGTGAGCCATTCATTCATCTATTTTGATGTTTGAATTGGACTGATTTAGTTGAGTTGTATGTTGTCCACTCTAAGCTTTTAAGCACGAGTGTTTGTTCTTGATCAAAGCTTTTAAGCAAGATCAAGGTGTGTCTTCTTACTTTGTTATTTTCTGTTTTCATCACTGCTGTGATTGAGGGGGAGTGAGAGGGTTCTCATACCTAAGAGTGTCTTAGGTAGAAGTGTCATTGGGTAGTGATTAAGTGAGTAGATTGTCAACTGGTGTGTTGACTGTAGAATCTACAAATTGATACTACTAATAGTGAATTTCCTCCCTGGCTTGGTAGCCCCCAGACGTAAGTTGTTAGACTGAACTGGGTGAACAATTCTTTGTGTTGTTTATCATTTTTAAGTATTGTTATTATTATTGTCTTATTCATATAACAGATATTGATGTTGTGACATCTCACTTGACATCACATATCTGATACCAGAATTTCACAAGTAACTATGTTCAACAAAGGGGCAAGTCCCTCAGCAGCAGTTACACCATCAGCCAGGAAAACTCCAGTTAAGGTCATCTTTGACAGAAGCTCGGGATGTCCAGAATTCAAAGTTAGTAGAAGGATAGTGGTCGTTATGTCTCAATGTAGCCCTTTTCCCTTAAATTACCATTTTCTAACTTTGTAAATACTCTGTGGAATCACGCATTTGGCTGATTTCCATCCTATCAATAAAATTTGAGCCCTAGTGCTTTTGTTTGCAATTCTTATTTGTTTTAGCTTTACACAACGACGTTTTAATATGATCAACGATTCTTGAAATAAAACAAAAAATGAACTTACTTGTAAAAAAAATTCTGCTTTTAAAATAAAGATGGCAATTCTTTTGACTGTTGAACATCAAAAGAACATCGATCGCTTCTCCAGAAGTAATCGAACCTCAAAGTGCAGAATCAAAGTACTCCTTCTAAACCAGTGCACCTGAATGAAGGATCAACTGTGTCAGAGACCGTGTTTCCTCTGACACCCCCGGCAGAGTTCTTATCTCCTAAGCCCGACCAACGTTGTTCCCCGCAGGAACTATCTCTCCTAAGCAAGGCAGAATTTCTATTTTGAACCCATTGGTACCTCTTCGTCCCCCGCAGTGGCCGAGTATCCAGTCATGTTCATCCATTAGTCTGTATGTCGTGTCAGTTTTGTCAGCATATACATACATACATCATGCATTATTGATTTACATTCATATTCATATTGCATCACTATCACTATAGTCGGTCTTATCCTCTAGTGATAAAAGTCCTCTCAATCGAGTTGTCAGTTCTTTCCTTGTCAGGAAGTGAATCATCTAAGTAATCACTCTCCAGTTTATCTCTGGATTAGAGACGGTCCTCGACCACTTTGATAACTTAAACCTCTGAAAAGCAAGAAAACTTTCGACAAACATCACTCTTCGCCATTGAAGATGATATCTTTGCTTTCCCGGATTAAGGAAAATCCCAAGAGAAAGCCTCTTAATCAAAGCTTCAGCAATACGGCAGTTTTTCTCCAGGAAATTCGCTGACGAAAAGGTCATCGGCACCTCAAAACTGGATTACATCACATGGCATTTCTCCGAGAAGATCCCGGGAAAAGTATGATGTAATATCCCCAAGCGAAAACAGTCTCTCAAGAGACTCATTTTCCCTAGTAGAGTCAACGAATGGCATCTCCAACAGAGAAGCTTGTACACCTCTAGAACTCAGACGGATGGGTTACCTAGCAAGTCTGACATCAAAAAATTTCCATCAAATGGCATCTCCCAAGGAATATTTAGCGAGAAGTTTGAGGAAAACCGCTACGAACAGCGTCCCTTGTCAAGAAAGTTTATTAACAAAAGAAACTGAGACCAGTTCCTTGGTAGGAAACCAGGATCGAGGGGAAGTTTATTTCAGAAACTGAGACCAGTTCCTTGGTAAGAAACCAGGATCGACGGGAAGTTTATTTCAGAAACTGAGACCAGTTCCTTGGTAGGAACCCAGGAGCGAGAGGAAGTTTACAAAATAAACTTAGACCAGTTTCTTGGTAAGAAACCAGGATCGAGGGGAAGTTTATTTCAGAAACTGAGACCAATTCCTTGGTAGGAAACCAGGATCGAGGGGAAGTTTACAAAAGAAACTTAGACCAGTTCCTTGGTAGGAAACCAGGATCGAGGGGAAGTTTACATCAGAAACTGAGACCAGTTCCTTGGTAGGAAACCAGGATCGAGGGGGAAGTTTACAAAAGAAACTTAGACCAGCTCCTTGGTAGGAAACCAGGATCGAGGCAAAGTTTTACCTTTTCTAAGCATCATCGCTTAGCAAAAGAAGATGAATGCATAAGCTACCATTCATAACCACCATCAAAATTTCGGGTATTCCGATATTTAATCCTCTTGCACCCCGAATGTCCGAATACCTTCGCCATTCACTCCTTCAGGTCCAAGAAGATTAAATATGGGCATCTGTCATACCCCAAATTTTAACCACTAAAATTTCCCATCATTGTGTAAATCATCAGCACAATATGGATGTACCTTTGTGCCTCATCAATCTCCTCAAGAGTTGTTGAGCACTCACTGCAATCAGACTTAGGGTTTCAAGGAATGACAAAGGATCAATCAAGGAATGACATGATATTTAACTTGTCTAAACCTCTCCAACATCCACAAAGTATCAAAAGGACTCCCACTTCAAGAATCAAGCACAATGTTGCAGCATTCCAAGAGGATTAAGCCTCAAGATTGCCAGTGTCACCAAATTAGGGTTTTGGTCGACCTGGGCCTCCAGATGGAATTTTTTCCTCTGGGCATGAGCCAATGCTTCAAAGCACAACCCAAGGTACTCCAAGGGACCTCATGGATCCCATCATCAAGTCAATTTAAGCTCAGGGGATACATTTACCAAAAATCAGGAATTAGGGTTTCTTGACCTAATTAACCCCTAAGTTGACTTTTGGGACGAAACATGAGCCAAGACCTCAAGAGATGATTTGAGGGTCCCTAATACACTACATTAATCCATTTTCAACAATGGATTGATCCAAGAAGCTTGATTCACAAGTTTCAAGTTCATCAGAACCACAGTTAGGGTTTCGCGGAAAAAATCAACTGTGTCTTTCACTTTTGACCAAGACATGCTCCCAAACCTTGGGACATGATTCCATACACCCTATAACACCTATTAAATCTATGCATCAAGCTTGATTTAGGTCAAGGACTTGATTTCATAGAGGATCGCACAGTTTGGAATTCATCTGATAAAAAGTCAACTGTGCCCAAAAGTCAAAGTTTGACTTTTTGATTTTTTGTCAATTATGGTTCCCTAACCCTAAAATGATGTTAATGTGTGATTGGAATCATCATTCATCAAGAAAAATGAAGCAAAGTGGGATAACTTGTAAAAGGGGTAACCATAAAAAACTTAGAAATTTTCTAAGTTATGGAACAAAGTGGCTAGGGTACCAACTTCCAAGGATCATAACTTGAGATCCAAGCAACCATTTGGGCTGATCCAAAGATGGATTTGTAGCTCTCATGGCATACTTTAAAAGTTTCAACTACACCTCATTCCAATTCATCATGGATTTTGAGTTATGGTTGGATCAAAATGGCTGAAAACAAGAAATCTCACTTTTTCCAACACAGTGAAATTTTCACTAAGTCAGAATCTGTTTCACTTTTTCCAAAATGTAAGGGCTTTTTTCACTTGGATTCAAAAAGTGTCAAGACAAACTATGATCACACATATGTTGTATCATGTGAGAGCTTTCCAAAATGGCCAAGAACCCCGTGAAATTCCATTTGAGCTAAGAGTTATGACAATGGCAATATGCCTTGCTGCAACTGTCATAACTAGGCAGATTTGGGGATTTTGCTCGATTTGAGCAATTTGTGCAAATGACAAACAAGTTTATCCATATGAACACCTATGGAGGTTTTAACTCTGCTGGAGATTGATGAAGTGATCAGGGTTTTTCCTGTGCTTTTAGGAAACTTGAGGGTTTCTTTGAGATTCAAGAGAAAATGAGACTTTCCAAGTCTACTGGTATGAAGAGGTTGACTCTTAACTGGAGAATGATCTTTGTATGATGCTCAAGAGGAGGCTGAGGTTTTAATGGATGAGAATCAACCCTAGAATGGTTTGATATTCTGGAATTCTGACTCTCTGGAGGATTGAACTAGTGGAGATGACTAAGTTATGTCCTATACCTGTAGGAGATCTTTGGGTCCTTGTACTTAGCCCAAGAAGAGGCTGAGAACTTCTAAGAAGCCTGAGGGTCCTTTTACAAACCCCAAGAGGAGGTTGGGGATACTTTTAGGAAGCTTGTGGGTCCAAACCTGAGAAAAGTTCAAGAAAGGTTTCACCGGGAATAATCCTTTCTTTAGTGAACAGTTCTAGGGTTTGAAGAAATTCAGAAGAGGTTTCACCGTGAATAATCCTCTTTGGGGAAATGAATTTCTTGTACAGATATTTCTAAGTTGTGACAGTCTTGAGAAAAGTTTCACCAGGAATAATGTCTTTCTCTAGTCCATATTGTATATGCCCAAGAGGAGGCAAGACTGTATCTGGAATTTCCTATGGGGAACTATGTGTTGAAAGAGTAACCACTGGTTTGATCTAAAACTAGACCTAATTGCTGGGGAAAACTCTAAGCAAGTATATATAGGCATACATATACAGATGGAATATATAAACAAGTATGTAGAAGAAATAGTAGAACTTACAGGTGTGCAAGCCCAAGCATAGCAACTACAGCTGTATGTTTAGTTATTCAAGAAATTGAAGAAAGTTTTGATGAAACTTAAGATTTGAATCTAAATCAAAAAGAAAGTTTGTTGTAAAAAGAAGTTTGGGGCTTATACTCAAGGAAAGGCCCAGATGATCTCTTTTGAAAAGGTGACGATCGCGTCGGCAGTTTTGAAAACCACAGAGGGACTTATACAATGACTGAGGCCCAACTTATTGTATTTACAAAAGAGGTGAATCTTACACTCTATTAGAGGCCGAAAAGTGATTGATAAGAAGAAAGATGGGGATTACAACACAAGGAAAGGCCCATATGAAATTGGTTTTGAAAATGGCGATCGTGCCGAGATTTTTAAAATCGTATCAGGACTTATACAATGACTGAGGCCCAAAAAGGTTTATTTACAAAGGGATGGGACTTACACTCTACCAAGAGGCCCAAAAGTGGTTCAAATGAAGTTTGAAAAAATTAAAATTGAGGGAAACCCTAATTTTAATTAATATAATATTATTTTCAAAGGAAATTAAATATAAAATATCAAATATATTTAAAAACAAGTGGTAAGCTTTGAAAAATATTTTGTAAAATCATGTTTAATCACATGAAGGCTTGAAATTCAATTGGTTTTGAAAGATCAAGGTGGAAATTTCATTTTTTTTAAATGTTTGAAAATAAATAAAAAATGAAATTAATTACAAAAATTCAAACTATATTAAATAAATAATATATATTCAATTTTTTTTGTGGAATAAAATATTTCAACATTTTTGTGAATTTTCAAAAAAAGAACCAATCAAAAATAATTAAAATTGAGAGAGAAATTAATTTTGAGATTAATTAATAAAATCATGAAAAATGAGAAAAATAGCAAAATGAGAGAAATAGCAAAAATGGTCTGGGTGGGTCTTGAACCCACGATCTCCAACCAAACACAAGCGCGCTTCTACCACTGGGGTTGTGATACATCCGTGTATCAAAACAACCCCATGAATACATAAGGGTGGCCTGAATTTTAGGCCTGGCCAAGGCAAAAAACCAACTTTTGGTGATTTGCAAGAAGAATCATATCTCCCTCAATTCTCCATGAAATTGGATGAAATTTAGATGGATCCTGCCTAGAATTTCATGAGGAATCCAATGGTACTTTTAGAATTTTCTAAAGATGCTTCTATTTTAAAACCCGATAGTGGTTTCAAAATAGGCCAAGATTTGCAAGTTCTATGATATCTCATCATACAAGCAATAACAGCATGGTAAAGGTTCAAACACAACACATATGATATATATGACATGTTCATGATTAATGGACGTCAAAGCAATGCATATTTTAAAAGTTCAAGTTGTGGTGACTTACCTCTTGAAGCTCCTTGTGCTAACTATCAAAATGCTTGTGCCAGAAGTAATCCAATGCTTTAGACACTTTTGATTGATCCCTTAGAAGCTTTTAGGATGATCAAAACCAGCTGGAAACCTCAGGAACAAGAATTGGCTCTTTCTTGCAAAAGTGGCAAAAATGACCAAATTGATAACTCACTCAAATGGTGTTACAGTTGAGGGAAACCTGTTGAGATAGTTTGAGGATGATATTTAGAGAGTATTTGAAGGGTTATCTGGTCTTGAAAGTGATTGGATCAAGACATTGCTTGAAAAATGCATAAAAGTCAAATTTTGAGGTTTTGGAGGTTGACTTTCTGATTTTGAGGTTTTACAATGTGGATGAAGGTTTCAACACCTCCAATGGATGATTTATGATGTGTTTGGATGGTTATTTGAGTGGTTTTTGCTCTGGTTTCAAGAATTCCCAAATTGCACCAATGTGACTTGAAATTGAAGTAAGAGAGGGAGAGTGAGAAAACAAGGCTTTGGTATTGTTTTGGTGTGGTTTGAAACATCATAAATGACCTCTATTTATAGTAGAGGAGTTTTGTTTTTGAAGGAATAGTGTTTGATGAGGGGTCACTCTATTATATAATGGACATGCCCATGTATCACTTTCTTAAATGCCAAGGTACCTAGTCTTCACTTGGCCATTGACTAGAGCTGATCTTTGTAGCTTTAGGTCTTCTGAGTTTTGAGTCAATCTTGACTCAAATTGGACTGATATGGCTTGGTTCATGACAGCTTATGCACCACTTCAATTCCAAATGACAAAGCTTGGTTTTGGAATTGCAACATTGATGATCACATGCCAAAGTGATTGGATTCTTGCCTTAGGGTCCAAGCTTGCAGGTTTTTCATGATTGACTGAGATTCTTGTTGAATTTGGATGAGGATCAGTCTTGCATAGTCACCAAAATTGGACTCAAGAATTGTGTGCCACAAGTAATGCACAAAATCTGTCTTGGAAATCAGTTTGAGCAAGGCATGTTGTGAGGTTCATAACTCCTTGATTAAGCTGAATCAAAGGGAGTTCTTATACTCTTTAGAAAGATCTCATGACATACTTTAACTATGATGTCCACAAATGGATCTGGTTCAGCTTGGATCAAGGCGGAAAATGACCTCAAAGTTGGTAAAAAATGAAACAGATTCTGACTTTTTGAAAATTTTACTAAATGTTGGAAAAAGTTATCATTTTCACTTTTTGTGATTTTGATCAATCCATAACTCAAAATCCATGAGGATTTGGAATTTGATGTAGTTGACACTTTTGAATTATGTCATGTGAACTTTCATTTGAGCTTTTGATGGAAGAAAAAGGCTGTATGGTTTAGGAGTTATGACCTTGCAAAGTTGGTACCAAATCCATTTTGTTCCATAACTTAGAAAAATTTAAGTTTCTTATGGTTACCCCTTTTGCAGGAAACCTCACTTTTCTTGATTTTTCTTGATGAATGATGATCAAAACCATACATTAACATTGTTTTTGACTTAGGGTAGCCTTGTTTGTCAAGAATTTTGAAAAGTCAAACTTTACTTTTTGACACAATTGACTTTTTGTCAGATGAATTCCAAACTGTGTGATCCTCTATGAAATCAAGTGTTTGACTTAATTCAAACCTAATGGATGGATTCCATAGGTGTTTTAGGGTGTCTTGAATCATGTCCCAAGGTTTGGGAGCATGTCTTAGTCCCAAAGTCAAAGGTACATTTGACCTTTTTTTTCAAAACCCTAATTATGGTCCAGATGAATTTGAAACTTGTGAATCAAGCTTCTTAGGTCAATCCATTGTTGTAAATGGATAAATGTGGTGTATTTGAGGCCCTCAAATCATGTATTGAGGTCTTGGTTCATGTCTTGCCTCAAAAGTCAACTTAGGGGTGAATTAGGTCAAGAAACCCTAATTCTTGATTTTTGATGAATGCTTCCCCTGAGGCTATTTTGACTTGATGATTAGATCCATGAGGTCCCTTGGAGCATTTTGGGTCATGTTTTGAAGTATTGTCTCATGCCCAGAGGAAAATTTCCATCTGGAGGCCTTGGTCGACCAAAACCCTAATTTGGTGACACTGGCGATCTTAAGGCTTGACCCACTTGGAATTTTGCAACCTTGTGCTTTATCCTTAATGTGGGAGACCTCTTGATCCTTTATGGGTGTTGGAGAGACTAGACAAGTTGAAGATCATGTCATTTCTTGATTGATCCTTTGTCTAAGGGCTCTGAGAGGGCTCAAAACCCTAATTCTTGATTGTAGTGAATGCTCAACAATCCTTGAGGAGATTGATGAGGCATGATGGTACATCCATATTATGGTAATGATTTGCACAATGATGGAAAATCTTGTGGTCAAATTTGGGGTATGACAATCATGTGGTAGAATGTTCGTCGGATACTTACTTGGTCCAAGTGGATGCAGGGTGTTTTAATGAAGGCAAGGTGGTTCTTGGGTGTGTCATTAAAAATCATGAAAACAAGGTCACTTTGTCTGCGTGTAAGAGTATATTGAGTGTGGTTGGTCCTAGTGTGGCTGAGGCGCTTGCCATTAGATAGGGGCTTCAACTTGCGTAGGATCTTAAGATTAATCATTCCATTGTTCAATCGGATGCACTTGGTGTGGTGGATTGCATTAATCTCATTGATTTTTCTGCAATCCTTGAACCAATTGTGGTTGATTGCCTTGAAATTATTAAGAACTGTAGTGTTATCTCTGTTATGTTCATTAGTAAAAATTGTAATTGTGATGCACACCACATGGTTGGTGTTGGTAGAATAGTTGGGTGTAAGACTTGGGTGAATCATATCCCCAAAGGAAACTTTGTATCTTCTTCTTTGCCTGTTTATGTTGCTTAATGAAATGGTGTTTTCATCAACAACAAAAAATTACTGGTATACAAAAGAGATTAATTGATATTTATTGTAATTGTAAATTTTTTACATGGTCAGTGCATCACAACAATTCATAAATATTACTTTACAAATAATTAAAATAAAATTTAAACATTAGTAAAAGTTTAATGACCATGATTAATTAACAATGTAAAATATCTTTATATTATTGATGCGTATCAATTAAATTAATAAAAAATAGATGTAACAATAAATTTAGAAAAAATATTTTTATATTATTAATTCTACAATTACTAAATAATAAAGAGGAAATAGGTAGTTGTTAATGATATGAGCTGAAAGAGAAAAATGATTATTGAATTTCTTCATTATGAACATAAGCATTTGTGTACATGATTTGTGATAGATCAAATCCTTTATACATGTTGAAGATAACTGGGAAAAAATGGTTGGAAAAACCAACTTTTAACAAACTAGAAAAGTAGTGACAAAGCGGCCTTAGGGCCAAAAGCAAATAAATGGGCGCAAAAGCAAATAAAAGGATCTAATGTATTTAACACCTCCCTTCAAGTTAGATTATGTATGGTGCATAGTCTCAACTTGGATAGACTTGAAAGTAAGGCACATGAATACAAAGGCTTTGTAAATATGTATTCCAAGTAATTTATGCTCGAGATAAGAAGAATGCGTAGGACCTTGGACTAGATCTTCTCACGAATGACATGACACTCAAATTGAACTTGCTTGCTCCTTTCACGGAATGTGGGGTAATGAGTAGGGTAGATTGTTGACTTGTTGTCACAATAAACAAATGCGGGTGTTGGAATTTTGATATGAAGGTATGTGAAAATATGTTTAAGCCATTGTAGCTTACATGTCAAAGAGGCCAAGGATATGCATTCTGCTTCAGTGGAGGACCTTGATACAACATTTTAATTCTTTAATATCCAGATAATCAGAGATGAATCAAGTATAACACAAATGTTTGTGAAATTTTTCTTGTTCCAGGGCATCTGACCCAGCCAAAGCCTGCAAATGCGTGTATTTTCATAAAAGTGTTAGCAAAGAAGAAAATCCCACTAGCATGAGAGGATTTGAGGTATGTTAAATTTTGAATGGCTGCATTGAAATGAGGTTTAAGGGAATTCAAGATGAATTTATGGATATGTTGAACTATAAATGAGATGATTGGTCTGCTATTGGTGAGCTAAATTAATATACCAATTAGTCTTGTTATGCGTCGGTCATATTGACCCCGACCGACCACTCTGAGTAAACAGTAACCCTTTTAGAATCTTTATGGTATACGAGACTCCTCATGTCACTAACAAAGATATCAACCCCAAGTGTATCCAACGGATCTCCACAAATCACTCCTAACAAATAGCGAGTTCGTTATTTTCTCTCTTGGTATATAGACAATGCACCAAATTTAGATAACAAGTTTTAAACACAACTTTAATTCACTTTTCTTCCTCACGTACTGGCTTGAGAGTTAGAACCCCCTCCCCCCCCCCCCTCTCCACCACGTCAGAAGCTCAGATCCATCATCACTTCATTTCTGGTTCTAGAATGAAACAGTGACACCGTTTGTGGGAATTGACTTTTGTTCATAACCTCCTCGGGTTACCGAATATTCAATCTCCAATTCATTTGTTTATAACCTCCTCGGGTCACTGAATCAAGAGCATTCAAACTCGAACGTGGAGATCATTCACCTTCGATCTAATCAAGCATCAACTTAACTTTAATTTCTTTGAATTTCTAATCTATAGTTCCTACGATTTCGAGTCATGGCTAGATACAAAGCTACTCGATTTTCCGATGCACGTGAAATTATTTTCGCTGCTCAAGAAACGATCAATCAACCACCTATACATTCACCTCCTCAGCAAAGCATTGTGAATCTAGAAGCGGTGATTCTGGTGCATTGAAACTTAGTTCGAACTCCTCAAATAAATGAACTTTTCCAATTACCTTCAATAGGACCTCAAATTCTACCTCTAGTTGCACAACTAAAAGTCTTGCATAGTTTCACATCGTTGCGAGCTAACATTAGAATGCAATGCGCTAACGAGTTACTGAACAACATGTACCAAATTGTTCAACAGCAGAGCTCACTTGTGTTTGAAGAAAGATTGTTACACCTTGAAGAAAGCCTCCATAATGCTCCTTCACGCGAGAATATTGTCCAGGAGGCTATGTCCAGAAGGTCTCATGTTTCCGTCTTGGAGCTGACCGGGGCAAAGAAAGATGGGGATCCTAATTCAAGAAGTCATTCGAGGAGTAGGAAACATCAAATTCCCTCTCAAGTCCCGAGGGAGACCGGGGAAGTCACGCTCCTTCCCCGAACCAAGTAGAAGACAGGCCGATGAAAGTTCAACTGAAGCGTCCCATTTGTGTCCAGATTTTGGAAAGAAATTTATCAAAAATCATGGAGAAGCCACCCAAGTTAAGTAAGTATGATGACAAGTGATATCTAGACAAGCACGTTCAGCTCGTCAATGAGCGATTGAACAAATTCAGCTCTGACAAAACGTCTAAATGCAATTTGTTTGCCCTATCGGCCAAAATATGGTTAAATGGTATGTCTGATGGGAAAATTCAATCATCGATTAACTTCTGTTAATGGTTCTCCAAGCATTTACTACCCAAAAGCGAAGGTTGGTGATTGAATCGGCTTTGAGCGGAATCATCCAAGGTAAGAAGAAAAGAATGTGGTCTTACATCGACCGGTTTACCCAAGTTGTCATTGAAGTTGATGGAGATGAAGAAGGTATTAAGTGTTGGATCTTCAAAAATGGATTTCTGAAGGACCATCCCTTCAGGTTGAAGATGAAAGGACAAAGGTGAAAACCACTCAAGAGATGATGAGCATGGTTGAGTCTTACATGATACTAGAAGAGAAGTTAATTACACGCTTTGACGACCCCTTCTCCACCGACACAAACTACAGCCGCCAGACAGGGAATGAGTCACATCGGCAGAAGGATGACTTTGACCGAGGTATGCAAGGACAGTACAACAAGTACTCTCCTTTGACTATTTCTCCAGAAAAGATCTATCAAGACTATGTCAACACAGAGTTCAAGAATAGAGGAGTTTGAGTCCTTACACCGCCACAGAGACACCTCAAACTGATAAGTTAAAGTATTGTCGCTTCCATAAAGGCCACGTCCATAACACCAATGATAGCATTCAACTGAAGGATGTCATTGAAAGGTTAATCAAAAGAGGTTAGTTGACCGAGTAGTTGAAGTGGGAAAAAAGACAGAGAGGAGTCACTTTAAGGAAAATCTCCCTCAAAGACTGCAGATGTTGAGACCAACGGCGAGAGCAAAAAGGCAAACAAAGAGAAGCGCTCGTACATCGTTGCTATCACTAGAGGGGCACCTCGGGAAAACCTCCCCTCCAAGGGGATGATGAAGAGGAAAAGCATCGAGATGATGGTCGTCCACAAAAAGGATGCAGGTACATCGGCAAAAATCCTTAACCAACCTATGTTGGGTTTCTGGTACTCCAAGAAGGTGGGCGGCATTCCCAATGAGATTTTCCCCTTAGTGATCACAGCCACCGTTGGGAAGTTTAACATATTTCAATTCCTGATTGACGGGGGCATCTCCTGCGATATAATGTATTCATAAGTTTTTGAAGAAAGGAACCTCGAGAGAGGACGTCTATTTCCATATGAAAGCTCTGGTTTGCAAGCATTCAATGGGACAAATACTCGTCCATGGGGCTACGTTGAGATGGTGATATCAGTAGGCCCCATAAAATATGTTCAAGCTGCCAGTTTGTAATTCCATGTCGCTCGTTGTCGAAGCATTTACAATTGCATCTTAGGAAGGCCCTTTTGCGCTATGTTTGATTTTGTGGCGTCGCTGGTTTGCCTCATACTCAAATATCACAATCTTCAAGGAGAACCGATCACCATTATGCCGATCTCGAAGGGGCAAAAAAATCTATCAGATGCTTTAGAAAGAGCGAGGAGAAGGTGTGGCCATAGAGATTAATGTAGCTTCCCTTACCAACCAGCTCAGTATGATGGGCATTTGTCCTCCAAGAAGAGGCTATGCAAACAAAAGCAAGCAGAAAGAATCTGTGGCGGCTAGCCCACCTAGTTATATGTCCCTTTTCCCATTCATATTAAATATTGTGATTGTATAATCATCTTCCTTATGTACATGAATATCTTTCAACTATAAATGAAATATGACATTTTCTGGAAAAAAAATTTCTATGTGATTGTGCGTAGTGACAACAAGTTCGAGGTACTATTGACGTAATCGAGGCACAGTACACCAAAGCCAAGGGTGTTTTCAATGACAATTTGCACTTCTGACTACAACAATCAAACCCCCATAACACAAAGCACACATAAAGAAAATCAAGAGTGTTGGAGACGCTTTGCATGCCCGGCTACAATAATCAATTTCACCACTTAAATGTCAGAGACACTTTGCACGTTCGGCTACAACAATCACTTCCCACCTAAATTCAGGGGTGCTTCCGGAGACTCTTTGCAGGTTCGACTACAACAATAAGTTCCCCATCTAAATTCATGGGTGATGTCGGAGACGCTTTGTGCGCCCGGCTACATAAATCAATCCCCCACAAGCAATAATAGTTCATCCCCTCTAGCCACTACCCACTTTAGAGGCTGTGATGGGTTAGCCACACGTCTACCCCTGATTGGGTTTTCATATGGTTAGGGGAAGGGGAACCAACCCTTGGCCTAGAACGACCCCATTGATGTCTAATAAACTTCGAGGGAACACCTCGTAAGTTCACACATAATTCAGAGCCTTGCACTCAGGATCATACAAATATACATTGTTGTTCCTTTTGGATTGGCTACATTATGCAAAACAACATGGAGTATGTTCAAGATGTTTGTGGTGCAGAACGGACAGATGTGAAACACGATGTTACAACATGTGTGTTGCAACATCTAGTCTCTAACAACAAACATATGTTATTGTAATTTTGGATCAGACTTATTTAATCTAAGGCTTTTTCTTCAAAGAAGATCTATGAAGAGTTAATTTTAATGATCTAGTGTAACATGTGGAACACGATGTTCCAGCATGTGCAGCACAACATCTAGCCTTGTCAATAGGCCATAAGGGATGTTGTTTGGTTCTGTTTTTCTTATTGGATTTTAATCATATTTATTGCAGATTGTTTAGAAATGTGTGTGTGATTTGTTTGGCAGTTATTGAAGATCAAATCAATTTAAATTGAGATTTAAATTTGAATTTGAATTAAAAACAAATCATATCTTTTGTTGGAGATATTTATGGAGCAACTCATGTCCAACAATATATGCATTTATTCAGGACGAAATCAAATCAAATGTACATTGGAAAAAACTCAGAAGAAGCGTTGATATTAAGGAGACTCAAACCTCATGTTTGAGGTGTGCAAGTTATGAAGATTCCTAGTGTTAGGGTTTATCTTTTGAGCCTTTGTTTGTGCATCACTCTAACACCTCCTTTCATATCTTAAGGCATAGAGTTTGGTTTGTTAGTGGAGTTGTAAAGCTTTGTCCCAAAATACTAAGTCTATGGGCTTGAGAATAAAGTGTTACTTGTATTCCACGCTAATTCCATAACTGGATTAGTGTTGAATCTTTGTTGTACACCACTGTGTTTTAGTTACTTGGCATAGTTGGTTTGTCTTAGTTGAGTTGTAAATTCAATAATCACTGTGTTAGAGGTTAAGTTGATCACTAGGGTTTAGTGGTTGAAGAAAGTGAGTGGGCTCTCATATTTAGGGGATACCAAATACAGAGTCATTAGGATTAGAGAAAGGGATAAAACTTCATAGGTTTTGAAGGTTCTTATAAGACTAATTGTTCTAATTTAAAGTAGTGGATTTCCTTTCTTGGGGGGAGTTCCCGCAGACGTAGGTGTGGTTTCACCGAACTGGGTTACCAATCTCTTGTGTTCTTTATTGCTTTTATCATTCATCATCTTGTATAAGCTAAATTATTTTCTCTTAGTTTTTAAACTGGTTTTTATTCTGGTATAGATTGTGAATTGTATCTTTCATTCATTGTCTATCGAGGGTGAAGGGTACTCAAGCTTGACAACTCTCTGATTTTCTAGATATCGCAGAAAAAGTATTCAGTTTGGATTTTCAGATCGACGAGAAGTATGTCCTCGCATATCTAAAATTAAAGTGAGGGGTTTTGTACCATTAAAATACATAAATCCAAGATGAGGATATGTAGTTGAAGACTCTAAAGATTTAACTTAAATTTTGGTAAAACTCATTGTCAAACAAAAGGATTCAACATCAAGAAATCTGTCAAACACAAAGATGTCGAAGGAGATGTCACAGCATGAAGACTCGACATCTGGACTGCTATAACAGATTGTTTAAATCAGTTTCAAATCTGCTCCAAGTTTCTAGGCATGTTTAGCAGTGGATCAAGGAAAGATTTGTTTGAAGATTTGAAGCCCAACTGAAGACTCTATATAAGAAGACTTAGACCTAGTATTGGATATGCCTTTTGTAACCTAGTTCTCTTGTGTAAAAATAATGGTTAAGGGTTTTGAGAAATGTTGCCTCTCTAGGTTGTAAGTCTCCCTTTGTATCAGTTGTTGCATTGTGGCATATATAGGTGTCGCACAAATCCATAAGCCTTGAGGTATTGGATTGTGTATTGTTCTCGGATGAAGCTTTTAAGAAAATCCGAGTTAGCTTGTTTGTCAAGAAAGCTTGACAGAATTCGGTATTGACAGGGATGATGTATATATCACAGGTTGTGATTAAGGGAAGTGAGTGGGGTATCTCGTATCAAAGAGGATGTTCTTTGATAAAGTCTTCATTGGGTAGATATTAGGATATAAAGTTGTAAACGGGGGAGTTTAGCTTTGTAACAATTCTACAGATAGTGGAGTCTTCTTCCTGGATTGGTATCCCTCAGGTGTAGGTGAATTGCACCGAATTGGGTTAACAATTATTGTGTTTTTTATCATTCTGCATATTTACTTTTCGATTAGGATTCATGATAAACATGTTGGAATAGATGTCGTAACATCTGTGCTGCTACAATCCTGATATTCAAGGTATCAGTCTGCTGTTATGCCTCGGTGTTTAAATGTTTATGCAGAACAATGTCTTGACATGTGTTAGGACATTTGCTGTCTGCATTTCTAGAATTTCAATTGGTATCAGAGCAGACATCTTGTCTATTTCTGGATGAGATCCTTGGGAGATACTTTCTGGCGTTTAAACAAGGAGGAGTTTTGAAGATCAGATCAATTAACTCAGACATACTCAAGGGTATTAATAGATGGTATGGATGTTCTGGATCGAAGGTAACAACTCGGTGGTTATCCATGTTACTGAGGAGGTTCTACAACAACTACAGGATAAGTGGCTAGTTCTCTTGTTGGGGTGTCTTATAAGATGTTCTGACATCTTATTAGGGCAAGCAGGATCTGTTCCTTGGTGGTTCTGCTGCATATATTTCTGATGGAAGAGTTCTAGAATTATGGGATTCTGGAGTTGTTACTGAAGACAGATGGTGGAAGGTCTCAATCGTCGGCCTCTATATGTGAAGATATCTACATTCTTTTATTCCAAAGTCGGGAGCGATGGAATGAAGGGAGTTGTTGGAAGATGTCTGTTATGGTGACTTGGTACTTGGAGGCTTGGTTCCATGGTACAGTTTGAAGTCAGTTGAAGAGGAGAGAGGTTGAGTTTAGGTTTATCAAGTTCTTGCTCTGGGAGTTTGATAAATTATTGATCGGCTAGGGTGTCAAAGATACTTAAGAATTCTCTCAAGTCCACTCACAAAGATGTCTCAGTCGTGCATTTGGAGTCTTCTAGTTATTCTTTTGACTAGAAGGTGTTTCTATGAAACACAACCTGAAGAAAGTGGAAGTCATTTATTTTCACTGTCCAAAACAGCAAGGAAGGATTCATCTCTCTTAACCCTAAGAGTGGATCCAATCTGATTTGAGTTCTCAGAATCGTTCAGGTAAATAAGGTTCGTTCAGAAAGAATCTTAGTTACTTGAGTCAAAGGTGGCAGCCTTGGTATCTCAACACTGTTTGTCAAAGAAGATACTTGCAAAAGATTGAATGCTTAATAAGTGTTCATGAAGTGATCTGGTGGAGCTTAGCTACAACAGTGAAGAAGGGTTATTGGACAAGGATTTAAGATCAATTGCTATTTGTGGAATTCACAAGTATTTAATTGATTATCCTTGAAAGTCAAGATTGCTGATGTTCAACGAGATGTTGGAACATCTCATCATCAGAGTTTGTACAGAATCATGGGAGGGGTACTGCATACACTTTAGCATATGTTTTGGTCTTGGATGTTGACCTAAGAATCGACTTCAGTATGGTGTGACAGAAGCATGTGATCTCTGGAGAGTTTTCTGCAAGAAACTGGTCTGGACTTTGGTGCTGTTGAAGATGAAGATGAAGATATCATAATCTTGATGGTTAGTTATTGGATCAGTTTATTTCTGATCTAGGAGGAATGGAGTGCTAATAGCACAGCTTGGATCAGTTTATTTCTGATCCAGGTACTTAGAAGCATGGGATCTTGCTCACTTTGAAGGTCAAGGCTAAGTGGCAGTTATCTCTGACTTTCTAAAGACTGCTCTTCTAAGGAAAGTGACATTCTTTGTATGGCTATGGTGTAGTCTATGACTACTTATCTTCTGAAGATTCAGACGTGGCAGGTGTGAAGTCTTTAGAGTTTCAAAGCAGTTATTCATCAAGGTGTGAGCTTGAAGGGAGTATCTGTGATAAGCATGATGGAGGTTGTCTACTCAAACTTGGTTGTTGAATCAAGTCTATGAGAGCATGGAACTCTTGTTCTGTAAAAGGGAGGAGGTTCTTCTAAGTGGCAGAAGGAGGAGCTAAATTCAGCAGCTGGACGTCGTATCAGAATGTTCTGACATCTAGCTTAACATCAGAGTCTCAGCTGGTGATGTGGCACATCAGCTTAAGATAAGATGATCTATAGAAGAATGGAAGTTATGGATGCTTCAAAAAGGTCTATCTCATGCAGTTTGCGGGAGCTGTGGATTGAGAAGATGTTACATGTCTAGAGGCTTGGTGGATCCAAGATGTCTTGCTATGGAGCAAGTAGTTCATGTAACTTGAATATCAGATTTCATTGGTGGATCACTGTATCTTGTGGGAGTTTTGAAGAAGAGTGAGATCAATCAAAAGGTGGCATTTGGTTGGTTTCATAGTGTGCATTCAAGCAGGGTGCTTGGAACTAATGACTCTTGGGCAGAAGGGTAGTTGGTTGAAAACGTAAGGAGGTTCTGGTTCTCTTGGAGCTTGTGGTAGAATTTCTAGGTTGAGGATGGAAGTATGCCTTCTTTTGGTGGATGAGATTTTATTTCTCTCTTTGGTTTTTGGAGTTCTCTTTGTTCAAGTTGGTGGTGCAGTGTTGTGTGAAGATCTTCAGTTAGATTACTATGCAGATAGTAAGTCCACTGGTGGAGCATATCAAGAACCATGGTGTGTGGTGTCTATGATATGTGAAGGATGTTCTAACTAATGTTAGGACATTATCTGGGTTGTTTATCCTTGGAGGAGGATTCTTAAGTTTTGGACTAGGAACTTGTTGCTTACATCGTGTCTAAGGAGTATTTATCTTGTCATACGGGAGAATGATCGGGTAGAAGAACTGCCTTGGAAGAATGATGTAGATGAGACTGAAGTGGATCATGTGTTGATTGCATGGAAGTCTGAATATGGATATTCACCTGTTGATCAGAAGTATTCCAGGTTATCATACAGGAGAATGATGAAGGAATGACTGTCTTGGATTGTAGGGTGTCTATCAAATTTGTTGGCCTTGCTGAGGTCAGTAGAAAAGCTTGTGGAGGGGATATCGCCCTTTCTACGAGTCATGCTAGAGAAAAGTGGATCAGTTTGGCAAGCTGAGAAGTTATGGAGCATGTATACGGTATCTGACACCGTTGGAAGAAAACAAACTAAGAGGTAAGGTATCTCTTTGGGGAGTGTGGAGCATTCCAGACCAATTGGATTATATCTCAAGGAACATGGAGATCTATATATGAGAATTCAAGAGGAATTCGTGTGGTATATAGATGGGTTCAAGAAGAGGGGGATCAATGGAGCTTTGATCTTAATCCAAGAGTTTGTTAATTTAGGATGGTGATCCTAACGAGTCCTCACGGGAAGCATGATGGTGTTCATGTGTGAGTGATCATCAGTAGAAGTGTTCATTTGAGGAGCATTGGTTATCTTAGATAGGGGGAGTTGCTCCTTGATCTAAGATATATTATTGCAGGGGTGCAGTTCTGAATCAAGCTTGTGTTGTGTGTCAAGCAGACTGTGATTATGTTTCCATCCTGGGAGGATGAGATGTCAAGAAGGATGTCTTGACATTTTTGTATTGTTGCAAGTTGGGGGAAACTTGACAGTGCAAATTACATGGTTCTTAATGGATGCTTAAGAATCTATGGTTAGGTCTGGGAGAATTTATTTTTCTCTACAGACTGTGATCATAATCCTGTGAAGATGTCATGATCTTGTTAAATCAGAAGGAGAACTTGGACAATGATGTCAAAACATTGTTTAGGACATGTTTTTCTAGTTATGTGCTTGTGTGGACGGTCTGTCATGGACGGTGGAGAATTTGCGCGTGCAAAACATGTTCTTCGTTCTTGGAATTCCTTTTGGACGGTACTCTGTTAATGCTTTAATTGACTTGACTGTTGTCATTTCCAATGGTTCGATGATTCTTATGTGAGTACTTGGGTATTTAAAAGGGCATTTCTTGTCAGGGTCTGGATAAGTTATATCCAGATATGAAGCTGCTCTAGATACTTTTGTCAATTTTTGGCTAAAAAGGGGGAGAAAGGAGTGCCTGCAGTGTTTCTACAATTCCAGTTCTTCGTGTCCTAAGTGTTGTTTGTGTCTTGTGACCTGAGTTAAGAACACATTCATGTGTTTAGGGAGAGTTTTATCCTCCTCCTTATGTACACCAACATAAGGAAAAATTAATTTAGGATTTCTGGAATCTCAGTCTCAGGAGTCTTAAATTAATACTTATGAGTTGGTTATTCAGGTTGACACGAATTCAGGAGAATCCTGGCTTTATTGTACTAAATGAGTTTTAGCCAAAATTTGCCAAAAGGGGGAGATTGAAGACTCTAAAGATTTGACTTAAATTTTGGTAAAACTCATTGTCAAACAAAAGGATTCAACATCAAGAAATCTGTCAAACACAAAGATGTCGAAGGAGATGTCACAGCATGAAGACTCGACATCTGGACTGCTATAACAGATTGTTTAAATCTGTTTCAAATCTGCTCCAAGTTTCTAGGCGTGTTTAGCAGTGGATCAAGGAAAAATTTGTTTGAAGATTTGAAGCCCAACTGAAGACTCTATATAGGAAGACTTAGACCTAGTACTGGATATGCCTTTTGTAACCTAGTTCTCTTGTGTAAAAATAAGGGTTTAGGGTTTTGAGAGTCGTTGGTTCTCTAGGTTGTAAGTCTCCCTTTGTATCAGTTGATGCATTGTGGCAGATATAGGTGTCGCACAGATAATCCTTGAGGTATTGGATTGTGTATTTTTCTTGGATGAAGCTTTTAAGCAAATCCGAGTTAGCTTGTTTGTCAAGAAAGCTTGACAGAATTATGTATTGACAGGGATGATGTAGATATCACGGGTTGTTATTAAGGGAAGTGAGTGGGGTATCTCGTATCAAAGAGGATGTTCTTTGATAAAGTCTTCATTGGGTAGATATTAGGATATAAAGTTGTAAATGGGGGAGTTTAGCTTTGTAACAATTCTACAGATAGTGGAGTCTTCTTCATGGATTGGTATCCCCCAGAGGTAGGTGAATTGCACCGAACTGGATTAACAATTACTGTGTTCTTTATCATTCTGCAGATTTACTTTTCTGTTAGGATTCATGATAAACATGTTGGAACATATGTCGTAACATCTGTGTTGCTGCAGTCCTGATATTCAAGGTATCAGTCTACTGTTATGCCTCTACGTTTAAATGTTTATGCAGAACAATGTCTTGACATGTGTTAGGACATATATTGTCTGCATTGCCAGAATTTTAGTAGTCATTCTGGTTTGTGTAAAGAAATGGATTGAGAGACCCTATTTATAGAAGTTGTAGAGTAATAAGGACCTTACATATTTCATCATGTCTATAGTGGGATACTTCGGAGATACATCTTCGAATCTGCGTTTTTTTTCAAAAAATAAGGGTCTCTCTGGAGAAGCAACTTCGGATGCTCCCCAGATTATTTTTTAATTAAAAATGATGTGTCCAGAGATGTATCTCTAAATCCACCCAAAAATTATGCAGAATAGAACCATGCTAATTATGCAGAGTAGAATTTGAAAAACAAAAAATGTCCAAAAATTACCACCCAATTTTATAACATTGTGTAGTGCGCTACTTACAAAAAAAATGTGTTACATTGTTATATTACAATTAAAATGCATCAAAAGTTGAGTCACTACCTAAATTTATTGGTGGTTCAATCTTCGGCCTTTCCGTATTTGCTTCTCGTTCAATGTCGCTCAACTTGGTGAGTTCTTCCATCCTTTCAAGAAAGTGATTCGGTCATGTTTCAACATTTTGTGTGAAATGTGTCGTCCACTCCGGTGATGTCTTTGGTATAGTAAATCCTGGTTCAAATAAACGTGAGCAAAATGTTGTTTTTTATAGACAACCAATACACATGATGTGTTCGAATGGATTATGAAGTGGCTTACTCCGAAGTGGAAAGAGTGTTTCCAAGAAACCATATCGTGTTAAATCAATGCACACCCTATCATAAGCACTTGCTATAAGATGTCACTTTCAGAAAGCGTATTCATTTGTAAAATGGAGTCAGACCACTAAGATAAGGAACAAGAGCATTGGGAATTATCGTAATTTGTTTTGTTCTCGTATAGCTTTGTGTATGATTTCCTATGTGTCGTCATCTCTATTATAAGATGAAGGTGGACAAATTGGTGGTCCTCATCTCCTTTAGTGAGTAACCCGAAACAGCTCAAAAACCACAATTGTCGTCACCTTCAGCACTTTAATACCCCGTATTTTAATTACTCTGGATAATATTAGTTGTGATCAACTGAGTCCCAGTGTACTCTGAGAAATTATCTGCAAAGATAATTAGAGTAACTGTTGAACTTACAGTAAATTCAATTAATATTATCTGACCCTGAGGTTTTATTATTTGGAGCTTTAGAGGCTTTTTGGACATTTAGTAGTATTATTAACAAATAATAGTTAATATATGTTTTCTTTTCTCCCACTTGTGAAAAATAGAAAGAGAAGTGGAAAAAGATAGTAAGAGTGGAGAAAAGAAGAACAAGAGCAAGGATCATCATTCATCCTTCATCAAATCATCTTCCAATCTTCATCTTCATCTTGCAACAGGTGGGTTCTAGTTAGGACATTAGTTTTAGAGTTTTTGGAAATGTTTGAGTTAGGTTAGAATTATTGAAATCGATAATCTAACGGTTAAAAATCGATATAAATTGTGCAGTATAATCACATTATGCATATGAACATTGTTGATGCTTGTTTGTGCGGTTTGGAATTGATTTGGGTTGAGAAATGGTGAATTTGGAGCTTTGGAACCATGGAACCCGTAAGGGAAGAATTCTAGTTCTGGTACGATTCGCCGGGCGAATCAAAAATTTGCCAGGCGAATTAGGTCTCGCCACTGGCTCGCCAGGCGAAGGACTGACGGAAGGGATTCGCCAGGCGAAATTGAAGAGACCGAAATGTCTTAGCTACTGGAACTTTTGGATTTTCAAGATATTGGGTCTTGCCACTACCTCGCCAGGCGAAGTGCTGGCGAAGGGGGATTCGCCAGGTGAATTTGGTTGTTTCTCAATAATTTTCTTTTCTTCAAAAATTCATAACTTTTGTTTCGTGTATCCGATTTAAGTGTTCTTGGTACCGATAGAGAGCTATGAAAATACTCTATCTAATGGAAGTGAAAAATACTAGTTTTGATGCCCGATTAAATAAATCGGAGGGAACCGGAATTGGTGTAACTTGGTGAGATGTTGAATTGTGTGGTTTTATTATATATTTGACTTGTGTTTACCTATTCCCTTGTTGTTAAGCATGTTTGAGAGTATATGCATGTTAAAATATGAAATAGGTAGAGTGAGGAATATTACCATGAACTATGTTAGAACCTAGTAACGGCTAGGAAATTGTGGAATAACATAACGACGACGCTCGTGCGAGAGAGGCCGAGGCGTGCGTCTATTACCGAATGGTATGGTAATAATTACACTAGTATGGATCATGTTTTATTGTGTTTATTTTGTGAAAATACAAAGAGGTCTTAAGGCAAATGTGGCCTTGTGATTGTCGAATACAATCACATTTGTGTGTATGATCACGTAATCGAGCTCCTCTGAAACATGTGCACAATTACTTGGCGGGTTTGATTCCCGCGTGTAGTACGAATGGAGCCTATATGGTAAAGAGACTTGCGATGGTTAACAGGCCTGAGAAGTGACGGTTCACGGTTAGCAGGCCGATGATCTTGAATCCATTTCTTATGCCAAGTAACTACAAGGATCCATGACTCGGGTCGACTTCTAGACGTAGAAGCGGGCGGGAAAAGGGGATGCCCTGGTAAGGTTATCGATTAGTGATATTGTGAGTTAAAGCGACTCATGAACATGGATCCATATAGTGTGTGTGAGTACTCAAAGTCACTTACCTTCCCCTTTTGACTTGAGTTAGGTGTGATAGAACCTTGTAAAGCCGAGAGGACCTATAAAATAGGGAACTCACTGAGATTTGATGTATCTCACCCCACGTTGTTGATTATATTACAGGTGCTACAGGTTCGGCGAAGAGTAAGGATAAAGTTGTTTGACTTTCCTTACTATCTTGGCTTTTGTGATGGCAAGGCTTCCGTTGTGGAGTTTTTGAGATCATTGTCGATCTAGTTCTTAGTATTTATCTTTGGAACATCTTGTATATATATTATGCCATAGTTTTATGTATTAGGGATTTTTTTTTGGGCATGTATATGTATAATGTGTTTACTAGGGACTTGTATATTTCAGTACCAAACGTGGTATTCATGTATAATATATGCTTTGATGTATGTATTTATATATGGGCGTTACAGTTGGTATCAGAGCAGGTCGTATCCTCGACCTAGCCATGAAATAGTATAAGTATTTCTTTCCGTTTCATATGCGTTGTGTCGCCATTGGTCTTACGTGTTATATTTATGGTATTGAGCCTGATCAACTTAATCCTATTTGTATGACATATAGGAACACGGCTGACGGGCGCAGAAACAATCGTGGTAGACCCATAACCACTCTGGTAGGGACTAATCCGCCAGGCGGTGAGGAAAATGTTCCATGGCCTCAGTTTCTGCAGCAGATGCAACAACAACAGAATCAGTTTATGCAACAAATGGTACAGCAAATGGCTGGGGGTCTGCATCCTCCAGTGGTTGTTCCAGAAGCTACAGTTGGAAGCTTTACGGATTTCATTCGTATGAATCCTCCAAAATTTCAGGGAGGGTTGGATCCGGTAAAGGCTCACGAGTGGATAGCCGTCATGGAGAGAATTTTCTTAATAGTTCAGTGTAGTGAGGAAAATAAGGTGGTTTTCGCTTCTCACTTGTTGAAGGGTCCTGCCATGAGATGGTGGGAGAGTGCCTCAGCCTTGATGACTATTCAAGAGGTACCTAAGGTATGGGAGCAGTTCAAGATTAATTTTATGGAGAAGTATTTCCCAAGTTCCTTAAGGACTCAGAAGGAATTCAAGTTTCAACAGTTGAGACAGGGTAACTTGACTGTGGCCGCATATGCTGAGAGGTTTGAGGTAATGGCTGCTTATTCCCGGCAAGCCATGTATGCTCTGGACGAGATGTGGAAGATTGATCAGTTTCTTTTTAGTTTGAGGGCTGAAATTTCGCATAGCGTGTCTCAGAGGGAGTTCACTAACTATGTCGAATTGTTAAGGCAGTGCTACGTGGCAGAACATAGCTTGAAGAAAGTGCAAGCGAAAGGGGAGTTGAGTAGGTTGAATCAAGGTGATCATGGAAGATCAAATCAACAATTTAGACCGAGACAACAAGCCTTTAAAGGGAAACAAGTTCAGAGTTCCAGGACTAGTGTGCCTTCGGTATGTCGTACTTGTGGTAAGAATCATCATGGTAGGTGCGGTTTCGGAGGAATAAAGTGTTATCAGTGTAATAAGGTGGGCCATATGGCGAGGGATTGTCCTCAGAATAGGACTCAAGTGCAAGAAAAGAATACCGGCCGGGTATATACCTTGGATGCGAGGAAAGCAAAGGGTGACAACTCTTTGATTGTTGGTACGTGTTTCGTTAATGGACATCCTTGTTTTGTGTTATTTGATTGTGGAGCTACACACTCTTTTGTATCGATACAATGTGTAAAGCGACTTGGGTTGCAAGTGGTTCCGTTGTCTCCACCCATGGTGGTTACTACTGCCATGGATGAGATAGTCGAAACACCTTTAATGTGCGAAAATTGTGTTTTATCTGTGGATGGAAGAGTTTTTCAGATTGATCTGATTTGTTTGCCGCTTAAGAAAGTGGATGTTGTTTTGGGAATGGATTGGCTTTCAGCTAATTCGGTATTTATCAGTTGAGAAGAAAAGCTAATCATTATTCCATCCGTAGAGGCTACCCCAAAGGATGTGTTGACTACTATTTTAAAAGGTACGGTTGGAATGATAAATTTCTTGTTTAAGGAGGAAAAATATGTTCTTTTGATTCTCACTAAGGAGGAGAGTAGTAACTTTCAAGTTTTGAGTATTCCGGTAGTTTGTGAGTTTCCTGAAGTTTTCCCCGAGGATGTCACTTCTCTTCCTCCGGAGAGGGAATTGAAATTCTCTATTGACCTGATACCGGGAACGGCTCCAATATCCGTTTCTCCGTATCGGATGGCACCACTTGAATTAAGAGAATTAAAGGATCAATTGGAAGAGTTGTTGGCTAAGCATTTCGTTCAACCCAGTGTTTCGCCCTGGGGGGCTCCAGTGTTGTTGGTAAAGAAGAAGGATGGTGGAATGCGGTTGTGTATTAATTACCGTCAACTGAATAAGGTCGCCATCAAGAATAAATACCCATTACCAAGGATAGACGATCTGTTAGATCAATTGAAAGGAGACTGTGTGTTCTCGAAGATTGATTTACGGTCGGGTTATCATCAGATTCGTGTGAAGAGTTCAGATGTACCAAAGACCGCGTTTAGAACCCGTTATGGTCATTATGAATTCTTAGTAATACCTTTCGGTGTGACGAATGCTCCGGCAGTTTTCATGGATTATATGAATCGGATATTTCAACCTTATTTGGACCAGTTTGTGGTGATTTTCATTGATGACATTCTTATCTATTCTCGTGATCCTCAAGAGCACGAAGAACACCTAAGGATCGTTTTATCCATCTTACAAGAGAGACAACTTTTTGCTAAGCTAAGTAAGTGTGAGTTTTGGATGTCGGAGGTTAATTTTCTTGGTTATGTCATATCCCAGGGAGGTGTAGCGGTAGATCCATCAAAAGTTGAAGTAGTGATTAATTGGGAGAGACCGAAGAATGTTTCTGAAGTTAGAAATTTCTTGGGATTGGCAGGTTATTACAGAAGGTTTATCAAAGGCTTTTCTCATTTGGCTTTACCAATGACGAAACTTACTCGAAAGGATTGTCCATATGAGTGGGATTCGGCTTGTGAAAGAAGTTTTATGAGTTTGAAGGAAAGGTTGACGACCGCTCCCGTTTTGATTATTCCTGATCCTAGTAAGTCGTATGAGGTATTTTGTGACGCATCAAAGATGGGATTAGGAGGTGTGTTAATGCAAGATGGTCATGTGGTGGCTTATGCTTCTCGACAGTTAAGGGTTCATGAAGAGAACTATCCAACGCATGATTTGGAATTGGCGGCAGTTGTGTTTACACTTAAGGTGTGGTGTCATTATTTGTATGGGGTGCATTTTGAGATGTTCAGCGATCACAAGAGCTTAAAGTATCTTTTTTATCAGAAGGAGTTGAACATGTGTCAAAGGAGATGGATGGAGTATTTGAAAGATTATGACTTAGAACTAAAGTATCATCCGGGTAAAGCGAATAAAGTGGCAGATGCGTTAAGTAGGAAAGTGTTACATAATGTCGGATTGATGATGTTAGAGTATGCCTTATTGGAAAAGTTTCGAGATCTCAATCTCCATTTTGTTTGGACTCCTAATTGTGTAATTATGGGAAATTTGAATATCAATTCTACTCTTAGGGAAGAAATCCAACAAGGTCAAGGGTTGGATGAGAAGTTACAAGAAGTGTTGGTACAACCGGGTTTTAGGCGAGCTACCGACGGAATTATTTTGTTTAACCAAAGGATTTGTGTACCGGATGACACGGAGTTGAAAAGAAGGATTTTGGAAGAAGCGCATAATGATGCTTTTACTAAACATCCTGGTTCTTCGAAGATGTGTCAAGATTTAAAAAGGGACTACTGGTGGTCCGGTATGAAAAAGGATATTGCGGTGTACGTATCGAAATGTGCGGCATGCCAACAGGTGAAAATTAAGCACCAAAGGCCAGGTGGCTTACTACAACCGTTAGAAATTCTGGTGTGGAAGTGGGATAGTATTTCTATGGACTTCGCAGTTGGATTACCCCGTGCCCAAGGTGGTTATGATTCTATTTGGGTGATTGTAGATCAGTTGACAAAATCTGCGCATTTCTTAGTCGTAAAGACTACCTACAAGGCGAGCCATCTCGCAAGATTGTTCATTTTAGAAATTGTAAGGTTGCATGGTATTCCCTCTAGTATTGTTTCGGATAGAGATCCAAAGTTTACTTCAAGATTTTGGAGAGCTTTTCAACAAGCTATGGGAACGAAGTTGTGTTTGAGCACGTCGAATCATTCGCAAACGGATGGTCAGACGGAACGGACAATACAAACAATGGAAGATATGTTAAGAGCTTGTGTACTTGAAAGTGGAGGAAATTGGATAGAACTTTTAACGTTGATTGAGTTCTCTTATAATAACAGTTATCATGCAAGTATTTGTATGGCACCTTATGAGGCATTGTATGGAAGGAAGTGTAGGACACCATTGTGTTGGGCAGAAGTTGGTGAAGATAGAATGTTGGGACCAGAGATTATCCAAGATACTACGGAAAAGATTAGGATGATCCGTGATAAA
This sequence comes from Lathyrus tuberosus, assembly GCA_022829125.1. Classification (NCBI taxonomy): domain Eukaryota; kingdom Viridiplantae; phylum Streptophyta; class Magnoliopsida; order Fabales; family Fabaceae; genus Lathyrus; species Lathyrus tuberosus. The sequence goes on from JALAZF010000163.1 coordinate 9,197,877, forward strand.
GTTAAACAAGTACAAGATCGTCAGAAAAGTTATGCGGATAACCGTAGAAGAACTTTGGAGTTTGATGACGGTGATCACGTATTTTTGAAAGTTACTCCGAGGTTGAGGTTGAAATGACCGTTTAAGTCGCGGAAGTTAAGTTCGAGGTACGTGGGACCGTATCAAATTTTGGAAAGAATTGGTGAAGTAGCTTACAGATTAGCCTTACCGCCTTCTCTGTCAGAGATGCACGATGTTTTTCATGTATCTCAGCTTCGGAAGTTTGTTCCAGATCCTCTTCAGCCGATTCTACCAGATACGATTGAGATAGAAGCAGATTTAACGTTTGAGCCTCAACCAAGTCGTATCACGGGAAGAGAAACTAAGGTGTTAAGGAATAAAGAGATTCCTCTTGTTAAGGTCCAGTGGGATGAGACGCATCCGGGTGATGTAACTTGGGAGATAGAATCTGAGATGCGAGAAGTTTATCCTCATCTTTTCAGGTAATTGTTTTAAATTCGTGGGCGAATTTCTATTTAAGGGGGGGAGGATGTAATACCCCGTATTTTAATTACTCTGGATAATATTAGTTGTGATCAACTGAGTCCCAGTGTACTCTGAGAAATTATCTGCAAAGATAATTAGAGTAACTGTTGAACTTACAGTAAATCCAATTAATATTATCTGACCCTGAGGTTTTATTATTTGGAGCTTTAGAGACTTTTTAGACATTTAATAGTATTATTAACTAATAATAGTTACTATATGTTTTCTTTTCTCCCACTTGTGAAAAATAGAAAGAGAAGTGGAAAAAGATAGTAAGAGTGGAGAGAAGAAGAACAAGAGCAAGGATCATCATTCATCCTTCATCAAATCATCTTCCAATCTTCATCTTCATCTTGCGACAGGTGGGTTCTAGTTAGGACATTAGTTTAATAATTTTTGGAAATGTTTGAGTTAGGTTAGAATTATTGGAATCGATAATCTAACGGTTAAAAATCGATATAAATTGTGCAGTATGATCACATTATGCATATGAACATTGTTGATGCTTGTTTGTGCGGTTTGGAATTGATTTGGGTTGAGAAATGGTGAATTTGGAGCTTTGGAACCATGGAACCCGTAAGGGAAGAATTCTAGTTCTGGTACGATTCGCCAGGCGAATCAAAAATTTGCCAGGCGAATTAGGTCTCGCCACTGGCTCGCCAGGCGAAAGACTGGCGGAAGGGATTCGCCAGGTGAAATTGAAGAGACATAAATGTCTTAGCTACTGGAACTTTTGGATTTTCAAAATATTGGGTCTTGCCACTACCTCGCCAGGCGAAGTGCTGGCGAAGGGGGATTCGCCAGGCGAATTTGGTTGTTTCTCAATAATTTCCTTTTCTTCAAAAATTCATAACTTTTGTTTCGTGTATCCGATTTAAGTGTTCTTGGTACCGATAGAGAGCTATGAAAATACTCTATCTAATGGAAGTGAAAAATACTAGTTTTGATGCCCGATTAAATAAATCGGAGGGAACCGGAATTGGTGTAACTTGGTGAGATGTTGAATTGTGTGGTTTTATTATATATTTGACTTGCGTTTACCTATTCCCTTGTTGTTAAGCATGTTTGAGAGTATATGCATGTTAAAATATGAAATAGGTAGAGTGAGGAATATTACCATGAACTATGTAAGAACCTAGTAACGGCTAGGAAATTGTGGAATAACATAACGACGACGCTCGTGCTAGAGAGGCCGAGGCGTGCGTCTATTACCGAATGGTATGGTAATAATTACACTAGTATGGATCATGTTTTATTGTGTTTATTTTGTGAAAAGACAAAGAGGTCTTAAGGCGAATGTGGCCTTGTGATTGTCGAATACAATCACATTTGTGTGTATGATCACGTAATCGTAACCGTTTCATGTGAGTGCGTTTCTTGGGTCTCGAGCTCCTCTGAAACATGTGCACAATTACTTGGCAGGTTTTATTCCCGCATGTAGTACGAATGGAGCCTATATGGTAAAGAGACTTGCGATGGTTAACAGGCTATGAGAAGTGACGGTTCACAGTTAATAAGTTGATGATCCCGAATCCATTTCGTATGCCAAGTAACTACAAGGATCCATGACTCGGGTCGACTTCTAGACGTAGAAGCGGACGGGAAAATGGGATGCCTTGGTAAGGTTATCGATTAGTGATATTGTGAGTTAAAGCGACTCATGAACATGGATCCATATAGTGTGTGTGAGTACTCAAAGTCACTTCCCTTCCCCTTTTGACTTGAGTTAGGTGTAATAGAACCTTGTAAAGCCGAGAGGACCTATAAGATAGGGAACTCACTGAGATTTGATGTATCTCACCCCACGTTGTTGATTATATTACAGGTGCTACAGGTTCGGCGAAGAGTAAGGATAAAGTTGTTTGACTTTCCTTACTATCTTGGCTTTTGTGGTGGCAAGGCTTCCGTTGTGGAGTTTTTGAGATCGTTGTCGATCTAGTTCTTAGTATTTATCTTTGGAACATCTTGTATATATATTATGCCATAGTTTTATGTATTAGGGATTTTTTTTTTGGCATGTATATGTATAATGTGTTTACTAGAGACTTGTATATTTCAGTACCAAACGTGGTATTCATGTATAATATATGCTTTGATGTATGTATTTATATATGGGCGTTACAAACACCTACAATCTGTTTGCTGTATTTGTGCATAAAAAGCTACATCTCTTCAATATGTTTGATTTTTGGTAATGGTTGTGGAGGAGATGGTTTGCTAATGCGAGCACCCTTGTAAACACTTTTTGGGGATTTTGGAGTCGGAGAATCCGGAAAATGTGAGTGAATGTGTTCAAAATAAGAAAGAGATCGTCTCGTGGAGTTGTCACTTTGAGTCAGTATTACCTTTTTAGGGGCACCTTTTGTTTTAACGAGTTATGACGTGGTTCCAAGTCCGTTGTTTCTGGATCTGCAATCTTCCTAAGTTGCTCTTTGATGTGTAATTTCATGATGTCATCAACTTTCATGAATCTCTCTTGGATCACTTTCCACTCGGTCATGATAGATATGTTTGATCTATCATCCTTCGTCGCACCGTCATCATCAAAATGGAGCATTGTTCAATGAATGCAAACTTCGTCAATACGTATTGGTTTTTGAAGCTTCATTTTCTTTGAAATTAAACAAGCACATGGAAGACCAAAAATTTTCCAAAGTGTACATCCACACTTTGAGCTATCAGAACCTGTATTATCCGCTCGCTTGACTTCGTGGAAAATAAAATTCAATGTCGCTCGAGATTGGTTCCCAACCAACTACGAATAAAGAATGTTGGCTTTGAATTCGGTGTTCTAGAATAGTAATGCTCCGACCAAAAGATGATTGTATCCCATTATGCTGGTTTATGAGAATTTGGTTCACGGCATTCCAATCTCGACAAAAATCACGTTTATTGTTTCCCAACCAATTCTTCAATCTAGTATGTGCACATTCAACTCAGTTAGTTGTTATATTGCCAAAGTGTTGAATTTGATCGATACATGCACAAACAATCTTCTATTTAACCTTATCCATAATCGTGCCCTCAACATATTTCACCAAATATGAATATATCGCACACACATTCCTGAAATGTAGAACAAATTCAGCATATAATTCTTTTGTGGAAAAATTTATTATACAATTTCATGCATTCATTATCTTTTCCACCACCACTCTACGTTTGACAATTTTACCATCTTCACCTTTGACTTGTTTCTCGTGCCAACCGTAGGTTTTACTCCACTTCTCATATTTTTTGTTATCTAATACTTACAAAGAAATGCGGATGATGTAGGAAAAATCCTTGCAACCAAATTCATCAGTGTGGTGTCGCGATTGGTGATTATAACTTGTGGCATGTGTTTTTGGTCCTTCAACTTACTCCTGCACATTTTCACAATCCATGTAACGTTGTCCTCTTTTTCAGATTCCAAAAATGTAAAACCAACAATTTCCAAGAGTAATCTCCATAAAATTAACACCAACAATTTCCAAGAGTGAAAGACTATACTTGTTTATTTTGTATGTTGTGTCAATTATGAGCACAGAGACAAAGGTGTTGAACAACTTCATGGAATCCGGATGACTCTAAAATATATCTCGAACAATGACTTTATCCTCACATACTCTATACCTCAATACATAGTCTTCATCTTCCAAAAGCTTTAACAGTTGTTGCATCTCTGATTTTGATCCTCTTACCGCCTTGTTGTCTCGAGCACACACATTGTATATTTGCTTGATATTTGAAACATTTAAAGGTCTTTTCCGTTTCAAAGTCACGAGTATGTTTTTCGGAGCCACCATATTTAATGTCATGTCTGAAACAAGTCCTCTCTCCTCCGGCACAAGGTGACATACTATGGGATTGTCGGCTAGCTTGTTAGTCAAGGCATGATTATGTATACTAGAAATCACATTAAATTTCGATGTTTCATCCGTCATACAATATCCTCGCAATTTAAATGGACACTCACATTTTCTCGATCCAGTGTCATCTCATTTCAACTTCCTAATCTTTGGTTGGTACGTGCCACTTCTTTTGCATATACAAATCCTTGTCTTTTATCTGAACCGTTGTCGGACCTTCCTATTACAACGTCAAACCCCAATTTTTCGGCCTCCCTACAGACCCATTGTAGCATATGTTCACAAACAAAAAAAAAACATTTCTTTATTAGTAAATTGTGCACGAACATCTATCTCTACACTGATCGATCGAGCAACCGATTTAACATAATAATTTGCTTCATCTGATTAAACATCATCATTCGCTTCATCTGATTTAGTACCATGCTTCACTTTTACCACTTTAACATTCACACTCACAATAGTTTTAGAAAACACCTTCAAGTGCCCTCATATCTATTACCACCAATAACACAAAAGCAGTGTTACATTTCAAACTATCTGGACAACTCAGAGATGCGCATCGGAACTCACCTAATTTCGTCAAAAAATGCATCTCCGAACTCAACGTTCTTCTTTCATCAAAAAACTAAGATCAATGCAAGGAATGAAGAAAGTAATGAATGATATTTGCAATTCCAACTTGTTTTGCTACCTTTGAAGTGATAAAATGCAAAAAAATGATGTTTTGGTGTTGAAAAGTTCATTGAGAATGAGAGGAACTTTTTCAAGGGTTTTGTTATGGTTTCTTCTTTTAGCATGAAGAAAAAACTCATGCAAGGTGGTGTTTAATCTTTTCCGTTTGACATTTTTCAGAAATGCATCTGTGAAAATATCACTGAAATGTTATTTATATCATTTGCGTGAATAACAAACCCATAAATGAGTTCATAGAGTATTTCGGAGATGCATCTCCAAATACACTCAAATATGATACAAAAATGTATCTCCTAACTTTTTTTCAAAAATTGGGATGAAACTCAAAAAAGAGAAGATGGACATGATTTTGAGTGCGTCTGAAGATACATCTCTGAACTTTTAAGAGTATTTTTCAAATTTTCAAGATTGTGGGAGGTATCACCAAGGATGGAAAGAACAAGTTCTTACCCTAGAGATAGGAAGTTGTAGGAACTTAATCTTCTCACAAATGACATGACAGCCATGTTCAATGTGTTCGCTTCTTTCATAGAATGTTAAATTGCCAACTTGTTGTCACAATGAAGAATTGCAGGTGTTGAAATTTGGAGCGGAGTTGTGCAGATGAACGGTACTGAATTAAAGAACGGAAACTTAAATGAAATATTGATAAAAACGGACTGCTCTAAATTTTGGTGAAAGAACGCCTGATGTGGATGCTCTTAGACTATACAAAATTTCATTTATACATTACTCATGAAACACTCACAGTACAGATTTACATTTGGAATATAATTGCGCAATCCCCTCTAAAAACGGGGAAAAGAATTTTCACTCAATTGTGAACATCTGATATTTGTTTTGAACAAGCCAATTGAGAACATCTAATGAGGTCCCCTTTTCTATAGATATCGTTCTTAGACAAAGTTAAAATTCCAGATTGCTCTTCAACTTTCTTAATGAGAAGCTTCAGTAGTGGAACCTTCAATAGAGTTTTGCGAGACCCCACCATGATCAACTTTCTCTGTAATCATGAACCATATAAACTACTAATAACAAACATAATTCTCATCAAGCACAAGCTCAGTTTGGTAATATTTTGCCCCTACCTTACTAAATGGAGCTTCTAAAATTGTTTAAGAAAGCAATGTGAATTCATGTGACATGCTATAATTAAAAGCAGTGCTTTGTTCAAAAAAATTATCTAAACAAGTTCATACTGAAAATTATTCGAGTGAAAATTAGAAAAGTTTGAGAAAAACAAAACTACCTTAGCACGAGTAAGGGCCACATTTATCCTGTGCCAGTCTCCGAGTAGAGAAGCCACGCACGCAGCTTGTTGGGTTCTTACAAGACCGTACAAAAGACACTAATATACAGTCTTTATCTCTACCCTGGACAAACAGACGACCAATTTATGAGAATCATTCACCATACTATCTAAATACCAAGATGTAAATCAAGTGGAAAAACTAAAGGTATGCCTTCAATATTGGCAAAATGTTAAACACTGGGTTACAAGAGGATTAAATTCATGACATTTTATGCAATTAGTCTCTTTAAATGAATAAATTTTATATAGGAATTTAAAAATTAAAAAAATCATTTTTTAGGATAACAATATTAAATCCTTCTGTTTTTTCATCAAGCCTGACCTGGTATTTGTCAATGGTATGTATCTCCAAGGATGTTATGCAAGTAGCATGCCGGATGAGATTTGCCTGTGAGTTATAGGGAGTAATAATGCCGATGTGCTCTCCTCCAATCCCATTTTTTACCAATTCCTTTGCAACCTGCATTATAAAATGAACAGAGGTGAGGTAGTCAGATGGCATGAATATTTAATCAATCAAGGGAAAAGGACCAAGTTGGTCATTTGAAAAATCTGATTGACTATGGGATTGGGACTGTTTCTTTTAACAGATGGTCACCAACATTTTTATCACGGAATGACTTCAGTCCCAAAATATCAGGTGCATTGTTGATTTAAGTTCACAAAAAATATGAAACAAGGTTTATGTTAACCAATATTATCTCCAAGTATAATAACCAAACATAGAAGAATTAAGAAAGCAATTGATAAAAACGAAAGCATTATATGACATCCTTAATGAGTATAATATGTCATCATTTCTTAGAGTTAGCTATTTTCTGAATCATGAGTAAAAAACTTTTGTGTGAATTGTAAGATGCATGATTGTGAGAATACAATTCGCCTATCCTGTATCTGGTTGTACAGGATCTTTTCCTGACTAGTTAGTTTATCAGTACAGTAAGTTCAGTCTATTACAACATTGACACAGCTGTCACATACTAATTGGCAAGTAGATTCATTCTGTTTTCAGTTTGTTGATGTTGGCTCAGCCAATAAATTGAGATCTCTTGTATCAATTAATAGAATGATAGTTCAGTAGTAAATTAAAACATATAAGACATAGTTTACTAAAAACGTGTGAAATAGCTAAAATATATCATTTTTTAACGTCAAAATAATTCAAGATTCAAGTCATAAATAAAACAACAAAAGAAAAGTGTATTGACATACAAAATTGACAAAAAAGCGGCTAGCTACACTAAGTTCATGTTATGAATCAGTATAATGACTCATTTGTATTATAAAATAGGTCAGATACATCACACAGTCCTTTAAGTTAGATATTTGTAACAAGTCAATCTTTTAGGTATTTTTGGATCAAGTTAGTCTTTTACACAATACAACGTTTGCACCATTACCATTTTCTATCCAACTCCATCAAAAAGGATTGCGCGGCAGTTTTGATTCTGAGGTGGCAAAATCCGCATCAACAAATTACTTCATTTGTTATGTTTGTTGATGCCGACTTGCCACCTCAGCATCAAAACTGCCATGTAATTTACTTAAAAGGACTAATTTGGTACTAAAAAAATAACTAAGGAACTAACTTGTTACAAACATCTAACTTAAAAATTTTATTTGGCATATAAAATACTACAAACCAAGGCCAATAGTCAATAGTATTTTTATTTTGGTCAGTCAGAATCATCAATTCAACCAGTCGGGTAGGATGTTTGCAGAACAAAATAACCCTTCACAAAATCTAACAATTTCACAATGGAAATATGTTGAGAATCAATATCCACTGGCCAAGGTTTCGTATTCTTCCTACAAGAAAATAGATCATATTGCAAATTGTAAATTACAAATGACATACCTCGGCAATTATGTGAGCTTCAGCAGGGTTATTTACAACTTTCTGATCTCTTTCTTCTAAGGCAGGCAACATATCTAAGTAGAAAAATAAATATTCATATGAGTGATCTCATTCCCAATGTCCTTTAGGATAAATGATGAAAAAAGGATAATGATATCAACAAACCAGTATCAATAAATATCACTGGCCTTCCAGGATTCAAAACCTACATGTGTAAACAAAGAGAAATAAGATTCAATTTTGGGAACATATGATTTTATATTATTACTAGCCAAAACTATCCAATGTTTATAATTAATGTTGGTGAATACTTTGTCCACATTTCAAGTTGATGTACGATCTAAAAAAAGTATAGATACTGTAACTTTTATTAATGATTACCCTAGATGTAGTTGGTTTTTTAAGGTTTTTAATGGAAACATAGGATTTTATATATTGAGTAGCTCTCAAGATATTTAGAGTCAATTTCAGCCCTAATCTTGTAACATTTCTCTTAATTTTTCATTGGAGCCTAACACAGTAACTAGGGTGGCAAAACAGGTCCGACCCGCCAAGCATATCCGTTTTGCCCGCAATTTTTGGCGAGCCGAGCCAAGATTTTTAGTCCGAACCCTTTACTCTGCCTGTCCTGCCCCGTTTTTAGTGGACTATGGTGGGCATGGTTTTTTTTGTCACTTATAGACTTTAAGGGTGGCAGGGCCCACCCCACCCCGTTTTTGGCAGGGCAAGCCAAGATTTCTGCCCACCCCCTCTACTATGTCTGCTCTATCTTTTTGCAAGCTTTGCCACCCCTAACATTTATTAAATATTGAGAACAAAAAAATGAGGGAATAGAACTATTAAGAGTCCCACATCGGACAATATATGGCATGAACATGTGTTTATAAGTGGGGGTAATCCTCACTCTACCAACCGGTTTTGTAGGGTTGAGTTAGGCCCAACCACATTTCTTAACATGGTATCAGAGCCTCGTTTAAGATCCGGTGGGCCACCTTCTATGGTTTCCGCTATTGGGCCACCCACCATTTATTTCCACGCTCCAGATGTCCAGTCCTGGGCGTGCGGGGGTGTGTTAAGAGTCCCACATCGGCCACTCCTGGGCGTGCGGGGGTGTGTTAAGAGTCCCACATCGGACAATATATGGCATGAACATGTGTTTATAAGTGGGAGTAATCCTCACTCTACCAACCGGTTTTGTAGGGTTGAGTTAGGCCCAACCACATTTCTTAACAAGAACTAACAAAAGAACAGCATTGAGATATATATGTGAACAAGAAATGTTCTACAAAAACAAATCAAAATTGATTCCATCAAAATTGAGTGCAAGCTCCTCTAAACAGAACAAACTCAGCAAAATTTACAATTCCCAAATACCACACAAATAAGACAATGCAAATTTTGAAGGGATTATCCTTACATCTTCTAGCCAAGGCAAACAGCAGTTTAAGCCAGAAAACTCAAGTTTAGCATTAGCTATATCAGATGAACCACACCTCAATCTGTCACCATATATCAAGGCATTTGACAAGTCCATAATACCCTGACACATACGGTACTGTATATATTTTATTTAGTAACTGATGCAGATAGAGAAGGAAAGAAAAAAGAACCAAACAGAGTTTGTAATGTAATATGTAGTAGCTATAACAACAGACCTGACTCTGCAAAGCTGAAATTGCCTGTGGATGAGCTTCTGAAAGCCTACAAAACAAACTCATCCCCATGCCATTCTCTCGGGCCTCTGTACTCTAAGAAATATTGAAGAAAATTTCCAAATTCAAATAAAGTTACCAATGAATTTTGTACACAAAAGCATCAATACTACAGGGACGTACCTGGACAAGTGGTGGCAGTTGATAATGATCCCCCAAAAGAACAAACATTGAAGCAAATCTTAGAGGGCCCAAGGACACCTACAATGGAACATTTTGCAATCTATATATATTACGCGGTTAGGATTTAGGACAGAAACAAGGGAAACTGTCAAAGAGGATGCATTTCTATTCATCTCTTTTCATTGTAAATACATGTTATCAGTTTATACAAGCTTCAAAGAGAGAATTTTGGCACTTATATATGTATATATGTACATGTATATATGTACATGTACACATATGTGTACATGGACACATGTGTACATGTACTTATACATATATTTGTATACACACACACACACACACATATATATATATATAACTTATGAAAGAAAAAAGAAACATACCGGCAGAGTTGTCTGCCCGGCTTCATCCATAATACATACATCAAATCTCTTGTTAGCAAGCAGGGGACTGGAAATACCCAAACATGTAACTGCAACAACTTTGACTTGTTCTAACCTTATTTTGATATCTTCAACACACTGTGCAATTGTTTCTGTGATAGAAACTTCTATCAAGATTTTTATTCAAAATTTTTGATAAATTAAAGGGAAGAATACTGGTTATAAATTGGCAAACCTGAGAGGCAGTGCTCTCTGACTTCTTCATTCACTGCTTCATGTCTTCCAACCCGAACAAAATCAATCCCCTGGATCCATTTATATTAACAATAACATTCTAGGGACTGTAAAACTTACAAATCTATGAAATAAAGAACCATATTATATTATAGTCATTTGTACTATAAAGGGTCATACATCCAAAAAGAAAATTAAGCACTTTGATATTTTCCAACAAATATCAAAAGAAACACAGTGAAGTCTGGAGTACATTTTATAGACCAAAAATCAAAGTGCCTAAAAATCTATTTTACAGTATTTTCATATTTTTCATGCTTAAATTTTTTTTACGTGTGTTTCCAAGCAACCAAATCACTTTCAGCCTGCCCCATGCCGACTAATAGACAGTGATCCATTCAAGAGAAGGGCCTGCTTGCTTTACATGCAACAAGCAGACATATTTAATGATAAGATACAAATGCACCAAGTGAAGCTGTTATAATATATATGCATGCATGGATACCTGTGCTTTTAATTTGATTAGTAAGTTATCAACAGCAGAATTTGTATAGGCTGTCAGTAAAATGGATGTGCCTCTAATCAACAAGGCTTTCACTGCATGGACCATGGTGGATGTCTTCCCTGTTCCAGGCATCCCTAAGATAAGTGCATAATCTTTTGCCACAAGTATCTGACAATGAGTAACATAGTGGAACACAAGGCAAATTATTTTAATGATGATAAACTAAAGCAACTTGAGGAGAAAATTTACGGATTGAATTGATGAAATTCCAGCTTCATTGGAAACCTTGAGAATAGCTCTACGTTGATCATCATTCAAACTCTGCTCAGACCAAACGTAAGATATTGCAGGATCCTGGCTAACTATAGAACCACTGTCAAATCTAGGAGCCTATATGCCAGATGCCATCGGAAGGACAGAGAAAAAAAAAAGCAGTCAGTACTTAGTAAAGATGGTGATTTTGGGAGAGGAATGCATTCAGAAAGTAATTTACCTCAAGGTCAACAATCATCCTCCGAAGATGAGAGCACTTTGATCATTTTGTAGAAAAAGTTGTATTAGATTAAACCTTCATATAAAATGTCAAACAAATAATTACAACTTCTAATTTGCTACACCCAGGAAATTAAAGTTGGTAAAAAAGCAGTAGTCGGAGAAGCACCTCATAATTGCAAACGAGGTCACGGCTTCATCTTTGTCAATTCTCCAAACCATCTTAAGGAGATCATGTTCTGTGGAAGACCTCCCGGGAATTCTCAAAAGCTTGGAAAAGGAAACCTAAGAATTTTAAAAAGTGATTACAAAAAATGATCAACTCTGCAAGACAAATTACTGAACCAAGGATCATGCCACCCTGTCTTTGGCTATGTGTGCTTGTCAATGAGATATAGGAAGGAAAACACCAAATAATAAGAAAAGAAATAAACATAATACTCACAGATATATGATTCTTGCTAGTATCTAAAATCACTCCTCGTGCAATAGTTTGATGGCTTGACTCATTACTCAATATCTAAAAAGTAAATAAACATAAGTTGCTAATTAAAAAAAATAAATTCACTCTGTACTACTTGTTCACAGAATTATTTGACAACAGTCAGTTAAAATTTGTATTTGAGTGTACTGTAAAAGGAAGGATTCTTTGCAGGTATTGAACATAATGCAGGTTCAGATCTCTGCGTTAATATTTAAAAGACTACAATACAGTCTGGAGAACAAATACCCTGCACATATTAATCATACAAGAACAGACTTAGTTCTCAACTCTCCCGACATTTTGGATAATAATTGTTAATAAGTCAGTCATCCACAACTTGTTAACAGATATCTACTCTCTAATTTTAACATTTACAGTTGACATAAGTCTTTTCCCCATATTGGGAAAAACCCAAGTCCCACATTGGCTAAAGATAGGACTCATAAAGGGTTTATATAGAGTGGCACCCCTCACCTTACCAACCGGTTTTGTAGGGTTGAGTTAGGTCAAACTCTAATTCTATCATGATATCACGAGCCTAACAATTCAGGCCACCCGCCATTTATATATGCGCACCAAGCCCAAAAAAAATGTGCTGGGCGCAAGGGGGGTGTATTGGAAAAACCAAGTCCCAGACATCGATAATTCGGGCCACCTACCGTTCGGTTTTGTAGGGTTGAATTAGGCCAAACTCTAATTCTATCACCCCAAATAAAATGGAAATTCGCTTGTGTTGAATTCATTAATGAGATAAGAGATTAGAGGTAATTTAGATAAAAGCTTGATCCGCTATGCTTCTTGGCCTTTTTAGGTGGTTGCCACTCAACACTATTCCAAAATTAACTAGAACAAGTAAACCCCGCATAATTAAATTCACACAATTTAAAAAGAGTGAAAGACAATTATTCATACCACAAAGTCACCACTTCTAAGTGTGACATCTAAATCAATTTTCAATGAGGCACTAAAAGGATCATCATCAGAAACTATAGAGGAGCAAGAAGTATCGTGCGGTACAAATCGATAAACGAAATGATTATCTTCATGAGATCTTGAATAAGGTATTCCTTGTGAAGCATCAATAACAATAGAAGAAACACCACCGGCACTGCAGGTCCTCAAATTATATGATCGCCACACATCTTTCTTTAAAAACTGAAACAGTCAAGGAAATAGGAAATTAAAAATTGGAGGAATTTTTAAAATATGACAAATTACGAATAAATCTCAAAGGAGAAAAGGCAAGCTAAAGAGATTTTAAAATCTGCACCTCAGTCCCTTTAGCTTCTAAGTCAATCAAATGGTCCCAATGGCAGAGGAACTTTAAATGAGATGAAGTCAAGTGCTTAGTATTGGAATCGAAAACATCTCCCAATCCATTGCTCTCGATACTTCCACCATGCGCCTAAGCATTTTATTGTTAAAGTACCATGGACATATGAGAAATCATATTACCTAGACTACATTCTAAATTAAGTAATAACATTATGACATACTCCATATGAAAATATTGTTTCAAGTCTTTTAATATCTTTACTACTCCGATACATATTCTAAGTAGTGCTGGGCATTCGTGCGATCATGACCAGTCAGGGCTACATGATAAAAGATTACACAAACTGTACTTCCAATAATCACACTACATTGGAAGGGATATAGTGCATCAATAGATATTGGATAATGGTCTAATTCATTAAAATGATACAGTTTTAGGGCATTGTATCATAATTTTGGAAGTAAAAATATTATTACTCAATATAAATTTTATTTATATAAATAGATTCCATAATAAACTTTTTTTTCAAATCACATGTGTTCTTTCAAAGCAGTTAAAAGAACTATTCTCTACACTGCCCAAGGTAATGATGTACCTTGTGATAAATGCTACAGGCATTAAGATGGCGACAGCCTCTGCACATGCTAGGACTCTACAGTCAGAAAATGAAGGAGTGTAATGACATTCTGATGAAGTCGTTAAAAGCACATTATTGAACATTATGGGTAATCCCATACCTGTAACACTGGTGGAAGTTGCTGCAAGACTAATGCCTTGAGAATATCACTCGCTAGCTCGTTACGCCGTATTATCAACCCAACTAAGTCGGATCTTTGAACTGTAATGCCCTTTTTTTACATCAAAAAAAGAAATCAACAATATTACCATTTTCAGCATAGAGGAACTGATTTTAAAGCAAAAAAATCTTACCTGTGTCTGATCTGTTTGGAGATAATACAAAAGACCAGAATCAATGGTCTTCTGGTACCTATTAACAAGGCAACATAAACAAAATAAATCTTTTAGAATAATCCTTCGATGTGTGTGTGTGTATATGTGTGTTTGCGTGTAGGCTGTGTAAGAACTGAATAGTTTGAACCTTTCAGACATCAGGAGAGTGTACAAAATTACTTGGGCATTATGTTCTATGGATGTCTGAAAATATGAAATGCAAAACATGTTAAATTGATGTATTTATCTAATCTTACTTTTATTGGGCTGATTAAAAGTGAGGACCAGAATCTGACCTGGCTACTGGGTGATTTTCCAGTTTTAAACTCTAATGGCATGATCTTCTCCTCTGGTTTATCTTTTCTAGATTGAACCTTCACTCTAAGTGAAGCATCAATCATCCCTTTCAAACCATACTTTGGTGCCCATACCATTTCTTCAATATCAATTACCTACTAATAACATAAGCTTTTAATAGTGCATATAATGTGCATTTTATGCAAAACATTCACAATCAAGGGCAGTGTGAAATGCATTTATGAGCATATCCTGGAAATATGTGATACACTGTCTAATACCTACATTTACACTTATCAAAGATTTACCAATTATCACACCTACACCGTATTACTATACCTAAAATCTATTCATTTTATTTTTTTAATAATTTTTTCTTACTTTGGTTTCTGTGCAGCCACATTTTACTTTGTTGTTTTATACGGTGTGCATACGGTGTATGAAAAAATGGGTGTCAAAATATCATAGCTCTTTGAATATAGATAAAAAAGTTAACAAACAGTTGAGAGAAAATACACAACTAGAATAAAGGATAACATATCCTCAAAAATGATCAGACTGAAAAAGAACACGCATTTCCTATTTGTAGACAAATGCAACACCTGCTAGATTTATATCTCTATTTACACAATATACATGAATGATAAGTCAGTTATACGCAAGCAAGCAAATTAGAGCTTGCCTCAGATACGCCTACGTTCTTCATTCCATTAGCACATCCAAAATTAACATTAGGGTCTTCTCTTTCCTACCAAAATACCCAAAGCAATCGGTCACGATATTTAACAATAAAAAATGGAGTATAAGTATTTTCCTAATAAAGTATATAATTTAGAAAAGATGAAAATAACTATGATCTTTCAACTTAGCAAGTTACACTTGGCAACAGCAAAACAAATAATGACATTCTAAATGACAATTAATTATAATTGTATATATTTAGAATAGAATGTTCCTTAAATATACTCCCTCCGTCCCACAATAAATGACTCGGTTGACCATTTTACACATACTAAGAAATGTGAATAAATGAAAGAGAGAAAATGATGTTTTTACTAAAGTACTCATTATCAAATATTGGAAATGGTGAAAGTAGTAATGATTAAAGGGTAGAATTGAAAAAAAAAAATGCATTGTAAATTGAAATGGGTCATTCATTTTAGAACACATTATTCCAAATGGGTCACTCCTTGTGGGGAGGGAGTACTATAGTATAATCCTTATGTAATTAATACAACTAGTTGTGCAATTCACTATATAATACAACTTCCATAGTGTTATTCAATCACATGGTTTCTCTAAATGTCTCTCATTCTCTCTCGTATGTCAACAATAATTATTTTGAAACCCATCCATTATAATAATAGTGTCTGAGAGCAGAGCATGAACTATTTTGACACACCTCCATATTTCTGAACAGCATGATCCAATTGTATATTCTAGGTATACCATCAATCATGGTTTTGCGAACATCCTTTTCATTTACTGCAAAGTTCACAAGAATAAATTAATGCACCCCAATAAAATGGTAACGGTCAACAATAAATAAATTTATCCGTGAATCACTGTTGATTAAATTTCACACTCCAATGAGATGTGTGTACATATAAATACGTGATGAAGTAAAGACGACAGACAGCGCCACACCTCCACATGCAAATAAGCTTTCAACATTTTTTTTTAAAACCACTTCTGTGTAACATTCCAAGAAGTTTACTGTAGGATTGTCATTTGTTAGTCCAGCCTGCACGTAGAAATCAAACTCATATTTAATTATATTTACACATACACACACGCATACACATACACGCGCGTGCACAGACACAAGTGGAAATAGAAAAAATAATATGTATATTTATTGTTGGAAATAGAAAAAATACATTGTATGTTTCCCACTAAAATGAACATTTTAGTATTAGGTTCATGTATATTTAGATTCATGCATTTATGAAGTTGGACTATTATTTATTTATCCTTGTAAACATAATATGTAATTAATTATAGTGTATAAATATCATAGTTGCCGAGTGTTTTACTCACTCAAGCACATTCAGAAAATTTCATATTTCTATTTTTCACACACACACACACATATATACATACACTGCCGTAAAGGTTACAGGGTGTATTTTAGAGACCTGAAATATTTGGTGAAGCAACGTTCCACATAAAGCTGCAGTTGAGTACTCACTGTTTTTTAGCCTCTCATCTAAGACAGTTCTTCTTGGGCAACTAAAACTGGCAGCAACCTGGAATACACTTTTGTATTAGGAACACGCACACCTAATCAAGGTAGTTAAAATTGAAATTTTAAGCAAAATCAGGAAGGGTGAGTAAAATCGCAAAATCATAACACTAACAATAAGATTATACAAAATTCCAGAACTCATATATGCATATAACTTAATATATTTGCATATAAAGTAGGCATTAGTAGACAATGAAACCCTTAAATAACTAGAAATACTTGTGTAAATTTAAATTCTTAAGCATAGCTCACAAGAAAAATAATTTAAACCTTAAATCACACTTCAAATATTGATGAATTTAAATTCATTCATAAGCATAATCGTAGAAACATTTCAAAGATCTTAGATCATACGATTCAACTATTAACAGGGATGGTTCCACCTGATTCCACCAAAATAGGATTTTGTGTATACTATTATTCACGAAGGGCAAGCATAATCACAAAATTCCCGATTCAGATCGGGGATTTTAACTACCAAGCACCCAATTATATATTACTTAAAATAAATTGATCTGCATACAATGGCATTCACCGTGGACAATCCAGCCAAAATGAGCCTACTTCGGTAATTCAATATAGTTCAGAGACATGAAGCACAATAATCATTTCTAGTTAAAATCAGCTGAAGGATCAAAGTTCCCTAAGTTGGACTAGAAAATAAATTGATGCAATTTTACAAGACTATAGAAATTGCATTTGACATATCTGCTGAAACCATCACTTTTAAAGTAAGTATTATACATAACACTTCTAGTTAAAATAACACTTACTATAGAAATTGCGTTTGACATATCTGCTGAAACCATCACTTTTAAAGTATATATATTCTTAAAACAATAAAACTCATTACAATATATGGCAGGTCAACTGTAAAATAAATAACACTTATTATAAAGAAATATTTGACAAGATAGAGTTGCATAATTTGATGTTGTAATAAATCGCTCTTCAAAAAAAACACATCTTGACAAACCACCTAAATACCCCATATTAAGTAAAACAAGAAGACTGAAGTCAAATATGGAAGGACTTATTTTGGATGAGAGAGTAAAAAGATAACTTACCCGTGTTCCAGACACAAGAATATCTGGGTGTACAATCAAAAAATTATTATCATGATTAATATCACAATTTCCCCCTTCATCAAATTGACCAATTACGTTCACAGTATCTCCAGGTGCAATTACACTGTAAGACCTGGTATAATTAAAAGAAGGATTAGATATACTAGAAATAAGATAATTGCAAAGAGAATAATGGGTTGGCAAGACGATACAATACTGAGAACTCGATCTTACGAACATTAATGTAAAGAATTCAGTTCAGAGTCCATGATTATAAAAATTTAAAGGACATAACTATAAAACCAGAGAGGAAAAGGATTTATAGAGAAAAATAAATTATTGTGAATTGGAGACACATTGTCGAGTGCCTTAGTTCAATGGTATTGGTACTGGAATAAAAAATCAGTTTGGGAGATCTCTTAAATGGTTACTTTCTAGTAATGAAAAGCACTATGCAAATCAAAGAAATTCTAAATTTATCAAAGAAATGGTATTGTTCTTGAGCTTGTGTTGAATTTGAATAGAAATAATGCCCCACAACAGACTTATAGCAACTATTCCAACAATAATAAAAATATTTATCTCTTCCAAGTATATATTATTGAAATGCCACAAGTATAGGATAGACGTAAAAGCTTAAATACACAAGAGCACAGAAGCTTACCATTCATCCCACAAGTTTATAGCTTGCTCTTCTCCAGTTTGTTCATTTAGTAAACGAAGCACCTATTAGCAGTTGAACAACTTTATCATTTACCATTTTATTGGCAGTAAATAGCTTTATCATTGAGAATAACTACACCTTGTATGGACCTTCAGCGGCAGATGAATCAGCAGGTTGCAATTTCTCAGATGCCTAGAGCAAAAATGTAAATAACAATAAGCACACCGAAATTCAATTTTGTGCACCAGAGCCAATGATACAGAACATGATTCCAAAAACATACCTCCAAAACCAAATAATTAGAATTGGAGAAATCACCAGCAACCTCTTTAGGTATATGTGATTTAGTTCTTTCAACTAGATGGTTGACTCTGACAGGGAGCTCGCTAGCAATGCCATCTTTTGATTTAAAGGAATGAGTGGTTTTATCACAAACTGTATCATTATCAACACCAATTGCATCTTCAACTTGATCTAAAAGTTCAAGCAATGCCTATAGCAATAAATATTCTTTGAGACATGCATACATCATAAAGGAAAGTGCACTGATGGTTCAGAATTGAGAGTGATCATTTCTATAAAAAAAAAAAAACATTATAGCCGTATAGCAAGTAGTTGCATTGTAGTTTATAAAACAATACAAGAATACACAATACAAGAAACACATAAAAGCTTAAAAGTATAAGAATACACATATAAAAGCTTAAAAGTATTAGAATACACAAAATTAAACACATTCATAACTAATAATTAAAACTCATTGTTCCCAATATTCAAACCCAATATAAAAACAGTGTTATAAACCCTGATAGCAGAGTATAGAGACTATCTCCAAAAATGCTATAGATAGCAGTGGGCAGGATGGCCTATATTTGAATTTTTAGAGTTAATATAACTTGTTCATACAGACATAAAAACACGACAGCTAGGTGTGACGGACCAATGAGAGGGTGAAAATGGCTGAAGGAGTGGATGGAGAAAGGAGAAGACCAATCACTATTTTGATATTTTTTAATTGCAAAATTCCTAAAATGCTCCAACTAACCTTTAAATTTTAAGGGCTTTTTTGAAACATTCGGCCGCTATAATATGTTGTTAACCTCGGATAGCATTGTGTAGGACGGACCCCCTAAAATGCTATAGCAGTGGGATATCTGCTATTGAAAAGACTAAAAACCAGCGTACAAATAAGTACTCAAAAATAAACTAATACACAAAATTAAAGAGATTGTGATACTTTATAGTTAAAGAACTTAAAAGTATAGATTAATAAACTGAACTAAAAGTAGGAAGAAGAGCACATTGAGTATTTGTGAGAAGGACATAACATTAATCTTCATAGGGGTCAGATTAAAATTTATACCTTAAAAAAAACAAGAAACATTAAAGTTTAAAAAAAGAATGAGGAATTTATCCCCAAAAATTTAACAGCAGACACAATAGCAGTTGCGGTAGTGGTTTGGGGCCGCTACAATACAACCGCTATTGTTGACAGCGGCTCGCACACCAATAGCGTTGCGCTGAACCCTACCACTGCTGTGCTATTACGCTATAGCATACAACTGACAGCATAGGTATTACTTAAATTCTTACAGGTCTGTGAGTCAAATTCACATTCGAGTTCACCTAAGCAAAACGATTGACCTTGAACCTAGAGTATGGCAACCTCGTTTATTACTTTTATCATTCAGTTTCTGTATTTTTTTATCTTTGCTATTTAGTTGTGTATTATATGTTACTTACGCTTTTTTTTTTTGGAAATCTTGGTATCCGGCCTTGCGACCGACTAATCCAAGAGGGACCAATCCCACCGTCCACTAGCGGGAGTCCCGTTTAAAGCCGGAGCAAAGCTCCGTATGGACTGGCCCACACAAGGGTTGATTGCACCAAGTATGATTCGAACCTGAGACCTTGAGAGGAGCACACTCTCAAGACCCAAGCCTCGACCACTAGGCCAACCCTTGGGGGTTATGTTATTTACGCTTTATTTAGTTTATTGATATTATTATTCTGTTTGTATTGAGTTTCTTTTAATTGTTATTACTACCTCAGTCCCAAATTATAAGACGTTTTGGCCATTTCACACGAATTAAGAAACTTAATCATTACTTTATGGGAAAAACAAATTATGTATGACTTTACAGTAATGCCCCTCATAATTATACAAGAGAGAGAAATTAAAAGAATTGAAAGAATAAATAATAATAAATACTTGAGGGTATATTCGGAAAAATGTCATTAATATTGCATTGGGAATGTAAGATGACTTATAATTTGGGACAAATTTTTTTGGCAAAGTGACTTATAATTTGGGACAGAGGAAGTATTTTGTTTGTGTTGAAGAGGAGTCAAAGAGCTAGAGGTAGAGGAAGACCTAGAAAAACTAGAGATCAATGATTTGGAGAGAAGCATGGTCTTGGATAGAACATTATGGCGGAAGTTGATCCATGTAGCTGATCCCACTTAGTGGGATAAGGCTTGGTTGTTGTTATTGTTGTTTGTTAGTTTATTATATTATTATCATAATTTACTTTATTATAGCACATGAAACTTAACCATTATTCGGACGCAATATGTGGCGCTATGATGGCTGCTACCTGAAACTGCAACGCAGTGGCATATCTCGTAGAGCCTGGTAGCAACTACGCCACACTACAGTGCTATCATGGCTGCTACAGCTGGCTATTAACTACAGAGTCTAAAATAATTGATTCTGGTTGTTTATTACAGTGCTTAACCATACTTCCAGGTTCCAATTTTTCCTCTCTAAGCGTGGAGAAATGCCTTATGTCCTGGGATGCCATCCTATGACCTATGATTCACTCATTAAATAATTTTCATTTCAAAGTTTTCTTCTCACTTTCAATCAAACTGTTTCTTTATATCTACTCTATCAAGTGGTATATATGATAAGGAATATGTCTAAGACAAGGAATATGTCTTAGACCTTGTGCCTCAAAAGTCTTCTAGCTAATTGCAATTAGATGCAGTACTGCATATAGTGGATCTTTAAGTAGTTCAGCTGAATCGGAAGGAATTGTTCTCACAGAAGTCAATGGGGAACCTAACCTTTTTGTGTTGCCTCAAATAAGGCTGGACAGGTGGTCCAATGTGCTCAACATCCTTGGCAAGCTGTGTCAACAAGTGAAACATAATAATGAAGAAACTCAAAGTGGCCATTTGATATATTGGAAGGATAAAACAAGTTCCCAAGAACATGAAAAAATTTAGTGAACACTCAACTAGGTAAAAGGAGCATTTAAGTTACAAATTTTTATCAAACAAATAGTAGTATTCCAATAACAGGCTATAAGGATCGATAAACTAGAAGATAGATTACCTTATCTAGGCGACATGACATGGATGGTGGAGTTCTGAAGGGATTTTTTTCACCAGCCACTCCAGAAGAGTTGCTCACAGTAGTTGGATTGCCATTAACTACCACATCACGGCCACGGTTAAATCTTTTCAGGCCTAACTTACTCAATGACAATGGAGCTTTTGCAGATGCAATAGGAGTTGGTGTAATAAGCAACTCTTCAACCTTGTCGCCTTTGTCCAAAGAAGTCTGTATCACACGTCAGTATACCACAATCTCATTACCTGACACTGATTAGTATCAAAATAAAAGAAAATGCTCCTTACAAACTTGCCTTATCTACTGAGCAGTGGCGAATTTGCAACATGGTTGTCTTCGAAGAATCAGCCAATGCTTGAATCGTCTTAGGCATGTATTTTGAAACTGCTTGAAGCCTTTCATTCACCGGAGATATCTTCCATGTAACTCATCAGCCCCATCATCCTGACTTTGCTTGATAAACTATGCCCAAAATATGTACCCACAATGGTAATTATTTCAGAAACAGGGCAGAGAAAAATAGTAAATAACATCACATGATATGCACAAAGAACCATTCATACTCAATCACTTATATAAAATATGCAGTCACCAAACACATCCACAGAATACTCCCTAGAATAGAGACCAATACTTGGATTTTCCGAATAAATAAAATTTTTTAGAAAATCCCTACCATAATTTCATAAACGAGTTATACCTAAGATTATGTTTGAATTGGTGGCGTAAGATAGAATGGAGTAGAGTGGAATAAAATGGAAAATAAGTCCTCCTTTAAAATTTAATTAGCTAATCCCACTGCATTTCACTGCATTCCTGCCCAATAATACCAATTCAAATTACCCTAAAATAATGATTTTATTAGCACAAACATGAAAAATAAACTGATTCCAATTATGCCATAAAATCTGTAAATGACCTAAAACTGTATAGTGAACACTTGTCCTAAACAACATGGCTTCAATAGCATCTAACCAAAAAACTCCTCCCAGCTCCAATTCTGAGTCAAATACAATACAACTAGTGTGTCAAAGGCAAGAAAACCAAAATCAAACGCAAAGAAACAAAAATAGGTTACCATTCCAGGTGAGAATTTGAACCGCTTGCGAGACATGGACTTTGAAATCTCCGGAGACACCTCAGTGGGATCAGTAGCCACTGGCAACACCAGATTATCGGGAGTAACATCCTGCGAAGATGGACCCGACGGAGCCTTCCCGTCGTTGGGTTTTTCCGGCGGTGGGAGAGAAACGGAATCAACCTGAGAGGTTGAGTTATTGGCTTGCTGTTTCTGAGAGTGTTGGATTGTGTGGCGATCGAAGAAGTGTTGAATGCCGTACTTGGAAGGTTGTGGAATGGGTTTCTTAGTAGATGAAGAAGATAGTGATGAAGTGTTGGTCTTCTTCTTTGGAAGGATTTTAGGGTTTTCTAGTTTTTCTTCTCGCTGCTGCTTCTTCTTTGGAGGCATTTTAGGGTTTTTCACTCTCTGTTCTCGCTGCTGCTCTTCTTCTTCCTCCTCTTCTGCTTTTGCTTTGTTAGCAGTCGAAAGGAGAAGGGACGGGATTTGGATGCTTGGTTTCCCGCGTTCACAATTTGGTTGGCACTTTCAACGGGCTTCTAATCTTTATTACTCGAAGTTTTATCCTCCCACCCCACACTCCCCTTTATTTTTACCATACTAGCCTTGTGCAATATAATACTAATTTATTTCACAAATATTATTAGTAGAGTTTGAATTTTTTAAAAGCTCTATACATTATCGGATTTTTTAAAGTTTCTACCACTTTTTTTTTTAATATTATGACAAGTAACAATTTTAGTACGAAATTATACATTTTTATTGAGTTTTTTGAAAAAACCGATAAAAATTCATGTGTTGTATGTATTTTTATCAGATTTTTTGAAAATTTTAATAAAAGATAAAAAGATAAAAATGTATATGTGTTTATTTGATTTTTTGAAAAAGCCGATAAAAATGCATACATTTTATCGAATTTTTTTTAAAATCCGGTAAAAATGCATACCTTTTATCAGTTATTTCAAAAATTGTATAAATAAATATGATTTTTTATCAGATTTTTTGAAAAATTCGATAATATGCTGAATTTTTTTGGATTTTTTGAAAAATCAAGTAGGTTAACTAATTTTGAATTTTTTTTCCAGTTATTTCAAAAAAAAATGTGGAAATAAGTTTTTTTTCCAGTTAACTAATTTTGAATTTTGAATTTTTATTGGGGTTTTTTGAAAAAATCAGTAATATGTTGTTTTTTTCAGATTTTTTGAAAATCCAGTAGGTTAACTAATTTTGAAATTGTTTTGCTATGAGGACCAAAGG
The DNA here is from genome assembly GCA_022829125.1 of Lathyrus tuberosus. Classification (NCBI taxonomy): domain Eukaryota; kingdom Viridiplantae; phylum Streptophyta; class Magnoliopsida; order Fabales; family Fabaceae; genus Lathyrus; species Lathyrus tuberosus. The sequence continues at coordinate 9,222,251 of JALAZF010000163.1, forward strand.
AACAAATGGCACGATTGCTTCTCGGCAACATGATAGAGTTGAAGCTACTACAACTAAGACTTGAGCGAGGCGAGGTAACGTAGAGGACTCGCATCTCCGTGCGGGAAGGCTAACTTTGATTGGTTCTCACAGGAAGCAGCTGACCAATCAGTTTTGTGCACCCCGCACTACTCGACGTATAGGATTTAGAGCTCGTGTTGGATGGACCAAAGATGTTGATGATGAGCTGTTGCTAAGGATATCCAAACAGCTGTTGAGGATGTCATGCAAATGGTGGCAGAGTCAGATGTGGCACATCCTTCTAAGATGACAGAGGTGCCTCATCCTTCTGATATAGAGGCTCCGACTATATAGAGGTTACTCCGAAGACGACTAGTAAGGCGTCTACTACAAATGATATGATTGTCACTCCTCTGGTTAAGACAGAGGTCACTACTCTAGTTGAGACAGAGGCCATTGCTCCGGCTTCGACAGAGTCGTCTGTACACACAAATTGAGGGTTTCCTGGTGGGCCCAGTGACTGTTATGTTCTCACTACATATATTGATCATGTGACATTTGTAACACCCTAAAACCCAGACTCATAAATTAATGAATAAACCAATCTTTTAGGATGTTACTCAAACATAACATACACACTTTCAAATTAATTTCAAAAATCGCAGCAGAATTCAAAATAAATAACATAAACTTCAATTATCTCATCAAACTGAAATACTTAATAAAATTAACATGATCTAGTGATTAACTCAAAAAAAAAGTAAAATGCATTGTTCACGATGTTACAGATCAGAGCATTAAAACAACTAAATAGCAATAAACGATAAAATAAATGAAGAAAAGCTCAAAGGTCATCTTTCAACTCACAACAACACATACTCTTCCTGAGTATCTGTATAACAATGTCTACAGCAACACAAAACAAACAAAAAAGAGGTGAGAATACGCTCAAATATATTTACGCTGTAAAAGAATGCAAGGGTATTTTAAAATCACACAATCAAAAATGCACATTCAATTTACACAACAACGCATAATTTAATTCACATAGCCTTTATGTATGCAATGTGACTCACAACTCGACTCTATGCATGTGGTACCAATTTGGACATCAGAGGTTTGTTATTGATCTCTTCCACTAAAAAATGGTTCCTTATTCGAATCGAATCCCCACTTCTGAACCCCAAACGATCACAGGTCTCCACGTCTGAATTCGTGACTCGCCTATTTCAACGCACTGACACAATATGATGCATGGCATACAAGTAGTGCAACAACAACAACAACAATGACACCCGTGGCTCCACTTCTAACCATAAGCAACATGCAATATAACATTCACAGTAGTCCCCACTTCTAAACTACTCACCTCAACATAATCAATTATAATTACCTTAACAGTACATAATCATATTCGCAACATTATGGCTCATAATGACAATTCATCACTCATAATTATGCAATTATTTATAACACGTCACATAATTATACATGTCATTATCAACAATCATTCATGCATCGACATCAACATCAACATCATTCCTCACGAGGTATTCATCAATTTAATCAATCACAATAACTAAAAGTTTTTTCATCATCATTAACCATTACATAATATTACAGCTTAAGGAAAATAATTTATTCACACCCTTAAATGCACATTTAGTCTCCTAGAGCATCACCAAGAGATGGTGTTACGCGTTAGCTTTCTAACGCTTCAAATAGTGCCATAAACGAATTCGTGAAACTCAAGTTATGATAAAAATCGTATTCGAACAAGGTCGGCCTGGTAGTGACGGGTGGACCGTCACGAAGCTGACAACCGTCAGCTCGTTGGACGCAATGACAGGTGGCCCGTCACAAGGGTGACGACCGTCACCATTGCAAAATGCACAGTTCTGCATTTTTTCACCATTTAAGGCCTTTTGGACCTCTGATTTCGATTCCGTAAAAAGACAAACACTCAGAATTCGACACACGTTAATTATATAACAATTATACAATAGCCAACACAAATTATACAGACCCAACATCAAATAATTATTAATCAATCAATCATGGAATTAAGGTTATGTTCATAAAATTAACATCACAATGATAACAACAACCATGTTCAAAATGCATTCAATCACATCATATACAAATTTCAACATAAACAGAATAAGAATTTCATGTATATTGTAGTACTCATAACATACTTTTCATAAATCCCAATCAAGAACACATAAACCTTAATGCATTCATTCTCGCATGTGTGAATGACTATGATTTAGGTAAAACACTTTCCAACAAAGATTGTACTAACAAAATAGTGAGATCCATGTGCAGGGGATGGAAACCAAAAGTCACCGCAATAAAAGAAGCAAATGATCTTAGTACTCTGGACATTACAAAGTTGCTTGGGAAGTTAGTCGGGCATGAAAATAAGCTTAAACAACTCGCCGATAGCGAAGTAAAGTCGGAGAAGAAAGAGAAAGGGAAAGAAGATAAATGAAATATTTCTTTGAAAGTTTCATCTTCAAAAGTGAAGAAGTCAAAGGAAGAAAGTGACAACTCAGACGAAGAAATTTCCAAAAAGGAAGAAATTGGTTAATTCATCAGACACTATAATAGATATCTTAAGAGAAACAAGCTCAAGCATACTGATTAAGGTCTAGTGAATTTCATAAATACTCATCCACTTAAGAAGGATCACAGTAAATAAGACGATGAGATTATGTGTTAAGAATGTGGTAAATTGGGACACTATAGGACTAAATGTCCAAATCTCACCAAACATCATAAAAGCAAAGACAAGGCGTTCTATAAGACGAATGGAAAATCTTCCAAAGGTTGCAAAGCCCACATCGCGTAGGAAGAACAGGTTGAGAGCTCCTCCTCTGATTCTTGCTCGAGTTCAGATAATTAGTGTGCCAACTTTTGCTTGGTGGCACGAAAGAAGAGTGGAACTTCAAAGGTATATAATTCTGATTCTGAAAAATGAGTATAATTATAGTGAATTGTCTAATGCTTTCAATGACATCTATGTCGATTCCATTAAAGCGTTTAAGAAAATTGCTCTCCAAAAAGAAATTATTGATACACTTGAACATGAGATAAAGAATCTTAATTGTGCTTTAGATTGTTTAAAGAAAGCTCATACATCTCTTATGGAAGAGCGTTGTATTGTTTCAGATGCTTTAGTTGAAAAGATAGAAGTTGTGGAATGTGTTGAATGTCTAATTTTAAAATTTGAAATTAAAACTCTTAAAGGACATTTAACACATGTTGCCTCACTATTTAATTCTTGTTATAGTTCTTCAAGTGAAATATGGAAGGTTTTTAAGAAAAAACCCTCATGTCATGAGGAGAAATAGAATAAGTGTTTCATCTAGAGCTATTTGTCATTATTGGGGAGATAAGGGTCACATTAGGCCTCATCGTCATGTTAGGAACACTCAATTTCCCAATGGTAAAATGACATGCATTCCTAAATGTAACTTAAATAACCCTCGGGGACCCAACTAAAATTGGGTACCTAGTTCTATCTATTTTTGTTTTGTGCAAGAGTGTCTAGGAATCTTTATGGATTCTTAAGACAAGTGAAGGAAGATGTATCCAATCATATTTGTGATTGTATTGTATTTTTTTGTTGTATTAGTGTTGTTACTTGCTAATGTTACTTGTGTAGAAAGTTTTGTCCTAGATCATTGTAATTGGCATGATCGTTTCATTTTCATTTATCTTCGTGCAGTTGCACTAAATTTATCTTATTCACGTATTTTTTTTGCATTATAAGAATATATTCAAATGTGCTCATATACATGGATGAAAGAGAAGTGGATTTCAACATAATCAGGTATCGAGGTATAATCGAATCCTTACTCTATTTAATCGCAAGTAGGTCCGAGATCATGTTTAATGTATGCTAGGTATCAAGCATCGCCTAAGGATTCCCACTTTAAGATCGTTAAATGTAACACCCCAATTTTAGTAATTATTTATTTATTTATATATTATATTAATTAATTAATTGAGTGATTTTGTGCTTATTTGATTTAATTTAATTATTTGATTTAATTGACTTAATTGAATTATTTAATTTATTTGATTTATTTATTTGGTGGAATAAAATATAGAATTGATAAAATTAGTAATTGGGCCTAGATTAGGAGTATGAATAATACGTGGGATAGTGGGTTAAGTAAGCCCATTAGAATAATGAGAAATTGTGGGATTTGATAAAATGAGAGAAAGAGATAGAATATGGTTAGAAAGATAGAAAAGAGGAAAAAAGGCAAAGAAAGAAGTGGAGAAGAAGAAGAGAAACCAAGAACAAGAGCTCTAGAATCCAAGGAATCAAGGTGAGGGTGGGTTTTTACATGGTTATGGGATTGTATGATAGTGTATGATGGGTAGTATCATATTTATGATCAAAATCCCTAATTTCCATGGTTTTAAAATTTATGATTATATGATGTATAATGGTAAGATCTTTAAATATGTGTTGTGGGTGGTTATAATTGTCATATAATGGTAGTATTTCGAATTCTGGAACTGGGACTTTTTACGGAATTGAAATCGGAGGTCCGGAAGGCCTCAAACTGTGAAAAACGCAGAAAATTCTGCATATTGTACTGTTTATGTCGACGTATCCATCGCAGCGGTCGACGCACACTGAGTGAATTTTTCTAGATTTGTTTCTGCCTTCAATGCGTCAATTTATCTTGTCGCTAGCGGTCGACGCATGATGTGTATTGGTAAAATTTTCGTTTCGACGATTTTGGCCATAACTTTTGATTCGTAAGTCCGTTTTGGTCCCCGTTCGAAGCGTCGGAAAGCCAATGAATAGAGCTATAACACAGTGTAGATAAGAGAATTGGTTGCCCAATATTTTTATATCTAATATGTCTAGGGATCCGATTGTGTATATGTTTTATTAATGGATTGTTGTGTTGTTTGCTACCGGTTGTGAAATTATTTGTGGATAATTTATCGAATACTTATGTATGTGCTTGTATAAGTCTATTTTGGGTGTGACAACATGAAATTCATGATATTTATTGCTTGTTGTAATGATAATACATTTGTGATTGTATTGTAAAATGTGTTGTATACCATTTGAAAGTGAATTGTGTGTGGATGATTCATAAATATGTGTAAGTATGTGTAACTGTGTGGTAATTCAAGTGTGATGAATTATTGAAGATATGCATGAATGTTAAGATTAGGGAATGGTCTTAATTACATATGGTTGTTGAACTTACACATGCATCATTTGTTGTTAAGAGGCAATGCTTGTTAGTTCTGTGGGAACTAGTTGTTGGAAAATGGTGACGAATGATGACTAAGGCAAGACAGATCCTAATGGCTCTCCCCAACAGAGTCGCCATTTTACCGTAGCATGAGATTTTTGTCAGTGACTCGACCACCTTATCGCCATGGATTTCTCCTCACCGCAATGGTAGGAGCGGGGTGCTACTTTTTTATTTCTTATTTATCCTATGAAGCTGGAAAGGAAAGGGAAACTATCTAAAACTAACCTTGCACGCAAATGTTTAACTGAACAAATGCTTAAGAGATTCGGGGAGTTCGGGGTCAGATTATACAATGGGGAGTTGTCAATTACCCATCCTATATGTGGTTATCCACAGGTTGTTAGCAATTTTCCTTACTGCTTTCTACTTACTGGTGTTTGTCTGTTATGGGTTGGAAAGTTTCTCCTTTGGGAATGTTTGAGAGAGAGAGGTTTTGTTGATTTCGGGTTTTCCGATGTTTTTGGTAAGGTATTGGACCTAGAGTTTTTTATTGGTGCGCTCGCTAAGATTTCGCAATCTTATGCCTACGTATTCCCGTTAAAGAAAACAGGGAAATCAGAGCAATCGTAACTCCTCCTATTCTATGGGAGGAAAAGAGGATGTTTTGGTGTCTTGTTCAAAGCCCAATATTTAAGCTAAAGGTTATTTGTGTCTTGTTCAAAGCCCAAGATTGAAGCTAAAGGTTATTTGTGTCTTGTTCAAAGCCCAAGATTGAAGCTAAAGGTTTTACTGAAAGAGAATTTGTTATCTCTAAAGGGAGACATCTTGTCTGTTTATCACAATTGTTGGGTGACTGATTATAAAGGGGAATTACTTTAACTGGGATATGGAATCCAGCAATGCCATAATTTCCTTTATAAAGGATTTATCCTGAAGGAGAAAACTTTAACTCAGTGTAGAGCAATGCCATTTTTCTTAGGAGTCTTTCATGCTAAGAGAGGGACAGTGGCGTGGATGTAAATAATCCAGAGGCTTGCCACTTACAGCAATTAGATGGAAGAGGAAGTTTACCAGGATAAGAGATGGACGACAACTTGGATATTTGAATCAACAAGTGTGCCACTTACAACAGTTATTTAGGATTAGGGTTTGATTTGAATATCTATTTTGATGTGTGATATACAGGGAAGTATCTTCCTACAGAGAGATTTTGATATTCTCTAAGGGGATTTTGTTTTTTGTGTGCCTTGATCAAAGCCCAAGGTTGAAGCTAAGAGATTGATTGACTCCACTGGGGAAGTCCTTATACAAAGCTTAAGAGGAGGTTGGAAAATACTTACTCAATAAGAGAATATTTATTTGTCTTGTACAAAGCCCAAGAATTGAGGCTAACAGAGATTTGACTCTTTTGCGGATATCATTATACAAAGCCTAAGAGGAGGCTAAAAGTTAACTTTTCCAGGGAAATATTTTAGCTGTCTTGTGCAAAGCCCAAGATTAAGGCTAAAAGAGGTTTTGACTCTGCTTAGGGGGATTAATTCACAAAGCCTAAAAGAAGGCTGTGAGGAATTGACTCTGTTTGGGAGATATTTATACAGAGCTTAAGAGGAATTTGACTTTGCTGGAGAAAGTTTATATATGTCTTGTACAAAGCCCAAGATTGAGGCTAAAGGGAGATGATTGACTCAGCTGAGGATATTTTAGGTGTCTTGTACAAAGCCCAAGATTGAGGCTGGAAGAAGATTGACTCTGCTGGAGAGTATGATTGGTTTTGTATAAAGCCCAAGATTGAGGCTGAAAAGAGGATTGACTCTGCTTAGGGAAATTTATATGGTGTCTTGTACAAAGCCCAAGATTGAGGCTGAAAAGAGGATGATTGACTCAACTAGAGAGTGTTTTTATCTGTCTTGTACAAAGCCCAAGATTGAGGCTAAAAAAGGTTGACTCAATAAGAGAGTGCTTTTGAGAAAGAAGATTGACTCAACAAGATAGTGTTTTTGTTTTGTACCATTGACTCAACAAGAGAGTGTGGAAAGGTCTTTATACAAAGCCTAAGAGGAGGCTAAAACTGATTGACTCAACAAGAGAGTGAAGAAAGATCCTTATACAAAGCCTAAGAGGAGGCTAAAAGTGATTGACTTAACAAGAGAGTGCTTAACTCAACAAGAGAGTGTTTGACTCAACAAGAGAGTGTTGAAAAGGTGATTGACTCAACAAGAGAGTGCTAAAAAATGATTGACTCGGCAAGAGGGTGCTTTTGAGGCTAACTCTGCTGACGAAAATCATTATGCAAAGCCTAAGAGGAGGCTGATTTTTGTTGAGGATTATTGAGATTCAGAGGCAGGTCCAAAATGGGGAATCAACTCTTGCTGAGGATTTACTGAAGAGTTGAGGTATCAGATGCCTTAAGGTTCTGATTTGGGATAGTGTTATCCTGATGATAAGCTGACCCTAGCTGGGGAAATTTAGGATGAAAGACTGAGTTTTAGATCCTATGAGGGTTTTAACTCTACTGGAGATTGATTAAATGACCAGGGTTTTTTTCCTGTGTTTGTAGGGAACTTGAGAATATCTTTGAGACCCAAGAGGAGATTAGACTGTCCAAGTCTACTGGTATGAAAGAGTTTATCTTTGCATGATGCCCAAGAGGAGGCAGATGTTTTAAGGGATGGGAATCAACCCTAAATTGGTATGAGGTTTTGACTCTTCGGAAAGACTTGTAACACCTCAAAATTTACCCTCCTATTTATACCCAATAAGTGGCTTATGATTCACACTTCATTTGCATTTAGGTCATGAACATTACATATGCATCATTGGTCTTCTCAAGGCATGGTATCAAGGGTGTCACCATCATTGATTATATAAGGCAAGGAGAAGGATATATTCAAATAATTAAGCCACAAAGGTCCATCACACCTCAAAGACATTTCCTATAGTCTACCATGTCATCAAGAGATTAAAATTGGTAAGTGAACTGAGGAGAATCAAGCTCCTGACTATTGATCCTCAATTAGGGTTTTGACCATTTGAGCTTGAGACACCCCCATAAGCAAGGAGCTTGGGCCTTTGGAATAATCTCATCATATGAATCATCTTGGTTTAAGGCAATCTACATCATAGTCAGAGGAATTTGAGTTTTGAAGATCAACCATTTTCTTCTAACTTGTGGGGACCAAATTAGGGTTTTGCATAAAAGTCAGTTTATTTCTGATTTTTGGGCAAAACTTGATTCTATGATATTCTACATGTTCTCAAGTGTCTAGGATTGGGATATGAGCCATCAATTACATTCATAAGAGTTTCAATTGAAGGATTGATTGAAAATCAGGAGAATTGAGAAAAAAGTCAACTGATCTAAGAAAAAGTCAACTCTTGACTTTTTGGGGTCAAATTCAGGGTCATCATATTAAATATGGTCAATGGGTGAAATTTGGTCAAGATATGTCAAAGGAATTAAAGAAAATCAAGAATTATGAAAGTTACCTAATTTGGAAAAATCTAGGGTTTTAGAACTTTCCTTTTATGGAAAGTTTCCATGAATTTCAGCCATCTTCAAGCCAGATTTTCTCCATCATCCAAGCATCCGTTGGAAAATTCTCTCAAATGAAAGTTGTAGAGTGTTCTCCAAGCTTTCCAACCATATGTGATTCATCTCCATTGGATCATTATTGAAGAAGTTGTGATCAATCAAAGTTGGACATTTTTAAAATTCTCATTCCAACACTTAGAAAATTTTCTAAGTGTCTAGAATCAGAACTTTAGGTTCATGTTCAATCCAAGTTTTCACCATGATTAATGCCCCTAATCCACTTGATTCCAACATGAAAAGTGTAGTATGAAACATTTCCTTCAAAATGAATACAAGAACCATGCCATTTGATTCAATATTCATGGAATTATGCCCACTCAAACTCATAATTTTATCATTGTGAAATATGAAAATACTTAGAATGTTCTAAGTATAAAAAAACAGAATTCATCATGCAATCTTCTTCATCATTTCCCTTAATGTTTAAAGGTCCAATTTAGTTTAACTCCCACATGAAATTTGTAACATCAAGTGTCTTCTTTTCAAAGAACCAAAAATCATCCCTTTTGCTCCATTACACATTAAGATCCATCCATCTAAAGTCTCTACCATGAAATGTGTACACCAAGTAATAAACATTTCCAAAATACCAAAGAATATATGGCTGCCCTGTCACTATTCTTCATCATGCGCATAACACAACACATACAATTCCTGTCATCTTCAATTACTCCATTAAGCCATGCATTTTCTTACATAATATGCACACACCATAACCATTAACCCGTGCATCCATGAAAGAGAATCATAAAACTTAAAAGGCAAGCTGTTATTCTATCGTACCAACACCTGTTCATCATTATCACCATCATCATGCATCATCCCCACCATAAAACAATGTGCCATACACATACTAAAACTTCCTTTAACTCGTGCCCTAACAAGCTCGCTCTCACTTTCTCAATTTTTTAACCTCACTCTATAATTGTTAACCAAGCCTTAACCATGATTAAAATTATGCTAACCACACATATATAAAGCTACTAGTCATAACTGAATTGGTTAGAAGTTTCATTTTCACCAAATCAGATCCAACGAAAGCACCATTTTTCTCTGCATCTCATAGCTTCGAATCTACTACTTTGTGGATTTTCTTCAAGATCTCTCTTCATACTCATCATCAACACCTCCTCCTTTTGTTGCTGTTTGCAAAAGAATTCATCTGAAACTACCCTAGCATCAACTACACATTCATATCAGTTCAAGAATTTTTGGCATTTTCAGCAAGATTCAAGTGGTGAAAGGCATTTATTTTGCCTCTAAGAGTTTATTTTAAGATCGTGCAGTGAAGTTTTCAGGGTTTCTGGGCACTTAAAGGGCAACTTACACCAGGTTTAAACTTTGAACTTCACAGCATCATAATAGCTTATATAACACGAACTAGGGCACCATGTAGTTGCATCTGAAGCCCTCCTACCTGAGGCAATGTTCTTGGTTAGTTTTTATGGCCATTTGTGAATGTTTCAGTTTTTAGATCCAAAATGTTTTCCTTCGATCCTCTCTGTGTATGCATGATATGGATTTTTTGATGGCATATTTGAGTTCTACGCAATGAGGCGAGTCCATCCATGGTCGTTTCTTGGAATTCTGGGTTGGTTCTTCCTCAGGCACAGTGGTGCCCGCCAGAGAAGATAACCGGAGGTCCTTCTCTTGCCGCCTGTAGCAAGCCCTAGGGTTTTCAGGCCATGTCCATGTTCTAATCGTGACCCTAGATTAAGCTTGATCTAAGGGTTGATAAATTGCCAGCGCATTAAAATATCATGTGTCCACCACGTGCCATCTCTCCCTCCCTTTATTTTAATTTTAGTCTGAATGTTGATGTGAAACTCAATCTTGGCCGTCCACGAGAGTGATCTAGTGGCCAGGAGCGTGCCACCTTTTATTTCATTTTAATTTTGGAAATCAGATTTATGTGTGGATGAATCTTGGTCGTTCATTGATTCCATCATACGATCATTAGCATACCACCTGGTGCTTCTCTTACTTCAGAAAATCAAAATCATGAGATTTAATCCCAGCCATTGATTGTGGTGATCCTAAGGCTGGAATTGTGCCAACACATTAATGAACTTGTGGTCTTGCACGTGACTGTGTTTTACTCATTTTCCTTTTTTTTTATTCTAAATTACCAATGTTTTTGGTATGTGTGGGCCTTGTAAAAATACTCTTGGCACCCCCAGTATAGGCCCATACGCGTTTTCTGAGCATGGAATTGCTTCCATTACACCCCCTCTCTCATTTCCTTGCTATTTTTAATTTCTTTTTGTGCTAGATTCATAATGTGTTTTTAAAAATAGTTAGACTTATCAAAAAATCCCAAATTAATTCATAGGGCTTCCTAAGCATGTTAATTAATTTTCTTTGAATTTTATTTGGCATTTTGAGGTGTTTAGATATTTTTCATGGATTTTTGTATGAGATGTGTTTCCTTTGACATACTTTGCAATTCAAGCATGATAAAGGGACCTTCCCTTAACCTTTTGGCTCTGATTTTTGACATGCTTCTTGGTATTTGGATGATTGACATGTTGATGGCTGATTTGTGCATAAATCATGTGTTTTAATTGGATTTTTGAGCATTGTTTTGTGACTTGTGCTTACATGATCATCAATAGGGACATGCTTGATCTTTGCATTTATTTGAGCACTCTTAATACATTTTTTTGTTCAATCTCTTGTGTACAAGTACCTACTGACTTGGGGATAGCATGATTAATTTATCCCATTTTTTAAAGGCTTTCTCATATTTTTCACCCATTTGTTAGTTTGAACATGTTTTATGTGAACATACTTTGGATTAGGCCATAGTTTGAGATTTGTATGAGGCTCCTTGAAGCCAACTTTAGGGATGATTTAGAGCACTCTCATGAGTGTATTTTTATGCTTAATTGGGACATGTTGAATGATGTACGTGTTCATGATTCATTTGCTTTGAGTGCACTTAATTTGCATACTCGATGATGCTTAATGATTGGTTTGATACTTTGGATTGCTCATGCCTCTATACATCCTTCCTTTGGAGACCTTTTGTGCACCTTTTCACACTTGTTATAAGATGACATAGGGCCTGCCCACATGTATTGGTTGGCCATCTCTTATGCACTTGGTTGGTGTTTGCTTGTGCATGAATGATAACATGAATGATGCCTCTTAATGCCTAATGTTTTGTGCTTAATTGTTTGAGTGCCATTGCACACTTGTTTTAGAATTTAATTGAGATGTTTTGTAAGGTCATTCAACTCTGGCCTAGACACTTAGACACCACTTTGCCATGCCTTTTCTTCCATTTTGCTTATATGCTAAGTAATATGCTTATATGAGTTGTTTTGCTTGCATAGTTTGAATGAACTTTGAAAGAGCATTTGTTGTAATTTGTATGACATTTCAATGATGACTTAAAGCTCTTGTCTATACCATTTCACTCTGACCTTGACACTTACATATTCTTACATGGCTTATATGTTGCACCTTTTACTTTATATGCAAGTTATAAGTTCCTAAAAGATGTTTGGTGTTTGTTTGATACCTTAATTGTTGTGACTTCCATAGGTGCATTTCCTTGAACACTTTCATGATGAGTTGAAATCAATTGTGGACACCTAAATATGCATTCATTTTTGATTTGTATGGTTACTTCCATTTTTTTGCATGATTTGTGTGAATGAACATACTTGTTGTATCATAAGTAAACTACTTGTGCAAACTTGTGCAACCTTTCAAGACATTTTAACATGACATTCCCATGACCACTTGAAGTCATTTGCACACTTTGCATACATGTTGTAGGTTCTGGTCCTTACTTGCTTATATCACTCTTGTATCCTTTCTACTTTATCTCTTACTTCTTTCTCCTCCCTTGAATCTTAAGACTTGTTTAAGCCTTAGATTTACTTTTGCATATTCCCTTAGGCTTCCTTAATCCAACTTAATCTTTGGATTAGGATAGACATTAGGAGTTAATCCATGTATGCCAACATTAGGTAGACTTCCCTTTGTTACCTCAACCATAGGGCCATCATTGTATGATAACATTAGGGCCTAGTTTCCCCTTAGCATTTTTCTTCCAACTTTGAGTCCTTCTCCTCTCATCTCAAAACAAAATAAAAAACATGTAATAAAGGCAACGAGTATTGTACGCCATGAGCCTTAAGTACATGGGAAATGGAAGGCGGAGGGTCTCCCTTCACCTTTCTAGAGTGTTTCCCGTTGGGGTCGACCATGCGACGCATTTGCTCCAATGTCATAGACTTTAGTGCAATATGAGTTACAAACACAATCAATCAAAACACTTTCTTCTAAAAGGCAAAAATAAACAATCACCTTCTCTTCTCATCTCCCTCACTCTATTCGTAAAGGTTACGTCATTTTCGTTCTACCGCAAACAGGTAAACGCGTAAGACTCTATACAACGAGCGGCAACACCTAAACTGATGAAACGCGGACGTTGGCGTCTTCCACTAAAAAACACAAAACAACCGACCCTGTTAGGTTGAACTACGACTCCTCTGACTTCCTCTTTCTCGTCCGATTGAGGATACGTAGGCACAAGACGGCGATGTCTTGGTGAGCAAACTTCCCCCCACAAATCCGTAGTCCGCCGAACTACGTCGACTCTGATTCTTCATTCGTCTATGAAGATACGTAGGCATAGGATTGCGACGATCCTTGCGAGTCCTCTTTTGGTTTTCACCTTTTCTTTTTCCCCCGCTTCTCCGTTTCCCGTTCTTTTTCGTTCCGTTTAACAGTTGAGCTTCAGATAACCCTACACCCTTTGATCGATAACGACAAGCGTGGATCCCATCGAGTACGATGGACGCGAGGGGGTGCTAATACATTCCTCTCGCATAAGCGACTCCCGAACCCAGGCTATGGTTGCGATGACCATTCATTTCCCTTTGTTGAGGTTTTCTTCGATCGTTTACTTTCCCCGCGTCGGGATAAATAATGTTCGGTGGCGACTCTTCTGTTCTTTCCGTCAGTTGATTTTCGCAGATGCGACAAGACTACTCTGACAAAGGATGACTAAGTTATGTCTTATACCTTTAAGAGGTCTTCAAGGTCCTTGTATTAAGCCCAAGATAAGGCATGAGACCTTCTATGAAGCCGGAGGGTCCTTGTACAAAGCCCAAGAGGAGGCGGGGATGCTTTTAGGAAGCCTGTGGGTCTAAACCTAAGAAAAGTTCAAGAAAAGTTTCACCGGGAATAATCCTTTCTTTAGTGAACAGTTATAGGGTTTGAAGAAATTCGAGAGAGGTTTCACCGAGAATTAATCCTCTCTGAGGGATGAATTTCTTTGACAATTTTCTAATAGTGACAGTCGGAGAAAAGTTTCACCGGAAATAATGCCTTTCTCTTTGTTCCATATTGTATAAGCCCAAGAGGAGGCAAGACTGTATCTGGAATTCCTATGTGGGAACTAGTTTTGACTGTGTTGAAAGAGTGACCACTGGCTTTATCTAGTTCTATAACTAATTGCCAAGGAAAACTCTAAACAAGATAATATACAGGCATATATATATATATATATATACAGATGAAATATATATTGTATGTAAAAAGAGGGTATGAGGACTTACAGGTGAGCAAGCTTCCAGCACAAACAATATATATATATATATATATATATATATATATATATATATATATATGCAAGTATGTAAAAGAAAGCTGTTTAAAACTTACAGGCGAGCAAGCTTCCATTGTAACAGCTGTATGGTTAGTTATTCATGAAATTAAAGAAAGTTTTGATAACAACTATGAATTTGAACCTGAATCAAAAGGGAAAGTTGTTTTTGAAAAGAAGATTGGTGGCTTATACTCAAGGAGAGACCCAGATGAAAAACAGTAATCCTACCGTTGTTCTGAAAATTGTATCGGGACTTATACAATGACTGAGGCCCAAAAAGGTTTTCTGTATAAAGGGATGGGTCTTACAGCTCAAGGAGAGACCTAAAGTGTTTGAAAAAGAAAAGAAAAGAAATGGGACTTACAACATAAGGGTAGGCCCAAGTGAATTTGTTTTGAAATGGCGATCGCGCCAAGATTTTTGAAAATACAGTGGGACTTATACAATAACTGAGGCCCAAAAAGGTATTTATTTACAAAAAAGGTTGGGACTTACACTCTATTAGATGCCCAAAAGTTTATTTTTGTACAGAGATGAGGCTTACAACTCAAGGAGAGGCCCAGATGAAAACAATAATCGCATCGTTATTTTGAGAATCGTGTCGGGACTTATACAATGACTAAGGCCCAAAAGGGTTTTGTGTGATAAGGGATGGGTTTTGCAACTCAAGGAGTGACCCAAAAGTGTTTTGAAAAATATTTGTGAGGGTGAGAATAATCAGAACCCTAATTTGATTTCAAAATGTATTTTAATTGAATAAAAATTCAATTAAAATGATCAAAATTATCAAACATGTGTGAAAAAACAAGTTGTGATCTTGGATTAATGTTTGAAAAATCAAGTTTCATTCATAAAATGATTTGAAAATTATTTGAATTTGCAAAATCAAAAGAAAGAAATATTTTTTAATGTTTAAAAACAAATAAAAACATAATTCTTTGCAAAAATACCAAATATATAAAATAAATAATATTTTTGTGAAATTTTTGTGGAATAAAATATTTTAACATTTTTGGGAATTTTCAAAAAAAGAACCAATAAAAAATAATTAAAATTGAGAGAGAAATTAATTTTGGAATTAATTAATAAAAACCATGAAAAATGTGAAAAATAGCAAAATATGGCAAAAATGGCAAAATGGTCTGGGTGGGTGTTGAACCCACGACCTCTTGGCCAAACACACACGTGCGCTACCACTGGGGTGGTGATACATCCGTGTATCAAAACCACCCCATAAATACATATGGGTAACTTATTTCTAGGCCTGGCCAAGGCGCCATGGTCTGGCCCTTGCCCAAGGCAAGGCCTAGTTTTGACAATTTGCATGAAGCCTCTAAGTTTCTCATTTCTCCATGGATTGGGACAAAATTTAGGTGTATCCTGCCTAGAATTTCATGAGGAATCCAATGGTGCCCTTGGAATTTTCAGAAAATGTTTCCATTTTAAAATCCAATAGTGATTTCAAAATAGGCATATATTTGTATGTTCTATGTTATCTCATGGTACAGGCAATAATAGCATGATAAATTGGTTCAAACATAACACATATGATATATATATGAGAGGTCCATGATCAATGGACCTCAAAGCAATGCATGATTTAAAGAGTTCAAGTTGTGATGCACTTACCTCTTGAAGCCTCTTGTGATATCTGTCAAGTTCTTTGTGCCAGAAGTAATTCAATGCTTTGAACATTCTTGATTGATCCCTTAGAAGCTTTTAGGATGATCAAAACCAGCTGGAATCCTCAGGAACAAGAATTGGCTCTTTCTTGCAAAAGGGGAAAAAGTGACCAATATAGTAACTCTCTCAAATGGCGTTCTAGTTGTAGTGTTTTGGTGTACTTAAAATGAGCATAAATGAGCTCTATTTATAGTAGAACAAGTTTGTTTTGGTTGCAATAGTGTGTGGCAACTGCAGCAGGTCTGTGGCCAATTGTAGCATAAAGGAGTTCTAGTCTTCCATGACCATTGACTTGAGGTTAAGGCACAGGCCTATGGTCCTTTGGTTCAGAGTTGAATCTTGACTCAATTCAGTTAAATTTGCCTTAGTTCATGCCACCTTGATGCATCCATTGAATGCTTGGAAACAAAATTGGAGTCTTTTGCACTTTTTAGCCTTTTTAGGTTTGTTATGGCTACATGTAGTTCCTTGGACTTGGGTGGCTTGTGGATCGGATCTTTTCACTTGGATGTTATCCTCTGATGTGTCCAAATGGATGACAAGGCTTGGAGTTATCTGATTTGGCCAAATCGAGCAAATGCACAAAATCTGCCTTGTAAAAATCAGTCCATGATGCCATGTTCCAAGGGTTGTATCTCCTTACTCAAATTGAATCTGGAGATGATCTGGTACTTGTTGGAAAGCCCTCATGGCATACTTCAACTTTGATGTTCACCAATGGACCTGGTTTAACTTGGATCAAGGTGAAAATGTCCCCACATTTTGGAAAACGAAAGGTAGATTCTGACTTTTTGAAAATTTCACTAAGTGTTGGAAAAAGTGTCATTTTCATGTTTTTGTGATTTTGATCAATCCATAACTCAAAACCCATGAGGATTTGGAATCTCTTGTAGTTGACACTTTTAAAGTATGTCAGATGGACTTTCATTCGAGCTTTGAATAGGAGAAAAAGGCCTTGTGATTTAGGAGTTATGACCTTGCAAAGTTGGTACAAAATCACTTTTGTTCCATAACTTAGAAAAATGTTGGTTTCTCAAGGTTGCCCCTTTTGCAAGAAACCTCACTTTTCTTTATTTTTCTTAATGAGTGATGATAAATACCATATATTAACATTGTTTTTTACTTAGGGGAACCATATTTGTGAAAAATTCCAAAAAGTCAAACTTGATTTTGTGCACAGTTGACTTTTTGTCAAATGAAATCCAAACTGTGCGATCCTTTGTGCAATCAAGTTCTTGACCTAATCCAAACCTAATGGATGGATTCCATAGGTGTTTTAGGGTGTATTAAATCATGTCCCAAGGTTTGCGAGCATGTCTTGGTCAAAAATCAAAGGTATAGTTGACTTTTTCTTCAAAACCCTAATTGTGGTCCAGATGAAAATGAAACTTGTGAATCAAGCTTCTTCGATCAATCCATTATTGTAAATGGATCAATGTGGTGTATTTGAGGCCCTCAAATCATGGCTTGAGGTCTTGGCTCATGTTTTGCTCCAAAAGTAAACTTAGGGGTGAATTAGGTCAAGAAACCCTAATTCTTGATTTTTTGTGTATGCATCCCCTGAGGCTAAATTGACTTGATGAGTGGGTCCATGGGGTCCCTTGGAGTATCTCGGGTTGTGTTTTGAAGTATTGGCTCATGCCCAGAGGAAAGATTCCATCTGGAGGCCTTGGTCGACCAAAATCCTAATTTGGTGACACTGGCGATCTTGAGGCTTGATCCACTTAGAATGCTGCACTCCTATGCCTGATTCTTGATGTGGGAGTCCTCTTGATCCCTAATGGGTGTTTGAGAGGTTAGAAAAGTTGAAGATCATGTCATTTCTTGATTGATCTTTTGTCTAAGTGCTCTGAGAGGGCTCAAAACCCTAATTCTTGGTTGTAGTGAATGCTTAACCATCTTTGAGGAAATTGATAAGGCATGAAGGCACATCCATATTGTGGTGATGATTTACACAATGATGGGAAATCTTGGTGGTCAAAATTTGGGGTATGACAGATTCCCCTATTTAATCCTCTTGGACCCAAAGGTGTGAATGGCGAAGATGTTCGGACATTCAGGGTGCAAGAGGATTAAATATCGAAATACCCAAAATTTTAACGGTGTTTATGAATGTTAGCGGTTTGCTCATCCATCTTCTTTTGATAAGTAATGATACTCAAAAAAGGGTAAAACTTCCCCTCAATCCTAGTTTTCAGTCACAGAACTGGTCTTAGTTTCTGAAATAAACTTCCCCTCGATCCCGGTCTTAGTTTCTGAAATAAACTTCCCCTCGATCCTGGTCTTCAGCCAAGGAACTGGTCTCAGTTTCTTCTTGTCGATTTCTTCTCTGACAAGGGATGCTATTTGCAGCGGTTTTCATTAAACTTCTCGCCGAGTTTTACTAGGGAGACGCCATTTGATGGAAACACTTTTGATGTCAGACTTGCTAGGGAAACCCATTTGTCTGAGCTGTAGAGGTGTGCAAACTTCTCTGTTAGAGATGCCATTTGTTGACTCTACTGGGAAAAAATGAGTCTCTTGAAAGATTGCTTTTCGCTTGGAGATATTACATCATACTTTTCTTCTAGATCTTTTCGGAGAAATACCATGTGATGTAATCCAAATTTGAGGTGCTGATGACTTCATTAACATTGACTTTCTTGAGAGAAAAACCAATGTGTTACTGAGAGTCTTCGGTTGAGAGGCTTTCTCTGGGGATTTTCCTTAATCCGGGAAAGCGAAAATATCATCTTCAATGGTGAAGACTGACGTTTGTCGAATGTCTTCTTGCCTTTCAGTGGTTCAAGTTATCAAAGTGGTCGAGGACCGTCTCCAATCCAGAAATAAACTAGGGGAAAGATTGTTCAGACAAAACATTTCCCGACGGGGAAAGAACTGACAACTCGATTGTCAAGAGGACTTTTATCACTGGAAGAAAAGACTGACCAGAGTGATAGCAATGCAATATGAATATGAACATGAATCAAGTATGCATGATGTATGTATGTTTATGCTGACAAAACTGACGCGACATACAGACTAATAGATGAACACGACTAGATACTCGGCCACAACGGGGAATAAAAAGTATCACTGGTTCGAAATAGCAATCCTGCCTTGCTTAGGAGAGGTAGTCCCTGTAGAGAGGAAGAATTGTCAATCGGTCTTAAGAGGTAAGAACTCTGTCGGGGATATCAGATGGAAAATTCGCATCTGAAATAGCTGATCCTTCATTCAGGAGTAATGGTTTAGAAGGAGTACTTTTATTCTACACTTTGAGGTTCAATCACCTCTGAAGAAGCTATCGATGTTCTTTCGATGTTCAAAAGTCAAAAGAATTGCCATCTTTATTTTAAAAGCAGAAAAAATTTGATAAGTAAATTCATTTTTGTTTTATTTCAAGAATCGTTGATCATGTTAAAATGTGATTATGTAAAGCTAAAACAAATGAGAATTGCAAACAAAGGCACTAGGGCTCAAATTTTATTGATAGGATGGAAATCAGCCAAGCGTGTGATCCCATAGAGTATTTACAAAGTTTAAAAAATGGTAATTTAAGGGAAAGGGCTACATTGAAACATAACGATCGTTATCCTTCTACCAACTTTGAATTCTGGACATCCTGAGCCTCTGTCGAAGATGACCTTGACTTGAGTTTTTTTCGATGAATGGAGCTACTGCTGAGGAGTTGAATTGATCAGGCGTAGTTACTTGCCATTAATCCCTAACTTTTGCCTGGATTGTACTTTGAGATTTCCAATCCATCGGGATGATTTTTGCTTATGTCCCTAATTTTTGCCTGGACCGCCCTTTCGGGTTTTCAATCCACCGAGACATTTTTTTATTTAGGCGAAGTATTTCTTGACTACGTCAACATTCGTGGGGTAGGAAAATTCCTCTCCATCCATGGTTGCGAGTCTCAAGGCGCCGCCTGAGAAGGCTTTATTGACCACATAGGGGCCGTCATAATTCGGAGTCCATTTGCCCCGAGAATCGGTGAGGAATGATTGTATCTTTTTTAGCACGAGGTCTCATTTCCTGAAGACACGGGGTCGGACCTTTTTGTCAAACACGCTCTGGCAATCTTCTGTCCATTCACAGCTCTGATTCTTTCTGAGTAGTTTGAAAATCGACGCGCATGTCGCGGTCATGAGGGATATGAATCTTGAGATGTAATTCAGACGTACCAAAAATCCTCTGTCTTGTTTCTCAGTCTTTGAAGAAGGCATTTCTTGAATGGCCTTGACCTTGTCAAAATCAACCTCGATTCCTTTCTGGCTGACGATGAACCCTAAAAGTTTCCCTGAGCGGACACCGAATGTGCATTTGTTGGGATTCAAGTAGAGTTTGTATTTTCTCAGACGCTCAAATAACTTTGACAGGTGGATCACATGCTCTTCTTCTGTTTTAGATTTGGCAATCATATCATCGACATACACTTCGATTTCTTTATGCATCATGTCATGAAACAGAGTAGTCATGGCCCTTTGATAGGTTGCCCCAACGTTCTTCAAACCGAATGGCATTACCTTGTAACAAAAGGTGCCCCATGGGGTAATGAATGAAGTTTTCTCCATATCTTCTGGCGCCATTTTGATTCGATTATAGCCAGAGAATCCATCCATGAAGGAGAAGACTTTGAATTTTGCTATACTGTCTACCAGCATGTCAATGTGTGGTAAGGGGAAGTCATCCTTTCAACTGGCTTTGTTCAGATCCCTGTAGTCTACACACATTCTGACTTTTCCGTCCTTTTTCGGAACTGGCACTATGTTAGATAGCCATTGAGGATATTCTGAGGTGGCAAGGAAACCCGTGCCAATCTGTTTATGCACTTCCTCTTTGATTTTGATAGCCATATCTGGGTGAGTTCGTCTCAACCTTTGTTTCACTGGCGGACTGTCACACCCTAATTTTTGACCCTAAAATTTGGTATTTTTTTTCGAGTCGTATACTTCGTATTGATCTATTTTAATGTACTCGGTTTATTTTTTTCGAACACTTGAGTGTCCGATTTTATTTATTTGGGATCTGCTTATTTTTTCAATTTTGTCTAATAAATAAATAAGCTAATTAGTATTTTATTTTAATTTTATTTTAAATATTTATTTTATCTTTAGATTTAACTAATAATGTTTAGAATAAATAAATATGATTTAAATACGGACATTCTGATCTTAACGGTAAATGATGCTCCACAATGCTGGTATCCAACCATGGCATGTCCTGATAGGACCAAGCAAACACATCTGAAAACTCTCTGAGAAGTCTTATCAAGCTTTCTTTGATAATCGGACTGAGCAGTAACCCAATCTTGACTTCTTTCCTCTCTTCTTCTGAGCCCAAGTTGACCATTTCCAACGACTCTTTGTGAGGTTCAATGGACCTTTTGTCTGAGTAATCGGGAGATCTCTTCTGGAATTTCTTCGTCTTCTTCTTCTTCAGCTTCAAATACCGGGAATTCAAAGTTGGGAGAATGTATTGGATCGTATGTTTCAATAGGGTTTAAAACAAGCAATCTGCATGGCGTGATGATTATTTTTTTGGAAGAGATAGAGAGAATGCAAGAGTGTGTGCAGTGTATTTTCTGAAAAATGCTTGTCTTTTTTTTTTATTTTGAGTTGTTTTAGGATTACCATTTTCTGATAAATGAAAAGTGAAAACAACAATAAATGCAGAAATTACAGAACGACGTTTATTTATTTATGATTTTGTCGATTCTTGAAACTGCAACCCTATAAAACAAAACTCTGTCGCGTTGGGCGAAGCGAAGAGGGACATTTACAGAAAAGTGAGCCCTATAAAAACATATGTTTCACTTGGGTAAGGTGAAAGGTTAAAACAAAGATGATAGTTACTTAGACTTATGGACGACTTTCGGGACATCGATAACAACCCATTGGCGACGAACTCCTCGGTGAATCACAAAGTCTGGTACCTTCTTTCTTGGTTTGTCCTCGGAAATGACGTTGATTTTAGGCGGAGCAGGATCGTTGGAGTCTTCCTCCCATGTAGAGTTGTCGTAAACGAACTCTTCTATTGTATCTTGCACAATATTTTCACTCTCGGGCGGATCTCCCCATCCAGTTGGTTGGATGTCTTCGAGCCTGATACGAGAGCTTTCAGGAGCGGTGTACTTGACCAAGAAGTCGTACTTGCCACTCGGTTATCCCAAGGTGTCCCATACTTCTGTGGGACTGGAGGAGTCATCTTTCTCAATGACGTTGACCTCGAGAAAAGCATAGTTGATGAACTCTTGTCCTGCAATCTTTGCAGATTCATTATTGTGCTGGATATCTTCAGAATGTCCTGAGTAATGATCCCATGACTGGGTGGGGATGCAAGTATTATTTTCAATATTGCTCAGCTGATAAGCGTCGTTTGACTGACTCTTTTGCCCCAAGTCTTTTGGGTACGGCTTCCAGATAGGCAAGTCATCCAAGGGATCATAATAGTCATAATCGAAGTTGTCTTTCATCGGAGTGTCCTCCTCTAATGAGTTAGGCGGAGCACGACATCCCTCAGGATCACAATCCCCGTATATCATCTTGACGTCTGATCTTGATATATATCTCGGACTTTGCGTGGGATAGCAAAATGGCGTATGCGCCTCTCCCTGAGACATATAAACGTCCTCGTTGAGATAGGACTTCCACTCTTCATCTGTATCGGAGGAGTCAACCTCATTGATGGTGTGTACTTCTTGAGACACTGGGTGGAGGAAGCCTCCATTGTGGAAGAAGTCCTGAATGGGATGAAAACTTTCATCTTTCTTGACAGTTTGCGTACTGGCTGAAGAAAAACTAAGACCTTTCTTTGCCTTGTTATCAGTAGGAATGACAACATGTCCATATCCTTTTACGTCGTTACTTTTGATCACTTTGAGAGCATCTTTGTATGAGGAAATTGACGTCCCTCTCTCTGATTGATTCTCATGCTCACCGATAGGGCTTGAAATTGGGTTCCAACAACCTCCTCGGGTTCCACACAGGATAATGATGATAAGTTGCTTATGATTAAGGTCTGTTCTCCGCATACTGTGACTAGCTTGTCATTCTTGATGAACTTCAGCTTCGGGTGAAGTGTCGAAGTGACTGCCCCAGCTTTGTGTATCCAAGGTCTTCCTAATAAACATATGAATGCTGCCCGGATATCCAAGACCTGGAAAGTGACTTGGAAAGTGTGAGGACCAATGGTTATGGGAAGATCAACTTCGCTGATTAATATTTTTTTGGACTCGTCAAAGGCTTTGACGATGATCTCACTTCCTCTCATCGGAGTTCCTTGAAAAGAAAGTCGAACCAAAGTTGATATGGGCATGACATTTAGAGATGAACCTGTGTCTACCAGTACGTTGGCTAAAGCATCGTCCTGGTAATTGACTGTGATATTGAGTGCCATATTATGGTTGTTGCCTTCTTCTGGCAGTTCCTCATCACTGAATCCTAAGTTGTTGCAGGAAGTGATGTTGGAGATGATGCTGTCAAACTATTTTGTTGTCACATCTTGTTCCATAAAGGCTTGCTCTAAGACTTTCTGTAGAGCTTCCCTGTGAGCTTCGGAACTGAGCAAAAAGAGACAGCATAGAGATTTTTGAAGGAGTTTGCAATAGTTGGTCTACAATATTGTACTCACTTCTCTGGACGAGCTTCAGCATCTCATCGTTGTTCTTTACCAGTTCTGGATTACTGGATTGACCAACTGGTTGATCAGGAACTTCTGTTTGAGGTTCCTTTTCCTTGGTAGGTTCTCCACCTCCTCGGTTGAAGATCCGACCGCTCCGTGTCACTCAACTGATGTCAGCAATGTTTATGACGGAGTAATGAAGTTTCCTTTCCATTCTCGGTTGTTGTTGCACCGTACTTGTAAGGGATAGCCTTATCAGATTTGTACGGTATTGGTCCTGGCAGATAGATAACCACAGGAGCCTTTTGATTTTTCTGACCATCGTAGTCGGCCTTAATTGGTTTGAGGTTGAGAATCTTTCTACTATCAAGAGGAACTCTTGATTCATAGAGTAGAGGGATTATGGCGCATATATCCTTGGCCATTTCGTGATTAGAGATTATGACAAAGTCTTTGCTTTGATCAGGAAGATAGTCTTGTATCACGTTGATCGAACCAGAACTTGAACATGGTCGAATCTCTTTCCGGTCCAACTGATTTTGAAGGGCTGACCCTACAAGATAACATCCATGGTTGTTCACTGAGCAAACTCTACAACACTCATAATTGTGTGGTGGCACCCGGCCACGCCCGCTTTGTATGCAATGCAACTTCACTAGATTTGTTTTCATCAAGCGGACATCCTGACTTTGATACCTATCAGGATTCCCGTCAGTCATACTGATCTGCTGTGTAGCTTCATCCAAGTAGATTGGAAGCCACCAGTGGTCCAACAAGTGTTGAAGTGTTCTTTGGACAAGTGCACACCCTTGGTCATCTTTACGGCATGGTTCACAGTCTTGATAATCATGTGAAGCCAGAAAGCCGAGCCTGACTTGCTTAGCGTGTAATTCTACCAGACTGGTATTCATCAAGCGTATGTCAAAGATCTGAATCATATTGACTTGATGGTTGTTTCTCTCCTGATAGTCCTGAATCCATCCGAGAACCATCTGAGGCTGGAGGGCCTCTTGTACAAAAGAGCATCCCTGATTGCTTATTAAGCAGATCGGACAGGAATTGTAATCGTGTCGTGGTAGATCATGGTATTGACTTTGCCTTGAGTGCATTTCCACCAAGTTGATGTTCATCGCCATAATATTGTGGTTCTGAAAAATGTTGGGATTTGCGTGAGCCATATTGATTTCCCGGATTCGGTGATCTTGGATCCAACCCAGATCCATCTGTTCTTGTAAAGCTGATCGCACTACGGAACACCCCTGATTATTCTTTGAGCAGATATCACACTGGTGATAATTGTGAGGTGGTACATGACCGTACTCACTCTGTCTACAATGAATCCTGACCAAATTGGTTCCTAATAGGAGTACATCACGGATTTGATAATTGCGGCTAAATTCATTCTCTATCAAATTTACTGCAGTCTTCTTATGTTGAGGCAACGGGTTCGTCTGAACGTTTGGATTAGTATCTTTGAAAGATAGAACCCCATTCCTAACAAGCTTCTGCACATCCGATTTGAAGCTGAGACAGTTTTCAATGTTGTGCCCCGGTCCTCCTTGATGATAAGGGCAAGTTTGATCCGCTTTGAACCAAAAGGAGGATTTTTCGGTACTGTAAGAGGAGACCTGGTTTGGACATGCCCCTTGACCAGTAGTAGTGGAAACAGTTATGCGTACAACATTGGTATAGGGTCGAACCCTGATGGTCGTGTCGTACGGTTGTTATTATTGTACTATGGACGAGCCTGCTGAAGAGGCTGTTGTG
The DNA here is from genome assembly GCA_022829125.1 of Lathyrus tuberosus. NCBI lineage: Eukaryota > Viridiplantae > Streptophyta > Magnoliopsida > Fabales > Fabaceae > Lathyrus > Lathyrus tuberosus. The sequence continues at coordinate 9,247,764 of JALAZF010000163.1, forward strand.
TCCTTTGCTGATGTTGTTGTTGATTTTGTTGGCTCTGAGCAACCTGAGGTTGATACGTTGGAGCCGGTGTCGGGTTGATAGCAGGAGTTACTACTGCTACTGGTTGATACCTTCGCCTTTGCTTTCCGAGAGAGATATTACCAATATCTTGCTATTTTTTCTTTGGGAAAGCATTACCGTATCTTTTGGTACTGCTTGATGGCTCTGCATCTTTGACCAGACGTCCTTCTTGGACTGCTTCTTCAAGGCGTACTCCCATGTTCACCATTTCAGTGAAGTCGTTGGGCGCACTTGTAACCATTCGGTCGTAATAGAATGAGCTTAAGGTTTTCAAAAATATCTTTGTCATCTCCTTTTCCTCAAGAGGGGGACAGATCTGGGCGGCAATTTCACGCCATCTCTGAGCATATTCCTTAAAATTTTCCTTGTCCTTTTACGACATTGCTCTGAGTTGATCTCTGTCTGGTGCCATGTCCAGGTTATACTTATACTGCTGAACAAAGACAGCGTCAAGATCTCTAAAAGTGTTTATCTTGGTGCGGTTTAAACACATGTACCATTTAAGTGCGACACCGATTAAACTGTCTTGGAAATAATGGATCAGTAGCTGTTGATTTTCTGTCTGAGTTGACATCTTTCGAGTGTACATCACCAAATGACTTTGAGGGCAAGAGTTGCCCTTGTATTTTTCAAAGTCGGGCACCTTGAATTTGTGCGGGATTTTCACATTAGGGACCAGACAAAGGTCTGCGGCATCCTTTCTGAATAAATCCTGACCGCGAATGGCATGCAGTTCCTTCTGCATTTCCAGGAATTGATCCTGGGACTCATTCATTCTTTCGTACATGTTTTCGTTTCCACCAGAAGTTATTCATGGAATCTGTCCTTTCGGGACAGTGTGTACCACCGGTTATGGTATAGTCATTACGGCAGTGACTCTTGGTGCTTCCGTGCCTCGAAGTTTGTAACCTTTAGAAGTTGTTGTCATCACTCTTGCATCTTTGCTTTCCCGAAGTTTGTAACCTTCAGGCCCAGCGGTTCCTGCTGCATGGGATGTATCCTATAGGGACAAAGTTGATAGGCATGCCCCAGGGGCGACCTTTAGGCAAGTTGTACCGAGGATCATATGTCTCCACTACGGGCGTAGATGTGATCTCTGAGATCATAGTCCTTTGTTGTTGCTTCTGAGCTGCTGCCAGAGATTGCATGTCACAGTGAAGTTTCCTCAGATCTTTCTTCAGAGCGTCGACTTATTCTCTCAGCTCTCTGTTCTCTTCCTCGAGATCATCCATTTTCTTTTGTCGATTGGCCCGAGTATTGTACGAATGAGATAGTTTGACTCTAGAATCGTGACACATACGTGAGATTCGAAGATAAGAAGAACGCGTTATGTGAGAATGATGAATGCAATGATATATATTTTTGTTTTTTGCTTTAATTAAAAAGAAACTTCAACAAATAGATTGCAAATATCATACAGTGGGAAGACCCCTTTTTATTGAATTTGAAAGATTGCAGAAAGGGAAAATACAGTATTTTATAAAGTGTTGTAAAAGGAAATGTCTAAGTTTATGGATCCTGAGTCCTCTTTGAAGAGAACTCAGATGTTGGTTTTGGTATTTTCCTTTTCTTTGCTCGGGGTTCTTCAGTCGTTGTCGGGTTGTCAGTCCTTTGCCAAGTGAAATGAGCGAGCAGATTTCTTCGGTCTTCTTGACTTTCTACAACATGTTGCTCTAGTATCTTAATCAGAGCATCCTTTTCTTTTAACAGTTGCTAAATTTTGGTACACTCCACATTGAGGATTCAATACTTGTTTTTCCAAGAGCTTTTCTCCCGTTGAACCTTGTTAAGAATGACCTGGATTTTTTCCATATCAGACATAAAATAAAGGACAGATTCCTTTAACGGAAAAACTTCTTGATGAGGGTAAGGCATCCTCAGCTTGAGAGCTCTAGTTTGTACCCAGTGGAGATAAGGTTCCACGGAGATACAGTCTGGTCTTCCTAGAGACTCTCTTCCTTTCTTGTGAACATGTTTCTAGGCATGCACTATTTCCTTCTTTAGTGCTCTGTCATTTTCTCCTTCTTTAAAGAAAAGACCTTCCAAATGAACATTATGCGGGATATGCTTCATCGGGTATCCGAGTTGACGGCGGACTAAAATTGGATGATAGTTGATTCCTCCTTTAGTTCCTATGAGGGGTACATTAGGGAAGTTTCCACATCTGTCGATGATCTTTATCGCCTCATAAATCCTATTATACCAATCTATGTCAGAGTTGGTAAGAGACATGATTCTCTGTGACCAACGTAGAGTACTCTTACGGTCCAAAAAAGCAGTAGACTTGGGTAAATGAGAAGTGAACCATTTGTAAAGCAGGGGTACACAACATGTGATCATTCCTCCGTTGTACAAATTTCTTAAGTGTACAGAATAATAAGCATCTGCGAGCAGGGTTGGTAAGGGGTTTCCAATCAGAATTATCTTAATGGCATTAGTATCGATGAAGTTATCGACGTTGGGGAAGAGGAACAACCCGTATGTGAGCAGAACAAAGATATCTTCGAAAGCAATTATGTTTCCTACACTGGAAAAGTATAGAGCTTTCTCCTTCAGGAATTTAGCTGGTAAACCCTGGATTCCTTCCTTAGTGGTCATGTGAGTCATGACTTCTGACTCGTCCTAATAGATTGCTCTTGCAATGGTTTGATCCTTTGGAATTTCTTCCAGTCTAGAAGATGGAGCTTGGTCAGTGATGGGTAAATCAATCAGGTGAGAGTACTCCTCCAATGTTGGTGCTAGTTGATAATTCGGGAATGTGAAACAGTGATAAACCGGATCGTAAAACTGAATTAACATAGACAGTATTCCTTCAACTACATGGACCCTTAATAGAGACAATAGCCATCTGTGCTTAGTTCTGAAAGCATCAGGGTTGGTGATCATCCTTGCCAGCTGTAACACCTCAAAATTTGCCCTCTTATGTTTCAATAATTGGCTTATGCTTCATTCATTTACATTTTATGATGGGTCATAATAAATCATACATACATCATTGGTTGCAAGGCATGGGATCAGTTGTCTCAAGGTATGGACAGTTCAAGACCAAAGAACAAGAATCAAACTTTTCTAAACAAGTCACAGGGGCTTCTCATATCTCAATTCATCTCATTTTAGCCCTTAAGTCATTAAAAGATGGGAATTTAATAAAGGATTGAAGCAGTTCATCATCTCCTACCATGGATGCTCAAATTAGGGTTTAGGAATTCTTGAACATAGCACACCAATGGGCAAGATTCTTGAGCTCTTATCACCACCCAAAGGCATATCTCATCATTGTTTGAGAGGATAAACATCATACTCAGAGGAATTTGGATTTTGAGGATGTGCTGATTTCTCCTAGACTAAGGGTTCAAAATTAGGGTTTGCCATAAAATCAGTTTATTTCTGATTTTTTGCGCAAGACTTGATTCTATAGTATTCTACATGTCCTCAAGGGTCTAAGGATGAAGAATTGTCCATCAATTTGATTTGGAAGGGTTTCAATTGATCAATTGATTGAGAATCAGGAGAATTGGGGAAAAGTCAACTGTGCAGAAGAAAAAGTCAACTCCTGACTTTTTAAGGTCAAATTCATGTTCCTCATCTTAAATATGATCATTGGTGAAGATTTGATCAAGAAATAATAAGGGATTCAGCAAAAATCAAAAGATATGAAAAGTTGCCAAAAATAGAAATTAGGGTTTCCATTTATGGCAAATTTTGGCAAGGTGTGCACCCAACTTTAGGGCATTCTTTCTCCATGTTCTAAGCACCAAATTGAAAAGTTAGGGAGGCCTATCAAAAGTTCACCTTCCAAGCTTCAAAACCATACCAAGAACATCTCCATTGGATTAAAATTGAGAGAGATATGAGGGATTAAAGTTGGGACAAATCATGGCATGTTTTACCAGCCAGGCAGGTCATGGGCGAGCCACCAGGCAGTCATTTGACCAAACACCTTATGTGCGTGAAAGGGCTATGTTCAGGTTTCTTTTTCTCTATGATGCAAGCCTCACATGGAAAAATTGTCAACATCAAAGTTGTTCATCTTGCAGCATTCTATAACTTTGATGTTGAAACTTTCTTCATTTGATCAACCCATCTCAAGATATTTGGAGTTAAAGTTGTGACCACCAAGAGATGAAAAGTTGCCCACCATGACTAAGTCGTGTGCAGGTCAGCCTGAGCAATGATGCAGTGTAACTTCATGGATTCAACACCATTTTTCTCTATGATTTAGGCTTTGGTTTAAGCTGTTTTCAACAACAATGTTATTCTATTTCGTGTCCTCTCTCCAAAGAGAAAAGAAGCATGATAATTCACCCATTATCCTTAGAAATAACCCTTGCCAAAGTTGCTATCATGAGTGTGCATAAACCTTTATCAGTCTCATTTACCATGCACATACACTCCTCACCATCACTTTACTCCTTAGCAATTCTGAGAAACCAACATGCCTTCATGATTGTACCATTAGCATGCCATCCTTACACCATCATCATGTGCTGCCATCATAACAACACACTCTAACTCAACTCTAACCCAACCCTAACTCAACTCTAACCTTGATTAATTCTCCTTAACTGCATATATAAGATTGAACCAAGCTCTAACCAAAAATAGTTAGAGTCATAACAAACTTTTCACTCTCAAATTTCTCACTTTTCTCTCTCTTCGAAGTTCCTCTTCCATTATTCTCCTTCTGGCATTTCCTTCTCTATTCTTCATCAGAGATCAACCATGGAAACTTTGAAGGTGTATGAGTAAAGAGTGCTGCTTCATCTTGTTCATTTCAAGATTCATCTCCATTTTCAGTTGGAATCTCAAGGCAATTTTTAGAGTTAGTTCGCCTTTATTTGGCCATTGGTGGAGCTACAACTATCAAGGACTTCTCTGGTTTTCTCACATTGAAAGTTTTCACCAAAGTTCAGGTTTCAACTTCAAACTTTTCTTGCATTTTTTCATGTCTTGTAAGCTTGATTCTTGCTGCTTTAAAGTCCCATAGGGATTATTGGACACTCTGGCTAGTTGATATGCACAGTAGGTGCTTAGTTCAATTTTTAGGGCTCAATTGTTTGTCTTCGATTTGGACGATTTGTGCTTGATCTTTGAAAACAAATGCCATATCTGGAATACTCAAGAATTTATGAGTGGAATGGTGTGTTCGTGTACATTTTCTGGGTTGGTCAGCCACCGTGGCCGACGGAGAGGTCACCGAAGAAGGTGACCGAAAAGACCAGTCCGACCACCATCCATAAACCCTAGCCAATCTCATCTTTTAATCTCAGCCTTTGGTGTAGTTGGATCCTAAGGCTGGGAAGGCGCCAGCGCATTAAAAATGCCACCCCCCGTCACGTGCCTCTCTTTTCTCTTTTATTTTATTTTTCTGAATTTCAGTGGGTAACATATGTGAGCACACGCGTGATAGTATGGTCAACCACTCCCAACCCTTGGATTGGAGTACCATTGGCCTTGACTCCATCTGATGGCTCTCAGTGAGTCAACAATCTTGACCAAGGACCATAGCATGGACCATCAGACCCACGTGTGTTGGGCCTTTGGCTATTCACACCCCCATCCTTAAGCCAACACAGAAAACAACTGGGGCGTGTTACTGACTGTACCCCCCCTTATTTTCTATTTTTTTGTTTGTTTTTTTTGCATACATGTTTAAAAATGCATTTTTAAAAATACTTATGAATATCCAAAAATTCCAAAACTATTCATGTGTTATCTTAACACCTTTAATGAATTTTTGATGAATTTTAATTACTGATGTGGTGTTTTTTCATATTTTAGTGAATTTTTTCATTTAAGTGTACTTGTATGAACCTTCCTTGTGATACATGTTTAGTAGTTTATTTCTTAAGTACACTTAGGTGAAGAATTTTTGCATGACATTTGGTATAGGATTTTAAGACATGTTGTTGATCATGATACAATTTTATAGGATTTTTTAAGGGATATTTGATTGGCTTTTGAATGCTATTTTGCACGTGTTTGTTCAATGATTATAGAGCATGTTATAGGTCTTGTTTAAACATGATAACAAATGAATTTTTGCTCATTATTTTGCATGTGGTTTAACCTCTGATTGCACTCCATATCACTTGTTTCCTTTGAATTTTTACAACCTTTAATCATTCTAACTTTGATTGTTGAAGTACATCTTGTTTGTGTAGATGTTTAGATTGTTAATACTAGGGCTTTGTATTCCTTGTGTAACCATTCAACATGATACTTATGCATTCATTTGTGTACATGTTTAGGCATCCTTATAGGTCTTCTAAAGCCAAATTATGGGTCCTTAACTCCTAGCTTTGATTGATTTGTATAGACTTGATTGAACATGGATTGACACTTGGTAGTTGAATCCTCTTTGTTTACTTTATCTTGTGTGTTGCATACCATATCTTCATGAAGACTTATATGACCTAAAAGCCATCCAAATTTGACTTGATTTCTGTTTTATATCATCTCCAACCATTCATCTATGACTCATAACTTCATTTCACCTAATTGAATTCACATGACCCCAAATTGTCTTCACTTGTTCAACTTGTGCTAGTTTCCATTGTTTATGTAGTATGCTTTTACTTGTTGCATCATTCCATCACACATGATCTCATATGACCTATAATGTGTTCATATACTTGCAAATACTCATTTGATTCACAAATGCCCATTTGTATCATGCATTCCTACTTTGATATTTCATCTCCAAATTGGCCATTGTTTGTTATCTTTGTTTGTGCCTTGTGTGATGTACTTTCCTTATTTCTTTTAGGACTTGTATGAGACCTATTAGAGGTCAATAGCCTCTAACCTTGACATGTCTAATATACATTTGATCCATGTGAACTTTATCTTTCATTTACTTCAAAAGACATTGATGATTGAATACTTCTTTGCACTAGTTTTGCACTTACTTATTTTCTAATTTCTAAATAACATGAAGGGTATGACTTCAAACTTCATCCAACATGGTTCTAACCCCTGAATTTAACATGTTTACATGCCTTTAACTCATTCTAACTTCATCCATCTTCACTCATTTCATGAGTCATCCATACTTGACAACTTTGAATTTATTTTTCTCTTAACCTTTAACAAGTAATGACATGCGTTGTGTATGAACATTATAGGTCTCTTATTTTGATTCAACTTTGTAGTGAGCGATTTTGGACGTGGTTCTTAAGCACTGTCGCTCTGGGGTACTACAGGTCGATTCATTTTTTATCCTATTGAAGCTGATGAAGAAAGGGAAATAGATGTCTCAAATTAACCCTGCTTGCATACTGAGTTTTAAACAGATGACTGTTGGTTTACAGATGCGGTTTAGATTGTGGGCCTCTCTCTGCTTATTTTGCTAAGAATGAAATGGCGGGACTATACTATTGGTAGGATGTTAGGACTGATGCTTTTCGATTGATGTATGAAGGTACGGGATTTTGGGTTTTTGATTAGTGTGCTCGCTAAGATTCTTTTGCAATCTTATGCCTACGTATTCCCGTTTAACAAAACAGGGAAATCAGAGCGATCATAGTTCCTTCTATTCTATGGGGAGGAAAAAAAGTTGTTTTGGTGTCTTGTTCAAAGCCCAAGACGTGAAGCTAAAAGTGGTTTGTATCTTGTTCAAACCCCAAGATGTGAAGCTAAAAATGGTTTGTATCTTGTTCAAAGCCCAAGATTTGAAGCTGAAGGGTCTATTTGTATCTTGTTTGAAGCCCAAGATGTGAAGCTAAAGGGTTTGACTTTAGAGAGAATTTGTCATCTCTAAAGGGGGATATTTGTTCTGTTTGTCACAACTGTTGGGTGACTGGTTATAAAGGAGAATTACTTTAACTGGGATATGTGAATCCAACAATGCCATAATTTCCTTTATAGGGGATTTTTAACCTGAAGGAGAAGACTTTAACTCAGTTTTAGAGCAATGCCATCTTTCCTTAGGAATTTCTCATGCTAAAAGAGGGACAGCGGCGTGGATGTAAATAATCCAGAGGCTTGCCGCTTACAGCAATTAGATGAAGGAAAATGAGTTGTCGATGTTTGTATACTGTGAGCAAGGCACAAATTTTGATGCTGAAAGGTTGATTGACTGAACCGGGGTTTTCTTATACAAAGGCTAAAAGGAGGCTATTGGCCCAACAAGAGGGTGTTTTTATGTGTCTCGTACGAAGCCCGAGAGAGAGGCTAAAAGGGTTGACTCAATAAGAGAGTGCTTTTGTATGTGTCTTGTACGAAGCCCAAGACGGAGGCTAAAGGTGTTTGACTCAACAAGACAGTCTTTGTACCTCGTACGAAGCCCGAGATGGAGGCTGAAAATGTTTGACTCAACAAGAGAGTGTTTTTGTATCTCGTACGAAGCCCGAGATGGAGGCTGAGAGGGATTGACTCAACAAGAGAGTCTTTTATACTCAACAAGAGAGTGGTTTTGTATCTCGTACGAAGCCCGAGATGGAGGATAAAAGGGAAGTGAAACAACAAGAAAGTATTTTATACTCAACAAGAGAGTGTGAATAGGTTATCTCTGCTAGGGAGAATCATTGTACAAAGCCCAAGAGGAGGCTATTGTAACTGTTTCAGTTTAGTGACAGGTCCAATATATTGGATAAAGAGAAAATCAGTTCTTATGAAGGGAACGATTAAAGGTATTGTTGTGCTTTGGGATTGATCAGAGGATCAGGGTTATTTCCTGTTCTTTAAGGAAATGGAAAATCCAAAGGGTATTGAGACTGTCCAAGTCTACTGATGTTTTGAGAAGTCAATTCTTGGATAGTGAATGATCTTTGTATGATGCCCAAGAGAAGGCTGGTATGTTAAGGGATGAAGGTCAACCCATTAACAGTATGACACTTGACTCAGAAAGACAGCTCTAGCAAATTGATGATTAGGTTCTGTTCCTATACCTGTAGAAGTCTCTGGGTCCTTGTACTAAGCCCAAGAGAAGGCATGAGAGCTTTTAAGAAGCCGAAGGGTCCTTGTACCACGCCCAATTGGAGGCGGGGATGCTTTTAAGAAGCCTTTGGGTCCCCAAACCCCGAGAAGTTCAAGACATGCCATTCATCGAGAATAGATCAAGCCAGGAAAGTCCGAGAATTTGGAAGAAACTCAAGAGATTCCATTCACGGAGAAAAGATCATCCCTGGGGAGTAGAGTCTCTTTGACGATTTCTAAGAGTGACAGTCTGAGAAAGGGTTCACTGAGAATGTTGCCTTTCACGTCTCCATATTGTTTAACCCCAAGAGGAGGGAAGACTGTGTCTGGTAATCCTATGGGGGATCTAGTTTTGACTGTATTTAAGAGTGACCAACAGGGCTTTACCTAGTGCTAGACATAGTTGCCAGGGAAAACTCTAAATAACTATACTAGTATTACACAGTTGATATTTGACAAATATATAAAAGTTTGTGAAAGAAGACTTACAGTGAGCAGCCCAACAATACAGTTATATATATATGAAAGCGGATAAAAAAAGCGGCTAAACACTTACTCGGTTGTAGAGCTTCCATGCTGTTTGGTTAGTTTGTTCAACAAAGAAAGCTTTGATAACAATATTATATTAAAAATCAAAGGAGAAAGTACTTTGAAAAGATTGTTGGGGTTTACAACTCAAGGAGAGGCCCAAGGTTTTATCTGTGATTGCACTGTTGTTTTGTACATTGTACAGGGACTTATACAAGTGACTGAGGCCCAAAAAGGTTTTCTGTACAAAGGGATGGGTCTTACACTCTCTCAAGAGGCCCAAAAGTTTATTTTTGTATAAGTGGTGGGGCTTACAGCTCAAGGAGAGGCCCAAGAAGGTTTTATTTTAAACTGGCGACGATCGCTCTGAACTTTTTGACGGTATCGGGACTTATACAATACACTGAGGCCCAAATTATTTTGGTTTTCAAAAAGGGTTGGGTCTTACACTCTACTAGAGGCCCAATAATTTTTAACAATGGGGCTTATAACACGAGGGTAGGCCCAAGGGTTTTATTTTTCAACTGGCGATCGTGCTGAGGTTTTCTTTTAACGCAGAGGGACTTATACAATATCTGAGGCCCAAAATTGTTTAGGTTAAAAGGGGATTGGGTCTTACACTCTATTAGAGGCCCAAAGTGTTTGAAAAAGTTTGATGAGGGTTGAATTAATCAAAAATCCTAATTTATTTCCAAAATGTATTTTAATTGAATAAAAATTCAATTAAAATGATCAAAATTGTTAAACATGTGGAAAACAAATTGTGATCTTGGATTAATGTTTCAAAAATTAGGCTTTGATCCACAAAATGATTGGAAATCACTAAAATTTGAAAAATCAAGAAAGAGAAAATATTTTAAATGTCAAAAATAATTAAAAAATTAATTCTTTACAAAAATATCAAGTATATGAAATAAATAATATTTTTGGGATTTTTTGGGAAAATAAAATATTTTAACATTTTTGTGAATTATTAAAAAAAGAATCAACTCAAAATCATTAAAACTCAGAGAGAAATTAATTTTTGAATCAATTAAATAAAATCAAAAAATTCAAATATTCAAATTTTCAAAAAGGGCGCCAAGAACAAGGGCAAGAACACGCGCCACCCCCTGTTTCTGCAGATTTGCATTTTCTATCCAATCTCACTGAATACTTGATTACATCATGCAATCTATATATCAATCTACTCGTTTCAACCTCACGATCATGTATATGGTCTTTAATTTCATTTATTTTAAACCTGGAATAAGAAATCAAAGAGAAACCTCAAGAACCCTAAAATTTGCATGAAGGTTCAGAAATTCCATACACGATTCAAACAATGCAATTGATTGAGGGAAAACACTCCATGCATGATTATGAACATATGGCCAAATTATTGTGCAGCAAAGAAATGCATGGATCATAGAGTTAGAAGAGCTCATGCTTACCTCTAGCAGGTGGTGATTATGTTTTGTGTTAGAGGTGTTGCAACTTGGTTCCAAGGTTATGGACAGCTTCCCTAGGTGTTATGGAGTATGTCTGGGTGCTTGGAGTGGATTGAATTGAGCTGGAACTTGATTTGGCACCTCAATTGCAAATCAGTCAAAGACTTGAGCAGTTGGCTGGTGATTTTATGATTTTGATGTTCCAGATGTTATGTGAGTGTTTGGAACACTTCTATATGATGTTTATGAGGTGTGTGTGTGTGTGTGATTGGTTTGGTTGGAATAGCTCTCAAACTTAAAACCCGATAGTGACTTGCTTTGGAAGGCAATTTTGGAGTGAAGAAGGAGATTTTGAGGAAAGTATCTGTTTGATGGCTTTGGTGTACTCAAACTGATCACAAATGAGCTCTATTTATAGTAGAGCAAGTTTGTTTTGCAAGGAATAGTGAATGGCAACTGCTGCATAGGTTTGGCCAATGTTGAGCAATGAGAATCCAAGTCTCCTCTAGCCATTGACTAGAGGTTAGGGCACAGGCTGCTGGTTCCCTTGGTCTTGGATAAGTCTTGACCGAATTCAGTTGGAAATGGCTCAGTCCATGCCACCTTGGTGTATGCATTGAATGCTTCAATCCAAAATTGGAGTCTTGTCCCTCTTTTAGGCATTTTTAGGTTTGGCATGCTATTTTTGGTTCCAAAGGCTTGGGAGGCTTGGGATCAGAGTTGGTTCCTCCTTGGTCCCACCTTGAGGTATTTAGATGGATAGAGTTGCTTGCCCTTTGCAAAATTTGAGCAAATCGAGCCAAACTCCAAAATTTGCCTTGCCATGACAGTTTGCAGCAAGGCATATTGGCATTGTCATATCTCATGGCTCAAGTGGAATTTGATGGAGTTCTTGGCCATTTTGGAAAGCCCTCATATGATACAACAACTGTTTGATCATAATTGGTTTTGATACTTTTTGGATCCAAGTGAAAAATGCCCCTACATTTTGAAAAAAGTAAGACAAATTCTGACTTAGTGAAAATTTCACTAAGTGTTGGAAAAAAGTGACATTTTCACTTTTTGTGATTTTGATCATTCCATAACTCAAAATCCATGATGAATTGGAATGAGGTGTAGTTGAAGCTTTTTTAGAGGGCCATGAGGGCTACAAATCCAGCTTTGAATGGGGAAAAATTGCCTTGTGGTTTAGGAGTTATGATCCTCCAAAGTTGGTACCCTAGCCACTTTATTCCATAACTTAGAAAATTTTCTAAGTTTTTATGGTACCCCTTTTACGAGTTATCCCACTTTTCTTGATTTTTCTTGATGAATGATGATTCCAATCACACATTAACATCATTTTAGGGTCAAAGAACCATAATTGTGAAAAATCTCAAAAAGTAAAAGTTGACTTTTGTGCACAGTTGACTTTTTGTCAGATGAATTCCAAACTGTGCGATCCTCTATGAAATCAAGTCCTTGACCTAAATTAAACTTGATGGATTGATTTCATAGGTGTTATAGGGTGTATTGAATCATTTCCTAGGGTTTGGGAGCATGTCCTAGTCAAAAGTCAAAGGTACAGTTGAATTTTTCTGCGAAACCCTAATTGTGGTTCTGATGAATTTGAAACTTGCTACTCAAGCTTCTTGGATCAATCCATTGTTGAAAATGGATCAATGTGGTTTATTAGAGACCCTCAAATCCTTTCTTGAGGTCTTGGCTCATGATTTGTCCCAAAAGTCAACTTGGGGGGTGAATTAGGTCAAGAAACCCTAATTCCTGATTTTTTATGAGTGCATCCCCTGAAGCAAAATTGACTTGATAATTGGGTTAATGATGTTCCATGGAGCATTTTACAATATGCTTTGAAGCATTGGCTCATGCCCAGAGGAAAATTTCCATCTGGAGGCCCCAGTCGACTAAACCCTAATTTGGTGACACTGGCGATCTTGAGGCTTAATCCACTTGGAATGTTGTAGCTTGTGCTTGATTCTTAAAGTGGGAGTCCTCTTGATCCATTGTGGATGCTTGAGAGTTTAGACAAGTAGAAGATCATGTCATTCCTTGATTGATCCTTTGTCTAAGAACTCTGAGAGGGCCTGAAACCATAAATTTGATTGTAGTGGATGCTCACCCATCTTTGGGGAGACTGATGAGGCATGAAGGATTACCCATATGGTGGTGATGATTTGCACAATGCTGGGAAATCTTAGTGGTCAAAATTTGGGGTATGACAAACTTCATTTAAAGTGTGATATGCTACTGACTTAGATGCTCATGCATGATTCCTTTCACTTACATGACTTCTTTTTGTTTATTGTATCTAGTGTGTGCATAGTTTGAACTTGTATGGACTTAACTTGAGCATCTTTGTTCCTAATCATCAATGTGCTTCAACATGATACTTGCATGAACTTCGTGCTTCCATTCTTGACTTCTAAATGTCATTTTAAATGTTATATGCTACTGGCTTGCATTCATATTACATGATTGTTCATCTTACATCTTCATTTCTTACTTGCATTACAAGTATGCTTCATTGTTGAAACTTGAATGGTGTTTGCTCCCACTTCTTCCTACTTGATCAATGTTCATATTTATGAATCTCATGCTATCTTAATGACATCTCTACACATCCTTAAATGTCATTCACTTCTGACTTTGATGTTCACATGTGCATCCATTCATGTTTATGATTCATTTGCATTCATCTTGCATAGTTATGGTGCAACTTGTATTTATGTGTTCTTTTAGTGCATGTTTCAACATAGTTTGACGTTTTTTGATACCTTAACATTAGTAGGATCCCTTGACAAGTACCTACTGACCTTATATGTCCCTTAACCCTTAGGACTCTTCCCTTTTGGCTTAACACTTGTATGCTTCTTAGGTTGTCTTCTTAAGACAATTTGCATTGCTTGCTTTACTTTTTGACACTTGTTTTCATTACTTGTGATTATTTTGCTAACCTTTTATGTAGGGGCAGAGGTAAGGTGCTTGAACATGTGGATGGTTATCCATGTTCATCTCTTCTTTCATCTCTCATCTATCTTACTTGTCTTTTCCTTTTGTGAATAACATGATATAATGCTTTGTGTACAACTTTCTCACACCCTTTGGGATCCTAGCTCATCCTTAATTTTTGATTAAGGTGAGGTAGGATAAGCATTAGATAGTGCTATCTCTCTCTCTTCTTTAGACTTAGGTTCTTAAACCTTGACCTTAGGGCCACCTTTGCATGATAACATTAGGAACAATTAGTTTCCCCTTAGTGTTTTCTTGAGTCTTCTCTTCTCATCTCATAACCTTTCGAAAAACACTTAATAAAGATTAACGTGTATTGCACGTAAGCCTTGTATATGGGAAATGAGAAGTGAGGGGTTTCCCTTCATCTTTTCTAGGATGCTTAGTGTACGTCCTGTTGGGGACGATATGCGACGCATTTGTTCCTATGTTGAAGACTCGGGTGCAATGCAAGTTACGAACCAACTTCAATCCACTTCTGTCTAAAATATACAAAACAAACTCAAACCTTTTCATCCTTCGGGATTCGTTAAGTTTCAAACCTCATTTTCAAAAAAGGGCACGTTACCTCCGTCTCGTCGCAAACAGGCATCGACCCTAACTGCCGGACGCGAATCTAACGTCGCTCATAAAAAACACAGACTTAGTTAAGTTGAACTACGACTGCTCTGATTTCCTCCTTCTGGTTAGATCAAGGATACGTAGGCACAAGACAGCGATGTCTTGGCGAGTAACCTCCCCCTAGTTCGTGTCCGAACTACGTTGACTCTGACTTTCCCATTGCACGAGGGAATACGTAGGCCTAGGACTCTGATGACGTCCTATCAAGTCACTTATTTTTCTTTTCTTCCTCATTTCTTCGTTCTTTTCCGTTCCCGTTTCTTTTCCTTTCCAGTAGCAACTGAGTTCCAGATGACGACACCCTTTGATCGATAACAACCAACGTGGATCCCATCGAGTACGATGGACGCGTGGGGGTGCTAATACATTCCCCTCGCGTAACCAACTCCCTTACCCATTTCTCTTGGTCGCGAGACCCTGCTTTTCCTTTCCCTCAGGTTTGCGCAGTGTTTCCTTTCCCTCTCTTGGGATAAATACACATTGTTGGCGACTCTGTTTCAGCTCCACTTTCGCGTTTATACTTGGATGAAAATCCCAGGAGCGACACCAGCCTTCTTAAATCCTCTAGTTTCGGAGCCTTGAAGGTGTACTTGTGCGTCTTTCTTCTACCGAAATCTATAACGCAATCTTTCTCTCTGATATTTGCAATTATTGTTTTAGTTTATTTTGAAAAAGAAAGAGAATAGAAAAGAAAATATTTTTTCTTTGTTTAAGAGTTTTTTAAATGAATGCAGGAATGCAGCATACAAAAACATTAAAAAAATATGGGTTCAAGGGTTCAACGTCACGAGCATGGAGTCATAGCTCTACCCATCCCCAAAGGTTGTATTCTGGTTAATTTTTGTTCCTGTAGAATGGGTTAAAGGTTCCCAAAATCATTGACCCCCTAGGGATAACAACAGGAAGCTGGTTCACCCGAGCGAGCTGTAGCATCCTAGGGTAATCTCAATTTGGGTGTAGTATCGCGTATCAACTATTTCCGATAGTTACCACACTACCAAATGGCCATATGGTTAATGTCTACTAAATCCCCAGGGTCACGGGTGCCGCACTGGGATAACGTCTATTTTCACGATGCTAGTCGTTCAACATAGTATCCCCACAGGCCCTCACTTGATTTGATGGTCTACCAGGATCGCTTATTCGAGAATCACTCCATGTAAGTCCACCCGTCTATGCCATCACCTATCTTAGGGTTCTCTCAAACTTTCCACATGCGACATCACTCGCATTCCCATTGAAAGAAAAATAAACACAGATATCAAGTAGGAAAAGCAATATATATATATAGTATAGTATGTAGAAAATTTCTAACAACCTAGACCTCTTAGTAATTCTAATCCTAGTCCTAGACAGATAAAATGTTTTCCCAAGCAGAGTCACCATTTTACTATTGGAAAATGGTGATGAATGATGACTAAGGCAAGAGAGATCCTAATGGCTCTCCCCAGCAGAGTCGCCATTTTACTGTAGCGTGTAATTTTTGTCGATGACACGACCACCTTTTCGCCATGGGTTTCTCCTCACCGCAATGGTAGGAGCGAGGTGCTACTTTCTGATTTCTTATTTACCCTATGAAGCTGGAAAGGAAAGGGAAGTTATCTAAAACTAACCTTGCACGCAAATGTTTAACTGAACAAATGCTTAAGAGATTCGGGGAGTTCGGGGTCAGGTTATACAATGGGGAGTTGTCAATTACCCATCCTATATGTGGTTATCCACAGGTTGTTAGCAATTTCCCTTACTACTTTCTACTTACTGGTGTTTGTCTGTTGTGGGTTGGAAAGTTTCTCCTTTGGGAATGTTTGAGGGAGAGAGAGTTTTTGTTGATTTTGGGTTTTTTGATGTTTTTGGTAAGGTATTGAACCTAAGGTTTTTGATTTGTGTGTGAAGGTACTGGACCTAGAGTTTTTTATTGGTGTGCTCGCAAAGATTTCACAATCTTATGCCTACGTATTCTCGTTAAAGAAAACAGGGAAATCAGAGCAATCGTAGTTCCTCCTATTCTATGGGAGGAAAAGATGATGTTTTGGTGTCTTGTTCAAAGCCCAAGATTGAAGCTAAAGGTTATTTGTGTCTTGTTTAAAGCCCAAGATTGAAGCTAAAGGTTTGACTGAAAGAGAATTTGTCATCTCTAAAGGGAGACATCTTGTCTGTTTATCACAACTGTTGGGTGATTGATTATAAAGGGGAATTACTTTAACTGGGATATGGAATCCATCAATGCCATAATTTCCTTTATAAAGGATTTGTCCTGAAGGAGAAAACTTTAACTCAGCGTAGAGCAATGCCATTTTTCCTTAGGAGTCTTTCATGCTAAGAGAGGGACAATGTCGTGGATGTAAATAATCCAGAGGCTTGCCACTTACAGTAATTAGATGGAAGAGGAAGTTTACCAGGATAAGAGATGGACGACAACTTGGATATTTGAATCAACAAGTGTGTCACTTACAACAGTTATCTGGGATTAGGGTTTGATTAGAATGTCTGTTTTAATGTGTGATATACAGGGAAGTACCTTCCTACAGAGAGATTTTGATTTTCTCTGAGGGGATTTTGTTCTTTTGTGTGCCTTGATCAAAGCCCAAGGTTGAAGCTAAGAGATTGATTGACTCCACGAGGGGAGTCCTTATACAAAGCCTAAGAGGAGGCTGGAAAAGTCTGACTCAATAAGAGAATGTTTATCTGTCTTGTACAAAGCCCAAGATTGAGGCTAACAGAGATTTGACTCTTTTGGGGATATCATTATACAAAGCCTAAGAGGAGGCTAAAAGTTAACTTTTCTGGGGAAATATTTTAGCTATCTTGTACAAAGCCCAAGATTGAGACTAAAAGAGGTTTTGACTCTGCTTAGGGGGATTAATTCACAAAGCCTAAAAGAAGGCTGGGAGGAATTGACTCCGCTGGGGAGATATTTATACAGAGCTTAAGAGGAATTTGACTTTGCTGGAGAAAGTTTGTATATGTATTGTACAAAGCCCAAGATTGAGGCTAAAGGGAGATGATTGACTCAGCTGAGGATATTTTAGATGTCTTGTACAAAGCCCAAGATTGAGGCTGGAAGAAGATTGACTCTGCTAGAGAGTATGATTGGTTTTGTATAAAGCCCAAGATTGAGGCTGAAAAGAGGATTGACTCTACTTAGGGAAATTTATATGGTGTCTTGTACAAAGCCCAAGATTGAGGATGATTGACTCAACTAGAGAGTGTTTTTATCTGTCTTGTACAAAGCCCAAGATTGAGGCTAAAAAATGTTGACTCAACAAGAGAGTGCTTTTGAGAAAGAAGATTAACTCAACAAGAGAGTGTTTTTGTTTTGTACCATTGACTCAACAAGAGAGTATGGAAAGGTCTTTATACAAAGCCTAAGATGAGGCTAAAAGTGATTGACTCTACAAGAGAGTGAAGAAAGATCCTTATACATGCTTAACAAGAGAGTGCTTGACTCATCAAGAGAATGTTTGAATCAACAAGAGAGTGCTGAAAATGTGATTGACTCAACAATAGAGTGCTAAAAAAGTGATTGACTAAACAAGAGGGTGATTTTGAGGCTAACTCTGCTGAGGAAAATCATTATACAAAGCCTAAGAGGAGGCAGATTTGTGCTGAGGATTATTGAGATCCAGAGGCAGGTCCAAAATGGGGAATCAACTCTTGCTGAGGATTTACAGAAGAGTTGAGGTATCAGATGCCTTGAGGTTCTGATTTGGGATAGTGTTATCCTGATGATAAGCTGACCCTAGCTGGGGAAATTTAGGATGAAAGACTGAATTTTAGATTCTGTGAGGGTTTTAACTCTACTGGAGATTGATTAAATGACCAGGGCTTTTTCCTGTGTCTGTAGGGAACTTGAGAATGTCTTTGAGACCCAAGAGGAGATTAGACTGTTCAAGTCTACTGTTATGAAAGAGTTTATCTTTGCATGATGCCCAAGAGGAGGCAGATGTTTTAAGGGATGAGAATCAACCCTAAATTGGTCTGAGGTTTTGACTCTTCGGAAAGACTGGTCTAACAAAGGATGACTAAGTTCTGTCTTATACCTTTAAGAGGTCTTTAAGGTCCTTGTATTAATCCCAAGAGAAGGCATGCGAACTTTTAAGAAGCCGGAGGGTCCTTGTACAAAGCCCTAGAGGAGGCGGGGATGCTTTTAGGAAGCCTGTGGGTCCAAACCTAAGAAAAGTTTCACCTGGAATAATCCTTTCTTTAGTGAACAGTTCTAGGGTTTGAAGAAATTCGAGAGAGGTTTCACCGGGAATTAATCCTCTCTGGGGGATGAATTTCTTTGACAATTTTCTAATAGTGACAGTCTGAGAAAAGTTTCACCGGGAATAATGTCTTTCTCTTTGTTCCATATTGTATAAGCCCAAGAGGAGGCAAGACTATATCTGGAATTCCTATGTGGGAACTAGTTTTGACTGTGTTGAAAGAATGACCACTGGCTTTATCTAGTTCTAGACCTAATTGTCGGAGAAAACTCTAAACAAGATAATATACAGGCATATATATACTGTATGTAAAAATAGGGTAGGAGGACTTACATGTGAGCAAACTTCCAGCACAAACAAATATATATATATATATATATATATATATATATATATATATATATATATATATGCAAGTATGTAAAAGAAAGTTGTTTAAAACTTACAGGCGAGCAAGTTTCTATTGTAACAACTGTATGGTTAGTTGTTCAAGAAATTAAAGAAAGTTTTGATAACAACTATGAATTTGAACCTGAATCAAAAGGGAAAGTTGTTTTTGAAAATAAGATTGGGGGCTTATACTCAAGGAGAGGCCCAGATAAAAACAGTAATCGTACCGTTGTTCTGAAAATTGTACTGGGACTTATACAATGACTGAGGCCCAAAAAGGTTTTTTTGTACAAAGGGATGGGTCTTACAGCTCAAGGAGAGGCCCAAAGTGTTTGAAAAAGAAAAGAAATGGGACTTATAACACAAGGGGAGGCCCAGTTGATTTTGTTTTGAAATGGCGATCGCGTCGAGATTTTTGAAAACACAGTGGGACTTATACAATGAATGAGGCCCAAAAAGGTATTTATTTACAAAAAGGGTTGGGACTTACACTCTATTAGAGGCCCAGAAGTTTATTTTTATACAAGAGATGGAGCTTACAACTCAAGGAGAGACCTAGATGAAAACAACGATCACACCGTTATTTTGAGAATCGTGTCGGGACTTATACAATGACTGAGGCCCAAAAGGGTTTTGTGTGACAAGGGATGAGTCTTACAACTCAAGGTGAGGCCCAAAAGTGTTTTGAAAAAGCTTTGTGAGGGTGAGAATAATCAAAACCCTAATTTGATTTCCAAATGTATTTTAATTGAATAAAAATTCAATTAAAATGATCAAAATTATCAAACATATGTGAAAAAGCAGGTTGTGATCTTGGATTAATGTTTGAAAAATCAAGTTTCATTCATAGAATGATTTGAAAATTATTTGAATTTGCAAAATCAAAAGAAAGAAATATTTTTTAATGTTTAAAAACAAATATAAACATAATTCTTTGCAAAAATACCAAATATATAAAATAAATAATATTTTTGTGAAATTTGTGTGGAATAAAATATTTTAACATTTTTGGGAATTTAAAAAAAACAATAAAAAATAATTAAAATTGAGAGAGAAATTAATTTTGGAATTAATTAATAAAACCCATGAAAATTGTGAAAAATAGCAAAATATGGCAAAAATGGCAAAATGGTCAGGGTAGGTGTTGAACCCACGACCTCTTGGACAAACACACATGCGCGCTACCACTGGGGTGGTGATACATCCGTGTATCAAAACCACCCCATAAATACATATGGGTAACTTGTTTCTAGGCCTGGCCAAGGCGCCATGGTCTGACCCTTGCCCAAGGCAAGGCCTACTTTTGGCAATTTGCATGAAGCCTCTAACTTTCTCATTTCTCCATGGATTGGGACAAAATTTAGGTGTATCCTGTCTAGAATTTCATGAGGAATCCAATGGTGCCCTTGGAATTTTCAGAAAATATTTCCCTTTTAAAATCCGATAGTGATTTCAAAATAGGCCTAGATTTGCATGTTCTATGCTATCTCATGGTACATGCAATAATAGCATGATAAATTGGTGTAAATACAACACATGTGATATGTATGAGAGGCCCATGATTAATGGACCTCAAAGCAATGCATGATTTAAAGAGTTCAAGTTGTGATGCACTTACCTCTTGAAGCTTCTTGTGCTATCTGTCAAGTTCCCTGTGCCAGAAGTAATTCAATGCTTTGAACACTCTTGATTGACCCCTTAGAAGCTTTTAGGATAATCAAAATCAGCTGGAATCCTCAGGAACAAGAATTGACTCTTTCTTGCAAAAGGGGCAAAAGTGACCAATATAGTAACTCTCTCAAATGGTGTTCCAGATGAGGGAAACCAATTGGGACAGTTTGAGGATAGTTTTTGGAGTGTGTTTGAGGCCTGTTTGGTTTTGGAAGTGACTGAATCAAGACATGGCTTGAAAAATGCAAAACAATCAAGTTTTGAGGTTTTAGAGGTTGAATTTCTGATCTTAGTGTTTCAGATCAAGGATGAGTGTTTGAACAACTTAGATATGATACATTGGATGTGTTTGGATCATGAGATGTGGTGGAATTGCTCTCTAACTCAAAAACTCAGAGATGACTTGCAAAAGAAGGCTTTTTGGCCTAAAGAGAGAGATTTTGAGGAAAGCATCAGTTGTAGTGCTTTGGTGTACTCAAACTGAGCATAAATGAGCTCTATTTAGAGTAGAGCAAGTTTGTTTTGGCTGCAATAGTGTGTGGCAACTGCAGCAGGCCTGTGGCCAATTGTAGCATAAAGTAGTTCTAGTCTTCCATGACCATTGACTTGAGGTTAGGGCACATGCCTATGGTCCTTTGGTTTAGAGCCGAATCTTGACTCAATTCATTTAAGTTTGCCTCAGTTCATGCCACCTTGATGCATCCATTGAATGCTTGGAAACAAAATTGGAGTCTTTTGCACTTTTTAGCCTTTTTAGGTTTGTTATGGCTACATGTAGTTCCTTGGACTTGGGAGGCTTGTGGATTAGATCTTTTCACTTGGATATTATCCTCTGATATGTCCAAATGTATGACAAGGCTTGGAGTTATCTGATTTGGCCAAATCGAGCAAATGCACAAAATCTGCCTTGTAAAAATCAGTCCATGATGCCATGTTCCAAGGGTTGTATCTCCCTACTCAAATTGAATTTGGAGATGATCTGGTACTTGTTGGAAAGCCCTCATGGCATACTTCAACTTTGATGTTCACCAATGGACTTGGTTTAACTTGGATCAAGGTGAAAAATGTCCCTGCATTTTGGAAAAAGTAAGGCAGATTCTGACTTTTTGAAAATTTCACTAAGTGTTCGAAAAAGTTTCATTTTCATGTTTTTGTGATTTTGATTGAAATTCTGGTTAAGCAGATCACGAAGTTGTCAGAGAGGATGTCGTGACATTTGATCTCTTCTTCTCACAAGGATCTAAGGAAGAACAAACGTAAACAGAAGAAAGTAAACAACACCAGAAATTGTTAACCCAGTTTGGTGAACAACAACACCTACGTCTGGGGGCTACTAATCCAGGGATGAAATCACTAAGTAGAATTGGTTCTAAGCTAAACTCCAACATTTACAACTTAGCACCTAGAAACTACCCTTGCCAGATTTCTAACTAAGACTCTCCTAAGTATGAGACCTTTCTCAATTCCCTTCCAATCACAGCAGTGACTGAAAATATTACAACTCAATAATCAGTCCTTCTCAGGTATTCACACAATACGCGAGAGGTTCACAAAAGTACAAACCCTAGTACTTTTTAAAACAACTGCAATAACTAACCACAAACTAGGTTAACTCTAACCTATTTATAATTTAAACCAAAACTGGACTTGGGCTTCAAAAGCACGGCAAATATCTTCCTCAGAAGTAGCGACCTAATTCTTTCTTCAATCCCAAGTTACCAAAAATGTCTCCTTCACAAGGAAACCGCAAATTCATTTAGAATCAGAATCTCTGGTTCCACAATCTCAGATGCCACCTGGAATCCTAGTCATATTCCAATCACACCTGTTACCAAAAACAGTTAGTTCAAAACTGTAACAGACAAAGATGTCGAATCCTCCTGATAGGACATCTTGTCTAACATCTTAACCTGTAGTTAGTTCAACATGTTAGGACATCTTGTCCAACATCTCTCTGCAAAGTAAGTTTTACCAAAATTAATGCCAACCTTAAAAGCAGGGACTCAATAATCTCCCCCTTTGGCAGATTTTGGCTAAAACTAATTTCCATTAACCTGCAGAAACATATAAGGGAGACCACTATCAGAGCAGCAGCGGAATCATAACATGTCTTCCCCTCAATCAGTTCAGATCTACTCCCTCTCAGTGGTTAGTAGATAATCAGCAGTCAGCAGTGGTTAGTGATGTTAGTAATTCTCCCCCTTTTTAGCCACAATATGACAAAGGTAGAAGGACTAACCCAAAAACCAATAAACCAGTTCAGAGTAAAAGTTTACACACCCAACAGAAAAGAAAATTATCCTGGGCATTCATCCCTTACACAACCAAAAGAAAAAAAAATAGAAAATAAAGTGAAGACAACTCTCAGAGGCCATCTTCCGTCTCCTCCTCATCTGCTTCTTCTTCTTCACTTTCACCAGCACCATTATCAGCATCTTCCTCTTCAGCTTCACGGTTTTCCTCATCACCCTTCTTAGCATCTCCAGCATGGACTTCAGTGTCTTTGATTTGCTTAACATCCAGAGCCTGTATCAGTCTTTCCAGCTTCTCTTTAATCATGTTCATCACTTCTTCACACTTGAGGACATTCTGTCCCAGTTCTCTTTCTAAACTTCTATGATAAACATGGTTCCACCTGCTGACACTTACAACATCATGAAAGGAGATGTTATCCATGGGAGCCTTGGGAAGTGAACCTACAGTCTTCTTGGAAGCTAGTTTCTTTATGACATTCTGTCCATCCTCTATCCCTTAATAGTCTGATTCACTTTCAGATTCTGCCTTCCTTTTCTTGCTTTCAACACTAACCTTGCTCCAGGGCCTTGAAGGTCCAACTGCTGCCTTCTTAGTTAGCTTGTTAGATATGGCTACACCTTTATTTTTTCTTTTCTTTAATCGTTCCGACACACTTAGCTGGAGCCTGTAACAATTACTTCATTGTCAGAGGGCATATCATCTAAATTAATGATTTTGCCAGCTTGTTCTGAGGCCCTTTGTATGGATGAGGATGTCTCATCATTTGTCTCAGCATTTTTAATCACAGAGTCAACAAGGGTGTGCAAATTCCCTTTTGACATTTCAACATCATTTCCTCTTTTGTCAGCATTCTTCTTAGTAACATCAGGATTCTGAGATGAGTTTGATGGCATAATTTGAGCAAGAGGTCTGGTGATTCCAGCAACACTCACCCTGCCCCCTGGCTTATAAGTTTCTCTACTATTTTATCGACCCTTTCCTCTGTGTTAAACCTCTCTATCCCTTTCTTAGCACTAAAGGAAGCATCAGAGGTATTCGAAGGATTACCTGGTAGGGCAGTCTTGGATCGCCGAATCGGAAGTTTGTCTGTCTTGCATGACAAGATAGCGAGCAGAGCAACCTCATCTTCAGTGTGTAGCTCCTTGGACTTTGACCTAGAATCAACTGTTTCCTTCTTGGTTACACGTGTTGGAGATTGTTGAGACATCTTCACTAGGGCACATAATGCTTGTTCTTCAATCGTGAGTATGAGCGAGTTCGAGGAATTTAGAGCAAGTTGAGAGTAAGTTTGATTGATGTGGTTTTTAGTGATTTGATTTTCGACCCCTTGAGTAGCGTTCCCACAAACAGAGAAAAACCCTAATTCGTCCTTCAGAATTTTTCTTTGTAGTTTTGTAACACCTGAGCAATTCAAGATGTCACAGTCGAATATCGTGACATCTGGTATAACATCATTTTTAGTTCCAACGTTTTGAGGATAATCTTGGATAGTATAAGAGCATCTATTTATAGTCATTTCCCTAAACCAGGAGGCCTTCTGAAGAAGATTTTCCATCCTTGCGATAGTCTGACGTTGCATTCTCATATGTGTCATTTTGGTTAATCTTCTAATGTCCATATCTGGGGATGGTTCCTGAAGTTTTTCCGTCTGAGAGGCAGTCCACACATAAGAATTGCTCCTTGATCTGAGTCCTTTCATGATAAGTCTACCTTTATTATTCAAGACTTGGCATTCAGATCTGGTGAAGTTGACTCTTAGGCCTTGATCAAACAGTTGACTAATGCTAATCAAATTAGCAGTTAATCCTCTTACAAACAACACATCATCTAGTATAGGATTCCCTGGGTGATCTAATTTTCCAACTCCTCTAATCTTTCCCTTGGATCCATCTCCAAAGGTGACATAGTTGGAAGAGTGGGGCTTTATGTCCACTAGATATTCCCTGACACCAGTCACGTGTCTTGAACATCTACTATCAAAGTACCACCAGTCTTCAGGGTACTCACTTTGATAGGAACGGACTACCAGGGCCATGGACTCATCCTTGGAGCTTTTTTTCTTTCCAGTACTCCTGCCTCTAGGATATCCATGTAACTTATAGTAATATCGTTTAATGTGACCATACTTGCCACAGTGATGCCATTTCTAATTTTGTATTCTTTGATGTCTGTAATGATGTTGAGGCATTCTATTTGACATCGTCTATTTTCTTTTGATTGGATTGAGACTGCACTCTGGATCATTGTAGCCAAGTCCTCTAACATCTCCAGCATTTCTCCCGACTTAAAGAATTTCATCTAGAATACCAGAGCTGCTGTTGAGCATCCTAACATTTTTGGTCATATTTTCCAGGTTGGACTTTAGCACAACCACTTCCTCCTCAAGATCAGAAATGACATCAAGATGTTTCTCTCTTTCAGCCTCAAGAAGCATAATGATTCTGTGTTGTCATTCTCCTAGTTGGCAAATTTCAGTACATCTCTTATAGACCTCTTTGAAGGATTTTAGTAGATCTTCATGAGATAGACTTCCAATCTCTGAATTTATCTTAGTATCAAACATTCTTGTAAGAGCAGAGACTTGTTTAGGTGATTCTCCATCACTTGCAAACTCATTTTCAGACCAGGATGTAATGAGTCCTTTCTTTTCTTTCTTCAGAAAGTTAGGACACTCATACCTGATGTGTCCGTATCCCTCACATTCATAGCATTTGATTCCTTTTCCCTTCTCATCTTCGTTCTTAAAATTTCTTCTAAGATCAGTTCTTTTAAGGTTATTGAATGATTGAGGCTTAACATTAGATCTTGCTTCCCCCTCCATTTTCTTCAGCAATTGCCCATACTGCTTTCCAAGAAACACAACTGCCTTAAACATTACTTCATTTGAGTTTATCTTTTCTTCATCATGATCTGACACTAAGGCTATGCTTTTCTTCTTCTCAGACTTTTTATTTAGTCCCATTTCAAAGGTTTGTAGAGACCCCATGAGCTCATCAACTTTCATAGTGGCTATGTCCTGAGCTTCTTCTATGGCAGTTACCTTCATGTCAAATCTCTTAGGAAGAGACCTTAGAATTTTCTGAACCAACTTGGCTTCAGGAATTTTTTCTCCAAGGTCACTAGATGTGTTAGCAATGTCAACAATGTTCATGTGAAAGTCATGTATGCTTTCATCTTCTCTCATTCTCAAGTTCTCAAACTTAGTAGTGAGAAGCTGAAGTCTTGAGGATTTGACACGAGAGGTACCTTCATGAACAGTCTTCAAGATTTCCCACGCATTCTTTGCAACAGTGCAATTCTTGATGAGTCTGAAGATGTCCTTGTCCACCCCATTGAACAAGGCATTCAAGGCTTTGGAGTTTCCTTGAGCAAGTTTATCATCTTCATTATCCCAATCTTCTTCAGGTTTCAGCTCCTTAGTGAGCTTCCCATCGTTGTCTTTGATTTTTGGTGGATCCCACCCATTAACCACAGACTTCCAAGCCTTTCCATCCATAGACTTGATAAACGCCACCATGCGAACTTTCCAATAATCATAATTGGAACCATCAAGTATTGGTGATCTATTTAGAATTCCTCCTCATTTATCCATCGAACCAGAAAGTATCATCCCTGAATCTCACCCAGATACAGAGCAGGATGCCTGCTCTGATACCAATTGAAATTCTGGTTAAGCAGATCACAGAGATGTCAGATAGGATGTCGTGACACTTGATCTCTGCTTCTCACAAGGATCTAAGGAAGAACAAACCTAAACAGCAGAAAGTAAACAACACCATAAATTGTTAACCCAGTTCAGTGAACAACAACACCTACGTCTGGGGGCTACCAAGCCAGGGATGAAATCACTAAGTAGAATTGGTTCTAAGCTAAACTCCAACATTTACAACTTAGCACCTAGAAACTACCCTTCCAATCACAGCAGTGACTGAAAATATTACAACTCAATAATCAGTCATTCTCAGGTATTCGCATAATACGCGAGAGGCTCACAAACGTACAAACCCTAATACTTCTTAAAACAACTGCAACAACCAACCACAAACTAGGTTAACTCTAACCTATTTATAATGTAAACCACAGCTGGACTCGGGCTTCAAAAGCACAACAAGTATCTTCCTCAGAATTAGCGACCTAATTTTTTCTTCAATCCAAAGTTACCAAAAATGTCTCCTTTACAAGGAAACCAGAAATTCATTTAGAATTAGAATCTCTGATTCCACAATCTCAGATGCCACCTAGAATCCTAGTCATATTCCAATCACACCTGTTACCAAAAACAGTTAGTTCAAAACTGTAATAGACAAAGATGTCGAATCCTCTTGATAGGACATCTTGTCTAACATCTTAACCTGTAGTTAGTTCAACATGTTAGGACATCTTGTCCAACATCTCTCTGCTAAGTTAGTTTTACCAAAATTAATACCAACCTCAAAAGCAGGGACTCAATATTGATCAATCCATAACTCAAAATCCATGAGGATTTGGAATCTCTTGTAGTTGACACTTTTAAAGTATGTCATATGAACTTTCATTTAAGCTTTGAATGGGAGAAAAAGGCCTTGTGGTTTAGGAGTTATGACCTTGCAAAGTTGGTACAAAATCATTTTTGTTCCATAACTTAGAAAAAATTTGGTTTCTCAAGGTTGCCCCTTTTGCAAGAAACCTCACTTTTCTTGATTTTTCTTAATGAATGATGATCAATACCATACATTAACATTGTTTTTGACTTAGGGGAACCATATTTGTGAAAAATTCCAAAAAGTCAAACTTGATTTTGTGCACAGTTGACTTTTTGTCAGATGAAATCTAAACTGTGCGATCCTTTGTGAAATCAAGTTCTTGACCTAATTAAAACCTAATGGATGGATTCCATAGGTGTTTTAAGGTGTATTGAATCATTTTGCAAGGTTTGAGAGCATGTCTTGGTCAAAAGTCAAAGGCATAGTTGACTTTTTCTTCAAAACCCTAATTGTGGTCCAAATGAACATGAAACTTGTGAATTAAGCTTGGATCAATACATTGTTGTAAATGGATAAATGTGGTGTATTTGAGGTCCTCAAATCATGTCTTGAGGTCTTGGCTCATGTTTTGCTCCAAAAGTCAACTTAGGGGTGAATTAGGTCAAGAAACCCTAATTCCTGATTTTTTGTGTATGCATCCCCTGAGGCTAAATTGACTTGATGAGTGGGTCCATGGGGTCCCTTGGAGTATCTTGGGTTGTGTTTTGAAGTATTGGCTCATTCCCAGAGGAAAAATTCCATCTGGAGACCTTGGTCGACCAAAACCCTAATTTGGTGACACTGGCGATCTTGAGGCTTGATCCACTTGGAATGCTGCACCCCTGTGCCTAATTCTTGATGTGGGAGTCCTCTTGACCCCTTATGGGTGTTTGAGAGGTTAGACAAGTTGAAGATCATGTCATTTCTTGATTGATATTTTGTCTAAGTGCTCTGAGAGGGCTCAAAACCCTAATTCTTGGTTGTAGTGAATTCTCAACCATCTTTGAAGAAATTGATGAGGCATGAAGGCACATCCATATTGTGGTGATGATTTACACAATGGGAAATCTTGGTGGTCAAAATTTGGGGTATGACACTAGTGACTTGTCCCAAACCTAGAGCGGGGTTTGAAAGCTTAGGGAACAGGCTTTTTGTGTGTTATTGGTCTAGGGAACGGACCCGGTTTAATGTAAAAACCGAAAAATAATAACAAGTGATTGGTACCACATGCATGAGTTGCATTTGAGTCTTGCGTCGAGTCACATTGTGCCTATGCTTGAAATATTAGATTATGTGTACTATTGAATTGTTGAATTAGTGAAATTGTGGATTTGTGAGTAAATACTTGTGAATAATATGGTTACTTGAGTGGTAATGGCTTGATGAAGCTTTTGAAGTGTGAGAATCATGATGTTATGCTTGTATGCCTTAAATTATACATTATCTTATGATTTCGATAATTTTGTGAATTCTCACCCTTCTGTTGGAATAATGTTTTGTACAACATTGCTCAGGTATCGAGGAGTAGAGTTTCTTCTAGCGCGAGGTAGCCGTTGGAGTAACTTGTTTTATTTTCTCTATTTATTTTGGGTCGAGTCGTGCTCTGATCATGTAACAGTGGGAATGTTTCGATTCATGTTTTGAGAGATACTTTATATACTCTACTTTATTTTGTTATTGTTATTTGAATTATGCGGAGTATCGGCTTTTATACCTAAGTGATGATTATGAATGAGTTGATCATGGGGCTTTTATTATGTTAATTTATGATTGAAGTAATTCCGCTGCTACATGCTAAGTGAAAGGATGTGAAATCCATGAAATTATTTTAAGTGTTAATGAGCATGACAGGTGTATGTGTGATGATTTGAAATTATATATGACACCCTTTTGTGAGATGCATGATAATTTACTCTGATTATTTATATATATTCTGCGGTGTTTAGAAGAGTGTTACATTAGTGGTATCAGAGTAGGTCGGTCCATCCGGCCAGGTTGTTTAATATTGTTTGTTCCCTAGTATGTGACATGTGTGTGAAAACACTGTCTGTACACGTTTGTTTTTCTAACCCTTATTTGCAAGAGTGGGATTGAAACAAGTGGGGGAGAAACTTGTGCTTCTCCAAGATGCTTCAAGTGTGGAGTGGTGGCTCAGTGTGTCGTGAACGCTATAATAGTTTGGTAAAGATGGTTTATGCCCCATCATGATTGTCGGCTGTTTATTGACAAATTGAGGAACTGATCACCCTTAATCTCTTTTTGATAGTAGACGGAATCATGTTGGATGGAATAGATGTGTCTTGCGAGCTTAGATGGTGTGTGCAGTGAATTGTTTGGAGTTAAGCCAAGTGTTTACAGATTATTTTGATGAGTAGGTGTAGAATGGTGTTGAGATTTTTTATGTTGATGGCAACTTTGAGTGTTAGTGAAAGTGGGACAGTCGGTGTTTTGCCAATTGTTTGTGATTTTCGAAAGTTTTTTTCTCCTGATGAGATAAGTGATTTATCGTCGGAACGTGAAGTGGAGTTTGCGATTGACTTAGTTCCTGGAACTAGTCCGATATCGATGGCTCCATATCATATGTCCGCATTCGAATCGAAAGAGTTGAAGAGTCAACTCGAAGATCTGCTTGAGAAGAGATTCATTCATCTGAGTATGTCACTGTGGGGTGCACCAGTTTTGTTGGTTAAGAAGGAAGAAGGTTCTATAAGGCTTTGTGTGGACTATAGACAATTGAACATGGTGACTATCAAGAATAAGTATCCACTTCTGAGGATTAATGATTTGATGGATCAGTTGGTTGGTGCAAGTGTGTTCAGTAAGATAGATTTGAGGTCTGGGTATCATCAGATTCATGTGAAGGCCGAAGGTATTCAGAAGACTGCTTTTAGAATGAGGTATGGTCATTATGAGTATTCTGTGATGCCGTTTGGTGTGACTAATGCACCAGGTGTATTTATGGAGTACGTGAACAGGATTTTCCATCCGTATTTGGACAAGTTTATGGTTGTGTTCATTGATGATATTTTGATCTATTCGAAGAGTGAAGAGGATCATGTTGAGCATTTGAAAATTGTGTTATCAGTGTTGAAAGAGGAGCAGTTGTATGCTAAACTTTCTATGTTTGAGTTTTGGTTGAAGGAAGTGAGTTTCCTTGGCTATGTGATTTCAAGTAGAGGTATTGCAGTTGATCCGTTGAAGGTTAAAGTTGTATCGCAGCGGGAAGCTCCGAAATTAATTTTTGAGATTGGAAGTTTTCTTGGTTTGGTAGGTTATTATTGGAAATTCATTGAAGGATTTGCCAAGTTAGCCTTGCCGTTGACGCAGTTGACTAGGAAGGGTCAAACTTTTGTTTGGGATGCAAAGTGTGAAGAAAGTTTTCAAGAGCTTAAGAGAAGGTTATCAACAGCTCCTGTTTTGATTTTGCCTAATCCGACAGAACCGTTTGTTGTATATTGTGATGCTTCGTTGATGGGATTGGGATGTTGATGCAACATCAGCAAGTTGTATCTTATGCTTCAAGGCAACTTAAAGTGCATGAGAGGAATTATTCGACGCATGATTTAGAGTTGGCTGCTATTGTGTTTGTATTAAAGCTTTGGAGGCATTACTTGTTTGGATCGAGATTTGAGGTGTTTAGTGATCATAAGAGTTTGAAGTGTCTCTTTGATTAGAAATAATTGAATGCGAGACATAGGAGATGGTTGGAACTTCTGAAGGACTATGATTTTGGTTTGAATTACCATCTGGGTAAAGCAAACGTGGTAGCTGATGCATTGAGTCGAAAATATTTGCATATGTCGATGATGATGGTAAGAGAGTTCGAAAATGATTGAGAAAGTTTGAGATATGAGTTTGGTTTGTGAAGAGACTTCTCATTTAGTTAAGCTTGGTATGCTGAAGATTACTAGTGGTATTCTTGATGAGATCCGGGGAGGTCAGAAATGTAATTTGAGTTTGGTAGATCGGTTGACTTTGATCAATTAATGTCGAAGAGGTGATTTTTGAATTAATGAAAATGGTATCATGAGATGTCGTGATAAATTTTGTGTTCCAGATATAGTTGAGCTGAAAAATAGTATTCTTGAGGAAGGGCATCATAGTAGATTGAGTATTCATCCGGTGCTACTAAGATGTATCAGGATTTGAGGAAAATATTTTGGTGGCCTAGTATGAAGAAAGAAATTGCGGAGTTTGTGTATTCTTATTTGACTTGTCAGAAGTCGAAGATCAAACATTAGAAACCGTCGGGTTTGATGCAATCGTTATCTATTCCTGAGTGGAAATGGGATAGCATATCGATGGATTTTGTGTTTGGTTTACCTGGAACACCGAGTAATTGTGAAGCTATTTGGGTTATTGTGGATAGATTGACGAAATCTGCTCACTTTATTCCAATGAGAATGGATTACCCATTGGAGATGTTAGCAAAGTTGTACATTGAGAGGATTGTCAGTTTGCATGGTATTCCGTCTAGCATTGTGTCAGATAGATATCCGAGGTTTACTTCGAGATTTTGGGAGAGTTTGCAAAGTGCTTTGGGTATGAAGTTGCGTTTGAGTTCTGCTTATCATCCCCAAACAGATGGTCAGACTGAGAGGACGATTCAGTCACTTGAGGATCTTTTGAGAGCTTGTGTGTTGGAAAAAGGAGGTGCTTGGGCTAACTACTTGCCTTTAATTGAGGTTACTTACAACAACAGTTTTCATTCGAGTATTAGAATGACACCGTTTGAAGCGTTGTATGGTAGGAGGCGTAGAACACCATTGTGTTGGTATGAGTCGGGAGAGAGTGTTGTGGTTGAACCTGAGATAGTCTAGCAAACTACAAATAAGATTAAGATGATTCATGAGAAGATCAAGATTTCTCAGAGTCGTCAGAAGAGTTATCATGACAAGAGGAGGAAAACACTTGAGTTTCAATAAGGAGATCATGTGTTTCTTAGAGTTACTCTGGTAACTGGTGTTGGTCGGGCATTGAAGTCGCGTAAGTTAACACCGCTTTTTATCGGTCCATACCAGATTTTGCATAGGATATGAGAAGTGGCCTATCAGATTGTTTTGTCGTCGTCGCTTGCTAATCTCCATGATATGTTCCATGTATCTCAGTTGAGGAAATACATTGCGGATCCATCTCATGTAGTCCAAGTAGATGATGTGCAGGTGAGAGATAACCTGACTGTGGAAACATCACCTATGCGGATAGAGGATCGGGAGTTGAAGCCACTTCGAGGTAAAGAGATTGCTTTGGTGAAGGTAGCTTGGGGAGGACCAACTGGAGGGATTGTGACTTGGGAACTTGAGAGTCGGATGAGGGAGTCTTATTCTGAGTTGTTCGTTTGAGGTAATTTTCGAGGGCGAAAATCTTTTAAGTGGGGGAGGGTTGTAACACCCCTTTTTTAGTAATTATTTATTTATTATATTAATTAATTAATTGAGTGATTTTGTGCATATTTTATTTAATTTAATTGACTTAATTGAATTATTTAATTTATTTGATTTATTTTATTTGGTGGAATAAAATATATAATTGGTAAAATTAGTAATTTGGCCTAGATTGGGAGTGTGAATAATAAGTGGGATAGTGGGTTAAGTAAGCCCATTAGAATAATGAGAAATTGTGGGATTTGATAAAATGAGAGAAAGAGATAGAATAGGGTTAGAAAGATAGAAAAGAGGAAAAGAGGCAAAGAGAGGAGTGGAGAAGAAGAGGAGAAATCAAGAACAAGAGCTCTAGAATCCAAGGAATCAAGGTAAGGGTGGGTCTTTACATGATTATGAGATTGTATGATAGTGTATGATGGGTATTATCGTATTTAGGATCAAAACCCCTAATTTCCATGGTTTTAAAATTGATGATTATATGATGTATGATGGTAGGATCCTTAAATATGTGTCGTGGGTGGTTATAATTATCACATAATGGTAGTATTTCGAATTCTGGAACAGGGACTTTTTACGAGATTGAAATCGGAGGTCCGGAAGGCCTCCAACGGTGAAAAACGTAGAAAATTCTGCATATTGTATTGTTTGCGTCGATGCATACTGAGTGCGTTTTTCTGGATTTGTTTCTGCCTTCAAT
This sequence comes from Lathyrus tuberosus, assembly GCA_022829125.1. NCBI lineage: Eukaryota > Viridiplantae > Streptophyta > Magnoliopsida > Fabales > Fabaceae > Lathyrus > Lathyrus tuberosus. The sequence continues at coordinate 9,281,436 of JALAZF010000163.1, forward strand.
GCGTCGACTTATCCCGTCGCTAGCGGTCGACGCATGCTGTGTATTGGTAACATTTTCGTTTCGACGATTTTGGCCATAACTTTTGATCCGTAAGTCAATTTTGGTCCCCGTTCAAAGCGTCAAAAAGTTAATGAATAGAGCTATAACATAGTATATATAGGAGAATTGGTTTCCCAATATTTTTATATCTAATATGTTTGGGGAGCCAATTGTGTATATGTTTTATTAATGGATTGTTGTGCTGTTTGCTGCCGATTGTGAAATTATTTATGGATAATTTATTGAATACTTGTGTATGTGCTTGTATAAGTCTATTTTGGGTGTGAAAACATGAAATGCATGATAGTTATTGCTTTTTGTAATGATAATACAGTTGTGATTGTATTGTAAAATGTGTTGTATACCATTTGAAAGTGTGTGGTAATTCAAGTGTGATGAATTATTGAAGATATGCATGAATGTTAAGATTAGGGAATGGTCTAAATTTCATATGGTTGTTGAACTTGCACATGCATCATTTGTTGTCAAGAGGCAATGCTTGTTAGTTCCGTAGGAACTAATGACTTATCCCAAACCTAGAGCGGGGTTTGAAAGCTTAAGGAACAAGCTTTTTGTGTGTTATTGGTCTAGGGAACAAACCTAGTTTAATGTAAAAACCGAAAAATAATAACAAGTGATTGGTACCACATACATGAGTTGCATTTGAGTCTTGCGTAAAGTCACATTGTGCCTATGCTTGAAATATGAGATTATGTGTATTATTGATGTTGGAATGATGTTTTGTACGACATCGCTAAGGTACCGAGGAGTAGAGTTTCTTCTAGCGCGAGGTAGCCGTTGGAGTAGCTTGTTTTAGTTTCTATATTTATTTTGGGTCGAGTCGTGCTCTGATCATGTAACACTGGGAATGTTTCGATTCATGTTTTGAGAGATACTTTATGTACTCTACTTTATTTTGTTATTTTTATTTGAATTAAGTGGAGTATCGGCTTTTATGCCTAAGTGATGATTATGAATGAGTTGATCATGGGGCTTTCATTATGTTAATTTATGATTGAAGTAACTCCGCTGCTACATGCTAAGTGAAAGGATGTGAAATCCATGAAATTATTTTAAGTGTTAATGAGCATGACAGGTGTATGTGTGATGATTTGAAATTATATATGTCACACTTTTGTGAGATGCATGATAATTTACTCTGATTATTTATATATATTATGCGGGGTTTAGAAGGGTGTTATATTAAACGTATTTTGTGGTATCTGAACGGAACCTTCAATCACGGTCTTTGTTATCCTAAAGGAATTGCTTGTAGCTTAGTAGGATATTCTGATTCTGATTTAGCGGGGTTCATGTCGAATTGGAAGATTACTATTGGTACTTACCACTTATTTGGAACCTGCTTAGTTTCTTAGCATAGTAAGAAACAACATAGTGTTGCTCTTTCTACCGCCGAGGCTGAATATGTAGCCATCGGCAGTTGTTGTGCACAGGTCTTATGGCCTAAGAAACAACTATTGGACTACGATTTAAAACTTGGTTGCGTTCCAATTAAGTGTGATATTACTAGTGTTATAAGTCTTGCTAAGAATCCAATACTACACTCATAGACTAAACACATTGAGATCTAGCACCATTTCCTGAGAGATCATGTGGAGAAAGGAGATGTGGGTTTTGAGTACGTTGACACCAAAAGTAAGCTTGCTAACATTTTTACAAAATTATTGTCATCGGAATCCTTCCACAAGATCTGTAGGGACTTGGGAGTCTTAGACACTTCTTGCCTTAAGTAGAATGAGATTTTGGTTTTTAGTTTTGTTTTCTATATATATTTTGATTGCACTAACACAATCTGGTACCAAATCGTAGCTTTTAGCAACCTATAATGGTATGTCTCTAACCCTTGTATTATTCTATATAGTTGTGATAGAGTTATGCATTGGTTTGCTTATTTCCTCCATATCTCACTAATTAATCTCTAGCTTATGTCTTTTATTATTCTTTTTTACATTTAAGTCTTTTAAATGTGTATTACTAATTATGTGCATTAGAACGTTTAATTATTTGTTCATGTATTATTTATTATTGTTAATGTATACCTTGATTTATAAGTTTGACCACTTCATTGTTAACCGTTGAATGTTTGTGTTGCATTGTATATGCTTCTTACCTGTTTAACTCATATATTCTTTGGAATTTTTGGTTAGTGGTTGTTTCTTTGGTTTTTGGACGCATTTTGAACTATCATTTTTTGATGTTGTCAAAGGGGGAGAAGTTGTAATGAGTCTGGAATTGTTTTTATAGGTTTTTATGTTGTGAGTTGTTTGTGTGCAATGTTTCAGGGGGGTTATAAGCGCGTTACTCAAAGGTTGACTCAATTCCAAGTGAAAGTTTGCCAAGCATCAAAAAGGGGGAGATTGTAGTTGCATGTCCATACTATCCGGTCATTTCGTTGCTTGTCTTATTGTTTCATCCTTGTTTTTATTTTGATTTGTTGAGTCTCCTTCATGATTGTATTTCTCGGAATTGAGTTTGATTTGATTCATTTTTAGCATGCATAAAACTTTGGTTAGATTTGGTCTTAATCTAAATGTTATTTGATCAATAATGTATGTTAATGGAATGAAATCATTTTGTGTTTTTGGTCAAAGTTGATTCAAGGGTAAAATCTCAAAATGCTTTTGAAATTTTGAAATTTTAAGATTTTACAAGTTTGATTTGAATCATTCAGTTTTACCCCGAATTTTTCATCCTGACCAAATTGGAAAGTAGCTAAACTCAGTAATTTGATCCTGATCAAATTTTACACTTAATCCTCATCATTTTCCTTTCAACAAATTTTGTTTGGTTTGATTTGAATCATTCTGTTTTACACTGAATTTTTGTTCCTGATTAAATTGGACAGAAGTGAAACTCAGACATTTGATCCTGATAAAATTTTACACTTGGTCCTGATCATTTTCCTGGGAACAAATTCTGTTTGATTTGATTTGAATCAAATTTTAAACACGATTCGAATCACGTGGCATTTGATCTGAATCACTATTTTTCTAAATAGAATGAACTGGCAATTTTTTTCAAAAATTAGTTATTTCTTCCATTGCACATCATCTGCTCATTTGATTCAATTCATATTTTTCTCTTTATTTGGATCTAACTAACCGTTTTCAACCATTTTGTGTGCCTTATCTCAAGCACATATAAATCATTTTGTGTCATCATTTTACATAACACCAATCATTCTGTTGATATTTTTCACTGTGATTTTATGTGAAAATCAATTTCCTCTATTTTGAGTGCTCAAAGTCTTGCTACGAATTTCTCACATCTTCAACTTCAATTGAGTTCAGATATTGATAACGAGAGTTCTGAGATTGATTGAAGGTGGCACATACTTGAATCATTCTATTGAGTTCTCAGGTTGTTAGCAATATTGAGGGGTTGTTAATGGCGGTGACAAATTCCATTGAAAAGAAGTAGGTTATTCTTTCCAACATTGCCTTAGTAGTAATTATGTGGAAGGCAACAGATAAGGAGGAGTTCTTCTCGGATCTTCGGACAATTTCACTGCTCAAGAAATCGGTAAGATCGAGATGTTGATAGCTACACATGGAGGCTTGGATTAGAATTAGTGTTATTGGAATGTTCAAGAAACATATTTGAGTAAAGTTTACGTAAGAGAGTTTGACAAGTTTGTTGCATACAAGTCAAGATCCAAATTAGGAGATTTATTTTCTCAACTTATTGTGGATGGTGATTGTATGAACTCTTGGAAATATTTGTCAAATAACAAGGAACTTAGCAGGTTCTAATGGGAAATCATTGAAGAGTGCATGTTGGCCAAGCGAGGACAAACACCGAAGCAGTATAAATCTCGGTGTCATCTCTCTAACTCTTACTCTTACATTTATATTTGTAGTGATTGCATGTTAGGTTTTTCAATTCCTTTGTATTATATCATTTTGTTCTTGATATGGATTAATTAAGTAAAGCTTATGTTTTGTTGGAATTGGACAACTAGTCAAGCTAGTATTATGATTGATAAATCTGAAAACAAATTGAATATTAGAATTCCACACATTGAATCAATTATGTACACTCCCTGTGATTACACAACTTGAATCAATTCATACCAAGCATTTCATCTTTATAATCTTAGATATTTGTGAAACAGATTGTCTTAGCTTGATCATATTCAACTGTATAATTTTCATTTTCGCTTCAAACCTTTCGCTTGTAACTCATATTTTGAAAACACTCTTATTTTGGAAAACGACGATCGCATTTTTTACTTTGGGTTTATTCACCCCCTCTAAACCGTTTTTCTACTTCCATATTCACACCCAACACTCACCCCTCTTTTATTTGTTTTGTGGTGTCCTGTACGTTGTGGTACAAATACTCTGGAGAAACGATTGCTGCTATGAGTTGGAAGATGGCATTGAGGATTTTCTTCATTTATTTTATTGTTTTCTCATTAATTAGTTTTTGAGTCTCTTTGATATGTAACACTAGGGACGAGTTAATTTTGTTACATTTTATGTTTTCCAAGATGTTTGAGTTACTATCATTGAGTTTTTGATGTTGATACAAATAAATGATTTATTTGAGATTTTGAAGTTTATTTCACTGCCTAATAAATGTTTTGATTAGGAAAATGATTGCTGAGAATGTGTAAAGTATTCGCGTAATTTGTTTAATTAAAGAGTCGGGGAAAGTAGGGTGTTACATTTCGACTATTGCATGATCAATAACAAAATCAGCAATAATTTGACCTTTCATGGCCTTTAAAGGCACATACATTAAAAAATACCCAGTTAAAGCTAAAGCCCATCTTCCTATTCTATTATGTAAAATAGGTTTCAACAACATATGTTTAATAACATCAAAATGGAAATAAACAAACATATTTGTTGGCTTTATGTAATACTTAAACTTTGTCCAAGATAAGTATAGACAAAGGCATAATTTCTCTATCGAGCTATACCTAGTTTTTGCATCATTTAACACTCGACTAAGGTAATAAATGGCTCTTTTGATGCCATCATCATCCTCTTGGACTAACATGCTTCCTATGTTTAATAACATCAAAATGGGAACAAACACATTTGTTTGTTTTATGTAATACTTAAACTTTGTACAAGAGAAGTATAGACAAAGGCACAATTTCTATATCGAGCTATACCTAGTTTTTGTGTCATTTACCTTTCAAATAAGGTAATAAATGGCTCTTTTAACACTAGGGACGAGTTAATTTTGTTACATTTTATATTTTCTGAGATGTTTGAGTTATTATCATTGAGTTTTTGATGCTGATACAAATAAATGATTTATTTGAGATTTTGAAGTTTATTTTGTTGCCTAATATATGTTTTGACGAGGAAAATGGTTGATGAGAATGTGTAACACCTTTTTGGATTAAAGTATTCGTGTAATTTTGTTTAATTAAATAATCAAGGAAATTAAGGTGTTACACTTCGACTATTGCATGATCAACAACAAAATCAACAACAATCTGACCTTTCATGGCCTTTAAAGGCGCATACATTAAAGAATACTCAGTTAAAGCTAAAGCCCATTTTCCTATTCTATTATGTAAAATGGTTTCGACAACATATGTTTAATAACATCAAAATGGGAATAAACAAACACATTTGTTGGCTTTATGTAATACTTAAACTTTGTACAAGAGAAATATAGACAAAGGCACAATTTCTCTACCGAGTTATACCTAGTTTTTGTGTCATTTAACACTTGAATAAGATAATAAATGCTCTTTTGATGCCATAATCATCCTCTTGGGCTAACATGCTACCTATTTTCGAATCAGACGCGGAAATGTACAACTTTATGACTTTATCTCTAATGGGAGGCAGTAAACTGAGAGGTTTCGACAGGTACATGTTGATCTCATCAAAATATTTTTGATGTTCTAATTCCCATTTGAATTCTTCTTATTTCTTCAATCGTAGCAACGATGAAACAACTTTTGTCTTGCCACTTAGGTTTGAAATGTACCTTCTCAATAAATTTATCTTCGTCTTTCCACTTAGGTTTGAAATGAACCTTCTTAAGAAATTTATCTTCCTAAACAAAGACTAAAGTTGTTTCTTGTTTGATAGTGACTCTGCATTGAATATAACCTTTGTCTTATTCTCGTTTATTTCAATGCCTTTTTATGCACACGAAACCTAAGAAGTCACTTACATGGCCACCAAAGGCACATTTTAATGGATTCATCTTAAGTCCATATTTCCTCATCCTTTTTGTCGCATCTCGAAAAAAGAATACGACTTCGCAAAGCACATCGCACGCTCGCGGGATGACTAACAGAGTCGCCACCGAGCTTTATTAATTCGCAAGGAGGGAAAGGGAAAAATCGATAAAACCCCTAAAAGAACGACAATGATATGGTCGTCACAACCCAATCGGTTTCGGGAGTCAATTATGCAAAAGGGAAGGTACTAACACCCCTCACGTTCGTTGTACTCAACGGGAACCATTTAGTTAGTTTATACATAAGCATTAACTTAAAATGTTTCCTTCTTAAGTTATTAAAGGGAAAAAAATATGACTAAAAGGTGATTTTTTAGGCAAAATACCTTTTTTCGTCCCTTAACTTTACCTTGGGATCCATTTTGGTCCCTTAATTTTTAAAATGTTCAAATCAATCCCTTAAGTATTAAAAATAGAGCACGTAAGTCTTTTCCGTTTGTTTCCTCCAAACTGACATCTGTGAATGACAACGTGGCAGATGACATGGCTGTTCTTCTTGTTTTCCACTCTCTTCTACATTTGTGTTATGCAATTTCCTGAGAAATCAAATTAGGGGCGTAGGGTTCCATCCAATCCCAACTCAAATTGTTCAATCAATTCCAGAAATTGAAGGTTGTAGCAACAATAACACTCTCTTGGAAAAACAACTAAGGATGAAGAAGCTGAAACTCGTAAGCACTTCTACTTTTATCGTTGTTTATAGACCGATTCTCGTGATATCTCACATTTAAATCAACATGTTTTTGTATAACTTCAAATTGTTTCTTCTCATCACTAGGGGCTTCTATTTTCGATGGCTTCTACTTTGCATTTTATTCCTTCTTCTCATCATCGGAGGATTCAGATCTCTCAACTTTGTTTCTTTCTATTTCTTTGTCCGTCAAAATCAACAATCGACATTAAGTTTTTAGCTTTGATCACTTCTACGATTAGTTTTCTTACGGCAGCTTCCTCCATTGATGAATGAAGCTTGAAGTTTTTTTTTGGCTGTGTAGGTATAAGCATGTTGAAGAATTTTTGCTTTAGGAGATTCGCGAGTTATCTTGTTGTAGTATCGTTCCGACATTAGTGGAGTTCTTTGAGAAGAAGTCAGCTAAAACTTGGGTGTTATTTTTTTCACAATTTTTAGAATGTATACTTGCTATGATTCATGTACTAGCTTGTTGGAAACTTTGGTATGTGCAAAATTGTTATAGCAATTTTGCTAGTGTGGTTGTTGTGGCTTGGAGGATCTGTCTTGGCTCGGAGTTTGGGTTTAGTTTTGGAGTGTGTTTTTGTCTTAATTCTGAAGTTGTTTGTAATAGTTGTACTTGGTTTTTAACTTTGTAATGGTTTGAGTTCTGGTGTTTTGTGCAAATTTTTCATGAGATGTGCAATGAGTGAATTTTCTTTATTCATGTTAAATCCACATCAGCACATTACAATGCCACTTGGACTTTTTTTTGACTTTGAATAATGGACCCAGACAGAAGGACTAACGTGGCACTGTTTTAATAGTTAAAGGATCAATTTGAACATTTTAAAGATTAAGAGATCAAATTGGACCCCGAGGTAAAGTTAAGGGACTAAAAAGGGCATTTTACCACTTTTTATTAGGGTGTCTGACGAGACTTTGAATCTCGCTTCTACGTATCTCTGGGTGCGATGGAGAACTCAAGGCTATGTAGTTTTGGGTAGAAAATGTTTGTTTGTGGGTCGATTTCAACGAAAATTGTCATTGTCGTAATCGAATGGAAAACATTGCTTACCCAAAACAATTAGAAGAGCGGGTGTTTGTATCACATTGAATGGATTTCTACATATCAACATTCGTAGGTAAACATCACATATTTCACTCACACACATGTAGACGAGGCGTTGTTTTGCATTGTTTTAAGATGAAACATCTTTCATTTAAAAAAAAGGAGTTGGAGATTATGCCAATAGGCAAAATGGTTTAGATGTGTTGGATGTATTTTTGGGTTGAAAGTATAATACTTATGACTTGCAAGCTTTTATAACCTTAGTTTAATACTTGGGACTATGACCGGACCTTACACCCATGTAGTTTTTTCCTTCCATTTTTATGTTACGAAAAAGGTCAAAGTTGTATAAGTTAGTCATTTATTTGAATTTTTGTTTGAGAAAAGAGCTTGACATTGGATCAAACATTTTTATTTATGTTGTGAAAAGGAAAACAATTTGAAAATGGTTGATGGCGAAATGTTTGGAAGTTGGAATGATGAAAGTTTGGTGTTGACCAAGTGTTTTTGAAAATGAAGCTCGGTGTTAACCAAGTTGATTTTTGTCTCAAAATGAATGATTTTATTAGTTTTTAAAAATGCCCTTGATGTTGATTAAGGTTTTTACCTATTCTTAAAAAAGATTGATTTTATTTTTGGTCAATTATTTAATTAGTTCATTCTTTCTAATTAGTGACAAGAAAATAAAAGCAAGCAAATAAAGAAAAATGACAATCAAAGAGATAAGGGTACAATTGTCACTTGGGGAATAATAAAAAAAATGAAATAAAGCAAATAAAATAATAAAATAAAAGTTAAAAAATCAACATAAATAATACAAAAACAAAAGAAATAAATACAATCACAAAATAAAAAGATAAAATCTTTTTTTGGATAAATTTTTTATTTTTTAATTTTAATAATAAAAAAATAAAGTTATTATTATTTTAAATAAACATGATTTTAAAATAAAATAAATAAATAAATAAAAAGAACAAATAAAAAAATGGGCTAAAAAGAAGAGCCCAAATAAAGGGGGTGTTAAACATGCATTAGGGGTATCACTAAGTAGCAAAATGGGGCCAAGGCCCATTACTAAACCCTAATTTAATCATGAATGTCGCGACCGGCAAAAATATCGAGTCACCATCATACTTTATTCGTCCTAAGGACAGGAGAATAATGAGAAAACCTAAATCCTAAGGGAGAGACACTAAGGTTCGGGAGTCAGTTAAGTGAGAGGAAGGTGTTAGACACCCCTCACCTCCATTGTACTCAATGGGATCCTTCTTAAGTTTTAGGGTAGGCATGTTTGTTGCTTGAATGTTTGACTGTTTATATTTATTTGCAAAAATCTTTATTATTAAGTAGACGAAATGATTTGAGTAAGAGAGAAACGCTATGTTTTTTATTATTATTGTACTCGCTAGGGTTTACAACCCTATGCCTACGTACCCTCAAATTTGACGGATCAGAGTTTTTGTAGTTTACCTCCCCTATCTCCTATCCTTATCCCTTATCCATATCCCCAATCCTTTATTTATACTCTTGGATTACAAGTGTCTAATCCCAAAATGCTAATCTCTTGCACTATATTTATACTCTTGGAACTTAAGAGTCTAATCCCAAAATCCTAATCCCTTGCCCTATATTTATACTCTTGGAACTTAAGAATCTAATCCCAAAATCCTAATCTCTTGCCCTATATTTATACTCTTGGAACTTAAGAGTATAATCCCAAAATCTTAATCCCTCTTGCCCTATATTTATATTCTTGGAGCTTAAGAGTCTAATCCCAAAATTTTAATCTCTTGCCCTATATTTATACTCTTGGAGCTTAAGAGTCTAATCCCAAAATCTTAATCCCTTGCCCTATATTTATACTCTTGGAGCTTAAGAGTCTTATTCCATTTTTATCCCTTAAATTATCCCATTTAAACCCAATTATATCCCTAATATCCATTTTATCCCTAAGTATAAATTAATCTTAATTAATTAATTATAAAACTTGTAATATCCCAAAAATAATCATGCAACTATTTAATTAAATCAAAAATTGAATTAATCTCAATTATCCCAAAAATATAGAAAGTTATCCCAATTATTTAACTATATGAAATAAATCCCAATCATTTGAAATATAACATCAATCCCAATTCAATCATAGAATATCAAAATATAAATTTTATCGCAATTATTAGTAGCTTATAATATCCCAAAAATATAAATTAGCTCTTATAACATCCCAACATTGAATTAATCCCAATTATCCCAGAAATACAAAATTATCCTAATTATTGGAATTAATCCTAGTTATTAAATCCTAACTATTCCCACTTAATCCCTAATTATAATCATTAACCAATTTTAATTCCATTATAAAATAATCAATTATCCCATTATTAGATTACCCTCCTCTAAATACGTTAATTAACTTGAATTATTCCTAATTAATCTAAATTATATCCTTTAGATGTAGAGAACTTAAATTAATTAAAGAAGATTAATTTAATATTCAAATAGACCCCTTTTATCCCTAATAAGTTTTACTGCAGAATGATGGGACATGGAGAGGATTTCTGTAGGACAACTCAACCCCCCACACATGGATTTTCTGAGGTGAACCCTTTGGGGCCTTGGCTAAAAGCTGTTCAATCAGGAAGGAAGCAAATAAACTTTCAGGAAAGGCTTTTCAGCAGAAACCCTCTAAGCAAACCTAGCATGAGCTGCTATAGTCCTATCCCTAAAGCTATGCTAGACAAACTCCAAGCTGTCACACTTGCAGAGAGGCCTAATACCAAGGATCCGCAGGCAGGTCAAATGGCAAACACAACACCTAATTAAAATAGAAAACGCATATGCATTACTTGGGAGGAACAAGAAGCAACTACAACAGAAGAGAATACAAAAAATAACTCAGACAAAAAGGTTGGCCTTCCTATCAAGGTAAGGGAAGAACCATGAAGGTCTTAGCATGGAACTGTAGGGGGTTGGGCAACCCCCACAATCAAAGAGCTCTTTATCATCTCATAAGGGAGCACTCTCCTTCCATTCTTTTTCTCTCTGAAACTAGGAAAATAGCTAATGACAATTTTTTTTAAAAATATCTGTAATATTGGTCTCTTAACCAATTCTAGGATTGTTGATTGTACTATAAATGGGAAAGGGAGGGCAGGGGGTATTGCTTTATTCTGGACCTCCTCTGTAAATTTGAACATTTCTGACATGAATAAAAACTATATTGATTTTTATGTGCTTGACTTTGCTAACTCTTATTCTAATATGCACCATAACCACATAAAATGGAGAGGGACTGGGATTTATAGATACCCCAAGTCTAACCAAAACAAGCTAACAGTTTCTCTCATAAATAACTTAGCTCAAAGGAATTATAACTCTAAGTGGCTTGTTTTTGGAGATCTCAATTTAATTTTTAATGACAATGAAAAAAATGGGGGAAATCCTATTGATATCAATTTGATTAATAATATTCATGCTTGTATGAGGAATTGTAATCTTACTGACCTAGGATTTACAGGGTGTTTTGTTACTTGGTGCAACAAACAGGATGGTAATCACTACATTAAAGCAAGGCTGGACAGGTTCTTAGCTACTAATGAGTGGATAGCTGATCAAAGCATCATGAAGATCCAACACCTTCCTAGACACACCTCCGACCACAATCCCATACTCCTAACTGCCCTGGAAAAAACAATAATGGTCAAAGAAGAAAGAAGAAAAAACCTCTAAGATTTGAAAATATCTGGATGGAAAAAGAGGAAGCTAATAACATCATCACTTCTACTTGGAATTCCACAAAGGGCAAAGATATTACTGTCAGACTTTATCAAACCCTCAAAAATCTGAAAAGCTGGGGAGATAACACTTTCAGCCATCCTGCAAAACATAACAAGGAATTAAGCAAAAGCATAAATTCCTTCAAGATACCCAATAATGTTCAGAATGTTAGAAGAAAAGAGTTGGATAAAGTACAAGAAGAATTAGCTTCAGCTTTACACAAAGAAGAAATCTGGTGGGCTCAAAGAGCTAAGATTCATTGGCTCAAAGAAGGTGACAGAAACACTAAGTTCTTCCATCAGAAAGCTTCCCAAAGGAAACAACACAACAAAATAAGTATGATGGAAATTGACCAAGGAGTTATTACAGACAAAGAACAAGAAATTTCTACCATTATACTTCAACATTTTCAAAAACAATTTACCAAAGACCCTGAGCTCATTGACACCAATGACCATCCCAAACCTCAAAAGACTTGTAACAGTGACATGAAACAAAACCTTAACAAGCAATTCAGTATAGAAGAAGTGGAGAGGGCTATGAACCAATTAAAGGGCAATGCTGCCCCTGGGCCAGACGGTTTATCTGCTAAATTTTATCAAAGCTACTGGGAGATCATTGGTGATGAAGTGACTAAGGAAATTCTTCGGATTCTGAATCATAAGGGCGATCCTGGAAAATTCAACAAAACTTTCATAGCTCTTATACCCAAGAAACCCAACCCCTAAAAGCCTTCAGAATTTAGACTTATTGCTTTGTGTAATGTTGTTATGAAAATCATAACAAAGTGCCTAGCTAATAGACTAAAAACCTACCTTCCCTACCTCATAAGTGAGAATCAAAGTGCATTTGTCCACAAAAGATTAATTACAAATAATACCATGATAGCCTATGAAATTTTCCACCACATTGACAACAACAAAAATAGGAAAAAAGGGTTAGTGGGGATTAAAATTGATATGGAAAAGGCGTACGACAGACTTGACTGGAATTTTATAAGAAAAGCCCTTATTAACTGTGACTTCCCTGACAACATTATCAATCTTATCATGCTCTGTATAACAACAGTCAATCAAGCCATCCTTATGAATGGGGTCCCTATAGATTACTTTCATCCTACTAGGGGAATTCGTCAGAGGGATCCTCTAAGGCAGGGAAGATAACCCCCATCAAAACTGTGGCACAAGCCATACCTATATACGTCATGAGTTCTTTTCTTATACCTAGTCAACTATTAAATAAGATGGAAAGTCTAATGGCAAATTACTGGTGGGGAGACAATCATATTCATTGGAAAAACTGGAACAGTCTGTGCAAGCACAAGCTGGATGTGTAACACCCCAATTCCCATCGCAGATAAATAATACATAATTAAATCAGAGTGAATAAAAATAAATTCTTTTTGACAGAAATAAGGATGCCACATTTGAGAAAAACAACACAATCCCTGCTCATAAATTTGATACATAACACAAAATGGAATAAACATAAAAGGGAAACTTTTTCCAACAAATGGAAAGTTCAATTACGGAATAAAGCGGAAAGATCCATAACTGACTTGTTTTACAAAATAAATTATTTTATAACATCAAAATATTCATACAAAGGTAATACCAAATAGATCCAACAAATGTATACATATATAACAAAAGCGTTCCCCGACTCCCGTGTTACGTATCAGAGCAGACAGACCGACAACCGGATGGAGAACTAATCTTCACAACAGCCTCCAAGACTACTAATCTGCAATTGCCTCATAAAGCAACAAACCACAGCAAAAGCGTGAGAAACACAATTATAATATAGTTGCATACAATTATGTAATAACAGGAAATACGCACACAACAACATTCTCACCACAATATATACCATAATTCAAACACAAAACAACACAATTCATAATTCATGCATCCATCGCTAAGGCATATCAATCATACTCAATACATTTATCACCAATATATATATATATATATATCACCTCATCAATCCCATTCACAATTCCCACGCATAATCAATCCATTCATGACTTATGCAAATGCACAGAGACCGACACAACGACTCTATGCAATGTAATGCGGTACCATCCATCCATCATTCTCATCATTAATTCACTCAAGAATTATTGGAATCATCGCTTATTACTTAGTGTAACTCCCCGTCGGGCAAACGATGTTCCCCGCCGCTTTAGGTCCTCTTTGTATAAGGCACACGACGTTTATGGATCGCTTTAGGTCCTCTTTGTATAAGGCACACGATCCGATCGCTTTAGGTCCTCTTTGTATAAGGCACACGATTGTCTATAACGTCGCTTTAGGTCCTCTTTCTATAAGGCACACAACCGTTACAACAGATTCCCCCTGGAATCATTTCATCGCTCACACCCACTAGGGCACACGACATTACAAGAATGCATATCATGATGCTTGACATACAATGACTCATGACAATCAAATGCATATACAACCATGTGGACCATCTCGACATCAATAATCATGCATTGCAATCAAACCCAAAACAATGCATTTACTTGCCCTTAGGCCATAAACCATCATCACAATATTTCATCACATGCATTCACATCATATAACAGCACACAAGTCATACGATATATATTAAAAGCATACCACATGATAACACATCAATCGCACACAATTACGACGGTAAAAGTCGACAAAATGACACTGTTCCAATTCCCGACACAATTAAATTGGCCACTAGTCTCAAAACCATTTTTATAATAAAGAACATCTCATTAGCTTTTCAACGCATCCAACCGCGCCTCAATCCGACTTACGACCCAAAAGTTATGACAAGAAAAAAATGGAAAATCTGTCATGTTCGCTTTCCTATTCGCAATGCGAACCCCCAGCGAACCATGGCAGAGGAAAAACAACATAAAGTTCGCAAGGCGAACTTCCAGTGAACCTTCGCTTTCCCCTTCGCAATGCGAATTCCCTGCGAATCGTGGCAGAGAAAAAACAGCAGAAAGATCGCAATGCGAACTTCCAGCGAACCTTCGCTTTCCCCTTCACAATGCGAATTCCATGCGAATCGTGGCAGAGAAAAAACAGCAGAAAGTTCGCAATGCGAACTTCCAGTGAACCTTCGCTTTCCCCTTCACTGCCCTATTCACAGTGCGAACCCAGAAAATCTCAGCAGCGCTGTTGTTCACTCCAACCCAACATTTCCTCCACCAAAACACTTCCAAACCATAACATAACAACCAGAACATATCTCAATCATAGTAACAAGTATTCTACAACATTTATATCGTATTTCAACCGCGAAAACATCGATTTCTATCGTTTTCTCTCATTTCGACCTAGAATTGAAAAGCTAGGAAAAACCACCAAACATTCCAACACACACATACACAATCATACACAAGCATAGCATAACCGAGTTTCGCACCCTTACCCGATTAATCGCGCTTCGAAGTGTCGGTTAAATCGGTTTCTTACACTCCAAGTTTTCCTCTTTTTCTTCTTCTCCTTCTCTATTTCTCTTAACTTATTTTTCTCTCTTTCTAACCTCTATTTTTTCTATTTTAAATGAGAAACAATATCTAACTAAGCCAAAAAGACCAAAATACCCCTACACTCAATTTTCTCGCAAACGTTCCCAAAACGCGATAAAACATAATAACAATGAAAAATAATATATTGTCAAATAAAAGTCAAGAATAAAATAATATAAAAACGAAGATAATTAAATCGACTCGATTAAATAAATCGGATAAAATGGGGCGTTACAATTCTCCCCCACTTAGACATTTTCGTCCTCGAAAATATACTGATACGAACAACTCCGGATACGACTCTCGCATCCGACTAACCCACTCTCAAGCCAACAAAAGGCACACCACGAATAACACAAACTGACAAACCACCTTGCTAACAGCAACAACTACAACGACACAACAACAACGACAACTACAACGACAAGATGCAATGCCCATACAATGCACTTGACGACCAACTCACAACTCAAAGAATACCTAAGTTACGAACACACAGGTTCACTCTTGAACCAAAACACAACAAGATCGTTACCCTCACCATAGGTAACACTCCCCTAATTCCCCACACAGGAATTAGCTACCCGCACTCGAACCATCACGATGGAAACGAGGCAACAACACAAACAAGAACATAAAGTTCCACGACCCAACATCGTTTCACCAGCCTCTACCTAACCACAATACCAACATCCTTGTCACACAACAATATTACAACAATGCTACGATTCACCAATCGAACATATAACCAAAACATCCATCTAAATAGTAGACCATGAATAAAATTTAAACCTTTCACCTAACACTTCCATTCTAAACGTCCAATGGTGTCATAACTCCTACATGTTTCCAATGTTCAACCTATGAACTCTTACAAGTTACACATGCATATACAAATTGTGCCGCATCACGCTTCCGCTACGCACTCTGATGACTCGTAACCATCAAATCTACCAATTTCACGTCCAAAGTCTAATCTTTCTCATATTCACCAAAAATCACTGTTCACTTTTAATATACCCAACCTCACACTATCAGATGTCAATTCACACACCAACTCAAATCTCTAAATTCTTCCAAAAGTTCCCACTCTTTAACCATCAAAGCAGACAAATGTAAAAACTTTTGACTTAACTCATCAGGCACGACATTAACTTTACCAATAGGATAATTCGAGCCAAGGTCATAACTAATCAGGAATTCCAACCATCCTCGTTGTCTCCTACTTTATTCTTTCTGACCAAACAAGTACTCTAAACCCTTGTGATTACCAAACACCTTGAACCTAAAACCCTCAAAATAATACCTCTAGATTCTCAACACAAAAGTAACCGAAGCCATCTTGAAATCATGAATCCCCAATTGTCGTAAAGCATAAGAAATGACTTTACCCTCTCGCATTAGCACACTAACTACACTTATCAAGGACACATCCCAATATTCCATAAACAGTTTATTAGGATCAAGCAGAATCAAAATTGGAGCCGTAGTCAATCTCTACTTCAGCTCACCAAAACTTACTCACAATGAACATCCAAAACAAACGACTTACCCTTTGCAAGTCAAATGAGATAACAGAAGTACGAACTTAGCAAAGTCTTCCATAACCTGCAGTAACAACCAACTAAGCCTAAAAGTTTCTAATCTCCTTAACCGACTTCGGAGTCTCGCAATGTAGAACTGCATCTATTTTGGATAGACACACAACAATACCATCATCGGAAATAACATAACCTAGAAACTAACTTATTTCAATCAAAATTCTCACTTCGATAATTTAGTAGAAAGCTCCCTCTCTTTCAGCCCTTGTAACTCAATCCTCAAATACACTACATACTCATCCTTTGATTTAAAATAAATCAGAATATCATCCAATAAACACCACTATAAACTTATCCAAACAAGTCTGGAAGATACGATTCATATACTCCACAACCATAACATATACAACCTTCAAAATTCATTCTGAGCTCGAAACAATTTATCCAAAATAGCTAAACAATCTCTGGTTACCACATTCCATATCAATTCTTCTTACGGGGTTCCAACTCACTCAACATTTTTGCTGACACGAGATCTCAACCCATAACAAAAGTAATACCGTCAAGGAACTTCAAATTGTTCGGAATTCGTCACAATTCGAAACTCAAGCTATCCAGAACACAACCGCAAGTTTCCATACTACTCACTGATTAACACGCAACCTCATACTATCATCATTTTCCTTACCAACCATGCTGGACCTCTTCAAGTCGACACACTAAAGTTTCATCCAAAAACACATCTGAAAACCATGCACAACTGACGGCCCATCACTGTGGCTTCCTGCCAATTTCCAGAACACTATCATCACAAACATGACAAACATCTGAGTTTCACTTCCTGAAAGTTCTTCTACTTACTTAGCAGATCCAAACCTCAAATCCTCACCTTCGTCAAATTTGAGTTCACACTCTACTCTCTGAGAACAACCATTAACGATACCCAATTGTTCTCTCTCAATGACTTCCCAACTGGACCAACATACCAAAACCTCTAATTCGTCTCATCTTCCGATATAAGAATCTTCATCGACTCATCAAAACAATCCATAACCATTTTCTTAAATTCCAAACAATTCATTGCACACACTATCAAAGTCGGAAATACACGTCTATTCCATCCAACATGATTCCCGTCTGCTATCAACAAGAGATTAAGGGTGATCAGCTCCTCAATTTGTCAATAGACAGCCGACAATCATGATGGGGCATAAACTATCTTTACCAAACTATAATAGCATTTCTTGCATCTTGTGCACAAAACTACCTAAGGCACAAATCCTTAGTTGACATAAACCTTACCTCCACATTCCCTCTGGAACCGGGAACAACACTGTCCAAATAACACTTATAATCTTGCAACCACCGCTCCACAACCAAAGCAACTTGGAGAAGAACCAGCTTCTCCCCCACTTATCTCATTCTCACACCTGAAGACAAAGGATTAGGAAACCAGAAAGTACTGACAGTGTTTCACACACACATCACATACTAAGGAACAAACAACATCGACAGTATTCAACTGTCACACCAACTGACTCAACAACTTGGCCGGACGGACCGACCTGCTCTGATACCACTAATGTAACACCCCAATTCCCATCGCAGATAAATAATACATAATTAAATCAGAGTGAATAAAAATAAATTCTTTTCGACAGAAATAAGGATGCCACATTTGAGAAAAACAACACAATCCCTGCTCATAAATTTGATACATAACACAAAATGGAATAAACATAAAAGGGAAACTTTTTCCAACAAAAGGAAAGTTCAATTATGGAATAAAGTGGAAAGATCCATAACTGACTTGTTTTACAAAATAAATTGTTTTATAACATCAAAATATTCATACAAAGGTAATACCAAAGAGATCCAACAAATGTATACATATATAACAAAAGCGTTCCCCGACTCCCGTGTTACGTATCAGAGCAGACTGACTGACAACCGGATGGAGAACTAATCTTCACAACAGCCTCCAAGACTACTAATCTGCAATTGCCTCATAGAGCAACAAACCACAGCAGAAGGGTGAGAAACACAATTATAATATAGTTGCATACAATTATGTAATAACAGGAAATACGCACACAACAACAATGTCACCACAATATATCCCATAATTCAAACACAAAACAACACAATTCATAATTCACGCATCCATCACTAAGGCATATGAATCATACTCAATACATTTATCACCAATATATATATATATATATATATATATATATATATATATATATATATCCCATTCACAATTCCCACGCATAATCAATCCATTCATGACTTATGCAAATGCACAAAGACTGACACAACGACTATATGCAATGCAATGCGGTACCATCTATCCATCATTCTCATCATTAATTCACTCAGGAATTATTGGAATCATCGCTTGTTACTTAGTGTAACTCCCCGTCGGGCAAACGATGTTCCCCGTCGCTTTAAGTCCTCTTTGTATAAGGCACACGATTTTTATGGATCGCTTTAGGTCCTCTTTGTATAAGGGACACGATCCGATTGCTTTAGGTCCTCTTTGTATAAGGTACACGATCGTCTATAACGTCGCTTTAGGTCCTCTTTGTATAAGGCACACGACCATTACAGCAGATTCCCTCTAGAATCGTTTTGTCGCTCACACCCACTAGGGCACACGACATCACAAGAATGCATATCATGATGCTTGACATACAATGACTCATGACAATCAAATGCATATACAACCACGTGGACCATCTCAACATCAATAATCATGCATTGCAATCAAACCTAAAACAATGCATTTACTTGCCCTTAGCCCACAAACCATCATCACAACATTTCATCACATGCATTCACATCATATAACAGCACACAAGTCATACGATATATATTAAAAGCATACCACATGATAACACATCAATCGCACACAATTACGACGGTAAAAGTTGACAAAACGACACTATTCCAAGTCCCGACACAATTAAATCGGCCACTAGTCTCAAAACCATTTTTATAAGAAAGAACATCTCATTAGCTTTCCAACGCATCCAACCGCGCCTCAATCCGACTTACAACCCAAAAGTTATGACAAGAACAAAATGGAAAATCTGTCATGTTCGCTTTCCTATTCACAATGCGAACCCCCAGCGAACCAAGGCAGAGAAAAAATAGCATAAAGTTCGCAAGGCGAACTTCCAGCGAACCTTCGCTTTCCCCTTCGCAATGTGAATTCCCTGCGAATCGTGGCAGAGAAAAAACAGCAGAAAGTTCGCAATGCGAACTTCCAGCGAACCTTCGTTTTCCCCTTCGCAATGCGAATTCCATGCGAATCGTGGCAGAGAAAAAACAGCATAAAGTTTGTAATGCGAACTTCCAGCGAACCTTCGCTTTCCCCTTCGCTGCCCTATTCGCAGTGCGAACCCAGAAAATCTTAGCAGCGCTGTTGTTCACTCCAACCCAACATTTCATCCACCAAAACACTTCCAAACCATAACATAACAACCAGAACATATCCCAATCATAGTAACAAGTATTCTACAACATTTATATCGCATTTCAACCGTGAAAACATCGATTTCTATTGTTTTCTCTCATTTCGACCTAGAATTGAAAAGCTAGGAAAAACCAGCAAACATTCTAACACACACATACACAATCATACACAAGCATAGCATAACCGAGTTTCGCACCCTTACCCGATTAATCACGCTTCGAAGTGTCGGTTGAATCTGTTTCTTACACTCCAAGTTTTCCTCTTTTTCTTCTTCTCCTTCTCTATTTCTCTTAACTTCTTTTTCTCTCTTTCTAACCTCTATTTTTTCTATTTTGAATGAAAAACAATATCTAACCAAGCCAAAAAGACCAAAATACCCCTACACTCAATTTTCTCGCAAACGTTCCCAAAATGCGATAAAACATAATAACAATGAAAAATAATATATTGTCAAATAAAAGTCATGAATAAAATAATATAAAAACAAAAATAATTAAATCGACTCGATTAAATAAATCGGACAAAATGGGGCGTTACAATTCTCCCCCACTTAGACATTTTCGTCCTAAAAAATATACTGATACGAACAACTCAGGATACGACTCTCGCATCCGACTAACCCACTCTCAAACCAACAAAAGGCACACCACGAATAACACAAACTGACAAACCACCTTGCTAACAGCAACAACTACAACGACACGACAACAACGAAAACTACAACGATAAGATGCAATGCCCATACAATGCACTTGACGACCAACTCGCAACTCAAAGAAAACCCAAGTTACGAACACACAGGTTCACTCTTTGAAATCCTGGTATCAGATGTGTGATGTTAAGTGTGATGTCACAACAACACAATCTGCTAATATGAACAAGGCTATAAGCAACAGTAAATCAACACAATGAATTGTTCACCCAATTCGGTCTAACTACCTACGTCTGGGGGCTACCAAGCCAGGGAGGAAATTCACTATAAGTAGTATTAAATTACAGACTCAACAATCCCAGTTGACATCTACTAATCTTAATCACTACCCAATGACACTTCTACCTAAGAGACCACTTAGATATGAGAAACCACTCACTCCCTAAATCACCTCAGTGATACAATTCAAAGATTACACTTTAAAACCCACCTTGATCCTGCTTAACAACTTTGATCAAGAACAACTCTCTCTTGCTTAACAACTCTAGAGAAACCAATTACAACTCAAAATAGTAACACCAATTCAAACATGAATGGCTTACAAAACACACACGAAAACTCAAATTGACTCTCAGTCTATGCTCTCTGTCTTCGTTGTCTTCCAACTAGGGTTGAGGCTGCTTTAAATATAATTTTGACTTGGGCTTGGACCTCTTCCAAATATCTGATTTGATTTGTTATTAAACAGAATTTAAAACAGATTTGATCTTCTAATCTTTTTAAATCTTTTCAAATCAACCCTAATGTTTGTTACATGATCTGCTCCATATCTGATTGAAAATATCTTCTCCAAGATATTCGCATCCAATCTCTCTAACAGATCTCCTCAAAACAAACTAACACGCGCAGCCCTAAAACATCACAACCTGATGTTCTGATGTTCTGATAACTGATGTCAAGACATCAGGTTTAACATCAGCATATAAGGCTTCAACCCTGCAACAACCAATGTTAGGAACCAATGTTAAGACATCAGACAAATGACATCACCATTGTTCAACTTTGTTTTACCAAAATTCCAGCCAATACAAGATCTAACAATCCCCCATTTGGCTAATTTTGGCCAAAATAATCTCTGCCAACATCTGAGATACCTGCAGCGGAAAAACTTCATACTCCTAATATTCCAAAACTCAACCAGCAGCAATCACAATTTATCATATCCAAAATCTGCACAGAGCTCCCCCTCAAAATAAGAACCAGCATACCAGCTGTTCAAACATGCACACTCCCCCTCAAGCCTAGAACCACATCAGACAACTAGGTAACACATAGGCACATAGGCTAACTCTCCCCCTTTTTAGCCATAATTGGACAACTACCAACAAGTTATACCCTCACACACCTAATACTTACAACAGTTAGTCCTACTAGCTCTCCTTGTCAGTCAAAAGTCAGCACCACATGACAAGACAAATCATAGAACAAAAACCAGATAAGCATAAAAGTACTTTTATCCAAGTTACACAACATGCACACAATGTGCAGAAACAAAAAAAAACTAAAAACTACAAAAGCAATAAACAGTAAAAGCAGCACTTTAATCTTCATTAGCATCAGAACCATCTGCAGCATCCTCATCACCTTCCTCTGAACCTGAATCTTCAATATTGACACTCACATCATCTTCACCCTGTTCCAAGGATTTGATCATCTGCTCAATTTTCATCTTCCTAGTAGTGCTAGTATTGATCACCATATCAAGATCCTTGCAGGCCGCTTTCAATTCTTCAATCAACTCAGTTTTAGTACTGGCCTTCTTAACACCAGAACTTGATGTTACAACAATGTCTGGAACATGATTCCCAACAAACAACTTGGGATGCAAGGACAAAGTTGACTCCCTCTTACATGCTATATCTGAACTAGTTAAAATTCCAGGATGTTGATCTAAGATCATTCCACAGACAAGGGAAGGGAATGCTATAGGCATCTTGATAGCATTAGTGGCAGCATGCTTCACAACTTGATCAAATATGTAATTTCCATAATTGAACTTGACCTTTTTCCCAACAACATAAATAAACCTTCCTAATCCCACAACTATGGTGGTTTTGTGATTAGTAGGTACCTAGTTAGCAGCTCCAATTCTGTGCAAAATAACATACTTGATATTGAGTTTGCTAGCTGTCAATTTACCCTTCAGTGGCCAAACCATCACTTGAGTGGCTGTGATCTCTTTACACACATCATTATCAGTCACTTCCAGTTCACAAACCTCTTGATCATCTCTTCCCAGATACTTATTGATGGTACTATGAGAGAAATTAATACACTTACCCCTAACAAACACCTTCATGAAGTCCACACTTCTTTTATCAGAAATGTCTATAGGAATGTTAACAACAAATTCCTTAACAAGTCCACCATAGCACTTAGAGAATTTAGTCACAGTTTTCAACAGGCCAGCAACATGAATGAGCTCCATAATTTCTTTCATCTCCAATGCATCTTTGCCAAGCTCTCTTTCCAGAGCTAATCTCCTTTGACACGCAAATTTCCACATTGGAGCACTGCTAGCATAATGAAAGGATATGTTGTCCACTGGCACTTCAGGAACCTTATCAGAAATTCTCTTCAAAATGGACTTTCTGACTGGGGTGATGTCTTGAACATCTTCCTCAACATCATACTCAGATTCAGATTCTTCTCTAATCTTTCTCTTTTTGGAAGTCACAGCAACCTTGCTCCAAGATTTTGTTGGACCAACTACAGATGTCTTTTTCTTCTTGCCTTCAGCTGTCATCTTAGGAGAAGATTCCACAGTCTTTCCTTTTCTAGTCTTCAATCGTTTGGCAATACCAGGAACAGCATTACCAATTACTTCATTATCAGATAAGTCAACAACATCCACCACATCAGTATTCTTCTTCCCTCTGGGACTAGGAGTAACATCCCTGGCAGGTGATGTTCCAACATCATGTTCAACATAAACCTCATCTTCAACATGACTATCAATATCTTCACCTTCAGCTTCTGCATCTTCAATGACAGAAACAGCCAATCTGTGAAGATTGGTTTCAGAAGTTTGCATGTCACCCTTTTCTCTAACAGATTAATCAGCAGGCATTTGACTCAGAGGTCTAGATATTCCCTTCACAGAAATACCTTTCTCAAAATTTTGTGTGATAATCTGATCAACACTTTTGTCCACATCTACCCTTTCTTTAACAACTTTAGGAAGATTGGCGGTAGTCTTAGGAGTAGGTTTGTCTCCAAATAAAACACTAGTGATAAACGCTCTACTTTTGCTATCATCAAATTTCTTACCCGCAGATTGATCAGAAGTACTACCTTTTGAAGGCCTCTTAGGTTGATACTTCTCAGGTCTTTTCTTTTCTGAACCTGGAATCATAGAGAGAGGCGCTATGTCCAAGGCTTCATCCATTGAAACTTCTTTCGTCAAAACCCTAGATGTTGCATGCGAAGAGCTCTTTGAATCAGACTTCTTGGAGGGAGATGACCCATGTTGAGACATTGTTCCTTTGAAACAATTGATCTACAAGGATGTGTTGTGTCTTCCGATATTTGGTGAGAAGATAAACAGACTTGGAGTGTGGAGATTGGTGTAGCGTGTGAGAGTAACAATAGGGAATGATAGCCTAAGGTAAGGGGGCTGCTTTTGTTGGTCACTTAAAAGCCAATAAATGTATTTTCCCCACCAAAACAAATTTCCTTTTAAATTTCTGAAATTTAATAAATACACACCATAAGTCACTAACCTTTGATGCCTTTTCCACATGCCCAAATTTCTACTTAAGACTTCACAAATTTCAGCACACATATCTTTAGGGAAATTGTCATTACCCTTCATATCTGAATGATCAACCTCTATGACCTTAGTTTCTTCAATATTTCCTCTGAATAGTTGCATAACACTAGGTTGTTTGGTGATCCTTCTAATGTCACATTCAGATGTCATAACATCATCCTTAACATTACATGATGAGCTGAACTCTTGAGGAACCCATAAATAATAGTTATCTATGGATCTAACTCCCCTCATAATGAGTTCGCTCTTCTCATTAGTCACTAAACATTCATCTTCAGTGTAGCTAACCT
Organism: Lathyrus tuberosus; assembly: GCA_022829125.1. NCBI lineage: Eukaryota > Viridiplantae > Streptophyta > Magnoliopsida > Fabales > Fabaceae > Lathyrus > Lathyrus tuberosus. Next base: position 9,306,544 of record JALAZF010000163.1, read on the forward strand.
TGAATCCTTCATCACATAACTGACTGATGCTAATCAAATTAGCAGTCAATCCTTTGACAAGAAGTACATTTTCAAGATTAGGTCCAGCCTCACAATTCAATTTTCCAACTCCTTTAGCTTCCCCTTTTTCTCCATTACCAAAAGTTACATCATTTGTGGAGTAAGTCCTGATATCCACCAAATGATTCTTGAAACCTGTCATATGCTTTGAGCAACCACTGTCAAAATACCAACCATCCATAGCTGGGGTTCTAACAGATGAGTGAGCTAATAGACATGTGACAGCACCTTTAGGAACCCATTGTTTAACAGCTCGAGGCCTGTTCTGCTTCTGTCTAGGTTGAGGAACATATTTGGGATAACCATGCAGTTTAAAGCAAGAAGATTGTATATGGCCAAATCTTCCACAATAGTAACATTTCACTCTTTGAATCTTTTCTCTAAAGTGATTGAAATCTCTGCCACCTTGATGATGATTTCTGTCATACTGTTGAGGTTGCCATCTGTCAAAATATTGATGATGTCTTCTCCCATAATTAGGTTGTCTTCTATAGTGATGAGTCTATTTTTGTAATGATTAGGCTATCTTTTACCATGATGATGCGGCCTTCTTCTGCCATAACCATGAGGCACAACATTATTAGGCCCAAAACCATACATTTTCCCTTGATGTTGAGACATCGGATGGAACATGTTATGTTTGAAACTAGAAGCCTGCATACTCCTATGGTATTGGGGAGGCATATACTGCCTAGCTCCAGAAACCTGAGGCTTTCCTTGAGGTTGAGGCAAAAACTTCTTAGGTACAGAACCATAACCATTTCCATTATTTTGTGGCCCAATGTGAGGGAAAACCTTCTTAATTCCAGAACCATGTCCTTTTTCATGATGATGAGGAATGTTCTGTCTAACCCCAAAAGAACTAGCCTCTGCAGATATCTTCTTCTCACCCTCATATCCTAGACCAGTCTTATAATTTGCCCCTTTTCCAGCTTCAAGTATTTTATCCAGAGTGTCAGTTCCACTATTTAACATTCTGATGGATTTTGACATTTGATCAAGCTGGGATTTTAACAACAACACTTCATTCTCAAGTTCAGCTTTATCAGTCTCAAGTTGTATTATAATCTTCTTCTGCTTCTCCCCTTCTTGACAGACCTCTTCACTTTTCAGACACAGCTCTTGATAAGAAGATGCCAGCTCTTCAAAGGTCAATTCACCATCACTAGACTCTCCATCAGAGGCACATATTCCAGTCAATGCCTTAACATGCTTGGCATTCTCTTCTTCACTTTCACTATCTGTATCAGACCAGGAAACAGATAACCCCTTTTTCTGCTTTTTGAGATATGTAGGACATTCTTTCTTGACATGACCATAACCTTCACACTCATAGCATTGAACTCCTTTGTCATGATTGGACTTTTCTTTATCTCTTGTTTTCTTCACTTGATCACTAGACCTGTTGTTGTCAGATGTGATGTTCTTAACATTAGGTATATAGTTTCTGTCCATTCTCTTTAACACCTTATTAAAGTGTCTCCCAAGCATCACAACAACATTTGACAGTTCCTCCTGAGTTTCAAAATATACTCCTTCTTACCATCTTCAGTATTAGACACCAAAGCTATGCTTTTGGTCTTCTTTTCAGGATCCTCATTCAACCCCAACTCAAAAGTTTGAAGAGAACCAATCAACTCATCAACTCTCATCTTGCTGATGTCTTGAGCTTCTTCAATAACAGTCACCTTCATTTTATATTTCTTGGGAAGGGATCTGAGAGTCTTCCTTACCAGCTTCTCTTCAGTCATTCTTTCTCCTAAAGCACTAGAAGCATTGGCCAGCTCAAGAATATTCATGTGAAAATCATGAATGGTTTCATCCTCCTTCATCTTCAGATTTTCAAACTTAGTAGTCAACAGTTGAAGTCTTGACATCTTGACCTTGGAAGTTCCTTCATGAGTAGTTTTCAAGACATCCCAAGCTTCCTTAGCTACTTCACAAGTGTTTACCAGCCTAAAGATGTTCTTGTCAATACCATTAAAGATGGCATTCAAGGCTTTTGAATTTCCAAGTGCAAGCTCATCTTCTTCCTTGGTCCAATCTTCCTCAGGTTTCAGCTTTGTTGTACCATCATTTTTAACAATAACAGGTGCTTTCCATTCTTTTAAGACAACCTTCCAAGCCCTGCTGTCTAATGACTTCAAGAAGGTAACTATCCGTGGTTTCCAATAGTCATAATTAGAGCCATCTAGAATAGGGGGTCTATTCACAAATCCACCACTCTCCTTGTCCATTGCACCAGAAAGTATCAACCCTAGATCTCACCCAGATGCAGAGCAGGATGCCTGCTCTGATACCAATTGAAATTCTGGTATCAGATGTGTGATGTTAAGTGTGATGTCACAATAACACAATCTGCTAATATGAACAAGGCTATAAATAATAGTAAATCAACACAATGAATTGTTCACCCAGTTCGGTCTAACTACCTACGTCTGGGGGCTACCAAGCCAGAGAGGAAATTCACTATAAGTAGTATTAAATTACAGACTCAATAATCCCAGTTGACATCTACTAATCTTAATCACTACCCAATGACACTTCTACCTAAGATACCACTTAGATATGAGAAACCACTCACTCCCTAAATCACCCCAGTGATACAATTCAAAGATTACACTTTAAAACCCACCTTGATCCTTCTTAACAGCTTTGATCAAGAACAACTCTCTCTTGCTTAACAGCTCTAGAGAAACCAATTACAACTCAAAATAGTAACACCAATTCAAACATGAATGGCTTACAAAACACACACGGAAACTTAAATTGACTCTCAGTCTATGCTCGCTGTCTTCGTTGTCTTCCAACTAGGGTTGAGGCTGCTTTAAATATAATTCTGACTTGGGCTTGGACCTCTTCCAAATATCTGATTTGATTTGTTATTAAACAGAATTTAAAACAGATTTGATCTTCTAATCTTTTTAAATCTTTTCAAATCAGCCCTAATGTTAGTTACATGATCTGCTCCATATCTGATTAAAAATATCTTCTCCAAGATATTCGCATCCAATCTCTCTAACAGATCTCCTCAAAACAAACTAACACGCGCAACCCTAAAACATCACAACCTGATGTTCTGATAACTGATGTCAAGACATCGGGTTTAACATCAGCATATAAGACTTCAACCCTACAACAACCAATGTTAGGAACCAATGTTAAGACATCAGACAAATGACATCACCATTGTTCAACTTTATTTTACCAAAATTCCAGCCAATACAAGAACTAACACTCTTGAACCGAAACACAACAAGATCGTTACCCTCACCATAGGTAACACTCCCCTAATTCCCCACACAGGAATTAGCTACCCTCACTCGAACCATCACGATGGAAACGAGGAAACAACACAAACAAGAACATAAAGTTCCATGACCCAACATCGTTTCAACAACCTCTACCTAACCACAATACCAACATCCTTGTCACACAACAATATTACAACAATGCTACGATTCACCAATCGAACATATAACCAAAACATCCATCTACATAGTAGCCCATGAATAAAATTTAAACCTTTCACCTAACACTTCCATTCTGAAACGTCCAATGGTCTCATCACTCCTACATGTTTCCAATGTTCAACCTATAAACTATTACAAGTCACACATGCATATACGAATTGTGCCGCATCACGCTTTCGCTACGCACTCTAATGACTCGTAACCATCAAATCTACCAATTTCACGTCCAAAGTCTAACTCTTTCTCATATTCACCAAAAATCACTGTTCACTTTTAATATACCCAACCTCACACTATCAGATGTCAATTCACACACCAACTCAAATCTCTAAATTCTTCCAAAAGTTCCCACTCTTTAACCATCAAAGCAGACATATGTAAAAACTTTCGACTTAACTCATCAGGCACGACATTAACTTTACCAATAGGATAATTCGAGCCAAGGTCATAACTCATCAGGAATTCCAACCATCCTCGTTGTCTCCTACTTTATTCTTTCTGACCAAACAAGTACTCTAAACCCTTGTGATTACCAAACACCTTGAACCTAAAACCCTCAAAATAATACCTCTAGATTCTTAACACAAAAGTAACCGAAGCCATCTTGAAATCATGAATCCCCAATTGTCGTAAAGCATAAGAAATGACTTTACCCTCTCGCATTAGTACACTAACTACACTCATCAAGGACACATCCCAATATTCCATAAACAGTTTATTAGGATTAAGCAGAATCAAAATTGGAGCCGTAGTTAATCTCTACTTCAGCTCACCAAAACTTACTCACAATGAACATCCAAAACAAACGACTTACCCTTTGCAAGTCAACTGAGATAACAGAAGTACGAACTTAGCAAAGTCTTCCATAACCTGCAGTAACAACCAACTAAGCCCAAAAGTTTCTAATCTCCTTAACCGACTTCGGAGTCTCTCAATGTAGAACTGCATCTATTTTGGATAGATACACAACAATACCATCATCGGAAATAACATAACCAAGAAACTAACCTCTTTCAATCAAAATTCTCACTTCAATAATTTAGTAGAAAGCTCCCTCTCTTTCAGCCCTTGTAACTCAATCCTCAAATACACTACATACTCATCCTTTGATTTAAAATAAATCAGAATATCATCCAATAAACATCACTATAAACTTATCCAAACAAGTCTGGAAGATACGATTCATATACTCCACAACCATAACATATACAACCTTCAAAATTCATTCTGAGCTCGAAACAATTTATCCAAAATAGCTTAACAATCTCTGGTTACCATATTCCATATCAATTCTTCTTACAGGGTTCCGACTCACTCAAGGTTTCTGCTGACACGAGATCTCAACCCATAACAAAAGTAATACCATCAAGGAACTTCAAATCATTCGTAATTCGTCACAATTCGAAACGCAAGCTATCCAGAACACAACCGCAAGTTTCCATACTACTCACTGATTAACACGCAACCTCATACTATCATCATTTTCCTTACCAACCATGTTGGACCTCTTCAAGTCGACACACTAATGTTTCATCCAAAAACACATCTGAAAACCATGCACAACTGACGGCCCATCACTGTGGCTTCCTGCCAATTTCCAGAACACTATCATCACAAACATGACAAACATCTGAGTTTCACTTCCTAAAAGTTCTTCTAGTTACTTAGCAGAACCAAACCTCAAATCTTCACCTTCGTCAAATTTGATTTCACACTCTACTCTCTGAGAACAACCATTAACGATACCCAATCGTTCTCTCTCAATGACTTCCCAACTGGACCAACATACCAAAACCTCTAATCCGTCTCATCTTCCGATATAAGAATCTTCATCGACTCATCAAAACAATCCGTAACCATTTTCTTAAATTCCAAACAATTCATTGCACACACTATCAATGCCGAAAAGACACGTCTATTCCATCCAACATAATTCCCGTCTGCTATCAACAAGAGATTAAGGGTGATCAGTTCCTCAATTTGTCAATAAACAGCCAACAATCATGATGGGGCATAAACCGTCTTTACCAAACTATAATAGTATTTCTTGCATCTTGTGCACAAAACTACCTAAGGCACAAATCCTTAGTTGACATAAACCTTGCCTCCGTATTCCCTCAGGAACCGGGAACAACACTGTCCAAACAACACTTACAATCTTGCAACCACCGCTCCACAACCAAAGCAACTTGGAGAAGCACCAGCTTCTCCCCCACTTATCTCATTCTCACACCTGAAGACAAAGGATTAGGAAACCAGAAAGTACAGACAGTGTTTCACACACATATCACATACTAAGGAACAAACAACATCGACAGTATTCAACTGTCACACCAACTGACTCAACAACTTGGCCGGACGGACCGACGTGCTCTGATACCACTAATGTAACACCCCAATTCCCATCGCAGATAAATAATACATAATTAAATCAGAGTGAATAAAAATAAATTCTTTTTGACAGAAATAAGGATGCCACATTTGAGAAAAACAACACAATCCCTGCTCATAAATTTGATACATAACACAAAATGGAATAAACATAAAAGGGAAACTTTTTCCAACAAAAGGAAAGTTCAATTATGGAATAAAGTGGAAAGATCCATAACTGACTTGTTTTACAAAATAAATTGTTTTATAACATCAAAATATTCATACAAAGGTTATACCAAATAGATCCAACAAATGTATACATATATAACAAAAGCGTTCCCCGACTCCCGTGTTACGTATCAGAGCAGACAGACTGACAACCGGATGGAGAACTAATCTTCACAACAGCCTCCAAGACTACTAATCTGCAATTGCCTCATAGAGCAACAAACCACAGCAGAAGGGTGAGAAACACAATTATAATATAGTTGCATACAATTATGTAATAACAGGAAATACGCACACAACAACATTCTCACCACAACATATACCATAATTCAAACACAAAACAACACAATTCATAATTCATGCATCCATCGCTAAGGCATATCAATCATACTCAATACATTTATCACCAATATATATATATATATATATATATATATATATATATATCACCTCATCAATCCCATTCACAATTCCCACGCATAATCAATCCATTCATGACTTATGCAAATGCACAGAGACCGACACAACGACTCTATGCAATGCAATGCGGTACCATCCATCCATCATTCTCATCATTAATTCACTCAGGAATTATTGGAATCATCACTTGTTACTTAGTGTAACTCCCCGTCGGGCAAACGATGTTCCCTGTCGCTTTAGGTCCTCTTTGTATAAGGCACTTGACGTTTATGGATCGCTTTAGGCCCTCTTTGTATAAGGCACACGATCCGATCGCTTTAGGTCCTCTTTGTATAAGGCACACGACCGTCTATAACGTTGCTTTAGGTCCTCTTTGTATAAGGCACACGACCGTTACGGCAGATTCCCTCTGGAATCGTTTCGTCGCTCACACCCACTAGGGCACACGACATCACAAGAATGCATATCATGATGCTTGGCATACAATGACTCATGACAATCAAATGCATATACAACCATGTGGACCATCTCAACATCAATAATCATGCATTGTAATCAAACCCAAAACAATGCATTTACTTGCCCTTAGGCCACAAACCATCATCACAACATTTCATCACATGCATTCACATCATATAACAGCACACAAGTCATACGATATATATTAAAAGCATACCACATGATAACACATCAATCGCACACAATTACGACGGTAAAAGTTGACAAAATGACACTATTCCAAGTCCCGACACAATTAAATCGGCCACTAGTCTCAAAACCATTTTTATAAGAAAGAACATCTCATTAGCTTTCCAACGCATCCAACCGCGCCTCAATCCGACTTACAACCCAAAAGTTATGACAAGAACAAAATGGAAAATCTGTCATGTTCGCTTTCCTATTCACAATGCGAACCCCCAGCGAACCAAGGCAGAGAAAAAACAGCATAAAGTTCGCAAGGCGAACTTCCAGCGAACCTTCGTTTTCCCCTTCATAATGTGAATTCCCTGCGAATCGTGGCAGAGAAAAAATAGCAGAAAGTTCGCAATGCGAACTTCCAGCGAACCTTCGCTTTCCCCTTCGCAATGCGAATTCCATGCGAATCGTGGCAGAGAAAAAACAGCAGAAAGTTCGCAATGCGAACTTCCAGCGAACCTTCGCTGCCCTATTCGCAGTGCGAACCTGCGAACCCAGAAAATCTCAGCAGCGCTGTTGTTCACTCCAACCCAACATTTCCTCCACCAAAACACTTCCAAACCATAACATAACAACCAGAACATATCCTAATCATAGTAACAAGTATTCTACAACATTTATATCACATTTCAACCGCGAAAACATCGATTTCTATCGTTTTCTCTCATTTCGACCTAGAATTTAAAAGCTAGGAAAAACCAGCAAACATTCCAACACACACATACACAATCTTACACAAGCATAGCATAACCGAGTTTCGCACCCTTACCCGATTAATCGCGCTTCAAAGTGTCGGTTGAATCGGTTTCTTACACTCCAAGTTTTCCTCTTTTTCTTCTTCTCCTTCTCTATTTCTCTTAACTTATTTTTCTCTCTTTCTAACCTCTATTTTTTCTATTTTAAATGAAAAACAATATCTAACCAAGCCAAAAAGACCAAAATACCCCTACACTCAATTTTCTCGCAAACGTTCCCAAAATGCGATAAAACATAATAACAATGAAAAATAATATATTGTCAAATAAAAGTCAAGAATAAAATAATATAAAAACAAAAATAATTAAATCGACTCGATTAAATAAATCGGACAAAATGGGGCGTTACAGGATGGAGGGATGGGATTTAGAAAGCTTAGAGAATTCAACGAGGCTCTGCTTGCCAAACAGGTCTGGAGGATACACACTGAACCAGAGGCCATTGTGGCTAGACTGATTAGAGCAAAATACTATCCTAAGACTGACATATTTACAGCCAAAATGGGAACAAATCCCAGTTACCTATGGAGAAGTATACATCACAGTTCTAAAATTATTCAGAAGGGTTCTTATTGGGTGATTGGCAACGGAAAAAGCATAGACATTTGGGAAGATAACTGGATCCCATCCTATGTCAATTACAAAACCATAACACAAAAACCTCAAAACACTCCAATCAACAAAGTGGAAGATCTGATTATAAAAGACGACAACTGCTGGAACAAAAGAACTCTTGAAGATAACTTCCTACAGGTGGATACTCACAACATAAGCCTTACTCCTATTACTAACACTGCAGAAGAAGACATCCTGAGTTGGGCATACACTAAGGATGGTAAATACTCGGTTAAAACAGGGTACCAACAGATAATGCAGGGGAGTTAAGGCATAACTGAAACTAGCACATCTCACAATCAGGATAACAAGCTATGGAAAAGGATCTGGTCAACACAAGTTCCACCAAGAAAACAAATTTTCTTATGGAGAATCATACATGACATTATCCCTGTCAAAGCTAACCTAAACCAAAGGCACATCCCAACTGAATTCCTATGCCCCAGATGTGGTACTGAAATAGAAACAATAAACCATTATTTTATGAATTGCAATTGGGTCAGATGTGTGTGGCTGAGCAACCCTCTAACAATCAACTTCAACTAACTCAATCAAACTAACCCATCATTCAGGGAATGGTGCATAGACTATATAGAGAACAAAGATCCTGAACAGATAGCTATGCTTATCCAGATTATTGACTGCATATGGTATAACAGAAACAAGAAACTCCATGACAACATAGACACTCACCCGACAATCGCCACCAGACACATATGCAACAGCCAGGAGGAGTACATGAAAATCATACATAAGCCAACAAAACAAAAACAAGATAAGCAGGATAATACCAGCAAGAAACAAACAGAACATACAAAGGAAACGTGGAAGAAAAATTATGAAAAAGACAGAGAAGAGAACCTGAGAAAACAAAAGGAGGAACAACAAAATAACAGATATAAGGAAAAAGGGAAAGCTCTCATGATAGAGACTCAAACCTGCAAGAAAAAAGATAGTCAGTTTCTAGAGAATCACAACAGAAGAAATAAAGGAGGGGGGATTCAAATCTGCGAGCCCACCGATGATCTTATCCAAAATCAACACCACAACGAAGAAGCCACTAGTCTACACAATCAACAAAATCACCTGGAAAGGAAAAAAGACAAAAGCGTGGGGAATATTCAGAGGAAAATGAAGAATCAAGAGGTCGGTATATACACAGCTGATGCTTTACTGATTGAAGAAGGAGCGTGGGGCCTTGAAGTTGCTAGCTTCGATGAAAGGGGGAGAAGAATCGCCATCAACGCAACAAAGGTCAAAGGGAACAAAAACCCCACAACGGCGAAAGCTGCGACCTTAAGATTCGCCATGGATATAGCTCTGAAAGACCAAAAGGAAAACGTGAAATTTCAATCAGATAATCAACAAGTGATAAAAGCGATGAAAGGTGAAAATTAAGGCCTACCCAGAACGGAAATGGGGCAAATTTGCAGAGAGATGAAGAAGAAGCTGGCTCGGTTCAATCAAGTCGAGTTTGGGTACATAGAGAAAGCGATGAACGAAGATGCACATGCAGCGGCTAGGGCTGTAGTGCAGAAAACATTAATCAATTGTAGTGAAACCTAATAGTTTATTTTGGGACACCGTTGTGTGTCTGTGTGGGCCTTAGGGCCCAACACAAATAAAAAAAAAGTTATTCTCTATCCCTTATTTAGCATAATGTAAAAATTAATTAACTAAGTTAAAATCCCAATTATTTAATTATCAAAGTAAATAAATTAATTAATTAATAACCCCAAATACTTAATTATTATAATAAATCCACTTTCTATTCATAAATTATGAATTAACCCAAATTTATAAACCCAATTCTATAAAATAACAAACCCACGTTTTTAGTAATAAAAATAAAGTAAATAACTTAAATAACCCAAATTTATTAATCATAATAAATAGACCTAAATTTATAAAATAACCCCAACCGTTTTTAATTATAAAAATAAGTTAAATAACCCAAATTTATTAATTATAATAAATAGAACTAAATTTATAAAATAACCCCAACCATTTTTAATTATAAAAATACGTTAAATAACCCAAACAAATTATAATAACCCAAAATATAAATTAGCCCAAATTTATAAACTCAATTCTATAAAATATCTAACCCACATTTTTAGTAATAAAAATAAAGTAAATAAGTTAAATAACCCAAATTTATTAATTATAATAAATAGACCTAAATTTATAAAATAACCCCAACCATTTTTAATTATAGAAATAAGTTAAATAACCCTAACAAATTATAATAACACAAAATATAAACTATCCCAACATTCCAAAATATAAATTAAATCCAAATACTCTAAAATATAAATTAACCCAAAATTATGTAAATAAAACCCCACTTTATAATAATCCCAAAATATCAATTAAACCCAAAATTCCAAAATATAAATAAAATCCACATTATATAAATAGACCCCAATTTATAAATTAAACCAGAAATATAAATTAAACCCAAGATTATAACTTAATGTTATTAAATCAACTCTTAGTATTAAATATTTTATTAACATCTAATTATTAATACTCCAATTAAATATTTTTAACCCTTAAATTATTCCTTAATTATTTTACAAAGTATTTCATTGATCAATATATTATTTCCATAATCCTATATTATTATTCCCTAAACCACTAAAGTATTTTAAGTGATTATCCTATTTCCTAATCCTAATTATATATCCCATCAATCCCTTAATTTTTAAAAACGTTTTAATTAACTTAATTCTTAATCCTAATAGTTATTATCCCTAATAATTTTATTAACTAATATCCCTTATTTGATTATATATTTTGTTCTTTCTTATTATAATATTATTACAATAAAATATTTAAATGACATATTTTATTTATTATTATTACTTTATTTATTTATGTAATAGTTAACAAAACCAAATATTAATACATATTTTAATCCATTAAAAAAAAGTTACTTTATTTATTTTTGAAGAACACAGTTACTAGAAATTTTGGTTAAATTTAGAACATGTTATATTAAAAAAATCCATTAAAAAAATCAATTTTAGTAATGTTTTAATTTGAGACAGACTTTGATTATTGCTTGATTAATTAAAAAAACTGAATTTTCTTGTTAAAAGAAAATCGCACAGAAATAAAACTTAGGAATTTATAATACTAGTTAAAAAACGATCCACTATTGTAATTACATTTTGAAATAAGTATGTTATTATTATTATTATTTTAATCCTTTCATTCGAAACAATTCGTATCCTCGACTTTATACCCAAGAATCCCAAAATTTGAACAATCAATCGAAACAAACCAGCAACAACATATATATATATATATATATATATATATATATATATATATATATATAGAGGCTTAAATAGTATTTTTGTCCCTGTAAGTTAGCGAGTTTTTGGTTTTCGTCTCTGTAATTGTTTTTTTGGTTTTAGTCCCTATATTTCACATTCGCGTTCGTTTTAGTCCTTAAAATCAAAATCCGCAGGAAAATCTGTAGGAAAATCCGCAGGAAACCTTCGGATTTTCCTGTGGAATTTGATTTTAAGGACTAAAACGAATGCGAATGTGAAATATAGGGACTAAAACAAAAAAAAAATATTACAAGGACGAAAACCAAAAACTCACTAACTTACAGGGACGAAAACACTATTTAAGCCATATATATATATATATATATATATATATATATATATATATATACTTACAAACAAGAATTCAATAACAAATATATATAGATGATAATCGAAAGTTTGAAGGCACCAACCTGGAGCGCCGTGACCCATTTAAGCTGCTTCCTACTCCCTTTCTTTCTCTTCCCTTTGTGATTTTTTCCTTCTCCCGTGCTTTTTTCCCTTCTCATTTGGTGTGAGATCTCTTTTCCTTTTTGACCCGGAGGAATGTTGAAGCTATAGGGTTGTTGAAGGTTTAATGTTTTATTGTTGTTGAGGGTTTAGAGTGTGTTTGGATGAGGAATTTGAGAATTTTTAGGGAATTTAAAATTTTAAGTAATTCAAATGATTCAATTGAAATTCATTTATTTTTAAATTCTTTTGTTTGGATGGAGTATTAAAATGATTTAATGTAAAAAATTTGGGGCCATTTTCATAATTTTCAAAGCTTTTGGGTAAAATTTAAAATTTGAAAAATATGGACCAATTTGTAACTTTTGAAAATTTGAAGGGACCAATTTGTAAAATTTGAAAATTATTAGGGACTAATTTGCAATTTTTTGAAAATATTGGGGGTGAATTTGAAATTTTCATAAAATATAAGGACCATCTTGCAAAATTTGAAAAATTTATAATAAACAATTTAACATTCATATTCTATAGAGTTAAGAAACAATTTAAAATTCTTTACTTTTTGGTGTCATTTTAAATTCATTAAATTTAACATGAATAAAATACTCCATAAATTTAAATCATTTTAAAATTCTCTATATTTTTTATCCAAACAATGGATTTTGATCAAGTTATTTCAAATTCCCTCAAAAAATTACTTTCCTTCATTAAAATTCTTCATCCAAACACACTCTTGGGGTTTTAGTGTTGTTGAGGGTTTAGGGTTTTAGTGTTGTTGTTCTTCGATGTGTGAACCACAACTTAAGAGATAATAGGTTTGTAAATTATGGGTCCCCCAAATGAGAGATAAAGGCTCTATTTATAAGGAAAAATCAAGTCAAAAAATTAAATGTGATTGAATCAACCGAATTTATTTTATTTTTTAAAGCCAAAGCCAATGAATCTGAATGGATTCATGGCTTGATGAATTTGAATAATTAATAATAATAACATAAAATAAAAAATTGAATAATAATAATAATAGTCATATAACGATAATAAAAAAGTTTTTGATTTATTTTGATTTTTTGAAATTTTTTCCATAAAATAATGATTTTATTGAAAAAATCACATTTTTAAAAATGCATTAAATATAAATACGAAAATTAATATTTAAATAATAAAAAAAAAATACTATTTTTATGATTTTTTATGGTTTAAAGGTAAAATAGAAAAAGTTAGTAATAAAGGAAAAAATAACTAAAAGTGGAGGTAGGGTTTGAACTCATGTACTCATGCTTATACATTCTTACCCTAAAGTCCCTACCAAATAGGCTATTGTATTTAGTTGAAATAAAATGCCACTAATAAATTAACTACTTAATGAGTTATTTAACTTTACTGATTAATCCTAATTAATTTCTAACTAATAATATCAGCTACTAAAAATAATAGATTTTTTCTAAATATTATTCTAATAGGTTAGTCCTAATTTTTTTCTAAAATAATTATGTTATCCTAATTAGTTGATTAAATGAAACTATATATTAAATAAAAAATTAAAATTATATCCTGAATTTTTTTTTTAAAAAATAGCTACTAAACCATGACGAGATCAAAACTCTTAGAGTCAAAATGGTCCCCAGTTGACCTTTTAGGTCATTAATTTTGACTAGATGACTTGTATAAGACCCTGGACATATCAGTAATCTAAACTCTAAGTTAGCTGAAAGTAAAAAGAATGGTGGTCAAAATTTGAGGTACGACAGCTGCCCATATTTAATCAGCTTCAAATTGAGATGATGATGATGATGAGTCTTCATCTTCTCAGGGAGGAGATGATTAAATATAAAGAGAAACCCTAATTTTGACAGTATATTTGATAGGTTTAGAGTCCGTGTGAACCAATCCCTGATGCTCTGTTAATATCCCAATATCCTTGGTTACAAAAGTCGGATGTGATTTTGACGATCCTCCGATTCCGTTATGATGAACCTTGGTAAAACCCCTGATAAAATTCTCTATTTGATAGAACCCCTCGTGATATTATGATGAAACCCCTTTTGACAAATCCCTTGGTAAAACCCCTTAAAAATCTTTGACAATCCTTGATAAACCCTTGATAAAACCCCTGATGAAACACTTGGAGAAACCCTTAGATGAAACCCCTGATGCAGCCCCTCTGAGAAAAGTCTGATAAAAACCCCTAATGAAACTCTTGATAAAAACCCTTAATGGACCCCTTGATAAAACCCTTAGATATTTGATGGAACTTATCCCTTATGAAGGACATGTTGCTAAGCTGGGGATGTGAAAGATGAAAACCTGCTCATTGGTTGATAATGATCATTCAGGATGATCGACTATTGGATAAATCCCTTTGAAGACTCACGGTGAGTGAGATTGCTAGGGAAGTTCTTTATTGAAAGGTGTTTATGAGATGTTACTTATTGGGGAAGGCTAATAAGTGTTCTTACTTGGGAATTATATTGGTATAGCTAGGGATTGGACCTCTAGGAGCGGTCACAAATCCTATATCATGTATGTATGCTCATGTATACATGTGATGCTATGTTATGATAGAGCGTAACGACCTGATTAATGCATGACAATGATTTGAATGTTTCAACAAATGTCCCTATGGAGAGAAATGGAATGTTTAAGACTTAGAGAGGTTGCTTGTGTAACAAGGATATTTGTCAAAAAATGGTGGTGGGTATTGAGCTAGCCTGATCTCCCGATACCCTTTTTGAACTTGATGATTGTTAATGTAGGAGAGGGCTTCACATATGTATCTCGAAAGTATTGAGATAGGGCTTGCCCTTGCAGTATCATGTCTTTTGCCCAATCTGTTGTGTCTTTGAAGAGATTCGCCTCAATATGATTTTTGAAGCAGCTTGACTATACCATGCACTTAAGACAACTTGCGGTTATATTAGCCTTGGAGAGATTCGTCCTCCACTAACCAACCTTTGGAATGATATGCCCCAAATGAATCGTTTTCTTGAAGCGGTTTCTTTTGATCAAGCCTTACAGCGGTCTGCTCCGGATTGATTGAGCTTCTGAGGGTATGCCTGAAAAGGAACTTAGATCACTCCATGATTTGATACATCCCTAAGATGAACTACCCCAGTATTTCGATCTTGAAAAATATGCCCCAGTTTTTGAATCTTCAAAAGGTATGCCCTTAATTAATTGGGTTTGGAGGAGTGGCTTGAAAAGGAACTTGGATCCTACCATGCTATGATATGACCTTAAAATGAACTGCCCCAGTATCATGTCTTTGTCACTGATTATATGACTTCTAGAGTGATTGGCCTCAATGCACCCTTGAGTTGGAATGCCTCAGTTTGAGCCTCTTGAAAGGTCCACCCCTTATCATTAGAGTCATGGAGGTGATTCAACATCGGTGTGTCAAATATTGGGATGCTTTGCCCCTAGTTAGTAGGATCTTCAGATGATGTGCTCCTATGATCATTAGGATTTTCCCCTTGATTGGAAGGATTCCTTGGTAATTTTCCCCATA
This sequence comes from Lathyrus tuberosus, assembly GCA_022829125.1. Taxonomy (NCBI): domain Eukaryota; kingdom Viridiplantae; phylum Streptophyta; class Magnoliopsida; order Fabales; family Fabaceae; genus Lathyrus; species Lathyrus tuberosus. Next base: position 9,322,463 of record JALAZF010000163.1, read on the forward strand.
ATCAGAAGTGTCTTGAGTCAGTATGCCCCTGATCAGACCATTGTTGATATTTCCCTGATGCTAAGTATTGATTTGTGAGAAAAATTTTCCCTTTGAAAAGTAATTATAACGCCATGTTCATGCAAATTTTGAAATAAAAAATTTAGAAGAGGTGTATTATAGATGATATTCGGCCATGAGGTGGCACAAATGAAGATGTGAAAATGTGGTTAGCGATGTTCCAACAAACATTCGGATTTGGAGTCAGCTTAACAACGACTTTGCCGAGTATGCTTTTATAGTTCCCCTAGCTTTAATTAGGACTTTTAAATGTTGTAATGTGGCATGGTTCACGGTTTAAGAAAAAAAGGATACAAGGCTCAAAATTTTGAAATTTAACCCACCCCATTCTCCTTGATGTCCTCCATTCCTAAATCCACTTAACCCAACAGATGCGTTCATCCTGTAAGAGAATTTCTTCAGTCACTGTGATAATGGTTTAAGCACTTTATGAGATCTTTGAGGTGGCAATCACCCACTCCCGTTTATAAGATTGTTCCATTTTTTCCTTTTTATTTGCTTTTAATCCCTTATTTTTGCATGGACCAATTCTTTTGAGTTTGTGGTCCATCGGGATACCCTAATCTTTGCCTAAGCCAAAGTCAACTTTTTTCAGTTTTTCCTTTTCTTCTTGACTTAGCGGGTTTTTTCTCTTTCTCTTTTTTTGGAACAACTCTTGAGTAATTTTGCTTTTGATTTCGAAAGTTGTAACTGCCATGTTAGCTATTATGAGCTTTTATCTCCATTTCTTCCTCGATGTTGAATGGTGTGAGGAAGAAGATGGGCTTTAAACCTTTTGCTTGAATTGACTGATTCTCTTGAGATTAGAATGCATCATTGAGTTAATCGAAATCTACCCTTCCCCTGGTTAAGATTAATGGTTTTTTTTAAAATAAAAAGAACACCAACTTCTGGCTCGAGGGGGTTGACTACGGATTATCTCCTTATTTCTCTAATGTTTAGGGAGTGAAACAATGCCTTACATCGTCAGCCAGGTCTTACTATTAAAAACATACGTCAGCAAATTCGATTGTTTTAATTTTCCTCATTCTCCTCCTAAGTTTGTCGATAGGTGAGAAGTGAAAAGAAAATGAGTGATTTATTTTTATTTTTATTTCCATGATGGCATAGGAAAGAGTGAAAACGAATGGATGAATCCCAAAAACATGCATGCTCATCTTATTAAAATTATTTCCCAAAAAGTACATCTTTTAACTACAAACAACACTTAGCAAAAAAGAAAATACAACTGGAAATGATAAAGGCCTAATGATCCTAGGGATGAGCTTCATTGTGGATCCACCATCTTTAGGGGAGTCATCTTGAAGTTCTTGTACTCGTAAAGTAAAAGTGACCGGTCACAAATGGGACTCCTTATTTGAAAGTCAATTGCTTATTGTCGATCGGGTCTTAAACTTTGTATTCATGGCATTCTCGTCATGATTGGGAGGATATGGACGAGAAGGAAGATCAAAGGGGTTGTAACTTTACTAGGGCACTTTTTAGTATGTCATGAGACCTTAGTATAGGATCCAGTTTCCTTTCCAAGCTTTCTTTGTTGTGATTGATGAAGCACGTGAGGCTGAAGTAGATATGTTACAGACTCTGTTACGGAGGCATCATCTAGGGTTGTTGTATTTGAGGCTCTAGGTAGGCCTCTAGATGGCATAGTGAAGGGTTACCTTCCCTCTTCAATGGTATTTTCCCCCTTTGAGTTGCTCCATAGCTTCTTAAGATATCCTTTGAGTTCGTTTGTGAGTATCGGGAAATCTGCTAGCTAGATAGTTGGATAAGGGTGGAGGCGGAAAGGATATGCATATGTATGTGCATGTATGGAAATCCATGGGGTATGCAAATTTTTTTTTTAGGTATGCTAAATTTTTTAGATGAAATGCAAATGTCACATTAGGATAGTGACAGATAAAAGGAAACCCTAACGTGTTTAAGGGTTGTGACGAACACAAGAAAACCCCTACGGGTTTAGGATAGTTATGTAAATAGGGAACCCTTATCTAGGAAGGTTCCCTAGCGATAATGATCGGTATGGGAAACCCTAACAGGTGTAGGGATGTGTACGGTAAAATGCAAGCATGACCTAGCTTAGGCAGGCTCCCTATAATTTGGCTAGATCTAAGTTTTGTCTACCCAATCCCCTCACATGTATGATATACAGTTTTTGGCAGCATAACAACCCTTGAATTTACAGACTATACCCTTGTTTTACCATGAGAAGGAGCAAGCCTTCCTACGGTAATCCTTCAGGATGTCTCATCTAGGCGGGACCCTAGTAACAACCCTTGACGGTTGAATAAGTAAGGTCACCATGAGTTGATAAGGGTAGGCTAAAGGTTCCCAGAGTCATGGACCACATCCAAATCATCATCTATGTTAGGGCCTAGCCCTACCATGAAGACACCTTTGGAGGATCTCTTCTGAGTGTAGCATCAATGAATTGTTGGGATGTCATATCCCCCAAAACATTTCTGTTCTACGTCCTAATCTAGGGTTGTACTCCAAGCTTGGGTTTTAGCTTCACACATAACCTTATCCCAACCAATGTATGATGACAATAATATGTGATATAAATATATAATAAACATTAATATATATATATATATATATATATATATATATATATATAATAACATAAACAAAAATATATATAAAAACATAGAAGATATACTTAAAAAAAAATAGTAAACAAACAAGGCAAACAAACAAGAACCCTAAAACCCAAGGTTAGGATGGACTCTCTTTTTAGGAAAGTATAAGAATTCCCCAACAGAGTCGCCAGCTGTCGCGGCCGACAAAAATATCGAGTCGCCACCATACTTTATTCGTCCTAAGGGCAGTAAAATAATGAGAAAATCTAAATCCTAAGGGAGAGTCACTAAGGTTCGGGAGTCGGTTAAGTGAGAGAAAGGTGTTAGGCACCCCTCACCTCCATTGTACTCAATGAGATCCTTCTTAAGTTTTAGGGTAGGCTTGTTTGTTGCTTGAATGTTTGACTGTTTATATTTATTTGCAAAAATCTTTATTATTAAGTAGACGAAATGATTTGAGTAAGAGAGAAACCCTAAGTTTTTTATTATTATTGTACTCGCTAGGATTTACAACCCTATGCCTACGTACCCTCAAATTTGAAGGATCAGAGTTTCCGTAGTTCACCTCCCTTATCCCCTATCCCTATACCTTATCCATATCTCTACTCCTTTACTTATACTCTTGGATTACAAGAGTCTAATCCCAAAATTCTAATCCCTTGCCGTATATTTATACTCTTGGAACTTAATAGTCTAATCCCAAAATCTTAATCCCTTGCCCTATATCTATACTCTTGGAACTTAAGAGTCTAATCCCAAAATCCCAATCCCTTGCCCTATATTTATACTCTTGGAACTTAAGAGTATAATCCCAAAATCTTAATCCCTTACCCTATATTTATACTCTTGGAGCTTAAGAGTCTAATCCCAAAATCTTAATCCCTTGCCCTATATTTATACTCTCTGTTGCACCCCAAAATTTGCCCTCCTTACTTTTTACTAACTGGCTTATGTTTCATTTCATTATCATGTATGCATATCATTAGCATGGGGTCAAGGTGCCTGAGGCAATCCAGGAAGGTCATATCTGGTCCATCACATCATCAAGGGTTCACAGGTGGCAAGGGATCTCAAGTGGATTACTCCCTCCTAACCAGTGCATGAATTAGGGTTTTGAGATTCTTGGGTTTATTGCTCCAATAGGTAATCTCCTTGGGTTTTTATCATCAGCAAATGGCATATCTTATCTTTGTTGGAGAGGATACACATCATATTCAGAGGAATTTGGATTTGGAGACTGTGTTATTTCCTCCTAGACTGAGGGTACCAAAACTAGCGTTTGCTATAAAGTCAGTTTATTTCTGATTTTTTGGGCAAAACTTGATTCCATGGTTTTCCTTGGGTCCCTGAGTACCTAGGAGTGGAAGATTGGCCATCAGTTTGATTCAGGAGAAGTTCAATTGGTCAATGGATTGAGAATCAGTTAACTTGGTCAAAAAGTCAACTGTGGTCAACACAAAGTCAAACCTCAAGATTTTTGGTCAACATCAAGATTATGGGGTGAAATTCATCATTTGATCAAGGGTTGATCACAATTCATCAGGGAAACCTCAGAATCATCAAGAATCAGGAGTTACTAAATTAGGGTTTTTTAGGGAAAGTCAACTGTACTTTGACCAGGCCTAACTTCCACATAATTCATCAAAAATTCCTCAACCAAAGCCCATCTTGAAGGAAATTTAATTTCCTACAACTTTGTGTCTCACAAGCCAAGGCCAGAAATGCATCATTTGGGAGATATGAGCTAAGACATTATAGGTCATTTTGAAAGTCAACAAAAGTCAACCTTCTTCAAAAGCTCATAACTTGAACATGGAAGATCAAATTGACATGGGACCAAAAGGGTTGGTTAGAGGACATCTTGAGGTTTCTAAAAAGTATTAGTTTGAATTAAGGAGCTAAAAATTGGAGGAGTTATGCTTAGTCAAAGTTGGGTAATTTTGAGGAGGTGCACAAAGCAAATTATGCCTAAAATCCAAATTTTGACAAATGGGCCATAAGTTTCTTAAACCAAACATAAACATAAAGCCATGCACGACCCAAAGAGTATATATTTGGTTTTTCCTCATTTTATTTTATTTTTATTAGATTTATTTAGTTAAAATTCAATAATAAATGAAATAATTCAAAAATAATTAACAATGGATTATTCAGGCCCAACTCATCATCAGAAGAGAAAACCCTAGTCTTTATAAGCTAATTCATGCTAGGGTTGAAAGAGAGGCACGTGCAATTGGAAGAACTCTAAAAAAACCCTAAAAAAGGATTCCTCACCAAAACTCACGATCCACAAGGAGACTCTTCAAACTTCTTCCCCAAAGCTTCTCTTGGTAATCTATAGAGTGCATATCAACCTCCATTTGCAGCAAAAAGCAAGAACTCAGACCGTGCCATCTCAGGTTATCCATTTTTTGCATGATCACGAAACTTTCTTTTTTGATATGCATAAGGTTGTGTGACTCCCACTGATCATTCTGATTTTATTATTTTTAATTATGGATGCGTATATGGCTTGTAATGATCATTTAAAGTTTCGTGCCCTAACTTTTTTCTCTTCGTATCTCACCATGTGTTAGTTTTTTGTTGTTTTTGATGGCATAATCGTAATCCTTGTAAAAATCTGGGTGGGATAGTGTACTCGTGCGTGTATTTTGGTGCCATTTTGTTACAGGTTACCGGAGAAGGAGGCGGAGCCCTAGCTCCGGTGGTGGTGGCTGGCGAACCAGTCCGGCGAGGGCTTGGGGGAGGGAGACGATACCACAACCGTCCGATCCCTGAATCCAACGCTTTAGATTGCGCCATGTGGTTTTTTTGTTTATTTTTTTTCTGATTTTTATTTTGTAATCCCATGTTATTCACCCATGCTAACTATCATGCTCTCCCAATGAGGTTATTTCATTTCGCTTACTTTTCGTTGACTGTGGACTTATTGACTCAATCGTGTCCTCTTGATGAATCAGACGAACACGACGACGCCAACGCATTAAAAAAAGCCACGCCCCCTGCACATGGCACCACACGGTGTTCACTTTTTTTTTTATTTTTGTTCGCTGGTTAGTTTAGTGGGCTGGGGTGCTATACGCACCCCCCAACCTCAGGCCCAACCATCCTTTTAACTTGTTTTTTTACTTAATGCACCCCAGGTCTTTTTTTGTTATTGTCTTTTCAGACGGACTCATCCCTTGGGCCTATGCTGTTCGCACCCCCCATTCCCTGGCCCAATGACATTTCCTCTTGATTTCATTACTAACGCACCTCCCATACTATTTTCTATTTTTATTTTTACTTAATTTATCATATTTCACATTTTAATTTTAAATACTTAGATGCATTTAAAAAATCCCAAAAAAATTATACATCATCTTTATTCATTTATAAAATTGTTAAAAATTTTATTTTTTATTTTTATTTTATTTTCATCATCCTAATTAATTATTTTCTTAATTTCCTTTTTAATTACACCCATAATGCATACTTGAACTTCTTCATTTTAATTCTCTGCAATCCCAAAACATTTTTCACTCGTTCTTTTTGCATTCATTCATCAACACCCTAAATTGCTTAAAAATATTTTTCTTGCATTTTTAAATATTTTTCACATTGAATCCTATCCCTCACTTGAGTTTTGTATGACCGTTTGAATGGCTAACACTTTGGATTTTTGCAGGGACTTTTTATATGTTGTTTGCCTCTGGTTGAGGAACTTTAATGATTAATTTGGAAATTTTAGGAATCATCTTTCTAATTATTGGAGTTATTTTCACTTGAGATGTTCTTGCAGGCGCATCTTTGACCTTATGTGATTACCTTGTTTGAAAGGCACTTGTGCCATTTATTTTGGGGCTGTTCTTTATTTCTTTGATTCATGTTTGGATTATTATTATCATTGTTTGCCGTTGTTTGATTTTCATTCACCTCATTGCTCTTATTCACGTCTGTTTCTCACTAACCTTTTATGCAGGATCAAGGTAAGTTCCTTAAGGCTATGGATAAGTTTCCATGGTCACCCTTACTCTTTCCTTCCCTTATCTTCTTCCCTTAGGATTTAGGTTGTCTTAAAACCTCATTAACCGTAGGTCACCCATGCATGATAACTTTAGGGTTCATAGTCCCCCTTAGAGTTACCCTTGTGTCTTCTCTCTTCTCATCTCAAATTTCTTTAAAACACTTAATAAGAATAAGGTGTATTGCGCACGAGCCTTAAGTGTGGGGAATGAGAAATGAGGGGCTTCCTCTCATCTTTCTAGAGTGCTTAGCGAGCGTCCTGTCTTGGGACGATGCGCTAAGTATTCGCCCCTGTGCCCTAGACTTTGGTGCAATGCAGCTTAGGAACTAACTTAAGCCACTTCTGTCCTAAAAAACACAAACCAACTTCAAACTTTTTGTCCTTCGGGACCTTCAACTTAAAGGTTATTTTCAAAAAGGGCACGTTACCTTCCGTCTGAGTCGCAAACAGACATCGACCCTAACTGCCGGACGCGAACTTAACGTCGCTCATAAAAAACACAAAAAGAACTTGGTCTGAACTACGTTGACTCTGAATTCCCCATTGCACGAAGGGGGTATGTAGGCCTAGGACGTCGACGTCCTACCGAGTCGGTCTTTGTCTTTCCCCTCTCGTTTTAGCATAGCCATAGACGATAGGATAACTCACCCTTAGAATAGACAACAAGCGTGGATCCCATCGAGTACGATGGACGCGTGGGGTGCTAGCACCTTCCCCTCGCGTAACCGACTCCCGAACCCAGGTTATGGTTGCGATGACCATTCCTTTCCCTCTTCCTAAGGTTTATGCGGTGTTCTCTTTCCCTCTCTTGGGATAAATTTACACGGCTGACGACTGTTTTTTCCGCGCCACTCTCGCGTTTGTACCTGGATGAAAATCCTGGGAGCGACACTCTTGGAGCTTAACAGTCTAATCGCAAAATCTTAATCCCTTGCCCTATATTTATACTCTTGGAGCTTAAGAGTCTTATTCCATTTTTATCCCTTAAATTATCCCATTTAAACCCAATTATATCCTTAATATCCCATTTAAACCCAATTATATCCTTAATATCCCTAAGTATAAATTAATCTTAATTAATTAATTATAAAACTTGTAATATCCCAAAAATAATCATGCAACTATTTAATTAAATCAAAAATTGAATTAATCCCAATTATCCCAAAAATATAGAAAGTTATCCCAATTATTTAACCATATGAAATAAATCCCAATCATTTGAAATATAACACCAATCCCAATTCAATCATAGAATATCAAAATATAAATTTAATCCCAATTATAAGTAGTTTATAATATCCCAAAAATATAAATTAGCTCTTATAATATCCTAACATTGAATTAATCCCAAGTATACCAAAAATACAAAATTATCCCAATTATTGAAATTAATCCTAGTTATTAAATCCCAACTATTCCCACTTAATCCCTAATTGTAATCATTAACCAATTTTAATTCCATTATAAAATAATCAATTATCCCATTATTAGATTACCCTCCTCTAAATACGTTAATTAACTTGAATTATTCCTAATTAATCTAAATTATATCCCTTAGATGTAGAGAACTTAAATTAATTAAAGAAGATTAATTTAATATTCAAATAGACCCCTTTTATCCCTAATAAGTTATTCTCTATCCCTTATTTAGCATATTGTAAAAATTAATTAACTAAGTTAAAATCCCAATTATTTAATTATCAAAGTAAATAAATAAATAAATTAATAACCCCAAATACTTAATTATTATAATAAAACCACTTTCTATTAATAAATTATAAATCAACCCAAATTTATAAACGCAATTCTATAAAATAACAAACCCACGTTTTTTGTAATAAAAATAAAGTAAATAAGTTAAATAACCCAAATTTATTAATCCTAATAAATAGACCTAAATTTATAAAATAACCCCAACCGTTTTTAATTATAAAAATAACTTAAATAACCCAAATTTATTAATTATAATAAACAGACCTAAATTTATAAAATAACCCCAACCATTTTTAATTATAAAAATAAGTTAAATAACCCAAACAAATTATAATAACCCCAAAACATAAATTAGCCTAAATTTATAAACCCATTTCTATAAAATATCAAACCCACATTTTTAGTAATAAAAATAAAGTAAATAAGTTAAATAACCCAAATTTATTAATTATAATAAATAGACCTAAATTTATAAAATAACCCCAACCATTTTTAATTATAGAAATAAGTTAAATAACCCTAACAAATTATAAAAACCCCAAAATATAAATTAACCCAACATTCCAAAATATAAATTAAATCCAAATACTCAAAAACATAAATTAACCCAAAATTATGTAAATAAAACCCCACTTTATAATAATCCCAAAATATCAATTAAACCCAAAATTCCAAAATATAAATAAAATCCACATTATATAAATAGACCCCAATTTATAAACCAGAAATATAAATTAAACCCAAAATTATAACTTAATGTTATTAAATCAACCCTTAGTATTAAATATTTTATTATTAATCCTATATTATTAATCCCTAAACCACTAAATTATTTTAAGTGATTATCCTATTTCCTAATCCTAATTATATATTCCATCAATCCCTTAATTATTAAAAACGTTTTAATTAAATTAATTCTTAATCCTAATAGTTATTATCTGTCATACTCCAAATTTTGACCACTAAGATTTCTCATCATTGTGTAAATCATCATCACAATATGGATGCACCTTTGTGCCTCATCAATCTCCTCAAAGAATTATTGAGCATTCACTACAATCAAGCTTAGGGTTTCAAGCCCTCTCAGAGCCTTTAGACAAATGATCAATCAAGGAATGACATGATCTTCAACTTGTCTAACCTCTTAAACACCCATAAAGGATCAAGAGGACTCCCACATCAAGAATTAAGCACAAGAGTGCAACATTTCAAGTGGACCAAGCCTCAAGTTCATCTAATACAAAGTCAACTGACGCAGAAAGTCAAAGTTTGACTTTTGGTCAACTTTGAGCTTCACAAGCCATTACTCAAGAAAATATGATGGATGATTTAATTTGATCAAATTTAAATCAAGAAATTATGCACAATTTCAAAATTGATCAAATTGAAAGAAACTTAGAAATTTTTTCTAAGTTAAAATCATGTTCAAGTGCACAACTTTTCAAGGTTGTAACTATTGATCCAAGCATCCATTGATTTTGCGTAAGAGCTACTTTTAAAGAGGGTATTTGATACTTCAACATTGTAGAAGGAATCAACTCAAAATATCATAAGGATTAAAAGATATAAGTGATCAAAGTTGGGAATTCTTAATGTCCAATGTTCTGACATTTCATAGGACATCATTAATATTTTTCCAGCAAGAATGTCCCAACTTCAAGGATGTTTTTCTCCATGATCCAAGTTGATTCAGGAAAAACCCTGGGCATGAAAGTTGAAGTACGTCATCTCACCTTTCCAGAAAGTCCTAGAAAGCTCATTTATCATTCTCGAGCAGAAAGTTATGGTCTCTGCAAAAGGCATTGATAAAACAGAATTTTCATGACAGCTTTTAGGACAGATTTGATCACACAAGTTCAAGGTCATTTTTGACAACTTTACAAGTCTTATCTTCACAAACCTTTAACATCAAAGTTGAAGTACGTTATCTCAGCTTTCCAGAAAGTTGTAGAACGTCCATTTATCACACTCGAGCAGGAAGTTATGGACTTTACAAGAAGGCTTGCTGCAGCTGTTTTTTTGGACAGATTTTGTGCACTTTTTCTTGTGCCATACAATTTTCAAGCTTTGTCACTATGCAAGACAAGCATCAAAGATGCAATTCACTTCAACTCAAAATATCATAGTGGATTAAAAGATACAAGTGATTAAAGTTTAGAATTATTAATGTTCAAAGTTGTCAGATGTTCCAACATTTCATTGGACATCATTAATATTTTTCCAGCAAGAATGTCCCAACTTCAAGGATGTTTTTCTCCATGATCCAAGTTGATTCAAGCCAAACCTTGAACATCAAAGTTGAAGTATGTCATCTCAGCTTTCCATAGAGTCCTGGAACAGCCATTTATCATTCTTGAGCAAGAAGTTATGGATTTTACAACAAGGCTTGCTGCAGTTGATTTTTAAGACATGTTTCAGGACAGATTTGCACATTTCTTGTTCCACACGAATTTCCAAGCCTTGTCATCATCTTGGACACATCTGAGGATCAAATCCAAAGGGGACAATCACTGAGCCAAGCCTCCAAAGTCCTTGGAACAAGAAGTAGCATGTCAAACCTAGAAATCCCTAAAAGAGAGACAAGACTCCAATTTTGGATTGGAGCATTCAATAGATGCTTAGAGGTGGCATGGACTGACACATTTGCAACTGAATTCAGTCAAGATTCCTCCAACAAGTAGGGAACCAAAGCTCTGTGCTTTAAACTCTAGTAAATGGCTAGAGGAGACTTGGATTTTCATTGGCCAACATTGAACAAACCTCTGCTGCAGCCACCATTCACTATTGCTGCCAAAAAAAACTTGCTCTACTATAAATAGAGCTCATTTGTGCTCAGTTTGAGTACACCAAAGCCATCAAACAGATGCTTTCCTCAAAATCACTTCTTTCACTCCAAAATGCCTTCTTTAGTAAGGTAATTCTGAGTTTTTGAGTTAGAGAGCATTTCCATCACATCTCATGATCCTAACACCTCATAAACATCATATGTAGGTGATCCAAACTATCACAAGTGACCTGTAACACCAAAATCACAAAGTCACCTCTCAAAACCTCAAAATTGGACTTTTTTGCATTTTTCAAGCCATTTCTCAAAACCTCACAAAGTCACTTTGCATTTCTCAAACACACTCCAAATATCATCCTTGAACTATCCCAAATGGTTCCCAACATCTGGAACACCATTTGAGAGAGTTGTCACTTTGGCCATTTTAACCCCTTTTGCAAGAAAGGGCCAGTTTTTGTTTTTGCAGGTTCCAGCTGATTCCAACCATCCTAAAAGCTTCTAAGAGGTCATTTGAGGGTGTCCAAAGCATCAAATCATTTCTGGAACAAAGCACTTGGTAGGTTGCACAAAATCTCCAAAAAAGAGGTAAAATTCACAACTTGAATTCTTTGAATCATGCTTTCCTTTGATGTCTATATACATGCATCATATTGAACAATTCTTGAAGCAAAAATGTAGTCCTTAATGTGTATGTTATGATCCTCCTACTGTTTGCACTTTAACATGTTTATATGTGGAGTTTATGTTGTTTTAAACTTAAGGTGCAGATCTGGTTTTTTGCCTTGTGTGTGCTGTACATTAAGTTTCAGTATGTATGAGTGATACCATTGGATTCCTTGCAAAAAATTGGTCAAGATAGGTTCTTACGGATTTTAATTTCGTTAAAAATTGAGAGAGTTATGAGTGTTGAAAGTTTGATAAGCAAAGATGTTTAAAATCAACATGCAGTTCTGGTTTTTTGCCTTGTGTGTGTTGTACATTAAGTTTCAGTGTGCATGAGTAATACCATTGGATTTCTTGCGAAAAATTGGTCAAGATAGGTTCTTACGGATTTTAATTTCGTTAAAAATTGAGAGAGTTATGAATGTTTGAAGTTTGATAAAAAGATGTTGAAAACCAAGGTGCAGTTCTGGTTTTTTAAGATGTCGAATGTGATGTTGTGACATCTTCCCTTGTTCTCTTATCTTCAAAACTCATGAAAGATGTCGAATGTGATGTTGTGACATCTTTCCTCTTTTTCTTAGTTTATCTTCAAAACTCAACCAATTCTTTTACATAGCAAAAATCATCATTTTCCAATTCTGTTTTACACACTTCTTATTCATACTCCATAATATCTTAATCCACAAAAATCATAAAATATTATTTTTAGATTATTTTTAATATATTTAAAAATATTGTTTTAAATCGTTTTAAATGCTTTTAAAATGATTTCTTTTTCTTGATTTTTAAAACCAAAATGATTTTAAATATTCATGTGGATAAAATACTTTTTCATAAACCTTAATCATTGTTTATAACATGATTAATGATTTTATTTGATATTTTTATCATTTTTTACTTGATTTTTCTTTGAAAAATGCCTCTAAAAAATGAAATTGGGGTTTCTTTGATTTTCACCCTAACAAAATCTTTTTTCAAAAACACTTGGGCCTCTAATAGAGTGTAAGACCCAAACCTTTTTGTACAAAAATATTTTGGGCCTCAGTTATTGTATAAGTCCCGATACGTTAAAAATCTCGGCGCGATCGCCATTTTCAAACTGAAAATCATCTGGGCCTCCCCTCATGTTGTAAGACCCATTTCTTTTCCTAAAATACACTTTGGGCCTCTAATAGAGTGTAAGTCCCATCCCTTTTGTAAATAAAATATTTTGGGCCTCAGATATTGTATAAGTCCCTCTGTACATTTACAAAGTTCGGCGCGATCGTCGCCTTTTAACAAAAAGACCATTGGGCTTCTCCTTGAGCTATAAGTCCCATTTCTTTTCATTTTTAAACCTTTGGGCCTCTAATAGAGTGTAAGACCCAATTCCTTTGTAAATACCAAAATCTTGGGCCTCAATCACTTGTATAAGGCCCACGGTGTTTCTAAAACCTCTGCGCGATCGCCATTTTTTAAACAAAATCATCTGGGCCTACCCTCGAGTAGTAAGACCCGCTTCTTTTCTCTAAATCATTTTTTTTGGGCCTCTTGAGAGAGTGTAAGACCAATTCCCCTTGTACAGAAAACTTTTTGGGCCTCAGTCACTTGTATAAGTCCCACTGTACAAACTCATATCACAGTGCAATCACTACTAAAACCCTGGGCCTCTCCTTGAGCTGTAAGCCCCAATCTTTCCTTTCAAAGCACTTTCTCCTTTGATTTTGAAATATACTGTTGTTTTCAATCTTTCTTTGTTGAACAACTAATCAAACAGCATGGAAGCTCTACAACCGAGTAAGTGTTTATATGCTTTCATTTACCGCTTTCATATACATATAATTGTATTGTGGGACTGTTTCGCTGTAAGTCTTCTTTCATAAACTCATATCAACTGTGTAATAATAGTATAGATATTTAGAGTTTCCCCGGCAACTACGTCTAGCACTAGGTAAAGCCGTTTCGATCATTCTTAGAAATAGACAATACTAGATCCCCCATAGGAGCACCAGATACAGTCTTCTCTTCGGCTGTCCTCCTTAGGAATTGTCAAGAAACTCTACTCCCCAGAGATGATCTCTTCTCCGTGAATTGCATCCCTTGAGTTTCTTCTAAATTCTTGAACTTTCCTGGCTTGATCTATTCTTTGTGAATAGCCTGTCTTGAACTTCTCGGGGTTTGGGGACCCACAGGCTTCTTAAAAGCATCCCCGCCTCCTCTTGGGCGTTGTATAAGGACCATTAGGCTTCATAGAAGTATTCAAGCCTCCTCTTAGGCTTCGTATAAATGATTTCTTCCTCCGGGAATGATAGCCTCCTCTTGGGCTTCGTACAAATTGTCCCTCGGCTTCTTAAAAGTTTCCAGCCTCCTCTTGGGCTTCGTACAAATTGTCCCGACGACCTCCTAGAGGTATAGGAACAGAAATTAGTCATCTTAATAAAACAGTCTTTCAAAGAGTCTAGATCTTTCTACCGTGAACGTACTACTACTGTTTCTTTAAGCATAGTACAAAAGATAAAACTCTAGACTTGGACAGTCTAATTTCCTTGAGTCTCAAAGACATTCTCAAGTCCCTTTCAAAAATAGGAAGACACCCGTAGACTCGGACAGTCTCAATACCCTTTGGATTCCCCGTTTCCTTAGAGAACAGGAAATAATCCCGATTCTTAGATCAAATCCATGAGTACAGTGTTACTCATATAAGAATTGATTTTCTCGTTGAACCAACATATTGGACCTGTCACTCAACTGAAACAGTACCCTTTTAGCCTCCATCTCGGGCTTCGTACGAGATACAAAGACTCTCTTGTTGAGTCAAAACCTTTAGCCTCCATCTCGGGCTTCGTACGAGATACAAAGACTCTCTTGTTGAGTCAAATCTTGTAGCCTCCATCTCGGGCTTCGTACGAGATACAAAGACTCTCTTGTTGAGTCAAAACTTTTAGCCTCCATCTCGGGCTTCGTACGAGATACCAAAACACTCTCTTGTTGAGTATAAAACATTCTCTTGTTGAGTCAAACCTTTAGCCTCCATCTCAAGCTTCGTACGAGATACAAAAACACTCTCTTATTGAGTATAAAAGACTCTCTTGTTGAGTCAATCACCTTTTAGCCTCCATCTCGGGCTTCGTACGAGATACAAAATCACTCTCTTGTTGAGCATAAAAGATTCTCTTGGTGAGTCACCATCTTTAGCCTCCATCTCGGGCTTCGTACGAGATACAAAAACACTCTCTTGTTGAGTATAAAAGATTCTCCTGTTGAGTCAACCCTTTTAGCCTCTCTCTCTCGGGCTTCGTACGAGACACACAAAAACTCCCTCTTGTTGG
Source organism: Lathyrus tuberosus (assembly GCA_022829125.1). Classification (NCBI taxonomy): domain Eukaryota; kingdom Viridiplantae; phylum Streptophyta; class Magnoliopsida; order Fabales; family Fabaceae; genus Lathyrus; species Lathyrus tuberosus. The sequence goes on from JALAZF010000163.1 coordinate 9,337,580, forward strand.
GCCAATAGCCTCATCTTAGGCTTTGTATAAACCCAGGTTGAGCCAATCAACCTTTTAGCATCAAAGCTGTGCCTCGTTCACAGTATACAAATATCAACAACTCCTTCCCCTTCATCTAATCGCTGTAAGCGGCAAGCCTCTGGATTATTTACATCCATGCCACTGTCCCTCTTTTAGCATGAAAAATTCCCAAGGAAAGATAGCATTGCTCTACACTGAGTTAAAGTCTTCTCCTTCAGGTTGGAACCCCCTATAAAGGAAATTATGGCATTGTCGGATTCACATATCCTGGTTAAAGTAATTCTCCTTTATAAATAGTTGTGACAAACAGACCCTCTTTAGAGATGACAAATTCTCTCTAAAGACAACACCTTTTAGCTTCACATCTTGGGCTTCGAACAAGATACAAATAGACCCTTCAGCTTCACATCTTGGGCTTTGAACAAGATACAAACCACCTTCAGCTTCACATCTTGGGCTTTGAACAAGATATAGATCACCTTTCGCTTCACGTCTTGGGCTTCAAACAAGACACCAAAACACCATTTCCTCCCATAGAATAGGAGGAACTACGATCGCTCTGATTTCCCTGTTTCGGTAAATGGGAATATGTAGGCATAAGATTGAAAGAAAAATCTTAGCGAGCACACTAATCAAAAAACCTAAAGTCCCCTATCTCCACCCAATCTGACAAATTCCCCATGAATAGTCCCAGTTTTCCACCTTAATAAAGTAAGAAGAAAGAAAGGCCCCATTACCATATAGCATCCGTAACCTAACAGACCGCTGTTTAAACTCAGTATGCAAGCATGGTTAATTGGAGACATCTATTTCCCTTCCTTAGTCAGCTCACAATAGGATAAAAAATGAATCGACCTATGGTAAACCCCAAAGAGCGACAACGCTTAAGAACCGCGTCCAAAATCGCTCGCTACATTATCCCTAATAATTTTATTAACTAATATCCCTTATTTGATTATATATTTTGTTCTTTCTTATTATAATATTCTTATAATAAATCATTTAAAAGACATATTTTATTTATTATTATTACTTTATTTATTTATGAAATAGTTAACAAAACCAAATATTAATGCATATTTTAATCCATTAAAAAAAGTTACTTTATTTATATTTGAAGAACACTGTTACTAGAAATTTTGGTTAAATTTAGAACATGTTATATTAAAAAAAACCATTAAAAAAAATAAATCTTAGTAATGTTTTAATTTGAGACAGACTTTGATTATTGTCTGATTAATTAAAAAACTGAATTTTCTTGTTAAAAGAAAATCGCACAGAAATAAAACTTAGAAATTTATAACACTAGTTAAAAAACGATCCACTATTGTAATTACATTTTGAAATAAGAATGTTATTATTATTATTTTAATCCTTTCATTCGAAACAATTCGTATCCTCAACTTAATACCCAAAAATCCCAAAATTTGAACAATCAATTGAAACAAACCAGCAACAATATATATATATATATATATATATATATATATATATATATATACAAACAAGAATTCAATAACAAATATATATAGATGATAATCAAAAGTTTGAAGGCACCAACCTGGAGTGTCGTGACCTATTTAAGCAGTGTCGTGACCCATTTAAGCTGCTTCCTACTCCCTTTCTTTCCCTTCCCTTTGTGATTTTTTCCTTCTCCCGTGCTTTTTTCCCTTCTCCTTTGGTGTGAGATCTCTTTTTCCTTTTTGACATGGTTTAGGGTTTTAGTGTTGTTGAGGGTTTAGGGATTTAGTGTTGTTGTTCTTCGAATTTAAGAGATAGTAGGTTTGTAAATTATGGGTCCCCAAATGAGAGACAAATGCTCTATTTATAAGGAAAAATTAGGTCAAAAAATTAAATGGGATTGAATCAACCAGATTTATTTTATTTTTTAAAGCCCAAGCCAATAAATTTGAATGGATTCATGGCTTAATGAATTTGAAGAATTAATAATAATAATAACATAAAATAAAAAATTGAATAATAATAATAATAGTCATATAATGATAATGAACAAGTTTTTGATTTATTTTGATTTATATGATTTTTTGAGATTTTTTCCATAAAATAATGATTTTATTGAAAAAATCATATTTTTAAAAATGCATTAAATATAAATACGAAAATTAATATTTAAATAATACTCCCTCCGGTCCTTTTTATAAGGAAAACTTCACTTTTTAGATTCATTAAATAATTAATGTATCTGGTCTGCATTATAGACCATATACATTAATTATTTAATGAATCTAAAAAAGTGAGATGTTCCTTATAAAAAGGAGCGGAGGTAGTAAAAAAAATACTATTTTTATGATTTTTTATGGTTTAAAGGTAAAATAGAAAAAGTTAGTAACAAAGGGAAAAATAACTAAAAGTGAAAGAGGTAGGATTCAAACTCATGCATATACATTCTTACCCTAAAGTCCCTACCAAATAGGCTATTGTATTTAGTTGAAAGGAAATGCCACTAATAAATTAACTACTTAATGAGTTATTTAACTTTACTGATTAATCCTAATTAATTTCTAACTAATAATAACAGCTACTAAAAATAATAGATTTTTTCTAAATATTCTTCTAATAGGTGAGTCCTAATTTTTTTCTAAAATAATTATGTTATCCTAATTAGTTGATTAAATGAAACTATATATTAAATAAAAAATTAAAATTATATCCTGAATTTTTTTTATAAAAATAGCTACTAAACCATGACGAGATCAAAACACTTAAAGAGTCAAAATGGTCCCCAGTTGACCTTTTAGGTCATTAATTTTGACGAGATGACTTGTATGAGACCCTGGATATATCATTAATCTAAACTCTAAGTTAGCTGAAAGTAAAAAGAATGGTGGTCAAAATTTGGGGTACGACAATGAAAATAAAATAAAATTAAAAAAAAGAAAAAACAAAGAAAAGAAAGTTGCATGAGATGGTGGAGGGCGGCGTTCCATGCTATAATAATAAAAAAAAAAAAACAAAAACAACAATTCTCTTCCTCTCTCTCGATTCTTGATACAGAAACCAAAAACCACCACATCTTTCTCTCTCTCTCTCTCTCTCTCTCTCTCTCTCTCTCTCTCTCTCTCTCTCTCTCTCTCAGGTTTGTTTCAAATATAGGCGGCGGTCGACCGGCCAACCCAGCAGCGGCAGTGCCCTCACCTTTTTCTCACTTTTCACTTCTCTCTATCACCTCAGTTACCATGCATTCTTTCATAATAAATCTCTTCTCTCATTCTCATGCTATTTTTTCTTACTCTCTCAAATTTCTAAATCAAACAAAAACATAAACAAAACATAAACTAACAAAAAACAACCAAACTTAAATTACAAAAATGGCAAAAGGTAGAACAAAAACCAACTTGTTATGCAGCTAGTTACGGAGGAAACATACATGCTTCTCAGTTTTGAGGTGGCGGCGCGTGGTTTAGTTGTGCGTGGTGCTCGATGGTAGCTGTTGTGGAGGGGTTGCGACCATGATGAGCAATGTTGTCACTGTTGAGCTTGATGATGGTGGTGCATTTGGTTCATGGAATGAGAGAGGAGCATGTGTTTTGGTGTTGGAGCTTTGTATGGTTATGTGAGTAAGGTTATGTGTAAGAGAGCACATGAAGTTAATGGTGATGAATGTAGGTTGTTGGTGTCACTACGTGAAAAATACATAGTCGCCATCGAACTTTATTTATTCCAAAGGAAAAGGAAAATATTGATAAAACCCCTAAAAGGTGAAGAAAACGTCGCAACCAAATTCGGGTTCAGAAGTCGATTATGCAAGGGGAAGGTATTAGCACCCCTCACATCCGTTGTACTTAACGGGAACCATCTTGATTGTTCTAAGTGCAAATGAGTGTCGTTATCTAAAGGTTACATGCTATTGAGGGAAAATGTTTTTAAATCAGTGAGCTGCCGAGATCTCGCCTACGTATCCTCATAGTGCAATAAGGAAATTAGAGCTTCGTAGTTCAGGGTAGAAAATAAGTGTGTGTTGATTGATCTTAGACCTTGAAAAAGGGTTTTTGGAATTATGCCCTAAGGCGCAAAAAGAGTTATATGAGTTGATGTTAATTTTAAGGTTTTGAAAAGAAGATTGTTATGATTTAAATTGCACTAAAGTCTATGAGTAGAGGTGAATGCTTCGAACGACTGAGCCAAGCGTCTCGTGTTCGAAACATTCATAATGAGAGTAGGAATGCTACATACTTATTCCTATTCCACTACTTAAGGCTTGTGGCACACAATCCTAATTGTATTTTTAAGTGTCTTTTGAGTTTGTTTGAGAAAATGCCACTTGACATTGGATCAATGGTTTTTAATTGTTGTTTAAGAATGGTGAGGTTGATCCTAGTCCCTAAAAGTTACTGGAAATTAACACCAAAACAAAAAGAAAGCAAGGAAGAAAAAGTACACCAAATAGGGGATGAGGGGATACATGAAAAATTACAAGGGACATAGATGCGAGAAATAAGATATCTCGTTGTAAGGTCGCCCAAGAGGAAGCCATATGTGTGCAAAGTGTCCTAAGGTAAACATTGGATATTGGAATCCAAGTCCCTTGCCTTAGGTTAATGCCATGAATCTTGCAATTAAGGTCACATGTCCATAAGATTTCCCCATGTCAATCTTAGGTCATACACAAGGTCCAATAAGTTTTCATAAGTCCTTTACATCTCACTTTTAGGTCCCAAGAAGAAGGATTAAATCTTTTTGGTATTTTCAATTTTATCATATTTTTGTTAATTTTTTATTATATAACAAAATAAGATGAATAAGAAATAAAAGAAGAAAAAATGACATAAAATAAAAGTGCATGAAGTAAATGAATGATAATGAGCAAGAAAGTAAATTGCAAGAAATAAATTGCAAGAAAGTAAAGTTAGGAGTTAATGAATTGAGAAGTCAATAGTTATTAGTTAGGCTTAATAATTAATCAATCGAATGGGGATAATATAGCGTTATGTTAAGCAATTGTAGCATGATTCATGTAAGAATCATAATGTGGAGGTTGGTAAATGAAATTTATGCGTCAAACGTATTGGAGAATTAATATGAATTAACCTCCTAAAATATGACGCGCGAAAAGAAAATAAAGAAAGAAAATAAGAATTAAGATGAAGAAAAAAAGGAATTAAAATAAAATAAAATAAAACAAATGACAAAATAAAAATGAAGTTAAAATATAGAAGATGATAAAATCACGAGTTTAAAATAATATTGGAAAGAAATTAAAATAAAAAACAAAAACAAAATAAGAAAAAGTAAATGAAAATAAAAATAAAATAAAAAATCTAAGGAGGGGGTGCATCTGGATTCAAAGTGTCAAAATAGTAAAAAAACAAGGCCCATGGACGTTGGAGACCAAAGCTAACAAGCCTAATTGAAAAAAAAACATGGAAAAGTCCTCAAGTGAATCAGATCCATTGGATATGATCCAACAGCTTACACACGTTTGACTGTGGACTAATGCATCCCTTATATCTGATGACTAAAATAAGTACTCACTATGGATGGCTTAGATCTGAGGACTACGCAGGCACTTGAGTCAACCACGCCACAACTAGTCCAATAAGCCAAGCCATATTAAACAGCCAAACAAAGCGAGCCAGGTGGACATTATTTGATTAATTTGAAATAAAAATAAAAAAATGGAGGGAGAACGGTCATGAAGAACACGTGCAGATCATAGTCTCATTCATCCAGCTCCGTGAAAAAACCAGGCTATGCAACTCGGGGTTTCATGCAAAAGTAGTTATGGATTTCACTTCACCCATGCTCATCGTTGCAGGCTTCATGCTCAGGAGCCATTGATTGGATCTGAGTATGGAGTATTTGAGGCAAAAAAAAATTGAAAGGGAAACCTTAAAAGTTAAATTAAATTGCAACCACAGTGAATCAATAACACAAAGCATAGGGTTAAGAATCAGGAGATCAAAACAAGTATACTGGTATCAAGAAATGATGGAAATAAAGACGTTTACTACCTTGCCAGAAAAAATTTCCAGTGCAGATTCCAATGAGAATGGAGAGCTCAGGTAGGTAATTTCTATTGCTCACTCTCTATTATCACACCTACAATGACACTCAAGGAAGGATTTAGGATAGGAAATTTGAGGTGAAAGTGAGCGTGTGAGTGAATTCGATTGCTCTATTTTTGGGAATTTCTGAGGTGTGATTCCTGCAGAAGGTTAGTGATACGTGTGAAATTGAACTCAAATTCGTGTGAAGCAATGTGGAAGGCATGGCTCATTTTGGCATGGGTTGCTGAGTTGGTAAACTGAATTTGAGTGCCAAATCTTTCCTAGATTCGTGCAATGCATAATGGATGAGTAGGAAATCATTTGGGCCTTCTAGAAACTCATTGGATTTTGTATTTTTCATTTTTTCTTTGAATTTTGTACAAGTTTGTATTAGCGTTGTATTTGTATCTCAAATTGTACATTGTACATATACTCTTGCTGCACTTTCCTTTTTGGTTGCACACTTGTATTGGGCCTGAACACTGAATGTTAACCTGTTGCTTCTGACACATGCTTTTGCACTTGTGTATTCATGCTTGAATTTAGCCATGATATGCCACTTTGGTAGCTTGCTCGTGCTTCATATTGGCAAGTGATGTTGCTGCGATTCTTCATGTCAATTCATGGTTCCATCTTGTTTTGACTCATGAATTGGATGATGATGTCAAGTCATCCTTCCAATCTTGCATTAGTTTTTTGGATTGAGCTTGGTGTGGTTATGACCATTGAGCCCAAGTCAAGCTCATGATCCCACCATGTTTTGTTCTTGACTCACTTTGCTTACATGTGAATGATAATTGCTTGATGATGAAACATAACCATATGCCATACTCATTATGATAGCATGCTTGATGAACTTGATTAAGATGAAGCGAAGCCATGATGCATAATGTCCACTTTGGATCCAAATGTATGAACTTGCAAATGAATGGAAGTTGTTTTGACAAGAATGATACTTTAAGCTTGAATTTAATCCAATAACCAAGATAGAACTACTTGAAACCCTTTTGCATCATATTTGAACTTTCATTTAAGTCAAGTTACAAATGGATGAAGTTTTGTCACTAGCTTGATTCCATATTGAACAATCCTACATCCATCTTGAAAGAAAGCCTTGCTAGTTCCTTGTCATTACGCAATGATGAGTGATAATCAACCTTTTGAATTTTCTTTGACGAAACATCATGAAATAATGTGAACATGTCTTGAGAGATGACAATATGAGCCTCCACTTAATCACAAAAGCTCTTGAATTCCCATTGGACTTAATTTGAAACCATTAGCATCCTAATCCACTCTTGCAAACCTAATGAACCCAAAGAAAGAGAAGCAAATGCAATATGTTTTTTGTATTTTTGGATGCACAATAGTTAGATGATATGTTAATGAATAATGATGCAACAAGAAAAAACCCTAATTTAAAAAGGCAATAAACCTAAGAATAATGACACCAAGTGGAATACATGATAATTCCATGGGTGAACCAGGTGAGCATTTGGTGAAGCAATCAAGGAAACCCTAATTTATAGTCCTCATGCTCAAACTCATAAATCCCCACGCTTGTAAATCAATGATCAAGTGGCATGGTCATGCTAATGAAATTGTATGATGAATGAATGACATGAATCTTTGGGGGTGAAAATTAGGGTATGACAGTTGTCCCTATTTAATCTTCTTGGATATGAAGGTATGTGAAATTCTGGCATAACAGACAACATATGTCCTAACACATGTCAAGACATTGTTCTGCATAAACGTTTAAACAAGAACAAAATAGTAGACTGATATCTTGAATATCAGAACTGCAGAAACACATATGTTACGACATCTGATCCAACATATTAATCAAAACTAAACTGTAAATTGCAGAATGATAAGAAACACAAAATATGATGACCCAGTTCGGTGCAACTCACCTACATATGGGGGATACCAATCCAGGAAGAAGAATTCACTATCAGTAGTATAGTTTTATGTAAACAACCCCAGGATTACAGAAAGCACCCACGCTAACCTATCACTACCCAATGAAGACTTTATCATTAGAAGTCACATCTAATTGATAAGAGAAACCCATATCACTCCCTAAATCACAACCTGTGATTATCTAACAGTTAATACCTCATAACTGTATCATCCCTATTGAAAGACACCCCTTCCAATACAAAGTTTAGCCAAGCATCCTTGACTAACAAGTTAACTTGGATTTTCTTCAAAGCTTCATCCAAGAACACTACACGATTCATTGCCTACGGGATTCTGAATCTGTACAAGTACCTATTTCTACCACACTGCATCAATTCGATACAGAGGGAGACTTACAAGAAAGCCTACAACTCTCAAAACCCTAAACCCTATTTTCTACTTTACAAAAGTGTTACGATAAGTTCAGTTGTTCAGTCATAGGTCTTGGTCTTCTTTTATACTTTTCTGCTGCCTTGGGCTTCAATCTCTTGATCCACTGCTGTAATCATTCCTTGATTCTTGCACTAGATTTAGAACCTACTATATTTGTCAAATCAGAATGTCGGGACATTGTCTTCGACATTTTTTCTGCAACATTCTTCATTAAGTTTTAACCAAAATTTAGTCAAACCCCAGGAGCTTTCAATCTCCCCATTTTGACAAATTTTGGCTAAAACTTTATTTTGGACAATAAACCCAGGGTGCTTCTAACGCCTCTTCACCCTTAGTGGCGGTTATCCAATCATGTTGATGACAGATTTCCTTTTTCCCATGAATCGATACTTCCTCACCCGGGGGGAAGAATTTTTCCACTGAAGCATCCAAACACCAACCTGGATAACTCAGAACACAGGGCACAATTGTGTTCATAACTCAGATCATAAGACATGAAAGAAGGACTCATAACATATGGGAAGAACCTTCTGACTTAGTCAGAATGTCAGAACATTCTGTTCAACATCCCTGCAAACCAACTGCAAGGACTTACTCAACCCTTGTATTTTTCTCCCCCTTTTTAGCCAAAAATGGACAAACATGTCCAAGACAGACCCATACCCAACCTGAGAAAACCCATAATCAAACATGCCCCATGACAACTCAGCACAACAGAACATGAGACAAGATGACGACTAGAACACCCTTTATATACAAGAGTGTTTCTCATAGGATGTAACGAACCATTGGAAGTAACACATGACCATTCAATGTGAACATTAAATGACATTGTGTATTTTCAGAGACAAAAGAGCACCGCCCAAACCGTATTTGACTCAAGGGCCATTCCAAGAATGTGCATTTTCTAAAACCCATGTTTAGCACGTGTTCCCTAAGACACAAATTCTCCACCGTCCAAAGTAAATAAGTGTACATCCAATGTTCTGACATCCTGTCAGACTTTGTATAGTCCCTCTTGTAGCATTCATTTAAACCCTTTCGACCAGAAGACCAAGATTAACTGACCAAGATGTTAAGACATTTCTTCAAACATCTTTCAGTCAACAACAGTTAGCATGATACTTGTACTACTTCTAATTCAATCCATTAATACCCAATGACAGAATCTGAATACCCTGATAAGTTCACCCATAACTTATACCAGTAGAGCAATGTCACGACATCTAGTCTGACATATCATCCTCACCAGAGGCAATTTATCATAAACTACTTGAAACCACAAACAACCTTGATAAACAATCTGCACCACTGCAGTAATACATCTTAGATCAAGGAGCAACTCCCCCTATCTAAGATAACCAGTGCTCCTCCAATTAACACTTATGCTGATGAATGGAAAACATAAGACGCATCTTCATGTCTTCAAGAGAGCACCCTCTGTCGAACCTACCTGCTGAACACAGTCATCAACTGTACTTATTGCTTCTTCTGACAAGAACCAATAATCACTCACACATGAACACCATCATGCTTCTCATGAGGTCACCTTAGGATCACCATCCTAAATTAAAAAACTCTTGGATTAAGATCAAAGCTCCATTGATCCCCCTCTTCTTGAACCCATATATACACCATACAAATTTCTCTTGAATTGTCATGTATAGACCTCTATGTTCCTTGAGATAAAATCTAATTGATCTGGAATGATCCACATTCCTCAAAGAGATACCATACCTCTTAGTTTGTTATCTTCTTAACAATGTCAGATATCGTATACATGCTCTAGAAGTATTCACTAATAGTATGTCACGTTCACACCAGATTTCCAAGACAATCCTTTACCTATCATTCTCCTGTATGATAAGATAAATACTTCTTAGACAAGATGTGAGTGTCAAGTTCTACACTCAGAACTTAGTATCCTACTCCAAGGATAACCAACCTATAAAATGTTCTAACATCAGTTAGGATATCCTTCACACATCACAGACACCACACACCATGGTTCTTGATATGCTCCACCACTAGACTTACATCTGCATAGTAATCCAACTGAAGATCTTCAAACAACACTACGCCACCTGCTTGATCAACAAGAACTCCAGATAACCAAAGAGAGAAATAAACTCTCGTCCACCAAAAGAAAGTGATCTTTGATAACCTGAGAACTTCTGCCACAAGCTCCAAGAATCATCACCTCTTGACGTTTTCAACCAACTACCCTTCTACCCAAGAGTAATTAGTTCCAAGCACCCTGCTTGAATGCACACTATGAAACCAAACAAATGCCACTTTTCAACTGATCTCACTCTTCTTCACAACTCCCACAAGATACACTGATCCACCAATGAAATCTGATATTCAAGTCACATAAACTACTTGCTCCATAGCAAGACATCTTGGATCCACCAAGCCTCTAGACATGTAATATCTTCTAAATCCACAACTCCCGCAAACTGCATGAGATAGACCTTTTTGAAGCATCCATAACTTCCATTCTCCTGTAGATCACCTTATCTTAAACTGGTGTGCCACATCACCAGCTGAGACTCTGATGTTTAAGCTAGATGTCAGAACATTCTGATACGACATCCATGTGAAGACATAGCTTCTCAATGGTTTTGATGAAGACAACAGTGTTTATTTAAGGTTTTATGTACAAAAGGAAATGGATCGAAGACTTCATTATCATGGCCATGCTTCAAAAATTTGTATTTCTGAAGACTTCAAAATTTTCATTGTTTGTCATCATCAAAAAGGGGGAGAATGTGAAGTCAAGCTTCTCTATGGTTAACAATTGTTTTGATGAAGACAAATCTCTTAGTAGCAAAAAGTGACAAGAAGGAAAAGATGATATTCAAGATAAAACCATCATGTTCAAGACTTAGTATTCAAGAAATTCACATTTCATGGAGGTATAATGACAATTCTAATCAAATACTAAAGTCTTAGATGCTTAATTAATCAAACATCATTGCATACTTCTTTCATGAACATGACATGTTTAGAATAGGTAATTCTCACTTTTTCGCTGATGCAAATCGATTTGCACAAGGGTACAATCGATTTGCACCTGCTGTTGCCTAAAAACACTTTGCTAAATTTTTTCACATTTTTCACTGTGCAATCGATTGCATGCTGTATTTTTATGAAATTTGATACGTTAAGCCATGTACAATCGATTTGCACATAGGTGCAATCGATTTGCACCTGGACAGAATTGAAAAATCACTATTTTTCGTAACACCTCTTCATGCCTCTCTTCATGGAACCTTTTCATTATGCATTGGCATTTGTTCATGATATTTTTATAGTCATTACCATGTTTCATAAGGGTGTTATGTGCATATAAATACATGAAATTTCAAATCAATTTTTCACCTCTTTCAAAAAAATCTTCATTCTCTCATATTCACATTTCAAGTTTTTAAACTTTCATTCAAGAACTTTTCTGCATACTTTCATATCATCTAAACCAGAAAATTCTTGAGCAATCTAACACTTTAGTGTTTGTGAATTATTGTTGTTGAAAGAGAAGATCAATCTTGTGATTGATATATTCAAGAATCAAGTTTCAAACACATCTACAAAAATTCAGATTTATTGTAAAAATCCTAAGTTCCAAGGATTGTTTGGATTTATGTGTTGACTATAAGGAGAAGGATTGTTTCTCTTATAGGGTTTGTTATATTCCTTGTTGTCCAGGTTTTTTGGAAACAAGAGGTTGAGTTTGAAAGGATTGTTCTCATTTCAACTTGGTTGTAAAATCCAAGAGGTTGTTCTTGGTGCGATTGTTAGAGTCTGTATAGAAAGGCTAGGATAGTCTTGTCTTAGGATCAACACTATTAAGAATCTCTTTCATGTTAAAAGGGGACTAGAGTACTCTCAGACTGTAAGGGGAACCAGTATACTTATCTGTGTTCTTTACTTTCCGCATTTACCGCTTTACATCGCTTAGCAACCTTTAGGAAAGTAAAACTTAAAACCGTAAAAAATCCAAAAAATATTCTAAGTACCTAATTCACCCCCTCTTAGGCACAATTTTAACTTACAATCTAGCTGCTGAATTCAGCTCCTCCTTCTGCCGCTTAGAAGAACCTCCCCCTTTAACAGAACAAGAGTTCCATGCTCTCATAGACTTGATTCAACAACCAAGTTTGAGTAGACAACCTCTATCCTGCTTTACACAGATATTCCATACAAGCTCACACTTTGATGAATAACTGCTTTGAAACTTCAAAGACTTCACACCTGCCACGTCTGAATCTTCAGAAGATAAAGTAGTCCTAGACTACATCATAGCCATACCAAAGAATGCCATTTTCCTTAGTAGAGCAGTCTGTAGAAAGTCAGAGATAACTGCCACTTAACCTTGACCTTCAAAATGAGCATGATCCCATACTCCTCAGTACCTAGATCAGAAATAAACTGATTCAAGCTATGCCAACACCAGCACTCCATTCTGGACAGGTCTCTTGCCAGGACATCTTCCAGATAAACATCAGGTGCTTCTAGTAACAACTTGAACACACCTACTGCACTCCAATACTCTTAGATAAAAAATAAACTGATCCAAGAACAATCCATCAAGATTATGATGTCTTTATCTTCATCTTCAACAACACCATTGTCCAGACCAGTTTCTTGCCAGGAAATTCTCTAGAGATCACATGCTTCTATCACACCAGATTGAAGCCGATTCTTAGGTCAACACCCAAGACCAAAATAGATGCTAAAGCTCATGCATTACCCCTCCGATGATTCTGCATAAACTCTGATGATGAGATGTTCCAACATCTTGTTGAACATTCAAGGATAATCAATTAAATACTTGTGAACTCCATAAATAGCAATTGGTCTTAAATCCTTGTCCAATAATCCTTCTTCACTGTTGTAGCTATGCTCCACCAGATCACTTCATGAACACTTATCAAGTATTCAATCTTTTGCAAGTATCTTCTTTGACAACCAAACTGTTGAGATACCAAGGATGCCACCCTTGAATGAAGTAACTAAGATTCTCTCTGAACGAACCATATTTACCTCAACAATTCTGAAGACTCCAGATGCACGACTGAGATGCCTTTATGAGTGGACTTGAGAAAATTCTCAAGTATCTTTGACAACCTAGCCGATCAATAATTTATCAAACTCCCAGAGCAAGAACTTGATGAACCTAAACACAACTCCTCTCCTCTTCAACTGACTTCAAGCTGCACCATGGAACCAAGCTTCCAAGTACCAAGTCACCATAACCGACATCTTCTAACAACTTTTTCCATTCCATCGCTCCTGACTTTGGAATAAAAAGATGCATATATCTTCACATATAGAGGCTAACGATTGAGATCTTCCACCATCTGTCTTCAGTAACAACTCCATAATCCCATAATTCTAGAGCTCTTCCATCAGAAACATATGCAACAGAACCACCAAGGAACAAATTTTGCTTGCCCTAATAAAATTTCAGAACATCTTATAAGACACCCCAATAAGAGAACTAGCCACTTCTCCTGCAGTTGTTGTAGAACCTCCTCAGTAACATAAACAACCACTGGGTTGTTACCTTCGATTTTAGAACATCCATCCCATCCATTAATACCCTTGAGTATGTATGAGTTGATTGATCTGATCTTCAAAACTCCTCATTGTTTAAACACCAGAAAGTATCTCCCAAAGACCTCATCCAGAAACAGACAGGATGTCTGCTCTGATACCAATTGAAATTCTGGCATAGCAGACAGCAGATGTCCTAACACATGTTAAGACATTGTTCTGCATAAAAATTTAAACAAGAACATAACAGCAGACTGATATCTTGAATATCAGAACTGCAGAAATACAGATGTTACGAAATCTGATCCAACATGTTAATAAAAAATGAACTGTAAATTACAGAATGATAAACAACACAGAATATGATGACCCAGTTCGGTGCAACTCACCTACATCTGGGGGTGCAACTCACCTACATCTGGGGGATACCAATCTAGGAAGAAGAATTCACTATCAGTAGTATAGTTTTATGTAAACAACCTCAGGTTTACAGAAAGCACCCACGCTAACCTATCACTACCCAATGAAGACTTTATCATTATAAGTTACATCTAATTGATAAGAGAAACCCATCTCACTCCCTAAATCACAACCTGTGATTATCTAACAGTTAATACCTCATAACTGTATCATCCCTATTGAAAGACGACCCTTTCAATACAAAGTTCAGTCAAGCATCCTTGACTAACAAGTTAACTTAGATTTGCTTCAAAGCTTCATCCAAGAACACTACACGATTTATTGCCTACGGGCTTATGAATCTGTACAAGTACCTATGTCTACCACACTGCATCAATTCGATACAGAGGGAGACTTACAAGAAAGCCTACGACTCTCAAAACCCTAAACCCTATTTTCTACTTTACAAAAGTGTTACAATAGGTTCAGTTGCTCAGTCCTAGGTCTTGGTATTCTTTTATACTCTTCTGCTGCCTTGGGTTTCAATCTTCTGTTTATTGACCCCTTGATCCACTGTTGTAATCATTCCTTGATTCTTGCACCAGATTTAGAACCTGATATATTTGTCAAATCAGAATGTCGGAACATTGTCTTCGACATCTTTTTCTGCAGCATTCTTCATTAAGTTTTAACCAAAATTTAGTCAAACCCCAGGAGCTTTCAGTATGAATAGCAACGACTTTCAGACATTCAAGGTGGAAGAGGATTAAATACCAGAATACCCAAAAAATGTGTCTGTTAGGAAGAAAATGGGTATAGTGTAAGTGTATTATAGAGATTTTGTTTATCAGGGATATGAAATGGCAGGCTTCCCCTCTTTGTTGGGGACTGAACAAGGTATTTTGTTGTGGGAACAACGCAATCATTAGGGAGATGTTATGATATGCACGATATATAATGTATGGTATGCATCAGTGAGTATCTCTCTCCAATGATGAGCTTTGCCGACATTGGTAGCTAAGACATTCCCGCAAGATTCCAAGAGTAGGAAAATTATACATTTTCAAAAGGCAAAAAACAGAGGGTATTTGAATTTTCTTCTGCAAAAGGCAGAGAGACGTGTTGTAAAAGGCAAGTATGACTTGGTTAGGGAATAAAGTCCCTCGTGCAAAAGGCACTGAGAATAATGTGGGGGTTGAAAGGATTTTCCACTACAAAAGGTAGAGGAAGCTTGCAAAAGGCAAGGGGGAGTATAATATTTCCTCGTGCAAAAGGAAATGAGGATTCCTTAACAAAAGGTTAAGGAGAAAGGACAACAATTTCTCATACAAAGGGTAATGAGAACTCCTTAACAAAAGGTTAAGAAGAAAGATGACAATTTCTCATACAAAAGGTAATGAGAACTCCTTAACAAAAGGTTAATAAGAGATATAGGGGTGTGATCCCTCATACAAAAGGTAGTGAGAGCTTCTTAACAAAAGGTTAAGAAGAAAGACAAATTTGGTTTTCTCATAGAAAAGGTAATGAGAACTCCTTAACAAAAGGTTAAGAAGAATGATATATTTAGTTTTCTCATACAAAAGGTAATGAGAACTCCTTAACAAAAGGTCAAGAAGAAGAATACCAACTTGATTTCTCCTACAAAAGGTAACGAGAACTCCTTAATGAAAGGTTAAGAAGAAAGGTGAGCTGAATTGATTCTCTCTTGCAAAAGGCAATGAGAATTCTCAGCAAAAGGATGGGAAGATTTATGAAAGGATTGTGAATAATAAAAGGCAATAAAGGATTTCCTCGCGCAAAAGATGAAGAGGTTACTTACAAAAGGTAATCAGAAGTAGAAATGTATTTCTCAATGCAAAAGGCATAGGGTGCTTACAAAACATAAGCAAGGAGACAACATTTCATGCAAAAGGCAATGCAAGGGGCTTGTGAAAGGTAAGTGAAGAAAGGAACCCCCGATGCAAAAGGAAAAAGGGAACTTGCAAAATTAAGTAAAAAAGGATGGATACTCTGAGGGAATCCTGCTGGGATGTCCAAAAAGAGCTTTATACTTTCGAGAAAGACTTGAATCCGACTTAGGCTAAACGTGTATGTTTGGTTGCCATAACGTTCTATCTCAATGGACATGTTATGTGTTTTAGCGATGCAATGTCATGTAATGATGATTTGTGTATGCAAAATGCCGACGTATGCTCGGGCTTGGGTTTTGGATGAGCCAAGTATAATTGGGCTTTGGTTTGTTTAAGGGATCAAGTTTGACCCATTGGATTTTTTTAGGGGTGCTAATGAAGGCTGGGCTTTGAGTTTGTTTTAAAGGGAAGGATCTGACTTCTCGACATCTTACTCTCTTGGTCATGATGTAACAAGATCTGGATCTTTTAGAGCGCCCAAGCTGGGTATGAGCAGACAAGCTGATTGTTGATTATATTGAGCTGAATGATTCTTGTGATCTGGTTAAGTCCAGGTGACTCTTGTGATCTTGTGGTGTCCTTGTGCATCGAATATGTCATTTGGAAACCGTGGTTATCCTTCAGACACTTTAAAAGAAAAGTAACTTTTGTGTTTTCTTTCAATACTTTTATTATTATCCCCAAATTTTCCAATGCATTGTTTACTAAAAAAATAATTCACATTTTACAAACAAGCAGTAAAAGTAAAAATATGGAGCACATTTGGTGAAAGAAATTTCATTAATGAGAAAGTAACTCTTAAATGGGTGATTTACCTGCGGAAGCAATTCCTAAAAGAGTTAATTGCGGAGAAGAATGAAAAAATACAATAGAATAATGGAAAAATCCCTATGTCCTCGAAAATCTTCGTACTTTGCTTTTGAGGAAAGTTATTGGATTGATTATTCTCGTCCGGGGTCTTCGTGGTTGTAGTGATACGATCACATATTCTTCATAGACCGCAATCACTCGCTTGTTAAACCCCTAACTTTTGCCTAGACCGCCCTTTCGGGTTTTCAGTTTACTGGGATATCTTTTTTTTTTCCTAAGTTGCCCTTTAGGGTTTTCAACTCAACGGATCTATTATTTCTTTTGATTTTATCCCTAATTTTTTCCCGGACCTTTCTTTTTATGGTCCACCGGGATGCCCAATTTTGCCTAAGTCGCCCCTTAGGGTTTTTGACTTAGCGGCTATATTTTAGGCGAAGTATTTTTTGACTGCGTATGCGTTCACTAGGGATGAAAGATCTTCACCATCCATAGTTGAGAAAATCAAGGCTCCTCAGGAGAAAACCTTTTTCACAATGTATGGACCTTCGTAGTTAGGTGTCCATTTGTCCTGTGGATCTGTATGAATTGGCAGAATCTTTCTAAATACCAGGTTGTCGCTGCAGGAAAAAAATTTGAGATTAAGTTATTGATTAAATTAACTTAAAAAGAAAGAGTCACCACCAAACTTTATTGTTTCTAATGGAAAAAGGGAAAAGGTCGAACAAAACCCACAAGAGTAAAACAAAAGAGAAATCTGGATACGAGGGTTGGTTATGCAAAGGGAAGGTATTAACACCCCTCACATCTATGGTACTCCATAGGAACCACTTGCAAATATGTGTTTATAAAAGAGATGGGTTGTTTGTTGATTGATTTTAATTGAAAATAAATTTCTTCATATTTGAGTGGAAAACTAAACTTACTACCCATAAGTATGAGGAAATGAGCATTTGAATCATCTTGATATCGATAAATTTTACTTGGACTTTCTCATAAGCACATCTCAACATTCAAGTGGAAAATGTCAATCATTTCTCAGCATACTGTAGAAGTATAATGGTTTGTGTAACACCCCATTTTGATTATTTAATCGTCGTGTGTTATTTTGAATTGTTTGGCCTTGTTACGGGTGTGTGTTTGAGTGCGTAGGGATAATAATAAGATAATAATGAATAATGTGGGGGGCATATCCAATAATAGTAGTATGAAATGTATTATTATTATTATTATGCCTAATATTATTATTATTATTATTATTATTAATATTATTTTATTATTATTAATTAAAAATTTGATTTGATTAGAATATGATTAGTGGGAGCAAAATAAGGAAAAATACACATTAACCAGAATTAGGGGCAGTTTAGCCATAATCCTATTTTTCACAAAGAAAGGGGTTAGAGAAGGAAGAACAAGGGAAGAACAACTGCTAGGGCAACCTCCAGATCCAATTTTCGCAGGATTTTAATCAAGAATTCGAGGTAAGGGGGAGAATGGATTTCAATTTAGGTGTTTATATCATGAGAGGGTAGTGAGGAGTCCTTATCCTCGTAGGAATTTCGTATATGTGTTCTGTGTGTGACTTTTGGATCTGATATTGGTGTATTATTGTTGATCTGGTATGAATTGGTTGCTGATTTTATGAATTTCGTGTTATACTATGATGATCTGTGAAATTCCTTGTTGTTGTTGTTGTTGTTCTGTGTGAATGCAGTTGTAGAACTAGTTTTGATGCAGGTTGAGAGGACGAATTAGATCTAAGACCTGTAAATTTTGATTAGTAATGATAGGTGAAAGATGTAAGATGAATGTTAGGGCCTAAAATTGATGCAGAACTAATTTTAGGACTATTTTGGAGTGAAAAAGTGAGGATCCCATAGCAGAGCTCAGACTGGTGTGGAGGAAGCAAGTTTGCGTAATAGATCTGGCCTTACGCGTAACAGGGAGTGTGTTACGCGTAATGCTAGGCACAGACGGAGGCAATACGCGTATTGAAGGGCCAAACGGGGGCATTGGCACGACCCTCTGCTGGAATACGTATGAGACGCATAACATGTTTGGTCATTACGCGTAATGGGGGAGGCATTACACGTAATGGTGAAGGAAAATGGGGCATTACGCGTATGGCCTGGGTGAGGGAGCTGGCAATACGCGTATGGCACAGGGCAATACGCGTATGGCCAGCGAGAGTGCAGAATTTTGCCGTTTCACAATTTCTTTCCCGTTTTCGCGTCGGAAGCGGTTTCTTTTGGTTTGAGAGGTTGGGTATAGATGCCAGAATCCGAGAAATGTGTAATTGGTGATGAAAATAATTAATTTAGTAATTTTAGTGAATTAATTAGTAATTAGCTAATTAGTGGACGAGTGCCTTGTGAGGCGTGCAGAAGGTGTTGTGTGGCACTGTTTGTGTGAGGTGCGAGCTGTCTTGGGATAGCAGAGGTAATTCTTGGTGAATTACGGTGAGTGTATGACTCACGTGGGATCAATGAGGATCGTGTATTTTACTTGATGATAGTCTCTTGTGCATAATTTGTGTGTGATGATGCTGTGTTACAGGTGAGGTAATTCTAGTGTGAATTACAGTAAGCGTATGGCTTACGTGTGATCAGGAGGATCGTGAAGATGTATGATTGTCATCATACATGTGTGTTGCATGCATATTTACTATCATGCATTCATGGTGTTGGTGGTGGTGAATCATTGCTCAGGAGGAGTGTATGTGATTCATCCGAACTCCAATATGGAGTGTGGTGGAGATAAATCATTGCCAAGTAGGGGTGTATGTGATTTATCCGGGTTCGATTAAATGAACCATGGTGTATTGGTACCACATGCATTGTGTTGATGTCTTTGAGTCGCATTGCATTATTATGTGTTTGGTGAAATCTGAATGAAAATGACAAGTATGTCGTGATGGTGTGTTACTGATATATGATTGTGTGAGTACTACCTTTAGCATGTATTATACACTGTTATTTATTGAATGTAGTTCTCACCCCTTTGTTGTTTGTTGCGTCTGTGCTTCTTCGGAAGTACAGATAATCCAGGTACTTGAGTATGCATGGAGTGCGTGTTGCTTGATCGAGTCTTAGGAGTCGCTCTGATACGTAACATGGGAATTTTGGGGAATTTATCAGTTGTTATTCTTTATTTGTTTTGTTATGCATCATTCTTTAATTGAATATGGTGGACCACGACTGATGTGGATTTTTGGTGTTGTTGGCAAATTGCCGTATTTTGAATAAAACAATTATTTCCGCTGCTTATTAATGAAAAAGGAGTTTTGTTGTTGGTTTTAATGATGTGACATCCTACTGTTGTCGTAAACTCTGATTATTTTCGTAGTATTTACTTATTTTGAAAAATGGGAAAGTGGGGTGTTACAATTGGTATCAGAGCCTGGTTGGTCCGTCCGACCAGGTTGTCTAGTATGAGTTGTGTCGTAGTATGTGACATGTGTGTAGAACACTATCAGTACGTGCTTGTTTTCTAACTGTTTGGTTGCAGGAGTTGGGAATTAAATCAGTGGGGGAGAAGCTGGTGCTTCTCCAGGATGCTCCCACTATGGAAGAATGGATTGGTGCGTAGTGAAGCGCTATCATAGTTGGTAAGGAAGGTCTATACTTCGTCATGATAGTCGGCTGTCTATTGACAAATTGGGGAACTGATCACCCTCAATCTCTTATTGATAGTAGTCGGGGATCAAGATGGATAGATGTGCCTTAACAGTTAAGATGGCATGTGTTGTGGATTGTTTGGGCGTCAGGCCAAGTACTTACGGATGGTAGTGGTGAGTTGGTATAGATTCTTATAACTGAAGATGATGCGGAGGAGAGGCGCTTGTTGGTCAGTTGAGTTGGGAGATGTCTCCAAGGAAGGACGATTGGGTATCGTTGATGACTGCGTCTCAGTGGTTCGAGAGCAGGGCGGCAGCTGGAGATAGGCCGATGGTGTGTAATCCCTGATGTCTTCCCGGGGGGTGGATTTGAGTTAGGTGATAGTAGAGGACGGATGTTGTTGTGTGTGAAGCAAATAGATAAGCTTTTAGTAGGCGAAGCCTCAAGGTTTTAACATTCGCGTTGTGGCAAATTGATAGTGAAGTTGCAGGCGTTGAGCTAACCGTCGTTTGTGAATTTTTGGATGTGTTCCAGATGACATTAGTGGACTGTAGACATAGTGTGGAGCGGGATTGGCTATTCACTTAGCACTTGGTGTAAGTTTGATGCCAATGACTCCGTGCAGGGAGTAAACCCCAGAGTTGTGTGAAGAGATAATTGGAAGAATTACTTGGGGAGAGGGGTACTCGACCAAGTGTTTTCTTGGTGGGCTACGCCCGTGTTTTGGATAAGAGGAGGGATGATAGTGTGTGTATGTGCATTAATCACCGCCAATGGAATTAAGTGACCAGTAAGAATAAGCATCCATTCCAAGGAGTGGAGACTTGATGGATTACCTTGTGGGAGTTCGTGTTATTAGTAAAGGTAATTTGAGATCGGGATATCGTTAGTTCAAGTGAAAGAGGATGAGAGTTGGAAGACGGTGTTCAAAACTCGTTGCGGACATTGTAGGAAGGCAATGATGCCTTTTTGGAATGGATAATACGTCGGGTGTATGTAAGGAGTACGTGAATTCCGTCTCTCATGCTTATCTAAATTCAGTTGTGTGGCAATTATTGATGACATTTTGATGGATCTATTCCGAGTAGAGAAAGATCGTGTAGGGCACCTGAAAATTTCATTGCAAGCGTTGAATAATAAAAAATGGGTTGCAAAGTTCCAAAGGGTGAGTTGCGAGAGATATGTTAATCCTAATAATGGGATAGCTGTGGGTCCATCTAAAGTAAGTGCAATGCTTTAGTGGGAACCTCCAAAGATGGTGACTGAGATTAGAAGTTTTTTTTTGGGTTAGTAGGTTATTACAGGAGATTTATTGAAGGGTTTTCTAATTTGGCCTTACCGTTGACTCAGTTGACTAGGAAGAGTCAAGCTTTTGTGTGGAATGCGGCGTGTGAGGAAAGTTTCGAGGAATTGAAGAAGAAGTTGACTACGACACCAGTATTAATTCTACCAAGTCCAAGTGAACCTTTTGTGGTGTATTGTGATGCTTCTAAGATGGGATTAGGCGGAGTGTTGATGCAAGATGAAAAGGTAGTAGATTATGCTTCGCGGAAATTGAGGGTGCATGAGGGGAATTATCCTACTCATGATCTTGAATTAGTTGCGGTTGTTTTTGTATTGAAGATTTGGAGACATTATCTGTATGGATCAAGATTTGAAGTGTTCAGTGATCACAAGAGTCCTAAGTATCTATTTGACCAAAAAGAATTGAATATGAGGCAGAGAAGAGGGTTAGAGTTCCTTAAAGATTATGACCTTAATTCGAGTTATCATCCAGGAAAAGCTAATGTTGTAGCAGATGCTTTGAGTCGGAGAACAATTCTTATGTCAGCATTGATGGTGAAAGAAACGGAGTTGATTGAGCAGTTTAGAGATTTGAGTATGGTGTGTGAGACGACACCTGAGAGTGTTAGATTGGGTATGATGAAGATAAATAATAATTTTTTGGATGTAATTAAAGAGAATCAGAGACTTGATGTGAAGTTAGTGGATTTGATACCTATAGGAGGAGACAATCCTGATAGTGACTTTAAGGTGGATAATGTGGGTGTTTCGAGATTCCGGGGCAGAATTTGTGTGTCGGATAATAAGGAGTTGAGAAAAGTGAGTTTGGAAGAAAGTCACCGAGGTAGCTTAAGTATTCATCCGGGAGCGACGAAGATGTATCATGACTTGAAGAAGTTGTTTTGGTGGTCCGGTATGAAGAGGGACATAGCTCAGTTTGTTTATGCTTGTTTGACATGTCAGAAGTCAAAGGTGGAGCACCAGAAACCTCCGGGGTTAATGCAACCGTTGGAGATTTTGGAATGGAAGTGGGACAATATTACTAAGGATTTTGTTACTAGTTTGCCAAATACGGCGAGAGGCTTTGATGCTATTTGGGTAGTGGTGGATTGACTTACGAAATCCGTACATTTTATACCAATTAACATCAATTTTCCGTTGTCAAAGCCGACAGAGATTTATATCAGAGTAATTGTGAAGTTGCACGGTGTTCCGTCAAGCATAGTATCAGATATATATCCGAGGTTTACTTCAGAGTTTTGGAAGGGTCTGCAGGAAGCCTTGGGTTATAAATTGAAGTTGAGCTCGACTTATCATCCACAGACTGATGGTCAGTCAGGGAGGACTATTTAGTCGTTGGAAGATTTGCTGAGAGCCTGTGTGTTGGAGAAAGGTGGTGCGTGGGATACTCATTTGCCATTGATCGAGTTCACGTATAACAATAGTTACCATTCTAGCATTGGAATGGCACCTTTCGAAGCTTTGTATGGTAGTAGGTGTAAGACGCCTCTGTGCTGGTATGAGACTGGTGAAAATGTCGTGCTTGGACCGAAAATTGTACAACAGACTATTGAGATAATTCAGATGATCCGTGATAGGATGAAAACGTCTCAGGGTAGACAGAAAAGTTATCATGACAACCGGGAGAAAGACTTGGAATTCAGTGAAGGTGATCACGTGTTCCTGAGAGTCAACCCAGTGACCGGTGGGGGACATGCATTGAAATCAAAGAAGCTAGATCCTAAGTTTATTGGACCATATCAGATCTTACAAAGATAGGTGCAGTTGCTTATAGGGTGACGTTGCCGCCTGAACTTTCGAACTCGCATGACGTGTTTCATGTGTCACAACTTTGGAAGTATGTATCTGATCCATCTCATGTTATCCAGAGGGATGAGGTGCAGATCAGAGTTAATCTTATGGTGGAGGCGATGCCGATAAGAATAGAGGATCGTAAGATGAAGCAACTTAGAGGAAACGAGATTCCTCTGGTGAGAGTAGCTTCGGGAGGAGCTGCTGGAGGAAATGTGACCTGGGAATTGGAAAGCAGGATGCGAGAGTCGTATCCAGAATTGTTTCCATCAGGTATATTTTTGAGGACGAAAATAATTTAAGTGGGGGAGAGTTGTAACACCCCATTTTGATTATTTAATCGTCGTGTGTTATTTTGAATTGTTTGGCCTTGTTAAGGGTGTGTGTTTGAGTGCGTAGGGATAATAATAAGATAATAATGAATAATGTGGGGGGCATATCCAATAATAGTAGTATGGAATATATTATTATTATTATGCCTAATATTATTATTATCATTATTAATATCATTATTATTATTATTATTATTATTATTATTATTATTTTATTATTATTAATTAAAAATCTGATTTGATTAGAATATGATTAGTGGGAGGAAAATAAGGAAAAATACACATTAACCAGAATTAGGGGCAGTTTAGCCATAATCCTATTTTTCACAAAGAAAACGGTTAGAGAAGGAAGAACAAGGGAAGAACAACTGTTAGGGCAACCTCCAGATCCAATTTTCGCAGGATTTTAATCAATAATTCAAGGTAAGGGGGGATAATGGATTTCAATTTAGGTGTTTATATCATGAGAGGGTAGTGAGGAGTCCTTATCCTCGAAGGAATTTCGTATATGTGTTCTGTGTGTGAATTTTGGATCTGATATTGGTGCATTGTTGTTGATTTGGTATGAATTGGTTGCTGATTTTATGAATTTCATGTTATACTGTGATGATCTGTGAAATTCCTTGTTGTTGTTGTTGTTCTGTGTGAATGCAGTTGTAGAACTGGTTTTGATGCAGGTTGAGAGGACGAATTAGATCTAAGACCTGTAAATTTTGATTAGTAATGATAGTGAAAGATGTAAGATGAATATTAGGGCCTAAAATTGATGTAGAACTAATTTTAGGACTGTTTTGGAGTGAAAAAGTGAGGATCCCGTAGCAGAGCTCAGACTGGTGTGGAGGAAGCAAGTTTGCGTAATAGATCTGGCCTTACACGTAACAGGGAGTGTGTTACGCGTAATGCTGGGGACAGACGGAGGCAATACGCGTATTGGAAGGCCAAAAGGGGCATTGGCACGACCCTCTGCTGGAATGCGTATGAGACGCGTAACATGTTGGGGCATTACGCGTAATGGGGGAGGCATTACACATAATGGTGTAGGCAAATGGGGCATTACGTGTCTGGGATGGGTGAGGGAGCTAGCAATACGCGTATGGCACAGGGCAATACGCGTATGGCTAGCGAGAGTGCAGAATTTTTCTGTTTCACGATTTCCTTCCCGTTTTCGCGTCGGAAGCGTTTTCTTTTGGTTTGAGAGGTTGGGTATAGATGCTAGAATCCGAGAAATGTGTAATTGGTGATGAAAATAATTAATTTAGTAATTTTAGTGAATTAATTAGTAATTAGCTAATTAGTGGACGAGTGCCTTGTGAGGCGTGCAGAAGGTGTTGTGTGGCACTGTTTGTGTGAGGTGCGAGCTATCTTGGGATAGCAGAGGCAATTCTTGGTGAATTACGGTGAGTGTATGACTCACGTGGGATCAATGAGGATTGCGTATTTTACTTGATGATAGTCTCTTGTGCATAATTTGTGTGTGATGATGCTGTGTTACAGGTGAGGTAATTCCAGTGTGAATTACGGTAAGCGTATGACTTACGTGTGATCAGGAGGATCGTGAAGATGTATGATTATCGTCATACATCTGTGTTGTATGCATATTTACTGTCATGCATTCATGGTGTCGGTGGTGGTGAATCATTGCTCAGGAGGAGTGTATGTGATTCATCTGAACTCTAATGTGGAGTATGGTGGAGATAAATCATTGCCAAGTAGGGGTGTATGTGATTTATCCGGGTTCGATTGAATGAACCATGGTGTATTGGTACCACATGCATTGTGTTGATGTCTTTGAGTCGCATTGCATTATTATGTGTTTGGTGAAATCTGAATGAAAATGACAAGTATGTTGTGATGGTGTGTTACTGATATATGATTGTGTGAGTACTACCTTTAGCATGTATTATACACAGTTATTTATTAAATGTAGCTCTCACCCCTTTGTTGTTTGTTGCGTCTGTGCTTCTTCGGAAGTACAGATAATCCAGGTACTTGAGTATGCATGGAGTGCGTGTTGCTTGATCGAGTCTTAGGAGTCGCTCTGATATGTAACACGGGAATTTTGGGGAATTTATCAGTTGTTATTCTTTATTTGTTTTGTTACGTATCATTCTTTAATTGAATATGGTGGACCATGACTGATGTGGATTTTTGGTGTTGTTGGCAAATTGCCGTATTTTGAATAAAACAATTATTTCCGCTCCTTATTAATGAAAAAGGAGTTTTGTTGTTGGTTTTAATGATGTGACATCCTACTGTTTTCGTAAACTATCATTATTTTCATAGTATTTACTTATTTTGAAAAATGGGAAAGTGGGGTGTTATAGTTTGCATCACTACAAGAATAGACTAATATCCAATCTTTCAAAAAAAGACTCTTAAAGAAAAGTGCGCAGAGGCACAAAAAGAAATTTGACGAGGTTTGTATTTTTTAGAAATTTTGAAAAGAGTTTCAATATGCTTAAGTGTTTCAGCAATTATTAAGAAAAGATTTTCTGGATCACTTGACAAAGTCAAGGTTTATTAAGAAAAAGGTGTGAAGTTTGAAAACAAGAAGTTTTGAAAATAGGGAGAAATTTTGAAAATTGAAGAAGTTGGAAGAAGATGAAGAGACTATCCTAAAGCATAAAGTAAAGGACATGAAATAGAAGGTCTCATTGTAAGGTAGCCCAAGAGAAAGCCTTTGCGTGTGGAAGTGTACTAACCACAAGAGGAAACAAGTATTTGACATAAGTCAAAACAAGCATTCCTTTCCCTTTGGATTGAGCCACAAAATAAACAAGCAATATGAGCAGATGAATATCAAAAGATCCAGATGAACAACAAAGTCACAAAGCCACAATGAACATCCAAGTCTTGAATTGAAGATCCAAATGGTCCAAAGGAATCACTAGGTCTCAGATGAATCACAAAGTCTCAGATACCACTCAAAGCAAAGGGAAAACACAAAGTCCTAAGGTCCGAAGTCCAAAATACTCATCAAACAAGGGATAGTAACTGATCGTGAAGGCTGGATCAGATCCTGTAGAATCGGGCGACCAAGTGCGTCAGGGATGCTGGTCGTATAGAGAGGAGGGGGGTGTACCTGCAAGGTACTCCGACGCTCAAGTAAAAAAGGGTCAGAGAAAAGGGGCAAGTACAAAGTATGAATTCTTAGGGTGAATATTGGATACCTGACCCTCTAAAGCGAGAGGGTTTATATAGATTCCCCAGCGCGTGGCCAACGATCCTATTTTCAGGGCGAAATAACCGTTTTCCCTAAAGAATAGGTAACTACCCAAACTAGCCGTTATGCCGGGCAGGGTGCCCAAAACTAGCCGTTATGTCGGGCATAGGCATAGTTCCGGGCACCTGCCCATAGCTGTTCGGGGAGCAGTGAAGCCGTGCGTGACAGGTAGTAATTCCGGGGAGGAACGTTGCATTCCTTGCCCGGTTGGAGGGGCAGAAAGGTAACTTTTGCCCCTCTGTGGATTGGACTTAGGCAATTTGGTCCGCTCTGGAGCAGAAGCGGATTGGGCCATGCCTAGCCATTGGTCCAGTCCAGTACAGGAGCCCCCCAAGTCGTTGCTCCCGAGCATGGAAGTGATGACTTAAGGGCAGTTCGTTGCTCCGGGGACCTAGCGTGGAGTCGTCGTTTGAAGACGAGGAGGATTGTCTTAATGCTCCCGTGGCCCCTGGTGTTCGTGAAATTTGTGGTCGTGACCTTGTTGCCCGGTGTTCGGGGAGACTAAAGGCCAGTCAGAATTGGAATCGTTGGGACGCCACATGTGCCTAGAGCTCCGTGTAGCAGTTACTAGGCAATGATGGCTAGTTGATAGCCATCATAACCTACGAGCGCGTCTACTGCACGTGCCCCTCTGTATAAAAGGGGAGAATCTGTCTCATTTGGGACTTTTTTGCTATGATTTCTCTTCGTCTCCTTCAGCATTCCTGCCCGTCACCGCCGTTTGCCACTCCGACCACCGCTTCAAGCTTCGAGCAACCACTTCAGTCTTCTTAAATCAAGTAAGTTTCTGATTTTGAGCTTGTTTTACTCCCTTTTGTTGTCAATGGTAGGTTGCATGAGGTTAGGGCTAGGTTTAGAGGACGAAATGAGTGAGTTTTTGGCGATTGTTGGTGGTGGACGATGGCTGTGCCATTTTTCCACCTCTGACATGTCGCCGGAGTTAGTAGTATGTTTCGGCGAGCGGGGTGGTCCACGACGATGTTGCGACAGCTATGCATGTGTGACCACCTTGTCTGTTCATCATCTGAGTGGGTGATGAGTTTTCCGGTAGGACATTCCCAGATTCCGGTGACGCTTTGCGATTTCCGGCTAAGCTTCAAACGGAAACTGGGCATGAGTGCGGGGAAGCTCCTCGCTCAGGATGATTGGTTTCGAGCGTCTTCTCGCGGGGAGGTGTTAGCGTTTCCCTTTGATGTTAGGGCTTAGGCTGGGGACGTTGTCCTCAGCCCTTTGCACGCCCTTTCACTTGACTTAGCAGTGGAAGGGTGGATTTGATTTGCTGTCGAATTCACTTTATTCTCTGCTTTTTAGGTGATTGTAATGGCGACGGGGCCAGATAGAGAGGTTATTATAGATACATCCGAGGAAGAAACGGGCTCCTAAGATAATAGCAGCTCGACGGCTTCGAGTTCGGCGACTTCGAGCTCTTCCAGCGATGTCAGGGAGGAGGAAGAGTTGGACGTCATGGAAGAGGACGTTGACGGGTTCTCTGCAGAGGAGTGGGAGGTTGCTGAACATACCGAGCATGTGTCCACTTTCGCAAAGTCCTTGGTGGACGTTTTCACGGAGGTAGGGCCGGAGGGAGAGTGGAAGGTGCACTTCCCTTTCTTAGACGATCGTGTCTGTACGCACTTCGGGGACCGATTTGCAAAGTATGAATACGCTTTCAAGGAGCTGGGCTTGAGGTTTTCGTTCACTGATTTTCAACAGTCGGTGTTCGAGCATTTGAGATTGGCCCCTACGCAACTGCATCCCAACTCTTTGGCCTTTATCCGGGTGTTTGAGCTGGTATGTGAGCATCTCTCCATAGGGGCTACTCTTCCTTTGTTCTTCACCGTCTTTCATCTCCAACGGCAGTTGTCGGGGAAGAAGTATGGCTGGGTTTCCATGAAGCAGCCCCGCAAGTTGTTCAAACCATTTTCAGAGTCAATACGGACGTTCAAGGAGAGTTATTATATTGTCGAGCCCCTGTCTGAAGCTGCCCAGGACAATACGTATGTGTGGGAGATTGAGGTGGATGAAGATGGGAATGACCTGCGCGACGAGGAGGGGAGGTTTATTGGGCGGAGAATCTATAAGTTCCCCATCCATTGGGCACCATATCATTTTGCCAAGAAGCCAAGTGACTATGTCTTTCAACCGAGCGAGCTGCGCGGGCAGGACGCCGCGGCGTACGAGGTGCTGGTGAAGTGGGTCAACTCCTTCCGGCTTGCTGAGTACTGGACGAGCAAGGGTATTTCGATCTTCGAGGAGGACGGGAGCCAGAGGGTTGAGCGTCGATTCATCAATATTAAGGCACTGCTGGAGTGCAAGACTCCCGAGGATGCCGAGAAACTGCTTGGTAGTCTTAGTTATTTAGATTTTGTTCGCGTCATTTCTTTTCCTCGTATCTAACATGCTCGTATTTTGTTTGTGCAGGTGAGATGCCTCAGGCCCATGACAGAGTTGTGAGGAATGCTCTTGCGAGGAACAAGGCCGGGGCAGCCCCTCCGAAGTCTCGGTTTGCTGGTGCCCGTGTTCCTCCTCCCGCGCAGTCTCCTGTGGGGACCTCTTCTTCTCCTACTCCAGCTCCCCGAGGGTCTCCTCTTCCTTTGACCGGTCGATCCAAGCGGCAAAGGCTTAATGACGCTGTGGACCTCACTCGGGCGTCGGAGAAGGGGAAGTTCGAGCTTCCTCCTTGCATCCATGATCAGAAGTTCTTCGAGGGGAACTCTCTGATTGTGCCTCGAGTGGAGTCTCTTCGCTTGGAAAGTATGGATCGCCCGAGCAAGAGGGCGTTGGTGGCCCAGGACGCTTCTGCCTTAGTCAGGATGTTGGAGATGGCAGATGTGTACGCCGAAGGGGATTCGGCGACTGAGGCCGAACTTACTGCTGCCCGTGCTACCATGGCGTCCCTCAAGGAAGAAGCTAAGGGTACCGACGATGCTCGGAAGAAAGTTGAGGAGGAGGTAGCTCATTTGAAGGAGGAGAACTCGACGCTGGCGGCGGAGAAGAAGTCTGCCGAGGAGTTGATCCAGCGGCTGAAGGCGGCCAATGCCCCGGGTGACGATGAGCCGGATGATGTGAAGGCATTGAAGACGAGATCTGAGCTGGTTGCCCGTTTGCTGACGGCCGAGGATGATGGCATTGTCGTCGCGGATGAGTCTTTCGGCAACGCCGTTGCTCAACTGCGGGTGGTGAAACCTGAGCTCGATTTTTCTGTCGAAGGTACTCACTACCTGACGCATGTGGAGGATGATCGTATTGTCATGCCCGACGTTCTCCTTGAAGGTACCCCCGAGGATCAGTCCGCAGAGGACCAGGGATCTCAGCCAGAGCCAGCCGAGCACGCGGACGAGTGAAGAGTTTGTATTTTTGATGTTGTTGTAATTTGTCCAGCTTGCGTGCCGTGTAATTGCTTGTAATTTATTTTTGGGGGGCGTGGCCCCTGTTTCATGTAATTTAGTACAATCGTGGCCCTTGCAGCCACTTATTATGTCAAATTATTACATGTTTGATTCCGCCGTTTGCATAATTTTACTTGCTTTTATTTTTTGCTAAGTATTGTCCTCATGCTCGTTGTGAATGTACATTTGCCCGTGATTGGGAGTATTTGACTTGCGCAAATATTTTAGGGGGATTTCTCGTTGTAGATGTGTTTGACAGTGAGGGGAACTGGTCGAACGGTCGGGGAATATCCTGGCGGGGTGCGGAGCTCAGGTCGCGTTTGAAGCCTGAGTTCGCGGCGTGAACGTCCCATCGTGAGCTGGGGTTCTGCCAGTCGTAGTACTTTGACGACAGCGATGCTCGATCGAGGACCATTGTCGAGCAGTTACCCAGCTCATTACTGAGCGAGGTTCTGCTTTATTCGTATGCGACGCTTGTACCTAGACGCGCATAGTGGTCAGTAGCTGACGTTCGTCGTTGCGACGGGTCGAACTGAGTATTTAGCTGTAGTATTGTTTTAGCTTTTCAGCGTTCCATGGTCGAGTAAGTTCTTACCCAGTTAGATGTTCTAGGTAGTAGGCCCCATTTCTGTTTTTGCTCGGACGCGATAGGGTCCTTCCCAGTTGGCTGCTAGTTTGCCTTCGCGAGAGTCTTTGTGGTTTCTTCTTAGAACAAGGCTTCCCACGTCGAACTCTCGTCGTATCACCTTGGCGTTGTGCCTGATGGTAATTTTTTGTTTCAGTGAGGCTTCACGGAGGGCTGCTCCAGTCCAGATTTCCTCGACAAGGTCGAGTTCTTCTCGCAGTGACTCGTCGTTCATCTCCTCGTCTAGGGGCGAATTTGTCCGCCTAGAGGGCACGCGAACTTCGACGGGAATTACAGCCTCTGTCCTGTATGCTAGACGAAAAGGTGTTTCCCTGGTCGTTGAGTGTGGAGTTGTGCGGTATGCCCATAGTACGCTGTGCAGTTCCTCGACCCATGCCTTCTTTGTTTTGTCCAGCCTTCGCTTGAGGCCTCAAAGGATGACTCGGTTGGCTGCTTCAGCCTGCCCATTCGTTTGAGGGTGCTCTACGGATGCGAAGTGTTGCTTAGTGCCCAGTTGGGTGACGAAGTCTTGGAACTTCCTGTCCGTGAATTGCGTCCCATTGCCCGTTACTATCGCTTGGGGGATACCAAAGCGTGCAAGGATGTTTCGTTTGTAGAAACACAGGATGTTGAGGGCCGTTATTTTGGCTAGAGCTTCTGCTCCTATCCATTTTGTGAAATAGTCTACACCCACTATGAGGTATTTGTTTTGACTTGACCCTACCATGAAGGGTCCTAGGATGTCTAAGCCCCACCAGGCGAATGGCCACGGGGAGGACATAGCCTTGAGCTTGTTAGGCGGAGCTAGGTGCATGTCCCCGTGCCGTTGGCATTTATCGCATTTCTTCACGTGTTCTTTCGCGTCGTTTTGCATGGTCGGCCAGTAGTAGCCTGCCCGGAGAGTCTTTCGAGCAAGGGACCTTTCGCCGAGATGTTGGGCGTTGATTCCCTCGTGGATTTCGCGCAGGATGTGTCCGACCATTTCCTCCTCGACACATTTGAGCAGCGGAATGGAGAATCCCCACTTGTAGAGTTTATCTTCGACCAAGACATAAAAGCAGGCTCTTCGCCTGACTATGCTGGCTTCCTTTGGGTAAGACGGAAGTTCGTCTTTGGCGAGATAGTTGTAGACTGGGGTCATCCAGCAGTTGTTGTCGCCGATCACCTGTACGTCGAGTGTCGGGGAGGCCTTCTCGATACTGGGTCGAGGAAGTACTTCATGTATGACGGATTTGTTTCCGCCTTTCTTCTTTGTGCTGGCTAGTTTGGATAGCACGTCCGCTCGCACATTATGTTCGCGGGGAATATGTTTCACTTCCACTGTTGTGAACTTCGCCATCTCCTTTTTGACCAGGGCCAAGTACTCGGTCAGGTTATTGTTTTTGGCTTGGTATTCTCCCCGGACCTGGAGGGCCACGAGTTGTGAATCCGTGCAAATGACGACCTCTTCTATGCCCAGGTCCTCGGCCAGGCATAGCCCAATGAGGAAGGCCTCGTATTCAGTCTGGTTGTTGGAGGTTGGGAATGACAGGGTGAGTGACACTTCGACGATGATTCCTTCGTCGCTTTCCAGGATGATGCCCGCGCCGCTGCCTGCCGAGCTTGAGGTACTGTAAATGAAAATGGTCCATTTGCGCGCTTCGCTCGCGGGGGAGTCCACGAATGTCATCTCCGCGACGAAGTCGGCCAGAGTCTGGGCCTTGAGGGCTTTTCTGCTTTCGTATTGGATGTCAAATTTGGATAGTTCTAACGACCATTTGAGCATTCGGCCTGCAATATCTGGTCATCCGAGCAGCTGCTTTATGGGTTGATCTATTCGAATCCCGATTGTATGAGCCAGAAAGTAATGTCTTAATCTTCTGGCTACATTGATGAGGGCCAGCGCCACTTTCTCTATCTGCTGGTATCTTAACTCTGGCCCTTGCAGCGCTTTGCTCGTGAAATATATGGGTTTCTGCCCGTCAGGTGTCTCGCAGATGAGAGCGGCACTCACTGCTTCGGTTGCTACGGCCAGGTATAGGTACAATGTTTCGCCATTGTCCGGGCGAGAAAGGACTGGTGGCTCTGAGAGTGCTTGTTTTAGATGGAGAAGGGCCTTGTCGTACTCCTCGGTCCATTCGAATGTTGCCTCTTTGCGGAGCAGTTTGAAGAATGGTAGGGCGTGCTGGGCGGACTTGGCCACGAAACGAGATAGTGACGCGAGCATCCCGTTGAGGGACTGGATGGATTTTTTGGACTTGGGCGTAGGAAACTTGGAGAATGCCCGGCATTTATTAGGATTGGCCTCGATTCCTCGTTTCGTTAAGTAGAAGCCGTGGAATTTGCCTGCCCGGACACCGAACATGCACTTCTCCAGATTAAAACGCATTTTGTATTTCCTGGCCTGTTCGAAGACCTTTCTCAAGTGGGCAGTATGATCTGTTTCCTCGTGGGATTTCACGATCACGTCGTCCATGTTGACTTCAAGCATGTCTCCTATTTCTCCCCGGAATACCTTGTTCATCATTCGTTGGTACGTTGCTCCGATGTTCTTCAGGCCGAAGGGCATTACGTTATAGTAATAGTTGCCCAATTCGGTCATGAAGGCCGTATATTTTTTGTCGGACATTGCCATCAGAATTTGATTATAGCCCGAGTAGGCGTCCATGAACGATAAAAGTTTAAAACCAGCAGAATTATCAACAAGTTTATCAATATTAGGGAGGGGGTAGGCATCCATCGGGCATGCCTTATTGAGATCGGTATAATCAATGTACATGCGCCATTTTCCATTAGATTTTTAACTAATACAACGTTGGACAGCCAAGTGGTGTACTTGGCTTCCAAAATAAATTTGGCCTCGAGGAGGTCCTTTACAACTTTTTCAGCAGCCTCCGTCTTCTCCGGAGACTGCTTTCTCCTACGTTGTACTACGACCTTGACGGTCGGGTCAATTGTCAGCTGGTGACAGGTGACGGACGGATCTAAGCCTGGCATTTCTGCGGCGCACCATGCGAAGAGGTTGACATTCTCTCGGAGGCATGCTTTGAGCTGCTTCCTCGCAATGTCGGGCAGGTCTGCTCCAATCTTTACTCCCCGCTGGGGGTCTTCACCGAGCAGAATGATCTCGAAGTTGCCATCCGGGATGGGGCGCATCGGATGGGAGCTGCCGCTAGACGATGTGGACGGGTTGGCCAAAGCTGCTCGTTCTTCTGGTTGGTCTTCCTCGGGGAATCGACTGTCGAGGTCGATGGATTCGACCTGGGGCAGAGG
This sequence comes from Lathyrus tuberosus, assembly GCA_022829125.1. NCBI lineage: Eukaryota > Viridiplantae > Streptophyta > Magnoliopsida > Fabales > Fabaceae > Lathyrus > Lathyrus tuberosus. The sequence goes on from JALAZF010000163.1 coordinate 9,372,176, forward strand.
CTTGGCCTCCTTGGAGCTGCTTGGCAACGCTGGCTTGCCCGACGCTTTAGGCTTGGACGCAATGGCGTTGAGCCCTTTGTAGCTGCTTCGAAGCACCGTCGTGCAGCTTCAATGTCGCCGTGCAGGGTGGCGACCATTCCTTTCGAAGTGTAATACTTCATCTTCAGGTGGACTGTTAAGGGTACCGCTACCAACTCGGCCAGGGTTGGCCTTTCGAAAATGCACTGGTATAGCGACGAGCAGTCAATTACCAGAAATTGCACCTTGATTGATCTGGCTGTCTCAGCTGATCTGAAAGTTACGATCAGTTTGACGTAGCCCTATGGCTTGGTCACTGATCCGTTGAATCCCTGCAAATCAGACCCTACATAGGGGGTAAGGTGCGATTCGTCCAGCTGAAGCATTGAGAATAGCTGGGAGTACATGATGTCGACCGAGCTGCCCTGGTCGACTAGGATTCTGCGAACGTCGAAGTTCGCCATTCGGGCTCTGACGAGCAAAGGTATGCTCGAGTTCGGGGATTCGCTGAGGATCTCTTCCCAGTAGAAGGGGATGGGAACGGAGCCCTTCTGGGCCTGATCGAGCGTGGTCACTTTATTGGAGCTCGTGTTGATCAGATGCTCGAACTTGCATTTCACAGAGCCCACAGTGACTTTGTTGAAGCCCCCGCCAGAGATGACCATGGTGGAGGGAAAAGTCTCCCACGGGCTGTGGGCCGCGAAATAAGCAGGGGCGCTGAGCCCGTCCTGGACGTAGAAGTCCTCCGGTCGCGATATGGACATAGCGACTTGTATGTTGGCATCTTCGGAGGAGGGCACTTCCTCCTCTATCTTCTTGGACTCCTGGGCATCCTGCCGAGGAGTGTCCTTCTTCTTGGCGAACTGTTTCAGGTGCCCGTCCTTGATCAGTATCTCAATGGCATCCTTCAGATGGATGCACTCTTCTGTAGTATGGCCGTGACTTTTGTGGAAATGGCAGTATTTTGATTTGTCCACATTTGGTCTGTTCGGCAGTTGTTTAGGGAAGCGGACCCCCGTCTGCTTAAACTCCGAATTGGAACATTTAGACAAGATCTTTTCCCTGGAAACGGTAAGGGGAGTGTAGTCATGGAACCGCCTGGAGGGCCCTTTGCTGTCACGGGAGTCACGAGGACGGTCCTCGCGCCTCCTTTCGCCCCGACGAGATGTCGAAGCTTCCTTTCCTCTGGACGACCGGGCATTCTCCTGATGGCGTGATGCTCGGACGTTGTTGGCAGCAACCTTTCCTTCATACTGAATATGTTTTTGGGCTTTGAGAAGGAGGGCGTCAATGTTCCTCAGTGGTGCGAGGCCAATGGCTTTAGAAAACTCGGAGCCTCGGCGGAGCCCTTGCTTGAGCAGAAACTTCTTCATTTCGTCCGTTGTAGGGACTTGTACAACTTCCTTGTTGAACCTCTCGATATATGCGCGGAGAGGTTCGTCTTTTCCCTGGATTATGGCTCCAAGAGAGGCCTCAGTTTTGGGGTGGCGGTGAGATGCTGTGAAGTGTCGCGAGAACATCCTGCCCAACTGTCTCCACGAGGTAATGGACTCCTCGGGCAGTTGCTTGTACCATGTCATCGCTCCCTTTTGGAGCATGGTTAGGAACACTCTGCATTTGATGGCGCCCCATACACCGCGGTAGTCTAACAGCGCATCGATGTTCTCGATGTGCTCGTCGGGGTCAGTGGTCCCGTCGTACGTGCCAAGTGACGGGGGTTTTTCCAAGCCTTTTGGGAGACGGGTAGCCAATATCTCCTGGGACAACGGGCCGCGAGGCTCATCGTCGCTGCTAGAGCTGGTGTATGATGGGGACCGAACGGGATGCTCGCGGCGGTGGTTCCTTCGCGGAGAAGGTGAGCGGTTCCTTCGAGGAGAAGGTGAGCGGTCCCTTCGAGGAGAAGGTGAACGGGCCCGTCCTTTAGATTTGATCGGTGGAGATTGCTCGTTTCTTCGAGTCCTCTTGTGGTCGTGAGCGTGCTGGTCACGCGGGGAGATCTGGCCGCGCTTCTGGGCTGCGCGAGGATCAGGCTCTTGGCACAGTCTTCAGTCGATGTCTCTCTGGGGATGCGGACTCCTTGATCATCTTTGGTTCCTCCGCGTGGGAGGGTATCTTAGACGGTTGGACTCTTCTAACGCCCTATTCCTCTCGTTTTGCTGCAGGATCAGGGTGTTGGTTTTGTTGATCGCCTGCAGGAGGGCTGCCACGGCCGGGTTAGCGTTGGGCGGGACAGGAACGAGCTGGACGTCAAGTGATAGTTGATCGTTGTTACGATCAGCAGGGGTAGGGAAGGAGAAGCAGTGGCTCTGTCCCTGAGGAAACAGGTATCTCGGAGGAGAGATGACTGGCCGTCAATGTCAGATTTGTTGACGGGGAGGTTGGTGGTTTGGAGAACATCCTTGGTGCGATCTTGGGAGGCCATGATCATGATGATGTTTGAGAATTGTTTTGATTTTCAGTTTTTGAGGAAAGAAAGATGGGGAGAACAATGTTTCCCACAGACGGCGCCACTGATCGTGAAGGCTGGATCAGATCCTGTATAATCGGGCCGCCAAGTGCGTCAGGGATGTTGGTCGTATGGAGAGGAGGGGGGTGTACCTGCAAGGTACTCCGACGCTCAAGTAAGAAAGGGTCAGAGAAAAGGGGCAAGTACAAAGTATGAATTCTTAGGATGAATATTGGATACCTGACCCACTCAAGCGAGAGGGTTTATATAGAGCCCCCAGCGCGTGGCCAACGATCCTATTTTCGGGGCGAAATAACCGTTTTCCCCAAAGAATAGGTAACTACCCAAACTAGCCGTTATGCCGGGCAGGGTGCCCAAAACTAGCCATTATGTCGGGCATAGGCATAGTTCCGGGCACCTGCCCATAGCTGTTTGGGGACCAGTGAAGCCGTGCGTGACGGGCAGTAATTCCGGGGAGGAACATTGCATTCCTTGCCCGGTTGGAGGGGCAGAAAGGTAACTTTTGCCCCTCTGTGGATTGGACTTAGGCAGTTTGGGCCGCTCTGGAGCAGAAGCAGATTGGGCCATGCCTAGCCATTGGTCCAGTCCAGAACAGTAACATAAAGTCCATAAGATCAAATTAAAGTTTTTTAGGGTTTTAGCCATTTTATAATGTTTTTGTTCTTTTTGAAATAAGAAAGCAATAAAAGGCAAAAATAAAGCAAGAATGTAAATGACATGAATGTAAATGGCATGAAAGTAAATGACATAAATGTAAAGAGCATAAAAGTAAATAATAGATGTTAGCACAATCTATATGTAAATGTTAGTGTTAATGAGAATTCAACCGAGTCGGGACAATTTAGTATTATGTTAAGCAATTATAAGTGGACTTATGTAGAAGTCACGCCTATCTGAGGCCGGTCAATAACAATTTATGTGTCAAACATGTTAGGGAAATGATACAAAAATCATTTTCCTAAAACAATGTAACACAATAGCTCAAAGCAAAAGAAACAACAACAAGAAGAATAAGAGAGATGAAAGGATAAAAAACAATTGAAACACAACAAGGGATCATCTATCACCAATTTTAATCATTCTTCTTAAAAATACCATAGGATAAACTTATCATTAATCTAAAGTACCAAAAATGATCAGATGGTCATTTAAATGATAAGTTTGAAATGATAAAAGTTCATGTAATCAAAGTATCATTCAAAGACCAATTGAAATTCAAGAAGCATCAATCAACCACATCATGATCAAAGTCAAAAAAGTCAAACATAAAATGGACCAAAATAGTAATTAAAAGAAAATAAAAATGATTTTAAAATGTTTTAAAATTGAAATTAATTGAAAAATTCAAAATAAACATCAAAACATCGAATAAATTGTTGAGAAAATTATGAGAAGTCAAGAATATTGCAAATAAGCGGATCTCAAAAGTTGTATGCAAAAATGTTTGAAAATGATTAAAAATAAAATTGAAAATGAAAATTAAATGAAAAATAAAGGAAAATATCAATTAAATGCAAAAATGATTTTAAAAAATATGCAAAAAAAATATGTATGCAGAATATTTTTTATGATTTATGAAAAAAAAACATTTGAGTAAAAAAGGATTAAAAATCATTAAAAATAAAATCAGAAATGAAAATGAAAATAAAATGAAAATGAAATTAAAAAAGAAAAGAAATATTTGAAAAATGGCGCCAACGACTATTTTTTCAAACGCGCGAAGGTCATTGGTCAATCTTGCAAACTCCATGAACTCGTGTTTTTAGCATGAATCAATCATGGATTCAGCTTCCTAACAATTCATCATCCATGTCTCTATGAATCAGAGCCATTGATCGACTCTAAGCATAGAGAATTTGCTCAAGAACACGAAGAAGTCTGTTTCTTCAAAGTAAAATTAAATGATTAATACACAGTATAAATTCCAGGTAAGTGAGGGCTTTTGATTAATGAATCAATACGAACACACTGGTAACTTGTTTGCTCAGAAATTTTACTCGTAGTTACCTTTTCACAAAAAACAAAGGTTTTAGATTATGGAGATTTTTGCCCCAGCAACAGTATAGAAGTGAACGCCGGTAATTTCGGCCCAAATATACTTAATAGGAAACTTGTTTGGGATATCTTTGGTCCCATAAATAGAAAATCTGAGAATGTGTCCCAAATCCTCAACACTCAACTCAAAATTTTGATTAAACAAATGAAATTTGAGAGTACCATAATAGTACCTCATGCCATCTATCCATTTTTTCAGTAATTTAAAATTTAGAGAGTTTAAAAATTCGAGGGTAATACACTCACAAGTCGGTGTTTCCTTTTGCATAAATTCTAACACGATAATACTATGAAACATCCTATAAATCTTAGCTTTTAAATATAGAGTATAGAGAGTTTGTTCACAGATATACCTCCTATGGGTGAACTTCTGTTTAATTAGAATGGAATACCTTTTTGCTTGGACATCATCTTCGAACATAAGGTTGTGAGGATTTGAAGCTCGGGTGCTACCTCCCTTTTTAGGCCTTGATGAATCAGCTTCCTTTCTCTTTTCACTTCTTTTTGGTGCCATTGTTGAGAAAAGTTGAGAAATTTCAAAGTTGGTTTTCAGATATTTTGAACCCAGAAATGTGTTTAGGGTGATGAGTGGTGAAGATTTTGTGAAGGCGGTTTTGTATTTGGTGGTGGGAGTAGGGTAAAGGTTGAAGCCTTAGGTTGAGTTTTAATGGAGGTTTTGAGAATTTTGTGGAGAGAAAATATAAGAAGATGAAAATGGAAGGTTTAGGAGAAAGAGATTTGTGGTTAAACTGAGTTTACAAATCTGATTTGGGAGTTTTAAAGAGAGGTTAATGGGATTGATTGAGTGAGAGATAGGAGGTTGGGACCAAGGGAAAGTTTGAAAATAAAAAAAAAATGGAGGCACTGGACCTCCTACGGCCCATAGCAGCTGCTACGACCGTCCATAGCAGGTCACTATATTTTGTATGAGGAGGATATGATTTAGGGTTTAGGTAGGGGGTGCTGCTACGGCCGCCCGTAGAAACTCTCGGGCTTTTGTATGGTTTTTTCTATTTTTCTTGTCGTTTCGAAAGGTTTTTCCGGGTGCATTTCCTGTATCAACTTTTCTCAACTTTTTCAACTTTTATCACTTATTTCGCTTCCCCTTCGAGAGCCTTTTTATTACTTAAAACAAAAATCAAACAACAAGAACAAAAAAATTAGTAGGAAAAGTGTGGGTTGCCTCTGATAACACGAAAATGTGTCATATATTTGCCTTGATTTACTACTAATAATTACGTTATTTTAGCTTAACTTCCGATTATTCCGCGAGTATTCTAGCATTTTCGCAGGTATTTCATTTTCCAAGCTAAAAATGAGCAAAGTAGAAAAATATGAAGAAATGAGAAGAAACAGGAAGAAATGACAGAGAAAAAGCAGAAAAATAGAAAGTGGTGTGTGTGACGACCGTCACACAAGCCACCACGACCGTCACGCAAATTAAAGGCCACCACGCTCGTCACGAGAGCACCACGACCGTCACACGCACATAATGGTTATAACGTTCAGAATACAGACGTGGATACGAAGGGCCAATTCAGTCACGCACGTTCAACACTTTCTCCTGAACTCACTCAACCCAGTCTCCAACTTCCCACTACTCCCACTTTCTCCACCACTCATTTATGCTCCATGGAAGTTACAAAACGAAATTTCTCTCTCTATATATAGGCTTCTTCTTGGCTTTACCGGGGACGGAAGTTTTGTGTAATTTATTCCTTCATAGTTTTAGGCAGTTTACCATGTAAAAATGGTAGTTTCTCACATCGAGGAACTACCACACCATTAGTCTTAGGTTCTGTTTCATTTATTTCAAATTCAGTTCCAGTTATTGTACGCGAAGTTTATTTTGCATTATTCCAGAAGTAATTCCAGCTTTCCTTTTTGCATTATTTACAGGTTCCTTTTTATCAAATTATTTATCATTATTGTTTTGTTTGTCAAATTTAATTGTCATGTAATTCTTTATCGTAACCGTAATTATTTATGCATTTTTAATTAGTAACATGTCCGACTAAGCAACTTGAGTCCGGTGTATGAGGACCGTTGTTACCGACGGGACTCCGTAGAAATTATAGGTGCGAATATATGAAAATATGCTTGTTTTGGTTTTACTTTCCAAGTCTAATTTAAGTAGCTTTGTCACGAGAGTGAGAGGTTATTTAACATTGTTTTGTCACGAGAGTGAAAGGCAAATAAAGGTTAGAGCCGGCACTGCGAGAGCGTTAAGATCGAACCGGATAGTGGAAATTAGGCAACAAATCTAAATACAGCGAGAGCGCTTTAGATACCTTTAGGATATTATTGGCTTTCAAAATATATTTCCTAGTTACCGGGCGAGCGAGAGCAAAATCTTGGGATTAGGGAACATGACTTTAGTTAATACCGCGAGAGCGTGAGGCGGAGTTTTTAAGTCGGTATTGATAGCTCTTTAATTTTAAGGGTTGGCATTAATTTTGTAAAATAAATAATAGCAGCAATATGTTAGATAGTTTTGTTTATCTGGCTAAAGAAGAACATGTTGAGCAAGAAGTCCTAGTGTGCATTGGAACATGTTGAGCTGAAGTAGTGTTAACATCTGGAACAACATGTCGTATAAAGATGTCCCATGCAGGTCCATTCGACATCGCGCCAGAACTGAAGTGGTTTGTTAATTCTGTTAGGTTTTAATTGATGCAGAATATTCTGGAATATTATGCAATCATGAGGCGCTGATTTATGGTCTGAAGATTCAAGTCTGAAATTGAGAAGAATATTGGAAAATATACACTTTCTAAATATGGAGACATTTTAGGAAATATAATATTGTATACCTACTTTCTTGGAGTATATTTTGCAGCTTTGTAACAGCTATTAAAGCTGTGATTGAAGGCCCAAATCCAGTTGGGTACAGGTTATAAATAGAAGGGTTTGTAACCCTGGAAGGTGGGAGCCCAACATGTAGAAGACTAGGGTTTTGTCTAGGTAAACCTCCCGACTTGTGGGAAGGTTACCCGTATTCCTCAAAACCTGTAGGTAAGAGGCAGTACGTTGTGTTACTTGGAGGAAGCTTTTAAGTAACTCTAAGTTGTGTCTTGAAAGGATGATTTCCTTGCTGAATTATTGTATAGGTAAAGAGTCGTTGATGCAGTGGCTGAGATGTCATCTGCTAGACATCATTGCGATGATTGGGAGTGAGAAGGGTTTCTCATATCTAGAGAGGATCTAGGTAGAAGGGTCATTGGGTAGTGATTAAGTGATAAGCTGTAAACGGGTAGTTTAGCTTTGAATTGATACTACTAATAGTGGACTTCATCCCTGGCTTGGTAGCCCCCAGAGTAGGTGTGTTCGACCGAACTGGGTTAACAATTCTGTGTGTCTTGCTCTTATCTTTTCAGTACCATGATTTTTGCAATATACCTTGCCCTTAGTGATCATGTCAGACCAGATGTCGAACAACATGTTCTAGGACATCTGAATTCTGCACATGTACTAGAATTTCAATTGGTATCAGAGCAGGTCATTCTGTTCTGTATCTGGATGAGATCCCAGGGAAGATACTTTCTGGTTCATGGTCAAGGTAGAAGCTTTCTACTGAAAAGATGGTTGAACTTGGAGTAGTTCATATAGGTGTGAGAATGGTCCCTAGAAGTGGAGGATGGACTGTTCGTGACAGGCAGTGGCATGTGCTGAAAGCTTGGAGGTTTGGTTGAAAAGCTGTTGTGTTGTGGTTATGTTAGGTTTTATTGTGGTGTCATCTGAATCATTATGCTAGGGTTGATATGTGACACCTGAAGGCTTTGAGGAGTTTGTGTTTTGATCCGCTGCGAATCTACCTGAAAACTCCTAAGGTTGTAACTGAGAAGGTTGTTCTTCTCTGAATGTATATCCTATGGTGATGGGATTTATGCAAGACTGCTTCAACTTACAGTGTCAACGATACTTGAAGATTATTGTTCAAGTCCACTCATAAAGGCATTGATAAGTGAAGGTGTGAGGAAGAGAAGTAATTTACTTTTGCTTCTACTCCTAAAAGGACTAATCTCTAGTATTTGATCTCTTGATGTATTCATTGGAATGATGTCCTATCCTGTGTTAGAACATCACGCCAGAATTGTGGTGAATTATGTTGTCTGAAGGAATGGCACAGTAGATGCTCTGGGTGCTAAACTAATGTGGTTTGATCACATGAGTTTAGAGCCTACTCCTGATCTGGAAGAGGAGGCATCTGGGTGGTATGTCTAAGAAGGTCCTGGCCCTGGAACTTATCTTAGTTGTGTGAGTTGGTCAAGGTGTGATCAACATGTTTTTCTCCTGAGGTCAGTTTATTTCTGGTCCTTGCTGCAGGAGTAGAAAACCTGAGATTCAAGAAGTATTATCTCTAGCAGACTTCTTGGACATGAAGGTCAAAGATAAAAAAGGTCATGTTTTTTTTCTCTGTTGTTTGGAAGCATGTTCTGAATGATCTTGTGAAGCTAGATAAGTATTGATTGTGTATGCCTAGGATTGATATGATCTAATCACAGTCAGTGTTGTTATTAAAAGGGAGAATGTATGATTCTCTGAAGTGTTCTTGGCAGATTCTGACCTGATGCATTAAGAATTTATTGTCTCAAGCTGTCTGGATAATGTTTCTCTGAGATAGGATGAAGGTTGTTTACTCAAACTTGATGACATTTATCAAGTCTATGAGAGCATGGAACTCTTATTCTGGTGTAGTGGAGAACTTTCAAGGGTTAAGCACTGTGGAGTTGAATCAACCGGTGGGGTTGGTTGGTGACTATACGCTTGGATGAGTTTGGCTGACGATTTAGAAGAGGCAAATTGGTTGTGGAATGTTGGTGACATCCAACATCTCAAAGTCAGGCAAGATGCTGTGATTTAAGGAGAAGACTCTTGAGCTGTTCCTGCTGCTGAATGAGATATGACCTGGAAGCTTGATCAGCCACTAATAGTTGATCCACGTGTGCTAGAGCCTTACCATAGACGATATCTTAAGAAAAACCCTGTGAAGATGTGTGACTGAGATTGATGTTGGAACATCAATTCAGGTGGTTGCTTGTTCAGCCAAGATTGTTTTGCGCAGAAAGAAGTCCAAGATCAAGCCACTGATCCAAGTTAAAGTAACTTGTGAATATATGTCATGAATCAGAAGTTGTCAGACGTATGCAGAAGATTACAAACAAATTGTCATACCTTGTGTGAGAAGGTAATCTTTTTCTGACTAATAGTAGATACTTTGACGGGAGACTTAGTATTTATCTATTATTGATGTTATGCATAAGGGTAAATACTTTGACGGGAGACTAAGTGTTTGTCTAGAGAATTATGCAAGTCTGCAGTCTGGATATTATGGTTTAGGAATTTACTCTTTCTGAGTGGTTGTGGTTGATGACAACATGAGGTAGCCTTATCAGCTGACTGTATCAAAAGTGTGTGAATGAAGAAGTGAGCATCATCTGCTGTCTGTTTGTGAATCTTTCTTGGATAACAAATACCTTGTCGGGAGCTAGATACGAGTCTGATGGAGATGTGTATGTGACTGATGGTAAAGACCTTGTTGGGAGCTTGGTAGTTATCTGATGTGTGGATGCAATTCAGATTTCTGAATTGTGTGAGAGTGTATTTCTCACTGTTGTGATCAGGTGGGTGTGATTACCTGAATAAAATGCAGAAGGTGTGATCTTTTATCCAAGGTTGATGTCCTACATAATGTTACAACATCATTGGTTGTTGTGTATCCTAGATGAAGGTCTGGGACTGTGCTTGTGGAGTTGGAAGAAGCAGCATTATTGTCTGAAGTGGCAGTTCTGACATAATGTGGATTAGAATGGGCAGTACATGACTACTTTCATGATGAAGACTTCTTAGGTGCTTGTGAATGTAAGGACAAAAGGTTCTTGTCACTGGTGTGATCTGATCAGAATGGCTGAAGGATCTTCTAATATAAGTAAAAGGTGGTGGCAATCCTTATCTTGTTTTGCAAGTAATCTAAAGACATTTGTTATGGAATATGTGTGAAATTCCAAATCAAGTGGGCTTTTATGTTGGACTCGGCATAAACCTGGTAAGATTATGCTCAACAAATACAAGAAGTGGCAGTTCTTGATGTTGAGAATGTGGCAACATCATTGTGCTATCATCTGGTGTCAAGTGTTCATCTTCATAAGGAGCTTTGGTTGTTCATGTCAGGGGGAGTTAAGGCTGTTGTCTATGGTCTATTACTGCAAGGGTTCAGATTTCTGTGTAGCATGTGCGCTGGTCAAGTTTGTGCAGTGTGATGTCAAACTTCATGATGGGATACATTATAGCTGTGTAGAAGAGGTTTAAAAAGCAGATTTGGTGGTTTTGGGTGACTTTATCTTTACTCTGCTGCCTTGAAGGAATCTAGAAGGGATTGAGAGAAGTCGTCTCAGTATCCATCAGATAAGAAGATGGGTTTGTATAAGGGTATGTGAAGTCTTGGGCTGATAATGTTGTGAGCAAGCAGACATTGTCTGATAAGATGTCAGAACATGGTACAAGACATGTTTTTCTTGAGCCAAACAAGGAATTACTCTGGACGGTGGTATAAGGATAAGGCAAAACACGTGTCTCTGCCTATGCATGGAACGTTATTGGCTTAATTTATGGTAAGATTCAGTTGAGAAACATTTAAGGCAGTCAAGGCAGTTTTTGGAAGGTAGGCATTGACTGTTGAATGGAGTTTTTGATACCTAAAATAGTGTTTCTTTGACCAAGAACCTTGACATATTCAAGGCTCGTTAATTCCTAAGTTACTGGTCAGCTATTTATAGGGGGCAGTCGTTTCTCCTCTTCAGAACTGTGAGTGTTTTCCTTTCCTGTCTCTAATGGCTTTTGTTCGTATGTGGGTGAGCATTTCCTGGGTCTGGTTTTGTGATGGCCTCCTCTGTCAAATTTTGGCTAAAAAGCGGGAGAAAGGGAGTTTTGCGCAGATGCTGAGAAATGGTGTTTGGAGTCTGCAGTACAGGTGCATCAAAAATGACAAGAAGGAAGTCATAACCATCTTGATGGTTGGAGTGTTTTTGTGACTTGTGTCCTGAGTTATGAACACAGTTGTGACTTGTGTTCTGAGTTACCCAGGTTGGCAAATTGGCGCTTCTGTCGACTAGGGGTGACTAATCAATCAAGGTGGGCAGATCTCTTATGCCACCATTGGTCCTTCTATGTAGCTGGATCCTTCTTGAAAGGAAAAAGAAATGTGTAGAAGAATGTTCCTCAGATTCCTGATTTGAGGGGGGGGGGGGTATTGGATATCTTCTTCCTCATGTGCATAACTTCGGGACTTTCTACTTCTTACCTCCTGATGTGCTGCCTGAAGTGATTGTGGTGGGATGCTCGAAGGTGATGTTATGGAGCTCATAGAAATATGCTGCCAAATGAGTTGTCAGATATGATGTCCTAACATCATTCAAATATTCCCTAGAAGATGTCTCTCCAGGATTGATGTTCACAGTAGCTACTGATGGTTACTGGTAGGTTCAGTAGTTGCTGATGACTACTGACAGTAGTATAGAATTGTGATTGCTGCTGAAATCTGAGTTGTAATGTTTATGTATTTGTTTTAGTCAAAATTTGCCAAAGGGGGAGAATGATAGCTCTTTAATTTTAAGGGTTGGCATTAATTTTGTAAAACAAATAATAGCAGCAATATGTTAGATAATTTTGTTTATCTGGCCAAAGAAGAACAGGTTGAGCAAGAAGTCCTAGTGTGCATTGGAACATGTTGAGCTGAAGTAGTGTTAACATCTGGAACAACATGTCGTATCAAGATGTCCCATGCAGGTCCATTCGACATCACGCCAGAACTGAAGTGGTTTGTTAATTCTGTTAGGTTTTAACTGATGCAGAATATTCTGGAATATTATGCAATCATGAGGCGCTGATTTATAGGTTTGAAGATTCAAGTCTGAAATTGAGAAGAATATTGGAAAATATACACTTTCTAAATATGGAGACATTTTAGGAAATATAATATTGTATACCTACTTTCTTGGAGTATATTTTGCAGCTTTGTAACAGCTATTGAAGCTGTGATTGAAGGCCCAAATCCAGTTGGGTACAGGTTATAAATAGAAGGGTTTGTAACCCTGGAAGGTGGGAGCCCAACATGTAGAAGACTAGGGTTTTGTCTAGGTAAACCTCCCGACTTGTGGGAAGGTTACCCGTATTCCTCAAAACCTGTAGGTAAGAGGCAGTACGTTGTGTTACTTGGAGGAAGCTTTTAAGTAACTCTAAGTTGTGTCTTGAAAGGATGATTTCCTTGCTGAATTATTGTATAGGTAAAGAGCCGTTGATGCAGTGGCTGAGATGTCATCTGCTAGACATCATTGCGATGATTGGGAGTGAGAAGGGTTTCTCATATCTAGAGAGGATCTAGGTAGAAGGGTCATTGGGTAGTGATTAAGTGATAAGCTGTAAACGGCTAATTTAGCTTTGAATTGATACTACTAATAGTGGACTTCATCCCTGGCTTGGTAGCCCCCAGAGTAGGTGTGTTCGACCGAACTGGGTTAACAATTCTGTGTGTCTTGCTCTTATCTTTTCAGTACCATGATTTTTGCAATATACCTTGCCCTTAGTGATCATGTCAGACCAGATGTCGAACGACATGTTCTAGGACATCTGAATTCTGCACATGTACCAGAATTTCAGGTATATTCTACGGAACTAAGTTATAGTTGTAATTAGTACCCGAATTCTACAAAGTCCTTTAGGAACGCAGAATCCATATTCTGGCCTCTCTTTATTATCATATTTTCTTAGTTTTATTTTAGCGCTAGTTTTAGTTTCCCTTTCATCGAATATCATTATCCTTAGCTTTACATCGCAACAATAGATAACGGTAGGTTGACATTGGTCTCTGTGGGTTCGACAATCTTTTATATTACTTCGATAAATCCGTGCACTTGCGGACGCATCAAGTTTTTGGCGCCATTGTCGGGGACCAACAGTCAATATTGTTATTCGGTTGTTGCACCATATAGACTAAGGCACTCCCATAAAAAAAATAATAATAAAAAAAAATTAAAAAATTTAAAAACCATGTATCACCCAAATTTTCTCTATGATAACCACTCACAATATCTTGAGGAGCCGCACCCAAATTTTCTCTATAATTACCAACCGCAATACTCCTAATATTTTGAGGAACCGCAACCAAATTTTTCCTATGATTACCATTCCCAAAATTTTGAGGAACCGCAAGAATCTCATAATTCCAATCTAGAAATATTAATGCAGGATTTCAATGCGACACTGACTCACTCCCAATATCTCGAGGAACCGCACCAAAATTTCCTCTACGATCACCATTCCCAATATTTCGAGGAACCACAAGAATTTGTTAATTCCAACCTCGAAGCATTAATGGAGGATTTCATTGAAACAACAACTAATTCGAGGCTAGAATCCATGATGGAGCACTTTGCGGAGACACAAACTCTCCAGAATGAAGAGCTTAGAAGACAACATCTCGATACTTATGAAAACCTTAGGTAGATAAACACAATAGTAGAGTCCCTCGTGACTCACACTGAGGCATTGGAGACTCAAATCTCCCTGCTTGCAAAGACACCTATAGGACCCTCCCCGGAGGAGCATGTGGATGTTGTAACAACCATTAATGAAAAACAAATCAAGAATCCTGAGGAGAGTGATAATGAGGTTGAGGAGAGTGATATTGTGGTTGAGGAGAGTTCTGGTGAGGAAGAAATAGAGATTGAGAAAAATTCACTGGGATCACCTGAAAGGGAGGTCGTCAAAGAGGCAGCGAAGGAAGCACCTAATGTCGTTCCTCCTCCATATACCCCACCAAAGGTAGAATCCCAATCCAAAACGTATGTGGAGGTATTGGAAAATATCTACACCGATGCATCTTTGTTTGAGGTCATGCATAAAAAGAGAAAATTCGAGGACCATGAAACTAGGGATATCATTACTGTTAAGAGGGTAAGGTTAAACTTTGAGGTGATGTATGAAATAACTAAGCCCAAACTCGAAAAGCTATTACTTAGGATAGATCCAGAACCGCCACCACAAGTTCAAAAGAATGAACCACCCCACAGAAAGAGGAGAATATGTGAGATGGCTTGATAAGTGGCCATGGAAACCGAAAATTATTAGCCGTCGAGCTATCGACATTAAACAAAGCCCTGCGTGGGAGGAAACCCACGAGTTTTTAATTTAATGTTTTACTTTTATTGTTTGTGTTTACAGAAAATAAAGAATTGTATCGCTTGTCACGTCTTAGCCATATTTAGGCGAAAAATCTCTAGGTGACAATCCCTTAAGATGAGTTGGTGCCCACGCATATTCCTACGAATGTCGCTGCTGGTGGTGACACCAATGACGAGTATGATGGGAGAAATCATGTCTCTCCCATTCGTAACTTACATCCTCCTTGTTCTTTGCATGGTCAGGTTCCACCTGCACACACCGTACCGCATTTTTCTAACAATTTTTGCAGGTACTTCCTTCGGAAATAGGCAATATGATGAGCGGCTTCAAGAAAATGAAGTTTCAGCAAATTCAGATAACTCGTAGTACAAGACACCGGAGTAGAAGTGACCAGCGAAGACAGGGACAGCAAGGGAAGAATCAGCGCAAATTTGGCCGTGGTAGCACGCAATGGCATTCATAAAGGTTCTATCTTTCCTCTACCACCTTTTATCAAAACATTGAGGACAATGTTTGGTTTAAGTGTGGGGGAGGAACATTTACCGCTTTCTAGTTAGATTTACTGTTTTCCAGCATGATTTTAAAATTTTTTCTGTTTTAAATGTTTCGTCCGTCTGTGCATGTGCTGTCGAGTCTTTATGCTGATTTTATGTTGTTTATCGATTTTCCCATTCTCTTGAGCCATACCAAATATTTTGAAAATTTTTGAGTTAAAAATAGTATTTCTTTTGAAAATCTTAGGTTACAGACAAAATTGAGGTTAGATTGTGAGACTTGGGAAAATTCTGTAAGATCGGTATCGTCTTAACACCGTGAGCCTCTAAATTATGGAAATCGATTTGAGTACTTGTTATGCCTTAAGTCCTCACCCCTTTAGTAGTCCCTAAGTAGTTTATTTAGAAGTCAGCACCATCCTAAGCACGCACTAAGTAGGAAGACGATACAAATAAGTGTATAATCTCAGGCTTAAAAGGGTAAATTAAGAAAAGAAAAAAATGAATGCTCCTTCTAAGTTAGGTGAACCTCACCCGATCATTTAACCCGACGGTGCAAACTTCTTTATTTTATTAATTTTAAAGCCGATGTGCAAAAAGAAAAAATGAAAGATGATAATGAGATCATAGTCATTAACAGGCTATCCTACCATGAATGTGAAAGGATAACGGGCTTAATGTGATTGCGCCAGAATGAAAAGGGATAAAAGAAGGATGAGTGAGTTAGGCTTAGGTATAATGACATGATTTAGATTGGTTTGTATAGGATGAAGGTTGATGACCGCCAAAGCGAAATTGTGTTGTTACGATGTCCTTAGAGTGTGAGCAAGTACCTATCGACACAAACTTAATCGAAGTAGAGTTGGTAGCCTAGGATGAATATCCGTATTCACTATTTTCCTTACGAGTCATGGTTTGCTTGAGGACAAGCAAAGGTTTAAGTGTGGGAGAGTTTGATAACACGAAAATGTATCATATATTTGCCTTGATTTACTACTAATAATTACGTTATTTCAGCTTAAGTTCCGATTATTCCGTGAGTATTCTAGCATTTTCGCAGGTATTTCATTTTCCAAGCTAAAAATGAGCAAAGTAGAAAAATATGAAGAAATGAGAAGAAACAGGAAGAAATGACAGAGAAAAAGCAGAAAAATAGAAAGTGGTGTGTGTGACGACCGTCACACAAGCCACCACGACCGTCACGCAAATTAAAGGCCACCACGCTCGTCACGAGAGCACCACGACCATCACATGCACATAATGGTTATAACGTTCAGAATACAGACGTGGATACGAAGGGACAATTCAGTCACGCACGTTCAACACTTTCTCCTGAACTCACTCAACCCAGTCTCCAACTTCCCACTACTCCCACTTTCTCCACCACTCATTTATGCTCCATGGAAGTTACAAACCGAAATTTCCCTCTATATATAGGCTTCTTCTTGGCTTTATCGGGGATGGAAGTTTTGTGCAATTTATTCCTTCATAGTTTTAGGCAGTTTACCATGTAAAAGTGGTAGTTTCTCACATCGAGGAACTACCACACCATTAGTCTTAGGTTCTGTTTCATTTATTTCAAATTCAGTTCCAGTTATTGTACGCGAAGTTTATTTTGCATTATTCCAGAAGTAATTCCAGATTTCCTGTTTGCATTATTTACAGGTTCCTTTTTATCGCATTATTTATCATTATTGCTTTGTTTGTCAAATTTAATTGTCATGTCGTTCTTTATCGTAACCGTAATGATTTATGCATTTTTAATTAGTAACATGTCCGGCTAAGCAACTTGAGTCCGGTGTATGAGGACCGTTGTTACCGACGGGACTCCGTAGAAATTATAGGTGCGAATTTATGAAAATATGCTTGTTTTGGTTTTACTTTCCAAGTCTAATTTAAGTAGCTTTGTCACGAGAGTGAGAGGTTATTTAACATTGTTTTATCACGAGAGTGAAAGACAAATAAAGGTTAGAGCCGACACTGCGAGAGCGTGGGGATCGAACCGGATAGTGGAAATTAGGCAACAAATCTAAATACAGCGAGAGCGCTTTAGATACGTTTAGGATATTATTGGCTTTCAAAATATATTTCCTAGTTACCGGGCGAGCGAGAGTAAAATCTTGGGATTAGGGAACATGACTTTATTTAATACCGCGAGAGCGTGAGGCGGAGTTTTTAAGTCGGTATATTCTACGGAACTAAGTTATAGTTGTAATTAGTACCCGAATTCTACAAAGTCCTTTAGGAACGCGGAATCCATATTCTGGCCTCTCTTTATTATCATATTTTCTTAGTTTTATTTTAGCGCTAGTTTTAGTTTCCCTTTCATCGAATATCATTATCCTTAGCTTTACATCGCAACAATAGACAACGGTAGGTTGACATTGGTCTTGTGGGTTCGACAATCTTTTATATTACTTCGATAAATCCGTGCACTTGCGGACGCATCAAGTTTTTGGCACCGTTGCCGGGGACCAACAGTCAATATTGTTATTCTGTTGTTGCACCGTATAGACTAAGGCACTCCCATAAAAATAATAATAATAAAAAAAAATTAAAAAATTTAAAAACCATGTATCACCCAAATTTTCTCTATGATAACCACTCACAATATCTTGAGGAGCCGCATTCAAATTTTCTCTACAATTACCAACCGCAATACTCCCAATATTTTGAGGAACCGCAACCAAATTTTTCCTATGATTACCATTCCCAAAATTTCGAGGAACCGCAAGAATCTCATAATTCCAACCTAGAAATATTAATGCAGGATTTCAATGCGACACTGACTCACTCCCAATATCTCGAGGAACCACACCAAAATTTCCTATACGATCACCATTCCCAATATTTCGAGGAACCACAAGAATCTGTTAATTCTAACCTCGAAGCATTAATGGAGGATTTCATTGAAACAACAACTAATTCGAGGCTAGAATCCATGATGGAGCACTTTGCGGAGACACAAACTCTCCAGAATGAAGAGCTTAGAAGACAACATCTTGATACTTATGAAAACCTTAGGCAGATAAACACAATAGTCGAGTCCCTCGCGACTCACACTAAGGCATTGGAGACTCAAATCTCCCTGCTTGCACAGACACCTATAGGACCCTCCCTGGAGGAGCATGTGGATGTTGTAATAACCATTAATGAAAAACAAATCGAGAATCCCGAGGAGAGTGATAATGAGGTTGAGGAGAGTGATATTGTGGTTGCGGAGAGTTCTGGTGAGGAAGAAATAGAGATTGAGAAAAATTCACTGGGATCACCTGAAAGGGAGGTCGTCAAAGAGGCAGCAAAGGAAGCACCTAATGTCGTTCCTCCTCCATATACCCCACCAAAGGTAGAATCCCAATCCAAAACGTATGCGGAGGTATTGGAAAATATCTACACCGATGCATCTTTGTTTGAGGTCACGCATAAAAAGAGAAAATTCGAGGACCATGAAACTAGGGATATCATTACTGTTAAGAGGGTAAGGTTAAACTTTGAGGTGATGTATGAAATAACTAAGCCCAAAATCGAAAAGCTATTACTTAGGATAGATCCAGAACCGCCACCACAAGTTCAAAAGAATGAACCACCCCACAGAAGGAGGAGAATATTTGAGATGGCTTGATAAGTGGCCATGGAAACCGAAAATTATTAGCCGTCAAGCTATCGACATTAAACAAAGCCCTGCGTGGGAGGAAACCCACGAGTTTTTAATTTAATGTTTTACTTTTATTGTTTGTGTTTGCAGAAAATAAAGAATTGTATCGCTTGTCACGTCTCAGCCATATTTAGGCGAAAAATCTCTAGGTGACAATCCCTTAAGATGAGTTGGTGCCCACGCACATTCCTACGAATGTCGCTGCTGGTGGTGACACCAATGACGAGTATGATGGGAGAAATCATGTCTCTCCCATTCGTAACTTACATCCTCCTTGTTCTTTGCATGGTCAGGTTCCACCTGCACACACCGCACCGTATTTTTCTAACAATTTTTGCAGGTACTTCCTTCGGAAATAGGCAATATAATGAGCGGCTTCAAGAAAATGAAGTTTTAGCAAATTCATATAACTCGTAGTACAAGACACCGGAGTAGAAGTGACCAGCGAAGACAGGGACAGCAAGGGAAGAATCAGCGCGAATTTGGCCGTGGTAGCACGCAATGGCATTCATAAAGGTTCTATCTTTCCTCTACCACCTTTTATCAAAACATTGAGGACAATGTTTGGTTTAAGTGTGGGGGAGGAACATTTACCGCTTTCTAGTTAGATTTACTGTTTTCCAGCATGATTTTAAATTTTTTTCTGTTTTAAATATTTCGTCCGTCTGTGCATGTGCTGTTGAGTCTTTATGCTGATTTTATGTTGTTTATCGATTTTCCCATTCTCTTGAGCCATACCAAATATTTTAAAAATTTTTGAGTTAAAAATAGTGTTTCTTTTGAAAATCTTAGGTTACAGACGAAATTGAGGTTAGATTGTGAGACTTGGGAAAATTCTGCAAGATCGGTATCGTCTTAATACCGTGAGCCTCTAAATTATGGAAATCGATTTGAGTACTTGTTATGCCTTAAGTCCTCACCCCTTTAGTAGTCCCTAAGTAGTTTATTTAGAAGTCAGCACCATCTTAAGCACGCACTAAGTAGGAAGCCGATACAAATAAGTGTATGATCTCAGGCTTAAAAGGGTAAATTAAGAAAAGAAAAAAATGAATGCTCCTTCTAATTTAGGTGAACCTCACCCGATCATTTAACCCGACAGTGCAAACTTCTTTATTTTATTGATTTTAAAGCCGATGTGCAAAAAGAAAAAATGAAAGATGATAATGAGATCATAGTCATTAACAGGCTATCCTACCATGAATGTGAAAGGATAACGGGCTTAATGTGATTGTGCCAGAATGAAATGGGATAAAAGAAGGATGAGTGAGTTAGGCTTAGGTATAATGACATGATTCGGATTGGTTTGTATAGGATGAAGGTTGATGACCGCCAAAGCGGAATTGTGTTGTTACGATGTCCTTAGAGTGTGAACAAGTACCTATCGAAACAAACTTAACCGAAGTAGAGTTGGTAGCTTAGGATGAGTATCCGTATTCACTATTTTCCTTACGAGTCATGGTTTGCTTGAGGACAAGCAAAGGTTTAAGTGTGGGGGAGTTTGATAACACGAAAATGTATCATATATTTGCCTTGATTTACTACTAATAATTACGTTATTTCAGCTTAAGTTCCGATTATTCCGTGAGTATTCTAGCATTTTCGCAGGTATTTCATTTTCCAAGCTAAAAATGAGCAAAGTAGAAAAATATGAAGAAATGAGAAGAAACAGGAAGAAATGACAGAGAAAAAGCAGAAAAATAGAAAGTGGTGTGTGTGACGACCGTCACACAAGCCACCACGACCGTCACGCAAATTAAAGGCCACCACGCTCGTCACGAGAGCACCACGACCGTCACATGCACATAATGGTTATAATGTTCAGAATACAGACGTGGATACGAAGGGCCAATTCAGTCACGCGCGTTCAACACTTTCTCCTGAACTCACTCAACCCAGTCTCCAACTTCCCACTACTCCCACTTTCTCCACCACTCATTTATGCTCCATGGAAGTTACAAAACAAAATTTCCCTCTATATATAGGCTTCTTCTTGGCTTTATCGGGAATGGAAGTTTTGTGCAATTTATTCCTTCATAGTTTTAGGCAGTTTACCATGTAAAAGTGGTAGTTTCTCACATCGAGGAACTACCACACCATTAGTCTTAGGTTCTGTTTCATTTATTTCAAATTCAGTTCCAGTTATTGTACGCGAAGTTTATTTTGCATTATTCCAGAAGTAATTCCAGCTTTTCTTTTTGCATTATTTACAGGTTCCTTTTTATCGCATTATTTATCATTATTGCTTTGTTTGTCAAATTTAATTATCATGTCATTCTTTATCGTAACCGTAATGATTTATGCGTTTTTAATTAGTAACATGTCCGACTAAGCAACTTGAGTCCGGTGTATGAGGACCGTTGTTACCGACGGGACTCCGTAGAAATTATAGATGCGAATTTATGAAAATATGCTTGTTTTGGTTTTACTTTCCAAGTCTAATTTAAGTAGCTTTGTCAAGAGAGTGAGAGGTTATTTAACATTGTTTTGTCACGAGAGTGAAAGGCAAATAAAGGTTAGAGCCGACACTGCGAGAGCGTGGGGATCGAACCGGATAGTGGAAATTAGGCAACAAATCTAAATACAGCAAGAGCGCTTTAGATATGTTTAGGATATTATTGGCTTTCAAAATATATTTCCTAGTTACCGGGCGAGCGAGAGCAAAATCTTGGGATTAGGGAACATGACTTTAGTTAATACCGCGAGAGCGTGAGGCGGAGTTTTTAAGTCGGTATATTCTACGGAACTACGTTATAGTTGTAATTAGTACCCGAATTCTACAAAGTCCTTTAGGAACGCGGAATCCATATTCTGGCCTCTCTTTATTATCATATTTTCTTAGTTTTATTTTAGCGCTAGTTTTAGTTTCCCTTTCATCGAATATCATTATCCTTAGCTTTACATCGCAGCAATAGATAACGGTAAGTTGACATTGGTCTCTGTGTGTTCGACAATCTTTTATATTACTTCGATAAATCCGTGCACTTGCGGACGCATCAGCCTCCCATATAGTGTTTTGTTTAAAGTTGCTCATCTAACCTCTTTGACCCTCATACACAGGAGGGTGCTTCCTTCAAACTTGAGTCCCTAACATTTTCCTTTGCTAGTTTTGGGGCCCAACTAATCTATTCATCCAAGCCACACATCATTTTTTCCTCCTTCTATGCGGAGACTCATATTTTAGGTTCGGTTTTTCATGGATCTTCTCTTTCACTCCTTTATTCTTCTTAGGTTTACTTGTTTCAAGCAAACACTCTTCTGACTCATTGGTTGGAGGAGGCTTTGATGCACTCTCTTGAACACAACTGCCAATTAAATCAACTATAAAACAAGAATCCCTCAATGAAGGGTGATCGGTCACCATTTCTACTATGTTTCTGTCACTTATTCAGCATTAATCCATAAAATCGATAGCACTTTGTTTGTCTTTTCATTATTTTTCAATTCAATTTTACTTGTCGTAGTTTATTCTTGCATTTTATGATTTGTTGTTTTATTTCAATTACGTTGCATTTTATGTTTTGGTTTGGTAGTTTTCAATGGTCTGAGTGGAAAAGCCCAAAGGACTTGTGCGAAGAAAATGGAAGTTCTGGGGATTTAGAAGAGTTTTTGGAATGAAGCAGAGGATGACTGGACCTAAAATTCAACAAAAATGGAAAAATATTGGGCAACCAAGTTCCTTGTCTGTACTATGTTGTAGTTCTCTTCACTAGCTTTCCGGCGCTTCGAACGGGGACCAAAACAGACTTACGGATCAAAAGTTATGATCGAAACAATTTCGGTTATAAAATCCAGCAAGCTGACACGGCCGGCAGTGTTGGCTGACACGGCCCGTGCCAGCTTTGACGCTGATGTTCTGAATTTTTCCATATTTTCTCCCTATATTAAGTTGTGGGGGCACTTTGGGTATTTCCATTCGATCTGGGTGAATTATGACTTTTTAGACTAGTTTTTGGAAGAAGAATTGACACTTTTTACTTTACGAACAATTTTACAATAGTTTATGGGATCAAGGAGATTTGGAGAAGGAGATTGTTCATGAACGGAAGCGATTGAAGGATCAAATTACTCCGATCAATTTTTAATGTCTTTCTTTAATCCTATTATTGTTTTTGTTTCGAATATTATGAGAGGCTAAACCCCCAATGCTAGGGGGTGTCCCTAAATTGTGATGTAATGAACCTTTGTTGAATTATTTGATGAATTTATGTTTTCTTACCTTAATCTTTTGTTGTGCAAATTATTTTATATTTTTCGATCGGTTAAATTGGGAACGATTTATGATTAGGGATTTGGCCTGAAAAACCAATCCGTTGATTTTGCATAATAACATTATGGTAGATATTGCCTAGGAATGGGGATATCCCGTAGTGACTAAAAACAACTTTGTCAGAACTATTGCTTGATGTTCTTTCTTGATTGCTAAGGAAGTAGGGTCAAGGGAGAATATCAAAGGTTCTTCGTTTAAAGGAATTTAAGAAAAAAATTTGAGGGTTAGTAAAATTAAGGTTTTGAGACATATATCTCTGACGATAATTTCGGGTTCTTACTAGTAATTTATACACCTTCCCTAGCATATTTCATCATATTTGTCAAAAGCACTTTTTGTTATTCTGCTTATTTTATTTTGTTATTATAATTCTCTCAACCAAACAAACCACAAAGAAAACTTTTGCTTAATTGAATTAGCATCTGCACTTACATTGATGTGCAGTCCTCGAGAGACCGACTCTGGGGATAACCCCAATTATTACTACATCGTTAAATAGTACACTTGCTATTTACCGATCAAGTTTTTGGCGCCGCTGCCGGAGACTGCCAAATTTTAAGTGCTTGTGTTAGTTCAATTGGAATTTTGTCACTCTGTGACTAAAATTTTTAATTTTATTTTTCTGTTATTTTTATTATTACTATTATCTGTCTAACTTGTATATGTGAGGCAATCCCTCAGCAGCATTTTCTTTTAACGTAGAACCCGAAAGATCATTGCACGCTAGACGCCGTCAAGCCAAGCAAGAAAGACTGGCAGAGTTAGTTTCAGAAATGGTAATTTTAGATCAAGAAAAAGAAGAAAGAATTTCGGTTCATTCAGAGCAATCAGATTCAGGTTTAGAAACAGATACAGACTCAGAGTCGGAAACAGTTATTATGGCTAACAATCCACTAGCAGAAAGACTTCTGGGCGATTACGGTGGGGCAAATGCACCGGATGGTAGGTTAATAATTGTGAACCAACCGGTGAATGTTCCGAATTTCCAGCTGCATCCTAGCACCATCACTCAACTTGAGAGGAGACCTTTCATCGGAAAGGTTGATGAAGATGCCAACAAACATCTGCAGAGATTTCTGATTATGAGCACCACTCTCAAGATTGAGGGGCACACCGAGGAAGCAAAAAAGTTAAGAATGTTTCCTTTCACTCTGGCGGACGAGGCTGAAGAGTGGTTCTACTCGTTACCTGCTGGGAGTATTACCCCTTGGGAAGAGATGGAGAAGGCGTTTCTGAATGAGTATTTTCTGGCATCTGTTTATATCCGAAAAAGATATGATATTGTAAACTTTAAACAGAAGGACGAAGAATCTCTCGGAGACGCATACAAGAGGTTCAAGAAGGTGTTGGTAGCCTGTCCGACTCACAACATGGATCAAACTGAGCAGATGTAGGTGTTCGTCAATGGCCTACGAATGTAAACTAAGCAACTTATTGATACAGCTGCTGGTGGATCATCCACCTTCACCACCGCAACTGGTATCAAGAAAGTTATGGAAGCTATTGCAGCCAACGAACATTTAGAGTTATATGATCGAAGTGTGAGTAAATCTGAGGGTGTGATTGATTTGAAGTTGAATTATTAGGTTGTGAAGGTAGAAGATCAGATTGCTGCGGAAGTTGAAAGAAGGTTAAAGGCTATGAAAGTGGATACTCAAAGTGTGGCACAAGTTGAAACTGGTCAACCCGTGAGTTGTGAGATTTGTAGTGGACCTCATTATACTGCACATTATGTTGCGACTCCGCAACAAATTGAAGAGATAAAATTCCTGAAGCAGAATAATCCCTACGCTCAAACTTATAATCCAGGGTGGAAGAATCATCCTAACTTCTCCTGGAAAGATCAAAATCAACAACAATACACACAGCAGCAATAAGCTCCCCAAAAAGCACAATGGGAGACTGCCATTGAGAAGATGGCAGCTCATAACCTGCAATTTCAGGAAGAGACCCGGAATAGCTATAGGAATACCATAGCCTCCATAAAAAATCTTGAAGTTCAGATGAGCCAGATAGCTCAACAACTAGCACATTCCCAAACACCAGGTGCCTTATCGAGTGCAACAGTGACAAACCCAAGAGATAACCAGAATGTGAATGCCATCATGACTGGAAGTGGTGAGTCAAGTGAGAATCACGGAGAGAAAAGAAAAGAAGCGGTCAAACCTAAGATCAAGTTACCGTACCCCTCAAGAGCAACAAAGAAGGAGACACAAGAAAAAGACTTTGAGAAATTCAGCTCATTGTTCAAAAGGTTAGAGATTAATATGCCCTTCTTTGAAGCACTTGAACAAATGCCTCTATACAAGAAATTCATGAAGGAGGTCATTGGAAAAAAGAAACCCAGTGAAGAGGAGGTAAAGAGTCTAATTGAGGAGAGTAGTGGGGAATCACAAGGTAGGAGAATTCCAATCAAATAGAAAGATCCTGGTTCTGTATCAATTCCCTGTACCATAAAGGACATAACTTTTAAGAGAGTCTTGATTGATTCGGGTGCTAGCGTGAGTCTCATGCCCCTCTCGATTTTCAAAAAGCTGGGTATAAAAAAAATAAGTTAAACGGGGACAAATCTGGAGTTTGCCGACCTCACAACCAAGCGGTCATACGGGCTAGCAGAAGATGTGCTTGTGACCATTGATAACTTCACCTATCCAATAGACTTTGAGATCATTGATTTACCTGAGGATGAGGAGTCGACCATCATACTGGGTTGACCCTTCTTGATGACTAGTCGGTGCAGTGTGGATATTGAAGCTGGTACTCTAACCTTGAAATATTTTGAGGAGGAAAGAACCTTGAAAGTGTTGGAACTCGAGAAGCAAGGTCAAGAGGATAGCAATCACCCTTCAGTTGGAATGATCCGAACAGTGGAAAAAAGCAAAAGCTCAAAACCACTTCTTGAAAAAGTCTCTGGAATAATCCATCAGGTTGCAGCATCTGAGTCATCTTTTGCGCCTAGCAAGACTCCAACATCCAGTCAAGAAGTTCATAAGAGGAAGAAGCATCAAAGAAAAAAGAGAAAAAAAATCAAAGGATGAATGTGGAAGTTGGCTGTGAGTTGAATCACAATGTTGTTCTTAGTCCCGAATCTGACCGGTGCTCTGTTGCGGAAAGGTCAAGTAACAAAAGCAACACAACGTGTAAGCTGAAGTACCCTCCATAGCAATGGGGAGTGACCCGTCGAGCCATGCAACGTTAAACGAAGCGCTTCGTGGGAGGCAACCCACGGGTTTTATTTCTTAGAGTTTCTGTTATGTTTCAAGTTTAATTAGGTACACTCACAGTCTTCTACTGTAATAAAATTTTTTTTACAGTAGGTTGACACAGCCCGTGTCAGCCCTACTGTAGCAAAAAAAAATTATTAAAAAAAAAAATTCACAGTAGGCTGCTACGGCCCCCCGTGTCAGCTGACACGGCCCGTGTCAGCCCTACTGTAGCAAAAAAAATAAAAATTAAAAATTAAAAAAAAAAATCTCTTTCTTTGTCCCTCCGCATTGAGGCTCTGTGAGTTCCCCTCTCTAGCTTGTTCTAAAACATTGAGGTCAATGTTTAGTTCAAGTGTGGGGGGGGGGGGGGGGTTATTGCTTTCAGTATTTTTATTTATGTTATTTCATCTTTGTACCGTTGATTGGTGTGTTTTGTATTTCGTGTGTTACAGATTGAAGGTATTCGTGTCAGATGAATGAGGAGACTTATAGTTAGTGGATGAAAAGGCACAACCCATACTTGCTCTCCAGGAAACCCCCCGAAAGTTGGTGCTGCTGAGGTGGATGATTGGACGCGACTTTCCAACACTAGACTGATACGGGAATACTGTGCACCTGAGACGAAAATGAAGCGACATTACACTAGAGGTACCTTGGAAGTTGTCAGTATGCCAAACATGGTGAGGATCATAAAAAGGCAAACACCTTATCATCATGAGAGTTCGTCAGGTATGTCTGTGTCACTCTTAGTTTGCATACTCGTCTGTTGGAGTTTCAATGCACACATATACACACTGAGGCACTTGTTTGTTTTTAACCCTGAGCCTTTCTAGCCTACCCTTTTATGTTATCCTTCATTAACCCCCTCGAGCCTTCTTCCTTTTGTTTGTTTATTAACCGCATAATTAAACCATGAGCCCAAACACTCCCTCACCCTGCTCAGATAAGTGTTGTTGATTTTTGATCTATGAAAAATTCTAAGTTTGGGGTTGAGATACCTTTAAGAACTAGGTAAGTGCAAAAAGAAAAAAAAAAGAAAGAAAGAAAATTCAGGAAAAAGAAAAAAAAAGAGAAAAGAAAGAAAGAACAAAAAAGAGAAGTAGAATAAAGCACTTACCTAGAGGAGGATTTAGTTTGAAGAAGTCAAAAAGTAAGCTCAAAGAAACAATTGAGTGTAAACTAAAGAATCCTAGTAAAATGGTGTCCGATACCCTTGATTGTGAAACAGAACAAATACCATAGTGATTAGAATGCTAACACTGAGTCTGCGCTAAAAACCAATCGTTTTTCCGTTTTGTTTGTTTATCCCTCCTTGTCCCTAAGCCCCGTTAAAACCATAAAAGCCCTCAAAAAGTGTGTGTTATGTGCGTTTGAGATGAAAATAGATGTTGTTCAAGCTTATGAGTTGACTTTGTATGCTATGATTATTGAGTGTAAACACTGTAACCCGAGAGATTTAGTGAGAGTGTGAAAAGCTGACAGGTAAAGAGGTACTTTGATGTGGAAGTGTAGCGGACCGTCAAAATTCAGGTAAGAAGGAAATGTTGAAAGAAAAGTGGAAAGATAGTCGCGAAAGATCTCAACGGTGTTAAGGTAAGATAATTTTGATTAATTCGGGGGTGACCTTTCTGCTGTCTCGAGCATTACTTGAGGACAAGCAGTGAGATAAGTTTGGGGTTGTGATCGGTCACCATTTCTACTATGTTTCTGTCACTTATTCGACATCAATCCATAAAATCGGTAGCACTTGTTTGTCTTTTCATTATTTTTCAATTCAATTTTACTTGTCGTATTTTATTCTCGCATTTTATGATTTGTTGTTTTATTTCAATTACGTTGCATTTTATGCTTTGGTTTGGTAGTTTTCAATGGTTTCAGGTCTGAGTGGAAAAGCCCAAAGGACTCGTGCGAAGAAAATGGAAGTTCTGGGGATTTAGAAGAGTTTTTGGAATGAAGCAGAGGATGCCTGGACCTAAAATTCAACAAACATGGAAAAATATTGGGCAACCAAGTTCCTTGTCTGTATTATGTTGTAGTTCTCTTCACTAGCTTTCCGGCGCTTCGAACGGGGACCAAAACAGACTTACGGATCAAAAGTTATGATTGAAACAATTTCGGTTATAAAATCCAGCAAGCTGACACGGCCGACAGTGTTGGCTGACACGGCCCGCGTTAGCTTTGACACTGATGTTCTGAATTTTTCCATATTTTCTCCCTATATTAAGTTGTGGGGGACTTTGAGTATTTCCATTCGATCTGGGTGAATTATGACTTTTTAGATTGGTTTTTGGAAGAAGAATGGACACTTTTTACTTTACGAACAATTTTACGATAGTTTATGGGATCAAGGAGATTTGGAGAAGGAGATTGTTCATGAGCGGAAGCGATTGAAGGATCAAATTACTCCGATCAATTTGTAATGTCTTTCTTTAATCCTATTATTGTTTTTGTTTCGAATATTATGAGAGGCTAAACCCCCCAATGCTAGGGGGGTGTCCCTAAATTGTGATGTAATGAACCTTTGTTGAATTATTTGATGAATTTATGTTTTCTTACCTTAATCTTTTGTTGTGCAAATTATTTTATATTTTTCGATCGGTTAAATTGGGAACGATTTACGATTAGGGATTTGGCCTGAAAAACCAATCCGTTGATTTTGCATAATAACATTACGGTAGATATTGCCTAGGAATGGGGATATCCCGTAGTGACTAAAAACAACTTTGTCAGAACTATTGCTTGATGTTCTTTCTTGATTGCTAAGGAATTAGGGTCAAGGGAGAATATCAAAGGTTTTTTGTTTAAAGGAATTTAAGAAAAATATTTGAGGGTTAGTAAAATTAAGGTTTTGAGACATATATCTCTGACGATAATTTCGGGTTCTTACTAGCAATTTATACACCTTCCCTAGCATATTTCATCATATTTGTCAAAAGCACTTTTTATTATTCTGCTTATTTTATTTTGTTATTATAATTCTCTCAACCAAACAAACCCCAAAGAAAACTTTTGTTTAATTGAATTAGCATCTGCACTTACATTGACGAGCAGTCCTAGAGAGACCGACTCTTGGGATAACCTCAATTATTACTACATCGCTAAAGAGTACACTTGCTATTTACCGATCAAAGGGGTTTTCATGAGTTTTTCCAATATAAACTTGAATTTCTCTTCTCTTATCTCAAAAGTCAACTTCCCTCTCTTAACATCATTGATGGCCCCCACTATAGCTAGGAATGGCCAACTTAGGAGTATTGGGATTTGGTAATCCTCTTCGATCTCCATTATGACATAGTCTACAAGCACATAGTACTTTCCTACTTTCACCGAAACATCCTCTAACACACCTAGTGGGTATTTGATTGATCTATATTCTCGTTGCAGAGAGACATTTGTCAGTTTCATCTCACCCATGTATAACTTTTTGCACACTAATAAGGGCATCGAGCTCTGTTAGCCCTTAAGTCATAAAATGTTCTCTCAAAGTTCATGGTGCCTATCTGACAAGGGATAGAAAAACTCCTGGGATCTTTAAGCTTAGGAATCACCATATTATGGATCACCGTATTAATATCAACAATCATAGCCACGGTTTCATGATCCTCTAATTTCCTTTTGTTAGAAATAATTTCTTTTAGAAATTTGGCATAAGAGGGCATTTGAGTTAATGCCTCGGCAAAAGGCACATTTATGTGGATCGTTTTAAGGAGATCCATTAAATTTTTAAACTAGGGCTCTACTTTAGCCTTTACAATCCTTCTTGGGAAAGGGATGCATGGATTTTAGGGAGGAGGATTAACATATGGTGCTTCCTTCTCGACCTCTTCAACAACCTCCTTTCCAAGTGGTGTTTGTTCACTCTCCTCAACCTCCTTTTCTCTCTCATTAGAACTAACCACTTTCTTACCGCTTCGGGTTGTCACAACATTGTGTTTCCCCATAGGATTTTGCTCGAGTTGCCCAGGAAATGATTCTGGAGGGACGGAAGTTGAAGCTTATTGCTGTACAACTTGAGAGATCCAAGTCTCCAACATGTTATTATGGGTAGAAACACTATCAGTTTTGGTGGTCAACTGCCTAAGTACCTTATTAGTGTGGAGGTTCTAATTTCTAAAATCATCATTTTGACGAGTTTGCATCATCGCGAAGTTTTTCATCAAAAGTTATAAGTTATACTTCTTAAGGGCAACTAATATAGCTTTTTGGAAACCCGATGGTCTCATAGCTTGCTGAGGTTGGTTGTTCTTATGATAAAAATTTGGGTGGTCTCGCCACCTGGGGTTTTAGGTATTAGAATATGAATTATTCCATTGATTATTATTCAAAAAGTTAGAATGGTCTTTAATAGATTCTAAGGCGAGAACCATTTGAAAATCATTAGCAATATGTCTTTTTATTCCGCATATCTCACAGTAGAGAGTAGCGAGGGCAACAAAAGCAACAGGGGCAGGTGGAGTAAGCGCATGAGGAGTGATGATCAAACTATCAATTCTCTGGTAGAGAGTATCTACCTTTGTGCTCATAAGGTCAAACGCACCCACTTCATAGAGTTCATCAGTCTTAGGGGTAGATTTAACAGTGACTTATTGCACGCTTCCCCGTGAGTGGTGATTCTTAGCCATCTATTCTATTAAGTTATATGCCACATTTTGAGGGCTATTCGTGAGGCCTCTGCCAGAAGCCGCGTCTAAGGTCATCCTTGTGGAGTAAAGGAGCCCATTATAGAAGGTATGAATAATCATCCATTTTTCAAGCCTGTGAAATAGGCACAATCTCAATAAGTCCTTATAACGCTCCCGTGTGTAAACAAATATTCCCCCTCTTCTTGTCTAAAATTATTAATCTCATTTCGTACTCGGGCCATTTTTCTTGGCAGAAAATATCGCGCATGGAATGCAGCTTTCAATTGAACCCAAGAGGTTATTGAATTGGCATGCAATGATTGAAGCTGAGCCCTCGCACTATCTCTTAATGTCAAAAGGAATAACCTGGGGTGGATTTTATTTTGATTAATGCTATTAGCTTTTACATTACCACAATTATCCACAAAGATAGAAAGATGTAGGTTCGAGTTTTCTGAAGGCAACCTTGAAAATTGGTCTTGTTGGACCATACTTATCAAAGATAAAGAAAACATATAATCAAAGAAGAAATAAGAAACAAACAAAGGTAACACACACATAAAAACACCTAACTAAACTAGGCTCGACTCACTTAGGGAGGTTCCCCAGTAGAGTCGCCATCTGTCGTACCTCAAAAAATGAGAACGACCTCGTGAGGCGTAATCGCACGCCCGCGGGATGGACTTAACAGAGAAGTTGCCAATCTTTATTTATTCCCGTAGAGGGAAACAGAAAATATCGAATAAAACCCCTAAAAGAAAGATAAGGATATGGTCATCGCAACCAATGTCTGAGTTCGACAGTAGATTACGCAAAGGGAAGGTATTAGCACCTCTCATGTCCGTTGTACTCAACGAGAACCATTTAGTTAGGATCAAATGAATGTTAGCTTAATGTTAGTTTCTAACCTTCTGCTTATGGAGTTGGAAAAAAGAAATGTTTTTTTTTAGATTTTTATTTAAAGAGAACGAGAACCTAAATAGGTTTTTATTATTAGGGTGCTCGTCAAGACTTCGAAGTCAAGTGCCTACATATCCTTACAAGGAAGAAATCAGAGCAATCGTAGTTCGGGTAAAAGTTTGCTGGTTGATTTTAGCGAAAGCTAACTTGTGTTAATCAACGTAAGAACTTTGTTTTACCCAAAATAAGTGAGGATTGGACATTTTCACCATATTGAATGGATTTACAAATCTCATTTATGCCACTTATCTTCACTCAATGGTTGTAGGAAAAACATTGTACTAGTGTTTATTAAGACAACATACCTTTCACTTTGAAAAGAATCTTTGATCTTATTAGATGTTTTAGTCTTTTATTTAAGAAAATGCCCTTGATGATAATCAAGGTTTACTCATAATTTTAAAGATGTTTTGGTCTCTAGATAATAATCAAGGTTTGTTCGTAATTATGGAGTTTTGAATATGGTTTTTATAGTTTGGATATATTTTAAGAATGATGAACAGTTGATGATAATCAATTGCTCAAAGAGTTATGTCAGAGTGCTAGACTCTAACAACCATTTTCATTTAAGGTTGATTGTGAAAATTGTTTCTTGGACAATGAACATTGATAGTGATCAATGGTTCGAAGAGTTGTGTTAGAATGCTAGATTCTAACGGCCCTTATTGGTCCAAGTTTATTATTAAGTGTCTTAAGAATGAAAGAAAAGAATGATTGGCTATCCCAATGCGTGAGGCTTGAGACCATTCAATTAAGGGTATTGTCAGAATACTAGATTATAACAATCCTTTTCTTTCAAGTTTATTTCAAAAGTGTTTTGATGTATTTTGAAGTATTTCAGTCATTCTTATAGAAGGAAGAGGATTTTGAGAGGGCACTTGACAGAGAGTCAAGGTCTTGTTTAGGAAAGGTTCAAACTTGTAGGATGGAGTTTGGATTGAGTTTTAGGGTTTGAGGATTAGGGTATGACAAAGTTTAGGGTTTGATGAGTAAGGACTATGATGAATAAGCGTTATGATGATCAAGGGTTTGAGTTTGGTGAAATATTTTGGATTTGATGAAAGAATTTTAGAATGTAAGGGAAAGAGTAAGGTTTGATGAATGGATTAGGATTTAATGAGTAAGAGTTTTATGAGAAAGGATTCAACCATGTCTTTACAAAGAAATTAACAAGACATTTATTCAAAGGATTTTAAAAATTAAAGACATAATCAAATAAAATGCCCTAACAATTTAAAAATAAATATCAAAGAGTAAAAAATCCTAATAAATAACTTAAATATTATGACTATTTTAAATGAAGAATAAACAAAGAAGAAATGAAAATATTTTTGAGATTTTAGCAATAATATAATTAATTAACTAATAATATCGTTTGATTTTTAAAGTTGATTATAAAAATAAAATGAATAAATAATCAAAGGAATAAAACAATTTGGATTTTAATGTAAAAAATATTAATATTGAAAAAAATAAATAATTTATATTTGGTTTTTAATATTTAAGAAAAAAGAAAAAAATAAAAAAATAAAAAAGGAAAATAAAAATAATAAAATAAAACAAAGGAGAAAAAGAGAAAGAGGGAGGAAAATGAAGAAAAGAAGGAAAATAACTCAAAAAATACCAAAAGGAGGGGGCTGGGACTTGAACTCACGCCCTCCACAATACACACTTCCAAGGCCAAACACAAGACCACTACGCCACATGGGGCACAATTGCCATGATTCACGCTTAAATAATTATATATGAAAATAATATTTAAAAACAAAAAATGGCGCCACCCATCTTCTTCTTCAACCTTCGTACATTAATGTAACATTTTTTTTCTTCTAAAAAATGCAACTTTTTTTATTTCTTGACCAAATGAGAAAAGTGAATATACCATTTTGCTTGAAATTTCGCCAGGAATTCAAAAATGCAATTAGATTTTAGTTATATCAACTACAACTCATGATTTTCAAATAAAACCAGAAAAAACCTAAAATTTAAAAATGAATTGAAACGCCATACATGAACAATCAATGAACAACAACTTAAGGGTTTTATTCCTCACATCATGGAAAACATATTGGTATCAAGAAACATTAAAAATGATGCTCAAACCATAGAGTTCCAGAAATTTCAACTTACCTAAAAAGTGTGAAATTGTATTTAGCTCTAGAGCACTTCTAGATGCTATATGATGATTCCTACAACTTCCTTGGACCTCAAGGAACGTGTTGCAATGCTCACTTTGCTTTGAAACCCTCTGGAACTCTGTATCCAAATCAAGTTGCAAGTGAAGAAAGTGAGGTTGTGATTATGGGGTTAGAGCTGCTACAGAAGTGTTCTAATGATTTGGAACACTTCTATGATGCTTATGGAAAGTGTTTGTGATGTTGAAATAGAGTTTGGTTGAAGGAATTGTGAAATTCGAAAGTTTGGTTTCCTTGACAATTTTGAAAATGTGAGAAATGGAGCAATGTGATTTCTGAGTTTCTTGAGGTTTTTGTGTGTTTTTTTGCAGGTGAGCAAAGACTCTAATTATAGGGGAATTGATCTGAAATAAATGTAATGGACAAAGGTAGTGTTTGAAGGATTTGGAAGGAAAACCATAAAGTTGGTAATGAAGGTACAACAGTGGATTTCACTTTTGATAACTACTAGTTGACTTTGCTTGCAGGATCTTCAGCTTGTACCAACCCCATCTGAAATTTGGATCATGTTCTTGCCTTTGAAAACAAGTCAACATGATTAAAGCAACTTGTCGCAACTGCGAAAAACAACCGGCGAGAAACTAGAACAAAAGAGTCACCACCGAACGTTATTTATCCCGATGCATGGAAAGAAAACGATCGAAGAAAACCTAAACAGAGGGAAAGGCATGGTCATTGCAACCATAGTCCGGGTTCGGGAGTCGGTTACGCGAGGGGAAGGTATTAGCACCCCCTCGCATCCATCGTACTCGATGGGATCCACGCTTGTTGTTATCGATCAAAGGGTGTAGGTTATCCGAAGCTCAGCTGTTAACTAAAAGGAAAACGGGAAACGGTAAGGTGAAAACCAAAAGAGGACTCGCAAGGATTATCACAATCCTATTCCTACGTATCTTCGTGGACAAACGAAGAATCAGAGTCGACGTAGTTCGATGGACTACGGTTTTTGTGGGGGAAGGTTGCTCGCCAAGCGTCGTGCCCGTGCCTACGTATCCCCAATCTAACGCGAAGGAGGAAGTCAGAGCAGTCGTAGTTCGACCTACGGGTCAAAAGGGTCTCGATCACGCTAGGGCGAGAGAAAAGGTTCAGTCAACAGATTAGTCTCGATCGCAAGGGTGCAAGAGAAAAGGGGAAGTTAGTTGTTAGTGTGCTCGCCAAGGATAGGGATCCTCGTGCCTACGTATCCTCATTAGGGAATGAGGAATCAGAGCATCCGTAGTTCACGCTACTAAGGAAGAAAGGTGGAAGGGTGTTCGCCAAGACACCGCCGTCTTGTGCCTATGTATCCTCAATCTAACCAGAGAGAGGAAGTCAGAGCATCCGTAGTTCGTGGGACTACGGAAAGAAAGGTGAAAGGGTGCTCGCCAAGACATCGCCGTCTTGTGCCTACGTATCCTCAATCTAACCTGAGAGAGGAAATCAGAGCAGTCGTAGTTCGACCTAACAAGGTCTTAGTGTTTTTTATGAGGGACGTTAAGTTCGCTTCCGGCAGTTAGGGTCGATGCCTGTTTGCGACAAGATGGAAAATAAAGTGCTCTTTTCTTAAAATGGTTTGAAACTTAACAATCCCGAAGGATGAAAAAGATTTGAATTTGTTTTTTGTGTTTTTTTAGACAGAAGTGAGTTGAGTTAGTTCGTAACCTACATTGCACCAAAATCTATGACACGGGAACGAATGCGTCGCATGGTCGCCCCCAATGGGGCGTATGCTCAACACTC
Source organism: Lathyrus tuberosus (assembly GCA_022829125.1). Taxonomy (NCBI): domain Eukaryota; kingdom Viridiplantae; phylum Streptophyta; class Magnoliopsida; order Fabales; family Fabaceae; genus Lathyrus; species Lathyrus tuberosus. Next base: position 9,408,013 of record JALAZF010000163.1, read on the forward strand.
TAGAAGAATGAAGGGAGACCCCTCATTCTTCATTTCCTATGCTTAAGGCTTGTATGCAATGCATGTTGTCCTTATTAAGTGTCTTAGAGTTGTTAGGAGGTGAGAAGAGAAGACTCAAAGGAAGAGAAAACACTATGGGAATTCTATCCTAATGTTATCATGCAAAAGTGGCCCTAAGGTTGAGGTAAAGAGGGAAGATTCTACCTAATGTTAGCATGCTTGTATTGCTGGCCTAATGTCTCTCCTACCTCCAGCTTAATCAGAAATTAAGTGGAGCTAGGAATCCTAAGGGATCATGTGAATACAAAGGTAATCAACAAGTAACCACGAAGCCACGCAATCACAAAGAGAAAATAGAATACGAGAACAAGGTTAGGAGAAATTCAAGTACAGAGAAGTAATCAGGAATTAATCAGAAATTAATCAAGATAGTCCAAGTTTGAATTAAAATGCTAATTAAAATCAAGATTAAAAATTAACAAGAAAAGTTAATCTAATTCTGAAAAAATAAACCTAGAATTAATCAAGTTAATTTCTAATTAAATCTATTTCCAAAAAATCTAATTAAAAGAAAATTAATTCTAAAACTAATTCTAGAATTAAAAACTAATATTAAAACTAACTTCTAATTCTAATTCCAAAAATTAATAGCTAATCTAATTATTCTAAATTAATTAACTAAAACAATTAGTAAAACCAAAACAAAAAAAGAAAACAAAAAACAAATAAATAAAAAAAGGTGCATGGGTTGCAATCAAGCCCAAAGACTCTGGCCAGGGGGGTGCAACGAGCAAACAGGGTGGTGCGAATAGCCATCAGACGTATGGGCTTTAGAACTCAGGCCCAAGGGAAACCATATGCAGCAAATGGGGTGTTGGAGTCCGAAACAAGGTGTGAAACAGAAATTACATGGGCCTCTCAGCCCGGTCCAAGAACAACTTAACCTAATAAAATCAACAAACACCATCACCAGCCGCTCTCTCCTCACTCCGTTTCTCCTTCAACATCATCGCGATATCCTCTTTCCACCGGAACTCTCTTCTCCGCTCTCTCAACCTCAACATAACTACTCCAACCTTGCTTCTTTTTGTCACTCTCTGGCGTCGCTCTCACCTTCTTCAACATCAACGCTCTTACTCTCACCATCTTCCATGGCTTCGCCACCAACACAACTCACTGTTGTGTTGTTCTCAGCCTAAATGAGTCTCTGTCGAAAACATACTCACCCTTCCGTCCGCTTCCGTTCATCTCAGACTCGCCCTCACCAATCAAACCGATCGAATCTAAACGACATGAGACCTTATTTCAATCGATACGATTCGCCACAACATTCGATCAAACAGATGCACACTTAACGTGAACACACAACAAATCGATAAATAATTGCACCGCGACAACAAAATTCGGAACGAAGTTGACGTACCTACCGGAGAGAGTCTGGTGCTCCTTTAAATAGGAAAATATGAATAGAAATCCAGAGGTAACGTTAATTCCACTTTACTTCTGATTCCTCTTCGTGAGCATATTCGAATCCCGCGAACTTTTCTTCTCAACTCATTTCTTGTTGCGTGTGTAACTCATCGTTTGTTGTTGTTGCTCTACATTTGAGACCTTTGTTTGAACTATTGTTGTGATCGTTGCAATTTTGTTGAAGGTTTCTGAAAGTTTTGCAGCTCTTGATGTTGTAAATGGCTGGTTTTCTGCAGAATTGGGAATGAACAGGGTTTTGTTGGCTCTTCAAAGCTTGTAGAATGAAGGTGAGATGCTTCTGATTTATAGGAGGAGATGGAGGGGTAGAGTGGTATTAACACTGAAATTCTGTTAGAAACTTGTGTTGAGAAAATCGTGTAGCACTTGCGAATTCAGTTGCTGACGAAAATTGGTTTAGCATTTCATTTTCCCGCACTCGTAATCCGCTTGCGTCACGCGTTTTACACTGCCTTTGAAATGGTTCAAAAAAAGAGATTGAAACTTTGGCCTACTTTGGACTTTGGTTTATTTTGGACTTGAAAGATTTATTTGAAATTAGAAATGGATATGGATTCTTTTTTTGGGTGAAATGTATTTAAAATGGAATTGTTCATTTGACTGAATGGTTTTGAATTTAAAAAGTGGATAATAGTTTCAAAAGATAAATGAACTTAAATGGATTTAGATAAATGAGTTTGGATTTTGGATTTGAAAAGTATGGATATTGGATTGGTTTTGGAAATGGATATATAAAAAAATGAAATTGATATGGGTTAAAGAAAAATGAATTTTGAATAAAAATGGATATGGATAAAGATTTGGATAATGAGATGAAATTAAGATGGACATGAGAAATGGTTTAACAACAAATGGATAAACACAAAATGGATTTGGAAATTGAAAGTGTGTGTGAATGGTTAAATGGATTAAATACTCACGGAGGACGGTTTAAAATGGCTTGTATCTCAAATTCCAAGTAGCCCACACAACTGATCTTGACATGTCTAATTCCAATCAAAATCCTAATCCACACCCAACTCCTATCCTCGATGAATCCCAAAAATTCAATCAGTAAGCTCACTTGACCATGACACAATGCCTTTCAAGTGAGTCCACAACTGCATTGTCCTGATAACCAATAATCTCAACACAAGAACAATTCTTTGAAGGCATGAATTAGAAAGAAATATGACCAGCTAGAGGTCTTTGACCTGAAGACCTTAATCCAATGAACCTCAATTGGTAAAAGTCCACAAGCTCGAATAAGAAAACCCTGATTCTCCTTGAGATACACTGATAATGATGACATAACTTGAATTGAGAAAGGGTCAAACCCTGGTTCACACTAATGAAATCCTGACCCAATGCTTCTGATGAATCCTCTGAAATAGGAAAACCCTGGAGTTTGATGAACCTCTGAATAATAAAAACACCAATAGCAAGAAAACTCTTTGATCCCATGTCTTTAAAGACCAATGCAAATGAAAAATGCAGTTATGACCTAGTGAAATGCAAATGAAAGAGAAACATAAGCCAGTTAAGGTTAGAAAAAGGTGAGGCAAATTTTGGGGTGCTACAGCTGCCCCTATTCAATCGACTTGGACCTGAAAAGATGATAGCGACGACTTTCAGACATTTGAGGTCCATAGAGATTAAATACCAAAAAGAACCGCGGAATTTTCAAACTGTGGGAAGAAAATATGATTGGAGCCCAGTCACACCTCGTCAAGGGATTTGACAAAAAGAAGAACATACCCAACGAACCACATCGTCAAAGGGATTTGACAGAAAGACAACATGAAACACAAGAAACACCTCGTCAAAGGGATTTGACGGAAAGAAAACACCTGAAAACCCGACCGAAGGGACACATCGTCAAAGGGATTTGACGGAAAGACAACATGAAACCCAAGAAACACCTCGTCAAAGGGATTTGACGGAAAGAAAACACCTGAAAACCCGACCGAAGGGACACATCTTCAAAGGGATTTGACGGAAAGAAGATGGAACCCATATCCGAAGAAACACGTCATCAAAGGGATTTGACGGAAAGAAAACACATACCCAATGAACCACATCGTCAAAGGGATTTAATGGAAAGGAAATGGAACCCAAGAAACACCTCGTCAAAGGGATTTGACGGAAAGAAAAACAAACCCAATGGACCACATCGTCAAAGGGATTTGACGAAAAGACAACATGAAACCCAAGAAACACCTCGTCAAAGGGATTTGACGGAAAGAAAACACCTAAAAACCCGACCGAAGGGACACATCATCAAAGGGATTTGACGGGAAGAAATTGAATGCTAAGGAATGGATATGTCACTGTCTTGACTGAAATTGATTCGGGCTTCTACACAAGGTACCAAATCTGGCTTATGCTTCGCATGCATATGCTTGAATTTTCTTTCTAGGGCATAATGCTCCATACGAAATGGAAATGCTACGCGTTTGAGGATGAAATGCAAAATGCTTACTATATGCAAAAGGACCCCTCCAGCAAAATAAATTCTGAAGAGACGAGGCCAACTCCGCTGGGGATGACAAACTGAACTGTCTCCGAGGTCATGAACTGTGCTGAGGAAGTTACACTGAACAACCTTCCTGATATAACCACTGCTGAAGATGAAACCCAAAGAGAACTCTCACTCCGTTGGGGATTACAAATAACCCTTGAAGATAGTACCCCAAACTGAACTTCCCCTACCCTGGAAATCAGAATAACTCCTGCCGAAGATAAAACCCAAAATGATCCGATGCGGAGAATCGCCAATAACCATTGGACTTGGAAACTGTCGGGGATGTCGGCCACTGCTGACTAGACCATTGAGATTACTACCACCAAACTCTGCTTGGGGAATGAGGTCAATAACACCGAACCTGCCGGGGATGTCAACCACTGCTGACCAAGTCATTGAGATGACTAGCACCAAACTCTGCTTGAGGAATGAAGTCAATAACACCAAACTTGCCGAAGAATATCATTGAACTTAACCTGTGGCTGGGGAAACGCCCTTAACTTGCTGGAGAATACCAGCTACTACCAACAACTCTGCTTGGGGAACAACAGTTAATGATATCAACTCTGCTAGGGGACAACATTGAGCGTACTCCTATGTTGGAGACTTATCTTCTACCTTTATTCTGCTGGGGAGAGAAACTCTACTGGGGACATCACTTGTTAACTATCAACATGAACCCTGCAGATGTGATATGACCAAAAGGAAGTGCCCTGATGCAGCATAACCCATAAAGAACTTGTCTTTAAGATCTGACATATCTTACCCCATAACTTTGATTAACCGTCCTCCGGAGAGAATACCCTTTTGCTTTTGGGGTGGCTTTCCCCAGTACGAGCCTTGACCTGACTTTGTCCCTGATTGGCTGATCCGTGAAGGAGTACCTCTGACTGACTGATCTTTGAGAGATTTGTCGAATCTCGACCTGATTGCCCCAGATTAACTGAATCTTGGAATTGATTGCCCATTTGATATGACTTTCCCCTGCTCAACGGAGTACTCAGGCACTTTGCAATTTATCTTGATCAATCTTCTCATTGCAGAAACTTTCCTGATGTCAAGTACTTACTCGCAAGCAAAATCGATCGTTTTGAAAATGACAATTTTAATGCAATGCATATGACAGTTTTGAAATCTAAGTCTGTTCACTGGAAAAATGTTGCGACATATAGTGAATGAATCACTAATTAGAATGTCACTGATACCAACATGAATGGTAAGAAAATCCTTTTAGGAGTCAGCTTCGACGCGATCTTTACCGAAGTATGCTTTTGAAACAACCCTGCTTCAGTTAGGTCTTTTGAGGGTTGTAACGTGGCCTGGTTCACGGTTTGAGAAAAAAAGATTTAAGTCTCAAAACTTTGTTTTACCCCACCTATTCTCCTTGATGTTCTCCAGTCCTACGTTCAGCTAACTTGACACGGGCACTCACCTTTCAAAAATGTTACTGAATGACATGAGTGATGGTTACGGAACCCACACGGTTTTCAGAGCAGTAGTCACCCTTTTTGTCTTTGGTGTCTGTAGTCACACGACTTGTTCTTTATCGAGAATTTTTCTTCTTTCTTTCTTATTTTCTGCTTTTCATTCTTTTGTTTCCCTGATTTTTCCTGGACTGATTCTTTTGTAATATTTTTTTTGATTTTTTGGAGTCCAGCGGGATGCCCTAACTTTTGCCTAAGTCACTTGTTTTCAATTTTCGACTTAGCGGGCTTTCTTTTTTCTTTTGATTCTTTTTTATTCTTGAACAAATCGTGTGAGACTGGCTTGCCTGACTTGTTTGAAAGGGTTGTGACTACCTCACTCTTCGGTTGGTGAAGGATAACCGCTGTGGTTGGTGAAGGATAAAAGGTAATGAATCCTTGGATGCGCACTCCTTTTGAAATTTGAACGCTCGGTCAAATTAACTGACACCTACCCTGCCCCAGGTTAAGATTAAGGGTTTTTCGTTTTCAGAAAAGAAACTCCTACTACTAGGCTCAACGGGGTTTGCAAGGGATTATCTTCCTTATGTCTCCGGTGTTCATGGATTTGAAACAATGCCTGTACATCATCAGCAGGGTTTTGTCCCAAAAGCATACCATCAGAAGTTTGCATTTTTACTTTCATTATCCTCCCTCGGATCCTGCTTAAACAAGTGTTAGATATTGATAAAAAAGTATGAGTGAACACAAATGGATTTAATTAAAACATGCATATTCATTTCATTATCATTATCAAATGAAAACAAACGAGTTTTACAAATGAGTTTGCACATTAACAGAAAAGAAACTACAAATGCAAAGAAATGACATGATCTAAAAGATTGCCAACTTCAGGGAACTGGGCTTTCCAAGCTTGATTTGCTACTGAACTAGCCATCTTCAGAATTGCTCGTCGAAGTCAGTCTGATAATAATCTGCATAACTACTCTCCGTGACTTCTTCCATGACCTGAACTGATGAACCCACATGACTGGATGAAGGATAATTATTGATCTGAATACCCTGAGGCGTGAATGAGAACATATTGGAGTCAAGCAGTGTCTGAAATTTACTCTTGACCACTTTACAGTCTTCAATTGAATGCCTCTGTGCCCTAGCATAGTAGTCACAACGGGCATTGGCATCAAAACCTGGTGGGTATGGAAAAGGCACTGGCTTTAATTCCTTCGGCACTACCAATTCACCTCTGATTAAATCCGGCAACATCTGACTGTACGACATTGGCAACTGAGTGAAATGCCTCTATGGCTTCCTTGGTCTTTGTCGGGCATGCTGATGCGGCTGACGGCGGTACGACCGTTGATTCTGAGGATGTCCCTGACTCGAAGACCCAGAATATCGCTGACTCTGAACAGTTGATATGCCTGAATACTGAGGATGAGGTAGTGGAGATTCTCGGACGGAATTACTTTCTTCCTCCCATTCCTCTTGAGAACTGACAACTGATTCACTTTCATTAGCTGGGAAGTTCGAGACATCTTGGATCTTTCCACACTTGATGCCGACCTCAATGCATTCTCCAATTATTACCATGTCAGAGAATTTTGATGCCCCAATCAACTTATCGAAGTATGGTCCTTGCAAAGTAGCCCTGAACATATCAACCAATTCTCTTTCCAAAAGTGGTGGTTGAACGTGAGCAGCTAACTCTCTCTATCTCTGAGCATACTCTCTGAATGATTCATTATCCGCTTGAGATAAACCTTGCAACTGCAGGCGGATAAGAGCCATGTCAAGATTATAAGTGTACTCCTTTACAAAGGTGTTGGCTAGATCTGACCATGATCGGATGCTACCACTTTCCAACTGCATCTACCAACTCAAAGATGCCCCACTCAAACTGTCCTGGAAACAGTGGATCATAAGCTTGTCTTTATGGACATGTGAGGTCATTCTTCTGCAAAACATCACCAAATGTTGCTTCGGACAGCTATCCCCTTTGTACATTTCAAAATTTGATGTCTTAAACTTTGGAGGTAACACAAGGCCGGGTACCAAACACATGCTCGAAGCATCCAAATCAAGAGTATCACGCCTCACTAGGGCATCAAGCTTCTCTTCCAACACACGCCATCTTTTATCAAACTCAGCAGATCGTGGGTCTTTAGGCTTCATCTTTGGAACTACCCCATGGAAATCTGGCACAGAGAAGGCAAAGCTCTGATAGTCTGTGGCATTAAGAGAAGAAGAATGTCCATCTCGGACGATAGTATGCTCTTGTATAGCATGATTCTCAACAGGGATTCGCACAGGCTGAGCTTGATCAACATTGTTCACCGAAGGTGGAATGACATTCCCAGTAAGTGAAGTCCTCTGAACATTGGCCTCTCCCCTATTCATGGCTACCATAGCTTCTATAAGTTGGTTCAACTGATTATTCATCAATTAGACATCGGCCCACGTCACAAGCTAATTTTGGTCCCCTGAGTTCATAATCCCTCCAAAATTTTGATTCAAGTCCAATACAAAAGTCGGGAAGTCAACTGCGGTTCAAGGACAAAGGATGGATGAGCTCTCTGTTCTGGCCGGAGAAAGATATGCAAAAATGATGCAAGATGCAAATGCAAATGCAATATGAATGCAACAAACATGGGATCAAAGTGTAGCGAGCGATTTTGGATGTGGTTCTTAAGCACTGTCGCTCTGGGAGAGTACTACATGTCGCTTCATTTTTTATCCTATTGGAGCTGATGAAGGAAGGGAAATAGATGTCTCCAATTAACCCTGCTTTACAAACTGAGGTTAAACAGTCAAAACTGTTGGTTTACAGATGCGATCAATGTGGGGGGCCTCTCTTAGGTTTATTTTGATCGAGTTTAGACTTTTGGTGGGGGATACGGACTCGGATGTTTTGATGGATATGTGAGGATTTGTGGCTAGAGGTTTTTGATGTGGTGTGCTCGCTAAGATTTTTCTTTCAATCTTTATACCTACGTATTCCCGTTTACCGAAACAGGGAAATCAGAGCGATCGTTGTTCCTCCTATTCTATGGGAGGAAACGGTGTTTTGGTGTCTTGTTCAAAGCCCAAGACATGAAGCTAAAGGTGGTTTGTATCTTGTTCAAAGCCCAAGATGTGAAGCTGAAGGGTCTATTTATATCTTGTTCGAAGCCCAAGATGTGAAGCTAAAAGGGTGTTGACTTTAGAGAGAATTTGTCATCTCTAAAGGGGTTTGTTTGTCACAATTGTTGGGTGACTGATTATAAAGGAGGATTACTTTAACCGGGATATGTGAATCCAGTAATGCCATAATTTCCTTTAAAGGGGATTTTCAACCTGAAGGAGAAGACTTTAACTCAGTTTAGAGCAACGCCATCTTTCCTTAGGAATTTCTCATGCTAAAAGAGGGACAGTGGATGTAAATAATCCAGAGGCTTGCCACTTACAGCAATTAGATGGAGGGGAAAGGAGTTGTTGATGTTTGTATACTGTGAATGAGGCACAACTTTGATGTTAAAAGGTTGATTGACTAAATCGGGGTTTTCTTATACAAACCCTAAGAGGAAGCTAATGACCCAACAAGAGGATGCTTTTATATGTCTCGTACGAAGCCCGAGAGAGAGGCTGGACGGGTTGACTCAACAAGAGAGTGCTTTTGTATGTGTCTTGTACGAAGCCCAAAACGGAGGCTAAAGGTTTGACTCAATAAGAGAATCTTTTATACTCAACAAGAGAGTGATTTGTATCTCGTAAAAAGCCTGAGATAGAGGCTAAAATAGGATTGACTCAACAAGAGAGTCTTTTATACTAAACAAGAGAGTGTTTTGTATCTCGTACGAAGCCCGAGATAGAGGCTGCAAATGTTTGACTCAACGAGAGAGTCTTTTGTATCTCGTACAAAGCCCGAGATGAAGGCTAAAAAATGTTTGACTCAACAAGAGAGCCTTTTATACTCAACAAGAGAGTGTTTTTGTATCTCGTACGAAGCCCGAGATGGAGGCTAAAGGATTAACTCTGCTGGGGAGAATCATTGTACAAAGCCCAAGAGGAGGCTAGGATTACTGTTTCAGTTGAGTGACAGGTCCAGTATGTTGGTTAAAAGAGAAAATCAGTTCTTATATGGGTAATGTTGTACTCATGGATTTGATCTGAGGACCGGGATTATTTCCTGTTCTTTAAGGAAACGGGGAATCCGAAGGGTATTGAGACTGCCCAAGTCTACGGGTCTTATCTTTTGTACTGTGCTTAAGAAACAGTAGTAGTAAGATCTAGACTCTTTGAAAGACTGTTCTATTAAGATGACTAATTTCTGTTCCTATACCTCTAGGAGGTCGTCGGGACAATTTGTACGAAGCCCAAGAGGAGGCGAGAAAAACTTTTAGGAAGTCGAAGGGACAATTTGTACGAAGCCCAAGAGGAGGCTATCTTCCCGGAGGAAGAATCATTATACGAAGCCTAAGAGGAGGCTGTGAAAACTTCTAAGAAGCCGACGGGTCCTTATACAACGCCCAAGAGGAGGCGGGGATGCTTTTAGGAAGCCTGTGGGTCCCCAAACCCCAAGAAGTTCAAGACATGCCATTCACAGAGAATAGATCAAGCCAGGAAAGTTCGAGAATTTGGAAGAAACTCAAGAGATGCCATTCACAAAGAAAAGATCATCTCTGGGGAGTAGAGTTTCTTTGACAATGTCTAAGGGTGACAGTCTGTGAAAGGGTTCACCGAGAATGCTTCCTTTCACGTCTCCATATTGTTTAACCCCAAGAGGAGGGAAGACTGTATCTGGTAATCCTATGGGGATCTAGTTTTGTTTACATTTAAGAGTGACCAACAAGGCTTTACCTAGTGTTGGACGTAGTTGCCGGGGATACTCTAAATATCTATACTAGTATTACACAGTCGATATGAGTTTATGAAAGAAGACTTACAGTGAAACAACCCCACAGTACAGTTATATACATATGAAAGCGGTAAATGAAAGCGGGTAAATACTTACTCGGTTGTAGAGCTTCCATGCTGTTTTGTTAGTTTGTTTAACAAAGAAAGCTTTGATAATAATATTATATTCAAAATCAAAGGAGAAAGTGCTTTGAAAAGATTGTTGGGGCTTACAGCTCAAGGAGAGGCCCAGGGTTTTATTAGTGATCGCACTGTCGCTTTGTACAGAGACTTATACAAGTGACTGAGGCCCAATAAAGGTTTTTTGTACAAAGGGGATGGGTCTTACACTCTCTCAAGAGGCCCAAAATGATTTTTGAATGGGTCTTATAGCTCGAGGAGAGGCCCAATGATTAATTTTGAAAAGGGCGACGATTGCGCCGAGGTTTTGAAAACACCGTGGGTCTTATACAATGACTGAGGCCCAAAAGTTTTTGGTTTCAAAAGGGGGGTTGGGTCTTACACTCTATTAGAGGCCCAAAAATGATTTTGAATGAGTCTTATAGCTCGAGGAGAGGCCCAAATGGTTTGTTTTAAATGGGCGATGATCGCACTAAACTTTTGAAATACAACGGGACTTATACAACATTTGAGGCCAAAAATGGGTTTGTATTTACAAAGGATTGGGTCTTACACTCTATTAGAGGCCCAATTTTTTTTTTAAAAGGCTTGATGAGGGTTGAATTAATCAAAATCCTAATTTATTTCCAAAATGTATTTTAATTGAATAAAAAATTCAATTAAAATGATCAAAATTGTTTAACATGTGGAAAACAAATTGTGATCTTGGATTAATGTTTCAAAAATCATGTTTTGACCTACAAAATGATTAGAAATCATAAAAATTTGAAAAATCAAGAAGGAAAAATATTTTAAATGTCAAAAACAATTAAAATATTAATTTTTGGCAAAAATATCAATTATATGAAATAAATAATATTTTTGGGATTTTTTGGTAAAATAAAATATTTTAACATTTTTGTGAATTATTAAAAGAAGAATCAACTCAAAATCATTAAAACTCAGAGAGAAATTAATTTTTGAATCAATTAAATAAAATCACAAAATTCAAATATTTGAATTTTCAAAAAGGGCGCCAAGAACAAGGGCAAGAACACGCGCCACCCTCTGTTTCTGCAGATTTGCGTTTTCTATCCAATCTCACTGAATACTTGATTATATTATGCAATCTACATATCAATCTACTCGTTTCAACCTCACGATCATGTCTATGGTCTTTAATTTCATTTATTTTAAGCATGGAATAAGAAATCAAAGAGAAACCTCAAGAACCCTAAATTCTGCATGAAGGTTCAGAAATTCCATACACGATTCAAACAATGCAATTGATTGAGGGAAAACACTCCATGCATGATTATGAACATATGGCCAAATTATTGTGCAGCAAAAATTGCATGGATCATAGAGTTAGAAGAGCTCATGCTTACCACTTGCAGCTGGTGATTGTGTTTTTTGTTAGAGGTGTTACAGCTTGGTTCCAAGGTTATGGACAACTTCCCTAGGTGCTATGGAGTGTGTCTGGATGCTTGGAATAGATTGAAATGATCTGGAACTTGAGATGGTACCCCAACTGTAAATCTGTCAAAGGCTTGAGCAATTGGCTGGTGATTTTGTGATTTTGGTGTTCCATATGTTATGTGAGTGTTTGGATCACTTCTATATGATGTTTATGAGGTGTGTGTGATTGGTTTGGTTGGAATTTCTCTCAAACTCAAAACCCGATGGTGACTTTCCTTAGAAGGCAAAATTGGAAGTGAGAAGGTGATTTTGAGGAAAGCATCTGTTTGATGGCTTTGGTGTACTCAAACTGAGCATAAATGAGCTCTATTTATAGTAGAGCAAGTTTGTTTTGCAAGCAATAGTGAATGGCAACTGCAGCAGAGGTTTGGCCAATGTTGGTAAATGAGAATCCAAGTCTCCTCTAGCCATTGACTAGAGGTTAGAGCACAAAGCCGTGGTTCCCTAGTTGTTGGATCATTCTTGATTGAATTCAGTTGTAAATGTGTCAGTCCATGCCACCTTGGTGCATCCATTAAATGCTCCAATCCAAAATTGGAGTCTTGTCCCTCTTTTAGGGATTTCTAGGTTTGGCATGCTATTTTTTGTTCCAAAGACTTGGGAGGCTTGGGATTAGAGTTGGTTCCTCCTTGGTCCCCCCTTGAGGTGTTCAGATGGATAGAGTTGCTTGCCCCTTGCAAAATTTGAGCAAATCGAGCCAAACTCCAAAATCTTCCTTGCCTTGGTAGTTTTCAGCAAGGCATGTTGCCATGGTCATATCTCATGGCTCAACTTGAGTTTGGTGATGTTCTTGGCCATTTTGGAAAGCCCTCATATGATACAATAAATGTTTGATCATAATTGGTTTTGATACTTTTTGGATCCAAGTGAAAAATTCCCCTACATTTGGAAAAAAGTGAAGGCAGATTTTAACTTAGTGAAAATTTCACTAAGTGTTGGAGAAAGTGGCATTTCATGTTTTCAGCCATTTTGATCATTCCATAACCCAAAATCCATAATCAATTGGAATGAGGTGTAGATGAAGCTTTTGTAGAGGGCCATGAGAGCTACAAATCCAGCTTTGGATGGGAAAAAATGGCCTTGTGGTTTAGGAGTTATGATCCTCCAAAGTTTGTACCCTAGCCACTTTATTCCATAACTTAGAAAATTTTCTAAGTTTTTATGGTTACCCCTTTTACAAGTTATCCCACTTTTCTTTATTTTTCTTGATGAATGATGATTCAAACCACACATTAACATCATTTTAGGGTTAAAAACCCATTTTTGTGAAAAATCTCAAAAAGTCAAAGTTACTTTTGTGCACAGTTGACTTTTTGTCAGATGAATTCCAAACTGTGCGATCCTCTATGAAATCAAGTCCTTGACCTAAATCAAACTTGATGGATTGATTTAATAGGTGTTATAGGGTGTATTGAATCATGTCCTAGGGTTTGGGAGCATGTCCTGGTCAAAAGTCAAAGGTACAGTTGACTTTTCTCGCGAAACCCTAACTGTGGTTCAGATGAAATCGAAACTTGTTGCTCAAGCTTCATGGACCAATCCATTGTTGCAAATGGATCAATGTGGTTTATTAGAAACCCTCAAATCCTCTCTTGAGGTCTTGGCTCATGTTTTGTCCCAAAAGTCAACTTAGGGGTGAATTAGGTCAAGAAACCCTAATTCCTGATTTTTTATGTATGCATCCCCTGAGGCTAAATTGACTTGGTGATTGGGTTTATGATGTCCCTCAGAGCATCATAGGTTATGCCTTGAAGCATTGGCTCATTCCTAGAGGAAAGTTTCCCTCTGGAGGCCTTGGTCGACCAAAACCCTAATTTGGTAACACTGGCGATCTTGAGGCTTAATCCACTTAGAAGGGAGCAGCCTTGTGCTTGATTCTTGCTGTGGGAGTCCTCTTGATCCATTGTGGATGTTTGAGAGGCTAGACAAGTTGCAGATCATGTCATTTCTTGATTGATCCTTTGTCTAAGAGCTCTGAGAGGGCTTGAAACCCTAATTCTGATGGTAGTGGATGCTCACCCATCTTTGGGGAGACTAATGGTTCATCCATATTGTGATGATAATTTACACAATGATGGGAAATCTTAGTGGTCAAAATTTGGGGTATGACAGATGCCCCTATTTAATCTTCTTGGACCCGAAGGTGTGGATGGCGAAGGTATACGGGCATTCGAGGTGCAAGATGATTAAATATCGGAATACCCAAAATTTTGATGGTGGTTATGAATGGTAGTTTGCGCATCCATCTTCTTTTTCTAAGCAATGATACTTAGAAAAGGTAAACTTCCCCTCGATCCTGGTCTTCAGCCAAGGAACTGGTCTCAGTTTCTGATATAAACCTCCCCTCGATCCTGGTTTCCCACCAAGGAACTGGTCTTAGTTTCTGATATAAACTTCCCCTCGATCTTGGTTTCCTACCAAGGAACTGGTCTTAGTTTCTGATATAAACTTCCCCTCGATCCTGGTTTCCTACCAAGGATCTGGTCTTAGTTTCTTTTGTCAATAAACTTTCTTGACAAGGGACGCTATGCGTAGCGGTTCTCCTCAAACTTCTCGCCGTATTTTCCTAGGGAGATGCCATTTGATGGGAAAACTTTTGATGTCAGACTTGCTGGGGGAACCCAATCGTCTGAGTTGTAGAGGTGTACAAACTTCTCTGTTGGAGATGCCAATTGTCAGCTCTACAGGGGAAAGCAAGTCTCTTGAGAGACTGCTTTTGCTTGGGGTTTTACATCATACTTTTCTCAGGGGTTTTTTCGGAGAACAACTGCTGTATTGTCGAATTGCTGCTTAAGAGGCTTTCTCTGGGGATTTTCCTTAATCCGGGAAAGCGAAGATATCGTCTTCGATGGCAAAGGGTGACATTTGTCGAGGGTTCTTTGGTTTTTCAGAGGTTCAAGTTATCAAAGTGATCAAGGACCAACTTCATCCCAGAAATACACTGGAGGATAGAGATTGTTCAGAAGCAACATTTCCTGACGAGGAAAGGACTGACAACTCAATTGAGAGGACTGTTTATCACTAGGGGACAAGACCGACTAGAGAGATAGTGATGCAATATGAATACGAATGTAAATCAATAATGCATGATGCATGTATATATATACTGACAAAACTGACGCGCCATACAGACTTATAGATGAACATGACTGGATACTCGGCCATCGTGGGGCGAAGAAGTACCGCTGGCCCAAAAGTAGCAATTCTGCCTTGCTTAGGAGAAGTAGTCCCTGCGGGGAACAACCGTTGGTCGGGCTTAGGAGGTAAGAACTCTGCAGGGGGTGTCAGATGAACCATGGTCTCTGACACAGCTGATCCTTCGTTTAGGTGCACTGGTTTTAGAAGGAGTACTTTGATTCTGTACTTTGAAGCTCGCTTACTTCTGGAGAAGCGATCGATGTTCTTTCGATGTTTAACCATCAAAAGAAATTGCCACCTTTACTTTAAGCAGAAAATTTTTACAAGTAAATTCATTTTTTTTTATTTCAAGAATCGTTGATCATGTTAAAATGTCATTCTGTAAAGCTAAAACAAATAAGAATTGCAAACAATAGCACGAGGGCTCAAATTTTATTGATAGGATGGAAATCAGCCAAATGCGTGATTCCAAAGAGTATATACAAAGTTAGAAAATGGTAATTTACAGGGAAAAGGGCTACATCGAAACATAACGACCACTATCCTTCTACCAACTTTGGATTCTGGGCATCCTGAGCTTCTGTCGAAGATGACCTTGATCGGAGTTTTCCTGACGGATGATGTAACTGCTGCCGAGGGACTTGCCCCTTTGTCGAACATAGTTACTTGCCATTATCCCTAATTTTTGCCTGGATTATACTTTGAGGTTTCAAATCCACCGGGATGATTTTTGATCATGTCTCTAATTTTTGCCTGGACCGCCCTTTCGGGTTTTCAATCCACCGAGACGTTTTTTCTTTCTTTTTTTTTTATTTTTTTATTTTTATTTAGGCGAAGTATTTCTTGACTACGTCAACATTTGTGGGGTAGGCAAATTCCTCTCCGTCCATGGTTGCAAGTCTCAAGGCACCGCCTGAGTAAGCTTTCTTGACCACATAGGGGCCGTCATAATTCGGAGTCCATTTGCCTCGAGAATCAGTGAAAAAGGATTGTATCTTTTTGAGCACAAGGTATCCTTTCCTGAAGACACGAGGTCGGACCTTTTTGTCAAACGCTCTCTTCATCCTTTGTTGATACAACTGACTATGACACAAAGCCATCATTCGCTTTTCTTCGATCAGATTCAGTTCGTCGTGTCGACTTTGACACCATTCAGCTTCTGTTAGCTTAGCTTCCATCAATACCCGGATTGATGGGATCTCTACTTCGATGGGAAGCACTGCTTCCATGCCATATACTAGAGAGAAATGGGTTGCCCCTGTTGAAGTGCGGACAGATGTGCGATAACCATGAAGAGCAAAGGGTAGAATCTCGTGCCAGTCTTTGTAGGTTACAACCATCTTCTGAACAATCTTCTTGATGTTCTTGTTATCCGCTTCTACCGCTCCATTCATCTTGGGTCGGTAGGGAGATGAGTTATGGTGTTCGATCTTGAACTCAGCGCATAACTCCTTCATCATCTTGTTGTTCAAGTTAGATCCATTATTAGTAATAATCTGGCTTGGAACACCATAACGACAGATGAGATTGTTTTTGATAAATCAGACCACCACTTGTCGGGTTACGTTGGCATATGCCGCTGCTTCGACCCACTTGGTGAAGTAATCAATGGCTACTAGGATGAACCGATGTCCGTTTGAAGCTTTGGGCTCGATCATGCCAATCATGTCAATTCCCCATATGGAAAAAGGCCATGGGGAAGAAAGAACTTTGAGATGCGTTGGCGGTACATGGATTTTGTCTGAGTATATCTGACACTTGTGACACTTCCTCATGTACTTGTAGCACTCGGATTCCATGGTCAACCAGTAGTACCCTGCTCTCAGAATTTTTCTCGCCATTGTGTGTCCGTTGGCATGAGTGCCAAAGGATCCTTCGTGAATTTTGTTTATTAGCATGTCCGCTTCTGGTATGTCTACACATCGGAGCAAGACCATGTCAAAGTTTCTCTTATAGAGTGTATCACCGCTCAGGAAGAAACTGTCTGCCAGCCTTCTGAGGGTTTTTCTATCTTTTCTGGATGCCCCAAGTGGGTACTCCTGTTTCTGAAGGAAGCATTTGATATCATGATACCAAGGTTTGTTGTCTATGACCGCTTCAATCGTGAAGATGTAAGCGGGCCGCTCAAGGCGCATTATGTCAAGCTTAGGTAAGTCATTCCATTGACCTACACTAATCATGGAAGAGAGAGTGGCTAATGCATCAGCCATGTGATTCTCTTCACGAGGGATATGATGAAACTCGATTCTGTTGAAGAATGGTAACAACTTTCTCGCGTAATCTTTATACGGAATCAGTCCTGATTGGTATGTGTTCCAATCTCCTTTGATCTGATTGACGACCAAAGCTGAGTCGCCATATACATCCAAGTTCTTGATCCTTAAGTCGATCGCTTCTTCGAGACCCATGATACAAGCTTCGTATTCAGCCTTATTGTTTGTGCACTTGAACGTAAGTCTAGCGGTGAAAGGAATGTGGGTACCCTGAGGTGTTATGATAATTGCCCCAATTCTATTTCTGTAATGATTGACAGTTCCGTCAAAGATTAGTCCCCATTGGGAACCTGGTTCTGGCCCTTCACTGGGTAGCGGTTCATCGCAGTATTTCATTTTTAGATACATGACATCTTCGTATGGGAAGTCAAATATGACTGATTCCTGATCGTCAATCGGTTGATGAGCCAAATGACCGGCTAAAACACTTCCTTTAACGGCTTTCTGAGTGTGGTACTCTATGTCATATTCTGATAACAACATCTGCCAACGGGCAATCCTTCCAGTGAGAGCAGGCTTTTCAAAGACATACTTGATTGGATCTATTTCAGAGATTAACCAAGTAGTGTGATGAATCATGTACTGGCAAAGACGTTTGGCTGCCCAAGCCAAAGCGCAACAAGTTTTCTCAAGCATAGTGTACCGAGTCTCGCAGTTGGTGAATTTATTGCTCAAATAGTAGATGGCAGACTCTTTCCGTTTCATTTCGTCTTGTTGGCCAAGTACACAACCCATGGAGTCTTCCAAGACTGTGAGGTAGATGATCAGTGGTCTTCCTTCCACTGGAGGTAATAGAATCGGTGGGTTCGACAGGTATTCCTTGATACTGTCGAAGGCGGTTTGGCAGTCTTCTGTCCAAACGCAGTCCTGGTTCTTTTTCAGTAATTTGAAAATCAGCGCGTATGTCGCGGTCATGAGGAATATGAATCTGGAAATATAGTTCAAACGTCCCAGGAATCCTCTAACTTGTTTTTCTGTTTTCGAAGAAGGAATTTCTTGAATGGCCTTGACCTTGTCAGGATCAACCTCAATTCCTTTCTGGTTGACGATGAACCCTAACAGTTTCCCCGAACAAACACCAAATGTGAACTTGTTGGGATTCAAGCAGAGTTTGTAATTTCTCAGCCGCTCAAATAGTTTTGACAGGTGGGTCACATGCTCCTCCTCTGTCTTAGATTTGGCAATCATATCATCGACATATACCTCGATTTACTTGTGTATCATGTCATGAAATAGAGTAGTCATGGCCCTTTGATAGGTTACCCCGACGTTCTTCAAACCGAACGGAATTACCTTGTAACAAAAGGTACCCCATGGGGTAATAAATGAAATTTTCTCCATGTCTTTCGGCGCCATTTTGATTTGATTATAGCCCGAGAATCCATCCATGAAGGAGAAAACTTTGAACTTTGCTGTACTGTCTACCAGCATGTCAATGTGTGGTAAAGGAAAGTCGTCCTTCGGACTAGCCTTGTTTAGATCTCTGTAATCGACACACATTCTGACCTTTCCGTCCTTTTTCGAAAAAGGTACGATGTTGGCTAACCATTGAGGATATTCAGACGTAGCGAGGAAACCCACGTCAATCTGTTTATGTACTTCCTCTTTCATTTTGATGGCCATGTCCGGGTGAGTCCGTCTCAACCTCTGTTTTACTGGCGGACATTCTGATTTCAACGGTAAGTGATGCTCCATGATGTTGGTATCCAACCCTGGCATATCCTGATAGGACCAAGCGAATACATCGGGAAACTCTTTGAGAAGCTTTATCAAACCCTCTCTGGAAGTTGGACTGAGCAGTGCCCCAATCCTGATTTCTTTTCTCTCCTCCTCCAAACCTAAGTTTACCGTTTCCAACGGCTCTTTATGAGGTTTGATGGACCTTTCCTCTTGTTTGAGTAATCGGGAGACCTCCTCTGGAATTTCGTCGTCATTTTCTTCTTCAGCCTCAAATATCGGGAACTCAAAGTTGGGAGAAGGCATTGGATCGTATGTTTCAACTGGGTTTAAAACAAGCAATCTGCATGACGTGATGATTTGTGTTTAGAAGAGGTAGAGAGAATGCAAAAGTGTGTGCAGTGTATATTTTTTTTACTGCTTGTTTCTATTATTGAGTTGTTTTTTAAGATTACCATTTTCTAAGAAAAGCGAAAAGAGAAAACAACAATTAATGCGGAAACTACAGAACAACGTTATTTTATTAATGAACAAGTCGATTCTTGAAACTACAGACCTATAAAACAAAACTCTGTCGCTTTGGGCGAAGCGAAGAGGGAAAATTACAGAAAGCGAGCCCTATCAAAACATCCGTTTCACCCGGGCAAGGTGAAAGGTTAAAGTAAAGATGGAAATTACTTTGACTTATGAACAATCTTCGGAACATCGACAATGACCCATTGGCGGCGAACTCCTCGGTGAATCACAAAGTCTGGTACTTTCCTTGATTTATCTTCAGAAATGACGCTGATTTCTGGTGGAGCAGAATCATTGGAATCTGTCTCCCAGGCAGAGTTGTCGTAGGAGGATTCCTCAATTGTATTTTGCATAGTATTTATACTCTCAGTTGTATCTCCCCATCCAGTTGGCGGGATCTCTTCGAACGTGATACAAGAGCTTTCAGGAGCGGTGTATTTGACCATGAAGTCGTACTTTCCACTCAGTTATCCCAAGGTGTCCCACACTTCTTTGGAACTGGAGGAGTCATCCCTCTCGATGACGTTGACCTCGGGAAAAGCATAGTTAATGAATTCTAGTCCTGCAAATGTTGCGAATTCATCGTCGTGCTGGGTATTTTCAGGATAACCTGGGTGTTAATCCCATGACATGGCGGGGACACAGGTATTCTGTTCAATGATGCTCAGATGATTTTCATTGTTCGGCTGATTTTCTTGCCCCAAGTCTCCGGGATACGGCTGCCAGATAGGCAGGCCATCCATCGGGCCATAATAGTCGTGGTCAAAGCTGTTTTTCATCAGAGTGTCCTCCTCTAACGAATTTGGTGGAGCACGGCATCCTTTCGGATCACAATCTCCATATATCATTTCGACGTCTGACCTTGGTATAAATCTCGGGCTCTATGCAGGAAAGCAAAAGGGAGTTTGTGTTTCGCCCTGAGACATATAACCGTCCTCGTTAAGATATGACTTCCATTCCTCATCTGTATCGGAGGAATCTCCCTCATTGATGGTATGGACTGCTTGAGGAACTGGGTGAAGGAAACCTCCACTGTGGAAGAAGTCCTGAATGGGATGAAGACTTTCATCGCTAGTAGCAGTCGGAGTACAGGTTGAGGAAAAGCCAAGACCTTTCTTTTTCTTATTGTCAGTAGGAATGACAAGCTGTCCCCATCCTGTTGTATTGGTACTCTCGACCACTTTGATAGCATCTTTGTACGAGGAAATCGAAGTTCCCTTCTCTGATTGATTCTTATTGCTCACCGTAAGCGCTTGGAACTGAGTCCCAACATCCTCCTCGGGTTCTACATAAGTAGATGATGATAAGTTGCTTACGAGCAAGGCCTGTTCTCCACAGGCTGTGACGAGTTGATCGTTCTTGACGAACTTCAGTTTCTGGTGCAGTGTCGAAGTGACTGTCCTAGCCTGGTGTATCCAAGGTCTTCCTAATAAGCAACTGTATGTTTCCCGGATGTCCATGACCTGGAAAGTGACTAGGAAAGTGTGAGGACCGATAGTTATGGGAAGGTCGATGTAATGCCCTGTATAATATTTATCTAGAATCATACAATACAAGCATTTTATTTGGTACTGACACCATCATAAGTGCCTAATGGCGTAATTCACGTACTTGACCATTTCTAATACAAAAAACCAAACTATGGTACAAGCTATGGAAACTAGCCAAAAATAAAAATCTAAGAACATTATACAATATTCCTCAATGTACAAGAACAATAAAGTACATAGCAGAATGAGCTTAACTAAGCTTCTCTTGAAACATCCAAGCGTCGCTCCACTTGTAAATCAACCTGCAAATCACACCTGAAATAAAGCAACTATAGTGGGGTGAGATACATCAAATCTCAGTGAGTTCCCTATCTTATAGATTCTCTAGGCTTTACAAGGTTCTATCAATCCTAGCTCAAGTCAAGTGGAAGGGGAAAGACCTTGAGTATATAATCTCACAATCTCACACTATATGGAAACATGTCATGAGTTCATCAACTCACAATATCACTAATCGGTAACCACACCAAGGCATCCCCTGTTCCCGTCCGCTTTTACGTCTAGAAGTCGACCCGAGTCATGGATCCTTGAACCTACTTGACATACAAATGGATTCGGGTTCTACGGGCCTTATACCGTTATGAACCGTCACTTTACACGGGCCTTATACCGTCAGAAGCATTCACCCCTCGGGCGCCATTCGAACAGCACGGGGAATCAAACCTGCCAAGTAGTCATGCATATGTTTCAGAGGAGCTCGAGACCCATGAAACGCAACTCAAAGAACCGGTTACGATTACGTGATCACACACACAAACGTGATTGTGTTCGACAATCACAAGGCCACCATGCCTTAAGGCCACAATCGCCTTAGCAATAACACATGTTACATACTAGTGTTTCACTCACCTCTAGACCATTACTCGGCAAGGATGCACATCTACATCGAATGCACGAGCATCGCCATCTAGATTATTTATCAATCCTAGTCACAACCTAGAATCATATCATTAGGTTTGGGGTAAGGTTTCCTCACTCTTCCTAATTTATTTTAAGCATGCATATTCTCTCATTCATACTTAACAACAATTATATAGACATGGCATAACACAAATATTACAAGTAAACACATATAATCGTACATCACATAAAACATCACTTTCCCTCATTTTCCACTAAATAATTTATCCCACATCATAGCTTTCTACTAAAACATCACTTTCTATCGGATAGAGGGTCGTCATAGCTTTCTAATGACACCAAGAACGTCCCGATCCGAGTTACAGATCAAAAGTTATGAAGGAAACAAAACTGCACAAACTGTCATGTTCGCTAGGCGAACCTCACAGCGAGCGTTCGCTTCCGCCTTCGCTAGGCGAAGCTCCAGGCAAATCAAAAAATAGGCAAGAATAGACACAAAGTTCGCTAGGAGAACCCCTTGGCGAACCTTCGCCTTGCCGTTCGCTACGCGAACCTCTGGGCGAACCAAGGCAGAACCAAACAGAACTGAAAAGATACAAAGTTCGCTAGGTGAACGTCGTTAGCGAACATTCGCTAACCTTCGCTGCCGGGTTCGCTAGGCGAACCCTCGAAAGTTCATTCGCTGTGACTCGCCCCAGGTTCGCTAGGCGAACCCTGGAAAACTCAGAATTCTCAGCAATGTAAAAGCTGATCCCTTGGGGTCCAAAATCCATTCCAAACACCACCCAATACACAAACAAGCATTAATAGATGATTCTACCCACATATTGATCATACAACACAGTTTATAACTCATTTTATCCGTTAGATTCCATTAATTTATCCGTTAAATCAATTTCTCTCAAAACTAACCTAAGTTCAAATCATTGATTTCTAGAACTTAGAGTTTCTATCTAGAACCCACCTGATAGTCGAAGAGGAGTTTGAAGAAGATGATCCAAGCTTTTCTCTCTTTTCCTCTTCTCCTCCTTTTCTTCTTCTTCTTCTTCTTTCTATTTCCTTTTCTTTCTCTTTCTCTTACCAAATATATATATATATATATATATATATATATATATATATATATATATATATATATATATATATATATATAAACCAATATTATATAATATAGTCCAATAGAGCAAAATATCTCCAATTGATATTTTTTCGTCCCAACCAATTGATCATCTATTAGAGTTACCATTAAATCATCTCTTAAACTAATAATTATTAATCTCTTCAGAGTTCCTTAGTTGCTCTATCAATCCCAATTGACAATACTTAGAGCACTTAGAGGATTCCATTAATCCAATTAACCAAAGATAGAGCACATAGATGCTCATCTGATCTCATCTGATATCCAATTGAGCATTTAAATAATACGGGGTATTACAGTCGACTTCGCCGATAACCGTTTTTCTGGATCCGTCAAATTCTTTGACGACGACCTCGCTGGTTCTCATCGGAGATCCTTTGAATGATAATTGCATCAAAGTGGACTTTGACATAACATTCAGGGCTGACCCTGTGTCTACCAGTACGCTGGCTAAAGCATCATCCTGGCAGTTGACTGTAATGTTGAGCGTCATGTTATGACGGCGACCTTCTTCAGATAATTCCTCATCACTAAATCCTAAGTTATTGCAGGAAGTGATGTTAGAGATAATGCTATCGAACTGTCTGATTGTTACATCATGTTCTACAAAGGCTTGCTCCAAGACTTTCTGTAGAGCCTCCCTGTGCGCTTCTGAATTGAGTAAAAGTGATAACACCGAGATCTTTGAAGGAGTTTGTAATAGTTGATCAACAATGTTATATTCACTCCTTTGGATGAGCTTCAACATCTCATCATTGTTTCTTGAAAGGTCGGGATTACTGGATTGACCGACTGGTGGATCAGGAGCTTCCGTCTGAAGTTCCTTTTCTTTGTAAAGTTCTCCAACTCCTCGGTTGAAGATTCGACCGCTCCGTGTTACTCGACTGATGTTCACGACGGAGGGTAATGGAATTTCCTTTCCATTCTCGACTGTGGTTGCACCATACTTGTAAAGGATAGCCTTAGTTGATTCATACGGTAGTGGTCCCGGTAAATAGATGACTATGGGACCCTTCTGATTTTTCTGACCATCGTAAGTAATTTCGATCCATTCTTGGTTGGGAACTCTCGATTCGTCCAGTAGAGGGATGATGGCACAAACATCCCTAGCCCTTTGATGATCAGAGATTACGACAACGTCCTCGATTTGATCAGTGAGGTAGTTGACTAATCCCGAACTTGACCATGGTTGAATCTCCTCGCGGTCCAACTGACTTTGAAGGGCTGCTCGCACGAGGTAGCATCCTTGATTATCCACTGAACAAACTCCACACTGCTCATAGTTGTGTAGTGGCACCTGGCCACGTCCGCTTTGAATGCAGTGTAACCTCACTAGATCTGTTTCCGTCGACTGAACATCCTGACTTTGATATCTAGTAGGATTCCCGTTAGTGATACTAACTTGCTGGGTGTCTTCATCCATATAGATTGGAAGCCACCAGTGGTTCAACAAGTGCTGAAGTGTTTCCTAGGCAAGGGCACAGCCCTGATCGTGTTCGCAACCCGCTTTACAGCCCTGATAATCATGTGATACCAGGAACCCGAGTCGGGCCTGTTTAGCATGTAACTCCACCAGGCTAGTATTCATCAAGCAAATATCGAAGATTTGAACCATGTTGATTTGATAATGATTCCTATCATGGTAGTCTTGGATCCATCCAAGATCCATCTGACGCTGGAGGGCCTCTTGTACAAAAGAGCATCCCTGTTTGTTTACCGAGCAAGTCAGACAGGAATTATAATCGTGACGCGGAAGATTATGATATTGGCTTTGCCTTGAGTGCATTTCCACCAAGTTGACATCATCGTACGGATATCATGGTTTGAATGATGTTGGAATTTGTATAAACCATGTTAACTCCACGAACTCGGTGCTCTTGGATCCATCCGAGATCCATCTGTTCCTGTAGAGCTGATTGCACCACAGAACATCCTCGATTGCTTTTAGAGCAGATATCACACTGGTGATAATTATGAGGTGGCACATGGCCATATCCACTCTGTCTACAATGCATCTTGACCAAGTTGGCCCTCAGTAAGAGTACATCGCGAATTTGATAGGTGTTGTTAGACTCTCCCTCTGTCAAATTGATTGTAGCCTTCTCGTGTTGAGGCAGCGGGTTTGTGAGAACATTTAGATTCGTATCTTTGAAAGATAAGACCCCGCTCCTAACAAGCTTTTGCACGTCGGATTTGAAATTGAGACAGTTCTCTATGTTATGCCCTGGTCCTCCTTGATGGTAAGGGCAAGTCTGATCCATCTTAACCCAAAAAGGTGGATTTTCCGGTACTGTAAGAGGAGACTTAGTCTGGACATGCCCCTTAGCCAGTAGTAACGGAAATAGTTCTGTGTACGATATGGGTATAGGATCAAATCTTGGTGGTCGCGTTGCACGGTTGTTGTTGTATTGAGGAAGAGCCTGCTGAAGAGGCTGTTGTGTCCTTTGCTGAAATTGCTGCGAATGCGGTTGGCTTTGAGCAACCTGAGGTTGATACATAGAAACAGGCGCAGGATTGATAGTAGGAGTTACAGCTGCTACTGGTTGGTACCGTCGCCTTTGCTTTCCAAGAGAGATATTCTCAATATCTTGCTCCTTTTTCTTAGGGAGAGCACTACCGTATTTTTTAGTACCGCTTGTCGACCCAGTGTCTTTGACTAGACGTCCTTCTCGAACGGCTTCCTCGAGAGCACTCCCATACCGAGCATTTCGGTGAAGTCGCTGGGTGCACTGGCAACCATTCGGTCGTAGTAAAATGAGCTTAAGGTCTTTAAGAAGATCTTTGTCATCTCTTTTTCCTCAAGAGGTGTACAAATTTGAGCGGCAATTTCACGCCATCTCTGAGCGTACTCCTTAAAGGTTTCCTTGTCTTTTTGTGACATTGATCTGAGTTGATCTCTGTCTGGTGCCATGTCCAAATTGTATTTATATTGTTGGACGAAGGCAGTGCCAAGATCTCTGAAAGTGCTAATCGTAGCGCAGTTTAAACCCATGTACCATTTTAACGCGGCACCGGTTAAACTATCCTGAAAGTAGTGAATCAGTAGATCCTGATTCTCCGTCTGAGCTGACATTCGCCGAGCGTACATCACCAAGTGGCTCTGAGGGCAAGATTTACCCTTGTATTTTTCAAAATCGCCATTGGGGACCAAGCAGAGGCCTGCGGCGTCCTTTCCAAACAAATCCTGACCGCAAAGGGCCTGCAGTTCCTTCTGCATTTCCAGGAACTGCTCTTGAAATTCATCTATTCTATCGAACATACTTTCCTTTCTACCAGAAGGTATCTGTGGAATCTGTCCTTCCGGGACAGTGTGCACCACAGGGGGTAGTACCGTTACTATGGCAGTGAATCTTGGCATTTCCTGAAGTTTGTAACCTTCAGGAGTCCTCAATATGCCTCTGGCATCATTGCTTTCCCGAAGTTTGTAACCTTCAGGCCCAGCGGCTTCTGCTATGATTCCCTGATCTTCAGTGATCGACGAAACATATCCTTCCGGGATATAGTTAACAGGCATGCCCTAGGGACGATCTTTCAGCATTTGATACCTAGGATCATACTTCTCCACTATGGGCGTTGAGGTGATCACGGAGATCAGAGTTCTTTGTAGCTGAGCTTCTGCCATGGCTTGTATGTCATTACGAAGCTTTCTCATATCTTCTCTCAGAGCGTCGATCTCTTCTTTCAACTCTCTGTTTTCTTCCTCGAGATCATCCATCTTTTTCTGACGATTGGCCCGAGTATTGTACGAATGAGATAGTTTGACTCTAGAACCGAGACACAAACGTGAGATTCGTAGGTAAGAAGAATACGTGACGTGAGAATGATGAATGCAATGATTATATTAATTGTTTTTTTTTGGTTTAATCAAAATAAACTTTGACAATTAGATTGCAAATATCAAACAGTGGGGACACCCCCGTTTTATTGAATTCAAAGGATTGCGGAAATGGAAATACAGTAATTTACAAGGTGCTGGAAACAGAAACCTAAGCTAATGGGTCCCGAGTCCTCTCTGAGGAGAACTTGGGTGCTGATTCTGGAACTTTCCTTTTCTTGGACCGGGGCTCTTGAACCGTTTTCGGGTCGTCATTCCTTTTCCAAGTGAAAGGAGCGAGCAAATTCCTTTGGTCATCCTGATTCTCTACAGCATTTTGCTCCAAAATCTCAATTAGAGCATCCTTATCTTTCACCAGTCGCTGTATTTTGGTACACTCCACATTGAGAATGCGGTACTTGTTCTTCCAAGACCTCTTCTCCTGTTGAACTTTGTTGAGAGTAACCTGAAGTTTTTTGGTTTCAGTCATGAAGTACATGACAGATTCCCTTGGCAGAAGAACTCCGTGGCGAGGATAAGGCATCTTTAGCTTAAGAGCTCTAGTTTGTACCCAGTGGAGATAAGGCTCCACCGACACACAGTCCGGTTTTCCTAGAGACTCTCGTCCTTTCTTATGAACATGTTTCCAAGCGTGCACTATTTCCATCTTTAGTGCCCTGTCATTTTCTCCTTCCTTGAAGAAAAGACCTTCCAGATGAGCGTTACGCGGGACATGCCTCATCGGGTATCCAAATTGACGACGAACTAAGACTGGATGATAATTGATTCCCCCCTTAGTTCCTATAAGGGGAACGTTGGGGAAGTTTCCACAACGGTCAATGATTCTGATCCCGTAATAAATCCTATTGTACTAATCTATGTCAGAGTTGGTAAGAGACATGCTTTTCTGCGACCAATGTAAGGCACTCTTATGATCCCAAAAAGCGGCAGATTTAGGCAAATGGGAAATAAACCACTTATATAGCAGGGGCACACAGCACGTGATCATTCCTCCGCTGTATAAATTCCTTAAGTGTACAGAATGATACGCATCTGCGAGCAAAGTTGGTACAGGGTTTCCAATGAGAAAAACCTTAATGGCGTTGATATCTACAAAGTTATCGAGTTTGGGAAACAAAAATAACCCGTAGGTGAGTAAAACAAAGATGCTTTCAAAAGCAGTTACGTTCCCTATACTAGCAAAGTACAAAGCTTTCTTTACCAGAAACTTGGCTGGTAAACCTGGGATTCCTCCCTTGGTGGTCATGTGAGTCTTGATATCCGACTCATCCAAATAAATTGCTCTTGCAATGATTTAATCCTTTGGAATTTCTTCCAGTCCAGAAAAGGGAGCTTGATCAGTAATATGTAAACCAGTCAGGTGAGAATACTCCTCCAGCGTTGGTGCGAGCTGGTAATCCGGGAATGTAAAATAGTGATAGACTGGATCGTAAAATTGAATGAGTGCCTCCATGATTCTTTCAATCACATGGACCCTTACAGAGGTAGCAGACCTCCGTACTTAGCTCTGAAAGCCTCATGGTTTGTGATCATCCTTGCCAAACCTCTCAAATCCTCTAACTTTGGAACCTTGAAGGTGTACTTATGAGTTCTCCTTCTACCGAAATCCATGAGCGCAATCTTTTTTCCTCTGCTATTTGCAATCATTGTTTTAGTTTAATTTGAAAAAGAGAGACTAGAAGAGAAAATTTCTTTGCTTAATGTTTTTTAAATGAATGCATGAATGCAGCACACAAAAACATAGAAAAAACATGAGGTCAAAGGGTCGGTGTCATGAAGTCAAGGCTCTACCCATCCCAAAGGTTTATACTAGTGATTTTTGTACCTATCTCTCAAAATCATTGATTCTTGTCGAGATAACATCAGCGGGTCGGGAACCGTGCTAGGCACCTTTATTCTAGGCACCTTTATTCTCTCTTTTTTTTCTCACATGTACAAAATTGATCGAGACTTTTTCTAGGCACCTTTATTCTCTCTTTTTTTTCACGCATTGGTGTTTATTAGTCCATTATGGGGTGACAATTGAGACTCAACCGCCGTTAGGCTAAGTAACCGGGTGAGGGTTACTCAACTTAGAAGGACTAGTTGTCTTTATCGCCATTATTCACTTTTTCGGTGCCTTAAGTCATTCTCTCAATCAACCCTATACATGCAATTCTTTTTAATCATGCCAGACTATAACTATGAACTAATCGGGGAATACTTCTCAAATCCAAGTACTATGGCACAAATCTACACGTTGGACTCGTTTCCTTACTCCAGAAAATCTAGGGTGTTCAGGTTATACCTCAATTTACAAACTTTCCCAATGTCCCTAATTCTAGCTCCTCTTCCCTCAAACTCTATATACTTTCTTGACCACCTCAAAATCACAGTATTCACAAGATTTTTTTTTACGGTTCTAATTCGGGGAGAATTCAAAGTGATTTCTATAAAACAACACATAAAAACAAAAATAACAAGTCTAAACGAAAGAACTAAAAATAGTTAATCCTTCCCCAAACTTGAACCACACATTGCCCCAATGTGTTAGAACAAGAGCGAGAGAGGTTACTCATAGAGATCCTTACTGAGGAGGCGGAAGGTAATGCAACACCAACTGCTACATCATAGCTTGCACCCGTAAGGTCCTATTTATTACCTGTAAATGAACAAAAAAATGACTTAGTAAATAAAAAGTGTGGGTTGCCTCCCACGTAGCGCTTCGTTTAACGTCGCATGGCTCGACGGGTTACTTCCCAATGCTATGGGGGGGTACTTCCGCCTCCAAACTTTGTCTCTTGACTTTTCCACCACAGAAAACTAGTCAGGTTCAGAGATAAGAGCTACTTTGTGCCTCAAGTCAACTCCATCTTCCATATCCTTCCTTCGATGTTTCTTTTTCTTTCTTTTCTTGATTTCATGAATGGACTTTGGAGTGTTGCCATGTGCAATAGATGACCGAGATACTGCAACCTTAGAGATTATGCCCGAGACTTTTTCAGGTGGTGGTCTTGCACTTATGCTTTTTTCCAGTATTTGGATCATTCCAACTAAAGCTTAATTACCTTCGCCTTCACCCTGCTTCTTGATATCCAACACTTTTAAAGTTATTTCCTCCTCAAAAGATTTCAATGTCAGAGTACCTTTTTCAATGTCCACATTGCATCTACTAGTAAGCAAGAATGGTCGACCAAGAATGATGGGAGTCTTTTCATCCTCAGGAATATCCATGATCTCAAAATCAACTGGAAAGACAAATTTATCAATTATCACCAACACATCTTCAGCTAACCCATATGATTGCTTAGTTGTGTGGTCAGTAAATTTAAGATTTGTTCTCCCATCGCTCACCTTCCCAATTCCCAACTTTTTATAAATGGATAATGGCATGAGACTTACACTCGCACCTGAATCAATGAGGACCTTCTTGAAATTTATGTTTTTAATGGTGCAAGGTATTGCGACCGATCCGGGATCCTTCTGCTTGATTGGGATCTTCCTTTCCGGTGAGATTGCACTGCACTTTTCCTTTGGAACAACCGGCTCATCTCCAATAGGTCTTTTATTAGTTATCACTTCTTTCATGAATTTCTGATACAAGGGCATTTGGTCGAGTGCTTCAAAAAATGGCATATGGACTTATAACTTTTTGAACATTGAGATAAATTGCTCAAAGTCCTTCTCTTTAGGATCTTTCTTTGTCACTCTCTGAGGGTAAGGTAGCTTAATCTATGGTTTAGCCTCCTCTTTCTTTTTCTCTTCAGTTGGCTTCACGGGTGGTAAAGCTCTTTCTGGTTCTTTTCTATTTTCTCTCACTTCCAGATCCACCTCTATACACTGATAATCATTTTTTTCCCTTTCTTCCTCTTCTTCCACAACTCTCTGACTTCTTGTTATGACAACATTAACATTCTCATGATTTTTTGGATTCGGTATTGTTGCACTCAGGAGGGATCCTTGAGCATGCATGGAGAGTTGTTATGCTATTTGTCCCAACTGAACTTCAAGATTTTTGATAGAAGCTGTATTATTCCTTTGATTATTTCGGGTCTCTTCTTAGAATTGCATGTTGTGAGCTGCCATCTTTTCAATGGCAATCTCCCATTGCTCTTTTTGGGGAGCCCGTTGCTGCTGTGGGTATTGGTGTTGATTCTGATCTTTCCAGGACAAGTTAGGATGATTCTTCCACCATGGATTATAAGTTTGAGTGTAGGGATTATTCTGCTTCAGGAATTTTATCTCTTCAATTTGTTGCGGAGTCGCAACATAATGCATAGTATAATGAGGTCTGCTACAAATCTCACAACTCACCGTCTAACCAGTTTGAACTTGTGCCATAGGCTGAGCACCAATATCCATCTTCTTGAGTCTTCTTTCTACTTCCGCTGCAATTTGGTCTTCCATTTTGACAACTTGATTTGCTAGCTTCAGATCAGTTATTCCCTCATATTGACTCACACTGCGATCATATAATTCCAGATGCTCATTTTCCGCAATAGCTTCAATTATCTTTTTGATACCAATGGCTGTTGTAAAATTAGATGAGCCACCGGCTGCTGTATCAATCAGTTGCTTCGTCTTCAACTTGAGGCCATTCACAAAATTATGTATCTGTTCTGTTGCATCCATGTTGTGAGTAGGACATGCAACCAACAACCTTTTAAACCTTTTATAAGCGTCCCCCAACGACTCTCCCTCCTTCTATTTAAAGATCACTATGTCATACCTCTTACGGATGTACCCAGAAGCAGGAAAGTACTCATTGAGAAATGTTGTCTCCATCTCTTACCACGTGGTAATACTCCCAGCAGGTAGAGAATAAAACCATTTTTCAGCATCCTCGGACAAAGTAAATGGAAACATCACCAACTTTTTGGCTTCTTTATAATTCCCTTCAATCTTTGATGATGTGCTCATAGTAAGGAACCTTTGGAGGTGCTTGTTGGCATCTTCATTGATTTTCCCCGAAAAAGGTCTCCTTTCGAGCTGACAGATTATAGATGGGTGCAGGTGAAAATGACCAACATTCAACGGTTGATTTATTATTGTCAACTGTCCTGTTGGAGCATTTTCTCTCCCATAGTCACCCAGAAGTCTCTCTGCTGGCGGCGGATTTTCAGCCATCTTAACAGCTTCTAGACGTGTCTCTGTGTCGGCATCTGCGTCTGCATACAAAAATTATTTCAGCTGAGGGCTGGCCTCGTGTACACAGATGAGACAATTGTTAGAGAAACAAAAATTAAAATTTATAACAGGAAGAAAAAAAATTTAGTCACAGAGCGACAAAATTCCAATTGAACTACAATTAAACTTATATTTTAGCAGTCCCTGGCAACGGCGCCAAAAACTTGATCAGAAAAATAGCAAGTGTACTATTTTTACCGATGTAGTAATAAAAAGGGGTATTATCCCCATAATCGATCTCGAGGACTGCGTAGGAAATATAAGTTTGATAGTGATTTAATTAAACAAAAATTACTTGGGGGATTTGGTTTGTTTTGAAAATAATAACGGTAATGAGAAAATAGAGCAGAAGAATAAAATTGACTTTTAAACAATATTATGAAACATGCTAGGGCAAGGTGTGTTAATTTCTCTGCGATAACCTCAATCTTTATTCTACTATATTTTGCTTTCAACCAACTCTTACCGATTCTTAAGATTATTTTCCCTAATTCCTTAGCAGAAAAACCTTTGAGATTCAGTCTCTACCCTAATTCCTTAGCAGTACAGAAAGAATCATAAGCATTATATTTTATCAAGAATGTTATGGTTACTACCAGGTATCCCCATTCCTAGGCAATATCTATGGTATTATTATCATGCAAACAACATTAAGTTGGTTTGTCCAGCCTAAACCTTAACCGTAAATCAGATTACATTTGTCCGATGTCAAAAAGCAGTAAGCATTTTGCAAGATAAAAAGAGATTAAGATCAAAAGCACTCGTCTCATAAAATAAGGAACATAAAAGTTATTACATCGCAATTCAGGGACACCCCCTAGCATTGCGGGGTTTAGCTACTCATAGTATTCAGATAAAAAATTACAAAATAAAGATTAAACATTACAAGAATTTGGATGACTTTTGATCTTCAATTGTTTCCGCTCATGAAAACCATTCACCTTCCGAAAACGTTGATCTCTCCAATCTTGATCGTGAAATTCTTATCCAGTCCAAAAGTCCTTTTTCCTTCTCAGAAAGTGTCTAAAATACTCTCAGGTCCAACACATCAGTAGAGAAATGCCCAAAATACCCTCATGGATCACAAAAGTAAAAAATCCAAGAAAATAAAAAGATTCCACGACACAGCCAACACGGGCCGTGTCAGCTGACACGGGCGGCCGTGTTGGCCCCTTGGCTTTTTTATGAAAATCTTGTTTGCTCCATACATGCTGACATAGGCCGTGTCAGGTGACACGAGCACCCGTGTCAGCCCCCTGCCATATCTCCAACATCGCCTCTTCTTGGTACTATCCTGACACGGGCCGTGTCAGGCGACACGGGTGACCGTGTCAGGCGACATGGGTGGCCGTGTCAGGCTACTGTCTTCCTACTTAAAACTCTTCAGAAACTTGCAATTTTTATCATTTTTTCGCTCCGATTCCTCCTGAATGTTTGTATGAACCTGAAAACACTAAAGGACACAACCAAGGCATAAAATGCGGTAAAAGAGATATAAAACAAATAAACAATAACAAAAGATTAACTAAAACAAACAGTAAAATAACGTATGAAAACCACCGATCAACCACTTTACCGCAAATGGATTTTGTGCTACTTTCTGATTTCTGTATTTATCCTATGATGCTAGAAAGGAAGGGGAAGATATCTTAAACTAACCCTGCACCCAAATTTTTTCTTTAACAAATGCTAAGAGATCGGGGATTGGGGTCTGATTATACAAAGGGAAGCTATTAACACCCAGTGTATCTATGGTAATCCATAAGAACCTTCTTTTGCATGCATTTCTGTTAACTTGAAATGCTTTCTTGTGTTTTATCTACTACGGATTGGGAAAGTTTCTCCTTAGGGAGGATTGAGAGACTGTTTTTGTTGTTTTCGGGTTTTCTGTTGTTTTTGGTAAGGTACTGGACCTAAAGTTTTTTATTTGTGTGCTCACTAAGATTTCACAATCTTATGCCTACGTATTCCCGTAAAGAGATTTGGGAAATCATAGCAATCGTAGTTCCTCCTATTTCTATGGGAGGAAATATATGTGGTGTCTTGTTCAAAGCCCAAGATTGAAGCTAAAAGGATGTTTGTGTCTTGTTCAAAGCCCAAGATTGAAGCTAAAAGGTTGACTGAGAGAGAGAGAATTTGTCATCTCTAAAGAGAGATGTCTCATTTATTCATCACAAATATAGATTATAAGGGAAATTACTTTAACTGGGATATGTAGAATCCAACAATGCCATAATTTCCTCTATAAGAGGGATGTCATGAAGGAAGAAGCTTTAACTCAGTGTAGAGCAATGCCACTTTTTCCTTTATGAATCTTTCATGCTAAGAGAGGGACATTGGCTTGGATGTATTGAATCCAGAGGCTTGCCACTTACAGCAGTTAAATGAAAGATAGATTTTAGCTAGGATAAAGGAGGAGTCCAGCTTGGGTTTTGAATCAACAAGTGTGCCACTTACAGCAATTATCTGGAGAAAGGTTTTGATTATTTATTTTGATATGGGATGTATAGAGGAGGATATATCTTCCTGCAGAGAGGGCTCATGGTCTCATCTGAGGGGATGTTGATTTTTGTGTGCCTTGATCAAAGCCCAAGGTTGAAGCTAAAGGAAACTGACTCCACTGGGGAGAGTTTTGTCTGTCTTGTACAAAGCCCAAGAATGAGGCTGACTGGGGAAAATTCTTATATGAAGCCTAAGAGGAGGCTATCTCTTGCTGAGGATTTATTGAAATCCAAGAGCAGGTCCATTTTATTTTAGGGAATCCAAAGATTTGCTCTTGCTGGGAATCAAGGAAGAGTTGAATTACCAGATGCCATGAGGTTATGATTTTATTGGGGATTTGTTGATGGTAAATTGACCCTGACTGGGATGTTTTCAAGGTGAAAGTTAAGCCTTGTTAGGGGTCAGAAAAGTTTAAAGGCGAGTTTGAAAACCTTAGAGGTTTTAAATGGCATATGGGTGAAATGGTCAGGGTTTTCCCCGTGTTTTTAGGAAACTTGAGGGTTTTGGTATGAATTCCAAAAGGAGACTATGATAAGTGAGACTTTCCAAGTCTATTTGAATAAAGCCCAAGAGGAGGATGAGATTGTCCAACTCTTTTTAAGAAATGGTAGACTCTGGTGTAGAGAGATCTTTGTATGATGCCCAAGAGGAGGTTGTTGGTTTGAGGGATGAAGATCAACCTTTAGATGGTAGTGTGTTCTGGAAATTTAACTTTTCTAGGGATTAGACTAGAAGAGATGATTAATTTCTATCCTATGCTTTTAGGAAGCCTGTGGGTCCTTGTACTAAGCCCAAGAGGAGGCTGGGGAACTTCTAAGAAGCCTGGTGGTCCTTGTACTAAGCCCAAGAGAATGCTGGGGGGTACTTCTAGGAAGCTTGTGGGTCCAAGCCTAAGAAAATTTCAAGAAAGGTTTCACCGGGAATTAATCATTTCTTTGTTGAACAGTTCTTAGGTTTGAAGAAATTCAAAAGAGGTTTCACCGGGAATTAATCCTCTATGGGGAAATGAATTTCTTGTATATATACATTTCTAAGTTTTGACAGTCTTGAGAAAAGTTTCACCGAGAATAATGCATTTCTCTGTTCCATATTGAATAAGCCCAAGAGGAGGCAGACTGTATTGAGGGAAGTTCCTATGAGGGAACTAATTTTGACTATGTTAAAAGTAACCTCTAGTTTGACCTATGTGTAGACCTAACTGCTGGGGAAACTCTAGATAGATATACACAAGTGTATACAGATAAGTGATTTAACAGGTATATAAAGCAAGTATGCATTAAATTGAAAAGATGTTGTTGGGTCTTACACTCTGAGAAGAGACCCAAGTGTATTGTGATTGATTGTATTAATTACAGTTGTATGATTAGGGTTTCAAGAAATTGAAGAAATTTTTGAGAAAAACTTAAAGTTTGAAATTGATTTAAAATAAATTTGTTTGAAAATAAAGAATGTTTGGGGCTTATAACTCAAAGAGAGACCCAAGTTGTTTAAGAGCAGTGTCACCGGGAATAATGCTCCTCTTAGTACCAGTTAAAACAGACAGATGATTTTGAAAACAGAGGTATGGGGCTTATAACTCAAGGAGAGGCCCATGGAAGTTGTTTATTGTTTAGAACAAAGTTTATGTACAAAATATTGGGGCTTATACCCAAGGAGAGGCCCAGATGACTTATTTGAAAAACAGGGATCGCACTGCGATACCGAAAGACGTTGTGGGACTTATACTATAGCAGAGGCCCAAAATTGTTTATGTACAAGGAGGGTTGGATCTTACACTCTATTAGAGGCCCAAAAGTGTTTGTAAAGAAGAAGGAATGAGGCTTATACTCAGGGAGAGGCCCTGATGAAAAAACAACTATCGCACCGTTATTTTGAAAATCGCATCGGGACTTATACAATGACTGAGGCCCAAAATTATTTATTTACAAAGGGATGGGTCTTACACTCTACAAAGAGGCCCAACAATGTTTCAAATGAAGTTTGAAAAATTAAAATCAAGGAAAACCCTAATTTTAATTAAAAATACAATTTTTCAAAGAAAATTAAATAAAAAATGATATAAAATATCATATATATTTAAAAACAAGTTGTGGATTTTGAAAAGTGTTTTGAAAAATCATATTTTATTTATATGAAAGTGTGAAACTCATTTGAATTTGGAAAATCAAAAGGAAAATTTCATAAAAAAATGTTAAAAAACAATTAAAATGAAATTATTTACAAAAATTCCAAATATATTAAATCAATAATATAAATTTGATTTTTTTGTAGAATAAAATATTTTAACATTTTTGTGAATTTTTATAAAAAGAACCAATAAAAAATGATTAAAATTGAGGGAGAAATTAATTTTTGAAATCAATTAAGAAAAAAACTAAAAATTCAAAAATTCAAACAATTTGAAAATGCGCGCCAACGGTCATCTTCTTCTTCCCCGTGCCCGCTCCATGGATGATTTGCAAAACCTCACTTATCTCTCTGATTACTCAATGATTTTGCATGATTCAAACATCAATCTCACTCGTTTTTGAATAAGGATTCCAATGGTACCAATTAATTGCATTTATTTTCAGTGTGGAGTGAGAAATCAAGTGATGAACACATGAACCCTAATTTCTGCAAGAATACTATGAAATCCTATACACGATAGCTACAAAGCAATTGATTGAGGGTAAACACTCTACATAAGTGCAGAAACATGTTTGTAACTTGAAAACACATTTATGATGCATGGATCATAGAGTTTCAGAGTTCAGGCTTACCTCTTGCAAAAAGAAATCGAATTGTGTGTTGGAGGTGTTTCAAATGTTGTTTGATGACTTGGAAAACTTCAATGGACCTTATGTAAGGTGTTTGGAAGTTTGGAATGGATTGAAACAACTTGGATCACTTTGTGGCAACTCAACTGCAAACAGGCCTGAGTTTGATTTTGAGCTTTGTGATTCTGAGGATACAAATGTGTGAGAAGTGTTTGGATAGCTTACATATGATGTGTCTACACCATTGGTTTTGATAGAATTGCTTCCTATTAAAAATTCGTATGTTACTTGAAAAGGAAGCAATTTCTGGTTTTTGAGAGTGAAATGAAGAAGAGCATGTGTTGTTATGCTTTGGTGTCCTCAAACTGATCATAAAGGATCCCTATTTATAGTAGAGAAAGTTTGTTTTTGGAGCAATAATGATTGGGGGCTGATCATGGTGTGTAGCTTGTAGCCATTGACTTGGATGTTCCAAAGTGCCAAGTAAACTCTTAGCTTGACTCCATTCAATTTCTGCAGGTTTGAATGCTGAGAGTTTGGGCTGAATCTTGACTGGTTTGGATTGTTATGGCTTGGTTCATGACACCTCAATGCATTGCATTGATGTAACCTTGCCAAAATTGAATTTCAAAGTTCATGTCATGATGGTTTTGCACATGCCAAGTTGAATTCTTGACTCCTTGATCAAGAAACAAGTGAGTCATCAGAAGTTTTGTGTTTTTGGAAGATGACAAAGTTGTCAAAATGGCAAGACTTGAGTGAAAAAATAGTATGGCCCAAGTTATGTATCCATGTTGTTGTGTAGGCAGGGTGAAAATGCCATTTTGGGGAGCTTATAACTCCTTGCTCAAGTTTAATCATGAGAGGCTCTTGTACTTTTTAGAAAGCCCCTATATCATACTTCAACTTTGATGTTTAACTTTGTTCTTGATTCATCTTGGATCATAATGAAAAATGGCCTCAAAGTTGGAAAAATTGCAAACAGATTCTGTCCAAAATTTCACTAAGTGTTTGAAAAGTCTCCATTTTCCATTTTTTTACGATTTTGATCAATCCATAACTCAAAATCCATGAGGATTTGGAATATGTTGTAGTTGACAATCTTATAGTATGTAATGAGAGCTTCCATTTGAGCTTTGGATGGAAGAAAAAGGTTACTTGGATCACAAGTTATGGCCTTGCAAAGTTGGGTAAAAATCACTTTTCTTGATTTTTCTTGATGGATGATGATCCAAACCATGAATAAACATTGTTTTTGACCTAAGGATGACATGTTTGTCAAAAAATCTCAAAAGTCAAACTTGGTTTTGGGCACAATTGACTTTTTATCAGATGAATTTCAAACTTTGTGATCCTTGATGAAATCAAGTTTTTGACCTAATTCAAACCTAATGGATGGGATTCATAGGTGTTTTGGAGTGTCTTGAATTATTCCCCAAACTTTGAGATCATGTCTTGGTCAAAAGTCAAAAATATGTTTGACTTTTTCTTAAAAACCCTAATTTGTGGTCCAGATGAATTTGAATCTTTGTATTGCTCATAAACCAAGTTCTTTGTGTCCATTTGAACTTATAAGAGGATCAATACAAGGTATTTGAGGTCTTCAAAACATCTCTTGAGGTTTGGGCTCATGTCTTGCTCCAAAAGTCAACTTAGGGGTGAATTAGGTCAAGAAACCCTAATTCCTGATTTTTGGTGAATGCATCCCCTGAGGCTATTTTGTACTTATGAATGGACTCATAAGGTTACTTTGAGCTTTTTGAATCATGTTTTTAAGTATTGGCTCATGCCCAGATGACAATTTCTCTCTGGAGGCCTTGCTCGACCAAAACCCTAATTTGGTGACACTGGTGATCTTGAGGGTTAACCTACTTGGAATGTTGCTCCCTATGCTTGATTCTTGATGTGGGAGATCTATTGATCCTTCATGGATGTTTGAGAGGCTTGACAAGTTGAGGATCATGCCAATTCTTGATTGATCCTTTGTCTGAGTGCTCTGAGAGAGTCCAAAACCCTAATTCTTTGTTGAGGTGAGTGCTCAACAACCTTGGAGAGGATTGATGAGGCATGAAGATACATCCATATTGTGGTGATGATTTGCACAATGATGAGAAATCTTGTGGTCAAAATTTAGGGTATGACACAAGGCCATTGCTGATGATTCGTATGGTCTAAACTTTTCATTGCAGGTTTGGATCTTCCAGCATTTCCTGCGCATCTCTAACTGGGAAAGTGTACCGTCTTACACGGAGGATATGTCGCGTGCCACTGCTTTTATCCCGCTTAGAGGGAACCAGACGACAGAGCCTTACAGAGTCTATCTTGACTGTTTGATTGCTGAGGACATGCACTTCAATAGCTATGTTGATCACCGTGAGACGCGACCATTTGACGAGATAATGCTATACTCTAGATGGTTGGCCTGCGTATGGCGTCTCAGTGCTCCTCATCTACCCGAGTGCATCATGCAGTAGTTCGGCTACACTCAAATCATTTCTAGACACCTTGTTGTCTCTACTCCTCTTGCCTTGACACGTAGATAGATAGATGACATATTTGATGATTATGAGAGTCAATTAGTATCAAAGGAGGCACAAGCTACCATAGATGAGAGCGACTGGAGCTACATCAAAGGATACATCAGATGGTTTTTCAGGGTGTCACATTCGTACATGGTGCATGCTCATCAGGAGATACTAGAGGAGGAGCAGGCACAACTAGATCATGCTGAAGATGTATTCCCTAGGTTTCATCGCATAGGGAGACTGTGTAGGTAGACATTGACACAAATATCCTCCCTGACGGGTCTGATGTAAGGCAAGTCCTAGATGCCATCATGACGGAGGCACATGGGGTATTGTTGTACCAGAGACATCGCCAGAGGATAGGGGGATTGATGTCCGAGAAGGTAGATGAGGCAAAGAAGGTAGAAGAGGTAGGTGAGAGGTAGTCAGACACACAAAGTAGTGTCTTAGTATATAGTAGTAGTACTTTAGTCTGTATTTTATTTTGACAGTCTTGCTACTGTATTGATCTCGATTGTATGGCATTTTCGAAATTAATTGGTATTTTATTTATGTATGGAATTTTTTGACCATCTGGAATCATGTGCGTAGATTTTTTATTTTCGATTGTATGGTATAGTTTAAATATTCATCTGAATACAGATAAACAAAATATAACATGAAAGACCATGTTCTGATACATTACGGAGATGTATCTTTGGAATATTCATGGAGATGCATTTCCAGTCCAATTCAAGTTTATAATGGCTTCTGAGTGGGATGTATTGAATGTTTTAAATTGTTACGGAGATGCATCTCTGAAATATTTCAACATTCATTCAAAATTTGGTCCATCCGGAGATGCATCTCCAGAAACTAGGGCCATTTAAATAAATTTGTGTGGTGGCTAAGAAACATAAAGGGTGCATTAAGAAATCCTCTAAATATAAATTGGAGAAAAAGTTGAATACTTATTTTCAACAAGCTTGGGGCTCTAAGCTTATGGGCTTTGATTTTGAGATCCAGTACAAGTAAGGGAGTGCTAACAACACAATGGATGCCATATCTCGCAATCATGGGGTTGAACTACTTCCTTAGATATTAAATAGTGTTGAACTAGATTTACTTGATAACAATAAGGCTACTTTGTCTACTGACCTTTATCTCACTAAATTGATTGATACTTTGCAGCATCAACAACAATTGCATCCTAATCTTTCATGGCACAACAATAAATTAAGGAGAAAAGGGAAATTATTGCTAAGTAATGTACCCACTGGTAATATAATACTCACTAGTCATATGTCTAGAATAACCACCAATAGTATCAGATACATCAATGTGATTATCTAGAAATGTATCAGATAAAAATTT
This sequence comes from Lathyrus tuberosus, assembly GCA_022829125.1. NCBI lineage: Eukaryota > Viridiplantae > Streptophyta > Magnoliopsida > Fabales > Fabaceae > Lathyrus > Lathyrus tuberosus. Next base: position 9,449,195 of record JALAZF010000163.1, read on the forward strand.
AACAACAGAACGTCAGAATAACTAATACATAATGTATTATTCAACAAAGCGGAAAGACGTTTCAAAAAATCCTCAATGCCAAGCCGGAGCTGAACCATTGAATCATTAAATCACTCTCTTCCCATTTTACCTGGTTAAAGCATACTTGAACTTTACATCGGAGTATCTCACACCCATCCCACACATAAGTATTGAGTCATCAAGTAACTTGAATACAAATTGTCTACATTATCCCTTAGTACAACATGGAATCTAACATAAGACAAGTGAGGATCTCTCCATAAGGGAAAGATAGGATTATGTCTCAATGAGTTCTAATAGGCTAACAAGATATCTCTTAAGGATCTAATATGGATGATCTAAACCAATATCCCATTAGCTAGTTATATCATATGTCTATATTTTTGGAATATAAGTCATCTATTGCTATAAAATAGCCACTAGTCATTATATACCAAATCACCCGACATCTAACATAGTTCTACAATATTACTCAGGGTTAGATAAACCATAACTAGCCTAAGATAAGATTTACTGCTCTTCACATATTCATTCACCTCAAATGTCGTATAATGTAGTTCTAGGACTTAGGCAACTAAAACAAATAAGGAGATACAATAGACTACCTAGTTCTCTTCCTGTGTATAACATAACTATGATAATATAATAGCTACTAATCACTATTCAACTAATCACATGGCTAAACTAAGATAAGATCTACTTCACTTTTTATATTCTTCCGCCTCAACTGTTGCCTAGTGAAGCTCTATGACTTAGGTAGGCTAGAACAATTAAGAAGATACATTAGTCAACCCCGTTCTTCATCTCATTACTTAAATCAGTGCTCAGGGTTTTCCTATATTGGTATAAATAATCTAGGTTTGGTCTGCAATTCTTGACTCATGATACCCTTAATTTACCCATATTAAATATAAATAATTGATATTTGCTCTACAATAGTCATCTCTCTCTTTTACTCATTAACACACGTGCACGCTTACACATACACACACGTGCACTCACACACACACACATACAAGGACAAACACGCGCGCGCACCACGCACGCACAGACAGCGGACGCACACGCACAAACGCCCACGCGCGCGCCCTCTCTCTCACACACACACATATATAAAAGACGTGGGTGAATCCAATGAGTGTCTAACCCGTCGTAGCAAATGTGAACCATCGTTCCAATTATTTGACTACAATGCCCTCCAGAATTTATAAATTGAAATTCCTTCCAGTATTTAATGTTGTGGTATATAAAATTGATATCACCATATATATATATATATATATATATATATATATATATATATATATATATATATATATATATATATATATATAAGAATTAAAAAGAGGTTTTTGTTCGCTCCGCACATCTCGATTTCTGCCTTCTTTGGGAGAGCAACAAAGTCTCTTATCTTCCCAAAGAAGGCAGAAATCGAGATGTGCGGAGCGAACAAAAACCTCTTTTTAATTCTTATATATATATATATATATATATATATATATATAATCACTTGCTTATCTTGCTTCTTCCTATTCCTCTCTTAATTAATTATAAGCCTTTAATCACATCATTAAGAATCATAGTTGTTTCTTTCATGACCCATATATGGATACAGTTGACAAACTGAATGTCTTGAATCGGTGGTGTTGATCTTCGTTACAGAGGCGTCGAGTGGACCTTCATGGTTAGCACTCCAACACCTAGGTCAGTTCAAGATTCAAGATGATTATAGTGAAAAATGGAGATAAGAAATTGTACCTTGTTTCTTGTGCATACTAGCTTTATATTTTGGATCGAGTGGAGTGGATTTGAGATGAATTGGGCTTTGGAATTTTTGGCCTTCGGCTGGCTTAGGTTAGTTTCCCCCAAGTCTTTTTCAGGCACATAGTGAGTCGGGAATGCCTTTATTTATTTTGTCAGCCTCTAAGATGTTGTTTGAGGTGTGCTAGACCTGAAACATTTGGAGTCAATTAAGAAATAGTAGTGGGAAACAAGCACATTAAATATGTTTCCATCATTGAAGCATTTTGTCTCCTTCTTCTGAAAATTGTGTTGATGTGACAAGTAAGTGCATGACATAGTTCATAATGTACTTGAGTGCACTCGAGTTTGCATGTAACTTCAAGGAGGAGTTTAGCCGTTTATTTTATAACTCCTTTCTTTAGATGAACTGGGTTGCCCAACCATTCTCGCTTATAAATAGATGGAGTTAAACATTTTTGAAACTTTTCATAATCTCTGGGATTCAAGTTCATTCACATACACTTTATTAATAAAAATCTTTGGATCTTCCTTCCTGAGAGCATTAACCACGACGATTGCAGTTCTGTAATAAAAATCTATGCTTTCTTCACTCATTCTGCGTCATCAATCGCGCACCTAGGTACCATCCTAAACTCAAGCTTTTTCTTTAGCATTTCATGTTTTCTAGTCAGGATGAGTGATATTACCATTAACTTAATGAGTGATTCTGAGGGAGAAACTTCTTCTACCTTAAGAATGGGGACACCCCCTAATTCTCACATTCCTCTTCTTGACTATGATTATCTGGAACTATAAGCCATACCTTTATTTGATGATTCTCACTTAAAAAAGGTATTTGGGGTTTCCTTGGAGGAATGAGCTTCTTCATTCGGCTCATTAGATTCCTTTTTTATCAAATGTTAGTGGAGAGGTGAATCGTGCTAAGATCCTTATACCCCTCCCATCTTAACGAAGGAGGAAATACAAGCAAACCAGCAAAAGAGAGAACACGCTAAAGGTTTTAACAACCTTTTCTTGAGTATAAATAACTATGAAACCATCGACGCTGAAGTGAATGCCTACTTGGATCTTTGAGATCGGCAAGAGCAGCGAAGCACGAATGGGTAGATGCTGAAGTAATTGGTACTTTATCCGCTATAAGTGTTAAGCTAGCTATATACATTGCAAGTATTATGGTCGATGATCCTTTGGAATGGTCGGCTCTTCCAATGGGCCCAGGGAAGAATATTTGCAGTTCCTTTGACGACTGTGCGATCCCACTCTCTATTCACAAAGATAGGATTGCAATAACCTATTCATAATAATAATTAACTAACTTGGAATAAGGATAAAATCATGAAAATTAGGGTTTTAAATACATTATAACTTCATGATTCTAGTAACATAACTCGTGATTCGAGTCATAACAATGGTGATACTGTGATATGTAATTAATATCATCACCTTTATACATACACATATGATTATAATGACATACATGCATATACATAAAATTTTCCTACGTTTTTTTTTTCTATGTGTGCTTTTAGTAGCTCTAGTTTCAGATATTATAAACAATGTCCTAACTTCATCATTCCAGAGGCTGTTTATAGGAGTGACAAAGTGTCATGCTATCTTCTATATATTTTAATTTTTTTGTATTGCTTCCTAACGCAATTGTTATTGCCTAAAAGAGAGCTTCTCTATTCTCAAATTAACGCATGGTCGTAATTATGCCTTATGGGTGTAATTCTTCCAGAATTTTTCATTTTTTGATACAATGATTAAGCTTTAACACCATGTTACGACTGTAACATGCCCAGAAACCCTAAAAACTACCTTTTTTATTCGTTTTCATGCATTTTCTCAGCAAATTCAAAATACTCAAGACTCACCCACAACTCTCATCATTCACAAAAGGTCCCACTCTTGAACCTATAACTCGCCATAATCAGCCATCACTGTAATCCCTCACTGGATTACAATATCAAAATTCCATTCAAGGCCATCACTATAATCCCTCTCTGAATTACTAACTCAAATGTCATTCTAGGCTATCACTGTAATCCCTATCTTTGACTACTATACAAAAAAATAACATGTTTTAAACAATTTTAAGAATTTCTCCTTAAACAGGTAAAGTTATGTTAATAACCTAAATTTCATCTCATCAAAATACTTGTTGAACTCAAGACGTCTCAAAACTAATAATTTTTCTCAAAATTCTCAGAAACTCAAAATTTACTCAAAACTCTTTATTATTATTGTGTCAGACTCTCAACAGGGTAGGATAAACATTTTCCTTAATTTACTCAAAGATTACCATAAGGTCACAAAAATGACTCTAAAGTTACAAATTGCTTCAAAATGTCTCTGAAGGCTTTCGAACTTTAAAAATTTCGAGGAAAGCTCAAAAACTCAAAAAGACATAAAAAATACCCAAAAAGTCGGGAAAACCCAAAAATCGCCCAAAAAGTCGAAAAACACCAAAATCGCACGGAAACGCCAAAATCACCCGAAATAAAAAACGGGCAAAAAATCCCCCTGCGCTGCTGTCGCCCGCAGGCAGCCTCTGGCTGCATTTTTTTACGGTCGGTCGCCGCAACTCTGCTCTGTGGCCCTATTTTTTTTTTTAATCAAGCGACGCCTCATGTTACACCCTAATTATCCCCTCGTAATTATAAATAAAAATTAGAGTAATTTTAAACCAACAACAATTAGGATGCTACTTTAATCACCAAACAACTCATGTTTAAAGATATGTAACACATATACAATTTCACAACTTATGATAATAATAATAATAATAATAATAAAGTCTGAACTTTAACTTTTATTTAGCAGCGGAAAAGCATCAACAACCGATTATTATAATAATTCAAAACATAACAGAATATAACGTAATCATGAGAAACTATTAAATATCAAAGATCACATGGTAAACTCCACAAAACATAAAGTAGACAAATAAGCATCCCCCTAGTGTTTCATATTAGAGCAGACGCCGATTCAACTAAAGCAATAAGAAGAGCAATCTCTTCCACTCACATCCAAGCCTTTACTGTGGATTATCTGCAAGGTGCCCATGTAAAGGTATCACTCAAACAGAAGGGGTGAGAAATCACAATCATATAAGAAAATGCATAATAATATGTAAGCACGCCAACAACATATGCATAAATCACTCAATCTGCAATTCACACTCCAAATAATCCAATTATCATGATACAACAATTATGCATTGCAATGAGACTCAGCAACACGACTCAATGCATGTGGTACCAAATTGTGAACTCTCAGGTTCACTCGCTCCGATCCCCACCATTGGATTAGAGCCCACCGAAAATCGTTACCATCGCCATAGGTAACGCTTCACTAATTCCATCACCATAGGAATTAGCTACTCACACCCAATCCCCACCTTAAGATTGAGGGTCACTAAAATAGACCACCGTCCAAACATCATGATGCATGATTCATACAAGACATGCAACAACAATAGCAAGTATAATGACCTTCACCTTAATCAATGTACGACACCAATGCTGACCACCATGCACCATACACATGCTATAAACATTCAACAACAACAATATAATGATATAGCAAGCAACAACATCATATTTGTGCATGTTCCACACTACGACACACAAATCACACATCCTCCAACACTACCATGCAACATTTAAATCAATTACAGGTACTGGAACTATTTTTAAAATAAAGTTCATTGCATTAACTTCCTAACGCTTTGAACTGAACCTCAATTAGACACCCATAACTCAAGTTATGAATTTTCAAAGTTTTATGAATTTTTCCTCACAGTGTAACCGGTTACACCAAAACTGGTAATCGGTTACACACCCAAAAAATCTAGTTTTTACGCTGTTTTTCTTGATAGTGTAACCTATTACACCCTAAAAATGATTTTTCTGCAATCCTGTAGTACGAAAATCAGTTCCAACACCTCCCCAAAACCCCAATTTTCATACCAATTCATTTATTCCAGTTTAACACTATAACTCCTAACAACATACAGAAATATAAACATCCACAAACCATCCAATTCATCAAACACATACAAATCAAGTATGCACTGCAATGAGACTCAGCAACACGACTCAATGCATGTGGTACCAAATTTTGAACACTCAGGTTCACTCGCTCCGATACCCACCATAGGATTAGAGCCTACCAAAAATCGTTACCATCACCATAGGTAACACTTCACTAATTCCATCAACATATGAATTAGCTACTCGCACCCAATCCCCACCTTAAGATTGAGGCTAACTAAAACAGACAACCGTCCAAACACCATGATGCATGATTCATACAAGACATGCAACAACAACACCATGCACAATGACCTTCACCTTAATCAATGTACTAAACCAATGCTGGCCACCATGCACCATACACATGCTATAAACATTCAGCAACAACAATATAATAATATAGCAAGCAACAACATCATATTTGTGCATGTTCCATACTATGACACAGAAATCACACATCCTCCAACACTACTATGCAACATTTAAATCAATTCCAGGTACTGGAACTATTTTTAAAAGAAAGTTCATTTCATTAACATCCTAACGCTTTGAACGAAACCTCAATTAGACACCCATAACTCAAGTTATGAATTTTCAAAGTTTTCTGAATTTTTCCTCCCAGTGTAACCGGTTACACACCCCAAAAATCCAGTTTTTACGCTATTTTTCTAGACAATGTAACTTGTTACACCCTAAAAAATGATTTTTCTGCAATCCTGTAGTACGAAAATCTGTTCCAACACCTCCCAAAAACCCCAATATTCATACCAATTCATTTATTCCAGTTTAACACTATAATTCCTAACAACATACAGAAATCTAAAAATCCACAAACCATCCAATTCATCAAACACATACAAATCAACATTATCATGTATCGAATTAATCCGAACATCGAAAAAGTAAAAATCAACATATAGTGAACAATTATCCACCCACATACTACATATAATCCCATTATACAAAAGGAGATCTCACCCTTACCTTATATTGATGGTTTGAAGCTTCTTTAATGGATTCCTCTTCTTCTTCCTCAATGCCTTATCTCTTCTCTCTTTTCTCTTTCTCTTCAAGTTTTCACGTACTGACAGTTTTCTCTCCAATCCCCCTTTCTCTTATTTTATTATATTTTAATTCTAATTACACATTAATCCAACCAAATAAAATAAATATTTATTTTAATCATATTATCATAACAATAATAATCAAATAAATATTTAATTTCTTACTATTACTACTAATTATTTAAATATTTCTAATTAAATAATAGTGACGATAATCATTCTCCCACCACCCCCATATCTCTACACTTTTGCTCACACACCCCTAACACCTTAAGTTCAACATTTCTAAGGCCATTACCCTTCACATAAGAGTCCCTCTAACACCACAATTCATACACAACCACACACACACAATCATATAATTATTTACGAAAATTAATTAAAATAAACTGGGGCGTTACACCTGGCCCCCCCCCCTTCCCCGGAAAAATTGGTTTTTTTCAAAAACATCCAGAAAGTCTGATTTTTAAAAAATAAAGGTTTTTCAGTTTAAGGTTTTCGCCAAAAAGTAGTTTCTAATAAAAAAAATAGCTAAAAACTTAAGTTATTTTGGTTTTTGGGGAAAATTTCAGAAAAAGGGTCGACTCAGAAAAACCATTGGAAAATAGTTCAGATTCAAGAATTCATAATTTTGGGATATCAAACAACTCTCAAACGGTCGTTCAAACCCCCATGGAAAATTCCAACACAAAAACAATCAAATCAATAACACATGTCAACAATCATATATTACATAATGTTGCATGGTCATACCTCCTACCTTTAAGGTATCAAACCCTAAGGCGATTTATCCCAAATCCCTTAATTGGGTTTACGATCAAAACACATCATACAAACAATAACAATCCAAAAAAGAACACATCGTAACTAATAAATCACAGAAAAGAAAAATTAGGGAGAACCCATAACCAAAAAATCCCAATAGGGCGCTGACAGGAGGGTAAGGAACCCTCACTATCTTGCAAGACAGATACCACCTAAAAGTAGACAAACCCCCATTACCTCGAAATTAGAGTTTTTGCCCCTTTTTCCTTCTTTTCATATGATCGATTTCCAGAGCACTTGCAATTCCAAATCCCATATTCGCCTCTTTTTCACGTACACAAGAAATTCCTAAACCTAGTTTTCCCAACATTTTAGTATTTATATGGGCTCTAATTCTCAATATTGCCATTTTTGCCCACTTATTCTCCACCTATCTATTCTCATCTCATACTCCTCTCTAATCATTTAAATGTCCTAAACACCTAATTATTTATTTAAATTAAATAAATATTTAATTTAAATAATAATTAAATTAGGATTTCTATATTTCTATTATTTCTTTTATTAAGAATAATTACAATGCCTAATTATTTGTAACAGTCCCAATAATATTATTTTATTACAAACTCTCAAATCTAGTAATTAGTAATTTACCAAATTACCCCTACCCTCCGAAAATACCACAATTCTCATGAAATTATCAAATTACGCAAATAATTAAATAATAAGTTGGGGTGTTACAACTCTCCCCCATTTAATAGAATTTTTGTCCTAAAAAATTACATGTACAGAACGAATCCTGATAGGACTCCTTCATCCGGCTCTCCAGCTCCCAAGTTAGATTTTCTCTAACAGGTATTCCCCAAACCACTTTCACTAAAGCAATCTCCTTCCTTCTGAGATGCTTCACTTATCGATTCACGATTCTGATATGCAATGCTTCCACAATCAAATTTTCTCTCACTTGGACATCGTCCATCTAGATAATATGTGATGGATCGGGAATATACTTTAGAAGTTGAGACACATGGAAGCGTCATACAAATTCGAAAGGGATGGGGGCAGGGCCACCCTATAAGCAACAACTCATATCCTCTAAAAAATCTGATAAGGACCAATAAAATGAGGGGCGAGGTTCTTAGACTTCAAAGCTCTCCCAAAACCAATCACATGGGTGACTCTCAGAAACATATGATCTCCCTTCTAAAATTCGATGGCCTTCCTCTGCTTATCATGATTGCTTTTATTTATACTCTGAGATGCCTTCATCTTTTCTTGGATCATCTTCACTTTCTCTGTAGTCTGTTGAACAATCTCTGGTCCAAGCACAACACTCTCCCCCGATGCATACCAACAAAGAGGAGTTCTATACCTCATCCCATACAATGCTTCGAACGGTGTCATTCTGATACTCGAATGATACTTGTTATTATACGTAAACTCAACAAGTGGAAAGAAACCATCCCAAACTTCTCATTGTGCTAAGACACAAGCCCTCGAGAGATCTTCCAAAAACAGAATAGTCCTCTCAATATGACCATCGGTCTGTGGATGATACGCAGAACTCAACTTCAACTTAGTACCAAAAGTTGACTATAAACTCTCTCAAAATATGGAAGTGAACCTTGGATATCTATCCGACACAATGTTTGATGGAATACCATGAAGCTTCACAATCACTACAATATAAATCTCTGCCAGCTTCTGCAAAGGAAAACTAATCTTAATCAGAATAAAGTGAGTTGATTTAGTCAGCCTATATACAATCATCTAAATTGAATCAATCCCTCGTGAAGTATTTGGTAGTCCAGTCACAAAATCCATTGATACATTATCCTTCCATTCAGGAATGTCATTTTGCTGCATTAGACCAGACGGCTTATGGTGCGATCTTTGACTTCTGACTAGTCAAACATGAATATACAAACTATTAAACACCCCTTTGCATTCTAGGCTACCGAAACATCCTCTTAAGATCTTGATACACTTTGGTAGACCCATGGTGAATGCTTAAATCACTTCGGTGATTCTCCTCCAAAATAGTCTTCTTAAGCTCCAGTACATCAGAAATGTAAACTCTATCTCAAAATTTAAGGATCCCGTTCTCATTGACTATAAAATCTTTGTCAACATTAGCTGATTAAAAAATATCAACTAAGGTCACATTCAACTTTTAACCCTCTTTAATTTCATCAAGGAACCTACTAGTCAACTTCAACATTCCCAGTTTTACACTATATGCAATCACCTCACATACCAAACTCAAATCTCTGAATTGTACAATCAAATCCAATTCTCTAACCATCAAGGTTGCCATGTGCAAGGATTTTCGAATCAAAGCATCTGCTACAACATTGGCTTTATCGGTATGGTAGTTCAAACCAAAGTCGTAATCCTTCAAGAATTCTAACCATCTTCTATGTCTCATATTCAGATCCTTCTAATCAAATAAATATTTCAAACTCTTGTGGTTGCTGAATAACTCAAATCTAGAACCATACAAGTAGTGTTTCCATAACTTCAGAACAATAACTACAACTACCAACTCTGAATCGTGAGTAGCGTAGTTTCTCTAAAGAACCTTCAGCTGTCGTGAAGCATGAGCCACAACATGCCCATTCTTCATAAGAAACCCACCTAATCCAATCTTGGATGCATCACAATATACAACAAAAGGTTCCTTCAATTATGGAAATATCAATACTGGTGCCATTGTTAACTTCTTCTTCAATTCTCGAAAATTCTGCTTACACATCATGTCCCACACAAAGGCTTGACCCTTTCGAGTCAATTGAGTAAAAGGTAAGGCTAACTTGGAAAAACCCTAAATGAGCCTTCTATAATAACTATCCAACCCTAAGAAACTTCTTATCTCTGTAACCGACTTTGATACCTCCCACTGGAGCACTGCATCTACCTTAGCAGGGTTCACAACTATACCGCCACTAGAAATCACATGGCCAGAAAACTCACTTCTTGCAATCAGAACTTACATTTCGATAAATTGGTATACAATTTATTCTCTTTCAACACTTGAAGTACAATACGAAGATGTTAAGCATGATCTTCATATGATTTAGAATAAACAAGAATGTCGTCAATAAACACCACTATGAACTGATACAAATAGGGGTGGAAGATCATATTCATGTACTCCATGAACACACCAGAAGCATTAGACACACCTAACAGTATCACTGAGTATTCATAATGACCGTATCGTGTCCTAAATGCAGTCTCCAAGATATCTTCATTCTTCACTCGAATCTAATGATAGCCCGACCTCAAGTCAATTTTACTGAAAACACAGGCTCCCACTAACAGATCCATAAGGTTGTCGATCCTTGGAAGATGATATTTATTTTTGATGGTCACTTTATTTATCTGACGGTAATCAACTTATAATCTCATATTGTCGTCTTTCTTTTTCACTAACAACATCGGAGCTCCCCAAGGTGATACACTTGGGCTGAAAAATTTGTTATCAAGTAGATCTTCAAGCCGACTCTTCAACTCACTCAACTCAGTTGGGGACATTATATAAGGGCCATATACACAGGTCTAGTACCGTGTACTAAATCTATGGAAAACTCAACTTCTCTCTCTGGCGATAGATTTGTAATATCATCAGGGAACACATTTAGGAATTCTAATACTATAGACACATCCTCTAATGTCGTTTGACCATCAATTTGCAAGGAAGAAAACATTGTAAACACTTGCGCTTCATCTTTCATGAATTCTTCAACATGTCTCACCGAAATAAATTGTAGACTCTTCTCTTCTACAAACTCAAGAAATATAATTTTCTTATTATATCAGTTGATATACTTTCGATTGAACTCCAACCAGTTCATACACAAGATAACATCAAGTTGACTCATCGGTAAGCAAACTAAGTCAACGCCAAAGTTCCTACCATATATTGTCAATGGAAACTTCAAACAAACTAGAGAAGTAGTCACCGACCCATTCGTCAGAGTGTCGATAACCATGCTTCCATTCATAACAGACATCACAAGACCAAATATCTTCACACAATTAGTAGATATAAAGGAATGTGTTGTACCATTATCAATGATAGTAATTAAAGGAATGTTATTAATGAAACAAGTACCTCAAACAAGATTACCATATTTGGAGTCCTCTACATCACTGAGAGCAAACACTTTTCCACCATACTAACATCTTGAGTCTTCTTAGGCTTCTGACACTATGTGCTAATATGGCCAGCTTCTCCAGAGTTAAAACAATTTACCAAAGCATTATTGCATTTCATTAGGCCTCTACCCTGCCTTTCCACACTTTAAATAGATCACTGTAGAACACTCTGTAGCACGATGACCAAGAACCACACATTTGAAACATTTGATATGAGTAGGAGCACCTCCCTCACTTTGACTCTTTCCACCATTATTCTTCTGTTGGAACTTCTGTTTACCTTTACCATCATGAACAACGTAAGGCTTCCGTTGATTCTTATTACCATTTCTTTTGCCACTGACACTCTTGTAATGAGAGGATCTAGCACAACTGTCTTCATCATAGATACGACATTTGTTAACCAGCACGAAAAACTGATAAATTTCCTGATACACAATAAATTTCTTAATCTCTGGGCGTAGTCAATTTTCCAACTTGATACGCTTAGACATTTCAGCCTCCGCCCCATTATAGTGAGGGCAAAACCTAGACAATTCCTAAACCTTGGCAGCATAATCTGCTACAGTCATATTTCCTTGCTTAAGTTCAAGGAATTCTGCGTCTTTCTTGCTACGCACATCACCCAAGAAATATTGTTCAAAGAATGCTCCCTTGAAAAAACCCAAGTAATAACAGTACCATTAGCCTCAAACCTCTGTCTAGCATTATCTCACCAATAATCTGCTTCTTTAGACAACATGTAAGCACCATAAATAATCTTCTGAGCATATACAGATGCCATCACTTGGAAGATTTTCTCAATCTCCTGCAACCAAACTTATGCGCCTTCTAGGTCATGCCTTCCTTTGAAGGTCAGTGGCTTGTACCTCGGGAACCTGTCCAATCCACGGGATTCAACATATTTAACCCGTGGCTTCTGCTGAGCTTGCAACACTTTAGCCAAGGTGGTCAAGGCATCAACAATAGCACAATCATTTCTTACAGCCATTTCTCTGTTACAACAGCAAACAACCATTAGAAGAAACATTGCATAGACAACGTTAACACACATGTCGTACACCAGGAACAAACTAAAATCACAAAAACTTGGTCGGACGGACCAACATGCTCTGATACCACTATGTAACACCCAAATTTCCCAACTCAACATTTAAATAAAATAGTTTGAATAAAACCAAGTATTAGAATGTCAACAAAACATGAACTTTAAAAAAAAAACCAAATAGTCATGCAATACGCAACGAGAATTCAAAAAAGGTTCAAAATAAAGTCTCATCAACAATTCCAACAAAACAAAATAAAAACGCCACACAATAAAGAGTTACATCTCATCCCTAGTGCTACATATCAGAGCGATTACCCAAGATAAAAGCTAAAGGGGGCATATACGCCATCCCTTACTCAGCAACTACTCTTGTTCCTGGTTATTTGTACTTCGAGGAGCACAAACGCCACAATAACAAATAGGGGGTAAGAATACATCTAACAATTATTAATGGTGAATAACAGCAATACAGAACATTAATAACAAACATAACAAAATTCTCAAATCACACTCAACACACAATCAAACAAATCATAATGAAAATGCAAAACAATGCCACCATATCCATCTCATATGCATGTGGTACCAAAATCACTAAGGTCAGAGGTATGTTACTGATATCCCCATGTCCCTGGTTCCTCTCTGAACCGTGTCCTTCTTTGGACGTAAGACCGCCATAGTTCCTCTCTGAACCAGACCATCACTGGGCTGAAGTCCTACTTATCTCTGAAATACATGAATGCATGATCATAACAATAACACAATAATACAACAATATCATCATCTCAAAATCATAACATGATACAAATCTCATCATTCACAAAAGGTCTCACTCTTGAACCTATAACTCGCCATAATCGACCATCACTGTAATCCAGAGTTGTTAATCATGGCCACTCCCAGCGCGATCCCGGGGGGTTCGGCCAGGGCGGCCCTCCTCCGTGCGCGATGTGAGGAGCGAATCCTAGGTTGCAAAAAGCGGCTGATTCCAGCGCAATGGCGGCTCACGGGTAGCTCTCCGCTCCCTGGGTGGAGCGGTTACCCGGTTTTGCTTTTTTATTTATAATTTTTTTAAGCCAAATTAGTTTTTTCCCTCAGTTGCGGGTGGCGGCAGAGAAGAAAGGTGGAAGAAAGAGAGAAGAAAGGTGAGAAGAAAGAGAGAAGAAAGGTGGTAGAGAAGAAAGAGAGTAGAAAGTTAGTGGTTAGGGTTTTTGGATGAATACATACATATTGAAATGGGCTGGGCCTATGTTTGGGATCTCAATTATTATTAAAAAAAGTCATATTAACCCATTAGTTTATTGTTTGTTAAAAAAACTTAATATATATAATAATATTAAACTTAATAAATATAATAATATTTAATAATAAAAATAATAATAACATATATTAAATAAATAATTAAATTTTTAATTCATTTTTATTTTATTAATTTAATTTTTATAAAAATTTTGTGTTACTAATTTAATATTTTTTTAATGGTCACCCAAAATAATTTATTTGTATAAATTATTTATATATTTAATTTAAAAATTGTCAATTCTAAAAAGTTAACAAAACTTATCTCGCTATCCGCTATCCCGCTATCCCATTTTTAAGGTCGGTCGCTCCACTCCGATATCCACTATTAATAACTCTGCTATAATCCCTCTCTGGATTACTATCTCAATACGCCATTCGAGGCCATCACTATAATCCCTCTTGGATTACTAACTCAAATGTCATTAAAGATCATCACAGTAATCCCTTTCTTGGATTACTATATAAAAAAAGTATGTTTTAAAACAATTTTGATAATTTCTCTTTAAACGAGTAAAGTTGAGTTATTACCCTAAATTTCAACTCATCAAAATACTCACTGAACTCAAGATGGCTCAAAACTAATAATTTTTTTCAAAATTCTTAGAAACTCAGCATTTATTCAAAAAAAAAATATTATTATTGTGTCAGACCCTCGATAGGGTAATAACAAACATTTTCCTTGATTTACTCAAAGATTACCCTAAGGTCACAAAAAGGACTCTAAAGTTACCAATTGCTCCAAAATATCTCAGAAGGCTCTCGAATAACAAAAATTCCTATAAATGCTTAAAAGCTCGAAAAGACATAAAAAAAATGCCCGAAAAGTCAGAAAAACTCAAAAATTGCCCAAAAATTGCCAAAATTGGGCCTCAATCGCCCCCCCTCCGACTGCCGCCAGCTACCTGCCCGTTGTCCGTCGATGGCCGCATTTTTTTCTGATGATCGTCGTGGCTCCGCCACCTCGTGATTCGAATCCAACGGCCTCGCCACCCGACCCGATTTTTTTAATCATCTGCCTCATCGTGGCACGTCACCCCCTTTCCCTAGAAAAATTGATTTTTTTTTGAAAATCTTCCCGAAAGTCTGATTTTCAAAAATAAAGGTTTTCTAATTTAAGGTTTTCGTCAAAAAGTAGTTTCTGATCAAAATAGCTGAAAACTTAAGTTATTTTGGTTTTGGGAAAAATTCCAAAAAAAGGGTCGGCTTAGAAAAACCATGAGAAAACAGTTTTGATCCAAGAATTAATAATTTTTGGAAATCAAAGGACTCTTAAAAGGTCGTTCAAAACCCCAGGGAGAATTCCAACACAAAAACAGTCAAATCCACAACACATACCAACAATCATATATTACATAATATTGCAAGGTCATACCTCCAACCTTGAAGGTATCGAACCCTAAGGGGATTTATACCAAATTCCTCGATTGGATTTACGATGAAAACACATCATACCAAACAAGAACATCGTAACTCATAAATCACAGAAAAGAAAAATTACGGAAAACCTATGAAAAAAATCCCATCAGGGAGCTGATAGGAGGGTAAGGAACCCTCACTATCCTGCAAGCCAGATACCACCTAAAAGTAGACAATCCTCCCCCCTCTTACCTTGAAATTGGTTTTTTTTTCTTTTTTTTCCTTATATCTCCCATAACACATGCATTTCCAAATCCCAAATTTGCATCTTTTTCACGTATAGAAGAAATTCTTAAACTTATTTTTTCAACATTTTAGTATTTATATGGACTATAATTCTCAATATTGTTGTTTTTGCCCACTTACTCTCCACCTCTATATTCTCACCTCATACTCCTCTCTAATCACTTAAATGGTCCAAACTTCTAATTATTTATTTAAATTAAGAAATTTAAATTAAATAAATATTAAATTCAAATAATAATTAAATTAGGATTTCTATATTTCTATTATTTCTCTTATTACAAATAATTATAATCCCTAAATATTTGTAATAATCCCAATAACATTAGCTTATCTGTTCTACAAACTCTCAAACCTAGTAATTAGTAATTTACCAAATTACCCTTACCCTTCAAAAATACCACAATTCTCATGAAATTACCAAATTATGCAAACAATTAAATAATTGCTTAAATAATAAGTTGGGGCATTACAATCCACACGGGAGGATCAACCCAAGAAAATGTAAACTTTGTGAACAATAACCCGCGAAACAATCTATATTCCAACACTTATAATATGGGGTGGCGTGATCACCCTAACTTCTCTTATAGGAATAATAATCCCCAACAAGCCATGGGACATCCAAATTTCCAAAAAGCTACACCAACCGAGCCTAAAAGTCTAACCTTGAACTTTTGATGGAAAATTTCATATTGATGCAAACCCGTCAAAACAATGAGTTTAGAAATCAAAACCTCCTCACCAATGAGGCTCTTAGGCAATTGAACACTAAGGTTGATAATGTTGTCACTCACACCAAAATGTTGGAGCCTTAAATCTCCCAGTTAGCACAACAACAAGCTACTTCTTTCGTCCCTCACGGATCATTTCTAGGGCAACCCGAACAAAATCCCAAGTGAAATATGAATGTTGTGACAACCCGTAGTGGTAAGCAAGTGGGTAGTTCTAGAGAGAGAGAGAGTTTGAAGGTTGAAGTGAGTGTGCCAACCCCACTCGAAAAGGAGGTAGTCAAAGAAGTTGAGAAGCAGGCACCCTATGTTGCTCCTCCTCCCTACAAACCTATTGTTCTTTTCCCACAAAGGCTTGTGAAATCCAAAGTGGAGGCCTAACTCAAAAAGTTCATGGAACTTCTAAAAAAGATCCACCTCAATGCGCCTTTCACCGATGTAATTACTCAAATTCCCTCTTATGCCAAGTTCTTAAAAAAGATCATTTCCAATAAAAGAAAGCTAGTGGACCATGAGTAGTGTCGTGATTCAAAACATGGTAATCCCTAAAATCAAAGATTCGGGAAGTTTTTCTATCCCTTTTCATATAGGTACCATGGACTTTGAGAGAGTGTTTTGTGATTTAGGAGGTAGTGTTAGCTTAATTCCTTTGTCTGTGTGTAAGAAGTTGGATATGTGATACATGAAACCTACCAATGTGTCTTTGTAACTTGCCAATAAATCAGTTAAGTATCCCATAAGTGTGTTAGAGGATATCCCGGTGAGAGTTGAAGAGTATATGCTCTGGTTGACTTTATCATAATGGACATCGGTGAGGATCCTAAAATCTTGATAATTTTATGTAGGTATTTCTTAGCCACGGTGAGGGGCATCATATATGTCAAGAGAGGACAGTTAACTTTTGAGATAAGAGAGGAAAAGATTGAGTTCATTCTAGAAAAACTCATGGAAAACTCTTCTTTTAGGAATTTTTGCTTCTTAGTCGATATCATCGACGCTTGTATTAAAGAGAGCACATCACAACCTCCTCTGACTAATAAGTTAGAAGTGTGTTTGTTTGATAGTGCCCAAAATAATAAAGAAAACATCGAAGTGAAAACTTATGAGGAGATATTGGACAAAAGTCCCATTTTCTCTCAACAAAGCTTCAAAGTGATTGTAACACAGGGCGACAAGCCTGAGCAACAAAAATCCCAAATAGAACTAAAATCACTCCCCAAAACCCTCAGGTATGAATTTTTGGACATGGAGAGAAACCGGTCCGTGATGGTGAATGCAAGTTTGGGGGAGGCCGAAACTGAAAAGCTCATCACCATCCTTAAGAAGTACCCAAAAGCCATGGGGTACACTATAGATGACCTAAAAGATATTAGCCCCTCTGTTTTTATGCATAAGATAATGCTAGAGGATGATTATAAGCCTTTTAGAGAACACCAAAGGAAACTAAATCTCAATATGAAAGAGGTAGTTAAAAAGGATGTGCTTAAACTCTTGGAGGTCAGGATAATCAATCCCATCTTTGATAGTAAGTGGGTTAGTCCCGTCCAGGTTGTGCCTAAAAAGGTAGGGATGCCTATTATTAAAAATGAAAAAGGGCATAAGGTTTCCAACATAACTGTTATGAGGTGGAGAAAGGTTGTATCAACTATAGGAAACTTAACAAAGCGTCTTAAAAAGACCATTTTCCATTACTTTTATTAACCAAATGCTTGAGCGCTTGGCCAAGCACTCCCACTTTTGTTATCTTGATGGTTACTCAGGGTTTTTCCAAATCTACATTCATCCTAGTGGCCAAGAGAAGACGAAATTCACTTTTCCTATGGTATGTTTGCCTGCCGGCAAATGCCGTTTGGGCTATACAATGTGCCTGCTACTTTTCAGCACTGCATGATAGCGATTTTCTCTGACTTCCTGGAAGACATCATGGATGTCTTCATGGATGAATTTTATATGTATTGGTCTAGTTTTTATAGTTTTCTAATAAATTAAGAAAAATTCTTAGAAAGGTGTGTTAAGGCGAACCTCGTTCTCAATTGAGAAAAGTGTTATTTCATGGTAAAAGAGGGCATTGTCCTCAGGAACTTAGTGTTCGAAAAGGGGATTGAGATTGATAGGGCCAAGATTAAGGTATTAGAGAAGCTAACCCCTCCCCCACCACCACCACTGTGAGGGTGGTTAGGAGTTTCCTAGGTCACACTGGCTTCCACCTCCAGTTCATTAAGGGTTTCTCTAAGATTTCGAAGCCTCTAACCGGGCTACTAATGAAAGATGTTGAATTTAACATTGATAATGAGTGTCTTGAAGCTTTTTTTAGCTTTAAAGAATGCTTTGATCTCCGCTCCCATAATGCAGCCCCCGGATTGAGGCGCTCCTATTGAGATCATGTGTGACACCAGAGACTATGATGTAGGCGCGGTGTTGAGTTAGAAATGGGATAGTAAAATTCATGCCGTCAATTACTCTAGTAGTAATTTGGATGAGGTGCAAATTAATTTTGCGACCATCGAAAAGGAACTATTAATCATTGTCTTTTCCATAGATAAGTTATGCTCCTACCTTGTAGGGTCGAAGATTATTGTCTATGCTAACCATGCAGCCATTAGATCTCTTAAGAAAAAAGGATGCCAGGCCTAGGCTCAATAGATGGATCTTGTTACTACAAGAGTTCGATATTGAAATTAGGGATAAGAAGGGGATGGAGAATGTGGTCGCTGATCATTTGTCTAAGTTGAGTGATGTTAAATGGGATGAATGACCTCTTAATGTCTTTTCCGGATGACAAACTTTTTACGTTGATTGGTAAGGAGTCACCTTGGTATGCTGACTTTGTCAACTACCTTGTTGTTGGAGTTTTACCTCTGGATTTGAATTATCAATACAAAAAAGAAGTTTTTCTCTAATTTTAAACACTACTATTAGGAACAACCTCTGCTCTTTGAGAGAGGCATCGTCATAATTTTTTGAAGATGTATCCCTGAAGAGGAAACTAAAAGTGTCATGACTCACTGCCATGCCTCCGCCTATGGTAGACATGCGGGCACCAACAAAACTTCGTTGAAAATCCTCCAAGCCGACCTTTATTGGCCAAATATGTTCAAGATGTTCATCCTTTTATAGCGGAATGTGACCAGTGCCAACGCATAGGAAACTTCTCGAAGAGAAATGAGATGCCTCTAAATAACATTCTTGAGGTTGAAATCTTTGATGTTAGGGGGGTTGATTTCATGGGACCTTTTCCCTCATCTTTATGGAATCAATATATCCTTGTGGTGGTTAACTATGTGTCGAAATGGATTGAGTTCATTGCCTCTCTAACTAATTACACACGAGTAATGATAAAAATGTTCAAAAAAATTATTTTCCTGAGGTTTGGGGTTCCAAGGCTAGTAGTAAGTGATGGAGAGTCGTATTTCAATGCTAAACAGTTTGAGAATTTGCTAAAAAAGTATGGGGTGCGCCACAGCGTCACATCCTATCACCCCCAAATTTATGAGCTAGTCGAGATCTCTAATAGAGTTATAAAAACCATTTTAGAAAAGACGGTCTCCCTGTCTAGGAAAGATTGGCCCTCTAAACTCGACGATGTACTCCAGGCATACTGAACTTCTTATAATATCCCATAGGTATGACCCCTTTTAGACTAGTTTATGGGAATCCTGTTACCTGCCTGTTAAGTTAGAGCATAGAGCCTATTAGGCCATTAAGGCCCTTAACTTAGACTACTAGACAGCAAGAGAGAAGAGAAAGTTACAATTGAGTGAGTTGAAAGAGATAAGGCTTTATGTGTATGAGAACACAAAATTTTACAAAGATAAAACTAAGAGATGGCACGATAAAAGGATTATAAACCAGAAATTCAAAGAAGGAGACCTAGTCTTGCTGTTTAACTCCATACTTAAGCTTTTTCCTGAAAAACTATGGTCATGGTGGTCTGGACCCTTTGTTGTAAAGAAGGTAACACCGAACGGAGTAGTAGAAGTTTGGAGTGAGCCCACAGGATCATTTAATATAAATGGGCAGAGGCTGAAACATTATGCCTCCGGGGATGCAGTAGACCAAAGAGCGAGTTTGATCATGAAAGAACCACAATGAGTGTTTGCACTCATGAACCATTGAGCTAAAACAAAGTTAAACAATGAGCTTAGTGGGAGGCAATCCATGTTTCTTTCTTTCTAACGCTTTTTCTTTATGTTGTTTCTTTTCAGCGGGTACCTTGCTCTCTCAACTCATGTTGCGGTTCCCACCTCCCGAGTGAGGTTCTTGTGAGTTTACTCCATCTTTCTTGTGCTAAAACATTGAGGAAAATGTTTGGTCAAGTTTGGGGGTACTTCTTTACTTTAGTTTCTTGCACTTTTATTTTCTTGCATTTTTATGTTCATGTTTCTTTCTTGTTTTTAGATTTTTTCAATTTGTTTGTTTTAATAAGATTACTTTTTCATAGTTTTTCTCAAACTAGGACCACACAAAAAGAAATTCATGATAAGCTTTGGTTGTGAGGAAAGCGGGAAAGTATATAGAGTTTGAGGGAAGAAAGGCTGGGACTAAGGACATTGGGAAAGTTTGAAAACTTAGGTATTATCCTAACACCCTAGGTCCCCGGGAGTAGGACGTGAGTCCAATGTGTAGATTTGTACCTTAGTAGTTGGGTTTTGTAAAGTACCCCCTGATTAATTCTAAGTGATAGTCCGACATAATTTAGACTCGCGTACATGTATGATTGGTTGGGGAAAAAGATAATTTTTGTGCACCAAAATGATGAAAAGACAATAAAAATGCGACAACCTTCTAACTTAGGTAACCTTCATCCTGTTATTTAGCCTAACAATGGTCGAACCTCAAAATATCATCCCAAATTGGTCCAATAAACGCCAAAGTGAATAAATTCATCAAAAAAATAAAAAAAATAAAATGGTGCCTAAAGAAAACATTTTCGACCGGTCTTATGTATGCGACGACAAAATAAATAAATTGCCTTAATATTTATTGTCCGAATGAAAGGGGAAGGGAAAAATTGAAAAAATAGACCGAAACCTATGGAATATTTGGAGACGTGCCCAAAAGGGATACTTAGACTCGTGGTTATACTATGGTTAATGTTCTTGTGAATACCTTTGTTGACAAGTGATTACCAAGAGAACTAGACCTAGCCGATTAGATCAAAGACTCATGTATGAGTACCATTGAACTCGTTTTTCTATGCTCTATCGCGACATTAACCGCTTGATCCAAAAACTTATGAATGCAAGCTTTGTTGCTTGAGGACAAGCAACGATCTAAGTTTGAGAGAGTTTGATAAGTGGTATTTGCATCGTTATTTCTAGTCATTTTCTCTTAGTATTTGTTATGGACTGGACCAATGGCTAGAATTGGCCCAATCCGCCTCTGTTCCAGAGCGGCCCAAATTGCCTAAGTCCAATCCACAGAGGGGGGCAAAAGTTACCTTTCTGCCCCTCCAACCGGGCAAGGAATACAACGTTCCTCCCCGGAATTACCGCCCGTCACGCACGACTCCATTGTGTAATACCCCAAAATTTGCCCTCTCATTTCTCCATATCATTTAGCATGAGCGTTCATTTTATTGCATTGCATTCAAGCATAGAAAAACAAAACATCAAGCATTGCATTGCATCTTGCATAAGGGCATGTGATCAGTTGTTTCTCAATGGTGTTGATCATCCAAAGCTAAAGAATAAGAGTCAAGTGTTTCTCATAAGTCTCAAGGGTTCCTTAAGCCATATATCATCTCACTTTGATCCACAAGGCATGGGAAGAGGAGAATTCATCAAGAAGATTGGGCAGTGCATAGTCTCCTACACAAGGCAGTCAAAAATTGGGATCTGACCCACAAATGGGCAAGCTATTTGGGTTTTTATCATCTCCAAATGGCATATCTCATCATTGTTTGAGGGGATACACATCATATCCAGAGGAATTAGGATTTGGAGGAGGTGTTACTTCCTCCTAACCAGAGGGTGCCAAAATTAGGGTTTGACCTAAACTCAGTTTATCTCTGATTTTTTGGACAAAACTTGATCTCATGGTATTCCTTATGTTCTTAAGTGTATATGGATGGAAAATTGCTCATCAATTGGTTTCAGAGGAGTTTCAATTGGTCAGTTGCTTGATAATTAAGAAATTGGGGAAAAAGTCAACTGTGCAGTGAAAAAAGTCAACTCCTGACTTTTTGAAGTCAAATTCATGAAATTCATGTTACATATGCTCAATGGACAAGATTTGATCAAGAAATGATGGAGGAATAATGAAAAATCAAGAAATCACATAACTGCCAAAAATAGAAACTTTAGGGTTGCCAAAAATAGTAAGTTTGGACCATTTTGCACCCTACTTTGAGGTTCTCTTTCTCCAAGATAAAAGCTTCAAACCTCAGGCCCAAGTTGAGCCAATTAAAGTTCATGTTCTAAGCTTCAAATCCATATAAAGAATATCTCCATTGGATAAAAATTGAGTGATTATGGTTGATCAAAGTTTGAGAAAAGTAGGTCCAAAATCAAGTCATGACCAAGCATGCCCAGGCCCACGCGCCATAATTTTAACAAACACCTGGTGTGCCAAAATTCAAGCTTAATTTAATCAAGATAAAAGCTTCAAATGAAAAACTTTTCAACATCAAAGTTGTTCCTTGCCATGCCCTCTTCAATGTTGATGTTGGACAAAATTTTATTTGAGTAAGTTATGAGATGGTTATGGTGGTCCAAAGATGGTTGCTTCACACTGAAAATTCCCCAAGTTACATGGCCATGCCCAACTCAACTTGCCACGCCATACACCAGTTTTGATTCCCATTGTTTCAAGCAATTTTTCACCATCTTACACATTTCCATTTGATTTCTTTTCAACATCAATATTGTTCTATGATGTTATATCTTTCATTTGATACCAAAAAACTCACCAAGTTATCCACTGAACATGGAGAAACTCACCACCAAACCACCATGTTTACATTAGAACCAAGTTGTCACAAAATCAAAAAATGAAATGTTATTGGTGTTCACACGCATGCACCCTTTGTTCATTTCCACTTTAAGCCAAACATCTTTTGCATACTATGGACTCCCATGCTACTTCATACATAAGAGAAGAAACTAACCAAACTTGTGGAACAAGTTTCTGTGGCAGCCGTGATCTCATCATCACCATTCTTTCTCTTCATCCTCACCATAACACCATGAGCCTTCACCTCACTACATCACAGCCAAGTTGACTCGCCCCTAACTAACTTGACTCAGTTAGTTAGGGTGCACACACCTTAACCATGTTAACTCACTCTAACTCACTCACTTGACCTTGAGTTAACTTTTTAAACCCAACATATAAATCAGAATTTCACTTCAGAAATGGAACTCTAACTTCATTTTTTCAATCTCTCTCATTTCTCACGATTCACCTACACCAAACTCTCTGATTTTCTCTTGGAATTCTTCAAGAACTCATTCACTGTTCTTCAGTTTTCTTCAGAGTTTTGCATCAAGATTCTCCATCTTCATCCATAATACATTGAAGTTGCATAGATCTTCATCTTGTTCTCCAACTGTTTCAATCAATTTCTCACTGATTCAAAGCTTTTCTCAGCCTTTATTTGGCCAATCGAGACTCAAGGAAGAAGCACATTCCTCTGGTATTCTTGTATATTCAAAGCCTCATCAATTTCAGGTTTGATTTCTCCAACTTTGATTGCACGTTTTCTCTTCAGTATCACTTATTTCTTGTTGATTTTAGCTCATTAGGAGCTCTGAAGTATCTGGCTAGTTGATAGGCCTCTTAGAGGCATAGTTTCAAAACCTAGGGCATATTTTAATCTCCTCTGTTCTTTATGTATGTACTTGTTATGTGAAAAATAATGGTGGATTCATGATGTACGCAACGCCAGCTTCATTTTGATATCATGTTTGTGCATTTCTAGAGATTTTGAGGTTGCAGGTGGTGGTTGCTCGCCGGAGAAGATGACCGGAGGTCTTTATCCGGCCAGTGAGTGTTAATGCTAGGGTTTTAGATCCAGTTTGAATTGTGACCGTTTGATCTGTGCATCGTGTGGTTCAGAATTTGCCAACACATTAAATTGGCGCGTGATTTGCATGTGCTATCTTTTCTGATTTTAGTTGATCTTGTGTGTGTGCGTGCATGTTACTTGATGTGAACCTCGCTTCTGATTTGTATGATGTGGATAACTGATTGATCTAACGCTTGACATCATGCCAACGCATTAATGAGTGAAGGTCCATGGCATGTGCATTCTTGTTTTTCCTCAGAGGTATGCATGTAGGTGCGTGCATAATAATTACCATGTACTTGATTTTTGTGAGACGTTAGATTGTTGACTTATTGAGATTCATATCATCATGTGGCCATGATGGATTGTGTACATTGACTGCATGCACACTCATCACACACAATCACATTTTTAATTGGACTGGACTCAAATTGATATCTGCACCCCCACTCTGAGCCCATTGTGAATTTTGAACGTGAAAATTACTATGGATACACCCCTTCTCATTTTCTTTTATACTTTTAATTTCTTTTTCACATCTGTTTGGATTTTGTTTTTTAAAAATAGTAAATCACTTCTAAAAATCATAATAAAATTCATGGACCATCCTTATAGTTTTATAAAAAATTTTCAAATTTTATTTTTTATTTTTCTATTATTTTTTGCCTCTGAATGAATTGTTGCTTGAATTTCTTTTTGAAGTGGTCCATTTGTGCACTCTTGATCTTATAGATTTTATTTCTCATCATTGGTACATAGTTTGGTCCTCATTATTTTTTATTATTTTAAAGGACACTTTGAAGTATATAAAAACATTTTTGTCATATTTTTAAAACCATTTTTGCATCATTTTGGAGTCATTTCTTTGTGCATGATCATGTGAAATCTTAATGACTTTGCCATGCTTGTTTGATTGAGTGTATTTGTGATTCTGTGCATGAGCTTTCGGTATGATATATGATTATGGTTGAGGTCTCTTGAGACCTAAATTGATATTATTTTAATCATGTTTGGTATTTGTTTGATGACTCTTGTTGAGGTCCCTTTTTGTGAAATTCTTTGGCCATGTTTGTTTACTTGTGTGGAAAGGCACTTGTGCCATTGTATGAGATCATTCTTCTTGACTTCTTGAACCATGTTTAGATCATTATAGGTATTTTAAATGAAATTATAGGTCATTGGTTGGAAGTTGACGCTTTCTTTGTGTACATGTTCAATATTTGTTTCGCATGTCTCTTTTTGATCTAATGCCTCATTCTTTTGCATCTATGCTTCTACTTGAATTGTAATTGGTTTGTTTATGCCATGCCATGTTGTTCATTTGCATTTCATATGATGTATGCCTCTGACTTTGAATCATTCCATATGTCATTTATGTCTTACTTTGCATATTTGCACATGTTTCATCCAAATGCATGTTTCTTTTGATTCTAGCTTCTAAATGACTTGTAATTGATCGAATGTGATTGGTTTGTGCATTTTATTTCCATCCTAATATGACATACCACTTCTGACCTTGGACATTTGAGTTTCATCTTGTTTTTTAGGTTGGACTTATGCCTTAAATAACTTCTTTCCAAGTTAAATTCATGTTCATATCTTCTCACCCCTTCTTCTAATCACTCTTAATGCTTGGACACTTGATTGGTTGTCTTATGTGACATTTGTACTTCATGTTTAGGCACATGTTTAGGTCATCCACATTCTGACTTTGACCTTTCATGAAGCATAAATGCATGACCACTTTGCATATCCACTCATTCTTCCTCTATATCTTCCATGGTTCACTTCTTTAATGATTAATGCTTTGTTGGTGCATAATTCATTTGTGTTTGGTATCTTAATCTTAGAGATCACCCTTATTGTTTAGATTCTGACTTTGATTAGTTTGTATCTCTTAAGATCTTTGTTTCTTAGTCCTTAATTGATTTGATCATCACTTGTGGTTTCTTCCTTTATTTTATACTTGTAAATATTGTGAACTAACCTTTTCATGTAGGTGCATGGTAAGTAAGTGTGGGGACATAGTTCCACATACACTCCTCTCCCTCATCCTCTCTTATCTCTTTTAAATAATTCAATTTGTGTTTGATAAGCATTTACATGCTTTCTTTGAATAACTTTTCTTTCATCCCTCCTTAAGATCAACTTAACTTCCATGTTGGAAGTAAGTTGTTTCTTTTGCTCTTCTTCATCTTTCTTTTAGAAGTAAGTTTGTTAAACCTCATTGACCATAGGATCACCATGTATGATAACATTAGGATTGAGTCTTAGTCTCCCTCATTAGATTTTCACCTTTGATCCTCTTTTGAGTCCTTCTTCTTCTAATCTCAAAACAAAAGTAAAAAACACTTAATAAAGGCATAACACCTATTGTATTTAGGCCTTTCATATGGAAACAAGGATGTATGGGGTCTTTTCTCACTTTCTTGGAATGTTTAGCATACGTCCCGTCTTGGGTCGATATGCGAGGCATTCGATCCTACATGAGGGACTTAAATACAATACATGTTACAAAACACAAAAACAATCAAAATACTTCTTTTTAAAAGACAAAAACAAACAATAACGTCTTTCCTTCGGGAATTCTTTTCTCATCTCACTCATTCTCAACGTATGAACGTGATTCTTCTCGTTCTCTTGCAAGATGGTAACGCACTCGGACCAGAGAGCCCGCAACACCTGAGCTAAAACGTCAGCTGTTCCCTAAAAACACAAACAATCCATCCCTAGTGAGGGGAACTACGTCGCTCTGATTCTCATGTTCCCGATGAGATACGTAGGCAGTGGGGTAGGGCCCATTCTAGCACTTTTTTTATTTTCCATACATTTTTTTTTCGTTCTCGTTCCTTTTTCTCAAGTTAGCAGTTCCTTTTCCAGTATCTTTTCTTACACCCTTTGATCGAGACAAGCAAGCATGGATCCCATCGGGTGCGATGGACGCGTGAGGGTGCTAATACCTTCCTCGCGCGTAACCAACTCCCGAACCCAGTTCTCCTGGTCACAAGACCATGCTTCTTTCCTTCCCTCAGGTTTATGCAGTGTTTCCTTTCCCTCTCTTGGGATAAATACACATTGCTGGCGGCTCTGTTTCGGTGCCACTTTCGCGTTTGTACTAGGATGAAAATCCCGAGAGCGACAGCTGGCGACTCTGCTGGGGACCGAACCCAGAATCTCTGGTTTCCTTAGCGAGTCAATCCTAGCGCTTGTCTGTTTTTATTTCATTGGGTGTTTACTGTTGTGCTATATTTACCATTTTATTATATGGTTATTTACTGCTTTACTGTACATTACTGTATTTACTGCATTTTAGCATTACATATCATATTATTACTGTTGTGCTGGATTGTGTTGTTTTCTGTTTGGCGGGATGGGATTTCTGAGAGATAAGCCCATTACACAGGCTTTAGTATACACTTAGGATTAGAGTGGAGAGTAGTGGGACCTACGTGCCGTCTGGAGTACGTTGGGTATTCACGAAATTCACAGCCAGACGAGGCTATCTTGGGACATGTTCTGACGTGCGTATCTTGCGCATTTTAGAATGTCGATCTAGAGAGCTGTCGACTCTGGTGACCATTCCCGAGGACTCAATTGCGGCACTCCTCCCGAGATGTGACAGTGGCAGACCACATTCTGTGGCAAACCCATTGCACATTCTCGATCTGAGGACCCAATATTGGGAACTTGCTATAGGATGTCCTTTTTGAAAGGGAATCAGTGGAGGCACTCCTCGATTGGCGATAGTACTGTACCCCGAGGGATGAATGCACTATTGCTTCTCGACCTCAGTGCCTGAAGCTGAGGATCTTTCGTTTTTGTGAATCAGTTGAGGCCTCCTCGAGTGATGATGATGCCAAACCAGAAATGGTGAACGTATCATCGTTTCTCGACCTGAGAGCCCGGGATACTGAGGATCTTAGTACCCACATATGAGAAGGGCGGGATGTTTACAGGTTTGCAGGTAACCAAGTTTCCTACATACCCTGTCTTGTTGGTACTATTATGCAGATGGTGTATCCTATTACAGTGGTTTGGTGCTCGCCTACAGAAATGTTATCATATCTATTCAGACACAATGCACACAGTCCAGCACAGACACCTGATGACCTGATCACATTGCCCTTTTGCATTGCATTATCATATCATAACGGTTGTGTTTGTCATTTACAGGTGCATAATACACTTTCGATTCCAATCCATGGGTTCAACAGAGAATGACGAGAGAAGGAAGAACAATGTTTCTTACAAGTTTCCAGGCCCTACCTTGGATTCACTGCTCAAAGTTATAGACATGGCTGGCCCGGGTGTTCTTGATAGGTTTCAAAAGAAGTATGGGAATTTGGTTAAGATGGTCCGTACTATCACAAAGTATGAACATGATGCTTTGCACACTCTGCTGCAATTCTACGAGCCTTCGCTGAGATGTTTCCTCTTTCCAGATTACCTTTTGATGCCAACACTGGAAGAATTCTCATTTATTTTGGGGATTTCGATCACGTCGACAATACCATTTTTTTCTGGTAGTTCTCCTAGTATGAAAGAAATTGTTGCTGCAATGCAAATAGATCTGTCAGTGATAAAGAGTGGTGTGAGTAGCAAAAATGGAGTTGACGGATTTCATCTAGAATTCCTCTCTGATCAAGCTCAGGAGGCTGCTAATGCTAAAAACTGGACGATTTATAATTCCATTTTGGCTCTCTGTATATATGGTTTAGTTCTTTTTCCCAATCAGCAAGACTTTGTGGATATGCAGGCGACGAGAGTTTTCGTTCTTAAAAATCCAGTCCCTACTTTGTTAGGGGATTTTTATCATTCTGTGCATTACAAGAACGAGAAAAGAAGGGGAGGACCTGTTAGCTGTTGTACTCCACTGCTGTGCCATTGGCTTTTCAAGCATTTGCCTCAAACAGGTGCCTTTGTGGAAACCATAGATGTTGCGAAATGGTCCAAGTGAATGCTTGGAAATATAAGCATAAAATTGGAAAAACGGTTTTTGGGAAAGGAGATTGTAGGTCTTATCCTGAATATGACATATGGATCGAGATGAAAGTAAAACAATTGCTTTTACCCTTTTCAAGGGAACCTCTTTTATGTTCAGTGGAGCCAGAACAGCCAACCATGGTGGCTATTGAAGAGTGTGAAAAGTGGCAGAAGATGGTAAAAGAGCTTCAAGCAGAGAATGCTGGTATGAGTAGCTGTCTCCAAAAAGCCCTGCATGACAATAAAGATCCAAAAGGAAGAGCTCAGAAGGCAGAAAATATCTTAGCAGCCAAAGAGAAAGATTTTTATGAAAGAGCACAACACTTCCAGAAGATCAGCAAAGGTGTCGATGCTGCCACTCAGGCTCACAAGACAACTAAACAGGACTTAGCTCAGACCAAAGATACATTGGCCAAATTCCAGCGAGCATGGGATGAGGTTAGAATTGAAAATGCTGAGTTACAGGAACAGTTGAAGATTAAAGACGAAGAGCTTAAGAAGGCACATGAGCAGAGAAGAAAGTATCGGGAAAGCCTCGGTAAAAGTCAAGAACAGTTAGAAGAAGCTGGAAGAGAGCTGAAGAATACCAAGAAATAGCATGAAGAAGTCATGATAGAAAGGGAGATACTCAAGACGCAAGCTGGCATAAAAAGACACAAAGGAGTGTGTGATGATGAAGCTTTGATGCTGCATATGAGTTCCTTAACAGAGGCTCTGGAGAAAAGGGATGTCTTGATTAAAGAGATGATTGAAAAGCCGAATCACCAGCGTACTCGCATACTCTTTGAGGAGATCAAATACACAAGTGATAAGCTGAAAAACATGGAATTATCGGACTGATGTTCTTTTTCTTGTAATTTATTGTTAATGGTTACCATCAGGCTTGTTGATGGATCCATCTTTCCCTTGTATTTCATTTGCTGATGAACCTCTTTTGAATGTACTTGAATACTTTGTTGAATGGGGATGAGCAGTTTTATTTAGAATTAGCCCTTATCAGATATCTGTACACAAGCACATGACCACGGCACGTCTCTTTATATCACGATTTCTGATCTTCAGATTTCTGTGGTTTAGATTGGAATCAGGGTGTAAAGCACCTCGGAAATGATGAACATGATATTTGCATTGCATTGCATATCATTTTGCATTTTGTTGCTTGTTTTTTTCAGGTACCTGTGGCGGGGTCTCTAACCTTTATTTGGTTTCAGGCATTATAGCTGAGAATCATATTCACCGATACTCAACTCGAAGAAATCAAGCAAGGATTATGGATCACGTGCAGAGTGATTTAGCTGAAATGAGGGCACGCATGGACCAGTTTATGACTCTTATGACTGGTATGGCACAAGCTCAGGAAAGATTGAGGCTTCTGGTCGAGCGTCCAAAAACTACGCCTAAAGGTAATCAAGCAGACAATTCACAGATAAGGATCACTCCTCCTCCTGGTGGCAATCCTCCTCCTGGTGGTAACCCTCCTCCTGGTGGTAATCTGGGTAATGGAAATGGCAGAAGTGCTGGTGTTGTTCAGGAAGATGCTCAGGAAGACCAGTTCACCCTACTGGATGCTGATATGGGTAACCCTGGTGACCGAAGGTATGATGAGTTAGTTGAGAAGATCCGGGCCATAGGGTGCAAGAATTCTATGGGTATTGATGTTACTAGTCTGGGGCTGGTACCAGGAGTCAGGATTCCTCCAAAATTCAAGCCGCCTACTTTCGACAAATATCATGGCAATACGTGTCCCCAGACACATATTCAAGCTTATTTTGGGAGGATTTCAGCCCATACAGATGATGAGAAGTTATGGATGCATTACTTTCAAGATAGTCTGGCTGGGGCTTCCTTGACCAGGTATATGAAATTGAATAGAGTTGCTGTGAGAAGTTGGAAGGATCTGGCAGAAGCATTCCTAAAGCAGTACCAGTACAATATTGACATGGCGCCTAATCACACTCAATTGCAGGGGTTGTCACAGAATGCTAAGGAAAGTTTCAAGGAATATGCTCAAAGGTGGAGAGAGATGGCAGCACAGGTTCAACCTCCTTTGCTGGATAGAGAAATGACAGACATGTTTATGGGCACCCTGCAAGGGGCATACCTTGATAGATTGGCGGCAAGTCCATCAACAGGATTTTCTGACATCGTGATTGCGGGTGAAAGGATCGAGAGTCTGTTGAAGCTGGGAAAGATCCAAGATGTAAGTGGGGCTGGCTCTTCTGGGACGAAGAAACCATTTGCTAGTGGTCAGAAAAGAAGAGAAGGTGATACAAATGCTGTATATAGAGGACGAGGCAAAGGACGTTCTCAGGGTTACCATCAAGTAGGTGCAGTGACAATCCCAGCGCCATCTGTTCAACAACAACAACCACAACAGCAAGCTCAGCAGCAGCAGCAACAACCTCCTTTCCAGCAGAGGTCTAGGCAGAGGGATCGTAAGATTGACCCTCTCCCTATGACGTATTCAGCGTTGTTACCATAGTTACTCAAGTTGAAGTTGGTTGAGCTTCGTACTATGAGACCTCCTGCCGCTGGCAACCTGCCACCTAATTTTGATGTTAGCGCTCGCTATGAGTTCCACTCAGGTGCTCAAGGGCACTCCATTGAAAAATGTTGGGCGTTTCATCATAAGGTGCAAGACTTGATTGATGCAAAAGCAATCAATTTTTCGTTACCTCCTAATGTCCTCCAGAACCCCATGCCTGATCATGGTGTGGCAGATGTGTGTGCTATTGAAGACGGAAAGAGGTTAAATTTGGTAACAGATATCAGTCAGGTAAAGACTCCGTTGCTAGTGGTAAAGGATCGTTTGTTGAAGGGACAGGTGTTTCCGGGATGTGATCAAGATTGTTCTGAATGTATGAGTCAGGGGAATGGCTGTGATAAGTTGAGAATTGGTTTACAGAGTCTGATTGACGAGAGACGTCTACAGTTTGACCGGGCTGTGAAAGAAATTGATGAGGTGTCAATTGTAACCATTTATTATACTCCTGCTGAGATTCAGGTGCCTGCAGGTACAGCTCCCGTAGCAAGTGTTGTCCAAGAAAGATCCAGTCCTGTTACCATCACGGTGCCAGGACCAGTTCCATTTACATCTACAAAAGCAATCCCATGGCACTATGGGGCAGACGTGTATTATGAAGGGAAAAGTAGGAAGTCGGGACATCAGCCAGTTCGAATATTGATAATGTGGGTGGAGTAGGAGGCTTTACAAGAAGCGGAAGATTGTTTGCTCCCCAAACTTTGCACAGTGATAAAGAAGTTGAGGCCGGGGCAAAAGCTAAAGGAAAACAGGTGATAGAGAATGTGCCTGTGCCTGAAACAGAGACAAAGATTACCTTTGATAATGAGGTGGAAGAGGTAATGAAGATAATAAAGAAAAGTGATTATAAGATTGTCGATCAACTGAACCAGACGCCCTCGAAAATTTCAATTTTGTCATTGTTGATGTGTTCTGACGCGCACCGGGAGGCTTTATTAAAAGTTTTGAAGAGAGCATATGTTCCACAGGAAATCACTGTTAATCAACTTGAGGGTGTAATTTCCAATGTCAATGTCAGCCACAGATTGGGTTTCACAAGCAGAGATTTGACGTCTGAAGGGAGAAACCACAATAAAGCTTTGCACATTACAATGGAGTACAGGGGTGCAATGTTGTCTCATGTACTGGTAGACACTGGTTCCTCGCTCAATGTCTTGCCTAAGAAGGCGCTAATGAAGCTAGAAGTTGATGGTTTGATTTTAAGGCCCAGTGAGTTGGTGGTCCGAGCGTTCGATGGAACGAAAAGATCTGTGTTTGGTGAAGTAGAATTGCCCGTTCAAATTGGACCGCAAGTGTTTAAATCTACATTCCATGTAATGGACATACAACCTGCGTATAGCTGCTTATTAGGCCGCCCTTGGATTCATGCGGCCGGGGCTGTTACCTCCACCTTACACCAAAAGTTGAAGTACGAGTTTGAGGGACAAGTTGTGACAGTGTGTGGTGAAGAAGATATTTTTGTTAGCCACTTGTCCACGTTCAAGTATATTGAGATGGATGGGGAAATTCACGAGATGCTTTGCCAATCATTTGAAGCGGTAAATATTGACAACGTGTCTGAATCATCCCTTGCACCCGATAGAGCCGGTACATCCATTTCTTCCTATAAACAAGCTGTCGAGGTCGTCAGAGCAGGCAATGCCCAAGGCTGGGGCAAGCTGATAGAGACATCAATGAAGGAGGACAAGTTTGGCATTGGATATCATCCCTCTATGACTTCTGCTGCAGAGAACTGTGGACCTATTACTTTCAGTAGTGGGGGAATTATTTACCCAGATCAGTCTTGTGCAGCTATAGAAGATGGCATTGACAGTGACTGTGACTTGGATAACTGGGTACGCCCACGCGCTTCGGGATAACCATTGCAGAATTGGTCTGTTGAAGAAGTCATCCGGATTACTCTTCAAACAGAGTAATTTTCTTTGTTTTTCTAACCATAATGCATGTTAAAATCTTGCGCTCTGCCCAAGGCGTATAGATTCATTTGTAGGGCCACCCTGTTTGCATTTGCAATTTTAATCATCAATAAAGGATGTTTTGCAATCAAATTTCGTTCTCTATCTTTCATTTTTATTTTTGCACAAAAGATAATAAAATGGCAATGTTTCATTTCTTTTTGTTTTAAAATAAAATAAATTCTAAAATAAAGCATGAACCCTTTCGTGCAGACTTGATCCTCCAGATTTCATTGATAACGGTTCTGCTATGGCTATGTATGACTTTGACAAACCGATTTATCAAGCCGAAGAAGGGGATGAGAAAGGCTGTGAACTCCCTGAGGAACTGGCCAGATTGTTAAAACAAGAGGAAAGGGTCATCCAGCCTCATCAAGAGACTATAGAAATCATCAATATTGGTACCGAGGATGCTAAGAAGGAGATCAAGATTGGCGCCTGCCTGCAAGCAGATGTGAAGAAAGCTTTGACTGAGATGTTGTGTGAATATGTTGATATCTTCGCCTGGTCGTATCAAGACATGCCAGGGTTGGATACTGATATTATTGTGCACGGGTTTCCATTGAGAGAAGAATGCCCGCCAGTCAAGCAGAAACTTCGTCGGACTCATCCCGATATGGCTATAAATATCAAAGAAGAAGTTCAGAAGCAGTGGGACGCAGGGTTTCTTGTTGTGACTAACTATCCTCCCTGGGTTGCCAACATCGTGTCGGTGCCAAAGAAAGACGGAAAAGTGAGAATGTGTGTGGATTATCGAGATCTTAACAAAGCTAGCCCGAAAGATGATTTTCCACTGCCCCACATCGATGTACTGGTTGACAATACAGCTCAGTTTTCAGTATTCTCGTTTATGGATGGTTTCTTCGGGTACAACCAGATCAAGATGGCACCTGAGGATATGGAGAAGACCACGTTCATTACTCCGTGGGGTACGTACTGTTATAAGGTGATGCCTTTTGGGTTGAAAAATGCAGGGGCAACGTACCAGCGGGCAATGGTAACCTTGTTCCACGACTTGATTCATAAAGAGATCGAATTTTATGTGGACGACATGATTGCCAAGTCCCGAACGGAAGAGGAACATATGATTAACTTGAAAAAGCTGTTTGAAAGGTTACGAAAGTTCCGCTTGAGATTAAATCCAAACAAGTGCACTTTTGGGTGTGTTCTGGAAAGCTGTTGGGTTTCATTATGAGTGAAAAGGGGATTGAGGTTAATCATGCCAAAGTGAAAGCAATACAAGATATGCCTGAACCAAGAACGAAAAAAGAGGTTCGTGGTTTTCTGGGTAGATTGAACTACATTGCAAGGTTCATATCTCACCTAACAGCCACGTGCGAACCAATATTCAAGCTGCTAAGAAAAGACCAAACGGTCAGGTGGAATGACGATTTCCAATTGGCATTCGATAAAATAAAAGAATACTTGCAGGAACCTCCAATCCTCATGCCTCCGGTGTCAGGAAGGCCTTTGATAATGTATTTGACAGTGCTTGAAGGTTCTATGGGTTGTGTTCTCGGTCAACACGACGAGACAGGTAGGAAAGAGCATGCTATATACTACTTGAGCAAAAAGTTCAATGACTGCGAGTCCCGATACTCAATGCTTGAAAAGACATGCTGTGCACTTGCATGGGCTGCTAAGCGATTGAGGCAGTATATGATTAGGTACACAACTTTGTTGATTTCAAAAATGGATCCTGTCAAATACATTTTCGAGAAACCAGCACTAACAGGAAGAGTTGCACGGTGGCAAATGGTTTTGACAGAATACGATATCCAGTATACTTCTCAAAAGGCCATCAAAGGAAGTATCTTGTTAGATTATCTTGCGCAACAGCCGATTGATGATTACCAACCCATGAAATTTGATTTCTCTGATGAGGACATCATGTTTCTCAAAGCTAAAGATTGCGAGGAACCACTCCCGGAGGAGGGGCCAGACCCTGAATCCAAATGGAGTCTGATGTTTGATGGGGCTGTCAACATGAATAGGTGCGGAGTTGGAGCAGTTCTTATCACGCCGGAAGGTGTTCATATGCCTTCCACTGCCCGAATAACTTTCGGATGCACCAACAATGAAGCAAAATATGAAGCTTGTATAATGGGGATTGAGGAGGCGATTAATTTGTGAATTAAGGCCCTTGATATCTTCGGGGATTCAGCTTTGGTAATCAATCAAGTGAAAGGGAGTTGGTACACGCACCAAGCAAATCTGGTTCCGTATAGAGATTATACAAGGAGATTGCTGACATTTTTCACAACAGTGAAGCTGTACCATATTCCTCGAGATGAGAATAAGTTTGCTGATGCCCTGGCCACGTTATCTTCCATGATTAAAGTGCAAAGATGGAATCATGTACCTAAGATCGAGGTATCTCATCTTGACAGGCCTGCATTTATGTTTGCTGTTGATGCAACGTCTGATGACAAGCCATGGTTTCATGACATCAAGTATTTCTTGAAAAGTCAAGAGTACCCGTCGGGGGCATCTACTAAAGATAAGAAGACATTGAGAAGGTTATCTGGTAGCTTCTTCTTAAATCAGGATGACGTGTTGTACAAACGGAATTTTGACATGGTTCTTCTCAGATGCGTGGATAGACACGAAGCAGACCTGTTAATGCAGGAAGTACATGAAGGCTCTTTCGGTACCCATGTCGGAGGACATGCAATGGCTAAGAAATTATTGAGGTCAGGGTATTATTGGTTGACAATGGAAGCAGATTATTGTAAGTACGCCCTCAAGTGTCACAAATGCCAGATCTTTGCAGACAAAGTACACGTTCCTCCAAATCCATTGAGTGTCATGTCCTCTCCTTGGCCCTTTGCCATATGGGGCATTGATATGATCGGGAAAATTGAGCCTACTGCTTCAAACGGCCATCATTTCATCTTGGTCGCCATTGATTATTTCACTAAATGGGTAGAAGCAGCATCTTATGCCAATGTCACTAAGCAGGTGGTAGCTCGTTTCCTGAAGCGGGATATCATTTGTCGTTATGGAGTGCCTGAGAGAATCATTACTGATAATGGTTCTAATCTGAACAACAAAATGATGGCTGAGTTGTGTCGGGACTTCAAAATTGAACACCACAATTCTTCTCCGTATCGCCCGAAGATGAATGGCGTTGTGGAGGCGGCCAACAAGAATATTAAGAAGATTGTGCAGAAAATGGTTGTTACATATAAAGATTGGCATGAGATGTTACCATTTGCTTTGCATGGGTACCGAACGTCAGTACGCACGTCCACTGGGGCAACACCATTCTCACTTGTATCCGGTATGGAGGCAGTACTACCGGTTGAAGTGGATATTCCATCCCTCAGAGTCATGATGGATGTCAAGTTAGACAAAGCGGAATGGGTTCGTGCCAGATTTAATTAGTTGAGCCTTATTGAGGAGAAACGACTGGCAGCTGTATGTCATGGACAGTTATACCAACGGAGGATGAAGCAAGCATTCGACCAAAAGGTGCGTCATCGGGTTTACAAAGTGGGAGATGTGGTACTCAAAAGGATCCTTCCTCCTAGTACAGATCATAGGGGCAAATGGACTCCCAACTATGAAGGTCCATTCGTGGTTAAGAAGGTCTTCTCGGGCGGAGCCTTATTACTTACAACCATGGACGGCGAAGACTTTTCATCCCTTGTCAACTCAGACGTAGTCAAAAAATACTTCGCATGAATAGACCCGCTGGACGGAAAAAAAAAATCCAGGCAAAAGAAGGGCATCCCGGTGAACCACAAAAACAGAATAAAAAGGTTCGGGCAAAAATTAGGGATAATAAATAAAAAAAATTTGGTACACCCGGTGAGTTGAAAATCCGCAAGGACAACTCAGGCAAGAAAGGGTATCCCGGTGGATTGAAAACCCGAAAGGGCGGTCCACGCAAAAGAGGGATTTAAGCGAATGACTACGTTTTGGGTTATCTGTACTCCATCACTGTTACAGCAACTGACATTCCAAAGGGTAGGAATCAGTCTGATCATTCCTCAGAAGGCAAGGTCGGGGAGTTTTGAAGACATACTGGCCATAGCAGAATTGAAACTCAGTGGAATGCTATTTTCACATTGCCATTAGGATAGTTTCTTTTCTTAATTTTCAGCGATCACCTCTTTCCAGGGATTGCTTCCTGATGTAATTGCCTATTCTGGGCTTTTCTTCAATAAATTAAATTTCAGTCAATAGCTTCCTATTTTGTTTTTATTCCTTTGTTTGCAAAAACGTCCTAATTTTTTATAAAACATTGCATTTGAAAACATGGTGGCTTTACAATAACATGCGCAGAAAAAACATTTGAAATTACTTTGAATGTTGAATAATCCTGGATGGTGGATTCAAACCGCGCAATATTCTGGGGGCATGTGTGTGTATTCTTTTGTTGCAGGTAACAGATCCAGATGATTTCACAAGAGGTATCTCTCCTAGACGAGTAATCACTTATTCCCACACAGAAGATTGGGGCAATCATGTTCTGGGAAGGGTTCACATGTCACCCTTTTGTCACAACGTCTACTAATTGAGTACATCATTTGGTCGGCGGCCGATCACGACATTTCGATATCGGTGAATGGAGTTCAATTGGATAATGTTGTATCTTATTAAGTCGATTCTCTCATTCAGTACTTCCAACAGCTACAAGCATTTCTGTGTCGATAACGGTTGCGAATTCCCCAGTAGAGTTGCTTCGCAGACACCGAAGTTGATGGTCAATCCCTAGTGAAGTCGCCAGGAGTTTGAAGGTGCATAATCTTCTGTAAAATCCTCTTAGGACGTTTCTTCAGGTAAGTCTTGTATCATGGAGCGGGAAGCAAGTCGTTGACCTTCCTAAGCATGGGGCATTTTGAATTTCCCCAGCAAGAGATGTTCCCGATCTATTATCCCCAGTAGAGTTTGAGGACGTCTGGTCTTCTATAAAATCCTCTCAAAAGGCGTTCCCCAGCACGAGATGCTTGGAAGCGGTTTTTCCCAACAGAGTTTGTTATAAACTCATTATCCCCAATGGAATCGGCAAACGGAAAGCTCGCCTAACATGGGGCATTGTGGTACTTATCCTAAGCTTGATAGTCGTATTCCTCAGATGACTACAGTGGAGTTGCTTTGGGTTTCCCAGCTGATTTCTAGGGACTCTTTCCCAACAAGTTGCAGTGAAATGTTCTAACCAGGATTTGCATATCCCCGGCAGAGTAACCCTGATTCCCAGCAAGATCGTATCTCTGATAGTTGCATTCCCCACAGAGTTTAGCATTGAATCTTGTCAATAATACTCCCCAGCTGAGTTTTTGTTTTGCGCCCCACAGAGGCTTATTGATCAACAAAATTTATTCCTCAGCAAGGTGATAGTACTTGCTTTCCCCAGCCAGGTTAGCAGGTGGATTCCCCCGCAAAGGATCTCGGGTTTGATAGATCCTCATGCAGAGTTTCAATGACTTTTCTTCCCTAGCAGGATGTTATTCAAAAATTCTCATCCCCAACGGAGTTACTGTGACCAGAATTCATCCCCAAGCAGATGAAGTAATTCCTGGCAGAATCATCACTCCCCTCATATCCCAAAGTCCAATTTATTTTTGGCAAGCCTGACAGTTCGAAGCAGACGGATTGTTCATTCATTCTCCAGCAGAGATATTATCCTTTCAGGAGTCTCTAAGATCAAATCATTGATTATTGTTCCTCAGCAGAGTCAGCAGAGATGTCTGATATGGATGCAGAGCGTAATCCAATGTTGAATGCTTTTGCAAAAGTCCAACCGTAGATTAGCAAAAGGTCCATCCAAGGGTGGCAAAGTAATGAAGTCCAACCGTAGATTGGCAAAAGTCCACCCGTAGTGTGGCAGGTCAGTAGTCGTCTGACTCCAGTTAAAAAAACAGCAGCTAATTCCGACCGTAGATTGGAAAAAGTCCATCCAAGGGTGGCAAATCATCAGCAAGTCCAACCGTAGATTGGCAAAAGTCCACCGCAGTGTGACAATTCAGCTGCAAAGTCCAACCGTAGATTGGCGAAAGTCCACCCGCAGTGTGGCAAGTCAGTAGTCGTCTGACTCCATTCAAAAAGATAGTCCACCCGCAGTGTGGCAAGCCAGTAGTCGTCTGGCGTTGTATAAAAGATGTTGTTAAAGTCCACCCGTAGTGTGGCAAGCCAGTAGTCGTCTAACGTTGTACAAAAGACGTTGCTAAAGTCCACCCGCAGTGTGGCAAGCCAGTAGTCGTCTGGCTTTGTTATAAAAGACATTGCTAAAGTCCACCCGCAGTGTGGCAGGCCAGTAGTCGTCTGGAATTGTACAAAAGACGTTGTTAAAGTCCACCCGTAGTGTGGCAGGCCAGTAGTCGTCTGTCGTTGTACAAAAGACGTTGTTAAGGTCCACCCGTAGTGTGGCAGGCCAGTAGTCGTCTGGCGTTGTATAAAAGATATCTTTCCAGTGGTATTATTCATCATCAGAGTTTTATTCAAGCAGAGTTCATTTGATTGGGTTTATATCCTTTTTCTTCTTCTCCACAGAGTGCAAATTTTCTGGTTATTTTTGGTATTCAATCCCTTCATACCTCGAAAGTCTGACAGCAATCGCTATCACCCATTCAGGTCTACAGTGATTGAATAGGGGCAGCTGTAATACCCCAAAATTTTCCCTCTCATTTCTCCATATCATTTAGCATGAGCTTTCATTTTATTGCA
Organism: Lathyrus tuberosus; assembly: GCA_022829125.1. Lineage (NCBI taxonomy): Eukaryota > Viridiplantae > Streptophyta > Magnoliopsida > Fabales > Fabaceae > Lathyrus > Lathyrus tuberosus. The sequence goes on from JALAZF010000163.1 coordinate 9,489,907, forward strand.
TTGCATTCAAGCATAGAAAAACAAAACATCAAGCATTGCATTGCATCTTGCATAAGGGCATGTGATCAGTTGTTTCTCAAAGGTGTTGATCATCCAAAGCTAAAGAATAATAGTCAAGTGTTTCTCACAAGTCTCAAGGGTTCCTTAAGCTATATATCATCTCACTTTGATCCACAAGGCATGGGAAGAGGAGAATTCATCAAGAAGATTGGGCAGTGCATAGTCTCCTACACAAGGCACTCAAAAATTGGGATCTGACCCACAAATGGGCAAGCTCTTTGGGTTTTTATCATCTCTAAATGGCATATATCATCATTGTTTGAGGGGATACAGATCATATCCAGAGGAATTTGGATTTGGAGGAGGTGTTATTTCCTCCTAACCAAAGGGTGTCAAAATTAGGGTTTGACCTAAAATCAGTTTATCTCTGATTTTTTGGACAAAAATTGATCTCATGGTATTCCTTATGTTCTTAATTGTATATGGATGGAAAATTACTCATCAATTGGTTTCAGAGGAGTTTCAATTGGTCAGTTGCTTGATAATCAAGAAATTGGGGAAAAAGTCAACTGTGCAGTGAAAAATGTCAACTCCTGACTTTTTGAAGTCAAATTCATGAAATTCATGTTACATATGCTCAATGGACAAGATTTGATCAAGAAATCATGGAGGAATAATGAAAAATCAAGAAATCACAAAACTGCCAAAAATAGAAACTTTAGGGTTGCCAAAAATAGTAAGTTTGGACCATTTTGCACCCTACTTTGAGGCTCTCTTTCTCCAAGATAAAAGCTTCAAACCTCAGGCCCAAGTTGAGCTAATTAAAGTTCATGTTCTAAGCTTCAAATCCATATAAAGAATATCTCCATTGGATAAAAATTGAGTGAGTTATGGTTGATCAAAGTTTGAGAAAAGTAGGTCCAAAATCAAGTCATGACCAAGCATGCCCAGGCCCACGCGCCATAATTTTAACAAACACCTGGTGTGCCAAAAGTCAAGCTTAATTTCATCAAGATGAAAGCTTCAAATTAAAAACTTTTCAACATCAAAGTTGTTCCTTGCCATGCCCTCTTCAATGTTGATGTTGGACAAAATTTTATTTGAGCAAGTTATGAGATGGTTATGGTGGTCCAAAGATGGTTGCTTCACACTGAAAATTCCTCAAGTTACATGGCCATGCCCAACTCAATTTGCCACGCCATACACCAATTTTGATTCCCATTGTTTCAAGCAATTTTTCACCATCTTACACACTTCCATTTGATTTCTTTTCAACATCAATATTGTTCTATGATGTTATATCTTTCATTTGATACCAAAAAACTCACCAAGTTATCCACTGAACATGGAGAAACTCACCACCAAACCACCATGTTTACATTAGAACCAAGCTGTCACAAAATCATAAAAATGAAATGTTATTGGTGTTCACACGCATGCACCCTTTGTTCATTTCCACTTTAAGCCAAACATCTTTTGCATACTATAGACTCCCATGTTGCTTCATACATAAGAGAAGAAACTAACCAAACTTGTGGAACAAGTTTCTGTGGCAGCTGTGATCTCATCATCACCACTCTTTCTCTTCATCCTTACCATAACACCATGAGCCTTCACCTCACTACATCACAGCCAAGTTGACTCGCCCCTAACTAACTTGACTCAGTTAGTTAGGGTGCACTCACCTTAACCATGTTAACTCACTCTAACTCACTCACTTGACCTTGAGTTAACTTTTTAAACCCAACATATAAATCAGAATTTCACTTCAGAAATGGAACTCTAACTTCATTTTTTTCAATCTCTCTCATTTCTCACAATTCACCTACACCAAACTCTCTGATTTTCTCTTGGAATTCTTCAAGAACTCATTCACTGTTCTTCAGTTTTCTTCAGAGTTTTGCATCAAGATTCTCCATCTTCATCCATAATACATTGAAGTTGCATAGATCTTCATCTTGTTCTCCAATTGTTTCAATCAATTTCTCACTGATTCAAAGCTTTTCTCAGCCTTTATTTGGCTAATCGAGACTCAATGAAGAAGCACATTCCTCTGGTATTCTTGTATATTCAAAGCCTCATCAGTTTCAGGTTTGATTTCTCCAACTTTGATTGCACGTTTTCTCTTCAGTATCACTTGTTTCTTGTTGATTTTAGCTCATTAGGAGCTCTGAAGTATCCGGCTAGTTGATAGGCCTCTTAGAGGCATAGTTTCAAAACCTAGGGCATATTTTAATCTCCTCTATTCTTTATGTATGTACTTGTTATGTGAAAAATAATGGTGGATTCATGATGTACGCAACGCCAGCTTCATTTTGATATCATGTTTGTGCATTTCTAGAGATTTTGAGGTTGCAGGCGGTGGTTGCTCGCCGGAGAAGATGACCGGAGGTCCTTCTCCGGCCGGTGAGTGTTAATGCTAGGGTTTTAGATCCAGTTTGAATTATGACTGTTTGATCTGTGCATCGCGTGGTTCAGAATTTGCCAACACATTAAATTGGCGCGTGATTTGCATGTGCTATCTTTTCTAATTTTAGTTGATCTTGTGTGTGTGCGTGCATGTTACTTGATGTGAACCTCGCTTCTGATTTGTATGATGTGGATAACTGATTGATCTAACGCTTGACATCATGCCAACGCATTAATGAGTGAAGGTCCATGGCATGTGGGTTCTTGTTTTTCCTCAGAGGTATGCATGTAGGTGCGTGCATAATAATTACCATGTACTTGATTTTTGTGAGACGTTGGATTGTTGACTTATTGAGATTCATATCATCATGTGGCCATGATGGATTGTGTACATTGACTGCATGCACACTCATCACACACAATCACATTTTTAATTGGACTGGACTCAAATTGATATCTGCACCCCCACTCTGAGCCCATTGTGAATTTTGAACGTGAAAATTACTATGGATACACCCTTTCTCATTTTCTTTTATTCTTTTAATTTCTTTTTCACATCTGTTTGGATTTTGTTTTTTAAAAATAGTAGATGACTTCTAAAAATCATAATAAAATTCATGGACCATCCTTATAGTTTTATAAAAAAGTTTCAAATTTTATTTTTTATTTTTCTATTATTTTTTTCCTCTGAATGAATTGTTGCTTGAATTTCTTTTTGAAGTGGTCCATTTGTGCACTCTTGATCTTATAGATTTTATTTCTCATAATTGGTAGATATTTTGGTCCTCATTCTTTTTGAATATTTTAAAGGACACTTTGAAGTATATAAAAACATTTTTGTCATATTTTTAAAACCATTTTTGCATCATTTTGAAGTCATTTCTTTGTGCATGATCATGTGAAATCTTAATGACTTTGCCATGCTTGTTTGATTGAGTGTATTTGTGATTTTATGCATGAGCTTGTGGTATGGTATATGCTTCTTGTTGAGGTCTCTTGAGACATAAATTGATATTTTTTTAATCATGTTTGATATTTGTTTGATCACTGTTGTTGAGGTCCCTTTTTGTGAAATTCTTTGGCCATGTTTGTTTACTTGTGTGGAAAGGCACTTGTGCCATTGTATGAGATCATTCTTCTTGACTTCTTGAACCATGTTTAGATCATTATAGGTCTTTTAAATGAAATTATAGGTCATTGGTTGGAAGTTGATGCTTTCTTTGTGTACATGTTCAATACTTGTTTCGCATGTCTCTTTTTGATCTAATGCCTCATTCTTTTGCATCTATGCTTCTACTTGAATTGTAATTGGTTTGTTTATGCCATGCCATGTTGTTCATTTACATTTCATATGATGTATGCCTCTGACTTTGAATCATTCCATATGTCATTTATGTCTTACTTTGCATATTTGCACATGTTTCATCCAAATGCATGTTTCTTTTGATTCTAGCTTCTAAATGACTTGTAATTGATCGAATGTGATTGGTTTGTGCATTTTATTTCCATCCTAATATGACATACCACTTCTGACCTTGGACATTTGAGTTTCATCTTGTTTTTTAGGTTGGACTTATGCCTTAAATAACTTCTTTCCATGTTAAATTCATGTTCATATCTTCTCACCCCTTCTTCTAATCACTCTTAATGCTTGGACACTTGATTGGTTGTCTTATGTGACATTTGTACTTCATGTTTAGGCACATGTTTAGGTCATCCACATTCTGACTTTGACCTTTCATGAAGCATAAATGCATGACCACTTTGCATATCCACTCATTCTTCCTCTATATCTTCCATGATTCACTTCTTTAATGATTAGTGCTTTGTTGGTGCATAATTCATTTGTGTTTGGTATCTTAATCTTAGAGATCACCCTTATTGTTTAGATTTTGACTTTGATTAGTTTGTATCTCTTAAGATCTTTGTTTCTTAGTCCTTAATTGATTTGATCATCACTTGTGGTTTCTTCCTTTATTTTATACTTGTAAATATTGTGAACTAACCTTTTCATGTAGGTGCATGGTAAGTAAGTGTGGGGACATAGTTCCACATACACTCCTCTCCCTCATCCTCTCTTATCTCTTTTAAATAATTCAATTTGTGTTTGATAAGCATTTACATGCTTTCTTTGAATAACTTTTCTTTCATCCTTCCTTAAGATCAACTTAACTTCCATGTTGGAAGTAAGTTGTTTCTTTTGCTCTTCTTCTTCTTTCTTTTAGAAGTAAGTTTGTTAAACTTCATTGACCATAAGATCACCATGTATTATAACATTAGGATTGAGTCTTAGTCTCCCTCATTAGATTTTCACCTTTGATCCTCTTTTGAGTCCTTCTTCTTCTCATCTCAAAACAAAAGTAAAAAACACTTAATAAAGGCATAACACCTATTGTATTTAGGCCTTTCATATGGAAACAAGGATGTGTGGGGTCTTCTCTCACTTTCTTGGAATGTTTAGCATACGTCCCGTCTTGGGTCGATATGCGAGGCATTCGATCCTACATGAGGGACTTAAATACAATACATGTTACAAAACACAAAAACAATCAAAATACTTCTTTTTAAAAGACAAAAATAAACAATAACGTATTTCCTTCGGGAATTCTTTTCTCATCTCACTCATTCTCAACGTATGAACGTGCTTCTTCTCGTTTTCTTGCAAGATGGTAACGCACTCGGACCAGCGAGCCCGCAACACCTGAGCTAGAACATCAGTCGTTCCCTAAAAACACAAACAATCCATCCCTAGTGAGGGGAACTACGTCGCTCTGATTCTCATGTTCCCGATGAGATACGTAGGCAGTGGGGTAGGGCCCATTCGAGAACTTCTTTTATTTTCCCTACATTTGTTTTTCGTTCTCGTTCCTTTTTCTCCAATTAGCAGTTCCTTTTCCAGTATCTTTTCTTACACCCTTTGATCGAGACAAGCAAGGGTGGATCCCATCGGGTACGATGGACGTGTGAGGGTGCTAATACCTTCCTTGCGCGTAACCGACTCCCGAACCCAGTTCTCCTGGTCGCAAGACCATGCTTCTTTCCTTCCCTCAGGTTTATGCAGTGTTTCCTTTCCCTCTCTTGGGATAAATACACATTGCTGGTGACTCTGTTTCGGTGCCACTTTCGCGTTTGTACTAGGATGAAAATCCCGGAAGCGACACATTGCTCCCCGAACAGTTATGGGCAGGTGCCCGGAACTATGCCTATGCCCGACATAACGGTTAGTTTTGGCCACCCTGCCCGACATAACGGCTAGTTTCCTATTCTTTGGGGAAAACAGTTATTTCGCCCCGAAAATAGGACCGTTGGCCACGCGCTGGGGGCTCTATATAAACCCTCTCGCTTGAGAGGTTCAGGTATCCAATATTCACCCTAAGAATTCATACTTTGTACTTGCCCCTTTTCTCTGACCCTTTCTTACTTGAGCGTCGGAGTACCTTGCAGGTACACCCCCCTCCTCTCCATACGACCAGCATCCCTGACGCACTTGGCGGCCTGATTCTACAGGATCTGATCCAGCCTTCACGATCAGTGGCGCCGTCTGTAGGAATTTTGTTCTCCCCATCTTTCTTTCCTTAGAAACCGAAGATCAAAACAATTCTCAAACATCATCACGATCATGGCCTCCCAAGATCGCACCAAGGATGCTCTCCAAACCACCATCCTCCCCGTCAACAAATCTGACGTTGACGGCCAGTCATCTCTCCTCCGAGATGCCCGTTTCCTTAGGGAAGGAGCCACTACTTCTCCTTCCCCTACCCCTACTAATCACAACAACGATCAACCTTCACTTGACGTCCAGCCCGTTCTTGTTTTGCCCAATGTCGTCCCGGCCGTGGCAGCCCTCCTGGAGGCGATCAACAAAACCAACACCCTAATCCTGCAGCAAAACGAGAGGATCGGGGCATTGGAGGAGTCCCACCATCCTAGATCCCCTCCTACGCAGAGGAACCAGCGACGATCAAGGAGCCCACAGCTCCGGAGAGAAATCGACCAAGACTGCGCCAAGAGCCTGAGCCTCGCGCAGCCCGGAAGCGCGACCAGATCTCCCCGCGTGACCAGCAAGCTCATGACCACAAAAGGACTCGGAGGAACGAGAAATCTCCACCGATCAAGTCTAAAGGATGGGCCCGCTCACCTTCTCCCCGAAGGAACCGTTTACCCTCCCCGCGAATGAACCGCTCACCTTCTCCGCGAAGAAACCGGCGTCGCGAGCATCCCGTTCGGTCCCCATCATACACCTATTCTAGCAGCGACGACGAGCCTCGCGGCCCGTTGTCCCAGGAGATCTTGGCTACCCGTCTCCCAAAAGGCTTGGAGAAACCCCCGTCACTTGGCACGTACGACGGGACCACCGACCCCGACGAGCACATCGAGAACATCGATGCGCTGTTAGACTACTGAGGCATACGGGGCGCCATCAAATGCAGACTGTTCTCGACCACGCTCCGCAAGGGAGCAATGACATGGTATAAGCAACTTCCCGATGAGTCCATTACCTCATGGAGACAGCTGGGCAGGATGTTCTCGCGGCACTTCACAGCATCTCGCCGCCACCCCAAAACTGAGGCCTCTCTGGGAGCCATAATCCAGGGGAAAGATAAACCTCTCCGCGCATACATCGAGAGGTTCAACAAGGAAGCAGTGCGGGTCCCAACGACGGATAAAATGAAGAAGTTTCTGCTCGAACAAGGGGTCCGCCCGGACTCCGAGTTCTCTAAAGCCATTGGCCTCGCGCCACCGAGGAACTTAGACGCCCTCCTCCTCAAAGCCCAATCTCATATTCAGTACGAAGAGAAGATTGCGGCCTGCAACGTCCGAGCATCACGCCTCCAGGAGAACGCTCGGGCCTCTAAAGGAGAAGAAGCCTCGACATCTCGTCGGGGTGAACGGAGGCACGAGGACCGTCCAAGGGACTCCCGTGACAACAAGGGACCCTCCGGGCGCTTCCATGACTACACTCCCCTGACCGTTTCCAGGGAAAAGATTTTGTCTGAATGTGCCAATTCGGAGTTCAAACAAGCTGGGGTCCGCTTCCCCAAACAACTTCCAAACAAACCAAACATGGACAAATCAAAATATTGTCGTTTCCACAAAAGTCACGGCCATACTACGGAGGACTGCATCTATCTGAAGGATGCCATTGAGATACTGATCAGGGACGGCCACCTGAAACAGTTCACGAAGAAGAAGGACACTCCTCGACAGGACTCCCAGGAGTCCAAGAAGGTCGAGGAGGAGGTACCCTCCTCGGAAGATGCCAATGTACGGGTCGCTATGTCCATATCGCGACCAGAGGACTTCAACGTCCCAGACGGGCTCAGCGCCCCTGCATATTTTGCGGCCCACAGCCCGTGGGAGACATTTCCCTCTGCCATGGTCATCTCTGGTGGGGGTTTCAATAAAGTCACTGTGAGCTCCGTGAAACAGAAGTTCGAACACCTGATCAACACAAGCTCCAGCAAAGTGACCACGCTTGATCGGGCACAGAAGGGCTCCGTCCCCATCTCCTTCTACCGGGAGGAACTCCTCGGCGGCTCCCCGAACTCAAGCATACCTTTGCTTGTCAGAGCCCGGATGGCGAACTTCGACGTTTGCAGAATACTCGTCGACCAGGGCAGCTCGGTCGACATCATGTACTCCCAGCTATTTTCAACTCTTCAGCTGGACGAATCGCACCTTACCCCATACGTAGGGTCCGATTTACTGGGATTCAACAGGAGGAACGAACAGCTTCAGCCAGCCCGTCCACGTTATCCAGCAGCAACTCGCATCAGATGCGCCCAATCCCGGATGGCAACTTCGAGATAGTTCTGTTTGGCGAAGACCCCCAACGGGGAGTGAAGATCGGAGCAGACCTGCCTGACATCGCGAGGAAGCAGCTCAAAGCATGCCTCCGAGAGAATGCCGACCTCTTCGCATGGAGCGCCGCAGAAATGCCCGGCTTGGATCCATCCGTCGCCTGTCACCAGCTGACCATCGACCCGACCGTCAAGTCCGTAGCACAACGTAGGAGAAAGCAGTCTCCAGAGAAAATGGAGGCTGCTGAAAAAGCTATAAAGGACCTCCTCGAGGCCAAATTTATTTTGGAAGCCATGTACACCACTTGGCTGTCCAACGTTGTATTAGTTAAAAAATCTAATGGAAAATGGCGCATGTGCATTGATTACACCGATCTCAATAAGGCATGCCCGAAGAATGCCTACCCCCTCCCCAATATTGATAAACTTGTTGATAATTCTGCTGGTTTTAAACCTTTATCGTTCATGGACACCTACTTGGGCTACAATCAAATCCCAATGGCAATGTCTGACAAAAAATATACGGCCTTCATGACCGAATCGGGCAACTATTACTACAACGTAATGCCCTTCGGCCTGAAGAACGCCGGAGTAACGTACCAACGAATTATGAACAAAGTGTTTCGAGGAGAAATAAGCGACATGCTCAAAGTCTACATGGACGACATGATCGTAAAATCCCACGAGGAAACCGATCATACTGCCCATTTGAGAAAGGTCTTCGAACAGGCCAGGAAATACAAAATGCGTTTTAATCCGGAGGAGTGCACGTTCGGTGTCTGAGCAGGCAAATTCCTCGGCTTCTACTTAACAGAACGAGGAATTGAAGCCAATCCCGACAAATTTCGGGCATTCTTCGAGTTTCCTACGCCCAAGTCCAAAAAATTCATCCAGTCCCTCAACGGGATGCTCGTGTCACTATCTCGTTTCGTGGCCAAGTCCGCCAAGCACGCCCTACCATTATTCAAACTCCTCCGCAAAGAGGCAGCATTCGAATGGACCGAGGAGTGCGACAAGGCCCTTCTCCATATAAAACGAGCACTCTCAGAGCCACCGGTCCTCTCTCGCCCAGATAATGGCGAGACGTTGTACCTATACCTGGCCATAACAACCGAAGCAGTGATGCCGCCCTCATCCGCGAGACACCTGACGGGCAGAAGCCCATTTATTTCACGAGCAAAGCGCTGCAAGGACCAAAGTTAAGATACCAACAGATAGAGAAGGTGGCACTGGCCCTCATCAACGCAACCAGAAGATTAAGACACTACTTCCTGGCTCACACGATCGTGGTTTGAACAGATCAGCCCATAAAGCAGCTGCTCGGACGACCAGATATGGCCGGCCGAATACTCAAATGGTCGCTGGAACTGTCCAAATTTGACATCCAATACGAAGGCAGAAAAGCCCTCAAGTCCCAAGCTCTGGCCGACTTTGTCGCGAAGATGACATTTGCAGACTCCCCCGCGAGCGAAGCACGCTAATGGACCATCTTCGTCGACGGTGCCTTAAGCTCAGCAGGAAGCGACGCGGGCATTATACTGGAGAGCGACGAAGGAATTATCGTCGAGGTATCACTCACATTGTCTTTCCCAACCTCCAATAACCAGGCTGAATACGAAGCCTTCCTCGCTGTGCTACGCCTTGCCGAGGACATAGGCGCAGAGGAAGTCGTCATTTGCACAGATTCACAGCTCGTGGCCCTCCAGGCCCGGGGAGAATACCAAGCCAAAAATGACAACCTGGTCAAATACTTGGCCCTGGTAAAGAAGGAAATGGCGAAGTTCACAATAGTGGAAGTGAAACACGTTCCCCGCGAACATAACGTACGAGCAGACGTGCTATCTAAATTAGCCAGCATGAAGAAGAAAGGCAGAAACAAATCCGTCATACAGGAGGTACTTCCTCGACCCAGTATTGAGAAGGCCTCCCTGACACTCGACGTACAGGTGATCGGCAACAACAACTGCTGGATGACCCCAGTCTACAACTATCTCGCCAGAGACGAACTCCCGTCCGACCCAAAGGAGGCCAGCGTAGTCAGGCGAAGAGCCTGCTCTTACGTCTTGGTCGAAGATAAACTCTACAGACGGGGATTCTCCATTCCGCTGCTCAAATGTGTCGAGGAGGAAATGGTCGCACACATCCTGCATGAAATCCACGAGGGAATCAACGCCCAACATCTCGGCGGAAGGTCCCTTGCTCGAAAGGCTCTCCGAGCAGGCTACTATTGGCCGACCATGCAAAACGACGCGAAAGAACACGTGAAGAAATGCGACAAATGCCAACGACACGGGGACATGCACCTGGCTCCGCCTAACGAGCTCAAGGCTATGTCCTCCCCGTGGCCATTCGCCTGGTGGAGCCTAGACATCCTAGGACCCTTCGTGGTAGGATCAAGCCAGAACAAATATCTCATAGTGGGCGTGGACTATTTCACAAAATGGATAGAGGCAGAAGCTCTAGCCAAAATAACTGCCCTCAACATCCTGCGTTTCTACAAACGAAACATCCTTGCACGTTTCGGTATTCCCCAAGCGATAGTAACGGACAACGGGACGCAATTCACGGACAGGAAGTTCCAAGACATCATCGCCCAACTGGGCACGAAGCAGCACTTCGCATTCGTGGAACACCCTCAAACAAACGGGCAGGCTAAAGCAGCCAACCAAGTCATCCTTCGAGGCCTCAAGCGAAGGCTAGACAAAACAAAGAAGGCATGGGTCGAGGAACTGCACAGCATACTGTGGGCATACCGCACAACTCCGCACTCAATGACCGGGGAAAACCCTTTCCATTTTGCATACGGGACCGAGGCTGTAATTCCCATCGAAGTTCACGTGCCCTCTAGGCAGACAGAGTCGCCCCTAGACGAGGAGATGAACGACGAGTCGTTGAGAGAAGAGCTAGACCTCGTCGAGGAAATCCGAACCGGGGCAGCCCTTCGAGAAGCCTCACTAAAACAAAAAATTACCATCAGGCACAACGCCAAGGTGATACGGCGAGAGTTCGACGTGGGAGGCCTTATTCTAAGAAGAAACCACAAAGACTCTCGCGAAGGCAAACTAGCAGCCAACTGGGAAGGACCCTATCGTGTCCGAGCAAAAACGGAAAATGGGGCCTACTACCTAGAACATCTCTCTGGGGAAGAACTTGCTCGACCATGGAACGCCGAAAAGCTAAAACAATACTACAGCTAAATCCTCGGTTCGACCCGTCACAACGATAAACGCCAGCTACCGACCACTATGCGCGTCTAGGTACAAGCGTCGCATACGAATAAAGTAGAACCGGCGGTCCTCGATCGTGCATCGTTGTCGTCAAAGTAACATAACTGGCAGAACCCCAGCTCGCGACGGGACATTCACGCCGCAAACTCAGGCCTCAAATGCGACCTGAGCTCCGCACCCCGCCAGGACATTCCCCGGCAGTTCGACCAGTTCCCCTCACTGTCGAACACATCTGCAACGAGCAATTCCCCTAAAATATTTGCACAAGTCAAATACTCCCAATCACGGGCTGATATACACTTGTAACGAGCATGAATACGATACTTAGCTAAAAATAAAAGCAAGTAAATTCATACAAACAACAGAATTAAACATGTGATAAGTTAACATAATAAGTGGCCGCAAGGGCCACGATTGTACTTTGTTACATGAAACGGGGGCCATGCCCCCCAAAAATAAATTACACGCAATTCCACGGAACGCAGGCCGGACAGATTACAACAACATCAAAAATACAAATTCCTCACTCATCCGCATGCTCGGCAGGCTCTGGCTGGGGTCCCTGGTCCTCTGCGGGCTGATCCTCAGGGGTACCTTCAAGGAGGCCGTCGGGCACGACAATACGACCATTCTCTACATGCGCCAGGTAGTGAGTACCCTCGACAGAAAAATCGAGCTCAGGGTTCACCACCCACAATTGAGCCACGACATTTTTGAAAGACTCCTCCGCGACGGCAATACCATCGTCTTCGGCCAGCAGCATGCGAGCAACCAGCTCGGATCTAGTCTTCAATTCTTTCACATCGTCCAGCTCGTCGACACCCGGGGCATTGACCACCCTCAGCTCCTCGGGAGCTTTCTTCTCCGCCACCAGCTTGGAGTTCTCCTCCTTCAGCCTGACCGCCTCTTCTTCAGCCTTCTTCCGAGCCTCGCCGGCACTCTTGGCTTCTTCCTTGAGGGATGCCACAAAAGCCCGGGCAGCATTGAGTTTGGACTCAGTTACAGAGTCCCCTTCAGCATAAACAGCCGCCATCTTTAGCATCCTGACCAAGGCTGAAGCGTCTTGGGCCACCAGCGCCCTCTTGCTCGGGCGATCCATACCTTCCAAGCGAAGAGATTCCGCCCGGGGAACGACTAAAGAGTTGCCTTCGAAAAACCTCTTGTCAAGGATACAGGGAGGAAGCTCGAACTTCCCTTTCTCCGACACCCGGGTAAGGTCCACAGCATCATTAAACCTTGGCCGCTTGGGTCGACCGGTCAAAGAAAGAGGAGACCCCCGGGGAGCAGAAGTAGGAGAAGAAGAGGTCCCCGCAGCAGTTTGAATAGGAGGAGGAGCACGAGCACCAGCAAACTGGGATTTCAGAGGAGCCGCCCCGACCTTATTCCTCGCGAGACCGTTCCTTACAACCCTGTCATGCGCCTGAGGCATCTCACCTGCACAAACAAAATGCGAACACGTTAGATATGAGGAAAATAAATAACATGAACAAAATCTAAACAACTAAGACTACCGAGCAGCTTCTCAGCGTCCGCGGGAGTCTTGCACTTCAGCAGTGCCTTAACATTGATGAATCGACGCTCGACCCTCTGACTCCCATCTTCCTCGAAGATCAGGTTGTCCTTGCTCGTCCAGCACTCAGCAAGCCCGAAGGAGTTGACCCACTTCACCAGCGCCTCGTGCGCCATGGCGTCCTGCCCGCGTAGATCGCTCGGTTGGAAGACATAGTCGCTACGCTTCTTGGCAAAATGGTCGGGTGCCCAGTGGAGGGGGAACTTGTAAAGTCTTCGCCCAATATACCTCCCCTCCTCGTCGTGCAGCTCATTCCCGTCCTCGTCAACTTCAATCTCCCAGACATACGTATTGTTCTGGGCAGCCTCGGACACGGGCTCAACGACGTAATACCGTTCCTTGAATGTCCGGATTGACTCCGAAAACGGCTTGAACAACTTGCGGGGCTGCTTCAAAGAAACCCATCCGTATTTCCTATGCGTCAGCTGCCTTTAGAGATGGAAAACAGTGAAGAACAGAGGGAGAGTAGCCCCCAATAAGAGATGCTCGCATACCAACTTGAAGGCCCGGATGAAGGCCAACAAATTAGGATGCAGCTGTGTAGGAGCTAACTTCAAATGCATGAACACGGATTGTTGAAAATCAGTAAAAGGCAGCCTCAGGCCCAACTCTTTAAAGGTATACTCGTACATCGTGAAGCGGCCCCAGAAGCTCGTGCAGACCCGCTCGTCCAAGGAAGGGAAGTGCACCAAAGATTTTGCGAAAGACGACACATGCTCGGAAGGTTCGGCCATCTCCCACTCCTCCATGGAGAACCCGTCGACATTCTCGTCCATGTCGTCCACCTCTTCCTCCTCCCCGACATTGCTGGAAGAACTCAAAGTCGCCGGACTCGAAGCCGTCAAGCTGCTGTTATCTTCGGAGCCCGTTTCCTCCTCAGATGTATCTATAATAACTTCTCTATCTGGCCTCGTCGCCATTACAGTCACCTGAAAAGCAGAGAAGAAAGTAAATTCGACAGCAAATCAAATCCACCCTTCCACTGCTAAGTCAAGTGAAAGGGCACACAAAGGGCTAAGGACAACGTCCCCGGCCTAAGCCCTAACATCAAAGGAAAAGCTGAAACCTCCCCGCGAGGAGACGCTCGAAACTAATCATCCCAGAGCGAGGAGCTTCCCCGCACTCACACCCAGTTTCCGTTTGAAGCTTCACCAGAAATCGCAAAGCTTCACCGGAATCTGGGAATGTTCTACCGGAAAACTCATCACCCACTCAGGAGATGAACAGACACAGAGGTCACGCATACGTAGCTACCACGACATCACCGTGAACCACCCTCCTCGCTGAAATGTACTACTAACTCTGGCGACATGTTAGAGGTATGAAAATGGCACAACCACCTTCCACCACCAACAATCGCCGGAGATTCACCCATTTCGTCCTCTAAAACTAGCCCTAACCGCATGCAATCTACCATTAACAACAAACAGAAGCAGAACTGGAAAAGGATTGGAAAACATGCTTGATTTAAGTAGAAAAAGGTGTTGTTCGAAGCTTGACACGGTGGTCGGAGTAGGCGGAAGGAGGTTACGGGCAAGAGTACTGAAGGGAGCGAAGAGAAATCAGACTGAAAAGTTCCAAATGGAACGATTTTCCCCTTTTTATACAAAGGGGCACGTGCGAACATGCGCTCGTAGGCCATAATGACTACCCACTAGCCATCATTGCCTATTAACTGCTACACGGAGCTCTAGGCACACGTGGTGTCCCAACGTTTCCAATTCTGTCTGACCATTCGTCTCCCCGAACACCGGGCAACAAGGTCACGACCACGAATCTCACGGACACAGGGGGCCACGAGCACATTGAGACAACCCTCCTCGTCTTCAAACGACGACTCCATATTGGCCCCACGGAGCAACGAGCAGTCCTTAAGTCATCACTCCAATGCTCGGGAGCAACGACTTGGGGGGCTTCTGTTCTGGACTGGACCGATGGCTAGAATTGGCCCAATCCGCCTCTGTTCCAGAGCGGCCCAAATTGCCTAAGTCCAATCCATAGAGGGGGGCAAAAGTTACCTTTCTGCCCCTCCAACCGGGCAAGGAATACAACGTTCCTCCCCGGAATTACTGACCGTCACGCACGGCTCCATTGCTCTCGAACAGCTATGGGCAGGTGCCCGGTACTATGCCTATGCCCGACATAACATCTAGTTTTGGGCACCCTGCCCGACATAACGGCTAGTTTGGGTAGTTTCCTATTCTTTGGGGAAAACGGTTATTTCGCCCCAAAAATAGGACCGTTGGCCACGCGCTGGGGGCTCTATATAAACCCTCTCGCTTGAGAGGGTCAGGTATCCAATATTCACCCTAAGAATTCATACTTTGTACTTGCCCCTTTTCTATGACCCTTTCTTACTTGAGCGTCGGAGTACCTTGCAGGTACACCCCCCTCCTCTCCATACGACCAGCATCCCTGACGCACTTGGCGGCCTGATTCTACAGAATCTGATCCAGCCTTCACGATCAGTATTTTATCGCATTTTGTTCAATTTACTTTCAATTACTATTTTTTATTCTTTGGTTTGTGAATTCTTTCTAGTTCTAGGGTCTAATGAGCATTTATGACAAAGAGGGATCAAATACATGAAAAATGAGGCAAAACTGAAAAAAGATAATTTTTCTCATACAAAAACTAGAGAGTTACTATGACCACCCGTAGCTGCTGCTATGGGTCGTACCAACCAGAAACCCTAGGCGCCCCCTTTATCTTCTTCCCATACAAAAGTCACAGACCTGCTAGGATCACTCGAAGCAACTGCTATGGGCCGTAGCAAGAAGGCGAGAGAAAGTTGTTTTTTCCCCATAATTAGATCGATTCTCTTTTATTGTGGCTCTTAGGCAATATTTGATTTGATACAATTCTAATTGAATAGTGATTAAACTAAGCATATTATACACTTTATCCTTTTTTTTCTTCTATAAAACGCATAGTCTGCTATGAGTTTAAGATCCCAATTTTTATTCAAAAAGTTTCTACTTATAATTTGTCTTCTTCTTCTCTATAACTCAAGTCTCCAAGGAAGCAATCGTGGATCAAAGTTTAATCATAATTCAGGTTTTCTTATTCATTCTTCTTCAATCATTCATCTATTATGATTGTTTGATATGAGTCTGATAATGATTACCAATTTAATTTTGTTTACCCTCACCAAGAGTAAGTAGTTCATTAGAGACTAGTGGTTATGTGGATTATTTTATGATCTCTTGTATGTTTCTTTACTATTGATTGTGAGAATTTTAGTTTAAACTTATATTATAATCTGAGTTCATGCATTCCAACTTCGTTACGATAGTAAGTGGTTCTCAGGTATCGACCGTAGTCTAAAAAGATATGTGTCGATACCGGAGCACATATTTTTAAAAAACCTAGTCCAAAACACATAAAGCGCTTGGACAAATTTGAGAAAATATATAGCTAAGTAAAAGTAACGAATCAGTGAAGAATAATTCGGGCGTGTGAAAGCAGACATATTATTCGTCATCGATAGGGCAATGCGCTGGCGAAAACAAGAATTGCCCATAATGATCTGTTTTCTATTATTTATGCGGAATTCTTGTATTATAAGTGACATGGATCATATGATTATGTTAGATTATGAGTTGTAATCCCAGGTCTTGTTTTCCCTAATAGAGATTTAAGTGATTATTCAAATAAGTTGATTTCATTTGATTGCTTTTTCTATTAAGTTGTTTACCAAAATCCCTATTTTTGATTTCTCTAGATATACATCGAAAGGACAAGATTTTGGTACTTAAAACATTGATCTATGTGGTTCGATATCTATTTTATTACTTTGCACAGTCGTGCACTTACGGCTGCATCGATTAACACATTTCCCCCTTGGCTTCTTAGTAAATTTCATTAACAGCTCTAGGACTTCGAATTGTCTAGAATACTTCGAAAATGATGTAAATTGCAATAGATTAAATGAATTTGTGACTCAATTCATTACTACTCAATTGGAGTCCTTATTCTCATATATATTAGATAATACAAGAATGAGTCTTGAAACTCTTTTAACACACTCACTTAGTACTTCTGGTGGTCATTGTATGCCACCTAATTGTGGTGTTCAATCTTCACTAGAGAAATATTAGTTTTTGGATTTTTGTTTAACCTTATCTTACAACTGGATGGACCACCAACATATCTTTCCTGTAAGTTTAGAGAGTGCGCCTAAGAGGGTCAGGGGGGTGGGGGGGGGCAAATTAGGTGTATAAAAATTTCTTCGATTTTGGAGATGCCTTTCCTTCATCCAATTTAGGTTTATGTGATGAAAGCGATAAAATGCGAAAAAGTAAATGACACAATGATATATCCTAGTTCCCCTCACAATCCGAGAGTACTCCAGTCCCCTTTCAATATGAAAGAGATTTCATTATAGTTAGATCCCAATGAACAAGACAACACTTGTATTTCTATACAAGATCCTAACTAAACCACCAAGAATAATCCTCTTGGATTTTTCAATAAACCCTATAAGAAGAAACAATCCTCTTTCTTATAGTACACACCTAATTCCAAACAATCCTTGAAACTTAGGAACTTTTACAACAATTTTAATAAAATGAATATATGAAGATTTGTAGTATAAATAAGACTTAATAAAATGATTATAGTCTTCTTCTCTTTAAATATGAAATCACAATAAACAATACTCTCTAATGTTCAGGATACTTTGATTAATATGATACAAAAAAATAATGATTCACAATGTATCTTTTATGAAAATTTTGTTTTGAAAATATAGAGTTTTTACAAAGTTTGAAAGAGGTAATTGAAAAATATAACTTTAAAATCAATTTATAGAGATGATAATCATCATTCAAAAACACGGCAATGGTTGATATAAAATCAAAATATTTATCCTTGAAAAGATGTAATATTTGCCATGAGAAGAGATGATGAATGGATGCAATGAAACAAGGCATTTTTCAATTCTGCTACAGAACTTGTTAAGTCGGTTAAACGGATACTTAACTTAACAAGTTTGCAACATTTTTCAAATCTCAAATTTCAAATATTGTTTCAAACTTTTTATGTGCTGTTAAGACGGTTTCAAATGCCACAATTTATCAAAAACAGAATATTTGAAAAAATTGAAAAATTGTATAAGTATTTGAACCAACCTTATGCAACATATACTGATTTATCCAAGTCAATAGATTATATTTGAAAGTGATTTAACATGATTCTAACATGAAAAATAAATTTTCCAATGCAAGATAAAAAATATTTTGAGCACTAAGAATTGTATGTGATATGGAATTCATATGCCTAAGATGATGAAAATGATTTGAGTATGATAAAATGTATGTTAATGATTCTTGAGCACTAAGATATGTATATGTTTATGAAATTCATATACCTTGAATCTTTAAAGACATTAACAACACATCATGAATGGATTCTTTTGAAATCTTATTTTTGATAAGAAAAACTTTGTATCATTTGTCTTCATCAAAATTAGCTTGGAAGCTTGAATTCACATTCTCCCTCTTTTTGATGATGACACACATTCCTTTTGATGCTTTGTAATTTCCGGAACATTTCCCCCCCTAAGATGTATAACTCCCCTTTGTATATAAAACTTAGAAATATTTGGAGTTGATCATCTTGATAGAGTAATTATACCTTTAAGAGTTTAAGACAAGAAATTACACAAGCAAGACATAATCCTCCCCCTTTGACATTATCAAAAGGAAGGAAAAGATGGGTGAAGGATAATAAATTGACAAATATATCACAAGATAAATCAAAGTATTCATTTATTCATAACAAATAAACCATAAACTTTACCCTATGTGTAACCTCATCTTCAATCAAACATTCATCTTTGGTGAAGTTGATCTTGAAGCCTTTTATCACAAAGTTTGTTGATACTTAGAAGATTATGCTTTATTCCATCTACATAGAGAATATCTTCAAAGAATGTGAAAGGTGGTGTACAACCTTTACCTATGCCAATAATTTTTCCTTTGTTGTTGTCTCCATAAGTGACATATCCCTTAGCCTTAAGCACTATATTTGAAAATTTGTTAATATCTTGGGTCATATGCTTAGAACACCCACTATCCATATACCATAAATTTAAAGTGGCATTCCAGTAGACCTGCAAAATAGATTAAGTTTTGTTTGGTACCCAAAGTGCTTTGGGTCCTTCATAATTAATACCTTTCTTTACCCACACATAATGCCCACTTGCCACACTAAAGTTTCTAACACAACAAGCATTAAGTGTATGGCCAACTATACCATAATAAAAACAAGTAGGGACAAAATTACTTTTATATCTTGGAACATAGGTTTTCTTTTGAACATTTCTCTTCTTAGGATGATGATGCACATTATGAACTTTATTCACTTTTTCCTTAATTGGTTGTTCACCAGCCTTGACAAACATTGTTTTGCTAGAACTTAGTTTATCAAATTTAGAATATGCAAGTCCTTCTTTGTTATTAGAAAAATTTTGATGGCTAGAAGCATCCTCCAATCCAATTTGTCCTTTTTCATATCTTTCAAGGACTCTTTTTAATTGAACAATTTGGAAGGAAAGTGATTCACACTCTTTTCATGCAAGACTTTGTTTTTCTTTTTCAAAATAATTTTGTTGCTCAATGTCAAAATCCTTTTGTAGGGTGTAAACTTTCTCTTCAAGAGTTGAAATAATTTTCTTTTGAGTGGACAAAATTTTATACAAAGTTTTACATTCATCGAGTAGCATTTTTAAAGTATTTTGAGCATTATCATCACAAGAAGGTGTTTCAGAACATACCTCTTCTTCTGCTTTATCTTTGGATTGGTTCGTTGCTATAAGAGCAAGATTAGTATATTATTTATTTTCCGATTCCGATGAAGAACTTATTTCATTGTCGTCTCATTCCATAAATGCTTTTCTAGATTTTGATTCCTTTTTACCTTCGAATTTACTTTTCTTTGATGGTTTAGAGCAATCCGTCTTGATATGTCCTGGTTTCCCACATTCAAAATATGTAACTTTCCTTGTTGGTGCTTCTTTCTCAATGATCTCCTTTTTCCTTTCTTTTTTTAAGAACTTTCCAAACTTTTTTATAAGATCATCATCGTCATAAGTGGATTCCTCCTCTTGATTGCTATCATGAAACTTGACTCTTGTTTTTAATACAACATCTTTTGAATCTTTTACTTGTATTTCATGCTTCTCCAATCTTTCAAGTTCTATTTCATGCTCTTGAAGCTTTCTGAACAACGATGCGAATGTCATGGTAGAAAGACTCATTTTTTCCGATATTGTCTTAACTTTGGGTTGTCATTCCTTGGTTAAGGACCTAATCACTTTAAGATTAAGTTCGTCATTTGTAAAACTCTTACCAAGAGCAATCAAATGATTTGACCAGTGTACAAATCTCTTTTGTAGATCAAGGATTGATTCTCGGGGATGCATTCTAAATAACTCATATTCTTGAATTAAAGTATTCAATCTAGATCTCTTCACTTCAGTAGTTCCTTTATGAGTTTCTACCAATGTATCCCATATTTTCTTTGTGGTTGCACATTGAGAAACATTGAAGAATTCATCCATGCTAAGTGAACTTTGAAGTATGTTGATTGATTTCTTTTCATTAAGAATATTCTTCTTATCATATTCATCCCAGGAGCTATTAATCTTTGGAGTGCATACACTATTAATAACACTTGTAGGAATATTTGGACCATTTTCGACGGTTTCCCATATTCCTTCTCTTTGTGCTTCCAAATGAGCCCTCGTGCAAATTTTTCGAAAATCAAAATATTCACCAGAAAATAGAGGAGGTTTATTGCTACTACCACCATCTTTGAAAACTGGATTTGCACATGCAGAAGCCATTTTGGATCTTTAAGAATATGTTACCTATAACCTGCTCTGATAACAATTGTAAGTTTAGAGATTGCACCTAAGAACGGGTGTGAATTAGGTGTATAAAAATTTCTTAGATTTTAGAGATGCCTTTCCTTCATCCAAGTTAAGTTTATGTGATGAAAGCGATAAAATGCGGAAAAGTAAATAACACAATGATGTATCCTGGTTCCCCTCACAATCCGAGAGTACTCCAGCCCCCTTTCAACATGAAAGAGATTTCACTATAGTTAGATTTCTATGAACAAGACAACACTTATCTTTCTAAACAAAATCCAACCTAACCACCAAGAACAGTCCTCTTAGATTTTTCAACAAACCCTATAAGAAGAAACAATCCTCTTTCTTATAGTACACACCTAATTCCAAACAATCCTTGGAACTTAGGAACTTTTACAATAATTTTAATAAAATGAATATATGAAGATTTGTAGTATAAATACGACTTAATTAAATGATTATAGTCTTCTTCTCTTTTAATATGAAATCACAATAAACAACACTCTCTAATTCTCAAGATACTTTGATGAATATGATATGAAAAATAATGATTCACAATGTATCTTTTATGAAAATTCTGTTTTAAAAATATAGAGTTTTTACAAAGTTTGAAAGAGGTAATTGAAAAATATAACTTTAAAATCAATTTATAGAGATGATAAACACCATTCAAAAACATGACAATGGTTGATAGAAAATCAGAATATTTATCCTTGTAAAGCTGTAATGTTTGCCATGAGAAGAGATGATGAATGGATGCAATGAAACAAAGCATTTTTCAATTCTGCTACAGGACTTGTTAAATTGGTTAAACAGATACTTGACTTAACAAGTTTGCAATATTTTTCAAATCTCAAATTTCAAATACTGTTTCAGAATGGTGAAAATTGTGGCGGTTTTTGTGTGCTGTTACGACGGTTTCAAATACCACAATTTACCAA
This sequence comes from Lathyrus tuberosus, assembly GCA_022829125.1. Lineage (NCBI taxonomy): Eukaryota > Viridiplantae > Streptophyta > Magnoliopsida > Fabales > Fabaceae > Lathyrus > Lathyrus tuberosus. Next base: position 9,511,734 of record JALAZF010000163.1, read on the forward strand.
AAACATAATGTTTGATAAAATTGAAAAATTGTCTAAGTATTTGAACCAACCTTATGAAAGATATATTGATTCATCCAAGTCAATAGATTATATTTGAAAGTGATTTAACATGGTTCAAACATGAAAAAAAAATTCCAATGCAAGATAAGAAATATTTTGAGAACTAAGAAATGTATATGATATGGAATTCATATACCTAAGATGATGAAAATGATCTGAGTATGATAAAATGTATGTTAATGATTCTTGAGCACTAAGATATGTATATGTTTATGAAATTTGTATACCTTGAATCTTTAAAGACATTAACAACACATCATGAATGGATCCTCTTGAAATCTTCTTTTTGATATGCAAGACCTTTGATCATTTGTCTTCATCAAAATTAGCTTGGAAACTTTACTTCACATTTTCTAACTTGTGGAACATATCGGTTAACAGGTTATGATACTTCTTCCTTTGGATTGCCTGATTCTCCAGGGTTCGGTGCCCCTATTCGGTTGCAAATTCTCTTCATTTTATTTCTCCGAGCATTCAATCATTTTTTAATTACTTGGTGTTTAACTCTCTTGCTTAGTCTCGAGGTTTACTTCTCCAAAAATTCTTGAATACTAGTGGTTTCCTTAATCCCACCACTCTTTCTTAGTTACTAACTATGAGATTCTACTAACCACACATAAATCTTAAGTTCATCAGACTAACATTTATGCCAAGGTAGTACGAAATTATATTCAATTTCCCAAGATATTACTTGCAACTTGACACTAATGACCCATGGCTAGGTAGTGATCGACCTACTTTGATACCAATTGTAATACCCACTAGTCATAAATTTAGAATAACAACTAATGGCATTAATAATTTATATTGGAAACATCAATGTAAGTATCTGGAAATGGACCAGATAAAAAGTTTACAATAGAACATCAGAAAAACTAATACATCATGAGTTCTTCAACACATCAGAAATAAGTTCCATCGAATTCTCAGTGCCAAGCCGAAGCTGCGAGTACAATCTGAATACCTTTTTACCAGAAAATATTATAATAACATAGAGTGAGATACTAATATCAATAGGTTCCTGATATAAAACATTAAATCACTCTCTACCCTTCTACCTGGTTAAAGCATACTAGAACATTTCATTGGGATATCTCAAATCCATCCTGTAGCGAGCGATTTTGGACGCGGTTCTTAAGCGTTGGTCGCTCTCTGCGGTTGAGCTTAAAACTACAGGTCGATTCATTTTTTATCCTATTGTGAGCTGACTAAGGAAGGGAAATATATGTCTCCAATTAACCCTGCTTTGCATACTGAGTTTAAACAGCGGTCTGTTAGGTTACAGATGCTATCAATGTGGGGGGGCCTTTGTACTGGTTATTTGTATTTTCGCCAATATGGTTTTCTTTCTTTCTATCTAGGCAGAAGGTTTCTGGCGGGGAACAAGGATTAGGATGTTAGGACTGATGCTTTGGAATTACTGCTTTTAATTGATGGAGATATGGGATTTGGGTTTTTTGTTGATTGCGCTCGCTAAGATCTTTTCTTTCGATCTTATGCCTACGTATTCCCGTTTACCGAAACAGGGAAATCAGAGCGTTCGTAGTTCCTCCTATTCTATGGGAGGAAATTGGTTTTTGGTGTCTTGTTCAAAGCCCAAGACGTGAAGCGAAAGGTGATTTGTATCTTGTTTAAAGCCCAAGACGTGAAGCGAAAGGTGATTTGTATCTTGTTCAAAGCCCAAGATGTGAAGCTAAAATACCTCGACTTTAGAGAGAATTTGTCATCTCTAAAGAGGGGAGAAGGAGAATTACTTTAACTGGGATACGCGGACCCGAGCAATGCCATAATTTCCGAAGAAAGGGTTTTAACCTGAAGGAGAAGACTTTAACTCAGTGTAGAGCAATGCCATCTTTCCTTAGGAATTTCTCATGCTAAAAGAGGGACAGTGGCATGGATGTAGATGATCCAGAGGCTTGCCGCTTACAGCGATTAGATGAAGGGAAAGGAGTTGTTGATGTTTGTGTACTGTGAACGAGGCACAACTTTGATGCTAAAAGGTTGATTGGATCAACCAGTGGTTTTCTTATACAAAGCCTAAGAGGAGGCTAATTTCCGCTAGGAAAATCATTATACAAAGCCTAAGAGGAGGCTATTTTGTGTCTCGTACAAAGCCCGAGAGAGAGGCTAAAGGTTTTTGACCCAGTGGGGCATATCGTTATACAAAGCCTAAGAGGAGGCTAAAAGAGTTCGACTCTTGCCTAAGGAATTTGTATCTCGTACGAGGCCCGAGATGGAGGCAAAAAAAAAGGGTGATTGACTCAACGAGGGAATCTTTTGTGTCTCATACAAAGCCTGAGAGAGAGGCTAAAAGGTTGTTTTGACTCCACTGGGGAGAATTTTGGTATCTTGTACGAAGCCCGAGATGGAGGCTATTGTAACTGTTTCAGTTGAGTGACAGATCCAATATACTGATTTAAAAGAGAAAATTAGTTCTTATATGAGCAACACTGTACTCAAGGATTTGATTTCAAGGATCCGGGATGTTTCCTTCTCTTTGAGGAAATGGGAAATCCAAAGGGTATTGAGACTATCCAAGTCTGCGGGTTTCCTTCCTATTTAACGAAGGGTGCTTGAGAATGTCTTTGAGACTCAAGGAAGTTAGATTGTCCAAGTCTAGAGTTTTATCTTTTGTACTATGCTTCGAGAAACAGTAGTAGACTCTATGAAAGGACTGTTCTATAAGGATGACTAAGTTCTGTTCCTATACCTCTAGGAGGTCGTCGGGACAATTTGTACGAAGCCCAAGAGGAGGCTGGAATCTTTTAAGAAGCCGACGGGTCCTTGTACGAAGCCCAAGAGGAGGCTATCATTCCCGGAGGAAGAGATCATTATACGAAGCCAAAGAGGAGGCTGTGAATACTTCTAAGAAGTCGTAGGGTCCTTGAATAATGCCCAAGAGGAGGCCGATGCTTTTAAGAAGCCCGTGGGTCTATCATCTCCTTTCCATTAGGAGAGATAACTCTTTTAAAGATAAAAACCACTGGTAAACGTGCGAGGTTTACTATCCAGCGACTTTTAGCTTTTAAAGAGGGTTCCTTAGTTAAGGTCCAAGATTATGACCGTAGTGGGTACCCAAACCCCGAGACATTCAAGGCAAGCTATCCACAAGGAATAGATCAAGTCAGGAAAGTTCGAGAATTGGGAAGAAACTCAAAGATGCCATTCACGGAGAATACATTCATCTTGGGGAGTAGAGCTTCTTGACGATTCCTAAGGAGGACAGCCGAAGAGAAGACTGTATCTGGTGCTCCTATTGGGGATCTAGGCGTCTATTTCTACGAATAAATGAAACGGCGTCACTTAGTTCTAGACGTAGTTGCCGGGGAAACTCGAAATATCTATACTATTATTACACAGTAGATATGAGTTTATGAAAGGAGACTTACAGTGAGCAGCCCCATAATACAGTTTATAATATGAAAGCAGTAAATGAAAGCGATAACCACTTACTCGGTTGTAGTGCTTCCATGCTGTTTGGTTAGTTGTTCAACAAAGAAAGATTAAAAACAATAGTATATTCAAAATCAAAGGAGAAAGTGCTTTGAGAAAGAAAATATTTGGGGCTTACAGCTCAAGGAGAGGCCCAGGGTTTTATCAGTGAGCGCACTGTTTGAATTTGTACAGAGGGACTTATACAAGTGATTGGGGCCCAAAAAGGTTTTCTGTACAAAGGGATGGGTCTTACACTCTCTCAAGAGGCCCAAAAAGGTTTAAAGAAAAAGAGTGGGGCTTATAACACGAGGGTAGGCCCAAATGATTTTTCGTTTAAAAATGGCGATCGCGCCGAGGTTTTCTTTTAACGCATAGGGACTTATACAATAACTGAGGCCCAAAAATGTTTTGGTTAAAAGGGAGATTGGGTCTTACACTCTAATAGAGGCCCAAAAGTTTTGAATGGGTCTTATAGCTCGAGGAGAGGCCCAAATGATTTTTGAAAAGGCGACGATCGCGCCTTTTGTTTTTTGACGGTATCGGGACTTATACAATAAGTGAGGCCCAAAAATGATTTGGTCAAAAAAAGGATTGGGTCTTACACTCTATTAGAGGCCCAAAAGTTTTGAATGGGCCTTATAGCTCGAGGAGAGGCCCAAATGATTTTTGAAAAGGCGACGATCGCGCCTTTTGTTTTTTGACGGTATCGGGACTTATACAATAAGTGAGGCCCAAAAATGATTTGGTCAAAAAAAGGATTGGGTCTTACACTCTATTAGAGGCCCAAAAGTGTTTTGAAAATGATTTATGAGGGTTGAATTAATCCAAAACCCTAATTTGTTTTCAAAATGTATTTAATTGAATGAAAATTCAATTAAAAATGATCAAAAATTGTTTAACACATGGAAAACAAATTATGATATTGGATTAATGCTTCAAAAATTAAGTATTGACCTACAAAATAATTAGAAAGCATTAAAAGTTGCAAAATCAATGTAGAAAAAATATTTAAAATGCCAAAAACAATCAAAATATTAATTCTTTACAAAAATATCAATTATATGAAATAAATAATATTTTTGGGATTTTTTGATAAAATAAAATATTTTAACATTTTTGTGAATTATTAAAAAAAGAATCAACTCAAAATCATTAAAACTCAGAGAGAAATTAATTTTTGAATCAATTAAACAAAATCACAAAATTCAAATATTCAAATATATGAAAATGGCGCCAAGAACAACACCAAGAACACGCGCGTTTTTTCAGTTTGCCCAGATTTGCATTTTCCATCCAATCTCACTGAATACGTAATTATAACATGCAATCCACATATCATTATGCTCGCCTCAACCTCACGATCATGTCTATGTACTTTAATTTCATTTAAATTAAACATACAACAAGAAATCACGAAGAAACCTCAAGAACCCTAATTTCTGCATGAAGGCTAGGATTTTTGATACACGATTCAAACAATGCAATTAATTAAGGGGAAACATTCCATGCATGATTATGAACATATGGCCAAATTATTGTGCGAGAAAATATGCATAGATTGAGAGATGCCCAAGTTTAGGCTTACCTCCAAGTCGTGACAGCAAGTTCAGATGTGATTTTGAGTTGGAGGTGTTACAGATGAGTGGTGATGATCTGGACAGCTTCCCTATACCATATGGAGTGTGTTTGAACACTTGGATTGAATTGAAATGGACTGGATCAGTTTATGGCATCTCAGCTGCAACTTCACTTCAAACTTGTGTGGATGGCAAGTGATTTTGAGATTTTGATGTTTCAGAAGTTATGTGAGTGTTTGATCAGCTCATATGTGATGTATGTGAGGTGTGTGAGTGATTGGTTTGTGAAGAATTGCTCTCAAACTCAAAACCCGATAGCTACCTTGCTAAGAAAGGCATTGTTGCCAAGAGAAAGAGATTTTGAGGAAAGCATCTGTTAGATGGCTTTGGTGTACTCAAACTGACCACAATTGAGCTCTATTTATAGTAGAGCAAGTTTGTTTTGCAAGGAATAGTGCATGGCAGCTGGTAAGTAGGTTTCCTCAATGTTGGCCAATGGAAATGAAAGTCTCCTCTAGCCATTGACTAGAGGTTATGGCACAGAGCTTTGGTCCCCTTGGTCTTGGATAAGTCTTGACTGATTTCAGATGAGAATGGCTCAGTCCATGCCACCTTGATGGTTCCATTGAATGCCTCATTCCAAATTTAAAGTCTTGTCCCTATTTTGGCAACTCTAGGTTCAACAAGCTATTCTTTGTTCCTTGGACCTTGGAGGCTTGGCTCAGTGATTGTCCCCTTTGGATTCAATCCTCTGAGGTGTCCAAGTGGATTGGAGCAATTGCAATTGGCTGATTTTGGTAAATCGAGCCAAAATGCAAATTCTGCCTTGCCTTGACAGATTTCAGCAAGGCAACTTGCCAATGTTGTATCTCATGATGTAGGTTGAATTTGGCAATGTTCTTGGCCATTTTGGAAAGCCCTAACATGATACAACAAATGTTTGAACAAGTTTGGTTTTGATCTCTTTTGATTCCAAGTGAAAAATCCCCCTACATTTGGCAAAAAGTGAAGGCAAATCTGACTTAGTGAAAATTTCACTAAGTGTTGGAAAAAGTGACTTTTTCACTTTTCAGCCACTTTGATCACTCCATAACTCAAAATCCTTAATGAATTGGAATGACTTGTAGTTGAAGTTTTTGTAGGTGATAATGAGGGCTACAAATCCATCTTTGGATGAGAAAAAATGGCCTTGTGGTTTAGGAGTTATGGTCCTCCAAAGTTGGTACCCTTGCCACTTTATTTTTAACTTAGAAAAATTTCTAAGTTTTATGGTTACCCCTTTTACAAGTTATCTCACTTTTCTTGATTTTTCTTGATGAATGATGATTCAAATCATACATTAACATCATTTTAGGGTTAAAAATCCATTTTGGTGAAAAATCTCAAAAAGTCAAAGTTGACTTTTGTGCACAGTTGACTTTTTATCAGATGAATTCCAAACTGTGCAATTCTTCAAGAAATCATGTCCTTGACCTAAATCAAACTTGATGAACATGTTCCAGGGGTGTCATAGGGTATATTCAATCATGTATTAGGGTTTGGGAGCATGTCTTGGTCAAAAGTCAAAGTTACAGTTGACTTTTCCCTTAAAACCCTAATTGTGGTGCAGATGAAAATGAGACTTGTTGCTCAAGCTTCTTGGATCAATCCATTATTCCAAATGGATCAATATGGTGTATTAGAGACCCTCAAATCATCTCTTGAGGTCTTGGCTCATGGTTTGTCCCAAAAGTCAACTTAGGGGTGAATTAGGTCAAGAAACCCTAATTCCTGATTTTTGATGAATGCATCCCCTGAGGCAAAATTGACTTGATGCATGGGTTCATGAGGTTCCATGAAGTATATTAGGTTATGTTTTGGATCATTGCCTTGTGCCCAGATGAAAATTTCCATCTGGAGGCCCTGGTCGACCAAAACCCTAATTTGGTGACACTGTCAATCTTGAGACTTGATCCACCTAGAAGGGAGCAGCCTTGTGCTTAATCCTTGAAGTGGGAGTCCTTTTTGATCCATTGTAGATGTTTGAGAGATTAGACAAGTTGAAGATCATGTCATTTCTTGATTGATCCTTTGTCTAAGCACTCAGAGAGGGCTTGAAACCCTAATTTTGATTGTATTGGATGCTCACCCATCTTTGGGGAGACTGATGAAGCATAAAGGTACATCCATATTGTGATGATGATTTTCACAATGATGGGAAATCTAAGTGGTCAAAATTTGGGGTATTACAGATGCCCCTATTTAATCTTCTTGGACCCGAAGGTATGAATGACGAAGGGATTCGAGCATTCGGGGTGCAAGAGGATTAAATATCGGAATATCCAAAATTTTGATGGTGGTTATGAATGGTAGCTTACACATTCATCTTCTTTAACTAAGCAATGATGCTTAGAAAAGGTAAACTTCCCCTTGATCCTGGTCTTCAGCCAAGGAACTGGTCTCAATTTTCTGATTTAAACTTCCCCTCGATCCTGGTTTCTTACCAAGGAACTGGTCTTAGTTTCTGATTTAAACTTCCCCTCATTCTTGGTTTCCTACCAAGAACTGGTCTTAGTTTCTGATTTAAACTTCCCCTCGATCCTGGTTTCTTACCAAGGAACTGGTCTCAGTCTCTAATTTAAACTTCCCCTCGATCCTGGTTTCTTACCAAGGAACTGGTCTTAGTTTCTTTTGTCAATAAACTTTCTTGACAAGGGACGCTATTCATAGCGGCTTTCCTCAAACTTCTCGAAGAATTTTCCTGGGGAGATGCCATTTGAGTGGAAAAAGTTTTGATGTCAGACTTGCTGGGGAACCCAGTCGTCTGAGTTGTAGAGGTACACAAACTTCTCCGTTGGAGACGCCATTTGTTTCTACTGGGGAAAACGATTCTCTTGAGAGACTGTTTTCGTTTGGGATCTTTCATCATACTTTTCTTGGGATCTTCCCGGAGAAACGCCATATGATGGGGTCCAATTTTGAGGTGCCAATGACTTTTTCATCAGCGGTTTTTCGGAGCAAAACTGGCGTGCTGCCGAATCTCTGATCACGAGGCTTTCTCTGTGGATTTTCCTTAATCCAGGAAAGCGAGGATATCATCTTCAATGGCGAAGAGTGACATTTAATGAAGGTTCTCTGATCTTTCAGAGGTTCAAGTTATCAAAGTGGCCAAGTGCTGACTCTGCTCTAAAGATACACTGGTGGTGAGATTGTGCAAACGCAACACTTCCTGGCGAGGAAAGAACTGACAAACTCGATTGAGAAAACTGCTACCACTAGGGGACAAGACCGACTAGAGTGATAGTGATGCAATATGAAATGTGAATGCAAGTAAAAAATGCATGAAGTATGTATGTTTATCCTGACAAAACAGACGCGACATACAGACTAATGGATGAACACAATTGGATACTCGGCCATCGCGGGGCGAAGAAGTACCGCTGATTCAAAATAGCAATTCCACCTTGCTTAGGAGAGATAGTCCACGCGGGGAGCTATGTCGATCGGGCTTAGGAGATGAGAACTCGGTCGAGGCGTGTCAGACGAAACAAGGTCTCTGACACAGTTGATCCCTTCATTCAGGCATACTGGCTTAGAAGGAGTACTTTGATTCTGTACTTTGAAATTCGCTTACTTCGGGAGAAGCAACCGATGTTCTTCTGATGTTCAACAGTCAAAAGAAATGTCATCTTTAATTTAAAAGCAGAAAGAGTTTTAACAAGTAAATTCATTTTTGTTTTATTTCAAGAATCGCTGATTAAGTTTAAACAATGTCGTTCTGTAAAGCTAAAGCAAGTTAAGAATTACAAACAAAAGCACAAAGGCTCAAATTTTATTGATAAGATGGAGATCAGCCAAACGCGTGATTCCAAAGAGTATATACAAAGTTAGAAAATGGTAATTTACAGGGAAAAGGGCTACGTTGAAACATAACGACCACTATCCTTCTACCAACTTTGAGTTCAGAGCATCCTGAGCTTCCGTCGAAGATGACCTTTGACTGGAGATTTCCTCCGATAGATGATGCTGTAACTGTTGGTGAGGGACTTTCCTCTGTTGAACATAGTTACTTGCCATTATCCCTAATTTTTGCCTGGATCGTACTATGAGATTTCTAATCCATCGGGATGATTCTTTTTTTCCATGTCTCTAACTTTTGCCTGGACCGCCCTTTCGGGTTTTCAATCCACCGAGACGTTATTTTTAGTTTAGGCGAAGTATTTCTTGACTACATCAACATTCGTGGGGTAGGCAAATTCCTCTCCGTCCATGGTTGCAAGTCTCAAGGCGCCGCCTGAGAAAGCTTTCGTGACCACATAGGGGCCATCATAATTCGGGGTCCATTTGCCCCGAGAGTCAGTGAGAAATGATTGTATCTTCTTGAGCACGAGGTCTCCTTTTCTGAAGACACGAGGTTGGACTTTTTTGTCGAACGCCCTTTTCATTCTCTGTTGATACAACTGACCGTGGCATAGTGCCGTGATTCTCTTCTCTTCGATCAGGTTCAGTTCGTCGTGTCGACTTTGACACCATTCAGCTTCGGTGAGCTGAGCTTCCATCAATACCCTGATTGACGGGATTTCTACTTCTATGGGAAGCACTGCCTCCATGCCATATACTAGAGAGAAAGGGGTAGCCCCTGTTGAAGTACGGACAGATGTGCGATAACCATGAAGAGCAAAAGGTAACATCTCGTGCCAGTCTTTATAGGTTACAACCATCTTTTGAATGATCTTCTTGATGTTCTTGTTAGCCGCTGCTACCGCTCCGTTCATCTTGGGTCGGTAGGGAGATGAGTTATGGTGTTCGATCTTGAACTCTGCACACAACTCTTTCATCATCTTATTGTTCAAGTTAGATCCATTATCAGTAATGATCTCGCTTGGAACACCATAACGGCAGATGATATTGTTTTTGATAAATCGGACCACCACTTGTCGGGTTACATTGGCGTATAACGCTGCTTCGACCCACTTGGTGAAATAGTCAATGGCTACAAGGATGAACCGATGCCCGTTTGAAGCCTTGGGCTCAATCATACCAATCATGTCGATTCCCCATATGGAAAAAGGCCACGGGGAAGAAAGAACTTTGAGATGTGATGGCGGTACATGAATTTTGTCAGAGTATATCTGACACTTGTGACACCTCCTCATGTACTTGTAGCAGTCGGATTCCATTGTCAACCAATAATACCTGGCCCTGAGAATTTTTCTCGTCATTGTGTGTCCGTTGGCATGAGTGCCAAAGGATCCTTCATGAATTTCTTTGATGAGCACGTCTGCTTCTGGTCTGTCGACGCATCGGAGCAAAACCATGTCAAAATTTCTCTTATAGAGAGTGTCACCGCTCAGGAAGAAGTTTCCAGCCAATCTTCTGAGGGTTTTCCTGTCTTTTCTGAGTGCCCCAGATGGGTACTCTTGTTTCTGAAGGAAGCATTTGATATCGTGATACCAAGGTCTGTCGTCTATGACTACTTCAATCGCGAAGATGTAAGCGGGCCGTTCAAGGCGCATTACGTCAATCTTAGGTATGTCATTCCATCGACCTACACTAATCATGGAAGAGAGAGTGGCTAATGCATCAGCCATGTGATTCTCATCACGAGGGATGTGATGAAAGTCGACTCTGTTGAAGAAGGGTAACAACCTTCTTGCATAGTCTTTGTAAGGAAGCAATCCTGATTGGTATGTGTTCCAATCTCCTTTTATCTGGTTAATAACCAGGGCTGAATCGCCGTATACGTCCAAGTTTTTGATTCTTAACTCAATCGCTTCTTCGAGACCCATAATACATGCTTCGTATTCGGCCTCGTTGTTCGTACATTTGAACGTAAGTCTAGCAGTGAAAGGAATGTGGGAACCCTGAGGGGTAACAATGATTGCCCCAATTCCGTTTCCATAATGATTAACTGCTTCGTCAAAGATAAGTCCCCACTGGGAACCTGATTCTGGCCCTTCACTGGGTAGCGGTTCATCGCAATCTTTCATCTTTAGATACATGACATCTTCGTCTGGGAAGTCAAACCCGATTGATTCTTGATCATCAATCGGTTGATGAGCCAAATGATCGGCTAAAATACTTCCTTTAACGGCTTTCTGAGCATGGTACTCTATGTCATATTCTGATAGTAACATCTGCCAACGGGCAATCCTTCCCGTGAGAGCAGGTTTTTCAAAAACGTACTTGATTGGATCCATTTCGGAGACCAACCAAGTAGTATGACGAATCATGTACTGGCGAAGACGTTTGGCTGCCCAAGCCAAAGCGCAACAAGTTTTTTCAAGCCTCGTGCACCGAGTCTCGCAGTCGGTGAATTTCTTGCTTAGATAGTAAATGGCAGACTCTTTCCTTTTAGTTTCGTCTTGTTGGCCAAGTACACATCCCATTGAGTCCTCTAGGACTGTGAGGTAAATGATTAGTGGTCTTCCTTCCACTGGAGGTGATAGAATCGGAGGATTCAACAGATATTCCTTGATACTGTCGAAGGCAGTTTGGCAGTCTTCTGACCAAACGCAATCCTGGTTCTTTTTCAATAACTTGAAAATCGGCGCACAAGTGGCGGTCATAAGGAATATGAATCTGGAGATGTAGTTCAAACGTCCCAGGAATCCTCTGACTTGTTTTTCAGTTTTCGGAGAAGGCATTTCTTGAATGGCCTTGACCTTGTCAGGATCAACCTCAATCCCTTTCTGGTTGACGATGAACCCTAGTAGTTTCCCTGAACGGACACCGAAGGTGCACTTGTTGGGATTCAAGCGGAGCTTGAATTTTCTTAGACGTTCGAACAATTTCGACAGATGTTCAACGTGCTCATCCTCTGTTCTTGATTTTGCAATCAAATCATCGACATATACCTCAATTTCTTTGTGTATCATGTCATGAAACAGAGTAGTCATGGCCCTTTGATAGGTTGCCCCGGCATTCTTCAAACCGAACGGCATTACCTTGTAACAAAAGGTACCCCATGGGGTAATGAACGAAGTTTTCTCCATGCCTTTCGGCGCCATTTTGATCTGATTATAGCCCGAGAATCCATCCATGAAGGAGAATACTTTGAACTTTGTTGTGCTGTCAACCAGCATGTCAATGTGTGGTAAAGGAAAGTCGTCCTTTGGACTTGCCTTGTTTAGATCTCTGTAATCAACACACATTCTGACCTTTCCATCCTTTTTGGGAACGGGTACGATGTTGGGTAACCATTGAGGATATTCAGATGTAGCGAGGAAACCCGCGTCGATCTGTTTCTGTACCTCCTCTTTGATTTTGATGGCCATGTCCGGGTGAGTGCGTCTCAACCTTTACTTTACTGGCGGACATTCCGATCTCAACGGTAAGTGATGTTCCACGATGCTGGTATCCAACCCTGGCATATCCTGATAGGACCAACCGAATACATCGGGGAATTCTTTGAGAAGCTTTATCAAACTTTCTTTGACAGTTGGACTGAGCAGTGCTCCGATCCTGATTTCTTTTCTCTCTTTTTCTGAACCCAAGTTTACCGTTTCCAACGGTTCTTTGTGAGGTTCAATGGACCTTTCCTCTTGTCTGAGTAGTCGGGAGATCTCTTCTGGAATTTGGTCGTCATTTTCTTCTTCAGCCTCGAATACCGGGAACTCAAAGTTGGAAGAAGGCATCGGATCGTATGTTTCAACGGGGTATAAAACAAGCAATCTGCATGGCGTGATGATTCGTGTTTAGAAGAGATAGAGAAAATCCAAGTGTGTGCAGTGTATTTATTTTACTGCTCGTTTTTATTATTGAATGTTTTTTAGGATTACCATTTTCTGAAAAAGCAAAAAGAGAAAACAGCAATTAATGCGGAAATTAGAGAACGACGTTATTTTATTAATGAACAAGTCGAATCTTGAAACTACAGCCCTATAAAACAAAACTCACTCGCTTCGGGCAATGCGAAGAGGGAAATTTACAGAAAGCGATCCCTATCAAAACATCTGTTTCACCTGGGCAGGGTGAAAGGTTAAAGATGGTAATTACTTTAACTGGCGAACGACCTTCGGAACCTCGACAGCAACCCATTGGCGGCGAACTCCTCGGTGAATCACAAAGTCTGGCACCTTCCTTGATTTGTCTTCAGAAATGACACTGATTTTTGGTGGAGCATGATCATTGGAATCTGTCTCCCAGGCAGAATTGTCGTAGGAGGATTCCCCTGTTGCATTTTGCATAGCATTTGTGCTCTCAGCTGTATCTCCCCATCCAGTTGACTGGATATCTTCGAACCTGATACAAGAGCTTTCGGGAGCGGTGTACTTGACCATATAGTCGTATTTTCCACTCGGTTGTCCCAAAGTGTCCCAAATTTCTTTGGAACTGGAGAAGTCATCCCTCTCGATGACGTTGACCTCAGGAAAAGCATAGTTGATGAATTCTAGTCCTACAAACGTTGCGAATTCATCTTCATGTTGAGTAGTTTCCGAATGACCTGAATGTTGATCCCATGACATGGTGGGGACACAGGTATTCTGTTCAATGACGCTCAGCTGAGTTTCACTACTCGGATGACTTTCTTGCCCCAAGTTTCTTGGGTAAGGCTGCCACATTGGCAGACCATCCATCGGGCCATAGTAATTGCGATCAAAGTTTTCTTTCATCAGAGTGTCTTCCTCTAATGAATTTGGCGGAGCACGACATCCTTCCAGATCACAATCTCCGTAGATCATTTCGACATCTGATCTTGGTATAAATCTCGGACTTTCTGTAGGAAAGCAAAAAGGCATAGGCACCTCTTCCTGAGACATATAGCCGTCCTTGTTAAGGTAGGACTTCCATTCTTCGTCTGTGTCAGAGGGATCTTCCTCATTGATAGCATGTACTGCTTGAGACACTGGGTGAAGAAAACCTCCACTGTGGAAGAAGTTTTGAAGGGGATAAAGACTTTCGTCGTTGGCGGCCGTCTGAGTACAGGTCGCCGAAAAACCAAGACCCTTCTTTGTTTTATTGTCAATAGGAATGACAAGCCATCCCCATCCTGTCGTATTGGTACTCTCGACCGCTTTGATAGCATCTTTGTATGAAGAAATTGAAGTTCCTTCTTCGGATTGATCGTTCTTGCTCACCGATAGTGCTTGGAACTGAGTTCCAATAACCTCCTCGGGTTCTACACAAGCAGATGATGATAGGTTACTCACAAGCAAGGCTTGTTCCCCACAAAACGTGACAAGTTGATCTTTCTTGACGAACTTTAGCTTTTGGTGGAGGGTCAAAGTGACCGCTCCAGCCTGATGTATCCAAGGTCTTCCTAATAAACAACTGTATATTGCCCGGATGTCCATGACCTGGAAAGTGATTTGGAAAGTGTGAGGACTAATAGTTATGGGAAGATCAACTTCGCCGATAACTGTTTTTCTGGATCCGTCGAATGCTTTGACGACGACCTCGCTGACTCTCATCGGAGGGCCCTTAAATGATAATTGCATCAAAGTGGACTTCGGCATAACATTCAGGGCTGACCCTGTGTCTACCAGTACGTTGGCTAAAGCATCGCCCTGGCAGTTAACCGTAATGTTGAGCGCCATGTTATGACGGTGACCCTCTTTAGGTAATTCTTCATCACTAAATCCCAAATTATTGTAGGAAGTGATGTTAGAGACAATGCTATCGAACTGTCTGATTGTTACATCCTGTTCCACAAAGGCTTGCTCCAAGACTTTCTGTAGAGCCACTCTGTGTGCTTCTGAACTGAGTAACAGTGATAATACTGAGATCTTTGAAGAAGTCTGTAACAGTTGATCAACAATGTTATATTCACTCCTTTGGATGAGCTTTAGCATCTCATCTTTGTCTTTTGAACAGTCGGGATTACCAGATTGACTGACTGGTGGATCAGGAATTTCTGCCTGAAGTTCCTTTTCTTTGTTGGATTCTCCAACCCCTCGGTTGAAGATTCGACCGCTCCGTGTTACACGACTGATGTCTGCAATATTCACGACGGAGGGTAATGGAATTTCCTTTCCATTCTCGATTATTGTTGCACCGTATTTGTAAGGGATCGCCTTAGTTGATTCATACGGTAATGGCCCCGGTAGATAGATGACTATGGGAACCTTCTGATTTTTCTGACCATCATAAGTAACCTTGATCCGTTCCCGGTTGGGAACTCTAGATTCGTCAAGTAGAGGAATGATGGAAAAAACATCCCTGATCTGGTGATGACCAGAGATCGTGACAACATCCTCAACCTGATCGGCAAGGTAGTTCGGAGACCAAATGATGGGTCCTGAACCTGGATATGGATGAATTTCTCCATGATCGATCTGACCCTGAAGAGCTTCTCTCACAAGGTAACACCCTTGGTTACTTTCTGAACAGACGCTACAACTGTCATAGTTGTGTGGTGGCACCTGGCCACGCCCACTTTGAATGCAATGCAACCTCACTAGGTTATCTTCCATTGATCGGACATCCTGACTTTGACGACGAGTAGGATTCCTGTTATTGATACTAATCTGCTGAGTATCTTCGTCCATATAGATTGGCATCCACCAGTGATTTAACAAGTGCTGAAGTGCCTCCTGGACAAGGATACAACCTCGATCGCTTTCGCAACCAGCTTTACAGCTTTGATAGTCATGTGATATTAAGAATCCAAGTCGGACCTGCTCAGCATGTAACTCTACCAGGTTGGTATTCATCACGCGAATGTCAAAGATCTGAACCATGTTGATTTGATAGGAGTTCCTATCATGGTAGTCTTGGATCCATCCAAGATCCATCTGACGCTGGAGGGCCTCTTGTATGAAAGAGCATCCCTGTTTGTTTACCGAGCAAATCAGACAGGAACTGTAATCGTGCCGCGGCAGATTATGATACTAGCTTTGCCTTGAGTGCATCACCACCAAGTTGACATTCATCGCACGGATGTCGTGGTTCTGAATGACGTTAGAATTCGTAGAGACCATGTTAACTCCACAAACTCGGTGCTCTTGGATCCATCCGAGATCCATCTGTTCCTGCAGAGCTGCTTGCACCACAGAACATCCTTGGTTATCTTTAGAGCAGATATCACACTGGTGATAATTATGAGGTGGCACATGGCCATATCCACTCTGTCTACAATGCATCTTGACCAGATTGGTCCCCAATAAGAGTACATCGTGAATTTGATAGACATTATTAGTCTCTTTCTCAATCAGATTGACTGCAGCTTTCTCATGTTGAGGCAGCGGGTTCGTAAGAACATTAGGATTCGTATCTTTGAAAGATAAGAGCCCGCTCCTAACAAGCTTTTGCACGTCGGATTTGAAATTGAGACAAGTCTCAATGTTATGCCCTGAACCTCCTTGATGATAAGGGCATGTTTGATCCACCTTAAACCAGAAAGGTGGATTTTCCGGAACTGAAAGGGGAGACTTAGTCTGGATGTGCCCCTTGGCTAGCAGTAACGGAAACAGTTCTGCGTACAACATGGGTATAGGATCAAACCCTAGTGGCCGTGTTGTACGGTTGTAGTTATATGGAGGACGAGCCTGCTGAAGAGGCTGTTGTGTCCTTTGTTGGTCAGGTTGGCTCTGCGCAACCTGAGGTTGATACATAGGAACAGGCGCGGGGCCGATAGCAGGAGTAACAGCTGCTACTGGCTGATAACGACGCCTTTGCTTTCCGAGAGAGATGTTCCCAATATCTTGATCTTTTTTCTTAGGGAGAGCACTACCGTATTTTTTAGTACCGCTCGTTGATCCAGTGTCTTTTACCAAACGTCCTTCTCGGACGGCTTCCTCAAGGCGTACACCCATGCCGACCATTTCGGTGAAATCACTGGGCGCACTGGCAACCATTCGGTCATAGTAAAATGAGCTTAAGGTCTTTAAGAAGATTTTTGTCATCTCTTTTTCCTCAAGAGGTGGACAAATTTGAGCGGCAATTTCACGCCACCTTTGAGCATACTCCTTAAAGGTTTTCTTTTCCTTTTGCGACATTGATCTGAGTTGATCTCTGTCGGGTGCCATGTCCAAATTGTACTTGTATTGTTGGACGAAGGCAGTACCAAGATCTCTGAATGTACTGATCGTAGTACGGTTTAAACCCATGTACCATTTGAGTGCGGCACCGGTTAAACTATCCTGGAAGTAGTGAATCAGTAGGTCCTGATTCTCCGTCTGAGCTGACATCCGCCGAGCGTACATCACCAGATGGCTCTGAGGGCAAGAGTTACCCTTGTATTTTTCAAAGTCGGGCACTTGGAACTTGTGCGGGACTTTCACATTTGGGACCAAGAAGAGGTCTGCGGCGTCCTTTCCAAAGAGATCCTGACCGCGAATGGCTTGCAGCTCTTTCTGCATTTCCAAGAACTGCTCCTGGAATTCCTCCATTCTGTCAAACATAGTTTCCTTCTTACCAGAAGGTGTATGTGGAATCTGTCCTTCCGGGACAGTGTGCACCACAGGGGGTGGTACCGTGACTACGGCAGTAAGTCTTGGCGCCTCTTGAAGTTTGTAACCTTCAGGAGTCTTGAGTATGCCCCTGGCATCTTCGCTTTCCCGAAGTTTGTAACCTTCAGGCCCAGCGGCTTCTGTTGCGATTCCCTGATCTTCAGTGATCGGCGGAACATATCCTTCCGGGATATAGTTAACAGGCATGCCCCAAGGACGATCTTTCGGTATCTGATACCTAGGATCATACTTTTCTGTGATGGGCGTTGAGGTGATCTCTGAGATCACAGTTCTTTGTAGCTGAGCTTCTGCCATGGCTTGCATGTCGTTACGAAGCTTTCTCATATCCTCTCTCAGAGCGTCGATCTCTTCTTTCAACTCTCTGTTTTCTTCCTCAAGATCATCCATCTTTTTCTGACGATTGGCCCGAGTATTATACGAATGAGACAGTTTGACTCTAGAATCGAGACACAAACGTGAGATTCGTAGGGAAGAAGAATACGTGATGTGAGAATGATGAATGCAATGATTATATTAATTGTTATTTTTTTGGTTTAATCAAAATAAACTTCGACAATTAGATTGCAAATATCAAACAGTGGGGAAACCCCTTTTTATTGAATTCCAAGGGATTACAGAAATGGAAATACAGTAGATTACAAAGTGCAGAAACAGAAACCTAAACTAATGGGTCCCGAGTCCTCTCTGAGGAGAAACCGGGTGCTGATTCTGGTATCTTCCTTTTCTTTGACCGGGGGCACTTGGGCTGTTGTCGGGTTGTCATTCCTTTGCCAAGTGAAAGGAGTGAGCAAATTCCTTTGGTCATCTTGATTCTCTACAGCATGTTGCTCCAAAATTTCAATCAGAGCATCTTTCTCTTTTAGTAATTGCTGTATTTGGATACACTCTACGTCGAGGGTGCGGTACTTGTTCTTCCAAGACCTTCTTTCCTTTTGAACTTTGTTGAGAGTAACCTGAAGCCTTTCAGTTTCCGTCATGAAGTACATGACAATTTCCCTCGGCGGAAGAATTCCGTAACGAGGATAAGGCATCTTTAGCTTGAGAGCTCTAGTTTGTACCCAATGGAGATAAGGCTCCACTGAGACACAGTCCGGTTTTCCCAGAGACTCTCGTCCTTTCTTATGAACATGTTTCCAAGCTTGCACTATTTCCATCTTCAGTGCTCTGTCGTTTTCTCCTTCTTTGAAGAAAAGACCTTCCAGATGAACACCCAGTGGGATGTGTCTCATCGGGTATCCAAATTGACGAAGAACTAATATCGGATGATAGTTGATTCCTCCTTTAGTTCCTATGAGGGGTACGCTGGGGAAGTTTCCACAACGGTCAATGATTCTGATTCCCTCATAAATCCTATTACACTAATCTATATCAGAGTTGGTGAGGGACATGATCTTCTGCGACCAACGTAAGACACTCTTGCAATCCCAAAAAGCGGCAGACTTGGGCAAGGGAGAGATAAACCACTTGTAAAGCAAAGGTACACAGCATGTGATCTCCCCTCCGCTGTACAAATTTCCTAAGTGTACAGAATGATATGCATCTGCGAGCAAAGTCGGCACAGGGTTTCCAATGAGAAAAACCTTAATAGCGTTGATATCGACGAAGTTATTGATGTTGGGAAACAAAAATAACCCGTAGGTAAGTAAGACAAAGATGCTTTCAAAAGCAGTCATGTTCCCTATACTAGCAAAGTATAGAGCCTTTTTTGTCAAGAACTGGGCTGGCAAACCTTGGATGCCACCCATAGTAATCATGTGAGTCCTAACCTCAGACTCGTCCAAATGAATTGCTCTTGCAATAGTCTGATTCTTTGGAATTTCTTCCAGTCCAGAAAATGGAGCTCGATCTGTGATATGTAAATCAGTCAGATGAGAATACTCCTCCAGCGTTGGTGCTAGCTGGTAATCCGGGAATGTGAAACAATGATAAACCGGATCGTAGAACTGAATGAGCGCGTCCATGATCCCCTTAATCACATGGACTCTTAACAGTGGTAGCAAACCACCGTGCTTGGCTCTGAAAGCCTCTGGGTTAACGATCATCCTCGCTAACTTTCTCAAATCCCCTAGTTTTGGAACCTTGAAGGTATATTGGTGAGTTCTCCTTCTACTGAAATCCATTAATGCAATCCTTTTCTCTGATATTTGCAATCACAGTCTTAGTTTAATTTGAAAAACAGAGAGACTAGAAGAGAAATTTTTTGAATGTTTTAATGTTTTATTAAATGAATGCATGAATGCAGCACACAAAAACATAGAAAAAACATGGGGTCAGAGGGTCGTTGTCATGAAGTCAAGGCTCTACCCATCCCCAAAGGTTTATACTAGGGTGATTTTTGTACCTGTACTCATTATCATCAGCTCCTTCCAGGAAGACAGACAACAAGCGGATCGCCAGCGAGTTGTGTGCAATCTTAGAGTAAGTGCTATTCACCGAGAATAGATCACCAGCCTCAAATGAGGGTAGTATCGCGTAACAGCTATTTCCGATAGCTTCCGTACTACGAAAAAGGCTGGCTTTTCTTAAGTGTATACTCAATCTCACCACATGCGGCATCACACGCATTCCCAGTAGCAGAAAAATAAACATGTATAGCAATTAGGAAAAGCAGTATATATATTTGTCCTAATCATCCTAGACTTATAAAGCTATGAATCTTAAGTTCCTGACAGAAATGGGTTCCCCGGCGGAAGCCCCAATCTGTGGTTCCCTGCCTAAGAGATGGACCAGCATAGGTCAATCTTTCTCTTCGGTAGAGTTCCCATTTTCCGTAGAAAACGGGGATGATGCCCTAAGGCAAAAAGATCTTGGCAAAGACTCCCCAGCAGAGTTGCCATTGTACAAGGAAAACAGACAGAAATAAAAACTGGTCCCACGGTGGGCGCCATTTTTCTGTAGCGAGCGATTTTGGACGCGGTTCTTAAGCGCTGGTCGCTCTCTGCGGTTGAGCTTAAAACTACAGGTCGATTCATTTTTTATCCTATTGTGAGCTAACTAAGGAAGGGAAATAGATGTCTCCAATTAACCCTGCTTTGCATACTGAGTTTAAACAGCGGTCTGTTAGGTTACGGATGCTATCAATGTGGGGGGCCTTTGTACTGGTTATTTGTATTTTCGCCAATACGGTTTTCTTTCTTTCTATCTAGGCAGAAGGTTTCTGGCGGGGAACAAGGATTAGGATGTTAGGAGTGATGCTTTCGAATTACTGCTTTTAATTGATGGAGATATGGGATTTGGGTTTTTTGTTGATTGCGCTCGCTAAGATCTTTTCTTTCGATCTTATGCCTACGTATTCCCGTTTACCGAAACAGGGAAATCAGAGCGTTCGTAGTTCCTCCTATTCTATGGGAGGAAATTGGTTTTTGGTGTCTTGTTCAAAGCCCAAGACGTGAAGCGAAAGGTGATTTGTATCTTGTTCAAAGCCCAAGATGTGAAGCGAAAGGTGATTTGTATCTTGTTCAAAGCCCAAGATGTGAAGCTAAAAGACCTCGACTTTAGAGAGAATTTGTCATCTCTAAAGAGGGGAGAAGGAGAATTACTTTAACTGGGATACGCGGACCCGAGCAATGCCATAATTTCCGAAGAAAGGGTTTTAACCTGAAGGAGAAGACTTTAACTCATTGTAGAGCAATGCCATCTTTCCTTAGGAATTTCTCATGCTAAAAGAGGGACAGTGGCATGGATGTAGATGATCCAGAGGCTTGCCGCATACAGCGATTAGATGAAGGGAAAGGAGTTGTTGATGTTTGTGTACTGTGAACGAGGCACAGCTTTGATGCTAAAAGGTTGATTGGATCAACCAGTGGTTTTCTTATACAAAGCCTAAGAGGAGGCTAATTTCCGCTAGGAAAATCATTATACAAAGCCTAAGAGGAGGCTATTTTGTGTCTCGTACAAAGCCCGAGAGAGAGGCTAAAGGTTTTTGACCCAGTGGGGCATATCGTTATACAAAGCCTAAGAGGAGGCTAAAAGAGTTTGACTCTTGCTTAAGGAATTTGTATCTCGTACGAGGCCCGAGATGGAGGCAAAAAAAAAGGGTGATTGACTCAACGAGGGAATCTTTTGTGTCTCATACAAAGCCTGAGAGAGGCTAAAAGGTTGTTTTGACTCCACTGGGGAGAATTTTGGTATCTCGTACGAAGCCCGAGATGGAGGCTATTGTAACTATTTCAGTTGAGTGACAGATCCAATATACTGATTTAAAAGAGAAAATCAGTTCTTATATGAGCAACACTGTACTCAAGGATTTGATTTCAAGGATCCGGGATGTTTCCTTCTCTTTGAGGAAACGGGAAATCCAAAGGGTATTGAGACTATCCGAGTCTGCGGGTTTCCTTCCTATTTAACGAAGGGTGCTTGAGAATGTCTTTGAGACTCAAGGAAGTTAGACTGTCCAAGTCTAGAGTTTTATCTTTTGTACTATGCTTCGAGAAACAGTAGTAGACTCTATGAAAGGACTGTTCTATGAGGATGACTAAGTTCTGTTCCTATACCTCTAGGAGGTCGTCGGGACAATTTGTACGAAGCCCAAGAGGAGGCTGGAATCTTTTAAGAAGCCGACGGGTCCTTGTACGAAGCCCAAGAGGAGGCTATCATTCCCGGAGGAAGAGATCATTATACGAAGCCTAAGAGGAGGCTGTGAATACTTCTAAGAAGCCGTAGGGTCCTTGAATAATGCCCAAGAGGAGGCCGATGCTTTTAAGAAGCCCGTGGGTCTATCATCTCCTTTCCATTAGGAGAGATAACTCTTTTAAAGATAAAAACCACTGGTAAACGTGCGAGGTTTACTATCCAGCGACTTTTAGCTTTTAAAGAGGGTTCCTTAGTTAAGGTCCAAGATTATGACCGTAGTGGGTACCCAAATCCCGAGACATTCAAGGCAAGCTATCCACAAGGAATAGATCAAGTCAGGAAAGTTCGAGAATTGGGAAGAAACTCAAAGATGCCATTCACGGAGAATACATTCATCTTGGGGAGTAGAGCTTCTTGACGATTCCTAAGGAGGACAGCCGAAGAGAAGACTGTATCTGGTGCTCCTATTGGGGATCTAGGCGTCTATTTTTACGAATAAATGAAACGGCGTCACTTAGTTCTAGACGTAGTTGCCGGGGAAACTCGAAATATCTATACTATTATTACACAGTAGATATGAGTTTATGAAAGGAGACTTACAGTGAGCATCCCCACAATACAGTTTATAATATGAAAGCAGTAAATGAAAGCGATAACCACTTACTCGGTTGTAGTGCTTCCATGCTGTTTGGTTAGTTGTTCAACAAAGAAAGATTAAAAACAACAGTATATTCAAAATCAAAGGAGAAAGTGCTTTGAGAAAGAAAAGATTTGGGGCTTACAGCTCAAGGAGAGGCCCAGGATTTTATCAGTGAGCGCACTGTTTGAATTTGTACAGAGGGACTTATACAAGTGACTGGGGCCCAAAAAGGTTTTCTGTACAAAGGGATGGGTCTTACACTCTCTTAAGAGGCCCAAAAAGGTTTAAAGAAAAAGAGTGGGGCTTATAACACGAGGGTAGGCCCAAATGATTTTTCGTTTAAAAATGGCGATCGCACCGAGGTTTTCTTTTAACGCAGAGGGACTTATACAATAAGTGAGGCCCAAAAATATTTTGGTTAAAAGGGAGATTGGGTCTTACACTCTAATAGAGGCCCAAAAGTTTTGAATGGGTCTTATAGCTCGAGGAGAGGCCCAAATGATTTTTGAAAACGCGACGATCGCGCCTTTTGTTTTTTGACGGTATCGGGACTTATATAATAAGTGAGGCACAAAAATGATTTGGTCAAAAAAAAGATTGGGTCTTACACTCTATTAGAGGCCCAAAAGTTTTGAATGGGTCTTATAGCTCGAGGAGAGGCCCAAATGATTTTTGAAAAGGCGACGATCGCGCCTTTTGTTTTTTGACGGTATCGGGACTTATACAATAAGTGAGGCCCAAAAATGATTTGGTCAAAAAAAGGATTGGGTCTTACACTCTATTAGAGGCCCAAAAGTGTTTTGAAAATGATTTATGAGGGTTGAATTAATCCAAAACCCTAATTTGTTTTCAAAATGTATTTAATTGAATGAAAATTCAATTAAAAATGATCAAAAATTGTTTAACACATGGAAAACAAATTATGATATTGGATTAATGCTTCAAAAATTAAGTATTGACCTACAAAATAATTAGAAAGCATTAAAAGTTGCAAAATCAATGTAGAAAAAATATTTAAAATGCCAAAAACAATCAAAATATTAATTCTTTACAAAAATATCAATTATATGAAATAAATAATATTTTTGGGATTTTTTGATAAAATAAAATATTTTAACATTTTTGTGAATTATTAAAAAAAGAATCAACTCAAAATCATTAAAACTCAGAGAGAAATTAATTTTTGAATCAATTAAACAAAATCACAAAATTCAAATATTCAAATATATGAAAATGGCGCCAAGAACAACACCAAGAACACGCGCGTTTTTTCAGTTTGCCCAGATTTTCATTTTCCATCCAATCTCACTGAATACGTAATTATAACATGCAATCCACATATCATTATGCTCGCCTCAACCTCACGATCATGTCTATGTACTTTAATTTCATTTAAATTAAACATACAACAAGAAATCACGAAGAAACCTCAAGAACCCTAATTTCTGCATGAAGGCTAGGATTTTTGATACACGATTCAAACAATGCAATTAATTGAGGGGAAACATTCCATGCATGATTATGAACATATGGCCAAATTATTGTGCGAGGAAATATGCATAGATTGAGAGATGCCCAAGTTTAGGCTTACCTTCTAGTCGTGACAGCAAGTTCAAATGTGATTTTGAGTTGGAGGTGTTACAGATGAGTGGTGATGATCTGGACAGCTTCCCTATACCATATGGAGTGTGTTTGAACACTTGGATTGAATTGAAATGGACTGGATCAGTTTATGGCATCTCAGCTGCAACTTCACTTCAAACTTGTGTGGATGGCAAGTGATTTTGAGATTTTGATGTTTCAGAAGTTATGTGAGTGTTTGATCAGCTCATATGTGATGTATGTGAGGTGTGTGAGTGATTGGTTTGTGCAGAATTGCTCTCAAACTCAAAACCCGATAGCTACCTTGCTAAGAAAGGCATTTTTGCCAAGAGAAAGAGATTTTGAGGAAAGCATCTGTTAGATGGCTTTGGTGTACTCAAACTGACCACAATTGAGCTCTATTTATAGTAGAGCAAGTTTGTTCTGCAAGGAATAGTGCATGGCAGCTGGTAAGTAGGTTTCCTCAATGTTGGCCAATGGAAATGAAAGTCTCCTCTAGCCATTGACTAGAGGTTAGGGCACAGAGCTTTGGTCCCCTTGGTCTTGGATAAGTCTTGACTGATTTCAGATGAGAATGGCTCAGTCCACGCCACCTTGATGGTTCCATTGAATGCCTCATTCCAAATTTGAAGTCTTGTCCCTATTTTGGCAACTCTAGGTTCAACATGCTATTCTTTGTTCCTTGGACCTTGGAGGCTTGGCTCAGTGATTGTCCCCTTTGGATTCAATCCTCTGAGGTGTCCAAGTGGATTGGAGCAATTGCAATTGGCTGATTTTGGCAAATCGAGCCAAAATGCAAATTCTGCCTTGCCTTGACAGATTTCAGCAAGGCAACTTGCCAATGTTGTATCTCATGATGTAGGTTGAATTTGGCAATGTTCTTGGCCATTTTGGAAAGCCCTAACATGATACAACAACTGTTTGAACAAGTTTGGTTTTGATCTCTTTTGATTCCAAGTGAAAAATCCCCCTACATTTGGCAAAAAGTGAAGGCAAATCTGACTTAGTGAAAATTTCACTAAGTGTTGGAAAAAGTGACTTTTTCACTTTTCAGCCACTTTGATCACTCCATAACTCAAAATCCTTAATGAATTGGAATGACTTGTAGTTGAAGTTTTTGTAGGTGATAATGAGGGCTACAAATCCATCTTTGGATGAGAAAAAATGGCCTTGTGGTTTAGGAGTTATGGTCCTCCAAAGTTGGTACCCTTGCCACTTTATTTTTAACTTAGAAAAATTTCTAAGTTTTATGGTTACCCCTTTTACAAGTTATCTCACTTTTCTTGATTTTTCTTGATGAATGATGATTCAAATCATACATTAACATCATTTTAGGGTTAAAAATCCATTTTGGTGAAAAATCTCAAAAAGTCAAAGTTGACTTTTGTGCACAGTTGACTTTTTATCAGATGAATTCCAAACTGTGCAATTCTTCAGGAAATCATGTCCTTGACCTAAATCAAACTTGATGGACATGTTCCAGGGGTGTCATAGGGTATATTCAATCATGTATTAGGGTTTGGGAGCATGTCTTGGTCAAAAGTCAAAGTTACAGTTGACTTTTCCCTTAAAACCCTAATTGTGGTGCAGATGAAAATGAGACTTGTTGCTCAAGCTTCTTGGATCAATCCATTGTTCCAAATGGATCAATATGGTGTATTAGAGACCCTCAAATCATCTCTTGAGGTCTTGGCTCATGGTTTGTCCCAAAAGTCAACTTAGGGGTGAATTAGGTCAAGAAACCCTAATTCCTGATTTTTGATGAATGCATCCCCTGAGGCAAAATTGACTTGATGCATGGGTTCATGAGGTTCCATGAAGTATATTAGGTTATGTTTTGGATCATTGCCTTGTGCCCAGATGAAAATTTCCATCTGGAGGCCCTGGTCGACCAAAACCCTAATTTGGTGACACTATCGATCTTGAGACTTGATCCACCTAGAAGGGAGCAGCCTTGTGCTTAATCCTTGAAGTGGGAGTCCTTTTTGATCCATTGTGGACGTTTGAGAGATTATACAAGTTGAAGATCATGTCATTTCTTGATTGATCCTTTGTCTAAGCACTCAGAGAGGGCTTGAAACCCTAATTTTGATTGTATTGGATGCTCACCCATCTTTGGGGAGACTGATGAAGCATAAAGGTACATCCATATTGTGATGATGATTTTCACAATGATGGGAAATCTAAGTGGTCAAAATTTGGGGTATTACACATCCCACACATAAGCATTGATTCATCAAGTAACTCGAGTACAACATGTCTAAGTATCTCATAGTATAACATAGAATCTAACATAAGACAAGTAAGGATCTATCTAGTTATGTCCCCTTCCTCATAGCTTTTACTTTTATCTTCATCCTTGTCTTGCTCATCTGATAATGTTCATAAGGTTACCTTGCTCATATGATAATGTTCATAAGGGAAAGATAAGACTATATCTTAATGAATTCTAGTAGGCTAACAAGCAGTCTCTTGAGGATATAATATGGACAGTCTAAACCTCGATCCCACAATTTAGCTATATCATTTGTCTATCTTTTTTCAGTATTAGTCTTATAATGTTATAAAATAGACATCATTCACTATTTACCTAATCACCCAATGCCTAGCATAGTTCTACGATCATATTTAGTGTTAGATAAACCATAACTAACATAGGATAAGATTTACTGCACTTCACATATTCATTCACCTCAATTACCGCCTAGGATAGTTCTAAGACTTAAGTGGGCTAGAACAAATAAGAATAGACAATAGCCTACCACGTTCTTTTCCTATGTATAACATACCTATGATACTATATAGCTACTAGTCACTATTCAACTAATCACCCAATGCCTAGTGTAGTTCTATAGTCATGCTCAGGGTTAGATGAACTAAGACTAAAGTTGGATAAGATCTAATGCACTTCGCATATTCATTCGCCTCAACAGCTGCCTAGTGTAGTTCTAGGACATAAGTAAGCTAAAAGAATTTAGGAGATACAATAGCCTTCCCCATTCTTCATCTCACTACATAACTCTGTGCTCAGATGTCCCAATATGAGATATAAATAATTAAGGTTTTCCCTGCATTTCTCGATTTATGATACATAGAATTTTCCTATACTAAATATAAATAATTAAGGTTTTCCATGTAATAATCATCTTTCCATTTCATTCCTATTATATAACAATTTAAACACACACACAAACAAATACACACACGTGCATACACGCACACAGACATACACACACGCACATAAACACACATCTCTGTACAAAGCCCATTTTGCAAACGTGGGTGAATCTAACGAGAGTCTATCACACTGTAGTTAAATGCAAACTAGCATCCTAATTATATGCCTACAGAGTTCTCGTGGATTTATAAATTAAAGTCTCTTCCACTCTTTAATGTTGTGATAAAGAAATTTGTTATCACTATATATATATATATATATATATATATATATATATATATATGGTATTTATTTTCCCTAAAAAGTTGCCTATTTTTTTAGGAAAAAAAATGACAATTTGATTCATTTCTATTAACGGTTGAGATTTGGTGTAAGACTTAGACTTACGTTTGGTGTCAACGGATCTTGAATATATATATATATATATATATATATATATATATATATATATATATATATATATATATATATATATATATATATATATATATTTGTAGTGTTTTTATATGTAATTAATATCATCATATTTATACATATACATAAGATTATAATGACATAAATGAATATACATATAATTCTCTTACTTTTCTCTCTATGTGTGCTTTCAGTATCTCTAGTTTCAGACATTATAAACAATGTCTTAACTTCATCATTCTAGAGAAAATTAAGTCTTTAATCAAGACTTGCTTCTTAGACTCACTATAGTCTGTAGGTGAGACAAAATGTCATGAAATTTTCTCTATGTCATAGTTTTTGAATTAGCTTCCTAATGCAACTGATCTCGCCTAACACAGATCTTCATAGCTCAAGTTATACGAGTTATAAGCTGACCATGTTTTCAGACAGAGATAATTAGGGATTGGCCATAATTTTTTGAGACATCGAGTGTTATACGCTTATCGTATCATTGTTACGGCTGTAACAGGCCCAAAAACCCTCAAAACTGCATTTTCCTTCGTTTTCCTGCATTTTCTTAGCAAATTCCCCATACTTAAGCCTCACCCACAACTCCCATCATCACTAAACTTACTAGACATGACCTTGACATCAATACTACCTCAATTTATGTTACATGCATCAATTAACAACATAGAGCTCAAAATCTAACATGCATTCAACAACTGAAAGAGGGTTATGGTTCTAGGGATCGAAATTCATCCCCTATGGGAGTGGAAACCCACCTCAAATCATAAATTAGAGTAGATGAACTTGACGATGATGAATCCCTTTTTCCTTGTCCCAACCACATGCATGACTAACTCTAATTCTATTCGACTTTCCTCCACTTATGAATGCCAACGCCTCCATTTTCTCATATTATGATTTGATCATCAGAAAGAGGGTTAGAGGAATGAAATGTAGATGAGAGAATGATGGTGAAGTTAGGTTACATACCACTTCTGACCTTGGGTATGAAATAAGGGAAACCCTCTTACTCTCCCTCAAGGATTGCTCTTGATGATGAAGAAGGATAATAAGATCGTGACTCCATGTGTTCTTCCCTTTTTCTCCCCCTCTCTCTCTTTCTCTCTCTCTCTCTCTCTCGTGATTTTTCACTCAAAGGTGAATGAGAAAAATTTGAGTTTTTCCATTTTTAAACCACACTTATATTATAAAACTTGCCTTGTCAAAAGACCATTTTACCCTCCACTTAAAAAGGAATTCTCTAAAATGGCCTTCTTCCTAATGAGTGAATTAGAGGATCAATTACATCTTACCGCAATTTTATTTCCAATTGACTTAATATACCATGTAAAATCATTGTGAATTTACCAAATTACCCTTGATGGTAAAATGATCATTTTACCCCTATATATTTATTTCTCATTTTAAGATTCAAAAACAAGTTTCCAATTAATTTTTTTGGTCGGGATATTTCAGTGAAGACCACTATTTTGAAATGGTTGCATAATTCTGCTATAGGAGGCCACTTGGGTAAGGATGCTACAACTGCTCAAATCAAATCTCTTTTTATTTGGAAAGGGATGACTAAAGAATCCAACAATATGTGAGGAATTGTCATGTTCGTCAATACTCAAAACCAGATATGGAAGCTTTTCCTAGCTTACTTCATCCTTTTCCAATCCCATCAAAAATTAGGCATGTTATTAGTATGGATTTTATAGAGGGGTTATCTTCCTCTATCGCGACACAAGTAATTTTGGTCGTGGTGGACAGGTTGAGCAGTATGTTTACTTTATTAATTTATCTCACCCTTATAGTGCTATAGAATTGGCTCACTGTTCTTGGTTAAGTAACTAGAAATTTCACGAGAATGGGAGGTTGAATTGTGACCGTTTTAAAATTTAGCGTAAGCTTAATTAAAAAAAACAATATCTTAAGGAATCCTTGTAGAACAAAGATTATAGTAAATCTCAGATAATATTTATTATTGTGTGTGTGAGAATGTGATTAACAATATAATAAATAAATAGACTAGAGTTTAAAAGATATCACACAAGATATTATCCTGGTTCACCAATTTGGTTAGTCAAGTCCTCACGGTCTCTGATATTTATTTACTAATGCTTGCCAACTTTTATTCTTATGTGAACCTTTACAACCATGTATTTTCTTAGCTTCACTAGACTTACAATACTAATTAATATAGCTTCAGTAAGCTTACAAAGTAATAAACAAGATTTTGTATCACTTGAGGATATACGATTTTGAGAGAGTTTGTTTTGATCAAAGAAAGACTAAAACTTCACCATGTGGTAGTGAAAGGTTTGTAGAAATATCTCTAATGAAATTTGATGATGATTCTTAAGGTGTGGCGAATTTTGGTAAGAAAGATAATATGTAAGAGTTCTTGAAGAGTTTAGTGCTTCTTTCTCTTTTTCTATGTAAAACCGCATTTTTCAACAATAATGAAATGTTCCTTTTATAAAGGATATTTGGATCAAAAGCCTATTTCAACTTGTTGGAGATGAATATATCAATGAGAATCATATTTAATTACTAATATGCCATTTAAGTATTCTGGCTCCTTGGATGGTTGTCCTCAAGTTTTCACATTTGTGTCCTCAGACTTGTTGAGTCCTCAAATTGATTTATGTCACCTCAATAAATATAATATTAATTTCCTCAAATCTTAATGACCAAGTAATTGTTTGGGTCCTCAAACTTGTCTTGAAACTTGCACCTCCAAAAAGACAGACAATATTATTCAATGTGTACTTGATGACATAAATTGCATAGTGTTTTGTTACATCACTATTTAAAATTTCTTTTATGTTACTTGGTTCCCAAGTATTTTATGTATCACCTCACTTGTATCCCTGACACTTGTATCATCGATACTTGTATCCTCGACACTTATATCCTTGACACGTGTATCCTCAGTGTTTGTATCTTCGACACTAGTATCCTCGATGTTTGTATCCTCAATTACTTTTTTCTTTTCTTTTTATAATAAGGAATTATATTCTTTTAAGGATCAATATGCCATAGTATAATATCTTGAGTGATAATTTATGAACCTACCTTATTTATTTCCACTAAAGAAAATACATCAAATAACAAATAAGATCATAATTTTAATTATATTTACACAAGAGTTTGTTATCTTCAAAACATAAAAAAATATTTTTCCTCAACAATTTTCCCCTTTTTGATGATGACAAACTTCTGGCAATTAAGATTTTGATTTTTCAATTTAGAGAAATTTTGTGTTCCCCCTCAATTTATCCATCAATAAAAAGATTGTGCTCCCCTTAATTTATGCATAAAAAAGTGATGATTTTTATATATTTTGATTTTAAATAATTTCTCCCCTACTCATTCTCCCCCTTTTGTCATCATGCAAAAAGTAAGGGAAAATATGCAAAAAGGAACGGGCAAAACATGCAATAGAAAAAAGAGAGGAATCATCCAAAATTTTAAGATAATTGGATATAAATAACATGTACATCCTTTAGTGATGTTTCTTAATTTTAGTCTCAAGGGTGAAAGCATCTTCAAGTTGTATGTTAGTCTCTTCCTAAGCTCATTTGTTGATTTTAGCTCAACCGAGAGATAATGATCATGTTGTTTGGTTCTCCTTTAAAGGATTGTCTTATTCTGACTTCATCAGAAATATTTCCAATAATTTTATCTTAAGGGTGATATTTGAAAAAATTTCCAACTCCTTAGAGGATCTTGAGAGGATGGAGTTTGTATATCCACACCATTTTTGTTGATATCAAACTTTCAGTGTTGTTATCTTTTCGTGATTTTCCTTTCTTTTATCACCATATTCATTAAATTCCTAAAAAATAGCATGCAATTTTTCTACAATTTTATTTTTGAGATTTTATACCCAATATATTTTTGGATGATGTAGAATATCCTAAAAATATGCCTTTGATTGATTTTGAATCAAACTCCTTTAAGATTTCTTTATTATTTAAAATATGACAATTGCACCCAAAAATATGAAAGTATGATATGTTTGGTTTTCTATTTTCCAAAGTTCATATGGAGTTTTATTTAATATATCTCTAATTTAAACATGATTCAAAATATAGCAAGCAATATTAATGGCTTCAACCTAAAAAAATTTAAACGTTTCATTCTGTAAGTTCTGTGTTGGCAGCAATTTTGGTAAAACATACTGCTCTGTTAAATGTCATGAATGATGCTTTGACTTGTGAGTAGAACATCTCTGCAGGGTTTACAGATGTCAAAGCAGATGTCTTAACATGTGTTTCCAGAACTGAAGGTGTTTCTGTTTTGTATTATTATGCATTTTCTGTTACCTCTTTTGGAATATCTGATTGATTCTTTGATGGCGCAGAATAAGGAGGAGATTTTCTAAGTCCATAAATAGTTCTGTTACGATTTGTTGGAGATATTCTGTTCTACTTTTATGGAGAAAATCGTGGGATGTTTAAAACATTAAATTGATTTGATTTGGCCCAAGCCCATGCTGCGTGTTTCTTTTTAAAGACCTGCTAACCCTATTTGCTAGACAGAGAAAAGAGTGTGAATTGTACGCTTTTTTTTAAGGATTAGGGTTTCTGTCTTTTGTGATTTATGAGCTACTCTTGAATTGTTCTAATACTAGAGTTGGACTGTTAGTTGAGTTGTAATTTGTTAATCATCTATAAGCTTTTAAGCAAGGATGATTATGTTTCTTTGAAGTTTGTCTTCTATCTCTTGTGATTTTTGTATTTGTCACTGTGTGTGTGATTGAGGGGGAGTGAGATGGGTCTCTTATCTAAGAGTGTCTTAGGTAGAAATTGCACGGGTAGAGATTAGGTGAGAAGATTGCAAACCAGAGGTTGTGTGCTGAGAATCTTCAAACTAATTCTATTTAGTGAATTTCCTTCCTGGCTTGGTAGCCCCCAGACGTAGGTGTGTTTGCACCGAACTGGGTTAACAATTTCTTGTGCTATCTCTCTTTTCATTTACTGCTTTTGTTACATTGTTTTATGTGGATCAGTTCTCAGATATTTGTGTTGTAACATCTCCTTCGACATCACATATCTGATACCAGAATTTCAATTGGTATCAGAGCAGGCATCCTGCTCTATTTTTGGGTGAGATCTAGGGAAGATACTTTCTGGTACTATGGACAAGGAGGGAGGATTTATGAATGGACCATCCATTCTAGATGGAACCAATTATGACTATTGGAAACCACGCATGGTGGCCTTCTTGAAATCTTTGGATAGCAAGGCTTGGAAAGTTGTCTTAAAGGGTGGGAACACCCTGTTGCTATGGGGAAAGATGGAAAACCTACCTCTGAACAGAAGCCTAAAGAAGAATGGACTAAAGAAGAGGATGAATTAGCTCTTGGAAATTCTAAAGCCTTGAATGCACTATTCAATGGGATTGATAGAAACATTTTCAGGTTGGTAAACACTTGTGAGGTGGCTAAAGATGCTTGGGATATACTTAAAACTACTCATGAAGGCACGTCTAAGGTGAAGATGTCAAGACTTCAGTTACTCACTACCAAATTTAAAAACCTGGGGATGAAAGATGATGAAAACATTTATGACTTTCATATGAATATTCTTGAGATAGCCAATGCATCCAGTGCCTTAGGAGAAAGAATGTCAGAAGAAAAGCTGGTAAGGAAGATTCTCAGGTCTCTTCCCAAGAGATTTGACATGAAAGTTACTGCCATAGAAGAAGCTCAAGACATTAGCAAGATGACAGACCTGAAAAGAAAAACAAAAGCATAGCTTTTGTGTCCCATGCTGAAGATGGAGAGAAGGAAGGTGATATGGATACTACTGAAGGAATATCCAATTATATAGTACTACTTGGAAGGCAGTTTAACAAGGTGCTGAGAAAGATGGACAGGCATTCTAGACAAAATGTCAAGAACAACTCATCTGACATCAGCAAGTCAAATGACTTTGGAAGAAGAACAAGGGCTGAAGAAAAATCCACTCAAGGCAAAGGGATACAGTGTCATGGATGTGAAGGTTTTGGGCACATTAGAGCTGAATGTCCTACATACCTCAAGAAACAAAAGAAGGGTCTAACTGTATCTTGGTCTGATGAGGATTCTGAAAGTGAGCTTGAAGAAGAATCTGCCAAGCATGTTACTGCACTTACTGGAAGATATGTCTCTGATGAAGACTCTAGTGATGATGAGGTGACCTATGATGAGTTAGCTGCCTCCTACAGAGAACTGTGTCTCAGAAGTGAAGAAGTATGTCAACAAGGGGAGAAACAGAAGAAACTTATAATCCAACTGAAGGCAGAAAAGGAAGAGCATCTGGAAACTATCTCTAAGCTGGAAGATGAAGTGAGTTTGCTGAAATCTAAACTTGACAGAATGTCCAAGTCTGTCAGAATGCTGAACAGTGGGTCTGACACATTAGAAGAAATTCTTCAGGTTGGAAAACTGGCAGGAGATATGAGTGGACTAGGATTTAATAAAGGAAAGGAACCTCTTTCAAACTTCATTCATCCCAAACCTAAAATAAAGATGTTGAATCAAATGTCTCAACATCATGACATAAGGGAATTCAATCACATAAGAGGGAAATTTCAACGCTGGAGATGTCATTACTGTGGGAGGTTTGGTCACATAAAACCATTTTGCTTCAAGCTGTATTGGTACCCTAAGCCTGCACCTCAGCCCAAACCTAATCAGGTCATTCTAAATGTTAAAGAGAAGAAACAATGGGTTCCCAAGGCTGATGTTACCTGTCTTATAGCTCACACTTCTCTCAGAGCCTCAGCCAAAGAAGACTGGTACTTTGACAGTGGCTGTTCAAAACATATGACAGGTATCAAGAATCTGTTGGTGGATATCAAATCTCACTCCACTAGTTATGTGACTTTTGGTGATGGAGCCAAAGGTGAAATCAAGGGGGTTGGAAAGCTGGATTGCTCAGGAGTTCCAAACCTTGATGATGTACTGCTTATGAAAGGGTTGACAGCCAACCTAATTAGTATCAGTCAACTTTGTGATCAAGGTCTCAAAGTCAACTTCACAAAATCTGAATGCCTTGTTCCCAATGAGAAGAGTGAAGTTATTATGAAAGGAGTTAGATCTAAGGATAACTGCTACTTATGGGTTCCTCAAGATTCAAGCTATTCCATCACATGTGCCCTAGCTAAAGAAGATGAAGTCAAACTGTGGCACCAAAAACTTGGACACTTGCATCTAAAAGGGATGAAAAGGACCATCTCTATGGAAGCTGTAAGAGGGATCCCAAAGCTCAAGATTGAAGAAGGAAGGGTATGTGGTGAATGTCAAGTTGGAAAGCAGACTAAGATGTCACATCAGAAGATTCAACATCTCACCGCCTCAAAAGTGTTGGAACTCCTTCACATGGACTTGATGAGACCTATGCAGGTGGAAAGTCTTGGTGGAAAGAAGTATGCCTATGTGGTTGTGGATGATTATTCTAGATTCACTTGGGTGAATTTCATCAGAGATAAATCAGAAGTATTTGATGTTTTCAAGGATCTCTGTCAAAGACTTCAAAGAGAAAAGGCAAGTTATGTTATTAGAATCAGAAGTGACCATGGGAAGGAATTTGAGAATAACAAATTTTCTAAATTTTGTTCATCTGAAGGAATTGATCATGAATTTTCCTCTCCCATTACTCCTCAGCAAAATGGAGTTGTGGAACGTAAAAACAGAACTCTCCAGGAATCTACTAGAGCCATGATTCATGCAAAGAAATTACCTTACCACTTTTGGGATGAAGCTATGAATACTGCCTGTTATATTCATAACAGAGTGACTTTGAAAAAAGGTACCTCAGCTACTTTATATGAAATATGGAAGGGAAGAAAGCCTACAGTCAAATATTTTAATGTTTTTGGAAGCAAGTGCTACATCTTGGCAGATCGTGAACAAAGAAGAAAGATGGATCCAAAGAGTGATGAGGGAATATTTTTGGGCCACTCCACAAATAGCAGAGCTTATAGAGTTTTCAATTGCAGAACCAAAGTCATGATGGAGTCCATAAATGTTGTTGTTGATGATAAAGGGTTGAATGAGGAGGCTGATGTCCTAGAAGATGTTGGAACATTTCTGAATGATATCCCAGCAGAAAATGCAGAAAGAAGTACTGATCTTAATTCTAGTAATGCTGAATCTGA
Source organism: Lathyrus tuberosus (assembly GCA_022829125.1). Taxonomy (NCBI): domain Eukaryota; kingdom Viridiplantae; phylum Streptophyta; class Magnoliopsida; order Fabales; family Fabaceae; genus Lathyrus; species Lathyrus tuberosus. The sequence goes on from JALAZF010000163.1 coordinate 9,547,749, forward strand.
ATTTAGTTAAGTCAACAAAGGGCGCTCTATCAGAACTCAGAAAGATCATCCTAAAGAACTTATCATAGGAGATCTGAATGAAGGAGTCACTACTAGATCAAGAGAAGTCATATCAAATTCCTGTTTTGTGTCAAAAATTGAGCCTAAAAATGTTAAAGAAGCTTTAACTGATGAGTTCTGGATCAATGTTATGCAAGAAGAGTTAGGCCAATTCAAGAGAAATGAAGTCTGGGATCTGGTTCCAAGACCTGAGGGAACAAATGTGATTGGAACAAAATGGGTGTACAAGAATAAGTCAGATGAAAAAGGTGTGGTCACTAGAAATAAACCAAGATTGGTTGCTCAAGGGTATACTCAAGTTGAGGGGTTGATTTTGATGAAACTTTTACTCCTGTAGCCCATCTTGAATCCATCAGATTACTCCTAAGAGTTACCTGCATTCTGAAATTTAAGCTGTTTCAGATGGATGTAAAAGGTGCCTAAGGGATTTATTGATCCAACCTATCCTAACCATGTGTACAAGTTGAGGAAAGCTCTTTATGGGTTTAAGCAAGCTCCAAGAGCTTGGTATGAGAGGCTGACAGAATTTCTTGTTGAGAATGGATACAGGAAAGGTGGTATAGACAAGACTCTATTTGTCAAAGAAGAAGGAGGGAAACTCATGATTGCCCAAATTTATGTTGATGATATTGTGTTTGGTGGGATGTCTGATGAGATGATTCAACATTTTGTCAAACAGATGCAGTCAGAATTTGAGATGAGTCTTGTTGGTGAGTTAACCTATTTTCTTGGTCTACAAGTCAAGCAAATGGAAGATTCTATATTCTTGTCTCAGAGTAAATACGCCAAGAATATAGTAAAGAAGTTTGGGATGGAGAATGTCAGTCACAAGAGGACACCTGCTCCCACTCATCTAAAGTTGTCTAAAGATGAAAAGGGTGTGAGTGTGGATCAAAGTCTCTACAGAAGTATGATAGGTAGCATGTTGTATCTTACAGCAAGCAGACCTGACATTGCCTTTGATGTGGGGGTATGTGCTAGATATCAAGCTGAACCCAAAGTGAGTCATATCAATTAAGTGAAGAGGATACTGAAGTATGTGAATGGGACATGTGACTATGGTATGTTATACTCTCATGGATCTGGCTCTATGTTAATTGGATATTATGATGTAGATTGGGCAGGAAGTGTTGATGATAGGAAAAGCACATCAGGAGGATGTTTCTTTTTGGGGAATAATTTTATATCCTAGTTCAGTAAGAAGCAAAATTGTGTCTCCTTGTCTACTGCTGAGGCTGAGTACATAGCAGCTGGAAGCAGCTATTCTCAGCTGGTTTGGATGAAACAAATGTTGTCTGAATACAATGTCACATAAGATGTCATGACATTATATTGTGACAACCTAAGTGCTATAAACATCTCCAAAAATCCTATTCAACACAGCAGGACCAAACACATTGATATTCGTCATTATTTCATAAGAGAACTTGTTGAGGACAAGATTGTTGCCTTAGAACATGTTGCTACTGAGATGCAACTAGCTGACATTTTCACTAAGGCCTTAGATGCTAATCAATTTGAAATTTTGAGGGGCAAACTAGGGATTTGCATATATGAGGATTTGTAGCAATTAATGGCGTGTGGGAAATTGTCCTTATGTATTCAAAAATTAAAGTGCAAATTAATGTCATGTGGGAATGTTATTCAAATTTCCTTATGTTTCCAACAAATAAAGTGCCTCTATCATAGGCAATCATTTCAAGTTTTTCTTCTCACACGCTACATATGCATTGTGCTATACTTCAATAGCTCTTTCATCTTCTATCTTAGAAAAAGGAATTTTTTTGCTCATAACCTTCACATTCACAAAAATTTCAAGATGTCTCAACAACATGCATCGTCTCCTTCAAAACACTCATCTGATAAGGCAACTGCTTCTGCGTCCAAATCTAGGGCTCACCCTGTGAATATATCGTTCGATGATGTTATTGATGTTGCTCTGTTGGCTATGGTTCCTTGTACTGAAACGGAGCTGAAGAAGTCTAGAACACCACATGTAAGAGGATCAAAGGACGCTTCTGTAGGTAATTCTTCTAAGCCCTCTCCTGACTCTTCTTTCAAAAATAGGGCAGAGGAAGAAGCTTTTCCTGTTGATAGAAGTATTAGAAGGCTAGTCTCTAGGGTTTTGAATGAAGGCGTTGTGGTTCGTGGGATTTCAAAACCCATTTCCCAAATTTTTGCCTCTCCTTTCTCTAAGGCTAATAAAAATACTGAAACATCTGCTAACCCAACTGTGATTGAGAAAGATAATTCTGAAGAAAATCTTCACAAGCTTGTTACCTCTGTGTTGGAAGAAGCTGGAACTGGTGTTGAGCCAGATGTTGAGACATCATTTGCAAGGGAAGGTCCACTTACCAAGAATGATGTTCCTGACCCAAAGGAAAATAAGAATGCTAATGCTGAAGATGTTGTGGATGTTGATGACTTGTCTGACAATGATTTGATCACGAGTCTGACCCCTGATATTGCTAAGAGACTCAAGACAAGAAAAGGGAAGGCTGTTATTGACAACATTCCTACTAAGAATACCAAGAACAAGGTTGTTGTTGGTCCCCCAAGGTCCTGGAGAAAAGTGATTACTTCCTCCAAAAAGAGGAAGGGTGGGTCTGATTCTGAGTCAGAATATGATGTTGAGGATGATGTCCAGGACATCACCCCTGTGAAGAAATCTGTGATCAAGAAGATCTCTGATGTAGTGCCTGATGCTCCTCTGGATAACATTTCATTTCATCATATTGAGAGTGTTAAGAGATGGAAGTATGTGTACCAAAGGAGGATTGCTCTTGAAAGAGAATTGGGAAAAGATGCCTTGGAGTACAAAGAGGTGATGGATCTTATTTCATTAGCTGGTTTAATGAAATATATGTCTAGGTTTGCTAAGTGCTATGATGTTCTTGTGAAGGAATTTATTGTCAATATTCCTATGGATTGTGGTGACAGAAAAAGTAAGGATTTTATGAAGGTATTTGTTAGAGGCAAATGTGTTGAATTCTCCCCTACCATCATTAATAGGTACCTGGGAAGAAGTGAAGAAGATCAGAGTGAGCTAGAGGTTACTGATAACCAGGTTTGCAAAGAAATTACTGCAAACCAGGTGGTTGCATGGCCTATGAAAGACAAATTATCTGCTGGGAGGCTTAGTGTAAAATATGCCATCCTGCATAGAATTGGAGCTGCCAATTGGGTCCCTACCAATCATACCTCAACCATTTCTGTTGGTTTGGGAAAATTCATTTATGCTGTCGGAACCAAGAAGCTATTTGACTATGGCACCTATATTTTTTATCAAACTTTAAAACATGCTGGAACTTGTGCAGTGAAGATGCCTATTGCTTTTCCCTCCCTGATCTATGGTATTATCCTAAATCAGCATCCTGGGATCTTATCTAGTGCTGATGTTGTGTGTAAAAGGGAATCTGCTCTGTCTCTCCATTATAAATTGTTTGTAGGAAAACATGTCCCATACATTGTCTTGACATCTGCTTCTACTGAAAACAAGCCGACAACCAAGGCAAGTGTGATCTCTGAATTAATGGATGCTTGCAAAGAACTTGATGAGGTGATTCGTGTTAGCACTGAGAGGAAGCTCAAGTTTGAAAAGTTGATCAAGACTCTGAAAATGACTGAAGGTAATAGTGTTGCTGATGACAATGAGAAGGAAAGTACTGAGGAGCATGACTCTGATGGAGATGCTGAGGGTGAAGAAGGAAATTCGAAGACTCATGACTCTGATGAGGATGCTGAGGGTGAAGAAGGAAGTTTTGAGGCTGATGACTCTGATGAAAATCTTGCTGGTTCTGAAGACAATTGAGTGTCCTATTCTTGAAGACTGTTTACATGTTTTTGTTGTTTTTTTGGTTCTATTCTGGTTTTCTTTTTGGCACCTTAGTGTGCATGTTTTGTACTGCACTGCTCCTTAGATCTTGATGGTTGAATTCTGGTTCTTTTCTTGCTGACATATTGCATGTTTCTTACTATGTCTTGACATATTATGGCTAAAAAGGGGGAGAGAATTTATGTGCTTATAACCTGGTGTTCAGGGGGAGTCTCAAGGAGAGTTTTGAATTGAGGTGGAGTTTCTTTGTTTTGGAGTTTCTTTATTTTTTGTCTGATCTGATGTTCTGACATCTTCTTTCTGATATGGTGCTGCTTATATGTCTCAATGATCAAAGAATGTTTTAGCCAAAATTTGCCAAAGGGGGAGTTTGTAAGTTCTGTGTTGGCAGCAATTTTGGTAAAACATACTGCTCTGTTAAATGTCATGAATGATGCTTTGACTTGTGAGTATAACATCTCTGCAGGGTTTACAGATGTCAAAGCAGATGTCTTAACATGTGTTTCCAGAACTGAAGGTGTTTCTGTTTTGTATTATTATGCGTTGTCTGTTACCTCTTTTGGAATATCTGATCGATTCTTTGATGGCGCAGAATGTAACTCCCCCAATCTATACCCCCAATTAAATAAAGCGATAAAAATTTCATCAGAGTATAATTAAATATTCATGGCATAGACGAAGGCGCCACATCAATTGAGACAAAACACAACAAACCTGCTCATAAAGATATGCAACAATCAGGTAGCAATTAACAGAGGAACTTAGTTCCTACTACCCACAAATCAGATACATAATAAAAGCGGAAAATCTGCAACTGAATCTCATATATATATATATATATATATATATATATATATATATATATATATATATATATATATATATATATATATATATATATATATATATATCATATAAGGAGTTTATCGTCATACACAAATCCATACATCTACAATCCAAAAGGGCATATATACATATACATATAAATCACAACGATCTCCCCGACTACCCGGTGCTACATATCAGAGCCGACCGACAAAAGAAGGAAGACCTAAGCTTCACAAAAAGACCTCCAGCATCTAATCTGCAATGCCTCATAGAGCATTAAAATAGCGGAAGGGTGAGAAACACAATCATAATATAATTGCATATAATTATATAATAACACCAAAATACACATGTAATATTCTCACCACAACTTATACCAGAATTCAAACGCAAAACAACACAATGCATATCATCATATCTCCATCACCAAGGCATATATAATCAAATAAATGCATTTTATCAACAACAAATATATGTATATCTCAACTCATCAATTCCATTCGCAGTTCCACACAAAATCAATCCATTCATGATTAATGCAAATGCACAGAGACCGACACAACAACTCTATGCAATGCAATGCGGTACCATTCATCCATCATCTCATCACTAGTTCACTCAGGAACTATTGGAACCATCGCTTGTTACTTAGTGTAACTCCCCGTCGGGCAAACGATGTTCCCCGTCGCTTACGGTCCTCTTGGTATAAGGTGCACGACGTTTATGGATTGCTTTCAGTCCTCTTTGTATAAGGCGCACGATCCGATCGCTTTCGGTCCTCTCTGTATAAGGCTCACGATCGTCTATAATCATCGCTTTTAGTCCTCTTTGTATAAGGCGCATGATGTTATAGCGGATTCCCTATAGAATCATTTCGTCGCTCACACCCACTAGGGCACACGACATCACAAGAATGCATATCATGATGCTTGGCATACAATGACTCATGACATTCAAATGCACACGTATACATATCCATAATCATGCATATATAGTCAAACACAACACATTGCATTTACTTGCCCTTAGGCCACAAACCATCATCACAACAGGTCATCACATGCATTCACATCATATAACATCACACAAGTCATACAACATATATATCAATAGCACATTGCATGATACACATCAATTACACATAGTTAAGACGGTAAAAGTCGGCAAAACGACACTATTCTAATTCCCGACATAATTAAATCGGCCCACAATCTCAAAACCATTCTAATAAGAAAAAACATTTCATTATCTCTCCAACGCATCAAACCGCGCCTCAAACTGACTTACGACCCAGCCGTTATAAAGAAAATAATTTAGAAAAGTTGTCATGTTCGCAATGCGAAGCTCCTAGCGAGTCCTTCGCTTTCCTCATTCGCAGTGCGAATGCCCCAGCGAACCATGGCAGAAAGAAAATAGCCTACAGTTTCGCAGTGCGAACTCCCAGCGAACCTTCATTGTCCCCTTCGCAGTGCGAATCCCCCAGCGAACCGTGGCAGAAAGAAAAACAACACAACGTTCGCAGTGCGAACCTCACGCGAACGTTCGCTTTCCCCTTCGCTTGCCATTCGCAGTGCGAACCTGCGAAACTAGAAAAACCCAGCAGCGCTATAGATCACTCCCAACCAATATTTCAACCCCCAAAACACTTCCAAACCAAAACATAACAATCAGAACATAACCCAATCATGGTAACAAGTATTCTACAACATTTATATCACATTTCAACCGCAAACGCATCGATTCTATCGTTCCGACCTAGACTCGAAAAGCTATGGAACACCACAAACAATCCAACACACACATACATAATCATACACAAACATATTATAACCGAGTTTCGCACCCTTACCCGATTAAATCGTGTTTGAAAAGTCGGGTGATTGATTTTCTTCTTTTCCAAGTTTTTCTCTCTTTTCTTCTTTCTTTCTCTTTTCTTTCTTCTCTTTTTCTTTCTCTCTATTTTTCTCTCTATGTTTCTATTATATGAAAAATATAATATCTACCCAAACAAAAGACCAAAATACCCCTACACTCAAATATCTCGCAAACGCTCACAAAACGTGCTAAAACATAATCACGATGAAAAATAATACTTTAACAAATAAAAGTCAAGAATAAAATAATATAATAATAAAAATAATTAAATCGACTCGATTCAATAAAACTAACCAAAACTGGGGCGTTACACAGAATAAGGAGGAGATTTTCTAAGTCCATAAATAGTTCTGTTACGATTTGTTGGAGATCTTCTGTTTTACTTTTATGGAGAAAATCGTGGGATGTTTAAAACATTAAATTGATTTGATTTGGCCCAAGCCCATGCTGCGTGTTTCTTTTTAAAGACCTGTTAACCCTATTTACTAGACAGAGAAAAGAGTGTGAATTATGAGCTTTGTTTTAAGGATTAGGGTTTCTGTCTTTTGTGATTTGTGAGCCACTCTTGTATTGTTCTAATACTAGAGTTGGACTGTTAGTTGAGTTGTAATTTGTTAATCATCTATAAGCTTTTAAGCAAGGATGATTATGTGTCTTTGAAGTGTGTCTTGTATCTCTTGTTATTTTTGTATTTGTCACTGTGTGTGTGATTGAGGGGGAGTGAGAAGGGTCTCTTATCTAAGAGTGTCTTAGGTAGAAATTGCACGGGTAGATATTAGGTGAGAAGATTGCAAACCAGAGGTTGTGTGATGAGAATCTTCAAACTAATTCTATTTAATGAATTTCCTTCCTGTCTTGGTAGCCCCCAGACGTAGGTGTGTTTGCACCGAACTGGGTTAACAATGCTTGTGTTATCTCTCTTTTCATTTACTGCTTTGTTACATTGTTTTATGTGGATTAGTTCTCAGATATTTGTGTCGCAACATCTCCTTCGACATCACATATCTGATACCAGAATTTCAGATTCACATAAAAAGTTTCTAGTCATTTTTCGCAAGGTTCTATTTTTTCGCTCAACAATTCCATTTTGTTTGACAGTTCTCGGGAAAGAAAAATTAAGAGTGATTCCTGATAATGAGAAATTGTATCATATTTTTAGGCTTATTGCACATATTATTTGTCAGTATTTTATCGAGTCTTGTTGCATTTTACTTTGTTTTATTGTGTTTTGCAGTTATCAGGTTCATCCGTTGCGGAATTGGAAGCAAACCGAAAAAAGAGTGAGAGAATAGAAAAGTGCAGCAAAAAGAACCAATTCTGCTTCTTTTGTTGATATGGAATTCGCCATAGGTAGATGGCAATCACCATCTCACAAGCCCGCCACGTCAATTAATGAAAGAAGGAAATGACGTTCGCCATGCCCTAATGGCGCTGCCATTGCAGCATAAAATGCAGTTTTATTTCAGCAACAGTTATGCTAAGAGCAGTTTTATTTCCGCCTAGCAATTCTTCTTAGCCCGATATTTTCCGCCTAGCAAAATAGCTATGCTAAGAGCCCAAATCAATGAATTTAGGCAGAAAGACAATGAATCTCTTTTCGATTCTTGGGAAAGATACAAGTACATGCTGAGGCTCTTCCCGCACCATGGACTTGAACAATGGTTGATAATCCATACTTTCTATAATGGTATTCTTTACAACACAAAGCTAAATCTAAACGCTGCAGCTGGCGGCCCTCTGATGGACAAACCATATGAAGACGCTTATCAACTCATTGAAAATATGGCTCAAAACCACTTCCAATTGGGAGGTGAGAGAACTCCGACAGAAAACCCGCTACAAAGAACGGAATGTACGAAGTTAATAGTTTGGACCGTGTCAGTGCTAAAGTGGATGCGCTTACTCTAAAGATTGAAAGTTTGACTGTAGCTCTAGCAGCCACCGTGGCCGCTGTGACACCAACTTATGAATTGTGTGAAACCCTTGGGCACAGTAACGTTGAATGTCATTTATTAGCTGGTATTCCTACCGACCAAGTAAGTTACGCCCAAGGAAACCCGTACTCAAATACTTACAATCTAGGCTGGAGGAATCATCCAATTTTTTCCTACAAGAGCAACAGCGCCTTATTTGCTCCAACTCAAGCCCCCGCTGTTCCTCCAGGATATCAAAAAGGAGCCCCCGCTGCTCCTCAAGCACCAAGAAAGTCAAACGTTGAGCTGTTATTAGAAAACTTCATTGCAAATCAAACTTAACAAAACAAAGAGTTCGCCAACCAAAATGTGCACGCGAGTGAATTGGTAAAGCAAATGGCAACTAAACTTGATGTTATGGCTACCCATAACAAAATGTTAGAAACTCAAATTTCTTAGGTAGCCCAACAACAAGCAACAGTAGCAGCCCCAGCTGGAACATTTCCTGGTCAACCATAACCAAACCCGAAAGGACATGCTAATGCTATCGCACTGCGAAGCGGACCAGAACTAGATGGACCAGTATACCCGAGATACCAAAATCCTGCCATGTATCAAAATCCTAGTAAATGAGCCGAAAAGGTGAAAGAACCAAATAACAATGAAAAGGAAGACAAAAGCGAATAGGCCGTAGAGAAAGAAACACCTTATGTGCCTCCGCCACCATACAAGCCTCCTATACCTTATCCTCAAATACTTGCTAAGTCTAAAAATGAAGCACAATTTAAGAAATTTATAGAGCTTCTGAAACAACTTAATATCACTATACCATTCACAGAAGCCACAACACAAATGCCTTCATATGCTAAATTCCTTAAAGAGATTATATCCAACAAGAAAAAGCTGGAGGATAATGAAACCGTTATGCTCACTGCTGAGTGTAGCGCCATCATTCAAAACAATATGCCTCCTAAGCTGAAAGACCCAGGTAGTTTCTCTATACCTTGTGTAATCGGAAAGTTTGTCATAGACAATGCTCTATGTGACTTAGGAGCCAGTGTTAGTTTAATGCCCTTATCCACGTGTAAGAAACTTGATTTAGGAGAATTAAGACCAACGAAAATGTCTCTACAACTAGCGGACCGTTCTGTTAAATTTCCTATAGGTATGCTAGAGAAGGTGCCCGTTCGTATAGGTCAATTCTATATTCCAATCGACTTTGTGGTAATGGATATAAAAGAGGATTCCAACATTCCTATTATTCTAGGAAGACCATTTTTAGCTACAGCCGGAGCCATAATTGATGTCAAGAAAGGAAAACTAACTTTTGAAGTTGGTGAAGAAAAAGTCGAATTTATTTTAGCACAATTCTTAAAAGCCCTAGCTATAGATGATTCATGTTGCTCCCTAGACGTCATCGACAAATGCGTGAAAGAAATGGAGATGGAACCATCTAAGTATACTTAAGTACTAAAGATTCCAGCACCTCCTATATTTGAAGATGATAATTGGCAAAAGCCATACATAGATGACAGTCTGAGGGAATGTCTAGCATTAACACCCATTCCAATGTCGTGCCCGAAAAAGCCTTCTATAGAACTTAAAACGCTACCCAAAAATCTAAGGTATGAGTTCCTAGACACCGAGCTTGAACGACCAGTAATAGTCAATGCTGACTTAGGACAAATAGAAACCGAAAAATTGCTACATGTTCTAAGAAAGTATCCAAAAGCAATGGGGTATAATATCTCGGGCCTAAAAGGAATAAGTCCCTATATATGTATGCATCGCATTATGCTAGAGAAGGACTGTAAAACCTCTAGAGAGCATCAGAGAAAAATAAATCTTATCTTAAGCGATGTAGTCAAAAAAGAGGTACAAAAGCTACTAGAAGCCAAAATTATATACCCGATATCTGTTAGTAACTGGGTCAGTCCTGTGCATGTCGTACCGAAGAAGGGTGGTGTCACAGTTGTTAGTAAAGAAAAGGGAGAATCCATAGCAAAACGAACGCAAACTGGATGGAGAATGTGCATAGGCTATAGAAAACTGAATAAAGCCACTCGCAAAGATAATTTCCCTTTACCCTTTATCGATCAAATGCTTGAGTGACTGGCTAAACATTCTCATTTCTGTTATTTAGATGGATACTTAGGATTCTTCCAAATTCCTATTCATCCTGATGATCAAGAAAATACTACCTTTACCTGACCTTATGGTACATTTTCCTATCGACGAATGTCGTTCGGACTGTGTAATGCACCCGCAACATTTCAGAGATGTATGATGTCAATCTTTGCTGATTTTATAGATAACATAATGAAAGTGTTTATGGACTATTTCTCTGTCTGTGGGGAAAGTTTTGAAGGGTGTCTATCGAACCTAGAAATGGTACTTGAACGATGCGTTAAAGTTAATCTAGTGTTGAATTGGGAAAAATGCCATTTCATGGTCCGAGAAGGAATTGTGCTTGGACATGTAGTACCCGACAGAGGAATTGAAGTGGATAAAGCGAAAATTGAAATTATAGAAAATCTTCAACCTCCGAAAACCGTTAGAGAAATTCGTAGTTTTTTAGGACACGCCGGTTTCTACCGGAGATTCATTAAAGATTTCTCTAAAATAACCAAACCACTAACGGGCTTATTAATGAAAGATGCTAAATTCATATTTGATGAGGACTGCTTGAAAGCGTTTGAACATCTGAAGAATGCTCTTATTACTGCACCTATTATGCAACCACCTGATTGGAGTAAACCATTTTAAATAATGTGTGACGCTAGTGACTATGTCGCTTGCGTTGTCTTAGGACAAAGAAAGGATAGAAAACTTCATGCCATTTACTATGCAAGTAGAACCTTAGACAATGCGCAGATGAACTACGCCACCACAGGAAAGGAACTCCTAGCTGCTGTGTTCGCTTTAGATAAATTTTGTTATTACTTAGTAGGAGCGAAAATAATTGTCTATACCGATCACGCCGCAATTAGGTACCTATTAAGTAAGAAAGATGCTAAACCGAGACTTTTAAGATGGATTCTGCTTTTACAAGAGTTTGACTTAGAAATCAAGGATAAGAAAGGAACTGAAAATGTAGTAGCATATCATCTTTCTAGAATCGAGGATCAAGAACCCGAACAAGTGCCCATCAATGATGATTTTCCATATGATCGACTTGTAGCCCAGTTAGAAAATTAAAGCGAATCAAGCGAATGCTCTTTAATTTATAATGACGCATAAACAAATGAAGTTGTGGAATCAATTTGCACAAAAACCACACTGCCATGGTGTGCCGACTTTGTCAACTACCTAGCAGTTGGGGTAGTTCCACCAGACTTATCCTACCAACAAAAGAAAAATTCTACCATGATCTTAAACATTATTATTAGGATGAGCCCCTGCTTATCAAGAGAGGCGCAGATGGAATTTTCCGTTGATGTGTCCCTGAATCTGAAGTAAAAGATATCATATCTCACTGCCACTCTGCACCCTATAGAGGGCATGCAAGCACTTCAAAGACTTGTGCGAAAATCTTACAATCTGGCATATTCTGGCATAACCTTTGGAAGGACGTCCACACCGCGGTTATGAATTGCAACCGGTGCCAACGCACTGGAAATATCTCTAGACGCTGTGAGATGCCACTAAAAGGTATTTTAGAAGTGGAAGTCTTTGATGTTTGAGGTATAGATTTCATGGGTCCTTTCCCGTCCTCTTTTGGCAACAAACACATACTCGCTACAGTTGATTACGTGTCGAAATGGATTGAAGCAGTAGCTTTTCCCACAAATGATGCACGAGTAGTCATCAAACTTTTCAAGAATCTAATTTTTCCTAGATTCGGTGTGCTGAGAGTTGTCATTAGCGATGGTGGATCCCATTTCATCTCAAATATCTTTGGAAAATTGCTGCTTAAATATGGAGTGCGACACCGAGTAGCAACACATTATCACCCCTAAACAAGTGGACAAGTTGAGGTTTCTAACAGAGAAATTAAGCAGATACTAGAGAAAACCGTTGCGACCTCTAGGAAGGATTGGTCTGCAAAACTTCATGAAGCTCTGTGGGCTTATAAGAAAACTTAAAAAACTCTGATAGGAACCACTCCATTCAAACTAGTTTATGGTAAATCATGTCACCTGTCTGTCGAACTTGAGCACAAAGCTTATTGGGCCATTAAGACCCTAAATATGAATTACGCAGCTGCAGGAGAGAAGGGAATTTTGGATATCTATGAACTAGAGGAACTTAGACTAGATGCCTATGAAAATGCCCGGATTTACAAGGAAAGAACTAAACAGTGGCATGATAAACGAATAACGAGGCGAGAATTCAACGAGGGTGACATGGTCCTTCTCTTTAATTCTCGATTTAAATTATTTCCAGGCAAACTCTGTTCCAAATGGTCTGGCCCCTTCGAGGTTATAAGAGTTTTCCAAAGCGGAGCCGTAGAAATAAGAGGAAAATCTAATGAGACGTTTGTTGTAAACAGGCAGCAACTTAAGCATTACCACAACATAGAAAACAAGGATTTCTGCATAAGTTACAAGTTAGAAGAGCTACCCGCTCTTTCAAAGAAATAGCCCGACTCCGATCTAATGTCGAGCTACCGACATTAAACAAGTGTTGCGTGGGAGGTAACCTACGATCTTTAGTCTTTATTTTCTCTTTTTAATTTTCTTATTATAATTATTTATTTTTTACGTTTTGATTTCGTTCTTTTTATTATTATTATTATTATTATTATTATTATTATTATTATTATTACTATTGTTATTAGTGGTATTATTACTATTATTATTATTATTATCATTATTACTATTCTAACACTTTTTACGGTACAGTTCATTAATAGCATAATCTTTGTCTAATTTCAGGCTAGCATAACTTAGGATAGCTAATCACTGACTTAGGAGTATGGAGCCTATTGATGACTTGGAGATTGTTTTTAGGAATGAAGCTCAGAAACTCCGTTTTGATGTTCTGGCTCAGAGGGAAATGGCATTACCGATTTACCCTGATGGACTTACCTTGACTACCTTAGGACTCAGAGACAGTGTGATATACCTGCTCAACCAAATAGGTTGGGTTAACTTTGTTGTGAGAAAGAGATTTACCCAATACTGTGTGCTCACCCTCCAGTTCCTGAGTTCCCTTTACTATGATCCTAACCGAGGCTTCAGATTTGGTCGAGGCTTAGATACCTTCAGGTTGTTTGGAACCAAATACCGCTTCACCCATCACGAGATGACTGATCTCTTAGGATTTCTGAATGGACCTGACACTTATACCATGACTCCTGATGATGCCTTTATCAACCTTGACCTTGATTACTTTTGGGGGACTATAACCGATAACTATCACCCTGAGCCTCATAGCATGTTTTCAGAGAATATCCATAATCCCGCCATCCGCTATTTCCACAAGATTTTAGCTCATACACTGTTTGGTAAGGATGAGAATGTTACTTCTGTTTCAGAGGATGAGTTGTTTATCATGTATTGTGCTTCTCAGGGAAGGCCTTTGAACACCGCCACCTTTATGCTAGCAAACCTGAACCGAATTGCACATGAGACCCATGGTACTATTCTCATAGGAGGATTAGTCACCATATTACTGATGCCATTGGCTTGAGATACCAGCTTAACCGTATCCGTGACTTTGGAGGCATCCGTCCCATGCACCTAAATTTTTGCTTCAACCGTGGCATTATAGCTAACCTAGGGCCTGCTGAGTTTGAGTTTCTGATCGATAACAAAGTGGTCCATAATTTCACCTTGCCTAACCATGAGAAAACCAATGTTCACAACAAGGATAACTGGCTGTATGACTTAGAGGAACAAAGTGAGTCACCTACCCCACCATATAGCCCTCAACCTTATGAAGTTCAGGATGATATTCCCCCTGATGCTGTTTCTCATGTCTCTGGAGCTAATCGTTTTAATCCTCCTATAGACTATGCCGCCGCTATTGGGGCTTTGCAGCCTGAGGTGGAATTTCTTAGGAATGAGATCACTTCTATTCGAGGAGATCTCATTAGTTTTATGGATGTCACGAATAAGCAGTTTGATCATTTATTTCAGCAAGTTCACTCATTTAGGTGCCACTTTGGTTGATGTTGATGACTTGTACCGCCATGTTCCATTGTTTCTTTGTTTCAAATTATTTTAGTTTATCGATGTATTTCCCTTCACGGTTGTTTTAAATTTATTGTACCGTCGCGTTATCGACGAAGACATGTTGTTAGTGTTCTTTAATTTAATGTGATTTCCCTTCCGTTGTTTAATTTTGTTCTTAGTTATCATCTATTTCTTATTTTATGCATTTTTCAATTTCTAAATTGACTATCTGCGCTTATAATTCATAATAGCAATAATTTAATTTTTAGAAATAACCCATTATGTGTTTCTAGACTTAAAATATTTAAAACTGTGCATTTTAGCTTAATGGCGTTCACCATTGGATGTTTAATTTGAAAACTAATGTTCTAAACACATGGTGTTCGCCATGGCAGCGGAACGAGCAGATTTCTGCGCGTTTTCTGTTACTTTTTTGCGCGTTTTCCCAATAGAAACCCATTCAAATTCCGAAACTCCTCAATAACCACCCACATTAACCTCTCTTAACTTCTATCTTAACCCCCAACCATTCAAATCCTTCTCATTCTTTATAAATACCAAAAAATCACTCTTACTCCATCATCACTAACATTCCTCAACTTTTATCATAATCACCATTCCAAATCTTTCAAACCCTCTCATTATCATCCAATTTCCACCATGCCTCCAAGAGTCGCTAGAGATATCGATTACATGTGTATCGAGTTTACGGAAGGAATCGTTGGTGAAAATCAGCAAACCAACTTCCACAAGCTGTGCAAAAGACTTGTTGTAGCAACGCGGTATCCCCACATTGATACTATCTGCGCCTTGGGGCTATTCGATAGCATCGACTGGATGCTAACCAACCTAGGTATGTCACACTTTTGTTCTCTTACTCATCCCTCATACACTAGGTTGACTTATGAGTTTTTAAGCACTTTTCAATATTCCCACGACCTGTCCCGCACTACTGGTACCATTAATTTTAGGATGTTTAATAGAGATTTTACACTCGCACAAGAGCGAATAGGCACAATATTCCAATTCCCTAGCAGAAAGGCATATTCTTGCCAAGCACCTCTCAAGAGTGAGTGGCAGTCTAGTGTTTTAGGCTTTTGGAGTCAAA
The DNA here is from genome assembly GCA_022829125.1 of Lathyrus tuberosus. NCBI lineage: Eukaryota > Viridiplantae > Streptophyta > Magnoliopsida > Fabales > Fabaceae > Lathyrus > Lathyrus tuberosus. The sequence goes on from JALAZF010000163.1 coordinate 9,563,487, forward strand.
TTACTGGTAAGACTTCCACCACTTGGGAAGGTCTCAAAGCCACTGCCATACACAACCCAGCTATAAGGTATCTTCACCACATCTTAGCCAACACCATATTTGGCAGGGAGAACATAGGGAATGTAAATTCCAAAGACCTTTTCTTCATCCATTTTGCACTGTCCGAAACTAAGGTTAACCCGACACCTTTCCTTTTATCGCATCTTGCATCCGCCACCGGTAGATCCGGTGGTCATATTTTTGTTGGAGGAGTGATTACTTCCATAGCCTATGCTTTAGGCTTAACCTCTGAGTTGGCTGCCCTGGAGCAGTTAGCCATCCCTTTTGCTGATTTAGAGTATTGCTGCAACATGCGCCTCATTAAGAATTTGCCTAGCGGAAAATACTGTTTGATGATTAGTAACCGGGAGGTGAGGAGCATTGCTTTGCCTTGTGCCATGCGCATTAATGTGCATATTAGTATTAACTGGTTATTTAACATTGAGGCCCTTGACCTTGAGGAAGAGACGGTTAACCGAGCCTATGTTGACATTATGGGGCGTGCTTCACAGATTGACACTCGTGCCAATGCTGCTGATATTCTCGGGCCTAGTACCCGTGCACACGCTACACCTACATTTTCTGATCAATTTTCAGGTGCCTACCAACCTCGTGAGGAGTATGATTACGTTGCCATCCGAAGTACACTAGATGATATCCTGTCCGAGCTTCAGCATCAGAATGATAGGGAGGCAGAGCGTGATCTACTGCTTAAGAGTATGCAGAGACAGCAAGAGGAGCTCAGAATTGCCCTAGACCAGGTCATCCAGTAGCAGGTTGACTTTGCTGACAGGACAGAGCATGACATGGGTGATCTTATTGAGCAGATGGACGGACTGAGGATGGAGGTGATGACTATGAGAGAGTTTATTCAGTATGTTCCACACCCTGCACTTGGCATAGGATTTGGACGCCCTCGAAACCGAGGCCATCACCACTGAATCTCACACCAGGTTTCTCTACTCCTTCTTTCACCTTGTACTGAAACATTAAGGACAATGTTTGGTTCAAGTGTGGGGGAGGAGCTTTATTGCTTTATTTTTACTTTTCTTGTCGTTTTTATGTTGGTTTTATGTTTTCTAGTTAGTTTTTTTTTATTGTTTAGCTGTTGAGTCTTATATGCGCCGATTAAGTCCTATTGTATGTTACTTTTTCTTTTTTTTAGAGAATTCCCTTAAAACTGATCCCCAACGAAAATTTTTTGTTCTGACTCAATGGCATGACACTTTTCACTTCTAGGCTATGCTAAGTAGACTTGGGAAAGTTTTGATAATATCGGTACCGTCCTAACACATAGATTCCCTAAGTATGTGGCATCGATTTAAATAACCATTATGTCGAGACCTTGATTTCCGAGTTTTTGTACTAGCCTCTTAAGTAGTTTATACTAGTGGTCAGGACCATCCTAAGGCACACACTATGTAATGAACTGATGCAAATATGTGTTTGATCTCGAAAAAAATTGAATTAAATAGTTTTATAGAAAAAGCGAATGAAAGGATACGTTCCCTCTAAGTTAGGTAGTCCTCACCTGGCCATTTAGCCCAACGGATAGGATTCTTGAAATTAAAAAGAAAAGAAAAAGAAAAGAAGAAAAAGAGCGAAAAAATGAATAACGAGATCATAAACACTAACAGGTTCACTTACCATGTGAGTGCGGGGATAACAGGCTTAATGTGATCGCGCGAGAATGAAGAAGAGGTGAAAAGAAACAAAGAATGTAGGTCGAGTCATAATGGCATGATTTAGATTGGTATTGCATAAGGGGGAGTCTTTGTCCGCAAATGCGGATATGTGTCATTACGATATCCTTGTTATCGATATTTATTACCTATCTGTTTAGCATTAGCCTGGCATCCGCATACCATTTTAGAGTCATGTCGTGCTTATGTGTTAGATATTATGCTTACTGTTTTCATTAGCGTTGGGAGTTTGCTTGAGGACAAGCAAAGGTCTAAGTGTGGGGGAGTTTGTTAACGAGAAATTGTATCATATTTTTAGGCTCATTGCGTGTATTATTTATCTGTATTTTATCGAGTCTTATTGCATTTTACTTTGTTTTATTGTGTTTTGCAGTTATCAAGTTCCTCCGTTGCGGAATCGGAAGCAAACCAGAAAAAGAGTGAGAGAATAGAAAAGTGCAGCAAAAAGAACCAATTCTGCCTTTGTTGCTGATATGGCATTCGCCATAGGTAGATGGCGTTCGCCATCTCCCAAGCCTGCCACATCAATTAATGAAAGAAGGCAGTGTTGTTCGCCATGCCCTAATGGCGCTCGCCATTGCAGCACAGAATGCAGTTTTATTTCTGCAGCAGTTAGAAGCAGTTCTGTAACTCCCTTTTTCCCTCCACTCTCATACACATCCAGAGTATTTAGAGATCCATTTTTCCTCTATATATAAGACCTCTGGGACACTTTCCAAAGCATCCAAGACGTGCGGAAGCGCTGCAAAATTTCTGTTTAGTGTTTTAGGCATAAATCAGTGTAAAGCGACAATAACTCAGATCGAGGGATTGTCACACTTGTTATTTTATTTTCTTTTCATTATTGTACTCTTGGATCACGAACAAAGACTGCCGGCATTTTTAATTCAAGTTTCGCATTTATTTACAGGTTTATTTCTCGTTTTTTTATTTGCACTTATAATTACTTTAAATTTTGTTTACCATGTTAGTTTTAAGCATGATTGTTGTTAATATGTTCGTTATAGATAATATCATGTCTTGCTAAATTAATTGAACTCGGCGTATGAGGACCGTCGTTACCGACGGGACTCAGTAGAAAACTTTAGGTGTGAATTTATGATTGTATGTTAGTTTTGGTTTTAGTTTCCAAATTTCATGTTTTATTTTTTCGACACGAGAGTGAGGAATAAACTAAGTTCAGACCAACAGCGCGAGAGTGTGAGGAATGAACTGATATTGGAAACAATGCATCGATCCTAAAAATAGCGAGAGCACTTTAGGCATCGTTTAGAATCTCATTAACTTTCAAAACACGCTTTTTAATTGAAACGGGCGAGCGCGAGCAAAATCCTGTGGTTAGAAAGTGTGGTTCTTGTCAATAGCGCGAGAGTGTGAGACGGAGTCTTTAAGTTGGTATTTTCTACGGAACTAAATTCAGTCGTAATTAGCACCCGATTTCTACAAGTCACTTAGGCGCGCGGAATCCATATTCCAGACTCGTTTTATCATTATTTTTCAAACCTTTAGAAATTAGTATTTTTCTTGCCATTCATAATCTGTTGACCTTTAGCCTTAGCTTTGCATTGCAACGATAGATAACATTAGTTTGATTATCAATTCCCTGTGGGTTCGACAATCTTTTTAAAACTACACGATCAACCGTATACTTGCAGTCATTATCCGACGGACACGTCAGTGGCCGCCCGTTCAATTTCATTATCATCAAAGAAAGATTTAAAGGATGAACTTTCAAATTCTTTCCCATGAGAACTTCTTACATAAATAATATGTAAAAAAAATTTCATGTTGAACCCTTTTGCAAAATAAATTAAATGCATCAAAAGAATCATATTTTTGTTTTAGCAATAAAACCCAAGTAAACCTAGAGAAATCATCAACTATCACAAGACCATATTTCTTTCCACTAAGACTTGCAGTTTTGATAGAACCAAAAAGATCAATATGTAGAAGTTCAAAAGAGGTTTATTTGTAAAAATTGTATTTTCAGAATGAAAACTACTCTTGACTTGTTTTTCTTTAATGCAAACTTCACATATTTTTCTTTATCAAAACTGATTTTGGGAAGATCTTTAACTAGATCAAGATTGGATAATTTGGAAATAGTCTTCATACTTATATGACCAACTCGCCTATGCCAAATCCATCTTTCTTTTTGAATGGATATAGAACATGAATAAATTGAGAGTTCATCTAAGACTAAGATATACACATTTTTCTTTCTTGATCCAAAGAAAATGGTTTTCCCCGAGGATCATTGTTTTACTTCACACGTGTTAGGTTTGAAAATAACTTCAAAGCCACTATCACATAGTTGACTTATACTTATCAAATTATATTTCAAGCCTTTCATGTATTGAACATCCTTAATCTTAACAGAATCAGTCTTACTAATGATACCAATATCTTTGATTTTGGATTTGACATTGTTTTCAAAAGTTACTGATCCACCATATTTTTCTTTGAATGATAGGAAGCATTTTCTTTCTATCTCCTATCATATGTTTTGAGAAATCATTTTCCAAGTACCAAATATTTTTCTTGTTTTCCAAAAGATATTTTTGTATCACAAGTAGTAGTGATTTGGGTACCCATAATGATTTGGGTCCTTGATGGTTAATGCCTTTATGGAATATTTTCTTATTATAGAGCTTTAATTCATGATGATTGTTGAATGCCAAACTTGCTTTAAATTGATCCTTATTTATTGGCATTTTTCAACTCTTTTATTATGTTTTGTTGGATTTACTCCATGATATCATACTATTCTTCAAAATTGTTGAAAATACCTTTGGTTGCCTTGATTTGTGTTATTGTGCAGAAATTAGGCATAAAAACATCAAAGTGTAATACACAAGTAATTCGACAAGTAAGCCAAAGGAAAAGAAGAGATTCAGCATGTTCGCTAGGCGAACAGCCAACGAGGAGTAGCAGCGAATGTTCGCTGGGCGAACTCATGGCAAAGCCCCAACGAACCCTCTCAATTTAAAAGCAGTAAGAAAAGGGTACTAAGTTCGCTGAGCGAACTGGTAGCGAATGTTTGCTGTGGCGAGGTCTCAGCGAAGGACCAGCAAACCATCCCAGATTTGAGGTTGTAGCTAAAGGACCATAAGTTCGCTGTGTGAACTTGTAGCGAGGTAGTTCGCAGGGTGAAGAATTGCTCACACAACGAACTTCAGATGTTTCTCAAGGGCAGTTTAACTGTCCAGAGGCACTTCAAGTGCCTAAAAGTGTGTTCGCTAGGTGAAGAAGTAGTTCGCATGGCGAACGTGACAGATTCCAAAAGTACTCTATAAGTACTTTTCACATTTTTTGGGGATCATAACCCTATTTTTCACACCAAAACTTCATTTCTCAGCATTTCTTCATCAAAAGGTGATATTTTGCAAATAGAAGTTGGATTCACATCCGAGTTCGATTCTTCGACGTGGATGCGCATTCATCTTCTTCTAATACTTGTAAAGCAAGCTACCATGGTTATAGGTCGCTAATTTCCTTTGTATCACAGGTAGAGGTACTCTACCATTAGCTTGTATGTATTTCTTTTGATTGGCCTTGTATGTGAACAAGTGATGATTAATATATGATGAATATTTTTGTTCTTAATGATCCATTCTTGTTTTGTAAAACTCTAGACATAGATTTTGTGAAACTTGACCTAAAATATTCATCTATCGATTTCTAGATTGGAGAAATTGGTCTATGGTCGATAGTTTCTTTGTGTTGAACTTAAAGCTTACTATATTGGTTGATATATGGAGAAATTGTGTAGCGATGAATACGTTATTTCTCACGACGCCGCTCTTGAGATAGACGGTGTTGAGAGAATGCGCGACGATATTAATCGGATCCGACTTCACATGCAAGATTAAAAGAATACGTATAAGTTAGGGTAGATGAAAACTACTTTTGATATACTTTGTTAATCAAACTCTTTAGAATTTATAAGCTTTTCTACTAAAAACGTGACAATTTTATGAACAAAACTTTGAAAACCCTTTTTCTTGAAATGATAAACTATTGAACGACAAGCATCAGAATATCTGCAATCCCTGTGGAAATGATAACAAAAAAAACCCCATTTAACTACGATTCAAACAAAATAGCGCCATTGTCGGGGATAGGTGTTTAGATATTGAATCGTATTGCAATAGTTTCTATATTTTCGAGCTTAGTACAATTGTTTATATTGTATATATACTTGTTTCCTTTCACGTTTTCTCAAGTTTTTATTAGGTATGAATGATGAGAACTTCTTCTAGATTGGTTGATATTTGTATAAAAATATCCAATGAAGATTCTCCCAAGTCTGGATGGTGATGGTAAGATGTTGAACATGTGAATGCAAGCAAGGTAAATTGTATCGCTTTATAGAATGTTAGAATGGTTTAATAATTTTGTGCTTTATGCAAATGTGTATTTTTGTTTCATTTTGCAACTTTGTTTGAATGCTTGTTTCACTTAGGTCCAATAGCCACAAATTGTGAGAAACCTCCATTGTTTACTAAATGCATAGGATGACTGATAATTCTTGTTGAATACATTTGATTCATGCTTAATCTTGTGATTATTTTGATTTTGTGGAAGCATTAGATATGATCAAGGCATTTGTTGATAATGAGCACAACCATATCCCTAAAAAGTAACTTACCCATGAGTAGCGAGAATTTCCTAACCCCTTTGAGCTTAATAGTTTAGATCCTAGTTTAGTGATGAACTTGGTATTTGTACATAATTTGAAAGTTAGTTCATCATTGAATTGTGTAGGATTCTAAAACAAATCCTTGAACCTTTGAAATTGTTCTAAATTTTCTTCCTTGCCATAAAAAGCAAGGAGCATTCAATTGAGGTTTGGTTGAATTTAAGTTAGGGAGAATGAAAAGAAAAAGTGGTAGGTTGCTATAAAATTTTGAAAAATTTCAAGCAAGCATTGAGAAAAAGTGTGAATATGAATGTGAAAAACAAAAGAAAAAGAATGCTTGTTTGAAAAATAAAAATAGAGAATGAAATAATTGTGCAAAAATAAGTTTGAGAAGGTTTACAATTGAGGAAAGGAAACGATGAAAGGAAGTTAGGATGTGTAAATAACTTGTATAGTGAATGTTTCTTTTGCATTGCCAATTTTGATTCAATGGCCTTTAGAAATGACCCTTTGTTGTGAACCCAACCAAGCTACAACCTTAAAAGCCCTTGGTGATCTTTTTGCTTCCATGTTTTCATTTTTTATTGTTAGATGAATGTATGAATTAAATTATTTTTAGCATCGTTTGTCAGGTGAGTGAAATTGCCATGCGGTTGCAAACACGTTATTTTCTTCATTTCTTATTCGAAGAGGAGTGTTAGAGTGATTCAAGCATGAGACTTTAGTTGTTAATTGAAGTATTGCATGATATTTGTTTAAGAACTAAATTCTTTTGAATTGTTCGATTCTAGGAAGTGATGAACATTGCTTGTGTGCATTTGTTTGTTTATTTGAGACATAAACTCATTCTTGGTTGAATTAAATGCTCGAGCAAATCCTCTTGTTTTCAATGAGAGGCATACTTTGCTTGAGGACAAGAAAAGATCTAGTTAGGGAGAGTTTGTTGAATGCCAAACTTGCTTTAAATTAATCCTTATTTATTGGCATTTTTCAACTCTTTTGTTATGTTTTGTTGGATTTACTCTATGATATCATGCTATTCTTCAAAATTGTTTAAAATACTTTTGGTTACTTTGATTTGTGTGTTATTGTACCAAAATTAGGCATAAAAATATCAAAGTGTAAGACACAAGTAATTGGACAAGGAATTCAAAGGAAAAGAAGAGATTCAGCATGTTCGTTGGTTGAACAGTCAGTGAGGAGTAGCAGTGAATGTTTGCTGGGCGAAATAATGGCGAAGCCCCAGCAAACCCTCTCAATTTGGAGGCAATAAGAAAAGGGCACTAAGTTCGTTGGGCGAACTGGTAGCGAATGTTCGCTGTGGTGAGGTCTCAACGAAGGACCAGCGAACCATCCCAGATTTGAGGCACTAGCTAAAGGACCATAAGTTCGTTGTGCGAACTTGTAGCGAGGTAGTTTGCAGGGCGAAGAATTGCTCGCACAACGAACTTCAGATATTTCTCAGGGGTGGTTTAACTGTTCAGAGGCACTTCAGGTGCCTAAAAGTGTGTTCGCTGGGCGATGAAGTAGTTTGCAGGGCGAACGTGACAGATTCCAAAAGTACTGTATAAGTACTTTTCACATTTTTTGGGGATCATAACCCCATTTTTCACACCAAAACTTCATTTCTCAGCATTTCTTCACCAAAAGCTGATATTTTGCAAATAGAAGCTGGTTTCGCATCCGAGTTCGATTCTTCGATGTGGATGCTCATTCATCTTCTTCCATTACTTGTAAAGCAAGCTACCATGGTTATGGGTAGCTAATTTCCTTTGTATCAAAGGTATAGGTAGTCTACCATTAGCTTATATGTATTTCTTTTGATTGGCCTTGTATGTGAACAAGTGATGATTAATATATGATGAATATTTTTGTTCTTAATGATCCATTCTTGTTTTGTAAAACTCTAGACATAGATTTGTAAAACTTGAACTAAAATATTCATCTATCAATTTATAGATTGGAGAAATCAGTCTATGGTCGATAGTTGCTTTGTGTTGAACTTAAAGCTTACTATATTGGTTGATATATGGAGAAATTGTGTAGCGATGAATACGTTATTTCTCACGACGCCGCTCTTGAGATAGACGGTGTTGAGAGAATGTGCGACGATATTAATCGGATCCGACTTCACATGTAAAATTGAAAGAATACGTATAAGTTAGGGTAGATGAAAACTACTTTTGATATACTTTGTTAATCAAACTCTTTAGAATTTATAAGCTTTTCTACTAAAAACGTGACAATTTTATGAACAAAACTTCGAAAACCCTTTTTCTTGAAATGATAAACTGTTGAATGGTAAGCATCAAAATATCTGCAATCCCTGTGGAGACGATAACAACCCCCCCCCCCCCCCCCCCCCTCTCTAACTACGATTCGAACAATGACCCTTCTTGTAACAAAAATAACATCTTCTTTTAATGTTCTCACAACTTTTATAGTAACACTTTGACTCATGATAGTTAGGCTTACCACAATGGGAAAACCCCTTTTTAAAATTTTCAACATTTTTCTTATGATAATAGTCTGACTCAACATGTCCCAATTTTTTGCAGTAAGAGAATATATTTTTTGAACTTTAGATCTTCCTTTTTGGGTACAAATTTTTCTTCATATAGCTGTTATTTTTGTGAGGTTCTAAAATCTATTCCAACTTTGTCAAATATTCCAACTTGAGATCCCATATATTTTTGAAATGTCTCAGTGGATTTCATAAATCTAGTAAGATCATTTATTAGTTCCTCAACTTTTGTTTTCAAAGAATTGTTTTCTTTTTTAGTTTCCCAAAGACTTTGAGAATGAACATCACTTGTCCTTTCATTAAGGATCTTATGTTCCTCGGACTTCTTACACTGAGTCAATTGCATATTTTGAATGATTTTAAGATACACATCATTCTTAATTTGCAAATTTTATTTTTATTTATTTATTTCATAAAGTTGGTTTATTTAGAGAGATAAATATTGTTAGACTAAGTGTTTGAGTCATTTAAAAGATTATCAAACTCGATTTCAAGATGTTTACATAATGAGCAAAATTGAGAAACATTTCATTCAAATATGTTGCTCTACTTGAGGAACTTATTGCATGTACAGATTTTGTTGGTTTTAATATTTCTTCTTGGATCTTTTCCTCTTACACTGTTAAGTGCTTAAACTTAGAGGCAATGCTCTGATGCCAATTGAAATAACTAGAAATGTCACGAAAAGAGAGGGTTGAATTGTGACACTTTTATAATTTAGCTTTACCTTAATAAAAAACACAATCTCTCAAGGAATCCTTGGAGAACAAAGGTTAGATTAAATCACATATAATATTTATTATTGTGTATGTAAGAATTGTATTAACTATATAATAAATAAATAGAGTAAAGTTTAAGTGAGATCACACAACATATTTATTCTAGTTCACCAATGTGGTTAGTTCAGTCCTCACAGTATATGAAATTTCTTTACTAATGCTTGACAAATTTTCTTCTTGTGTGCACCTTTATAACTATTTATTTTCTTAGCCTCACCAATACTGATTAATATAACTTCAATAAGCTTAAAAGTAATGAACAATATTTTGCATCACTTAAGGATATATGATTCTGAGAGAGTTTGTTTTGATCAAAGAAAGACTAAAACTTCACCATATGGTAGTGAGAGATTTGTATAAATATCTTTAATGAAATGTGATGATTATTCTTAAGGTGTGATGACTTTTGATAAGAAAGATAGTATGCATGAGTTCTTAAAGAGTTTAATGCTTCTTTTTTTCTATGTAAAGCCACACTTTTCAACAATAATGAAAAGTTCATTTTATAGATGAGATTTGGATCAAGAGACCATTTCAAATTATTGGGGATAAATATATCCATGATAAACAACTTTAAATACTAATTTCCATTTAAGTAGTCTGGCTCCTCGGATGGTTGTCCTTAAGTTTTCACATTTGTGTCCTCGGACTTGTTGAGTCCTCAAATGATTTATGTCACCTCAATGAATATAATATTAATTTCCTTAAATCTTTGTGAACAAGTAATTGTTTAAGTCCTCAGACTTGTCGTGGAACTGGCACCACCAAAAAGACAAACATTAGTATTCCTTATGTACTTAATGACTGATAAGTGGTTTTCGTACTGTCTTTACTAGTCGTTTTTCCTTAGCATTTTACCTTTTTTTGTCTGATTTGTTTCTGTTTATCGTATTTTATGCTTTGGTAGTGTGTTTTTACTGTTTTCAGGGTTAAATAAGTGTTTGAGGTGAAAAAGGATTGAAAACGAGCAATGCGCAAAAAAGCGTCAAAAGTCAAAAAATCCTCATACAAAATCCAGAGGGCTGCTGCGGCCACCAGTAGTAGCTTCTACGGGCCATAGCATCTAAGCCCTAGGAGTATCTCACTTTTGAAGTCCCCATACAAAACACAAAGGCCTGCTACAAGTCGTAGCAATAGGGCGGAACATCTTTTGATTATTTCCTTTTTTAGACCGATTTCACATGTTTTTGGAATTTGGCATGTTTAAAAGTGATATTATGTGATGTAATGACCATTGAGTAGTGAGATATTGATCCTAGTTTAGACTTTTCTATAAAATTAACAGTTAATTGTGAGTTTAGGGATCAAAGTTTATTTTCCAGAAGTTTCTACGTATTCTTATTTTCTCTGTACTCGAGTCTCCTTTGGAGCATTGAATTGGAGCTTATTAATTCAGGTTTTCTTTTTTTTTTTTCATTACAGTTGTTTATATAATTCAACTGTTTATCATGAATTCAGTTATGAATGTGTATTTTATTGTGTTAGCTCTCACTATTTGTGAGTAGTCCATTAGGGACTAGGGGTTATGGAATCATCTCGTGACCGTTTGTATGATTTGTCACAAGTCGATTACGAGATTTCTTTGTCCAAATTTATTTTTATACTTGAGTTCATGCATTCCAACCCTGGTAGAAAAGTAAAGTGTTCTCAAGTACCGATCATATTCTGAAAGGATATGTATTGGTGTCGGATCGCAGGTTTTTAAACAAACAAGTCCATTACAGCGAAAACGCTTGGATGAATTCGAGAAAGTTCCAGTTTAAATAGCTAAGCAAAAGTATTGAATCTCTGACAAATAATATGGTTGAGTGAAATTCAATGAATTATTCATCATCAATAAGGCGACACGCTGGCGAAAGTAGGTGTTGCCCATATTTATCTATTTTTTAAAATTGTGTCGAAACTCTCATAATTGAAGTGAATCGGATTGTATCAATGTGTCAGAGTGAGAACTATGTCCCTAAGTCCTGTTTGTCTCCATTTTGATTTAAATGATTTTTAATTAAGTTATTTTATATAAGTGTTTTTTATTTAAGCTATTTTTACTAAATCACTAATTATTGATTCCTTTAGATATACATCGATAGAACGAAATTCGGTATTTAAACCATTGGTCCTTGTGGTTCGATAATCTTTTACTATTTTGCACAATCGTGCACTTGCGGCGTGTCAATGACATTAAGTGCATAGTGTTTTGTCACACCACTATTTAAAATATCTTTTATGTTACTTGGTTCCCAAGTAACTTATGTATGCTCTCACTTGTATCCTCGAAACTTATATCCTCGACACGTGTATCCTTGGTGTTTATATCCTCGACACTTGTATCCATGGTGTTTGTATCCTTAATGACTTTTTTCTTTTCTTTTCATAATAAGGAATGATATTCTTTTAAGGATAATTATGCCATAGTATAATATCTTGAGTGATAATGAATGAACCTGTCTTATTTATTTCCATTCAAGAAAACACGTCAAATAACAAATAATCTTATAATCATATTTACACAAGAGTTTGTATCTTCAAAACATCAAAAAGGACTTTTCCTCAACACTTGGATCATATATTCAAACTGCATGGGATGCCTTGTTCTATCACTATTGATCGTGACCCTATTTTCATCGGTGAATTTTGGAATGATTTCTTCAAACTTCAATGGGTTCATTTGAACAAGTCCGCATCATATCACCCTTAAACGGATGGACAAATGGAAATTGTTAACAAAGGGTTGGAAACTTATCTCTAGTGCATGTACTCGTCAAAATCTTTTACTTGGTCTCACTAGCTCTCTTTAGCAGAATGGTGGTACAATACGAATTTCCACATTACACTTAATTCAACTCCTTATGAAGTTTTATATGGTAAAGCTCCATCATTTCACCTTCCTTACCTTCCAGAGTAATCCACTTCAGTTTTGGTGGATAGGACCTTATCGGCTCGAGAAAAGATCATTAAAATCCTCTAGTTTCAACTCCTTCATGCTCAAAACAAAATGACATAGGAGGCCAACAAAAAGACAAGTGGTCGTGTTTTTTCCAATGGCGACTTTGTTTATTTGAAGTTGCATTCTTACCGAAGACTTTCTACAGGCAACCATACTTATCATAAGCTCTGTCCCAAGTTCTATGGTCTTTTTAATGTTCTTGATCATATTGGAAAGGTTGCTTATCAACTTGATCTTCTGCCTACTATTGGAATCAACTTTGTTTTCAATGTGTCTCTGTTGAAATTTTGTACAAATCCTGCTGCTACTCCCATTGTATTTATCTCTTATTTCTCTTTTGATCTGGTTCTGGAACCCGTGGCTATTATTGAACGCAAAATGGTCAACCGTGGAAGATTCACTGCTACTAAAGTCTTGGTGAAATGGAAAGATGTGCCCATAGAACATGCAACATAATAATTTTAGTATGATATGCTTAAGTATCCTAATTTTCATCCTTGAGGACAAAGATGTGTTTATGGGAGGGGTATTGTTATAGTATTTTATTTAGCCTAGTCAGCAACTTACTATTAATTACTTTAATTAGAGAAGCTTGTATCTAGAATTCTAGTGGCCATTTCTGTTAAAATATCCCCCATATTTTGTGGAAATGGTTGTAACCGAATTATCTTTATAAGCCTTGTGAGTTGAATGAAATGATATGGTCAAATCTAGTAATATCTCATCGCATCAATTCTATCTTTTATTATTTTTTTCATCATCATCGAGCTTCATTCTACCATTGGAGCTCCTGTTGCGAGCAAGAATTATTAACGGTCTCCCTAACAATCCAAAAACCTGTTACAGAAAGCAACATAATAAAAAAGGAGGGGCAAGGAAGAAATATTACCCGGAGAAAGAGGTTGAATAGCGTAAGCTTTTTGAATATGAAGTAGTGATAACACTTAAACTCAAGCGGGAGAAGAAACTACTGGAAACAAAGGACGATCTCCTAGGGTAATGCAAAAGAAAACGTGAAAGTTAGAGCAGAGAGAAAAAAATAGGAAACCAAAAGGTTCTAAAAGAAAACCTTAAGGAAGTTTATATGAAGAAAGGGAAAACGTTATAAAATCATGAGGCATCGTCAGCATAATGATCCAACGACTCAGAGTCAGACACTTAAGTGAACTTGAATTGTTTAGCCATATGCGCCACCTCCTAGACTGATCACCTAGAGCCATATGTAGGATACTCAGGTGAAACATCCTAATGACGATACAAGCATTTATTGAAGATGTCTTATGGATTTTCATTTCCCAGCAAGAGATACAAAACATTAAGTGTTAGGAAGCAAAATTACTAACTCTAACAAGATATGAAACAACAATAAATACAAGAGCAAAATTAAAAAAAATAGAGATAAAGATAAATTGGATTTTTTATTGATTGATTTTTAATGTGTCAAAGACACTACATGTATAATGATACTAATGGGTCATTACTAAAATGTCCAATTACTTAGAGGAAGCTCAGTTCAATAACAATTAAAATATCAACTACTATAAAACCTTAATTTAATAATAAACTAAAATATTATAATAAAACTAATAATACTCTCTATTATTGCCGCGGGATTCACTTGAACCTTGTTCTCAAGGTTCTAAACCTACTCTGGGTCTCATTGCTTAATGATAGAGAGTATTATTAGTTTTATTATAATATTTTAGTTTATTATTAAATTAAGGTTTTATAGTAGTTGGTATTTTAATTATTATTGAATTGGGCTTCCTTTAAGTAATTGGGCATTTTAGTAATGGCCCATTAGTATCATTATATATGTAGTGTCTTTGACACATTAAAAATCAATCAATGAAAAATCCAATTTATCTTTATCTCTATTTTTCTTAGTTTTTCTCTTAAATTCATAGTTGTTTCATACCTTATTAGAGTTAGCAATTTTACTTCCTAACAATTAAATACCAACTACTATAAAACCTTAATTTAATAATAAACTAAAATATTATAATAAAACTAATAATACTCTATATCATTAAGTTTATCGGCATGGTTTGAAGAATTCCCACACTTCTCAACATAGCAAGCCTATGGACAATTGTTCTGGGCCAGATCAAGGCCCAAAGAGAAATATCAGTAAGGCCCAATTCTTCCCACCTTCTAAATAACATCTCCCTGGTGCCCATAAGAGGTACAAAACTAATTTCTCAACACTTCACTTATTTTCAATTTCCCAATAACTAACTTGAGCATTAGATTATTAATCTTGCAGGTTAGCTTCATCCATCGTATCAAAAGCAGGGCCCCATCGCAATGTATATCAAATAATATATTTTCCTATCATCATCTTGTTATAGTACAAAATAATTATTGTTACTTTCTTTGTATCTCAAAATTTATTTTATTTGCATTATTTCCTACAAAAATGACTAGTTATTTTATATTATTTAAACCATAATATTTGTGAAAATAAGAGATGGACTTTCAGTGTAAAATAGTCTTGCATTCACATTCGTGCATTATGTGAAATTATACTTGTATTTTGAAAATAACAATATAACATGAAAAAATAATAAGTTTTTATTGGATAATCATTTTAAATTATTTTACATTGTTAGTTGTACTTGTGAAATACAATAATAGGGGTGAGTCTGCTTGCATGTATGGTTGCAAGAGGCGTCATATGCTAGGTTTTTATGATATTCCTGAATGAATCTCTTTGCCTTGAGTTTGGAGTATGCATTGATAGCTTCTTGGGCCAAGCAATAAAGAGAGAAACAGTTTTCCCTAGCTTCTCGACGAGTACATAAGAGTAGGGAAAACATATTGGTACTTGAATCTTTGAGGGATGGTGTCCTCCTTGACTGGCACGACCTAATATGGTTTATCCTAGACACCTCATAGGCCACATGTGGCAAAATAGATGGAGCATAAGCATAGGTTCAGGCTAGACAACCATGACCCAATCAGGAAAATCGTGACTGCATTAGCCTAGTAATCTAACATTTTCTTAGGCCCTCTTTTCCATGTAATGTCTCTTTATATGCCAAATTAAATCATCCCAGTCTACAACCCCTCAAGAACGAGGCTTAAAAAGGGTGAAGTGATTAACTTCAAACAAAAATAACCTTAGTGAAGACTATGGTAATGAATCCTTAGAAAATTACTTTGGTGGATTCCCTCAAGCATTGCTTGGGGCACATGCAAAATTTAATGCTTAGGAATGTTGGCTCTTATCATGGGAAGGTGCGATTGCAGTGAACTGATAACGTGAAAATATAATCGTTTATTTTGACTCGATTCTCACAATTTAATTTTGTTTTATTATGTTTTCGTATTATTATGTTGTGTTATGTTTGTGTTTCAGGTTTTGTCGAATAAGAGCATTCGTGCGAGAAAACTGGGAAAAAGCAAGAAAATGAAGAAAAAGTGCAAATTCTGCAATTTTACTTATACGGTGTTTGCCGTGAGCAAATGGCATTCGCTGTCCCCAGATGGCGTTCGCCATTACCCCACAGCGTTCGCCATTATGTCACAGACAGCAGTTTTTTAACAGCAACAGTTTTGGCAGTTTTAGGGAGTTTTAATAACTCATTTTCCCTACTTTCTCTGATTTTGAAACCAAGGGGAGTTAAGAGCCATATTTCTCTATTTATAGGACTTTTTGGCATTTTCGGTGTCCGAATTTGTGCGCGGAAGCGTTGTTCATAGTTTTAGGCAGAAATCACAATTGTAAAAGTGGTAGTTTCTCACATTGGAGAATTACCACACTATTAATGTTTAGGCCTATAATTTGTGTAACACTTGGATCAACAATCTTGTCGTCATATTAATAGAAGATTATTTAAGTTCCATTTTCTTTATTTTAATTCTCGCATTTATTTCAAGTCATTTATAGGTTCTTTGTATTTATCGCTTTATTATTACTGTTGTTCCGTTTTACAATTGTCAAGCATGCTGTCCTTTATTATGTGTATCATGTTCACTTTGTTTATGATTAATTCCATGTCTAGTTAAATTGTCTTGAGTCCGGCATATGAGGACCGTTGTTACCGACGGGACTCGGTAGAAATTATAGGCGCGAAATTGTGAATGTATGCCATTTTGGTTTTAATTTCCAAGTTTAATTTAAGTAGCTTTGTCACGAGAGTGAGAGATTATTTAACATTGTTTTGTCACAAGAGTGATAAGCAAATTAAGGTTTAAGCCGAGATCCGCGAGAGCGTGAGGAGTGAACCGGATAGTGGGAATTAGGCATCATATCTAAATACAGCGAGAGCGCTTTAGATAGCGATTAGGATATTATTGGCTTTCAAAGTGTGTTTCTTAGTTACCGGGCGAGCGAGAACAAAATCTTGGGATTAAAAAGTATGGCTTTAGTTAAGACCGCGAGAGTGTGAGGCGGAGCCTTTAAGTCGGTATATTCTATGGAATAGGCGTATAATCACAATCAATACCCGTTTTCTATAAGTCCCTTAGGTGCGCGAAAATCATATTTCGGGCTCGTTTTAGTATTATTTTCAAACCTTTAGTAATTAGCATTTATATTTCTGCTCGTACCTTTTTAACCATAGCCTTAGCTTTACAAAGCAACGATAGATTATAGTAGGTTGATATTGGTCTCTGTGGGTTCGACAATCTTTTATATTACTTCAATAAATTCGTGCACTTGCGGAGGCATCATGAGCCATTGATAATATGCATATAAACATATAAAGTCCTAGATGTTTTCACTTTTCAATTGTTGTCGCAAGCCTATTTTAGAGCAACGATAGCAATGATACTTTCACTTTCAATGCAACTGTATGTTAACTCAAATGCCACTACTAGAGGTCTCTTATCCCTATTCAACAAGCATAAGTACAATAATTGCCCTAGTTCCAACGCATGGCCTAATGGTCAGTATTCCTTATTCGCCCATAATAAGATTAAAAGAGTATCTCACATAAAAAGCATTAAGCATAAGTGGCAATTAAATAGAAGTATGACTTCAATTATTCATGTACTGAAAAATTAAACATATGTCCCAAACAAGTTCAAAATAAGTTCATCATATAAAACCTAACATAGAGAAGTTTAGCTACTTATAACGATACAAATAAATACCAAGAGATAAGGTGAAGTTTGCATATGAAAATCCTTGAAGAATTAGCTTCCAATGGCTTTCAATACTCTCAAATCGCCCTCCTAGTGTTCTTTACCGTCACTTTTCGTCAAAATTCTAGAACCCTTGAAAAGATGCTAAAAACGCCCTTATAAAGATGTCAAATCGGCCCAGAACACGTTAGAATACTCCTAGAAAAAGGACCTATCGCACGCGTGATACCCTTCATCGTGCGCGTGATGTTGGCGAAACACCCCTATGATGCGCGTGATAGCTTGTGATGACTAATGGTTGCTTTTTCATTGCGCATGTGATGTTGTGTGTGATTATTCCAGTAGCTGCACGCTTTTGCTCCTTTTTCCATCAGATTTTCACTAAGTCTTTATTTCTTCATACTTGGTCATTTTTGCATATTTCTTTGGTCTTTATTCTTAATTTTTTTCTCATCTTTTATATGTTGCGCTCTGTTTCTTTGACACAAAACATGCAATGACAGAGTGTCATCACAACCCTAAACTTGAATTGTTGCTTGTCCTCAAGTAACTTTCCTGCACTTCAAATTCTAAACAGAAAAACAATTTGCAACAGTAAAAAGTGAACAACACCATATGAAATTTGTTTTACCTGACCACCATTAAATTTTTCTAGAAATCTTCCTAAATATTTGTTGCAAAAATATGTCCCTCTATCAATGATCAAATGGTTCCCCAACAATCAAACGGTTCAGCCTCAAGCATAATATTCTAAGTCATCTCATCTCATTTTGAGATGTTACCAGTTTTGTTGCACTCGGGGCATGTAAACACATATAAATTACAGTCGTTAAACAGAGTTGGCCACCAAAACCCACTATGTAGTATTTTGGCTGCAGATCTTTCGCCATTATAGTGTCTTCCATATGCTGAGTTATGGCAATGCCAAATGGTGATGTCTTCTTCATTACCTGTAACAAACCTGCGAAGTAAACCATCAAGACTTCTTTTAAACAAGTATGGATAATCCTACAAATGAAATTTTGCTTCTTTATAGAAGTGTTTCCTTTGCTGCCAAGTATATTCTTCTTGCACAACCTCTGTAGCCTTATAATTTTCCATATTCATAAACCAAGGTCTTTCACTGATCGCCATTAGTTGCTCATCAGGAAATGTCTCTGTAATACTTTGTTTATTTTTGGTAACTTTAACATTCTCTAACCTAGAGAGGTGACATTTGACAACATTTTCTACCCATTTCTTATCTTTAATTTCTAGATCAAATTCTTGTTGTAAGAGCACCCATCGTAGCAATCTTGGCTTTGAGTCACTTTTATTGAATAGATACTTCAAAGCTGAATTGTTTGCATAAATACTAACCTTTGAACCTATTAAATACAGGAAAAAATTTTCCAAAGCAAATACTACTGCTAGCAATTCTTTTTCAACAGTAGTGTAGTTAACCTTATTTTCACTTAAAACTTTGCTCGCGTAGTAAATTGCATGGAAAGTTTTACATGTCGTTGGCCAAGCACTGCGCCTACAGCATAATCGCTTGAATTACACATAATTTTAAATGGTAATTCCCAATTGGGTGATACAATTACTGGGGCAGTTATCAATTTATTTTTTATGACAAAAAAAAAGAATGTAGGAAATCTTTATCGAATTTAAATTCATTTTCTTTGATCAGCTAGTTGCATAGAGGTTTTTCAACTTTTGAAAAAACTTTAATGAATCTCCTATAAAAACCTGCATAACATAGGAAACTCCTGACTCCTTTAACATTTACGAGAGGGGGGAGTTTTTCTATCACCTAAATTTTGGCTTGATCGACTTCTATCCCTTTAGCAGAGATTATGTAGCCGATAACAATGCCTTCAGTCACCATAAAATGACATTTTTCCCAATTCAAAACTAGGTTGATCTTGGTACATATTTTTAGGACATTATTTAATTGATCAAAACAGTAGTTAAATGAAGTAGTGAATACAACAAAGTCCTCCATAAATACCTCTATTGAGTTTTCAATTATGTTAGAGAAAATAGAAAGCATGCATCTTTGGAACGTTGTCGGAGCATTACATAATCCGAAAGGCATCCTTCGATATGCAAAGACTCTGAATGGGCATGTGAATGTTGTTTTCTCTTGATCAGCTGGATCTATGACATTTTGATTGTACCCTGAGTATCCATTTAGAAAACATTAATAGGCTTGTCCTGCTAATCTTTGAAGCATTTGATCCATCAATGGTAAGGGAAAATTATCTTTACATGTAGCGAGGTTTAACCTACAATAATCAATACACATTCTCCATCCGTAACAGTACGGGTTGAGATTAATTCATCTTTTTCATTACGTATAACGGTGGTACCTCTTATTTTGGAACCACGTGGATTGTGCTTACCCAAGGACTATATGAAATAGGATAAATCATACCTACCACTTCTTTCATCGTTGGATTTAATCTCCATTGAGGTTGCACGACCGACTTGAGTTTTTCCTCTAGCTTGATTTTATGCATGCAATATGTTGGGCTAATCCCTTTCAGGTCTGATACCTTCCATCCCAATGCTTCTTTATTTTCTCTTAGCATTCATAACAACTTTTCTTCTTTGATCTTTAATAATTTGTTACTGATTATTGTGGAGTTCCTATTTCCCTGACTTAGAAAGACATATTTTAAATGTTCAAAAAGCTCTTTTAATTCAGGATCAGTTGGTTTCTCCTCACTACTGCCTCCTAATTCTTAGAATCTTTTATGAGCACGCTCCAGTTGTGATGCTTGCAATTGTAGCACCAACTCATTTACCTCGACATTATCTTTGTCTTCACCTATTTTTTAAATAGATTGTACTAATACTTTCTCAATTGGAGAGGATGAACCATCTCCTTTTGAGATATTGTCTATCAATTCGACAATTAAATCAATTTGGTAACATTACAAATCTTCATGAGTGTGTTTCATGGCTTCAAACACATTAAATACTACCTGCTCTAAATTAAACCTGAGAATCAATTCTCCTCTTTCGACATCAATCAAATCTCTTCCCGTAGCAAGGAAGGGTCTACCTAACAATAATGTTGTTTCGGCACTAATCCACTGTCGCGCACGGATCAAAAACGAGTAGTTTAGCGACAATGACTCGAGTCGTATCGCAAGGATTCTTGTATTGAATTTAACCAACTATAGTAACGGTTTATGGGGGTTTAAGTTTAGATTTATAAAACAAGAGAAAAAGTGATTAAAATAAGTGATTATCAATTAAGCTAAAACGGCTAATCCTACTGATTCGGATTCCAACTTATCATCGGCTATTATAACACCAATCCCTAAGCAGCTTCGATCCTATTCGATTATGAGATCAATTAGACAAGCGTTTATCAAAATCAAATTAATTATGTTCCTGTTACCGGATCAAGCAAACGATTAAGAATATGACGAGTTAACAAATTTAGCAAACGATAACATGCAATTGAATTTAGGAACATGCATACAATCGAATTTAATCAATTCCATCCTATGAACAGCAATCAAATTAAGCAAACAATTGCAATAAAATTAAGCAAATGACTTCATAGAAAAGGATTGAAAGGAATCGAATTTAAATTGGTATTAGAATAACCTCAAAGCGATGGAACCGTACACAACAGGATTTTGCCTCCGGGAATTAGTTCTCCATTACAATCGTAAAAAGAAAAGTAAAATCGTGAATAGTGAAAAGAATGTAAAGAACAGTAGTACAGCTGCTACTAGGTATAAGGAAGCATAACAAAATCCGGTTATAACCCAACTGGGTCAAAAAATATAAAAAACCCGGCCCAAAACTAAATATTCCAATATGCAAAATTCAGGTCCTGACTTCAACGAATTATTTGATCCTGCTACACTCCAAATCAGCTTCTTCGTACGGCATGAAAGTTGTAGCTCTTTGTCTTAGATTTCCAACTCCTGGTAGAACGTGTAAATCTGATTCTCGTAGCTCTAGTTATGATCCAAACTATGGACAGATATCAAATAACCGCTAAAGCTAAAAATAAGTTGCGAAAATAGATTACGGCAAACAAAGACTTAATTATAAAAACATAATAAAAAATTAAAATAAACAAAACAACTTAAGGAAATGCCTAAGTACAAACATAAGAGAAAGTTCATTAAAATGCACTGATCAAATTCCTGCACACTTAAACTTTTGCACTCCGAGCAAAATAGTATCAAGATTCATGAAAAACAATAGTATTCGGATACTCCTTCTAGGCTACAAACTCTTCTTCAGTCAAGATTGCATCGATAGGTACTAATTTTGCACACTAAGGATATCGTAAGAACATAAATCCGCAATTGTGCGGTCATAAACCTCCCTCCTATAAAAACCAATTTGAATCATGTTATTATGCTTAAGCCTAACTTACTCATCCTCCTTTTTGCTCTCTTTCATTCTAATGCAATCACATTAAGCCTGTTATCTATTCACACACATGGTAAATAAGTTTGTTAGTGACTATGATCCATATCTTGTCAACAATTCAAAATTAACCACTTTAGCAACAACAATATTTTTTTTCATTTTTGAAGGTTTCGCAACCGTTAGCCTAAGTGACTGAGTGAGGGTCACCTAACTTAAAAGGCGGATTCCTATTTAGATTTCTTATTAAGCATGTGATCTTTCACTTATTTGCATCAAATTAATTACTTAGTGTGTGATTTCTAGATGGTGTTGACTGTTAGATAAACTACTTAAGAACTATTAAAGGATGAGAACTCCAGGCTATGTCATAACAAGTATTTAAATCAATTTCTATATTCGGGAGACTTAAGTTGTTAAACCGGTACCGATCTTATGAATTTTTCCCAAGTCTCAACAATCTAACCTCAAATTAATCTATAGCATAAAAATTTCAAAAGATGCATTGTGTTTCTGAGTAAATTTTTTAAAATTTTTTTTTCCACTTAAAGAAAACAGAACAAAACAAAGAAAACTGAAAGAAAACAAAATAAAGAAATGGTTATCTCCCTACACTTAAAACATACATTGTCCTAAATGAAAGAACATAAATATTAAATAAGAGTGAGAGAAAGGAAAGAACACACCCGATTAATCAAGGTTGATAGGTGATCACATAAGCAGCCTTTCCCAAAGAGAGATCTTCTGCAGGCTCCTCTTCCAAAGTGGGGATGTCATAAAGTAACTTTGGGTAGCATCCATTGACCTTGAAATATTTATTAGTGTCTTCGCCTTTTATTCCAGGATCAAAGAAGAATATTCGATAAATAAAAGTTTTGAATGGGTACGTGGAATCCTTTTCCACAACATCAGAGATCAAAGGATTAAGGGGTTGCTTCACTGCTTTTCTTCCATCTTCCATCGAGGTCCATCCAATTCCCTTCTTATGTTTCTTCAAAACCTATAAAAGCTTATTTTCTTGATCAAAGTCAAGGTTAGAAGAAATTATAATAGATAGCTTTTCATTCCTATCTAAATAGGCATATTTTTTATTATCCGGAAGTGGTTTAAGCTCTAAGGAAGGAGGTTGTTCAATGGAAGGCATAGTCGGGGAAGCCGGGATATCAAGAGCTTCATCTACATAAATGACATCATGAAAAGCATCACCCTGCAAGGCAACATTAATCTCAGCACAAACAGAGCAAACGTTAGTGTCAGTACATAAATCGCAAGAGTAAGTATCATCATAATCTAATAAAGATGGAAAATCATATAACAACTTAGGATAAGTATCATCAACTAAATCAGATAGTAACTCTTTTGGATTCACTACTATTTGGGCGGGTAGTTGGTTTGATTCTTGAGCTTGCTGCATGACATTCACTAAAGTGACAAGCTGTCTAATCTTTGAATGCAAAGCCTAAATACTAGAATTTGTTCGTTGCTGAAAATGGATATCATTTATAGTCATTTACTTGACAAGGTCCTCTAGTGAAGGTCCAAAAGGTTTAGAGCACACAATCTGGAATTCCTTCAGATTCTTATTTGGATTCTCACCTGCAAGACCATTAAACCTTGGCAACAAGTGTATTAAACCAGAATTCCATTCGAAAGGAACAGCAGCATCAACATCGGTATATTCAATACTTAAATCATTGTAATGAACATCAAGAGCAACAAACTCTCTTAATGTTTTTTGTTCAGCCATGCTATCAAAAGGGAGAAAAAAAATTAACAAAGAATGAAAAAGCACAAAACCAATTCAACAATTCAACAAATTCAGAAATACCAACAATGTCCCTATTGAGAAAAAGAGTGGAAAAATAGGAAAGCGGTTATAATAAAATCTAAAAATTATAAAAATATGACTAAAAATCAAATAAAATCAGAATAAGTCTCTACAAAAAATTTCGGATTTTTTTGAAAATATGAAAATAAAAAATAAATCAAATAAAATAGAAAAATAAGAAATTTGCGATTTTCAAGATTGAAATCTTTTAGAATTTCATTCTAAATGTGTAATGTTTGTCAATTTTTTTCTGATTTTATGGAAAACATTCGGAGCAAATCGAAACAGTAGCTTCCAAACGTATCTGTTAGGCTGAAACGCTTACCACTGCACTGCAACCCTGAAAATCAACAAACAAAAAAAAACAAAAAACTCTAACAAAAATCTAAAATTAAAATTCTAAAATTGGCTAAAATTAACAAGAATCCCCGGCAACAGCGCCAATTTAATCCGATGTCGCACACGGATAAAAACGAGTAGTTTGAAAAACGGTAATTTAGCGACAATGACTCGAGTCGTATCGCAAGAATTCTTGTATTGAATTTAACCAACTATAGTAACGGTTTATGGGGGTTTAAGTTTAGATTTATAAAACAATAGAAAAAGTGATTAAAATAAGTGATTATCAATTAAGCTAAAACGGCGCTAATCCTACTGATTCGGATTCCGACTTATCATCGGCTATTATAACATCAATCCCTAAGCGGCTTTGATCCTATTCGATTATGAGATCAATTAGACAAGCGTTTATCAAAATCAAATGAATTATGTTCCTGTTACCGAATTAAGAAAACGGTTAAGAATATGACGAGTTAACGAATTAAGCAAACGATAACACGCAATTGAATTTAGGATCATGCAGACAATCAAATTTAATTAATTATATCCTATGAACAACAATCGAATTAAGCAAACAATTGTAATAAAATTAAGCAAATGACTTCATAGAAAAGGATTGAAAGGAATCGAATTTAAATTGGTATTAGAATAACCTCAAAGCGATGGAACCGTACACAACAGGATTTTGCCTCCGAGAATTAGTTCTCCATTACAATCGTAAAAAGCAAAGTAAATTCGTGAATAGTGAAAAGAACGTAAAGAACAGTAGTACGGCTGCTACTAGGTATAGGGAAGCATAAAAAAAATCCGGTTCTAACCCAACTGGGTCGAAAAACATAAAAAAAAACCCGACCCAAAACTAAATATTCCTAAAGGCACAATTCGGGTCCTGACTTCAATGAACTATTCGAGCCTACTACACTCCGAATTAGCTTCTTCGTAAGACATGAAAGTTGTAGCTCTTTGTCTTAGTTTTCCAACGCCTGATAGAACGCGTAAATCCGATTCTTGTAGCTCAAGTTATGATCCGAATTGTGGACAGATATCAAATAACCGCTAAAGCTGAAAATAAGTTGCGAAAATAGATTAACGGCAAACAAGGACTTAATTATAAAAATATAATAAAAAATTAAAATAAACAAAACAAACTAAGGAAATGCCTAAGTACAAACATAAGAGAGAGTTCATTAAAATGCACTGATCAGGCATCTTCAGGCATATCCAATATGACAAAATCAGCAGGAAAAAGTAAATCATCAACCCTTACCAACACGTCCTCTAGTACTCCATAGTAGGGGTGTTCAAATCCAAACCGGTCCAAATAAAAACTAAAAATCGATCCAAAAAAACCGAAAAAAAAAACCAAAAATTATTGGATGTATTTGGATGTCATTTTGTAAAAACCGCTCGGTTTGGAACGAATTTCGGATTGATTTTTAAAAAACCGATCTAAACCAAACCAAACTACATGTATATATTTTTATACTTATTTATTTTTTATTAGTATGATATGTTGTGTTAATTTAATATTAGATGATATTTACTTTTTTAAATACTATTTATTAGTTTGATTTAATCTATTTATTTTTATCATTATCATTTTGTAATATTAACTTTTAATATAATATATTATATAGTATATCAAACTTATTATTTATTAGTACTTTTAGAATATTAATAAAAGCTATACTTTATAATTTTGATATCCAAAATACTGATCCAAATTAAACCGCGTGAAATTGATAAGATCGGATCAGATTTTTTAATCAATCATCCAAAACCGAACCAAGTCGCGAGTAAATTTATCTTTGGATCGGATGATATTTTGCTTCAAAACCGATCCGAACCGAACCACGAACACCCCTACTACATAGGGGTATGTGAATGATCTGTCGGCTAGAGTCAAAGTCATTTTCGTAGGCTTTGGCTCTCCATAATTTAATTTCTTCATCATGGACAATGGCATCAAGTTGATTCTCGCCCCTAAGTCATATGGTGCCTGGCCAATTTTTAATTACCCAATAGAGCAAGGAATAGTAAATCTAATTGGATCTGTTAGTTTGGGTGGCAGTTTGCGTTGAATGATTGTGCTATATTCTTCATCTAGAGCAACATTTACATTATCCTTACATTTCTCTTTACAATTTATAAGCTCTTTCATGAATTTCGGATACACAGGCATTTGTTCCAGAGCATCACAAAACTGAATTTTCACTTGTAACGTTGTGAGCATCTCCATGAACTTTTAAAACTCCCCCACTTCCATTTCTCTCTTCAGTTTCTTCTTAATAAAAGGGTAAAATAGTTTGATTTAATCTGGTAATTGGGGTTTGGTTCAATGATGATTTGTTTTTTGGTTCTCCCCTGATAATGGTTTTGCTCGAAACTTCCTCCTCTGTAGGTTTGGTTTTTGTTTCCTCATCTATCTCACCGCTTTGTTCTAGAATTATTTTCTACTTGTTCACACTAGGAATGGAGGGAACTGTTGGATTTCTCAATTCTATTGCATCACAATCTCCTCTTTCTTTTGCTAGTGAGGTGATTTCTGAGATAGACTTGAAGTTTCCCCTTCCAGTATTTTCATTGACTCCTCGTGCTTTTCGTTCAACAGGTTATATAATATATTAAACTGCAAGAATTCATTTTGTTTTACCAGCTTAAATTTAGTCAGCGTATCTTCCAACGAGGAGATTTTGACTTTCGCTTTCGTTTGTGGTGATCCCTTATTGGGATTTATGGTTATAACTTTTAACTCTCATATAAGTTTTTATCTAACACAATTACCTACAAAATGTTCTTCACCATAGTTAGCACAAAGTAAGAATACTACCTCATTTGAAGACGCCTGAGTTGTACGTGTTACATTCAACTTTTGATTCAACAGTTCTAGCTTTTTAAGAAGCTCTTCGTAACCTTCTAAAGTCAAAACACTATGAGATATTCTCTTTGTTTTTGCATTTTTAATGTCTCTTATATTTGAAAAATTGTATTCGTTCAAGCTCATTTTCTCTATCAGCTCTTTTACCTATAGGTTCGGCCAGTGTCCTGATTATACCTTCGGCGAATGTATCTAAAAGAATTTGTGCTTGAGTTTGTAAACCTTTGACAAATCTCTGCATTTGTTCCATGCTGCTCATATTGTCATTAGGACATCTACGTAACAATAATTTAAACCTCTCCCAAGAATCATATAGAGATTCGATTTCTTGTTGCTCAAAGTGTGTAATTTCAGCCTTTCTCTCTGTGAATTGTGTTGTAGTGAAAAATCTTTCCAAAATTTGTCTTCTAATTCTTTCCAAGTTCTGATTACTCCACTTGGAAGACACAATGGCCAATCCCTAGCTCTCCCCACCAATGAGAAGCTAAACAATTTCAGTTTGACCTATCTTCTATAATACCTTCTGGTTGACACATTGATGATGTCTCGTAGAACCATGCTTGATGTTCCCATGGGTCACATGTCGTGTTCCCTTCAAATTGATTTTCTCTAAGATTTGAAAGCACATGATATTTGATGTTAAAATTTACTAGATTTGCTGGGACAAAACCTAGAGAAACTTGTGTTGCATCGGTAGGTCTGCAGTAGTCCCCCATAGTTTGTATTGTTGGTTGTGCCATGATGATTTCTTCTTCGGAGTCTGAAGAAATCAGTGAATTGTATTCTACTAACGTCCTTTGAGTTAGAGTCGCTTCTCTAACCGCTCTCTTGATGGCACGTGCAGTTCTTTCAATTTCAGGATCAAGCGGTGTCAATTCTGATCATGAGTTGCGCATACACAAACAAGAAATACCCCAGTAGACTGTAGTTAAATAATTTACGAGAAAACAAAAATAAAAACTAAATATAAAAATGTTGCACAAGCGTTGCATTTTTGAAGTTATCAACAGTCTCCGCCAATGGCGCCAAAAACTTGATGACTTCTCGGCAAGTGTAGTGATGGTGTCGCAGTAATAAAAAGATATCGAATCCATAGGGACTGCAATTTAACAAAACAATAATTGTGCAATTTTAGAAAGTAAAAATTGGGGGGAAGGGTTTCGAGTTTTAATGCAAAAAATAAAAGTGGTTATGAAATATTACGAAAGCAATCGGGTTTTGTATAGAATCCCTTATTTATCCTCTGTTGATGTTTAATGCATTACATAAATGAGAAAGTCTTTATATTTCCACGGTGAATTAACAAAACCACTATACTCAATCCGTTGGTGTATAGCTCACTAATTCCTACTAAAAGTCTCATATCCCTATTCAACCAGTGTAACTGAAATTTGGCAATGCAACATTACATTAACTTAAATGTCACCACTAGAGGTCTCATATCCCTATTCAACTAGCGTAAGTACAATAATTGCCCTAGTTCCAACACATAGACTAATGGTCAGTATTCCCCATGCGCCCATAATCAGATTAAAAGAGTGTCTCACATAAAAAAAAATTAAGCATAAGAGGAAATTAAATAGAAATATAACTTCAATTATGCAAGCATTGAAAAATTAAATATATGTCCCAAATAGGTTCAAAATAAGTTGATCATACAAAACCTAACATAGAGAAGTTTAGCTACTTATAACGATACAAATAAATACCAAGAAATAAGATGAAGTTTGCATATGAAAATCCTTGAAGAACTGGCCTCAAATGGCTTCTAATGCTCTCAAAATCGCCCTCCTGGTGCTCTTTACTATCACTTTTCGTCAAAATTCTAGAACCCTTGAAAAGATGCTAAAAACTCCCTTATAAAGTTGGCAAATCGGTCCAGAACGTGTCAGAATAGGCCCAAAAAAAGATCATGTCGCACGCGTGATATCCTTCATCGTGTGCGCAATGCTGACGATACACCATTGTGACACGCACGATAACACACAATGACTAATGGTTGCATATTCATTGTGCGTGCAACACTGCGCGTGGTTATTCTAGTAGCACACATTTTTGCTCTTTTTACCATTAGATTTTCACTAAGTCTTTATTTCTTCATACTTGGTCATTTTTACATATTTCTTTGGTCTTTGTTCTTCATTTTTGCTTATATTTGATGTGTTTTGCTCCATTTCTTCAACATAAAATATGCAATGACAGAGTTTCATCACCAACTCAACTAACCTCACCTCAAAGGAACTTATGAAACTCAAGTTATGCGTGAAACAAGACAACTAATATTGGTTGAGACTTGACTATGCTTCCGGTATAAACACTAAAGAGCTGATACATTTTTAGTATTCATATGCCCCATTTTCGTATTTCAACAGAAAGGTTATCACGTTAGTTTTCCAACGTAACTGACCGCACCTCAAACAGACTTACGAAACTTAAGTTATGTGTGAAACAAGACAACTAATATCGATTGAGACTCAACTACGCTTCTGGTATGAGAACTAGAGAACTGCAATTGTTGTAGTATTCCCATGACCCGTTTCCTTATTTCAACATAAAGGTTATCACGTTATCTTTCCAACGCAAGTGACTGCACTTCAAATGAACTTATGAAACTCGAGTTATGCATGAAACGAAGACAACCAATATCGGTTCCAGAATTTTCCGCAATTTCATTAGAGTGAAAAATTGAGAATTTTTTAGAAATCTCAAACATAACATTCACATAGAAATTGATTTCAAATATAATTCAACGATTCAACCATTCATCCAATTCAACAATTCATCTAATTCAACATAGCACCGCTAACAAACAAAGTTTACCCCCAATTACGAAAACCCAAAAATCAAATTTAAAGTTTCTAACTAAAATCCACAAAAACATTCCAATTTTCTCAATTACGAAAACCTAACCATCAATTTCATGATCCTTTATGCCCTAGCGTTCACAGCAAACCCTATACTATGAAACAACTCCATAGGGACTGATCTGTACCGAGGTTCAAGTTAAACCTCACTACCTTACCACCAATATACTCTTTGTAAAATAATTTCCATCCCCCCTTATCTTCGATTGTTGTTATGAAAATGCTCTTGAGCTCTCAACTATGGATGAAATTGCTCATTTTCTCTACTAAGTTTTTTGCCTTTTTTTCCCTTTTCTCCCAAATGATACGTGTTTTCCTTTTTTTTTTCCTAATCCTCTCTCTCTCTCTCTCTCTCTCTCTCTCTCTCTCTCTCTCTCTCTCTTTATATTTTATAATTTTCTTAATTATTTTCTAATTCTTATTTATTTTTATTTAACTTTTTAACTCTTATCTTTCCACTAACTCTAACTCTTCCACTTTCTATTCTAATAACTCCGACTTTTCCAATAATAAAATTATAATAACATTAATAAAAATAATATCAATAATAATAATAATATCATTAAATAATCACTAATATTAATGAACACCTAGTATATGAATAATAAAAATACTAATAATATATTTAAAAAAATAATTAAAAAATAAAAAATAATAATAATTAAAAATTAAGGTGTTGCACTTTCAGCTAGGGGTGAGTCTCTCAGTTAGAGGCGAGTCCCTCGGGGTGAAGGCAACTCCTTTAGTTTGAGGTGAGTCTCTCAATTAAGGGTGAGTCCTTCGGTTAGGGGCGAGTCCCTCATATGACGGCGAGTTTCTCCATTAGGGGTGAGTTATCTCCTCCTTTCCAGATGTCTCCTGAGTATCCAGAGTGTCAATTGGACATGTCAACCATTAATAACTCGGACAAACACGTTTGGTTTCATTTAATGTAAGCAATGATGTCTTATTTTCGAGATAATAAACAATCTTAAGACGTGTTAGAAAAGTGTTAAGTTCTTTCAAATGTCTTGGGGGATCCTAAAAGGTTTTTGAACGCTTGTCGCTTCAATTTCCTTATAAAGGCATCCATATCCCCCTTTTTCATTTCTTTACTCATTTTGCTCACGCTATTTTTTTCAAGCTTCTTCTAATTTCTATCTGCCCAGTCTTCTACAATCTTCTTCCAACTCCTTCTTTATTCGCAACCTTTTCAAGTGTGGATCCCTTCTACCTTGTCCCCTTCGTAATAGTTATGGTTAAAGATTTAGACAAAATACTTGTAGTAGGGCCCAGGTTAGCATAGAGCTGTGAGATCAAGGGTTTTAATGGTTCTATTAGCGATTGCGATGATGGTGGTGATTTCTTTTTGTTCTTCTCTTTTTCTAGAAACAAAGAGATAATGATTTCCCCTTCCGCCATGTCTAAAGTGGTCAAAGATATTGGATCCTCTTATACTACCGAGGAGAAGTTCCTATCCTTTTGGGCGGAGATGGATATCTATTCTTCAGAAGACAAAGATGTGATCATTATGGAGGTTTGTAAACAGATATTTGAGTGAATATACACTAATTTATTCACTCTTCCATAGTTAAGTAATTCTTCTTTCAACTATGAGTATATGAATAAGTACTCTAAGATATTTCAGCTGAAGAACTGCTTATCGGTTAAGAACACACTTTTTTACACGCATGTAAGTTATGGAGTTTAAAATTCATAGGTTGACCACCAATCAATATCATCCATTATTACTGCATCCAGTAAAGCGACATACAATGTATACATTCTTTTTTTTTTTTTTGTTAAATGTGACGAACTGGTCACATATAAACTTTCGCTCCTCTAAATTTTGTTGATATTTTTTCAAAGTCCTCCATTACTGCAGTGACCGCTTCCTTATTTTGATTTTGAGCTTTTCTAACTACACCTTATGGATTAGGTGTTGCAAGACAAAGTGTAGCATAAAATTTCCGTGCTTGTGCAAATTCAAGACAATGTATAGTGTAATTAATCTTTTTCCCACTTTTTTCATAAAATTTCCATTTTTGACTCTTCGCCATCTGCAAACTTAATCATAAGAAAAATAGAGTTTGTTATTTTAACTATGTTTTTAATTTCCTCCCAAAAACTTTCACTAGCAATTGTTTCAACAACTAAGCTTTCATTTTCTTATATTTTCTTAACCCATATTCAACACAATAGTGGTTGCTAGAGCTTCACGACACATAAGAATATGCTTAAGAAGAATAAAGTGAGAAGCAAACCTAGTTTTGGCCACTTTTAGAAAGAACATTTATGAGCAGCATATGATGTACATTAATCCTTCCCTCGGATACAATAGATATCCCATAATGAAACCATGTGTCTTTGATAGGAATTAAATCTTTGTAGACATTTCTCTTACACTAATTTAACAAAATTGGTTTTTCCTTTTCTTAAAATGGAGGTTTGTAGCATTTAGGTCCATTATTAATAGCAAATACCATTTCCACAAACTGTGAATTTCTTAAATCATTAAAAGGAATTATGTTTGCACATAGTCCTTTCACCATCTTCATATTAACAACATATATTCCCATAAGTTGGAAAGAATCTTCAAGAGGCTTGGAACACATACATGTTTCTTTTTTGTTTATGGTAGAAATCTCCAATGAAGTCACACCATTTTCTCTGCTTCTTGAACTCTTTTTCTAATTTTTTAATAAGTTTCTCTGTCATTAACTAAGGGTTGACATCATTGAATACCACTCTTTTTTGTAAAGGAAGGCCAAAGAAATGATGATGTATCCTAGTGTATATGCTTTTGTAGGAATTTTTGCAGTGCTTGTATGACCATTTTTTCCCTCTTAGATTTTTTCCAATCACACCAGTGTATAGAGTCGTCTCAAATTTTTAAGAGGCCATATGTAAGAAGTTTGTTTTAGCTTTTGTTAAAGGTGACTTAGTTATGATCGTTGGTGGCATCTGTAAGCAGGGACGGAGTCAGAAATATTAAGATGTGGGGGCAAATAAATTTTAATTAAATTATTGTATGATTGATTTATTTTTAATGTTGTTAAAAATATGTATTTTTATGTATGTTATCAAATATTAATTTAATAAATTATATCTTATATTGTTAGACATTTGATTTTTCACAAAGATGTTATTGGGAAGAGAAAAAAAATATACACTGACAGTGTAAAATAATTTTATAGTGTAAATCAATCAACAACATATATTCCACCAAATCATACTTATATTTTAAAATTACTTTGACAAATTAATGAATTTCTAGTAGATAATAGTATAAAACTACTTTATACTCTCAATGCACTATCTTTAATCTATATTGAAAAGTACCTTTTATTGTTCATAATTTTCCTAAACAAAATAAAAATTAATTTTTAAAATAAATATATTATAATTTTTGTAAAAATTATTGATTTATAAATATCAAAAAAATAAATATATCAATAAATACAAATATTTTTTTAAGAAAATATTAATTTAATAGGAGAAATATTTTAAGTTGTACTTAAAAAAAATATTAAAGTATTAAAGTATTATTAATTAAATAATATAAAAAATATTATAATTAACTTTAAAAAGTAAGTGGGGGCAGCAGCCCCCATTCTATTATATGTGCCTCCGTCCGTGTCTGTAAGTGGACAAGTTGAATTTTGAGAAAGAAATAAACTTTGAAATACTTCTTCATCACTTGCATATTCACTTTTACGAGTATAATATGAAAGTGGTAGTTCAAATGATTTTCTTTTACCAAATGCCATATTGACTAAGAATTAAAAGAAAAAACATCAAAATCAAAATGTGAAAACGTGTGGTGTACAAAAAACCACATACCATATTTGAATAAATAAGAGTTCTGATGAATAGTAACAGACAACGTTAATAAGATAAAATCATAAAGTGATTCACAGTGTTATTTTGCTTGGTAAATTAGTAAAGGAATTTACTTAGTAATAAATTCACTACACAATGAAAAGTCATAAAGTGATTTAATTTCAATTTAAATTATAGAGATTTAATTCATATCGTGCACGTTGGAATTTCATTTTACACAAGTTATGTGTGAATTTATGCGAACCAATTCACAAAAGTATCGTACACTGGTACGCGTGAACCAGTCCGCCGTTCGCATGGGGTAGATGCGAATTATGTGACTACTATCGTATCCTATCCGAGAAAAGAAGCACGCGTGGATTGAAGAACACACCATGTGTATTGACTGCACAATCTCTTGTGAATTTTAGGAGACAACATCCCCCAATAAAAGGAAGAACCCGCCTCGGTGAAGGCGTTATCTAGACCACTTCATCATCGAATACATAGATTGTTTTCATCGTCTCTTGATTCATCCAAAAAAGATAGTTAATGAAAAAGAAGAAAGGCGTAGTGGTTCAAAGGTAGCACGAAGTGGAGAAGAATAAACACTTTGCATACGAAGAAGAAAAAAAAAACATTGATTTGCAACCAAAAGTTAAAGAAGCACCAAAGCATGACCAATAATCCAGATTTGACCTCGATTGTGTAATAACTCTCGAGTAGTATAATAACGTTATCCCATATCTTAGAAGTCTAAGGCCACATGGAATATTTACAGTATAAAATATATCGATTACAAGACCAATATTTAATACGTGTGTTCACGAGATTGCAAACTACCATTCAATATGCCACCGACTTTTTCTCCAACTCGGGTGCCCTCCCAAAGACCTCAAAAGAATGAAGAAGAGCATTTTGGAGACATGTCTCACACTTGTATGACAACCCTAGCCCCTTCTCAGTAGCAAGGACTTGGGGTAGTTATTTTGGGCCAAACAAACTATCCAATAAAATCGGCCAAATTCAAGGGTCTCATCAATTTCCAATTTCATATTGAAATAGTTTTAATCGTGAGTTTTTCTTTTTAAAAGTTTTGATCAAATTAAAAAGTGATTTGATCACGTTAATAATATTAGAATGTTTTAAATAACTTACCGTGTGCTATGAGTCAAAAAGTGGTTTGATTATGATAAAAAGGTGTTTGAATATTTATAAGAAAGAGTAATAAAAACTTATTTTAATCAACTTTTCTATCCGATAAAATTTAATGAGTCTCATATTTTAAAAATGAATTTCATAAAATAATGAGTTTTGCATGAATTTACTCAAACAAAAATGAACATTTGGAAAAGAAATGTTGGTAGTACTCATATTTAAATGAACCATTTTTCTAGAATTGAGTTTACTCAAAATGAAAATTTGTATCTTTTACAATGATCAAAACAATATTACATATTACATTTATTCATTAATATCGCATCTTTCTTATGGTGTTTTAAAGCTTACTTTATTTATTTTTCCTTTTAATTAATTATTTTGAGGTTATTTTCTGTGAACTTTTCAGTTAACATTATTAAAAAGAAGAAAAACAGGAATTTTTAGGTTGGTTATTAAAAAGACTTACATATCTAAATGGATCTTTTGTTGGTTAGTTTAGTCTTAAAAGAAATTTTATGTTGTTCAAGTAAGTAATACAAAATTATTAACAAAATGAAAACACAGAATTTTTTTATATATTTTTTTTATTTTGATACAGTCTTGAATTATAGAGGTAGGGATTAAAATAATTGTTTGTTATATTTTAATAAAAAACACAAATTTTCATAAAAATATTAAATCAGCAAAAATGAACTGGAACACTTTAATTAATATTTTTTAATTAATACTTGTAATAAGTAGAGTATTTTATTTAATTAAATTATAGTTTTGATTCCTCCATATTATTTGTTTTATAAAATTAATCATTCTATTTCAAATTTAAACATTTTTACTTTACTTTTTACATTTTTTATAGAAAATTGATTAGATATATTTTTTTAATTTATATTTTTATGTATAAAGTTCTACGATAGAGTTATATATAGTAATTTCTTGAATCCTTTAAAAATAAATATTCTTTATGTCCCAAATTGTAATATGTTTTTTTTTACAATTTTAATGCAATATTTATAATTTTTTCTTAATATATCTTAAAATATTTATTATTATTTCTTTTTTCAATTCTTTTAATTTTTCTCTGTTATGTAATTATGAAAAGCATTACAATAAAGTTATATATATATATATATATATATATATATATATATATATATATATATATATATATATATATATATATATATAATTTATTTTTTTTATAAATTAATAATTAATTTTTAATTCATTTGAAATAATATGAGACGGAGCGAGTAACTTATTAAATTAATAAATCAACAATATTTCAAAATATATAGTCTAACAAGGTTATGCATATAAAATAGATACAATTTTATTTTTATTAAATCATTAGAATATATATATATATATATAGATATATATATATATATATATATATATATATAAATGCTAACACACACTCAAAATCGGTGAACTCCACACAAAAATATACTACATATATATATATATATATTTTTTTTTTTCTTCATCTTTCTAATGTGGGTCTGATTCAAAAATGATAGGCTCCACACAAAAATATACTAAGGTGTGTGTTGATAATGCACACTTCTATATATATATATATATATATATATATATATATATATATATATAAACAACATCAATCATATTATATACTAGTATATCTTAAAAAGGAGTGAACAATATGTAAGGCTGCAATGAGCCACCCTCCCTACTCTGATCTAAGAATAGTTATGCGACTGTCATTATAATTAAGTCCTGCTTTTGTAGAACAGCTTTAGCATAAAAGCTGCATTCTATTTGATCTCTACGTCTCAGCCATATAGCCATATATCTCAAAATTATCAAATGTCAGAATCCAGATTTTCAATCTCACTCATATCTTCATGCAATAGAATGAAAGCTACTTTTCCACACCACAAATATTTCTCATCTTCCCAAAATATTAGTATGACTTTGTATTGATAAACTAGATTATGGTTTATATTTGGTATCGTAGTTAATGGAAATATGAAAAGACATGATAACTAAAATAATGATATTTGAATTAAATAAATATAAATTATTGATTTAAAAGAGTAATTGATTCATACCGACTAATTCAAACTCTTTATATCAAAGAGAAGATGTATCAATCATCCAGTTTGTTTAAAAAAAAAAAAAAAACCCAATAAATGTTTTTTCAAATAGGAGAGATTAATGCTTACTCTCATTTTTGTTAAAGTAAATTTTTATTAAATAATTTTTTTTTATTTGTAATAATTAAATAAATTTCTTTATTGAACAATAAAAAAAATCTAAAAAAGTCAAGTTAAATCATCATTTCATTTAGATGGAAAAAAAAAGTTATTATAAAATTAATTTTAACCATCAATCTTAATCATATCTATCCTTAAATTTGAACATCAATTCTAAAGAGAAAAATTATTATAAAATTTATTTTAAACATCGATCTTAATCATATCTATCCTTAAATTTGAACATCAATTCTAAAGAGAGACCAAACACAATTGAAAAAAAAATTAAAACTAAAACAATATATTCCAAATAAATGTCCAAAAAAAAA
Source organism: Lathyrus tuberosus (assembly GCA_022829125.1). Lineage (NCBI taxonomy): Eukaryota > Viridiplantae > Streptophyta > Magnoliopsida > Fabales > Fabaceae > Lathyrus > Lathyrus tuberosus. Next base: position 9,601,011 of record JALAZF010000163.1, read on the forward strand.
CATTTCATGTGATATGATAACCATGTTGTAGTATATAAAGTGAGACATTGTTCCTCATAAAGACTTTATAAAAAATGAAAAGAAAATATGATAGATTAAGGAAAACAACATATCCTCTTCAAAAGCAACGAATCCATCACATAGGCACCACTCAGGTACCACTCATAAACCTCATTATCTAATTTACTAGGTGACAGTATATGATCTTTTTTACCAACAAACAAGATCCAAGTCTCATAATTGATATCATTCTACATTTTTAGAAAAATGTCAATTTTGTTCCCATTTACATTTTCCAACAAACCCTTGCATTCTTCCTCTTTTGTTATGTTTTTATTCTTACTTCCATTACAAGTCACCATCTCTATCTTTGTTAGTTTCTCTGCCTTCAATGCCTCAGCTTCCCAATCCGTACGTACAATCACAACATAGAGAATTGATAAAGCACATGCCACTTGGGCTGATAAAAGCCCAAACCAAAGCCCACTAAACCCAATCTTGAACCAAAATGCCAAGCCCACAGCCACCGGCGTGCCCACAAAGTAGAATGAACCTAGGTTGATGTTTGCGCCTATGACAGGTCGGGCCGTGCCGCGGAGGATGCCACAACCAGTGGTTTGCGGGCAGTTTGCGAGCTCGCATAGGCCCATTATTGGCATGACGGATGCAACCAAGGCTTTGACGGGTTCATCATTTGTGAAAAGCCCGGCCCAACCATATCGAAGGACGACGGTCCATGTTACATTGATGAAGCCCATCACAAATGCACATCCTAATGCAACCATGGCTGCTAACTTTGCTTTGTATGGTTTACCTGCTCCAAGCTCATTCCCTACCTGCATTTATTGAATAAAAGTTAATAAAAATTACTCATTATAATGAGTTTCATATGAATTTTTATTAATTACTCCAACTATAAAGAGAATTTGTTATTGATTCTGCAAAATAAAATGTTTATATTCAATAATTTATAAAATATTTATACAAAAAATTATTTTATCTTTTATCAAAATTATTTTTTTAAATAGACTATTCAAAATAATGATATGACAAATTAATTCTAAAAAAATAATCATAAAAGATTATTATTTGAAAAAACTATTAAAAACGGATTAAATTTATTTTTCATTCTAATTAATCTAATTTTTAAAAATATGTTAAAAACGAATAAAAAATAGTAAAGTGATTACTTTAATTAAAAATAATACAGCAAACATGATTAACATCACATCACAAGTTTAAATAAAATTAAGATATAATTTAAAATATACTACACTAAAATCTAAAGTGAAATACATGATAAAAAAAATCATAGAATGGGTCCCACAAAGTAAATGGGATGCTTTTTGAGATTTGATAGTTAGAATATTTGGTAAAATAGAAATGTATGATGATGGAGTTCCTATGCAATCCAAACAGAATTCCACTTATAAGTGATTAATTACTTCTAGTTTTGTGGAATCACATTACAAGTGTGACTTAACTCAAATGGGTCCTTGTACTTGACCCAATCATATAACAAATTTAATTTATACCTGATTAAGCAGAAACCAATGATTTATGTTTATAGCTCAAAAAGAATATATAAAGAAAAAGCAAAGGAAAAACATCAAAGATTTAAGACAATAACTTTAAAAAACAGCATAAAATCTTCACACGTGTATTTGGCATATATAAGATAAGATAGAGAAAAAGTATTAAAAGAAATTATAAAAACAACTACTTTTGGCACTAATTTTTTTATATATTTTAATACTCCTACTAACCATTAATTGTTAAATTTTTGTTTCTAATTATATATTTATAGAAGAAAACAACTTAAAATTGAGATTCTCTATAGTTGGAAACAACCGTAAGGGACAGTGATTCGTCAACGAAAAATTATATGAAGAAAATCATGGCCGAGGTTGACATTTACGTTAGGGATGACAATTTGTCCAATCGCCAGTGGATATCTAAAAAATTACCCATAACGGATAGGGTAAAAATTCGCAAAAATGAATACGGGTACGGGTTCGGATAATTACCCACTTAAATAAGAAGAGATAGGTGCGGAGATGAACACCTTAGTACCCAGTCAGCCCTATACCCGCACAATATATATTTATATATTTTAATTTATATTATTATATAAAAATAAATATTTATAAAATTAAAAAAAAAAAATTAATTTTAAACTACTACATATTTAATATACGTGATCATTTATTTTATAATTCAACAATAAAAATTTTTAAAAACTTTTAATATTTTTAAAAACTTAAAATATTATGATATTTTATACTTGATTTATTTATTTTCATTAGAAATGCGGATAACGGGTACGGGTACGGACACTTATATACTCATAGGATACGGGAACGGGTGTCAATTTTGATACTCAAATGGGTATAGGCTCGGGTACGGAAATTTTTTTCAACTGCAGATATAATGACGGGTACTATAATACCCTACCCATACCCTACCAATTACCATCCCTAATTTACTTCCATTTTTAGTAGACTACATACATAGAACTAAAGTATACTATATTAAAAAAAAGAATAAAAACATAATTAAATTAATGAAACATTTTCAAACCGAAAAAATCCTTATTTTGCCTCTTTAAGGATGTTAGGAATCAAGTTAGTGTGCAAATGTGATTTAGTCTTATGTGGAGATATTTGACTTTATTTTTAAAAAATTAATTTCAAACTTTATTTATTATCTATATATTCCCTCAATTAAAAAATAATAATACTTTCGGCTTGCAAGTTAAAAGATCTAGTCATATATAGAGTAGAAAAATAAAAGTCCTCACTCCATTACTCACTATTTTCTACTATATGATTCTTCATGGCACCCCACTCAATATTATTCCATGTGGAAAATATACAAAAATATTCGTTTTTGCTATCACGACCTTTTGGCTTCTAAAGTAAAATGTTAAAATAAAATAAGGTTGAATACGCATTATATACTCCTTCCAAACAAAAATGTCAAAACAATAATCATTTTAGTTACAAAATATAGTGGTCCCTGAATATATCAAAACAATAATTAAAATATTTCTGAAGTATAATTTTGGTTTTAATAATTTGATGACCAAAATCAAATTACTAAATAGAAGGCACAAACAAATGTCTTATGGTAATTAACTTAAATGTGCATAGGCATTCAATTTAATGGATGCTTACATTTGAACTTATGTTATTTTATTTATTCACTTTAAAAAAAGTTAAATTAATACCTTTTTCATCTCAATAATATTTATATTTTAATAATATAATGTCATATTTCGATGTTTTAATTTATTGACGAATGGGTAGTGTAAATGTAACGGTTACGGGTAGCCACAAGGTCTCATAGAAGTTACATAAAATCATCAAAAAGCGTTACTGAATAATAATGAGAATGGTGGATGTTATGACTATCATTAATATGAAATTTAGAAGTCACTTCTTAATGATCCGGGAGATTAAACCTCCTATGCTTCTTCAACAACAAAAATTTGTAATGGGCTCGATTAGCAATGCTCGCGCTTAGTATACTCGATTTTATACGAGTTTTTTTCTGCAGTGCCATACTTTTGCAAACAATTTTCTAAAATGCCACTTGTTTCAACAAATTTTTCAAATTGCCATCTTTTCAAAAAAAAAAAAACCTGCATGTATAGGCACTGCCGCCCATTGAAAGGGCGGCACACTTTAAAAATAAACACTGCCGCCCATTGAAAGGGCGGCCCTGAGGAAGTTGTTTTATTTTTATTTTTATTTTTTTAATACTGAATTAAATATATATTAATATATATTAATATTACTAATATTAATAAAATTAATTAGTATATTAATATTAATACAATTTTAATATTTATATTAATAAAAATTTAATATTAATATACATTAATTAATATTAATAATATTAATATATGTTAATAAATATAATTAATATTATTTAGTAATAAATAATTATGCTAATATAATTATTAATAATATTATTTAGTAATAGATATTATTTAGTAGTAATAGATATTATTTAGTAATAGATAATTATGGTAATATGTCAATTAATATTTATTTTTATTTTATTATTATTATTATTATTTTATTTATTAGTTATATATGGTCTTAATTACAAAATTAATTAATTACCTAATTAATTTATTTATAATTTTATTATTATTATCTATAGTTATAATTATTATATGTAATTATTTATAATTATTATTTTTTAATTATTGTATTTAAATTAATTAAAATATAAAGAAAAATCGTGGACACTGCCGCCCATTGAAAATGCGGCACCTTTTCATTTTACACACTGCCGTCCATTGAAAGGGCGGCACCTTTATTACAAAAATCAAATTTTTTTGAAACCATGGCAATTTGGAAAATTTGTTGAAACAAGTGGCATTTTGGAAAATTGGATGCAAAACTATGGCAGTGCAGAAAAAAACTCATTTTATACTCAAGATCTCTAATTAAACCGAAAAATATCTCTTACCATTTCATCCAATTTCAAATAATTTCAGAATTATCATTTCTTTCTTTAAAGTGAATAAAAATAAGGTCGGAACCCATTCTCCTACAATTAAATGTCTCCATAATATTTCTTCATTACTATCATTTCTTTATCATTGATATTTGAGTTGCTATGAATACTAATTTAATCAAAAAATAAATTAAAAAATGGAAGTAATGAGAAGAGAAACATACCCTAGCAGAAACACAACCAGCAAGAGCCATAGGAACAGTATACATCATACTTGTTGTCTGAATCAAAATCCCAGTTGCAGCAACCGCCAACGTTGGATTCTGCAAATAGCCAGCCATAACAGTAACAATCTCGTACCACCACCATTCCAAACATATCATCAAACAACTAGGAACAGACAATTTCATCAACTCACCCAAACCACCACCACCGCCGCCGCCACCACAACCACCACAACTCCACCTCAACTTCATCTCCTTCCTCCTAAAAACCCCAATATACCCCGCCATCAAAATCACCATATTCATATTCGTCAACACCGACGCCATCGCCACACCCGGCACTCCCAGCTCCATCACCACCACCAACAAATAATTCAAAGGAACATGAAAAACAACCGCCACCAACGAACAATACATCATCGGTTTCGTCACTTTCTGCGACCTTAAAAAAACCCTCAGAGGCTGTAACAACGTGTTTGTCAAAAGATCCGGCAGAGAATAGAAACAGTACACCGCCGCCATTTCAGTTATCCCACTGTCTTGACCCATGAACAGCATGATTCTTTCAAGGTTAACCCAAAGAAGACTAATCGGTATTATCGCCATTAAAAGTATGAACACCATTCGTTGTAGTGAAAGGGAAAGAAGGTCCCAGTTTTTGCTGCCAAAAGCTTGGCTACAAACAGGTTCAAGACCAGATGCAAGACCGACAAGAACAGAGTACCCTGTTATGTTTGTGAAACCTATGGAGAGTGCACCACCAGCTAGCTCTAAACTACCTAGTCTACCGAGGAAAAGAACAGAAACAACAGCTCTCACAAAAACCAACATGTTCATAGCTGTTATAGGTAACGCCATGCTCCATAGCTCCTTCAACTCTTCCACCACCTTGTTAGAAGAATGTTTTTCAAAAATGGACACAGTTTAGTTTAGTTTAAGGTTTTGGTTTTTATAAAAAAAAAAACATGAAATAGATATTGAAAACAAAACAAATTTTACCTGAGTAGTTGTTGGAAATTTGTGTGAAAAGAAATCATGGTTATTATTATCTTCCATTTTTGTGATGATCAATTCTGCAATAAGGGGTGAATTAATCAAACAGTGAGGAGAAGATGAAAAGAGATTATGAAAACAAGTTATACTTTGTTTCAATAGGATTGATTATAGCTAGCTATAATAGCTAAGGAAGTGAAAAGGGTTAGGAAAAACAAACCTTTTCTTGTTCCGGTTTTAGAGAGAACCGGAAAAGGGTAAGGCAGAGAATATATGAGTTGAAAAAAAAAAGTTATTTGGGGAAAAGAGACATTTAAGTAGGTGGCCAATTACAATAACATCGGAAAAGGTTCAAGTAGAATACCAATTGAAAACACCCAAAAGAAACCAGTAATAATAAAAGTTGTAAGTGTATTTATAGTGAGACAAAGTACTATAAATTTATATAATTAAAAAATATTTTTAGGGAGATGTAGTTGAAAGATTATAATTTATTATAAATTTATATGATTTAAAATTATTTTTGAGTATTAAGTTAAAGTAATTCAGTTGATAGTTGTGTGTTCATTTGAATATATGATATTCTTAAAATTATTCTATTTTATGTTTATAATTTTTTAAAAGTAAATTATAGTATTTTCTATATGTAATTTTAAGTAGTTTAAAGTTAATAATATATCAATTTTATATCTTTTATTTTAATTAAACATATTAATTAAATAAGTTATTTGTGTCATTTTATCTTTATTAATTAGTTTAAATATTAATAATATAGATTTTTTATTTCATTTTTTATTAATTATTCTCTCTGTTTCATAAAAAGTGTCATATCTGAGTTATACACAGTTCTTAAAAAATAATTAGATGTGTTAAGTTTAGTGAAAAAACTAATACTTTACTAGAATACTTTTATTAAATATACTCCATTCGTTCCAAATTATAAGATGTATTTGATATTTCACGCGAATTAAAAAATTTAATTATTATTTTATAAAAAAGACAAATTATATATGATTTTAAATTAATGTTCTTCATAATTATATAAGAAAAAGAAATTAAAAGAGTTAAAAGGATAAATAATAGTAATAAATACTTAAATATATATTAGAAAAAATGTCATTAATATTGAATTGAAAATATAAAATAATTTATAATACACATTTTTTTAACAAAATAATAGTAGTTGAATAAAGTAAGTTAATGAATAATAGTATTGCAGTGAAAAAATACTAATACATGTTGCATTGATAATATAAATAAATAATTATTTTAAAGCAATAAAAAAAATATAAATAAAATATTTTTATGAGACTATATGAGTACTTTATATTCAGTGCACAAAGACATTTTACTTAAATGGTCAAAAACATAAAATAAATTGTATTAATGATGATATGACATTATACCTTATTATAAATAAAATATTAATAATATCACATCATATTTAAATTTTATTTATCATTCTCATTTTATTTATTTAAAAATTGAATCATTTACCGACTAATCTTTATCACATTTACACTGTGAAAATGATACTAACTTTTTTATTGCACCTTAAAAAAGAAAATTTGATTTTTTTTTAATTATTAATTTTAAATTTGAATTATTTGATCTTTATCGAATAACTATTTATTTTTGAATATATGAATGAATATTTTTTTCACCAGCCAAAAAATCCTAGTCCAATTATTTGTAAATATAAGTATTTTTATTAAAATTATAAGATAATTTAGAAGGAAATGCTATATTTACAAAAACATAATTTTAAAGAATTTCAATAATTAATAATTTTCTACAAATATGCTAGTGGCAGCGGTGAGAAAGGTTAAGGAAAGAGAAGTTGAAAGGGGTTTAAAAATTAATTAAAACTTCATTATCATAATCTCAATTAATTGTAACACTAAAAGTGTAGTTTTACTTTCTTGTTTTGGTAACAGCGATGCATGAGAGAAAAGTAAAATTAAAGATAATTATAATTTACAGGTCAGTTTTGGGTTCTAAGAGGTGGTGGGTTAGTCTCTTTATTTTTGTGTAAAACTAGTGGGAGATCCGTGCATTCGCACGGATATTGGTATGGTACGCGTATTTAAAAAAAAAAAAAATATTCAACCAAAAAAGTAATTATTTTAAAACATATAATAATTTAGTGGTTATAATCAACAATGAATTTGACCCCGTATAATAACATAGGCGTTCCCACAGATATTAGAGTGGATACTCGTGCATTCGAACGAAGATTGATGTGTTACACTAATTTGTTTGTAAACTATATATAAAAGTATTATAGTGATTATTTAATTTTATAAATATCAACTAATAACAATATAGTAAATGTAATTATTATTTTAAATATAAAAAAAATTATTAGTAACAAACAAACCTATTTTGGACTGAAATACAAAAGACATAGTGAATGACTTGAAACAAATTGAAATAAAAGCTGCATACTTAATCACTATCTGTAAAACTCTTTCTATACATAAAGTTCTCCTATGTATAGTCTCGCTCATCGTCATCGTCAGAATCAACCGGTTCGTAGTCAGGTTGTTGGTCATCATCTGAATCCAAACAAATAACTCGGCTCACGAATGTAGTTGAAGTCGATGTTCTTCTCCTCTTTCTTGAATGTCGAACTGCAGGAGGGTCATGAACCTGTAGGAAAAATACCAGTCTATCAGTATTGGCAACAGATATGCAGGGAAAAATGAAATCATGATGTATTGTAGGATAATGTAAAAGTGACTCCATGAAAAATGAACATACTGTGTGTGTTAAGATGAAAGGAAAAAATATACAGAGGGTCTGAAATATGCAGGGAAAACTGAAATGTACCCGGGGAAGCTGCAGAGATGGTTGATAGCGGGGTCCCTGTTGGTGCGGTTGAAGGGGCTGAGAATCCGGCAATGGTTGAACCTCCATAGGAGGTCGGTTTTGAGTATCTGGTTGTAGGTGGATGGCAGCTTCGACATGTTGTTGGGTCTGTTGACGTTAAGAAAATTATAATATATAATCAGAATGAAAGAATAATGGACAGATAATTTTAGTGACAAAAGTAAGCCGCAGTAAATGTATTACCCGAACCTCTAGAGTTAGTTAGGGGTATAGAGGATGATGGCCAGGCTGAGGTCGTTGCAATTCCGGAGAAGGTGGTTTGTCAGTTGCAGTCTGTACGTGAATACGGGCAGGGGGTTGGATATTTTGGTTGGATGCCATAGAAATAGTTGGGTAATTCTGAAGAGTGGTGTAACGCCCCGTTTTGACCGATTTATTTAATCGAGTCGATTTAATTATTTTTGTTTTTATATTATTTTATTCTTGACTTTTATTTGACAATATATTATTTTTCATCGTTATTAAGTTTTATCGCGTTTTGAGAGCGTTTGAGATATTTGAGCTGAGGGGTAAAATGGTCATTTTGAGGGGTTAGATATTTTAGAAAAATTAGATATTTTTATAAATAGAGATTTGAGAGAAAAAGAGAGAAAAGAAATAGAAAGGAAAGAAAGGAAGAGGAAGGAAAAGAGAAGGAGAGGAAAACTTATGGAAGAATAAATCATCCGTTCAAGCGCGATTAATCGGGTAAGGGTGCGAAGTTTCGATTATATTGCGATTGTATATGTATATGTGTGTGATTGTGTGAATGTTTTCTTGTTTTTATAATATTTTTACATTTGTTAAATTGATGAACAATTGATTGGAATCGATGTTTTCACGGTTGAAATGCAATATAAATGTTGTAGAATACTTGTTGCTATGATTGGGGTATGTTTTGGTTGTTATGGGGTGAATTGGAAGTGTTTGGATGGAGAAAATGGTGGTTTTGGGGTGAACAACAGCGCTACTGGGATTCTGAGTTTTCCAGGGTTCGCCTAGCGAACCTGGGGCGAGGCCCAGCGAACAACTTTCGAGGGTTCGCTAGCAGCGAAGGTCAGCGAATGTTCGCTAACGACGTTCGCCTAGCGAACTTTATACTGTTTTTTCTCTGCCATGGTTTGCTGGTGTTCGCCTAGCGAATACTGGAGCGAACGTGACAGATTTTTCTATCTTGTATCCTTCATAACTTTTGATTCGTAACTCGGATTGAGGCACGGTCGGATGCGTTGGAAAGCTAATGAGATGTTATTTCTTATAAAAATGGTTTTGAGATTATTGACCGATTTAATTGTGTCGGGAATTTGGAAACATGTAGTTTTGTCGACTTTTACTGTCGTAATTGTGTGCGATTGATGTGTTATCATGCGATATGCTTTTGATATATAATGTATAGCTTGTGTGTTGTTATATGGTGTGAATATATATGATGAGAAGCTGTGATGATGGTTTATGGCCTTATGGAAAAATAAATGCATTGTTTTGGGTTTGATTGCAATGCATGATTATTGATGTTGAGATGGTTCACATGGTTATATGTATATGCATTTGATTGTCATGAGTCATTCGTATGCCATGCATCATGATATGCACCTTGTGATGTCGTGTGCCCTTGTGGGGTGTGAGCGAAGAAACGATTCCAGAGGGAATCTGCTGTAACGGTCATGTGCCTTATACAAAGAGGACCAAAGCGACGTTATAGACGATCGTGTGCCTTATACAAAGAGGACCTAAAGCGATCCATAAACGTCGTGTGCCTTATACAAAGAGGACCTAAAGTGACGGGGAACATCGTTTGCCCGACGGGGAGTTACACTAAGTAACAAGCGATGATTCCAATAATTCCTGAGTGAATTAATGATTATGAGAATGATGGATGGAATGGTACCGCATTGTATAGATTCGTTGTGTCGGTTTCTGTGCATTTGCATAAATCATGAATGGATTGATTATGTGTGGGGAATTGTGAATTGATTGATTATGTGTTGAGCTCGTGATAGCATTTGTGATTTGATATGCATTTGATATAAATGCATTGGTTATGGATGATATGTTTTATGTATAGACATATACTATATTTTGTGGGGATGTTGTACATTACAATGATTGTATTAATTCTCTAGGGTATGCTATATATGAATATACGTGATGTGGCGGTGTGTTTTCATATGTTATAACTTTGGGATGCATTATGTGTGAATATGTTATTATGTTGGTATAATTGATATATGCTATGTGGTTGGATTATTAGAAATATCTTATGTATCTGTGGCATGCTATCTGTATTAGTATGTGATGTTTGTGGTGAGAATGATTATGCATGTGAATTTATATGTGTTTGCATATTATTATGCAATCTTTATTTAATTGTTATTTCTCACCCTTCTTCTGTGGTTTGTTGCTCTATGAGGCAATTGCAGATTAGTATCTTGGAGGCTTTTGTGAAGATTAGTTCTCCATCCTTTTGTCGGTCTGTCTGCTCTGATACGTAACACGGGAGTCGGGGAACGCTTTTGTTATATATGTATACATTTGTTAGATCTATTTTGTATTACCTTTGTATGAATATTTTGATGTTATAAAATAATTTATTTTGTAAAACAAGTCAGTTATGGATCTATCCGCTTTATTCCATAATTGAACTTTCCCTTTGTTGGAAAAAGTTTCCCTTTTTTTGTTTATTCCATTTTGTGTTATGTATCAAATTTATGAGCAGGGATTGTGTTTTTTTTCTTTAAATGTGGCATCCTTGTTTCTGTCTAAGAATAAATTTTTATTTACTCTGATTTATTTATGTATTATTTATCTGCGATGGGAATTAGGGTGTTACATTAGTGGTATCAAAGCAGGTCGGTCCGTCCGGCCAAGTTGTTGAGTCAGTTGGTGTGACAGTTGAATACTGTCGATGTTATTTGTTTCTTAGTATGTGATATATGTGTGAAACACTGTCAGTACTCTCTGGTTTTTCTAATCCCTTGTCTGCAGGATTTAGAATGAGATAAGTGGGGGAGAAGCTGGTGCTCCTCCAAGTTGCTTCAGGTGTGGAGCGTTGGCTCAGTGTGTTGTAGATTGCAAGATTGTAAGTTGTTTGGACAGTGTTGTTCCCGGTTCCGGAGGGAATGCGGAGGTAAGGTTTATGTCAACTAAGGATTTGTGCCTTAGGTAGTTTTGTGCACAAGATGCAAGAAATGTTATTATAGTTTGGTAAAGACGGTTTATGCCCCATCATGATTATCGGCTGTCTATTGAGAAATTGAGGAACTAATCACCCTTAATCTCTTGTTGATAGTAGACGGAATTATGTTGGATGGAATAGACGTGTCTATCCAGCTTTGATAGTATGTTTTGTGAATCGTTTGGAGCTAAGCCAAGTGAGTACAGATTGTTTTGTTGAGTCGATGAAGATTCTAATATCGGAAGATGAGACGGATTAGAGGTTTTGGTATATTGGTCCAGTTGGGAAGTCATTAAGAAAGAACGATTGGGTATCGTTAATGGTTGTTCTCAGAGAGTAGGGTGTGAACTCAAATTTGACGAAGGTGAGGATTTGAGGTTTGGATCTGCTAAGTAAGTAGAAGAACTTTTAGGAAGTGAAACTCAGATGTTTGTCATGTTTGTGATGATAGTGTTCTAGAAATTGGCAGGAAAGCCACAGTGATGGGCCGTTAGTTGTGCATGGTTTTTAGATGTGTTTTTGGATGAAACATTAGTGTGTCGACTTGAAGAGGTCCAGCATGGTTGGTAAGGAAAAGGATGATAGCATGAGGTTGCGTGTTAATCAGTGAGTAGTATGGAAACTTGCGGTTGTGTTCTGGATAGCTTGAGTTTTGAATTGTGACGAATTGCGAACGATTTGAAGTTCCTTGATGGTATTACTTTTGTTATGGGTTGTATATGTTATGGTTGTGGAGTATATGAATCGTATCTTCCATACTTGTTTGGATAAGTTCATAGTGATGTTTATTGGATGATATTCTGATTTATTTTAAATCAAAGGATGAGTATGTAGTGTATTTGAGGATTAAGTTACAAGGGCTGAAAGAGAGGGAGCTTTCTACTAAATTATGGAAGTGAGAATTTTGATTGAAAGAGGTTAGTTTCTTGGTTATGTTATTTCCGATGATGGTATTGTTGTGTATCTACCCAAAATAGATGCAGTTCTACATTGAGAAACTCCAAAGTCGGTTAAGGAGATTAGAAACTTTTGGGCTTAGTTGGTTGTTACTGCAGGCTATGGAAGACTTTGCTAAGTTCGTACTTCTGTTATCTCAATTGACTTACAAAGGGTGATTCGTTTGTTTTGGATGTTCGTTGTGAGTAAGTTTTGGTGAGCTGAAGTAGAGATTGACTATGGCTCCAATTTTGATTCTGTCTGATCCTAATAAACTGTTTATGGAATATTGGGATGCATCCTTGATGAGTGTAGTTAGTGTGTTATTGCGAGAAGGTAAAGTCATTTCTTATGCTTTACGACAATTGAGGATTCATGATTTTAAGATGGGTGCGGTTACTTTTGTGTTGAGAATCTAGAGGAATTATTTTGAGGGTTTTAGGTTCAAGGTGTTTGGTAATCACAAGGGTTAAGAGTACTTGTTTGGTCTGAAGGAATAAAGTAGGAGACAACGATGATGGTTGGAATTCCTGATTAGTTATGACCTTGGCTCGAATTATCCTATTGGTAAAGTTAATGTCGTGCCTAATGAGTTAAGTCGAAAGTTTTTACATATGCCTGCTTTGATGGTTAAAGAGTGGGAACTTTTGGAAGAATTTAGAGATTTGAGTTGGTGTGTGAATTGGCATCTGATAGTGTGAGGTTGGGTATATTAAAAGTGAACAGTGAGTTTTGGCGAATATGAGAAAAAGTTAGACTTTGGACGTGGGATTGATAGTTTTGATGGTTACGAGTAATCAGAGTGCGCAACGGAAGCGTGATGTGGCACAATTCGTATATGCGTGTGTAACTGGTAAGAGTTCATAGGTTGAACATTATGAACATGTAGGATGATGAGACCATTGGACGTTTCAGAATGGAAGTGTTAGGTGAAAGATTTAAATATTATTCATGGGCTACTATGTAGATGGATGTTTTGGTTATATGTTCAATTGGTGAATCGTAGCATTGGTGTAATAATGTTGTGTGACAAGGATGTTGGTATTGTGGTTATGTAGAGGTTGTTGAAACGATGTTGGGTCGTGGAACTTTATGTTCTTGTTTGTGTTGTTGCCTCGTTTCCATCGTGATGGTTCGAGTGCGAGTGGCTAATTCCTTGTGGGGAATTAGGGGAGTGTTACCTATGGTGAGGGTAACGATCTTTTTGTGTTTCGGTTCAAGAGTGAACCTGTGTGTTCGTAACTTGGGTATTCTTTGAGTCGTGGCTTGGTCGTCAAGTGCATTGTATGGGCATTGCATCTTGTCGTTGTCGTTATTACCGTTGTCGTGTCGTTGTAGTAGTTGCTGTTAGCAGGGTGGGTTGTTAGTGGTGTTATTCTTGGTGTTTCCTTTAATGGCATGAGAGTGGGCTAGTCGGATACGAGAGTCGTATCCGGAGTTGTTTGTACCAAGTATATTTTCGAGGACGAAAATGTCTAAGTGGGGGAGAATAGTAACGCCCCGTTTTGTTCGATTTATTTAATCGAGTCGATTTAATTATTTTCATTTTTATATTATTTTATTCTTGACTTTTATTTGAAAATATATTATTTTTCATCGTTATTATGTTTTATCGCGTTTTGAGAGCGTTTGCGAGATATTTGAGTTGAGGGGTAAAATGGTCATTTTGAGGGGTTAGATATTTTAGAAAAATTAGATATTTTTATAAATAGAGATTTGAGAGAAAAAGAGAGAAAATAAAGAGAAAGGAAAGAAAGGAAGAGGAAGGAAAAGAGAAGGAGAGGAAAACTTATGGAAGAAGAAATCATCTGTTCAAGCGCGATTAATCGGGTAAGGGTGAGAAGTTTCGATTATATTGCAATTGTATATGTATATGTGTGTGATTGTGTGAATGTTTTCTTGTTTTTATAATGTTTTTACATTTGATAAATTGATGAACAATTGATTGGAATCGATGTTTTCACGGTTGAAATGCGATATAAATGTTGTAGAATACTTGTTGTTATGATTGGGGTATGTTTTGGTTGTTATGGGGTAAATTGGAAGTGTTTGGATGGAGAAAATGGTGGTTTTGGGGTGAACAACAGCGCTGCTGGGATTCTGAGTTTTCCAGGGTTCGCCTAGCGAACCTGGGGCAAAGCCCAGCGAACAGCTTTCGAGGGTTCGCCTAGCGAACCCGGCAGCGAAGGTCAGCGAATGTTCGCTAACGACGTTCACCTAGCGAACTTTATACTATTTTTTCTCTGCCATGGTTCGCTGGTGTTCGCCTAGCGAATATTGGAGCGAACGTGACGGATTTTTCTATCTTGTATCCTTCATAACTTTTGATTCGTAACTCGGATTGAGGCACGGTCGGATGCGTTGGAAAGCTAATGAGATGTTATTTCTTATAAAAATGGTTTTGAGATTAGTGGCCGATTTAATTGTGTCGGGAATTTGGAAACGTGTCGTTTTGTCAACTTTTACCGTCGTAATTGTGTGCGATTGATGTGTTATCATGCGATATGCTTTTGATATATAACGTATAGCTTGTGTGCTGTTATATGATGTGAATATATATGATGAGAGGTTGTGATGATGGTTTGTGGCCTTATGGAAAAATAAATGCATTGTTTTGGGTTTGATTGCAATGCATAATTATTGATGTTGAGATGGTTCACATGGTTATATGTATATGCATTTGATTGTCATGAGTCATTAGTATGCCATGCATCATGATATACACCTTGTGATGTCGTGTGCCCTTGTGGGGTGTGAGCGACGAAATGATTCCAAAGGGAATATGCTGTAACGGTCGTGTGCCTTATACAAAGAGGACCTAAAGCGACGTTATAGACGATCGTGTGCCTTATACAAAGAGGACCTAAAGCGATCAGATCGTGTGCCTTATACAAAAAAGACCTAAAGCGATCCATAAACGTCGTGTGCCTTATACAAAGAGGACCTAAAGTGACGGGGAACATCGTTTGCCCGACGGGGAGTTACACTAAGTAACAAGCGATGATTCCAATAATTCCTGAGTGAATTAATGATGATAAGAATGATGGATGGAATGGTACCGCATTGCATAGAGTCGTTATGTCGGTCTCTGTGCATTTGCATAAATCATGAATGTATTGATTATGTGTGAGGAATTATGAATTGATTGATTATGTGTTGAGCTCGTGATAGCATTGGTGATTTGATATGCATTTGTGATAAATGCATTGGTTATGGATGATATGTTTTATGTATAGACATATACTATGTTTTGTGGGGATGTTGTACATTACAATGATTGTATTAATTCTCTATGGTATGCTATATATGAATATACGTGATGTGGTGGTGTGTTTCCATATGTTATAACTTTGGGATGCATTACGTGTGAATATGCTATTATGTTGGTATAATTGATATATGTTATGTGGTTGGATTATTAGAAATATCTTATGTATCTCTGGCATGCTATCTGTATTAGTATGTGATGCTTGTGGTGAGAATGATTATGCATGTGAATTTATATGTGTTTGCATATTATTATGCAATCTTGACTTAGTTGTTATTTCTCACCCTTCTGCTGTGGTTTATTGCTCTATGAGGCAATTGCAGATTAGTATCTTGGAGGCTTTTGTGAAGATTAGTTCTCCATCCTTTTGTCGGTCTGTCTGCTCTGATAGGTAACACGGGAGTCGAGGAACGCTTTTGTTATATATGTATACATTTGTTGGATCTATTTTGTATTACCTTTGTATGAATATTTTGATGTTATAAAATAATTTATTTTATAAAACAAGTCAATTATGGATCTTTCCGCTTTATTCCATAATTGAACTTTCCCTTTGTTGGAAAAAGTTTCATTTTTTTTGTTTATTCCATTTTGTGTTATGTATCAAATTTATGGGCAGGGATTGTGTTTTATTTCTTTAAATGTGGCATCCTTGTTTCTGTCTAAGAATAAATTTTTATTTACTCTGATTTATTTATGTATTATTTATTCGCGATGGGAATTGGGGTGTTACAAGTGGTGTGTCAAGTAGAGAATAGGAGGAAGGGTTATATAAGGAGGCTTGTGACTATACAACTTTCCCTCTGCATTGGAATTGGAAATGCATAAATACACTTGAAACTGTAAAGTTGGAATAATGAAAGGCAGAATAATAATGACTGGTGATGGTAAAGAATCCCATTCAGTTGCAAATACGAAGTATATTGTTAATGGGCATTAAAGGAAATATGAAGTATCCATAAAACATATTATGCATAGAAAACTTGAGATATAACTGTAGGTACCTTAAGTCCAATAATGACAGCCAAATCCTACGAAAGATAAATACTTATCAAGTGCCTGCAACTGCATGACATATTGGGACATGATTTATTAATGAATTAAAATGAAACAATTCAGTTGAGACGTCTATGCCTGAACAACAGTTCGATATGTAAGCAATATACTTATTGTGTGAGCCAGATCTGTAATCAGAGTAATGTAGTACCACTCTAACTTCCTTATTCATCAAGGTATTAGACACCAGGTTCAGACGCCTTTCATTTATTGAGTTTTCAATTGACCACTATTTATTTTCTAGAGGTTGCAAGTTGAAGTCTGCCCAGTTATTCACCACCAATTTTCTTGGATATTCAAAACCTGCATCCGTTGGAGTTGGATCATCATCAACAATATTAATTGTGGGAGGAGCATATAGATACATCAAAAGTGGGATCAAAATGTAACTATGAACAAACTATACAAAAATATATTCACAGCCAATTTATCATTTATTTAACGAATACTTAACGCAGTCATGGATGTTATTTTGATATTCTCGAACCGTGTACATGAGCAAGGAAACAATTTAGTGTGAGCTGTTATAATGTATCCAACATCTGCAAGGAAAAAAAATGCAAATGATAATCAATTGTGTTTTATTCCTGGTTTTGTAGATAGTAGAAATGGGTTCATAATGGAGATAAATACATTGTGACACAAAGGCTCATCCTCGTGACAAACTTGTTGCATCAAGGTCTAACATCTGCGTAATCATGAAAGTAATTTCTATTCCAACAACAGCAAACGGATACTCGAAGACAACTCCATTTGTTCGTTGCTTCATCAAAAGATTCTGAAAAGAAGTCTGCAAGATCAACAGCGAAAGTCCAAGATAAATGAAAATAAAAAGGATCCATTTTGAAAATATTGTAGCTAGTTAAGAAGCTTACCGAGAATGTGTTAGCAAAGAATATGAGGTTCTCGAAGGATATAAAACCTGCCCCTCTGTACACGAAATAGGTCCACAATAGTAGAGTAACTAAAACCGTGTCAAGAACAAAAAAAACCTAAAAACATAAGAACGAAACGATGACCAAAAATAGAACCTGAAATCAGTAGAAGGATACCTTCCTTGCCATCCGATTTCTGTCCACTAATCAAAAAGCAACACACTGAGGCCATGGGCAGGGAACGAACTAGACCAAACAGCTCTCAAAGCATCCCATTCCTGAAATAAACTTCAAAATAAGTGAGTTAAAAAAAAGGTTACAAAAATATGCTATGAATGTTAAAAAAATGAAATAGGGGTGAACTTAGTTTCAAGGTTGAACCATCCATTTTTCAGAAAAATTGGTTCTGTGATGAATAACGTGAGTCATTCCATCCATTTCAGCAATACCTCCGACATTGTGACTGATTGGACCATACGCGTCGATGGCTAATCCCGTTGCTATGGTACTTAACATTCGAAGTGCAGCAACAACAACACCGTACATGGCATCAAAACTGAAACTAACAGAAATAGTAATTGCAATGGCAAAAATTGGAATGATAACAAACTTGTATCCTAAGGCGAGGTGAAAGATAACATTGGTAACAGCACGAGTCCTGCAGGAATCACCAACATCTTGTGTTGTACCCCAAATTTTACCCTCAGATACTCTGATTTTTGTCATATCATGTTTAGGTCATCTGTCTTAGCGTTTGCAGTCATATAGTCCGTTGAGCATAATCATCGCTATATTTTTGTGTAATTTTGTCACTTAATTTTAGAACTTTAAGTTTTAATCTAGAATTTTGTTATCATCTCTATTTACTATTATCTCTTTTATTGAATTTTTATTATCTCTATTTATTGTCATTTTTATTCTATTTCTATTTTATTATTATTATTATTATTATTATTTATTATTAGTATTTATTATTATTATTATCTTTTATTTATTATTTCTGGTATTTATCACTTTTTGTTATTATTATTTTATATTATTATTATTATTACTGTTTTTATTTAAGATTATTGTTGCTTTTCTTTTTATTTTATATTGAATCCACCAAACTTTCCAGCCAAGTTTTTCCACGCTGCAAACACACAGGCAATACAAATCCAAGGTCATGTCACAGACTTTTCCACACAAGCTCTTTTCACAAATTCCAGCAAACCGTGCAAAAGTTTCCGCCTTTTCCATCCTACGCCTCCAAGCTACCAGCCACTCTATGCAAAAGCCTACAAAACCTGCATCATGAACTTCCCTCATATTAACACCACAGTGGTGCTACCACTGATAGACAAAACCAACACGCCCCTTCTCAAGCCAAAACTTCTCCAACAAACAAAACAGTACGACCCCGCCACTCTACACAAAGCCTACACCACAGCTACCTTCAAAAACCACTTTCCACCATAACCTGCTACAGAGGTACACCTAAATTTTGTTGCCAAAAGCGTGCTATAATGGCCATAAACCTGCAAGGATGTACAGAGGAGCAAAGATTCAGAAAAAGAGAGAAAAAGAGAAGTCTATTAAAAAGGTGACCTGAGGAAGACTTGTAGGGGGATCCTTATTCATTGTCAACCAATACCATGTTCTCTTCACTTGATAGCTAAAATCCCTTCAGCAAAAAAAACCAAAACTGATTCATAAAATCAAACCAGAGTCAACATCAAAGAGTTTACTCCAAGAACAAAAACTAGAATAAAAAATAGAGGAGAAGGTTAAAGGAAATCGCAAATCAAACTTCAATAACCCTTCCCCCTTCACCCTTTGTCCTGAATAACGAGAGTCCTCGCCTTCTTCACAACCGTGTTTTTCCAAATCAACCATAATATATCCCTATTCTTCCCAAATCCCTTCATCAGTTACCTTCACGACCAAACCAAAAACCCTCAACAAACCTTCTTCGTACAACAATAACCTTCTCATACCAAACACACTCACGCAGCCATAACCAAAACAATTTTCAATGTAAAGCCCCTCTTGGTTCTGAAACAACAACAACAAGAATCACCTCCTTTCTTTCTTCGATCAAACCCACACAAATCCTCAGCCAAATCCAAACTCAGAAATTGAAGAAGAAGTGAGAACTTCCAAATCCAAACTCAGAAATTAATACGAACCTGGCTTGTGAATCGCGTTGCAAGAATATATGCACCGTGAGAATGTTGAGCCGAGCGAGGAGAGAACGCGTTTCACCATCGCTGATGATCGTTCCGTTGTTGTTTGTTCTTTAGTTTGACTTTTTTTTTCTAATGTTATTATTTCAGAACGAGGTTTTATGTGATGGTATTGTGACTAAGTCATTATCCTTTTTTATGAAACCTAATTTTGGGCGGTTCTGACTGTGGGTTCCTTTGGACCCCTGGCTGAAGGATTTCATCTCTATCCACTTCATCCGTTTTATCCTAAAGGTGGATGATGGGCTTTGGTAAGCCCAAAGGATTCCATCATACATCCTCCCATAATTTCCTTGGCGCCTCCCTTGTTTTTATAATTATATTTTTATTTTCAATTTTTTCTTTAAGAACATTCTTAATCTAAGTGACTTTTTAATTTGATTTTGTTTTTAAATCTATTCTTTCTTTTTGATTTTTTAGGGCCTATGACATAAAAAACTTCTTGATTTTGTTGATTTATTCAAGTCACAAATATCATGATTCATATGAGGCCATTTTTCAATTTATTTTTATTGGTCAATGAAAATCTAATAGAAAGGTATTCGATTTATCGATCTAAATCCTTATTTAGATGAGACCGATTTTATTTTCATTTCGAGCCCGTTTCTTTATTTTTTGGCCGATGATATTACAGAAATTACGACTTAGTCGATTTATCAAATTACTAAAAGTCGTGATATGTATGAGGCCACCTTCATTATTTTATCGGTCGATGAAAGTCGAATATCATAGATTATTGATTTCTTGATTAAATCATGATTAAGTCGAGACCGACTTTATTTCTACTTCATTCTGTATTTTCTTATATCTTCATTTTCATTTTTGACCGATGAAGTCTTTCTATTCACGAACGTTGCTAGCGAAGCGACGAACCTTCATTATTTCAAATCTGTAGTGAGTGATCATTGAGATTTCTTTCTATACTTTGAGATCGTGATAGGTTACCTTCGACTAATCAATGAGAGTTTGTGACTCAAGACGAGGTCTCCACCTTTTCTTTTCGTGTGGCACGATTTCATCGGAGAATGACCTTCTATATCATTTCTCTATCGTGTCTTAACACAAAGATCAAATTGTGCATCCTCCTATAGTATGGTCTTCCTCGTAGACCGTACTACGACAGATTAGCACTACATTGGACCCGATTCATCGGTCCAATAAATTAATCAACAATCACTAAATTTACTTTCAGTCAATATATATATATATATATATATATATATATATATATATATATATATATATCTTGATTTATTCTTTATGTCGATTATTATCCTTGTTAATATTATCATTGTTCATATTTATATCTTGTGTATATTGTTCATTTTATTTGTTTATTTAAAATACACTAATAAATATCGAAACCCTAAAAAACTCAATTGACCGGACTGTGGTTACTATTGTGTTTTGGACGGAGGACTTAGATTTAGGACTTTTACCCTATGCTCTTGGAGTTGGTATTCTGGTCTTCGGATCTTGCTTGGCTGGTCAGTGGCCCATCAGTGGGAAGTGTTTATGCACTATTCTGGTCAGATCTTTCTATCTCTTACTCATTTACATTGATGCATTTTTTTATGTCCGCATGTATATATGTTTGCCTGACATTGTTTTTTAGCATGTTAACATGATACTATGTGGATACTATCAGTCTTTGATTTATTATCACTTGACTTTGAAGTCACTGTATATACCATGTTCATATCTTGTTCATTCTATCTTGATCATATTCATGTTCATATCCTGTTCATATTATCTGGATTATATCTTTGTTCATATTCACACTGTTTATATCATATTCATGATTGTTCACACTTGACCCTCCTTCCAAAGGAAAGATCTTTACTTTGACTCCTAAGTCACAAACCTTTCCCATTTCATCCTTGGCCTCATAAGAGCCGTTTCCCTCATTAGTTTAGTAATAGGATGGAGTTATCATGAACTCCATGTGATTCTCACTATCATGAGAACTCACTTTACCTTTTACTCAGACTTACAGAGTTATCATGAACTCTGTGTGGTTCTCACTATCATGAGAATTCACTTCCTCCCTTCATAACGTAGACTTAGAGAGTTATCGTGGACTCTACATGAGCTTATGCTCATTCCCTTTGGAACGTTAGCCATAACCAATGTTTCCTTTTCTTTCACCCTTAGTTAGGTGAACTACGGTTGCTCTGATTCTTCAGTCAGATACGTAGGCACAAGATGCGACGTCTTGGCGAGCAAACTTAGTGTACATACCTTAGGTCATTACCTTAGTACAGATCCTTTTAGCAAGCAAACATAACGTAACACAAACTTAACAAGAGGTTCCTGTAGAGTACTGCAGATATTAAGGGTGCTAATACCTTCCCTTAGTATAACCAACCCCCGAACCTTAGATCTCCCCCCTTTAGGTTTTTTAACGATCTTGAACCTTTCCTTTGGATAAATCAAAGTCGGTTGTAAAAGAAATATGACGCAAGTTAATTAATAGCTTGTTATCCGATTTTCACCGCAACATCTTGCACAGGCAGAGAAAGTACTCACAATTCCTTCAACTTTTTCAAGAGAGATATAGCAGGAGGAATCGCACCTTCCATCGACGTGCCTTGCAAATCCCTAAAAAACATAATGTTATGAATAAAATAAAATGCGATGGATGAACCAAAATGTATACTGACAATCTTTATAGTTTCATACAGCTTCCAATAAAAGTAGGAATCTTCCCAGATAAACTGCTTCCATCTATCCTACTACAGAATATTCAAGTAACTTCAGAATTTAAGAAATACATAAAGTAAAAACGGGAAAAATTGTATCATATCTTATCATTTCACTCAGAAATTAGTAAGGATTCTTTAACTTGTGACCTAAATGTTCGAATAATCAAAATTATAACCTAAAACCACATGTAGTTGAAGATTTTAATTGAACAACATAAAAATTTCTAAAAATTAGGACCTTACCAACAATGCCTCGACGATACGGACGACAAAGAGAGCCAGAAGCACCAGAGAAATCTCTATCGTTGTTTCTGGAAAAAAGGGTCTTTTAACAACATCTACAATAACATCAACATCTTCGTTAGTAGCAGCATCTATATAAAATAAATACAGTTATAGTTAGTAGATTGGTAAGCAAGTTACTGTCAATAAATTGGTAAGACTAATAGAAGTTTTGATATTCAGATGTTTCACTACATTGACCTTGTTGGTGTGCTCTATCAACAGAAGCTGTAAATTTATCAGCTCCATTCACAACTACGTCGTGCAATTTTGTATCATATTTGTTGTTAACTCAGGAAGGATCTTGAAATTATTAACTCAGAAAATAAAAAACAACACTGGAAATGTGTTATGCGATATGGAGATAGGTTTAAAGAAATTACTTCATGGCACTAAATGTAAAGCATTTATTGATTCAACAACTATCTTAAGTTCTTCTTCAATAGCCAATTTACCTGCGGACAATGTTTCTTCAAAACTCGTCTTTCTTCCACTGGCAGATGAGGCTGGGTCCTCGTGACTCTATAGCCCTCATGCTGCGACAACAAAGTGAATGATATCAAAATAAAATCCTGAAGTGAATGAAATAGAAAAACTTGAATATAACAAATCACACACCTGTTATCATTTCCCAAAACACAAGGTTTGATTACTGAAATCATTTCCCAAAACTGCTTCTGATGCAGCCAACTTTAAAATGTAAATAGGAATACCGTTGACATCAAACAATCCCCAAGTTTTCTCCGACAACGTTCCGTCAAACACAACACCTCCTACAATCATATTGATATTGGTAAATGTATTTAAAACATGCTAAAGTATAGCACTTCAAAGACATTCATCTTCATCGAAAAGTAGTACAGAAATTTCGATGATTAGAAACAACATAATACAAAACACAATACAGAAAAAATCAAGAATTGAAACAAACACAGTTATATAAATGCAGTCACCAACCCTAGTAAAAGCTGGTAAAAAAAATCAACCATAAAACCTAAACTAAACAAACTAACCAATATTATCTATCGGTGAAATAATAATAAACGTACTTTCATCGATCTTTTCCGACATAGGACAATAAACCTGATTTCATACCTTATAAATAATCGATTCTCAGAAGCAGATCTCATAAGCTGAACCATTTTAGAAGCTGATTTGTAAATTACTCACAAACTATTTTTGAATATCTGATTTTCCCATAGAGAGAAATAAAGAGTTTATGAAAGTTAAAGACACAGCCAGAGTGATAGAGAAGACGATAACAAAGAGAGTAAGAGCAGTGAGAAGAAGAAGAGTAAGAGAAAGAATGCAGAGGGAGTTGGTAGTGCAGACGAAGAAGATGAAGTTGGTAGTGCAGAGGGAGAGAGAATGCAAGCGAAACAGAAAGAGAAAGAAAGAGAAAAAGGAAAGGAGGAAAGGATGGTAAGAGAGAAAGAGAAAGTACGATCCAACTGTGTTTGTGGTTGGAATCAAATTGGAAGGGTTAGTTTGTGCCCACAATTATGTGTAACTATGACTAAGTGTGTGATTAGGATTCAAGTAAGTGATGATTTGGTTCAAAATTGTTGGATTTAGACACTAATTACCCCCCAAATGCTGACATGGCAACCCAATTTGAAGGGTTATAATATGGTTTTCCATAACCATTTGTTTTCCTATATTATAGATTGAAAGACGCAAATTGCTCCCAGTCTCCAAAATTTAATGACATATTTATTCAAAGTTTGAAGAATATAGGTAGGATTCAAAGTCGTTTGTGACCAAAAAAAATATGAGGCCTCAGTTGACATTATAAATAAGTAGTAATAATTTAAAAATATTATAAAAATAAAATTAATTCTTAAATTTTCATCTATAATTTTTTTAACCAGCAACAGAAATTAAATAAATTAAACATAGACATAAGACACATCTAAATCCAAAACAACAATTTTTAACAATGTTATCTATCCAAATAAAAATTATAAATCAATTTTAAAATATTGACAAATGCAAAATAAAAAAAAATGAATATTACCGATTGTCTTGGAATGTCATTTTATAAAAATCATTCGATTTGGATTGAATTTGAATTAACTTTTTAAAATTGATCCATACTGAAGCAAATCACGTGCTATATATATTTTTTATACTTAATTTTTTTTATTAATATAATATGTTGTATTAGTATTAATTTATTATTTGATAATTTTTTTATAATATATATATATATATATATATATATATATATATATATATATATAGGTTTTGCTAGGATACACCCACTTATTTTTATGAAGATGCGTTTTAGCAAGCTTTAACTAAAAAATGGTTAAATGCATTTAAAGGTGCATGTTACTAAAACACACCTTCTAAAAATTAAGTGGGTGAAAATTAGAATCTCTTTTAGGCGAAAAACCAAACTAGAAGGAAAGCATCTCAGAAAAATACAAAGATGATGGAAAGTGAGGCGGACTATGTCAAAGAATTGATCAGTACTGGACAAATTATAAACAAGAGGATTCGGCTGGAAGATAACAAAGTGGCAAAGCTGGTTCAGAGTTTAGAAAATTCCACTAAAGAAGCTTCTATGATGGTGGACGAAGATGGGGGAAGCAAGGGTGCTAATGGAGATAACAAGGCCAAGCAACATAGTTCTATTTCTATTGTCAATTCTGTAATGGCGGGCTCTGTTAAACAGGCCTGCCAAGATAAATAATTGTTATAAGTTGGAACTGTCGGGGCTTAGGTAACCCGAGTGCAGTTCCTTTGTTAAAGTACCTCATCCGAAGCCATAAACCGGATGTTCTTTTTCTGTTTGAAACAATAAGTCATGGCAATAAAATAGAAGAGGTGAGATATTTGTTGGGTTTTGAATGTTCTTTTTCAGTAGATAGAGAAGGTAGAGGAGGAGGTGTGGCAATTTTGTGGCAGAATTCGGTGCAATACGCTATTCAAAGCTATTCAAACAACCATATTGATGTTATTGTTCAAGATAGAATACAAAGTAACTGGAGGTTGATAGGTTTTTATGGGCTACCCGAAAGTAATAGAAAGAGGCAGTCGTGGAACCTTATTCGAAATCTTGCTCAAATTTCTAACTTACCTTGGTGCATTATAGGCGATTTTAATGATATCTTGTCAGCTGAAGAAAAGAAAGGTAGAGTGGAAATGCCGAATTGGTTAATCAGAGGGTTTAGACAAGCTATCCAAGATGTTGGTCTAGTTGATGTCCCTATGGAGGGGTATCCTTTTACGTGGTTCAAAAGTCTTAGTACTGATAGAGCCGTTGAAGAAAAATTAGATAGAGCTTTGGCTAATAAAGATTGGTGTTCGCTATTCCCAGATGCTAAGGTAAAGTGCTTAACAGCTTCTACTTCGGACCACTATCCTATACTGCTTTGTTATGAAGCCTGAATAACACATCAAAAGCCTCCAAAGAGATTTAGATTCGAGAATGTCTGGTTAACTGAGTTGGGCGTTCCAGGAGTTTGTTCTTGATCAGTGGCAAAAATATGATTTGGATGATATTGGCAAATTGGAAATCTGTGGGGAAAAT
Organism: Lathyrus tuberosus; assembly: GCA_022829125.1. NCBI lineage: Eukaryota > Viridiplantae > Streptophyta > Magnoliopsida > Fabales > Fabaceae > Lathyrus > Lathyrus tuberosus. The sequence goes on from JALAZF010000163.1 coordinate 9,627,629, forward strand.
ATGCTAAAGTGGAGCAGGACTAATTGTCACAAGACTAGAAAGGAAATTAAGATCATAGGCAGGAATATTGATAGAATTCATCATCGTGTGGGGGAAGGTAATATTAACTATTTTACCGCTCTTAAAAGGCAGATGAATTCTCTATTGGTCAAAGATAACATGTTCTGGAAACAAAGAGCAAAAGTTCACTGATTCAAAGATGGAGACCTTAACACTAGATTCTTTCATATTTTTGCTTCTACGAGAAAGAAAGTCAATACTATTACCTCTCTTGTGAATGATAATGGAGAAGTGATCTCCTCAGTTGAAGGAATGTGTAAAATAACTCATGATTATTTCACAGATCTATTTCAAAAGAAGATTAGCTCTCGGGATCAGGTGCTTCTGGTTATTGGATCCCCTATTTCAGATGAGGATAATATTATGTTGACTTCTCCATTCATTTTGGAGGAATTCAAAGAAGCTATATTTTCTATGAAAGCTGATAAGAGCCCAGGCTCGGATGGATTTAATCCAAGTTTTTATCATCAGTTTTGGGATACCTGTGGGAATGAAATTTTTAAAGCTAGTAGTTCATGGTTAGAAAATGGTTTTTCCCTCCAAGTTTGAATATGGCGAACATCACTCTCATTCCAAAAGGTGAAGTTCAAACATCCATGAAAGATTGGAGGCCAATTGCTTTGTGTAATGTGTTGTACAAGATTATAGCTAAAGTTCTAGCAAATCGGTTGAAGAGAGTTATGGACAAGTGTATTTCGGACAATCAATCTGCTTTTGTTCCTGGTAGATCTATTTTGGATAATCCCATGACAACCATCGAAGTTGTACACTATATAAAGACCAAAACAAAAGGAAAACAAGGGGATATAACTCTCATGCTGGATATTAGCAAAGCCTATGACAGAATTGATTGGGATTATCTGAAAGATGTACTTATCACTATGGGCTTTAATCAGAAGTGGGTGAAATGGATTATGTTATGTGTGGAGACAATTGATTATTCTGTGAGCATGAATGGGAATATAGTGGGACCAATTACTTCTGGACGAGGGTTGAGGCAAGGGGATCCGTTATCTCTGTATCTTTTCATTCTCTGTTCAGAAGGGCTCTTATCGCTTATTAAGAGAGCAGAAGCTAGGGGGACATCCACGGGATAAAAATTTGTAAGAATGCCCTTGTCATATCTCATCTTCTGTTTGCAGATGATTGTTTTCTGTTCTTTAGAGTGGATGTGCATGAAGCTAATGTGATGAAGAATATTCTAAGTATGTATGAAGAAGCTTCGGGGCAGGCCATTAATTTTCAGAAGTCTGAAGTCTTTTGTAGTAGGAACGTTAACCCAAATGTTAAGAATGTTGTGGTTGATACCCTAGGAGTTCAACAGGTTCTGGGAACAGGTAAATATCTTGGTGTTCCATCTATGATAGGAAGAAGCAGAAAGGCTACTTTCAAGTTTGTTAAAGGCAGAATTTGGAAGAAAATTAATTTTTGGAGTAGCAGAAGTCTTTCTCAAGCAGGCTGGGAGACCCTCATTAAATCAGTGTTACAAGCTATTCCCTCTTACATTATGAGTATCTTCTTGTTGCCCTCTTCCTTAATTGATGAAATTGAGAAGATGATGAATTCCTTTTGGTGGGGTCATAAGAGAGATCGGATCAAAGGTATTCATTGGCTATCTTGGGACAGGTTGTCTATGCCCAAATCTGATGGAGGGATGGGGTTTAAGAACTTGAGTGCCTTTAATTATACTATGTTGTGTAAACAAGCCTTGAACTTCATGACCAAGCCTTATAGTCTGGTTACTCGTCTGTATAAGCCAAGGTATTTTCCTAAGTGTGACTTCTTGGACTCTAATATTGGGCACAATCCTAGTTATGTGTGGTGTAGTATATGGATTATAAGTTCGTGGTGAGAGGATGGTATAGATGGAGTATCGGTACAGGAGAAAACATTTCAGTTTGGGGGCAGAAATGGTTGCATGATAGCTCGGTTTTGACCAATCCTTGGCCAGATTGTCCGGAAGTGGTTAATCTCAAAGTATCGAACTTATTGAGTAATAATGGGAAAAACTGGAATCTGACTTTGATTCATCCTCTTTTAGGGGAAGAAGGCGTTGTTAAGGTTCTTAACACTTTGTTATTTGAGTCCGTTCAAGAGGATAAATTAGTTTGGAATCGGGAGAGGAATGGCATATTTTCTGTGCGAAGTGCTTACCGTTTCTGTATTAAAGAAGCTATTGATACTTCTTACCTCAGGGTTGATAATAGGTGAAACTTGATTTGGAACCTTAAGATGCCGCCACGAGTTAAGAATTTTATGTGGCGTCTTTGCAGGAATTGTGTGCCTACTAGGATGCGATTGAAGGACAAAGGTTTGGATTGTCCCTCTAGTTGTGGTGTTTGCAGGGAAGGAGAAGAGAATTATTGCCATCTGTTTCTCCAATGTCCGAAGAATGTTGAGTGCTGGGAAAGAGTGGGAGTTTGGCCTAGGCTCCAACAGTTATTGACTTATGATGGCGATTTTGCTACTATTATCTTTTCCTTTTTGCAGAGTGCTAACTAAGATCAACAAGCGAGGTTCTCAATGATGCTGTGGAGTGTCTGGAAATGCAGAAATAATATTTTTTGGAATCACAGTGTTGACTCTCCAGATTCCATCAGTCATTGTGCTTCACAATTATTGGCAGAGTGGAGAGACGCCCAACAGATCAGATTAAGTCTCAACTCTCAGAAGCAAGAGGATTTTGAATCCAAGTGGAGTAAATCTGCAGCGGGGCAGTTAAAATGAAACATTGATGTTTCCTTCTTAAATAATAAAGGTGGTATAGGTGCTTACATTAGAGATGATAAAGGGGAGTTTGTTACTGGCCGGACTATGTGGATATCGCCTACCACCAAAGTTCATGTGGGTGAAGCTTTAGGACTTTTATACTCAATCAAATGGGTTCATGAGCTAGGATTGGATAATGTGGATTTTGAGTTAGATGCAAAAAGTGTAGTGGATATTGTGAATTTTTAGAATCCTAATGATTCGGATTTTGGTGCTATCACTAAAGAGTGTAAGTGTTTATTAGCCCTCCTTTATAGGAACTCTCATGTTAAGCTCGTTAGGAGACAAGCCGATGAGGTTGCTCACGTGTTGGCGCGGGCGGCTCCATACTTTGCTAGTTTTCATATTTTCAATGATGTCTCAACATGTATAGAAAATATTATTATTAATGAAATGTTATAAGTTTTTCCCGTAAAAAAAAAGAATCTCTTTTAGGCATTTTCTATAATACACCTATTTATTTTTTAGAAGTTGTGTGTTAGTAAGTAATAACTAAAAATTTATTAAATACACCCTAAGGTGCATGTTGCTAAAACACACCATCATAAAAATATGTGGGTGTATCCTAGCAAAATCCTATATATATATATAATGATATTAATTTTTAATATATTTTATTTAATATATTATATCAAATTTATTATTTATTAGTTGATCTTACCGGATCAGAAAAGGATCAGCAGCCAGCAACACGTCGTGAGCTCCTTTATTCACCGGTGGTGGAGATGAGGAGGAGGTGTACCTGCAAGGTACTCCGATGCCAAAGTAAGTTTTAGAAAGAGAGAAAGCAAATACAGAGAAAAGGTGTAGAGAATAGAATACTTGACCCTCTAGTGAAAGAGAGTATTTATAGTGTGCCCCCAACGCTGGGCCAACGGTTACTTTGCATTGGGTTGGATCGCAAGGCCCAATACGAGTAACTGCCAGGGCTTACGTGGCGTATGGAAGACCAGCACATGGTCTTCACCCTGGGTCACCTGCCCCTTGATCTTCGGAAGATGGGCTGACCAGTTCTTTTGAATGTGGGTAGTTGCCTGAGGACGTGTCATCACGTGGGGGGAGGGGGGGGGGGGAGGGGAGGGCACGTGGAGTCCGTGGGGGAGGCATGTTAGAGCTCCCCGGGTGTGCAGATGGGCTGGATCTGAATTGGGCCCTCCCCGACGAGGAGTTAGGTTAGGCCGTGCCCGACGGTGGACCAGCCTTAGGCCCAGTCCAGAATAGGAGCCTCCCAATTCGTTGCTCCAAAGCAGATGAGTAATGACTTAAGAGTCAGTTCAAATGTCGAGGACCCGTCCGAAGGAGCATCAACATGTCCGAAGCACCGAGCTGGGGGGTGATATGTGTGGCCAGGAGTAGGAGATGCTCGACGAGACAGGAGTTCACGAGGAGGTTTGTCCGTCAGCCGTACTACTAGCCCTTTTCCTTCCCCCCCCCTCTAGATATGTCCCCGTTTGGTGCTTTGGCCGATGATGTGGCGAAGGCGGAAAGGAACGGGCATGCCTGTTCCTCGGGCACGAGAGGGAGCTGAGAGAACGCGCGTGGTGTCTTCTAGGGCCATGTGTCACGAGTAATTAATGCCTATGGTGGCTACGCGTAGGGGCACTTGAGTGCCTAATGTTGCCTCGCTTCCCATGCTATGATTATAAATAGGGGGAAAGTCCCCTTCATTTTCACGTTCCCCTTTATCTCCACCAGAATTTATTCCAAGTCTCTCCAAGCTCTCCAGATCGCGTCCGCCGTGACCGTCGCCGTCTCTGCCGCCATCAGCCTCTTTCCATTCCCTATTTCTAGTTTTATGAATTTACCAACGACTTCTCTGGGGAGCTCGTAGGGTTTAGGGGGGACGTATGAGTTTTCCGACGACTTTCATGAATTTTTCGGCGGAACTATGAGTTTTTTGGCCATGCTCATGAAGTTTCTGGCCAAGAAGCCGGGAAGTTCACGAGGATTCTAGAAAATTTATGAAGTTTCCAATGAAGGCATCGAGGACCTGTGACGAAGGTCTCGGGGAGCCTTGCTCCCCACAAGTGTGTGAATACTGCGAGGAGGTCTCTGCGATGAGTTTCCCCGTGTTTACAGGAGTCTTCTCATGCGAGGAGCCTTCATGTCAAAGAGGGGGCTCGTTACTCTGTATCGGGGAGAATTTTTCTAGGGGCCCCTCGTCCTTCTCTTCACCCTTTCACTTGATTTACGGTGGAAGGGTGGATTTGATCTTGGAAGTCGAAATCACTGTTTCCCCTACTTTTCAGGTAAAATGGCCTTAAGGATCGAGGGCGTCATTCATATCGACGACGAAGCCGAGTCCGACACACCCGTCGAGGAAGTTGGAGTTGAACAAGCTTGCACACCTGAAGACTAGGCCGGGCAGGAACCTTTTAACATTGTGTCGTGCTTTGCCGTTGACGACACGGATGCCTTCGCCACTGTCGAGGATCTTGTCGTCGGTTCTTCCCCGAGTTGGATGGTATATAAGCCCAAAGAAAAGCATCGCATCTGTTCGAGTTTCAGGGGGATGAGGTTCCCGATGTACGAGTTTGCGTTTTGAGACGCTGGAATCCGTCTCCCCTTCAGTGATTTTCAGAAGGGGGTGTTCCAGTGGTTGCGTCTAGCGCTTTCACAGCTTCACCCCAACACAATAACGTTCTTGCGGACATTCGAACTTGTGTGCGAACATCTCCGTATTGGGGCCACGCTTCCTTTGTTCTTCCGCACTTTTCATCTACAACGGGCATATGCTCACAGTCGGCATAACTGGGTGTCCCTGAAGCAACCGAGGAAGCTATTCTGGGCATACCAGGATTCTTTCCGTACCTTCAAGGACAGGTTCTACGTCGTCAAGGCCGTCTCGTATGTGGCAGTCGACTCCCTGTACAACCTTGTGGTTACAGAGGAAGACGGGCAGCGCGAGGAGACATTGGTGTCGAATTTTTCCCTCGAGTGGGAGGAAGACCACTTCACGAAGAGCACAGACAACTACATTGTGAAGCACGACGACCTGGACGCCGACGACTAGCAATCTTACAATAAGATAGTTGAATTTGTCTCCGACTTCACTCCCGCCAAATGTGTTTATAAGGATGGGAGTTTCATCCTCGACGAGCGCGGAGAGGTTCGCCGTGAGGCTCGATTGATTATCACTAAGGCCCTCCTCGAGTGCGGGTCCTATGAGAAAGCCTCGAGGTTCTTAGGTAGTGGACATTTTCTTTGCTCAGGCTCCTGCCCCTTTTCTTTTTTGTACTGACTTATTTTTCTTTGTTCTCTATCGCAGGCCAGATGTCGAACATATCATGAAGCTCGCGGCAACCAAGGGTGCGAAGAAGGCTTCCAAAGGTAGAGTCTCCCAGGTTCAACAGATGCTGAAGCCCGACCAAGGGGCCAGTGGTTCATCTTCCCAGCAATGTAGCCAGTCTCCCCCTACAAGAAACTTCATCTAAAAGACAATGTACTAAGAAGCTCGTAATTGTCGACCTCGATGAGAGCGCACCCAGGGAGAAGTTTGTGCTACCCCCTTGCCACCTACACCGTGACTTATTCTCCGGGGACAATTCCCCGATTGTGGTTGAAGCTGAAACCAAGGCGATCATGGGGATCGACAAGGTGGTCAGAAGGAAGGCGTTAACCGAGGATATGGTCGCCATGATGAGGATATTTGAAACGGCCTTGGTCCTCAATGATGAAACCAACCCGGCCTCTGAGCTGAAAAAGCTGCAGGATGAGAACCCCGTCCTTGAGGCAGAGAAAAATAAGGCGGAGAACGATCTGCTCGAGGCTCATATGAGGTACGAAGCCCAGGTGCGCCTCCTCCAGGAGTTGAATAAAGTGAGGGAAGAGCTGAAGGGAACCAATGAGGAATGGGATCGCGTTCTGACCAAAGTTGCTGAGCTGGAGGCCGATGCCAAGCCTGTTGAGGATGAAACGGAGAAGGAGAGAGCCCTGGCAGCCCGTGGTGCCCTGGTCGCCCGGATCCGGGAGCTCAAGTAGGACTAATTGGGAGCTCTTGAGGTGGGATTCAGCAATGCTTTGGAGCAGGTCTGACTCGTGAATCCTGGAGCTCAGCTTGTCCTCAAGGGGACTGGCCCTTTCCACCAGGTGGTTGATGGTAGGGTGGTTGTCCCCGAGGCATCCGACGAGGAACACCGGCCCTGGGAGGAAGCTACCGCTTAATTCCTTTTCTTGTTTAGCTATTTGGCCTGTGCACCATTTGATGTATTTTTTCCAGCCTGTGTGCCGTAGTTAGTAGTTGACTTTTCCCGGCCTGCGTGCCAGGGGTTTTAACTTGTAACATTTGAACAAGGGCTCTGCCCGACATAATGCATTGTGCTCTATATTTTGGTATGTTTCTATTTTGTGTGTGCTGCTTGTATTTCGAATACGTGTTTTATATTTGCATGTTTTTGTTTAAGTATTTGGGACCTTTGCTTAATGTTATTGGTCCTCGACAGTGCAGGGAACTAGTCGAGTGGTCGGAGTCGGATTTTGACCTTCGACGAAGGAAAGAGCTCGATCGAGGTCTTTGCTTCGGGGCGTGAACCTCCCATCGCGAGCCAGGCATTCTGCCTAGTTGGTACGACAATGGTGGGGCTCGGTTGAGGTGTCCCTGTAGGATCAAGAGTTTGCTCGCACATACAAGAGCGGGGTCTTGTCTTCTTGTCTCGTGTTTAGGAGTCGCGCTTAGACCCTAGCACGCCCCTGTGGTCGCGACGCGAATAGGTCATGGGCACTGTTTAACTGTAGTACTATTTAAGCTTTTCAGCGTTCCATGGTCGTGCAAGTTCCTCTCCGTGCAGGTTTTCGAGGTAGTAGGCTCCGGTCCTTGTTTTCGCACGGACGCGATAAGGGCCCTCCCAGTTCGCGGCGAGCTTGCCTTCGCGCGAATCTTTCTGGTTCCATTGTAGGACTAGGCTGCCCACCTGAAATTCGCGCTTGATCACTTTGCCGTCATGTCGCAAAGTTATCTTCTATTTGAGCGAGGCTTCGCAGAGGGATGCCCCCGATCGGATCTCTTCGACTAGGTTGAGCTCATCCCTTAGGGCCTCGTCGTTGGTCTCCTCGTCGAGGAGGGACTCAGTCCTTCTTGAGGGTTCCCTTATTTATACCGAAATCACTTCCTCGGTTCCGTATGTCAGTCGGAACGGGGTCTCCCCTGTGGTTGAGTGTGGGGTCGTTTTGTAGGCCCGAAGCACGCTGTATAACTCCTCGACCCACCTTTTCTTGGTGTCACCGAAACTTCGTTGCAGGCCTTTCAGGATCACTCTATTCGTGGCTTCGGCCTGCCCGTTCGTTTGCGGGTGCTCGACAGGTGTGAAGTGTGCTTCGTGCCCAGCTTGGTAAAGAAGTCCTGGAAGTTCTTGTCGGTGAATTGTGTCCCGTTGTCGGTGACGATTGCTTGGGGTACGTTGAACCGGGCAAGTATATTCCTTTTGTAAAAATGAAGTATGTTGTGGGTCGTGATTTTGGCTAAGGCTTCGGCCTCTATCCACTTAGTGAAATAGTCGACGCCGACAATCAAATATTTGTTTTGGTATGACCCTATGGTGAAGGGCCCGAGGATATGCATCCCCCACCAGGCAAATGGCCATGGGGATGAGAGTGTTTTGAGCTCATTGGGCGGGGCCAGGTGAATGTCCCTGTGTCACTGGAACTTGTCAAACTTCTTGACGTGCTCTTTGGCTTCTTGTTACATGGTGGGCCAGTAGTACCATGCTCACAATGCTTTACGGGCTAGGGACCGTCAGCCGAGATACTGCGCATTGATCCCCTCGTGGATCTCTTGGAGTATGCTAGGGACCTTGGACTCCTCGACGCATTTGAGGATGGGAATGGAGAAACACCGTCGGTATAACTTATCCTCGACGATGGCGTACAAGCAGGCACATCGCCTGACTACTCTAGCCTCCTTAGAGTCGTCGGGTAGTTTCCCCGTGCTGAGGTACTCGTATACCGGGGTTATCTAGCAGTTTCTGTCACCAATGGCGTTTACGTCGACGATCGAGGTGGGTTTCTCGATACTTGGCCGTGGAAGCACTTCTTGGACGATGGACTTGTTCCCGCCTTTTTTCTTCGTGCTCGCCAGCTTAGATAGGATGTCCGCCCGAGTATTGTGTTTGCGCGGGACGTGACTTACTTCTGCCGAGATGAATTTTTTCATCTTATCTTTCACTAGGGCCAAGTATTCGATGAGGCTGTCGTTCTTGGCTTGGTACTCTCCCCGCAACTGGGAGGCCATGAGCTGGGAGTCGGTAAATATATTTACCTCTCTCGCACCGAGGTCCTCGGCCAGGCATAGTCCGGCGAGGAAGGCCTCGTACTCGGTCTGGTTGTTTGATGTGGGGAAGGATAATGTGAGAGATACCTCGATCAAGATGCCTTCCTCGTTTTCTAGGATGATGCCTGCACCGCTTCTAGTCGAATTGGATGCCCCGTCGACATAGATCGTCCACTTCTGGGATCCGTCGGTTGAGGATTCTGGGGTGGTCATCTCTGCAACGAAGTCGGCTAGCACTTGAGCCTTCAGGGCCTTCATACCCTCATATTGGACGTCAAACTCAGAGAGCTCGAGCGACCGTTTGGGCATTCTGCCCGCCATGTCAGGTCGGCTGAGGAGCTGTCTCACGGGTTGGTCTGTCCGTATGACGATCGTGTGGGCCAAGAAGTAATGCCGTAGTGACGAGGGCCAGAGCAACCTTCTCGATCTACTGGTACCTAAGTTCGGGGCCTTTGAGGGCTTTACTGGTGAAGTATATCAGCTTCTGTCCTTCGGGGGTTTCCCTGATAAGAGTCGCGCTAACTGCCTCGGTTATGACGGCGAGGTACACGTATAATGTCTCCCTGTTTTCTATTCGCGAGAGGATCGAGGGCTGCGAGAGGACTTGTTTGAGGTGGAGGAGTGCCTATTCGCACTTCTCGGTCCACTCGAACGTGGCCTCTTTGCGCAGGAGTTTGAAAAATGGGAGTACGTGTTGGGCCGATTTGGCCACGAAGCGGGACAGCGAGGTGAGCATCCCGTTTAGAGTTTGGATCGATTTCTTCAAGTTAGGCGTTGGGAACTCGGAGAACGCCCTGCACTTGTTGATGTTCACCTCGATTCCTCGTTTTATGAGATAGAAGCCGAGGAACTTGCCTGCTCGGACACCAAAGGTGCACTTCTCCGGGTTGAACCTCATCTTGCATCTCCTCGCCATGTCGAAGACTCTTTTGAGATAGGCAGTGTGGTCGATCTCTTCTCGTGATTTTACGATCGTGTCGTCCATGTAGACCTCGAGTATGTCTCCGATCTCGCCCCGTAAGACTTTGTTCATCATTCGTTGGAAGGTCGCGTCGGCGTTTTTCAGACCGAAGGACATTACTTTGTAGTAATATTTGCCCGACTCGGTCATGAAAGCCGTGTATTGCTTGTCGGTCTTTGCCATGGGAATTTGATTGTATCCTGAGTATGCGTCCATGAACGACATCAATTTTAAACCTGCAAAATTGTCGACCAGTTTGTCGATGTTAGGCAATGGATATGCATCTTTCGGGCATGCCCGGTTAAGATCGGTATAATCAATGCACATTCTCCATTTTCCGTTATTCTTTTTAACGAGTACAACATTGGATAGCCAGGTTGTGTACTGGGCTTCCGAAATAAAATTCGCCTCTAAGAGGTCTTTTACAACCCTTTCAGCAGCCTCCGCTTTCTCAGGAGACTGCCTACGCCTACGTTATACTATAGCCCTAGCAGCTGAATCTATTGTGAGTTGGTGGCAGGCCATATTTGGGTTGAGGTAGGGAATCTATGCAGTGCTCCACGCAAACAAGTCAACATTCTCCCTGAGGCATGCCTACAGCTGATTCCTTGCCAGGTCGGGGAGGCCCGATCCGATCTTCACGTTCCTGTCCGGGTCGTCGCCGAGCGTGATGAGCTCAAATTCTCCATCTGGAATAGGGTGCATGGGGTTAAGAGGCTGCTCATTGCCTTCAGTTGGAGGGGGTGATCCGTTACCTCGCTCTACTAGTGCTTGTTGGGGAAGCGGCTGTCGAGGTCGACCACGTTGACGCGCGGGAGTGGCTTCTACTCCTCGTTCTGGGCTAACTTTCTGGCAGTCTTGGGATTAATGTTGATCGAGTTTAACCCTTTGATGGCAGCCTCGAAACATCTCCTGGCGGCCTCAATGTCCCCGTGGAGGGTGACAACGTGGCCCCTAGTCGTGTAGTACTTTATCTTTAGGTGGACTGCAGATGGCACATCCGTGAGTTCGGCCAGGGTTAGCCTTCCCAGAATGCACTAGTATAGAGAGGGGCACTCTACTACCAGGAAGCGGACCTTAAGTTGTCGGGCAGTCTCTTCATTCCTGACGGTGACCATTAGCTCGATATAGCCCCATTCTCTTGTGGTGGTGTCGTTGAAGCCCTGCAGGTCGTAGCCGACGTACAGGTCAGATGCGTCTCGTCGAGCTGGAGGGTAGGGAACAGGTGGGTATACATTATGTCCACTGAGCTCCCTTGGTCGACCAGGATGCGATGGATTTCAAAGTTCGCCATCTGTGCTCTGATCAGGAGAGGGATGTTGGAGTTGGGGGCGCCGCCCGACAATTCTTCGAGGTAGAAGGTGATGGGTTCGACCTTCACTGGACCTTCTTAAAGGTGGCGTTCTGCACTGAGCTCGCCTCTATCAATTCATCGAACTTCCACTTCACCGACCCCACAGAGACTTTGTTGAACCCCCCGCCGAATATGACCATAGAAGCGAGGAAACTTTCCCATGGGCTACGAGCAGTTACAGGCGTGTCGGGCTTGTAGGGAAAGTTGAAGTCTTATAGTTGGGTGACACATAGAGCGACTTGTAGCCCGTTATCGTTGGAGGATGGGATCACCTCCTCGACACTTTTTGTCTCCCGGGTCTCCTGTCGAGGGGCTTCGCTCCTCTTTGTGTACTGCTTCAGGTGCCCCTCTTTGATCAAGATTTCGATGGCATCCTTGAGGTGGATGCAATCTTCCGTGACGTGCCCGTGGCTCTTGTGGAACCGGCAATACTTGTACTTGTCGAAATTTGGCTTAGGGGGCGTCGGCTTTAGGAAGCGGACACCAATTTGCTGGAACTCTGAGTTGATGCACTCAGCTAGGATGCGCTCGTGGGGAGCTATGAGTAGCGTATACTCAGTGAAGCAGCCTATTGGTCCCCTTTGTTCTCGGGAATCTCGGGGCCGGTCCTCTCTTCTTCTTTCCCCGCCTCATCGGGGAGCGGTGGAATCCTCGTGCCTAGAGATCTTGGCACCCTCTTGATTCCATGAGTCGCGGGCGCAGTGGGCTGCCTCTATCTCCTCATACTGGATGTATGCTTGGGTGTCATACCCTAAATTTTGACCCTAAGATTCTATATCATTTGCATATCATATGAACATACTTTCATGCATCACTAACCCATCACAAGTACAAGATATGTGTGCTTACTTGCTTCACAGGTTAGGTGATCCTCCTAAGGCTCAAGCAGATGAATTATCAAGGGATAAGTATCATATTTAACACTATAAGTCTCTATATCTTCCATGAAGATAAAGAACTTCCACTCATCAATAATCAAGTGCAAGATTGAATCATGACAAGGTCATCAAGCCTCAAAACCCCTAGTGCACCAAAATTAGGGTTTTGACCTAATTCAATCTCTAGGATGACTTGTGGAGCACGGCATGATCCAAGAGCTCAAGATATGTTTCAAGGACCTCAAATGCATCATATTAGTCCATTCATATGATTGTATTGATTCAAAGAACTTGATTCACAAACAATGCAAGAATTCAAATCCATCTGAGCGACAAACTAGGGTTTTGATGAAAAGTCAACCATACCTTTGACTTTTGGCCAAGACATGATCTCTACACTTAAGATATGATCTAAGACACTCAAATATACCCTTGAAGTCCACTAATAAGTTTAAAATCACCTTAGGATATTTATTAATTGAAAATCAAGAATTAGGGTTTCTCTACACAAAATTCATCTGATACACAAAGTCAAAGTTTAACTTTTTGGGCAAAATGGATCATCAAAGGCTATTATTAAAGGAAATATGATCCATAGTTACATTTGATCAAGGATTGATCAAGAAATCAAGGTTACTTGCAAAAGAAGCAAAATTGGAAGAATTGAAAATTTCACTAAGTTATGGAAAACACATGATTTTTACCTAACTTTACAACGCCATAACTTGTGATCCAAGCAACCATTTTTTGAACTCCAAAGCTCAAATGATAGATCTTCTTCCATATAACACGATTGCTGGGCTAAACCACCCAAAAAAATGCATAGATTTTGAGTAATAAGTCCATGAAGTTAGAGTTTCATGATGTTTTGAACTTTGACACTTCGAATTTTTTTTAGGCAGAATCTGTTTCATGTTTTGGCCAATTTTGAAGATATTTTTCACCATGATCCAAGAAGATTCAAGTCCAAATGCAAACATCAAAATTAAAGTATGATATCTCAGCTTTCCAAAGAGTATAAGAACATCCATTAATTCAATTTGAGCAAGGAGATATGATCCTCACAATATGCCATGATCAAACTAATTTTTCAAGACAATTTTCATGATCACTTGCATCACACGATATTTATCTTCAAATTTGATGACTTTGCAAGCCTTGTCATCCTCCAAGATCAGAAGGAATCTTGTTGAATCACATAATATCTTCAACTTTGGACCATAAGTCAAGGATCACATCTCTTGGCATGTGAAAAAACATCATTACATGGCCTTGAATTCAAAATTGTCATTTGGCATTTAAGTGAAGCATTTAATTGGCATGAAATGAGCTTCACCAGTTCAGATTCATTCAAAAACAATGAGTGTTCAAACCTGAAAAATGTCAATTGAATCAAGATTATAGTCATGCTATGGAAGACTTTGGTACCTTAGCCTTTAAGTAAGAGTTACATGACAATATCCATTGGATAATAACATGCTCCCTCATCCAACACTATTCATCCAAAATAAATCAGTTATCCTATAAATAGAGGTCATTTTACATCAGTTCAATTACACCAAAACAATACCAAAGACTTATTTTCTCATTCTCTCTCTCTCTTACTTCAAGTTTCAAAGTTCCAAAGAGCAAACTTGGAATTTTCAAAACCAGAGCCTAAACCACTCAAATAACCATCCAAACACATAACAAATCATCCATTGGAGGTGTCCAAACCCTCATCTTCATCTCAAACCACCAAAATCAGAAAGTCAACCATCAAAACCTCATATTTTGCCTTTTCTGCATTTTTCAAGCCATGTCTTAATCCTGTCCATTTCAAAGCCAAACAACACTCCAAACACACTCTAAATAACATCCCTAAACTGTTCTAACCATAGTTTCTCAACTGTAACTCCATTTGGTTGAAGTTGCATTTTGGCCACTGTTGCCATTTTTTCAAGAAGGGTACCATATTCTGTTCCAGCTGGTTTTCTTTGTTTCCAAGCATTCAAAAGGATCATTGGAGGTATATTGAAGGTGTCCAAAGCATCAAGACATTTCTGTAACAACTATCTTGAAAGATCCAAGTTTGCTTCAAGAGGTAAGTTTCCTCAAAACTTGAACTTGCCAAAATATGATTTGCTTTGATGTAAATTGATCATGAACATGTCATATATGTCATATTTGTTGTGTTTAAACTATAATTAAGTGTTTTTGTTGACTGTATAGACATGTAGCATAGAACTTGCAAAGTCATGGCCTATTTGAAACCACTATTAAGTTTTAAAATGTAGGCACTTTTAGAAAAATCTAAGACCACCACAAGATTTCTCATGAAATTTTAGGCAAGATAGGTCTTTACATTTTTAAATTTCATGGAGAAATGAGGGAGATATGATCCCTCTTGCAAATGGACTAAACTTGAAAACCTTGGGCAGGCCAGCCATGGCGCCCTTGGTCTGGCCTCAGGTCATGCTCACCCTTATCAATTTATGGGTGTGGTTTGATACACGGATGTATCACCACCCCAGTGGTTCTTGGCCTGCACGTGTTTGTGTGTTTGAGTGTAAGAACTAGGGTTCGAATCCCCCTCGCCCCAGTTCTTTTTCATCTTTCTGATTTTTTAAGTGAGTATCATATATATTTTAGTGCTTCCCTCTATTATCAACTACGCGTGTATGGTTGGATTGACCTTTGTTTTGACCTACAAGCAAGCCAGCGTGGGTTCAACACCCATTGGGACCCTTTCCATATTTTTTTAACCACCTATTTTCTGACTTTTCTTCACAATTTCAAATTACTATAAATTTCTCATTTTTAATCATTTTGAACCCATTCTTTTTTATTGATATCCCTGCTTCAATGTTCAAGTTAATCATTTTGGATTTTCACAAACTTTCACCATGATAAAAACACCTCTTTAATTGATATCCTTGCTTCAATGTTCAAGTTGTATTTTCACAAACTTTCACCATGATAAAAACACCTCTTTAAAATACAAATCATCTTTCAACTAAACTTTCAAAATCATCTTTTGATTTCAATAACTCTTTGGGCCT
Source organism: Lathyrus tuberosus (assembly GCA_022829125.1). Classification (NCBI taxonomy): domain Eukaryota; kingdom Viridiplantae; phylum Streptophyta; class Magnoliopsida; order Fabales; family Fabaceae; genus Lathyrus; species Lathyrus tuberosus. The sequence continues at coordinate 9,642,957 of JALAZF010000163.1, forward strand.
CTATTCAGAGTGTAAGACCCATCACTTATCACATTTTCAAAACCAATAGATTTAATTGCTTGGGCCTCTATCCAGAGTGTAAGTCCCATTCCCTCCATTTTCTTTCAAAATCATCCACAATACTTCAAATCATTTATCGAAATCACCTCCTATTTTCAAACAAGAATAAAATCTTGGGCCTCTATTAGAGTATAAGTCCCTCCCCTCTCCCTCAAATCTTTCTTCAATTTCTCAATAGTTCAAAACTCAAGCTTCAACTTTCATCAAGCACAACCCTAGTGGTATTCATTCAATAACTCTTTGTGCCTCTACTTAGAGTGTAAGACCCAACACCTTTGTTTATAGAATAATCTTGGGCCTCTGTCAAGAGTGTAAGACCCACCACCTTTTCTTTTCAATAAATCTTGGGCCTCTGCTTAGAGTGTAAGACCCAACACCTTTGTATATAGAATAATCTTGGGCCTCTGTCAAGAGTGTAAGACCCATCACCCTTCAATTCATGTATATACTTGTCATGTACTTATTCACATTAAGTTTCTCTTGACATTTATATCATCCTCAGTTTAGATATAGGTCAAAAAATAGGATCTCTTCAATCACAACTTAGTTCAAACAACTAGAACCATAGCCTCCTCTTGGGTCTTATACAAGCATCATTGCCTCCTCTTGGGCATCATACAAAGAATCTCCCCAGCAAGTTAGCCTCCTCGCGGGCTATATACAAGGAGACTTGGGAAGTCTAATTCAATCCATCACAGCATCCACTTGGGCTTTATCCAAGCATCATAGCTTCCTCTTGGGCTTCATACAAGGACCATCAGGCTTCTTAAAAGCATCAATAAAATCTTTTAGCCTCACCATCCTGGACTTTGTACAGGATATAATCAATCTTTTAGCTTCACCATCCTGGGCTTTGTACAGGATACAATAAATCTTTTAGCCTCACCATCCTGGGCTTTGTACAGGATACAATAAATTCTTTTAGCCTCATTCATCATGGGCCTTGTACAGGATACAAATAAAATCCCCAAAAGAGTCAGTCAAATCCTCAGTATTGAGCCAGTCTCTTCAAACTTCTTTAATAGTCATGAGCCTTCTCTTAGGCTTTCATACCAAATAAACCTCCTCAGCCAGTCAGCCTCAATCTTGGGACTTGTACAAGATAATTGAAACTCCCTAGTTGAGTCAGTTTTCAATCTTTTAGCTTCATATCTTGGGCTTCAATCAAGATACCCAAATAAATCCATCTCCTCACAGATGAGACCTTGAGCCATCTCTATAGGAAGATTTATCTTCCAATCACTATAATTCAAATCAAACAATTAAAAAACTGTTTTCCAGATAATTGCTATAAGTGGCACACTTGTTAATATAATATCCAAGTTGGAGTCTGTAACGCCCCGATTTTTATTAGATTTATTTAATCGAGTCGATTTAATTATTTTTGTCTTTATATTATTTTATTCTTGGTTTTTATTTGGTAAATGTGTTATGTTTATTGTTATTATGTTTTATCGCGTTTTGAGAGCGTTTGCGAGAAATTGAGTGTATGGGTATTTTGGTCTTTTGCTTGGTTAGATATTATTGTTTTTATTAAAATAGAAAATAGAGATTAGAAAGAGAGAAAAAGAAGTTAAGAGAAATAGAGAAGGAGAAGAAGAAAAAGAGGAAAACTTGGAGTGTAAGAAACCGATTCAACCGACACTTCGAAGCGCGATTAATCGGGTAAGGATGCGAAACTCGGTTATGCTATGCTTGTGTATGATTGTGTATGTGTGTGTTGGAATGTTTGCTGGTTTTTCCTAGCTTTTCAATTCTAGGTCGAAATGAGAGAAAATGATAGAAATTGATGTTTTCGCGGTTGAAATGCGATATAAATGTTGTAGAATACTTGTTACTATGATTGGGATATGTTCTGGTTGTTATGTTATGGTTTGGAAGTGTTTTGGTGGAGGAAATGTTGGGTTGGAGTGAACAACAGCGCTGCTGAGATTTTCTGGGTTCGCAGGTTCGCACTGCGAATAGGGCAGCGAAGGGGAAAGCGAAGGTTCGCGGGAGGTTCGCATTGTGAACTTTCTGCTATTTTTTCTCTGCCACAGTTCGTAGGGAATTCGCATTGCGAAGGGGAAAACGAAGGTTCGCTGGAAGTTCACCTTACGAACTTTATGCTGTTTTTTCTCTGCCATGGTTCGCTGGGGGTTCCCATTGCGAATAGGAAAGCGAACATGACAGATTTTCCATTTTGTTCTTGTCAAAACTTTTGGGTTGTAAGTCGGATTGAGGCGCGGTTGGATGCGTTGGAAAGATAATGAGATGTTCTTTCTTATAAAAATGGTTTTGAGACTAGTGGCCAATTTAATTGTGTTGGGAATTGGAAATGTGTTATTTTGTCGTCTTTTACCGTCGTAATTGTGTGTAATTTATGTGTTAACATGCGATACGCTTTTGATATATAACGTATAGCTTATGTGCTATTATATGATGTGAATGTATGTGATGAAATGTTGTGATGATGGTTTGTGGCCTTATGGCAAATAAATGCATTGTTTTGGGTTTGATTTCAATGCATGATTATTTATGTTGAGATGGTTCACATGGTTATGTATGTTATGCATTTGATTGTCATGAGTCATTGTATGCCAAGCATCATGATATGCATTCTTTTGATGTCGTGTGCCCTAGTGGGTGTGAGCGACGAAACGATTCCTGAGGGAATCTGCTGTAACGGTCGTGTGCCTTATACAAAGAGGACCTAAAGCGACGTTATAGACGATCGTGTGCCTTATACAAAGAAGACCTAAAGCGATCGGATCGTGTGCCTTATACAAAGAGGACCTAAAGCGATCCATAAACGTCGTGTGCCTTATACAAAGAGGACCTAAAGCGACGGGGAACATCGTTTGCCCGACGGGGAGTTACACTAAGTAACAAGCGATGATTCCAATAATTCCTGAGTGAATTAATGATGAGAATGATGGATGGAATGGTACCGCATTGCATTGCATAGAGTCGATGTGTCGATCTCTGTGCATTTGCATAAGTCATGAATGGATTGATTATGTGTGGGATTTGTGAATGGAATTGATGAGTTGATATATATATATATATATATATATATATATATATATATATATATATATATATATATATGTTGGTGATAAATGTATTGAGCATGATTGATATGCCTTAGCGATGGATGCATGAATTATGAATTGTGTTGTTTTGTGTTTGAATTATGGTATATATTGTGGTGAGAATGTTGTTGTGTGTGTATTTCCTGTTATTACATAACTGTATGCAACTATATTATAATTGTGTTTCTCATCCTTATGCTATTTTGAATGCTGTATGAGGCATTGCATATTAGATGCTGGAGGTCTTTTGTGAAGATTATGTCTTCATTCTTTTGTCGGTCGGCTCTGATATGTAGCACCGGGTAGTCGGGGAGATCGTTATGTGACATTATATATATATATATATATATATATATATATATATATATATATATATATATATCTTTTTGGATTTTACATGTATGACTCTGTATATGACAGACAAACTTCTATGTTTATATATATGAGATTCAGTTGCATATTTTCCACTTTTATTCGGTATCTGAATTGTGGGTGTTAGGAACTGAGTTCCTCTGTTTATGTTGCTACCAGATTGTTGCATATCTTTATGAGCAGGTTATTATATTTCATTACTTTGATGTGATGCTCTAGTCTATGCCATGAATGTTTTAATTATACTCTGATTGATTGTTATCGCTTTAAATACTCGGGGTATAGATTGGGGGTGTTACATTAAGTGGTATCAGAGCCAGTCCATGTCGGTCATTGTGACCAAGTTGTTTGTTGTACGATATTTGTGTTTTGGTGAGCTGATTGTTTAACCATAGTTACTATTATTGGAAATGAACAGAATATGGCTGGTGTCGCTCCCAGGATTTTCATCCAGGTACAAACGCGAGAGTGGCGCGGAAAAACAGAGTCGCCAGCCGTGTAAATTTATCCCAAGAGAGGGAGAGGGAACACCGCATAAACATGAGGAAGAGGGAAAGGAATGGTCATCGTAACCATAGTCTGGGTTCGGGAGTCGGTTACGTGAGAGGAAGGTGCTAGCATCCCACACGTCCATCGTACTCGATGGGATCCACGCTTGTTGTCTATTCTAAGGGTGAGTTATACTATCATCTAGGGCTGTACTAAGACGGGGAAGGGAAAGACAAAGACAGACTCGGTAGGACGTCAACGTCCTAGGCCTACGTACTCCCTTTGTGCAATGGGAAATTCAGAGTCAACGTAGTTCGAACCAAGTTCTTTTTGGGTTTTTTATGAGCGACGTTAAGTTCGCGTCCGGCAGTTAGGGTCGATGCCTGTTTGCGACTCAGACGAAAAGTAACGTGCCCTTTTTGAAAATAGCCTTTAGTTTGACGATCCCGAAGGACAAAAAGGTTTGAAGTTTATTTGTATTTTTTAGGACAGAAGTGACTTAAGTTAGTTCATAAGTTGCATTGCACCAAAGTCTAGGGCACAGGGGCGAATACTTAACACATCGTCCCAAGATAGGACGCTCGCTAAGCACTTTAGAAAGATGAGAGGAAGCCACTCATTTCTCATTCCCCACGCTTAAGGCTCGTGCGCGATACACTTTATCCTTATTAAGTATTTTTAAGAAATTTTGAGATGAGGAGAGAGAAGACACAAAGGAAACTCTAAAGGGGAACTAAGAGTCCTAATGTTATCATGCACGGGTGACCTACGGTTATTGAGGTTTGACGACAACCTAGGCCTAAAGAAAGGAGAAGATGGGAGAAGGAAAGAGTAAGGGTGAATATGGATAACTATCCACACCCTCAGAGAACTTACCTCAGCCCCTGCATAAGAGGTTAGTATAAAACAGACACAAGTAACATTAAGGCAAATGAAATTCAAACAATGACATGAGATAGTGATCAAGTGACCTATAACAGTCCAAACATGAATTAACAAAATCAAAGAACAAGCCCCCAAGCAATGGCACAAGTGCCTCTCAAACAAAGAACTCAGGCATGATCAGAAATATGCATACAAGAAGAGCTCAAGTGGAAGCAATCAAATAATTAGAGAAACAACTTCTAAAATTGCCAAAATAAATATCAACATTTCCCAACCAGAGGCAAACAACATATCAAAAACTCCTGCAAAAATTCAAGATGTTAGTCACTCGAACAATCATGCAAAGTCAAGAGAGGATCATGGTTCAACATGCAAAAGGAAAGGACTAAAATGCAATATGAAATAATTTTGAAAAATGATAGGAAAATATTTTAATGCATTTCAGTATGTTATCTAACAAATGCAAAAAGAATGGATTGAAAATGTTTTATGGATGCAGAGAAATAAAATAAACAATTTTAAGTATGCATGATATGAGTAATTCAAAAAGAAAATAAACAAATATTTAATTTAGATGATAAAAATTAAAATAAAAATAAAAAATAAAATTTGTGAAAATTTTATAAAATGATAAAAAGTATGCATGAATTTTCTTGGAATTTTTTAATGCAAGAATATTTTTAAAAAATGAAAATGAAATGTAATAAATTAAATAAAATAAATAAATTGAATGCGCATGGGGGGTGCAAACAGCAGGTGAATCACGTTGGAAAGGCTAATGGGCTCAGGAGGGTGGGGTGTAGGAAGCAGGCCCATACTTAAATCCAATCAGAAAAAAAAAAAAAATAAAAAGGTACGTGTGGACTTCAGTCTACCAGTTGACCTACCACTTACCCTTGGATGCATCCAACGCCCTTTACTAAGTCAACACAATTACCAAGTCTCTATGATTAACGGTCAAGATGAAAAGAACACACTAATTAGCACGCACACACGCACACCAAAGTAGTCAGTATACCATGCGCAGCCATGTGCCATGCACATGTTCTCATTAATTTGCTGGCAGCTTAATAGCCGTCTGATCCTTTCAACGCACCAGATTAGTCAACACAAAAAGGTAAACAAAATGAAATAAAATGATTGGGTGTACACGGTAACACGCGTGGGGTAATAAACACATGATCAAATAAAATAAAAACCAAAAAAATAAAACGTGGCAGCCTAGGAACTGTTGGATCAAAAGAGTGAATGGTGAGGATTTCATCTTCTTCGTACATACCCCTCACCGGCCGGCCACCACACCAGTCGCCGGAGCCCTAGCTCCGGCCGCCACCCACGGCCACCTGCAAGTTAAAAAAACCCAGAAAACGCAAAGGCCTATACCATTTTGTTCAGAATTTCACGAGGATTATGAATATCCTATCCAAATTTACAAACGGTCAACACACAAAGAGATTCGAACAAGAAAAGGTTAGGGCTCAAAACTTTAAAATCACGTAGCAATCAATATACACGTCCAAACACAACAAAAACTACATCAGATTCATCAGTGACAATCACACATCAATATGCGCATCAAAAAAGAGAGTTTTATGATCATGAAAATCATCACTAACCTGAGATGGTACAACACGTATCTCCACTGTTAGCTTCAAAGGGTGATTGGTTCGTGCTCTAGAGATCCCAAGGGTTCAGTTGGTGAAAGAATTTCTTGAAAAGACCTAATGGATTGAGAGATATGAATATGAGATGCTTTAGGGTTCAAGCTTGACTTCTCCACAAATATCACGTGAAATCTGACCTAACCAGTGCATGAATGAGTTTAAATACTCTAGGGTTTCTCACTGATAATGGTTTGGGCCTTGGAAATTCCTTTGCTAAAGAGTTTTGGGCAATTTTGGAAAATCACATAATGTTAAGTACACCCTCTTCCATGCATGGATATTCAAACATTTCATGATGGATCACTTAACTTCTAATTTCTAATCACACCCACATTGAAATTGGGCCTTGAAACATTTTGATTCATGAGTTTTCAATGACTTGGCAATTTTGAATAATGGAGAATAAGTGACAAATACACCATGGATTCACTTGGTTCAAAGGCCTAAAATAGTCCTTAGGGATTGTTCTTTGATATTAGAAAGTGGCATGAAACGATGGAATTAATTATAGGTCACTATGCCAAAGTTTGTGAAAATGGGATCATGAGAAACCCTAAAAACCACTTTGTCTTCTTTTGATCATAAGTTGAGTTTCACAAATGATATGGAGACCCACTAGTACTTGTGTGATAAAAAGATCTTCAACTTTTATGTTGGAGAAAAAATCATTTGAAGCTTTCTTGATGATGAAAAGTCAAGTTGAATTCAGTGCAGGAACTTGCCCAAAAAGGAAACTCCCAAATTATAGGTCATTTCCAAATTTAGTAACTTTTGTACCAACCCTTGATTCTTGACAAATGGTGTGAAACTTGACTCTTGAAGACCATATGAGGATATGAGACCTTGAAAACCTTGGAGAGAACCTCAAAATTTCACAGTTGACTTCTCCTCTCACTGTTGACTTTTACCCAATTCACCTGATTTACAATCCATTGGCCAATTAAGTCTCTCCTGAACCAACTGATGGACAACCTCCTATCCCTAGGTTCTTAGGGACCCAAGGAATACCATAGAATCAAGTCTTGCCCAAAAAATCAGAAATAAACTGACTTTATAGCAAACCCTAGTTTTGGTACCCTCAGTCTAGGAGGAAATAACACAGTCTCCAAATCCAAATTCCTCTGAATATGATGTGTATCCTCTCCAACAAAGATAAGATATGCCATTTAGTGATGATAAAAACCCAATAAGCTTGCCCATTGGAGCAATAAACCCAAGAATCTCAAAACCCTAATTTCTGCACTGGTTAGGAGGAAGTGATCCACTTGAACTCTCTTGCTTGACCCTTTGAAGAACATCTTCTCCTCTTGAACATGCCTCAGGCACCTTGACCCCATGCTAAGAACCAATGATATGCACACATGATAATGTAAAAATGAAATGAAACATAAGCCAGTTAGTAATAAAGTAAGGAGGGCCGATTTTGGGGTGCTACAGCTGCCCCTATTCAATCAACTTGGTCCTGAGGGTATGATAGCGACGACTTTCAGACAATCGGGATACACGGAGATTGAATACCAAAGAACCCAGAAATTTGCAATCAACAAAGGAGGGACGACTCCACTGGGGAACAAGCAATAAATGTTGCACTGTCACAACACGTACGAGTGTTGGAAATCAATACAAACAATGTATTGAAATGTCTTGAAATAAACACTAACGGGTGTTATTTATGCTGAGAATAAACACTGACGGGTGTCGAGGAATCAAAGATATCAAATACGGACGGGTACTGAGAAGATACACGGACGGGTGTAAAAAGGCTTCAATACGGACGGGTATTGAAAAGGTACACGGACGGGTGTAAAAAGGTCAATACGGACGGGTATCGAAAAGGTACACGGACGGGTGTAAAAAGGTTTCAATACGGATGGGTATTGAAAAGGTACACGGACGGGTGTAAAAAGCTCAATACGGATGGGTATCGAAAAGGTACACGGACGGGTGTAAAAAGGTTAAATACGTACGGGTATCGGAAAGGTACACGGACGGGTGTAGAAAGGTTAAATACGTACGGGTATCGGAAAGGTACATGGATGGGTGTAAAAAGGTTCAATATGGACGGGTATCGAAAAGGTATACGGACGGGTGTAAAAAGGTTTCAATACGGACGGGTATCGAAAGTGGTACACGGACGGGTGTAAAGAGGTTCAATACGGACGGGTATCAAAAAGGTACACGGACGGGTGTAAAAAGGTTTCAATATGGATGGGTATCGGAAAGGTACACGGACGGGTGTAGAAAGGTTAAATACGTACGGGTATCGAAAAGGTACACGGACGGGTGTAAAAAGGTTCAATACGGACGGGTATCTGAAAGGTACACGGACGGGTGTAAAAAGGTTTCAATACGGACGGGTATCGGAAGTGGTACACGGACGGGTGTAAAGAGGTTCAATATGGACGGGTATCGAAAAGGTACACGGACGGGTGTAAAAAGGTTTCAATATGGACGGGTATCGAAAAGGTACACGGACGGGTGTAAAAATGTTTCAATACGGACGGGTATCGAAAAGGTACACGGATGGGTGTAAAGAGGTTCAATACGGACGGGTATCGAAAAGGTACACGGACGGGTATTGAAAAGGTACACGGACGGGTGTAAAAAGGTCAATACGGACGGGTATCAAAAAGGTACACGGACGGGTGTAAAAAGGTTTCAATACGGACGGGTATCGAAAAGGTACACGGACGGGTGTAAAAAGCTCAATACGGACGGGTATCGAAAAGGTACACGGACGGATGTAAAAAGGTTAAATACGTACGGGTATCGGAAAGGTACACGGACGGGTGTAGAAAGGTTAAATACGTATGGGTATCGAAAAGGTACACGGACGGGTGTAAAGAGGTTCAATACGGACGGGTATCGAAAAGGTACACTGACGGGTGTAAAAAGGTTTCAATACGGACGGGTATCGAAAAGATACACGGACGAGTGTAAAGAGCTTAATACGGACGGGTATCGAAAAGGTACACGGACGGGTGTCGAAAAGGTTTCAATACGGACGGGTATCAAAAAAGGTACACGGACGGGTGTAAAAAGGTTCAATACGGACGGGTATCGAAAAGGGTACACGGGCGGGTGTAAAGAGGTTCAATACGGACGGGTATTGAAAAGGTACACGGGGCGGGTGTAAAATGGTTCAATACGGACGAGTATCGAAAAGGGTACACGGACGGGTGTAAAGAGGTTCAATACGGACGGGTATTGAAAAGGTACACGACGGGTGTCGAAAAGGGTGTAAAGCAACTTTTACCGGGGATTAATCTCGCTGGGGAATGGATAAGTCTAAATAAAAGATTCTGCCGGGGAGCACAAATATGAGGAACGCATCCCTCCAAAATCTCTTGAGTTATGCTTCGAATGCAAATGTTTGAATTTTGCCGTAATGCTCCACACGAAGTGGAAATGCTACGCGTTTGAGGATGCAATGCTAGTGCTTATGATATACAAAAGGGGTCCCTCCAGCAAAATAAATGTTGGAGAGAAAAGATTGATTCAGCTGGGGATGACAAAAATAAATTGTCCTCTGAATCCAAGAACTCTGTTGAGAAGGGTCATACTGATCGACTCTTCGGATCCGCAACTTCTGCCAGGGATGAAATCTCGAAAGAACTACCGGGGACCCCACCTGTCTTCTACTGAAGGTAACATCCAAAACCGGAGATTTCTCCTCTGCTGGGGGAGTTGAGAATGAATGCCAATAACGGAACCGGAAGTTTGTTACTGAGGATGGCTAATAACCAATGGGCTTAGGACTTGCCGGGGATGCCAGCCCATAATACCATCATGCTTGGGGAAAATAATCCATGATACGATCATGCTTGGGGATACTGCTGATCTTGGCCTGCTGATGGGGAGGATGACTTTACTCCCACCTTGCTGGGGACTAGAATATGACATCACCGGCGAAAGTACGCTTCCTGACTGGATGGGGAAGGTGAGCACCCTGATTCTGTGGGGAAATAACGCCTTGATCCAGAGAAAATACTTTCCAAGTCTTCTGCTGGGGAAAGTCTGCTCTGCTGAGGAAAGCGCAATCTCAATGCTGGGGAAAGCAATCTGCTGGGGAAATACAACCTTGTTGCCCTGCAAGTCAAATAACAACAAATAGAATATGCCACAGCATGATTGCCTAAGTAATTTCTACTACTTTTCGTTATGCTCCGCAAAGCTCGAAGTTTTATATGCGATGTTTATCAAAAATATCAGACGTTTTTGCAAACAAAACAGTAAAAGTAAAATTAAAACAAACAATGGAAAGCTCTCTGAGTGAAGTGAATGTTTTATTGAGAAGAGTGGCCTGTAAATAGGCATTTACAATAGGAAGCAATTCCTAAAAAGAGGTAATTACGCAAAAGCAAAAAGAAAATACACATGTCGGCAATGTGGGAACATATATCCACCATGATTCGACTCAGCTATGACCCATATGCCTTGCTTATCCACAAAAGTCTTGACCTTTGAAGAGACTAACTGTACTGATCCCTTTCTTTCAGAACTTCCAGGTATTGAAGGTGCTCACAGATCGAACGCAGACCATAGCCTTTCGCTTATAAATCCCTAACTTTTGCCTGGATCGCCCTTTTCGGGTTTTCAATCCATTGGGATACCCATTTTTGCCAAAGTCGCCTTTTCAGGTTTTCAACTTTGTGGGTCTACACGTTTCTTTTTACATTTTATCCCTAACTTTTTCCTGAACTTTTTCCTTTTTATGGTTCGCCAGGATGCCCCTTTTTTGCCTGGACTTTCTTTTTATGTCCAGCGGGTCTCTTTTATGCGAAGTATTTTTTGACTACGTCTGCGTTCACAGGGGAGGTAAAATCTTCGCCATCCATAGTTGAAAGTAGTAAGGCTCCACCAGAGAAAACCTTTCTTACCACATATGGCCCTTCATAGTTTGGAGTCCATTTGCCCCTGTGATCTGTCTGAGGAGGAAGTATCCTTTTCAAAACCAATTCGCCTGTCTGAAAACTCCGAGGACGCACTTTCTGGTCAAAGGCGTGCTTCATCCTGCTCTGATATAAACGACCATGTGCGATGGCTGCCAATCTCTTTTCTTCAATAAGGTTTAACTGATCCAACCTGGAACGCACCCACTCAGCTTCATCAAGCTTCACATCTGCCAGAACTCTCAAAGATGGAATCTCGACCTCTAAGGGTAAAACTGCTTCCATACCACACACCAATGAGAAAGGGGTTGCCCCAGTTGACGTACGCACCGAAGTACGGTAACCATGTAGGGCATAAGGTAACATCTCATGCCAGTCCTTATATGTTACCACCATCTTCTGCACAATCTTCTTGATATTTTTATTTGCTGCCTCAACAGGACCATTCATCTTCGGACGATATGGAGAAGAATTATGATGCTCGATCTTGAAACTTTGACATAATTCCTTCATCATCTTGTTGTTCAAATTCGAGCCATTATCAGTAATGATTCTCTCCGGGACTCCATAACGATAAATGATATCCTTCTTTATAAACCGGACTACCACTTGCTTGGTGACGTTGGTGTACGAGGCTGCTTCCACCCACTTTGTGAAATAGGCAATGGCAACCAAAATGAAACGATGCCCATTGGAAGCAGTGGGCTCAATCTTTCCAATCATATCTATGCCCCACATTGCAAAAGGCCAAGGAGACGACAACACGTTTATAGGCGTAGGCGGCACATGCATCTTATCTGCATAAATCTGGAATTTATGGCACTTTCGAGCGTACTTGAAACAATCAGACTCCATAGTCATCCAATAATATCCTGCCCTCAACAACTTTCTAGCCATGGTGTGTCCGCTGGAATAAGTACCGAAAGAACCCTCGTGAACTTCCTCCATCAACAAACTTGCCTCGTGTTCATCAACACAACGTAGCAAGACCATATCGAAGTTCCTCTTATATAACACATCATCCTTGTTCAGAAAGAAGTTTCCTACCAACCTCCTCAGAGTCTTCTTATCTTTGGTGGAGGCACCCTCTGGATACTCCTGTCTCTTTAGAAAAACCTTAATATCATGATACCACGGTTTGCCATCTGACACATCTTCAATTGTGAACACAAAAGCTGGTCTATCCAGACGCATGATTCTGATCGACGGAGTTTCGTTCCAACGGTTCACCTTATACATGGATGCCAATGTCGCCAACGCATCAGCCATCTGATTCTCAGCTCGGGGCACATGATGAAAATCCACCCTGTCAAAGAAAGGTAACAACCTTCTGGCATAGTTGTTATAAGGTACCAAATTTGCCTGACGAGTCTCCCATTCTCCTGTAATCTGATTAACTACCAATGCGGAATCACCATAGACATCGAGGTTCTTAATTCTCAAATAAATTGCCTCCTCTAACCCTATGATGCATGCTTCATACTCCGCCTCGTTGTTGGTACATACGAACGCTAACCGGGCAGTGAAAGGTATATGAGAACCCTTCGGGGTTGTAATGATTGCCCCAATTCCATTACCATATGAGTTGACAGCCCCATCAAAAATCATCTTCCACTGAGACCTAATCTCAGGTCCTTCATCAGGCAGAGGCTCTTCACAATCCTTCATTTTTAGAAACATAACATGCTCGCCCGGAAACTCAAACTTCATTGGCTGATAATCTTCGACCGACTGTTTAGCAAGATATTCTGACAGAACACGTTCCTTAATGGCCTTCTGAGAAACATACTGAATATCGTACTCTGTCAAAACCATCTGCCAACGGGCTATCCTTCCAGAAAGTACTTGCTTCTCAAACACGTACTTAATCGGATCCTTCTTCGAAATCAACAAGGTTGTGTGATTTAACATATACTGCCTTAGGCACTTGGCTGCCCAAGCGAGTGCACAACATGTATTTTCCAGCATAGAGTATCTTGATTCGCAATCAGTGAACTTCTTACTCAGGTAGTAAATAACGTACTCTTTCCTACCTGTCTCGTCGTGTTGACCGAGCACACAACCCATCGAATTCTTAAGAACCGTAAGGTACATAATCAGCGGTCTCCCAGACACCGGTGGCATAAGGACTGGAGGTTCGTGCAAATACGTCTTTATCCTTTCGAACGCCTCTCGACAATTTTCATTCCACCTGACCTCTTGATCTTTTCTTAACAACTTGAAAATTGGTTCACATGTGGCTGTCAGATGAGAGATAAACCTAGCAATGTAATTCAACCTCCTCAAGAAACCACGAACCTCTTTCTCTGTCCTTGGCTCAGGCATCTCTTGTATGGCTCTTATTTTTGCAGGATCAACCTCAATACCTCTTTCACTAACAATGAATCCCAGCAATTTACCAGACCTCACGCCGAAAGTGTACTTGTTCGGATTCAATCTCAGTCTGAACTTCCTCAACCTTTCAAACAACTTCTGGAGGTTTACCAAGTGTTCTTCTTCTGTCTGTGACTTTGCAATCATGTCATCAACATAAACTTCAATTTCCTTGTGAATCATATCATGAAAGAGAGTCACCATCGCCCACTGATAGGTTGCCCCAACATTCTTCAATCCAAAGGGCATTACCTTGTAGCAAAATGTTCCCCTCGGTGTTATGAACGTTGTTTTCTCCATGTCCTCTAGGGCCATTTTGATTTGGTTATACCCAGAGAAGCCATCCATGAAGGAAAACACAGAATATTGAGCAGTATTGTCCACTAACACGTCAATGTGGGGGAGCGGGAAATCATCCTTCGGGCTCGCCCTATTCAAATCTCGGTAATCAACACACATCCTGACCTTCCCATCCTTCTTAGGTACAGGTACAATATTAGCAACCCACGGAGGATAATTTGTCACAGCAAGAAATCCGGCGTCCAACTGTTTCTGAACCTCTTCCTTGATCTTGACAGCCATATCTGGTTTCGTCCTTCTCAATTTCTGTTTGACTGGAGTACAACCCTCTTTAAGCGGCAGCCGGTGTGAAACAATGTCAGTGTCAAGCCCAGGCATGTCTTGGTAAGACCGGGCGAAGATATCCACATACTCTCGAAGCAACTCAATCATTCTTCCATTAACAGTGTCTTCCAGGGCAGCCCCAACCTTTACTTCTCGCTTAACATCCTCGGTTCCCAGATTAACAGTCTCAACCTCCTCTTGATGAGGTAGAATAACCCTTTCCTCTTGTTTCAGTAACCTGGCTAATTCTTCTGGTAAGTCACAGTCTTCGTCAGTCTCTTCTTCAGCCTGATAGATAGGATTGTCGAAGTCATATCGAGGCATAGCTAAGTCCTGGGTGGAATCTGAACAAAGGAACCTGCATGATGGATGTTTTATGTTTATTATGAGTGCAACAAACAAGGAAACACATTGCCATTTGATGTGGGTTAATACAAAAAGTAAAAACAGAAAGACAGGGATCAAAATATTTGAATGAAAAAACGTCCTTTATTGATGATAAAAATAGCAAATAAAACATCCAAGCCCTACAAATAAATATCACTACGTCTTGGGCAGAACGTAGGACTCAACATAACAGAAAACAAAAGTAAATTACTCCGGGCGCGTCACTTGGATGACTTTCTCGGAAGACCAGTTGCCTAAACTCTGACCAGGAATGCAGGGACGGATCCA
Organism: Lathyrus tuberosus; assembly: GCA_022829125.1. Classification (NCBI taxonomy): domain Eukaryota; kingdom Viridiplantae; phylum Streptophyta; class Magnoliopsida; order Fabales; family Fabaceae; genus Lathyrus; species Lathyrus tuberosus. Next base: position 9,658,065 of record JALAZF010000163.1, read on the forward strand.
CTTGTCCATGTCACAATCACTATCTCCTTCATCCTCAATAGCATTGACTCTGTCGAAGAAAACACCGGCACTAGTGAAACGGACTGGACCATAGAACTTGGGAGGCTCTTCAGAATGCCTAGGTGGCTTGTAACCCAATCCATGAGTATCTTGATTTCTTTGAACATCAATAACACTGCCCCACTTCTGAGAACCACCAGCTTCAACTATAGCACGCGCCTCTTTGAAAGAGGACATTGGAACCTCTGGTTGTCTGACGATTTCAGGTTGGGCAACCACCTCAGGCTGACTGGCTTCCTTTGGGGGTTCCTCGGGAATTTTCACAGCTTCAAAGGCTTGGCACAACGTTTCCTGTACTTCACCATCTACCTCTACGTACTTGAAGGTCGATAGGTGACTCACCATAATATCTTCTTCACCACAAACAGTCACAATGTGGCCATCCACCATATACTTCAACTTCTGGTGCAGCGTAGAAGTTACTGCCCCAACACCATGGATCCAAGGGCGACCTAACAAACAACTATAGGCAGGCTGAATATCCATTATGTAAAAGGTGGTGTTGAAAATCTCAGGACCCACCTTGATCGGCAGAACTAACTCTCCAAACACTGACCTCTTGGAGCCATCAAAAGCACGTACCACTAAGTCACTTGGTGTACAAATCAACCCACAAGTATCCAGTTTCATCAAAGCCTTCTTCGGTAGCACATTCAAAGATGACCCAGTATCAACTAACACATGCGACATTAAGGAACCACGACATTCCACTGAAATATGCAGAGCGTTATTGTGATTCCTCCCAGCCGGAGTCAGATCTAAATCGGTGAAACCCAAACCATTACCAGCATTCACATGAGCCACAACCCCTTCTAATTGGTTGACAGATATTTCCTGTGGTACATAAGCCATATTTAGAACCTTCAGCAATGGATTTCGGTGTGGCTCAGAGCACAACAGTAAGGATAGAATGGAAATCTTCGATGGAGTTTGGTGAAGTTGGTCAACAATCTTGTAATCACTTTTTCTGATCAACCTCATAAACTCTTCTACGTCTTCTGAGAAAGCATCCCCACCTGGCTTTGTCATAGAATTATTTGCTTCCTGCCTCTGTGCAGACTCCTCCATCATCTGTTTACCTTTGTCTTGTCTTGAGCTGCCAGCTTGACTCTCGGACGGAATAAAGACTCTACCACTCCTAATGATAGCCCCTGCTTCAACAAGATTTCCAACCCCTGTATTCACAGCTGATGTCTCTTCCAATTCCTGCTTCTTACCATTAACAAACACCTCGGCCCCATAGTTCCATGGGATGGCCTTGGTACTCTCATACGGGACTGGTCCAGGAATAGTGATAGTGACCGGTGCTGGTCTCGCCGGTGCTGATATAGTTATTGTCTTGAATGGAATCGTTATTGTGGCAACATCAATCTCTCTGTCAGTAACTTTATTCTGCCTACAACCTCTGTCAAACTGTAACGTCCCTTCACTGATCATTTTCTGAATACCTGCTTTCAATAAATCATAACCGCCCGGCTACGACACACATTTTACACAACCTTCATCACAACCGGGAAATACCCCTCCCTTCAACAGTTTTTCCTTCACCACACCCAAGGGAGTTTGGACTTCGTTCACATCTGAAATCAAACTCAAGTCTTCACAGTCTTTAATAATGGCATTAACCCCTGGCCCACCGTGATTCGGCATCGGGTTCTGATTCACATTTGGAACGTCATTGGAGAAATTAATGGCCTTGGAATCCACCAAATCTTGAAGCTGATGCTTAAAAGCCAGACAATTCTCAATATAATGTCCGGGTGCCCCAGAATGAAACTCACAGTGGGCGTTGGCGTCATAGCCGGGAGGTGGATTACCAGTAGGTGGAGCCAATGTTCTCTTCTGAATTAACTGTAGCTTTAACAAGTACTGAAATAATTGAGCGTAGGGAAGAGGTGGAGTGTCAAGATGCCTATCCCGCCTAGGCTGTGGTCTGCGAGGAGCCTGGTTTTGTTGTTGAGATGCTGCTGGCTGCTGAGGTGCTGTAGGGATGGTTACAGAAGCCACCTGCTGATTGAAGTTCTAACGAGGTCCTTCTCTACCACGATATGATGACACAGAGTTTGTATCTCCCTCCTTCTTCTTGTAACCACTAGCATAAGGCTTCTTACTTCCTCCAGATGAGGACCCATCATCGCCTGATATTTTCCCCGCCTTAATTCCGCTTTCTACCATCTCTCCTACTAAGATCAAATCAGCAAACTTTCCAGTCATACACGGTACCCAGCTTTTCATAGTAATGACCCTGCAAGGTGGCCATAAACATAGTTATCATTTCACGTTCCAACATGGGAGGCTGAACCCTCGCTGCCAGTTCTCGCCACCTCTGGGCGTACTCTTTGAAACTCTCATTGTTCTTCTGTGATAATTTCTGCAGCTGTGTTCGGTTAGGAGCCATATCAGTGTTATATTGATAGTGTCTAATGAATGCTCCTGCCAGATCTCTCTAACTTCGCACATCTTTCCTTTCTAGTTGCATATACCACTCCAGGGACACCCCAGATAGGCTATCCTGAAAGCAATGCATCATCAGCTTCTCATTCTTTGCATGCGCGGCCATATTACTTGTGTATGCTCTCTCACGTGGGTCCTTGGACAAGACATACCATTATACTTCTCGAAAGTGGGAGTCTGAAACTTGTGCGGAATAACAACGCCTGGAACCAACCCCAAATCCTCTAGATCCATTCCCACAGAATCCTGATTCACAACACCCGTTAGTTGTTCCTCAATCAACCTGAGTCTCTGATCATTGTCAATCTGGGGACCAGCATCCCCACCTGACAGAGAAAATGCATCATCTTGAACATCATCATACTGACGGCCATGAACTGCGCCAGCACCAATACCACCTCCCCCAGCATTTTCAGCTCCTCCCGGAGGAATCACAACACCAGAAACAGGAATACCTCTGCCCGTGGGGCCCTTCTGAACATTATTACCGTCTTCCTCATTTCTTGTAATCAGTGGCTGAACGAGAGTCCTCAATTGCTCTTGGCCTTGAGCAACACCTTGCATTAATTCCATGAATTGGTTCATGCTAGTTCGTATCTCAATGATCTCATTCTGTAGCTGATCCATGAGTCTCTTCTGATTTTGTCTGGTAGGATACCGGTGAATGTGCTGATCTGCAATTCTGAGATTAGAACAAGATAAGAATACCGGAGATAAACACCTGTCATGCAAAATGGTTATGCAAAATAATTATGAGTATGCAAATGCAAATGAACATGTTTGAATATTCGCAGGGCGATCCACCCCTTGATTCCAGTTTAACAATAAGATAGGATAGAATTTCTACTCATATATTAAGAAAACCAGAGGAAAACCAAATGTCAACAATCACGAATCCAAGATAACAGATCTGAACACAAAAATCATAGAGGTCCCAACCAACAAGCCTGGTGGTGATCCAAATACAATAAAAGAGAATAGAAAACTACGGCATGTCATCAAAGTCCACAAGTGTCAATCCCCCCATCCACTATGCTTTCTGCTCCAGTCTTGAATTTCCTTGAACAACCTTTTGGTGTCGGGATGTTTTGGTCTCTGAATTAGCTCTTGAATGAGAACGTCTCTCCTATGTATGATCCCTTCTAAGTATCGGTAATGCAACTCCCAAGCATCTTCTCCAGAAACACCATCCATGCTAAGACCCTCATGTCTAGGTTTCTTCACTTCAGCTTGGACCTTCAGTTCCTCTATGGAGGCTATGGCTTCATTGAGTCGACCCTTGACTGCTTGTCTCTTGAATACCCCCGACAGGATCTCAGCGTCTTTTTTCTTGAGCGTCAACTTCAACTGATCAATCTGAGCTAGATAACCGTCTCCATTTCTCTTATTCTCAGCCATTGCAGTTTCTCGGTGATCATCGAACCTGTGGATTTTCAACAAAGCCTTATCTAATTCCTCCTTCTTAGACTCGAGAACCTTGCTGATACCATCCAAAGCTTCTTTCATCCTTTTTCTGGATGTGACCATGTCAGCTAGCTCTTTTTCTGCCTTAGCAAGGAGCTCTGTCTTTAACTTGGTGGTATGAACAGCTTTACCCCGCTCATGTTTCAACTGATAGATCTCTCTTAGTAGCTCTCTGTTTTCTTCTCGCAGCTTTTCCTTTTCAGCCCACAACTTGTTAAACTTCTCTATCTCGACTGTGGTAGGAGGCTCAATTAGTAAAGGATACAAAGGTGGTTCCACCGGGAAGGGAAGAAGCTCCTCTTCTGCTCTCTTCTTAATCCACTCTTTATAGGAAGGAAAAGCCCGGTTATTACATTTCCGGAATGAAGTTTTACCCTTCTTGGTCACCTGTTTCCAAGCATTCACAATCTTCCTAATTATCTCTTGATCCTCAATACCATTGAAGAATAAGGACTCTCTGATATCTCTCTCTTCGGGTGGACCTCTCAACGGATAACCAAACTGCCTGATAACAAGGGAAGGATTATAGTTAATTCCACCTTTTCTCCCTATCAAGGGTACATTAGGGAATTCTCCGCACTTGCAAATAATCTCCATTCCTAGTAAGTCATGATTGAACCTAACGATGTTGTCAGCAGTCAAGCCCATTAGCCTCTTTGACCACTTCAGAGAATCTTTCGTATCAATAAAGGCGCCAGTTTCTGGGAGATGGCTCAGAAACCAAGTAGATAAGAGCGGTGCACAACAACTCACAGTTTTTCCCCGCCTATTTTCATTCTTGTAGTGAACTGAATGATACACATCACCTAGCAAGGTAGGTATAGGATTCTTTGAAATAAAAATTCTGACAGCATGCATATCCACCAGGTCAGGAACATTGGGAAACAGGACAATCCCATAGATGCACATAGCCAGAATAGCTTGGAAAGCAGTCCAATTCTTCTCTTTGACATGTATGCAAGCTTGATCAAACAAGAACTTCAATAAGAAACCCTTAGCTCCTTGTTTTTCCTCAATATTACTGCTCAGAACGGATTCACCAATATGAAGAGCAACAACCATTTCTTTTACCCCGGGGTGTTCTTCAGAAAAGAAAACTATGTCATGCCTGATGGGGATTCCTAAAATAAATGAGAACTCCTCCAATGTTGGGGCCAAGATGTAGTCTGGGAAAGTGAAGCAACGCAAGGACATATCGTAAAACTAGAGAAGTGTATGAATGGCATCCTTCTCATACTTGGAGATATTGTAGACAAACTTCAGAAGTCTCCCATACCCTCCACTGAACTCTGTACGAACTCCGGGACCAGCCATATTAATCAATTTGTGAATCAATGTCAAAGTCGGATCTGGGAACGAATAGGCAACAGTCTTCTTTCTCGGGACATCCATGCCAAGGTAACCTCAAAAAACCGGAATCAAGAGTAAGATGCAAGCCCTGAAAAATGTCAAACATGTTAGAATGCAAGAAAATGATATGCTGATGCAAACATGGGATCAAGGCAACATTGCTGGATGTACTGTGCTGTTAACTGAGCGAGAACCATAACCCAGAAAACCAGAATTCTGAACCACTGAGATAACCAGGAACCCAAATAATCAGACATTGACAGGAAATCTAGAAAAACAGGGTATATTGAAGGTTTTGGTTACCTGCAAACCTGCAAACACCCCTCCCCTCTCACGTGTGGGTACTAGGATGTTCAGTATCCCAGGCTCTCAGGTCGAGAAATGATGATACGTTCACCATTTCTGGTTTGGCATCATCATCAATCGAGGAGGCCTCAACTGATTCTCCAAAACGGAAGGTCCTCAGCTTTGGCACTGAGGTCGAGAAACAATAGTACATTCATCCCTCGGGGTACAGTACTATCATCAATCGAGGAGTGCTTCCACTGATTCTCTTCAAAAGATAGGGGCCATCCTATGCGAGTTCCAAAGTGGGCCCTCGGGTGCGAATGGGTTTGCCACAGGATGTGTTCTGCCACTGTCACCACTAAAGAGGGATGTTTCCACTAAGTTCCTCGATGATCGGTCACCAGAGTCGACAACTCTCTAGATCAACACCCTAACATGCACAAGACACACACGTTAGAATGTGTCCCAAGATAGCCTCGTCTGGTTGTGAATTTCGTGAACACACAAACGTACCAAGCGGGCCCGTAGGTCCCACTACTTTCCACTATAGTCCTAGGGTGTACTCAAGCCTGGGTATTGGGCTTATCTCTCAAAATAACCCAACCTGCAAAACAGAAACAGCCAACACAAAACAGCAGCATGACAGTAATAAAAATGAAATGCAATGCAGAAAATGCGGTAAAAATAAAATACAACAAATAAAGCAAAACAAACACAAAACACCCAAAGAGAACAAAGACAAGCAAGCGCTAGGATTGACTCGCTTAGGGATGTACCAGCATAGGTCAACCAGAGTCCCCAGCAGAGTCGCCAGCTGTCGCTCCCAGGATTTTCATCCAGGTACAAACGCGAGAGTGGCGCGGAAAAACAGAGTCGCCAGCCGTGTAAATTTATCCCAAGAGAGGGAGAGGGAACACCGCATAAACCTGAGGAAGAGGGAAAGGAATGGTCATCGCAACCATAGCCTGGGTTCGGGAGTTGGTTACGCGAGGGAAAGGTGCTAGCACCCCACGCGTCCATCGTACTGGATGGGATCCACGCTTGTTGTCTATTCTAAGGGTGAGTTATACTATCATCTAGGGCTGTACTAAGACGGGGAAGGGAAAGACAAAGACAGACTCGGTAGGACGTCAACGTCCTAGGCCTACGTACTCCCTTTGTGCAATGGGAAATTCAGAGTCAACGTAGTTCGGACCAAGTTCCTTTTGTGTTTTTTATGAGCGACGTTAAGTTCGCATCCGACAGTTAGGGTCGATGCCTGTTTGCGACTCAGACGGAAAGTAACGTGCCCTTTTTGAAAATAGCCTTTAGTTTGACGATCCCGAAGGACAAAAAGGTTTGAAGTTTGTTTGTATTTTTTAGGACAGAAGTGACTTAAGTTAGTTCATAAGTTGCATTGCACCAAAGTCTAGGGCACAAGGGCGAATACTTAACGCATCGTCCCAAGACAGGACGCTCGCTAAGCACTCTAGAAAGATGAGAGGAAGCCCCTCATTTCTCATTCCCCACGCTTAAGGCTCGTGCGCGATACACTTTATCCTTATTAAGTATTTTAAAGAAATTTTGAGATGAGGAGAGAGAAGACACAAAGGAAACTCTAAAGGGGAACTAAGAGTCCTAATGTTATCATGCACGGGTGACCTACGGTTAGTGAGGTTTGATGACAACCTAGGCCTAAAGAAAGGAGAAGATGGGAGAAGGAAAGAGTAAGGGTGAATATGGATAACTATCCACACCCTCAGAGAACTTACCTCAGCCCCTGCATAAGAGGTTAGTATAAAACAGACACAAGTAACATTAAGGCAAATGAAATTCAAACAATGACATGAGATAGTGATCAAGTGACCTATAACAGTCCAAACATGAATTAAAAAAATCAAAGAACAAGGCCCCAAGCAATGGCACAAGTGCCTCTCAAACAAAGAACTCAGGCATGATCAGAAATATGCATACAAGAAGAGCTCAAGTGGAAGCAATCAAATAATTAGAGAAACAACTTCTAAAATTGCCAAAATAAATATCAACATTTCCCAACCAGAGGCAAACAACATATCAAAAACTCCTGCAAAAATTCAAGATGTTAGTCACTCGAACAGTCATGCAAAGTCAAGAGAGGATCATGGTTCAACATGCAAAAGGAAAGGACTAAAATGCAATATGAAATAATTTTGAAAAATGATAGGAAAATATTTTAATGCATTTCAGAATGTTATCTAACAAATGCAAAAAGAATGGATTGAAAATGTTTTATGGATGCAGAGAAATAAAATAAACAATTTTAAGTATGCATGATATGAGTAATTCAAAAAGAAAATAAATAAATATTTAATTTAGATGATAAAAAATAAAATAAAATAAAAAATAAAATTTTTGAAAATTTTATAAAATGATAAAAAGTATGCATGAATTTTCTTGGAATTTTTTAATGCAAGAATACTTTTAAAAAATGAAAATGAAATGTAATAAATTAAATAAAATAAATAAATTGAATGCGCATGGGGGGTGCAAACAGCAGCTGAATCACGTTGGAAAGGCTAATGGGCTCAGGAGGGTGGGGTGTAGGAAGCAGGCCCAGACTTAAATCCAATTAGAAAAAAAATAAAATAAAAAGGTATGTGTGGACTTCAGTCCACTAGTTGACCTACCACTTACCCTTGGATGCATCCAACGCCCTTTACTAAGTCAACACAATTACCAAGTCTCTATGATTAACGGTCAAGATGAAAAGAACACACTAATTAGCACGCACACACGCACACCAAAGTAGTCAGTATACCATGCGCAGCCATGTGCCATGCACATGTTCTCATTAATTTGCTGGCAGCTTAATAGCCGTCTGATCCTTTCAACGCACCAGATTAGTCAACATAAATAAAAGGTAAACAAAATGAAATAAAATGATTGGGTGTACACGGTAACACGCGTGGGGTAATAAACACATGATCAAATAAAATAAAAACCAAAAAAATAAAACCTGGCAGCCTAGGAACCGTTGGATAAAAAGAGTGAATGGTGAGGATTTCATCTTCTTCGTACAGACCCCTCACCGGCTGGCCACCACACCAGTCGCCGGAGCCCTATCTCCGGCCGCCACCCATGGCCACCTGCAAGTTAAAAAAACCCAGAAAACGCAAAGGCCTATACCATTTTGTTCAGAATTTCACGAGGATTACGAATATCCTATCCAAATTTACAAACGGTCAACACACAAAGAGATTCGAACAAGAAAAGGTTAGGGCTCAAAACTTTAAAATCACGTAGCAATCAATATACACGTCCAAACACAACAAAAACTACATCAGATTCATCAGTGACAATCACACATCAATATGCGTATAAAAAAGGAGAGTTTTATGATCATGAAAATCATCACTAACCTGAGATGGTACAACACGTATCTCCACTTTTAGCTTCAAAGGGTGATTGGTTCGTGCTTTAGAGATCCCAAGGGTTCTGTTGGTGAAAGAATTTCTTGAAAATACCTAATGGATTGAGAGATATGAATATGAGATGCTTTAGGGTTCAAGCTTGACTTCTCCACAAATATCACATGAAATCTGACCTAACCAGTGCATGAATGAGTTTAAATACTCTAGGGTTTCTCACTGATAATGGTTTTGGCCTTGGAAATTCCTTTGCTAAAGAGTTTTGGGCAATTTTTGAAAATCACATAATGTTAAGTACACCCTCTTCCATGCATGGATATTCAAATATTTCATGATGGATCACTTAACTTCTAATTGCTAATCACACCCACATTGAAATTGGGCCTTGAAACATTTTGATTCATGAGTTTTCAATGACTTGGCAATTTTGAATAATGGAGAATAAGTGACAAATACACCATGGATTCACTTGGTTCAAAGGCCTAAAATAGTCCTTAGGGATTGTTCTTTGATATTAGAAAATGGCATGAAACGATGGAATTAATTATAGGTCACTATGCCAAAGTTTGTGAAAATGGGATCATGAGAAACCCTAAAAACCACTTTGTCTTCTTTTGATCATAAGTTGAGTTTCACAAACGATATGGAGACCCACTAGTACTTGTTGGAAAAGGGAGAAAAAGATCTTCAACTTTCATGTTGGAGAAAAATTCATTTGAAGCTTTCTTGATGATGAAAAGTCAAGTTGAATACAGTGCAGGAACTTGCCCAAAAAGGAAACTCCCAAATTATAGGTCATTTCCAAATTTAGTAACTTTTGTACCAACCCTTGATTCTTGACAAATGGTGTGAAAATTGACTCTTGAAGACCAAATGGTGCGATAACCATGAAGAGCAAAGGGTAACATCTCGTGCTAGTCTTTATAGGTTACAACCATCTTTTGAACGATCTTCTTGATGTTATTATTAGCCGCTTCTACCGCTTCGTTCATCTTAGGTCGGTAGGGAGATGAATTATGGTGTTCAATTTTAAATTCAGCACACAACTCCTTCATCATCTTATTATTCAAGTTGGATCCATTATCCGTAATGATCTGGCTTGGAACACCATAATGGCAGATGAGATTGTTTTTGATAAATCGGAACACCACTTGTCGGGTTACATTGGCAAATGACGCTGCTTCGACCCACTTGGTGAAGTAATCAATGGCTACCAGGATGAACCGATGTCTGTTTGAAGCCTTAGGTTCAATCATGCCAATCATGTCGATTCCCCATATGGAAAAAGGCCACGGGGAAGAAAGAATTTTGAGATGCGTTGGCGGTACATGGATCTTGTCTGAGTATATCTGACACTTGTGACACTTCCTCATGTACTTGTAGCAATCGGATTCCATGGTCAACCAGTAGTACCCTGCTCTCAAAATTTTTCTCGCCATTGTGTGTCCGTTGGCATGAGTGCCAAAGGATCCTTCGTGAATTTCTTTTATCAGCATGTTTGCTTCTGGCCTGTCTACACATCAGAGCAAGACCATGTCAAAGTTTCTCTTATAGAGTGTATCACTGCTCAGGAAGAAACTGCCTGCCAATATCCTGAGAGTCTTTCTTCCCTTTCTGGATGCCCCAGGTGGGCATTCTTGTTTTTGAAGGAAGCACTTGATATCATGATACCAAGGTTTATCGTCTGTGACTGCTTCAATCGTGAAGATGTAAGCAGGCCTTTCAAGGCGCATTATGTCGATCTTAGGTAAGTCGTTTCATTGACCTACACTAATCATGGAAGAGAGAGTGGCTAATGCATCAGCCATGTGATTCTCTTCACGAGGGATGTGATGAAACTCGATTCTATTGAAGACGGGTAACAACCTTCTCGCGTAATCTTTGTAAGGAATTAGTCATGATTGGTATGTGTTCCAATCTCCTTTGATCTAATTGATAACCAGGGCTGAGTCGCCATATACATCCAAGTTCTTAATTCTCAAGTCAATCGCTTCTTCGAGACCCATGATACAAGCTTCGTATTCGGCCCGTTATTTGTACACTTGAATGTCAGTCTGGCAGTGAAAGGAAGGTGCGTACCCTGAGGTGTTATGATGATTGCCCCAATTCCATTTCCATAATGATTGATAGCTCCGTCAAAGATTAGTCCCCATTGGGAACCTGGTTCTGGCCCTTCACTGGGTAGCGGTTCATCGCAGCCTTTCATGACATCTTCGTTTGGGAAGTCAAATCTGACTGATTCCTGATCGTCAATCGGTTGATGAGCCAAATGATCAGCTAAAATACTTCCCTTAACGGCTTTATGAGCGTGGTACTCGATGTCATATTCTGATAACAACATCTGCCAACGGGCAATCCTTCCCGTGAGAGCAGGCTTTTCAAAGATATACTTGATTGAATCCATTTCAGAGATTAACCAAGTAGTGTGACAAATCATATACTGGCGAAGATGTTTGGCTGCCCAAGCTAAAGCACAACAAGTTTTCTCAAGCATAGCATACCGAGTCTCGCAGTCGGTAAATTTCTGGCTCAAATAGTAAATGGCAGACTCTTTCCTTTTGGTTTCGTCTTGTTGGCCAAGTACACAACCCATTGAGTCTTTCAATACTGTTAGGTAGATGATAACTGGTCTTCCCTCTACTGGAGGTGATAGAATCGATGGGTTCAACATATACTCTTTGATACTGTCGAAGGCGGTTTGGCAGTCATCTGTCCAAACGCAATCCTGATTCTTTTTGATTAATTTGAAGATCAGCGCGCATGTCGCGATCATGAGGAATATAAATCGGGAAATATAGTTCAAACGTCCCAGGAATCCCCTGACTTGTTTTTCAGTCTTTGGAGAAGACATTTCTTGAATGGCCTTGACCTTGTCAGGATCAACCTCAATTCCTTTCTGGCTGACAATGAACCCTAGCAGTTTTTCCGAACGGACACCGAATGTGCATTTGTTAGGATTTAAACAGAGTTTGTACTTTCTCAACCGCTCAAATTGTTTTGGCAGGTTGGTCACATGCTCCTCCTCTATTTTAGATTTGGCAATAATGTCATCGATATATACCTCTATTTCTTTGTGTATCATGTCGTGGAATAGAGTAGTCATGGCTCGTTGATAGGTTTCCCCGACATTCTTTAAACCAAACGACATTACCTTGTAACAAAAGGTGCCCCATGGGGTGATGAACGAAGTTTTCTCCATGTCTTTCGGTGCCATCTTGATTTGGTTATAGCCCGAGAATCCATCCATGAAGGAGAAAAATTTGAACTTTGCTGTATTGTCTACCAACATGTTTATGTGCGGTAAGGGAAAGTCATCCTTTGGACTGGCTTTGTTTAGATCCCAGTAGTCTACACACATTCTGACCTTTTTGTCCTTTTTCAGAACTGGTACTATGTTGGCTAACCATTGAGGATATTCTGATGTGGCGAGGAAACCCGCGTCAATCTGTTTCTGTACTTCCTCTTTAATTTTGATGGCCATGTCTGGATGAGTCCGTCTTAGTCTTTGTTTCACTGGCGGACATTCTTATCTCAACGGTAGATGATGTTCCACAATGAGGGTATCCAACCTTGGAATGTCTTGATAGGACCAAGCAAATACATCGGGAAACCCTTTGAGAAGCTTTATCAAGTCTTCTTTGACAGTTGGACTGAGCAGTGCCCCAATCTTGACTTCTTTTCTCTCTTCTTTTGAACCCAAGTTGACTGTTTCCAATGGCTCCTTGTGAGGTTCAATGGACCTTTCCTCTTGTCTGAGTAATCGGGAGATCTCTTATGGAGTTTCTTCATCATCTTCTTCTTCAACCTCAAATACCGGGTATTCAAAGTTGGGAGAAGGCATCAGATCATATGTTTCAATGAGGTTTAAAACAAGCAATCTGCATGACGTGATGATTTGTGTTTAGAAGAGACAGAGAGAATGCAAGAGTGTGTGCAGTGTATTTTTTTTACTGCTTGTTTTTATTATTTGTTGTTTTTTAGGATTACCATTTTCTAAAAAAGTGAAGAGAGAAAACAGCAATTGATGCGGAAATTACGGAACGACGTTATTTTATTTATGATTCGGTTGATTCTTAAAACTACAACCCTATAAAACAAAACTCTGTCGCTTTGGGAAAAGCGAAGAGGGACATTTACAGAAAGTGAGCCCTATCAAAACATCCGTTTCACCAGGGCAGGGTGAAAGGTTAAAACAAAGACGGCAATTACTTAGACTTGTGAATGACTTTCGGGACATCAACAACAACCCATTGGCGGCAAACTCCTCGGTGAATCACGAAGTATGGCGCCTTCTTTCTTGGCTTGTCCTCAGAAATGACGCTGATTTCTGGTGGACAAGGATCCTTGGAATCTTTCTCCCAGGCAGAGTTGTCGTAGGAGGATTCTTCAGCTCCATTTTGCATAGTATTTGTACTCTCAAGTGTATCTCCCCAACCAGTTGGCTGGATATCTTCGAGCCTGATACGAGAGCTTTCAGGAGTGGTGTACTTGACCATGAAGTCGTATTTGCCACTCGGTTGTCCTAAGGTATCCCACACTTCTTTGGAATTGGAGGAGTTATCCCTTTCGATGACGTTGACCACGGGAAAAGCATAGTTAAGGAACTCTTGTCCTGCAATATTTGCAAATTCATCGTTGTACTGGATATTGTCTGAATGCCCTGAGTAATGATCCCATGCTCCTGTGGGGACGCAGGTATTCTTTTAGATGATGCTTAGCTGATAATCATCGTTCGGCTGACTCTTTTGCCCCAAGTCTCCTGGGTATGGCTGCCACATTGGCAGGCCATCCATCGGGCTATAGTAGTCAAAGTTATCTTTCATCAGAGTGTCCTCCTCTAATGAGTTAGGTGGAGCACGACATCCTTCCGGATCGCAATCTCCGTAGATCATTTTGACGTTTGACCTTGGTATAAATATCAGACTCTGTGTGGGATAGCAAAATGGCGTAGGCATTTTGTTCTGAGACATATAACCGTCCTTGTTAAGATAGGACTTCCATTCTTCCTCTGTATCGGAGGAATCACCTTCGTTGATAGTATGTACTTCTTAAGACACTGGGTGAAGAAAACCTCCACTATGGAAGAAGTCCTGAATGGGATGAAAACTTTCATCGTTAGCAGCAGTCTGGGTACAGGTTGAGGAAAAGCCAAGACCTTTCTTCACTTTGTTATTAGTAAGAATGACAAGCTGTCCCCATCCTTTCGCATTGTTTCTTTTGATTACTTCGAGAGCATCTTTGTACGAGGAAATCAAGGTTCCTCTTTCTGATTGGTTGTCATTGCTTACCAAAAGTGCTTGGAACTGGGTTCCGATAACCTCCTCTGGTTCTACAAAAGTGGATGATGATAATTTACTCAAGAGAAACGCTTGCTCTCCGCAGACCGTGATGAATTGGTTGTTTTTGACAAACTTCATCTTTTAGTGAAGTGTCGAAGTGACTGCCCCTGCCTCGTGTATCCAAGGTCTTCCTGATAAGCAACTGTATGTTGCCCGGATGTCCATGACCTGGAAAGTGACTTGGAAGGTTTGAGGATCGGTAGTTATGGGAAGGTCGACTTCGCCGATAACTATTTTTCGGGATCCGTCAAATGCCTTGACGGTGACCTCACTGGCTCCCATCGGAGATCCTCGGTATGATAATCGCATTAATATAGCCTTTTGCATCACATTTAGAGCTTATCTGGTTTCTACCAGTATCATGGCTAATGCATCGTCCTGGCAGTTAACTTTAATATTGAGTGCCATGTTGTGACGATGGCCCTCTTTTGGCAGTTCCTCATCACTGAATCCCAAGTTATTGCAAAAAGTGATGTTGGAGACGATGCTATTGAGCTGTCTTATCGTCACATCTTGTTCTATGAAAGCTTGCTCTAAGACTTTCTGCAGAGTTTCCCTGTGAGCTTCGGAACTGAGCAAGAGAGATAGCACCGAGATTCTCGATGGAGTTTGCAACAGTTGGTCTACAATGTTGTACTCACTCTTCTGGATGAGTCTCAACATCTCATCGTTATTCTTTGAAAGGTCGGGACCACTGGACTGACCGTCTGGTTGATCAGGAACTTCTGTTTGAGGTTCCTTCTCCTTGGTAGGTTCTCCAACTCCTCGATTGAACATTCGGCCGCTCCGTGTTACTCGACTGATGTCTGCAATATTCATGACGGAGGGTAATGGAGTTTCCTTTCCATTCTCAATTGTTGTGGCACTGTATTTGTAAGGGATAACCTTAGTTAATTCATATGGTAGTGGTCCCGGCAGATAGATAACTACAGGAGCCTTCTGATTTTTCTGACCATTGTAAGTAATTTCAATCAGTTCCTGGTTAAGAACCTTCGATTTGTCAAGTATAGGGATGATGGCACAAACATCTTTGGTCCTCTTACGATCAGAGATTACTACAAAGTCCTTGATTTGATCAGCGAAATAGTATGGCGTCAAGTTGATTGATCCAGAACTTGGACACGGTCGAATCTCTTTGTGATCCAACTGACTTTAGAGGGCTGCTCGCACGAGGTAACATCCTTGATTATCTTTCGAGCAAACTCTACAGCGTTCATAGTTGTGTGGTGGCACCTGGCCACGTCCGCTTTGTATGCAGTGTAACCTCACTAGGTCTATCTCTATTGATCAGACATCCTGACTTTGATGCCTAGCAGGGTTCCCGTTAGTCATGCTGACTTGTTGTGTGTCTTCATCCATATAGATCAGAAGCCACCAGTGGTTTAACAAGTGTTAAAGCGTTCTTTGAAAGAGAGCACATCCTTGATTACTCTCACGATACATTGCACAATTCTGATAATTATGAGAAATTAGAAAACCGAGCTGGACATGCGTAGCGTGCAATTCCACCAAGCTGGTATTCATCAAACGAACATCAAAGATTTGAATCATGTTAACTTGATAAGGATTCCTATCATAGTATTCCTGGATCCATCCAAGATTCATCTGGCGCTGAAGGGCCTCTTGTACAAAAGAGCATCCCTGTTTGTTTACCGAGCAGACCAGACAGGAATCGTAATCGTGCCGCGGCAGATTATGACGTTGGCTTTGCCTTGAGTGCATCGCCCCCAAGTTGATATTCATCGCCCGAATGTCGTGATTCTGGATGATGTTGGAATTCGAGTAAGTCATGTTGACATCACAAATTCGGTGCTCTTGGATCCATCCGAGATCCAATTGTTCCTGTAGAGCTGATTGCACCACAGAACATCCTTGATTATTTTTGGAGCAGATATCACACTGGTGATAATTGTGAGGTGGCACATGGCCGTATCCGCTCTGTCTACAATGCATCTTGACCAAGTTGGCCCTCAATAAGAGTACATCATGAATTTGATAGCTGTGGTTAGACTCTCCCTCTTTCAAATTTACCACAGCTTTCTCGTGTTGAGGCAGCGGGTTTGTGAGAACGTTTGGATTCGTATCCTTGAAGGATAATACCCCGCTCCTAACAAGATTTTGCACATAGGATTTGAAACTGAGACAGTTCTTTATGTTAAACCCTGGTCCTCCTTGATGGTAAGGACAAGTCTGATCTATTTTGAACCAAAAAGGCGGATTCTCCGGGATTGCAAGGGGAGCCCTGGTTTGGACGTGCCCCTTGACCAGTAGTAATGGAGATAATTCTGCGTACAACATTGGTATAGGGTCAAACCCTGGTGGTCGTGTTGTACGGTTGTTGTTGTATTGAGGACGAGCCTGCTGAAGAGACTGTTGTGTCCTTTGCTGAAATTGTTGTTGATTCGGTTGGCTCTGAGCAGCTCAAGGTTGATACGTAGGTATAGGCACAGAGTTAATAGCAGGAGTTACCGCTGCTACTGGTTGGTACCGTCGCCTTGTAGCGCGATTTTTGTGGTCCTGAGTCACGATCGCTTGGGTACTACAGTTCGATTCATTTTTTATCCTATTGAGCTGATTAAGGAAGGGAAATAGATGTCTCCAATTAACCCTGCTTGCATACTGAGTTTGAACAGCAGTCTGTTAGGTTACAGATGTGATTAAGATGTGGGCCCCTCTTTGGTTATTTTATTAAGATTAGAATGTCTGGACTATTGGCAAGATGTTAGGATTGTTTCTTTTCGATTGATGTATGATGGTATGGGATTTTGGGTTTTTGATTAGTATGCTCACTAAGATTTTTCAATCTTATGCCTACGTATTCCCGTTTAACGAAACAGGGAAATCAGAGCGATCGTAGTTCCTCCTATTCTATGGGAGGAAAAAGGTTGTTTTGGTGTCTTGTTCAAAGCCCAAGACGTGAAGCTAAACGTGGTTTGTATCTTGTTCAAAGCCCAAGATGTGAAGCTGAAGGGTCTATTTGTATCTTGTTCGAAGCCCAAGATATGAAGCAAAAGGGGTTTGACTTTAGCGAGAATTTGTCATCTCTAAAAGGGGATATTCGGTCTGTTTGTCACAACTGTTGGGTGTCTGGTTATAAAGGAGAATTACTTTAACTGGGATATGTAAATCCAGCAATGCCATAATTTCCTTTATAGGGGATTTTTAACCTGAAGGTGAAGCCTTTAACTCAGTGTAGAGCAATGCTATCTTTCCTTAGGAATTTCTCGTGCTAAAAGAGGGACAGTGGTGTGGATGTAAATAATCTAGAGGCTTGTCGCTTACAGTAATTTAGATGAAGGAAAAGGAGTTGTTGATGTTTGTATACTGTGAATAAGGCACATATTTTGATGCTAAAAGGTTGATTGACTCACCCGGGGTCCTCTTATACAAAGCCTAAGAGGAGGCTATTGACCCAACAAGAGGGTGTTTTTATGTGTCTCGTACGAAGCCCGCGAGAGAGGCTAAAAGGGGTTAACTCAACAAGAGAGTGCTAACAAGTGACTGACTCAACAAGAGAGTGCTTTTATATGTGTCTTGTACAAAGCCCAAGACGGAGGCTGAAAGGTGATTGGCTCCACATGAGGGTCTTTTATACTCAACAAGAGAGGGGGTTTGTATGTGTCTTGTACGAAGCCCAAGACGGAGGCTAAAGGGCTTAACTCAACAAGAGAGTCGTTTATACTCAACAAGAGAGTGTTTTAGTATCTCATACGAAGCCCGAGATGGAGGCTGAAAGGTTTGCTCCGCCGGGGAGAATCATTTGTACAAAGCCCAAGAGGAGGCTACCTATGCTGGTGACTGTTTTAGTTTAGTGACAGGTCCAGTGTGTTGGATAAAAGAGAAAATCAGTTCTTATGAAGGGAATGATTAAAGGTATTGTTGTGCTTTGGGATTGATCAGAGGGTCAGGGTTATTTCCTGTTCTTTAAGGAAATGGGAAATCCAAAGGGTATTGAGACTGTCCAAGTCTACTGGTGTTTTGAGAATTCAATTCTCAGGTAGTGAATGATCTTTGTATAATGCCCAAGAGAAGGCTGGTATGTTAAGGGATAAAGGTTAATCCATTAACAGGTTTGAAACTTGACTCAGAAAGATAACTCTAGCAAATTGATGACTAGGTTCTGTTTCTATACCTGTAGAGGTCTCTGGGTCCTTGTACTAAGCCCAAGAGAAGGCATGCGATCTTTTAAGAAGCCGAAGGGTCCTTGTACAACGCCCAAGAGGAGGCGGGGATGCTTTTAAGAAGCCTGTGGGTCCCCTAACCCTGAGAAGTTCAAGACATTCCATTCACCGAGAATAGATCAAGCCAGGAAAGTCCGAGAATTTGGAAGAAACTCAAGAGATGCCATTCACGGAGAAAAGATCATCTCTGGGGAGTAGAGTAGCTTTGACAATGTCTAAGGGTGACAGTCTGAGAAAGGGTTCACAGAGAATGCTGCCTTTCATGTCTCCATATTGTTTAACCCCAAGAGGAGGGAAGATTGTATCTGATAATCCTATGGGGATCTAGTTTTGTTTGTATTTAAGAGTGACCAACAGGGCTTTACCTAGTGCTAGACGTAGTTGCCGTGGAAAACTCTAAATAACTATACTAGTATTACACAGTTGATATTTGACAAGTAAATAAAAGTTTGTGAAAGAAGACTTACAGTGAGCAGCCCCACAATACAGTTATATATATGAAAGCGGATAAAGAAAGCGGGTAAACACTTACTTGGTTGTAGAGCTTCCATGCTGTTTGGTTAGTTTGTTCAAAAAAGAAAGCTTTGATAACAATATTATATTCAAAATCAAAGGAGAAAGTGCTTTGAAAAGATTGTTGTGGCTTACAGCTCAAGGAGAGGCCCAAGGTTTTATCAGTGATTACACTGTTGTTTTGTATAGGGACTTATACAAGTGACTGAGACCCAAAAATGTTTTCTGTACAAAGGAATGGCTCTTACACTCTCTCAAGAGGCCCAAAGGTGTTTAAAGAAAAAGAATGAGGCTTATAACTTGAGGGTAGGCCCAGATGATTTGTTTTTCAATTGGCGATCGTGCTGAGATTTCTTTACCGTATTGGGTCTTATACAATGCATTGAGGCCCAAAAAAGTTTTGGTTAAAAGGGGGTTGGGTCTTACACTCTAATAGAGGCCTAATGATTTATTTTTGTGCAAGTGGTGGGGCTTACAGCTCAAGAAGAGGCCCAGATGATTTTGCTAGAAAAGGCGACAATCATGCCGTTGTTTTTGAAAATACAGTGGGACTTATACAATGACTGAGGCCCAAAAAGTGGTGTATTTAAAAAGGGTTGGGTCTTACACTCTAATAGAGGCTCAAAGGTTTGAAAAAAGTTTGATGAGGGTTGAATTAATAAAAAAAACCCTAATTTGTTTTCAAAATGTATTTTAATTGAATAAAAATTCAATTAAAATGATCAAAATTGTTAAACATGTGTGGAAACAAATTGTGATCTTGGATTAATGTTTCAAAAATTATGTTTTTATCCACAAAATGATTGGAAATCACTAAAATTTGAAAAATCAAGAAGGAGTAAATATTTTAAATGTCAAAAACAATTAAAATATTACTTCTTTGCAAAAATATCAAGTATATGAAATAAATAATATTTTTGGGATTTTTTTTGGAAAATAAAATATTTTAACATTTTTGTGAATTATTAAAAAAAGAATCAACTCAAAATCAATAAAATTCAGAGAGAAATTAATTTTTGAATCAATTCAATAAAATCACAAAATTCAAATATTTGAATTTTCAAAAAGGGCGCCAAGAACATGGCAAGAACACGCGCCACCCTCTATTTCTGCAGATTTGCGTTTTCTATCCAATCTCACTGAATACTTGATGATAACATGCAATCTACATATCAATCTACTCGTTTTCACCTCACGATCATGTCTATGGTCTTTAATTTCATTTATTTTAAGCATGGAACAAGAAATCAAAGAGAAACCTCAAGAACCCTAAAACTTGCATAAAGGCTCAGAAATTCCATACACGATTCAAACAAAACAATTGATTGAGGGTAAACACTCTATGCATGATTATGAACATATGGCCAAATTATTGTGCAGCAAAAAATGCATGGATCATATAGTTAGAAGAGCTCATGCTTACCTCTTGCAGCTGGTGATTGTGTTTTGTGTTAGAGGTGTTACAGCTTGGTTCCAAGGATATGGACAGCTTCCCTAGGTGCTATGGAGTGTGTCTGGGTGCTTTGAGTGGATTGAATTGAACTGGAACTTGATTTGGCACCTAAACTGCAAATCTATCAAAGGCTTGTGCAGATGGCTGGTGATTTTGAGAATCTGGTGTTCCAGATGTTATGTGAGTGTTTGGATCACCTCTATATGATGTTTATGAGGTGTGTGTGTGTGATTGGTTTGGCTGGAATAGCTCTCAAACTCAAAACCCGATAGTGACTTGCGTTGGAAGGCAATTTTGGAGTGAAGAAGGAGATTTTGAGGAAAGCATCTGTTTGATGGCTTTGGTGTACTTAAACCGATCACAAATGAGCTATATTTATAGTAGAGCAAGGTTGTTTTGTAAGGAATAGTGAATGGCAACTGCCGCATAGGTTTGGCCAATGTTGATCAATGAGAATCCAAGTCTCCTCTAGCCATTGACTAGAGGTTAGGGCACAGGCTGCTGGTTCCCTTGGTCTTTGATAAGTCTTGACTGAATTCAGTTAGAAATGGCTCAGTCCATGCCACCTTGGTGCATCCTTGAATGCTCCAAAATAAAATTGGAGTCTTGTCCCCTCTTTAGGGATTTTTAGGTTTGGCATGCTATTTTTAGTTCCAAGGACTTGGGAGGCTTGGGATCAGAGTTGGTTCCTCCTTGGTCTCCCCTTGAGGTGCTCAGAAGGATAAGTGTGTTTGTCATTTGCACAAATTTGGAAAATCGAGCAAAATGCACAAATCTGCCTTGCTTTGACAGTTTTCAGCAAGGCATATTGCCATTGTCATATCTCATGGCTCAAGTTGAGTTTGGTGAAGTTCTTGGTCATTTTGGAAAGCCCTCATATGATACAACAACTGTTTAATCATAATTGGTTTTGATACTTTTTGGATCCAAGTGAAAAATGCCCTTACATTTTGAAAAAAGTAAGACAGATTCTGACTTAGTGAAAATTTCACTAAGTGTTGGAAAAAAGTGACATTTTCACTTTTTATGATTTTGATAATTCCATAACTTAAAATCCATGAGGAATTGGAATGAGTTGTAGTTGAAGCTTTTATAGAGGGCCATGAGAGCTACAAATCCAGCTTTGAATGGGGAAAAATGGCCTTGTGGTTTAGGAGTTATGATCCTCCAAAGTTGGCACCGTAGCCACTTTGTTCCATAACTTAGAAAATTTCTAAGTTTTTATGGTTACCCCTTTTACAAGTTATCCCACTTTTCTTGATTTTTCTTGATGAATGATGATTCCAATCACACATTAACATCATTTTAGGGTCAAAGAACCATAATTGTGAAAAATCTCAAAAAGTCAAAGTTGACTTTTGTGCACAGTTAACTTTTTATCAGATGAATTCCAAACTGTGCGATCCTCTATGAAATCAAGTCCTTGACCTAAATCAAACTTGATGGATTGATTTCATAGGTGTTATAGGGTGTATTAAATCATGTCCCAAGGTTTGGGAGCATGTCCTGGTCAAAATTCAAAGCTACAGTTGACTTTTTCATCAAAACCCAAATTGTGGTTCAGATGAAACTTGGTGATCAAGCTTCTTGGATCAATCCATTGTTGCAAATGGATCAATGTAGTTTATTAGAGACCCTCAAATCCTCTCTTTGGGTCTTGGCTCATGTTTTGTCCCAAAAGTCAACTTAGGGGTGAATTAGGTCAAGAAACCCTAATTCCTGATTTTTTGTGAATGCATCCCCTGAGGCTAAATTGACTTGATGATTGGGTCCATGAGGTTCCATGGGGTATATTAGGTTATGCTTTGAAGCATTGGGTCATGCCCAGAGGAAAATTCCCCTCTGGAGGCCCTGGTCGACCAAAACCCTAATTTGGTGACACTGGCGATCTTGAGGCTTAATCCACTGGGACTGTTGCAGCCTTGTGCTTAATCCTTGAGGTGGGAGTCCTCTTGATCCATTGGGGATGTTTGAGAGGTTTAAACAAGTTGGAGATCATGTCATTTCTTGATTGGTCCTTTGTCTAAAGCTCAGAGAGGGCTTGAAACCCTAATTCTTATTGTAGTGAAGGCTCACCCATCTTTGGGGAGACTGATGGTTCATCCATATTATGATGATGATTTGCACAATGATGGGAAATCTTAGTGGTCAAAATTTGGGGTATGACAGATGCCCCTATTTAATCTTCTTGGACCCGAAGGTGTGAATGGCGAAGGTATTCGGGCATTTGGGATGCAAGAGGATTAAATATCAGAATACCCGAAATTTTGATGGTGGTTAAGAATGGCGGTTTGCATATCCTTCTTCTTTTGCTAAGCGATGATGCTTAGAAAAGGTAAAAACTTCCCCTCGGTCCTGGCTTCTTACCAAGGAACTGATCTCAGTTTCTGAAATAAACTTCCCCTAGATCCTGGTTTCCTACCAAGGAACTGGTCCCAGTTTCTGAAATAAACTTCCCCTCGATCCTGGTTTCCTACCAAGGAACTGGTCTAAGTTTCTGATATAAACTTCCCCTCGATCCTGGTTTCCTACCAAGGAACTGGTCTAAGTTTCTGATATAAACTTCTCCTCGATCCTGGTTTCCTACCAAGGAACTGGTCTAAGTTTCTGATATAAACTTCTCCTCGATCCTGGTTTTCTACCAAGGAACTGTCTAAGTTTATGAAATAAACTTCCCCTCGATCCTGGTTTCCTACCAAGGAACTGGTCTTAGTTTTTTTTGTCAATAAACTTTCTTGATAAGGGACGCTATGCGTAGCGGTTTTCCTCAAACTTCTAGCCGAATTTTCCCGGGGAGATGCCATTTAATAAAAAAAACTTTTGATGTTAGACTTGCTGGGGAACCCATATGTCTGAATTGTAGAGGTGTACAAATTTCTCTGTCGGAGATGCCCTTTTTTGACCCTACTAGGAAAAAATGAGTCTCTTGAGAGAATGCTTTCTGCTTGGGGATATTTACATCATACTTTTCTCAGGATCTTCTCGGAGAAATGCCATATGATGTGATCCAATTTTGAGGTGCTGATGACTTCATTAACATCGACTCTCGGGAGAGAAAAATCAATGTGTTGCTGAAAGTCTTTAGTTGTGAGGCTTTCTCTGGGGATTTTCCTTAATCCGGGAAAACGAAGATATCATCTTCAATGGCGAAGAGTGACATTTTCCGAAAGTTTCTCTGGTCTTCTCAGAGGTTCAAGTTATCAAAGTGGTTAATGGCCAACTCTAATCCCGAAATAAATTGGTGGAGAGGGATTGTTCAGACGCAACATTTCCTGACGAGGAAAGAACTGACAACTCGATTGTGAAGACTTTTATCCCTAGGGGACAAGACCGACTCAGGTGATAGTGATGCAATATGAATATGAACGTAAATCAATAATGCATGATGCATGTATGTATATGCTGACAAAAGTGACACGACATACAGACTAGTGGATGAACACGATTGGATACTCGGCCACAGCAGGGAGATAAAAAGTATCGCTGGTTCAAGATAGAAATTCTGCCTTGCTTAGGAGAAGTAGTCCCTGTGGGGGAACAACCGTTGGTTGGGCTTAGGAGATGAGAACTCGACCGAAGATGTCAGATGGAGTATTCGCATCTGACATAACTGATCCTTCGTTTAGGCGCACTGGTTTAGAAGGAGTACTTTGATTCTGCACTTTGAAGTTCGCTTACTTCTAGAGAAGCGTTCGATGTTCTTTCGATGTTCAACAGTCGAAAGAAATTGCCATCTTTATTTTAAAAGCAGAAAAGTTTGACAAGTAAATTCGTTTTTGTTTCGTTTCAAGAATCGGTGATCATGTTAAAATGTCATTCTGTAAAGCTAAAACAAATAAGAATTGCAAACAAAAGCACAAGGGCTCAAATTTTATTGATAGGATGGAAATCAGCCAAACGCATGATTCCATAGAGTATTTACAAAGTTAGGAAATGGTAATTTAAGGGAAAATGGCTACATTGAAACATAACGACCACTATCCTTCTACCAACTTTGAATTCCGGGCATCCTGAGCTTCTGTCGAAGATGGCCTTGACTGGAGTTTTCTGATGGACGGCAGGACTGCTACTGGGGAATTTGCCCCTGTTGAACGTAGTTACTTGTCATTATCCCTAACTTTTGCCTGGATTGTACTTAGAGATTTTCAATCCACCTTGATGATTTTTTGATTATGCCTCTAATTTTTGCCTGGACCGCCCTTTCGGGTTTTCAATCCACCGAGACGTTTTTTTAGTTTAGGCGAAGTATTTCTTAACTACATCAACATTTGTGGGGTAGGCAAACTCTTCTCCATCCATGGTTGTAAGTCTCAAGGCACCACCTGAGAAAGCTTTCTTGACCACATAGGGGTCGTCATAATTCGGAGTCCATTTGCACCGAGAATCAGTGAGAAATGATTGTATCTTCTTGAGCACAAGGTCTCCTTTCCTGAAGATGCGGGTTGAACCTTTTTGTCAAACGCCCTCTTCATTCTCTGTTGATACAACTGACCGTGGCATAGTGCCGTTATTCATTTTTCCTCGATCAAATTTAGTTCGTCGTGCCGACTTTGGCACCATTCAGCTTCTGTTAGCTTAGCTTCCATCAATACCCGGATCGATGGGATCTCTACTTCGATGAGGAGTACTGCCTCCATGCCATATACTAGAGAGAAAGGGGGTGCCCCTGTTGAAGTGCGGACATATGTGTGATAACCGTGACGAGCAAAAGGCAGCATTTCGTGCCAGTATTTGTAGGTTACAACCATCTTTTGAACGATCTTCTTGATGTTCTTGTTAGCCGCTTCTACCGCTCTGTTCATCTTGGGTCGGTAGGGAGATGAGTTATGGTGTTCGATCTTGAACTCAGTACACAACTCTTTCATCATCTTATTGTTCAAGTTGGATCCATTATCAGTAATGATCTGGATCAGAACACCATAACGGCTGATGAAATTGTTTTTGACGAATTGGACCACCACTTGTCGGGTTACATTGGCATATGACACTGCTTCGACCCACTTGGTGAAGTAGTCAATGGCTACCAGGATGAATCGATGTCCGTTCGAAGTTTTGGGTTCAATCATGCCAATCATTTCGATTCTCCATATGGAAAAAGGCCATGGGGAAGAAAGAACTTTGAGATGTGTTGGCGGTACATGGATTTTGTCAGAGTATATCTGACACTTGTAACACTTCCTCATGTACTTGTAGCAGTCAGATTCCATGGTTAACCAGTAGTATCCTGCTCTCAGAATTTGTCTCGCCATTGTGTGTCCATTGGCATGAGTGCTAAAGGATCCTTCATGAATTTCTTTTATCAGCATGTTTGCTTCTGGTCTGTCTATGCATCAGAGCAAGACCATGTCAAAGTTTCTCTTATAGAGTGTATCACCGCTCAAAAAGAAACTGCCTACCAGCCTTCTGAGGGTTTTCCTTTCTTTCCTTAGTGCCCCAGGTGGGTACTCTTGTTTCTGAAGGAAGCATTTGATATCGTGATACCAAGGTATGTCATCTATGACTGCTTCAATCGCGAAGATGTAAGCGGGCCGTTCAAGGTGCATTATGTCGATCTTAGGTAAGTCGGTCCATTGACCTACACTAATCATGGAAGAGAGGGTGGCCAATGCATCAACCATGTGATTCTCTTCACGAGGGATGTGATGGAACTCGGTTCTGTTGATGAAAGGTAACAACCTTCTTGCATAATCTTTGTAAGGAATCAATCCGGATTGGTATGTGTTGCGGTGAAAATCGGATAACAAATTTTTAATTAATTTGCATCATTTTCTTTCACAACCGACTTTGATTTATCCAAAGGAAAGGTTCAAGATCGTTAAAAAAACCTAAAGCGGGGGGGGGGGGGGGGAGATCTAAGGTTCGGGGGTTGGTTATACAAAGGGAAGGTATTAGCACCCTAAGTATCTGTAGTACTCTACAAGAACCTCTTGTTTAAGTTGTGTTATGTTATGTTTGCTTGCTAAAGATATCTATGCTAAGGTAAATACCTAGGTATGTACACTAAGTTTGCTCGCCAAGACGTCGCGTCTTGTGCCTACGTATCTGACTGAAGAATCAGAGCAACCGTAGTTCACCTAACTAAGGATGAATTTGAGGAACCATTGGCTATGGCCAAATTTCCCAGGGGAAATGAGTATGAGCTCATTTAGAGTTTAAGGAAACTCCCTAAGTCTAAGTTATAGTGGGGAAAAAGTGGATACTCAATGTGATGAGTCCACATAGAGTTTAGAAACTCTATCCTATTTCTAAGTTATGATTCATGGCTCTTAGGAGGCCAAAAGCAAGGCTCTTAGGAGGCCTAGGGGGAAGACGACTCTTAGGAGGCCAAGTAGGACAAAGGCTCTTAGGAGGCCTAGGGGGAAGATGACTCTTAGGAGGCCAAGTAGGACAAAGGCTCTTAGGAGGCCTAGGGGGAATGTGGCTCTTAGGAGGCCAAAAATGGTGTGTGATTTGTTTATTGACTTATGAGTCAATTTAGGAGGACTTTCCTTTGGAATTGGGAGAATAACAGTTTTATGAAACAAGAAGTTTGTGGGATATTTACATGAAGATGCAACAAAGTATTAAAGTGGAACAAAGTTTACAATGCCATACAAGGTTAGAACCAAATACATTAGGCATCACTAGGTCAAAATGAACAAAATGACATAGTGAAATAACTCAAAACATTCAAGGGCTTTCATGAAAAAACCATAAGAAGTCTTCTACTTCCAACATCAATAAATGCTTCACGAATGCTTGTTTTTACCAATTTCTTTTCATATTCAAAAAGTAGACACATTAAGGAACATTTTGCAAAAAGAATGAGTGAAAAAGGATAAAAAATGGTTGAATTATGAGTGTTTAAAAATGAGGCATAAACCATAAAATAATTAAAGCAACATATGATAAAAATATAAAGAGAGGCCTCCCATGGGTGTAGAACCCGGGACCTCATGTATGCAGTCCCAAAACAAGGCCAACTGAGCTATGATGCGCGTGTGATTAAATATGGGAACCGCAAGTCTATATATGAAACTGGTTCAAAATTGGAAATTTAAAATAAAAGGACTGGGGCGAGGGGGATTCGAACCCCAGTCCTTGTGGTCAATTTGTGTGTGTTCTTACCACTGGGGTGGCCATACATCCAATGTATGTACCCACCCCACAAATACTTAACCTCTCGCGCGTTTGAGAAAATAAAAAAACACCAAACCCTTGCCTCAACAGACCAAAGATCAAGGTTGGTCTTACTCAAACAAGTTAAATTATGCAGAGCTGTCCTTGGGAAATTATGTAGCCAAACCAACGTATTACAATGGCCAAAATATCATGACAAAACAAACAATCCCTCACCAATTCAATTCAACATCAACTCAACAAACTTAACTAAATAAAATGAAATGAATCTTATCCTCCACCACAAACTGTCAGTAGTTTTTCTTGAATCAAAATCAACAGCAAGCATGATTTGAGAAAGGTGCATTTTAGGGAAAACTCATAATAAGATCAGCATGATATCAAAACTATGTACATGTTAAAACAGATTCACAACATTTTGGAATTGCAAACATCATATTGTCAAAACTGGCAGTGTACAGAGATGCAGCACATGCTCAATACATTCATTTGAATCCACATAGAGACTGATTTGGATGCAAGAAACAAGCATTCATGAAGACCAAAGAAAATGGCAGTGCAGGTAGTGCATGATACCATTTCACATGTTCATATCAGATTAGGACAGCAGCATGATCATAGCATTTTCAGGGTATTCTAAACATGGCATTTTGGGTTACCAGCACTGATAATGAGAACAAAATCTAGTCATATCCACATGGAATGACATAGAAATTGCTAACAGGAGGACATGGATGTTTCTGAATCATGGCAAAACAGGCTCAAACACACATGGCATTAACTTATACATGTGATAACAAGCAAACAAGGCAAAGGCAGAAATTTAACTTATCAAAGATTACTAGTGTGAGTAGCCCTACATTCATTCTATCAGTGCAATATCAGACCTCATTCTCATGTTGTTCACAAATAATGACTCAAGATTTGGCAAACTGATATGAAAAGGAAAAATTTTCCAAGGATTTTCCTGTTAACAATAGTATCTGAACTCAAACACATTATCCTCATGATCACTTAATTAAAATGCAAGAAAGCAGACAAATCAAACATGGCAGTAGTATGAATATGGCAAGCACAACTTGGAAAACAAAAGAACATGTCTCTCCACATGGCATGAAAGACACTTCCTTATTTCAGCATGGTATCAGTGTATGGCACAAGACAATAGCCTTAAGAAGTTTAACAGTTCCACATATTAGTTCTATATACAAAGTCAACTTGACTCAAAACAAAACTACATGGCATGACATGGTCTATACATAACAGGATGTAAGTTTGAGACAAGTAGTGAACATTTATCAAAACATCACCAAAACAATGGTGATTAGTAACAAACTTTCATTCACACAAACATGTTCAAAAACCATGAATATAGTCAATACATGAGTAACCTATTATGAAAAGGCAAAACAAAGAGACTTTACACACAAACAACATTAAGGGTGTATTTTCAGGTTTCTGCACTTTTGGACATGAATAAGGGATCAAGGATTATCAGGCTTTGATTAGAACTTATCAGATTACCACATGATGTTAGGATACTGATATTTCCTTAATGTAAAGTGTGCATAATGAGACAATTAGGCATGACATAGGTAATGGCAACAAGCAACTCAAACATTCACGACATCAAATTGTGCCTATGGTTTAGAGCAGAAGCAAAAACCCCTTTTCATCATGTTGACATAGCACCAAAATAAAGTTTTCACATGGCTCACAGGTAGGGATAGGAAAGTCTGGAAGCAATCTCACATACAAGTATGAATATAAGTGTTCCAAGTCATAGCAGATGATGGTGCATAGAATAGGAGATATTGAAAAAAAAACTGATCATGCCAACAAGCAAGGTACATGCTGCCAACCTAAACTAACATGAATTGAAACACTTAACAGTTCACAAAATTCTCAAAATCAAAGCATTGGCACCAATGTATTCCAAACCAAAATCAGGCAGTGTTTACAAACCTTAATTCTATGCATATGGTCACTCAAATCAAAATGTCAAAGGATGAATTACATGATGAAGATGCAGCAAGTAAATAGTCATGTGTAAAACAAACAAGGCAAGAAATCTAGGCATAACACTCCAAGGGCAGCCTAGGCATATATCTTAAGCATGAACAAAAGCCTATTTGGGCATAATGACAACATAGGTTATGGCACTTCAAAATATGAGCTAGCAAAGACAAAATGAAAGCAAAACTCATCATGATAGTAATAAAAACAGGATTTTGGCTATATTACTATTGACAATATGCACATGAGGTTGTGTGTCAACACTATGAGAGAACAAGTATAGAACATAAATTTGTCACTTAACATGCTCCAAAACATACCTTCAAGATGTTCTAAACAAACTAAACTAGCATGAACAGTTTACATTAGTACAAAATGCATCATGAAGACAGGGACGAAATGATATTCAACTAGTAGTTTCATCAATCATCCTATAGATCTAAATGACCTCATGGCAGTGGTAGGTTCAACATCATATCAGGTATGCACATGTCTTAAACATGGAAAACAAAAATGTCACACATAACAAGGGTCTAGGGCAAATGATAACAGTTCATGCATATGGCTTCCAATATGGAAACACTACACACTCAGCCTAACATAACAGTCGAGAACTCCTGAAGTAAAAGCATGATCACTTAGCACAAACTTCATACCAAACTCTTCAAACCAGTTAGATCAAGACTAGAATGGCATGGACATAATGAGACAAATCAAAACAGGCATATAAACCTATAACAGGAGTACATGGATATCATGGCAACATACTCTCAAACACTCTATGTATATGATCTAGAACAGCAAGGCAAAAGCAGCATATATATTTATATTAATCAGTATCAGACCCTACATGTTATTCATGGATGGTGAGTCATTATCCAAATTTGGTATGCTGACCTGAACAAAAATGTTCTTAAGGACTAGTGTTAATAGCATACATGACCCTAACAATCTTTACCATATAGTCATTTGGTTCCAATGCAAGAATAACAATCAATCAGTAGCATAGTCATGAGTTAACAACAATGAGAAACAAATCAAAGAACAGAAACTTGTCACCAATGTGACTCCAAATACAAACTTCATGATATTTCAAGTAAACATAGCCTGATATGGAAAGTCTACATGAGTTCAAACCTTCAATACCTGTCATGAAGTATGAACAACACCTTATCCATACACAATATCATGGAGGTCTAATGTAACCAAGGTGATGCAAAGTCTTACCAACCAGTCAGTGAGTAGCATAAGAGGATTTGGCTATCATTCATTATGTTTCATCCATAATGTTAAGAACAAAAGGCAGTGCAGATACCTACCTCAGTAAATCAGCAAAATACTCACATTGGCCTTACCTCATCATGGCATGCCATAGACAAGCAGTTAAGCACATACTCAAACATAAAGTCATGAACACATTATTTCTACATTATGAACAGATGGGAACAAAACTAAAACACATTATATGAACATTTATAACAGAGATATGATGATGGTAGTAATGTACATGAGCGTGAATATTGAATATGGAGTGTGAGAAGAAAGATTACCTAGTGGAATATGTCCACTGCACACTCAACAAATCTGAACTAGCTTTTCCTTCTGAACAAGCAGCAACCTCTAAATCTATCGTCCTTTTCCTTCTCACTCGCAAGGCTTACACTCAGAAGTAATTTAGAGTGTTATGTGAAAAGTGTTGGTGTTTAATACAAGCAGAATGGACTGCTATTTATAGGGAAAGTGTGAGGTTTCAAGGTATGGCCAACTTGCTAAAAGTTCCAAATCTTCCCTTCCTTTTTCGTGAGGATTTTCAAACTTGCAGCGTGAAATCTTCCAAAGATCTCTGAGTCTTCTGAGCAGAACTGTTGTGAGCTGATAGGTGCATTGATCCATGAATAAACTAATGTTTCCTCCTTTGGAAAGTTTCTCTCTCTCCCTTCCACTTGCACAACTCAGTCATACATCACTATTTAGATGTCAATTCAGTTTGAATTTCGTGGAAAAGCTTGGTTAGATGTTAAGTGAGCCATTAAAACTCAGAATTGATGGAAATTGGTGATTAGGGAAGTGTTTGAACTAAAACTCAAAAGTTAGTTTCTTGAATGTTAAGTAATGAGGCCCACATCTTTGACTCTTCGAAACTCCCAACTCCCTTGATGGATGGAGGAGTTCTAGTACTCTTTGGAAAGCCCTCAATGTCCTCTACATCTTTCATGTTCAAAGTTTTTCGATTTGAAGCTTGGATCAATGTGAAAATTTGAGTTAAAGTCAGCTGCTCACTATGGTAAAAATGCTGAAATTTCACTGTGTCCTTGGACATTTTGGCTTGCAAGCTCTATAACTTAAAAACCATGCATTTTTAGGAGAAAAGTCATATTGAAACAATTGTAGATCTTGAAGAGAGCTTCCCAATGAACTTTGAGTGGCTCAATTTGGATGTGCGGTTAGGAAGTTATGATCATTTCCATTTTTGCTATTAGGGGAAAATTCCACTTTTGAAAGGTTTTGTGATTATAATTTTGCTTCCTTTGCAAGAAACTTCTTGAAACTTGTCCTTGGTACTTTAAATCCTCCATAAGACATGTTATGATGAATTGAAGCAAAGGAGATGTCATTTGGTTCAAAATCCCTAAAGATCAGGGCTTCGGAAAACCCTAATTTTGACTGTGAATGCACTGAGATAAATTACTGTAATCTTGCTTCTTTCTTCCTATCCGAAGCTCATAGAAGACCATTAGGGATTTTGGCTAACTCATGGAATCATGTTTTAGGGTTTGAGCATCTCTTGAGGAAAATCAAAGCCAATGATTCACATGTCTTGATAGAAACCCTAATCTGGTGGCAGGGTGAAACTGGGGCTCAAGCTTCTTATGATGAGAGCCAGATGATCTTGGATTCTTTGTTGAATGAGACCTCATGAATGTAGGTAAGCTCAAATGGTTGATGGACCAAGCAATTCTTAACTTGACAGGGCAAAATTCTTCATTAATTCCTCAGGTTAAACCCTAATCCCATACTTTGGTCTGGTGATCCTTTTGTTGACTTGACTTGATTCAAAGCCTTGGGATCTTGGTTTTAAACAACTGGTGAATCTTTGTGAGGATTATATGGAGCCAAAGAATACCTTAGGAGGCCTTGAATTTCTTTGTGAAAACCCTACTTTCAATCATAAGAGAAACAAGTTGCAAGATATGGGTCCGTTTAAACAATGCATATATGATTGATCTTAAATGTCTGTGCAAGATGTCATGACATCTAAGAGGTAAAATTTGGGGTACAACAGTTGCCTCTATTTAAATAGCTTTGCCAGATGGTCGCGAGGAATGGAAATCCTCGAGACATCAAGGTGAAAGGTATTTAAATATAGCAAACCGAAAATTTTGCCCTTAGATGGAATGCAGATGTTAAGGACAAGCGAGGGACAATACAAATGCTGACATGTCATGAACTTCTAGTATGATGAAATGATGATAGGGCAAAGATACAGACAGACTAGACACCGAAGGTGAAGAGCAAACCACCACAGAGAGCTTACTGGGAAAGGATGAAGGTTAGTATTCATGAGGAAAACCCATTAGGGCTACAGGTTGACCAACAAAAGAGACTTACTGGAGAGACTCTAAGGAAAGACTGGGGATAGAAAGATAGAGCTGAGGGGAAACCTTACAGGTCCTCACTGGAGATGAGAGCCCGAAAGGTATTCTCCACTAGGGAAGGATCCAGGGAGATGGACGACAAGTTCAAACGTGACCGGACGACACTGGGGAAGTAAGACACATTCTTACTGGGTGTGAAACTAGAGAGAAGACATGATCTCCACTGGGGATCAGTTTAAAACAAAAGGATGAGCTTCCAGCAAAATATTTTCTAGGGATTTCTTGTACTGAAGAGTTCAAACGGGATCTTCAAGAAAAGCCAGAAAAGGTAGAAATGAACTTGTGCGCCAGATAATATGACTGGACTTTTGGCTGGGGAATAAGGTTAAGGAAACAATATGAATTGGATAAGAAACGAGGTTCATAGTCGACCTGAGATTTTGGTTCATAGGTGACCAAGGTTCATAGGTGACCTGAAAATCCACGCCATCGATTTACTGGACTTATGGTTCATAGGTGACCAAGGTTAGGTTCATAGGTGACCAAGGTTCATAGGTGACCTGAAAATCAATGCCAGCGATTACTGGACTTATGGTTCATAGGTGACCAAGGTTTTAGGTTCATAGGTGACCAAAGTTTAGGTTCATAGATGACCAAGGTTCATAGGTGACCTGAAAATCAGTGCCAGCGATTACTGGACTTATGGTTCATAGGTGACCAAGGTTTTAGGTTCATAGGTGACCAAAGTTTAGGTTCATAGATGACCAAGGTTCATAGGTGACCAAGGTTTTAGGTTCATAGGTGACCAAAGTTTAGGTTCATAGATGACCAAGGTTCATAGGTGACCTGAAAATCAATGCCAGCGATTACTGGACTTATGGTTCATAGGTGACCAAGGTTTTAGGTTCATAGGTGACCAAAGTTTAGGTTCATAGATGACCAAGGTTCATAGGTGACCTGAAAATCAATGCCAGCGATTACTGGACTTATGGTTCATAGGTGACCAAGGTTTTAGGTTCATAGGTGACCAAGGTTCATAGGTGACCTGAAAATCAATGCCAGCGATTACTGGACTTATGGTTGGCATCGACAGCTGGATTAAATATCAGATAGGTCAATACCGGGGTTGCATAAGCGAAGATTGGACTTCCTGGGGAATAAAGCATAGGGAGTCAGATCTGGCGCGCGAAGGTGAAGACCGGACGCAAGCGATACACAGACAAAGGTCTGAAGACCAGTGAAGGAGACGAAGAGAGATAAAGTCCTTACACTCAAGTCAAATAAATGCAAAGATGCACCATGCCATGATATGATGCAAATGCTTAATAACATGCAAGAAACGACTCTAACGAGAGATGACCGACAGGGAACAACGAGAGGAAAGATGACATATCCTTCGCACTATAGTTCAAAGTTTTGGAGATGATTCAGGAATGTCTTGACTTCACTGGGGAAATAAGTAGTTCATATTTTCCGACAAACATCTGTGAAGATACTGGGGAGAAGTCCTGTGTACCGGTGGTCAGTCTTTACTTAAAATGTTTGATTCGGGGAAGTACTGCCAAACTTTCTTTTGTACAACAAGTTCACTCCAGATGATTTATCAGTGTTTTCGTCGCAAACTGAGCCTTTGGAAGAGGCAAATGATTTCACTAAATCGTCCCTAATGTCAAAGAAAAATGTATACTTTTATCGTGTTTTCTCAAAAGATTTTTTTTCAAACATTTTCCGCTTTCAAAACTGTTATTAATGAATAAATAAAGTTTTGCATAACGAGGAAAGTATTAGAGTAATGATAAATATCAAACAAAGAATGGTTCAAAATCTGATTTCATTAGAATGGTAACTTGCCAATAGCAAAGTTCCATGGAACATTACAATTGAAAAATGGCAAATTTGGGAAAAGGTTACATCGTATTCAATGACCACTACTCTCCCTATTGACTAAGAGTCCTGACAATCTTTGCTGTTGATGAGAGAAATTTGAACTTTGACTTTCTTCATGAACATCGGGATGTAGGTGACACCCTATCTAACACAGTGAAACGCCTTTGTTCCTAATTTTTGCCTGGACCGCCCTTTTGGGTTTTCGATCCACCGGGACATTCTCTTTTTTTTTTGCCTAGGCCGCCCTTTCGGGTTTTCAACCTAGCGGGCCCTTTTCTTTTTTATTTAATCCCTAACTTTTGCCTGAGTCTCCTTCATAGGTTATGACCCACCGGGATACCCTTTTCTTGCCTAAGTTGCCATTTTTGGTTTTTGACTTAGCGAACTTTTTAGGCGTAATATTTTCGTACTGAGTCAGCATTCACGGGGTGTGCGAGTTGTTCACCATCCATCGTTGTGAGGAATAAGGAACCTCCTGAGAACACAGTTTTTACTACAAATGGACCCTCATAGTTAGGCGCCCACTTTCCTCGAACATCCCTTTGAGATGGCAGAATCTTCTTGAGTACTAATTCTCCTTCTCAAAATTCTTGAACACGGACCTTCTTGTCAAATGCTCTCTTCATTCTCTTCTGATACAGATGACCATGGCACATAGCAGTCAGTCGCTTCTCATCAATGAGGTTCAGCTGATCATATCTTTCTTGGACCCATTCTACTTCATCCAGTTTAGTTTCCATTAGGATTCTTAGAGACGGTATTTCAATCTCGATGGGAAGAACAACATCCATTCCATAAACAAGAGAAAAGGGGGTTGCCCCTGTCGATGTTCGGACCGAAGTTCTGTATCCGTGCAAAGCATATGGTAACATTTCATGCCAATCTTTATAAGTCTTGACCATCTTCTGCAGGATCTTCTTGATGTTTTTGTTAGCAGCTTCGACAGCTCCATTCATCTTGGGACGATAGGGTGAAGAATTGTGATGCTCAATCTTGAAATTGTCACACAGTTCCTTCATTGTCTTGTTGTTCAGATTTGTCCCATTGTCAGTTATGATCTTGTTAGGGATTCCATAACGACAGATGATGTTATTCTTAATGAAGCGAGCAACTACTTGCTTAGTCACGTTCGTATAAGAGGCGGCTTCCACCCACTTGGTAAAGTAATCTATAGCCACCAAAATAAAGCGATGTCCATTAGACGCTTTAGGCTCAATTGCCCCAATCATATCGATGCCCCACATAGAGAACGACCAGGGTGATGATAGCACATTCAACAGAGTAGGAGGAACACGCATTTTGTCCGCATAAATCTGACATTTATGGCATCTTCTAGCGTACTGGATGCAATCAGTCTCCATAGTCCACCAATAGTATCCAGCCCTCAAAATCTTCTTAACCATGGCATGTCCACTGGCATGGGTGCCAAAAGCTCCCTCATGGATCTCATGAATCAGTAAATCCGCTTTCTCTTATCGAGACATCTCAACAAAACCATATCATGATTCCTTTTGTACAGCATACCGTTGCTGAGGAAGAACTTGGATGACAACCTTCGCAAGGTTTTCTTATCAAGACTGGACGCATTGGCCGGATATTCTTGAATCTTTAGATAATTCAGAATGTCATGGAACCAGGGTTTACCGTCTGATTCTTCTCCAATGGACTGGCAGTAGGCAGACTCAGTCCTTCTTCCAATACTGATTACCGGATCTTCGTTGATAAATCTAACTTGCCACATTGAAGCCAGTGTTGCCAAAGCATCAGCTATATGATTCTCAGTACGCGACACATGACGAAAGGTTATCTCATCAAAACACTTAATCAACTCCAAGGCATATGCCTGATAAGGGATGAGCTTCTCATCTTTTGTCTCCCATTCGCCTCTGATCTGATAAATGACTAGAGCGGAGTCACCCATAACTTCAAGAAAACAGATTCCAAGATCGATTGCGGCTTCCAGACCTAGAATGCAGGCTTCATATTCAGCAATATTGTTCGTACACCCAAAATCCAATCTAGCCGTAAAAGGGGTGTAGCCACCCTCCGGATTAATTACAACAACACCTACTCCATGCCCCTTGTAATTGGACGAACCGTCGAACATCATCTTCCACCTATACTTAGCCCTGGGATCTTCCTCAGAGCCTGACTCTTCACAATCTTTCACTGCCATAATATCCTCGTCAGGGAAATCAAACTTGAGTGGTTCATAGTCTTCAACTGGTTGATTGGCAAGATATTCCGAAAGAACACTCCCTTTGATGGATTTCTGAGCCATATATTGGATATCATACTCTGACAACAGCATGTGCCACCGCGCAAGTCTTCCTGTTTGAGCAGGCTTTTCAAAGATGTACTTTATTGGATCCATTTTCGAGATCAACAAAGTAGTGTGACATATCAAATACTGCCTCAAACGCCTGGCGGCCCATGCTAAAGCACAACAGGTCTTCTCAAGCAATGAATAACGGCTTTCACTATCAGCAAACTTTTTGCTCAAGTAATAGATGGCATGCTCTTTGCGACCAGTTTCATCGTGTTGGCCCAAGACATAGCCCATGGATCCTTCTAAAACGGTCATGTACATGAAGAGAGGTCTTCCCGGAACAGGAGGCACCAGAACAGGTGGTTTTTGCAGATACTTCTTGAGTTTTTCAAAAGCTTGTTGGCAATCCGAATTCCACTCTACGGTCCGATCCTTGTGGAGCAACTTGAAGATTGGTTCACAGATGGGAGTCATATTGGAGATAAATCGAGAAATATAATTCAAACGGCCCAAAAACCCTCTTACTTGAGATTCAGTCTGTGGCGCCGGCATCTCTTGAATAGCTCGTACCTTATCGGGATCTACTTCAATTCCTCTTTGACTGACGATAAAACCAAGTAGCTTCCCTGACCTGACACCGAAAGTACACTTAGCCGGATTTAACTTTAGCTGATATTTCCGGAGTCTCTTGAATAACTTCAGAAGATGGCCCAAATGTTCCTCTTCGCTCTGAGACTTAGCAATCATGTCATCCACGTATACCTCAATTTCTTTATGGATCATATCATGGAATAAAGTCACCATGGCTCTTTGATATGTTGCCCCTGCGTTTTTCAAACCGAAAGGCATGACTTTGTAGCAATAGGTTCCCCATGGAGTGATGAATGTGGTTTTATCCATGTCGGCTGGGTCCATTCTGATCTGATTGTAACCTGAGAAACCATCCATAAAGGAGAAAACTGCAAAACTAGCTGTATTATCCACGAGAGTGTCGATATGCGGTAGAGGGAAATCATCTTTAGGAATGGCTTTGTTGAGATCCCTGTAATCTACGCACATCCGCACTTTACCATTCTTTTTCATTACCGGCACGATGTTGGCTACCCATTCAGGATATTTTGAAACTGCCAAGAAACCTGCATCCAGTTGTTTTTTAACCTCATCTCTGATTTTGAGAGCCATGTCAGGTCTGCTTCTTCGAAGCTTTTGTTTCACTGGAGGATATTCGGGCTTGAGTGGTAGCTTATGAACTACTATATCTGTATCCAAGCCAGGCATATCCTGATAAGACCAAGCAAACACATCCACATACTCTTCAAGAAGTAGTACTAGCCGTTGTCTGATCTCTGCCCCAAGTGCTGCCCCAACCTTGACCTCTTTCCTCTTTTCTTCGGTACCAAGATTGATGACATCAACTTGTTCCACATGCGGTTGAAGATTCATGTATTGATACTCACACATTTCAGCCAAATCATCAGGGTTCTCATAATCCTCCTCACCTTCGGCTTGATTGATAGGTGAATCAAAGTCAATAGTGAGATCGGGGTCATTGAATACAATGGGTTTGGGATTCACTCTGCATGATGGAGGGACTTATTTTATTAAGAATGCACAAAAAATTAAATGCGAGATGAAAAAAATTTCTGTAGTTTTTTGAAAAGATTGCCATTTTTCTTTTAGAAGCGAATGCAGTAAGGTAAAGACAAGGATATTAACAAAACATCATTTTCATTGATTAATAGGAAATGAAAGCGGTGGCCCATACAAAATAATCCGCTAGCCTTGGGCAAGACTAAGGAATTGAAAACAACAACAAAGCAAACAAATTACTCTGGCATAGGGTACAAGACAGGGATCTCAATAGACTCCCAATTGCTCAAAGCGGCGTCACACTGAAAAACCAAATGGTTGATGTCTTCATCTTCGGCATCCTCAATAATAGTATGGACCTGATGTCCTCCACTGACAAATATTTCTTGAATCGTCTTCAGTCTTCCCCTTGTTGGAGCGTCTTTTTCCTCAAAAGCTGGTTTGTAACCCAACCCTTGGTACTTTTCTCTTTCTTGGATTTCGACGACTTTGCCCCAGCCTTCTGGGGTACCATTTTGTAGAGCAGATTGAATACTTTTAAATGAGGCAAAAGATGGGCAGTTGGGAGCCACTGGTTCCTTATCATCAAGCATAATGGCATTGGCTATCTCAAGGGCCTGGAAAGAGGTTTCCAGAGCATCCTCATCGGCCTCGATATAACGGAAGGAAGATAAGTTGCTGACCATCATGTCTTCTTCGCCATGTATAATAACCAATTTCTCGTCGGTTACAAACTTCATTTTCTGATGCAGAGTAGAGGTCACAGGGCCAGCCTCATGGATCCATGGTCTGCCTAGCAAACAACTGTAGGCAGGGTTGATGTCCAAGATTTGGAAAACAATATTGAACACCTGTGGACCAATTAAAATAGGCAACTCGATTTCACCCATCACTGATCTTCTTGAGCCATCAAAGGCTTTGACAACAAGCGAAGTAGGTCTCATCGCAGCTCCTCGGTAAGATAACTTTTCAAGAGCTCTTTTCGGTAAGACGTTCAGAGATGAACCGGTATCCACAAGGACTCTGGCCAACGTATCTTCTTGACATTTCACCGACACGTGCAAGGCAAGGTTATGGTTTCTACCCGTTCGAGGTAATTCTTCATCACTGAAACTGAGAGTGTTACAAGCTGTAATATTGGCAATGACATGGTCGAATTGTCCAGCGGTTATATCCTGAGCCACATGTGCCTGGGCCAGTACCTTCTGTAAAGCTGATCTGTGAATAGGCGAATTGACTAGTAGAGACAAGATTGAAATTTTGGACGGAGTCTGATGAAGCTGATCTATCACCTTGTAATCACTTCTTTTTATAATCCTCAAGAATTCTTCATCTTCTTCTTTAGAAATTACCTCATTTCCTTTGTCTTTAGGAGGTATAGGAATGGTGGTCTCTCTGGGTGTAGTTTCTCTGACAGGCGGAGTATAAACTCTACCGCTTCGGGTTACCTTCCCTGTTCCAACTATGCTTGACACATCTTCAATAGTAGTTCCCACCTCATTCCTTGGAACTACGTCCTCAAAAGTGATTCCCACCTCTTTCCTTGGAATCACGTCTTCTCGTTTTCTGTTACCCATAACATTCTCATAAATCCACGGCACGGCCTTGGTCCCTCTGAACCTAAATGGAATAGGTTGTCGGGTATCATATTGCTTGGAATGATTAGCAGTGGAAGGAATAACAGACTCAGGATTGTTGAAAACCGGCACGGGTTTGTTGAATACAGGAACCACAGAACCTGACTTGAACATAGGTACTTGATCCCTTGGCTTTGGTAGGTTAAACACAGGTTCAATCACTGCAATTTTACTCTCTTTTTCCTTATTGAGAATTTGTAGAAAACCTTCATTGATCAAACACTGAACATCCTCTTGCACTAAACGACACCCCTTTATACTGGTTTTGCATTCCTCACAGTCATCATGGCAACCTTTGACCAAACCAGCCTTGAACAATTTAGCATGAAAGGTCTTGAGAGGAGTCTTGATCTTTGTTACGTCCAAAATTAACACCTCATTCTTTTCATCCTCAATGGCATTAGTAGCCCCATGTGTAGGCAAAGGATTGTTTTTCACATTTGGCTGATTGTCTGCAAACGATAGGACATTCCTCTCCATCAATCTCTTTACAACATTTTTCAGTGCTAAACATCCTTCCAAATCGTGACCAGCTCCTCCTTGGTGAAAGGCGCAATTCACATTTGGATTGAAGAACGGCATTGACTTTTCAGTTGGTGGTCCCAAAGGTCTGGTAACGATCAATCCTTGTTCCACTAAAGAGGGGTAGAGCTCAGTATAAGACATTGGTATAGGTGGGAATGTGGGCGTTGTCCCCTGTCTTCTTTGAGGAGCATTCTGCTGTGAAACCAGCTGTCTCTGCTGTTGGTAATTCTGGTTTCTCGGCCATTGCTGATAAGCTGTGCTTTGATAAGCTGGCACTTGTTGTACTGCTTGATGATTGAAAGTAGGTGTAACAGCTGCTATGTAAGGTTGTTGAGCGTACTGTATAGGGTAAGTTGGTTGTTGGGAGAAGTTTGGACCTGGCTGCTGTCGGTGCATTGGTTGTTTCCACCTAGGATTCTGATTTTTTCCTGTCATGACGGCATTGGTTTCCCCTTCCTTTTTCTTGTGAAAATTATTGGGAGCCTTTTTGACATTGGTGCTTGTGGAGCTGCTTGTAGAGCTTACGACCTTCCCGCTTTTTAATCCGGCCTCGACTTTTACACCGACTGCGACGATATCAGCAAAACTAGCACTGACGCTGCTAATCATTCTTTCGTAGAATTCTGGTTTCACCGTGTCTACAAACCAGTCTGCCAGTTCCTTCTCAGTCAGGGGTGGTTCAACTTGGGAAGCAGTTTCCCTCCACCGTTGTGCATATTCTTTGAAGGATTCGGTGCTGCTTTGGGTCATACTTAACAATTGGCGTCGGTCAGGGGCTAAATCCAAATTGTATTTGTAATGTTTCACGAAAGCATCTGTCACATCTTGGAAACAACGGACCCGAGATTGATCCAGACTTAGGTACCATTTAGCGGCAGCACCCTTCAAGCTATCTTGAAAACAATGTATCATTAATTTGTCGTTACGTACATGTGCCGCCATCCTACGGTAATAAATGACCAGATGGGATCTGGGACATGTGGCGCCTGAGTACAACTCAAAGTTTGGCAACTTGAATTTAGAGGGAATCACCAGGTCTGAAACCAAACACATATCTTTTACATCAGTGCTAAAGGCGTTACTTCCTTCCATAGCCTTTATCTTCCTTTACATCGTCTCAACGCTCTCTCTTAACTTTTCATTTTGGTCATCCCCCTCTTCAGATACGTCAAGGTAATCGTAAGGGTGATGGTTGTGGAAAACCGGATGTGCCTGTGTCTGTACCGCTGGTGGAGTGAAGGTGGGAATAGCCTGTAGAGTCTCATTGGCCAGAGGTACTGTCTGTTGAGTAGATTGAGGAACGGTGGCGCGGACGAAGTCAAAAGGCATACCCAAGGTAGGGTTCACAACAGGAATGACAGGAGGTTCTATTGTAGTGGTGATGCTCTCGGAGACTACGGTGGCCTGAGTATCCATTTTTGCTCTCAAGATATTGACGGCTTCCAAGAGCTGCCCCATTCCACCTCGTATTTCCGTTAGCTCATTATTGACTCGGTCCATCTCCCCATAAGTTTCTGACATCTTCAACCGAGCTTGGGCCCGAGTGTTGTAGCCGTGCTTATGATTCAGTGTGACGGTTCTGAGACAACATGGCGACATAAGGTAAGGATAAAAAAGGAGACGTGCATATGTTATGACATGATGCAAATGAGGATGCTGATGCAGATGCTGGCTAAACTATCAAGTAACCAAATAAATTTTGCAAATAATGTAGACAATGGAATTTTGTCAAAATATCTTCTTCATTAAGAAAATTTGGCAACCATTACATCAAGAGCAGAGTATCTTCATGCTCTGGGTACAAAAGTGGGGACACACCCACAACAGAAAGGAAATAACAACAACAAAAGGAAACAACATTGAAAGAAAAAGTGGCAACATTGGAGGTTCTAGAAATTGGATCCACTAGTGGATGCCCCATCTCCTTCATTGATCTTCTTCACAAGTTCCTCGATACGACCCTTGATCCTTTCCTTTTCGAGAAACAAATCTGTCAGAGTGTCTGCCATTCTCTGCTTGGTCTCAGGTGTTGCTTCTTGATGAGAAAATGGCTTCCTCATCACACGGGCTATGTTACGGGACCATTGTAGGTGAGCTTCGGTGACAGGGCATTCGGCCCTTCACAGTTGCCTATTGATCTGGCGCCAGGCGCGTTCAAGTCGCAGTTTCATTTCAAATCCTTCCTCTTCTCCAAAGTACATCATATGCATGTCCTCATCATCCGGGGGTCCTTCTTTCATGTGGCCCAACTGGCGGCGGGCAAGAACAGGGTTGTAATTGATACAACCAT
Source organism: Lathyrus tuberosus (assembly GCA_022829125.1). Classification (NCBI taxonomy): domain Eukaryota; kingdom Viridiplantae; phylum Streptophyta; class Magnoliopsida; order Fabales; family Fabaceae; genus Lathyrus; species Lathyrus tuberosus. The sequence continues at coordinate 9,701,482 of JALAZF010000163.1, forward strand.
TCCTCCCCATTAAGGGGACATTGGGGCAGTCACCACAGCTAACAATCATGAGGATTCCTTCTTCTGTTGAGTCGTACCATTCGACATCAGTATGTTTTAACTCCATTAGCTTCTTGGACCATATTTTACAATCTCCAACCTCCCAGAAGGCGGGAGTTTTTGGCAGATAGGAGATGAACCACTTGTAGAAGAGTGCTACACAGCAGACAATTGGCCCACATCCTCTTGAGTATCTAGTCTGAACAGAGTGGTAGACGTCAGCCAGCAAAGTTGGGACTGGATTGTTGATGGTGAAGATCTGAATGGCTTGGACATACACAAAATCTTTGGCGTTTGGAAACAGAAATAACCCGTAGATCATCAGAGCAAAGGTTGATTCAAACAGTGCCTCATTTCCTCTGTTCTTGAAATACATGGCCTTTTCTAGCAAGAACAAAGCGGGTAGCCCACATCGACCTCCTTTGATGGTTAGATTGGCTTGAATATCAGAGACTCTGATCCTTGTAGCCATAGCAATTTCCTTAATGGACGGCATCGCCTCGATCCTAGAGAAAATTGGAGCTTCTCTGACAGGGATTCCAATCAAGGTAGAGAATTCTTCTAGTGTTGGGACCAATTGAAATTCAGGAAATAAGAAACCACGGTAATATGGATGGTAAAGCTGAGCCAAAACCTCAAGAGGTCCTTCAGTTACCGGGAGCCTCATTAGTGGCAGAATGCACCCATACTTGTCAGCAAAGGCTGATGGGTCTTCGACTTTGTCACCCAACCACAATAATTGTTCAAGCTGGGGAAGCTCAAAAAAGTAAGGCCAAACTTTCTTTCCTGCGGCATCCATGTCTACAAAATCTGGAAAGCAAAGTCAGTACATTGATAGTTTAGCAAAAGAATGCAAAGTGTGATGCAAATGTGATTGGTTTTAAGGAACCCAGGAAAAACCATTTTTTAACATAAGTCTCATTCCATTAAATATTGAGAAAAGTTACAAATAGTAGATTTCAATAGTTCCAAAAAGGACCAAAATACAAGAAGATAGGAATAACAGCTAAGCCTACAAAGCGATCACATCTAAGAATGTCCTGCTTCACGCCCCCTCTTCTGTCTTTTCAACTTGTCATTCTCTCTGACCAAACTGTCTACAATTCCCTTCCACGCGCCAGATGTTGGAGGAATACAAGCATACTCGTGAGTGCTAGCAGTAGGCTTTGTGCTAGAGAAAAATAAATTCTCTTGCGCCAAAGGTTCATCAATTACGCGTTTTTACAGCCACTCGATCAAGTCGTCTTTCTCTTTCATCTTTTCCTTCATTTCCTCTTGCTCAATGCAGATGGTATGATATTTCCACTCCCACGTGTCCCTTTCAAGCTTCATCCTTGCTAGATTTTCCTGGTACTCCTCCATGCGTTCAATGGGAATAATAGATGGTGATACAATAGTCGGCTGATGACGTATTTTGGGAATATAAGGAATCTTGAGGTCACGGGCGCGAGATCGAACCCACTGAAGGTATGGCTCCAAAGACACACAGTTTCGTTTTCCTATCTCGTCCTTGGTACTTTTGTGGAACGTGTCCCAAGCATACCAAACTTCATTCTTGGTTTCATTAGTGGAATTTTCATTAAGGTAGAAGAAATCGGATACATGAATGCTCTTGGGCTTCTCTTTCATTGCAAACCCGAATTGGCGTTTAGCAAGAACAGGGTTATAGCTGATCCCGCCATGAATACCAAGAAGTGGTACATTGGGGAACGACCCACAACTATCAATGTAAACATTTTGGTCATAAACAGGATCATACCAAAAGATATCATTATGAGTAAGAGAAATGATCCTTTGAGACCAACGAAGTTTGTCAGGGTTGTCACGGAATTCAGATGTTCGAGGCAGATGAGCGATGTACCACTGGTAAAGCAACAGGGCACAACACAAAATAGTTCCTTTCCCTTGGAGAGTCCTATGATGGACAGAATGGAGAGCATCACCAAGTAGCGTAGGTACATGATTTCTGCTAATAAAGATCCTGATGGCGTTGATGTCGACAAAATCCTCCACATTGGCGAACAGAAACAGACCATAGACCAATAAAGCAAAGGTGGCTTCAAAGGCCGGTATACTGTTTGCGTTGAAGAATTGACAAGCTTTTTCATATAAGAACTTAGATGGTAATCCTCTGATGCCATCTTTCGTAGTGATGTGAGGCTTGACCTCTGACATATCTAAGTGAATACACTCGGCGATCTCTTTTGGGGTGGGAATCTTCTCTTGACCGCTGAAAGGTCTTTGTTTCTTCACGAGTAAGCCAAACCAATGAGCATATTCTTCCAAGGTTGGAACCAACTGGTAATCGGGGAAAGTGAAGCAATGATAAAGGGGATCATAAAACTGAACCAAGGTGTCAAGAATTCCCTCCTCCATATTAATTCTGAGAAGGCCATCCAATCTTCCATACCTCTTTCGGAAACTTTCATGTCTAGTTACCAGAGTTGCTAATTTCTTCAATTTTGCCAATTTGGGCCTCTTGAAATTGAACTTTTTAGTGTTTCTTTTCTCAATTTCCATGATACCTATGAATTTTAAAAGAGAATGGCTGAGTTTCTTAGCTGAATTCCTTAAAACCAATGGAATGGATGCAATGAGATGTATGCAATGCGCAAACATGGACAAATATACACACAAGCACATGTACACAATCACATCATACAAGTCTTAGGTTTTGGAGGACTTGCGAATGGAGCCATGGTATACCCATCCCAATAAGGTGTGGACTATAGGTTTTTATCTGCAGAACAGGGTTCTAAAAAGTTCCCAGAGTCTACGTAAATCCTTCGGATATTATCGGCCCATGTAACTACTTACACGGGTTAATAATATTCTCAAGATAAACTCGTCTGAGTGTAGTATCGCGTGACAACTACTCGGGACTGGCTCCCTTATAGTCACCGCACTACATCCTAAAAGGCCAAGTGGGGTAAAGGTAACTACGGTCCTCAGAATCCCTGGCACTCAATTGAAAAAGTAATATCAATGTGACTGCTCACATCAGACATCAACAATCCCAAAGGGCCTCATCTGAGTATGGTCATCACATGCCATAAATTGTTGGTACTACTGCCAACAACCGACTATTGATTACACCACGATCCTATCATATTTGTGCTCTCAAGTCCGGGTTAGGACTTTATCTCACCACTCAATGGTACCAGCCAACAGGAGATTTCAAGCAAACCATATATACAAGTAAACATACAGGTATATACAAATATAGCAAACAAGCATAAATAACAAAAACAAGGTGGGTTTAACCCTCAAATATGGATATATGTCCCTAGTGAAGTCGCCATTTCTGTTGCGGTGAAAATCGGATAACAAATTATTAATTAATTTGCATCATTTTCTTTTACAACCGACTTTTATTTATCCAAAGGAAAGGTTCAAGATCGTTAAAAAAACCTAAAGGGGGGGGGGGAGATCTAAGGTTCGGGGGTTGGTTATACAAAGGGAAGGTATTAGCACCCTAAGTATCTGTAGTACTCTACAGGAACCTCTTGTTTAAGTTGTGTTATGTTATGTTTGCTTGCTAAAGATATCTATGCTAAGGTAAATACCTAGGTATGTACACTAAGTTTGCTCGCCAAGACGTCGCGTCTTGTGCCTACGTATCTGACTGAAGAATCAGAGCAACCGTAGTTCACCTAACTAAGGATGAATTTGAGGAACCATTGGCTATGGCCAAAGTTCCCAGGGGAAATGAGTATGAGCTCATTTAGAGTTTAAGGAAACTCCCTAAGTCTAAGTTATAGTGGGGAAAAAGTGGATACTCAATGTGATGAGTCCACATAGAGTTTAGAAACTCTATCCTATTTCTAAGTTATGATTCATGGCTCTTAGGAGGCCAAGAGCAAGGCTCTTAGGAGGCCTAGGGGGAAGATGACTCTTAGGAGGCCAAGTAGGACAAAGGCTCTTAGGAGGCCTAGGGGGAAGATGACTCTTAGGAGGCCAAGTAGGACAAAGGCTCTTAGGAGGCCTAGGGGGAATGTGGCTCTTAGGAGGCCAAAAATGGTGTGTGATTTGTTTATTGACTTATGAGTCAATTTAGGAGGACTTTCCTTTGGAATTGGGAGAATAACAGTTTTATGAAACAAGAAGTTTGTGGGATATTTACATGAAGATGCAACAAAGTATTAAAGTGGAACAAAGTTTACAATGCCATACAAGGTTAGAACCAAATACATTAGGCATCACTAGGTCAAAATGAACAAAATGACATAGTGAAATAACTCAAAACATTCAAGGGCTTTCATGAAAAAACCATAAGAAGTCTTCTACTTCCAACATTAATAAATGCTTCACGAATGCTTGTTTTTACCAATTTCTTTTCATATTCAAAAAGTAGACACATTAAGGAACATTTTGCAAAAAGAATGAGTGAAAAAGGATAAAAAATGGTTGAATTATGAGTGTTTAAAAATGAGGCATAAACCATAAAATAATTAAAGCAACACATGATAAAAATATAAAGAGAGGCCTCCCATGGGTGTAGAACCCGGGACCTCATGTATGCAGTCCCAAAACAAGGCCAACCGAGCTATGATGCGCGTGTGATTAAATATGGGAACCGCAAGTCTATATATGAAACTGGTTCAAAATTGGAAATTTAAAATAAAAGGACTGGGGAGAGGGGGATTCGAACCCCAGTCCTTGTGGTCAATTTGCGTGTGTTCTTACCACTGGGGTGGCCATACATCCAATGTATGTACCCACCCCACAAATACTTAACCTCTCGCGCGTTTGAGAAAATAAAAAAACACCAAACCCTTGCCTCAACAGACCAATGATCAAGGTTGGTCTTACTCAAACAAGTTAAATTATGCAGAGCTGTCCTTGGGAAATTATGTAGCCAAACCAACGTATTACAATGGCCAAAATATCATGACAAAACAAACAATCCCTCACCAATTCAATTCAACATCAACTCAATAAACTTAACTAAATAAAATGAAATGAATCTTATCCTCCACCACAAACTGTCAGTAGTTTTTCTTGAATCAAAATCAACAGCAAGCATGATTTGAGAAAGGTGCATTTTAGGGAAAACTCATAATAAGATCAGCATGATATCAAAACTATGTACATGTTAAAACAGATTCACAACATTTTGGAATTGCAAACATCATATTGTCAAAACTGGCAGTGTACAGAGATGCAGCACATGCTCAATACATTCATTTGAATCCACATAGAGACTGATTTGGATGCAAGAAACAAGCATTCATGAAGACCAAAGAAAATGGCAGTGCAGGTAGTGCATGATACCATTTCACATGTTCATATCAGATTAGGACAGCAGCATGATCATAGCATTTTCAGGGTATTCTAAACATGGCATTTTGAGTTACCAGCACTGATAATGAGAACAAAAGCTAGTCATATCAACATGGAATGACATACAAATTGCTAACAGGAGGACATGGATGTTTCTGAATCATGGCAAAACAGGCTCAAACACACATGGCATTAACTTATACATGTGATAACAAGCGAACAAGGCAAAGGTAGAAATTTAACTTATCAAAGATTACTAGTGTGAGTAGCCCTACATTCATTCTATCAGTGCAATATCAGACCTCATTCTCGTGTTGTTCACAAATAATGACTCAAGATTTGGCAAACTGATATGAAAAGGAAAAATTTTCCAAGGATTTTCCTGTTAACAATAGTATCTGAACTCAAACACATTATCCTCATGATCACTTAATTAAAATGCAAGAAAGCAGACAAATCAAACATGGCAGTAGTATGAATATGGCAAGCACAACTTGGAAAACAAAAGAACATATCTCTCCACATGGCATGAAAGACACTTCCTTATTTCAGCATGGTATCAGTGTATGGCACAAGACAATAGCCTTAAGAAGTTTAGCAGTTCTACATATTAGTTCTATATACAAAGTCAACTTGACTCAAAACAGAACTACATGGCATGACATGGTCTATACATAACAGGATGTAAGTTTGAGACAAGTAGTGAACATTTATCAAAACATCACCAAAACAATGGTGATTAGTAACAAACTTTCATTCACACAAACATGTTCAAAAACCATGAATATAGTCAATACATGAGTAACCTATTATGAAAAGGCAAAACAAAGAGACTTTACACACAAACAGCATTAAGGGTGTATTTTCAGGTTTCTGCACTTTTGGACATGAACAAGGGATCAAGGATTACCAGGCTTTGATTAGAACTTATCAGATTACCACATGATGTTAGGATACTGATATTTCCTTAATGTAAAGTGTGCATAATGAGACAATTAGGCATGACATAGGTAATGGCAGCAAGCAACTCAAACATTCACGACATCAAATTGTGCCTATGGTTTAGAGCAGAAGCAAAAACCCCTTTTCATCATGTTGACATAGCACCAAAATAAAGTTTTCACATGGCTCACAGGTAGGGATAGGAAAGTCTGGAAGCAATCTCACATACAAGTATGAATATAAGTGTTCCAAGTCATAGCAGATGATGGTGCATAGAATAGGAGATATTGAAAAAAAAACTGATCATGCCAACAAGCAAGGTACATGCTGCCAACCTAAACTAACATGAATTGAAACACTTAACAGTTCACAAAATTCTCAGAATCAAAGCATTGGCACCAATGTATTCCAAACCAAAATCAGGTAGTGTTTACAAACCTTAATTCTATGCATATGGTCACTCAAATCAAAATGTCAAAGGATGAATTACATGATGAAGATGCAGCAAGTAAACAGTCATGTGTAAAACAAACAAGGCAAGAAATCTAGGCATAACACTCCAAGGGCAGCCTAGGCATATATCTTAAGCATGAACAAAAGCCTATTTGGGAATAATGACAACATAGGTTATGGCACTTCAAAATATGAGCTAGCAAAGACAAAATGAAAGCAAAACTCATCATGATAGTAATAAAAACAGGATTTTGGCTATATTACTATTGACAATATGCACATGAGGTTGTGTGTCAACACTATGAGAGAACAAGTATAGAACATAAATTTGTCACTTAACATGCTCCAAAACATACCTTCAAGATGTTCTAAACAAACTAAACTAGCATGAACAGTTTACATTAGTACAAAATGCATCATGAAGACAGGGACGAAATGATATTCAACTAGTAGTTTCATCAATCATCCTATAGATCTAAATGACCTCATGGCAGTGGTAGGTTCAACATCATATCAGGTATGCACATGTCTTAAACATGGAAAACAAAAATGTCATACATAACAAGGGTCTAGGGCAAATGATAACAGTTCATGCATATGGCTTCCAATATGGCAACACTACACACTCAGCCTAACATAACAGTCGAGAACTCCTAAAGTAAAAGCATGATCACTTAGCACAAACTTCATACCAAACTCTTCAAACCAGTTAGATCAAGACTAGAATGGCATGGACACAATGAGACAAATCAAATCAGGCATATAAACCTATAACATGAGTACATGGATATCATGGCAACATACTCTCAAACACTCTATGTATATGATCTAGAACAGCAAGGCAAAAGCAGCATATATATTTATATTAATCAGTATCAGACCCTACATGTTATTCATGGATGGTGATTTATCCAAATTTGGTATGCTGACCTGAACAAAAATGTTCTCAAGGACTAGTGTTAATAGCATACATGACCCTAACAATCTTTACCATATAGTCATTTGGTTCCAATGCAAGAATAACAATCAATCAGTAGCATAGTCATGAGTTAACAACAATGAGAAACAAATCAAAGAACAGAAACTTGTCACCAATGTGACTCCAAATACAAACTTCATGATATTCCAAGCAAACATAGCCTGATATGGAAAGTCTACATGAGTTCAAACCTTCAATACCTGTCATGAAGTATGAACAACACCTTATCCATACACAATATCATGGAGGTCTAATGTAAACAAGGTGATGCAAAGTCTTACCAACCAGTCAGTGAGTAGCATAAGAGGATTTGGCTATCATTCATTATGTTTCATCCATAATGTTAAGAACAAAAGGCAGTGCAGATACCTACCTCAGTAAATCAGCAAAATACTCACATTGGCCTTACCTCATCATGGCATGCCATAGACAAGCAGTTAAGCACAAACTCAAACATAAAGTCATGAACACATTATTTCTACATTATGAACAGATGGGAACAAAACTAAAACACATTATATGAACATTTATAACAGAGATATGATGATGGTAGTAATGTACATGAGCGTGAATATTGAATATGGAGTGTGAGAAGAAAGATTACCTAGTGGAATATGTCCACTGCACACTCAACAAATCTGAACTAGCTTTTCCTTCTGAACAAGCAGCAACCTCTAAATCTATCGTCCTTTTCCTTCTCACTCGCAAGGCTTACACTCAGAAGTAATTTAGAGTGTTATGTGAAAAGTGTTGGTGTTTAATACAAGCAGAATGGATTGCTATTTATAGGGAAAGTGTGAGGTTTCAAGGTATGGCCAACTTGCTAAAAGTTCCAAATCTTCCCTTCCTTTTTCGTGAGGATTTTCAAACTTGCAGCATGAAATCTTCCAAAGATCTCTGAGTCTTCTGAGCAGAACTGTTGTGAGCTGATAGGTGCATTGATCCATGAATAAACTAATGTTTCCTCCTTTGGAAAGTTTCTCTCTCTCCCTTCCACTTGCACAACTCAGTCATACATCACTATTTAGATGTCAATTCAGTTTGAATTTCGTGGAAAAGCTTGGTTAGATGTTAAGTGAGCCATTAAAACTCAGAATTGATGGAAATTGGTGATTAGGGAAGTGTTTGAACTAAAACTCAAAAGTTAGTTTCTTGAATGTTAAGTAATGAGGCCCACATCTTTGACTCTTCGAAACTCCCAACTCCCTTGATGGATGGAGGAGTTCTAGTACTCTTTGGAAAGCCCTCAATGTCCTCTACATCTTTCATGTTCAAAGGTTTTCGATTTGAAGCTTGGATCAATGTGAAAATTTGAGTTAAAGTCAGCTGCTCACTATGGTAAAAATGCTGAAATTTCACTAAGTCCTTGGACATTTTGGCTTGCAAGCTCTATAACTTAAAAACCATGCATTTTTAGGAGAAAAGTCATATTGAAACAATTGTAGATCTTGAAGAGAGCTTCCCAATGAACTTTGAGTGGCTCAATTTGGATGTGCGGTTAGGAAGTTATGATCATTTCCATTTTTGCTATTAGGGGAAAATTCCACTTTTGAAAGGTTTTGTGATCATAATTTTGCTTCCTTTGCAAGAAACTTCTTGAAACTTGTCCTTGGTACTTTAAATCCTCCATAAGACATGTTATGATGAATTGAAGCAAAGGAGATGTCATTTGGTTCAAAATCCCTAAAGATCAGGGCTTCAGAAAACCCTAATTTTGACTGTGAATGCACTGAGATAAATTACTGTAATCTTGCTTCTTTCTTCCTATCCGAAGCTCATAGAAGACCATTAGGGATTTTGGCTAACTCATGGAATCATGTTTTAGGGTTTGAGCATCTCTTGAGGAAAATCAAAGCCAATGATTCACATGTCTTGATAGAAACCCTAATCTGGTGGCAGGGTGAAACTGGGGCTCAAGCTTCTTATGATGAGAGCCAGATGATCTTGGATTCTTTGTTGAATGAGACCTCATGAATGTAGGTAAGCTCAAATGGTTGATGGACCAAGCAATTCTTAACTTGACAGGGCAAAATTCTTCATTAATTCCTCAGGTTAAACCCTAATCCCATACTTTGGTCTGGTGATCCTTTTGTTGACTTGACTTGATTCAAAGCCTTGGGATCTTGGTTTTAAACAACTGGTGAATCTTTGTGAGGATTATATGGAGCCAAAGAATACCTTAGGAGGCCTTGAATTTCTTTGTGAAAACCCTACTTTCAATCATAAGAGAAACAAGTTACAAGATATGGGTCCGTTTAAACAATGCATATATGATTGATCCTAAATGTCTGTGCAAGATGTCATGACATCTAAGAGGTAAAATTTGGGGTACAACATTATGTGTTCCAATCTCCTTTGATCTGATTGACGACCAAAGCTGAGTCGCCATATACATCCAAGTTTTTGATCCTTAAATCAATCGCATCTTCGAGACCCATAATACAAGCTTCGTATCTGGCCTCGTTGTTTGTGCACTTGAATGTAAGTCTGGCAGTGAAAGGAATGTGGGTACCCTGAGGTGTTATGATGATTGCCTCAATTCTGTTTCCGTAATGATTGACAGCTCCGTCAAAGATTAGTCCCCATTGGGAACCTGGTTCTGGCCCTTCACTGGGTAGCGGTTCATCGCAATCATTCATTTTTAAATACATGACATCTTCGTCTGGGAAGTCAAACTCGACTGATTCCTGATCGTCAATCGGTTGGTGGGCCAAATGATCGGCTAAAATACTCCCTTTAACGACTTTTTGAGCGTGGTACTCTATGTCGTATTCTGATAACAACATCTGCCAACGGGAAATTCTTCCCGTGAGAGCAGGTTTTTCAAAGATATACTTGATTGGATCCATTTCTGAGATTAACCAAGTAGTGTGACGAATCATGTACTGGCGAAGACGTTTGGCAGCCCAACCCAAAGCGCAGCAAGTTTTCTCAAGCATAGTGTACCGAGTTTCGCAGTCAGTGAACTTCTTACTCAGATAGTAGATGGCAGACTCTTTCCGTTTGGTTTCATCTTGTTGGCCAAGTACACACCCCATTGAGTCTTCCAAGATTGTTAAGTAAATGATCAGTGGTCTTCCTTCCACTGGAGGTGATAGAATCAGTGGGTTTGACAAGTATTCTTTAATACTGTCGAAGGCGGTTTGGCAGTCCTCTGTCCAAACGCAATCCTGGTTCTTTTTAAGTAATTTGAAAATTAGCGCACATGTTACGGTCACGAGGAATATGAATCTGGAAATGTAATTCAGACGTCCTAGGAATCCTCTGACTTGTTTTTTAGTTTTCGGAGAAGGCATTTCTTGAATGGCCTTGACCGTGTTAGGATCAACCTCAATTCCTTTCTGGCTGACGATGAACCCTAAAAGTTTCCCTGAACGGACACCAAAGGTGCACTTGTTGGGATTCAAGCGGAGTTTGTATTTTCTCAATCGCTCGGATAGTTTTGGCAGGTGGGTCACATGTTCCTCTTCTGTTTTAGATTTGGCAATCATGTCATTGACATATACCTCGATTTCTTTGTGTATCATGTCATGAAACAGAGTAGTCATGGCCCTTTGATAGGTTGCCCGGGCATTCTTCAAACCGAACGACATTACCTTGTAACAAAAGGTACCCCATGGGGTAATGAACGAAGTTTTCTCCATGTCTTTCGGCGCCATTTTGATCTGATTATAGGCCGAGAATCCATCCATAAAGGAGAAGACTTTGAACTTTGCTGTACTCTCAACCAACATGTCCATGTGTGGTAAAGGAAAGTCGTCCTTCGGACTAGCCTTGTTTAGATCTCTTTAATCGACACACATTCTAACTTTTCCGTCCTTTTTTGGAACAGGTACGATATTGGCTAACCATTGAGGATATTCTGACGTGGTGAGGAAACCCGCGTCAATCTATTTTTGTACCTCCTCTTTGATTTTGACAGCCATGTCCGGGTGAGTCCGTATCAACCTATGTTTTACTGACAGACATTCTGATCTTAACGGTAGATGATGTTCCACGATGCTGGTATCCAACCCTGGCATGTCCTGGTAGGACCAAGCAAACACATTGGGAAATTCTCTGAGAAGCTTTGTCAGACTCTCTTTGGCAGTTGGACTGAGCAGTGCCCCAATCCTGATTTCTTTTCTCTCTTTTTCTGAACCCACGTTGATCGCTTCAAACGACTCTTTGTGAGGTTCAATGGACCTTTCCTCTTGTCGGAGTAATCGGGAGATCTCTTCTGGAATTTCGTTGTCAATTTCTTCTTCAGCCCCAAATACCGGGAACTCAAAGTCGGGAGAAGGCATCAGATCATATATTTTAAAGGGGTTTAAAACAAGCAATCTGCATGACGTGATGATTTGTGTTTAGAAGAGATAGAAAAAATGCAAGTGTGTGCAGTGTATTTTTTTTTGAAAAACTGCTTGTTTATTTTGAATTGTTTTTTAGGATTACCATTTTCTGAGAAAAGCGAAAAGAGAAAACAACAATTAATGTGGAGATCACTGAACGACGTTATTTTATTTCTGAACAAGTCGATTCTTGAAACTACAGCCCTATAAAACAAAACTCTGTTGCTTTGGGCGAAGCGAAGAGGGATATTTATTGAAAGTGAGCCCTATCAAAACATCCGTTTCACCTGGGCAGGGTGAAAGGTTAAAGTAAAGACGGCAATTACTTTGACTTATGAACAATCTTCGGCACATCGACATCAACCCATTTGTAGCGAGCGATTTTGGACGCGGTTCTTAAGCGCTGGTCGCTCTCTGCGGTTTGAGCTTTGACTACAGGTCGATTCATTTTTTATCCTATTGTGAGCTGAATAAGGAAGGGAAATAGATGTCCCCAATTAACCCTGCTTGCATACTGAGTTTAAACAGCGGTCTGTTAGGTTACGAATGCTATCAATGTAGGGGGGCCTTTGTACTGGTTATTTGTATTTTCGCCAATACAATTCTCTTTCTTTTTATCTAGGCAAAGGGTTTCTGACGGGGAATAAGGATTAGGATGTTAGGACTGATGTTTTTGAATTACTGCTTTTAATTGATGGAGATATGGGATTTGGGTTTTTTGTTGATTGCGCTCGCTAAGATTTTTTCTTTCGATCTTATGCCTACGTATTCCCGTTTACCGAAACAGGGAAATCAGAGCGTTCGTAGTTCCTCCTATTCTATGGGAGGAAATTGGTTTTTGGTGTCTTGTTCAAAGCCCAAGACATGAAGCGAAAGGTGATTTGTATCTTGTTCAAAGCCCAAGATGTGAAGCTGAAAGGTCTATTTGTGTCTTGTTCAAAGCCCAAGACGTGAAGCTGAAAGACCTTGGCTTTAGAGAGAATTTGTTATCTCTAAAGAGGGGAGAAGGAGAATTACTTTAACTGGGATACGCGGATCCGAGCAATGCCATAATTTCCGAAGAAAGGGTTTTAACCTGAAGGAGAAGACTTTAACTCAGTGTAGAGCAATGCTATCTTTCCTTAGGAATTTCTCATGCTAAAAGAGGGACAGTGGCGTGGATATAGATGATCCAGAGGCTTGCCGCTTACAGCGATTAGATGAAGGGAAAGGAGTTGTTGATGTTTGTGTACTGTGAACGAGGCACAACTTTGATGCTAAAAGGTTAATTAGATCAACCAGTGGTTTTCTTATACAAAGCCTAAGAGGAGGCTAATTTCCGCTAGGAAAATCATTATACAAAGCCTAAGAGGAGGCTATTTTGTGTCCCGTACAAAGCCCGAGAGAGAGGTTAAAAGTTTTTGACCCGACGATAGAGTCTTTTATACTCAACAAGAGAGTGTTTTTATATCTCGTACGAAGCCCGAGATAGAGGCTGTTGTTTATTTGGCTCAATAAGAACCTTTTTGTATCTCGTATAAAGCCCGAGATGGAGGCTATTGTTTGTTTGACTCAACGAGGGAGTCTTTGTGTGTCTCGTACAAAGCCCGAGAGAGAGGCTAAAACGTTGTTCGATTCCGCTGGGGAGAATCATTGTACAAAGCCCAAGAGAAGGCTAAGGTTACTGTGTCAGTTAAGTGACAGGTCCAATATACTGATTTTGAAAGAGAAAATCAGTTCTTATATGAGCATCACTGTACTCAGGGATTTGATTCAAGGATCCGGGTTATTCCTGTTCTTTGAGGAAACGGGAAATCCAAAGGGTATTGAGACTGTCCGAGTCTACGGGTTTCCTTCCTATTTAACGAAGGGGTCGCTTGAGAATGTCTTTGAGACTCAAGGAAGTTAGACTGTCCAAGTCTAGAGTTTTATCTTTTGTACTATGCTTTGAGAAACAGTAATAGACTCTATGAAAGGACTGTTCTATGAGGATGACTAGGTTCTGTTCCTATACCTCTAGGAGGTCGTCGGGACAATTTGTACGAAGCCCAAGAGGAGGCTGGAAACTTTTAAGAAGTCGACGGGTCCTTGTACGAAGCCCAAGAGGAGGCTATCATTCCCGAAGGAAGAGATCATTATACGAAGCCTAAGAGGAGGCTGTGAATACTTCTAAGAAGCCGTAGGGTCCTTGAATAATGCCCAAGAGGAGGCCGATGCTTTTAAGATGCCCGTGGGTCTATCATCTCCTTTCCATTAGGAGAGATAAATCTTTTAAAGATAAAAACCACTGGTAAACGTGCGAGGTTTACTATCCAGCGACTTTTAGCTTTTAAAGAGGGTTCCTTAGTTAAGGTCCAAGATTATGACCGTAGTGGGTACCCAAACCCCGAGACATTCAAGGCAAGCTATCCACAAGGAATAGATCAAGTCAGGAAAGTTCGAGAATTTGGAAGAAACTCAAAGATGCCATTCACGGAGAATACATTCATCTTGGGGAGTAGAGCTTCTTGACGATTCCTAAGGAGGACAGCCGAAGAGAAGACTATATCTGGTGCTCCTATTGGGGATCTAGGCGTCTATTTCTACGAATAAACGAAACTGCGTCACCTAGTTCTAGACGTAGTTGCCGGGGAAACTCGAAATATCTATACTATTATTACACAGTAGATATGAGTTTATGAAAGGAGACTTACAGTGAGCAGCCCCACAATACAGTTATATGTATATGAAAGCGGTAAATGAAAGCGGATAAACACTTACTCGGTTGTAGAGCTTCCATGCTGTTTGGTTAGTTGTTCAACAAAGAAAGATTGAAAACAACAGTATATTCAAAATCAAAGGAGAAAGTGCTTTGAAAAAGAAAGATTTGGGGCTTACAGCTCAAGGAGAGGCCCAGGGCTTTATCAGTGAGCGCACTGTTTGACTTTGTACAGAGGGACTTATACAAGTGACTGGGGCCCAAAATGGTTTTCTGTACAAAGGGATATGGGTCTTACACTCTCTCAAGAGGCCCAAAAAGTTTAGAGAAAAAAGAGTGGGGCTTATAACACGGGGTAGGCCCAAATGATTTTTCGTTTGAAATGGCGATCGCGCCGAGGTTTTCTTTTAACGCAGAGGGACTTATACAATAAGTGAGGCCCAAAGTGATTTTGGTTAAAAGGGGATTGGGTCTTACAGTCTAATTGAGGCCCAAAGTGTTTTGAATGGGTCTTATAGCTCAAGGAGAGGCCCAGATGATTTTATTTTTAAACGGGCGACGATCGCGCCGTTTACTTGTACAGAGGGACTTATACAATGAGTGAGGCCCAAAAAGTTTTTGTACAAGGGGGGATGGGTCTTACACTCTCTCAAAAGGCCCAAAAAGTTTTGAAAATGATTTATAAGGGTTGAATTAATCCAAAACCCTAATTTGTTTTCAAAAAATATTTAATTGAATAAAAATTCAATTAAAATGATCAAAAATTATTTAACACATGGAAAACAAATTGTGATCTTGGATTAATGCTTCAAAAATTAAGTATTGACCTACAAAATAATTAGAAAGCATTAAAAGTTGCAAAATCAATGTAGAAAAAATATTTAAAATGGCAAAAACAATTAAAATATTAATTCTTTGCAAAAATATCAATTATATGAAATAAATAATATTTTTGGAATTTTTTGATAAAATAAAATATTTTAACATTTTTGTGAATTATTAAAAAAAGAATCAACTCAAAATCATTAAAACTCAGAGAGAAATTAATTTTTGAATCAATTAAACAAAATCACAAAATTCAAATATTTGAATTTGTGAAAAAGGCGCCAAGAACACAAGCAAGAACACGCGCGTTTTTCTGGGTTTGGCTGATTTGCGTTTTCTATCCAATCTCACTGAATACGTAATCATATCATGCAATCCACATATCATTATGCTCGTCTCAACCTCACGATCATGTCTATAACACTTAATTTCATTTAAATTAAACATACAACAAGAAATCACGAAGAGACCTCAAGAACCCTAATTTCTGCATGAAGGCTAGGATTTTTGATACACGATTCAAACAATGCAATTAATTGAGGGAAAACATTCCATGCATGATTATGAACATATGGCCAAATTATTGTGCGAGGAAATATGCATAGATTGAGAGATGCCCAAGTTTAGGCTTACCTTTAGGTCGTGACAGCAAGTTCAAAGTGATTTTTGATCTGGAGGTGTTACAGATGAGTTGTGATGATCTGAACAGCTTCCCTACACCCTATGGATTGTGTTTGGATGGTTGGACTTGATTGAAATTGGCTGGATCATTTTGTGGTACCTCAGCTGCACTTTGGTTAAAACCTTGAGCAACCAGCTGGTGATTTTGTGAAATTGGTGTTTCAGAAGTAATCTAAGTGTTTGATCAGCTCATATGTGATGTATGTGAGGTGTGTGAGTGATTGGTTTGATTGGAATTGCTCTCAAACTCAAAACCCGATAGTGACTTGCCTTAGAAGGCAAAATTGGAGTGAAAGAAGAGATTTTGAGGAAAGCATCTGTTAGATGGATTTGGTGTACTCAAACTGACCACAATTGAGCTCTATTTATAGTAGAGCAAGTTTGTTTTGCAAGGAATAGTGCACGGCAGCTGGTAAGTAGGTTTGGCCAATGTTGGCAAATGAAAATCCAAGTCTCCTCTAGCCATTGACTAGAGGTTAGGGCACAGAGCTTTGGTCCCCTTGGTCTTGGATAAGTCTTGACTGATTTCAGATGATAATGGCTCAGTCCATGCCACCTTGATGGTTCCATTGAATGCCTCATTCCAAATTTGAAGTTTTGTCCCTATTTTGGCCATTCTAGGTTCAACATGCTATTTCTTGTTCCATGGACTTTGGAGGCTTGGCTCAGTGATTGTCCCCTTTAGATTCAATCCTCTGAGGTGTCCAAGTGGATAGGAGCAATTGAATTTGGCTGATTTTGGCAAATCGACCAAAGTTGCAAATTCTGCCTTGCCTTGACAGATTTCAGCAAGGCAACTTGACAATGTCATATCTCATGGTGTAAGTTGAATTTGGCAATGTTCTTGGCCATTTTGGAAAGCTCTTACATGATACTACAACTGTTTGAACAAGTTTGGTTTTGATCTCTTTTGATTCCAAGTGAAAAATCCCCCTACATTTGGCAAAAAGTGAGGCAAAATCTGACTTAGTGAAAATTTCACTAAGTGTTGGAAAAAGTGACTTTTTCACTTTTCAGCCACTTTGATCACTCCATAACTCAAAATCCTTAATGAATTGGAATGACTTGTAGTTGAAGTTTTTGTAGGTGATAATGAGGGCTACAAATCCATCTTTGGATGAGAAAAAAATGGCCTTGTGGTTTAGGAGTTATGGTCCTCCAAAGTTGGTACCCTTGCCACTTTATTTTTAACTTAGAAAAATTTCTAAGTTTTATGGTTACCCCTTTTACAAGGTATCTCACTTTTCTTGATTTTTCTTGATGAATGATGATTCAAATCATACATTAACATCATTTTAGGGTTAAAAATCCATTTTGGTGAAAAATCTCAAAAAGTCAAAGTTGACTTTTGTGCACAGTTGACTTTTTATCAGATGAATTCCAAACTGTGCAATTCTTCAGGAAATCATGTCCTTGACCTAAATCAAACTTGATGGACATGTTCCATGGGTGTCATAGGGTATATTCAATCATGTATTATGGTTTGGGAGCATGTCTTGGTCAAAAGTCAAAGTTACAGTTGACTTTTCCCTTAAAACCCTAATTGTGGTGCAGATGAAATTGAAACTTGTTGCTCAAACTTCTTGGATTAATCCATTGTTCCAAATGGATCAATATGGTATATTAGAGATCCTCAAATCATCTCTTGAGGTCTTGGCTCATGATTTGTCCCAAAAGTCAACTTAGGGGTGAATTAGGTCAAGAAACCCTAATTCCTGATTTTTGATGAATGCATCCCTTGAGGAAAAATTGACTTGATGCATGGGTTCATGAGGTTCCATGAAGTATATTAGGTTATGTTTTGGAGCAATGGCTTGTGCCCAGATGAAATTTTTCATCTGGAGGCCCTGGGTGATCAAAACCCTAATTTGGTGATACTGGCGATCTGGAGACTTGATCCACCTAGAAGGGAGCAACCTTGTGCTTAATCCTTGAAGTGGGAGTCCTTTTGATCCTTTGAGGATGTTTGAGAGATTAGACAAGTTGAAAATCAAGTCATTTCTTGATTGAGCCTTTGTCTAAAACTCAGAGAGGGCTTGAAACCCTAATTTTGATGGTAGTGGATGCTCACCCATCTTTGGGGAGACTGATGATTTGCCCAATGATGGGAAATCTAAGTGGTCAAAATTTAGGGTATGACACCATTGGCGGCGAACTCCTCGGTGAATCACAAAGTATGGTACCTTCCTTGATTTGTCTTCAGAAATGACGCTGATTTCTGATGGAGCAGGATCATTGAAATCTGTCTCCCAGGCAGAGCTATCGTAGGAGGATTCTTCCATTGTATTTTGCATAGTATTTGTGCTCTCAGGTATATCTCCCCACCCAGTTGGTTGGATATCTTCAAACCTGATACGAGAGCTTTTGGGAGCGGTGTACTTGACCATGAAGTCAAATTTTCCACTTAGTTGTCCTAAGGTGTCCCACACTTCTTTGGAATTGGAGGAGTCATCTCTCTCGATGACGTTGACCTCGGGAAAAGCATAGTTGATGAATTTTAATCCAGCGAACTTTGCGAATTCATCGTCGTGCTGGGTATTTTCTGAATTCCCTGAGTGTTGATCCCATGACATGGTAGGGACGCAGGTATTCTTTTCAATGATGCTCAGCTGATATGCATCGTTGGGCTGACTCTCTTGCCCCGAGTCTCCTGGGTACGGCTGGCAGATAGGCAGGCCATCCATTGGGCCATAATAGTCGTGGTCAAAGTTGTCCTTCATCAGAGTGTCCTTATCTAATGAGTTTGGTTGAGCCCGATATCCTTCCAGATCACAATCTCTGTATATCATTTCGACATCTGACCTCGGTATAAATCTCAGACTCTCTGCGGGATAGCAAAATGGCGTAGGCACCTCTTCTTGAGACATATAACTGTCCTCGTTAAGATAGGACTTCCACTCTTCCTTCGTATCGGAGGAATCTCCCTTGTTGATGGTGTGCACTTCCTGATGCAGTGGGTGAAGGATCCCTCCACTGTGGAAGAAATCCTGAATGGGATGAAGACTTCCATCGTTAGTAGCAGTCTGGGTACAGGTTAAAGAAAAACCAAGACCCTTCTTTGTTTTGTTATCAGTAGGAATGACAAGTTGTCCCCACCCTTTTGCATTGTTATTCTTGATCACTTCGAGAGCATCTCTGTACGAGGAAATCGAGGTTCCCTTCTCTGACTGCTTCTCTGTGTTCACCGAAAGTGCTTGGAACTGAGTTCCAACAACCTCCTCGGGTTCTACATAAGTAGATAATGACAAGTTACTCACGAGCAATGCTTGCTCCCCATAGACCGTGACAAGTTGATCGTTCTTGACAAACTGCAGTTTCTGGTGCAGCGTCGAAGTGACTGCCCCAGCCTGGTGTATCCATGGTCTTCCTAATAAACAGCTATACGCTGCCCAGACGTCCATGACCTGGAAAGTGATTAGGAAAGTGTGAGGACCGATAGTTATGGGAAGGTCGACTTCGCCGATAACTGCTTTCCGAGACCCGTCAGATGCTTTGACGATGACCTCACTGCCCCTCATCGGGGACCCTTTGAATGATAGTCTCATTAAAGTGGACTTCGGCATAACATTGATGGCCGATCCTGTGTCTACCAGTATGCTGGCTAAAGCATCGTCCTGGCAGTTAACTGTGATATTGAGCGCCATGTTGTGACTTTTTCCCCCCTCTGGCACATCCTCATCACTGAATCCTAAGTTGTTGCAGGAAGTGATGTTAGAGATGATGCTATCGAATTGTCGTATTGACACATCCTGTTCCACAAAGGTCTGCTCTAAGACTTTCTGTAGAGCCTCTATGTGGGCTTCGGAACTGAGTAAAAGTGATAGCACTGAGATCTTTGAAGGAGTTTGTAACAGCTGATCAACAATGTTGTATTCACTCCTTTGGATGAGCTTCAGCATCTCATCATTGTTTTTTGAAAGGTCGGGATTACTGGATTGACCGACTGGTGGATCAGGAGCTTCTGTCGAAAGTTCCTTTTCTTTGTTAGGTTCTCCAACTCCTCGGTTGAAGATTCGACCTCTTCGTGTTACTCGACTGATGTCTGCAATATTCCCGATGGATGGTAATGGAATTTCCTTTCCATTCTTAATTATGGTTGCACCGTATTTGTAAGGGATCACCTTAGCTGATTCATACGGTAACGGTCCTGGTAGATAGATAACTACAGGAGCCTTCTGATTTTTCTGACTGTCGTAAGTAACTTCAATCAGTTCCTGGCTAAGAACCTTTGATTCGTCCAGTAGAGGGATGATGGTACAAACATCCTTGTTCTGTTGATGATCAGAGATTATGACAACGTCTCTGATTTGATCAGCGAAGTAGTCCGGCGTCCAGTTGATTGGCTCGGGACTCAGACACGGGTGAATCTCTTTACGATCAAACTGACCTTGAAGGGCTGCCCGCACAAGGTAGCATCCTTGGTTATTCTCCGAGCAGACTCTACATCGTTCATAGTTGTGTGGTGGCACCTGGCCACACCCGCTCTGAATGCAGTGCAACCTTACCAGGTTTGTTTCCATAGACCGGACATCCTGACTTTGACGCCGAGTAGGGTTTCCATTAAGCACACTGATTTGTTGCGTGTCTTCATCCAGATAGATTGGAAGCCACCAGTGGCTTAATAAGTGTTGTAAAGTTCTCTGAACGAGAGCGCACCCTTGGTTACTCTCACAACATCCTTTACAGTTCTGATAATCATGTGAAGTGAGAAGACCGAGTTGAACCTGCCTGGCATGTAACTCCACCAAGCTGGTATTCATCAGACGAATATCAAAGATTTGAATCATGTTGATCTGATAAAGATTTCTATCATGGTAGTCCTAGATCCATCCAAGATCCATCTGACGCTGGAGGGACTCTTGTACAAAAGAGCATCCCTGTTTGTTTACCGAGCAAGTCAGACATGAATTATAATTATGCCACGACAGATCAAGGTACTGGCTTTGCCTTGAGTGCATCGCCACCAAGTTGACATTCATTGCACAGACGTCGTGGTTCTGAATGATGTTGGAATTCGTACAGGTCATGTTGACTCCAAGAACTCGATGCTCTTGGATCCATCCGAGATCCAACTGTTCCTGTAGAGCTGATTGCACCACAGAACATCCCTGATTGTTCTTAGAGAAGATATCACACTGGTGATAGTTATGAGGTTGCACATGGCCATATTCGCTCTGTCTACAATGCATCTTGACCAAGTTGGCCCTTAATAAGAGTACATCATGAATTTGATAGATGTTGTTAGACTCTCCCTTTATCAAATTGACTATAGCTTTCTCGTGTTGAGGCAGCGGGTTTGTGAGAACATTCAGATTCATATCTTTGAAAGATAAGACCCTGCTCCTAACAAGCTTTTGCACATCGGATTTGAAACTGTGACAGTTTTCTATGTTATGCCCTGGTCCTCCTTGATGGTAAGGACAAGTCTGATCCGTTTTGAACCAAAAAGGCGGATTTTCCGATACTGTAAGAGGAGACTTGGTTTGGACATGCCCCTTGACCAGCAATAATGGAAACAATTCTGCATACAACATCGGTATAGGGTCAAACCCTGGTGGTCGTGTTGTACGGTTGTTGTTGTACTGAGGACGAGCCTGTTGAAGAGGCTGTTGTGTCCTTTGCCGAAGTTGCTGTTGATTCGGTTGGCTCTAAGCAACCTGAGGTTGATACGTAGGAACAGGTGCGGGATTGATAGCAGGAGTTACAGCTGCTACTGGTTGATATCGTCGCCTTTGCTTTCCGAGAGAGATATTCCCAATATCCTGCTCTTTTTTCTTAGGGAGAGCACTACCGTATTGTTTTGTACTACTTGATGATCCAGCGTCTTTAACCAAACGTCTTTCCCGGACCGCTTCCTCAAGGCGAACTCCCATGCCCACCATCTCGGTGAAGTCACTGGGCGCACTGGCGACCATTCGGTTGTAGTAAAATGAACTTAAGGTCTTTAAGAAGATCTTTGTCATCTCTTTTTCCTTAAGAGGTGGACAAATCTGGGCAGCAATTTCACGCCATCTCTGAGCGTACTCCTTAAAGGTTTCCTTGTCCTTTTGTGATATTGATCTGAGTTGATCTCTGTCCGGTGCATTGTCCAAATTGTATTTATATTGTTGAACGAAAGCAACGCCAAGATCTCTGAACGTGCCGATCGTAGCACGGTTTAAACCCATGTACCATTTTAATGCGGCACCGATTAAACTATCCTGAAAGTAGTGAATCAGTAGCTCCTGGTTCTTTGTCTGAGCTGACATTCGCCGAGCGTACATCACCAAATGGCTCTGAGGGCAAGAGTTACCCTTGTACTTTTCAAAGTCGGGTACCAGGAACTTGTGCGGAACTTTCACATTGGGGACTAAACAAAGGTCTGCGGCGTCCTTTCCAAATAAATCCTAACCGCGAAGGGCTTGCAGTTCTTTCTGCATCTCCAGGAATTGTTCCTGGAATTCATTCATTATGTCGACCATACTTTCGTTTCCACCAGATGGTATCAGTGGAATCTGTCCTTCCGGGACAGTGTGTACCACGGGTGGTGGTATAGTCATTATGGCCGAGACTCTCGGTGTCTCCCGAAGTTTGTAACCTTCAGGAGTTGCTGCCATGTCCCAGGCATCTTCGCTTTCCCGAAGTTTGTAACCTTCAGGCCCAGCGGTTCCTGCTGTGGTTCCCTGATCCTCAGCGATCGGCGGAACATATCCTTCCGGGATATAGCTAATAGGCATGCCCCAGGGACGATCTTTCGGCATTTTGTACCTAGGATCATACTTCTCCACTATGGGCGTAGATGTGATCTCTGAGATCATAGTCCTTTGTTGTTGCATTTGAGCTTCTGCTAAACCTTGCATGTCGTTATGAAGCTTTCTCATATCCTCTTTCAGAGTGTCGATCTCTTTCCTTAACTCTCTGTTCTCTTCCTCGAGATCATCCATCTTTTTCTGACGATTGGCCCGAGTATTGTACGAATGAGACAGTTTAACTCTAGAATCGACACGCAAACGTGAGATTCGTAGGTAAGAAGAATGCGTTTAGGAGAATAATGATTGCAATGATTATTAATTATTTTTTGTTTATTCAAAGTAAACTTCGACAATTAGATTGCAAATATCAAACAGTGGGGAAACCCCATTTTATTAAATTCAAAGGATTGCGGAAATGGAAATACAGTAGATTACAAAGTGCTGAAAAAGGAAATCTAAACTAATGGATCCTGAGTCCTCTCTGAAGAGAGCTCAGGTGCTGGTTCGGGTACTTTCCTTTTCTTTGACCAGGGCTCTAGGGCCGGTGTCGGGTTGTCATTCCTTTTCCAAGTGAAAGGAGCGAGCAAATTCCTTTGGTCATCCTGATTTTCTACAGCATGTTGCTCTAAAATCTCAATCAGAGCATCCTTTTCTTTTAACAGCTGTTGTATTTTCTTGCACTCCACATTGAGAATACGGTACTTGTTCCTCCAAGACCTCTTCTCCTGCTGAACTTTGCAGAGAGTAACCTGAAGTTTTTCCATCTCAGAAATGAAATAAAGGGCAGAGTCGCTTAATGGAAGAACTTCCTGATGAGGGTAAAGCATCCTCAGCTTGAGAGCTCTAGTTTGTACCTAGTGGAGATAAGGCTCCACTGAGACACAGTCTGGTTTTCCTAGAGACTCTCGTCCTTTCTTATGAACGTGTTTCCAAGCATGCACTATTTCTGTCTTTAGGGCCCTGTCATTTTCTCCTTCCTTGAAGAAAAGACCTTCCAGATGAGTATTACGCGGGACATGCCTCATCGGGTATCCCAATTGACGACAAACTAACATCGGATGATAGTTGATTCCCCCCTTAGTTCCTATAAGGGGTACATTTGCGAAATTTCCACAACGGTCAATGATCCTGATCCCGTCATAGATTCGATTGTACCAATCGATATCAGAGTTGGTAAGAGACATGATTCTCTGCCACCAACGTAAAGTATTCTTTTGATCCCAAAATACAGCAGACTTGGGCAAATGGGAAGTGAACCATTTGTACAGCAAGGGTACACAGCACGTGATCATTCCTCCGCTGTATAAATTCCTTAAGTGTACTGAATGATACGCATATGCGAGTAAGGTCGGTACAGGGTGTCCGATCAAGAAAATCTTAATGGCGCTGATATCTACAAAGTTATCAATGTTGGGAAACAAAAATAACCCGTAGGTGAGCAAAACAAAGATGGTCTCGAAAGCGGTCACGTTCCCTATACTAGCAAAGTATGCTAGTATAGGGCTTTCTTTATCAAGAACTGGGCTGGCAAACCCTGGACTCCACCCTTAGTGGTCATGTGAGTCATGACTTCTGACTCGTCCAAATAAATTGCTCTTGCAATGTTTTGATCCTTTGGAATTTCTTCCAGTCCAGAAAAGGGAGCTTGATCAGTAATATGTAAATCAGTCAGGTGAGAATACTCCTCCAGCGTTGGTGCAAGCTGATAATCCGGGAATGTGAAATAGTGATAGACTGGATCGTAGAACTGGATTAGTGTGGACAGGATTCCTTCAATTACGTGGACCCTTAACAAAGACAGCAACCCCCCGTACTTGGCTCTGAAATCCTCGTGGTTGGTGATCATTCTCGCCAAACCTCTTAATTCCTCTAACTTTGGAACCTTGAAGGTGTACTTATGAGTTTTCCTTCTACCGAAATTCATTAGCGCAATCTCCTTTCTCTGACATTTGCAATCATTGTCTTAGTTTAATTTGAAAAAGAGAGACTAGAAGAGAAGATTTTCTTTGTCTTAATGTTTTTTAAATGAATGCATGAATGCAGCACACAAAAATATAAATAAAACATGGGGTCAAAGGGTCGGTGTCATGAAGTCAAGGCTCTACCCCCCCCCCCCCAAAGGTTTATACTGGTGATTTTTTGTACCTGTCCGCAAAATCATTGACCCTTCTGGGATAACAACAGCAAGCGGATCGCCAGCGAGTTGATGTATCCTAGAGTGATCTCAAATGAGGGTAGTATCGCGTGACAACTATTTCCGATAGCTTCCGTACTACAAAATGGCTTAGGTCTACTAAAAACCTCAGCTTCTCAGATAACCCAGTCGACCACACTACTTTCAATAACCGAAGTCGTATAGGCAATGTATCTGCAAAGGGAGTCTCCACTGAGTTTGATGGTTGATCGGGGGCTCTTAACTGGAATTCACTCCCAGTAAGATTACCCGCATTTCCATCACCTATCTTAGGTGTATAATCAATCTTTCCACATGCAGCATCACACGCATTCCCATTAGCAAAAAAACAAACACATATATCAATTAGGAAAAATAGTATATATATTTGTCTTAATCATCCTAGACCTCTAGTCTTATGATCCTATACAGACAATGACTCCCCAGCAGAGTTTCCATTTTTGTGACATGAATTTAGGGTTTCATCCCTTGAGAAGGCAAGAAAGAATGCCTCCCACTGTGGTCGCCACTCTACTGTGGCGTTTTTCTAAACTTAAGGTTTCTACTGAAGATGGTAAGAAAGAGAAGAAGGCCCCACGATGGGCGCCATTTTTTTTGTAGCGCGATTTTTGTGGTCCTAAGTCACGATCGCTTGGGTACTACAGTTCGATTCATTTTTTATCCTATTGAGTTGAGTAAAGAAGGGAAATAGATGTCTCTAATTAACCCTGCTTGCATATTGAGTTTGAACAACGGTCTGTTAGGTTACAGATGTGATTAAGATGTGAGCCCCTCTTCGGTTATTTTATTAAGATTAGAATGTCTGGACTATTGGCAAGATGTTAGGACTGATGCTTTTCGATTGATGTGTGAAGGTACGGGATTTTGGGTTTTTGATTAGTATGCTCGCTAAGATTTTTCAATCTTATGCCTACGTATTCCCGTTTAACGAAACAGGGAAATCAGAGCGATCGTAGTTCCTCCTATTCTATGGGAGGAAAAAGGTTGTTTTGGTGTTTTGTTTAAAACCCAAGACGTGAAGCTAAATGTGGTTTGTATCTTGTTCAAAGCCCAAGATGTGAAGCTGAAGGGTCTATTTGTATCTTGTTCGAAGCCCAAGATATGAAGCTAAAAGGGTTTGACTTTAGAGAGAATTTGTCATCTCTAAAAGGGGATATTTGGTCTGTTTGTCACAACTGTTGGGTGACTGGTTATAAAGGAGAATTACTTTAACTGGGATATGTGAATATAGAAATGCCATAATTTCCTTTATAGGGGATTTTTAACCTGAAGGAGAAGACTTTAACTCAGTGTAGAGCAATGCTATCTTTCCTTAGGAATTTCTCATGCTAAAAGATGGATAGTGGTGTGGATGTAAATAATCTAGAGGCTTGCCGCTTACAGCAATTTAGATGAAGGAAAAGGAGTTGCTGATGTTTGTATTCTGTGAACGAGGCACAAATTTTGATGCTAAAAGGTTGATTGACTCACCCGGGGTCCTCTTATACAAAGCCTAAGAGGAGGCTATTGACCCAACAAGAGGGTGTTTTTATGTGTCTCGTACGTAGCCCGAGAGAGAGAGGCTAAAAGGGGTTGACTCAACAAGAGAGTGCTAACAAGTGACTGACTCAACAAGAGAGTGCTTTTATATGTGTCTTGTACAAAGCCCAAGACGGAGGCTGAAAGGTGATTGACTCCACATGAGGGTCTTTTATACTCAACAAGAGAGTGGTTTTGTATGTGTCTTGTACGAAGCCCAAGACGGAGACTAAAGGGTTTGACTCAACAAGAGAGTCTTTTACACTCAACAAGAGAGTGATTTTGTATCTCATACGAAGCCCGAGATGGAGGCTAAATAAGTTTAACTCAATAAGAGAGTCTTTTATACTCAACAAGAGAGTGTTTTAGTATCTCGTACGAAGCCCGAGATGAAGGCTGAAAGGTTTGCTCCGCCAAGGAGAATCATTTGTACAAAGTCCAAGAGGAGGCTACCTATGCTGGTGACTGTTTCAGTTTAGTGACAGGTCCAGTGTGTTGGATAAAAGAGAAAATCAGTTCTTATGAAGGGAATGATTAAAGGTATTGTTGTGCTTTGGGATTGATCAGAGGATCAGGGTTATTTCCTGTTCTTTAAGGAAACGGGAAATCCAAAGGGTATCGAGACTGTCCAAGTCTACTGGTGTTTTGAGAAATCGATTCTCAGGTAGTGAATGATCTTTGTATAATTCCCAAGAGAAGGCTGGTATGTTAAGGGATGAAGGTCAACCCATTAACAGGTCTGACACTTGACTCAGAAAGACAACTCTAGCAAATTGATGACTAGGTTCTGTTCCTATACCTGTAGAGGTCTCTGGGTCCTTGTACTAAGCCCAAGAGAAGGCATGAGAGCTTTTAAGAAGCCGAAGGGTCTTTGTAGAATGCCCAAAAGGAGGCGGGGATGCTTTTAAGAAGCCTGTGGGTCCCCAAACCCCGAGAAGTTCAAGACATGCCATTCACCGAGAATAGATCAATCCAGGAAAGTCTGAGAATTTGGAAGAAACTCAAGAGATGCCATTCACGGAGAAAAGATCATCTCCGGGGAGTAGAGTCTCTTTGACAATGTCTAAGGGTGACAGTCTGAGAAAGGGTTCACAGAGAATGCTGTCTTTCACGTCTCCATATTGTTTAACCCCAAGAGGAGGGAAGACTATGTCTGGTAATCCTATGGGGATCTAGTTTTATTTGTATTTAAGAGTGACCAACAGGGCTTTACCTAGTGCTAGACGTAGTTGCCGGGGAAAACTCTAAATATTTATACTAGTATTACACAGTTGATATTTGACAAGTATATAAAAGTTTGTGAAAGAAGAGTTACAGTGAGCAGCCCCACAATACAGTTATATATATGAAAGCGGATAAAGAAAACGGGTAAACACTTACTCGGTTGTAGAGCTTCCATGATGGTTGGTTAGTTTGTTCAACAAAGAAAGCTTTGATAACAATATTATATTCAAAATCAAAGGAGAAAGTGCTTTGAAAAGATTGTTGGGGCTTACAGCTCAAGGAGAGGCCCAAGGTTTTATCAGTGATTGCACTATTGTTTTGTACAGTGACTTATACAAGTGACTAAGGCCCAAAAAGGTTTTCTGTACAAAGGGATGGGTCTTACACTCTCTCAAGAGGCCCAAAGGTGTTTAAAGAAAAAGAATGGGGCTTATAACTCGAGGGTAAACCCAGATGATTTGTTTTTGAATTGGCGATCGCGCCGAGATTTCTTTACCGTACTGGGTCTTATACAATGCATTGAGGCCCAAAAAAGTTTTGGTTAAAAGGGGATTGGGTCTTACACTCTAATAGAGGCCCAATGATTTATTTTTGTACAAGTGGTGGGGCTTACAGCTCAAGGAGAGGCCCAGATGATTTTGCTAAAAAAGGCGACAATCACGGCGTTGTTTTTGAAAATACAGTGGGACTTATACAATGACTGAGGCCCAAAAAGTGGTGTATTTAGAAAGGGTTGGGTCTTACACTCTAATAGAGGCCCAAATGTTTGAAAAAAGTTTGACGAGGGTTGAATTAATCAAAAAAACCCTAATTTGTTTTCAAAATGTATTTTAATTGAATAAAAATGCAATTAAAATGATCAAAATTGTTAAACATGCGTGGAAACAAATTGTGATCTGGGATTAATGTTTCAAAAATTATGTTTCTATCCACAAAATGATTGGAAATCACAAAAATTTGAAAAATCAAGAAGGAGTAAATATTTTAAATGTCAAAAACAATTAAAATATTAATTCCTTACAAAAATATCAAGTATATGAAATAAATATATTTTTGGGAAAATAAAATATTTTAACATTTTTGTGAATTATTAAAAAAAGAATCAACTCAAAATCATTAAAATTCAAAGAGAAGTTAATTTTTGAATCAATTAAATAAAATCACAAAATTCAAATATTTGAATTTTCAAAAAGGGCGCCAAGAACATGGCAAGAACACGCGCCACCCTCTGTTTCTACAGATTTGCGTTTTCTATCCAATCTTCATGAATACTTGATGATAACATGCAATCTACATATCAATCTACTTGTTTTCACCTCACGATCATGTCTATGGTCTTTAATTTCATTTATTTTAAGCATGGAGCAAGAAATCAAAGAGAAACCTCAAGAACCCTAAAACTTGCATGAAGGCTCAGAAATTCCATACATGATTTAAACAAAACAGTTGATTGAGGGTAAACACTCTATGCATGATTATGAACATATGGCCAAATTATTTTGCAGCAAAAAATGCATGGATCATAGAGTTAGAAGAGCTCATGCTTACCTCTTGCAGTTGGTGATCGTGTTTTGTGTTAGAGGTGTTACAGCTTGGTTCCAAGGATATGGACAACTTCCCTAGGTGTTGTGGAGTGTGTCTGGGTGCTTGGAGTGGATTGAATTGAGCTGGAATTTGATTTGGCACCTCAACTACAAATCTATCAAAGGCTTGTGCAGATGGCTGGTGATTTTGAGAATCTGGTGTTCCAGATGTTATGTGAGTGTTTGGATCTCCTTTATATGATGTTTATGAGGCGTGTGTGTGTGATTGGTTTGGTTAAAATAGCTCTCAAACTCAAAACCCGATAGTGACTTGCTTTGGAAGGCAATTTTGGAGTGAAGAAGGAGATTTTGAGGAAAGAATCTGTTAGATGGCTTGGTGTCGCTCCTAGGATTTTCATCCAGGTAAAAACACGAAAGTGGCGCAGAACACAGAGTCGCCAGCAATGTATATTTATCCCAAGAGAGGGAAAGGGAACACCGCATAAACCTGAGGAAGAGGGAAAGGAATGGTCATCGCAACCATAGCCTGGGTTCGAGAGTCGGTTACGCGAGGGGAAGGTGCTAGCACCCCACGCGTCCATCGTACTCGATGGGATCCACGCTTGTTGTCTATTCTAAGGGTGAGTTATCCTAACATCTATGGCTGTACTAAAACGGGGGAGGGGAAAACAAAGACAGACTCGGTAGGACATCGTCGTCCTAGGCCTACGTACCCCCTTTGTGCAATGAGGAATTCAGAGTCAACGTAGTTCGGACCAAGTTCTTTTTGTGTTTTTTATGAGCGACAGTAAGTTCGTGTCCGGCAGTTAGGGTCGATGCCTGTTTGCGACTCAAACGGAAGGTAACGTGCCCTTTTTGAAAATAGCCTTTAGTTTGACAATCCCGCAGGATAAAAAGGTTCGAAGTTAGTTTGTGTTTTTTAGGACAGAAGTGACTTGAGTTAGTTCATAACTCAACTTGAACCAAAGTCTATGACACGGGAACAAATGCGTCGCATGATCGTCCCCAATAGGACGTATGCTCAACACTCTATAAGAGAGAAGGGGGACCCCTCAATCTTCATTTCCTATGTTTAAGGCTTGTGTGCAAGGTAAGTTGACCTTATTAAGTATCTTAGAAGTGTTAAGAGATGAGAAGAGGGACTCAAAAGAAAAGAAAAACACTAAGGGGATTCTATCCTAATGTTATCATGCAAAGATGGCCCTAAGGGGAGGTTTGGAGGGAGACTATCCAATGGAATTTAGTCCTAATGTTATCATGCAAAGGTGGCCCTAAGGGGAGGTTTGACAACAACCTAAGCCTAAAGAAAAGAAAAGATGAGAGAAAGAAAGAGTGAGGGTGGACATGGATAACTATCCACACCCTCAAATAACTTACCTCTACCTCTGCATAAAAGGTTAGTACAAAACAGACATAAGTAACAATGAGACAAATGAAACCCCAAGCAAGTCACAAACCAAAGAGAAATGGTTATAAACCAAATGAAACTCATCCAAGTCATAATGTACACCTTAGAGGTGTCCCACAATGTTTACCAAACAAAAATCAAGCAAATAGAATGCAAACGAGTGACAAAACAAACAAGAGAGTTATCAAAGAAGGAATAGAAGAAGGAAGAGTGGATATGCAAGATAATCATGCAAGAATGCTTCAAATAATATCCAAGTCAGAATGTGGATGATCTAAACATGTGCCTAAACATGCTATCCAAGTGTCACATGAGGCACACAAACAGATATCCAAGCATCAAACATCAATAGAAGAAGAAGGAAGCATATAAGTGGAACATGTTCAAATATGTAAGATGAAGCATGAATAACATATGACATGAATGAATGCAAAGTTCCAAGGTCAGAAACATACATCAAATGAATGATAAGGTGTGGCATACATAAACCAAACATAAGTCATGAGTAAGCATAGATGAGATGATGTGAGAAGATAAGACAAAGAAAAGGCATGTAAACCAAGCATTGAACATATGCACAAAGTAAGCAACAACCTCACACCAATGACCTATAATGGCAATCAAGTGACCTATAACAATTCAAACATGGTTTATGAAGTTAAAGAAGCAATCCCAAATGATGGCACAAGTGCCTTCTCAAACAAGTAACCAGACATGATCAAAGATGTGCATAAGAGAGACCCCAAACAAAATGCAATCAAACAATTGGCCAAACAACTTTTAAAATTACCAAATTAAAACTCAAAACACCACAACCAGTGGAGAACAACATGTCAAAAGCTCATGCCAAAATTCCCAAGATAGGTCACTCAAACAATTATGCAAAGTCAAATGAGAATTATGGTTCAATATGCAAAATAAAAGGACTAAAATGCAATATGAAATGATTTTAAAAATATGATAAAAATGTTTTAATGAACTTCAATATGTTGGTGAAACAATGCAAAAATAATGAGTTCAAAATGTTTTGTATGCTATGAGAAATAAATTATACAATGCAAAGTGTGCAAAATGAAACAAATTCAAAAAGAAATTATTCAAATAATTAATTCAGATGCTAAAAATAAAATAAAAATAAATACTAAAATTTGATAAAATTTTATAAAATGCTAAACATGATTCATGAATTTTTTGGGATTTTTTGGATGCACTTAACTATTTTTAAAAAAATTAAAATGAAATGCAATAATTAAATAAAATAAAATGAATTGAAATGAGCATGGGGGTATGAATAGCAGTCCAACCACGTTGGAAATGAACATGGGCCCTGTAGCGAGCGATTTTGGACGCGATTCTTAAGCGATGGTCGCTCTCTGCGGTTGAGCTTACTACAGGTCGATTCATTTTTTATCCTATTAAAGCTGATGAAGGAAGGGAAATAGATGTCTCCAATTAACCCTGCTTTGCATACTGAGTTTAAACAGCGGTCTGTTAGGTTACGAATGCTATCAATGTGGGGGGCCTTTGATTTTGATCACTCCATAACTCAGAATCCTCAATGAATTGGACTTAGGTCTAGTTGAAGTTTTTGTAGAGGGTAATGAGGGCTACAAATCCATCTTTGGATGAAAAAAATTGGCCTTGTGGTTTAGGAGTTATGGTCCTCCAAAGTTGGTGCATTAGTGGTACTTTTTCCATAACTTAGAAAAATTTCTAAGTTTTATGGTTACCCCTTTTACAAGTTATCCCATTTTCTTTGATTTTTCTTGATGAATGATGATTCAAATCATACATTAACATCATTTTAGGGTTAAAAATCCATTTTGGTGAAAAATCTCAAAAAGTCAAAGTTGACTTTTGTGTACAGTTGACTTTTTATCAATGAATTCCAAACTGTGCAATTCTTCAGGAAATCATGTCCTTGACCTAAATTAAACTTGATGGACATGTTCCATGGGTGTCATAGGGTATATTGAGGCATGTCCTAGGGTTTGGGAGCATGTCCTGGTCAAAAGTCAAAGCTACAGTTGACTTTCCTCGCGAAACCCTAATTGTGGTGCAGATGAAATTGAGACTTGTTGCTCAAGCTTCTTAGATCAATCCATTGTCCCAAATGGATCATTATAGTTCATTAGAGACCCTCAAATCCTCTCTTGAGGTCTTGGTTCATGATTTGTCCCAAAAGTCAACTTAGGGGTGAATTAGGTCAAGAAACCCTAATTCTTGATTTTTGATGAATGCATCCCCTGAGGCAAAATTGACTTGATGAATGGGTCCATGGGGTTCCATGGAGTACATTAGGTTGTGTTTTGGATCTTTGGCTTATGTCCAGATGAAATTTTTCATCTGGAGGCCCTGGTCGACCAAAACCCTAATTTGGTGACACTGGCGACCCTGAGACTTGATCCACCTAGAAGGGAGCAGCCTTGTGCTTAATCCTTGAAGTGGGAGTCCTTTTTGATCCATTGTGGATGTTTGAGAGGTTAGACAAGTTGAAGATCATGTCATTCCTTGATTGATCCTCTGTCTAAGGCTCTGAGAGGGCTTAAAACCCTAATTATGATTGTAGTGAATGCTCAACAACCCTTGAGGCATTTGGTGAGGCATGATGGTTCATCCATATTGTGATGATGATTTGTACAATGATGGGAAATCTTAGTGGTCAAAATTTGGGGTATGACAGATGCCCCTATTTAATCTTCTTGGACCCGAAGGTGTGAATGACGAAGGTATTCGGGCATTCGGGGTGCAAGAGGATTAAATATCAGAATACCCGAAATTTTGATGATGGTTATGAATGGTAGCTTACGCATTCATCTTCTTTAGCTAAGCAATGATGCTTAGAAAAGGTAAACTTCCCCTCGATCCTGGTCTTCAACCAAGGAACTGGTCTTAGTTTCTGATTTAAACTTCCCCTCGATCCTGGTTTCCTACCAAGGAACTGGTCTTAGTTTCTGATTTAAACTTCCCCTCGATCTTGGTTTCCTACCAAGGAACTGGTCTTAGTTTCTGATTTAAACTTACCCTCGATCCTGGTTTCCTACCAAGGAACTGGTCTTAGTTTCTTCCGTCTATAAACTTAATTGACAAGGGACGCTATTTGTAGCGGTTTTCCTCAAACTTCTCGCCGGATTTTCCCGGAGAGATGCCATTTGACGGAAAAACTTTTTATGTCAGACCTGCTGGGGAACCCAGTCGTCTGAGTTGTAGAGTCACACAAACTTCTCTGTTGGAGACGCTATTTGTCGATTCTACTGGGGAAAGCGAGTCTCTTGAGAGACTGTTTTCGTTTGGGATCTTACATCATACTTTTCTCGGGATCTTTCTGGAGAAATGCCATGTGATGGGGTCCAATTTTGAGGTGCCGATGACCTCTTCATCAGCGGATTTTCGGAGAAATACTGATGCACTGCCGAACCCTTGCTTAAGAGGCTTTCTATGGGATTTTTCTTTAATCCAGGAAAGCAAGGATATCATCTTCAATGGCGAAGAGTGACATTTGTTAAAGGTTCTCTGGCTCTTCAGAGGTTCAAGTTATCAAAGTGGTCGAGTGTCGACTCTGATCTAAAGATACACTGGTGGCGAGATTGTTCAGATACAACGTTTCCTGACGAGGAAAGAACTGGCAACTCGATTGAGAGAACTTTTATCACTAAGGGACAAGACCGGTTAGAGTGATAGCGATGCAATATGAAATGTGAATGCAAATCAATAATGCAATGATGCATGTATGTATATGCTGACAAAACTGACGCGACACACAAACTAAAAAATGAACATGACTGGATACTCGGCCATCGCGGGGCGTATAGAGATATCGCTGGTTCAAGATAGCAATTCCACCTTGCTTAGGAGAGATAATCCCTGCGGGGAATACCGTTGATCGGGCTTAGGAGGTAAGAACTCTGCCGTGGATGTCAGACGAAACAAGGTCTCTGACACAGTTGATCCCTTTATTCAGGCGTACTGGTCTAGAAGGAGTACTTTGATTCTTCACTTTGAGGTTTGAACACCTTTGGAGACGCAATTGATGTTCTTTCGATGTTTAACAGTCAAAAGAAATTACCATCTTTATTTTAAAAGGCGAAAAAGTTTTAACAAGTAAATTCATTTTTGTTTTATTTCAAGAATCGTTAATCATGTTAACAACGTCGTTCTGTAAAGCTAAAACAAATAAGAATTACAAACAAAAGCACAAGGGCTCAAATTTTATTGATAAGATGGAGATCAGCCAAATTCGTGATTCCATTGAGTATTTACAAAGTTTAAAAATGGTAATTTACAGGGAAAAGGGCTACGTTGAAACATAACGACCACTATCCTTCTACCAACTTTGAATTCAGGGCATCCTGAGCTTATGTCGAAGATGACCTTAACTGAAGTTTTCTTCCGATGATGTAACTACTGCTGCTGAGGGACTTGCCTCTGTTGAACAAAGTTACTTGCCATTATCCCTAATTTTTGCCTGGATTGTACTATGATGTTTCCAATCCACCGGGATGATTTTTTTATTTTGTCTCTAACTTTTGCCTGGACCGCCCTTTCGGGTTTTCAATCCACCGAGACGTTTTTTTTTAGGCGAAGTATTTCTTGACTACATCAACATTCATGGGATAGGCAAATTCCTCTCCGTCCATGGTTGCAAGTCTCAAGGCGCCGCCTGAGAAAGCTTTCGTGACCACATAAGGGCCGTCATAATTCGGAGTCCACTTGCCCCGAGAATCAGTGAGAAAAGATTGTATCTTCTTGAGCATGAGGTCTCCTTTCCTGAAGACACGAGGTCGGACCTTTTTGTCGAACGCCTTCTTCATTCTCTGCTGATACAACTGACCGTGGCATAATGCCGTGATTCTCTTTTCTTCGATCAGATTCAATTCGTCATGTCGACTTTGACACCATTCAACTTCGGTGAGCTTAGCTTCCATCAATACCCTGATTGACGGGATCTCTATTTCTATGGGGAGAATTGCCTCCATCCCATATACTAGAGAGAAAGGGGTTGCCCCTGTTGAAGTGCAGACAGATGTGCGATAACTGTGAAGAGCAAAGGGTAGCATCTCGTGCCAGTCTTTGTGGGTTACAACCATCTTTTGAACGATCTTCTTGATGTTCTTGTTAGCCGCTTCTACCGCTCCGTTCATCTTGGGTCGGTAGGGAGATGAGTTATGGTGTTCGATCTTGAACTTAGCGCACAACTCCTTCATCATCTTATTGTTCAAGTTAGATCCATTGTCAGTAATGATCTTGCTTGGAACACCATAACGGCATATGATATTGTTTTTGATAAATCGGACCACCACTTGTCGGGTTACATTAGCGAATGACGCTGCTTCGACCCACTTGGTGAAGTAGTCAATGGCTACAAGGATGAACCGATGTCCGTTCGAAGCCTTGGGCTCAATCATGCCAATCATGTCGATTCCCCATATGAAGAAGGGCCACGGGGAAGAGAGAACTTTGAGATGTGATGGCGGTACATGAATTTTGTCGTAGTATATCTGACACTTGTGACACCTCCTCATGTACTTGTAGCAGTCGGACTCCATGGTCAACCAGTAATACCATGCTCTCAAAATTTTTCTCGCC
The DNA here is from genome assembly GCA_022829125.1 of Lathyrus tuberosus. NCBI lineage: Eukaryota > Viridiplantae > Streptophyta > Magnoliopsida > Fabales > Fabaceae > Lathyrus > Lathyrus tuberosus. Next base: position 9,737,897 of record JALAZF010000163.1, read on the forward strand.
ATTATGTGTCCGTTGGCATGAGTGCCAAAGGATCCTTCATGAATTTCTTTCATAAGCATGTCTGCTTCTGGTCTGTCTACACATCGGAGCAAGACCATGTCAAAATTTCTCTTATAGAGAGTGTCACCGCTCAGGAAGAAGTTTCCAGCCAATCTTCTGAGGGTTTTCCTGTCTTTTCTGAGTGCCCCAGATGGGTACTCTTGTTTCTGAAGGAAGCATTTGATATCGTGATACCAAGGTTTATCGTCTATGACTGCTTCGACCGTGAAGATGTAAGCGGGCCATTCAAGGCGCATTACGTCGATCTTAGGTATGTCATTCCATTGACCTACACTAATCATGGAAGAGATAGTGGCTAAAGCGTCAGCCATGTGATTCTCATCATGAGGGATGTGATGAAACTCAATTCTGTTGAAGAAAGGTAACAACCTTCTTGCATAGTCTTTGTAAGGAATCATTCCTGATTGGTATGTGTTCCAATCTCCTTTTATCTGATTGATAACCAAAGCTGAGTCACCATATACGTCCAAGTTTTTGATCCTTAAATCAATCGCTTCCTTGAGACCCATGATACAAGCTTCGTATTCGGCCTCATTGTTCGTACATTTGAACGTAAGTCTAGCAGTGAAAGGAATGTGGGTGCCCTGAGGGGTAACAATGATTGCCCCAATTCCATTTCCATAATGATTAACTGCTCCGTCAAAGATAAGTCCCCATTGGGAACCTGGTTCTGGCCCTTCACTGGGTAGTGGTTCATCGCAGTCTTTCATTTTTAAATACATGACATCTTCGTCTGGGAAGTCAAACCCAATTGATTCTTGATCGTCAATCGGTTGATGAGCCAAATGATCGGCTAAAATACTTCCCTTAACGGCTTTCTGAGCGTGGTACTCTATGTCATATTCTGATAACAACATCTGCCAACGGGCGATTCTTCCCGTGAGAGCAGGTTTTTCGAAAACATACTTGATTGGATCCATTTCGGAGATCAACCAAGTAGTGTGACGAATCATGTACTGGCGAAGACGTTTGGCTGCCCAAGCCAAAGCGCAACAAGTTTTCTGAAGCATCGTGTACCGAGTCTCGCAGTCGGTGAATTTCTTGCTCAAATAGTAGATGGCAGACTCTTTTCTTTTAGTTTCGTCTTGTTGGCCAAGTACACATCCCATTGAGTCCTCTAGGACTGTGAGGTAAATGATCAGTGGTATTCCTTAATATTGTCGAAGGCAGTTTGGCAGTCTTCTGACCAAACGCAATCCTGGTTCTTTTTGAGTAATTTGAAAATCGGCGCACAAGTGGCAGTCATAAGGAATATGAATCTAGAGATGTAGTTCAAACGTCCCAGGAATCCTCTGACTTGTTTTTCAGTTTTCGGCGAAGGCATTTCTTGAATGGCCTTGACCTTGTCAGGATCAACCTCAATTCGTTTCTGTCTGACGATGAACCCTAGTAGTTTCCCTGAACGGACACCGAAGGTGCACTTGTTGGGATTCAAGCGGAGTTTGTACTTTCTTAACCACTCGAATAGTTTTGACAGGTGGGTCACATGCTCCCTCTCTGTTTTTGATTTTGCAATCATATCATCGACATATACCTCGATTTCCTTATGTATCATGTCATGAAACAGAGTAGTCATGGCCCTTTGATAGGTTGCCCCGGCGTTCTTCAAACCGAACGACATTACCTTGTAACAAAAGGTACCCCATGGGGTAATGAACGAAGTTTTCTCCATGTCTTTCGGCGCCATTTTGATCTGGTTATAGCCCTATATTCCATCCATGAAGGAGAATACTTTGAACTTTGTTGTGCTGTCAACCAACATGTCAGTGTGTGGTAAAGGAAAGTCGTCCTTTGGACTTGCCTTGTTCAGATCTCTGTAATCAACACACATTCTGACCTTTCCGTCCTTTTTGGGAACGGGTACGATGTTGGCTAACCATTGAGGATATTCAGCTGTAGCGAGGAAACCCGCGTCAATATGCTTTTGTACCTCCTCTTTGATTTTGATGGCCATGTCCGAGTGAGTGCGTCTCAACCTTTGCTTTACTGGCGGACATTCCGATCTTAACGGTAAGTGATGTTCCACGATGCTGGTATCTAACCCTGGCATATCCTGATAAGACCAAGCAAATACATCGGGAAATTCTCTGAGAAGCTTTATCAAACTCTCTCTGGCAGTTGGACTGAGCAGTGCCCCAATCCTGATTTCTTTTCTCTCTTGCTCTGAACCCAAGTTTACCGTTTCCAACGGTTCTTTGTGAGGTTCAATGGACCTTTCCACTTGTATGAGTAGTCGAGAGATCTCTTCTGGAATTTTGTCGTTATTTTCTTCTTCAACCTCGAATACCAGGAACTCAAAGTTGGGAGAAGGCATCGGATCGTATGTTTCAACTGGGTTTAAAACAAGCAATCTGCATGACGTGATGATTCGTGTTTAGAAGAGGTAGAGAAAAATGCAATTGTGTGCAGTGTTTTATTTTACTGCTTGTTTTTTATAGTTTTGTTTTTTAGGATTACCATTTTCTGAAAAAGCAAAAAGAAAAAACAACAATAAATGCGGAAATTACATAACAACGTTATTTTATTAATGAACAAGTCTAATCTTGAAACTACAGCCCTATAAAACAAAACTCTGTCGCTTTGGGCAAAGCGAAGAGGGAAATTTACAGAAAGCGAGCCCTATCAAAACATCCGTTTCACCTGGGCAGGGTGAAAGGTTAAAGATGGCAATTACTTTGACTGATGAACGACCTTCGGAACCTCGACAGCAACCCATTGGCGGCGAACTCCTCGGTGAATCACAAAGTCTGGCACCTTCCTTGATTTGTCTTCAGAAATGACGCTGATTTCTGGTGGAGCGGGATCATTGGAATCTGTCTCCCAGGAAGAATTGTCGTAGGAGAATTCCTCAGTTGCATTTTGCATAACATTTGTGCTCTCAGGTACATCTCCCCATCCAGTTGCCTGGATATCCTCGAGCCTGATACGAGAGCTTTCGGGAGCGGTGTACTTGACCATATAGTCGAATTTTCCACTTGGTTCTCCCAGAGTGTCCTAAACTTCTTTGGAACTGGAGGATTCATCTCTCTTAATGACGTTGACCTTGGGAAAAGCATAGTTGATGAACTTAAGTCCTGCAAACGTTGCGAATTCATCTTCATGTTGAGTAGTTTCTGAATGACCTAAGTGTTGATCCCATGGCATGGTGGGGACACAGGTATTCCGTTCAATGACGGTCAGCTGATTTTCATTGTTCGGCTGACTTTCTTGCCCCAAGTTTCCTGGGTAAGGCTGCCACATTGGCAGACAATCCATTGGGCCATAGTAGGTGTAGTCAAAATTATCTTTCATCGGAGTGTCTTCCTCTAATGAATTTGGCGGAGCGCGACATCCTTCCGGATCACAATCCCCGTAGATCATTTCGACATCTGATCTTGGTATAAATCTCAGACTTTCTGTAGGAAAGCAAAAAGGCATAGGCACCTCTTCCTGAGACATATAACCGTCCTTGCTAAGGTAGGACTTCTGTTCTTGATCTGTGTCAGAGGGATCTTCCTCATTGATAGCATGAACTGTCTGAGACACTGGGTGAAGAAAATCTTCACTGTGGAATAAGTTTTGAAGGGGATGAAGACTTTCATCGTTGGCAGCTGTCCGGGTACAGGTTGCAGAAAAACCAAGACCCTTCTTTGTTTTATTGTCAATGGGAATGACAAGCTGCCCCCATCCTATCGTATTGGTACTCTCGACCGTTTTAATAGCATCTTTGTATGAGGAAATCGAGGTTCCTCCTCTGAACTGATTGTTCTCATTTACCGACAGTGCTTGGAACTGAGTTCCAATAACCTCCTCGGGTTCTATTCCAGTAGATGATGACAAGTTGCTTACAAGCTAGGCTTGTTCCCCACAAACCGTGACAAGTTGATCGTTCTTGACGAACTTTAGCTTTTGGTGGAGGGTCGAAGTGACCGATCCAGCCTGATGTATCCAAGGTCTTCCTAATAAACAACTATATGTTGCCCGGATGTCCATGACCTGGAAAGTGACTTGGAAAGTGTGAGGACCAATAGTTATGGGAAGATCAACTTCGCCGATAACTGTTTTTCTGGATCCGTCGAATGCTTTGACGATAACCTCGCTAACCCTCATCGGAGGTCCTTTGAATGATAATTGCATCAAAGTGGACTTCGACATAACATTCAGGGCTGACCCTGTGTCTACCAGTACACTGGCTAAAGCATCGTCCTGGCAGTTAACAGTGATATTGAGCGCCATGTTATGACGACGACCCTCTTCAGGTAATTTTTCATCACTAAATCCCAAATTGTTGCAGGAAGTGATGTTAGAGACAATGCTATCGAACTGTCTGATTGTTACATCCTGTTCCACAAAGGCTTGCTCCAAGACTTTATGTAGAGCCTCCCTGTGGGCTTCTGAACTGAGTAACAGTGATAACACCGAGATCTTTGAAGGAGTTTGTAATAGCTGATCAACAATGTTATATTCACTCCTTTGGATGAGCTTCAGCATCTAATCATTATTTTTCGAAAGGTCGGGTTTACTGGATTGACCGACTGGGGGATCGGGAGCTTCTGTCTGAAGTTCCTTTTCCTTGTTAAGTTCCCCAACCCCTTGGTTGAAGATTCTACCACTCCGTGTTACTCGACTGATGTCTGCAATGTTCACAACGGAGGGTAATGGAATTTCCTTTCCATTTTCAATTATTGTTGCACCGTATTTGTAAGGGATCGCCTTAGCTGATTCATACGGTAGCGGTCCTGGTAGATAGATGACTACAGGAGCCTTCTGATTTTTCTGACCATCATAAGTAATCTCGATTCGTTCCCGGTTGGGAACTTTAGATTCGTCAAGTAGAGGGATAATGGTGAAAACATCCCTGGTCATGTGATGACCAGAGATCGTGACAACATCCTCAACTTGCTCGGCAAGGTAGTTCAGCGACCAGTTGATGGGTCCAGAACCCGAATAGGGACGGATTTCTCCACGATCGACCTGACCCTGAAGAGCTGCTCTCATAAGGTAACACCCTTGGTTACTTTCCGAACAGACGCTACAACTGTCATAGTTGTGTGGTGGCACCTGGCCACGCCCACTTTGAATACAATGTAACCTCACTAGGTTAGCTTCCACTGATCGGACATCCTGACTCTGATTCCGAGTGGGGTTTCTATTACTGATACTAATCTGCTGAGTATCTTCATCCATATAGATTGGCATCCACCAATGATTTAACAAGTGCTGAAGTGCCTCCTGGACAAGGGTACAACCTCGATCGTTTTTGCAACCCGCTTTACAGCTTTGATAGTCATGTGATATTAAGAATCCGAGTCGGACCTACTCAGCATGTAACTCTACCAGGTTGGTATTCATCACGCAAATATCGAAGATCTGAACCATGTTGATTTGATAGGAGTTCCTATCATGGTAGTCTTGGATCCATCCAAGATCCATCTGACGCTGGAGGGCCTCTTGTATGAAAGAGCATCCCTGTTTGTTTACCGAGCAAATCAGACAAGAACTGCAATCGTGCCGCGGCAGATTATGATACTGGCTTTGCCTTGAGTGCATCGCCACCAAGTTGACATTCATTGCACGGATGTCGTGGTTCTGAATGACGTTAGAATTCGTGTAGACCATGTTAACTCCACGAACTCGGTGCTCCTGGATCCATCCGAGATCCATTTGTTCTTGTAGAGCTAGTTGCACTACCGAACATCCTTGGTTGTCTTTAGAGCAGATATCACAGTGGTGATAATTATGAGGTGGCACATGGCCATATCCACTCTGTCTACAATGCATCTTAACCAGATTGGTTTTCAACAAGAGTACATCGTAAATTTGATAGACATTGTTAGTCTCTCCTTCTATCAAATTGACTGTAGCCTTCTCGTGTTGAGGTAGCGGATTCCTGAGAACATTAGGATTTGTATCCTTGAAGGATAAGACCCCGCTCCTAACAAGTTTTTGCACGTCGGACTTGAAATTGAGACAAGTCTCTATGTTATACCCTGAACCTCCTTGATGATAAGGGCAAGTTTGATCCACCTTAAACCAAAAAGGCGGATTTTCCGGTACTTTAAGAGGAGATTTAGTCTGAATGTACCCCTTAGCCAGTAGTAATGGAAACAGTTCTGCGTACGTCACGGGTATAGGATCAAATCCTGGTGGCCATGTTGTACGGTTGTTGTTATATGGAGGATGAACCTGCTGAAGAGGCTGTTGTGTCCTTTGCTGATCAGGTTGGCTCTGCGCAAACTGAGGTTGATACGTAGGAATAGACGCAGGGTTGATAGCAGGAGTCACAACTGCTACTGGTTGATAACGTCGTCTTTGCTTTCTGAGAGAGATATTCCCAATATCTTGCTATTTTTTCTTAGGGAGAGCACTACCATATTTTTTAGTACCGCTCGTCAATCCAGTGTCTTTTACCAAACGTCCTTCTCGGACGGCTTCCTCAAGACGTACACCCATGCCGACCATTTCGGTGAAATCACTGGGTGCACTTGCAACCATTCGGTCATAGTAAAATGAGCTTAAGGTCTTTAAGAAGATCTTTGTCATCTCTTTTTCCTCAAGAGGTGGACAAATTTGAGCGGCAATTTCACGCCACCTTTGAGCATACTCCTTAAAGGTTTCCTTGTCCTTTTGCGACATCGATCTGAGTTGATCTCTGTCGGGTGCCATGTCCAAATTGTATTTGTATTGTTGGACGAAGGCGGTACCAAGATCTCTAAATGTGCTAATCGTAGCACGGTTTAAACCCATGTACCATTTGAGTGCGGCACCGGTTAAACTATCCTGAAAGTAGTGAATAAGTAGGTCCTGATTCTCCGTCTGGGCTGACATCCGCCGAGCGTACATCACCAGATGGCTTTGAGGGCAAAAGTTACCCTTATATTTTTCAAAGTCGGGCACTTGGAACTTGTGCGGGACTTTCACATTTGGGACCAAGCAGAGATCTGCGGCGTCCTTTCCAAATAAATCCTGACCGCGAATGGCCTGCAGTTCCTTCTGCATTTCCAAGAACTGTTCCTGGAATTCATCCATTATGTCAAACATAGTTTCCTCCTTAACAGAAGGTGTTGGTGAAATCTGTCCTTCCGGGACAGTGTGCACCACAGGGGGTGGTACCGTGACTACGGCAGTGAGTCTTCACGTTTCCCGAAGTTTGTAACCTTCAGGAGTCTTCAACATGCCCCTGGCATCTTCGCTTTCCCAAAGTTTGTAACCTTCAGGCCCAGCGGCTTCTGTTGTGATTCCCTGATCCTTAGTGATCGGCGGAACATATCCTTCCGAGATATAGTTAACAGGCATGCCCCAAGGACGATCGTTTGGTATCTGATACCTAGGATCATACCTCTCCACTACGGGCGTTGAGGTGATCTCTGAGATCACAGTTCTTTGTAGCTGAGCTTCTGCCATGGCTTGCATGTCGTTACGAAGCTTTCTCATATGCTCTCTCAGAGCGTCGATCTCTTCTTTCAACTCTCTGTTTTCTTCCTCAAGATCATCCATCCTTTTCTGACGATTGGCCCGAGTTTTATACGAATGAGACAGTTTGACTCTCTAATCGAGACACAAACATGAGATTCGTAGGGAAGAAGAATACGCGATGTGAGAATGATGAATGCAATGATTATATTAATTATTTAAGGTTTAATCAAAATAAACTTAGATAATTAGATTGCAAATATCAAACGGTGGGGAAACCCCTTTTTTATTGAAATTCAAAAGATTACAGAAGTGGAAATACAGTAGATTACAAAGTGCAGAAACAGAAACCTAAACTAATGGGTCCTGAGTCCTCTCTGAAGAGAAAACAGGTGCTGATTCTGGTATCTTCCTTTTCTTTGACCGGGGCTCTTGGGCCGTTGTCGGGTTGTCATTCCTTTGCCAAGTGAAAGGAGCGAGCAAATTCCTTTGGTCATCTTGATTATCTACAACATGTTGCTCCAAAATTTCAATCAGAGCATCTTTTTCTTTCAGTAATTGCTGTATTTTGATGCACTCTATGTCGAGGGTGCGGTACTTGTTCTTCCAAGACCTTCTCTCTTTTTGAATTTTGTTGAGAGTAACCTGAAGCTTTTCAGTTTCCGTCATGAAGTACATGACAGATTCCCTCGGCGGAAGAATTCCGTAACGAGGATAAGGCATCTTTATCTTGAGAGCTCTATTTTGTACCCAATGGAGATAAGGCTCCACCGAGACACAGTCCGGTTTTCCCAGAGACTCTCGTCCTTTCTTATGAACATGCTTCCAAGCGTGCACTATTTCCATCTTTAGTGCTCTGTCGTTTTCTCCTTCTTTGAAGAAAAGACCTTCCAGATGAACACCCAGTGGGATGTGTCTCATCGGGTATCCAAATTGACGGCGAACCAATACCGGATGGTAGTTGATTCCTCCTTTAGTTCCTATAAGGGGTAGGTTGGGGAAGTTTCCACAACGGTCAATGATCCTGATTCCCTCATAAATCCTATTACACCAATCTATATCAAAGTTGGTAAGAGACATGATCTTCTGCAACCAACGTAAGACACTCTTGCAATCCCAAAAAGCAGCAGACTTGGGCAAGTGAGAGATAAACCATTTGTAAAGCAAAGGTACACAGCATGTGATCTCCCCTCCACTGTACAAATTTCCCAGGTGTACAGAATGATACGCATCTGCGAGCAAAGTCGGCACAGGATTTCCAATGAGAAAAACCTTAATGGAGTTAATATCGACGAAGTTATTGATGTTAGGAAACAAAAATAACCCGTAGGTGAGCAAGACAAAGATGCTTTCAAAAGTAGTCACGTTTCCTATACTGGCGAAGTACAGGGCTTTCTTTGTCAAGAACTGGGCTGGCAAACCTTGGATGCCACCCTTAGCGATCATGTGAGCCCTGACCTAAGACTCGTCCAAATGAATTGCTCTTGCAATAGTCTGATTCTTTGGAATTTCTTCCAGTCCATAAAATGGAGCTCGATCCGTAATGTGTAGATCGATCAGGTGAGAATACTCCTCCAGCGTTGGTGCAAGCTGGTAATCCGGGAATGTGAAACAGTGATAAACCGGATCATAAAACTGAATGAGCGCATCCATGATTCCCTCAATCACATGGACTCTTAATAGTGGTAGCAAACCTCCGTGCTTGGCTCTGAAAGCCTCTGGTTAATAGTGATCGTCCTCGCTAACCTTCTCGAATGCTCTAGTTTTGGAACCTTGAAGGTATACTGGTGAGTTCTCCTTCTACCGAAATCCATTAGTGCAATCCTTTTCTCTGATATTTGCAATCACAGTCTTAGTTTATTTTGAAAGAACAGAGAGACTAGAAGAGAAGATTTTTTGAATGTTTTAATGTTTTTTAAATGAATGCATGAATGCAGCACACAAAAACATAGAAAAAACATGGGGTCAAAGGGTCGTTGTCATGAAGTCAAGGTTCTACCCATCCCCAAAGGTTTATACTAGGGTGATTTTTGTACCTGTACTCATTATCATTAGCTCCTCCCAGGAAAGCAAAACAACAAGCGGATCTCCAACGAGTTGTAGAGCAATCTTAGAGTAAGTGCCATTCACCGAGAATAGATCACCAACCTCAAATGAGGGTAGTATCGCGTAACAACTATTTCCGATAGTTTCTGCACTATGAAAGGGTTTGGCTCCCCAGCTTCTCAGACTTAACAACCGGCCAATTGTCTAGGTGAGAGAATGGGTTGCGTTGGTCAGCCTCCACTGAGATTGATGGTCGACCCCGTCGCCATCACTTATCTTAGGTGTATACTCAATCTTTCCACATACGGCATCACCCGCATTCCCATTAGCAGAAAAATAAACATGTATAGCAATTAGGAAAAGCAGTATATATATTTGTCCTAAACATCCTAGACCTTTAAAGCTATGAATCCTAAGTTCCTGACAGAAAATGGGTTCCCCGGCGGAAGCCCCAATCTGTGGTAGTCACACAAGAGGTGAAAAAGGAAACCGTGCCTAGATCTAACTTTGATAGGCCCCACGGTGGGCGCCATTTTTCTGTAGCGAGCGATTTTGGACGCGGTTCTTAAGCGCTGGTTGCTCTCTGCAGTTGAGCTTACTACAGGTCGATTCATTTTTTATCCTATTAAAGCTGATGAAGGAAGGGAAATAGATGTCTCCAATTAATCCTGCTTTGCATACCGAGTTTAAACAGCGGTCTGTTAGGTTACGAATGCTATCAATGTGGGGGGGCCTTTGTACTGGTTATTTGTATTTTCGCCAATACGGTTTTCTTTTTCTCTTTCTAGGACTTTTTGGCGGGGAACAAGGATTAGGATGTTAAGGCTGATGCTTTTGAATTACTGCTTTTGATATGGGATTTTGGGTTTTTGTTTAGTGTGCTCGCTAAGATTTTTCTTTCAATCTTATGCCTACGTATTCCCGTTTATCCAAAACAGGGAAATCAGAGCGTTCGTAGTTCCTCCTATTCTATGGGAGGAAATGGTTGTTTTTGGTGTCTTGTTCAAAGCCCAAGACGTGAAGCGAAAGGTGATTTGTATCTTGTTCAAAGCCCAAGATGTGAAGCTAAAGGGTATTTTTGTATCTTGTTCAAAGCCCAAGATGTGAAGCTAAAAGGTTTGACTTTAGAGAGAATTGGTCATCTCTAAAGAGAGAGTTGTATGTCACAACTGTTTATAAAGGAGAATTACTTTAACCGGGATACGCGGATCCTAGCAATGCCATAATTTCCTTTATAGGGGGTTTTAACCTGAAGGGGAAGACTTTAACTCAGTGTAGAGCAATGCTATCTTTCCTTAGGAATTTCTCATGCTAAAAGAGGGACAGTGGCATGGATGTAGATGATCCAGAGGCTTGCCGCTTACAGCGATTAGATGAAGGGAGTTGTTTGATGTTTGTTTACTGTGAACGAGGCACAATTTTGATGCTAAAAGGTTAATTGGATTAACCAGTGATTTTCTTATACAAAGCGTAAGAGGAGGCTGATATGTGTCTCGTACAAAGCCCGAGAGAGAGGCTAAAAGGTTTTGACTCAATGATGGAATCTTTTGGAATCTCGTATAAAGCCCGAGATGGAGGCTATTTGACTCAACAAGGGAGTTTTTTTTTGTATCTCGTGTGAAGCCCGAGATGGAGGATGTTGTTTGTTTGGCTTAATAAGAACCTTTTTGTATCTCGTATAAAGCCCGAGATGGAGGCAAAAGGGGTAATTGACTTAGCAAGGGAGTCTCTTATGTGTCTCGTACAAAGCCCGAGAGAGAGGCTAAACGTCACTGGAGAAGGATCATTATACAAAGCCTAAGAGGAGGCGGTGGCGACTGTTCAGTTAAGTGACAGGTCCAGTATACTGATTTTGAAAGAGAAAATCAGTTCTTATATGAGCAACACTGTACTCAGGGATTTGATTCAAGGATCTGGGTTATTCCTGTTCTTTAAGGAAGCGGGAAATCCAAAGGATGTTGAGACTATCTGAGTCTGCGGGTTTCCTTCCTATTTTTGAAGGGGTCACTTGAGAATGTCTTTGAGACTCAAGGAGATTAGACTGTCCATGTCTAGAGTTTCATCTTTTGTACTATGCTTTGAGAAACAGTAGTAGACTCTACGAAAGGACTGTTCTATGTAGATGATTAAGTTCTGTTCCTATACCTCTAGGAGGTCGTCGGGACAATTTGTACGAAGCCCAAGAGGAGGCTGGAAGCTTTTAAGAAGTCGACGGGTCCTTGTACTAAGCCCAAGAGGAGACTATCATTCTCGGAGGAAGATATCATTATACAAAGCCTAAGAGGAGGCTGTGAATACTTCTAAGAAGCCGTAGGGTCCTTGAACGAAGCCCAAGAGGAGGCGGGTTGCTTTTAGGAAGCCTGTGGGTCCTTGTACGAAGCCCAAGAGGAGGCCGATGCTTTTAAGAAGCCCGTGGGTCCCCAAAGCCCGAGAAATTCAAGGCAATGCTATTCACCGAGAATAGATCAAAGTCAGGAAAATTCGAAAATTTGGAAGAAACTCAAAGATGCCATTCACGGAGAATACATTCATCTCTGGGAGTAGAGTTTCTTGACAGTTCCTAATGAGGACAGCCGAAGAGAAGACTGTATCTGGTGATCCTATTGGGGATCTAGTTGTCTATTTCTACGAAAAGAAACAGCGTCACCTAGTTCTAGACGTAGTTGCCGGGGAAACTCGAAATATCTATACTATCATTACACAGTTGATATGAGTTTATGAAAGAAGACTTACAGTGAAACAGCCCCACAATACAGTTATATGTATATGAAAGCGGTAAATGAAAGCGTATAAACACTTACTCGGTTGTAGAGCTTCCATGCTGTTTGGTTAGTTGTTCAACAAAGAAAGATTGAAAACAACAGTATATTCAAAATCAAAGGAGAAAGTGCTTTGAAAAAGAAAGATTTGGGGCTTACAGCTCAAGGAGAGGCCCAGGGTTTTATCAGTGAGCGCACTGTTTGAATTTGTATAGAGGGACTTATACAAGTGACTGAGGCCCAAAATGTTTTCTGTACAAAGGGATGGGTCTTACACTCTCTCAAGAGGCCCATAAAGTTTTAAAGAAAAAGAGTGGGGCTTATAACACGAGGGTAGGCCCAGATGATTTTTTCGTTAAAAATGGCGAACGCGCCGAGGTTTTCTTTTAACGCAGAGGGACTTATACAATAAGTGAGGCCCAAAAAGATTTTGGTTAAAAGGGGATTGGGTCTTACACTCTAATAGAGGCCCAAAATGTTTTGAATGGGTCTTATAGCTCAAGGAGAGGCCCAATTGATTCTTTGAATAGGCGACGATCGCGCCGTTTGTTTTTGAAGGTATCGGGACTTATACAATACACTGAGGCCCAAAATGTTTTGGTCAAGAAAGGATTGGGTCTTACACGCTATTTGAGGCCCAAAAAGTTTTGAAAATGATTTATGAGGGTTGAATTAATCCAAAAACCCTAATTTGTTTTCAAAAATGTATTTAATTGAATAAAAATTCAATTAAAAATGATCAAAATTGTTTAACATATGAAAAACAAATTGTGATTTTGGATTAATGCTTCAAAAATTAAGTATTGACCTACAAAATAATTAGAAAGCATTAAAAGTTGCAAAATCAATGTAGAAAAAATATTTAATATGTCAAAAACAATTAAAATATTAATTCTTTGCAAAAATATCAATTATATGAAATAACTAATATTTTTGGGATTTTTTGATAAAATAAAATATTTTAACATTTTTGTGAATTATTAAAAAAAGAATCAACTCAAAATCAATAAAACTCAGAGAAAAATTAATTTTTGAATCAATTAAATAAAATCACAAAATTCAAATATTTGAATTATTCAAAAATGGCGCCAAGAACACACCAAGAACACGCGCGTGTTCTGGGTTTGCCTGATTTGCATTTTCTCCTCAATCTCACTGAATACGTAATCATATCATGCAATCCATATATCATTATGCTCGTCTCAACCTCACGATCATGTCTATAACACTTAATTTCATTTAAATTAAGCATATAACAAGAAATCATGAAAAATCCTCAAGAACCCTAATTTCTGCATGAAGGCTAGGATTTTTGATACACGATTCAAACAATGCAATTAATTGAGGGAAAACATTCCATGCATGATTATGAACATATGGCCAAATTATTGTGCGAGGAAATATGCATAGATTGAGAGATGACCAAGTATGTGCTTACCTCTAAGTCGTGACAGCAAGTGCAATGTGATTTTTGATTTGGAGGTGTTACAGATGAGTGGTGATGATCTGAATAGCTTCCCTACACCCTATGGAGTGTGTTTGAATGGTTGGACATGATTGAAATTGGCTGGATCAATTTGTGGTACCTCAGCTGCAACTTGATTGAAAATTTGAGCAACCAGCTGGTGGTTTTGTGAAATTGGTGTTTCAGAAGTGATCTAAGTGTTTGATCAGCTCATATGTGATGTATGTGAGGTGTATGAGTGATTGGTTTGATTGGAATTGCTCTCAAACTCAAAACCCGATAGTGACTTGCCTTAGAAGGCAAAATTGGAGTGAAAGAAGAGATTTTGAGGAAAGCATCTGTTTGATGGCTTTGATGTACTCAAACTGATCAAAATTGAGCTCTATTTATAGTAGAGTAAGTTTTTTTTGCAAGGAATAGTGAATGGCAGCTGGTAAGTAGGTTTGGCCAATGTTGGCAAATGAAAATCCAAGTCTCCTCTAGCCATTGACTAGAGGTTAGGGCACAGAGCTTTGGTTCCCTTGGTCTTGGATAAGTCTTGACTGATTTCAGATGAGAATGGCTCAGTCCATGCCACCTTGATGCTTCCATTGAATGCTTCAATCCAAATTTGGAGTCTTGTCCCTATTTTGGCCATTCTAGGTTCAACATGCTATTTCTTGTTCCATGGACTTTGGAGGCTTGGCTCAGTGATTGTCCCCTTTAGATTCAATCCTCAGATGTGTCCAAGTGGATAGGAGCATTTGAATTTGGCTGATTTTGGCAAATCGATCCAAAATGCAAAATCTGCCTTGCCTTTGACAGATTTCAGCAAGGCAACTTGACAATTTCATATCTCATGGGGTAAGTTGAATTTGGCAATGTTCTTGGCCATTTTGGAAAGCCCTTACATGATACAACAACTGTTTGAACAAGTTGGTTTTGATCTCTTTTGATTCCAAGTGAAAAATCCCTCTACATTTGGCAAAAAGTGAAGCAAAATCTGACTTAGTGAAATTTTCACTAAGTGTTGGAACAAAGTGTGATTTCTTGATTTTGATCACTCCATAACTCAGAATCCTCAATGAATTGGACTTAGGTCTAGTTGAAGTTTTTGTAGAGGGTAATGAGGGCTACAAATCCATCTTTGGATGAAAAAAATTGGCCTTGTGGTTTAGGAGTTATGGTCCTCCAAAGTTGGTGCATTAGTGGTACTTTTTTCATAACTTAGAAAAATTTCTAAGTTTTATGGTTACCCCTTTTACAAGTTATCCCATTTTCTTTGATTTTTCTTGATGAATGATGATTCAAATCATACATTAACATCATTTTAGGGTTAAAAATCCAATTTGGTTAAAAATCTCAAAAATATTTCCATTTCAATCCAACAAACATCACAAATATACATACATAATCATATACAAGTATACAATAATTGAATTTCGCACCCTTACCCGATTAAATCGATACTAGAAGTTGATTTCTCTTGATTTTTCCAAGTTTTCCACTATTTCTCTTCTTCTTCTCTTTTCTCTCCTTTTTCTTTCTTTTCCTTTTCTTTCTTTCTCTTTTTCTCTCTACTATTTTCTATTTTTCTTACTTAATCAAAAATATCCTAAAATGACCAAAATACCCCCACACTCAAATATCTCACAAACGATCCCAAAACCTAATAAAATATCACAACATTGAAAAATAACATATTTTCAGATAAAAGTCGAAAATAAAATAAAATAATAATAAAATAATCAAACGACTCAATTAAATAAAACGCACACGAAAACTGGGTCGTCACAACTCTCCCCCACTTAGAAATTTTCGTCCTCGAAAATATACCCGAGACGAACAAATCTGGATACGACTCCCGCATCCGACTCTCCAACTTCCAAGTCAAATTTCCCTCAGCAGCGCCGCCCCACGCCACTTTCACAAGTGCAATATCCTTGCCTCTCAACCTCTTCACCTCGCGATCCAAAACCCTAACTGGTAATGCCTCAACCGTAAGGTTCTCCCTTACCTCGACCTCATCCATCGGAATCACATGCGACGGATCCGGAATATACTTCCGAAGCTGTGAAACATGAAACACATCGTGCAAATTCGACAGATTCGGCGGCAACGCCACCCTATAAGCCACAACACCCACTCTCGCGAATATCTGGTAAGGACCAATAAACTGAGAAGTAAGTTTCTTCGACTTCAATGCATGACCCACACCTGTTACTGGCGTAACCCTCAAAAATACATGATCGCCCTCTTGGAACTCAAGATCCTTCTGTCTCCGATCATGATAACTCTTTTGTCTACTCTGAGAAGCTTTCATCTTCTCACGAATAAACTTCACTTTCTCTGTCGTCTGTTGCACCAACTCTGGTCCAACCACCGTTCTCTCAATAGATTCGTGCCAACACAACGGTGTCCGACACCTTCGTCCATACAATGCTTCAAACGGTGCCATTCCAATACTAGAATGGAAACTGTTATTATACGTAAACTCGATCAACGCAAGATAACTATCCCACGCACCACCTTGTTCCAAAACACACGCTCTCAACAAATCCTCCAAAGACTGAATCGTCCTCTCCGTCTGACCATCCGCCTGCGGATGATAAGCCGAACTCAATCTCAATTTAGAACCCAAAGCCTTCTATAAACTTTCCCAAAATCTCGATGTAAATCTAGGATCTCAATCAGAAACAATACTCAATGGAACTCCATGCAACTTCACAATCACACTGATGTAAATCTCTGCTAACCGCTCCAAAGTAAAACTGATGTCAATCGGAATAAAATGAGCCGATTTAGTCAGTCTATCAACAATCACCCAAATAGCGTTATGCCCTCGCTGAGTATTCGGTAACCCTGTCACAAAATTCATCGAAATACTATCCCATTTCCATTCAGGAATATCCAACGGTTGCAACAAACCACTAGGCCTCAGATGTTCCACCTTCGATTTCTGACAAGTCAAACATGCATAAACAAACTGAGCCACATCTCTTTTCAATCCAGACCACCAGAAAATCTTCTTCAAATCTTGGTACATCTTATTCGCTCCCGGATGTATACTCAAATTACTCCGGTGTCCTTCCTCCAAAATCATCCTTTTCAACTCCGCATCATCTGGAATACAAATCCTACCTCGGAATCTCAAAACACCATTAATATCCACTTGAAAATCACGATTCGCATCTTTTCCTCCAACCAACATCAAATCCACAAATTTCACGTCTAACTTCTATTTCTCACAGACAGTCATCAGAAAATCATTAGTAATCGTTAGCATACCAAGCCTAACGCTATGCGACGTCACTTCAAAACCAAACTCAAGTCTCTAAACGATTCCAAAAGTTCCCACTCCTTAACCATTAAAGTGGACATATGTAACGATTTCCGGCTCAATGCATCGGCTACCACGTTAGCTTTACCAGGATGGTAATTCAAGCCAAAGTCGTAGTCCTTCAAGAATTCTAACCATCTACGTTGCCTCATATTTAGCTCTTTCTGATCAAACAAATATTTCAAACTTTTATGATCACTAAAGACTTCAAACCTTGCACCGTAGAGATAATGTCTCCAGATCTTCAACACAAAAACCACAGCCGCTAACTCAAGATCATGAGTAGGATAATTCTTCTCATGAACTCTTAACTGCCTTGAAGCATAAGCCACCACCTTACCTTCCTGCATCAGAACACCACCTAGACCAATCAAAGAAGCATCACAATAAACCACAAATGGTTCATTAGGATTCGGAAAAATCAAGATCGGAGCTGTCGTCAATCTTATCTTCAACTCAGTAAAACTCTCTTCGCACCGAATATCCCAAATGAACGCTTGCCCTTTACAAGTTAACTGGGTCAAAGGAAGTGCTAGCTTAGAAAAACCTTCAATGAACCTGCGATAATAACCAGCCAAACCCAAAAGGCTTCGAATTTCAGTAACGGATCTCGGAGCCTCCCATTGTAGAACCGCTTCTACTTTAGATGGATCCACAGCAATACCATTACCTGAAATTACGTGTCCAAGAAAACTTACTTTCGATAACCAGAATTTACACTTGGATAGTTTAGCAAAAAGCTTCCTCTCCTTCAAAACCTGCAAAACAATACGTAAATGTTCTGCATGCTCCTCCCGAGACTTAGAATAAATCAATATGTCATCAATAAACACCACGACAAAACGATCCAGATGCTCGTGAAAAATACAAATCATGTATTCCATAAAGACACCTGGCGCATTAGAGACCCCGAACGGCATCACAGAATATTCATAATGACCGTATCGTGTCCTAAAAGCCGTTTTCTGAATGTCTTCCTCCTTCACCCTTATTTGATGATACCCCGACTCACCACATTTATAACACCTCATAGGACCAGACATTCCTCCTCCACCTGACCTTTTCTCAAAATTCCCTCTCTGTTTACCTTTATCAGCTGGTGTCACATACGGACCACCACAGAACTGTTGCTTCCCTTTCCTCTCGCTCACACTCTTGTGATAAGTAGAACGAGCCTTAGTGTCCTCTTCATAAATCTTACAACAATCTACCAAATCAGAAAACCTCCGAATCCTCTGATATCCAATCGCCTGCTTTATCTCAGGACGCAAGCCATTCTCAAACTTCACACACTTAGAGAATTCAGCAGTAGCTTCAGCATAATGAGGATAAAACTGCACAAGTTCCACAAACTTAGCAGTATAATCAACTACAGACATATTACCTTGCTTTAGCTCTAAGAACTCAATTTCCTTCTTCCCTCTCACATCTTCAGGAAAATACCTCCTCAAGAACTCCCGGCTAAAAACTTCCCAAGTAATTTCTTCCTCTTCTGCAGCTTCCAACACACGTCGAGTACTAACCCACCAATCATCAGCTTCTTCCAATAACATGTGAGTACCTAGTCTTACCTTCTGGTCTTCATCACATTCCATCACTCGGAAAATCCTTTCAATCTCTTTCAACCAAATCTGTGCACCATCCGGATCATATCTTCCCTTGAAGACAGGCGTTTTGTTCTTCCTGAACTCATCATTACCCGCAGCATTAGGTGCACCCTGCACAGTACGAGCCATAGCTTGCATAGCCGCAGCCAAAGCAACATCATTCCTACCAGCCATATTCTGTTCATTTCCAATAACAGAAACTATGGTTAAACAAACAGCTCATCCAACACAACGACCAACAAGGACTGACACAACTGACACGGAGTGACACAAACTGGCTCTGATACCACTTAATGTGACACCCCCAATTAATAAAAAGCAGTAAAAGAAAATTCAAAATTTCGTCAGAGTATATCTAAATTATCATGGCATAGACCGGGAGGGTCACATCAATTTGAAAACAATACATACAACACCTGCTCATAAAGATATGCAACAGTGGGGTAGCAATCAAACAGAGGAACTTAGTTCCTTACACCCACATTTCAGATTTTAGAATAAAAGCGGAAAATCTAAAACTAAATAACATACATATATATATATATATATATATATATATATATATATATATATATATCACAAAAGTTTGTCATACATCAGGTTATACATGCACAGGCCAAAAGATATACATATACATAATATACAATTATCAGAAACGGCCTCCCTAACTACCCGGTGTCACATATCAGAGCCGACCGACAAAAGAATGAAGACGCAAAGCTTCACAAAAATACCTCCAGCAAATCTAATCTGTAATGCCTCATAGAGCATTATAAAACAGCAGAAGGGTGAGAAAAACAACAATAATATAATTGCATACAATTATATATATAACACGAAAATACACATATATATACAGTTCTCACCATAACTCACGCTATAATTCAAACACAAGGCATTACAAGACACAAAATATATTCCATCACCAACACATATCCATATATCACTTTATCCACAAATCCACACATAATTCAACCATAAATGATTTATGCAAATGCAAGAGACCGACACAACGACTCTATGCATATGCACATGCGGTACCGACTTCCATTGTTTCTCATCACTAGTTCACTCAGGAACTCTGCTGGAACCATCGCTCGTTACATCACTGTAACTCCCCGTCGGGCCTACGATGTTCCCCACCGCTCACACCCCACATGGGCACACGGTGTTTATGGATCGCTCACACCCCACACGGGCACACGACCCGATCGCTCACACCCCACATGGGCACACGATCGTCTATAATCATCGCTCACACCCCACATGGGCACACAAAGTTATAGCGAATTCCCTCTGGAATCCAAACCGTCACTCAGGACGTTTCCACAATGCATATCATGATGCTTGGCATACAAAGACCCATGACATTTAATATGCACACACACACATATTCATTCACATCGATAAAATCGCACTTTGCACTTATGCCCAAAACAATGCATTTAATTTCCATATGGCCACAAATCATCACAACATCATCTAAACACATACGTTTACATCATACACCAGCACCTTGCACGATACACATCAATTACGTACAAGTATACGACAAAAGTCGACAACCGACACTATTCCCGACTTTCCAACATAATTAAATAGGCTAACAATTTCGAAATCATCATAACAAGAAAGTACAGCTCAATAGCTACGCAACGATACCAAGAATGTAAAAATCGGATAAACGGATCAAAAGTTACGAACGAAAACGAAAAACGATATTTTGAAAAGTCCCATTTTGCAAAAGTCATGTTCATACGCGTATCACCATGAGCCATACGCGTATGAGCAGAGACTCATTTTTCCCAAAGTTCACGTGTAAATGACCGTAAGCGTAATGCCCAATCTCGTACGCGTACTACCCCAAAATGCTACGCGTATCATACGCAAATGGGCAGATGGCCGAGAAAACAAGCAACCCATACGCGTATTGGCCCTATGGCTCGCCCACCATACGCGTATTGCCAAGGTTCATACGCGTATGAACATGCCCCATACGCGTATGACCTGGAAATCTCAGAAAAATTCTTCTGCATAATTTTCATACGGGTTCCAATCCAAAACCCTCCAAATCATCACTCACCTAGAAAAACACCAATACACTTACTAACAACATGCATCTATCATATACTAACAATAAGGAACACTAACAACATAATTTTCAACACATTTAGTCAATTTCTAATCGATTTTACCAAAAATGGGTTTACTAAAATATTTCCATTTCAATCCAACAAACATCACAAATATACATACATAATCATATACAAGTATACAATAATTGAATTTCGCACCCTTACCCGATTAAATCGATATTAGAAGTTGATTTCTCTTGATTTTTCCAAGTTTTCCACTATTTCTCTTCTTCTTCTCTTTTATCTCCTTTTTCTTTCTTCTCCTTTTCTTTCTTTCTCTTTTTCTCTCTACTATTTTCTATTTTTCTTACTTAATCAAAAATATCCTAAAATGACCAAAATACCCCCACACTCAAATATCTCACAAACGATCCCAAAACCCAATAAAATATCACAACATTGAAAAATAACATATTTTCAAATAAAAGTCGAAAATAAAATAAAATAATAATAAAATAATCAAACGACTCAATTAAATAAAACTCACATGAAAACTGGGTCGTTACAACTCTCCCCCACTTAGAAATTTTCGTCCTCGAAAATATACCTGAGACGAACAAATCTGGATACGACTCCCGCATCCGACTCTCCAACTCCCAAGTCAAATTGCCCTCAGCAGCGCCGCCCCACGCCACTTTCACAAGTGCAATATCCTTGCCTCTCAACCTCTTCACCTCGCGATCCAAAACCCTAACTGGTAATGCCTCAACCGTAAGGTTCTCCCTTACCTCGACCTCATCCATCGGAATCACATGCGACGGATCCGGAACATACTTCCGAAGCTGTGAAGCATGAAACACATCGTGCAAATTCGACAGATTCGGCGGCAACGCCACCCTATAAGCCACACCACCCACTCTCGCGGATATCTGGTAAGGACCAATAAACTGAGAAGTAAGTTTCTTCGACTTCAATGCACGACCCACACCTGTTACTGGCGTAACCCTCAGAAATACATGATCGCCCTCTTGGAACTCAAGATCCTTTCGTCTCCGATCATGATAACTCTTTTGTCTACTCTGAGAAGCTTTCATCTTCTCACGAATAAACTTCACTTTCTCTGTCGTCTGTTACACCAACTCAGGTCCAACCACCGTTCTCTCACCAGATTCGTGCCAACACAACGGTGTCCGACACCTTCGTCCATACAATGCTTCAAACGGTGCCATTCCAATACTAGAATGGAAACTGTTATTATACGTAAACTCGATCAACGCAAGATAACTATCCCACGCACCACCTTGTTCCAAAACACACGCTCTCAACAAATCCTCCAAAGACTGAATCGTCCTCTCCGTCTGACCATCCGTCTGCGGATGATAAGCCGAACTCAATCTCAATTTAGAACCCAAAGCCTTCTGTAAACTTTCCCAAAATCTCGATGTAAATCTAGGATCTCGATCAGAAACAATACTCAATGGAACTCCATGCAACTTCACAATCACACTGATGTAAATCTCTACTAACCGCTCCAAAGTAAAACTGATGTCAATCGGAATAAAATGAGCCGATTTAGTCAGTCTATCAACAATCACCCAAGTAGCGTTATGCCCTCACTGAGTATTCGGTAACCCTGTCACAAAATCCATCGAAATACTATCCCATTTCCATTCAGGAATATCCAACGGTTGCAACAAACCACTAGGCCTCAGATGTTCCACCTTCGATTTCTGACAAGTCAAACATGCATAAACAAACTGAGCCACATCTCTTTTCAATCCAGACCACCAAAAAATCTTCTTCAAATCTTGGTACATCTTATTCGCTCCCGGATGTATACTCAAATTACTCCGGTGTCCTTCCTCCAAAATCATCCTTTTTAACTCCGCATCATCTGGAATACAAATCCTGCCTCGGAATCTCAAAACACCATTAATATCCACTTGAAAATCACTATTCGCATCTTTTCCTCCAACCAACATCAAATCCACAAATTTCACGTCTAACTTCTGTTTCTCACAGACAGTCATCAGAAAATCATTAGTAATCGTTAGCATACCAAGCCTAACGCTATGCGGCGTCACTTCACAAACCAAACTAAAGTCTCTAAACGATTCAAAAAGTTCCCACTCCTTAACCATTAAAGCGGACATATGTAACGATTTCCGGCTCAATGCATCGGCTACCACGTTAGCTTTACCAGGATGGTAATTCAAGCCAAAGTCGTAGTCCTTCAAGAATTCTAACCATCTACGTTGCCTCATATTTAGCTCTTTCTGATCAAACAAATATTTCAAACTTTTATGATCACTAAAGACTTCAAACCTTGCACCGTAGAGATAATGTCTCCAGATCTTCAACACAAAAACAACAGCCGCTAACTCAAGATCATGAGTAGGATAATTCTTCTCATGAACTCTTAACTGCCTTGAAGCATAAGCCACCACCTTACCTTCCTGCATCAGAACACCACCTAGACCAATCAAAGAAGCATCACAATAAACCACAAATGGTTCATTAGGATTCGGCAAAATCAAGATCGGAGCTGTCGTCAATCTTCTCTTCAGCTCAGTAAAACTCTCTTCGCACCGAATATCCCAAATGAACGCTTGCCCTTTACAAGTTAACTGGGTCAAAGGAAGTGCTAGCTTAGAAAAACCTTCAATGAACCTACGATAATAACCAGCCAAACCCAAAATGCTTCGAATTTCAGTAACGGATCTCGGAGCCTCCCATTGTAGAACCGCTTCTACTTTAGATGGATCCACAGCAATACCATTACCTGAAATTACGTGTCCAAGAAAACTTACTTCCGATAACCAGAATTCACACTTGGATAGTTTAGCAAAAAGCTTCCTCTCCTTCAAAACCTGCAAAACAATACGCAAATGTTGTGCATGCTCCTCCCGAGACTTAGAATAAATCAATATGTCATCAATAAACACCACGACAAAACGATCCAGATGCTCGTGAAAAATACGATTCATGGATTCCATAAAGACACCTGGCGCATTAGAGACCCCGAACGACATCACAGAATATTCATAATGACCGTATCGTGTCCTAAAAGCCGTTTTCTGAATGTCTTCCTCCTTCACCCTTATCTGATGATACCCCGACTCACCACATTTATAACACCTCATAGGACCAGACATTCCTCCTCCACCTGACCTTTTCTCAAAATCCCCTCTCTGTTTACCTTTATCAGCTGGTGTCACATACGGACCACTACGGAACTGTTGCTTCCCTTTCCTCTCGCTCACACTCTTGGAATGAGTAGAACGAGCCTTACTGTCCTCTTCATAAATCCTACAACAATCTACCAAATCAGAAAACCTCCGAATCCTCTGATATCCAATCACCTGCTTTATCTCAGGACGCAAGCCATTCTCAAACTTCACACACTTAGAGAATTCAGCAGTAGCTTCAGCATAATGAGGATAAAATTGCACAAGTTCCACAAACTTAGCAGTATAATCAACTACAGACATATTACCTTGCTTTAGCTCCAAGAACTCAATTTCCTTCTTCCCTCTCACATCTTCAGGAAAATACCTCCTCAAGAACTCCCGGCTAAAAACTTCCCAAGTAATTTCTTCCCCTTCTGCAGCTTCCAACACACGTCGAGTACTAACCCACCAATCATCAGCTTCTTCCAATAACATGTGAGTACCTAGTCTCACCTTCTGGTCTTCATCACA
The DNA here is from genome assembly GCA_022829125.1 of Lathyrus tuberosus. Taxonomy (NCBI): domain Eukaryota; kingdom Viridiplantae; phylum Streptophyta; class Magnoliopsida; order Fabales; family Fabaceae; genus Lathyrus; species Lathyrus tuberosus. Next base: position 9,762,321 of record JALAZF010000163.1, read on the forward strand.
ATCCATCACTCGGAAAATCCTTTCAATCTCTTTCAACCAAATCTGTGCACCATCCGGATCATATCTTCCCTTGAAGACAGGCGGTTTGTTCTTCCTGAACTCATCATTACCTGCAGCATTAGGTGCACCCTGCACAGCACGAGCCATAACTTGCATAGCCGCAGCCAAAGCAGCATCATTCCTACCAGCCATACTCTGTTCATTTCCAATAACAGAAACTATGGTTAAACAAACAGCTCATCCAACCACAACGACCAACAAGGACTGACACGGACTGACACAAACTGGCTCTGATACAACTTAATGTGACACCCCCAATCTATACCCCCAATTAATAAAAAGCAGTAAAAGAAAATTCAAAATTTCGTCAGAGTATATCTAAATTATCATGGCATAGACCGGGAGGGTCACATCAATTTGAAAACAATACATACAACACCTGCTCATAAAGATATGCAACAGTGGGGTAGCAATCAAATAGAGGAACTTAGTTCCTTACACCCACATTTCAGATTTTAGAATAAAAGCGGAAAATCTAAAATTGAATAACATACATATATATATATATATATATATCACAAAAGTTTGTCATACATCAGGTTATACATGCACATGCCAAAAGATATACATATACATAATATACAATTATCACAAACGGCCTCCCTAACTACCCGGTGTCACATATCAGAGCCGACCGACAAAAGAATGAAGACGCAAAGCTTCACAAAAATACCTCCAGCAACTCTAATCTGCAATGTCTCATAGAGCATTATAAAACAGCAGAAGGGTGAGAAAAACAACCATAATATAATTGCATACAATTATATATATAACACGAAAATACACATATATATACAGTTCTCACCACAACTCACGCTATAATTCAAACACAAGGCATTACAAGACACAAAATATATTCCATCACCAACACATATCCATATATCACTTTATCCACAAATCCACACATAATTCAACCATAAATGATTTATGCAAATGCAAGAGATCGACACAACGACTCTATGCATATGCACATGCGGTACCGACTTCCATTGTTTCTCATCACTAGTTCACTCAGGAACTCTGCTGGAACCATCGCTCGTTACATCACTGTAACTCCCCGTCGGGCCTACGATGTTCCCCACCGCTCACACCCCACACGGGCACACGGTGTTTATGGATCGCTCACACCCCACACGGGCACACGACCCGATCGCTCACACCCCACATGGGCACACGATCGTCTATAATCATCGCTCACACCCCACATGGGCACACGAAGTTATAGCGAATTCCCTCTGGAATCCAAACCGTCACTCAGGACGTTTCCACAATGCATATCATGATGCTTGGCATACAAAGACCCATGACATTTAATATGCACACACACACATATTCATTCACATCGATAAAATCACACTTTGCACTTATGCCCAAAACAATGCATTTAATTTCCATACGGCCACAAATCATCACAACATCATCTAAACACATACGTTTACATCATACACAAGAACCTTGCACGATACACATCAATTACGTACAAGTATACGACAAAAGTCGACAACCGACACTATTCCCGACTTTCCGACATAATTAAATCGGCTAACAATTTCGAAATCATCATAACAAGAAAGTACAGCTCAATAGCTACGCAACGATACCAAGAATGTAAAAATCTGATAAACGGATCAAAAGTTACGAACGAAAATGAAAAACGATATTTTGAAAAGTCCCATTTTGCAAAAGTCCTGTTCATACGCGTATCACCATGAGCCATACGCGTATGAGCAGAGACTCATTTTTTCCAAAGTTCACGTGTAAATGACCGTACGCGTAATGCCCAAGCCCATACGCATACTACCCCAAAATGCTACGCGTATCATACGTAAATGGGCAGATGGCCGAGAAAACAAGCAACCCATACGCGTATTGGCCCTATGGCTCGCCCACCATACGCGTATTGCCAAGGTTCATACGCGTATGAACATGCCCCATACGCGTATGACCTGGAAATCTCAGAAAAATTCTTCTGCATAATTTTCATACGGGTTCCAATCCAAAACCCTCCAAATCATCACTCAATACCTAGAAAAACACCAATACACTTACTAACAACCTGCATCTATCATATACTAACAATAAGGAACACTAACAACATAATTTTCAACACATTTAGTCAATTTCTAATCGATTTTACCAAAAATGGGTTTACTAAAATATTTCCATTTCAATCCAACAAACATCACAAATATACATACATAATCATATACAAGTATACAATAATTGAATTTCGCACCCTTACCCGATTAAATCGATACTAGAAGTTGATTTCTCTTGATTTTTCCAAGTTTTCCACTATTTCTCTTCTTCTTCTCTTTTCTCTCCTTTTTCTTTCTTTTCCTTTTCTTTCTTTCTCTTTTTCCCTCTACTATTTTCTATTTTTCTTACTTAATCAAAAATATCCTAAAATGACCAAAATACCCCCACACTCAAATATCTCACAAACGATCCCAAAACCCGATAAAATATCACAACATTGAAAAATAACATATTTTCAGATAAAAGTCGAAAATAAAATAAAATAATAATAAAATAATCAAACGACTCAATTAAATAAAACGCACACGAAAACTGGGTCGTTACATTCCTCGCGAAACCCTAATTGTGGTGCAGATGAAATTGAGACTTGTTGCTCAAGCTTCTTAGATCAATCCATTGTCCCAAATGGATCAATATAGTTCATTGGAGACCCTCAAATCCTCTCTTGAGGTCTTGGTTCATGATTTGTCCCAAAAGTCAACTTAGGGGTGAATTAGGTCAAGAAACCCTAATTCCTGATTTTTGATGAATGCATCCCCTGAGGCAAAATTGACTTGATGAATGGGTCCATGGGGTTCCATGGAGTACATTAGGTTGTGTTTTGGATCTTTGGCTTGTGTCCAGATGAAATTTTTCATCTGGAGGCCCTGGTCGACCAAAACCCTAATTTGGTGACACTGGCGACCCTGAGACTTGATCCACCTAGAAGGGAGCAGCCTTGTGCTTAATCCTTGAAGTGGGAGTCCTTTTTGATCCATTGTGGATGTTTGAGAGGTTAGACAAGTTGAAGATCATGTCATTCCTTGATTGATCCTTTGTCTAAGGCTCTGAGAGGGCTTAAAACCCTAATTTTGATTGTAGTGAATGCTCAACAACCCTTGAGGCATTTGGTGAGGCATGATGGTTCATCCATATTATGATGATGATTTGCATAATGATGGGAAATCTTAGTGGTCAAAATTTGGGGTATGACAGGCCCAAAGGAGGGGGTGTGGATATCAAACCCACACACCAAAACCCATCAGCGAAAATAAATAAAAAAGAAGCTCACGTGAGACCCAGTCAATGGGTTGACTCAATAGCAACCATGAGATCAAACCAACGCTTCGCATTAAGTCAACAAAGCCAACACATAATCATGATTAACGCTCCAGATCAAAAACACATACTAACAAGCATGCACGTGCCCACACCAAACCCACTTAGAAATTAAAAAACGCATGACCATCACATGGAACACTTAATGTGTTGGCATCCTACAAATCCAACGTCCTAGATCAATCAACAGTTAACATGATAAGTGGCTTAGATTTAAAGTGCATGGTAATTAACATGGACGTCACACACACAAACCATAAAGTAAAAACATATTTTAAAGGACGTGGCATCATGTGGACCACACGATCAAGCAAATGGACGGTGGGATTTCATCCCCTACCTTGGAAACCCTAATCTCGCCGGCGATCAAGCCAGACACCAGAGCTCTAGCTCCGGTCGCCCCTTCCGGCCACCTGCAACCCCAAAAAACCCAGAACGTGCAAACGAATATACCCTCTTGACCATAATTTAATGAGGATCAATAATATGCCATTAAAAATCATAAATAATCAACACATAAGGAGCATCGAATGAAAGAAAGTTTGGACTCAAAACTTAAAACTCACGAAACAACTAATCTATACGTCCAAACTCTAAACAAAATATACCAGAATTATCAGTGAATGTCACACATCATAATACACACCAAAAAACTGAGTTCTAAGACCATGGAAAAAATCACTAACCTGAGATCACGCAACCTGTATCCTTGCTATTAGCTTCAAACGATGGGTGATTCGTGCTCTATGGATTCCAAGGATGAAGATTGTGAAGGAAGTTTTTGAAAAACCCTAATGGATGATGAGATTCGAAGGAATGAAGGATTAGGGTTGAAAGCTTGGTTCTCCTCAAAATCACGTGTCCCCCCTTCAATCAGTGCATGAGTAAGCTTAAATACATTAGGTTACTCCACTGATTAACATTTAGGTCTTAATAATTCCTTGGTTAATGAGTTTTGGGTAATTTGGCAAATTTGTATTTTGAGTTATACACCCTCCTCCATGCATGTACACCCAAGCCTTTTATGATGGATCACCTATTTGTCAATTGCTAAACACACCTGAATTGGATTTGGGCCTTGAAACATCTTGATTCATGAGCTTTGATGCTTCTTGCAATTTTGCATAATGTGAAATAAGTGATGAATTTGTCATGGAATCCCTTGGTTCAAAGGCCAAAAATGATCCTTATGGAATGTACTTTGATGTTAGAATGTGCCTTTAAGCAATGGGACCAATTATAGGTCACTATGTCCCAAAATGCAAAAGTTGTGAAAATGGAACCATGAGAAAACCCTAAAAACCACCTTGCCTTCTTTTGATCATAACTTGAGTTTCACAAATGATATGGAGACCATCTAGTACTTGTTGGAAAGAGGAGAAAAAGATCTTAAACTTTCATGTTTGAGGAAAATTCACTTGAAGCTTCTTGGATGATGAAAAGTCAAGTTGAATGTAGTGTACAAACTTGCTAAAAATGGAAACTTCTCATTATAGGTCATTTTCCAAATTTAGTAACTTTTGTACCAACCCTTGATTCTTGATAAATGGTATGAAAATTAACCCTTGAAGAACACCTTCTCCTCTTGGACTGCCTCAAGCACCTTGCCCCCATGCTAAGAACCAATGATATGCACACATGATAATGCAAAAATGAAATGAAACATAAGCCAATTAGTACTAAAGTAAGGAGAGCAAATTTTGGGGTGCTACAACTGCCCCTATTCAATCAACTTGGTCCTGAAGGTATGATAGCAACTGCTGTCATGTGTTCAAAGGATTCACAGGGGTTGAATACCAAAAGAAACCTGAAATTTGCAATCCTCAAAGGAGGGATGACTCCACTGGGGAACAAGCAATAAATGCTGCACTTGTCACAACACGGACGAGTGTTAGCTATGTGGGGATAAACATGGATGGGTGTCAAGGAAAAAATATCAGATACGGACGGGTATCGAAAAGATACACAGACGGGTGTAAAAGGGTTCAATACGGACGGGTATCGAAAAGATACACGGAAGGATGTAAGGAGGATTCAATACGGACGGGTACTGAAAAGGTACACGGACGGGTGCAAAGAGATTCAATACGGACGGGTACTGAAAAGGTACACGGACGGGTGTAAAGAGATTCGATATGGACGGGTACTGAAAAGGTACACGGACGGGTGTAAAAAGGTAAATTTACTGGGGATTGATCTCGCTGGGGAATGGAAGGCAACACGGACGGGTGTCATCCAAAGGTTAATACTGACGGGTATCGAAATCAAAGGTTCAAACATGGACGGGGTACTGAAAGGACACAGACGGGTGTCAAAGGTCAATACGGGCGGGCATTGTAACAAAAGTTCAAACACGGACGGGTGCTGAAAGGACACGGACGGGCGTCAAAATATCAATACGGACGGGCATTGAGACAAAAGGTTTGAACACGGACGGGTGCTGAAAGGACACGGACGGGCGTCAAAAGTCAATATGGACGGGCATTGAAACAAAAGTTCAAACACGGACGGGTGCTGAAAGGACACGGACGGGCGTCAAAACTCAATACGGACGGGCATTGAAACAAAAGTTCAAACACGGACGGGTGCTGAAAGGACACGGACGGGCGTCAAAAGTCAATACAGACGGGCATTGAAACAAAAGTTCAAACACTGACGGGTGCTGAAAGGAATAAACCAAAGGACCACCTGGACGAAGGGGTAAAAATGAAATCATGGATTAACGCTCCTGGCAAACAATTCTGCTAGGGACATGTCAAATATTGCCTAAACCAAAACCTGTGGAATAAAGCCAAGAGATATCTCCCAAAATCCGGCTTTCCTAACGAAGGAAAACTCAAACCTGGCTTATGCTTCGGATGCATGTGTTTGAATTTTGCCGTAATGCTCCACACGAAGTGGAAATGCTACACAATTAGGAGGATGGCATGCAAAACAAATGCTTATGGAATGCAAAAGAGGTGCCTCAGCAAAATAAATGCTGAAGGCGAAGGCAAACTCCACTGGGGATGACAAAATAAATTATCCTCCGAAATAAGAGGTCCTGCCGAGGAAAACTTCACCCTGCTAGGAAAAATTGCAAACATTAGTTCTGCCAGAGATGGACGGAACTCCGAGAGAATATCCACTCTGTTGGGGAGGGAGATGAATACTGAAGATGGAAACTCCTCCGCTGGGGATGTCCAACTGTTTCAGAACCTGGATTCAACACCTGCTGGGAATACTAATCGCCAACAAACTCTGCTTGGGGATAAACTGAGAGAAACTTTGAGGAAAATAGATTGCCCCATGCTCAGTGGGGAAACATTGTCTTTAATCAACGAGGACACTCTATCAGACTCTTATAGGAGAGGCTGTAAAAGTAACAACTTATGGCTACCTGCTGAGGAAAGATGAGCCAAATCACAACTCTGGCTGGGGGAGTGAATGCCAATAACGGAACCAGAAGTCAGTTACTGAGAATTGCCAATAACAAATGGGCTTAAAACCTGCTGGGGGATGCCAGCCCATAATACCATCCTGCTTGGGGAAAATAGTCCATAATACCATCCTGCTTGGGGATACTGCTGAACTTAGCTTGCTGATGGGGAGAATGACTTTACTCCCACCTTGCCGGGGATTAGAATATGACATTGTCGGTGAAAGCGTACTTCCTGACTGGATGGGGAAAGTGGACACCCTGATTCTGTGGGGAAATAACGTCTTGATCCAGAGAAAATACTTCCCAAGTCTCCTGCTGGGGAAGGTCTGCTCTGCTGAGGAAAGGTGCAATCTCAATGCTGAGGAGAGCAACCCTACTGGGGAAGTACAATCCTGTTGCCATCCAATCCTGACTTGTTTCTAAGGTCATAAACGGCCCTTTGAACTTTCCACTTGCCCCAGACCACCAGGTTTAATGGAAGAAATCATCTCAAGAGGATTTTATAGAAGACCGGGCATCCGCACTGCCCCAGGGTCTCCAAACTCTTGGAGAGATTTATCAGATCTCGACATAACTGCCCCAGACTTCATAATCCATGAAGTACATTACCTCGAAAGGACTCGTAATGACTTGAAAATACCCTGTCCCAGTATTCTGAACTTTGAAGAGGTGTTTTCAATTGACCATTTTCAGGAGTGGACAATCTCTCATGCTCTAGAGGTGGCCTGCCCCAAGTCTTGAAGGAAAATTTCCCCTGACTGATCTTACAGAGATTTGTCAAATCGACCTGATTTCCCCTGCTCGGCTGCTTTAGGGAGAGTTTTCAACGTGACTGCTCCAGATTAGCTGCATCTTATCACCATTTATTGGGAACCCCCAGGCCGCGCACAGTCTCTTGGCTACATACCCCTTGACATGATTGTCCTTCGGAGATTTCACCATCTCAACTTGGCGTTATCAAACACATGCAAGCAGAAAATGTTTATTATGAGAATGACAATTCTAATGCAACACTCATGTTAACCTTGAAGCTTTATTGAAAATGCGTCGCCAAGCCTTGTGAACGGATCACTAGCTAGGATGCGACCTTGATTTTTGAATGGCAAAACAATGCGCACATGCAATACCAACGAATCTTATTAACACAACTCATAGGAGTCAGGAATGCTATCCTGTTGAAGTACGCTTTCGGAATAAATCCTGTTTCAATTAGGACTTTTAAGGGTTGTAACGTGGTCTGGTTCACGGTTTCAGAAAAAGGATTTATGGCTCAAAATTTTATCGGTGCCCACCCACTCTTCGTGATGTTCTCCAGTCCTATGTTCAGTTAATCTGACCCAAATGCTCATCTCTCAAAAGGTTTATGATCTTTAAGGAACCTATGCCACTAATGGTTTGGCACCTAAGAGAGTTTTGGAATGACAGTCACCCCTTTTTATCTTTTGTGTCTGTAATCACACGAATTTGTTCTTATCGAGGATTTTCTTTTGTAATGCTTTTCGCTTCTTCTTTCATTTGCTTTTTTTAATCGCTAATTTTTGCCTGGACTGACTCTTTTGAGTTTTTTCGATTCTTAAGTCCAGCGGGGTGCCCTAACTTTTGCCTAAGTCACTTGTTTTCAAGTTTCGACTTAGCGGGCTTTTCTCTCTTTTTTATTTTTATTTTTTATTTTTAATTTTTTATTCCCCCTTTTTTGAACAAAGCGTGTGACACTGGTTGTCTTACTTGCCTGACAGGGTTGTGACTGCCTCACTCCTTGGTTGTTGATGGATAACCATTGTGGTTTCACATCTCTTGACCTCTTGACGGTGGGATAGAAGGTAATGGTTCCTTAGATGCACACTCTCCTTGGAATTTGAACGCTCGGTCAAACTAACTGACGCCTACCCTGCCCCTGGGTTAAGTATGAGGTTTTTTTCGTATGAAAGAAGCTCTTACCTCAAGGCTCAAAGGGGTTAACGAGGGTCTATCTCCCTTATATCTCCAGTGTTTGTGAATTGGAAATAATGCCTGTACATCCTTAACAGGGTTTTATCCAAAAACGCACCATTAGAAATCTGCGCTCTTAATTCGTCATCCTCCCTCGAGAGTTCTAGACAAGAAAATTGGTATTGCAGTGCATATAAACATTTAAGAGTGAACACAAATGGATTACTTCAAGAAAAACATGCTCATTGTATTATGATTGACATTAAAAACAAACAAGTCTTACATGCATACAATGCTTTAACAAGAAATGAAAAAACTACAAATGAAAATGCAGTAAAGAAGCTGAAGATTGCCATTGCTGAGGAAGCTTGATTCTGTCTGGACGTACTTGCAGACTGAGTGCTCACTTGAGAAAGGAGGCTTCAATTAATGTACATATCATCTTCAGTGAATACAATGATCTCTGAGTCTACCAGGTCTTGCACCTTGTGCTTGAACACGTTGCAATTTTCAATTGAATGACCCAGTGTGTCTGAGTGATATTCACATCTGGCATCCAGATCATAATCAGGAGGAATAGGGTCGGGAACAGGCTTGGCATCCCTTAGTTGAACCAGAGAACTTTCAAGTAAACGGGCAAGAACATGGCTGTGAGGAACAGGGAGTGGATCAAATATCCTCTTGGGCCTTCTTGGTCTCGGTTGCCCCTACTGCTGATAATTCTGCTGTCGATGCTGATTTGGGCGCCTCACCTGCACTTGCACTTTCCTTTCCACATTTGGCTGAGGCACAAACAAAGGTTGCTGGCGTGGAGCTTCTGCAGCAAAAGGTTGTGGAGGGGATTCACGAGGAAATCCATGATCTAGAGCAAATCCCACAGAAATGGGAGGATTAAGGACTTCTGTTGCGGAAGCGAGCACATGACTGTTTTCCTTTTTTAACACTATATTCAAAATTTCCATGACCAAACCCATCTGAGTCTTCATCTGATTGACCTCCTCCTTCAGCATCTTCTGCTCCTGGGACATGACCAGCATGTCTTCCTGAACCTTCATTTCAAGTATCTCTGTACGGAGTTGTTCCATGGCTATCCTCTGGTTATCACAGACTGAGTAGAATACCGATGAACTGGCTGATTAATCCTGTACTGTAGAGGAGAACAAAGTAAGAATCCCAGAGATAAACACCTGTTATGCAAAATGATTATGCAAAATGATTATGCAAAATGATTATGAAAAATGATTATGAATATGCAAATGCAAATGAACATGTTTAAAAAATTCGCGGGGCGATCCACCCCTTGATTCCAGTTTAACAACAAGATAGAACGAAACTTCTGCTCATGTATTAAGAAAAACCAGAGGATAACCAATTGTCAATAATCACAACCCAAAATAATAAGTCTGAACACAATAATCATAGATCCCAACCAACAAGCCTGGTGGTGATCCAAATACAATAAAGGAAAATAGAAAGCTACAACATGTCATCAAAGTCCACAAGTGCCAATCCCCCCATCCATCATGCTCTTTGCTCTAGTCTTGAATTTCCTTGAACAACTTTTTGGTGTCGGGATGCTTCGGGCTCTAAATTAGCTCTTGAATGAGAACATCTCTCCTATGCATGATCCCTTTCAAGTATCGGCAATGCAACTCCCAAGCGTCTTCTTCAAAAACACCATCCCTGTTAGGACCCTCATTTCTAGGTCTCTTCACCTCAGCTTGGATCTTTAGTTCGTCTATGGAGGCTATGGCTTCATTGAGGTGACCCTCAACTGCTTGTCTCTGGAATACCCCTGATAGGATCTCAGTGTCTTTTTTCTTGAGCTTCAACTTTAATTGATCAATCTGAGCTAGATAATCGTCTTCCTTTCGCTTATTATCAGCCATTGCAGTGTCTCGGTGAGCATCGAACCTGTGAATTTTTAACAAATCCTTGGCCAATTCCTCCTTCTTAGACCCGAGAACCTTACTGATACCCTCTAGAGCTTGCTTCATCCTTTGTATGGCTGTGACCTTGTCAGTTAGCTCCTTTTCTGCCTTAGCGAGAAGCTCTGTCTTCAACTCGGCGATATGAACAGCTTCACCCCGCTCATGTTTCAACTGGTAAATCTCTCTCTGTAGCTCACTGTTTTCTTCTCGCAGCTTTTCCTTTTCAGCCCGCAACTTGTTAAACTTCTCTATCTCAACTGAGGTAGGAGGCTCAATCAGCAAGGGGTAAGATGGTAGTTCTTTGGAGAATGGCAAAAGCTCATTCTCTACCCTTTTCTGAATCCAATCTTCGTACCCAGGAAATGTTCTGTTATTGCTCTTCCCAAAAGAAATCTTCCCCTTCTTATGGCGATCTTCCCAAGTATTTGTAGCTTCTTTTAGCAGTTCTGGATTGATTTCCCCACTCAGATATAGAGATTCTTGGACATCCTCGTCTTTTGGTGGCTCCTTCAAGGCATACCCGAATTGCCTAATAGCAAGAATAGGGTTGTAGTTAATTTCCCCTTTCATTCCTATTAGAGGCACATTTGGGAGTCCTCCACAACTGATCATGATATCTTGGCCCAACAAGTCACGGTTAACCCAAATTAGATTATCTGCCCTCAAGCTCATCAATCTTTTGGACCACTCCAAAGTTCCTTGAGTATCTACAAATGCCCCAGATTTGGGAAGACGATCAGCAAACCATTTGTAGAAGACTGGCGCACAAAAATTAAGGGATCCTCCCCTCCTCTTCTCATTCTTATAATGTACTGAATGGTATAGATCTCCAAGCAAAGTAGGTACCGAATTCTTCATGGTGAATATCCGGACAGCGTGCATGTCCACAAAATCCTTCACATTTGGGAACAACACCGTTCCATAGACACACATAGCCAAGATGGCGTTGAAAACTGACCAACATCTAGCCTTAGCATACACAGCAGCTTGTTCTACCAAAAATTTCACGTGAAAGCCTTTACACGCTCCCTTACTGGCAATGTTATTTTTCAACAAAGATGGATCCAAATGCAAAGCCTCGGAAACCTTTCCCAAATCAGGAAGTTCTTCAGAAGGATAGAAAGGAGCTTCTTCTTTAATGGCAACATCCAGAATGAGAGCAAATTCCTCTAATGTCGGAGCCAAGAGATAATCAGTGAATATAAAACAACGCAGGTGAGGGTCATAGAATTGCACCAAAGTGTGCAAAGCCCTATACTCGTATTCAGTGATGTTGCGAGTAAAATTCAGAATTCTTCCATACTCTCCTCTAAAGTCTGCCAATACCCCAGGTTTTGCCATAGACACGATCTTGTGAACAGTATCCAGAATAAGTAATGGGAACTTGTACACTATGATGTTCTTTCTCTTCTCAGTACTCATCCTTAATAGTCTCCAAAAACCAGAATCAAAGTTAGGATGCAACCCTGCAAATGAATAAACATGTTAGGATGCAAAATGATGATTCAAATGCACACATGGGATCAAGGATGCCACACAGACTGGACAACTGCTGCACTGAACAACTGTATAATCTCAAAGGTCTGCCCAAATACCCAGAATACCAGAATAACCATAGTACCACACTGATAAATCTGCTGACTAGAAAACCGGGTATGTTGAAGGTCAAGGTTACTTGGAAACCTGTAAACACCCTGCCCTCTCACATGTGGGTACTAGAAAGCCGAGGATCCTCAATATCACGGGCTCTCAGCTCGAGAAATGATGATACGTTCACCATTTCTGGTTTGGCATCATCACCAATCGAGGAGGCCTCAACTGATTCCCCTCAAAAGAAAACATCCTATGGCAAGTCCTCAATTTCGGCACTGAGGTCGAGAAGCAATAGTACATTCATCCCTCGGGGTACAGTACTATCGCCAATCGAGGAGTGCTTCCACTGATTCTTTCCCAAAAGGAAACCCTATAGCAAGTTCCTAGCATTGGGTCCTCGGATCGACATGTGTAATGGGTTTGCCATTTCTGGTCTGCCATTATCACGTCTCAGGAGGAGTGCCATTACTGAGTCCTCGGGAATGGCCAACAGAGTCGACAGTTTTCCAAGTTACATCCAATCATCTGCACCAATGCGCAGGATAGAACATTACCAAGGAAAACCTCGTCTGGATGTGGAGTTTTCATGTATACTACGTCTGGCCAAATGCCACACAAGTCACACTACTTTCCACGCTAATCCTACGTGTATGCTCAAGCCTGGGTATTGGGCTTATCTCTCAGAACTCCCAACCCGCCAAACAGAAAGACAGTGCAGCAGCTGATAATAATATGCAATGCAGTAAGTGCGGTAAAAAAATAAAATACAACAAATAAAGCAAAAACAAAAAACAAAAACACCCAAAGAGAACAAAAACAAACAAGCGCTAGGACTGACTCGCTAAAGGGGATAGACCAGCATAGGTCAACCAGATGTCCCCAGCAGAGTCGCCAGCTGTCGCTCCCAGGATTTTCATCCAGGTACAAACGCGAAAGTGGCGCGGAACATAAAGTCGCCAGCAATGTATATTTATCCCAAGAGAGGGAAAGGGAACACCGCATAAACCTGAGGAAGAGGGAAAGGAATGGTCATCGCAACCATAGCCTGGGTTCGGGAGTCGGTTACGCGAGGGGAAGGTGCTAGCACCCCACGCGTCCATCGTACTCGATGGGATCCACGCTTATTGTCTATTCTACGGGTGAGTTATCCTAACATCTATGGCTGTACTAAAACGGGGAAGGGGAAAACAAAGACAGATTCGGTAGGACATCGCCGTCCTAGGCCTACGTACCCCCTTTGTGCAATGGGGAATTCAGAGTCAACATAGTTCGGACCAGGTTCTTTTTGTGTTTTTTATGAGCGACATTAAGTTCGCGTCCGGCAGTTAGGGTAGATGCCTGTTTGCGACTCAGACGGAAGGTAACGTGCCCTTTATGAAAATAGCCTTTAGTTTGACAATCCCACAGGATAAAAAGGTTCGAAGTTTGTTTGTGTTTTTTAGGACATAAGTGACTTGAGTTAGTTCATAACTCAACTTGAACCAAAGTCTATGATACGGGAATGAATGCGTCGCATGATCGTCCCCAATAGGACGTATGCTCAACACTCTAGAAGAGAGAAGGGGGACCCCTCAATCTTCATTTCCTATGTTTAAGGCTTGTATGCAAGGTAAGTTGACCTTATTAAGTATCTTAGAAGTGTTAAGAGATGAGAAGAGGGACTCAAAAGAAAAGAAAAACACTAAGGGGATTCTATCCTAATGTTATCATGCAAAGATGGCCCTAAGGGGAGGTTTGGAGGGAGACTATCCTATGGAATTTAGTCCTAATGTTATCATGCAAAGGTGGCCCTAAGGGGAGGTTTGACAACAACCTAAGCCTAAAGAAAAGAAAAGATGAGAGAAAGAAAGAGTGAGGGTGGACATGGATAACTATCCACACCCTCAAATAACTTACCTCTACCTCTGCATAAAAGGTTAGTACAAAACAGACATTAGTAACAATGAGAAAAATGAAACCCCAAGCAAGTCACAAACCAAAGAGAAATTGTTATAAACCAAATTAAACTCATCCAAGTCATAATGTACACCTTAGAGGTGTCCCACAATGTTTACCAAACAAAATCAAGCAAATAAAATGCAAACGAGTGGCAAAACAAACAAGAGAGTTATCAAAGAAGGAATAGAAAAAGGAAGAGTGGATATGCAAGATAATCATGCAAGAATGCTTCAAATAATATCCAAGTCAGAATGTGGATGACCTAAACATGCTATCCAAGTGTCACATGAGGCACACAAACAGATATCCAAGCATCAAACATCAATAGAAGAAGAAGGAAGCATATAAGTGGAACATGTTCAAGTATGTAAGATGAAGCATGAATAGCATATGACATGAATGAATGCAAAGTTCCAAGGTCAGAAACATACATCAACTAAAGTGCAAATGAATGATAAGGTGTGGCATACATAAACCAAACATAAGTCATGAGTAAGCATAGATGAGATGATGTGAGAAGATAAGACAAAGAAAAGGCATGTAAACCAAGCATTGAACATATGCACAAAGTATGCAACAACCTCACACCAATGACCTATAATGGCAATCAAGTGACCTATAACAATTCAAACATGGTTTATGAAGTCAAAGAAGCAATCCAAAATGATGGCACAAGTGCCTTCTCAAACAAGTAACCAGACACGATCAAAGATGTGCATAAGAGAGACCCCAAACAAAAAGCAATCAAACAATTGGCTAAACAACTTTTAAAATTACCAAATTAAAACTCAAAACACCTCAACCAGTGGAGAACAACAAGTCAAAAGCTCATGCCAAAATTACCAAGATAGGTCACTCAAACAATTATGCAAAGTCAAATGAGAATTATGGTTCAATATGCAAAAGAAAAGGACTAAAATGCAATATGAAATGATTTTAAAAATATGAGAAAATTGTTTTAATGAACTTCAATATGTTGGTGAAACAATGAAAAAATAATGAGTTCAAAATTTTTTGTATGCTATGAGAAATAAATTCTACAATGCAAAGTGTGCAAAATGAATCAAATTCAAAAAGAAATTATTCAAATAATTAATTCAGATGCTAAAAATAAAAAATAAAATTTGATAAAATTTTATAAAATGCTAAACATGAATCATGAATTTTTTCGCATTTTTTGGATGCACTTAACTATTTTTAAAAAAATTAAAGTGAAATGCAATAATTAAATAAAATAAAATGAATTGAAATGAGCATGGGGGTATGAATAGCAGTCCAACCACGTTGGAAATGAACATGGGCCCAAAGGAAGGGGTGTGGATATCAAACCCACACACTAAAACCCATCAGCGAAAATAAATAAAAAAGAAGCTCACGTGAGACCCAGTCAATGGATTGACTCAATAGCAACCATGAGATCAAACCAACGCTTCACATTAAGTCAACAAAGCCAACACATAATCATGATTAACGCTCCAGATCAAAAACACATAGTAACAAGCATGCACGTGCCCACACAAAACCCACTCAGAAATTAAAAAATGCATGACCATCACATGGAACACTTAATGTGTTGGCATCCTACAAACCACCAGATGGATCCAACGTCCCAGATCAATCAACAGTTAACATGATAAGTGGCTTAGATTTAAAGTGCATGGTAATTAACATGGACGTCACACACACAAACCATAAAATAAAAATATATTTTAAAGGACGTGGTATTATGTGGACCACACGATCAAGCAAATGGACGGTGGGATTTCATCCCCTACCTTGGAAACCCTAATCTTGCCGCCGATCAAGCCAGACGCCGGAGCCCTAGCTCCGGTCGTCCCTTCCGGCCACCTGCAACCCCAAAAAACCCAGAACGTGCAAACGAATATACCCTCTTGACCATAATTTAATGAGGATCAATAATATGCCATTAAAAATCACAAATAATCAACACATAATGAGCATCGAATGAAAGAAAGTTTGGACTCAAAACTTAAAACTCACGAAACAACTAATCTATACGTCCAAACTCCAAACAAAATATACCAGAATTATCAGTGAATGTCACACATCATAATACACACCAAAAAACTGAGTTCTAAGACCATGGAAAAAATCACTAACCTGAGATCACGCAACCTGTATCCTTGCTATTAGCTTCAAACGATGGGTGATCCGTGCTCTATGGATGCCAAGGATGAAGATTGTGAAAGAAGTTTTTGAAAAACCCTAATGGATGATGAGATTAGAAGGAATGAAGGATTAGAGTTGAAAGCTTGGTTCTCCTCAAAATCACGTGTCCCCCCTTCAATCAGTGCATGAGTAAGCTTAAATACATTAGGTTACTCCACTGATTAGCATTTAGGTCTTAATAATTCCTTGGTTAATGAGTTTTGGGTAATTTGACAAATTTGTATTTTGAGTTATACACCCTCCTCCATGCATGTACACCCAAGCCTTTTATGATGGATCACTTATTTGTCAATGGCTAAACACACCTGAATTGGATTTGGGCCTTGAAACATCTTGATTCATAAGCTTTGATGCTTCTTGCAATTTTGCATAATGTGAAATAAGTGATGAACTTGTCATGGAATCCCTTGGTTCAAAGGCCAAAAATGATCCTTATGGAATGTACTTTGATGTTAGAATGTGCCTTTAAGAAATGGGACCAATTATAGGTCACTATGTCCCAAAATGCAAAAGTTGTGAAAATGGAACCATGAGAAAACCCTAAAAACCACCTTGCCTTCTTTTGATCATAACTTGAGTTTCACAACTGATATGGAGACCTTATAGTACTTGTTGGAAAGGGGAGAAAAAGATCTTCAACTTTTATGTTTGAGGAAAATTCACTTGAAGCTTCTTTGATGATGAAAACTCAAGTTGAATGTAGTGTACAAACTTGCCAAAAATGGAAACTTCTCATTATAGGTCATTTTCCAAATTTAGTAACTTTTGTACCAACCCTTGATTCTTGATAAATGGTATGAAAATTGACCCTTGAAGAACACCTTCTCCTCTTGGACTGCCTCAAGCACCTTGCCCCCATGCTAAGAACCAATGATATGCACACATGATAATGCAAAAATGAAATTAAACATAAGCCAGTTAGTACTAAAGTAAGGAGAGCAAATTTTGGGGTGCTACACTTGGGTGTACTCAAACTGATCACAAATGAGCTCTGTTTATAGTAGAGCAAGTTTGTTTTGTAAGGAATAGTGAATGGCAATTGCTGAATAGGTTTGGCCATTGTTGATCAATGAGAATCCAAGTCTCCTCTAGCCATTGACTAGAGGTTAGGGCACAGGCTGCTGGTTCCCTTGGTCTTGATAAGTCTTGACTGAATTCAGTTGGAAATGGCTCAGTCCATGCCACCTTGGTGCATCCATTGAATGCTCCAAAACAAAATTGGAGTCATGTCCCCTCTTTAGGGATTTCTAGGTTTGGCATGCTATTTTTAGTTCCAAGAATTTGGGAGGCTTGGGATCAGAGTTGGTTCCTCCTTGGTCTCCCCTTTAGGTGTTCAGATGGATAAGTGTGTTTATCATTTGCACAAATTTGGCAAATCGAGCAAAATGCACAAATCTGCCTTGCTTTGACAGTTTTCAGCAAGGCATATTGCCATTGTCATATCTCATGGCTCAAGTTGAGTTTGGTGAAGTTCTTGGTCATTTTGGAAAGCCCTCATATGATACAACAACTGTTTGATCATAATTGGTTTTGATACTTTTTGGATCTAAGTGAAAAATGGCCTTACATTTTGAAAAAAGTAAGATAGATTCTGACTTAGTGAAAATTTCACTAAGTGTTGGAAAAAAGTGACATTTTCACTTTTTGTGATTTTGAGCATTCCATAACTTAAAATCCATGAGGAATTGGAATGAGTTGTAGTTGAAGCTTTTATAGAGGGCCATGAGAGCTACAAATCTAGCTTTGAATGGGGAAAAAATGGCCTCATGGTTTAGGAGTTATGATCCTCCAAAGTTGGCACCGTAGCCACTTTGTTCCATATCTTAGAAAATTTCTAAGTTTTTATGGTTACCCCTTTTACAAGTTATCCCACTTTTCTTGATTTTTCTTGATGAATGATGATTCCAATCACACATTAACATCATTTTAGGGTCAAAGAACCATAATTGTGAAAAATCTCAAAAAGTCAAAGTTGACTTTTGTGCACAGTTGACTTTTTATCAGATGAATTCCAAACTGTGTGATCCTCTATGAAATCAAGTCCTTGACCTAAATAAAACTTGATGGATTGATTTCATAGGTGTTATAGGGTGTATTAAATCATGTCCCAAGGTATGGGAGCATGTACTGGTCAAAAGTCAAAGCTCCAGTTGACTTTTTCATCAAAACCCTAATTGTGGTTCAGATGAAACTGAAACTTGGCGATCAAGCTTCTTGGATCAATACATTGTTGCAAATGGATCAATTTAGTTTATTAGAGACCCTCAAATCCTCTCTTGAGGTCTTGGCTCATGTTTTGTCCCAAAAGTCAACTTAGGGGTGAATTAGGTCAAGAAACCCTAATTCCCGATTTTTGGTGAATGCGTCCCTTGAGGCTAAATTGACTTGATGATTGGGTCCATGAGGTATATTAGGTTATGCTTTGAAGCATTGGCTCATGCCCAGAGGAAAATTCCCCTCTGAAGGCCCTAGTTGACCAAAACCCTAATTTGGTGACACTGGCGATCTTGAGGCTTAATCCACTGGGACTGTTGCAGCCTTGTGCTTAATCCTTGAGGTGGCAGTCCTCTTGATCCATTGGGGAAGTTTGAGAGGTTTAGACAAGTTGAAGATCATGTCATTCCTTGATTGGTCCTTTGTCTAAAGCTCAAAGAGGGCTTGAAACCCTAATTCTGATTGTAGTGAAGGCTCACCCATCTTTGGGGAGACTGATGGTTCATCCATATTGTGATGATGATTTGCACAATGATGGGAAATCTTAGTGGTCAAAATTTGGGGTATGACACGCCTTTGCTTTCCGAGAGAGATATTCCCAATATCCTGCTCTTTTTTCTTAGGGAGAGCACTACCGTATCACTTTGTACTACTTGATGATCCGACATCTTTGACCAGACGTCCTTCTCGGACCGCTTCCTCAAGACGAACTCCCATGCCTACTATCTCGGTGAAGTCGCTGGGCGCACTGACGACCATTCTGTCGTAATAAAATGAACTTAAGGTCTTTAAGAAAATTTGTGTCTTCTCTTTTTCCTCAAGAGGTTAATAAATCTGAGCGGCAATTTCACGCCATATCTGAGCGTATTCCTTAAAGGTTTCCTTATACTTTTGTGACATGGCTCTAAGTTGATCTCTGTCCGGTGCCATGTCCAGGTTATACTTATATTGTTGAATGAAGGCAGCTTCAAGATCTCTGAAAGTGGCGATCTTAGTGCAGTTTAATCCCATGTACCATTTTAGTGTGGCACCGGTTAAACTATCTTGAAAGTAATGGCTCAGTAGCTAGTTGTTCTCAGTCCAAGTTGACATCCTCCGAGCGTACATCACCAAATGACTTTGAGGGCAAGAGTTACCCTTGTACTTTTCAAATTCGGGCACTTTGAACTTGTGCGGAACTTTCACATTGGGGACCAAACAAAGGTCTGCGGCGTCCTTTCCGAATAGATCCTAACCGCGAAGGGCTTGCAGTTCCTTCTGCATTTCTGGGAACTGTTCTTGGAACTCCTTCGTTCTCTCGTCCATACTTTCGTTTCCACCAGAAGGTATCAGTGGAATCTGCCCTTTCGGGACAGTGTGCACCACTGGGGGTGGTACAGTTACTATTTCAGAGACTCTTGGTGCTTCCCGAAGTTTGTAACCTTCAGGAGTTACTGTCATGCCTCTTGCATCTTCACTTTCCTAAAGTTTGTAACCTTCGGGCCTAACGGTTCCAGCTGTAGTTTTCAGATCTTCCGAGATCGGCGGAATATATCCTTCTGGGATATAGTTGAGTGGCATGCCCCAGGGACGATCTTTAGGCATGGTATATCGAGGGTCATACTTTTCCACTATGGGTGTAGATGTGATCTCTGAGATCACAGTCCATTGTTATTGCATCTGGGCTGCCGCTAGAGCTTGTATATCGTTGTGAAGCTTTCTTAAATCCTCTTTCAGAGCGCCGAGTTCTTCTCTTAACTCCCTGTTCTCTTCCTCGAGATCATTCATGTTCTTTTGTTGACTGGCCCGAGTATTATACGAATGAGATAGTTTGACTCTAGAATCGAGACACAAACGTGAGATTCGTAGGTAAGGAGAAAGCGTTATGTGAGAATGATGAATGATATGCAATGATTATATTAATTAAAATTTTTGTTTAATCAAAATAAACTTCAACAATTGGATTGCAAATATCAAACAGTGGGGAAGACCCCGTTTTATTGAATTCAAAGATTGCGGAAATGGAAATACAATAGATTACAAAGTGTTGCAAAAGGAAATGTCTAAGCTAATGGATCTAGAGTCCTCTCTGAGGAGGGCTCAGGTGCTAGTTCTGGTACTTTCCTTTTCTTTGACCGGGGCTCTTGAGCCGTTGTCGGGTTGTCATTCCTTTGCCAAGTGAAAGGAGCGAGCAAATTCCTTTGGTCTTCTTGATTTTCTACAGCGTGTTGCTCTAAAATCTCAATCAGAGCATCTTTTTTTTTTAACAATTGCTGTATTTTGTTACACTCCACACTGAGAATACGGTATTTGTTCTTCCAAGACCTCTTCTCTTGTTGAACTTTGTTGAGAGTAACCTGAAGTTTTTCCGTATCAGACATAAAGTAAAGGACAGGGTCCCTTAACAGAAGAACTTCATGACGAGGGTAAGGCATCCTCAGCTTGAGAGCTGTAGTTTGCACCCAGTGGAGATAAGGTTCCACCGAGACACAATCCGGTTTTCCTAAAGACTCTCTTACTTTCCTATGAACATGTTTCTAGGCATGCACTATTTCTGTCTTTAGTGCCCTATCATTTTCTCCTTCCTTAAAGAAAAGACCTTCCAGATGAGCATTACGCGGAACAAGCCTCATCGGGTATCCAAATTGATGATGAACTAAAACGGGATGATAATTGATTCCTCCTTTAGTTCCTATGAGGGGTACATTATGGAAGTTTCCACAATGGTCAATGATTCTGATCCCGTCGTAGATTCGGTTGTACCATTCGATGTCAGAGTTGGTAAGAGACATGATTCTCTGTGACCAACGTAGAGTACTCTTATGATCCCAAAAAGTGGCAGACTTAGGTAAATGGGAAGTGAACCATTTGTATAGCAGGGGTACATAGCATGTGATCATTCCTCCGCTGTAGAAATTCCTTAAGTGTACAGAATGATATGCATCTGCGAGCAAAGTCGATACAGGGTTTCCAATTAGAAAAATCTTAATGGAATTGATATCAATGAAACTATCAATGTTGGGAAACAAAAATAACCCGTAGGCGAGCAAAGCAAAGATACTTTCGAAAGCAGTCACGTTCCTTATACTAGCGAAGTACATAGCTTTCTTTACCAAGAACTTGGCTGGTAAACCTTGGATTCCACCCTTAGTGGTCATGTGAGTCTTGACTTCCGACTCGTCCAAATAAATTGTTCTTGCAATGGTTTGATCCTTTGGAATTTCTTCCAGTCCAGAAAAGGGAGCTTGGTCTGTAATGGGTAAATCAATCAGGTGAGTGTACTCCTCCAGTGTTGGTGCTAGCTGATAATTCGGGAAGGTGAAACAATGATAGACCGGATCATAGAACTGAATGAGCGTAGCCAGGATTCCTTCGATTACATGGACCCTTAACAGAGATAGCAGTCCTCCGTACTTAGCTCTGAAAGCATCAGGGTTGGTGATCTTCCTTGCCAACCCTCTTAAATACTCTAGTTTTGGAACCTTGGAGGTATACTTGTGAGTCCTCTTTCTACCGAAATCCATTAGCACAATCTTTTTCTCTGATATTTGCAATCATTGTCTTAGTTTAATATGAAAAAGAGAGACTAGAAGAGAAGATTTTCTTTGTTTAATGTTTTTTAATGAATGAATGCACGAATGCAGCACACAAAAACATAGAAAAAACACCGGGTCAAAGGTTCGGTGTCATGAAGTCAAGGCTCTACCCATCCCCAAAGGTTTATACTGGTGATTTTTGTACCTATCTCTCAAAATCATTGATTCCTCTTGGGATAACAACATCAGGCTGGAATCACCTGAGCGAGCTGCAGTTTCTTAAAGAGAAATCTCAAATGAGGGTAGTATCGCGTGACAACTATTTCCGATAGCTTCCGCACTACTAAATGGTCTTAGTCTACTAAAAATCCTCAGCTTCTCTGACAACCACAATCGAACAATCTGCTTTTAACAACCGAAGTCGTATAGGCATTGAATCCACAAAGGGTGTCTCCAGTGATTCGATGGTCGAACGAGGTCTCTTATTTGGGAGTCACTCTCTGTAAGATTACTCGTCTAGTGCCATCACTTATCTTAGGTGTATACTCAATCTTTCCACATGCGGCATCACACACATTCCCATTAGCAGAAAAATAAACATAGTTATCGATTAGGAAAAGCAGTATATATATTTGTCCTAACATCCTAGACCTCTAGTCCTATGATCCTATACAGACAATGACTTCCCCAGCAGAGTCGCCATTTTCCTGTGGCACTTTGTGAACTTAAAGTTTTCTACCTAAGGCTGTAAGAAAGAATGCCTCCCACCGTGGTCGCCATTTTTCTGTAGTGCGGTTTTTATGGTTTCAAATCAATATCGTTTTGGTACTACAGTTCGATTCATTTTTTATCCCGTGAAGCTGATTAAGGAAGGGAAATAGATGTCTCCAATTAACCCTGCTTACATACTGAGTTTAAATAGATAACTGTTGGTTTACAGATGCTATTAAAATAGGGGGGCATGTCTTAGGTTATTTCGTTTAAGAATAGAGTGTCTGGACTGTTCGTGAGGCTTTTGGTAAGGTACTAGATCTGATGCTTTTTTTTATTGATGTATGAAGGTACTGGACTTTAGAGTTTTTGTTTAGTATGCTCGCTAAGATTTCGCAATCTTATGCCT
The DNA here is from genome assembly GCA_022829125.1 of Lathyrus tuberosus. Lineage (NCBI taxonomy): Eukaryota > Viridiplantae > Streptophyta > Magnoliopsida > Fabales > Fabaceae > Lathyrus > Lathyrus tuberosus. The sequence goes on from JALAZF010000163.1 coordinate 9,785,589, forward strand.
ACGTATTCCCGTTTAACGAAATAGGGAAATCAGAGCAGTCGTAGTTCCTCCAATTCTAAGGGAGGAAAAAGATATTTTGGTGTCTTGTTTAAAGCCCAAGACATGAAGCTAAAGGTGATTTCTATCTTGTTCAAAGCCCAAGATATGAAGCTAAAGGGTTTTGGCTGAGAAAGAATTTGTCATCTCTAGAGAGGAATTGTTGATTTTTGTGTGCCTTGATCAAAACACAAGTTTGATGCGAAGAGGTTGATTGACTCAGCTAGGGATTTCTTTATACGAAGCCTAAGAGGAGGCTGGATAAGACTGACTCAACAAGAGAGTGTTTTATCTGTCTTGTACAAAGCCCAAGATTGAGGCTAAAAGGGGATTTTGACTCTGTTGGGGAGGTTTATATGTGTCTTATACAAAGCCCAAGATGGAGGCTGAAATGAGTTTGTCTCAACAAGAGAGTGCTTTTTATATGTCTTGTACAAAGCCCAAGACGGAGGCTAAAAGAGTTTACTCAACAAGAGAGTCTTGCAAAGGTGATTGACCCAACAAGAGAGTCGGAAAGTTGATTGACTCAACAAGAGAGTCTTTTATACTCAACAAGAGAGTGATTTGCAGTCTCATACGAAGCCCGAGATTGAGGCTAAAAGGAAATTGACCCAACAAGAGAGTCTTTTATACTCAACAAGAGAGTGCTGAGAGGTGATTAACTCAACAAGAGAGTCTGAAAAATGATTGACTCAACAAGAGAGTCTGAAAAGTGATTGACTCAACGAGAGAGTCTGACAAGGTTAGCTCCGCTGGGGGAGGATCATTGTACAAAGCCCAAGAGGAGGCTGACTGTATTGAGGAAAGATCATTATACAAAGCTTAAGAGGAGGCTATCTTACTGCTGAGGATTAGATCCATAGGTAGGCCCAAGGGTGGGGAATTCTCATGAGAGAGACCAAGTTTCTGCTGGAGATTTATCCAGAGTGATCGGTGTTTTTTCCTATGTTTGAAAGGAACTTGAGAATGTCTTTGAGACTCAAGGGGGGTTTAGACTGTCCAAGTCTACTGGTGTTGAAGAGTTTTATCTTTTGTAGGATACCCAAAAGAGGGCAAGCCTGAGGTTTGACACTGGAAAGACTGCTCTATCAAAGGATGACTAAGTTCTGTGTTATACCTTTAAGAGGTCGTTAGGGTCCTTGTATCAAGCCCAAGAGAAGGTATAAGAACTTCTAGGAAGCCGAAGGGTCCTTGTACAACACCCAAGAGGAGGCGGGGGTGCTTTTAGGAAGCCTGTGGGTCCCCAAACCAAGAGAAGTTCAAGAATTACAATTCACAGAGAAGAGATCATTCCAGGAAAGTTCGAGGGTTTGGAAGAAACTCAAGAGATGCCATTCACGGAGAAAAGATCATCTCCGGGGAGTAGAGTTTCGTTGACAATTTCTAAGGGTGACATTCTGAGAAAAGGTTCACCGATAATATTGTCTTTCTCTTTATTCCATATTGTTTAACCCCAAGAGAAGGGACGACTGTATCTGGAATCCTATGGGGATCTAGTTTTGTTTGTATTTAAAGAGTGACCAACAGGGCTTTACCTAGTTCTAGACGTAGTTGCCGGGGAAAACTCTAAATAACTATACCAATATATATACATTTGATATACGACGAGTATTTAAAAGGTATGAAAGAAGACTTACAGTGAAGCAGCCCCACAATACAGTTATTTATATGAAAGCAGATAAAAGAAAGCAGATAAACACTTACCCGTTGTAGAGCTTCCATGCTGTTTTGTTAGTTGTTCAAAGAAATTAAAGAAAGTTTTGATAGCAACTATACATTTGGATTCAAAATCTAAGGAGAAAGTATTTTGAACAGAGATCGGGGCTTACAACTCAGGGAGAGGCCCAAATTTTAACAGTGATTGTACTGTTGTTTTGAATTTGTACAAGGACTTATACAAGTGACTGAAGCCCAAAAAGGTTTTTTATACAAAGGGATGGGTCTTACACTCTACCAAGAGGCCGAAAAGTGCTTTAAAGAAAAGAAATGGGACTTACAACATGAGGGCAGGCCCAGTTGTTTGTTTGAAAATGACGATCGCGCCGAGGTTTCTGACAGTATCGGGACTTATATAATACACTGACGCCCAAAATTGCTTATTTACAAAGAGATGGGACTTACACTCTACCAAGAGGCCCAAAAGTGTTTTGGAATATTTGAGTATGATTAAAAATTAAAGAAACCCTAATTTTCACTTTTTAAAAGTAATTTTTCAAAGAAAATTAATAAAAAATGATAAAAATACCAAATAGGTTTAAATAAACCACTTGTGACTTTTAGTTAAGGTTTGAAAAATGAGGTTTTAATCATAAGATGATTTAAAACTCATTTGGTTTTGATTTTCAAGATGAATATTCATTTTTAAAATGTCTAAAAACAATTAAAATGAATTTATTTACAAAAATACCAATTATATTAAATAACTTGTATAAGTTTGATTTTTTTGTAGAATAAAATATTTTACTATTTTTGTGACTTTTCAGAAAAAAATCAACCAAAAATGATTAAAATTGAGAGAGTTATTAATTTTTCAAATCATTTAAAATAATATGAAAAATGATAAAAAGTGGAAACATGGTAAAAAAGAGGATCTGGGGCGAGGGGGATTTGAACCCCACACCTCTTGTGTGCAGTGCGCGCCTCGTACCACTGGGGTGGTGATATATCCGTGTATCAAAATCAACCCATGGATATATGAGGCATGCCTTGTTTTTGGCTTGGCCAAGGCAAGGCAAGGCAAGATTTTGACCAAAAACGTGAAGCTTGTAACTTTTGTCATTTCTCCATGGATTGGGACAAAATTTAGGTCTATCCTGCCTAGAATTTCACAAGGAATCCAATGGTGGTGGTGGTTTTTTCAGATGAGGCTCCTATTTCAAAACCTGATAGTGTTCTTGAAATAGGCCTATAATTGCATTTTATATGTTATCTCTTGTTACAAGCATGAATTACATGATGAATTGGTTCAAACACAACATATATAACATGTATGAGATGTGCATGATCAGTGGACCTCAAAGCAATGCATATTTCAAAGAGTTCAAGTTGTGAGGCTTACCTCCTTAGGAGCTTTTTGGGCAATCTGTCAAGTGCTTTGTTCCAGAAACAATTTCATGCTTTGGACACCCTCAAATGATCCCTTGGAAGCTTTTAGAATGGTTGGAATCAACTGGAATCCTCGGGGACAAATTTGAGCCCTTTCTTGCAAAAGGAGCAAAAGTGGCCAATATAGCAACTCTCTCAAATGGTGTTCCAGATGTGGGGAACCATTTGGGACAGTTCAAGGATGATATTTGGAGTGTGTTTGAGGTCTTATCTGGTTTTGAAAGTGACTCAATCAAGACATGGCTTAAAAAATGCAAAAAGTCTAATTTTGAGGTTTTGAGAGGGGACTTTGTGATTTTGGTGTTACAGGTCACTTATGAGAGTTTGGACAGCTTAAATATGACATATTGGATGTGTTTGGATCATGAGCTGTGATGGAAAGGCTCTCTAACTCAAAAACTCAGAGTTACCTTGCAAAAGAAGGCATTTTGGCCTAGAGAAAGAGATTTTGAGGAAAGCAAGTGTTGTAGTGCTTTGGTGTACTCAAACTGAGCACAAATGAGCTCTATTTATAGTAGAGCAAGTTTGTTTTGCAAGCAATAGTGAATGGTGGCTGCAACAGGCTGTTGGCCAATTGCATCACTTTGGAATCTTAAGTCTCCTCTAGCCATTGACTAGAGGTTAGAGCACAGGCCTATGGTCCTTTGGTTTAGAGCTTATCCTTGACTCATTCAGTTGGAAATGGATCAGTTCATGCGCTCTTGGTGCATCCATTGAATGCTTGGAGACAAAATTGGAGTCTTGGCCTCTTTTAGGCTTTTTAGGGTTTGGCATGCTACTTTGGGAATCTTGGACTTGGGAGGCTGATGAATCAGTGTTTGTCCCTTGGTTGTTCCTCCTTGAGGTGTTCAGATGGATAAGCATGCTTGGAATTGCATAATTTGAGCAAATCGTGCCTTCATGCACAAGTCTGCCTTGCCAAGACAGTTTGCAGCAAGGCATGTTGCAGCTGTCATAACTTCTAGCTCAGATGGAGTTTGATGAAGCTCTTGGACATTTTGGAAAGCCCTTATGTGATACAACATATGTGGAAACATAGTTTGTCTTGAAAAGTTTTGGATCCAAGTGAAAAATCCTCATACATTTTGAAAAAAAGCAAGACAAATTCTGACTTAGTAAAAATTTCACTAAGTGTTGGAAAAAGTGACATTTCATGTTTTCAGCCATTTTGATCACTCCATAACTTAAAATCCATGAAGAATTGGAATGAGGTGTAGTTGACACTTTTGAAGTATGCCATGAGAGCTACAAATCCATCTTTGGATCAGCCAAAATGGTTGCTTGGATCTCAAGTTATGATCCTTGGAAGTTGGTACCCTAGCCACTTTGTTTTATAACTTAAAAAAATTCTAAGTTTATTATGGTTACCCCTTTAACAAGTTATCCCACTTTCTTTGATTTTTCTTGATGAATGATGATTCCAATCACACATTAACATCATTTTAGGGTCAAGGAACCATAATTGTGAAAAATCTCAAAAAGTCAAAGTTGACTTTTGTGCACAGTTGACTTTTTATCAGATGAATTCTAAACTATGCGGTCCTTGGTGAAATCAAGTCCTTGACCTAAACCAAACCTAATGGTTATGTTCCAAAGGTGTTATAGGGTGTATTGAATCATGTCCCAAGGTTTGGGAGCATGTCCTGGTCAAAAGTCAAAGGCACACTTGACTTTTCCCTCAAAACCCTAATTGTGGTCCAGATGAAATTGAAACTTGTAGATCAAGCTTCTTGGGTCAATCCATTATTGCAATTGGGCCAATGTAGTGTATTAGAGATCCTCAAATCATGTCTTGAGGTCTTGGCTCATGTTTTGTCCCAAAAGTCAACTTAGGGGTGAATTAGGTCAAGAAACCCTAATTCCTGATTTTTTGTGGAGGTATCCCCTGAGGCTAAATTGACTTGATGATTGGGTTTATGAGGTCCCTTGGAGTATCTTGAGTTATATTATGAAGCATTGGCCCATGTCCAGAGGAAAATTTTCATCTGGAGGCCCCAATCGACCAAAACCCTAATTTGGTGACACTGGCGATCTTGAGGCTTGATCCACTTGGAAAGCTGTAACTTTATGCTTGATTCTTGATGTGGGAGTCATCTTAATCCCTTATAGGTGTTTGAGAGGTTAGACAAGTTGAAGATCATGTCATTTCTTGATTGATCTTTTGTCTAAGGCTATAAGAGGGCTTAAAACCCTAGTCCTTGATTGTAGCGAATGCTCAACAGTCCTTGAGGAGATTGATGAGGCATAAAGGTACATCCATATTATGATGATGATTTGCACAATGATGGGAAATCTGAGTGGTCAAAATTTGGGGTATGACACTCTGCTCAGTGAACCGAAGCGCTTGGAGATCCCTTTCGATAGTGGAAAAATTCTCGGTATCCCCAAGATGGAACCGATAGAGATTGCATATGACAGTCGGAAGAGTCACGTAACTTCTTTGGTAATCTACTTGCCAGGCCCAGTGCCATATGAATAAGAGAAAACCATTCCTTATAAATATGATGCCACCATGATGTATGACAAAAAGGAAGTCCCGTTGCTATTCATTGTCAACATTGCTGACATAATTCGTGTTACCTGAAGTGGTCGAATCTTCAACAGGGGAATAGAAGAGCCCACAAAAGAAAAAGAACCTCAAGTTGAAGTTCCTGATAAATAAATTGGCCAATCAAGTGGTACAAATCAGGTGAAAAACAATGATGAAATTTTAAAGCTAATCGAGAAGAGTGAATACAACATTGTAGATCAGTTATTGCATACTGCTTCTCGGATATCTGTATTATCTCTTCTGCTGAGTTTGGAATCTCACAGGGAAGCTTTACAAAAGGTTTTGGAACAAGCCTTCGTCGAACAAGACGTAACGGTGGATAAATTTGATAACATCGTTTCTAACATCACTTCTTGTAGCAACTTGGGCTTCAGTGGTGAAGAGCTCCCAGAGGAAGGAAAAAATCATAACATGGCACTTAATATCACAATCAGCTGTGGGAATGATGCCCTGGCAAGTATACTGGTAGACACTGGTTCATCCCTAAATGTCATGCCAAAATCAACTCTTGAGCGACTATCTTTTCAAGGCACCCCAATGAGAGGCAGCGAGATCATAGTCAAAGCATTTGACGGATCCAGGAAAACAGTTATTGGCGAAGTAGACCTTCCCATAACCATTGGTCCCCACACTTTCCAAGTCACCTTCCAAGTCTTGGATATCCAGGCAACATAGAGTTGTTTATTAGGACAACCTTGGATCCATGAAGCAGGAGTAGTCACCTCAACACTTCACCAGAAGCCGAAGTTTGTAAAAAAACAAGTTGGTCATGGTATGAGGAGAACAAGCTTTAATCGTGAGAAATCTTTCATTATTCCCCTTTTTGGAACCAAAAGAGGTTGTTGGGACTCAATTCCAGGCACTTTCTGTAAGTAATGAAGGCAATCAAGAAAAAGAAACATCCATTTCCTCATATCAAGAGGCTGTCGAATAGTGGAAAATGGTATCACTAAAGGATGGGGAAAAATTGTGATTCCTATGGATAACAGAACAAGAAAAGGTCTCAGTTTACACTAGCGTGTACCAAGACCGCAAAAAGGGACGAGGCCACTTTTCCTATTCAATATTTCTTTCATAGTGGAGGTTTTCTCCATCCTACTTCTCAAAAGGTCCACACCATCGAGGGAGATGATTTCAAAGATAATTCTTCTGATCCAGAAGAAGAATGGAAGTCATACCTCAACGATGAAGGATATATATCACAAGAAGAGACATATTGTATCGTGCGATTTTATCGGTAACACGACCACCTTACCACAATGTATAGAATTATGCTACTTTCTGATTTCTTATTTATCCTATGAAGCTGGAAAGGAAAGGGAAGATATCTAAAACTAACCTTGCACGAAAATGTTTTCTTTAACAAATGCTAAGAGATTGGAGGGTCGGGGTCAGGTTATACAAAGGGAAGTTGTCAATCACCCAGTGTATATATGGTTATCCATAGACTTTTTATATGTTTCTCTGTTGATTTAAGTTTGTTCTCTGGTGTTTACCTGCCTTGGTTTGGGAAAGTTTCTCCTTTGGGAGTGTTGAGAAGATTTTTTGTTGTTTTTGGATTATTCGTTGTTTTTGGGAAGGTACTGGACCTAAAGTTTTTTATTTGTGTGCTCGCTAAGATTTCGCAATCTTATGCCTACGTATTCCCATAAAGATAACCGGGAAATCAGAGCGATCGTAGTTCCTCCTATTTCTATGGGAGGAAAGATGTTTGGTGTCTTGTTCAAAGCCCAAGATTCAAGCTAGATGAGTATTTGTGTTTTGTTCAAAACCTAAGATTGAAGCTAAAAGGTTGATTAAGAGAGAAGTTGTTATATCTAAAGAGAGATATCTCATTTATTCATCATAATATGTTGGGTAATTGGTTATGAGGGAAATTACTTTAACTGGGATATGAGAAATCCAGCAATGCCATAATTTCCTTTATAAGGGTGATGTCATGAAGGAAGAAACTTTAACTCAGTATTGAGCAATGCCATTTTTCCTTTGAATCTTTCATGTTAAGAGAGGGACATTGGCTTGGATGTAAATAATACAGAGGCTTGCCACTTACAACAGTTAGATGAAAGATGATTTTTGACTAGGATAAAAGAAGGACTCCACCTTAGATTTTGAATAAACAAGTGTGCCACTTACAACAATAACTGGGAAAAAGGTTTTGACTGTTTGTTTTGATATGTGATGTATAGAGGAAATGACCTCCTGCAAAGTGGACTCATGGTCTCATCTGAGGGGATGTTGATTTTTGTGTGCCTTGATCAAAGCTCAAGGTTGAAGCTAAAAGGTTGACTCTACTAGGGGAGTTTTATATCTGTCTTGTACAAAGCCCAAGATTAAGGCTGAAAAGAGATTGACTCCACTGGGGAGGTTTTATCTGTCTTGTACAAAGCCTAAGATTGAGGCTGAAATCTACTGAGGAGAATCCTTATATAAAGCCTAAGTGGAGCCTGGTTGGGGAAATTCTTATATGAAGCCTAAGAGGAGGCTGGCTTCTGCTGAGGATTATTGAAATCCAGAGACAGGTCCAATATGTGTTGGGGAATCAACTCTTGCTGGGGATTAAAGAAGAGTTGAAATATTAGACGCCCTGAGGTTCTGATTTTGTTAGGGTTTTATTGATGGTAAATTGACCATGGCTGGGTTTTTTGAGGTGAAGGTTTAAACCTGAGTTTGAAAACCCATGGAGGTTTTAACTCTGCTGGAGATTAGTGTGTTAATGAAATGATCAGGGTTTTTCCCGTGCCTTTAGGAAACTTGAGGGTCTATGTGTGATATCTAAGAGGAAATGAGACTTTCCAAGTCTACTGGTAGGAAGAGGTTGACTCTAATCCGGAGGATGATCTTTGTATGATGCCCAAGAGGAGGCTGGGGTTTTAAGGGATGAAGATAAACCCTAAAATGGTCTGATGTTTTGGAATTATGACTCTCTTGAGGATTGAACTAGTAAAGATGACTATTTTATGTCCTATACCCGTAGGAGGCCTTTGGGTCGTTGTACTAAGCCCAAGAGGAGGCTGAGAACTTCTAAGAAGCCTGAGGGTTGTTGTACGAAGCCCAAGAGGAGGCTGGGGATGCTTTTAAGAAGCCTGTGGGTCCAAACCTAAGAAAAGTTCAAGAAAGGTTTCACCGGGAATAAATCCTATCTTTGTAGAACAAATCTAGGGTTTGAAGAAATTCCGGAGAGGTTTCACCGGGAATTAATCCTCTCTGGGGAAATGAATTTCTTTACAAATAATTCTAAATTTGGACAGTCTTGAGAAAAGTTTCACCGAGAATAATGCCTTTCTCTGTTCCATATTGTATAAGCCCAAGTGGAGGCAAGATTGTATCTGGAATTTCCTATGGGGAACTAGTTTTGACTATGTTGAAAGAGTAACCTCTGGTTTGATCTAAACCTAGACCTAACTGTTGGGGAAAACTCTAAGCAAGTATGTACAAGCATATATATACATATATATATATATATATATATATATATATATATATATATATATATACAGATGACATATATAAACAAGTATGTATTGAAGAGATAGTGGAACTTACAGTTGTCCAAGCCTAAGCATTTTAACTACAGCTGTATGGTTAGTTTTTCAAGAATTAGGGCTTATACTCAAAGAGAGGCCCAAATGATCTCTTTTGAAAATAGCACGATTGCGTCATAGTTTTGAAAACCATAGAGGGACTTATATAATGACTGAGGCCCAAATTATTGTATTTACAAAAAGGATGGGTCTTACACTCAATTATAGGCTCAAAATTTTATTTTTATACAAGGGTTGAGGCTTATAACTCAAGGAGATGCCCAGATGAAAAACAATGATCGCACTGTTTATTTTGAAAAATCGCGTAGGGACTTATACAATGACTGATGCCCAAATTATTTATGTAGAAAGGGGGTTGGGTCTTACACTCTATTAGAGGCCCAAAAGTGTTTGAAAAAGAAAAAAAAAGGACTTACAACCAAAGGGAGGCCCAGATGAAAATTATTTTGAAAATGGCGATCGCGCCGAGATTTTTAAAATCGTATCGGGACTTATACAATGACTGAGGCCCAAAAAGGTTTATTTACAAAGGGGTGAGACTTACACTCTACCAAGAGGCCCAAAAGTGTTTTGAAAAATGTTTGATAAATTAAAATTAAGAGAAACCGTAATTTTAATTTAAAAAATAGTTTTTTTAAAAGAAATTAAATATAAAAAGATACAAAATATCAAATATATTCAAAAACAAGTTGTCAACTTTAAAAAATATTTTGAAAAATCATGTTAAATCACATGAAAGCTTGAAATCCAATTGGTTTTGAAAAATCAAGGTGAGAATTTCATTTAAAAATGTTTAAAAACAAATTAAATTAAATTAAATTTAAAAAAAACAAACTATATTAAATAATAATATAAATGTGATTTTTTTGTAGAATAAAATAATTTAACATTTTTGTGACTTTTTAAAAAAAAGAACCAATAAAAAATGATAAAAAATGAGAGAGAAATTAATTTTTGAAATCAATTAATAAAACCTAAAAATTCAAATATTCAAAAATTCAAAAATTCAAAAAAGGGCGCCAAGAACACATGTTCTTGCTCGCGCGTGTTCTTCCTCCCCAGATTTGCAAAACCTCTCATATCTATCTGATTACTCAATGAAAATGACTTTTGTAAACATAAAACTTGCTCGTTTTTGAACAAGGATTCCAATGGTACCAATTAATTGCATTTATATTAAGTGTAGAGTCAGAAATCAAAGGATGAACTCAAGAACCCTAATTTCTGCAAGAACACTATGAAATCCTATACATGATTCATACATAGCAATTAATTGAGGGGAATCACTCTACATAAGTGCAGAAACATGTTTGTAACTTGAAAACACATTTACGATGTATGGATTATAGAGTTTGAGAGTGTCAGGCTTACCTCTTGCAAGAAGAATTCGAATTCTATGTTGGAGGATTTACAGATGTTGTGTAATGGCCTGGATAACTTCAATGGACCCCAAGTAATGTGTTTGAAAGCTTGGAATGGATTGAATTAGTTTGGAACTTGTTGTGGCGCCTCAACTGCAAACAGGCTAAAAAGCTTGAGCAAATGGGGGGTGACTTTGTGATTCTGATGTTTCAGATGAGTTTTAAGGTTATGGATCACTCATATATGATATATGTGAGGCGTTAGCATGATTGGTTTTGATAGAATTGCTCTCAAATGAAAAATTTGAATGTTACTTAAATGAGAAGCAAAATCTGGTTTTTTGGGAGTGATTTGGAGGAAAGCATGTGTTGTGGTGCTTTGGTGTACTTGAATTGATCAGAAAGAAGCTCTATTTATAGTAGAGCAAGTTTGTTTTGGGAGCAATAGTGAATGGAGGTTGGATCACTCCATTATCCATTGAACTTTGTCTTGTTGCCAAAGTCTCCTCTAGCCATTGACTTGGGTCAATCTTGCAGGCTATGAGTCTTCTTTTGCAGGGATAAGGCTTGACTCATTTGGTTGAACATGGAATGATACATGCCAGCTCTATGCATCCATTCAATGCCTCTTGACAAGTTTAGAGTTTTGGATTTGAAACTTGAATGCTACATGTCAAAAGAGGTGGTGTCTTGACTTGCAAGGCTTTGTGATCAGATTATCCATCATTCAAGTTGATTTTGGACATAAATGAAATGATGCAAGTGTCCAATATTGGATCAAGAAATCGTGGGAACCAAGTTTCATGTTCATCTGTCTTGAAAAATTAGGTTTTTAGGCCGGGTTTCAAGGCTTGTAACTCCCTACTCAAGAGGAGTTAGGGTGAGTTCTTGTACTTTTTGGAAAGCCCCAATGACATACTTCAACTTTGACGTCCAACATTGGTCTTAGTTCAGCTTGGATCATAATGAAAAATGGCCTTAAAGTTGGTGAAAAACCAAGACAAATTCTGTTCAAAATTTTCACTAAGTGTTGGAAAAAGTGGCCATTTTCATGTTTTTTGTGATTTTGATCATTCCATAACTCAAAATCCATGAGGATTTGGAATCTGATGTAGGTGACAAATTTGAAGTATGTAATGAGAGCTTTTATTTGAGCTTTGCTTGGAAGCAAATGGCTTTGTGGTTTAGGAGTTATGACCTTGCAAAGTTAGTGCCAAATCACTTTTCTTCCATAACTTATAAAATTTTAAGTTTTTCAAGGTTTCCCCTTTTTCAAGTAACCTCACTTTTCCTGATTTTTCTTGATGGACGATGATCCAAACCATGAATTAACATTGTTTTTGACTTAGGGAAGCCTTGATTGTCAAGAAAATTAAAAAGTCAAACTTGGTTTTAGGCACAATTGACTTTTTGTCAGATGAATTTCAAACTGTGTGATCCTTTATGAAATCAAGTCCTTGACCTAATTCAAACCTAATGGATGGATTCCATAGGTATTTTAGGGTATCTTGAATCATGTCCCATGGTTTGGGAACATGTCTTGGTCAAAAGTCAAAGATATAGTTGACTTTTCATCAGGAAACCCTAATTGGCCCAGATGAAATTGAATTCTTGTATTGCTCATGGACCAAGTTCTTTGAATTAATCCAACCTTGTGAATGGATCAATATGATGTATTAGAGGTCTTCAAAACACTTCTTGGGGTCTTGTCTCATGTCTTGCTCCAAAAGTAAACTTAGGGGTGAATTAGGTCAAGAAACCCTAATTCTTGATTTTTGATGAATGCATCCCCTGAGGATATTTATGACTTTATGATTGAGTCCATGAGGTCCCTTTGAGCTTCTTGACTCATGTTTTGAAGTATTGGCTCATGCCTAGATGGAAATTTTCATATGGAGGCCTTGGTCGACCAAAACCCTAATTTGGTGACATTGGCGATCTTGAGGCTTGATCCACTTGGAATGTTACAACCTTGTGCTTGATTCTTGATGTGGGAGACCTCTTGATCCTTTATAGGTGTTTGAGAGGCTAGACAAGTTGAGGATCATGTCCATTTTTGATTGATCCTTTGCCTGAGTACTCTGAGAGGGCTCAAAACCCTAATTCTTGGTTGAGGTGAGTGCTCAACAATCCTTGAGAAGACTGATGAGGTATGATGGTACATGCATATTGTGGTGATGATTTTCACAATGATGGGAAATATTATGGTCAAAATTTAGGGTATGACAGATGCCCTTATTTAATCTTCTTGGACCTGAAGGTGTGAATGGCGAAGATATTCGGGAATTTAGGGTACAAGAGGATTAAATATCGGAATACCCAGAATTTTGACTGTGGTTGTGAATGGTAGCTGATTTGCTCGCCTATCTTCTTTTGCAAACTAATGTTATTTAGAAAAGGGTGAAACTTCCCCTCGATCCTGGTCTTCAGCCACGGAACTGGTCTTAGTTTCTTTTGAAATAAACTTCCCCTCGATCTTGGTCTTCAGCCACGGAACTGGTCTCAGTTTCTTCTTGAATAAACTTCCCCTAGATCCTGGTCTTCAGCCATGGAACTGGTCTAAGTTTCTTTTGAAATAGACTTCCCCTCGATCTTGGTCTTCAGCCATGGAACTGGTCTTAGTTTCTTCTTGTCGAGTTCCTTCCTCGACAAGGAATGCTATGTGTAGCGGTCTTCATCAAACTTCTCGCCGAGCTATACCGGGGAGACGCCATTTGATGGAAAAAATTTGATGTCAGACTTGCTGGGGGAACCCACTTGTCTGAACTGCAGAGGCGTGCAAACTTCTCTGTGGGAGATGCCATTTGTCGACCTACTGGGGAAAAACGAGTCTCTTGAGAGACCACTTTTCGTTTGGTGAGGTTACATCATACTTTTATTTGAGACCTTTTTGGGGAAATGCCATGTGATGTAATCCAATTTTGAGATGCTGATGACTTCATTGAAAACAAAATTTTTTGTTTCGAGGAGAAACCGCCGTATTGCCAAGAGTCTTCGGTTGGGAGGCTTTCTCTGGGGATTTTCTTTAATATGGGAAAGCAAAAATATCATCTTCAATGGTGAAGAATGATGTTCCAAAGGTGTCTATTGATTGTCTTCTTGCCTTTCAGAGATTCAAGTTATCAAAGTGGTCGAGAACCGTCTTCAATCTAGGAATAAACCGGGGAGAGATTGTTCAGACGATACATTTCCAGACGAGTAAAGAACTGACAACTCTATTGGAGAGAATACACTTATCACTTGGGGATGAAAATGACCAGAGTGATATTAAAGCAACATATGTATGAATATGAATTAATCATGCATGACGTATGTATGTTTATGCAGACAAAAACAGACACGACATACAGATTGGTGAGTGAACCCGACTGGATACTCGGCCACTGTGGAGGATAAAAAGTATCATTGGTTCAAGATAGTAATCCTTTCATGTTTAGGAGGGGCAGACCCCACTGGGGAAAATGACTAATTATCGGTTCTTGGAGGTAACACATCCACCGGAGGTGTCAGATGAGACATTACATCTGAAACAATTGATCCTTCATTCAGGATGTACTGGTTAAAAGGAGTACTTTGATTCTGTATTTTGAGGTTTAATCACTCCCGGAGAAGCCGTCACTGTCTCTTTTGGTGTTCAGTGATAAAAAGGAATTGCCATCTTTATTTTAAAAGCAGAAGAAAATTTGACAAGTAAATTCATTTTTGTTTTGTTTCAAGAATCGTTGATCATGCTAAAAATGTCATTCTATAAAGCAAAATAAATGAGAATTGCAAATGAACGCACTAGGGCTCAAATTTTATTGATAGAATGGTAATCAGCCAAGCGCGTGATCCCATAGAGCATTACAAAGTTTAGAAAATGGTAATTTAAGGGGAAAGGGGCTACATTGAAACATAACGACCACTATCCTTCTACCAACTTTGAATTTTAGACATTCCGAGCTTCTGTCGGAGATGACCTTGTCTGAAGTTTTTTCGAAGGATGGTGTTACCGCAGACGATCTAATCTTGTCAGATGTAGTTACTTGCCATTAATCCCTAACTTTTTCCTGGATTACCTTTTCAGGTTTTCATTCCATCGGGATGATTTTTGCCCATGTCTCTAATTTTTTCCTGGACCGCCCTTTCGGGTTTTTAATCCACCGAGACGTTTTTTTTTCTTTTTATTTAGGCGAAGTATTTCTTGACTACATCAACATTCGTGTGGTAGGTAAACTCCTCTCCATCCATGGTTGCGAGTCTCAAGGCACCGCCTGAGAAGGCTTTCTTAACCACATAAGGGCCATCGTACTTCAGAGTCCATTTGCCCCTGAAATCAATGAGAAATAATTGTATCTTATTGAGCACGAGGTCTTCTTTCTTGAAGACACTGGGTCCGACTTTTTTGTCGAACGCTTTCTTCATCCTTTGCTGATACAACTGACCATGGCATAAAGTCGTCATTCTCTTTTCTTCAATCAAATTTAATTCATCGTGTCGGCTTTGACACCATTCAACTTCTGTTAGCTTGGCTTCCATCAATACCCTGATTGATGGTATCACTACTTCTATAGAGAGCATTGCTTCCATGCCATATACTAGAGAGAAAGGGGTTGCCCCTGTTGGAGTGCAAACGGATGTGCGATAACCGTGAAAACCAAATGGAAGCATCTTATGCCAATCTTTTTAGGTTACAACCATCTTTTGAACGATCTTCTTGATATTTTTATTAGCCGCTTCTACCGATCCATTCATTTTAGGCCGGTAGGGAGATGAGTTATGGTGTTCGATTTTGAACTCAGCACACAACTCTTTCATCATCTTGTTGTTCAAGTTGGATCCATTATCAGTAATGATCTGGCTTGGAACACCATAACGGCAGATGAGTTTGTTCTTGATAAATTGGACCACCACTTGTCGGGTTACATTGGTATACGACACTGCTTCGACCCACTTGGTGAAGTAGTCAATGGCTACCCAGACGAACCGATGTCCATTTGAGGCATTGGGTTCAATCATGCCAATCATGTCGATTCCCCATATAGAAAAAGGCCATGGGGAAAAAAGAACTTTGAGATGCGTTGGCGGTACATGGATTTTATCCGCGAATATCTGACACTTGTGATACCTCCTTATGTACTGGTAGCAATCGGATTCCATTGTCAGCCAATAGCATCCTCCTCTCAGAATTTGTTTCGCCATTGTATGTCGTTTAGCATGAGTGCCAAAGGATCCTCCGTGAATTTCTTTCATCAGCACGTTTGCTTCTTGTCTGTCTACGCATCTGAGCAAAACCATGTCTAAGTTTCTCTTATAGAGTGTATCACCGTTCAGGAAGAAGTTACCTGTCAGTCTTTTGAGAGTCTTCCTATATTTTCTTGATGCCCCAGGTGGGTACTCTTGTTTTTGAAGGAAGCACTTGATATCATGATACCAGAGTTTGTCATCTATGACTGCTTCAATTGTGAAGATGTAAGCGGGCCTCTCAAGGTGCATTATGTCGATCTTAGGTACGTCATTTCAATGATTTACAACAATCATGGAAGAGAGTGTAGCTAGTACATCAGCCATGTGATTTTCTTCACGAGGGATGTGATAAACTCGATTCTGTTGAAGAATGGTAACAACCTTCTCGCGTATTATTTGTAAGGAACCAGCCCTGATTGGTATGTGTTCCACTCTCCTTTGATCTGATTTATAATCAGGGCTGAGTCTCCATACACATCCAAGTTCTTAATCGTTAAGTCAATTGCTTCTTTGAGACCCATGATACAAGCTTCATATTCGGCCTCATTGTTTGTGCATTTGAATGTCAATCTGGAAGTGAAAGGAATGTGGGTACCTTGAGGTGTTACGATGATTGCCCCAATTCTGTTTCTATAAGTATTGACGGCTCTGTTGAATACTAGTCCCCATTGGGAACCTGGTTCCGGCCCTTCACTCGGTAGCGGTTCATCGCAATCTTTCATTTTTAAGTACATGACATCTTCGTCTGGGAAGTCAAATCCGACTGATTCTTAATTGTCAATCGGTTGATGAGCCAAATGATCGGCTAAAATACTTCCTTTGACGGCTTTCTGAGCATGATACTCGATGTCGTATTCCGATAACAACATCTGCCAACGGGAAATCCTTCCCGTGAGAGCAGGCTTTTCAAAGACATACTTGATCGGATCCATTTCAGAGATTAACCAAGTAGTGTGACAAATCATGTATTGGCGAAGACGTTTTGCCGTCCAAGCAAGAGCGTAACAAGTTTTCTCGAGCATAGTGTACCGAGTTTCATAGTCCGTGAACTTCTTGCTTAAGTAGTAAATGGTAGACTCTTTTCTTTTTGTTTTGTCTTGTTGGCCAAGTACATAGCCCATGGAGTCTTCCAAGACAGTAAGGTAGATGATTAGTGGTCTTCCTTCCACTGGAGGAGACATAATAGGTGGATTCAACAAGTATTCTTTGATGCTGTCGAAAGCTTTTTGGCAGTCTTCTGTTCATACGCAGCTTTGATTCTTTCTGAGTAGTTTGAAGATCGGCGCGCATGTCGTGGTCATGAGGGATATGAATATTGAGATGTAATTCAGACGTCCCAAAATTCCTCTGACCTGTTTTTCAGTCTTTGGTGAAGGCATTTCTTGAATTGCCTTGACCTTGTCAGGATCAACCTCAATTCTTTTTGGCTGACGATGAATCCAAAGCGTTTTCCTGAGAGAACACCGAACGTGCACTGATTAGGATTCAAGAGGAGTTTGTATTTTCTCAGACGCTCGAATAACTTTGATAGGTCTTCTACATGCTCTTCTTCTGTTTTAGATTTGGTAATCATGTCATCGATGTATACTTCAATCTCTTTGTGCATCATGTCGTGAAACAGAGTTGTCATGGCCCTTTGATAGGTTACCCCCACGTTCTTCAGACCGAACAACATTAACTTGTAGAAAAAGGTGCCCCATGGGGTAATGAATAAAGTTTTCTCCATGTCTTTCGGTGCCATTTTGATTTGATTATAGCACGAGACTCCATCCATGAAGGAGAAGACTTTGAATTTTGTTGTGCTGTCTACCAGCATGTTAATGCGTGGCAAGGGGAAGTCATCCTTCGGACTTTCTTTGTTCAGATCCCTGTAGTCTACACACATTTTGACTTTTCCGTCCTTTTTTGGAACTGGCACTATGTTGGCTAACCATTGAGGATATTCTGAGGTGGCGATTAAACCTGCGTCGATTTTCTTTTTCACTTCCTCCTTTATCTTGATGGCCATATCCGGATGAGTCCTTCTCAGTCTTTGTTTTACTGGAGGACATTCTATTTTCAACGGTAAGTGATGTTCCACGATGCTGGTATCCAACCCTGGCATGTCCTGATAGGACCAAGCAAATACATCTGGAAACTCTTTAAGAAGTTTTATCAAGTCTTCTCTGACAATTGAGCTGAGTAGTGCCCCTATCTTAACTTCTTTCTTTTCTTCCTCTGAACCCATATTGACCATTTCCAACGGCTCTTTGTGAGGCTCAATGGACCATTCCTCTTGTCTGAGTAGTCGAGAGATCTCTTCTGGAATTTCTTCATCCTCTTCTTTTTCAGCTTTAAATACTGGGAATTAAAAGTTGGGAGAAGGCATTGGATCGTATGTTTCAATGGGGTTTAAAACAAGCAATCGGCATGACGTGATGATTCGTTTTAGAGAAGAGACATAGAGAATGCAAGAGTGTGTGCAGTGTATTTTCTGAAAATGCTTGTTTTTATTTTGGGTTGGTTTTAGGATTACCATTTTGTGAAAAATGAAAAGTGAAAACAGCAATAAATGCGGGAATTCAGAATGACATTATTTATTCATGATTTGTTGATTCTTTAAACACAACCCTATAAAACAAACTTTGTTGCTTTGGGCGAAGCGAAGAGAGACATTTACAGAAAAGTGAGCCCTATAAAAACATCCATTTCGCCCGGGCAAAGTGAAAAGTTTAAAACAAAGATAGTAATTACTTCGACTTATGGAGGACTTTCGGGACATCGACTGCAACCCAATGGCGACGAACTCCTCTGTGAACCACAAAGTCTAGTACTTTCCTTCTTGGTTTGTCTTCAGAAATGGCGTTGATTTCTGGTGGAGTGGGATCATTTTAGTCTTCCTCCCATGCAGAATTATCATAAATGAACTCTTCCGTTGTATTTTTTTATAGTATTTTCACTCTCAAAAGGATCTCCCCATCCAGTTGGCTGGATGTCCTCGAGCCTGATACGAGAGCTTTCGGGAGCAGTGTATTTGACTAGAAAGTCGTACTTTCTGCTTGACTATCTCAAGATGTCCCAGGTTTCTGTGGGAATAGAGGAGTAATCTTCCTTAATGACGTTGACCTCAGGAAATGCATACTTAATGAATTCTTGTCCTGAATTCTTTGCAAATTCATCACCATGGTGTCAGACATTTTCAGAGTGTCCTGAGTAATGATTCCATGACTCTGGGGGAACATGGGTATTCTTTTCAATATTACTTAGCTGATAGGCATCGTCCGACTGATTCTTTTTCCCCAAGTCTTCTGTGTATGGCTTCCAGATAGGCAAGTCATCTAAGGGATCATAATAGTCGTAGTCAAAGTTGTCTTTCATTAGATTGTCTTCCTCTAATGAGTTAGGCGGAGCATGACATCCTTCGGGATCACAATCTCCATAGATCATTCTAACGTCTGATCTTGGTATATATCTCGGGCTCTACTTTGGAAAACAGAATGGCATGTGCGCTTCTCCCTAAGACATATCACCTTCATCTTTGAGATAAGACTTCCACTCTTTATCTGTATCGGAGGAGTGGTTCCCATCGATGGTGTGTACTTCTTGAGATACTGGGTGGAGGAAACCTCCTCTATGGAAGAAATCCTGAATGGGACGAAAAATTTCATCCTTCTTTGTAGTCCGAGCACAAGGTGGAGAGAAAGCAAGACCTTTTCTTGTCTTGTTATCCGTAGGAGTTATGATATGTCCCCATCCTTTTACGTCATTACTCCCAATCACTTCGAGAGCGTCTTTGTATGACGAAATCGACGTCCCTCTTTCCAGTTGATTCTCATTGCTCATCGAGAGTGGTTGAAACTGAGTTCCAACAGCCTCTTCTGGTTCGACACAGGAGAATGATGATAAGTTGCTCACGATTAAGGCTTTCTCTCCACACACTGTGACTAATTTGTCATTCTTGACGAAGTTCAGCTTCTGGTGAAGTGTCAAATTGATTGCCCCAGCTTCGTGTATCCAAGGTCTTCCTAATAAACAGTTGTATGCCGCTCGGATGTCCATGACCTGGAAAGTGACTTGGAAAGTGTGAGGACTAATGGTTATGGGAAGATCGACTTCGCCGATAACTATTTTTCTGGATCCATCGAAGTCTTTGACGATGATCTCACTGCCTCTCATCGGAGCTCCTTGAAACGATAGTCGTACCAAATTCGATTTTGGTATAACATTCAAAGATGATCCTGTGTCTACCAGTACGCTGTCTAAAACATTGTCTTGGCAATTGACTGTAAAGTTGAGTGCCATATTATGATTCTTGCCTTCCTCTAGCTGTTCTTCATCACTGAATCCTAAATTGTTACAGGAAGTAATGTTGGAGATGATGCTGTCAAATTGTCCTACTGTCACATCTTGTTCCACAAAGGCTTATTCTAAAACCTTCTGCAGAGCTTCCCTGTGAGCTTTCGGACTAAGCAGGAGAGATAACACGGAGATTCGAGACGAAGTTTGCAACAATTGATCCACAATGTTGTACTCGCTTTTCTGGATGAGCTTCAGCATCTCATCATTGTTTTACAGGCTCTAGATTACTGGATTGACCTATTTGTCAGTTAGGAACTTCCGTTTGAGGTTCCTTTTCTT
Source organism: Lathyrus tuberosus (assembly GCA_022829125.1). Classification (NCBI taxonomy): domain Eukaryota; kingdom Viridiplantae; phylum Streptophyta; class Magnoliopsida; order Fabales; family Fabaceae; genus Lathyrus; species Lathyrus tuberosus. The sequence goes on from JALAZF010000163.1 coordinate 9,806,030, forward strand.
TGGTAGGTTCTCCAACTCCTTTGTTGAAGATCCGACCGCTCCGAGTGACTCGACTGATGTCGGCAATGTTGACAACGGAGGGTAATGGAGTTTCTTTTCCATTTTCGATGGTCGTTGCATCGTACTTGTAAGGGATAGCCTTATCTGACTTGTACGGTATTGGACCTGGCAAGTAGACGACCAAAGGGGCTTTTTGGGCCTTTTGACTGTCGTAGGCCACCTCAATCAGCTCCTGGTTGGGAACTTTTCTACTATCCAGAGGGATCTTTGATTCATTAAGTAGAGGGATTATGGCATAAACGTCCTTGGTTATTCCATGATCGAAGATTATGACAGTGCTTTTGTTCTGACCAGGGAGGTAATCTTGTATCATGTTGATCGTCTCAAAATTCGAACATGGTTGAATCTCCTTTCGGTGTAACTGATTTTGGAGGGCTGCTCATACGAGATAACATCTTTGGTTATTTTCTGAGCATACTCTACAACGCTCACAATTGTGAGGTGGTACTCGACCATACCCGCTTTGTATATAGTGCATCTTCACTAGATCTATTTCTATTGAGCAGATATCACGACTTTGATGTCTACCAGGATTCCCATCAGTCATGCTAATCTGTTGTGTGTCTTCATCCAGGTAGATCGGAAGCCACCGGTGGTCCAACAGATGTTGAAGAGTCCTTTGTATAAGTGCACACCCTTGGTCATCTTCGCAGCATTCTTTATAGTCTTGATAATCATGTGAAGCTAGAAAACCAAGTCTGACCTGCTTAGCATGTAATTCTACTGGACTGGTATTCATCAAGCGTATGTCAAATATTTGACCCATATTGACTTGATGATTACTTCTTTCACGGTAGTCTTGGATCCATCCGAGATCTATTTGACGTTTGAGGGCCTCTCGTACAAAAGAGAATCCCTGATTGTCTGTTGAGCAGATTTGACAAGCGTTGTAATCATGTTGCGGAAGATTATAATGCTCACTTTGTCTTGAATGTATTGCCACTAAATTGACATTCATTGCACGAATGTCGTGGTTCAGAGCAATGTTGGGATGTGCATGGGCCATGTTTACTTCACGAATCCTGTGATCCTGAATCCAGCCCAGATCCATTTGTTCTTGTAGAGCTGTTTGTATTATGGCACACCCTTGATTGTCCTTGGAGAAGATATTACAATGATGATAGTTGTAAGATGGAACATGGCTGTACCCGCTCTGTTTGCAATGCATTTTTACCGGGTTGGTTCCCAGTAAGCATACATTATGAATTTGATAACGGTTGACAGGTTCTTCTTCTATCAAATTCACTGTAGTCTTCTCATGTTGCGGTAATGGGTTCGTCTGAACATTTGGATTTGTATCCTTGAAAGATAAAACCCCGTTACTGACAAGCTTCTGTACATCAGACTTAAAGCAGAGACAATTCTCAATGTTATGTCCCAATCCTCCTTGATGGTAAGGGAAAGTTTGATCTGCTTTGAACCAAAAATGTGGATTTTCTGGTACTGTAAGATGAGTCCTAGTTTGGACGTGCCCCTTGGCCAGTAGAAGTGGAAATAACTTTGCATACAACATCGGTATAGGGTTAAACCTTAATGGTCGTGTAGTACAATTGTTATTATTGCACTGCGGGAGAGCCTGCTGAAAAGGCTGTTGCTGCCTTTGCTGATATTGTTGTTAATTTGGTTGGCTCTGAGCAACCTGTGGTTGATAAGTCGGAGTTGGCGCTGGGTTGTTAGTGGGAGTTACCGCTGCTATCGGTTGATACCTTCGCCTTGGCTTTCCCAGATAGATATTACTGATATCTTACTCTCTTTTTTGGAAAGCACTACCGTATCTCTTGGTACTGCTAGATGGTTCTGCATCTTTGACCAATCGTCCTTCTCAGACTGCTTCTTCAAGGCATATTCCCATGTTCACCATTTCGGTGAAGTCACTGGGCGCACTGGCAACCATTCGGTCATAATAAAATGGGCTCAACGTTTTCAAGAAGATCTTTGTCATTTCCTTTTCCTCAAGGGGGGGATAGATCTGGGTGGAAATTTCATGCCATCTCTGAGCATAGTCTTTAAAAGTTTCCTTATACCTTTGTGACGTTGCTCTGAGTTGGTCCCTATCTGGTGCCATGTCCAAATTGTATTTATACTGCTGAACGAAAGCAGTGCCGAGATCTCTGAAAGTATTGATCTTGGTGCAGTTTAAACCCATGTACCATTTGAGTGCGGCACCGATTAAACTGTTTTAGAAGTAATGGATCAGTAGCTGTTGATTTTCTGTCTGGGTAGAAATTTTTCGAGCATACATCACCAAATGGCTTTGAGGGCAAGAGTTGCCTTTGTATTTTTCAAAGTCGGGCACCTTGAATTTGTGCGGTATCTTTACATTATGGACCAAACAGAGGTCAGCGGCGTCTTTACCGAATAAGTCTTGACCGCGAATGGCATGCAGTTCCTTCTGCATTTCCAAGAATTATTCCTGGAACTCATTCATTGTTTCATATACTTCTTCGTTTCTGCCAGAAGTGGCTTGCAGAATCTCTCCTTCCGGGGCAGTGTGTACCACTGGCTGTGGTATAGACATTATAGCGGCGACTCTTGGCATTTCAGTTCCCTGAAGTTTGTAGCCTTCAAGAATTGTTGTCGTAATCCTTGTATCTTCATTTTCCCGAAGTTTGTAACCTTCAGGTCCAGCGGTTCCTACTACGGCTTCTGGGTCTTCAGTGATTGGTGGGATGTATCCTTTAGGTATAAAGTTGAAAGGCATGCCCCAGGGGCGACCTTTAGGCATGTTGTACTGAGGATGGTTATCATGTGTTTCAAATGCTGGTGTAGATGTAATCTCTGAGATCACAGTCCTTTGATCCTGTTGTTCTTGAGCTGCGGCCATGGATTGCATGTTGCTGTGAAGTTTTTCCAAACTTTCTTTTAGAGCGTCGATTTCATCTCTCAGCTCTCTGTTCTCTTCCTCAAGATCATCCATTTTCTTTTGTCGATTGACCCGAGTATTGTACGAATGAGACAGTTTGACTCTAGAGTGTGACACATACGTGAGACTCAAAGATAGCAAATGTGTTATATGAGAATGATGAATGATATGCAAAGACATATTTTTTAGTTTTTGTTTTCAAAAGAAACTTTAACAATTAGATTGCAAATATCACATAGTAGGGGAGACCCCTTTTATTGAATTCGAAAGATTGCAGTATTTTACAAGGAAAAGTACAGTATTTTACAAAGTGTGAGAAGGAAATGTCTAAGCTCATGGGTCCTGAGTCCTCTCTGAGGAGAGCTCAGATGCTGGTTCCTGTATTTTTCTTTTCTTTAATCGGGCCTCTTCAACCGTTGTCGGGTCGACGATTCTCTGCCAAGTGAAAGGAGCGAGCAAACTTCTTCGGTCTTCATGACTTTCTATGGCATGTTGCTCTAATATCTCAACCAGAGCATCCTTTTCCTTTAGAAGTTCCTGAATCTTGGTACACTCCAAATTAAGGATCTGGTATTTGTTCTTCCAAGAATTCTTCTCAAGTTGGACTTTGTTGAGAGCGTCTTGGAGTTTTTCCACATCAGACATGAAATAGAGGTCAAATTCCTTTAAGGGAAAAACTTCTTGACGAGGGTAAGACATCCTCAGCTTGAGGGACCTAGTTTGCACCCAGTAGAGATAAGGTTCCATGGAGATACAGTTTGGTCTTCCCAAAGACTCTCTCCCTTTCCTGTGAATATGTTTCCAGGCATGCACTATTTCTTTCTTTAGTGCCCTGTTATTTTCCCCTTTCTTGAAGAAAAGACCTTCCAGATGAACATTATGTGGGATATTCTTCATCAGGTATCCGAGTTGACGCCGAGCTAAAATTGGATGATAGTTGATCCCTCCTTTAGTACCAATGAGTGGTACAATGGGGAAATTTCCACATCTGTTGATGATCTCTATCCCTTCATAAATCTGATTGTACCAATCTATGTCAGAATTGGTAAGAGACATAATCCTCTATGACCAATGTAGAGTACTCTTGTGATCCCAAAAAGCAGCAGACTTGAGCAAGTGGAAAATAAACCATTTGTAGAGTAAGTGTACACTGCTTATGATCATCCCTCCAATGTACAAGTTCCTTAAGTGTACAGAATGATAAGCATCTACGAGCATGGTTGGTACGGGGTTTCCTATTAAGAATATCTTAACAACATTGGTATCGACGAAGTTGTCAATGTAGGGAAAGAGGAATAACCCATATATGATCAGAACAAAGACATCTTCAAAAGCAGTTATGTTTCCTACACTAGCAAAGTATAGAGCTTTCTCCATCAGGAATTTATCCGGTAAACCTTGGATTCCTCCTTTAGTAGTCACGTGAGTCCTAACTTCTGACTCATCCAAAGAGATTGCTCTTGCAATGGTATGATCCTTTGGAATTTCTGTCATACCCAAAATTTTGACCACAAGATTTCCCATCATTGTGAAAATCATTACCACAATATGTATGTACCTTCATGCATCATCAGTATCCTCAAGGAACATTGAGCATTCACTACAATCAAGAATTAGGGGTTTGAGCCCTCTCAGAGAACTTAGACAAAGGATCAATTAAGAATTGACATGATCTTCAACTTTCCTAACCTCTCAAACACCCATAAAGGATCAAGAGGTCTTCCACATCAAGAATCAATCACAAGGTTGCAACATTCCAAATGGATCAAGCCCCAAGATCGCCAGTGTCACCAAATTAGGGTTTTGGTCGAACAAGGCCTCCATATGGAAATTTTCATCTGGACGTGAGCCAATACTTCAAAACATGATCCAAAATGCTCCAAGGGACCTCATGGATCCAATCATAAGTTCAAAATAGCCTCAGGGGATGCATTCATCAAAAATCAGGAATTAGAGTTTCTTGACCTAATTCACCTCTAAGTTGACTTTTGAGACAAGACATGAACCAAGACCTCAAGACATGATTTGAGGGCCTTAAATACACCACATTGATCCATTTACAACAATGGATTGATCCAAGAAGCTTGATTCACAAGTTTCAATTTCATATGGACCACAATTAGGGTTTTGAAGGAAAAGTCAATTGTACCTTTGACTTTGGACCAAGACATGCTCCTAAACCTTGGGATATGATTCAAGATACCCTAAAACACCTATGGAATCCATCCATTAGGTTTTAATTAGGTCAAGAACTTGATTGTATAAAGGATCACACAGTTTGAAATTCATCTGACATAAAGTCAACTGTGCCCAAAATCAAGTTTGACTTTTTGGATTTTTTCACAAATGTGGCTCCCCTAAGTCAAAAACAATGTTAATACATGGTTTTTATCATCATCCATCAAGAAAAATCAAGAAAAGTGAGGTTTCTTGCAAAAGGGGCAACCATAGGAAACTTAAATTTTTCTAAGTTATGGAACAAAATGGATTTGGTACCAACTTTGAAAGGTCATAACTCCCAAACCCTAAGGCCTTTTTATTCCATCCAAAGCTCAAATGAAAGGCCTCATGACATACTTCAAAAATGTCAACTACAAGAGATTCCAAATCCTCATGGATTTTGAGTTATGGATTGATCAAAATCACAAAAAGTGAAAATGACCACTTTTTCCAACACTTAGTGAAATTTTCAAGTCAGAATCTATTTCATTTTTCACCAACTTTTAGACCATTTTTCATCATGATCCAAGCTAAACCAGGTTCAATGGTGGACATTAAAGTTAAATTATGTCATGAGAGCTTTCCAAAGAGTATAAGAACTCCCATTAATTCAACTTAATCAAGGAGTTATGAACCTCACAACATGCCTTGCTCAAACTGATTTCCAAGACAGATTTTGTGCATTACTTGTGGCACACGATTCTTGAGTCCAATTTTGGTGACTATGTAAGAACGATCCTCATCAAAATTCAACAAGAATCTCAGTTAATCATGAAAAACCTGCAAGCTTGGTCCCTAAGGCAAGAATCCCATCCTTTGGCATGTGATCATTCAAGTTTCAAATCTAAAACTCGAAGTTTATCATTTAGCATTGATGTGGAGCATAAATCTGTCATGAACCAAGCCATATGAGTCCAATTGAGTCAAGATTGACTCAAAAATCAGAAGACCTAGAGCTACAAAGATCAGCTCTAGTCAATGGCCAAGTGAAGACTTGGTACCTTGGCATTTAAAAAAGTGATACATGGGCATATCCATTGGATAATAGAGTGATCCCTTATCCAACACTATTCCTTCAAAAACAAAACTCCTCTACTTATAGTAGAGGTCATTTCTGATGTTTCAAACCATACCAAAACAATACCAAAGCCTTGTTTTCTCACTCTCCCTCTCTTACTTCAATTTCAAGTCACATTGGAGCGATTTGGGAATTCTTGAAACCAGAGCAAAAACAACTCAAATAACCATCAAAACACATCATAAATCATCCATTGGAGGTGTTCAAACCTTCATCCTCATTGTACAACATCAAAATAAAAAATTCAACCTCCAAAACCTCAAATTTTGACTTTTCTGCATTTTTCAAGCCATGTCTTGATCCAATCACTTTCAAGACCCGCTAACCCTTCAAATACTCTCCAAATATCATCCTCAAACTGTCCCAATAGGTTTCCATCTACTGTAACACCATTTGAGTGAGTTACCATTTTGGTCACTTTTGCCACTTTTGCAAGAAAGAGCCAATTCTCGTTCCTGAGGTTTCCAGCTGATTTTGATCATCCTAAAAACTTCTAAGGGATCAATCTAGACTGTCTAATGTAACGCCCCAGTTTTTGTTAGACTTATTTAATCGAGTTGATTTAATTATTTTTGTCTTTATATTATTTTATTCTTGGTTTTTATTTGGTAAATGTGTTATGTTTATCGTTATTATGTTTTATCGCGTTTTGGGAACGTTTGCGAGAAAATTGAGTATAGGGTATTTTGGTCTTTTTGGCTTGGTTAGATATTGTTTTTCATTTAAAATAGAAACATATAGAAAAAAGAGAGAGAATAAGAAGGGAAGAAAGAAAAGAAGGAAAAGAGGAAAAACTTGAAAGTTTAGAGATCGATTCAACCGACACTTCAAAGCACGATTAATCGGGTAAGGGTGCGAAACTCAGTTATTCTATGCTTGTGTATGATTATGTATGTGGGTGTTGGAATGTTTACTAGTTTTTTCAATTATAGGTCGAAATGAGATAAACGAATAGAAATCGATGTTTTCACGGTCGGAAATCGGTATAAATCGCGTTGTTTGATCACACTGTGTTTATGAACAATTGTTGATACTTGTTTTGCTGTTGGAATTGATTTGGAATGAGAAATGGGAATTTTGGGGTTGGATTTGTGAAGGGTTTATTTTTCTGAATTTCGCAGTGCGTGCTCAGCGCGGGTCTGCGCGCTTAGTGCGGTATTGAAAATTTGCAACCTCACCAGGCAGTGAGGAGCGCGCTCAGCGCGGGGAGGAGCCCGCTTAGCGCGACCTGGAACATCAAAATTAAAACTATTTTCTAAAATCCATAACTTTTGTTCCGTAATTCGGATCGCGACGTTCTTTGTACCGTTGGAAAGTTATTGAGCTGTTCTTTCTTATAAAAATGGTTTTTGGGATTAGTGGCCGATTTAATTATGTCGGGAATTTGGAAACGTATCATTTTGTCAACTTTTATCGTCGTAATTGTGTGCGATTGATGTGTTATCATGCAATATGTTTTTGGATATATAACGTATGGCTTGTGTGCTGTTATATGATGTGAATGCGTGTGATGAAATGTTGTGATGGTGGTTTGTGGCCTTAGGGCAAGTAATTGCATTGTGTTGTGTTTGATTGTATATGCATGATTATGGATGTTGATATGGTTCACATGGTTGTATATGTGTATGCATTTGATTGTCATGAGTCATTGTATGCCAAGCATCATGATATGTATCTTGTGATGTCGTGTGCCCTTGTGGGGTGTGAGCGACGAAACGATTCCCGAGGGATTCTGCTGTAACGATCGTGTGCCTTATACAAAGAGGACCTAAAGTGACGTTATAGATGATCGTGTGCCTTATACAAAGAGGACCTAAAGCGATCGAATCATGTGCCTTATACAAAGAGGACCTAAAGTGATCCACGTCGTGTGCCTTATACAAAGAGGACCTAAAGCGACGGGGAACATCGTTTTCCCGACGGGGAGTTACACTAAGTAACAAGCGATGATTCCAATAATTCCTGAGTGAATTAATGATGAGAATGATGGATGGAATGGTACCGCATGCATAGAGTCGTTGTGTCGGTCTCTGTACATTTACATAAGTTATGAATGGATTGATTATGTGTGGGATTTGTGAATGGGAAGAATGAGTTGATATATATATACATATATATATATATATATATATATATATATATATATATATATATATATATATATATATATATATATATTGGTGATAAATGTATTGAGCAAGATTGATATGCCTTTGTGATGGATGTATGAGTTATGAATTGCGTTGTGTTGTATTTGAACTATAGTGTATGTTGTGGTGAGAATGTTTTGTATGCGTATTTCATGTTATTACATATTTGTATGCAACTATATTATAATTGTGTTTCTCACCCTTCTACTGTTTTGAATGCTCTATGAGGCATTGCTGATTAGATGCTGGAGGTCTTTTTGTGAAGATTATGTCTTCATTATTTTGTCGATCGACTCTGATATGTGGCACCGGGTAGTCGGGGAGATCGTTATGTGATGATGTGTATATGTATCTTTTTGGATTGTACTTGTATGACTCTGTATATGACAGATAAACTTTTATGTTTATATATGAGGTTTCAGTTGCAGATTTTCCGCTTTTATTCTGTATCTGAATTGTGGGTGTTAGGAATTGAGTTCCTCTGTTTATGTTGCTACCTGATTGTTGCATATCTATATGAGCAGGTTGTTATATTTCGTCACTTGTGATGCGACGCTCCCGTCTATGCCATGAATGTTTTAATTATGCTCTGATTATTTGTTATCGCATTAATTGCTCGGGGTATAGATTAGGGGTGTCACATTAAGTGGTATCAGAGCCAGTTTGTGTCAGTCCGTGCTAGTCCGTGTCGATCATTTTGATTAAGTTGTTTGTTGTGCGTCAGTTGTGTTCTGGCGAGTAGATTGTTTAACCATAGTTACTGTTATTGGATATGAACAGACTATGGCTGGTAGGAATGATGTTGCTCTTGCTGTTGCTATGCAAGCTATGGCTCAGGCTGTGCGGAATGTACCGAATGCTGGTGGGAATGATGAGTTCAGGAAGAACAAACCGCCTGTCTTCAAAGGGAGACATGATCCTGATGGTGCTCAGATTTGGCTTAAGGAGATTGAAAGAATATTTCGAGTGATGGACTGTGCTGAGGAACATAAGGTGAGACTGGGTACTCACATGTTACAAGAGGAGGCTGATGATTGGTGGGTTAGTACGCGTCATGTGTGGGAAGCTACAGGTGAAGTGGTCACTTGGCTTTGTTTAGCAGTGAGTTTTTGAGGAAGTATTTCCCTGAAGATGTTAGAGGAAAGAAAGAGATAAAGTTCTTGTAGTTGAAACAGGGTAACATGTCTGTTATTGATTACATTGCTAAGTTTGTGGAGCTTGTTCAGTTTTATCCACATTATGCTGAAGCAACTGCGGAGTTTTCCAAATGTGTGAAGTTTGAGAACGGGTTGCGTCCCGAGATTAAGCAGGCAAATTGTTATCAAAGGATTAGGAGGTTTTTAGATTTGGTGGATTGTTGTAGAATTTATGAGGAGGATAGCAAAGCTCGTTCTACTCATTATAAGAGTGTGAACGAAAGGAAAGGAAAGCAACAGTTTCGTGGTGGTCCTTATGTGTCACTAGCTTACAAGGGAAAGCAAAGGGCTTATTTTGATAAAAGCCCAAGTGGGGGGAGGTATGTATAATCCTCCGAGATGTTTTAGGTGTGGTGACTTAGGACATCGTTAGTTTGAATGTAGAAAGGATATGAGGAAGTGTTCCAATTGTGGAAGTTTATGACATGTCGCAGCTGATTGCAAGAGGAATGTGGTGAAGTGTTTCAACTGTGGTGAACCTGGTCATGTTAGTACGAGGTGTCCGAAACCAAAGCAAGCTCAAGCTGAAGGGAAAGTATTTGCGTTAGCAGGAACTCAACCTACTATTGCAGATCGTCTGATCAGAGGTATTTTATTTATTAATATTACGCCTTTAGTTGCTATTATTGATACCAGAGCGACTCATTCGTTTATTTTGTCTGAGTGTGCGCGGCGTTTGAATCTTTTGTTGTCATCGATGGGTGGAGAGATGGTTATCAATACTCCAGCATTGGGGTCGGTAACTACTTCTCTGGTTTGTTTAAGTTGTCCTTTGACCATTTATGGTAAGGAGTTTGCTATGGATTTGGTGTGTCTGCCGTCGGAGAGTTTAGACGTAATTCTGGGAATGAATTGGTTGCAGTTCAATCGAGTTCATTTCGATTGTTATCATAAGTTGGTAAGATTTCCTTCACTTGAAGAAGACGAGGAATCGAGTTTCTTATCTACCAAAGAGTTGAAGAAACTTTTGGCGGAGGAAGCTCAGTTGTTCGGGTTGTTTGCATCGTTGACAGTGGATAGTCAAGTTGCAATTGAGGTGTTTTCAGTCGTGTGTGATTTTCCAGAGGTGTTTCTGGAGGATATTTCTGATGTGCCGCCAGAGAGAGAGAGGTTGAGTTTTCTATAGATCTAGTTCCTGGTACTAGACCTGTGCCTATGGCACCTTATTGTATGTCGGCATCTGAGTTGGTTGAGTTGAATAAGCAGTTGAATGAATTGTTGAAAAGAGGTTTGTGAGGCCAAGTGTATCGCCTTGGGGTGCTCCAGTTTTATTGGTGAAGTAGAAAGATGGGAGTATGCGATTGTGTATTGATTATCGCCAACTGAATAAGGTGACGATTAAGAATAAGTATCCTCTTCCGAGAATTGATGATTTGATGGACCAGTTGGTAGGTGCGTGTGTGTTTAGTAAAATTGATTTGAGGTTAGGCTATCATCAGATTAGAGTGAAGGAGGAAAATATTCAGAAGACGGCTTTTAGGACACGATACAGACATTACGAATATTCTGTGATGCCATTCGGGGTTTCTAATGCGCCGGGTGTGTTTATGGAGTATATGAATCGCATTTTCCATGAGCATTTGGATCAATTTATTGTTGTGTTTATTGATGACATCTTGATTTATTCTATGTCCCGGGAGGAGCATGCGGAGCATTTGCGTATTGTATTGCAAATTTTGAAGGAAAAGAAACTTTATGCCAAGTTGTCCAAATGTGAGTTCTGGTTGTCAGAACTGAGTTTTCTTGGGCATGTGATTTCAGGTAATGGTATTATTGTGGATCAATCCAAAGTAGATGCAGTTCTACAATGGGAGGCTCCTAGATCTGTTACTGTAATTAGAAGCTTTTTGGGTTTAGCTGGATATTATCGAAGATTCATTGAAGGCTTTTCCAAGTTAATACTTCCATTGACCCAGCTGACTTGTAAAGGTAAAGCGTTTATTTGGGATATTCAGTGTGAGGAAAGTTTTAGTGAGCTGAAGAGAAGATTGACTACAGCTCCGATTTTGATCTTACCGAATCCTAGTGAACCGTTTGTGGTGTATTGCGATGCGTCTTTGAGTGGTTTAGGTGGAGTGTTGATGCAAGAAGGTTAGGTGGTGGCTTATGCTTCAAGACAATTGAGGGATCATGAGAAGAATTACCCTACTCATGATTTGGAATTAGCGGCGGTGGTTTTTGTGTTGAAAATTTGGAGGCATTATCTTTACGGTGCAAGATTCGAAGTCTTTAGTGATCATAAGAGTCTAAAATACTTGTTTGATCAGAAAGAGCTGAATATGAGGCAACGAAGATGGTTGGAATTTTTGAAGGACTACGATTTTAGCTTGAATTACCATCCTGGTAAAGCTAATGTGGTAGCCGATGCGTTAAGCCGGAAGTCTTTGCATATGTCTGCTTTGATGGTTAAAGAGTGGGAACTTTTGGAAGAATTTAGAGATTTGAGTTTGGTGTGTGAATTGACATTTGATGGCGTGAGGCTTGGTATGTTAAAGGTCACTAATGATTTTCTGTTGACCGTTAGCGAGAAACAGAGGCTAGATGTGAAATTTGTTGATTTGATGATGGTTGGAGGTAAAGGTGTGAATGGTGAATTTAAAGTGGATGATCAGGGGGTTTTGTGATTCCGTGGTAGAATTTGTATTCCTGATGATTCGGAATTGAAAAAGATGATTTTAGAGGAAGGACACCGGAGTAGTTTGAGTATACATCCGGGAGCTAATAAAATGTATCAAGATTTGAAGAAGATCTTTTGGTGGTCCGTATTGAAGAGGGATGTGGCTCAGTTTGTTTATGCTTGTTTGACGTGTCAGAAGTCAAAGGTAGAACATCAGAAGCCTAGTGGATTATTGCAACCGTTGGATATTCCTGAGTGGAAATGTGACAGTATTTCTATGGATTTTGTGACAGGGTTGCCGAATACTTAGAGGGGACATAATGCCATTTTGGTGATTATGGATAGGCTGACTAAATCGGCGCATTTCATTCCAATTGACATCAGTTTTTCTTTGGAGAGGTTGGCTGAGATTTATATCCGTGTGATTGTGAAGCTACATGGTGTTCCATTGTGTATTGTTTCAGATCGAGATCCGAGGTTTACTTCCAGATTTTGGGAAAGTTTGCAAAAGGCGTTAGGTTCCAAGTTGAGATTGAGTTCTGCTTATCATCCTCAGATGGATGGTCAGACCGAGAGAACTATTAAGTCATTGGAAGATTTGTTGGGAGCTTGTGTTCTTGAGCAAGGTGGTGCTTGGGATAGTTATCTTTCGTTGGTTGAGTTCACGTATAACAACAATTTCCATTCGAGTATTGGGATGGCACCTTTTGAAGCGTTGTATGGGAGAAGATGTCGAACACCTTTGTGTTGGCATGAATCTGGTGAGAGTTCGGTGGTTGGACCGAAGTTAGTTCAACAAACTACGGAAAAGGTGAAACTTATTCGTGAGAAGATGAACGCTTCTCAGAGTAGGCAGAAGAGTTATCATGATCGAAGCAGGAAAGATCTTGAGTTTCGGGAAGGCGATCATGTATTTTTGAGAGTTACGCCGGTGACGGGTGTTGGACGTGCATTGAAGTCGAAGAAACTTACTTCTCGGTTTATTGTTCCTTACCATATATCTGCGAGAGTGGGTGATGTGGCTTATCGGGTGGCGTTGCCACCGAATCTTTCGAATTTGCGTGATGTGTTCCATGTTTCACAACTTCGGAAGTATGTTCCGGATCCGTCGCATGTGATTCCGATGGATGAGGTTGAGGTAAGGGATAACCTTACGGTTGAGGCATTACCGATGAGGGTTTTGGATCGCGAGTTGAAGTGGTTAAGAGGCAAAGATATTGCGCTTGTGAAAGTAGCGTGGGGAGGTGCTGCTAAGGGAAATTTGACCTGGGAGTTGGAGATTCGGATGCGGGAATCATATCCGGAGTTGTTCATTTCAGGTAATATTTTCGAGGAAGAAAATTTCTAGGTGCGGGAGAGTTGTAACGCCCCGATTTTTGTTAGACTTATTTAATCGAGTCGATTTAATTATTTTTGTCTTTATATTATTTTATTCTTAGTTTTTATTTGGTAAATGTGTTATGTTTATCGTTATTATGTTTTATCGCGTTTTGGGAACGTTTGCGAGAAAATTGAGTGTAGGGGTATTTTGGTCTCTTTGGCTTGGTTAGATATTGTTTTTCATTTAAAATAGAAACATAGAGAGAAAAAGAGAGAGAATAGGAAGGGAAGAAAGAAAAGAAGGAAAAGAGGAAAAACTTGAAAGTTTAGAGATCGATTCAACCGACACTTCAAAGCACGATTAGTCGGGTAAAGGTGCGAAACTCGGTTATTCTATGATTGTGTATAATTATGTATGTGGGTGTTGGAATGTTTACTAGTTTTTTCAATTATAGGTCGAAATGAGATAAACGAATAGAAATCGATGTTTTCATGGTCGGAAATCGGTATAAATCGCGTTGTATGATCACACTGTGTTTATGAACAATTGCAGATACTTGTTTTACTGTTGAAATTGATTTGGGATGAGAAATGGGATTTTTGGGGTTGGATTTGCGAAGGGTTTATTTTTCTGAATTTCGCAGTGCGCGCTCAGCGCGGGTCTGCGCGCTTAGCGCGGCATTGAAAATTTGTAACCTCACCAGGCAGTGAAGACCGCGCTCGGCGCGGGGAGGAGCCGCTTAGCGCGACCTGGAACATCAAAATTAAAACTATTTTCTAAAATCCGTAACTTTTGATCCGTAATTCGGATCGGGACGTTCTTTGTATCGTTGGAAAGTTATTGAGCTGTTCTTTCTTATAAAAATGGTTTTTGGGATTAGTGGCCGATTTAATTATGTCGGGAATTCGGAAACGTGTCGTTTTGTCGACTTTTATCGCCGTAATTGTGTACGATTGATGTGTTATCATGCAATATGTTTTTGGATATATAACGTATGGCTTGTGCGCTGTTATATGATGTGAATGCGTGTGATGAAATGTTGTGATGGTGGTTTGTGGCCTTAGGGTAAGTAAATGCATTGTCTTGTGTTTGATTGTATATGCATGATTATGGATGTTGAAATGGTTCACATGGTTGTATATGTGTATGCATTTGATTGTCATGAGTCATTGTATGCCAAGCATCATGATATGCATCTTGTGATGTCGTGTGCCCTTGTAGGGTGTGAGCGACAAAACGATTCCAGAGGGAATCTGCTGTAACGATCGTGTGCCTTATACGAAGAGGACCTAAAGCGACGTTATAGACGATCGTGTGCCTTATACAAAGAGGACCTAAAGCGGTCGGATCGTGTGCCTTATACAAAGAGGACCTAAAGCGATCCATAAACGTCGTGTGCCTTATACAAAGAGGACCTAAAGCGACGGGGAACATCGTTTGCCCGACGGGGAGTTACACTAAGTAACAAGCGATGATTCCAATAATTCCTGAGTGAATTAATGATGAGAATGATGGATGGAATGGTACCGCATGCATAGAGTCGTTGTGTCGATCTCTGTGCATTTACATAAGTCATTAATGGATTGATTATGTGTGGAATTTGTGAATGGGATGGATGAGTTGATATATATATATATATATATATATATATATATATATATATATATATATATATATATATATATAGGTGATAAATGTATTGAGAATGATTGATATGCCTTTGTGATGGATGTATGAGTTATGAATTGCGTTGTGTTGTATTTGAACTATAGTGTATGTTGTGGTGAGAATGTTTTGTATGCGTATTTCATGTTATTACATATTTGTATGCAACTATATTATAATTGTGTTTCTCACTCTTCTGCTGTTTTGAATGCTCTATGAGGCATTACAGATTAGATGCTGGAGGTCTTTTTGTGAAGATTATGTCTTCATTCTTTTGTCGGTCGGCTATGATATGTGGCACCGGGTAGTCGGGGAGATCGTTATGTGATTATGTGTATATGTATCTTTTTAGATTGTACTTGTATGACTTTGTATATGACAGACAAACTTTTATGTTTATATATGAGGTTTCAGTTGCAGATTTTCCACTTTTATTCTGTATCTGAATTATGGGTGTTAGGAACTGAGTTTCACTGTTTATGTTGCTACCTGATTGTTGCATATCTATATGAGCAGGTTGTTATATTTCGTCACTTGTGATGCAACGCTCCCGTCTATGCCATGAATGTTTTAATTATACTCTGATTATTTGTTATCGCTTTAATTTCTCGGGGTATAGATTGGGGGTGTCACATCTAAAGCATTGGATTACTTCTGGCACAAGTATCTTGACAGTTAGCACAAGGAGCTTCAAGAGGTAAGTGCATCACAACTTGAACTCTTTAAAATATGCATTACTTTGATGTCCATTGATCATGAACATGTCATATATATCATATGTGTTGTGTTTGAACCAATTTACCATGCTGTTGTTGCTTGTATGATGAGATAACATAGAACTTGCAAATCTTGACCTATTTTGAAACCACTCGGGTTTTAAAATAGAAGCATCTTTAGAAAATTCTAAAAGCACCATTAGATTCCACATGAAATTATAGGCATGATCCATCTAAATTTCATCCAATTTCATCCAATTTCATGGCGAATTGAGAGATATATGATCCTTCTTGCAAATCACCAAAACATCTTTTTTTTCCTTGGTCAGACCTAGAATTCAGGCCACCCTTATGTATTCATGGGGTGGTTTTGATACACAGATGTATCACCACTCCAGTGGTAGCAGCGCGCTTGTGTTTGGTTGGAGGTCGTGGGTTCAAGACCCGCCCAGACCATTTTTGCTATTTCTCTCATTTTGCTATTTTTCTCATTTTTCAAGATTTTATTAATTAATCTCAATATTAATTTCTCTCGCAAATTTTATTATTTTTGATTGGTTCTTTTTCTGAAAATTTACAAAAATGTTGACATATTTTATTCCTAAAAAAATGAATTTATATTATTTATTTAATATAGTTTAAATTTTTGTAATTAATTTCATTTTATTTGATTTCAAACATTTAAAAAATGAAATTTCCACCTTGATCTTTCAAAATCAATTGAATTTCAAGCCTTCATGTGATTAAACATGATTTTTAAAAGCTTACCACTTGTTTTTAAATATATTTGATATTTTATATTTAATTTCCTTTGAAAATAAATTATATTAATTAAAATTAGGGTTTCCCTCAATTTTAATTTTTTCAAACTTAATTTGAAACACTTTTGGGCCTCTTAAAAGTGTGTAAGACCCATCCCTTTGTATATAAACCATTTTGGGCCTAAGTCATTGTATAAGTCCCGATACGTTTTAAGAAACCTCGGCGCGATCGCCGTTTTCAAAACAATTTTTATCTGGGCCTCCCTTTGGTTGTAAGTCCCATTTTCTTCTTTTTTAAACACTTTTGGGCCTTTAATAGAGTGTAAGACCCAACCCCCTTTGTACATAAATTATTTGGGCCTCAGTCATTGTATAAGTCCCGATACAATTTTCAGAATAACGGTATAATCATTGTTTTTCATCTGGGCCTCTTCTTGAGTTATAAGCCTCAAACTTCCTTTAAAAATAACTTTCTTTTTTATTTAAATTCAAATTCAAGGTTATTATCAAAACTTTCTTGAATTTCTTGAATAACTAACCATATAGCTGTGGTTACAATGCTAGAGCTTGCACAATTGTAAGTTATACTATTTCTTCTATACATACTTGTTTATATATTTCACCTGTATATGTATGCTTGTATATACCTGCTTAGAGTTTTCCCCAGTAATTAAGTCTAGGTCTAGACCAAACCAGTGGTTACTCTTTTAACGCAGTCAAAACTAGTCCCCCCATAGGAAATTCCAGATACAGTCTTGCCTCCTCTTGGGCTTATACAACATGGAACACAGAAAGACATTATTCCCGGTGAAACTTTTCTCAAGACTGTCACAACTTAGAAATGTGTATACAAGAAATTCATTTCCCCAAAGAGGACTAATTCCCGGTGAAACCTCTTTTGAATTTCTCTAAACCCTAGAACTGTTCACCAAAGAAAGGATTATTCCCGGTGAAGCCTTTCTTGAACTTTTATCAGGCTTGGACCCACAGGCTCCTTAAAAGCATCCCCAGCCTCCTCTTGGAATTTGTACAAGGACCCTCAGGCTTCTTAGAAGTTCTCAGCCTCCTCTTGGGCTTAGTACAAGGACCTTAAGACCTCCTACAGGTATACGACAAAACTTAGTCATCTCTACTAGTTTAAAACCTCCAGAGAGTCAAAACATCAGACCAGTTTAGGGTTGATTCTCATCCCTTAAAACATCAGCCTTCTCTTGGGCATCATACAAAGATCATCCTCCAGTTAAGAGTCAATCTCTTCATACCAGTAGACTTGGAAAGTCTCATCTCCTCTTGGATCTCAAAGAAACCCTCAAGTTTCCTAAAAGCACAGGAAAAACCCTGATCACTTCATCAATCTCCTGCAGAGTTTTAAACCTCCATAGGTTTTCATACTTAAGGCCTAAACCTTTACCCTCAATAAAATCCTAACAGGATCAGAGCCTCAGGGCATCTGACATTTTAACTTTTCTTCAAATCCTCAGCAAGAGTTGATTCCCCAATTTGGACCTGTCTCTGGATGTCAATAATCCTCAGTAGAAGTCAGCCTCCTCTTAGGCTTCATATAAGAAATTCCCCAACCAGCCTCCTCTTAGGCTTTGTATATTGATTTTTCCTCAGAAAAGTTAGCCTCAATCTTAGGCTTTAAAGATCATATTCTCCAACTGAGTCAATCAACCTTTTAGCCTCAATCTTGGGCTTTGTACAAGACAGATAAAACCTCTCCCGAGTGGAGTCAATTTCTTTTAGCCTCAATCTTGGGCTTTTTGCAAGATAGACAAAACTTTCCTCGGAAGAGTTAATTCCCTTCAGCCTCAATCTTGTGCCTTGTACAAGACAAATATAAAACTCCCCTAGTAGAGTCAACCTTTTAGCTTCAACCTTGGGCTTTGATCATGGAACACAAAATCAACATCCCCTCAGAGGAAATTGAGAGTTCTCTCTGTAGGAAGGCATTTCTCTATACATCACACATCAAAACAGACAATAAAAAACCTAATTCCAGATAACTGTTGTAAGTGGCACACTTGTTGATTCAAAAATCCAAGCCGTGGTCCCTCTTTTATCCTGGTAAACTTCCTCTTTTATCTAATTGTTGTAAGTGGCAAGCCTCTGGAATATTTACATCCAAGCCAATGTCCCTCTCTTAGCACGAAAGATTCCTAAGGAAAAATGGCATTGCTCTACACTGAGTTAAAGTTTATTCCTTCAGGACATCTCCCTTATAAAGGAAATTATATCATTGCTGGATTTCATACATTCCAGTTAAAGTAATTTCCCTTATAATCAGTTCCCCAACAAATTGTGATGAACAGGTGAGATACCTCCCTTTAGAGATGACAAATTCTCTCTCAATCAAAAATTTAGCTTCAATCTTGGGCTTTGAACAAGACATAAATACCCTTTAGCTTCAATCTTGGGATTTAAACAAGACATCAAACATCTTTCCTCCCATAGAATAGGAGGAACTACGATTGCTCTGATTTCCTTGTTATCTTTACGGGAATACGTAGGCATAAGATTGCGAAATCTTAGCGAGCACACAAATAAAAAACTTTAGGTCCAGTACCTTACCAAAAACAACATAAAATCCAAAAAAAACAAAAACACTCTCTCAATATTCCCAACCTATAACAGTAAACACCAGAAAGTATTTAAACCTGCCAAAGAAAGTATATGGATAACCATATATACACTGGGTGATTTGGCAACTTCCCTTTGTATAACCTGACCCCGGATCCTCCAATCTCTTAGCATTTGTTAAATAAAATATTTGCATGCAAGGTTAGTTTTAGATAGCTTCCCTTTCCTTTCCAGCTTCATAGGATAAATAAGAAATCAGAAAGTAGCACCCAATTCCAAACAATGCGGTAAGGTGGTCACGTCACCGACAAAAACCGCACGCTACAGAAAAATGGTGACTCTGCTGGGGAGTCCTAGAATTAGAGTTCCTAAGAGGTCTAGGCTTTGTTAGCATTTTCTATACTTCTTACTATATAATATATATCATTTACTGTTATACTACTTGATACACGGGTTTAATTTTCTGTCAATTGGGAATGCGATTAATACGCATGTGGAAAGTTTGAGAGAACATTAAGATAAGTGGTGGCATATCCAGGAAACACTTATAGGGAGTGAATCCCGACCAAGCTAACTTGGCAGTCCACCGAATCAGTCAAGGTACCCGTGCAGAAGTATCGATGTTGAATGACCGATTGTTGTGAAAACATTGTCTTTCCCAGTGTGGTACCCATGACCTTGAGGATTTAGTAGACATTAACCATATGGCCATTTGGTAGTGCGGTGACTATCGAGAATAGTTAATACGCGATACTACACTCAAATGAGATTCATCTTAGGATATTACAGCTCGCTCGAGTGAATCAGCTTGCTGTTGATATCCCTAGAGGGGTCAATGACTTTAGGAACCTTAGAACCCGTTCTACAGGTACAAAAATTGACCAAAATAGTACAACCTTTGGGGATGGGTAGATCCATAACTCCATGCTCGTGACCTCGAACCCTTAAACCCATGTTTTCAAATGTTTTTGTGTTCTGCATTCATGCATTCATTTTAAAAACTCTTTTCAAACAAGAGAAAAACCTTTTTTCAAAAAAAAAAAACTAAAACAATAATTGCAAATATCAGAGGTTGCGTTATGGATTTCGGTAGACAAAAAACGCACAAGTACACCTTCAAGGCTCCGAAACTAGAAGACTTAAGGAAATTAGGAAGGATGATTACCAATCCCGAGGCTTTCAGAGCTAAGCACGGAGGACTGTTGTCTCTGTTAAGGGTCAATTCGGTTGAAGGAATCCTGTCTATGCTGATTCAGTTCTACGATCCGGTTTACCACTGTTTCACTTTCCCGGATTACCAACTGGCACTAACACTGGAAGAGTACTCCCACCTAATTGATTTACCTATCACTGATCAAGCTCCATTTTCTTGACTGGAAGAAATTCCAAAGGATCAGGCCATTGCAAGAGCAATCTCTTTGGATGAGTCAGAAGTTAGGACTCACATAACCACTAAAGGAGGAATCCAAGGTTTACCAGCTAAATTCCTGATGGAGAAAGCTATGTACTTTGCTAGTATAGGAAACATAACTGTCATCGAAGACGTCTTTGTTCTGCTCATATATGGGTTATTCCTTTTTCCCAACATCAACAACTTCGTCGATACCAACGCTGTTAAGATATTCCTAATAGGAAACCCCGTACCAACCTTACTCGCAGATGCTTATCATTTTGTACACTTAAGGAATTTGGACAGTGGAGGAATGATTATACGATGTGTACCTTTACTCTACAAATGGTTCATTTCCCATTTGCCCAAGTCTGCTGCTTTTTGGGATCATAAGAGTACTCTACGTTGGTCACAAAGGATTATGTCTCTTACCAATTCTGACATAGATTGGTACAATAGGATTTACGAAGGGATAGAGATCATCGACATATGTGGAAATTTCCTTAATGTACCCCTTATTGGAACTAAAGGAGGAATCAATAATCATCTAATTTTAGCTCGCCGTCAGCTTGGATACCTGATGAAGAATATCCCACATAACGTTCATCTGGAAGGTCTTTTCTTCAAGGAAGGGAAAAATGACAGGGCACTAAAGATAGAAATAGTGCATGCCTGGAAACATATTCACAAGAAAGGCAGAGAGTCTTTGGGAAGACCAAACTGTACCTCCATGGAACCTTATCTCCACTGGGTGCAAATTAGAGCCCTCAAGCTGAGGATGCCTTACCCTCGTCAAGAAGTTTTTCAATTAAAGGAGTCTGTCCTTTATTTCATGTCTGATGCAGAAAAACTCCAGGTTGCTCTCAACAAAGTTCAGCGTGAGAAGAGCTCTTGGAAGAACAAATACCAAATCCTTAATTTGGAATGTACCAAGATTCAGGAACTGTTAAAGGAGAAGGATGCTCTGATTGAGATATTAGAGCAGCATGCTTTAGAAAGTTATGAAGATCAAAGAAATTTGCTCGCTCCCTTCACTTGGCAAAAGACTGACAACCCGATAGTGGCTGAAGAGCCCCGATCAAAGAAAAAAAATACAAGAACCAACCTCTGAGCTCTCTTCAGAGAAAACTCAAGATCCATGAGCTTAGACGTTTCCTTACAACACTTTGTAAAATACTGTACTTTTCCTTGAAAAATACTGCAATCTTTCAAATTCAATCAATGGGGTCTTCCCCACTGTATGATATTTGCAATCTATTTATTGATGTTTCTTTTTGAATAAAACAAAAACTAAAAATATATCTTTCCATATAATTCATCATTCTCACATAACGCATTTTTCTTATCCTTGAGTCTCACGTATGTATCACAATTCTTGAGTCAAACTGTCTCACTCATACCATACTCGGGCCAATCGACAAAAGAAAATGGATGATCTCGAGGAAGAGAACAGAAAGCTGAGAGAAGAAATCGACGCTCTAAAGGAAAGTTTGGAAAAACTTCACAGCAACATACAATCCCTGGCAGCAGCTCAGGAGCAACAACATCAAAGGACTGTGACCTCAGAGATTACATCTACACCTGTAATGGAGACACATTAGAATCATCCTCGGAATAACATGCCTAAAGGGCGCCCCTGGGGCATGCCTTTCAACTTTATACCTGAAGGATATATCCCGCCGGTCATTGAAGACCCAGAAACCGCATCAGGAATTGCTGGACCTGAAGGTTACAAACTTCGGGAAAATAAAGATGCAAGGGTTACAACAACAACTCCTAAAGGTTACAAACTTCAAGGCACTGAAGCACCAAGGGTCACCGCTGTAATGTCTATACCATAACCAGTGGTACACACTGTCCCGGAAGGACAGATTCCGCAAGCAATTTCTGGTGGAAACAAAGACATGTACGAAAGGATGAATGAGTTCCAGGAACAATTCTTGGAAATGCAGAAGAAACTGCATGCTATTCGAGGTCAAGACTTATTCGAAAAGGACGCCGCAGTCCTTTGTTTGGTCCCTAATGTTAAGATCCCGCACAAATTCAAGGTGCCTGACTTTAAACAATACAAAGGCAACTCTTGCCCTCAAAGTCATTTGGTGATGTACGCTCGAAAAATGTCTACTCAGAATGAAAATCAACAGCTACTGATCCATTACTTCCAAGACAGTTTAACAGGTGCCGCACTCAAATGATACATGGGTTTAAACCGTACCAAGATCAGTACTTTCCGAGATCTTGGGCCAACCTTCGTTCAGCAGTATAAATACAACTTGGACATGGCACCAGATAGGGACCAACTCAGAGTTATGTCACAAAAGGAAAAAGAAAATTTCAAAGAATATGCTCAGAGATGGCGTGAAATTTCCACTCAGATCTTTCCCCTTCTTGAGGAAAAGGAAATGACCAATATTTTCTTGAAAACCTTAAGCTCATTCTATTAGGACCGAATGGTCGCCAGTGCGCCCAATGACTTCACTGAAATGGTGAACATGGGGGTACGCCTTGAAGAAGCAGTACAAGAAGGAAGATTAGTCAAAGATGCAGAGCCATCTAGCAGTACTAAGAGATACGGTAGTGCTTTCCAAAAGAAAAAAGAGCAAGATATCAATAATATCTCTCTGGGAAAGCAAAGGAGAAGGTAACAACCAGTAACGGTAGTAACTCCCGCTATCAAACCTGCGCCGAGTCCAACTTATAAACCTTAGGTTGCTCAGAGCCAACCAAGTCAACAACAGTATCAGCAAAGGCCGCAAACAACAATCGTACAATAGACCATCAGGGTTTGACCCTATACCGATGTTGTACGCAGAGTTATTTCCACTTCTACTGGCCAAAGGGCACGTCCAAACCAGGACTCTTCTCGCAGTATCAGAAAATCCACCTTTTTGGTTTAAAGCAGAACAAACTTGCCCTTACCATCAAGGAGGATCGGGACACAACATTGAAAATTGTCTCAGCTTCAAGTCTAATGTACAGAAGCTTGTCAGGAATGGGATTTTATCTTTCAAAGATACTTATCCGAATGTTTAGACGAACCCATTGTCGCAACATGAGAAGACTACAGTGAATTTGATAGAAGGAGAACCTTTCAACAGTTATCAAATTCATAATGTACTCCTACTAGGAACCAATCTGGTAAAAAAGCATCGCAGACAGAGCGGGTACGATTATGTGCCATCTCACAACTATCATCAGTGTGATATCTGCTCCAAGTACAATCAAGGGTGTTCTGTAGTACAAGCAGCTCTGCAAGAACAAATGGATCTGGGCTGGATTCAGGATCACCGGATTCATGAAGTAAACATGGCCCATCCACATCCCAACATTGTTCAGAACCACGACATCCGTGCAATGAACTTCAACTTAGTGGCGATGCATTTGAGACAAAGTCAGTATTGTAATCTGCCACGGCACGATTACAATGCTTATCTAATATGCTCAACAGACAATCAGGGATGCTCTTTTATACAAGAGGCCCTCCAACGTCAGATGGATCTCGGATGGATCCAAGACTACCGTGAAAGAAATGACCATCAAGTCAATATGGTCCAGATTGAATACCAGTCTAGTGGAATTACATGCTAAGCAGGTCAGGCTCGGTTTTCTAGCTTCACATGATTATCAAGACTTTGAAGAATGCTGTAAAAACGACCAAGGGTGTGCGCTTGTACAAAGAACACTTCAACATCTGTTGGACCACTGGTGGCTTCTAATATACTTGGATGAAGCTACACAACGGATTAGCATGACTGATGGGATACCTGGCAGACATCAAAGTCGTGATATCCGCTCAACAAAAATAGATCTAGTAAAGATGCACTGCGTACAATGCGGATATGGTCAGGTACCACCGTACAATTATGAGCGCTGTAGAGTATGTTCGAAAAATAACCAAGGATGTTATCTCGTACAAGCAGCCCTCCAAAATCAGTTGGACCGGAGGGAGATTCGACCATGTTCAAGTTCTGGGTAGATCAACATGATACAAGATTACCTCCCTTGTCAAAATAAAAACATTGTCGTAACCTCCAATCATGGAATAACCAATGACGTTTGCGCCATAATCCCTCTGCTCGATGAGTCAAAAGTCTGTCTTGATAGTAGAAGAATCCTCAACCTCGAACTAATTGAGGCTGCCTATGATGGTCAGAGAAATCAAAAAGCTCTTGTGGTTATATATCTTCCAGGTCCAATACTGTACAAGTCAGAAAAGGCTATCCCTTACAAGTACGGTGCAACGACCATCGAAAATGGAAAGGAAGCTCCATTACCCTCCGTCGTGAATATTGCCGACATCAGTCGAGTTACTCGGAGCGGTCGGATCTTCAACAGAGGAGTTTAAGAACCTACCAAAGATAAGGAACCTCAAACGGAAGTTCCCAATCAACATGTCGGTCAATCCAGTAATCCAGAACTTGTTAAGAACAACGATGAGATGCTGAAGCTCATCCAGAAAAACTAGTACAACATTGTGGACCAATTGTTGCAAACTCTGTCTCGAATCTTTGTACTATCGCTCCTGCTTAGTTCAGAAGCTCACAGGGAAGCTCTGCAGATGGTCTTAGAATAAGCCTTTGTGGAACAAGATGTGACAGTAGGACAGTTTGACAACATCATCTACAACATCGCTTCCTGCAACAACTTAAGATTCAGTGATGAAGAACTGCCGGAAGAAGGCAAGAATCATAATATAGGGCTTAACATTACAGTCAACTACCAAGACGATGCTTTAGCCAGTGTACTGGTGGACACAGGATCATCTTTGAATGTTATGCCAAAATCAACTCTGATACAACTATCGTTTCAAGGAGCTCCAATGAGAGGCAGTAAGATCATCGTCAAAGCCTTTGATGGATCTAGAAAAACAGTTATCGATGAAGTCGATCTTCCCATAACCATCGGTCCTCACACTTTCCAAGTCACTTTCCAGGTCATGGACATCTGGGTAGTATACAGTTATTTATTAGGAAGACCTTGGATACACGAAGCTGGGGCAATCACTTCGACACTTCACCAGAAGCTGGAGTTCGTCAAGAACGAAAGTTAGTCACAGTATGCGGAGAGCAGACCTTAATCGTGAGCCACTTATCATCATTCTCCTGTGTAGAACCCGAGGAGGTTTTTGGAACCCAGTTCCAAGCACTCTTAGTGAGCAATGAGAATCGACAAGAAAGAGGGACGTCGATTTCCTCATACAAGTGCGCTCTCGAAGTAATCAAGAGTAATGACATAAAAGGACGGGGACAAATTGTAATTCCTACGGATAACAAGACAAGAAAAGGTCTTGGTTTTTCTCCAACTTGTACCCAGACTATGAAGAAGGACAAAATTTTTTGTCCCATTCAGGATTTCTTCCATAGTGGAGGTTTCCTCCACCCAGTGTCTCAAGAAGTATACAGCATCAATGAGTGCGACTCCTCCGATACAGAGGAATAGTGGAAATCTTACCTTAACCACGACGGTTATATGTCTCTGGGAGAGGCACTCACGCCATTCTGTTTTCCCAAGCAGAGCCCAATATATATATCGAGGTCAGACGTTAGAATGATCTATGGAGATTGTGATCCTGAAGGGTGTCGTGCTCAACCTAATTCATTAGAGGAAGACAATCTAATGAAAGAAAACTGCGATTATTATGATCCCCTGGATGACTTGCTTATCTGGAAGCCGTGCCCAGAAAACTTGGGGCAAAAGAGTCAGTCGGACGATGCCTATCGATTCAGTAACATTGAAAAGAATACCCATGTCCCCACCAAGTCATGGAATCATTACTCAGGATATTCCGAAAATGTCCAACACCATGGTGATGAATTTGCAAAGATTGTAGGACAAAAATTCATTAACTATGCTTTTCCTGAGGTCAACGTCATTGAGGAGGATGACTCCTCTATTCCCACAGAAACATGGGACACCTTAGGACAGCCGAGTGGCAAGTATGACTTCCTAGTCAAATACACTGCTCCCGAAAGTTCTCGCATCAGATACGAGGACATCCAACCAACTGGATGGGGAGATCCGCTTGAGAGTGAAAACACTATGGAAGATGCAACAGAAGAGTTCGTTTATGACAACTCTGCATGGGAAGAAGACTCCAATGATCCTACTCTGCTAGAAATCAACGTTATTTTTGAAGACAAACCAAGAAAGAAAGTACCAGACTTTGTGATTTACAGGGGAGTTCGTCGCCATTGGGTTGCTATCGATGTCCCGAAAGTCGTCCATAAGTCAAAGTAATTACCATCTTTGTTTTGACCTTTCACCTTACCCGGGGGAAATGGATGTTTTATAGGGCTCACTTTTCTGTAAATGTCCCTCTTCGCTTCGCCCAAAGCGACAGAGTTTTGTTTTATAGGGCTGTGTTTCAAGAATTGACAAATCATAAATAAATAATGTCATTCTGTCATTCCCGCATTTATTGGTGTTTTCACTTTTCGTTTTTCAGAAAATGGTAATCCTAAAAAATAGCCAAAAATAAAAACAAGCATTTTTCAGAAAATACACTGCACACACTTTTGCATTCTCTCTGTCTTTGCTAAAAACTGAATCATCAAGTCAGGCAGATTGCTTTTTTTAAACCCCATTGAAACATACGATCCAATGCCTTCTCCCAACTTTGAATTCCCGGTATTTGAGGCTGAAGAAGAAGAGGACGAAGAAATTCCAAAAGAGATCCCCCAATTACACAGACAAGAGGAAAGGTCTATTGAGCCTCACAAAGAGCCATTGGAAACAGTCAATTTGGGTCCAGGAGAAGAGAAGAATGAAGTTAAGATTGGAGCACTACTCAGTCCAACTGTCAGAGAAGACTTGATAAAACTTCTCAAAAAGTTTTGAGATGTGTTTGCTTGGTCCTACCAGGACATGCCAGGGTTGGATACCAGCATCGTGGAACACCACTTACCACTGAAAACAGAATGTCCGCCAGTATAACAAAGACTGAGAAGGACTCATCCTGATATGGCCATCAAGATAAAGGAGGAAGTGCAGAAGCAGATCGACGCAGGTTTCCTCGCCACCTCAGAATATCCTCAATGGTTGGCCAACATAGTGCCGGTTCTGAAAAAGGACGAAAAAGTTAGAATGTGTGTAGACTACAGGGATCTGAACAAAGCACGTCCGAAGGATGACTCCGCCTACCACACATAGACATGCTGGTAGACAACACAGCAAAATTCAAAGTCTTCTCCTTCATGGATGGATTCTCGGGCTATAATTAAATCAAAATGGCGTCGGAAGATATGGAGAAAACTTTATTCATTACCCCATGGGGCACCTTTTATTACAAGGTAATGCCGTTTGGTCTAAAGAACGCGGGGGCAACCTATCAAAGGGCCATGACAACTCTGTTTCACGACATGATGCACAAAAAGATTAAAGTGTACGTCGATGACATGATTGCCAAATCTAAAACAGAAGAAGAACATGTGGAACACCTATCAAAGTTATTCGAGCGTCTGAGAAAATACAAACTCCGCTTGAATCCCACTAAGTGCACGTTCGGTGTCCGCTCAGGAAAACTCTTAGGATTCATCGTCAGCCAAAAAGGAATTGAGGTTGATCCTGATAAGGTCAAGGCCATTCAAGAAGCGCCTTCACCAAAGACTGAAAAACAGGTCAGAGGATTTTTGGGATATCTAAATTACATCTCCAGATTCATATCCCTTATGACTGCGACATGCGCTCTAATCCTCAAACTACTCAGAAAGAATCAAAGCTGCGTATGGACAGAAGACTGCCAAAAGGCTTTCGACAGTATCAAAGAATATCTGTTGAATCCACCTATCCTATCTCCTCCAGGGGAAGGAATACCACTGATCATCTACCTAATAGTTTTGGAAGACTCCATGGGTTGTGTGCTTGGCCAACAAGACGAGACAAAAAGAAAAGAGTCTGCCATTTACTACTTAAGCAAAAAGTTCACGGACTGTGAAACTCGATACACTATGCTCGAGAAAACTTGTTGCGCTCTGGCTTGGGCAGCCAAACGTCTTTGCCAATACATGATTTGTCACACTACTTGGTTAATCTCTGAAATGGATCCGATCAAGTACGTCTTTGAAGAGCCTGCTCTCACGAGAAGAATTTCCCGTTGGCATATGTTGTTATCAAAATACGACATTGAGTACCATGCTCAGAAAGCCGTCAAAGGAAGTATTTTAGCCGATCATTTGGCTTATCAACCGATTGATGATCAGGAATTAGTCGGGTTTGACTTCCCAGACAAAGATGTCATGTACTTGAAAATGAAAGATTGCGATGAACTGCTACCCAGTTAAGGGCCAGAACCAGGTTCCCAATGGGGACTAATTTTCGACGGAGCTGTCAACACTTACAGAAACGGAATTGGGGCAATCATCAGAACACCTCAGGGTACCCATATTCTTTTCACTACCAAATTAACATTCAAATGCACAAATAATGAGGCCGAATACGAAGTTTGCATCATGGGTCTCGAAAAACCCATTGACTTAAGGATAAAGAACTTGGATGTGTATGGAGACTCAGCCTTGGTTATCAATCAAATCAAATGAGAGTGGAATACATACCAATCAGGACTGATTCCTTACAAGGATTATGCGAGAAGGTTGTTACCATTCTTCAACAGAATCAAGTTTCATCATATCCCCTGTGAAGAGAATCACATGGCTGATGCATTAGCCACCCTATCCTCCATGATTAGTGTAAGTCAATGGAACAACGTACCTATGATTGACATAATGCACCTTGAGAGGCCCGTTTACATCTTAATAATTGAAGTAGCCATAGATGACAAACCCTGGTATCATGATATCAAGCGCTTCCTTCAAAAACAAGAGTACCCACCCGGGGCATCCAGAAAAGACAGGAAGACTCTCAGAAGATTGGCTGGCAACTTCTTCTTGAACGGTGATACACTCTATAAGAGAAACTTTAACATGGTTTTACTCAAGTGCATAGACAGACAAGAAGAAAACATGTTGATGAAAGAAATTCACGAAGGATCCTTTGGCACTCATGCCAATGGACACACAATGGTGAGAAAAATTCTGAGAGCAGGATATTATTGGTTGACAATGGAATCTGATTGTTACAAGTACATGAGGAGGTGTCACAAATGTCAGATATACGCTGACAAAATCCATGTACCGCCAACGCATCTCAAAGTTTTTTCTTCTCCATGGCCTTTTTCTATATGTGGAATTGACATGATTAGCATGATTGAACCCAAAGCTTCAAACAGACATCGGTTCATCCTGGTAGCCATCGACTACTTCACCAAGTGGGTCGAAGTAGCGTCATACACCAATTTAACCAGACAAGTGGTGGTCCAATTTATCAAGAACAATCTCATCTGCCGTTATGGTGTTCCAATCCAGATTATTACGGATAATGGATTCAACTTGAACAACAAGATGATGAAAGAGTTGTGTGCAGAGTTCAAGATCGAACACCATAACTCATCTCCCTACCAGCCTAAGATGAACGGAGCGATAGAAGCGGCTAACAAGAATATCAAGAAAATAGTTCAAAAGATGGTTGTAACCTACAAAGATTGGCACGAGATGCTACCCTTTTCCCTTCACGGTTATCGCACATCTGTCCACACTTCAACAGGGGCAACCCTTTTCTCTATAGTATATGGCATGGAGGCAGTGCTCCCCAAAGAAGTAGAGATCCCATCAATCAGGGTATTAATGGAAGCTAGGCTAACAGAGACTGAATGGTGTTAAAGTAGACACGATGATCTAAACCTAATCGAAGAAAACCGAATAACGGCTCTATGCCATGGTCAGTTGTATCAGCAAAGAATGAAGAAAGTGTTCGAAAAAAAGATCTGACCCCGTGTCTTCAGAAAAGGAGACCTCGTGCTCAAGAAGATACAGTTATTCCTCATTGATTCCCGGGGCAAGTGGACTCCGAATTATGAAGGCCCCTATGTGGTCAAGAAAGCCTTTTCAGGCGGTGCCTTGAGACTCACAACCATGGATGGAGAGGAGTTTACCTACCCCACGAATGTTGACGTAGTCAAGAAATACTTCGCCTAAATAAAAAAAAAACGTCTCGGTGGATTGAAACCCAGAAAGGGAGGTCCAGGCAAAAATTAAAGACATAAGCAAAAAATCATCCCGATGGATTGGAAACCTCAAAAGACAATCCAGGCAAAAGTTAGGGATTCATGGAAAGTAACTACGTCCGACAAGGTTAAATCCCCCAGCGGTAATACCATCTGTCGAAAGACTTCAGTCAAGGTCATCTTCGACAGAAGTTCAGGATGTCCAGAATTCAAAGTTGGTAGAAGGATAACGATCGTTATGTTTCAATGTAGCCCCTTTTCTAGTAAATTACCATTTTCTAAACTTTGTGAATGATCTATGGGATTACGCGCTTGGTTGATTACCATTCTATCAATAAAATTTGAGCCCTAGTGCTTTTGTTTGCAATTCTCATTTATTGTGCTTTACAGAATGACATTTTTAACATGATCAACGATTCTTGAAACAAAAAAACAAAAATGAATTTACTTGTCAAATTTTCTTCTGCTTTTAAAATAAAGATGGAAATTATTTTTTACTAACAGAACACAAAAAAGGAACATCGATGGCTTCTCCAAAAGTGATTAAACCTCAAAATGCAGAATCAAAGCACTCCTTCTAAGCCAATACCCCTGAATAAAGGATCAACTATTTCAGATGTAATGACCCGTCTGATATCCCCTGCAGAGTTCTTACCTCTTAAGAGCAATTGAAGGTTTTTACTTCCCAGTAGGGTCTACCCCTCCTAAGCAAGAAAGGATTACTATCTTGAGCCAATGATACTTTTATCCCCCCGTAGTGGCCGAGTATCCAGTCGTGTTCATCCACTA
Source organism: Lathyrus tuberosus (assembly GCA_022829125.1). Lineage (NCBI taxonomy): Eukaryota > Viridiplantae > Streptophyta > Magnoliopsida > Fabales > Fabaceae > Lathyrus > Lathyrus tuberosus. Next base: position 9,837,493 of record JALAZF010000163.1, read on the forward strand.
GTTTGTTTGTCACGCCTGTTTTGTCAGCATAAACATACATACATCATGCATAACTGATTCATATTCATATACATGTTGCATTAATATCACTCCGGTCAGTCTCATTCCCAAGTGATAATGTCCTCCCGCCAATAAGGTTGTCAGTTCTTTCCTCATCCGGAAATGTATCGTCTGAGCAATTTCTCCCAGCTTATTTCTGGATTGGAGACTGTCCTCGACCACTTTGATAACTTGAACCTCTGAAAGACGAGAAGACATTCAATGGACACCTCTGGAACATCACTCTTCACCATTGAAGATAATGTTTTTGCTTTCTCGGATTTAATAAAATCCCCAGAGAAAGCCTCTCACCAAAAGACTCTTGGCAATACGACGGTTTTCTCCCCGAAAAGTTTGATTTCAATGAAGTCATCAGCACCTCGAAATTGGATCACATCACATGGCATTTCTCCAAAAATATCTTGAAGAAAAGAATGATGTAACCTCACCAAATAAAAAACGGTATCTAAAGCGATTTGTTTTCCCCCCAGTAGGTCGACAAATGGCATCTCCCATAGAGAAGTTGTCACACCTTTGTAGTTCAGGAAAATGGGTTTCCCCAGCAAGTCTGACATCTAATTTTTTCCATCAAATGGCGTCTCCCTAGTAAAACTCAGCGAGAAGTTTGATGAAGACCACTGCACATAGCGTTCCTTGTCGAGGAAGGAACTCGACAAGAAGAAACTGAGACCAGTTCCGTGGCTGAAGACCAGGATCGAGAGGAAGTTTATTTCAAAAGAAACTGAGACCAGTTCCGTGGCTGAACACCAGGATCGAGGGGAAGTTTTATTTCAAAGGAAAACTAATACCAATTCCATGGATGAAGATTAGGATCGAGGGGAAGTTTTACCTTTTTCTAAGAAACATTGCTTAGCAAAAGAAGATGGATGAGCAAACAGCTATTCATAACCATAGTCAAAATTTTAGGTATTCCGATATTTAATCCTCTTGCACCCTGAATTTCCGAATATCTCTGCTATTCACACCTTCGGGTCCAAGAAGATTAAATATGGACATTTGTCATACCCCAAATTTTGACCACTGGATTTCACATAATTGTGCAAATCATTACCGTAATATGGATGTACCTTCATGCCTCATCAGTCTCCCAAGGAACATTGAGCATTCACTACAACCAAGAATTAGGTTTTGAGCCCTCTCATAGCACTTAGACAAAGGATCAATAAAGAATTGACATGATCTCTAACTTGACTAACCTCTCAAACACCCATAAAGGATCAAGAGGTCTTCCACATCAAGAATCAAGCACAAGGTTGCAACATTCCAAATGGATCAAGCCCCAAGATCGCGAGTGTCACCAAATTAGGGTTTTGGTCGACCAAGGCCTCCAGATGGAAATTTGCATCTGGGCATGAGCCAATACTTCAAAACATGGCCCAAAATGCTTCAAGGGACCTCATGGATCCAATCACAAGTTCAAAATAGCCTCAGGGGATGCATTCATCAAAAATCAAGAATTAGGGTTTCTTGACCTAATCCTCCCCTAAGTTGACTTTTGAGACAAGACATGAACCAAGACCTCAAGACATGATTTGAGGGCCTTAAATACACCACATTGATCCATTTACAACAATGGATTGATCCAAGAAGCTTGATTCACAAGTTTCAATTTCATTTGGACCACAATTAGGGTTTTAAAGGAAAAGTCAACTGTACCTTTGACTTTGGACCAAGACATGCTCCCAAACCTTGGTACATGATTCAAGATACCCTAAAGCACCTATGGAATCCATCCATTAGGTTTTAATTAGGTCAAAATCAAGTTTGACTTTTTGGATTTTCTCACAAATGTGGTTCCCCTAAGTCAAAAACAATGTCAATACATGGTTTTGATCATCATCCATCAAGAAAAATCAAGAAAAGTGAGGTTTCTTGCAAAAGGGGCAACCATAGGAAACTTAAATTTTTCTAAGTTAAGGAACAAAATGGATTGGGTACCAACTTTGCAAGGTCATAACTCCCAAACCCTAAGGCCTTTTTCTTCCATCCAAAGCTCAAATGAAAGTTCACATGACATACTTCAAAAGTATATACTACAAGAGATTCCAAATCCTCATGGATTTTAAGTTATGGATTGATCAAAATCACAAAAAGTGAAAATGACCACTTTTTCCAACACTTAATGAAATTATGTCATGAGAGCTTTCCAAAGATTACAAGAACTCCCATTAATTCAACTTAATCAAGGAGTTATGAACCTCACAACATGCCTTGCTCAAACTGATTTCCAAGACAGATTTTGTGCATTACTTGTGGCACACGATTCTTGAGTCCAATTTTGGTGACTGTGCAAGACTGATACTTATCCAAATTCAACAAGAAACTCAGTCAATCATGAAAAATCTACAAGCTTGGACACTAAGTCAAAAATCCCATCCTTTGGCATGTGATCATTCAAGTTTCAAATCCAAAACTCCAAGTTTGTCATTTGGCACTAATGTGGGGCATAGAGCTGTCATGAACCAAGCCATATTAGTCCAATTGAGTCAAGATTGACTCAAAACTCAGAAGACCTAGAGCTACAAAGATCAACTCTGGTCAATGGCCAAGTTAAGACTTGGTACCTTGGCATTTAAGAAAGTGATACATGGGCATATCCATTGGATAATAGAGCGATCCCTCATCCAACACTATTCCTTCAAAAACCAAACTCATTTACTATAAATAGAGGTCATTTCTGATGTTTCAAACCACACCAAAACAATACCAAAGCCTTGTTTTCTCACTCTCCCTCTCTTCAATTTCAAGTCACATTGGAGCAATTTGGGAATTCTTGAAACCAGAGCAAAAACCACTCAAATAACCATCCAAACACATCATAAATCATCCATTGGAGGTGTTCAAACCTTCATCCTCATTGTACAACATCAAAATCAGAAAGTCAACCTCCAAAACCTCAAATTTTGACTTTTCAACAGTTTTCAAGCCATGTCTTGATCCAATCTCTTTCAAGACTAGCTAACCCTTCAAATACTCTCCAAATATCATCCTCAAACTGTCCCAACAGATTTCCCTCAACTGTAACACCATTTGAGTGAGTTACCATTTTGGTCACTTTTGCCACTTTTGCAAGAAAGAGCCAATTCTTGTTCCTGAGGTTTCCAGCTGATTTTGATCATCCTAAAAGCTTCTAAGGGATTAATCAAGAGTGTCTAAAGCATTGGATTACTTCTGGCATAAGTATCTTGATAGTTAGCACAAGGAGCTTCAAGAGGTAAGTGCATCACAACTTGATCTCTTTAAAATATGCATTACTTTGATATCCATTGATCATGAACATGTCATATATATCATATGTGTTGTGTTTGAACCAATTTACCATGCTGTCGTTGCTTGTATAATGAGATAGCATATAACTTGCAAATCTTGGCCTATTTTGAAACCACTATTGGGTTTTAAAATAGAAGCATCTTTAGAAAATTCTAAAAGCACCATTGGATTCCTCATGAAATTCTAGGCATGATCCATCTAAATTGCATCCAATTTCATAGAGAATTGAGGGAGATATGATCCTTCTTGCAAATCACCAAAACTTGGTTTTTTTTGCCTTAGTCAGACATGGAATTCAGGTCACCCTTATGTATTCTTGGGGTGGTTTTGATACACAGATGTATCACCACCCCAGTGGTAGCAGCGCACTTGTGTTTAGTTGGAGGTCGTGGGTTCAAGACCCACCCAGACCATTTTCGCTATTTCTCTCATTTTGCTATTTTTCTCATTTTTCCTGATTTTATTAATTAATCTCAAAATTAATTTCTCTCTCAATTTTAATTATTTTTTATTACTTCTTTTTTGAAAATTCAGAAAAATGTTGAAATATTTTATTCCACAAAAAAAGTGAATTTATATTATTTATTTAATATAGTTTGAATTTTTGTAATTAATTTCATTTTATTTGTTTTCAAACATTTAAAAAATGAAATTTCCACCTTGATCTTTCAAAATCAATTGAATTTCAAACCTTCATGTGATTAAACATGATTTTTCAAATGAGTTTTCAAAGCTTACCACTTGTTTTTAAATATATTTGATATTTTATATTAATTTCCTTTGAAAATAATATTATATTAATTAAAATTAGGGTTTTCCTCAATTTTAATTTTTTCAAACTTCATTTGAAACACTTTTGGGCCTCTTAAAAGAGTGTAAGACCCATCCCTTTGTAAATAAACTATTTTGGGCCTCAGTCATTGTATAAGTCCCGGTACGTTTTAAGAAACCTTGGTGCGATCGCCGTTTTCAAAACAATTTTCATCTGGGCCTCCATTTGGTTGTAAGTCCCATTTTCTTCTTTTTCAAACACTTTTGGGCCTCTAATAGAGTGTAAGACCCAACCCCCTTTGTACATAAATTATTTGGGCCTCAGTCATTGTATAAGTCCCGATACAATTTTCAGAATAACGGTACAATCATTGTTTATAAGCCCCAAAATTCCTTTAAAAATCACTTTCTTTTTTATTTAAATTCAAATTCAAAGTTATTATCAAAACTTTCTTCAATTTCTTGAATAACTAACCATACAGCTATGGTTACAATGCTGGAGCTTGCACAACTGTAAGTTCTACTATTTCTTCTATACATACTTGTTTATATATTTCACCTGTATATGTATGCTTGTATATACCTACTTAGAGTTTTCCCTAGTAATTAAGTCTAGGTCTAGACCAAACCAGTTGTTACTCTTTTAACGCAGTCAAAACTAGTTCCCCCATAGGAAATTCCAGATACATACTTGCCTCCTCTTGGGCTTATACAATATGGATCAGAGAAAGGCATTATTCCGGGTGAAACTTTTCTCAAGACTGTCACAACTTAGAAATGTGCGTACAAGAAATTCATTTCCCCAAAGAGGACGAATTCCTGGTGAAACCTCTTTTGAATTTCTCTAAACCCTAGAACTGTTCACCAAAGAAAGGATTATTCCCGGTGAAGCCTTTCTTGAACTTTTCTCAGGCTTGGACCCACAGGCTCCTTAAAAGCATCCCCAGCCTCCTCTTGGAATTTGTACAAGGACCCTCAGACTTCTTAGAAGTTCTCAGCCTCCTCTTAGGCTTAGTACAAGGACCTAAAGACCTCCTACAGGTATAGGACAGAACTTAGTCATCTCTACTAGTTTAAATCCTCCAGAGAGTCAAAACATCAGACGAGTTTAGGGTTGATTCTCATCCCTTAAAACATCAGCCTTCTCTTGGGCATCATACAAAGATCATCCTCCAGTTAAGAGTCAATCTCTTTATACCAGTAGACTTGGAAAGTCTCATCTCCTCTTGGATCTCAAAGAAACCCTCAAGTTTCCTAAAAGCACTGGAAAAACCCTGATCACTTCATCAATCTCCAGCAGAGTTTGAAACCTCCATAGTTTTTCATACTTAAGGCCTAAACCTTTGCCCTCAATAAAATCCTAACAGGATCAGAGCCTCAGGGCATCTGACATTTCAACTCTTCTTCAAATCCTCAGCAAGAGTTGATTCCCCAATTTGGACCTGTCTCTAGATCTCAATAATCCTCAGCAGAAGCCAGCCTCCTCTTAGGCTTTATATAAGAAATTCCCCAACCATCCTCCTCTTAGGATTTGTATAATGATATTTCCTCAGCAAAGTTAGCCTCAATATTAGGCTTTAAAGATCATATTCTCTAGCTGAGTCAATCAACCTTTTAGCCTCAATCTTGGGCTTTGTACAAGGCAAATAAAACCTCTCCCCAGGGGAGTCAATTTCTTTTAGCCTCAATCTTGGGCTTTATGCAAGATAGACAAAACTTTCCCTAGAAGAGTCAATTCCCTTCATCCTCAATCTTGGGCCTTGTACAAGACAGATATAAAACGCCCCTAGTAGAGTCAACCTTTTAGCTTCAACCTTGGGTTTTGATCAAGGCACATAAAATCAACATCCCCTCAGAGGAAATCAAGAGTTCTCTCTGTAGGAAGGCATTTCTTTGTACATCACACATCAAAACAGACAATCAAAAAACCTAATTCCAGGTAACTGCTGTAAGTGGCACACTTGTTGATTAAAAAATCCAACTTGTGGTCCTTCGTTTATCCTGGTAAACTTCAACTTTCATCTAATTGCTGTATGTGGCAAGCCTCTGGATTATTTATATCCAAGCCAATGTCCCTCTCTTAGCATGAAAGATTCCTTAGGAAAAATGTCATTGCTCTACATTGAGTTAAAGTTTATTCCTTCAGGACATCTCCCTTATAAAGGAAATTATGGCATTGCTGGATTCCATATATTCCAGTTAATGTAATTTCCCTTATAATCAGTTCCCCAACAAACTGTAATGAACAAGTGAGATACCTCCCTTTAGAGATGACAAATTGTCTCTCTCAGTCAAACCTTTAGCTTCAATCTTGGGCTTTGAACAAGACACAAATACCCTTTAGCTTCAATCTTGGGCTTTAAACAAGACACCAAACATTTTTCCTCCCAAAGAATAGGAGGAACTACGATTGCTCTGATTTCCCTGTTATCTTTACGGGAATACGTAGGCATAAGATTGTGGAATCTTAGCAAGCACACAAATAAAAAACTTTAGGTCCAGTACCTTACCAAAAATAATAGAAAATCCAAAAACAACAAAAACACTCTCTCAACATTCCCAACCTATAACAGTAAACACCAGAAAATATTTAAACCTGCCAAAGAAAGTCTATGGATAACCATATATACACTGGGTGATTGACAAGTGTTCCACTTACAGCAATTATCTGGGAAAAAGGTTTTGACTGTTTGTTTTGATATGTGATGTATAGAGGAAATGTCCTCTTGCAGAGTGGAATCATGGTCTCATCTGAGGGGATGTTGATTTTTGTGTGCCTTGATCAAAGCCTAAGGTTGAAGCTAAAATGTTGACTCTACTAAGGGATTTTTATATCTGTCTTATACAAAGCCCAAGATTGAGGCTGAAAAGAGATTGACTCCACTGGGGAGGTTTTATCTGTCTTGTACAAAGCCCAATATTGAGGCTGAAATCTACTAAGGAGAATCATTATATAAAGCCTAAGAGGAGGATGGTTGGGGAAATTATTATATGAAGCCTAAGAGGAGGCTGGCTTCTGCTGAGGATTGTTGAAATCCAGAGACAGGTCTAATATGTGTTGGGGAATCAACTCTTGCTAGGGATTGAAGAAGAGTTGAAATATCAGATGCCCTGAGGTTCTGATTCTGTTAGGGTTTTATCTATGGTAAATTGACCCTGGCTGGGTTTTTTAAGGTGAAGGTTTAAACATTGAGTTTGAAAACCTATGGAGGTTTTACCTCTATTGGAGATTAGTGTGTTGATGAAATGATCAGGGTTTTTCCTGCGCCTTTAGGAAACTTGAGGGTCTATGTGTGAGATCCAAGAGGAAATGAGACTTTCCAAGTCTACTGGTAGGAAGAGGTTGACTCTTAACTAGAGGATGATCTTTGTATGATGCCCAAGAGGAGGATAGGGTTTTAAGGGATGAAGATCAACCCTAAAATGGTCTGATATTCTGGAATTCTGACTCTCTTGAGGATTGAACTAGTAAAGATGACTAGTTTTTGTCCAATACCTGTAGGAGGCCTATGGGTCCTTGTACTAAGCCCAAGAAGAGGCTGAGAACTTCTAAGAAGCCTCAGGGTCCTTGTACTAAGCCCAAGAGGAGGTCGGGGATGCTTTTAGGAAGCCTGTGGGTCCAAACCTAAGAAAACATCAAGAAAGGTTTCTGTAGCGCGATTTTTGTGGTTTCGAATCACTATCGCTTTGGTACTACAGTTCGATTCATTTTTTATACTGTGAAGCTGATTAAGGAAGGGAAATAGATGTCTCCAATTAACCCTGCTTGCATACTGAGGTTAAACAGTCAAAACTGTTGGTTTACAGATGCTGTAAAAAAAGGGGTCTGTCTTTAGGTTATTTCATTTAAGAACGGAGTGTTGTGATTGTATAGGAGGCTTTTGGTAAGGTGTTAGGTCTGATGCTTTTTGATTGATGTGTGAAGGTACTGGATTTTGAGTTTTTTTTATTAGTATGCTCGCTAAGACTTCGCAGTCTTATGCCTACGTATTCCCGTTGAACGAAATAAGGAAATCAAAGCGATCATAGTTCCTCCTATTCTATGGGAAGAAAGAGGTGTTTTGGTGTCTTGTCAAAGCCCAAGACATGAAGCTAAAGGTGATTTGTATCTTGTTCAAAGCCCAAGATGTGAAGCTAAAAGGTTTGACTGAGAGAGAACTTATCATCTCTAAAGAGGAATTGTTGATGTTTGTATGTTGTGAACAAGGCACAAATTTGATGCTAAAAGGTTGGTTGACTCAACTGGGGTTTTCTTTATTCAAAGCCTAAGAGGAGTCTAGAAGTTTGACTTTCCCAGGGAAAATGTTCTTTCTGTCTTGTACAAAGCCCAAGATTGAGGCTAAAGGGGAGTTTGACTCCGTTGAGGAGAATGTATCTTGTATAAAGCCCGAGATGGAGGCTGAAAGGGTTTGACTCAACAAGAGAGTACTTTTATCTGTCCTGTATAAAGCCCAAGACAGAGGCTAAAAAGGTTGACTCAACAAGAGAGTATTGAGCAGGTGATTGACTCAACAAGAGAGTCTGAAGATTGATTGACTGAACAAGAGAGTCTTTTATACTCAACAAGAGAGTGATTTTCTATCTCGTACGAGGCCCGAGATTGAGGCTAAAAGGAGATTGACTCAACAAGAGAGTCTTTTATACTCAACAAGAGAGTGTTTTTATATGTCTTGTACAAAGCCCAAGACGGAGGCTAAAAAGGGTTTGACTCAACGAGAGAGACTGAAAAGGTTAGCTCCGCAAGGGAAAATCATTTGTACAAAGCCCAAGAGGAGGCTGACTTACTGCTGAGGATTATTAAGATCCTGAAGCGGGTCCAAGTATGGGGAACTCTCATGAGAGAGACCTGGTTTCTTCTAGGGATTGATCCAGAGTGATCGGTGTTTCTTCCTAGGTTTTAACGAAACTTGAGAATGTCTTTGAGACTCAAGATGTTTAGACTGTCTGAGTCTGGAGTTTTATCCTTTGTACAATGCCCAAGAGGAGGCGTGTGCATTAAGGGATGAGTATCAACCCTAAAATGGCCGGAGTTTTGACACTGGAAAGAGTGTTCTAGCAAAGGATGACTAGGTTCTATCTTATACCTTTAAGAGGTCGTCCGGGTCCTTGTATTAAGCCCAAGAGAAGGCATGAGAACTTCTAAGAAGCCTAAGAGTCCTTGTACAATGCCCAAGATGAGGCGGGGATGCTTTTAGGAAACATGTGGGTCCCCAAACCAAGAGAAGTTCAAGAAATGCAATTCACAGAGAAGAGATAATTCCAGGACAGTTCGAGAATTTGGAAGAAACTTGAGAGATGCCATTCATGGAGAAAAGATCATCTCTGGGGAGTTAGAGTTTCTTTGACAATTTCTAAGGGTGACAGTCTGAGAAAAGGTTCACCGAGAATACTGCATTTCTCTTTGTTCCATATTGTTTAACCCTAAGAGGAGGAAAGACTGTATCTGGAAATCCTATGGGGATCTAGTTTTTTTTGTATTTAAGAGACACCAACAAGGCGTTACCTAGTGCTAGACGTAGTTGCCGGGGAAAACTCTAAATAACTATACTGGTATTACATAGTGGATATGTGACAAGTATATAAAAGGATGTGAAAGAAGACTTACAGTGAAGCAGCCCCACAATACAGTTATATATATGAAAGCGGTAAATGAAAGCGGATAAACACTTACCCGTTGTAGAGCTTCCATGATGTTTGGTTAGTTGTTCAACAAAGAAATTAAAGAAAGTTTTGATGATAACATATATTTTAATTCAAAATCAAAGGAGAAAGTGCTTTGAAAAGATTGTTGGGGCTTACAGCTCAAGGAGAGGCCCAAGTTTTAACGATGATCGTACCGTTATTTTATAAACTGTACAAAGGGACTTATACAATATGTGAGGCCCAAGAGGTTTTTATATATAAGAGGATGGGGCTTATAGCTCAAGGAGAGGCCCAAAAAGGTTTTTTGGAAAACGGCGATCGTGCCGAGGTTTTCTTTTAAAGCATAGGGACTTATACAATATCTGAGGCCCAAAATGGTTTGGTTAAAAGGGGATTGGGTCTTACACCCAATTAGAGGCCCAAAGAGTTTTAAAATGAATAAAGATAGGTCTTAAAGCTCAAGGAGAAGCCCAAATATTTTTGTTAAAAAGGCGACGATCGTGCCGAACTTTTTGACGGTATCGGGACTTATACAATACACTGAGGCCCAAAAAGGTTTTCCTTTATGAAATAATGGGACTTACACTCTCTCAAGAGGCCCAAAGAGTTATTTAAAGAAAAGAAGTGGGACTTACAACACGAGGGTAGGCCCGGATGATTCTCGTTTTGAAATGGCGATCGCGCCGAGATTTTTGAAATCGCAGTGGGTCTTATACAATAACTGAGGCCCAAATTATTTTGGTTTCAAAAAGGATTGTGTCTTACACTCTATTAGAGGCCCATGAGTGTTTTAAAATGATTTGTTTAGGGTGATTAAGATCAAAACCCTAAATTAATTTCAAAATGTATTTTACATAAATAATAATTTAATTAAAATGATCAAAATTATCAAACATGTTGTGAAAAACAAGTTGTGATATTGGATCAATGTTTAAAAAATCATGTTTATATCCACAAAACGATTGAAATCCAATTAAATTTGGAAAATCAAGGAGAAAAAAATATTTTAAATGTTAAAAACAAATAAAAGATTAATTCTTTGCAAAAATATCAAGTATATGAAATAAATAATATTTTTGGGAATTTTTGGCTAAATAAAATATTTTAACATTTTTGTGAATTATTAAAAAAAGAATCAACTCAAAATCATTAAAACTCAGAGAGAAATTAATTTTTGAATCAATTAAACAAAATCACAAAATTCAAATATTCAAATATTCAAAAAATGGCACCAAGAACACACCCAGAACACGCGCCACCCCTCTGTTTCTGCAGATTTGCATTTTCTCACCAATCTCACTGAATACTTGATGAAATAACACAATCCACATATAAATCTACTCGTTTTTACCTCACGATCATGTCTATGGTCTTTAATTTCATTTATTTTAAGCATGGAATAAGAAATCAAGACAAAACCTCAAGAACCCTAAATTCTGCATGAAGGCTGAGAATTTTGACACACAATTCAAACAAAGCAATTAATTGAGGGGAAACATTCTATGCATGATTATGAACATTTGGCAAAAGTATTGTGCGAGGAAATATGCATAGATTAAGAGATGACCAAGTTTAGGCTTACTTGAAGGTCGTGACAGTAAGGGCAAAGTGATTTTTGAGTTGTAGATGTTACAGATGAGTTGTGATGATCTGAACAGCTTCCCTACACCATATGGAGTGTGTTTGAATGCCTGGACTTGATTGGAAATGGCTGGATCACTTCATGGCATCTTAACTGCATATGATACAACATATGTGTGATCATAGTTTGTCTTGACACTTTTTGGATCCAAGTGAAAAATGCCCTTACATTTTGGAAAAAGTGAAACAGATTCTGACTTGGTGAAAATTTCACTAAGTGTTGGAAAAAGTGACATTTCATGTTTTCAGCCATTTTGATCCAACCATAACTCAAAATCCATGATGAATTGGAATGAGGTGTAGTTGACACTTTTAAAGTATGCCATGAGAGCTACAAATCCATCTTTGGATCATCCTAAATGGTTGCTTGGATCTCAAGTTATGATCCTTGGAAGTTGGTACCCTAGCCACTTTGTTCCATAACTTAGAAAACTTCTAAGTTTTTATGGTTACCCCTTTTACAAGTTATCCCACTTTCTTTGATTTTTCTTAATGAATGATGATTCCAATCACACATTAACATCATTTTAGGGTTGAACAACCATAATTGTGAAAAATTTCAAAAAGTCAAACTTGACTTTTGTGCACAGTTGACTTTTTATCAGATAAATTTCAAACTGTGCGATCCTAGGGGAAATCAAGTCCTTGACCTAAATCAAACCTAATGGATATGTTCCATAGGTGTTATAGGGTGTATTGAATCATGTCCCAAGGTTTGGGGGCATGTCCTGGTCAAAAGTCAAAGGTACAGCTGACTTTTTCCCTCGAAACTCTAATGGTGGTTGAGATGAAATTGAAACTTGTTGATCAAGCTTCTTGGATCAATCCATTATTGCAAATGGATCAATGTGGTGTGTTAGACACCCTTAAATCATGTGTTGAGGTCTTGGCTCATGCTTTGTCCCAAAAGTCAACTTAGGGGTGAACTAGGTTAAGAAACCCTAATTCCTGATATTTTGGTGAATGCATCCCCTGAGGCTAAATTGACTTGATGATTGGCTTTATGGGGTCCCTTAGAGTATTTTGGGTTATGCTTTAAAGCATTGGATCATCACCAGAGGAAAATTTCCATCTGGAGGCTTTGGTCGACCAAAACCCTAATTTGGTGACACTGGCGATCTTGAGACTTAATCCACTTGGAATGCTGCAGCCTTGTGCTTGATCCTTGATGTGGGAGTCCTCTTGATCTATTGTGGGTGTTTGAGAGTTTTAGACAAGTTGAAGATCATGTCATTCCTTGATTGATCCTTTGTCTAAGGCTCTGAGAGGGCTTGAAACCCTAATCCTTGATTGTAGTGAATGCTCAACAATTCCTTGAGGAGCTTGATGAGGCATGATGGTTCATCCATATTGTGATGATGATTTGCACAATGATGGGAAATCTTAGTGGTCAAAATTTGGGGTATGACAGTTTCACCGGGAATAAATCCTTTCTTTGTAGAACAGTTCTAGGGTTTGATGAAATTCAGGAGAGGTTTCACCGGGAATTTATCCTCTCTGGGGAAATAAATTTCTTCTACAAATACTTCTAAATTTGGACAGTCTTGAGAAAAGTTTCACTGGGAATAATGTCTTTTTCTATTCCATATTGTATAAGCCCAAGAGGAGGCAAAACTGTATCTGGAATTTCTTATAGGGAACTAGTTTTGACTATGTTGAAAGAGTAACCTCTGGTTTGATCTAAACCTGGACCTAACTGCTAGGGAAAACTCTAAGCAAGTATGTACAAGCATATATATATATATATATATATATATATATATATATATATATATATATATATATATATATATATACAGATGAAATATATAAACAAGTATGTATTGAAGAGATAGTGGAACTTACAGCTGTATGGTTAGTTTTTCAAGAAATTGAAGAAAGTTTTGATAAAACTTTGAATTTAAATTTAAATAAAAAAGAAAGTTGTTGTAAAAGGAAATTTGGGGCTTATACTCAAAGAGAGGCCCAGATGATCTCTTTTGAAAAAGGGACGATCGCGTCGTAGTTTTGAAAACCACAGAGGGACTTATACAATGACTGAGGCCCAAATTATTGTATTTACAAAAAGGATGGGTCTTACACTCTATTAGAGGCCCAAAAGTTTATTTTTATACAAGGGTTGGGGCTTATAACGCAAGGAGATGCCCAGATGAAAAACATTGATCGCACCGTTTATTTTGAAAAATCGCGTAGGGTCTTATACAATGACTGAGGCGCAAATTATTTATGTACAAAGGGGGTTAGGTCTTACACTCTATTAGAGGCCCAAAAGTGTTTGAAAAAGAAGAAAAATGGGATTTACACCCAAAGAGAGGCCCAGATGAAAATTGTTTTGAAACTGGCGATCGCGCCGAGATTTTTAAAATCGCGTCGGGACTTATACAATGGCTGAGGCCCAAAAAGGTTTATTTACAAAGGGATGGGACTTACACTCTACCAAGAGGCCCAAAAGTGTTTTGAAAAATGTTTGATAAATTAAAATTAAGAGAAACCCTAATTTTAATTAAAAAAATAGTTTTTTAAAGGAAATTAAATATAAAATGAAACAAAATATCAAATATATTCAAAAACAAGTTGTCAACTTTAAAAAATATTTTGAAAAATCATGTTAAATCACATGAAAGCTTGAAATCCAATTGGTTTTGAAAAATCAAGGTGAGAATTTCATTTAAAAATGTTTAAAAACAAATAAAATTAAATTAAATTCAAAAAACCAAACTATACTAAATAAATAATATAAATGTGATTTTTCTTGTAGAATAAAATAGGTTAACATTTTTGTGACTTTTTAAAAAAAGAACCAATAAAAAATGATAAATAATGAGAGAGAAATTAATTTTTGAAATCAATTAATAAAACATAAAAATTTAAATATTCAAAAATTCAAAAAAGGGCGCCAAGAACACATGTTCTTGCTCGCGCGTGTTCTTCCTCCCCAGATTTGCAAAACCTCTCATATCTCTCTGATTACTCAATGAAACTGACTTTTGTAAACATGAAACTTGCTCTTTTTTGAACAAGGATTCCAATGGTACCAAGTAATTGCATTTATATTAAGTGTGGAGTGAGAAATCAAAGGATGAACTCAAGAACCCTAATTTCTGCAAGAACACTATGAAATCCTATACACGATTCATACATAGCAATTGATTGAGGGGAATCACTCTACATAAGTACAGAAACATGTTTGTAACTTGAAAACACATTTATGATGCATGGATTATAGAGTTTGAGAGTGTCAGGCTTACCTCTTGCAAGAAGAATTCGAATTCTATGTTGGAGGTGTTACAGATGTTGTGTAATGACCTGGACAGCTTCAATGGACCTCAAGTAATGTGTTTGAAAGCTTGGAATGGATTGAATTAGCTTGGAACTTGTTGTGGCACCTCAACTACAAATAGGCCAAAAAGCTTGAGCAAATGGGGGGTGACTTTGTGATTCTAATGTTCAAGATGAGTTTTAAGGTCATGGATCACCCATATATGATATATGTGAGGTGTTAGCATGATTGGTTTGGATAGAATTTCTCTCAAATAAAAAGTTCGAATGTTACTTGAATGAGAAGCAAAATCTGGTTTTTTAAGAGTGATTTCGAGGAAAGCATGTGTTATGGTGATTTGGTGTACTTGAATTGATCAGAAAGAAGCTCTATTTATAGTAGAGCAAGTTTGTTTTAGGAGCAATTGTGAATGGAGGCTGGATCACTCCATTATCCATTGAACTTTGTCTTGTTGCCAAAGTCTCCTCTAGCCATAGACTTGGGTCAATCTTGCAGGCTATGAGTCTTCTATTGCAGGGATAAGCCTTGACTCATTTGGTTGAACATAGACTGATACATGCCAGCTCTATGCATTCATTCAACGCCTCTTGACAAGTTAGGAGTTTTGGATTTGAAACTTGAATGCTACATGCCAAAAGAGGTGGTGTCTTGACTTGCAAGGCTTTGTGATCAGATTATCCATAATTCAAGTTGATTTTGGATAGAAATGAAATGAGTGTCCAAAATTGGATCAATAAATCGTGGGAACCAAGTTTCATGTTCATGCTGTCTTAAAAAATTAGGTTTTTAGGCCATGTTTCAAGGCTTGTAACTCCCTACTCAAGAGGAGTTAGAGTGAGTTCTTGTACTTTTTGGAAAGCCCCAATGACATACTTCAACTTTGATGTCCAACATTGGTCTTAGTTCAACTTGGGTCATAATGAAAAATGGTCTTAAAGTTGGTGAAAAACCAAGACAGATTATGTCCAAAATTTTCACCAAGTGTTGAAAAAAGTGGCCATTTTCATGTTTTTTTGTGATTTTGATCAATCCATAACTCAAAATCCATGAGTATTTGGAATCTGATGTAGCTGACAAATTTGAAGTATGTAATGAGAGCTTTCATTTGAGATTTGGATGGAAGCAAATGGCTTTGTGGTTTAGGAGTTATGACCTTGCAAAGTTGGTACCAAATCACTTTTCTTCCATAACTTAGAAAATTTTAAGCTTTTCAAGGTTGCCCCTTTTTCAAGTAATCTCACTTTTCTTGATTTTTCTTGATGGATGATGATACAAACCCTGAATTAACATTGTTTTTTACTTAGGGAAGCCTTGATTGTCAAGAAAATCAAAAAGTCAAACTTGGTTTTTAGGCACAATTGAGTTTTTGTCAGATGAATTTCAAACTATGTGATCCTTTATGTAATCAAGTCCTTGACCTAATTCAAACCTAATGGATGGATTCCATAGGTATTTTAGGGTATCTTGAATCATGTCCCAAGGTTTGGGAACATGTCTTGGTCAAAAGTCAAAGATACAGTTGACTTTTCATCAAGAAACCCTAATTGGCCCAGATGAAATTGAATTCTTGTATTTCTCATGAACCAAGTTCTTTGAATCAATCCAACCTTGTGAATGGATTAATATGATGTATTGGAGGTATTCAAAACACTTCTTGAGGTCTTGGCTCATGTCTTGCTTCAAAAGTCAATTTAAGGGTGAATTAGATCAAGAAACCCTAATTCCTGATTTTTGATGAATGCATCCCCTGAGGATATTTTGACTTTATGATTGAGTCCATGAGGTCCCTTTGAGCTTCTTGACTCATGTTTTGAAGTATTGGCTCATGCCCAGATGGAAATTTTCATCTGGAGGCCTTGGTCGACCAAAACCCTAATTTGGTGACACTAGCGATCTTGCGGCTTGATCCACTTGGAATGTTACAACCTTGTGCTTGATTCTTGATGTGGGAGACCTCTTGATCCTTTATGGGTGTTTGAGAGGCTAGAAAAGTTGAGGATTATGTCCATTATTGATTGATCCTTTGCCTGAGCACTCCGAGAGGGCTCAAAACCCTAATTTTTGGTTGATGTGAGTGCTCAACAATCCTTGAGAAGACTGATGAGGTATGATGGTACATTTATATTATGGTGATGATTTACACAATGATGGGAAATCTTGTGGTCAAAATTTTGGGTATGACACATACATGCCATTTTGCTATCCACAGCAAAACCCCAGATGTACTCCAAAATTAGATATCGAGATGATCTACGGGGATTACAATACCAAAGGATACCGTGCTCCTCCCAATTCATTAGAAACTGATACTCTAATGAAAGATAACTTCGACTACATCTCGGATGATCCCATGGATGATTTACCCATTTTGGAGCCTTACATGGAAGATCCAGGATAAAAAAGCCAGTCCGAAAATGCATATTTTCCAGATAACTCTGAAAAGGATTCATCTGTTCCTTCAGAAGCATGGAGACCTTACTCAGAAAATCCTGAACATATCAAACATTGTCTCAATGAAGTCGCAAGAATTGCTGGAAAAGAATTTATCAACTTTGCACTACCTGAAGTCAATGCCATCGAGGAAGACAACCCCTCAGAAACTTGGGATACCTTGGGACAACCAAGCGGAAAGTTAGAATTTCTGGTCAAGTATACTGCTCCCGAAAGCTCTCGCATCATGATTGAAGACATTCAGCCCACAGGATAGGGATATCCTCATGATCAAGAGGAAACATGTGAAGAGGCAACATTAAATTTCTCTGCTAATAACTCTGCATGGGAAGAAGACTGTAGTGATCTGACCCCGTCAAAAATCAGTGTCATTACTAAAGACAATCCCAAAAGGAAAATACCAGTCTTTGTAATCCACAGAGGAGTTCGTCGCAATTGGATAGTAGTTGATGTCCCAAATGTTGTTCACATCTCAAAGTAATTGCCTTGTCTTTATTTTGACCTCTCACCTCGCCCCGGTGAAAGGATGTTTTATAGGGCATCGTTTCCTGTAAATATTTCCTCTCTACCTTGGCCAAGGGAGATGAGTTTTGTTTTATAAGGCTTGTGTTTAAAGAATCGACAAATCATAAATAAAGATTTCATTCTGAATTCCTGCATTTATTGTTGTTTTCGCTTTTTGCTTTTTCAGAAAATGGTAATCCTAAAACAGATAAAAATAACAAACGGTTTTCAAAATACACTGCACACCACTTTTTGCATTTTTTTGCTATATTTTCTAAAAACAGAATCATCAATCACATTATGCAAATTAATTGTTAAAAATCCCGTTGAAACATATGATCCAATGCATTCTCCCAACTTTGAGTTCCCGGTATTCAAAGCTGAAGAAGAAGAGGACGAATAAATTCCAGATGAGATCTCCCGACTACTCAAACAGGAAGAAAAAGCCATTCAACCCCACGGAGAGCCATTAGAAACAATTAATTTAGGTTCAGAAGAAGAAAGAAAAGAAGTTAAGATTGAGGCTCTACTCAGTTCAATTGTCAAAAAGAGTCTGGTACAGCTTCTCAAAGAATTTCCAGATGTGTTTGCTTGGTCCTACCAAGATATGCCAGGATTGGATACCAACATTGTAGAGCATTATTTGTCGTTGAAGCCGAAATGTCCGCCAGTCAAACAAAAATTGAGAAGGACTCATCCAGATATGGCCATCAAGATCAAAGAAGAAGTCCAAAAGCAGATCAATGCAGGCTTCCTTGCCACATCAGAATATCCTCAGTGGCTAGCCAATATAGTGCCAGTTCCCAAGAAGGATGGAAAATTCAGAATGTGTGTAGACTACAGGGATTTAAACAAAGCAAGTCCAAAGCATGATTTCCCCTACCACACATTGACATGTTAGTAGATAGCCCTGCAAAATTCAAAGTATTTTCCGTCATGGACGGTTTTCAGGCTATAATCAAATCAAAATGGCGCTAGAAGACATGGAAAAAACTTCATTCATTACGCCATGGGGAACCTTTTGCTATAAAGTAATGCCGTTTGGATTAAAGAATGCAGGCACAACTTATCAAAGGGCAATGACAACTCTATTTCATGACATGATGCACAAAGAAATTGAAGTGTATGTGGACGACATGATTCCCAAGTCTGAGACAAAAGAATAACATGTGGAAAATTTGTCAAAATTATTTGAGCGTCTCAGTAAATACAAAATCTGCTTAAATCCCAACAAATGTACATTTGGTGTTCGCTCAGGAAAGCTTTTAGGATTCATCGTCATTCAGAAAGGAATTGAAGTCGATCCCGACAAAGTCAAGGCCATTCAAGAAATGCCTTCACCTAGAACAGAAAAGCAAGTAAGAGGATTTTTGGGACGCCTAAATTACATCTCAAGATTTATATTTCTCTTGACGGAAACATGCGCACCAATTTTCAAGCTCCTCCGAAAGGACCAAGGATGTATATGGACAAAAGATTGCCAAAAAGCTTTTGAAAGCATCAAAGAATATTTGTTGAATCCACCTATTTTGTCTCCTCCGGTGGAAGGGAGACCCCTGATCATCTACTTAACAGTCCTAGAAGATTCCATGGGTTGTGTGCTAAGTCAACAAGATGAAACAAGAAGAAAAGAATACCCCATTTACTACTTGAGCAAGAAATTCACGGAGTGTGAAACTCGATACACTATGCTCGAGAAAACTTATTGTGCTTTAGCTTGGGCTGCTAAATGTCTTCGCCATTCTATGATTTTTCATACCACTTGGTTAATCTCTGAAATGAATTTGATCAAGTATATCTTTGTGAAACCTGCTTTAACTGGAAGAATTGTCCGTTGGCAGATGTTATTATCAGAATAAGACATCGAGTACCATGCTCATATATGCCGTCAAAGGAAGTATTCTAGTCGATCATCTGGCTCACCAACCAATTGAAGACAATGAATTAATCAGATTTGACTTCCCAAATGAGGATATGATGTACCTAAAGATGAAAGATTGTGATGAACCGCTACCAAACGAAGGGCCAGAGCCAAGATCCTGATGGGGATTAATATTCGACGGAGCTGTAAATGCTTATGGAAACGGAATTGGGGCAATCATCATTATACCTCAGGGTACCCATATTCCTTTCACCACCAGATTAGCATTCAAATTTACAAATAATGAGGCCTAATATGAAGCTTGCTTCATGGGTCTCGAAGAAGCTATCGACTTAAGGATAAAAAACTTGGATGTGTACAGAGACTCAGCTTTGGTTATAAATCAGATCAAAGGAGAATGAGACACACGCTAGACTGGATTAGTTCCTTATAAAGACTACGCAATAAGGTTGTTACCTTTCTTCAACAAGATTGATTTTCATTATATTCCTCGTGAAGAAAATAACATGGCTGACGCACTAGCTACTCTATTCTCCATGATTAGTGTGAATCGATGGAACGACGTACCCAAGATTAACATAATGTGCCTTGAAAGGCCCGCTTACATATTTGCGGTTGAAGCGGTCATCGATGACAAACCACGGTATCATGATATCAAATGCTTCCTCCAAAGACAAGAATACCCAGCTGGGGCATCAAGGAAATATAGAAATACTCTTAGAAGACTCGCTGGCAACTTTTTCATGAACAAATATGTACTCTACAAAAGAAACTTCGACATGGTTTTACTTAGATGCGTGAACAGACACGAAGCAAACTCACTAATAAAAGAGATTCACGAAGGATCCTTTGGCACTCATGCCAATGTACATACAATGTCAAGAAAAATTCTAAGAGCAGGATATTACTAGATGACAATGGAATCCGATAGTTACAAATACATGAGGAAATGTCACAAATGTAAAATTTATGCCGACAAGATTCATGTGCCTCCAACTCTTCTCAAAATTCTCTCTTCTCCATGGCCTTTTTCCATATGGGGAATCGACATGATTGGCATGATTGAACCCAAAGCCTCAAACGGACATCGCTTCATCTTGGTGGCTATTGATTATTTCACCAAATGGGTCGAAGGGATATCATACGCCAATGTAAGCAGACAAGTGGTGGTCCGATTTATCAAAAACAACCTCATCTGCTGTTATGGTGTTCCCAGTTAGATCATTACTGATAATGGATCTAACCTGAACAACAAGATGATGAAAGACTTATGTGATGAATTCAAGATCGAGCACCATAACTCGTCTCTCTACCGGCCTAAGATGAATGGATCGGTTGAAGTAGCTAACAAGAACATTAAGAAAATCATTCAGAAGATGGTCGTGACTTACAAGGATTGGCATGAAATGCTCCTATTTGCTCTTCACGGTTATCGCACATCCGCCCGCACTTCAACAGGGGCAACCCCTTTCTCTCTAGTATATAGCATGAAAGTCGTGCTCCCTATAGAGGTTGAGATCCTGTCAATGAGAGTATTGAAGGAAGCCAAGCTAACCGAAGCTGAATGGTGTCAAAGTAGATACGACGAACTAAATCTCATCGAAGGTAAAAGAATGACGGATTTATACCATGGTCAGTTATATCAACAAAGGATGAAGAAAGCTTTTGATAAAAAGGTCCGACCTCGGGTATTCAAAAAGGGTGACCTCGTACTTAAAAAGATCCAATCTTTCCTCAGTGACTCTAGGGGCAAGTGAACTCAAAATTATGATGGCCCATATGTTGTTAAGAAAGCCTTCTCAGGTGGTGCCTTAAAACTCACAACTATGGACGGTGAAGAGTTCACACTACCTACAAATGTCGATACAGTCAAGAAATACTTCGCCTAAAACAAAAAAAAAAATAGCTCGCTAAGTTGAAAACCCGAAAGGGCAACTTAGGTGTAACACCCCAAAATTTTCCCTACCTTTTTCTGGCTTTTGGTTCGCATTCATCTGCATTTTCATTAACTCATACTCATATCATTGCATTGGTCTTCTAAGACATGGGATCAAAGGGCTTTCTTATTATCAGTATTTTCCTATTCAGAGGTGCGTCAAGTTCTGAGGTTTTCTTGTTCAGAGGATTCATCAAAGGCTTTGGGTCAGAGGTGTGAATCAGGGTTTAATTTCTTCTCAGTTCAAGCCATCTTCTTCAAGATTTATCAGTGTACATCAAGGTGAATTAGGGTTTGTTTCAAGGTTGAGTTGTAGACTTCATCAGGTTGTCAAGCAAGGGTTCATGTGAGGATTCACTTGTTCAAAGATTCAAAGGATGTTTGATTCAGATGTTCTGTTTCAGTGGCAAGATTATCCAGCGGTATTTGTGTGCACTTTATCAGAGGCTTGTGAAAAAGTTTGGGTTTGGTTTTGGATTCATTTGGCCATCCATTTTCTAAAACCATGTTCTTATCCATCTTTTTATTACCCACTCTTCTTAACCATTTTGATATCCATTAAACCATTTGTCCATTATTTTTTTTATTATTCATATCCAATTCACAATTCATTTCAAACCGTTATCCACATATTCATTTTCTTACCCATTTTCCAATTATCCATTTTTCTAACCAAATCTTTTTTAATTTCTAAATTCATTATCCTTTATGCCGTATCGAATTTCCATTGTTCTTTTATTCATATTACAAAATTCATTATCCATGAATCATTTCTCATTATCCATTTCCAATTTTAAAATCTAATGTCCATATCCATTTCTTTCCAAGTTATAAATATCAAATCTATAAAAACCATTTTCCATAAGCCCATATCATTAAGACTACAATACCATCTCTTTTTGTAAGTCCATGTCATTTTTTTTATGAAGTCCAAAATAAGAATAGAAAGGTTGACCTAGCTATAAAAGGGTGGCGCAGAAACCTAGAAGAAAGGTGGAGAAACTTTTGCAGCAACATCAATATTAAAACGGCGCACCGTTCATCACCATAATCTTTCTTTTCCACACTTCATTTACAGATTACCACTCCACCACCTTGTTCATCACGCAACAACCCTGACCTCACTCCTCTCTCTGCATAATCTCTCACCATCTTCAATTCTCACGCCATCTTCAATTTCCAAAACCTTCATTCTGCACCAATTCACATTTTCCATAGCTTGCAATTGCAGAAACCAGAAACCACAACAATCACCTTCATTCTTCACTCCAAGTTCAATCAACATCACCTGAGATTCTTTTGCAGCTATCATCGATTCCATAACCTGCAACTCGGAAACTCGTTGCAACATCAACAACATCAAGGCACGATACAGAAGTAAGAAGAAGCAGTACTCAGAAGAAGAGGTGAGTTCGAGAAGAGCTAAGAGTGAAGCGCATCTTACTTGGATTCTGCTCGTCGTCACCGATTCGAAGGAGCACCGGACTCTTTCCGGTAGGTATGTCAATGGCCCTGACTTCATTCATGTTGTTGTTGCTGATCTTGGATTTGTTGTTACGCATTTCCGATTTATGCTCTAGTGTTTCGTTGTGTGTAACCTCGGAGTGTTATGCTCCGTGTTATGATTTGAGGAGTTTTCGCGCTACGACTTTTCTGGAACATTGAGTGTAGGACATGCGCGAGTGGAGAAAAGATTTGAATGCGACGATGCGAAGGTGCTGTTGTAACGTTGTGTGTTAGTGGTGGGAGATTATCGGTTTAAGGAAGTTGATGCGGTGGTTGATTGAGAACGAGACGGAGAAGTGATTTGTGTTGCCGGAGATTTGGAGAAGAAGATGAAGGATGAGGTTTGAGGTGCGGTTTGGAGAAATAAATAGGAGACAACAAGGAGTTGTGTGACGACGCTGAAGGAGAGAAGAAAAGAACATTGAGGATTGAGAGAGGGCTGAGGATGGAGGCGCGACGGCGGCGTTTGGTAAGAGGGATGATGACGGAAGAAGAACGAGGGAGATGGTTGAGAGAGAAGACGAAGGAAACGGCAAAGGAAGGCATCTGAGTTTTTAGGTTTTGATTCTAGCTTGTACCAACCTGGATCGGGCCTAGGCCCAATTGTTTTCTTTCTTTTCACACTCCCCAATTCTGCCTGCACCACCCTGGGATTCACATTAAGATCATTGGGCCCAGACTCATAAGCCCGTTGGCAATTTCTTGCTGCACCCTAGAACACCGTCCACACCCCCTGGCTGCTAAAAGAGGCCATTGGGCCTGATGCAAGAACCCAACGACTGATTCCTCACCACACTCCCAATTCTGCTGACTGCATCCTTATTTTAAGTTTTAGTTTTGATTTTTGTTTGTTGGTTTTATTAATTGTTTTAATTAAGTGATTTAGGCTAATTAGATTGGTTAATATTTTTGAAATTAGATTTTAATTAGAGGAATTAGAATTTAATTTTGGTTAACTAACTTTTTATATTTAGTTATAACTTTAGAATTTGATTAGTTAGAATTAGATTTTTATTAGAAATTATTTTGAATTAATCTTAGGTTTAGATACTATTTTTTTTCATTAATCTTTAATTTTAGCTTTTAGCCTTAGAATTTAATCTTGATTTTAATTTGCACTTTATTTTATCTTGGATATTCTTGATCTTGATTTTTGATGCATATTCTGATTAAATACTTGACTGCCTCTTGTTTGATTTTCTCTTTGTGATTATGATGCTTTGTGTTTACTTGTTGATTAATCTGTATTCGCATGCTCCCTTAAGGCTCCTAGTCTGACTTAATTTATGATTAAGCTCGGAGTAGGATAGACATTAGGCTAGCAATCCAAGCATGATAACATTAGGTTAGCTCCCTTCTAATCTTGACTTTAGGGCCAATTTGCATGATAACTTGTAGGATTCAGTTCCCTTAGACCTTCTGTGCGTCTCCCCCTTTTTTTCTCTCGCCTCAGTGTGATCGAGATCCCGTTTCCCGTAGTGCCACGAACTACGGACGCTCTGACTTCCTCTCTCTGGATAGATTGAGGATATGTAGGCACGAGGATCCCTATCCATGGCGAGCACACTAACAACTAACTCCCCTCTTCTCTCGCACCCTTGCGATCGAGACCAACCTGTTAGCCGAGCCTTTTCTCTCGCCCCCGATGCGATCGAGACCCTTTCGACCCGTAGGTTGAACTACGACTGCTCTGATTTCCTCTTTCTCATCCGATTGAGGATACGTAGGCACAAGATGATGATGTCTTGGCGAGCAACCTCCCCCCTTAGTTCGTGTCTGAACTACGTTGACTCTGACTTTCCCATTGCACAAGGGAATACGTAGGCATAGGACGAGCGATGTCCTATCGAGTCACTTCTTTTTTTCTTTTCTTCTTCGTTTCTTCGTTCCTTTCCGTTCACGTTCCTTTCCTTTCCAGTAGCAGTGGAGCTCCAGATGACGACACCCTTTGATCGAGACAACAATCGTGGATCCCGTCGAGTACGATGGACGTGTTGGGTGCTAACACCTTCCCTTCGCGTAACCGACTCCCTTACCCGTTTCTCTTGGTCGTGAGACCATGCTCTTTCCCTTCCCTCAGGTTTACGCAGTGTTTCCTTTCCCTCTCTTGGGATAAATACACATTGCTGGTGACTCTGTTTTCCGCGCCACTTTGGCGTTTGTACCATGGATGCAAATCCTCGGGAGCGACATTAGGCAAAAAGGAGCGTCTCGGTGGATTGAAAATCTGAAAGGATGGTCTAGGAAAAAATTAGAGACATAAATAGAAAATAATCATCCAGATAGATTGAAAACCTGAAAAGGAAATCTAGGGATATATGGCAAGTAATTGCATCCAAAAAGATTGGATCATTTCAGGCAAACGTCATCTATCAAAAGATTTTTCAAGCAAGTCACTTTCAATAGAAGTTCAAAAATATTGGGAATTCAAAGTTGTTAGAAGAATAGTGGTCATTATGTTTCAATGTAGCCCTTTCCCTTTAAATTACCATTTTTATAACTTTGTAATGCTCCATGGAATCACGCATTTGGGTGATTACCATCCTATTAATGAAAAATTTGAGCCTCTGTGCCTTTTGGTTGCAATTCTCACTTTTATTCTGCTTCGTAAAATGACATTTTATTTGATTTTCATTCTTGAAACAAAAAAAAATGAATTTAATTTTGCTTTTAAAATAAAGATGGAAATTTCCTTTGATTTATGAGCATAATAAGGAATAACAACAGCTTCTCCAAGAGTGATTAAAACCTCGAAATGAAAAATCAAAATGCTCTTGTGATCAATCTCGCAAATATCCTTGAGTGGTGGATCATTACCTCAAATAGATAAGAGTGGACGTCTTACTCATCCCCAGAATGGCCGAGTGTCCGATTTTGTTCATCACCAATTTGTGTGTCGTGTCTGTTTTGTCATACACCATGCATAATAAATTCATAGTCATATTCATAATGCATAAGTTGTGTCAATCATGGAGAAATAAGAGAGATATGATCCCTCTCGCAAATGGACCAAACTTGAAAACCTTGGGCAGGCCAGCCATGGCGCCCTTGGTCAGGCCTCAGGTCATGCTCACCATTATCAATTTATGGGTGTGGTTTGATACACAGATGTATCACCACCCCAGTGGTTCTTGGCCTGGGCATGTTTGTGTGTTTGAGTGTAAGAACTAGGGTTTGAATCCCCCTCGCCCCAGTTCTTTTTCATCTTTCTGATTTTTTAAGTGAGTATCATATATATTTTTGTGCTTCCCTCTATTTTCAACTACGCGCATGTGGTTGGATTGGTCTTTGTTTTGACCTGCAAGCAAGCCAGCGTGGGTTCAACACCCATGGGGACCCTTTCCATATTTTTTTAACCACCGATTTTCTTACTTTTCTTCACAATTTCAAATTACTATAACATTCTCATTTTTAATCATTTTGAACCCATTCTTTTTGCAAATTGTTCTTAATGATGTTGATTTTCTATTTATAAAAAGAAAATACCAAAAATAATTATTTTTATCATAGTTATGAGTGTTCAAAGTAAGTGGTGTTTTTAAGGTTTCTTAAAGAACTTCTTGATTCTTTTGAATAATTCCTTGCCTTTCCTTACATAAAATAATTTGTGTGAGCCATATACATCTTGTAAAAACCACAAATGATGTTGTGAATTTATACATCTTTGTTCTCACTTGATTTTAATACATTTTTTAAGTATGTTTACATGTGAATGGATGATGAATTTTCAAACATGTCATTGAACTTTATGCTTAAACCTTTTCCTTAACATGTTGATTTTCTTCCATGATTACATGATGCTTATGTGCCCTTGTGTTGATCACACCATGTCTATTTGCTCCTAAAACATTTGAACTTTACTTTTAAAATGTTTTATACATGTTCATGTGTATGAACTTTGTAGTGTTTCCACTTTATCCAAACCCATGTTTAAACCCTAACATGAATGCTTGATTATTATCAACTTGTCTTAACAAGTTTAATTGATATCCTTGCTTCAATGTTCAAGTTGTCTTTTCACAAACTTTCACCATGATAAAAACACCTCTTTAAAATACAAATCATCTTTCAACTAAACTTTCAAAATTATCTTTTGATTTCAATAACTCTTTAGGCCTCTATTCAGAGTGTAAGACCCATCACTTATCAAATTTTCAAAACCAATTTATTTAAATCTTTGGGCCTCTATCCAGAGTGTAAGTCCCATTCCCTCCACTTTGTTTCAAAATCATCCACAATACTTTAAATAATTTATTAAAATCACCTCCTATTTTCAAACAAGAATAAAATCTTGGGCCTCTATTAGAGTGTAAGTCCCTCCCCTCTCCCTCAAAACTTTCTTCAATTTCTCAACAGTTCAAAACTCAAGCTTCAACTTTCATCAAGCACAACCCTAGTGGCATTCATTCAATAACTCTTTGGGCCTCTACTTAGAGTGTAAGACCTAACACCTTTGTATATATAATAATCTTGGGCCTCTGTCAAGAGTGTAAGACCCACCGCCTTTTCTTTTCAATAAATCTTGGGTCTCTGCTTAGAGTGTAAGACCCAACACCTTTGTATATAGAATAATCTTGGGCCTCTGTCAAGAGTGTAAGACCCACCACCTTTTCTTTTCAATAAATCTTGGGCCTCTGTCAAGAGTGTAAGACCCATCACCCTTAAATTCATGTATATAGTTGTCATGTACTTATTCACATTAAGTTTCTATTGACATTTATATCATCCTCAGTTTAGATATAGGTCAAACAATAAGATTCCTTCAATCACAACTTAGTTCAAACAACTAGAACCATAGCCTCCTCTTGGGCCTTATACAAGCATCATTTCCTCCTCTTGGGCATCATACAAAGAATTTCCCTAGCAAGTTAGCCTTCTAATGGGCTGCATACAAGGAGACTTGGGAAGTCTCATTCAATCCATCACAACCTCGTCTTGGGCTTTATCCAAGCTCCATAGCTTCCTCTTGGGCTTCATACAAGGACCCTCAGGCTTCTTAAGAGCATCAATAAAATCTTTTAGCCTCACCATCTTGGGCCTTGTAGAGGATACAATAAATCTTTTAGCCTCACCATCCCAGGCTTTGTATAGGATACAATAAATCTTTTAGCCTCACCATCTTGGGCTTTGTACAGGATACAATAAATTCTTTTAGCCTCATTCATCCTGGGCTTTGTACAGGATACAAATAAAATCCCCAAAAGAGTTAGTCAAATCCTCAGTATTGAGCCAGTCTTTTCAAACTTCCTCAATAGTCATGAGCCTTCTCTCAGGCTTTCATACCAAATAAACCTCCTCAGTCAGTCAGCCTCAATCTTGGGCTTTGTACAAGACAATTGAAACTCCCCAGTTGAGTCAGTTTTTAATCTTCTAGCTTCATATCTTGGGCTTCAATTAAGATACCCAAATAAATCCATCTCCTCACATATGAGACCTTGACCCATCTCTGTAGGAAGATTTATCTTCCAATCACTACAATTCAAATCAAACAACCAAAAACTATTTTCCAGATAATTGCTATAAGTGGCACACTTGTTGATTCAATATCCAAGTTGTATTCCCTCCTTTATCATGGTTCAAAAACGTTTCTTTCATCTAAATTGCTGTAAGTGGCACACTTGTTGATTCTATATCCAAGTTAAGATCCCACTTTTAGTTTGTAAAGAATTCATAAAGGAAAAAGTGGCATTGCTTAACACAATAAGTTTAAAGCTTTTTTCCCTTATGACATCACTCTCAAATGATTGTAGTGAATATGTGAGATATCTCCCTTAAAGATGACAATTTGTCAAATCTTTCAAACACTTTTTTAGCTTCATCATCTTGGGCTTTGAACAAGATACAAAACAAACTTTTTCCTCCCATAGATTAGGAGGAACTACGAATGCTCTGATATCCCTAAGTCTCTTTATGGGAATACGTAGGCATAAGATTGTGAAATCTTAGCGAGCGCACTAATAAAAAACCTTAGGTCAAGCACCTTCCAAAAAAAAATAGAAAACCATAAAATAATAAAAAACATTTTCCTCAACTTTCACAAAGGAGAAACTTTCCCAATTCAGCTGCAAATAGACTTAAGCAACCAAGTGATTCATCAGTAGAAATATATGCAAATGAAGGTTCCTATAGATTACTATAGAAACTCAGGGTGTTAATAGCTTCCCTTAGTATAACCAACCCCCGATTCCAGATCTCTTAGCATTTGTAAGAAGAACATTTGCAAGCAGGGTTAGTTTAAGGTATCTTCCCTTTCCTTTTAAGCATCATAGGATAAATATTAGAAATCAGAAAGTAGCACTAAATGCAGTAGTGGTCGCGTCACAAAATTGGAGCTACATTGGGCCTTGTGGAGGAGCGTGTCTAAGGTGTTAGGCCTTTAAATGCCGACTTCCTTGGCGAACTCGGTGTGAGGACATAGTCCTCGCTCGATCAAATATCTCTTCATGTCGTTCGACGTGGATACCTAGACAGATTCTTAGTTGAACCTCTCTATATAGTCCCGAAGAGATTCGTCTTTTCCCTGTATGATGGTTTCCAGGGATGCTTCCGTCTTTGGGTGGCAACGGGAACAATGAAGTGCCCGGAGAACTGCCTCTTCAGCTCCTTATAGGAGGCGATGGACTCTGGCTCGAGGCTCTTGTACCACACCATTGCATCCTTCCTCGGGGTCGTGGGGAAGAGCCTGCACTTAATGGCTCTCTGGACGTTCCGGTAATCGAGCATCGCATCTATGCTTTCAATCTGGTCGTCTGGGTCGGTCGTACCATCATAGGTCGCCAAGGCCGGGGATTTTTCCATTCCAACGGGCAAGGGAGTCTCCATGTTGACTCTGGATAGTGGCGTACGTTAGTCGTCCTCGTCGCTCCTGACAGGTGATCTCGACGGGGACAGGTCACATCAAGGGTTCCTGCTTCGGCGGGAAGGGCTCATTGGTCGGCTCTTTGGCTTCTCGGTGAATTCGTCAGCTTTATTCCTCTTATGAACGGGGGAGCGTCGCTCCTTCTCAGGAGGGAATCGGCCGCGCTTCTGGGTGGCCACGGGATGAGGGCTTTCCAAACGCGGGCGACACTCTGGCTGTGTTGAAGTCCGAGGAGGGAGAGGCAGTGTTGAAGTCCGAGGAGGGAGAGGCAGTGTGCTCGTCCCAGGGGTCTCCCTCTTCAACGTGAACGACCACGTTGGGATCATGGTCGTCGTTGTTGATGAACATGGTGAAGGCGGTTTCTAGAGCGTTGTCCTTGGTGCGTGGGCTGGCCATGATCAACGAAGATTAAAAAATGCTTTGGTTCTTGGGTTTCTATGGGAGAAATAATGAGGAAGCAAAGGTTCCCACAGACGGCGCCACTGATCTTACCGGATCAGAAAAGGATCAGCATCCAGCAACACGTCATGAGCTCCTTTATTCACTGGTGGTAGAGAAGAGGAAGGGGGTGTACCTGCAAGGTACTCCGATGTCAAAGTAAGTTTTAGCAAGAGAGAAAGCAAGTACAAAGAAAAGGTATAGAGAATATAATACCTGACCCTCTAGTGAAAGAGGATATTTATAGTGTTCTCCCAGCGCTGGGCCAACGGTTACTTTACATTGGGTTGGATCGAAAGACCCAATACGAGTAACTGTCAGGGCTTATGTGGCGTAGGGAAGACCAGCACGTATTCGCCCTGGGTCAACTGCCCCTTGATCTTCGGAAGATGAGCTGACCAGTTCTTTCGGAAGTGGGTAGTTATCTGAAGATGAGTCCCCGCGTGGGGAGCACGTGGAGTCCGTGGGGGAGGCGTGTGAGATCTCCCCGGGCGTGCAGATAGGATGGATCTCAATTGGGCCCTCCCCGACAAGAAGTTGGGTTGGGTTGTGCCCGACGGTGGGCCAGCCTTAGGCCCAATCCATAACATTAGTAATTTTATAATGTTAATAAAATATAATTTATAATTTGGATATTTAAAAACCAATTTAAATTAAACGATATGAAATTAGATTGAATCGAATCATAATTTTTTTATCAACCATCTAAAATTAAATCAAATCACAAACAAATTCATCTTTTGATCAGATGAATTTTAACTTCAAAACCGTTACAATTCGCTTCCTAACACCCATACCTAGTATAACAGCTTCATGATTTGAAGAACTCCTTAAACTTTGAAAAGCTATTATAAAGCAACCCAAAACACACAAAAATGAAATTGAAGCCAATAAAGACACTTTAATCTCCTTATATTTTGTTTAAAGAATTTTTCTGTCCACCACCATGATTTGTCACTATCACAATGTTGCATATTTGTCATGTATATAATTAATTAAGGGTTACTATAGTCGTTTTTAAAAGAATTATTATAGTTTTCAATTTTACTTTAAAAAAAGTGAAGGCTATATATATATATATATATATATATATATATATATATATATATATATATATATATATATATATATATATATATATATTAAACAACATCAACGCTCTACTCTAACACCATATTGTCGTAACTGCGAAAATCAACCGGCAGAAAAGACAGAAGAGTCGCCACCGAACGTTATTTATCCCGACGCAAGGAAAGGAAACGATCGAAGAAAACCTAAAGAAGGGAAAAACATGGTCATCACAACCATAGCCTGGGTTCGGGAGTCAGTTACACGAGAGGAAGGTATTAGCACCCCCTCGCGTCCATCGTACTCGATGGGATCCACGCTTGTTGTTCTGATCAAAGGGTGTAAGTATCTGGAGCTCCACTGCTAACAGGAAAGGAATAGAATGAGAAACAAAGAAATGGGGAAAGAAAACAAAAGGTGCCTCGGTAGGACATCGTCGTCCTAGGCCTACGTATTCCCTCGGGAATGGGTAAGTCAGAGTCAACGTGGTTTGGAGGACTACAGGATTGTGGGGGAAGGTTGCTCTCCAAGACATCACAGTCTTGTGCCTACGTATCCTCAATCGGATGAGAGAGAGAAAGTCAGAGCTGTCGTAGTTCGACCTACGGGTCTTTGTTTCTTTAGTGTTTTTTTATGTGGACGACGCTAACGTTCGCATTCTAGCAGTTTAGGTGTTGCCGCCCGTTGCGTGGAGACTTACGTGTTTACCTGTTTACGGTAGAACAAAAATAGCTTATCCTTACGATTAGAGTGAGTGAGATGAGAAAAGAATCCCGAAGGAAGACTATTGATTTTTTTATGTCTTTTAGAAAAAGTGTTTTGATTTGTTTTGTTTGTGATATGTATCATGCTAAAGACTATGACATAGGAGCGAATACTTTGCAAGGTCGCCCCCAACGGAACATTTGCAAATCACCCTAGAAGAGTAAAGGAGACATTGACTAATCATTTCGCATGTGCTTAAGGCCTGTGGTGCACTTCACATACAATATTTGTTAAGTGCTTTTGCTTTTCTTTTAGAGAGAGAAGAGAGAGACTCAAATGGTTAAAAGAAAATCTAAGGGGATCTCTATCCTAGAAGTTGTCATGCAATGATTGATCCTATAGTTGAGGTTAGAAAAGGGAATCTCTACCTATGTTAGCATGCTTGGATTGATAACCTAATGTCTCTCCTACTTTGAACCTAATCAAAATTAGATTCAAGCTAGGAATCCTAAGGGAACATGTGATCATACACAAGTAAACATTAGATGATTCAATCACAATTCAAAGAAGTAATGAAGAAGTGAGATGAAGGAGAAGTCACATAAGTATGGGAAATAATGTAAAGTAATACAAGTACTTACCAAATTTAAACCAAGCTAAACTATTGGATAGTTGAAAGAAATATGCAAAACAATGCACTTATGCTCAGGCAAATGTCCTAAGACTATCTTAGAAGTAATGTCAATCACTTAGCAAAAGGAAATGAGTCCTAAAGGGATGAGAATCTACCTAGGTCAGTAGATATGTCCTACTATATCACATTCATGTTAGTGTCCTAAAAGTTTTCAAAAGAATTCAAGTTATGTACCATATCTTAACTCAAACAAATGTTATCACAATGTCCATGTAAGATGCACTTTGAAAGCTCAAACATGTAAACTTGAAGGGAGAAACCACATGGGGCAGTAGCACTACACATCATAATAAATGCAAAGTGAGGTTTAAGAAGTCAAGAAATGATCATTAAATCCACACCAAGTCATGTTCAAAAGATTAGGCAATCCTATACAAAGATGTCACTCTTATGATACATCAATCACCTATGACACAACAATGAGAAGGTAAGCATGAAGTTGACTTGTAAATGATCTAAGTAAGAAGCTAATTCATGTATTCAATGCTTAAAAATAACCTCAAATTATCACAAAATTGTCATGGCAAAGCATTCTAAAAAGTTGGAACAAGCAAGGACCAAAATCAACCCTAATCTTCTTCTAAGGGCATGTGGACTTTCAATCATGTAGAAGTATGAAAAAAGTCATGTCAAGTGAGTACCTAAGCATACAAGTCAGTATAAAATTATCTAGAATATCTCAAATTTAAGTCACCCAAGCATTGGATAAAAGAAGCACACAAAACTCACGCAAAAGTTGTCAAAGTAGGCAAGTAAGCATGCTCAAGTTCACACAAATGTTACATCAATTAGAGGCATTCAAAAGGACCTATAAATTGAGATGAAAGTGATTTAACTCATGCTATATCAAGTGTATATCAAAGAGAAACAAGACCTAGAATCATGGCGCAATTACATCCCTAAACATCCTAAGAATCACACCAAAGCTCAAGTAGGAAGACATGTATTTAGGATTCAAGACAAGCACATAGATCATGATCAAAACTCAAAATCAAAGCATCATAATGGCATAAAAAATATCCTCATGAATGTGTCCAAACATGTTAAGGAAAATGGCTCAAGAGAGGTCACACATAGGCATCAAATTCAACCTACTTCTAAACATACATCCACATACTAGGTATGTAATGATCCACTCATGAAAAATAGTTAGAAGCCTTGAAAAATCATGAAAATTTAACCCTAACATTATGAGCTCAGTGGATATACATGTCCCAAAAATAGGCTCAAGATTATGCACATAAGATGATCAAACAATGTCACACATAGGATAAGGTACAAGGCAAAGATCATTCAAGACAAGCCATAAAAGGCATTCAAAATGCACCAAAAAATAATGAAAAAAATCCCAATGATCATCAATATATCCTATAATCATATGACTAAAGGCATACAAAAATTTAGGTCAAAACTAGTTGGGAAAAATTGGTTTAAAGGCATAATGTGCAAGGTATGTCAATTTGACCACATTCAAAACAAAATTCCAAAACAAATATTCAAAGTATTCAAAAATGAAACTAAAAAATATCGAAAATTAATTAATGTCATAAAGAACGTCCATGAATTATTTTGTAATTTTTTTATGAAAAAAGTTATTTTTAAAATGCCAAGATTAACTGTGTATTAAAAAAATTAAAACAGAATCACATGAAATGGGGGTGCTGGCTAAGCACTACCCTAGTTCATTTTCACGCATGGGCCAGGCATTGGGGTGTGAGTAGCAAGCGTGTGGCCCATACCACATAACTAAAAAAACCTTTTTTGTTTCTGAGTATTATTATGTATTTTATTCAGAAAATAAAATAAAAACAAGGGAGAAGAAAATAACATGTGGGGATTACAACATTCCTCTTTAATGCATTGTCACGCTACCACTGGTGGGATTGAACCAATTTCACATACGGGCAAGGGAATGTACACGCTGGATAAGAAGAATTCACATGGCCCAATAGAGTGAAGACACGCGCACATGGACCTTGGCCAGGGTTAGAAAAATAGACGCCGGAGCTAAGCTCCGGTCGTCGTCTCCGGTGTTCCTCCACCGTGAGCAGAAATGGCATGTTCCAGAAATCACAAACAAGACCACCACCTGACTCAATTTTTGGTGCTGATTTCAAATCTAATCTCAAAATTCCCATTAGGACAATCTAACATTGAAAACGAAGAGGATTAAGTTATGCCCTAAAAAACCAAAACTCCATGAAATGCCATAAATAACACCACAAACATTGCCTACACGATGTAGGGTTTCAGATGCAACCAATACATGATCCTAAATCACCATGATTTGCACTACAATGATGTAAGAAAAATTCAAGATCTGACCTGGTTGTAGCTGTGATCCACACGTGTGAGAAACCCAAAGAACTTCGTGCAATGCCTTGTAATCTTCCTTAGAGCAAAATAAATGCTCAAGCTTCCCTCAAATCTTAATGAAATCTCAATATGTTGATGATGAAGAATGAATTTGTGGATGATGTTACACTGCTTCCAGGTCAAGAATAATGCCTACAGAACGTTCTATGGAGTGTGGTGATGATAATGATGAAGAAAGCTTCAATGTTGAGTGAGTTTCGAAGCTTTGAAGATGGAGGTGCAAAAATGGAGTTTTTTGGATCTCTGCACTCTAACTGTGTAACTCTCTCTAACTGAATCAATTAAGGGTGATTAGAGGATTATATATGATTGGTTAAAGCATGGTTAGAGTTTGATCAAGGTTAGAAAGTTGGAAAATGAGAATGAAAGTTTGGCACGGGTTAGGTTCATGTAGGTGTATTGTATGGTTGTTATCATGGAATGCTACATGATTATGAAGTGTGATGGATGGTAATGAATTGGTACAGTCAGAATAACACTTGTTCATTAAGTTTCCTTTTTTCTTTTTCTTTCACATGAGGTAATGTTGGTGACATATGCATGAAATGTAAGAATTTGCATGGCTTAATGAGGTAACTTTGGTGGCATTATGCGCATGGCATGCTGCAACAAGAATGACATGAATTGGTTTGCAATTAGAGTGAGACAACATGCCTTGAACACTTGAGGAACATTTTTTATTGATGGTAACTTTGATGATGGATAACTTGAAGAATATGGCATCAATTGGCAAGATCTTGGTATCCTTGGAAAGGTGGCATTTGATAGAACAACCTTCATGTTTGAAACAAGTTGAGAGGAGGTCTTGAACATAATGAAAAGTTGTGTTGAACATGCCATGACACAAGCTGCCCTTTACCTCAAAAATTTCTAAGAGTTTTTTCCATGTTGAACAACTTTGATGCGATGACTTTGAGTGACCATAACTTTTGATTTAGGAATCCAAATGATGCATTCTTTATATGGTTGGAAAGGTGGAAGATCACTTTACAACTTTGATTTGAAAATGATTTCCAAATAAGGCTTAGGAGCCACTCAAAAATGAGCTTGAACATGGGCACAAAACCTGACCCTTAAACACTTAGAAAAATTTCTAAGTGCTGTAACATGCAAATGTGAAAATGCCTAACTTCCCACAATCATAACTTGCTCAAAAATAATCCAATGGAGATGAATTACATATGGTTGGAAAGCTTGTCATGAGGAATACAACTTTCATGTTTGAGAAAAATTGAAATGGAGCTTTGATCATGGAAAAAAATGGACTTGAAAGTGGCTGCATGGCATGAAGAACTTTCCAAAAATGGAAAGTTTCTAAAACCCTAATTTGCCAAATTTGGTAACTTTCCACACAAGCTTGATTTTCATGATTCCTTTGACATTTCTTGACCAAATTCCATCCATTGATCACTTTTAACATGGTGAACACAAAGTTGACCTCAAAAAGTCAGGAGTTGACTTTTTCACTGCTCAGTTGACTTTGTTCCCAATTTGACTGATTCTCAATCATCTGGCCAATTGAGAACCTTCTGAATGAAATTGATGGTCCATACTCCACACCTAGATACTTGAGAACACATAGAATGCCATGGAATTAAGCCTTTCCCAAAGAATCAGAAATAAACTGATTTTACACAAAACCCAAATTTGGCCCCCAAAAGTTAGGAGATGTTGACTGATGGTCAAAACCCTAATTCCTCTGAGGAGAAGTGAGAATCCCTTGAACCAAGAAGTTCTACCTGATATGAAGATGATGAGACTTCAAGATCCTTGCACATGAAGGTGCCACATACACAGATACTCAAAACCCTAATATGAGGATCAAGAGATAGGAGGAGGTGATTGTCTTCAAGTTTCTTGCAAGTTCCAATCTCCTGATGAAATGATGAACCAAATATGATGTCTTGAGGCATAAAGACCCATTATAGCTTGAGTGCTGGAGTATATCTCATTCTCATTGCTTTGAACAACCAATACCATAGAAACTTCTGATCCCATGCCTTGGGAAAGCCAATGATGCATGTATAATGCTTATGACCTAAATGCACATGTATGTGAAGCATAAGCCACTTATTGATGGTAAAACATTAGGGAAAATTTTGGGGTGTTACAACTACCCCTATTCAATCGACTTGGACCTGAAGGAGTGATAGCAATAACATTCAGACATTCAAGGTACATGGAGATTGAATACCAAAAGAACCATAAAATTTGCAAACAGTGGAGAGATATACAACAAAGTGATCGCCACCCGATGGGGCTCAAAGATATCGGATACCAACCAGAATTTAGGATAGCGAAAGGTGACAGATGAGTCCACAAAAGATGCCAACCAAGAGTTGGGATGAAAAGAACACTGATTAAAGTGAACCTGCGACAAGGAATAACGACCAAGAGTTGGAATAAAGGATAGGATATCTACCACAATCTGGGATAAAAGACAAAGTACCAACCAAGAGTTGGGAAATGGGATACTAATCAACAATTAGTATAACAGGGCTTTCAACCGAAGGCGAGCTCACGAAAGGTATCAACCAAAAGTTGAGATAAAACCGAAGATCATCAACCAAATAGTTGGGAAAAAGGAAAGACGTCAACCAAGAGTCGGGAAAGAATATACTGACCAAGAGTTAGGATGAAATGAAGGATACCAACCAAGAGTCAGGATGAAATGAAGGATACCAACCAAGAGTCGGGACACAGGACATTAATCGAGAATTAGGATAACCGGGACGTCGAACAAAAGCGAACTCACAAAGAAAGATACCAACCAAAAGTTGGGAGAGAAGATACTAACCAAAAGTCGGGATAATGAGGACGCCAACCAAAGGCGAACTCACAATGAAAGATACCAACCAAAAGTTGGGAGAGAAGATACTAACCAAAAGTCGGGATAATGAGGATGCCGACCAAAGGCGAACTCACAATGAAAGATACCCACCAAGAGTTAGGATAAGGGATACTAACCAAGAGTTAGGATAAACGAGGATGCCGACCAAAGGCGAACTCACAACAATAGATACCAACCAAAAGTTGGGAGAAAAGATACTAATCAAGAGTTAGGATAATGAGGATGCCGACCAAGGGCGAACTCACAACGAAAGATACTAACCAAAAGTTGGGAGAGAAGATACTAACCAAGAGTTAGGATAAGGGATACTAACCAAGAGTTAGGATAAACGAGGATTCCGACCAAGGGCGAACTCACAACAACAGATACCAACCAATAGTCAGGATAAAGGATATTAACCAAGAGTTAGGATGAAATTCCACGAAAGATACCAACCAAAATTTGGGAAAGAAGATAGACAGCAACCAAGAGTCGAGAAGGAAGATAATAACCAAGAGTTGATATAAAACCAAGGATTACCATCCAAGAGTTGAGATGAAAGATACTAACCAAGAGTAAGGATAACCAAGACGTCGACCGAAGGCGAACCCACAATCAGAGAATACCAACCTAGAGTTGGGAAAGAGGATACTAACCAAGAGTTAGGATAACGGGTACTAACCAAGAGTTAGGATAACGGTACTAACCAAGAGTTAGGATAAAGGATACTAACCAAGAGTTAGGATAACGAGGACGCCGACCAAAGGCAAACTCACAATGAAAAATACTAACCAAGAGTTAGGATAAGAAGGTACTAACCAAGAGTTAGGATAAGAAGGTACTAACCAAAAGTTAGGATAGACGATACTAACCAAGAGTTAGGATAACGAGGACGCCGACCAAAGGAGAATTCACAACAAAAAATACTAACCAAGAGTTAGGATAAGAAGGTACTAACCAAAAGTTAGGATAAACGATACTAACCAAGAGTTAGAATAACAGATACTAACCAAGAGTTAGGATAACGAGGACGCCGACCAAAGGAGAACTCACAACGAAAAATACTAACCAAGAGTTAGGATAAGAAGGTACAAACCAAAAGTTAGGATAACAGATACTGACCAAGAGTTAGGATAACGGATATACGGAACGCCAATCGAAGACAAACCTTCAACGAAAAGGTACCAACCATGAGTTGGGAAGGAAGATACTAACCAAGAGTTAGGATAACGAGGACGCCGACCAAAGACGAACTCATGACTAAAGATACCAACCAAGAGTTGGGAAGAAAGATACTAACCAAAAGTTAGGATAGCGAATACTAACCAAGAGTTAGGATAATGACTAAGATATATAGGAAGTAGACTTCACAGACTTACGACCTGAAGGGAAGATGACTCCGCTGGGGCAAAGAGAAGTTTAAACAAACAACTATGCAGGAGAGTACAAGCATGACAAATGAATCCATCGTCAACTCCACTGGGGATAAAGGAAGGATGGATCTCCTGAAATGTGCCATTCTCTGCTGAGAAACATTTGGTAAAGATAACATCAAACCTGGCTTATGCTTCGAATGCATATGTTTAAAATTCTATGGCGTAATGCTCTATACGAAATGGAAATGCTACGCATTTTGAGGATGCAATGTACTGATTCTTATGCTATGCAAAAGACACTCCACTGAGAGAAGCGCTGAGAAACCCAAAAACAAACTCTACTGAACGGCCTTCCCAAAAGTGAACTTTCACACTGCTGGGGATTATAAATAGCCCCTGCTGAAGATAAACCCAAAATGACTTCCCCTACACTGGGAATCAAGAATGATAACTGCTGAAGATGGAACCCAAAGATCTGACATGAAAAAGGAGCCAATAACCATTGGACTTGGAGTCTGCCGGGGAGGTCAACCACTGTTGATCAAACTGTTGAGAGGATTAACACCAAACTATGCTTGGGGATTGAAATCAATAATACCAAATTGGCAATGGAATATCATTGAACTTAACCTGCTATTGGGGAAACGACTTTAACCTTACCCTACTAGGGATAATAACATACCATTGCTAGCGAGACTACATTTCCTGACCTGATGAGGAAAGTAGACACCACGAAACTGTGGGGAATATAAGGTCTCTACCAAGGAGAGACATAAAAAAAATCTCCTGTTGGAGATGCAACATTATCCTGTCTGAGACGGTCGACTTCTGAATACTCGCTGGGGAGTAATAGACCAATCTGACTGGGGAAAACAATACTCTGCTTTCTTGCTGGGGAGAGAGAAGTACTCAACGCTCTGCTGAGGATACTAGATCTTCTAACCTTCTATGGGGAAAAGATCAACGACTAGGTTAGGGAGTGATGTTAATACATCTGGGCTCTGAACTGCCAAAACTTGCTTCGAACTTTCGGACTCTGCAACTGCGGGGAAGGATGACTTTGCTAGGAAGACATCACCTGAACCGGTCTTGCTTGGTAGAACCTAAAACCATAGAATCTCACTGGGGAAATGACAACCTTTTGAACTGGCTACTAGGGGAACTGAGATGAAACAAGCCTCTACTGAGGGAGGAAGTGCTTGTCAAGGAAGTTATATACCAGTACTCTGTGGGGAGAGAAACTCTACCGGGGACAGGAGGTCAAACAAGCCTCTTGCTGGGGATGCCAACCTGCTTGGAGGGCAAGAACAAACAATCTTTACCCTGTCTGGGGACTTGAACTCTTGCCGGAGAAAAGACAAATCCAACCCTGGCTGGGGAAACCAAACCTCTGGACTCTCGCTAGGAAGAATAATAAGAAAACATGGCACTCTGCCGAGGACGCTACACCCTTAGTTATTTCTGCCAGGGAGACATATGTTCTCATATGTGAACGATGCCACAATTAGTGTGAGAGGAAAATGATCTTGCAACGTATGGAGAAACAAGGGAATGTCTCAAGTACAACATAACCTATAAAGGAACTTGCCTCGAGAGGCATCACGAAAACTTGATGTATTCTGCCCCAGTATACTGAACCCTGGGGAAGTAATTCTGATTAACCTCCTTCCGGAGAGGATAACTTCTCGCCCTTGAGGTGACCTACCTCAGTACGAGTCTTGCAGTAATTTTATCCCTGTCTCTGAGAGATTCGCTGAATCTCGACATGATTGCCCCAGATTGGCTTGAAATTCTGGTATCAGACGTGTGATGTTAAGGTGTGATGTCACAACAACACACTCTGCACTATGGACAACAATAACAGTAAAATAACACCAAGAATTGTTGACCCAGTTCGGTTACAACTAACCTACTCTGTGGGCTACCAAGCCAGGGATGGAATTCACTACTTGTAGATATAATTTACAGACTCAACGACCCGTTGACAATCTCCTAAACTTATACTCTACTAATGACTTCCTACCTAAGAAACCACTTAGGTATGAGAACACCACTCAATCCCTTACAAACACTCAAATAACCCACTTTGAGTACCCTTGATCTTACTTCACAGTTTCGATCAAATCACACAACTCTCTTCACTTCACAGCTTTAGAGAGGACAGAAACTTAACACCTATTCAAACCCTAGAATAGTATAAATACAAGCACTTTAAACAAACTCTAGACACTAAGCCTTCTGCTCTTGATCTTCTGAATGTTTTCTGTACTTTTTCCTTTGGTCTTGTGCGCTTTATATAGCTCCTGAATTGGGCTTGGACTTGTCACAATATTTGATCAGATTTGTTAATTAAAACTGAATCTTCAAAACAGATTTTATCCCCAAAATATTTTTAAATCTCAACCTTTTAATTCTCCAACAGATCTGCAATCAAATCTCCCATGTAACAGAAAATATCTATCCCAAGATATTCTCATCCAATGAGTTAACCACTCTCCACAATTCCAGCTAATACGCGTGCCCTAATAACATATCCTGCTATTATTAATTCTGCAGGTCTGATGTTACAACATCACCTGTGTGACATCAGACATCCATCTTCAGCACTTAACTACTTAACACAGCCCAGTGTTAAGACTTCAATGTTACAACATCAGCACCTTGACATCAACATTGAATAACCTTTGTTTTACCAAAAATCCAACCAATCCAGGAACAGGAACTATCAATCTCCCCCTTTGGCTAATTTTGGCTAAAACAATCTCTGCACTCTGCAATCAACTTCTGCACTCTGCACCTTCAGAGATTTTAGCAGCGGAATAATTGCTCTAGCCGACTCTTGTATAGTTCTGTTCTTCCTCTCAACAACTCCATTTTGCTGAGGGGTGATAGGAGATGAAAACTCATGACTTATACCTTCAGACGAGCAAAATTCTTCAAACTTACTATTTTCAAACTCTCTTCCATGATCACTTCTAATTTTGATGACCTTACTCTCCTTTTCTCTTTGGAGTTTAAGACAGAGCTCTTTAAAGACATCAAACACCTCAGATTTGTCTTTGATGAAATTCACCCAGGTGTATCTTGAGTAGTCATCCACAACTACATAAGCATATTTCTTTCCACCCAGACTTTCAACCTGCATAGGTCCCATCAAATCCATATGAAGGAGTTCCAATACTTTGGAGGTGGTGTCATGTTGAAGCTTCGGATGAGACATCTTTGTCTGCTTTCCTTTTTGACAGTCTCCACACACCTTTCCTTCCTCAATACTAAGCTTGGGAATCCCTCTGACTGCTTCTGAGGAGATAATTCTCTTCATTCCCTTAAGGTGAAGATGTCCCAGCTTCTGATGCCATATTTTGACATCATCTTCTTTAGCAAGCATACACGTGGAGGAATTTGAATTTTGCGGCACCCAAAGATAACAGTTGTCCTTAGATCTGACTCCCTTCATAATGACTTCTCCTTTGTCATCTTTCACATTACATTCGGACTTTGTGAAGTCTACTTTGAATCCTTGATCACAAAGTTGACTAATACTAATCAAATTAGCTGCTAGTCCTTTAACAAAAAGAACATTCTCCAGCTTGGGAGTACTGTCACAGTTTAGTCTTCCAATTCCCTTTATCTCTCCTTTGATCCCATCACCAAATGTAACATAGCCAGAAGACTGAGGTTTCACATCAACAAGTAGATTCTTTACTCCAGTCATGTGTCTTGAACACCCACTGTCAAAATACCAGTCATCTTTGGTAGAAACCCTCAAGGACGTGTGAGCTATCAAGCTGGTAACTTTAGGTATCCATTTCTTCATCACCTTAGGCCTAACCTCTTGCTGTTTGGGATATCCGTGAAGCTTGAAGCACGAGGACTGCATATGACCCATCCTGCCACAGTAGAAGCATCTGACTCTGCCATTCCTAAAGTGGTTAAATCTTCTCCCACTTTGATAATTCAGTGGCTGCCACCCATACTGTTGTCTCCTTATTCCATAGTTGAATTGTCTTCTGCTGTATTGATGATGTTGTCTCTTAGGCTGTCTTCTATGGTGATGAGGTTTCCTTCTTCCATAAGTCACAGCATTGTTGTACGCATAACCATACCATTTTTCCTGATGTTGATGTCTCTGCTGAGACATGTTCTGCTTGAACTTGACAGCTTACATATTCTGGTGAAATTGGGGAGGCATATACTGGCTAGCTCCTTGGGGCTGTATATTCCTCTGATGAGGGCCATTCTTCTTCTCAGCATTTTGGGGCTGAACAATCTTCTTTGGGGAAGGGCTCTGTTTCGTAGGTTGATGTTGAGACAACGGTTGAGACATCTCCCTTTTTGTTCCTGAAGTGCTAGCCACATATCCTATGCCTGATTTATCTCCAGCTGATTTCTCTAACTGAAGAATTTTATCAAGATTAGCAGTACCACAATTCATCATCCTAATGAATTTAGTCATCTGATCCAGTTGGGACTTAACTAGCACAACTTCGTTTTCCCGATCAGCTTTTTCATTTTCAAGCTGAGCAATCTGTTGCTTATGATACTTGTTTTCTTGACAAATCTCAGAACTTTTCAAACACAGCTCTCGATAAGTAGAAGCTAGCTCTTCATAAGTTATTTCTTCATCACTACCATCATCAGACACAACAGTTCCTGTTAAGGCTCTAGCATGCTTTGCTGACTCACCATCACTTTCACTATCAGATTCAGACCAGGAAACTGACATGCCCTTCTTCTGCTTCTTCAAGAATGTGGGACATTCTTTCTTGACATGTCCATACCCTTCACATTCAAAGCACTGAACACCTTTATCCTGAGCAGTCTTCTCTTCATCTTTCTCTTTTGAATTGGTGATGTCAGAGGAACTGTTCTAGACACTAGGCTTGTAGTTATTGTTCCATCTTTTTAACACTTTGTTGAACTGCCTTCCCAACATTGCAATGGCTTGTGACAAATCTTCCTGAG
Organism: Lathyrus tuberosus; assembly: GCA_022829125.1. Classification (NCBI taxonomy): domain Eukaryota; kingdom Viridiplantae; phylum Streptophyta; class Magnoliopsida; order Fabales; family Fabaceae; genus Lathyrus; species Lathyrus tuberosus. The sequence continues at coordinate 9,881,748 of JALAZF010000163.1, forward strand.
AATCTTTGACAACCTTATCTTCTGCAGGAGTGGAGACCAAAGCAATACCCTTGGGCTTCTTTTCTGGTTCTTCTTCATTTAAACCAAGTTCAAAAGTCTGAAGAGATCCAATGAGCTCATCTACTCTCATCTTGCTGATGTCTTGAGCTTCTTCAATAGCAGTCACTTTCATCTTATACTTCTTAGGTAGGGACCTAAGGATCTTCCTCACAAGCTTTTCATCTGACATCTTCTCTCCAAGAGCACTGGATGCATTGGCCAGCTCAAGAACACTCATGTGGAAATCATGAATAGTCTCATCTTCCTTCATCTTCAGGCTTTCAAATTTTGATGTTAAAATCTGAAGTCTTGACATCTTGACTCTAGATGTTCCTTCATGAGTAGCCTGCAAGATATCCCATTCTTCTTTAGCAACTTCACATGTATTGATTAACCTGAAGATGTTCTTATCCACCCCATTGAAGATAGCATTCAGAGCTTTGGAATTTCCAAGGGCAAGCTCATCTTCCTCCTTGGTCCACTCTTCTTCAGGCTTTGGCTTAGAGGTGCCTTCTTTATCTTTGCCAGCATCATCCTTCTCACACATGAGAGGTGCTTTCCACTCTTTAATAACAGCCTTCCAAGCCCTACTGTCCAAGGATTTTAAGAAGGTGGTCATCCTTGGCTTCCAATAGTCATAATTGGATCCATCCAAAATAGGGGGTCTGTTGACGAATCCTCCAACTTCTTTGTGCATCTTTACACCAGAAAGTAAATTCCCTAGATCTCACCCAGAGACAGACAGGATGCCTGCTTTGATACCAATTGAAATTCTGGTATCAGACGTGTGATGTTAAGGTGTGATGTCACAACAACACACTCTGCACTATAGACAGCAATAACAGTAAAATAACACCAAGAATTGTTGACCCAGTTCGGTTACAACCAACCTACTCTGGGGGCTACCAAGCCAGGGATGGAATTCACTACTTGTAGATATAATTTACAGACTCAATGACCCGTTGACAATCTCCTAAACTTATACTCTACTAATGACTTCCTACCTAAGAAACCACTTAGGTATGAGAACACCACTCAATCCCTTACAAACACTCAAAGAACCCACTTTGAGTACCCTTGATCTTACTTCACAGTTTCGATCAAATCACACAACTCTCTTCGCTTCACAGCTTTAGAGAGGACAGAAACTTAACACCTATTCAAACCCTAGAATAGTGTAAATACAAGCACTTTAAACAAACTCTAGACACTAAGCCTTCTGCTCTTGATCTTCTGAATGTTTTTTGTACTTTTTCCTTTGGTCTTGTGCGCTTTATATAGCTCCTGAATTGGGCTTGGACTTGTCACAATATTTGATCAGATTTTTTAATTAAAACTGAATCTTCAAAACAGATTTTATCCCCAAAATCTTTTTAAATCTTCAACCTTTTAATTCTCCAACAGATCTGCAATCAAATCTCCCATGTAATAGAAAATATCTATCCCAAGATATTCTCATCCAATGAGTTAACCACTCTCCACAATTCCAGCTAATACGCGTGTCCTAATAACATATCCTGCTGTTATTAATTCTGCAGGTCTGATGTTACAACATCACCTGTGTGACATCAGACATCCATCTTCAGCACTTAACTACTTAACACAACCCAGTGTTAAGACTTCAATGTTACAACATCAGCACCTTGACATCAACATTGAATAACCTTTGTTTTACCAAAATTCCAGCCAATCCAGGAACAGGAACTATCATGGCTGAACTTTGGAGAGATTTCTCGACGTAACTACCCCAGATGGGCTACCTCTGAGCACAACTTACTGATAAAACCGTTACCTGACGTAGTCTTTTGACGACATGCTCTTCGATATGATTGTCCACGAGTTTCCTCTCGGCAAAGTTAGACTTCTCGACTGATGCTCATTATGCAAGCTTCATTGACGTCAAGTACAATGTATGCAAGTGAAAAATGTTTATTCTGAGAATGATCATTCTAATGCAACATACATATTAATTTTGAAGTTTTCATTGAAAGATATTGCCAAACCCTGTGAACGAATTACTAGTTAAGGTGCGACACTAATTTTTGAATGAAGGACATTATGCACATGCAATACCAACAAAAATATTATCCCCACCCATGGGAGTCAGGAACGTTGTCTCGTCAGAAGTACGACTTCGGAATACCTTACCTCAATTAGGACTTTTGAGGGTTGTAACGTGGCCTGGTTCATGGTTTGAGAAGGAAGGATTTATGGCTCAAAATTTTGTTTGTACCCACCCATTCTCCTTGATGTCCTTCCGTCCTACGTTTAGTTAATTTGGCACAAGTGCTCACCTTTCAAACGGTTATTACATGTTAGCAGTGATGGTTAAGAAGCCCACAAGGTTTTCGAGGTGGCAGTCACTCCTTTCGTCTTTGGTGTCTGTAGTCACACGACTTGTTCTTGCTCGAGGATTTTTCTTTTGTAATCCTTTTCGATTTTTGTTTTCAATTTATTTCCTTGATTTTTATTGGACTGATTCTTTTGAATTTTTTTCAATTTTGATGTCCAGCAGGATGCCCTAACTTTTGCCTAAATCATTTGTTTTCAAGCTTTCAACTTAGCGAGCTTTCTTTCTCCTTTTTCTTCTTTTTTTTTGAACAAATCGTGTGACACTGGCTGTCTTGATAAAAGGACTGTGACTGCTTCACTCCTTGCGGTGAGGGATAACCATTGTGGTGTCATGCCCCTTGACCTCCTGGTGAGGAATAAAAGGTAATGAATCTTTAGATGCACGCTCCCTTTGAAATTTGAATGCATGGTCAAATAAACTGACAACTACCATGCCCCTGGGTTAAGATGTGAGGGTTTTTTTCAAAAGAAACTCCTACTTCTAGGCTCAACAGGGTTAACAAGGGTCTATCTCCCTTTTATCTCCGGTGTTTGGGGGAGTTAAAACAATGCATGTACATCATCAGCAAGGTTTTGTTCTAAAAGCATACGACTAGAAGTTTGCGTTTTGAATTCGTCATCCTCCCTCCAAGAGTTTAAGCAAGAAAGTTAGTATTGCAGTACATACAAATATTTATGAATGAATAAGAATGAATTACTTCTCGAAAAACATACACATTGCATTAGGATTATCATTAAAAAAAAACAAATTCTACATGTATACAATGCTTTAACAAACAATGAAAAATACAAATGAAAATGCAGTAAAGAAGCTGAAAAATGCCATTGTTGAGGAGGTCTGCCTCCGTCTGGACTTATTTGCAGCATGAGTTCTCACTTGGGAGGCTTCAATTGATGTGCATACCGTCTGCCGCGAAAGTAATGACCCCAACATCAATCAGATCTTGCACCTTGTGCTGGAGCGTCTTATAGTTTTTAGTTGAATGCCCCTATGCCCCACCATGATTAGGAATAGGGTTTTGTATCACATTTGGACCCTCGTTGGTGAAATTGATAGCTTTTGAATTAAGCAAGTCTTGGACCTTGTGCTTGAATGCTTTACAATTATCAATGTGATGCCCCAGCGCTCCAGAATGGAATTCGCAGTGGGCGTTGGCATCATAACCGGGTGGGGGAGTGCCGGTTAGTGGAGCTAAAGTTCTTTTTTGGACCAATTGCAACTGAAGAATATGTTGTAATAAACGAGCATACGACATAGGCAGAGTTTTAAAACGCCTGTTTTCCATTCTTGGTGTATCATGATACCGACGGGGAACATTATTTTATTGTTGCGGTGCAGCCGGAATTATTACAACAACTGGATGATGATATGGGGCCTGATATCCTCTACCTATGCCCTTTTGAGATGACGTAGCGTTAGTTTCTCCTTCAAGTTTTTTATTCGCACCCGCAAAAGGTTTCCTTGCACCAACTCACGCCGCCCTGGGCGTATTCTTTAAAACTCTCCTTACTCTTTAGAGTCATACTCTATAATTGAGTTCGATTGGGCACCATATCAATGTTATACTGATACTGTTTCAGAAAAGCCTCAACTCCTGTTGGCCCTGAGCCACCCCTTGCATGATGTCCATGAATTGGTTCATACGGGCCCTCATCTCGGCCATCTCTGCCTGCATTTGCTCCATAGCTCTTTGTTGATTCTGGCACGTTGAGTAGCAGTGAAGATAAGAGTTATAAATCCTGCTTGTTCAATCAAACTAGGTTAGAAATCCAAACGTAAACACCTGTTATGCAAAATGAAATGCGTGAATGCATGCATATGCCATGTTTAATCATTTCCAAGGTATTTATATACTTTGATTCTAGTTTTAACTGGGCGAGGGATCAGATACATTGCTGAGAAGATATTATAGGAGAAAATATAGCTGGAGCAAACGTTGCTGAGAAAATACTGTTGAAACAAATATTGCTGAAACAAATATTGCTGAAACAAACATCTCATCATATAATACATCAAAGAGTCATACGAATACGTCTGGTACAACCAAAGGTGATTCCATCAACAAGCCTGATGGTAATCACAATAAGCAACACACAAAATTAAAGAGACAATTCATTCCCAAACCCCTGGTTCATACAAACTGGTCTTGACTTCCTCGAGAAGTGCTACGGTGTCAGAATGAGTCAGTCTCTATATCAACCCCTTGATCAGCTTGTTTCTCTTCCCAATACTCTGGTTCAGCTTACTAATATGTTATGTGCTGTCATCATCTCCAAAGACATCTCTTAGCTTTGCCTTCTTTATTCCAGCTTGGACTTTGAGCTCTTCGATTTCCCTTTGAGCCTCCTTCAGCTTGTCAGAAAAGTGTCTTTTGCCTCTTTTCGCATTCTGGAGCTCTTTCTCTTTCGCTTTGAGTTTTTTCTTCTGTTCTTCATTCTCAGCCCTGATTTCATCTTCCCTCTTCTTCCTGCAGGCCGCAAAGTCATCCCACATTTTCCGAGAGTCAGCGAGCTTAACATTCACCTCAAATAAAAGTTGCTTACTGTGCTTGTGAACTTTGGCGGAGGATTCGGAAGCCAAGCTAGCTTACCGATAAAACTGAGCCCCATCTGCAAAGTCTCTCTCCTTTTTCGCTAGCAGCTTTGTTGCATCTTGGGCCTTACATTCCAATCCCCTGTTGACATATAAAGCATCTTGAAGGCGATTACTCAGGTTAGTGTTTTCCACAAGGAGTTCATTCACAATAGCTTGCAACTTGTTGAATTCTTCAATAGCTACAGTGGTTCTTTCTTCCACAACCTCGGGATACAAAGGAGGTGCCAGATCAAAAGGCAAATAGAAATCTTCAACCCTCTTCCTTAGTCAGTCTTCATACGGGGAATAAGTTCGGTTATTGCCCATCCCCAAAATAATTTTTCCTCTTCTCTATATGCTGAGCCAAGCATTAGAAGCTTTCTGTGCTACCGCCACACCATCAGTTACTTGGAAGTATAAGGACTCCTCGACATCCCTTTTGACTGGTGGACCTGTCAAAGCGTACCTAAATTGTCTGATAGCCAAAGAGGGGTTATAATTGATTCCTTCTTTCCTCCCTATCAACGGCACATTCGGGAACTCTGTCATACCCCAAATTTTGACCACTAAGATTTCCCATCATTGTACAAATCGTCATCACAATATGGATGGACCATCATGTCTCATTAGTCTCCCCAAATATGGGGGAGCCTTCACTACAATCAGAATTAGGGTTTCAAGCCCTCTCTGAGCTTTAGACAAAGGATCAATCAAGGAATGACATGATCTTCAACTTGTCTAAACCTCTCAAACATCCCCAATGGATCAAGAGGACTCCTACCTCAAGGATTAAGCACAAGGCTGCAACAGTCCCAGTGGATCACCTCAAGATCGCTAGTGTCACCAAATTAGGGTTTTGGTCGACCAGGGCCTCCAGATGGGAATTTTCCTCTGAGCATGAGCCAATACTTCAAAGCATAACCTAATATACCCCATGGAACCTCATGGACCCAATCATCAAGTCAATTTAGCCTTAGGAGATGCATTCACCAAAAATAAGGAATTAGGGTTTCTTGACCTAATTCACCCCTAAGTTGACTTTTGGGACAAAACATGAGCCAAGACCTCAAAGGAGATTTGAGTCTCTCTAATACACCACCTTTATCCATTTGCAACAATTTATTGGTCTAAGAAACTTGAGCAACAAGTTTCAATTGCATCAGAACCACAATTAGGGTTTTGAGGAAAAAGTCAACAGTGCCTTTGACTTTTGACCAAGACATGCTCCCAAACCTTGGGACATGATTTAATACACCCTATAACACCTATGAATTCAATCCATCAAGTTTGATTTAGGTCAAGGACTTGATTTAATAGAGGATCACACAGTTTGGAATTCATCTGACAAAAAGTCAACAGTGCACAAAAGTTAACTTTGACTTTTTTGAGATTTTTCACAAATATGGTTCCTTAACCCTAAAATGATGTTAATGTGTGATTGGAATCATCATTCATCAAGAAAAATCAAGAAAAGTGGGATAACTTGTAAAAGGGGTAACCATAAAAACTTAGAAATTTTTCTAAGTTATGGAACAAAGTGGCTAGGGTACCAACTTTGGAGGATCATAACTCCTAAACCACAAGGCCATTTTTCCCCATCCAAAGCTGGATTTGTAGCTATCATGGCACTCTACAAAAGCTTCAAACACAACTTAATTCAATTCCTCATGGATTTTAAGTTATGGAATGTACAAAATCACATAAAGTGAAAATGTCACTTTTTTCCAACACTTAGTGAAATTTTCACTAATTCAGAATTTGCCTTCATTTTTTTCCAAATGTAGGGGCATTTTTCACTTGGATCCAAAAAGTATCAAAATCAACTATGATCAAACAATTGTTGTATCATATGAGGGCTTTCTAAAATGGCCAAGAAGTCCATCAAAGTCCACTTGGGCCATGAGATATGACAATGGCAATATGCCTTGCTGAAAACTGTCAAAGCAAGGCAGATTGGTGCATTTTGCTCGATTTGCCAAATTTGTGCAAATGACAAACCCACTTATCCATCTGAACTCCTCAGGGGGAGACCAAGGAGGGACAAACACTGATCCATAAGCCTCCCAAGTTTTTGGAACCAAAAGTAGCATGCCAAACCTAAAAATCCCTAAAATAGGGAAAAGACTCCAATTTTGTTTTGGAGCATTTAATGGATGCACCAAGGTGGCATGGACTGAGCCATTTCCAACTGAATTCAGTCAAGACATATCCAAGACCAAGGGAACCAGCAGCCTGTACCCTAACCTCTAGTTAATGGCTAGAGGAGACTTGGATTCTCATTGATCAACATTGGCCAAACCTCTGCAGCAGTTGCCAATCACTATTGCTCCCAAAAAAAACTTGCTCTACTATAAATAGAGCTCATTTGTGCTCAGTTTGAGTACACCAAAGCCATCAAACAGATGCTTTCCTCAAAATCTCTTCTTTCACTCCAAATTTGCCTTCCAAAGCAAGTCACTATCGGGTTTTGAGTTTGAGAGCAATTCCAACCAAAACAATCACACACACACTTCATAAACATCATATAGAAGTGATCCAAACACTTAAACAACATCTGGAACAATGATTTCTCAAAATCACCAGCCAATTGCTCAAGGTTTTAACCAAGTTGCAGTTGGGATACCATCTTCAGTTCCAGCTTGTTTCAAATCATTCCAAGCAATCAGGCACATCACTTGGCACCTAGGGAAGCTATCCACATCATTGGAACCTAGCTGTAACATCTATAACACAAAACACGATCACCAACTGCAAGAGGTAAGCATGAGCTCTTCTAACTCAATGATCCATGCATTTTTTGCTGCACAATAATTTGGCCATATGTTCATAATCATGCATAAAGTGTTTTCCCTCAATCAATTGCTTTGTTTGAATCGTGTATGGAATTTCGGAGCCTTCATGCAAATTTTAGGGTTCTTGAGGTTTCTCTTTGATTTCTTATTCCATGCTTAAAATAAATGAAATTAAAGACCATAGACATGATCGTGAGGTGAAAACGAGTAGATTGATATATGTATTGTGTGATTTCATCAAGTATTCAGTAAGATTGATGAGAAAACGCAAATCTGGGCAAAACAGAGCACGCGGGCAAGGCCAAGATGTTCTTGGCGCCCTTTTTCCAATATTTGAATATTTGAATTTTTGTGATTTTATTTAATTGATTCAAAAATTAATTTCTCTCTGAGTTTTAATGATTTTGAGTTGATTCTTTTTTTAATAATTCACAAAAATGTTAAAATATTTTATTTTACCAAAAAATCCCAAAAATATTACTTATTTCATATATTTGATATTTTTGCAAAGAATTAATGTTTTATTTGTTTTTAACATTTGAAATATTTTTTCTCCCTTTGATTTTCCAAACTTAATTGATTTCTAATCATTTTATGGGTATAAACATGATTTGTCAAACATTAATCCAATACCACAATTTGTATTTCACACATGTTTAACAATTTTGTCATTTTAATTGAATTTTTATTAAATTAAAATATATTTTGAAAACAAATTAGGGTTTTGATCAATTCCACCCTCATCAAATTTTTTTCAAGCACTTTGGGCCTCTTGGTAGAGTGTAAGACCCAACCCTTTATAAATACAAACCTTTTTGGGCCTCAGTGTATTGTATAAGTCCCGATCCCATCAAAATGTTTGGCACGATCGTCGCTTTTTTAACAAAAAAACCTTGGGCCTCTCCTTGAGTTGTAAGCCCTATCTTTTCTTTTAAAATCATTTTTGGGCCTCTAAAAGAGTGTAAGACCCAACCCCCTTTTAATCAAAACTTTTTGGGCCTCAGCCATGGTGTAAGGCTCTCCGCGTTAAAAAAGAAATCTTGGCACGATCGCCAGTTCAAAAACAAATCATTTGGGCCTACCCTCGTGTTATAAGCCCCATTATTTTTATTTAAACACCTTTGGGCCTCTTGAGAGAGTGTAAGACCCATCCCTTTGTACAGAAAACCTTTTTGGGCCTCAGTCACTTGTATAAGTCCCTGTCCAATTTCAAAACAACAGTGCAATCACTGATAAAACCATGTGCCTCTCCTTGAGCTGTAAGCCCCAACAATCTTTTCAAAGCACTTTCTCCTTTGATTTAGAATATAATATTATTATCAAAGCTTTCTTTGTTGAACAACTAACAAAATAGCATGGAAGCTCTACAACCGAGTAAGTGTTTACCCGCTTTCTTTGTCCGCCTTCGTATATATATATAACTGTATGGTGGGGCTGCTCACTGTAAGTCTTCTTTCATAAAATTTTATATACTCGTCAAATATCCACTGTGTAATACTAGTATAGTTATTTAGAGTTTTCCCTGACAACTACGTCTAGCACTAGGTAAAGCCCTGTTGGTCACTCTTATATACAAACAAAACTAGATCCCCATAGGATTTACCAGACACAGTCTTCCCTCCTCTTGGGGTTAAACAATATGGAGATGTGAAAGGCAGCATTCTTGGTGAACCCTTTCTTAGATTGTCACTCTTAGAAATCATCAAAGAGACTTTACTCCCTAGAGATGATCTTTTCTCCGTGAATGGCATCTCTTGAGTTTCTTCCAAATTCTCGGACTTTCCTGGCTTGATCTATTCTCGGTGAATGGCATGTCTTGAACTTCTCGGGGTTTGGGGACCCACAGGCTTCTTAAAAGCATCCCCTCCTTCTCTTGGGCATTGTACAAGGACCCTTCGGCTTCTTAAAAGCTCCCATGCCTTCTCTTGGGCTTAGTACAAGAACCCAGAGACCTCTACAGGTATAGGAACAGAACCTAGTCATCAATTTGCTAGAGTTGTCTTTGTGAGTCAAGTGTCAGACCAGTTAATGGGTTGACCTTCATCCCTTAACATACCAGCTTTCTCTCGGGCATTATACAAAGATCATTTACTACCTGAGAATCGATTTCTCAGAACACCAGTAGACTTGGATTGTCTCAATACCCTTTGGATTTCCCATTTCCTTAAAGAACAGGAAATAACCCTGATCCTCTGATCAGTGCCAAGGCACAACCATACCTTTAATCTTTCCCTTCATAAGAACTGATTTTCTCTTTATCCAACATACTGGACCTGTCACTAAACTGAAACAGTCGCCAGCATAAGTAGCCTCCTCTTGGGCTTCGTACAATGATTCTCCCCAGCGGAGCTAACCTTTTCACACTTTCTTGTTGAGTATAAAAGACTCTCTTGTTGAGTCAAACCTATTTAGCCTCCATCTCGAGCTTCGTACGAGATACTAAAACACTCTCTTGTTGAGTATAAAAGACTCTCTTATTAAGTCAAACCCCTTTTAGCCTCCATCTCGAGCTTCGTACGAGATAAAAATACTCTCTTGTTGAGTATAAAAGACTATCATATTGAGTCAAAACCTTTTATCCTCCGTCTTGGGCTTCGTACAAGACACATAAAAGCACTCTCTTGTTGAGTCAACCCTTTTAGCCTCTCTCTCGGGCTTCGTACGAGACACATAAAAACACCCTCTTGTTGGGTCAATAGCCTCCTCTTAGGCTTTGTATAAGAAAACCCCAGTTGAGTCAATCAACCTTTTAGCATCAAAATCTGTACCTTGCTCACAGTATACAAACATCAATAACTCCTTTTCCTTCATCTAAATTGCTGTAAGCGGCAAGCCTCTGGATTATTTACATCCACGCCACTGTCCATATTTTAGCATGAGAAATTCCTAAGGAAAGATAGAATTGCTCTAAACTGAGTTAAAGTCTTCTCCTTCAGGTTAAAAATCCCCTATAAAGGAAATTATGGCATTGCTGGATTCACATATCCCAGTTAAAGTAATTCTCCTTTATAATCAGTCACCCAACAACTGTGACAAACATACCAAATATCCCCTTTTAGAGATAACAAATTCTCTATCATCAATAAACCCTTTAGCTTCACATCTTGGGATTCGAACAAGATACAAATAAACCCTTCAGCTTCACATCTTGGGCTTTGAACAAGATACAAATCACCCCTTTAGTTTCACCTCTTGGGCTTTGAACAAGACACCAAAACAACCTTTTTTTTTCCTCCCATAGAATAGGAGGAACTACGATCGCTCTGATTTCCCTGTTTCATCAAACGGGAATACGTAGGCATAAGATTGAAAAAATCTTAGCGAGTATACCAATCAAAAACCCAAAACCCAGTATCTCCACCAAATCAACCCAGAAGCATCAAATCTAAACACATTACCAAAAACCTCACAAATAATCCAGACACTGTGTTCTTAACGAAATAATCAAAGATTGGGTCCCACATCCACATAGCATCTGTAACCTAATAGACCGTTGTTCAAACTCAGTATGCAAGCATGGTTAATTAGAGACATCTATTTCCCCTCCTTAATAAGCTCAATAGGATAAAAAAATGAATCGAACTGTAATACCCCAAGCGATAGTGACTCAGGACCACAAAAATCGCGCTACAATCTCACCACAACTGTGAATAATATCTTTACAAAGCAACCCATGATCTATAGAAATAATATCTTTGGCGGCCAAACCCATCAATCTCTAACACCACTCCAGAGAATCTTTGGTATCCACAAAAGCGCCCGAGCGAGGTAGACGGTTTGCAAACCATTTGTAAAAGAGAGGTGCATAACAATGAACAACTCCTCTTCTTTCCTCGTTTCTATGATGCACTGAATGATAAAGATCCCCCAATAAAGTTGGTACCGAATTCTCCATCGTAAATATTCAGATATCATCCACATCAATGAAGTCAGTCACATTTGGGAATAGAACAATACCGTACACACAGAGGGTCAATATTGCGTTGAAAGTAGTCCATCTTTTGGCTTCAGTGGCCTCTTGAGCTTTCTTTGTCAAGTAACCCAGATGATAACCCCAAAAACCTCCTTTACTGGCTATATTAGCTTCCAACGTTGATTTTCTCAAATAAAGAGCACAAGGTACATCCCCAAACTCAGGATCTTTCTTGGAACCAAAGAACGGTGCACCCTCCTTGATAGAAATCCCCAAGATTCTTGCATACTCCTCCAGGGTTGGGACCAACAGATAGTCTAGAAATACGGAACACCTCAAAGGAGGATCGTAGAACTGCATCATCATATGAAGACCCCTGTACTCATAATCACCGATGTTGTGAACAAAAGATAGGATCCACCCGTACTTCTCCTTTAAAACTCCCAACACTTCAGGATTCACCATAGCCTTCAAACTATTAATGGGGCCTAGATTAGGCATAGGAAACTTGTAGATAATAATATTTTTCTTCTTCTCAGTATCCATCCCTGTAGAAACCCGCTGACTGGAATCAAGAGTAAGATATAACCTGGAAATGAAAAAAAATGAATGTTAGGGTATGCACATGATGCAATGCATAGGCATGGAATCAGAAGTGCCACATATAGTTGGACGTGTCTGTGCTGGACTGTGTGAATAGTGTATGTGCTGAATTGTGTGAATAATAGACGATAATAGGATCAACTGTTCACTTCAGTAAGAGTGCTAGATTGGATATAATAGGATTGACTGTTTACTTCAGTAAGAATACCAGATAACTGGGTAGATTGGAAGTTAAAGATACCTGAAAACCTTTAAACACGCATCCCTTCTCACATGTGGGTTCTAAAATGAAGGATTCTCAGTTTCTGTCACTGAGGTCGAGAAGCAATAATACATTCATCCTTCTAGGTACAGTATTATAGCCAATCGAGGAGTTCCTCCACTGATTCCCCCTCAAAAAAGTCATCCTATAGCAAGTTCCCAGTTTCGGGTCCTCAGATCAAGAAGCAATAATGCGTTCACCACATCTGGTTTGACATTATTACCCCTTTAGAGGAGTGCCTCAACTGAGTCCTCGAGAATGGTCACCAGAGTCGACAGCTCATAATGGGAACATCCAATGACCTGCATCAACATGCAGTATAGAATATCTCCCAAAGGAACCTCGTCTGGCTGTGGGTCTCGTGAACACTACACGTGGTCACCACCATGCAAGCGACATGACTATCCACTCTAAAACCTGTGTGTATACTCAAGCCTGGGTAGTGGGCTTATCTCTCAAAACACCCTGCCCGCCAAAGAAAACCACCAATCCAGCACAGTCCAGGCAGTAATAAAATGTAATAAAGCAGATAAATGCGATAAAAGGTATAAACATGCAATAAAAGCCATAAATAAAGCAGGTAAAGCATACAGATAAAAAACCAATAACCGAAAACAAACAAGCTCTAAGATTGACTCGCATAGGGAACCAGAGTCCCTAGTAGAGTCGCCAGCCGTCGCAATTGTGAAAATCAACTGGCGAAAAAGGCAGAAGAGTTGCCACCGAACGTTATTTATCCCGACGCAGGGAAAGGAAACGATCGAAGAAAACCTAAAGAAGGGAAAGACATGGTCATCACAACCATAGCCTGGGTTCGGGAGTCGGTTACGTGAGAGGAAGGTATTAGCACCCCCTCGTGTCCATCCTACTCGATGGGATCCACGCTTGTTGTTCTGATCAAAGGGTGTAAGTATATGGAGCTCCACTACTAACTAGAAAGGAATAGAATGAGAAACAAAGAAATGGGGAAAGAAAACAAAATGTGACTCGGTAGGACATCGCTGTCCTAGGCCTACGTATTCCCTCGAGAATGGGAAAATCATAGTCAATGTAGTTCGGAGGACTACGAGATTGTGGGGGAAGGTTGCTCGCCAAGACATCGCCGTGTTGTACCTACGTATCCTTAATCGGACGAGAGAGAGGAAGTTAGAGCAGTTGTAGTTTGACCTATGAGTCTTGGTTTGTTTTGTGTTTTTTTATATAGACGATGCTAACATTCGCATTCTAGCAGTTTAGGTGTTGTCGCTCGTTGCGTGAAGACTTACGCGTTTACCTGTTTGCTGTAGAACGAAAATAGTGTATCCTTACGATTAGAGTGAGTGAGATTAGAAAAGAGTCCCGAAGAAAGACGATTGATTTGCTTATGTCTTTTAGAAGAAGTGTTTTGATTTATTTTTTTTGTGATATGTATCGTGCTAAAGACTATGACATAAGAGCGAATACTTTGCAAGGTCGCCCCCAACGAAACGTTTGCAAAGCACCCTAGAAGAGTAAAGGAGACCTTATCTAATCATTTCCCAGTTGCTTAAGGCTCGTGGCGCACTCCACATACAATATTTGTTAAGTGTTTTTGCTTTTCTTTTAGAGAGAGAAGAGAGAGAGTCAAATGGTTAAAAGAAAATCTAAGGGGATCTCCATCCTAGAAGTTGTCATGCAATGATTGACCCTATACTTGAGGTTAGAAAAGGGAATATTTACCTATGTTAGCATGCTCTGATTGATAACCTAATGTCTCTCCTACTTTGAACCTTATCCAAAATTAGATTCAAGCTAGGAATCCTAAGGGAACATATGATCTTACACAAGTAAACATTAGACGATTCAATCACAATTCAAAGAAGTAATGAAGAAGTGAGATGAAGGAGAAGTCACATAAGTGTGGACAACAATGTAAAGTAATACAAGTACTTACCAAATTCAAACCAAGCTCAACTATTGGATAGTTGAAAGAAATATGTAAAACAATGCACTTATGCTCATACAAATGCCCTAAGACTATCCTAGAAGTAATGTCAATCACTTAGCAAAAGGAAATGAGTCCTAAAGTGATGAGAATATACCTAGGTCATTAGCTATGTCCTAATATATCACATTCATGTTAGTGTTCTAAAAATTGTCAAAAGAATTCAAGTTATGTACCATATCTTAACTCAAACAAATGTTCTCACAATGTCCATGTAAGATGCACTTTGAAAGCTCAAACATGTAAACTTGAAGGAAGAAACCACATGGGGCAGTAGCACTACACATAATAATCAATGCAAAGTGAGGTTTAAGAAGTCAAGAAATGATCATTAAATCCACACCAAGTCATGTTCAAAATATTAGGCAATCCTAGACAAAGATGTCACTCTAATGATACATCAATCACCTATGACACAACAATGAGCAAGTAAGCATGAAGTTGACTTGTAAATGACCTAAGTCAGAAACTAATTCATGTATTCAATGCTTAAAAATAACCTCAAATTATCACAAAATTGTCATGGCAGAGCATTCTCAAAAGTTGGAACAAGCAAGGACCAAAATCAACCCTAATCTTCTTCTAATTGCATGTGGATTTTGAATCATGTAGAAGTATGAAAAAAAGTCATGTCAAGTGAGTACCTAAGCATACAAGTCAGTAGAAAATGACATATAATATCTCACATTTAAGTCACCCAAGCATTGGATAAAGGAAGCATACAAAACTCAAGCAAAAGTTGTCAAAGTAGGCAAGTAAGCATGCTCAAGTTCACACAAATGTTACATCAATTAGAGGCATTCAAAAGGACCTATAAAATGAGATGAGATGGATTTACCTCATGCTATATCAATTGTAGATCAATGAGAAACAAGACCTATAATCATGGCCCAATTGTATCCCTAAACATCCAAAGAATCACACCAAAGCTCAAGTAGGAAGACATGTATTTAGGATTCAAGACAAGCACATAGATCATGATCCAAAATCAACATCAAAGCATCATAATGGAATAAAAAATATCCTCATGAATGGGTCCAAACATGTCAAGGAATATGGCTCGAGAGAGGTCACACATAGACATCAAATTCAACCTACTTCTAAACATACATCCACATACTAGATATGTAATGATCCACTCATGAAAAATAGTTAGAAGCCTTGAAAAATCATGAAAATTTAACCCTAACATGATGAGGTCAGTGGCTAAACATGTCTCAAAAATAGGCTCAAGATTATGTACAAAAAATGATCAAACAATGTCACACATAGGGTAAGGTACAAGGCAAAGATCATTAAAGACAAGCCATAAAAAGGAATTCAAAATGCACCAAAAATTAATTAAAAAAAATCCCAAATGATCATCAATATGTCCTATAATCATATGAATAAAGGCATTCAAAAATTGAGGTCAAAACTAGTTGGGAAAAATTGGTCTCAATGCATAATGTGCAAGGTATGTCAATTTGAACACATTCAAAACAAACATTAAAAATATTCAAAACTGGAATTAAAAAATATAAAAAATTAATTAATGTCCTAAAGAACCACCATGAATGTTTTAGTAATTTTATGAGTATAAAAACTTCTTTTAAAATTCCAAGATTAAACGTGTATTTAAAAAATGAAAAAAGAATCACATGCAATGAGGGTGCAGGCTAAGCAATACCTTAGTTCATTTTCACGCATGGGCCAGGCATTGGGGGTGTGAGTAGCAAGCGTGTAGCCCAGACCACACAACCAAAAAAAACCTTTTTTGTTTCTGATTATTATTATGTATTTTATTCAGAAAATAAAATAAAAACAAGGGAGAAGAAAATAGCATGTGAGGATTACATCATCCCTCATTAATGCGTTGTCACGCTACCAATGGTGGATTTGAAACAATTTCACACGCGGGCAAGGAAATGTACATGTTGGATAAGAAGAATTCACATGGCCCAATAGAGTGAAGACATGCACATATGGACCTTGACCAGGGATAGAAAACCAGACGCCGGAGCGAAGCTCCGGTCGTCTTCTCCTGTGGTCCTCCACCATGAGCAGAAATGGCATGTTCCAGAAATCACAAATAAGACCACCACTTGACTCGATTTTTGGTGCTGATTTCAAATCTAATCTCAAAATTCCCATTAGGACACTATAACATTGAAAACGAAGAGGATAAAGTTATGCCCTAAAAAACCAAAACTCCATGAAATGCCATAAATAACACCACAAACATTGCCTACACGATGTAGGGCTTCAGAGAAACCCAGAGAACTTCGTACAATGCCTTGTAATCTTCCTTTGGACAAAATAAATGCTCAAGCTTCCCTTAAATCTTGATGAAATCTCAATATGCTGATGATGAAGGATGAATTCATGGATGATGTTACACTGCTTCCAAGTCAAGAATAATGCGTACGAAACGTTCTATGGATTGTGGTGATGACAATGGTGAAGAAAGCTTGAAGAAAGCTTCAATGTTGAGTGAATTTTGAAGCTTTGAAGATGGAGGTGCAAAAATAGAGTTTTTTGTATCTCTGCACTCTAACTGTGTAACTGTCTCTAACTGAATCAATTAAGGGTGATTAGAGGATTATATATGATTGGTTAAAGCATGGTTAGAGTTTGATCAAGGTTAGAAAGTTGGAAAATGAGAATGAAAGTTTAGCACGGGTTAGGTTCATGTAGGTGTATTGTATTGTTGTTATCATGGAATGCTACATGATTATGAAGTGTGATGGATGGTAATGAATTGGTACAGTCAGAATAACACTTGTTCATTAAGTTTCCTTTTTTCTTTTTCTTTCACATGAGGTAATGTTGGTGACATATGCATGGAATGTAAGAATTTGCATGGTTTAATGAGGTAACTTTGGTGGCATTATGCGCATGGCATGCTGCAGCAAGAATGACATGAATTGGTTTGCTATTAGAGTGAGACAATATGCCTTGAACACTTAAGGAACATTTTTTATTGATGGTAACTTTGATGATGCATAACTTGAAGAATATGGCATCAATTGGCAAGATCTTGGTATCCTTGGAAAGGTGGCATTTGATAGAACAACCTTCATGTTTGAAACAAGTTGAGAGGAGGTCTTGAACATAATGAAAAGTTGTGTTGAACATGCCATGACATAAGCTGCCCTTTACCTCAAAAATTTCTAAGAGTTTTTTCCATGTTGAACAACTTTGATGCGATGACTTTGAGTGACCATAACTTTTTATTTAGGAATCCAAATGATGCATTCTTTATATGGTTGGAAAGATGGAAGAACACTCTACAACTTTGATTTGAAAATGATTTCCAAATGAGGCTTGGGAGCCACTCCAAAATGAACTTGAACATGGGTACAAAACCTGACCCTTAAACACTTGGAAAAATTTCTAAGTGTTGAAACATGCAAGTGTGAAAATGCCTAACTTCCCACGATCATAACTTGCTCAAAAATAATCCAATGGGGATGAATTACATATGGTTGGAAAGCTTGTCATGAGGAATACAACTTTCATGTTTGACAAAAATTGAAATGGAGCTTTGATCATGGAGAAAAATGGACTTGAAAGTGGCTGCATGGCATGAAGAACTTTCCAAAAATGGAAAGTTTCTAAAACCCTAATTTGCCAAATTTGGTAACTTTCCACACAAGCTTGATTTTGATGATTCCTTTGACATTTCTTGACCAAATTCCATCCATTGATCACTTTTAACATGGTGAACACAAAGTTGACCTCAAAAAGTCAGGAGTTGACGTTTTCACTGCTCAGTTGACTTTGTTCCCAATTTGACTGATTATCAATCATCTGGCCAATTGAGAACCTTCCGAATGAAATTGATGGTCCATACTCCACTCCTACATACTTTGAGAACATATAGAATGCCATGGAATCAAGCCTTGCCCAAAGAATCAGAAATAAACTGATTTTATGGCACCCAAAAGTCAGGAGATGTTGACTGATGGTCAAAACCCTAATTCCTCTGAGGAGAAGTGAGAATCAACCAAAAAGTTTTACATGATATGAAGATGATGAGGCTTCAAGATCCTTGCCCATGAAGGTGCCAAACACACAGATACTCAAAACTCTAATCTGAGGATCAAGAGATAAGAGGAGGTGATTCTCTTCAAGTTTCTTGCAAGTTCCAATCTCCTGATGAAATGGTGAACCAAATATGATGTATTGAGGCATAAATACCCCTTGTAGCTTGAGTGCTGGAGTATATCTCATTCTCCTTGCTTTGAACAACCAATACCATAGAAACTTCTGATCCCATGCCTTGGGAAAGCCAATGACACATGTATGATGCTTATGACCTAAATGCACATGTATACGAAGCATTAGCCCCTTATTGATGGTAAAACATGAGGGCAAATTTTGGGGTGTTAGACATATACATTTTATTATTGTTGTAATGAAAGTAGACGAAGTACTATAGAGTTCCTGAGATTTGATTTGGAGGTCAGGATATTCAACTCTCTTGTAGTGTCAATGATGACAGGCCAAAATAAAATTTTGTTTTGAAATTGCAGAGGAGTGTTAAGTAAAGGATTCTTCCGCTATTGTAACCAATATATTTTGGAGTATAAACCGGTTATGTTGGTGGTAATAGAAACTAGTTGTGACCCTGTTAAGCTTGATAAGTCTTTTAAAATGATGGGATTTGATGAGACTCTGGTGATGGAGAACAATGGTTTCGCATGTGGCATAGTAGTAGCCTGGAATAGGAATCTTCTAAAATTTGAGTTGATAAGCAAAATGTTTCAATTTATCCATGTGAAAATAATCCTCCAGGATAATAGAGAGTGCACTTTCACAACCATATATGCTAGCTCGACAGAAGAAATGAGGAAAGTGGTGTGGGACGAGTTAAAGAAGATTGAGATGTCTATGAGTATCCCTTGGTTATTAGATGGGGATTTTAATGACATAGCTAATATATCAAAAAAGAAGGGAGGGGCTTCGGCGTGAATAAGAATATGCATCTTGTTCAAGGAACATGTAAGCTTTTGGACATAGGGACAAGTGGACCAAAATTCACCTAGATATGCCCACTTTACCATGGAGTTAGAGAATTTATGAGAAACTTGATCGTGCGCTTTGTAATGAAGAATGACGATTGGGTTTCCTGGAAGCGTTTGTTAAAATTCTGACTAGAGTGTCTTTCTCAGACCACCGCCCTATCCTTGTCACTTTAGACAAAAATCGTAATTGTAGGGCAGCAAGACATTTAGATTTGAAAGTGCCTGGCTCCAATGATTCTTACCAGGAGATGCTAAAAAAAAATTAGAATGACAATAGAGCCCTGAAGGATATATGAAAGGAGTTTGTGAAGCGATAAAAAGATGGAAATATAATACAGTTGATCAATTCATCAATAAGAAAAAGTAAATTATGGCAAGGCTAAAAGGTACCCAAAGTAGCATTTATAGAAGAGTTTACCATGTAGGGTTAGCAAAACTGGAAGTGATACCCTCAAGAAGGAAAAGTTAATGTGATTTCAAAGGCTCGGGTCGAAATGGCTTGCTGATGGTGACCAGAATAAATATTACAATTTAAAGGTGATAAATCGAAGGGGACAAAACAAAATTACCATATAGAAGAATGGTTATGGAGTATGGATAGAGGAGGAGAAATATCTCAGAGTCATGGTCAATTAGTATTTTTGAAAGCTATTCGAAAGTAATAACAAGTGGACTGCTTGAAGACAAGTTGCAATCACTTTTCCAACCAAAGGGCCAGAAGAGGTAAATAGTTTAAATGAAGAAGTTAGAAATGAGGAAGTAAAAAAGGCCTTTTTTTTTAAGAATCCGTGGAAAGCCCCGGACCCTGATGCCTTTCCTGTCGGTTTTTATACCAGAAATCATGGGGGACTGTTCGAAAAAATGTCTGCGAGATTGTGAGGAGAATGTGGAGAAATCCTAACGAGGTGATGAATATCAATCAAAAGAATATTTTCCTTATTACAAAAATGGATTAGCCTTAAAAGGTTAAACGATATTGGCCGATTTCTTTGTGTAATTCCATCTACAGGGTGGTGAGTAAGGTGGTAGTAAACAGGCTAAAAGGTTGCATTCTAAAAATAGTGTCCCTATATCAAACAAGTTTCGTATTGGGAAGAAGCATACATGAAAATATCATAATGACAAATGAGGTGTTGCATAGTCTACATAAGAAGAAGAGTAGAAAAGGATACTTTGCAATCAAGGTAGATTTGTCAAAATCCTATGATAAAGTTAGTTGGGAATTTATATGGAGAGTTCTCGAGGAAGCCAATTTTCCAGAAAGAATCACCAATGTGATCATGCATTCAGTAACTAGTGTTGAAACGAATGTTAAGTGGAATGGTGCTCTTAGCGAGTTCTTTAGATCTCAGTATGGTTTTCGTCAAGGAGATCACATTTCACTATATCATTTTGTGATTTGTATAGAGAAACTTTTGCACCGTATTATGGAGGTAGTGATTGACAAAAGATGGAAAGCGTTATGCATGGGGAAGGAGGGGTTGTGGATCTCGCACTTAATGTTCGTGTATGACTTATTACTTGTGGGAGAAGCCACATAAGTGAAAATCGAGTGAGTTATGGATATTTTCCAAACTTTTGGTGAGATGTCGGGGCAGGAAGTGAGTAAGGAGAAGACTTATATTATGTTCTCGAAGAATGTCCCTCGAAGTTTGAAAACAAAAATCACGCTAGCCTCTTCATTTTGAGAGACACAAAGTCTGGGCAAATATCTCAGAGTTCTGGTCAATGGAAAGAGTCTTCGTCGGAGAGATTATCAATACATGATAGAACAGTTGACTTCATAACTATCTAACTGGAAAACTAACCATCTTTCTCTTGCAGTTCGTATCATAGGTGATAACTCTACTAACTCTAATGGCTAACAATTTAACTCAAATTACTCTAAATTAAGGTTACCAAAGGTTCACAAATGTCAAAAATCAATGAAAAATTCCACGAAAATGAAACCTGTAAAACATGCCCTGAACCGCCCTGCCCGCCAGACTCCGCCAACCGCCGTCACCGTGTGGCCCTCTGGTGTCGATTGTGCCACAACCGCCATTGACCCGCGTTGCGGCAACCCCTGTAACACCCCCATTTTCAATTTAGTCATTTAATCAATTTATCCATGAATTAATTATGAATTAGTGTATTTTATTATATTATAATATATGGGGTGAAAATGTTAGTTGGAATAAGTTAGAATTATTTATGATTATCTTGGTAATTAAATAATAGGAGATTATTTTATTAATTGAGTAAATAATATTGGAATAATATAATAATAAGGAAAAGGGGAGTGTGTAGAGATTTTGAGGGAAATGTGGTAATTACAAGGTTAAGTTGAGGGTAGTATAGGGAAAGCCTAATGAGAGGAATACGTTTACTAGAAATGAGAGAATTGGGAGAAAAATTAAGTTTGTATATTACGTGAAAAACTTGGAAGAGAAAAAAGGTCTAGGGCAAGAGGAAGGAGAAGAAGGGCTTAGGAGAAAATGTTCAAGGATTATTTCATCTTTGCTTGAATAATCAGGTAAGATGGGGATTACGTCTTTAATAGGTGTTTAAGCTTGAGGGGTAGAAAGAGGAGTCCTTGACCTCCAATATGATTAGATGTTTTAATGCTTGATTTTGAATTTGTTGTTATAATATTTGTTGCATGATAAATTTGGTGTGAATTTTGTTGTTATCATATGTGCATAAATTTTGTTTTGATGAGTTAGCATATGTTTACCATTGTTGAGAGTTTTGAAGGTTTATGGAATTGATAAAGTTATGAAATATAAGATTTAATTGATGTCAATGTGTGATAAATTGTAAATTTGATGTTTTAATCATTGGATAAGTATTGGGTTTCGAATTCTAAGATCAGGGCTTTTTACGAAATCAAAATCGGAGCTCCAGAAGGGCTCAAATAGTGAAAAACACATTTTTTCTTCTGATTTTTAGGTTCATGGCGGTTGTCATAGGGTCATGGCGGATGTCGTGGCATGGTGGTGGCGGGCGTCACCGAGGTCGTCGCAGCCAAGCAGATTTGGGTTCCGTTACGGTTTCGGTCATAACTTTTGATATGTAAGTCCAAATCGAGTATTATTACATGATAGTGATAGGTGAATTATTTGAGTATTATTCCTATGCATACTGCGTAGGTGAAGTTTGTTCATATGTTCGTTTAATGATTTGTTGACATATCCCGATAATTTTGGTTATAACTTTCATTCCGTAGGTCCGATTTAGATGTCATTCAAAGCGTTGGAAAACTCACACGCTAAACTACACATTAGTAGTGAGAGCTGGGATGATTAAACTAGGATTATGTTTGTACTCTTGATGTGGTTTCATGATGATATTATGAACTGTTTAGCGAAACATTTAGTTCTCGTTGATGATGACTTGTTGTGGTAAATTGCTAATATAATTGCAAGCTATTTGAAAGTTATGTTTTGATGACATGTGGTTTGTGATGTATAGTTTCGATGTGAAACTATCTTGTTGATGTGATACCATTTGCGTTGTTGTAATTGTTGTGATAATATTGATATGACTATGAGATGAATTGTTATACTTACAATGATAACATGTTGAGTTGAGATACATGGTTTCGATGTGAAACTATCTTGTTGATGTTGTACAGGAAATTATGTGGTTGATGTGATTCCGTTTGTGTTGTTGAGTTGTTGTGATGATGCATACACTCATTCATGCATCATGAGTTGTTGTGTTGTGAATGAGGCGATTACAGGTTTCGATGTGTGTAACTGGTAATTGTCCCAAGCTTGATATTGTGTCTTAGAGCTCGGTGTGGGGCTCAGGGTTGCTGAGTGAAGCCCATGGGTTCATAGTTGATTGGGACCTGGTTTGTAATTGGAACCATTGTTGAAGTTAGTGCATCATGAGTATGAGTCTATTGATGTTGTTGAGAGCCACATTTGCATATTGATTGTGTATTATTGTGAAGTGGGAGAAACTCGAATACATGTGTTGTGGTGCATAGTGGATTATATTTGAATTGTATTGTATTTAATCTAATCTGATTGTTTACATATTATTGATTATTATAATGTATTTCTCACCCCTTCAGTTTGAATGTTTCCTTTACATGGGAATCATGCAGATACTCAAGACTAACATTGCTGAAGTAAGTAAAAGATAGCTCTTGGAGTTGTCGCTACGCGAAAAAAGAACTGGCGATGACACAGAGTCGTCATTGAACTTTATTTATCCCAACGGGGAAATGAAAACGTCGAGAAAACCTTAGAAGGGAAAGAACATGGTCATCGCAACCAAGTTCGGGGTCCGGGAGTCCATTACACAAGAGGAAGGTGTTAGCACCCCTCGCGTCCAATGTACTTAACGGGATCCACTCTTGTTGTTATAAATCAAAGGGTGTGTATATCTAAAGCTTAATCTGCTAAAGGAATGCAAAAATGAAAAGAGGAAAAAGACAAAAGGGGGACTTGATAGGATCTCGCAATCCTAAGCCTACATATTCCCTCATGTAATGGGAAAGTCAGAGTCAACGTAATTCGGAGGACTATGAGTGAAAGGGAAGGTTAGCTTGTCTCGATCGTACGAAGGTGAGAGAAAAGGGAGGTAGTTGTTAGTGAGCTCGCCAAGGATATGGATCCTTGTGCCTACGTATCCTCATTAGGGAATGAGGAATCAGAGCATCCTTAGTTCACGAGACTACGGTTAGTTAGTCTTGATCGCACTGGGGCGAGGGAAAAGGTTAGGTTAATTGGTCTCGATCGTACGGGGGCGAGAAAAAAGGGGAGTTAGTTGTTAGTGAGCTCTCCAAGGATAGGGATCCTTGTGCCTACATACCCTCATTAGGGAATGAGGAATCAGAGAATCCGTAGTTCATGAGACTACAGTTTGTCGATGTTTTTTATGGACGATGCTAACGTTCACATTCTAGCAGTTAGGTGTTTGCCGCTCATTGTCTGGAGTCTTACGCGTTACCTATTTGTGGTAGAACGAAAAATAACATCTCCTTTTTGAAAAGGTTTTGTAGGAAATCCCGAAGGATGAAAAGATTTGGATTTGTGGAAGTATTTTTGGATTTCTGATTAAGAAAAGAAGCTCGATGCAAAAAGAAAGGAAAATCTATGGGAGACTGAATCCTAAATGTTGTCATGCAATGATGGTCCTAATGATTGTGGATGAAGGGAGAATCTAACCTAATGTTGTCATGCTAGAATTGAGAGCCTAATGTCTATCCTACTTCGAACTTAATCGAAAATTAAGTCAAACTAGGAGGTTCTAAGGGAACGTCAGCATGTAAAGTTAGCAAATAATCAAGATATATATACAAGCTTCAAGATGAACAAATTAAAAACAAGGTTCAAGTATAAGGAGAAACTCATGTCTAAGTATCAAGCACGAGGCATATAACAAGATTAAGCCAATCAACAAGGTAAGAATTAATCACCATTTGTCTCAAGAATCAAGTCAAAACAAAAGCATCAAGAAATAATCACAACTCGTATCAAAAACCAACCAAGATTAATGATAAGGATGAGTCAAGATCAATATCAAAACCTAAGCGTAATAAAGGCATTAAGAACTTCATGGCATTAATAATTAATCACAAATATATATCAACAATTAGCCATAACCAAAGAATCAATCCATATTCAGTCAAGAGAAGCAATACTCATAATCATGAAAAAAATATCAAAACACATCATAAAAAAATCCAAACAATATCATGAGAAATTAACAAATTCATGAGAAAATATCTAAACAAATAAAAAAACGAATCTAAACAAATTATTAAAAAATATCTAAACAAATTCATGAGAAAATATCTAAACAAATAAAAAAAACGAATCTCAACAAATTATGAAGAAATATCTAAACAAATTATGAAGAAATATCTAAACTAATTCATGAGAAAATAATTCAAAACAAAATAAAAAAAGATTAAAAAAAGGGAAAAGAAAAGAGAAAATAGGAAGAGGGAGTGTACATAGTAATTGGAGGTGCATGAAATAATTTGAATGGGCCAAGAAGCCTAAGGCCACAAGGAAATATGGCTGAGAAAAACACCACTTGAACCCTACTACTTCCTCTCACGTGCTCAAACGACAAAGATCTCTGACTCGCCTCTCCCTTCTTCAGACGACCTTTCTCTCACACTTTCGTCTTCCTCACTCCTTCTCGCACTCTCTCAATTTTGCATTTTGCTTTTTGCTCTCTCTTACGCATCGGTTCGCTCAACCTTCCATCGGTTTCTCTCAACTCTGTTTCTTCGATGTCGAATAGTTAACGATGGTTGTCGGATCTGCTTCACTGACTTTCATGGATTTAAGATTCAATAACAAGTTGATTTGTCGTTGCGGATGTCGCTGTGAAACCGAAGTTGTTGTTGTTGTTGTTATTGTTGTTGTTGTTTTGAAGGGAGATACAAGTATCTGAAACAACTTTTGATGAATCTTCAAGATTTTCGCCTCCTTCGAACCAGATGATTCATCAATTCAGACATCTTCACTCCACCATTCAAAGTTGCAATTTTCCTAGTGGGAGGTTTCTCGATATGTATGTGCAAGCAGCGTTGAATGCGATTTCGAAGGGGTTTGCTGTTGAAGGTTTGTTGTTCAGTTGTGTGCTTCTGTTGAAGTTTGAGGAAACAAGGTGAGAGGGTGATGATTTTGGTGAGAAGCAAGGTGAGTTGAGTTTTACAGACAAATATGAGATTGAGGTCTTGAAGTTTATACAAGCTATTCTTTGTCTATGGGGGTTGTTGGATGTACTTTGTTTTAGGTGGATTATTAGAGGTTATGTTTGGTTGAAAGAAGTAGACATGTGAAGGAGGGAGGTGGAGATGTTCTTTTCAATGTGAGTTTTTTCCAAAATTCCCTTTGTATCTTTTTGCATGCTCCCTGTTACTTCTCTCCTCGCTTTTACTTGTTGTTATATCCCTTGTGACTTCTCTTCATATTTTTAAAATCAAACCAGTTTGTACGTTGAATCTTGAATTTGTCCTGTTGTTGGTATGTCATTTTCAAATGCAGGATGTTGTTTTGTTGTGTGAGGCAGAGTTATACAGGTTTTGCGTTTTGATCACAGGTTGTGTTTGTTGTTTTCTTGTGCATGATGTGGCATTGCAGGTTTTGGATGGTAGCAGGAATTGGCTTGTTATGAGCCTATGTAGCAGGATGTAGGCAAAATGCATAGTAGTACG
Organism: Lathyrus tuberosus; assembly: GCA_022829125.1. Classification (NCBI taxonomy): domain Eukaryota; kingdom Viridiplantae; phylum Streptophyta; class Magnoliopsida; order Fabales; family Fabaceae; genus Lathyrus; species Lathyrus tuberosus. The sequence goes on from JALAZF010000163.1 coordinate 9,908,424, forward strand.
GTTATAGGATGGTATGTGTGGTTTTGTTTTTTTGCTCTTTGGCTTGCACATGTAGCAGGAAAATTGTGGGGTACATTGTGAATGCTTGATGGGTAATAGCAGGTACGATTGTGAAGTGTTATGTTGAGGAGGTTTTTCGATTTGGCACGGTTTTGTGAAGGTTTGTGGCAAATGGTGGAGCATATTTTTTTCCTTTCATTGTGTTGTATATTTTTCTTTTCAATGGGCTTTTAATGAATAGAAATAGTAATGGACTTTGGTTTTGGTATTTTTTGTAACAATTTTTTTGTGACAAGAAAATGTGATGGATGGACTCTCATTATCTTTTTTTTTTGAATTTTTGGCAATTTATTGTAAAAATGGAATAATGGGAAATTGTTTGAATAAAAGAAATGGGTAAATTGATATGAAAGAGCAGATATTTAAATTGGAAACTAACTTGAATAAAGATGATAGAAAATGGATTAGAAAATGAATTTGAATAAATGGAATTGAAACTAGATCAGAAAAAAGGATTTGGTTAATGAATGGATATGACAATGGAAAAGAAACATTGGAAACGGATGAATAACAAAGTGGATAAAGATGGTTATGGGAATGGATATGGATTTTTTAACGCGCCTCCACAACACTTAAAACCTTGACAGCAGAACTTGAATGCCACTAATCTTGAACGACGTCACAACCTTGAATCCACCTTAAAGTGATCTTGATTGAACAACAAATCTGATGAATCCTTATATCAATGATGAGAACCTAAACCACACAATCAAGACTTGCAAACAACTTGAAAGGTACCAACTGTCCTCGACTCCTAATGGCCTCGCAACTTGACTTCAACAGATAACTTGAATTGATACGAAATCCAGATTTGACGATCTTCAGATATAAAGAACTGATATATGCTCAATCCCACTTAAGAATGAAACAATCTCCTATTTCTTAACCAAGATAAAGTCGCATCCAACTGAACTAAACAATATCGCATACATATTTATCCTGTTAGCCTCAAATGAACCTGAATTGAACGACACATGCCCATCTCGGATATAAGGGAATAAGAAACCGTAATCTTTGTGCCTTGGGCACATACTTATGAAACAATGACTTATGAAGCTGACGAGAAACAAAACCTTAATCTGAAATCCTCCCAGTTAGACCACTGATGAAACCCTAAACATCTAATATCCTTGATGAGACTCAGAGGAGAAGACATTGTACTTTGATAAATCTCTGATAGAAACTGCTCATGATGATTGAAAATCCAACACCTTTGCCTCAAACTTTAGTACAATAACCAAGAGAAATAACCTCTGAACAATGGAAATCCAAATTAACAGAAAACTTCTGATCCCATGTTTTAAGAGCCCGATGAAATGCATGTTATACTGCAGATGATACGAAATGAAAATAAAGTCAGATGAATTCAGGTTTGAAAATTCCTAGCCAAAATTTGGGGTACGACAGTTGCCCCTATTTAATCATATTGGACCTGAAGTAATGAATAGCAACAACTTTCAGACGTTCGAGGCAATAGAGGATTAAATACTAGAATACCTAGAATTTTGACCGATTAGAAAAAAATATATGCAATGATATGCTGGAGATGCAAAAATGGTATGTTATGGTATGCTTGATATGCAATGCTATGAATGTATGAGAAACTCTCGGGTTTTGGGTAAAAGGTTTTGTGTATGGTTAAACATAGGTAACCGGTAATGAGGTAATGGTAACAACAAAACGTGAGATAGGAGAAAGTCGAGGTCAGCGGATCTACAAACCAAAGGATGATGAAATAAGATCAACGAATCTAAGAATAGGGAGTATATCAATGGATCTAACAACCCACAAAATGTGAAGAGAAGTAATATCAACAGATATACGACTCAAAGGAAGATCAACGGATCTACGAAAAGCAAGTAGAATCAACAGATCTACAACCCAAAGGATGGTAAAATAGGATCAACGAATCTAAAAATAGGAAGTAGGATCAACGGATTTACAACCCAAGAAATTGTAACAAGGAGTAGGATCAACGAATCTACTTACCAAAAGAGAGTGACAAGATCAATGAATCTAAACATAGGAAATAAAATCAATGGATTTAAAACCTCGAGAAACTTGTGAATAGAAAGATGACTCCGCTGGGGGAATAACGTGTAAGCAGAGGGTAAGATAGACGAATCTATGGCCTCGAGGATTGATAGAAATTAAGATCGTCATCAAAGGGTTGATGGAAAGAAAAACCATCATCGTCAAAAGGTTGACGGAAGAGAAACGCTATCATCATGAAAGGGTTCACCGAACAAAACAATTATAATCGTCAAAGGGTTGACGGAAAAGGAAACTGTCATCACTAAAGGGTTGACAAAAAAGATAATTGACCTAAAGATTCACATCATCAAAGAGTTGATGGGAAGAAAACTTTCATTGTTAAAGGGTTGACGAAAAAGATAATTGAAATAAAGAGTCACATCATTAAAGAGTTTATGGGAAGAAAACAGTCATCGTCAGAGGGTTGATGGAAAAGAATAACTCAGGTAAGAATCTGATTGAGGGGTTGATGAGAAAGGATTTGTCTTCGTCAAAGGGTTGACGGAAAGGAATGTATTTGGATTGTCTTCATCAAAGGGTTGATGGCAAAGGATTTTTCTTTGTCAAAGGGTTGATGGAAAGGAATATGTTTGAAAAGTCGTCATCAAAGGGTTGATGGAAAAAGGACTGATTGATGGTAAGATCGACGGATCTACGACCCTGGGTGTAAGCTTGAAATATCTGCTAGGGAATGGGCTCGAAATTATCTGTGGGGATATGAGGATATGTGATCCAGGGTTTAGCATTGTGCTAAGTGTGGCTGGGCCCTGGAAATAATGTTGAAGATTTTTCGGGAGATGCCACGTAAGGTTAAGCTTTGGGGGGATGCCAAAAAAGGTTGGGCTTTTGTTTGATGTGCCAAGTATGATTGTGCTCTGCTGGGAAGGACAGGTTAAAACTGATGGTGATTGATTTTCGAAGGTGAGATTTTTTCTGGTCGCCAGTGTGGCTTGGGTTTTGAGTTTATAAAGATGCCAGCAAAGTGGGATTTTGGTGGTTGCCAATAGGGATTGGACTTTGGTTGAGGTTCCAATAGGGATTGGAATTTGGGTTGATATGACAATAGAGATTGGACTTTGAATTTTCTCATTTGGTTTTGCAAGGTTTCATGCTATGCTATTCTAGATGAATGATATGCATGAGTGAATCGACATGACTAATGCATGGCAATGATTTGACGGGGCAACCAGTGCCTTTGAGGTAGGTTAGGTACGGTTGAAACTAGAAAATTTCTTCTCTGGCTGCAAGATTTTTGGTTGAAATTTTATGGGATGTGTTTAGCGTGACTTCCCGACATTCGTCTTGAACTTGAAGGTTGAGAGAACTTGCTTGAGTAACTTTGGAGGCACGAGAACATTGCTCTTCTTCAGTCAGCCTTTCCCCAGTCTACGGGATCTCTGAAGGAATTGCCACGAAAGGAAGCCTGGAACATCTATACCATGATGACTTGATGTGGATTGCCCCAGTATTCTAAACTTTGGAGAGGTGCTTCGGATTAGTCGCCTTCTGGACAAAATTAACTTCTTGTGCTCTTGGGGTGGCCTGCCCTAGTTTGACTAAATCTTTTGCTCAACGGAGTCCTGAAATGATTTTCCACCTGACTGACTGATCTGTGAGGGAGTTGCCCCAAACTAACTGCTCTTTGAAGAGATTTGTTGAATCTCTGATTTCCCCAAATTAACTGAATATTGGAGTAGCTTGCCCTCTTGCTCAACGGAGTCTTTATGCGCTTGCATCTTAGCTTGATCCATCCTGCCATTGCATAAATTCTCTTAATGTCAAGTGCTTACTCGCAAGTAAAACTGATCGTTTTGAAAATGATAATTTTAATGCAATGCATATGATAGTTCTACAATCCAAGCCAGTTCACTAGAATTATGTTACGACATATAGTGGATGAATCACTGATTAGAATGTCACATGAATGATAAGTAAATCCTTTTAGGAGTCAGCTTTGACGTGATATTATCGAAGTATGCTTTCGAAATAAACCTGCTTCAATTAGTTCTTTTAAAGGTTGTAATGTGGTCTGGTTCATGATTTTTTGAAACAAAGGACGTAAGGTTCAAAGTTTTGTTTTAACCCACCCATTCATCTTGGTGTTCTCCAGTCCTACGTTCAGCTAATTTGACGCACGCATCTAGAGTTTAACGGTGCATGAGTGAAGATGAAGTTTTAAGATTTTTTTGAAATGGCAGTCACCTTATTTTGTCTTTGGCTATGGATGTCAGTGAAATTTTGATTTTTGATATGGTGGTCACTGAATCTTATTTTTCTTTGAGGATTTGAGGACCTCTTTCGACTTTCTTTTCATCACTAATTTTTCCTGGACTGATTTTGTTTTTCAAGTCCATCAGGATTGCCTTGATTTTGCCTAAGTCTTCTCTTTGGGTGTTCGAATTAGCGGGCTTTTAATTCTTTTTTTATTGGAAAGGCTTGCGACTGCCAAGTCAGTGGTCATTGAGGAATATCCAACATATATGCATGATCAGATTAGCTGAACACTACCCATGCCCCAGGTTAAGCTTAAGGGTTTAGAAATCCGAAGGAAACTCATACTTCTAGGCTCGAAGTGGTTAACTAGGGAGTAACTCCTTATCTCTCCAGTGTTTGGGGAATTTGAAACAATGTCTATACATCATCAGTAAGGTTTTATTCAAAAGCACACCTTCGGAGGTTTTGCGTGTTTCGATTTCATCATCCTTTCTTAAACTTTGCTAAAACAATCGTTTGATAATGATAAAAAGAGTATGAGTGAACACGAATGGATATATATAAAAACATGCATATTTATTTCATTAATAAAACCATTTTAAAAAACAACAATGTCTCAAAACAAGTAGCACTTAACAGAAAAGAAACTGTAAATGCAAAGTAAAGATATGATCTAAAAGATTGCCAGCTTCGGGGAACTAGGCTTTCCTTTCTTGATTTGCTACCGAGCTAGCCATCTTCAAAGTTGCTCGTCGAAATTAGTTTGATAATCCTCTTCACATCTATTCTCGGCAACTTCTTCCATGACTTGGACTGAAGGACCCGCCTGACTGGATGAAGGATTGTTGATTTGAATGCCCTGAGGTGTGAATGAGAACATCTTAGAGTCAAGTAGAGTCTGAATCTTACTCTTGAGCACCTTACAGTCTTCAGTTGAATGCCCCATACGGCCCAACATGGTAGTTATATCGGGAGTTGGCATCAAAACCTGGTGGGTATGGAAAAGGCATTGGGTTCAATCCCTTCTGCACTATCAATCCACCTTTGATCAAATTTGGAAATACCTGACTGTACAACATTGGTAGCAGAGTGAAATGTCTCTCTGGCTTTCTTGGTCTTTGTCGGGCGTGCTGGCACGACTGATACTGAGCGTGCTGACGTCGATATGACTATTGATACTGAGGAGGTCCTTGATATAGTGGAGGATATTGTCCCTGTGGAGAGAATGGTATCTGACACAGAGACCCAGAAGTTTGTTGACTCTGAACAGTTGAGATGCATGGGTACTGAGAATAAGGTATCGGAGATGGAACTTGTGGAGTTTCCTAAATGGAATTAGTTTCCTCCTCCCCTTCTTCTTAACTGACAACTGATTCAGTTTCACTAGCTGGGATGTTCGAGACATCTTGGATCTTTCCACTCTTGAGGCCGCTATCGATGCGTTCTCCGACTAATACCAAGTCAGAGAAGTTCGATGTCCCATTGCCAATCATCTTTTCCAAGTATGGGCCTGGAAAAGTATCCATGAACAGGTCAACCAATTCTTTATCTAAGAGTGGTGGTTGAACGCGAGCAACCACCTCTTTCCATCTCTGAGCATACCCTCTGAAGGATTCGTTGTCCTCTTGATATAAGCCTTGCAACCGTATGTGGTTGGGAGGAATGTCGAGATTGTATTGGTATTGCTTAATAAATGTGTTGGCTAGGTCTGACCATGATTGGATATGACTACTCTCTAGTTACATGTACCAACTCAATGATGCCCCACGCATACTGTCTTGGAAACAGTGAATCATAAGTTTGTCGTTACGGACATGTGAGGTCATTCTTCTGCAATACATCACCAAATTTTGCTTTGGACAACTATCTCCTTTGTACTTTTCAAACTTCGGTGTCTTGAACTTTGGAAATATTACAAGCTCGGGTATAAAACACATGTTCAAAGCATCCAGATCAAGAGCATCACGCCCTCCATGCCTTTAAGCTTTTCTTCCAACACACGACATCTTTCCATAATCTCAACAGCTCGTAGGTCCCTGGTCTTCATCACAGGGACTTCCTCTTGGGAATCTGGCTATGAGAATGCAAACCTATGATATTCCACGACATCAAGAGAAGAGGAATGCCCATCTTAAACAATGGTATGTTCTTGTATAACCTGGTTCTTAATAGGGATCCGCACAAGCTGGGCTTGAGTAAGATCGTTCAATTGAGGTGGAATGATATTCCTAGTGACTGAAGTCCTATGAATATTTTCATCTCTCTTTGCCAAGGTTGTCATAGCTTCCACAAGTTGGTCCAACTGGTTTTTCATCAATTCAACATCCGCTCTTGTCATTTTGCTCTCCTGAGTTCATGATCCTTTAAAAGCTACTTCGAGTCCAATACGAGAGTCGGGAAATACACTGTGGGTTATGGACAAAGGATGGATGAGCTTTCTTGTATATTTGGTCGAAGAGTGAAATGTAAATGTTGCATATATGCTTATGTTATGCAATGTTATGAATGCAATAGACATGAGATCAAAGCTTCCACGAATAACTATTGTACTGATAACGGACAGGGTTCAAAAGTTCACCTCCATAAGGAACACAAGAAAAATCGGGTAGGATGGAAGTCAAAGTTTCATACAAAAGACCCCATTCCCTCTTACATGTGGGTTCTAATCTTGGATAGATATTCCTAGAAGGCCTCAGCTTCTCTGGCTCTCAGGTCGAGAAGAAATATTACGTTCACCATTTCTAGTTTGGCTTTATTACCCCTCAAGGAGGCCTCCACTGATTTCCAATAAACGGTCTTCAGAGTCACGAGCTCTCGGTGGGAATACCCTGCCATCTGCATGAGATACGCAGGACAAAGTATCTCCAAGAAAACCTTGTCTAAACGTGGGTCTCGTGCCGACTACACGTATCAAGCGCTACGCAAGCCAACACGAATATCCACTCTAGTCGTATGTGTATCCACAAGGCAGGTGTCATACCCCAAATTTTGACCACAATATTTCCCATCATTGTGCTAATCATCACCACAATATTAATGTACCTTCATGCCTCATCAATCTCCTCAAAGATGGTTGAGCATTCACCACAATCAAGAATTAGGATTTTAAGCCCTCTCAGAGCACTTAGACAAAGGATCAATCAAGAAATGACATGATCTTCAACTTGTCTAACCTCTCAAACACCCATAAGGGATCAAGAGGACTCCCACATCAAGGATCGGGCATAGGAGTTCAACATTCCAAGTGGATCAAGCCTCGAGACCGCCAGTGTCACCAAATTAGGGTTTTGGTCGACCAAGGCCTCCAGATGAAAATTTTCTTCTGGGCATGAGCCAATGCTTAAAAGCACTACCCAAGATGCTCAAAGGGACCTCATGGACCTAATCATCAAGTCAAAATAACCTCAGGGGATGCATTCATAAAATATCAGGAATTAGGGTTTCTTGACCTAATTCACCCCTAAGTTGACTTTTGAGGTAAGACATGAACCTAAACCTCAAGACATGATTGAGGGCCTCAAATACACTACATTGATCCATTTACAACAATGGATTAATCCAAGAAGCTTCATTCACAAGTTAATGTATGGTATTGATCATCATTCATTAAGAAAAATCAAGAAAATTGAGGTTTCTTGCAAAAGGGGCAACCATGAGAAACCAAAATTTTTCTAATTTATGGAACAAAAGTGATTTTGTACCAACTTTGCAAGGTCATAACTCCTAAACCATAAGGCCTTTTTCTCCCATCCAAAGCTCAAAAGAAATTTCACATGAAATACTTCAAATATGTCCACTACAAAAGATTCGAAATCCTCATGGATTTTGAGTTCTGGATTGATCAAAATCACAAAAAGTGAAAACGACCACTTTTTCCAACACTTCAAAAAAATTCTGTCCAAGACAGAGTTTTAGTAAAACACCAAAACTTAGGAGATGTTTACACCTAGTAACAAGAAGAATCAAACTCAAATATAAACATCAAAGTTGTCATACATTTTGCCAACAATACAAAGAGATCATTGGCATGAAATAACTTAAATTGAGCCAAGAGTTATGGCTGCCACAAGAGGCATTACTGCAACTGTTTTCATGGCAGTTTGGATGTTTTCTTGCAAGCCACGATTTTTGAGTCAAATGCAATGATCACTATGACAAGCTAACTCAATGTGATCAGAGTGAGTCATAACAAACCTGCAAATACCAAGCATTTAGTCAAAAGGAATCACACTTGGAATTTATGAGTTTTGTCACATTATGTTGAATTCAAAGGATGCATTTATGTACAATAGTGCACTTTCAACGAAGCCACTCTCCTCAGTCAAGGTTCATGCATAAACAACAATAAAAACATCTGAGGAATGTGGAATTGGTCAAAAGTTGGCTATGCTACTTAGAGAGCTATTGTGCCTTGCATGAGAAGTAAGCACACCTTGCCAAAATGCATTTAGTGAGCTCTTATCCATTGCTGCGACAATATTCCACCAAGACAAACTCACTCACCTATAAATAGAGCTCCTTGTTGATCATTCAGGGTACACCAAAGCAGCTTACAACATTGCTTTCTCTCATTTCCTTCTTAAGCACAAAAACTCCATTTTCTTGAGAAAGCACTATTGGGTTTTGAGTTGGAGACCAATGAAAATCAAACCAATGATTCACACACCTCATATGCAACATATAGGAGTGATCTAAACACTGACATTCAATCTATAACATCAAAATCTTCAAGTCACCATCCTTTTTCTCAACTTTGCCTCAAAGTTGCAGATTGAGTTGTGTCAAGTGATTCAGAAGGTTTCAATCCAGTATCAACACTGGAACACCATCCATGAGGGTCAAGGAAGCTATCCAGATCATCGAAAAACTTCTGTAACACCTCTACAAGAGAATTTGATTCTCACTTGCAAGGTTAGTTTCCTCAAACCTGAACTCAATGAATCATGCATCATAAACATGTTTTCAAGTTACCATTGTGTTTCTGGATGTTCATAGATCATTTTCCCTCAATCAATTGCTATTTATCTCGTGTGTATGTGATTTCATTTAGTTCTTGCATTATTTAGGGTTCATCTGGTTATGCCGTGATATCTTTTGTTACACTTAATTTAAACAAAATTGAAAAGAACTATCATGTTCCTTGTTAAAAAACGCATAAGTTTCATCTTTACATCTTGTAAAATGGTTGAGAAACGAGGGAGATACCTTGCTTCATGCAAGTCTGATGGTTGCCCAAGGAAGAAGATGGGCATGGCGCCATTTCAGGTTTTTTGAACCAAACATAGTATATATTATTTCAATGCGCTTATATATTTGAATTGGCATTGCGCCCTAGTGGTTGATCAGCTGGTTTTGTATGTGTAGCGAGCAAAGGGTCTGGGGTTCAAATCTCCCCCGCAAAGGATAGTTTCATTTTTTGAACCTTTTGGTTTTATTTTTTGAACCTTTTTCAAAGGATAGTTTCATATATTATCTACTTTTTCCATTCTCTATCAGCCACACGCAAGTGGCTCAGTTGGTAAACTTCTAATCTCACCACCCCAAGGGCGTGGTGTAGCGAGAAATTTTGGACGTGGTTCATAAGCACTGTCGCTCTGCGGTACTACAGGTCGATTCATTTTTTATCCTATTGAAGCTGATGAAGGAAGGGAAATAGATGTCTCCAACTAACCCTGCTTGCAAACTGAGTTTAAACAGTCAAAACTATTGGTTTATATATGCGGTTTTAGTTCGTGGGCCTCTCTCTGCTTATTTTGTTCAGAACGAAATATCGGGACTGTTCATGGGGAATTTGTTGGGATACTATGCTAGATTGGCTGGAGGTAGGGGACTTTGGGGTTTTTTGATTGGTGTGCTCGCTAAGATTCTTTTTTCAATCTTATGCCTACGTATTCCCGGGATAGGGAAATCAGAGCGATCGTAGTTCCTCATATTCTCTGGGAGGAATTGGTGTTTTGGTGTCTTGTTCAAAGCCCAAGACATGAAGCTAAAGGTGGTTTGTATCTTGTTCAAAGCCCAAGATATGAAGCTGAAGGGTCTTTTGTATCTTGTTCGAAGCCCAAGATGTGAAGCTAAAGGGTTTATTGATGAGAGAGAATTTGTCATCTCTAAAAAGAGATATTTGGTCTGTTTGTCACAACTGTTGGGTGACTGATTATAAAGGAGAATTACTTTAACTGGGATATGTGAATCCAACAATGCCATAATTTCCTTTATAGGGGATTTTTAACCTGAAGGAGAAGACTTTAACTCAGTTTAGAGCAATAATATCTTTCCTTAGGAATTTTTCATGCTAAAAGAGGGACAGTGGCGTGGATGTAAATAATCCAGAGGCTTGTCGCTTACAGCAATTAGACGAGGAAATGGAGTTGTTGATGTTGGTATACTGTGAACGAGGCACAACTTTTGATGCTAAAAGGTTGATTGAATCAAATGGGGATTTCTTTATACAAGGCCTAAGAGGAGGCTATTGACCCAACAAGAGGATGCTTTTGTGTCTCGTACGAAGCCCGAGATAGAGTCTAAAAGGGTTGACTCAACAAGAGAGTGTTTTTATATGTGTCTTGTATGAAGCCCAAGACGGAGGCTAAAATGGTTTGACTCAACAAGAGAGTCTTTTATACTTACCAAGAGAGTGATTTAAATCTCATACGAAGCCCGAGAGGGAGGCTAAAGGTGATCGACTCAACAAGAGAGTCTTTTTATAATCAACAAGAGAGTGTTTTGTATCTCGCACAAAGCCCGAGATGAAGGCTAAAAATGTTTGAATCAACAAGAGAGTGATTTTGTATCTCATACGAAGCCCGAGATGGAGGCTGAAAGAGGATTGACTCAACAAGAGAGTCTTTTATACTCAACAAGAGAATGTTTTTGTATCTCGTACGAAGCCCAAGAGGAGGCTATCTTCCCGGAGGAAGAATCATTATACGAAGCCTAAGAGGAGGCTGTGAAAACTTCTAAGAAGCGGGGATGCTTTTAAGAAGCCTGTGGGTCCTTGCACTAAGCCCAAGAGGAGGCTGATGAACAGTTCCAGAAGGGGTTTCACTTGAAACATTGGCCTTATGTATATGAACTGTTCAAGGGGGAGATTTCTTAGATTTAGTTATCTAAAATTGTTGTAAAAGAAAATTCTCATGGTTTAGGTTATGTTGAAATATCCGGGAGAACATCGGAGATAAGGAGACAAGGTTTTGTCTAGTTCTAGACGTAGTTGACGGGGAAACTCTAAATATCTATACTAGTATTACACAGTCGATATGAGTTTATGAAAGAAGACTTACAGTGAAACAACCCCATAATAAAGTTATATACATATGAAAGAAGTAAAAAAAGCGGGTAAACACTTACTCGGTTGTAGAGCTTCCATGTTGTTTGGTTAGTTTGTTCAACAAAGAAAGCTTTGATAACAATATTATATTTAAAATCAAAGGAGAAAGTGCTTTTGAAAGGAAAATTGGGGCTTACAGCTCAAGGAGAGGCCCAGGGTTTAATCAGTGATCGCACTGTCGTTTTGTACAGGGACTTATACAAGTGGCTGAGGCCCAAGAAATTTTTTCTGTACAAGGGGATGGGTCTTACACTCTCTCAAGAGGCCCAAAAATGATTGAAAGAAAAAGAAATGGGGCTTATAACACGAGGGTAGGTCCATATGATTTTTTTTGAACTGGCGATCGCGCCGAGCTTTTCTTTTAATGCAGAGGAACTTATACAATATCTGAGGCCCAAAGATTGTTTTGGTTAAAAGGGGGTTGGGTCTTACACTCTATTAGAGGCCCAAAAATGATTTTTGTACAAGTGATGGGGCTTACAGCTCAAGGAGAGGCCCAGATGATTTTTGTTTTGAAATGGCGATTGCGCCGAGATTTTTGAAAACGCAGTGGGTCTTATACAATGACTGAGGCCCAAAAGTTTTGGTTTTGAAAGGGGTTGGGTCTTACACTTTATTAGAGGCCCAAATGGTTTGTTTTAAACGGGCGATGATCGCGCCGAACTTTTGAAATACAACGGGACTTATACAACATTTGAGGCCCAAAAATAGGTTTGTATTTTCAAAGGATTGTTTCTTACACTCTATTAAAGGCCCAATGATTTTTAAAGAAAAGATGGGGCTTACAACTCAAGGAGAGGCCCAAAATGATTTTATTTTAAACTGGCGATCGTGCAGAGATTTTTTTGAAAGCACCGTGGGTCTTCTACAATGACTGAGGCCCAAAATATTTTGGTTTCAAAGAAGGATTAGGTCTTACACTCTATTAGAGCCCCAAAGTGGTTTTGAAAAAGTTTGATGAGGGTTGAATTAATCAAAAACCCTAATTTGTTTCCAAAATATATTTTAATTGAATAAAAATTCAATTAAAATGATCAAAATTGTTAAACATATGGAAAACAAATTGTGATCTTGGATTAATGTTTCACAAATCAAGTTTTGACCTACAAAATGATTAGAAGTCATTAAAATTTGCAAAATCAAGAAGGAAAAAATATTTTAAATGTCAAAAATAATTAAAATATTAATTCTTTGCAAAAATATCAATTATATAAAATATATAATATTTTTGGGATTTTTTGGTAAAATAAAATATTTTAACATTTTTGTGAATTATTAAAAAAAGAATCAACTCAAAATCATTAAAACTCAGAGAGAAATTAATTTTTGAATCAATTAAATAAAATCACAAAATTCAAATATTCAAATATTTGAAAAAGGGTGCCAAGAACATGGCAAGAACACACGCCCTTCCTCTGTTTCTGCAGATTTGCGTTTTCTATCCAATCTCACTGAATACTTGATGATATCATGCAATCTACATATCAATCTACTCGTTTCAACCTCACGATCATATCTATGGTCTTTAATTTCATTTATTTTAAACATGGAATAAGAAATCAAAGAGAAACCTCAAGAACACTAAAATTTGCATGAAGGTTCAGAAATTCCATACACGATTCAAACAATGCAATTGATTGAGGGAAAACACTCCATGCATGATTATGAACATATGGCCAAATTATTGTGCAGCAAAAATTGCATGGATCATAGAGTTAGAAGAGCTCATGCTTACCACTTGCAGCTGGTGATCGTGTTTTGTGTTAGAGGTGTTACAGCTTGGTTCCAAGGTTATGGACAGCTTCCCTAGGTGCTATGGAGTGTGTCTGGATGCTTGGAATGGATTGAAATGATCTGGAACTTGATTTGGCACCTCAACTACAAATCTGTCAAAGGCTTGAGCAGTTGGCTAGTGATTTTGTGATTTTGGTGTTCCAGATGTTATGTGAGTGTTTGGATCACTTCTATATGATGTTTATGAGGTGTGTGTGTGTGATTGGTTTGATTGGAATTGCTCTCAAACTCAAAACCCGATAGTGACTTGCTTTGGAAGGCAAAATTGGAGTGAAGAAGGAGATTTTGAGGAAAACATCTGTTTGATGGCTTTGGTGTACTCAAACTGATCACAAATGAGCTCTATTTATAGTAGAGCAAGTTTTTTTGCAAGGAATAGTGAATGACAACTGCTGCATAGGTTTGGCCAATGTTGAGCAATGAGAATCCAAGTCTCCTCTAGCCAGTGACTAGAGGTTAGGGCGCAGGCTGCTAGTTCCCTTGGTCTTGGATAAGTCTTGACTGAATTTAGTTGGCAATGGCTCAGTCCATGCCACCTTGGTGTATGCATTGAATGCTCCAATCCAAAATTGGAGTCTTGTCCCTCTTTTAGGCAATTCTAGGTTTGGCATGCTATTTTTGGTTCCAAAGACTTGGGAGGCTTGGGATCAGAGTTGGTTCCTCCTTGGTCCCCCCTCAAGGTGTTCAGATGGATAGAGTTGCTTGGAATTGCACAAATTTGGTAAATCGAGAAAAACTCCAAAATTTGCCTTACCTTGGAGTTGCATGTTGCCATTGTCATATCTCATGGCTCAAGTAGAATTTGATGAAGTTCTTGGCCATTTTGGAAAGCCCTCATATGATACAACAACTGTTTGATCATAATTGGTTTTGATACCTTTTGGATCCAAGTGAAAAATGCCCCTACATTTGGAAAAAAAGTGAAGGCAGATTCTGACTTAGTGAAAATTTCACTAAGTGTTGGAAAAAAGTGACATTTTCACTTTTTGTGATTTTGATCATTCCATAACTCAAAATCCATGATGAATTGGAATGAGGTGTAGTTGAAGCTTTTGTAGAGGGCCATGAGAGCTACAAATCCAGCTTTGGATTGGAAAAAATGGCCTTGTGGTTTAGGAGTTATGATCCTCCAAAGTTGGTACCCTAGCCACTTTATTCCATAACTTAGAAAATTTTCTATGTTTTTTATGGTTACCCCTTTTACAAGTTATCCCACTTTTCTTGATTTTTCTTGATGAATGATGATTTCAATCACACATTAACATCATTTTAGGGTTAAAAACCATAATTGTGAAAAATCTCAAAAAGTCAAAGTTTGACTTTTGTGCATAGTTGACTTTTTATCAGATGAATTCTAAACTATGTGATCCTCTATGAAATCAAGCCCTTGACCTAAATCAAACTTGATTTATTGATTTCATAGGTGTTATAGGGTGTATTGAATCATGTCTTAGGGTTTGGGAGCATGTCCTGGTCAAAAGTCAAAGATACATTTGACTTTTTCCGCGAAACCCTAACTGTGGTTCAGATGAAACTGAAACTTGTGAATCAAGCTTCTTGGATCAATCAGTTGTTGCAAATGGATCAATGTGGTGTATTTGAGACCCTCAAATCCTCTCTTGAGGTCTTGGTTCATGTTTTGTCCCAAAAGTCAACTTAGGGGTGAATTAGGTCAAGAAACCCTAATTCTTGATTTTTTATGAATGCCTCCCCTGAGGTGAAATTGATTGGATGATTTGGTTTATAATGTCCCTTAGAGCATCATAGGTTATGCTTTGAAGCATTGACTCATGCCCAGTGGAGAATTTCCATCTGGAGGCCCTGGTCGACCAAAACCCTAATTTGGTGACACTGTCGATCGTGAGGCTTGATCCACTCAGAATGCTGCAACCTTGTGCTTGATTTTTGAAGTGGGAGTCCTCTTGATCCATTGTGGATGTTTGAGCGGCTATACAAGTTGAAGATACTGTCATTCCTTGATTGATCCTTTGTTTAAGAGCTCTGAGAGGGCTTGAAACCCTAAGTCTGATTGTAGTGGATGCTCACCCATCTTTGGGGAGACTAATGGTTCATCCATATTATGATGATGATTTGCACAATGATGGGAAATCTTAGTGGTAAAAATTTGGGGTATGACAGATGCCCCTATTTAATCTTCTTGGACCCGAAGGTGTGAATGGCGAAGGTATTCGGACATTCGGGGTGCAAGAGGATTAAATATCAGAATACCCGAAATTTTGATGGTGGTTATGAATGGCAATTCGGGTATCCTTCCTCTTTTGCTATGCAATGATGCTTAGAAAAGGTAAACTTCCCCTCGATCCTGGTTTCCTACAAAGGAACTGGTCTCAGTTTCTGAAATAAACTTCCCCTGGATCCTGGTTTCCTACCAAGGAACTGGTCTCAGTTTCTGAATTAAACTTCCCCTCGATCCTGGTTTCCTAACAAGGAACTGGTCTCAGTTTCCGATATAAACCTCCCCTCGATCCTGGTTTCCTACCAAGGATCCGGTCTCAATTTTTGAAATAAATTTCCCCTCGATTCTTGTTTCCTACCAAGGAACTGGTCTTGGTTTCTTATATAAACCTCCCCTCGATCCTGGTTTCCTACCAAGGATCTGGTCTTGGTTTCTTTTGTCAATAAACTTTATTGACAAGGGACGCTATTTGTAGCAGTTCTCCTCAAAATTGTCGCCGAATTCTCCTCAAACTTGTAGAGAAACACAAACTTCTCTGTTTGAGATGCCATTTGTCGACTCTACTAGGGAAAACGAGTCTTCTTTGAGAGACTGTTTTCGCTTGGGGTATTTCATCATACTTTTCTCGAAGATCTTCTCGGAGAAATGCCATATGACGTGATCCAATTTTGAGGTGCCGATGACTTTATTGACATTGAAATTCTAGAGAGAATGACCAATGTGTTGCTGAAAGTCTTTAGTTGAGAGGCTTTCTCTAGGGACTTTCCTTAATCCGTGAAAGCGAAGACATCATCTTCAATGGTGAAGAATGATGCTGGCTGAGGGTTCTTTGGTTTTTCAGAGGTTCAAGTTATCAAAGTGGTCAAGGGCCGACTGCATCCCAGAAATAAACTGGAGGAGAGAGGTAGTGCAGACGCAACATTTCCTGACGAGGAAAGAACTGACAACTCAATTGAGAGGACTGTTATCACTAGGGGTAAGACCGACGAGAGTGATAGTGATGCAATATGATTATGCATGTGAATCAATAATGCATGGTGTATGTATGTATATACTGACAAAACTGACGCGACATACAAACTAGTAGATGAACACGACTGGATACTCGGCCACAGTGGGGGATGAAAAGTATCACTGGTTCATGATAGCAATTCTGCCTTGCTTAGGAGAAGTAGTCCTCGTGGGGAGCTACGTTGGTCAGGCTTAGTAGATAAGAACTCTTCCAGGGGTGTCAGATGAAACAATGGTCTCTGACACAGCTGATCCTTTGTTCAGGTGCACTGGTTTAGAAGGAGTACTTTGATTCTGCACTTTGAGATTCGATTACTTCTGGAGAAGCGACCGATGTTCTTTCGATGTTCATCAGTTAAAAGAAATTGCCATCTTTATTTAAAAAAAAAAGAAAAATTTTAACAAGTAAAATCCATTTTTGTTTTATTTCAAGAATCGTTGACTATATTAAAATATCGTTCTGTAAAGCTAAAACAAATAAGAATTACAAATAAAAGCACAAGGGCTCAAATTTTATTGATAGGATGGAAATTAGCCAAACGCGTGATTCGATAGAGTATTTACAAAGTTAGAAAATGGTAATTTAAGGGAAAAGGGCAACATTGAAACATAATGACCACTATCCTTCTACTAAATTTGACTTCGGGGCATCCTGAGCTTCTGTCGAAGATGACCTTGATCGGAGCTTTCCTGACGGATGATGTAACTGCTGCCGAGGGACTTGCCCCTTTGCCGAACGTAGTTACTTGCCATTATCCCTAATTTTTGCCTGGATTATACTTTGAGGTTTCCAATCCACCAGGATGATTTTTTATCATGTCTCTAATTTTTTACTGGACCACCCTTTCGGGTTTTCAATCCACCGAGACGTTTTTTTTAGGCGAAGTATTTCTTGACTACGTCAATGTTTGTGGGGTAGGCAAATTGCTCTCCGTCCATGGTTGCAAGTCTCAGGGCACCGCCTGAGAAAGCTTTCTTGACCACATATGGGCCGTTATAATTCGGAGTCCACTTGCCCCGAGAATCAGTGAGAAATGATTGTATCTTTTTGAGCACGAGGTCTCCTTTCCTGAAGACGTGAGGTCAGACCTTTTTGTCGAACGCCTTCTTCTTCCTTTGCTGATACAACTGACCATGGCATATTATCGTGATTCGCCTTTTTCATCCGACTTTGGCACCATTTAGCTTCTGTAAGCTTAGCTTCCATCAATACCCGGATTGATGGGATCTCTACTTCTATGGGGAGTACTGCCTCCATGCCATATACTAGAGAGAAAGGGGTTGCCCCTGTTGAAGTGCAGACAGATGTGCGATAACCGTGAAGAGCAAAGGGTAGCATCTCGTGCCAATATTTGTAGGTTACGACCATCTTTTGAACAATCTTCTTGATGTTCTTATTAGCCACTTCTACTGCGCCGTTTATCTTGGGTCGGTAGGGAGATGAGTTATGGCGTTTGATCTTGAACTCTGTGCACAACTCTTTCATTATCTTGTTGTTCAAGTTAGATCCATTATCAGTAATGATCTGGCTCAGAACTCCATAACGGCAAATGATATTGTTTTTGATAAATCGGACTACCACTTGTCGGGTTACATTAGCGTATGACGCTGCTTCGACCCATTTGGTGAAATAGTCAATGGCTACCAGGATGAACTAATGTCCGTTCGAAGCCTTGGGTTCAATCATGCCAATCATGTTGATTCCCCAAATGGAGAAAAGCCATGGGGAAGAAAGAACTCTGAGATGTGTAGGCGGTACATGGCTTTTGTCTGAGTATATATGACACTTGTGACACTTTCTCATGTACTTGTAGCAATTGGATTCCATTGTCAACCAAGAGTACCCTGCTCTTAGAATTTTTCTCGCCATTGTATGTCCGTTGGCATGAGTGCCAAAGGACCCTTCGTGAATTTCCTTTATCAGCATGTCTGCTTCTGTTCTGTCGACGCATCAGAGCAAGACCATGTCAAAGTTCCTCTTATAGAGTGTATCACCGCTCAGGAAAAAACTGCCAGCCAGCCTTCTTCGAGTTTTTTTGTCTTTCCTTAGTGCCCCGGGTGGGTACTCTTGTTTCTGAAGGAAGCATTTGATATCGTGATACCAAGATTTGTCGTCTATGACTGCTTCAATCGTGAAGATGTAAGCGGCCCGTTCAAGGCGCATTATGTCAATCTTAGATAAGTCATTCCATTGACCTACACTAATCATGGAAGAGAGAGTGGATAATGCATCAGCCATGTGATTCTCCTCACGAGGGATATGATGAAACTCGACTCTGTTGAAGAAGGGTAACAAGCTTCTTGCATAATCTTTGTCCGGAATCAATCCTGATTGGTATGTGTTCCAATCTCCTTTGATCTGATTGATGACCAAAGCTGAGTCGCCATATACATCCAAGTTTTTTATCCTTAACTCGATCGCTTCTTCGAGACCCATAATACAAGCTTCGTATTCGGCCTCGTTGTTTGTGCACTTGAATGTAAGTCTGGCGGCGAAAGGAATGTGGGTACCCTAAGGTGTTATGATAATTGCCCCAATTCTGTTTCCATAATGATTGACAACTCCATCAAAGATAAGTCCCCATTGGGAATCTGGTTCTGGCCCTTCACTAGGTAATGGTTCAGCGCAGTCTTTCATTTTTAGATACATGACATCTTCATCTGGGAAGTCAAATCCGACTAATTCCTGATCGTCAATCGGTTGATGAGCCAAATGATCGGCTAAAACACTTCCTTTAACGGCTTTCTGAGCGTGGTACTCTATGTCATATTCTGATAACAACATCTGCCAATGGGCAATCCTTCTCGTGAGAGAAGGCTTTTCAAAGACATACTTGATTGGATCCATTTCAAAGATTAACCAAGTGGTGTGACAAATCATGTACTGGTGAAGACGTTTGGCTGCCCAAGCTAAAGCGCAGCAAGTTTTCTCAAGCATAGTGTACTGAGTCTCGCAGTCGGTGAATTTCTTACTCAAATAGTAGATGGCAGACTCTTTTCCTGTTGTTTCGTCTTGTTGGCTAAATACACAACCCATTGAGTCTTCCAAGACTGTCAAATAGATGATCAGCGGTCTTCCTTCCACTGGAGGTGATAGAATCGGTGGATTCAACAGGTATTCCTTGATACTGTCAAAGGCGGTTTGGCAATCTTCTGTCCAAACGCAATCCTGAATCTTTTTGAGTAATTTGAAAATTGGCGCACATGTCGCGGTCATGAGGAATATGAATCTGGAAATATAGTTCAAACGTCCCAGGAATCGCCTGACTTGTTTTTCAGTCTTTGGAGAGGACATTTCTTGAATGGCCTTGACCTTGTCAGGATCAACCTCAATTCCTTTCTGGCTGACGATGAACCCTAAGAGTTTCCCTGAACGGACACCGAAGTTACACTTATTGGGATTCAAGTGGAGTTTGTACTTTCTCAACCGCTCGAATAGTATTGACAGGTGGGTCAACTGCTCCTCTTCTATTTTTGATTTAGCAATCATGTCATCGACATATACCTCAATTTCCTTGTGTATTATGTCATGAAACAGAGCATTCATGGCCCTTTGATAGGTTGCCCCGGTGTTCTTCAAACCGAACGACATTACCTTGTAACAAAAGGTCCCCCATGGGGTAATGAACGAAGTTTTCTCCATGTCTTTCGGCGCCATTTTTATCTGATTATAGCCCGAGAATCCATCCATGAAGGAGAAGACTTTCAACTTTGCTGTACTGTCAACCAGCATGTCAATGTGTGGTAAAGGAAATCCGTCCTTTGGACTAGCCTTGTTTAGATCTCTGTAATCCACACACATTCTGACTTTTCCATCCTTTTTCGGAACTGGTACGATTTTGGCTAACCATTGAGGATATTCTGATGTGGCGAGGAAACCGGCGTTAATCTGTTTCTGTTCCTCCTCTTTGATTTTGACAGCCATGTCTGGGTGAGTCCGTCTCAACCTCTGTTTTACTGGCGGATATTCCGATCTTAACGGTAGATGATGTTCCACGATGCTGGTATCCAACCCTGGCATATCCTGATAGGACCAAGCGAATACATCGGGAAACTCTTTGAGAAGTTTCGTAAAACTGTCTTTGACAGTTGGACTGAGCAATGCCCCAATCTTGACTTCTTTTCTCTCTTCTTCTGAACCCAAGTTGACCGTTTCCAACGGCTCTTTGTGAGGTTCAATGGACCTTTCCTCTTGTCGGAGTAATCGGGAGATCTCTTCTGGAATTTCGTCGTCAACTTCTTCTTCAGCCCCAAATATCGGGAACTCAAAGTTGGGAGAAGGCATTGGATCGTATGTTTCAACGGGGTTTAAAATAAGTAATCTGTATGATGTGATGTTTTGTGTTTAGAAGAGATAGAGAGAATGCAAAAGTGTGTGCAGTGTATTTCTTTTACTGCTTGTTTTCATTATTGAGTTTTTTTTTAGGATTACCATTTTCTGAAAAAAAAAAAAAAGAGAAAACAACAATTAATGCAGAAATTACATAACGACATTATTTTATTAATGAACAAGTAGATTCTTGAAACTATAGCCCTATAAAACAAAACTCTGTCGCTTTGGGCAAAACGAAGATGGATATTTACAGAAAGTGAGCCCTATCAAAACATCCGTTTCACTTGGGCAAGGTGAAAAGTAAAGATGGCATTTACTTAGACTTATGAACAATCTTCGGAACATCGACAACAACCCATTGGCAGCGAACTCCTCGGTGAATCACAAAGTCTGGTACCTTCCTTGATTTGTCTTCAGAAATGACGCTGATTTCTGGCGGAGCAGGATCATTGGAATCTGTCTCCCAGGCAGAGTTGTCGTAGGAGGATTCCTCTGTTGTATTTTGCATAGTATTTGTAATCTCAGGCATATCTCCCCATCCAGTTGGCTGGATGTCTTCGATCCTGATATGAGAGCTTTCGGGAGCGGTGTACTTGACCATGAAGTCAAATTTTCCACTTGGTTGCCCCAAGGTGTCCCATACTTCTTTGGAACTGGAGGAGTCATCCCTCTCGATGACGTTGACCTCGGGAAAAGCATAGTTGATGAATTCTAGTCCGGTAAACGTTGCAAATTCATCGTCGTGCTGGGTATTTTCAGGATAACCTGGGTGTTGATCCCATGACATAGTGGGGACGCAGGTATACTTTTCAATGATGCTCAGCTGATTTTCATTGTTCGACTGACTTTCTTGCCCCAAGTCTCCAGGATACGGCTGCCAGATAGGCAAGCCATCCGTTGGGCCATAATAGTCGTGGTCAAAGTTGTCTTTCATCAGAGAGTCTTTCTCTAATGAATTTGGCAGAGCACGACATCCTTCAGGATCACAATCTTCGTATATCATTTCGATATCTGACCTTGGTATAAATCTCGGGCTCTGTGTAAGAAAGCAAAAGGGAGTATGTGTTTCGCCCTGAGATGTATAACCGTCCTCATTGAGATAGGACTTCCATTCTTCCTCCGTATCGGAGGAATCATCTTTATTGATGGTATGCACGTCTTGAGTCACTGGTTGAAGGAAGCCTCCACTATGGAAGAAGTTCTGGATGGGATGAAGACTTTCATCGTTAGCAGCTGTCTGGGTGCAGGTTGTAGAAAAACCAAAACCCTTCTTTGTTTTGTTATCAGTAGGAATGACAAGTTGTCCCCATCCTTTTGCATTGTTATTTTCGATCACTTCGAGAGCATCTCTGTATGAGGAAATCGAGGTTCCTTTCTCTGAATGATTCTCATTGCTCATCGACAGTGCTTGGAACTGAGTCCCAACAACCTCCTCGGGTTCTACACAAGTAGATAATGACAAGTTGCTCACTAGCAAGGCTTGTTCTCCACAGACTGTGACGAGTTGGCCGTTTTATACGAACTTTAGCTTTTGGTGGAGGGTCGAAGTGACCGCCCCAGCCTGATGTATCCAAGGTCTTCCTAATAAATAAACGTATGTTGCCCGGATGTCCATGACCTGGAAAGTGACTTGGAAAGTATGAGGACCAATAGTTATGGGAAGGTCGACTTCGCCGATAACCGTTTTTCTGGATCTGTCAAATACTTTGACGACGACCTCGCTGGTTCTCATCGGAGGTCCTTTGAATGATAATTGCATCAAAGTGGACTTCGGCATAACATTTAGGGCTGACCCTGTGTCTACCAGTACGCTGGCTAAAGCATCGTCCAGGCAGTTGACTGTAATGTTGAGCGCCATGTTATGACGACGACCTTCTTCAGGTAATTCCTCATCACTAAATCCCAAGTTATTGCAGGAAGTGATGTTAGAGACAATGCTATCGAACTGTCTGATTGTTACATCCTGTTCTACAAAGGCTTGCTCCAAGACTTTCTGTAGAGCCTCTCTGTGAGCTTCGGAACTGAGTAAAAGTGATAGCACAGAGATCTTCTAAGGAGTTTGTAACAGTTGATCAACAATGTTGTATTCACTCTTTTGGATGAGCTTCAGCATCTCATCATTATTTTTCGAAAGGTCGGGATTACTGGATTGACCGACTGGTGGATCGGGAACTTCTGTCTGAGGTTCATTTTCTTTGCTGGGTTCTCCAACTCCTCTGTTGAAGATTCTACCACTCCGTGTTACTCGACTGATGTCTGCAATATTCACGATGGAGGGTAATGGAATTTCATTTCCATTCTCAATTGTTGTTGCATCGTATTTGTAAGGGATAACCTTAGTTGATTCATACGGTAGTGGTCCCGGTAGATAGATGACTATGGGAGCCTTCTGATTTTCCTGACCATCGTAAGTAATTTCGACCCATTCCCGGTTAGGAACTCTCGATTCGTTAAGTAGAGGGATAATGGTACAAACATCCCTAGCCCTCTGATGATCAGAGATTACGACAACGTCCTCGATTTGATCAGCGAAATAGTTGACTTATCCAGAACTTGACCATGGTTGAATCTCTTTGCGGTCCAACTGAATTTGAAGGGCTGCTCGCACGAGGTAGCATCCTTGATTATCCACTGAGAAAACTCCACACCGCTTATAGTTGTGTAGTTGCACCTGGCCACGTACGCTTTGAATACAGTGTAACCTTACTAGATCTATTTCCATCGACCAAACATCCTGACTTAGATATCTAGTAGGATTCCCGTTAGTGATACTGATTTGCTGGGTGTCTTCATCCATATAGATTGGAAGCAACCAGTGGTTCAACAAGTGCTGAAGTGTTTCCTGGACAAGGGCACAACCCTGATCGTCTTCGCAACCCGCTTTACAGCACTGATAATCATGTGATACCAGGAACCCGAGCCGGACCTGTTTAGCATGTAATTCCACCAAACTGGTATTCATCAAGTGAATATCGAAGATTTGAATCATGTTGATTTGATAATGATTCCTATCATGGTGGTCTTGAATCCATCCAAGATCCATCTGACGCTGGAGGGCCTCTTGTACAAAAGAACATCCCTGTTTATTTACCGAGCAAGTAAGGCAGGAATTATAATCGTGACGCGGCGGATTATGATACTGGCTTTTCCTTGAGTGCATTGCCACCAAGTTGACATTCATCGCACGGATATCGTGGTTTTGAATGATGTTGGAATTTGTATAAACCATCTTAACTCCACGAACTCGGTGCCATGTCCTTTTGCGACATTGATCTGAGTTGATCTCTGTCTGGTGCCATGTCCAAATTCTATTTATATTGTTGGATGAAGGCAGTGCCAAGAACTCTGAAAGTGCTAATCGTAGCGCGGTTTAAACCCATGTACCATTTTAATGCTGCACCGGTTAAACTACCCTGAAAGTAGTGAATCAGCAGATCCTGGTTCTCTGTCTAAACTGACATTCGCCGAGCATACATCACCAAATAGCTTTGAGGGCAAGAGTTACCCTTGTACTTTTCAAAATCGGGTACTTGGAACTTGTGCGGGACTTTCACATTGGGGACTAAACAAAGGTCTGTGGCTTCCTTTCCAAATAAATCCTGACCACGAATAGCCTGCAGTTCCTTCTGCATTTCCAGGAACTTCTCCTGGAATTCATCCATTCTATCGAACATACTTTTCTTTCTACCAGAAGGTATTTATGGAATCTGTCCTTCCGGGACAGTGTGCACCACAGGGGGTGGTACCGTTACTACGGCAGTGAATTTTGGCGTTTCCCGAAGTTTGTAACCTTCAGGAGTCCTCATTATACCTATGGTATCCTCGCTTTCCCAAAGTTTGTAACCTTCAGGAGTTGCTGTCATGCCCCTGGCATCTTCGCTTTCCCAAAGTTTGTAACCTTCAGGCCCTACGGCTCCTGCTGCGGTTCCCTGATCCTCAGTGATCGGCGGAACATACCCTTTCGGGATATAGTTAACAGTCATGCCCCAGGGACGATCTTTTGGGATTTGATACCTAGAATCATACTTCTCCACTATGGGCATTGAGGTGATCTCTGAGATCACAGTTCTTTGTAGCTGAGCTTCTGACATGGCTTGCATGTCGTTACGAAGCTTTCTCATATCCTCTCTTAGAGCATCGATCTCTTCTTTCAACTTTCTGTTCTCTTCCTAGAGATCATCCATCTTTTTCTGACGATTGACCCGAGTATTGTACAAATGAGACAGTTTGACTCTAGAACCGAGACACAAACGTGAGATTCATAGGTAAGAAGAATAAGTGACGTGAGAATGATGAATGCAATGATTATAGTAATTGTTTTTTTGTTTAATCAAAATAAACTTCGTCAATTAGATTGCAAATATCAAACAGTGGGGAAACCCCCATTTTATTGAATTCAAAGGATTGCGAAAATGGAAATACAGTAAATTACAAGGTGCGAAAATAGAAACCTAAGCTAATGGGTCCCGAGTCCTCTTTGAGGAGAACTCGGGTGCTGATTCTGGTACTTTCCTTTTCTTGGACCGGGCTCTTGGGCCGTTGTCGGGTTGTCATTCCTTTGCCAAGTGAAAGGAGCGAGCAAATTCCTTTGGTCATCCTGATTTTCTACAGCATGTTGCTCCAAAATCTCAATTAGAGCATCCTTATCTTTCAGCAGTTGCTAATTTTTGGTACACTCCACATTGAGAATGCGGTACTTGTTCTTCCAAGACCTCCTCTCCTGTTGAACTTTGTTGAGAGTAACCTGAAGTTTTTACGTTTCAGTCATGAAGTACATGACAGATTCCCTTGGCGGAAGAACTCTGTGACGAGGATAAGGCATCTTTAGCTTGAGAGCTCTAGTTTGTACCCAGTGGAGATAAGGCTCCACCGAGACACAGTCCGATTTCCCTAGAGACTCCCGTCCTTTCTTATGAACATGTTTCCAAGCGTGCACTATTTTCATCTATAGTTCCCTGTCATTTTCTCCTTCCTTGAAGAAAAGACCTTCCAGATGAGCATTACGTGGGACATGCCTCATCGGGTATCCAAATTGACGACGAACTAAAACTGGATGGTAATTAATTCCTCCCTTAGTTCCTATGAGGGGTACGTTGGGGAAGTTTCCACAACGGTCAATGATCCTGATCCCGTCATAGATTCGATTGTACCAATCGATGTCAAAGTTGGTAAGAGACATGATTTTCTGCGACCAACTTAAGGCACTCTTATGATCCCAAAAAGCAGCAGACTTAGGAAAATGGGAGATAAACCATTTATATAGCAGGGGTACAAAGCACGTGATCATTCCTCTGCTGTATAAATTCCTTAAGTGTACAGAATGATACGCATCTGCGAGTAAGGTCGGTACAGCGTTTCCAATGAGAAAAACCTTAATGGCGTTGATATCGACGAAGTTATCAATGTTGGGAAACAGAAATAACCCGTAGGTGAGCAAAACTAAGATGCTCTCGAAAGCAGTCACGTTCCCTATACTTGCAAAGTACAGAGCCTTCTTTACCAGAAACTTGGCTGGTAAACCTGGGATTCCTCCCTTGGTGGTCAGGTGAGTCTTGACTTCTGATTCGTCCAAATAAATTGCTTTTGCAACAGTCTGATCCTTTGGAATTTCTTCCAGTCCAGAAAAGGGATCTTGATCAGTAATGGGTAGATCAATTAGATGAGAATACTCCTCCAGCGTTGGTGCGAGCTGGTAATCCGGGAATGTGAAACAGTGATTGATCGGATCGTAAAACTGAACGAGTGCCTCCAGGATTCCTTCAATTACATGGACCCTTAACAGAGGTAGCAGACCTCCGTACTTGGCTCTGAAAGCGTCAGGGTTAGTGATCATCCTTGCTAATCCTCTAAAATCCTCTAGTTTGGAACCTTGAAGGTATACTTGTGAGTTTTTCATCTAGCGAAAACCATTAGCGCAATCCTTTTCTCTCTGACATTTGCAATCATTGTTTTAGTTTAATTTGAAAAAGAGAGACTAGAAGAGAAAATTTTTCTTTGCTTAATGTTTTTTTAAAATGAATGCATGAATGCAGCACACAAAAACATAGAAAAAACATGGGGTCAAAGGGTCGGTGTCATGAAGTCAAGGCTCTACCCATCCCAAAGGTTTATACTAGTGATTTTTGTACCTGTCTCTCAAAATTATTGATTCTTGTCGAGATAACATCAGCGGGCCGGGAACCGTGCTAGGTGATGTATTTCGAAGAATCTCAGAAGAGGGTAGTATCGCGTGACAACTATTTCCGATAGCTTCCGCACTACTGAAAGAGGTTTTTCCTAGGAGTATACTCAATCTTTCCACATGCGGCATCACACGCATTCCCATTAGCAGAAAAATAAACACAGATATCAATTAGGAAAAGCAGTATATATATTTGTCCTAATGTCCTAGACTTTTTAAGAGCTATGAATCCTATGATCCTAACAGAAAATGGCTCCCCAGCGGAGTCGCCATTCTGTGGTACCTTCCCAACTTAAAGGTTTTTGACCTAAGATCCTAGTGAGGGCCGATCCTAATAATAATGACATTCCCCGATGGAACCGTCATTCGGTGATACCTTGTGAACCCAAGGACTCGTCCTAAGAGAAGCTTTCAACTAAAGAGATAAGAGAGACAAGATTCCTTTGTTTGGCCCCACGGTGGGCGCCACTTTTCTGTGGCGGCCACCGCCATGAAAATGACTTGTCCAAGGTTTTCACCTTAAATTATAAGAAAGAAAGATGAGAAGGCCCCACGGTGGGCGCCACTTTTCTGTAGCGAGCGATTTTGGACGTGGTTCTTTAGCACTGTCGCTCTGGGGTACTACAGGTCGATTCATTTTTTATCCTATTGAAGCTAATGAAGGAAGGGAAATAGATGTCTCCAACTAACCCTGCTTGCAAACTGAGTTTAAACAATCAAAACTATTGGTTTACAGATGCGGTTTTAGTTCATGGGCCTCTCTCTGCTTATTTTGTTCAGAATGAAATATCGGGACTATTCATGGGGAATTTGTTGGGATACTGTGCTAGTTTGGCTGGAGGTAGGGGACTTTGGGGTTTTTTAATTAGTGTGCTCGCTAAGATTCTTTTTTCAATCTTAAGCCAACGTATTCCCGGGATAGGCAAATCAGAGCGATCGTAGTTCCTCCTATTCTATGGGAGGAAATGGTGTTTTGGTGTCTTGTTCAAAGCACAAGACATGAAGCTAAAGGTGGTTTATATCTTGTTCAAAGCCCAAGATGTGAAGCTGAAGGGTCTATTTGTATCTTGTTCGAAGCCCAAGATGTGAAGCTAAAGGGTTTATTGATGAGAGAGAATTTGTCATCTCTAAAAGGGGATATTTGGTCTGTTTGTCACAACTGTTGGGTGACTGATTATAAAGGAGAATTACTTTCACTGGGATATTTGAATCCAGCAATGCCATAATTTCCTTTATGGGGGATTTTTAACCTGAAGGAGAAGACTTTAACTCAGTTTAGAGCAATGTTATCTTTCCTTAGGAATTTTTCATGCTAAAAGAGGGACAGTGGCGTGGATGTAAATAATCCAGAGGCTTGTCGCTTACAGCAATTAGACGAGGAAAAGGAGTTGTTGATGTTGGTATACTGTGAACGAGGCACAAATTTTGATGCTAAAAGGTTGATTGAATGAAACAGAGATTTCTTTATACAAAGCCTAAGAGGAGGCTATTGACTCAACGAGAGGATGTTTTTGTGTCTCGTACGAAGCCCGAGATAGAGGCGAAAAGGGTTGACTCAACAAGAGAGTGTTTTTATATGTGTCTTGTACGAAGCCCAAGACGGAGGCTAAAAGGGTTTGACTCAACAAGAGAGTCTTTTATACTCACCAAGAGAGTGATTTGTATCTCGTACGAAGTCCGAGAGGGAGGCTAAAGGTGATCGACTCAACAAGAGAGTCTTTTTATACTACACAAGAGAGTGTTTTGTATCTCGTACAAAGCCCGAGATGAAGGCTAAAAATGTTTGACTCAACAAGAGAGTAATTTTGTATCTCGTACGAAGCCCGAGATGGAGGCTGAAAGAGGATTGACTCAACAAGAGAGTCTTTTATACTCAACAAGAGAGTGTTTTTGTATCTCGTACGAAGCCCGAGATAGAGGCTAAAAATGTTTGCTCTGCTGGGGAGAATCATTGTGCAAAGCCCAAGGGGAGGCTAGGGTTACTGTTTCACTTGAGTGACAGGTCCAGTATGTTGGTTAAAAGAGAAAATCAGTTCTTATATGGGTAAAGTTGTACTCATGGATTTGATCTGAGGACCGAGATTATTTCCTGTTCTTTAAGGAAACGGGGAATCCAAAGGGTTTCTAGACTGTCCAAGTCTACTGGTGTTTTTTCCTATTTTTGAAAGGAACTTGAGAATGTCTTCGAGACTCAAGGAGATTAGACTGTCCAAGTCTAGAGTTTTATCTTTTGTACTATGCTTAAGAGAGATTAAGAGATAGTACGTTCGCGATAAAAATATCTAGACTCTTTGAAAGATTGTTCTATTAAGATGACTAATTTCTGTTCCTATACCTTTAAGAGGTTGTCGGGACAATTTGTACGAAGCCCAAGAGGAGGTGAGAAAAACTTTTAAGAAGCCGAAAGGACAATTTATACGAAGCCCAAGAGGAGGCTATTTTCCCGGAGGAAGAATCATTATACGAAGCCTAAGAGGAGGTTGTGAAAACTTCTAAGAAGCCGATGGGTCCTTGTACAACGCCCAAGAGGAGGCGGGGATGCTTTTAAGAACATCGGAGGTAAGGAGACGAGGTTTTGTCTAGTTCTAGACGTAGTTGCCGGGGAAACTCTAAATATCTATACTAGTATTACATAGTCGATATGAGTTTATGAAAGATGACTTACAGTGAAACAGCCCCATAATACAGTTATATACATATGAAAGCGGTAAATGAAAGCGGGTAAACACTTATTTTGTTGTAGAGCTTCCATGTTGTTTGGTTAGTTTGTTCAACAAAGAAAGCTTTGATAACAATATTATCTTCAAAATCAAAGGAGAAAGTGCTTTTGAAAGGAAAATTGGGGCTTACAGCTCAAGGAGAGGCCTAGGGTTTAATCAGTGATCGCATTGTCGTTTTGTACAGGGACTTATACAAGTGACTGAGGCCCAAGAAAGATTTTATGTACAAGGGGATGGGTCTTACACTCTCTCAAGAGGCCCAAAAATGATTGAAAGAAAAAGAAATGGGGCTTATAACACGAGAGTAGGCGCATATGATTTTTTTTTTGAACTGGCAATCGAGCCGAGCTTTTCTTTTAACGCAGAGGGAGTTATACAATATCTGAGGCCCAAAGATTGTTTTGGTTAAAAGGGGGTTGGGTCTTACACTCTATTAGAGGCCCAAAAATGATTTTTGTACAAGTGATGGGGCTTACAGCTCAAGGAGAGGCCCAGATGATTTTTCTTTTGAAATGGCGATTGCGCCGAGATTTTTGATAATGCAGTGGGTCTTATACAATGACTGAGGCCCAAAAGTTTTGGTTTTCAAAGGGGTTGGGTCTTACACTTTAATAGAGGCCCAAATGGTTTGTTTTAAACGGACGATGATCGCGCCAAACTTTTGAAATACAACGGGACTTATACAACATTTGAGGTCCAAAAATAGGTTTGTATTTACAAAGGATTGGGTCTTACACTCTATTAGAGGCCCAATGATTTTTAAAGAAAAGATGGGGCTTACAACTCAAGGAGAGGCCCAAAATGATTTTATTTTAAACTGGCGATCGCGCCGAGATTTTTTGGAAAGCACCGTGGGTCTTATACAATGACTGAGGCCCAAAATATTTTGATTTCAAAGAAGGATTGGGTCTTACACTCTATTAGAGGCCCAAAATGGTTTTGAAAAAGTTTGATGAGGGTTGAATTAATCAAAAACCCTAATTTGTTTCCAAAATATATTTTAATTGAATAAAAATTCAATTAAAATGATCAAAATTGTTAAACATGTGGAAAACAAATTGTGATCTTGGATTAATGTTTCAAAAATCAAGTTTTGACCTACAAAATGATTAGAAATCATTAAAATTTGCAAAATCAAGAAGGAAAAAATATTTTAAATGTCAAAAACAATTAAAATATTAATTCTTTGCAAAAATACCAATTATATGAAATAAATAATATTTTTGGGATTTTTTGGTAAAATAAAATATTTTAACATTTTTGTGAATTATTAAAAAAAGAATCAACTCAAAATCATTAAAATTCAGAGAGAAATTAATTTTTGAATATATTAAATAAAATCACAAAATTCAAATATTCAAATATTTGAAAAAGGGCGCCAAGAACATGGCAAGAACACGCGCCCTTCCTCTGTTTCTACAAATTTGCGTTTTCTATCCAATCTCACTGAATACTTGATGATATCATGCAATCTACATATCAATCTACTCGTTTCAACCTCACGATCATATCTATGGTCTTTAATTTCATTTATTTTAAACATGGAATAAGAAATCAAAGAGAAACCTCAAGAACCCTAAAATTTGCATGAAGGTTCAGAAATTCCATACACGATTCAAACAATGCAATTGATTGAGGGAAAACACTCCATGCATGATTATGAACATATGGCCAAATTATTGTGCAGCAAAAATTGCATGGATCACATAGTTAGAAGAGCTCATGCTTACCACTTGCAGCTGGTGATCGTGTTTTGTGTTAGAGGTGTTACAGCTTGGTTCCAAGGTTATGGACATCTTCCCTAGGTGCTATGGAGTGTGTCTGGATGCTTGGAATGGATTGAAATCTGGAACTTGATTTGGCACCTCAACTGTAAATCTGTCAAAGGCTTGAGCAGTTGGCTGGTGATTTTTTTATTTTGGTGTTCCAGATGTTATGTGAGTGTTTGGATCACTTCTATATGATGTTTATGAGGTGTGTGTGTGATTGGTTTGATTGGAATTGCTCTCAAACTCAAAACCCGATAGTGACTTGCTTTGGAAGGCAAAATTGGAGTGAAGAAGGAGATTTTGAGGAAAGCATCTGTTTGATGGCTTTTGTGTGCTCAAACTGATCACAAATGAGCTCTATTTAAAGTAGAGCAAGTTTGTTTTGCAAGGAATAGTGAATGGTAACTGCTGCATAGGTTTGGCCAATGTTGAGCAATGAGAATCCAACTTTCCTATAGCCATTGACTAGAGGTTAGGGCACAGGCTGCTGGTTCCCTTGGAATTTAGTTGGCAATGGCTCAGTCCATGCCACCTTGGTGTATGCATTGAATGCTCCAATCCAAAATTGGAGTCTTGTCCCTCTTTTAGGCAATTCTAGGTTTGGCATGTTATTTTTGGTTCCAAAGACTTGGGAGGCTTGGGATCAGAGCTGGTTCCTCCTTGGTCCCCCCTTGAGGTGTTCAGATGGATAGAGTTTCTTGGAATTGCACAAATTTGGTAAATCGAGCAAAACTCCAAAATCTGCCTTGCCTTGACAGTTTTCAGCAAGGCATGTTGCCATTGTCATATCTCATGGCTCAAGTGGAATTTGATGGAGTTCTTGGCCATTTTGGAAAGCCCTCATATGATACAACAACTGTTTGATCATAATTGGTTTTGATACCTTTTGGATCCAAGTGAAAAATGCCCCTACATTTGGAAAAAAGTGAAGGCAGATTCTGACTTAGTGAAAATTTCACTGTGTTGGAAAAAAGTGACATTTTCACTTTTTGTGATTTTGATCATTCCATAACACAAAATCCATGATGAATTGGAATGCGGTGTAGTTGAAGCTTTTGTAGAGGGCCATGAGAGCTACAAATCTAGCTTTGGATGGGAAAAAATGGCCTTGTGGTTTAGGAGTTATGATCCTCCAAAGTTGGTACCCTAGCCACTTTATTCCATAACTTAGAAAATTTTCTAAGTTTTTTATGGTTACCCCTTTTACAAGTTATCCCAATTTTCCTGATTTTTCTTGATGAATGATGATTCCAATCACAAATTAACATCATTTTAGGGTTAAAAACCATAATTGTGAAAAATCTCAAAAAGTCAAAGTTTGACTTTTGTGCACAGTTGACTTTTTATCAGATGAATTCCAAACTGTGCGATCCTCTATGAAATCAAGTCCTTGACCTAAATAAAACTTGATGGATTAATTTAATAGGTGTTATAGGGTGTATTGAATCATGTCTTAGGGTTTGGGAGCATGTCCTGGTCAAAAGTCAAAGATACAGTTGACCTTTTTTGCGAAACCCAAATTGTGGTTCAGATGAAACTGAAACTTGTGAATCAAGCTTCTTGGATCAATCCATTGTTGCAAATGGATCAATGTGGTGTATTTGAGACCCTTAAATCCTCTCTTGAGGTCTTGGTTCATGTTTTGTCCCAAAAGTCAACTTAGGGGTGAATTAGGTCAAGAAACCCTAATTCCTGATTTTTTATGAATGCCTCCCCTGAGGTAAAGTTGACTGGATGATTGGGTTTATGATGTCCCTTAGAGCATCATAGGTTATGCTTTGAATCATTGACTCATGCCCAGAGGAAAATTTCCATCTGGATGCCCTGGTCAACAAAAACCCTAATTTGGTGACACTATCAATCGTGAGGCTTGATCCACTCAAAATGCTGCAACCTTGTGCTTGATTCTTGAAGTGGGAGTCCTCTTGATCCATTGTGGATGTTTGAGAGGCTATACAAGTTGAAGATCATGTCATTCCTTGATTGATCCTTTGTCTAAGAGCTCTGAGAGGGCTTGAAACCCTAAGTCTGATTGTAGTGGATGCTCACCCATCTTTGGGGAGACTAATGGTTCATCCATATTGTGATGATGATTTGCACAATGATGGGAAATCTTAGTGGTCAAAATTTGGGGTATGAAACGTGGGTTCAAATCTTGGGAGGACCATCCCATTCTTTTTACCACTATTTTCTTTCATTTTATTTTACAAATTCTTAATAACTTCAAAAATTAATTTCTCTCTCATTTTTTATCATTTTTTAATGGTTCTTTCTTTTAAAATTCAAAAAAATGTTAAAGTATTTTATTCCAAAGAAAAATATAAAAAATATATTATTTATTTAATATATTTTGAATTTTTTTTTAAAAGAATTCCTTTTATTTGTTTTTAAACATTTTAAATAAATTCTTTTTCTTGATTTCTTTTATTCAAATGATTTTCAAATCATTCTATGAATGAAACATGATTTTTCAAATACTTATCCAAGATCACAACTTGTTTTTCACACATGTTTGATAATCTTGATCATTTTAATTGAATTTTATTCAATTAAAATATACTTTTTAAAATCAAATTAGGGTTTTGATTGTTTTCTCCCTTTTTAAATCTTTAAAAAAAAAACTCTTGGGCCTCTAATAGAGTGTAAGACACAACCCTCTTTATACAAAGCCTTTTTGGGCCTCAGTCAATTTATAAGACCCGATGCGATTTTCAAAAACAACGGTGCGATCACTGTTTTTTATCTGGGCATCTCCTTGAGTTGTAAGCCCCATCTTTTGTAAAAATAAACTTTTAGGCCTCTAATAGAGTGTAAGACCCAACCCCCTTTCTACATAAATATTTTTGGGCCTTAGTCATTGTATAAGCCCCGGTACAATTTCAAAATTACGGCGCGATTGTTGTTTTTCATCTGGGCCTCTCCTTAAGTATAAGCCCCAAACTTCCTTTCCAAAATAACTTGCTTTTTGATTTAGATTCAAATTCATAAACCATACAGTTGTAACACTGGAAGCTTGCTCACCTGTAAGTTCTACCAGCTTTCTTTTATATACTTGCATATATTTCATCTGTATATATATGCCTATATATCTGCTTAGAGTTTTCCCCGGCAACTAGGTCTAGGATTAGATCAATCCAGTGGTCACTCTTTCAACACAGTCAAAACTTGTTCCCCATAGGAAATTCCAGATACAGTCTTGCCTCCTCTTGGGCTTATACAATATGGAACAGAGAAAGACATTATTCCCGGTGAAACTTTTCTCAAGACTGTCATTTTCTAGAAGTTTGTCTAAGAAATTCATTTCCCCAGAGAGGATTAATTCCCGGTGAAACCTCTCTTGAATTTCTTCAAACCCTAGAACTGTTCACTAAAGACAGGATTATTTTCGGTGAAACCTTTCTTGAACTTTTCTTAGGTTTGGACCCACGGGCTTCCTAAAAGCATCCCCAGCCTCCTCTTGGGCTTTGTACAACGACCCTCAGGCTTCTTAGAAGTTCTCATGCCTCCTCTTGGGCTTAGTACAAGGACCCAACATACCTCCTACAGGTATAGGACAGAACTTAGTCATCCTTTGATAGTTCAATCCTCCAGAGAGTCAGAAAGTCAAAACATCATACCAGTTTAGGGTTGATTCTCATCCCTTAAAACTAAAACACCAGCCTCCTCTTGGGCATCATACAAAGATAAACTCTTCATACCAATAGACTTGGACAATCTCATCTCCTCTTGGATCTCAAAGAAACCCTCAAGTTTCCTAAAAACACAGGAAAAACCCTGATCAATCACCAACAGAGTTAAAACCTCCATAGGTTTCAAAACTCAATCTTTAAACTCTCACTTTCTGAATCCCCATCTAGGGTCAAATTACTATTAATAAACCCTCTATCAGAACCTTATGGTCTCTGATATCTCAACTCTTCTGTTATCCTCAGCAAGAGTTGATTCCCCAATTTGGACCTGTCTCTGGATCTCAATAATCCTCAGCAGAAGTTAGCCTCCTCTTAAGCTTTATATAAGAAATTTCCCCAACCAGCCTCCTCTTAGGCTTTGTATAATGATCATCCCTCATCACCTTTTAGCCTCAATCTTGGGCTTTGTACAAGACACATATAAAACCTCTCCCAGTGGAGTCAATTCTTTTTAGCCTCAATCTTGGGCTTTGTACAAGACAGATAAAATATTTTCCAGCCGAGTTATTAACCTTTAGCATCAATCTTGGGCTTTGTACAAGATAGACTAAATATTCCCCGGAAGAGTCAATTCCTTCTAGCCTCCTCTTAGGCTTTGTATAATGATCTCTCCAATAAAAAAAGAGTCAATTCTTTTCTTTTTAGCCTCAATCTTGGGCTTTGTACAAGACAAATAAAACATTCTCTTGTTGAGTTAGTATTATTTAGCCTCAATCTTGGGCTTTGTACAAGACAAATATAAAACTCCCTAAACAGAGTCAACTCTTTAGCTTCAACTTTGGGCTTTGATCAAGGCACACAAAAATCAACATCCCCTCAGAGGAAATCAAAAATCCCTCTGTAGGAAGACATTTCTCTGTACAATCACAGATCAAAACAGACAATCAAACAAACTTAATCCCAGATAACTGCTATAAGTGGCACACTTGTTGATTCAAATATCCAAGTTGTAGTCCATCTCTTATCGTGGTAAACCTCTTTTCATCTAATTGCTGTAAGTGGCAAGCCTCTGGATTATTTACATCCAAGTCAATGTCCCTCTCTTAGCATGAAAGATTCCTAAGGAAAAATGGTATTTCTCTACACAGAGTTAAAGTTTTCTCCTTCAGGACAAATCCCTTATAAAGGAAATTATGGCACTGCTAGATTCCATATATTCCAGTTAAAGTAATTCCCCTTTATAATCAGTCACCCAACAACTGTGATAAACATATGAGATATCTCCCTTTGGAGATGACAAATTCTCTCTCAATCAAAACCTTTAGCTTCAATCTTGGGCTTTGAACAAGACACAAATAACCTTTAGCTTCAATATTTGGCTTTGAACAAGACACCAAAACATCTTTTTCCTCCCAGAGAATAGGAGGAACTATGATTGCTCTGATTTCTCTCTTTTCTTTAACGGGAATACGTAGGCATAAGATTGCAAAATCTTAGCGAGCACACTAATAAAAAACCTTAGGTCCAATACCTTACCAAAAACATCGAAAAACCAGAAAATCAATAAAAACACTCTCTCAAACATTCCCAAAGGAGAAACTTTCCTAACCCATGACATATCAAACACCAGTAAGTAGATAACAGTATAATTTGCTAAACAATCTATGGATAACCATATATAGAATGGGTAATTGGCAACTCCCCATTGTACAACCTGACCCCGGTGTCGTAACTCGAAATTTGACCTCCCTCTTTTGGCCTTTTGCATGAGCATAAGCGCATTCGCATCGTTAGCATAAGCATTCGCACTTTTCTTTGTGTGTTTCCTGTTGCAGGATATTCAGGTTTTCCTAGCCCGATTAATCATATCCTCACAAGGCCATCACATCATCAAAACAAGCACAAAATGAAGGTTTTTATGCCTATTCATCAATACAAGAGGTGGAAAATTGAAGTCGGGACCACAACACCTTTTTTAGGCAAATTGGGCATATTTTGGCCTGGTTAATCGATTAACCATTTGCAGTGCAATTGTGTTAATCGATTAACACAGGCAAAATAGGCATATTTTGCTGCTTTTTCATGACAGCACCTTTGCACACATTTTGGTCTTGGATTCTACAGTATTCTAGCAGCATGGGGAATATTCAAGACATCTATAGACATTGCAAAGCTATTCAATTCATTCCAAGTACATTTGTTCTAATGTTTCAATTCAAAGTAAGTGCACCATGTTCCTTGTTTTCCAAGTAATGTGGATCTTTGGATGTTGGAGTTCACCTTGGGATTGTTACCGAGTTGGTTCTAACTAACCGAGTTAACCGCCTTGACTCGGTGAGTCAAGTCCAACTAACTCCTAGCCTAGTGCCAAACCCAAAGCTAAGTCCAAACCAAATTCCAAACCTCTCATACTCCAAACCTAAAGTCTATATAAACACACCTTCACTCACTTTTTAGAGGATCCACCATTTTCACCAAATTTCTCACATTTCACTCTCAATTCTCTCACATTCTCTCTGATTCTTTCTGCTACATCTTCATCTTCATCTCAATTCTCTTCCAAAACCTCACCAAAGCTCTTCAATCCCCTTTGAAGAAAAAGATACTTTCCCCTTGAAAGTGATTTTTTTCTTGAGCTTAACCTTGATTGTCATTCCGTTATACTGGTTTTTGTGGAGTTTCAATAGCTTTTGGATTCATCTCAAGTGATTGATTCAAGTTTCTTCGGTGATAATTCTCATTTTGGAGTTTTCTTCGCGATTTGATCGGTTTCGATACGTTTTGGTTATAATTAAAGATTCCTCTGGTTTTCTTTGATTATCTTCATCAAGATCACATTGCAACATTTAGCAAGGCACATCTCAGCCTTGTAGGTTGGTGGATCTCATTCATTTTTCTGTTTCGATCGTTTTCGTATCATTCGCGATGCAGTTTCGATGTTTTTGCATGTGAATTGATTATACCATTGCTTGATCCATGATCTAGATTGTTTAATTGATTCTATTGTTGATCATTTTCTGCTTCTAAACCTGATTTTTTGTGCATAATTATTTGCCCTGGCATTGGAGTGATTACACAATCAAAAAGTTGGCCAAAAGCACTTTTCAAAACTTATTTTCTGCTCCTTGTCCAGTGTTAATCGATTAACACTTTGCAGTGCAATAGTGTTAATCGATTAACCCGTATTTTTTTGCACTTCTTCAAGTGTTAATCGATTAACACTTTGCAGTGCAATTGTGTTAATCGATTAACACTGAACCAGAAGGCCATTTTCTTGCATTTTCAAGGGTGTTTGCCATGCTTTCTTCATTTTAACTTCCATTGATTGTCTTGATTGATTTTATGGATGTTTTAAATGTCATTTAACTTTTATTGAAGCTTATTCATGAACTTTTGTTACACACTTTCAATTATTCAAATTGTTCATACTTTTGGCATCATGTGAGTATAATCATTCTTACATTTCTCTTTGATCACATAACATGACTTTGTGTTGCATATTTGTTGATCATTTGGTACTGTTTTGTACTCCCTTTTTTGGTTTTGCATTAAGTTCATTCTTCATGGATGAGCTTAATCTTGTATAATCAATAATTCACACCTTTTGCCTTAATGATTTTTCACTCTCTTTGGAAAATTGTTGGCATGGCTTTTCCCATGGATTAATTGATTGAAACCATGTTTCGATTAGTTGATCTTCCCCTTTCCTCTCTTTAGGCTTCCTTTAGAGCTTTCTCTCTCGTTCCCCCGCGGAGTTGGAGTTTCGCGCTACACCTTGCATTGGAGCACTGTAAAATTGAAGCTGTTACGCTGTCAGTTTCTCCCCGCAGGAGCACTGTACAAATTAGGGCTATTACGTTGTCTGTCTCATTTTCCACACTATACTTTGGGTGCTAGAGAAGGAATGAGGACGGATTTTTTCTACCCTCATTCTGGCTATTTCTTTGGTAAGGGTGTCTTGTCCTCTCCTCGAACAGTCACCTCTATCATCGAGCTATAGTGTTTCTCATTCCCCAGTCGGGACGACCCTTGATCACTTTTTGCACCTCTTAATCTCTCTCTCGATTAATCACCATCCTTCTTGGTTAAAATCATTTTTGTCTTGAGTTGGCATTTTTCTCCTTAGTCTCAACATTCTTTTTCTTGTGGCCAATCATTGCTGTTTTGATTCACCTGATGAGTCTAAACCCTTTTCTTCGGTTAATCGCAGGTTTTCTGTTAAAACTGAATTCCCAGGAGTTCACAACCTTCTTTTGGTTCTTCTCCCTTTGTTTGGTTAACCACTGCTTGTCAGTTAAAACACCAATTTGCACTTTCTTTTTTTCAGTTAAACACAGCCCGTCTGTTAAAACACTGATTTCATCTTGGGTTAATCACCTTTTCTTGGTTAATCACCTGTCTCTTCAGTTAAACACAACTCGTCTATTAAAACACTGAGTTCCTTGGGTTAATCACCTTCTCTTGATTAATCACCCTTTTCTTCAGTTAACCACAGCCTGTCTATTAAAATACTGAAATCCTTTTTGAGTTAATCACCTTTTCTTGGTTAATCACTCATTCTTCTCGGTTAATCACATTGTTCTGTTAAAAACCGAACCCCCCGGCGGTTAGTAACCTCTTTTGGTTTAATTCCCTTCTTCGTTGGTCAAGATCTGTTTGTTCAGTCAATACCAACACCCCTTTTGGGTTACGACTTTCGATCGGTCCTACACCCGTTCTCTGGTAAATCATAGTTTTCTCTTTAAAACCAATGCTTCTCTATCCCCCATAGAGTTGCAGTCCTGTTTTCTCTTCGGTTAACGACTGCCATTCAGTTAATATACCGATGCCCTTTCAGAGTCAAACACCTTCCCTCGGTTCAGCACTCTCTTTTTAGTTCATCACAGTCTGTCTGTTGACACCAGCCTCTTTTTTCCACCTGAGTCTTACTCCTTTCTCTTCGGTTAACCACTACCTGCCAGTTAATATACCGAGTCTCCCTTTTTTCTTGGTTTTGACACCATCACTTTATTTGGATCCCCAGTCGGGTCGCTTACCCTTTAATTCCTAGCAGTTCTTTGATCTTTTCTCCCCCCAGGGGATCCCTTTCTTTTCATTTTACTCTCACTTTCCTGGTTTCGACACCAATCCTCTTTGTCATCCCCAGCAGAGTTTCTTTCATTCTTGGTTTTGACACCATTCTTTTTCTAGTCTCTTGTGCAATCGCTCTTACTGTGTGGTCTTCCCCAGTAGAGTTTTTCTTTCACTCTTGCTCTTGGTTTTGACATCACTTCTTTTGTTTTCCTGTTTCTTTCTTGTTTTGTTTTCCTTTTGGTTCCACGAACTACGGAATCTCTGATTCTTCATTCTTTTGAATGTATGATACGTAGTCACGAGATCGCGATGATCTTGATGAGCACATTTCCACCTTTCTTTCCTTCTCCCGTTCCTCCTTCCTCTCTGTCCCCTGGTTCTTTGAACTACGACGCTCTGATTTCCGCATTGCACTATGAGGGTATGTAGGCACGAGGGCCCCAATCCTCCGCGAGCACTTTCTTTCTTTTCTTTCTTTTTCCCCTTTCTTCTCTCTCTCTCTCTCTCCTTTTCTTTAAGCTAGAAGCCTTTAGATAGATAACTCATCCAAGCCTAGAAGCAAGCGAAATGGTCCCCGTCGAGTACGACGGATGCGTAAGGTGCTAGTACCTTCCTTTTGCATAACCGAACCCCATTCCCATTTCTCTTCCCCTTGGGTTTTATCGATATTTTCCCTGTCCTTCGAGACTAAATAAAGTTCGGTGGCGACTCTGTTGTTATCTTTGAGTGTGCGATTCACTCAGGTATAAACCAGCCATCTTCAGCTGGCGACTCTGCTGGGGAGTAGCCTTGCTTTTGCAGGTTGGGGTCTCGCCTAGTTTTGTTTGCTTTCTTGCTTGTTTGGGTGTTTATCTTCTGCGCTTTACTAGTTTTATCTTTATGCTTTATTTGCTTTATGTTTATTTACCGCATTTCTTTACTGCTTTAAATATTCATATGTTGTATATTCTGGACATCTGCTATTTTCTTTGCTGTTGTCGGTTGGATTGCTACTTGAGAGATAAGCCCAATACACAGGCTTGAGTATACACCTAGGATTAGAGTGGAATGCAGTGGGACCTAAGTGCCATCTTGGTGCGTTTGGTGTTTACGAAATTCACATACAGACGAGGTTTTCTTGGGAGATGCTCTGACGTGCATGTCTTGCGCATTTCGGGGTGTTAATCTAGAGAGCTGTCAACTCTGGCGACCAATCCCGAGGATTCAGTTGAGGCACTCCTCCCAAGGAACGATAATGGCAGACCAGAAATGGCAACCCCATTACGCTTCTTGATCCGAGGACCCAAAGCTGGGAACTTGCCATAGGATGACCTTTTTTGGGGGAATCAGTGGACGATCTCTTTGTTTGGCGATAGTATAGTACCCCGAGGGATGAATGTACTATTGCTTCTCAAATCGAGATTCTGAAACTGAGAATCCCGCTTTCTATATCATACCTGTGAGGGAGATATTGGGTTTTTCTACAGGAAACCAAGACTCTTCCAACCTTTTTTCTCTCATTACCTCAAATCTCGCACCAACACAGCACTACCTTTGCAGATGTTCAGATTTGACTATTCAGACTATGCTGGCTTGTTGATTCTGATGTTGCATATCATCTCATCATGACAAATTAATTTTTGCATAAACATTTTTAAACTTTATTTTTGCATAAATTGCATTCATTCATGCCCGCATATGCATGTCCTTCATCCGGGAACCTTTGCTCACTCTGATCATTTCCGGCTTGTAGCAAGACGACGACTCGACATCGATATTTCACTCGCTCAAGAAAATCCAGGATCATGGCTAACTTTGAAGCTGAGAACGCTGCTTACAAGGAAACTTTAGCTCAATTCCAAAGTCGGATGGATCAGTTCCAGACGAACATGGATGTCATTATGGAACTCCTTCGTGCTCAAAGGGACGCCGCTGCTGCTGCCACTGTTCTTGCAACCCCTACTGATGCAACTGTTGTCACGCGTGTTGTGACTGT
Organism: Lathyrus tuberosus; assembly: GCA_022829125.1. Taxonomy (NCBI): domain Eukaryota; kingdom Viridiplantae; phylum Streptophyta; class Magnoliopsida; order Fabales; family Fabaceae; genus Lathyrus; species Lathyrus tuberosus. The sequence goes on from JALAZF010000163.1 coordinate 9,950,741, forward strand.
TCCTCCTATTATTACGGCCACTCCTGTTGTTTTTGTTCCTTCTCCTGCTATGGTTGAAGTACCAGTTGAGCCTGTGAATCAGCTTGTTATTCAACCCGGTTTGAACCAGATGCCCGCTGGTTTTCCTTGGGGCATGCCTCCGAATTACACTCCTCGAATTGCAAATAATGGTAGTGCCTTCATGCCATATCAGCCTTTTGTTGCGCCCATGCCTAATGGGAATGTTGCCGCATGTCCATAGGTCATGCCTACTCCAGTCCCGCCTCCAGTATTGAATGATGATCCTGAGAATCTTCAGGTTCAAACTCATCAAACTTCCGGGTTGGATGACACTGAAACTCCTGACGAAGAAGAACATGTGTATAGAGGTCCTCCTATTCATGTTCTGGTTTCATCTCAAGCTGCTCAAACTGCTGTTCAAAATGTTCATCCTAGGATGTTCTACCCTTGGGCATATTCCTCAGCTGCTGGGGTACCTCCTCCGAATTATCCGTATGATGTTCTTATGGGTCAGAATGCTGGTCAGGTGGTTAATCCGGGTTTGGTATATCCTTCTCAGTTTGCTACTCCGCAAGTGCACGCTCCGGCCGCTTCCCAGCTGCCAAATCCTCAGATTCTTGTCAGACCCACTAATCAGAATAGACCTGCTGACTAGAAGTTGTTGGAAGACCGTATTAGAGCTATTGAAGGATTTTCTTCTTTTGGCATGAAGGCCAAAGATTTGTGTCTGGTTTGAGTTCCCCGCGTAATCACATCACTATGTACTGTGGAAAGATGGCATCCCATATTGATAATGATGAATTGCTTGTTCATTGTTTTCAAGATAGTTTGTCTGGTGCTTCATTGGATTGGTACATGGGCTTGGAGCGCAGTAAAATCCGTACTTGGAGGGATCTATCTGAAGCGTTCGTGAAACAATACAAATATAATCTTGATCTGGCGCCAACTAGATTGCAATTGCAGAATCAATCTCAGCGCTCAGCTGAAACATTCAAGGAGTATGCACAAAGATGGCGTGAGATGGCATCTCGTGTGCGACCGGCTCTCTCTGACAATGAGTTGGTTGACATCTTTATGGGTACCTTACAAGGATCTTACTATGAGAAAATGGTGGGTTGTTCTTTGTCGAACTTTGTTGATGTTGTAACCATTGGTGAACGAATTGAGAACGGTTTGAAGACTGGAAAGATTCCTGGAGCTGCTTCCCAGCAGTCGGCCACCAGAAAGTCTCATAACAGTCAGTCCAAGAAAAAGGATGGTGAAGCCAACGCTGTGACAGCTCAAGTTTCTCCTCAGTATCAAGCTCCCATGGCTCCCATGTCATATTATCCATATCCATACATTGCTGCTGCACAGTATCAACAACCTCCATATCAGTATCATCCACAACAACCAGTTCAGAATGCTCAGAATCAGCAACAGAATCAACAGAACAACAAAAGTCAGCAGAATCAGAACCGTCAGAACAACAATAATCAAGGAAACCGTAAGTGTCCAAATTTTGATAGAATTCCGGTGTCATACACGAAATTGTTTCCTTACTTGGTTCACCAAGGGGCAATTGTCCCCAAGCAGATTGCACCTGCAATTCTTCCATTTGGCCCGAAGCATAATCCAAACGCATCATGTGCTTATCATGCTAGATACATAGGACACGCAGCAGAGGATTGCTTTGTTTTCAAAACCAAAGTTTAGGAACTCATTGATAAGAAGGTTCTGACTTTCGCTGAGGAATGACCTAACATTCAGAATAATCCATTGCCGAATCATAATGGGCATGCAGTTAACATGATTGAGGATAGTTCAAGGGCTGAATTGGTCATGGATGTTGACGAAGTAAAGACCTCGACAGCTGTGGTTTTCAATAAATTGAATGAACATGGGCTGTTGAAAGGGCTGTATAGTAAGTGTCAGATTTGTGACGATAATCCCAACCAGTGTCGAAAGCTGAAGGGTTGTGTCCAGATTCTGATGAACCGTGGCGAAGTGTAACTTGCCAGATCTAAACCTATTGAGGAAGTTGCTGCCATTGAGCCGTTCACCATTGTCTATAGAAAAGTTCCGGTGGAATCCCCTAAGCAGAAGAAGGTGCAACCCATCGTTGTTTGTCCACCGAAGCCGTTTCCGTATCATAATTCTAAGGAGGTACCTTGGAGATATGGGTCAACTGTGTTTTCTGGAGGTCAAGAGATAAGGTTCGCTGAATCTGAGATCGTGAATGTTACAGCCGATGGAGGTATGACTCGTAGTGGACGAGTGTTCGCTCCGAAGGTCACTACGAAGCCTGTACAAATTCCAACTGTTGTTTCTCCTAAGGAGACACCTATAACTGCAACCCCTGTTGTTCAACAAGGGGCATCTACTGCCATCCCAGTACCGACTATCCCATCTGAGGATGTTTTAAAGAACAAAGATACCCTTGATGATCAAGAGTTCCTTAAGTTGATCAAGAAAAGTGACTTTAAGATTGTGGATCAGCTGGGACAGACTCCCTCGAGGATCTCAATTTTGTCCTTACTTATGAGTTCACCTGCGCACAGATCAGCTTTGTTGAAAGTCTTGAACAATGCTCACGTTATGCATGATATATCCGTCGTCGAGTTTGATGATGTAGTGGCCAACAGCAAGTCGATATTTGGGTTTTAATGAATCAGAATTACCTCCTGAAGGAACTGCCCACAATAAAGCGCTGCACATATCTGTAACCTGCACAGACACCCATTTATCTCGTGTTCTAGTGGATATCGGTTCTTCCCTCAATGTGATGCCTAAGGGCACATTGAGTCAATTACTGGTGGAAGGAAATGAGATGAAACCAAGCGCCTTAGTTGTCAAAGCCTTTGACGGGTCTCGAAGGCAAGTTATTGGGGAAGTGGACTTACCCATCAATATTGGGCCGCATTTGTTCACCGTTACCATCTAGGTGATGGATATCAATCCGGCGTACAGTTTCCTATTGGGTCGTCCATGGATCCACACCGCATGGACAGTTACCTCCACTTTGCATCAAAAGTTGAATTTCATGTTTAATGATCAGCTTGTCATTGTTTGTGGTGAAGAGGATTTGATTGTAAGTGAGTTATCATATTTTCGATACGTCGAGACTGAGGAAGGCATAGCTGAGGTGCTGTTGCAGTGTCTCGAGTTCGAAGATGTCAGCTCTGCTTCAACTAGTCAAAGTAGATCACCACAATTGACTTTAGCGTCTGCTAAGATTGCTAAGGAGACTATCCAGAAAGGTTCCTTACCAGGCTGGGGGCATGTAATCGATGTGGCTGAAAAGCATAATCTTTTTGGATTGTTTTACCATCCTGGTCGATAATCTAACTCACTTGGGTCGAAGCAGTGCAACTTGATCAAGTTCAATAGCGCGGGTTTCCATCAGGGTGACATCGTGGCAGCTATTGATGATGCTGGTCCCAGTAATCAGATTTCAATCCTTGTGCGCAAGTGCCCGCCAGGTGTCAAGCTCAATAATTGGACATCTACCTTGATTCATGTGGTTTTCCCATATAACATGTAATGCATTTTGCTTTCTCATTCCCTCGTCCTCGGCCGAGACGAGTGGATAGCTTGTAAAGGGCCTCACGCTCTTGCAATATTATGTGATCAATAAATAAAAGTTTTTTGCATTCAAAATCATGCTCTATTTTCTTTCTTTATTTTACTTTTTCGCAAATAAATGGCAAAAGTTTCTTTTGTTTTTCACTTTTCAAAATAGCTCATTCTATTCATAAACATGCAAAAATAATAAAAGCATTGATAACAACATGGCAAACATCCATTGTAATTCTGGAATTCCAATTAACCAAGCCGAAGAAGATGGTGAGGAAGATTGTGAATTACCGGCTGAACTAGCAAGGCTCCTTGAGCACGAGCGTAGAGAGATTCAGCCACACAAAGAGCCAGTGGAAGTTGTCAATCTTGGTACTAATGAGGTCAGAAGAGAAGTCAAGGTTGGCGCATCCCTCGCAAAGCATGTACACTCCGAGTTAGTCAAGTTATTGAAAGAATATGTTGATATCTTCACCTGGTCCTATCAAGATATGCATGGGTTGCATACCAACATCGTTGAACATCACTTTCCACTCAAGCCCGGATGTCCTCCTGTCAAGCAGAAGCTCAGAAGGACTAGACCCGACAAGGTACTCAAAATCAGAGAAGAGGTAAAGAAACAGCTCGATGTTGGGTTCCTAGCCACTTCCGAATATCTTGAATGGATTGCCAACATCGTCCCGGTTCCGAAGAAGGACGGTAAAGTCAGAATGTGTGTGGATTATCGAGATCTCAATAAGGAAAGCCCGAAGGATGATTTTCCTTTGCCTCATATTGATGTCTTGGTAGACAACACAACACAGTTCTCTGTCTTTTCCTTCCTGGACGGTTTCTCAGGATATAATCAGATCAAGATGTCCCCAGTTGATATGGAGAAGACTGCTTTCATCACGCCATGGGGTACATATTGTTACAAAGTCATGCCATTTGGTCTAAAGAATGCAGGGGCAACATACCAACGTGCCATGACAACCCTCTTTCACGATATAATTCATAAAGAGATTGAGGTTTACGTGGACAATATGATCGCCAAGTCCAAAACTGAAGATGATCACCTGGTTCATCTGAAGAAACTGTTTGACAGACTCCGAAAGTTTAGATTGCGGATGAATCCTGCGAAGTGCACCTTCGGAGTTCGATTTGGTAAACTGTTGGGTTTTATTGTTAGTCAGAAGAGCATTGAAGTTGATCCTGATAAGGTTCGGGCAATTCAGAACATGCCGCCTCCCAAAACAGAAAAAGAAGTTCGTGGCTTTCTGGGCAGACTCAATTACATTTCAAGGTTCATTTCCTATTTGACGGCTACCTGTGAACCAATGTTCAAACTACTAAGAAAGAATCTATCGGTTGAATGGAACAGTGATTGTCAAGAAGCATTTGACAAAATAAAACAATACTTGCAAGAACCACCGATCTTAGTACTGCCGGTTCCTGGTATGCCTTTAATCATGTATCTCATTGTTCTTGATGAATCAATGGGATGTGTATTGGGTCAACATGATGATGTAACACCCCATTTTAATTATTTAGACGTCTGGTGTTATTTCTAGTTGTTGGCCTTGGTTGGGTGCGTGTTTGAGTGCGTAGGAGGTGATATTAATAATATAGAAATATTATTATTATTATTAGTGTAATGATATATTTCATATTATTATTATTATTAGTATTAATATTGTTTTGGTTAATATTATTATTAAATTTATTTAGTAAAAATAGGACCTAATATAATTAAATTATTAGTTGATGAGATTAGTAAGGGTAAATTGGTAATTAGAGTCTAATTGTTAGTAATTAGTAAAAGTGTGAATAGTAAGAGTTTTAGAGAGAGAAGGAGAATATAGAACCAAGAGAAGAGGAAGAACAAGGTGTGCTAGGGCTTGGATCATCTTCCCCAATCTATCAATTTTCGCGGGAAATTAAGCAAGAATTCGAGGTAAGGGGGGAGAAACGGGTTTAATATTGGTGTTTAATTCGTGATCGGGTAGTGGGGAGTCCTTAACCCCGTAGGAATTTGTATGAAAATTCTGTGTTGATGAATATTTATGTATATCTGATCTGATAATGAATTGGTGTTCGAATCGATCTGTGATTATGAAATTTCTGTTGTTGCTGCTGTCGTATAAATGTAACTGTTACTGTTGATTCGAATTTGAGGGAAATGATTTGGGTTTTTAGACCTGTAATTGGTGTAGTAATCATAGAGTGCAAGTGAAAGAAGGAAAATAGAACCTAAAATCAATGTAGAAAGGATTATAGGACTGATTAGAAGTGGAAAATGTGTAGAATCGTATTAGGATGCAGAATAGGGAGGTCTCTGGTGAAATGCGCAATAGATCTGGCCATACGCGTATGGGGCTAGGCCGTACACGTATGGGAGTGAAGGAAAAGGGGCCATACGCGTAAGGGAACCGGGCAGTACGCGTAAGAGAGAGCAATACGCGTATGGCATTGGAAAATGGGAAATTCAGTGAGGAAACGTCTCTGTCCGTACGCGTATAGTAGGAGGCAGTACGCGTATGGCCTTGGGCTCTGTGAAGAGATACGCGTATCATATGGGGCCTTACGCGTATGGATGTGCGGGGAAGTGAGGCATACGTGTATGACTGGGTCAGTACGCGTATGGGCAGACTGAGTGCAGATTTTTCCCGTTTCGCGATTTCTCTCCCGTTTTCGCATCGGAAGTGATTTCTAAAGGTTTGAGAGGTTGAGGATAGAAGTCAGTTGTTGAGGGATAATAATTCAGTGATGAAATTAATCAGTTAATAATTTTAAATTAATTAATTGATTAATTAATAGTTGATGTGTATAGCGTTGTTGTTTGGTGTTTAATTTTGGTGTGATCAGGAGGATCGTGAGTATGTATTAATGTGATAATATGCATGTGTTGTATATGCATTTGGTGTCATTGCATTTCATGGTGATTGGTGGGGTGGATCGTTGCTCAGGAGGAGTGTATGCGATTCATCCGTACTCCTATGTGGAGAATGGTGGGGATAGATCATTGCCAAGTAGAGGTGTATGTGATCTATCCTGGGTTCGATTGAATGAACCAACGAGTCGGTACCGCATGCATGGTGTTGCGTTGCATTTCATTATTATTTATTGTTGTTGATGATATTGGGCAGTAGGCCGTGTTTGATAATTGATGGTGTTTGTGTATGGTGACTACCTGTGTATCATGTATTTATTCACCTATAATATTTGAACATGATTTCTCACCCCTTTGTTGTTGTTGTGTCTGTGCTTCTTCGAAAGTACAGATAATCCAAGTACTTAGGTAGCTTGGATATTGGTGTTGCTGATCGAGTCTATAGGAGTGCTCTGATACGTAACACGGGAACTAATTGGGGATTTTAATTAATTTGTTATTTGTTATTTCTTTCATTTGTTACGCATCGTATTTTGGTGTATTTTTGGTGAACCACGCATTGACGTGGGATAGTTTATAAGTTGTTGGCAAATGGCCGTGAGTTGATTTAATAAAACAACTTCCGCTATTTTATTTAATAAAGGAGTTATTTGGTGGATTTTGAAATGTGACATTCCACTTTTGGTGAAAGACTCTGATTTATTTTAAAATTTTGCGTTGTATTTTAAATTGGGAAAGTGGGGTGTTACAGATGACACTGGCAGAAAAGAACATGCAATATACTATCTGAGCAAAAAGTTCACTGATTGTGAGACCGGATACTCACTCTTAGAGAAAACTTTTTGTGCTCTGGTCTGGGCTGCTCGACGCCTACGACAATACATGATTTGCCATACTACTCTGTTGATATCCAAAATGGATCCGATAAAGTACATATTTGAAAAGCCTGTTGTCTCTGGAAGAATTGCTCGGTGGCAGATGTTGTTAACTGAGTATGTTATCCAACATGTTACCCAGAAAACAATAAAAGGAGTGTCTTGTCTGACTACCTTGCCCATCAACCTGTAGAGGGTTATCAACAGATGAAGTTTGACTTTCCCGATGAGGATGTTTTGTTCATTAGAGATTATGAGACTTCGGACCCTGACATAGGACCCGAACCAGGGGCGCGATGGACGCTCATGTTCGATGGTGCCTCCAATTCTAAAGGTCGTGGAATCGGTGATATCCTCATCTCTCCAACAGGTTTTCATCTTCCCTTCACTGCCAGATTATGCTTCGCATGCACCAACAATATGGCTGAATACGAAGCATGCATCTACGATATTGAAGCAGCTATCGACATGAGAATCAAGATTCTTGAGGTCTATGGAGATTTTGCCTTGGTCATCGGTCAAGTCAGAGGGAATTTTGTGACTCGGGATTCCAAGCTAGTTCCGTACCAATAACACATTGCAAAGTTGATTCCTTACTTTGATGAAATTTCTTTTCATCATATCCCTAGAGAGGAAAATCAACTCGCTGATCCTCTTGCCACCTTAGCATCCATGTTCAAGGTCAAGTGGAAGAATTAAGCTCCTCATATCCGCATTAATCACTTGAACGAACCAGCACACTGTTTAGCAATCGAGGATGAGTCTGTTGATAAGCCTTGGTTCTACGACATTAAAAGATATCTGGAAAAACAGGAATATCCCGAGGGTATCACTATCACTGATAAGAAAGCTCTTAGGCGGCTTTGCGCTAAATTCTTCTTAAGTGGTGGTATACTGTACAAGAGGAATTATGATTCCGTGTTGCTCAGATGCGTGGATAGATGTAACTCCCCACTTTTCCCATTTTTCAAAATATAAAAATGTCACGAAAATAATCGGAGTTACAACAAAAAGTAGGATGCTACCTCATTAAAACCAACAACGAAACTCCTTTTCATTAATGAAGTAAAATAGCGGAAATAAATGTTTTATTCAAGTAAAAGGCCATTTGCCAACAACACCAAGAATCCACATTAATCGTGGTTCACCATAGTTTCAAATAAATAATGATACGTAACAAAACAAATAAAGAATAACAAATGATAAAGTTCCCAAAATCCCGTGTTACGTATTAGAGCGACTCCTAAGACTCGATCAAGCAACACGCACTCCATGCACACTTAGGTACTTGGATTATCTGTACTTCCGAAGAAGCACATAAGCAACAAACAACAAAGGGGTGAGAACTACATTTAATAATAAATGGTGCATAATACCTGATAAGAGTAGTAATTACGCAATCACACATCAGTAACACACCATCACGACATACTTGTCATTCACAATTACAATTCAATACACACCTAATGATGCAATGTGACTCAACAACCGACACAATGCATGTGGTACCAATACACCATGGTTCATTCAATCGAACCCGATTCATAATAGAATCCAGATAGATCACATACACCCCTACTTGGCAATGATCTATCTCCTCCATACTCCGCACTGGAGTTCGGATGAATCACATACACTCCTCCTGAGGAATGATTCATCACCACCGACACACCATGAAATGCATGACAATAAATATGCAAACAACACACATGTATAATAAAAATTACACATTATCACGATCCTCCTGATCACACATGAAATATTCATTCACCATAACACACCCCACAACCGTGCATCCCTCACTTGGCGTCAATTAGCTAAATATCTAATTAATTCACAAAAATTACTAAATTAATTATTTTCATCACCAATTACACATTTCTTAGGTTCTGGCATCTATAACCAATCTCTCAAACCAAAAGAAACCGCTTTGGACATGAAAACAGGAAAGAAATTGTGAAACGGCAAAATTCTGCACTCTCGCTGGCCATACGCGTATTACCTTGTGCCATACGCGTATTACCCAGCTCGCTCGCCCATCCAGCTGCGTACCAGATGCATAAGGCCTCTCCTCCCGCCTTACCATACGCGTATTGCTCTGCCTATTACGTGTATGAGCAGAGACATGTACTTCCCTCAAAAGTTCATCTTTCAGATCCAAATACGCGTAATCTTTCTCATACGCGTAAGGCCAAGCTTCCATACGCGTACCATTACGCGTACGGGCATAGGGTCGTGTCCAATTGGGTTCCATACGCGTATCACTCACGTAACGCTTTGCCATACGCATAACAACATGCCTGTTACGCGTAATGGCCTCCTGGCACACCAAGCCATACGCGTAACGCCTTCCCTGTTACGCATATGGGCAGAGATTGTGAAAAATCTCCATTTTTTCATATCAGTCCGAATTCTGCCACTTTGATCTCTCTTCCACACTCCATATCAGTCCTAAAATTGTTTCTACATCAGTTTTAGGCCTATAGTCTCACATTACTTCTTTCATCTATCATTACTAATCAAATGGGTATTTTCTAGGTCTAAATTCGTTACCCCCACCTGCAACGAAACCGGATCTGCAACAGATACATTCAAACAACAGCAACATTACAAAATCATACACGAAATTCATACTATCATCAACGATTTCACACAAAGTAGCAACAAAATATTCACATCAGATTAAAATTTCAACAACAATACAGGCATACGAAAATCCTATGAGGGAAAAGACCCCTCCCTACCCTTTTCCTGGCATTATCACCTATATTGAACCCATTCTCCCCCCTTACCTCGAAATTGCTCAGAAATTCTGCGAAAATTGGTGAAGAAACCTTGCCCTAGCACCCTTGTTCTTCCTTCCCTAGCTTTTTCTCGTTTTACGTGAAAAACTCCCTTATTCCTCTAAACCCCTCCTTAGTTCTAATTAATCATAATTTTATTTAATTAATAATAAAATAATAATAATAATAATAATAATATCAATAACATTAGGCTTAATAATAATAATAATATCCCTCCTTATACTACTATTATTAAATGCACCCTCTAATTATCCAATATTACTTTATTATCCCGACATCTCTATTTTACCCGCTCCGTTAAGGATACCATTCCTACTCGCTCAACCACACACGCCCTTAAAATGGGATGTTACAACTCTCCCCCACTTAAATTATTTTCGTCCTCGAAAATATACCTGATGGAAACATTTCTGGATACGACTCCCGCATCCTGCTTTCCAATTCCCAGGTCACATTTCCTCCAGTACTCTGACCAGAGGTATCTCCTTCCCTCTGAGTTGCTTCATCTTGCGATCCTCGATCCTTATCGGCATCGCCTCCACAGTAAGATTATCTCTAATCTGTACCTCATCCCTCTGAATAACATGAGATGGATTAGATACATTCTTTCAAAGTTGCGACACGTGAAACACGTCATGCAAGTTCGAAAGTTTAGGTGGCAACGCCACCCTATAAGCAACTGCACCTACTCTTTGCAAGATCTGATACGGTCCAATAAACTTAGGATCCAGCTTCTTACATTTCAATGCACGCCCAACACCGGTCACTGGGTTGACTCTCAAGAACACGTGGTCACCTTCACTGAATTCCAAGTCTTTCCTTCGATTGTTATGATAACTTTTCTGCCTACTCTGAGACGTTTTCATCTTCTCGCGGATCATCTGAATTGTCTCAGTAGTCTGTTGCACAATCTCATATCCAAGCACCACCTTTTCACCAGTCTCATACCAACATAGAGGCGTCCTACACCTCCTACCATACAAAGCTTCGAAAGGTGTCATTCCAATGCTAGAATGGTAACTATTATTATACGTGAACTCGATCAATGGCAAATGAGTATCCCACGACCACCTTTTTCCAACACACAGTCCCTCAGTAAATCTTCCAACGACTGAATAGTCCTCTCTGATTTACCATCGGCCCGTGGATGATAAGTCGAGCTCAACCTCAATTTAGAACCCAAAGCTTCCTACAGACTCTTCCAAAATTCTAAAGTAAACCTCAGATCTCTATCCAACACTATACTCAACAGAACACCATGCAACTTCACAATTATTCTGATATAAATCTTCGTCAGCTTTGACAATGAAAAACTAATGTTAATTGGTATAAAATGTGCGGATTTTGTAAGTCGATCCACCACTACCCAAATAGCATCAAAGCTTCTTGCCGTATTTGGCAAACCAGTAACAAAATCCATAGTAATACTGTCCCACTTCCATTCCGGAATTTCCAACGGTTGCATTAACCCCGAAGGTTTCTGGTGATCTACCTATGACTCCTGACATGTCAAACAAGCATAAACAAACTGAGCTATGTCCCTCTTTATACCGAACCACCAAAATAACTTCTTCAAGTCATGATACATTTTCGTAGCTTCCAGATGAATACTCAAGCTACTCTTGTGACTTTCCTCTAAGATCGATTTCCTTAATTCATTATTATCCGGTACACAAATTCTGCCCCGGAATCTCAATACACCAACATTATCCACTTTAAAATCATTATCAGGATCGTCTCCTCCTGTAGGCATCAAGTCCACTAGCTTTACATCAAGTCTCTGGTTTTCCTTAATTACATCCAAAAAGTCATTATTCACCTTAAGCAACCCCAATCTAACACTCTCAGGTGTAGTTTCACAAACCATACTCAAGTCTCTAAACTGCTCAATCAACTCCATTTCTTTTACCATTAATGCCGACATATGAATTGTCTTCCGACTTAGAGCATCTGCTACAACATTTGCTTTCCCTGGATGATAACTCAAATTAAAATCATAATCTTTCAAGAACTCCAACCATCTTCGCTGCCTCATATTCAATTCCTTCTGATCGAACAAATACTTCAGACTTTTGTGATCACTGAATACTTCGAATCTCGATCCATACAAATAATGTCTCCAAATTTTTAATACAAAAACCACTGCAGCTAACTCATGATCATGAGTAGGATAATTCCTCTCATGTACCCTCAATTGCCGCGAAGCATATGCCACCACCTTGCCATCTTGCATTAACACACTGCCTAATCCCATATTAGACGCATCACAATACACCACAAAAGGTTCACTTGGACTTGGTAGAATTAACACTGGTGCCGTAGTTAATTTCTACTTCAATTCCACAAAACTTTCCTCACAAGCCGCATCCCAAACAAAAGCTTGATTCTTTCTATTTAACTGAGTCAATGGTAACACCAAATTAGAAAACCCTTCAATAAACCTTCGGTAATAACCTGCCAAACCCAAGAAGCTTCTGATCACCGTCGTTGTCTTCGGTGGCTCCCACTGAAGTACCGCACTTACTTTAGATGGATCCACCGCTATGCCATCACCAGAAATAACATGACCTAAGAAACTCACAGTCTTCAACCAGAATTCACATTTCGAGAACTTTGCAAACAATTTATTATCTTTCAGCACCTGCAATGCAATTCTCAAGTGTCCTGCATGATCTTCGTTAGACTTAGAATAAATCAGTATGTCATCAATGAATACCACAATAAACTGATCCAGATAAGAATGAAAGATACAATTCATATACTCCATAAACACACCCAGCACATTAGACACTCCGAAAGGCATCACTGCATATTCGTAATGTCCATAGCGAGTTCTGAACGCAGTCTTCTGAATATCATCTTCCTTTACTCTAATCTGATGGTAACCCGACCTCAAATCAATTTTTCTGAAAACACGAGCTCCCACAAGCTGATCCATTAAGTCATCAATCCTCGAAAGTGGATACTTATTTTTAATGGTCACTTTATTCAACTGACGGTAATCAATGCACATATGCATACTACCATCCTTCTTTTTCACCAACAACACTGGAGCTCCCCACGGCGACACACTCGGTCTAATAAACTTCTTATCAAGCAATTCTTCAATCTGAGATTTCAACTCTGCCAATTTCGACGCAGATATCCTGTACGGTGCCATAGATATAGGTCTAGTACGGTGCCAATTTCAACTTCCCTCGTCGGAGGCAATTCTGTAATATCATCTGGAAACACTTCAGGAAATTCACTCACCACCGGTAACTCATTAGCCGATGTCTTGCTTTCCACAGATAACGAGGCAAACGCTGCAAACACCTTAGCTTCATCCTCCAACAACGTTCTCAACTCCCTGCTAGACAAAGAATCCGATAATGCTTCCTCTTTAGAAGTAAGAAACAATAACATCTTCCTAAAGCAATCAATGTAAACCCGGTTGAATTCCAACCAGTTCATCCCCAAAATAACATCGAGATTACCGAGTGGCAAAATCAAGTCCACTCTGAAATCCCTACCAAACATAGTCAACGGACACTTCAGACACACTAAGGAAGTAACCACAGAACCAATAGACGGAGTTTCAATCGTCATCCTCTGATCTAGAGTAGACGGCACAATCCCTAATATCTTCACACAATCAACCGAAATGAACGAGTGGGTTGCACCCATGTCAATGATAGCAATCAAAGGAATATCATTAATAAAACAAGTACCTTTGACGGAACGCTCTTCATTGGTGGATTGGGTCCCCACCAAAGCAAACACCTTTCCACTGGCCTGAGATTTCTTTGGCTTCTCACAGCGAGTGCTGATATGACCCTGTTCTCCATAGTTATAACAGGTAGGATAGTGGCCCTACAATCTGCTATAACATGACCTGGTCGCCCACACTTGAAACATTTCTTCACTTCATTTGGACAATTATTAGCACGGTGACCCGCGCCACCACATCTGAAACACTTGAGAGTATCAGAAACCACTCCCCCCTCTTTTGGGTTCATCCCAATAGCAGCTTTCTGTTTTCCCTTATCAGCTGGAGCACTATAAGGAGTACCCCCAAACCTCTGTTTACCCTTCCGGTCACTCACAACTTTATAATGAGCAATCAGGGCCCTATTATCATTGTCGTAAATCCGGCTTTTGTTAACCAGTTATGGATAATTTCTTATCTTCTGACAAGCAATGCCCTCTTTGATCTCGGGACGCAGCCCATTCTCAAACTTCAAGCATTTCGAAGTCATAGCTTCCTCCGTATTGTAATGAGCACAATACTGTACCAACTCTTCAAACCGAGCAACATATTCAGCAACAGTCATATTACCCTGTTTCAGTTCCAAGAATTCAATCTCCTTTGCACTACGAATATCTTTCGGAAAGTACTTTTCCAGAAACTCAGCCTGAAACACTATCCAAGTAATCTCAGTACCCGCAGCTTCCAACCTCTGACAACTATTGTCCCACCCGACTTCAGCCTCTCCCTCCAGCATATGAGTTCCAAACCGTACTTTCTGAGCATCACTGTATCCCATGGTCCTGAAGATCTTCTCAATCGCCTTCAGCCATTTCTGTGCAGCCTCAGGGTCTAGAATACCTCTTTCATAGGTAGGCAGCTTATTGCTCTGAAACTGTGCTAAGTCGCGGAACTGCGCACCCCCAGCCTGATTAGTGTTCTCTACCGCTTGTGCCATAGCTTGCATAGCAGCAGCAAGAGCAACATCATTCCTTCCTTCCATACTGGTCACTAAACAACATACGGTTAGAACACACAATCTACTCCTATTCTAAGGACAGACTCTACTACTACACCTGGCCGGACGGACCGACCTGCTCTGATACCAATTGTAACACCCCAATTTTCCCATTTTTCAAAATATAAAAATGTCACGAAAATAATCAGAGTTACAACCAAAAGTAGGATGCTACCTTATTAATACCAACAACGAAACTCCTTTTCATTAATGAAGTAAAACAGCGGAAATAAATGTTTTATTCAAGTAAAAGGTCATTTGCCAACAACACCAAAAATCCACATTAATCGTGGTTCACCATAGTTTCAAATAAAGAATGATACGTAACAAAACAAATAAAGAATAATAAATGATAAGGTTCACAAAATCCCGTGTTACATATCAGAGCGACTCCTAAGACTCGATCAAGCAACACGCACTCCATGCACACTTAGGTACCTGGATTATCTGTACCTCCGAAGAAGCACAGACGCAACAAACAACAAAGGGGTGAGAACTACATTCAATAATAAACGGTGCATAATACCTGATAAGAGTAGTAATTACGCAATCATACATCAATAACACACCATCACGACATACTTGTCATTCACAATTACAATTCAATACACACCTAATGATGCAATGTGACTCAATAACTGACACAATGCATGTGGTACCAATACACCATGGTTCATTCAATCAAACCCGATTCATAATAGAATCCCGATAGATCACATACACCCCTACTTGGCAATGTTCTATCTCCTCCATACTCCGCACTAGAGTTCGGATGAATCACATACACTCCTCCTGAGCAATGATTCATCGCCACTGACACACCATGAAATGTATGACAATAAATATGCATACAACACACATGTATAATAAAAATTACACATTCTCACGATCCTCCTGATCACACATGAAATATTCATTCACCACAACACACCCCACAATCAGGCATCCCTCACTTGGCGTCAATTAGCTAAATATCTAATTAATTCACAAAAATTACTAAATTAATTATTTTCATCACCAATTACACATTTCTCAGGTTCTGGCATCTATACCCAACCTCTCAAACCAAAAGAAATCGATTTGGACGCGAAAATGGGAAAGAAGTCGCGAAACGGAAAAATTATGCACTCTCGATGGCCATACGCGTATTGCCTTGTGCCATACGCGTATTGCCCAGCTCGCTCGCCCATCTAGCTGCGTACTAGACGCATAAGGCCTCTCCTCCCCCCTACCATACGCGTATTGCCCTGCCTATTACGCGTATGAGCAGAGACGTGTACTTCCCTCAAAAATTCATCTTTCAGATCCAAATACGCGTAATCCTTCTCATACGTGTAAGGCCAAGCTTCCATACGCGTACCATTACGAGTACGGGCAGAGTACCGTGTCCAATTGGGCTCCATACGCGTATCACTCACGTAACGCTTTACCATACGCGTAACAACATGCCTGTTACGCGTAATGGCCTCCTGGCACACCAAGCCATACGTGTAATGCCTTCCCTATTACGCGTATGGGCAGAGACTGTGAAAAATCCCCATTTTTTCATATCAGTCCGAATTCTGCCACTTTGATCTCTCTTCCACACTCCATATCAGTCCTAAAATTGTTTCTACATCAGTTTTAGGCCTATAATCTCACATTACTTCTTTCATCTATCATTACTAGTCAATTGGGTATTTTCTAGGTCTAAATTCGTTACCCCCACCTGCAACGAAACCAAATCTGCAACAAATACATTCAAACAACAGCAACAGTACAAAATCATATACGACATTCATACTATCATCAACGATTTCACACAAAGTAGCAACAAAATATTCACATTAGATTAAAATTTCAACAACAATACAGGCATACGAAAATCCTATGAGGGAAAAGACCCCTCCCTACCATTTTCATGGCATTATCACCTATATTGAACCCATTCTCCCCCTTACTTCGAAATTGCTCCGAAATTCTGCAAAAATTGGTGAAGAAACCTTGCCCTAGCACCCTTGTTCTTCCTTCCCTAGCTTTTTCTCGTTTTACGTGAAAAACTCCCTTATTCCTCTAAACCCCTCCTTAATTCTAATTAATCAGAATTTTATTTAATTAATAATAAAATAATAATAATAATAATAATAATAATATCAATAACATTAGGCTTAATAATAATAATAATAATAATATCCCTCCTTATACTACTATTATTAAATGCACCCTATAATTATCCAATATTACTTTATTATCCCGACATCTCTATTTTACCCGCTCCGTTAAGGATACCACTCCTACTCGCTCAACCACACACACCCTTAACAAGGCCAAATAAATAAAATAAAAGCGATGATCAAATAATTTAAAATGGGGTGTTACAATAGACACGAAGTAAACACGGTCATAAGGTCCATACATGAGGGCTGCGAGGGTGTACATGCTAAAGGTCCTGCTATGGCCAAGAAGATCCTTCGGGCTGGGTATTACTGCACGACAATGGAGGTAGATTGTTACAACTTTGCCAAAAGATGTCACAAGTTCCAAATCTACGGAGACAAGATCCATGTGCCTCCAACTCCATTGAATGTTTTGACTTCACCCTGGCCATTCTCCATGCGGGGTATAGATATGATTGGAATGATCGAGCCAAAGGCTTCCAACGGTCATCGATTCATTCTGGTTGCTATCGACTACTTCACCAAGTGGGTTGAAGCTGCTTCTTATACAAACATTACATGACAAGTGGTTTCCAGATTCATCAAGAAAGAGATAATCTGTCGTTATGGCATTTCTAGCAGCATTATCACGGACAATGCAAGCAACCTGAACAACAATATGATGAAGGAGTTGTGTCAAGAATTTAAGATCGAGCACCACAACTCTTCACCATATCGGCCCAAGATGAATGGCGCCGTTGAAGCAACAAACAAAAACATCAAGAGGATTGTCCAGAAAATGGTCAAGACTTACAAGGATTAGCATGAAATGCTTCCCTTTGCACTGTATGGCTACCGAACTTCAGTTCGCACTTCTATTAGGGCAACTCCGTATTCGCTAGTGTATGGTATGGAGGCAGTTCTACCCATTGAAGTCGAAATTCCTTCGCTCAGAGTCATCATGGAATCAGGTCTTGACGAAGCTGAATTGGTTTAATCCAGATACGACCAGCTGAATCTCATCGAAGAGAAGCGACTTACAGCCGTTTATCATGGTCAATTGTATCAGAGACGCCTTAAGCGAGCTTTTGACAAGAAAGTTCTTCCTCGAACGTTCTGTGAAGGCGAGCTCGTGCTCAAGAGATATTCACTTGTTCACTCGGATCCACGAGGCAAATGGACTCCCAACTACGAAGGACCCTTTGTTGTCAAGAAAGCCTTCTCAGGTGGAGTCCTCATCCTCACCCCAATGGATGGGGAGGAGTTGCCATTGCCCGTGAACTCCGATACAGTCAAAAAATATTATTCCTGAAGAAAAAAAATGGATAAGAGTCCACCAGATTGACATCCGCAAGGACAATCTAGGCAAAAATGGACGTCCCGATGGACCAAAAAAAGAGATGTCCATGCAAAAGTTAGGGACAATGAAAAAAAATAGCTGCCCGCTAAGTTGAAAACCTGAAAGGGCGACTTAGGCAAAAATGGGTACCCCGGTGGACAAAAAAAATGGAAACACATGTCCAGGCAAAAATTAGGGATAAAGGCATTGACTGTGAACACTTGAGCCTCTCTTCATCATGGCTAGACCTCAGACAGTAAAAGAACATTCCAATCGTCATCAACAGGGGCAAGGCGTTAGAACCTACACTTACTGTGGATGGTGGCCAATGTTGTAATCAATGCAAAGCATGATTTCCCTTTGCCATTTACATTTGTTTTTCAATTTTATTGCAAACTTCCTCATCAAGGATTTTGCATCCTTGTACACACTTTATGTACAAAATTTTACATTCAATAAAATGCATTATTTGTTATCTCTAATTGTTTTCATTCCAGTATTTTGTTTGCAAAATAAACAATTATTTGCAATCACATAATGCTATAAAGCATTAAGAAAAATAAAAAGCTAAATCAATCGAGAAATCATTATGCATTGCATGTGTTACTGGTAACTCCTGCAGGATAATCTGTAATATCCATTAATAAACCTAACGCCTAGCCAGCAATGTGATGGTTCTAGGAAGAAGTTGTTGTTTCCTCAGCAGTTCCTCAGCAGAGTCATCATTCTCCCCAACAAACGCCATTACGATTTGTCGAAAAGCTTGTTTGTTTACATCTCTTTTCTCCGACAGATTTGTAATGCCTCTAGGTAGGCTGCCAAAGTGTTCCTAGCGGAGACACTTTACTCTCTTTTTCCCCAGCATGGGTTGTACATCATCTCCAATAATTTGGAACTTATGTCCCCAGCAACAGTGGTCTCCTCAGCAAAATCGACATGGTTTGGAAGGATGTATTTCCCCACGCAGATCCAGTCTTGGTAGGAAGGATCGATTTGATTCTTTCATCCCCAGCAGTGACAGCCATGGTGATTTAGAAACGTGAGATGTTCTCGGTTTCTTTCCCCGACAGAATCGTCATCCTTTGTGAACTCTCTCCTTCAGCAGAGTTTGTCTTCATCTGTGGGTCCTCTCCCTGACCGAGGGTGTCGAAGTCGTCTTGCTACGATTTCTGCCTAACCGCTTTACATTATGCCTTACCTTGCGCCTTTGCATTGCATGATATCAAGCATCATGTAGAAACGCATACATAGCATATGCATCGATCATACTCCCTCTCTTTTTGCCTGACTTATCTCCCCAGTAGATTTTCAGCCAAACTTTGCACTTATCTATTCTACCTTTGCACCGCTCTTCTTTTGTCGTCGTCAGCCAAATTTTCGAGCTACTCTTTTATTTAATCCCCTTTTACCTCGAATCATCGAAAAGCTAGCGCAATTCGTACATTCAGGTCCAAGAGGATTAAATAGGGGCAGCTGTCATAACCCGAAATTTGACCTCTCTCTTTTGGCCTTTAGCATGAGCATAAGCGCATTCGCATCGTTAGCATAAGCATTCACACTTTTCTTTCTGTGTTTCCTGTTGCGGGATATTCAGGTTTTCCAAGCCCGATTAATCATATTCTCACAAGGTCATCACATCATCAAAACAAGCACAAAATGAAGGTTTCTATGCCTATTCATCAATACAAGAGGTGGAAAATCGAAGCCGGGACCACAACACCTTTTTTTTAGGCAAATTGGGCATATTTTAGCCTGTTAATCGATTAATTATTTGCAGTGCAATTGTGTTAATCGATTAACACATGTAAAATAGGCATAATTTGCTGCTTTTTCATGATAACACCTTTGCACACATTTTGGTCTTGGATTCTACAGTATTCTAGCAGCATAGGGAATATTCTAGACATCTATAGACATTTCAAAGCTATTCAATTCATTCCAAGTGCATTTGTTCTAGTGTTTCACTTCAACGTAAGTGCACCATGTTCCTTGTTTTCCAAGTAATGTGGATCTTTGCATGTTGGAGTTCGCCTTGGGATTGTTACCGATTTGGTTCTAACTAACCGAGTTAACCGCCTTGACTCGGTGAGTCAAGTTCAACTAACTCCTATCCTAGTGCCAAACCCAAAGCTAAGTCCAAACCAAATTGCAAACCTCTCATACTCTAAACCTAAAGTCTATATAAACACACCTTCACCCACTTTTTAGAGGATCCACCATTTTCACCAAATTTCTCACATTTCACTCTCAATTCTCTCACATTCTCTCTGATTCTTTCTGCTACATCTTCATCTTCATCTCAATTCTTTTCCAAAACCTCACCAAAGCTCTTCATTCCCCATTGAAGAAAAAGCTACTTTCACCTTGAAAGTGCTTTTTTTCTTGAGCTTAACTTTCATTTCCATTCCGTTATACTGGTTTTTATGGAGTTTCAATAGCTTTTGGATTCATCTCAAGTCATTGATTCAAGTTTCTTTGGTGATAATTCTCATTTTGGAGTTTTCGTCGCGATTTTATCGGTTTCGATACGTTTCGGCTATAATTGGAGATATTTCTGGTTTTCTTTGATTATCTTCATCAAGATCACATTGCAACATTTACCAAGGCACATCTCAGCCTTGTGGGTTGGTGGACCTCATTCATTTTTCTGTTTTGATCATTTTCGTATCATTCGTGATGTAGTTTCGATGTTTTTGCATGTGAATTGATTATACCATTGCTTGATCCATGATCTTGATTGTTTAATTGATTCAATTGTTGATCATTTGCTGCTTCTAAACCTGATTTTTCGTGCATAATTGTTTGCCTTACCATTGGAGTGATTACACAATAAAAAAGTTGGCCAAAAGCACTTTTCAAAACTGATTTTCTGCTCCCTGTCCAGTGTTAATCAATTAACACGTTGCAGTGCAATAGTGTTAATCGATTAACCCGTGTTTTTTTGCAATTTTTCAAGTGTTAATCGATTAACACTTTGCAGTGCAATTGTGTTAATCGATTAACACTGAACCAGAAGGCCATTTTCTTGCATTTTCAAGTGTGTTTGCCATGCTTTCTTCATTTTAACTTCCATTGATTGTCTTGATTGATTTTATGGATATTTTAAATGTCATTTAACTTCTGTTTGAAGCTTATTCATGAACTTTCGTTACGCACTTTCAATTATTCAAATTGTTCATACTTTTGGCATCATGTGAATATAATCATTCTTGCATTTCTCTTTGATCACATAACATGACTTTGTGTTGCATATTTGTTGATCATTTGGTACTGTTTTGTACTCCTTTTTTTGGTTTTGCATTAAGTTCATTCTTCATGGATAAGCTTAATCTTATATAATCAATAATTCTCACCTTTTGCCTTAATGATTTTCACTCTCTTTGGAAAATTGTTGGCATGGATTTTCCCATGGATTAATTGATCAAAACCATGTTTCGATTAGTTGATCTTCCCCTTTCCTCTCTTTAGGCATCCTTTAGAGCTTTCTCTCTCATTCCCCCGTGGAGTTGGAGTTTCGCGCTACGCCTTGCATCGGAGCACTGTACAATTGAAGCTGTTACGGTGTCCGTTTCTCCCCGCAGGAGAACTGTACAAATTGGGGTTGTTACGTTGTCTGTCTCATTTTCCACACTATACTTTGGGTGCTAGAGAAGGAATGAGGATGGATTTTTTCTACCCTCATTCTGGCTATTTCTTTGGTAAGGGCGTCTTGTCCTCTCCTCGAATATTCACCTCTATCCTCGAGCTATAGTGTTTCTCATTCCCCAGTCGGGTCGACCCTTGATCACTTTTTGCACCTCTTAATCTCTCTCTCGATTAATCACCATCCTTCTTGGTTAAAGTCATTTTTGTCTTGAGTTGGCATTCTTCTCCTTAGTCTCAACATTCTTTTTCTTGTGGCCAATCATTGTTGTTTTGATTCTCCTGATGAGTCTAAACCCTTTTCTTCGGTTAATTGTAAGTTTTCTGTTAAAACCGAATCCCCAGGAGTTCGCAACCTTCTTTTGGTTCTTCTCCCTTTGTTTGGTTAACCACTGCTTGTCAGTTAAAACACCAATTTGCACTTTCTTTTTTCAGTTAAACACAGCCCGTCTGTTAAAACACTGATTTCTTCTTGGGTTAATCACCTTTTCTTGGTTAATCACCCGTCTCTTCAGTTAAACACAACTCGTCTGTTAAAACACTGAGTTCCTTGTGTTAATCACCTTCTCTCGGTTAATCACCCTTTTCTTCAGTTAACCACAGCCTTTTTGTTAAAATACTGAAATCCTTTTGGAGTTAATCGCCTTCTCTTGGTTAATCACTCATTCTTCTCGGTTAATCACATTGTTCTATTAAAAACCGAACCCCCTGGCGGTTAGTAACCTCTTTTGGTTCAATACCCTTCTTCGTTGGTCAAGAGTTGTTTGTTCAGTCAATACCAACACCCCTTTTCGGTTACGACTTTCGATCAGTCCTGCACCCGTTCTTCTGGTTAATCACAGTTTTCTCTGTTAAAACCAATGCTTCTCTATCCCCACAGAGTTGCAGTCCTGTTTTCTCTTCGGTTAACCACTACCAGTCAGTTAATATACTGATGCCCCTTCAAAGTCAAACACCTTCCCTCGATTCAGTACTCTCTTTTTGGTTCATCACAGTCTGTCTGTTGACACCAGCCTCTTTTTTCCACCTGAGTCTTACTCCTTTCTCTTCGGTTAACCACTACCAGCCAGTTAATATACCGAGTCTCCCTCTTCTCTTGGTTTTGACACCATCCCTTTATTTGGATCCCCAGCCGGGTCGCTTACCCTTTAATTCCTAGCAGTTCTTTGATCTTTTCTCCCCACCCCCCCCCCAGGGGAGCCCTTTCTTTTCATTTTTCTCTCACTTTCCTGGTTTCGACACCAATCCTCTTTGACATCCCCAGCAGATTTTCTTTCATTCTTGGTATTGACACCATTCTTGTTCTAGTCTCTTGTGCAATCGCTCTTACTGTGTGGTCTTCCCCAGTAGAGTTTTTCTTTCACTCTTGCTCTTGGTTTTGACACCACTTCTTTTGTTTTCCTGTTTCTTTCTTGTTTTGTTTTCCGTTTGGTTCCACGAACTATAGAAGCTCTGATTCTGCATTCTTTTGAATGTATGATACGTAGGCACGAGATCGCAATGATCTTGGCGAGCACACTTCCACCTTTCTTTCCTTCTTCTGTTCCTCCTTCCTCTCTGTCCCCTGGTTCTCTGAACTACGGTGCTTTGATTTCCTCATTCCACTATGAGGGTACGTAGGCACGAGGGCCCCAATCCCCCACGAGCACTTTCTTTCTTTCCTTTCTTTTTCCCCTTTCTTCTCTCTCTCTCTCTCCTTTTGTTTTAGCTTGAAGCCTTTAGATAGATAACCCATCCAAGCCTAGAAGCAAGCGAAATGGTTCCCGTCGAGTACGACGGATGCGTAAGGTGCTAGTACCTTCCTTTTGCATAACCGATCCCCATTCCCGTTTCTCTTCCCCTTGGGTTTTATCGATATTTTCCCTGTCCTTCGGGACTAAATAAAGTTCGGTGGCGACTCTGTTGTTATCTTTGAGTGTGTGATTCACTCAGGTATAAACCAGCCATCTTCACCTGGACCCCTCAATCTCTTAGGATTTGCTAAAGAAAACACTTGCGTGCAAGGTCAGTTTTAGATAGCTTCCCTTTATTTTCCAGCTTCATAGGATAAATAAGAAATAAAAAAGTAGCACCCAATTCCAACCAAATGGCGACAAGGTGGTCGCGTCACCGACAAAAATTGCACGCTACAGAAAAATGGTGACTCTGCTGGGAACCAAACTAGGATTATAATTCCTAAGAGGTCTAGGTTGTTTAGCATTTTTCTATACTATATATATATATATATATATATATATATATATATTTATATTTATATTTATATTTACTGCTATTCCTACTTGATATCCGTGTTTATTTTTCTGTCAATGGGAATGCGATTGATACACATGTGGAAAGTTTGAGAGAACATTAAGATAAGAGGTGGCATAGATGGGAGAACTTATAGGGAGTGAATCCCGAACAAGCGATCCTGGTAGCCCACCAAATCAGGCGAGGTACCCGTGTGGATACTTAATGTTGAACGACCGATTGTCGTGAAAGCATAGTTTTCCCAGTGCGGTACCCGTGACCCAGAGGATTTAGTAGACATTAACCATATGACCAATTGGTAGTGCGGTGACTATCGGGAATAGTTTATACGCGATACTACACTCAACTGAGATCTATCCTAGGATATTACAGCTCGCTCGAGTGAATCAGCTTGCTGTTTATATCCCTAGGAGGGTCAATGATTTTGGGAACCTCAAAACCGGTTCTATAGGTACAAAAATTGACCAAAATAGTACAAACTTTGGGGATGGGTAGAGCCATGACTCCATGCTCGTGACGTTGAACCCTTGAACCCATGTTTTTTCAATGTTTTTGTGTGCTGCATTCATCTAAAAAAGTCTTTTTAAAACAAAGGAAAAAATATTTTTCAAAATTAACTAAAACAATAATTGCAAATATCCGAGAGATTGCGTTATGGATTTCGGTAGAAGAAAGACGCACAAGTACACCTTCAAGGCTCCGAAACTAGAGGATTTAAGGAGGTTGGCAAGAATGATAACCAACCCTGAGGCTTTCAGAGCTAAGCATAGAGGATTGTTGTCTCTGTTAAGGGTCCACGTAGTTGAAGGAATCCTGTCTATGCTCATTCAGTTCTATGATCTGGTTTATCATTGCTTCACCTTTCCGGATTACCAACTGGCACCAACACTGGAGGAGTACTCTCATCTGATTGATTTAACTATCACTGATCGAGCTCCATTTTCTGGACTGGAAGAAATTCCAAAGGAACAAACCATTGCACGATTAATCTCTTTGGACGAGTCAGAAGTTAGGACTCACATGACCAACAAAGGAGGCATCCAGGGTTTACCAGCTAAATTCCTGATAGAGAAAGTTCTGCACTTTGCTAGTATAGGAAATGTAACTGCTTTCGAAGACGTCTTTGTTCGGCTCACATATGGGTTATTCCTTTTTCCCAACATTGACAACTTCGTCGATACCAATGCCGTTAAGATATTTCTGATTGGGAACCCCGTACCAACCTTGCTCGCAGATGCTTATCATTCCGTACACTTAAGGAATTTGTACAGCGGAGGAATAATCACATGTTGTGTACCCTTACTCTACAAATGGTTCATTTCCATTTACCTAAGTCTGTTGCTTTTTGGGATTACGTTGGTCACAAAGGATTCTATCCCTTACCAACTCCGACGTACATTGGAATAATAGGATTTATGAGGGGATAAAGATCATCGACAGATGTGGAAATTTCCCTAATGCACCCCTCATTGGAACTAAAGGAGGAATCACCTATCATCCAATTTTAGTTCGCCGTCAACTCGGATACCCGAAGAAGAATATCCCACATAATGTTCATCTGGAAGGTCTTTTCTTCAAGGAAGGGGAAAATGACAGGGCACTAAAGAAGGAAATAGTGCATACCTTGAAACATATTCACAAGAACGGAAGAGAGTCTCTAGGAAGACCAAATTGTACCTCCCTGGAGCCTTATCTCCACTGGGTGTAAACTAGAGCCCTCAAGCTGAGGATGCCTTACCCTCGCCAAGAAGTTTTTCCGTTAAAGGAATATGTCCTTTATTTTATGTCTGATGCGAAAAAACTCCAGGTAGCTCTCAACAAAGTTCAACGTGAGAAGAGCTCTTGGAAGAACAAGTACCGAATCCTCAATGTGGAGTGTACCAAGATTCAGGAACTGTTAAAAGAGAAGGATGCTCTGATTAAAATATTATAACAACATGCTATAGAGAGTCAAGAAGAGCGAAGAAATTTGCTCGCTCCTTTCACTTGGAAAAGGACTGACAACCTGACAACAGCTGAAGAGCCCCAATCCAAGAAAAGGAAAATACCAGAACCAGCATCTAAGCTCTCTTCAGAGAGGACTCAGGATCCATGAGCTTAGACATTTTACTTACAACACTTTGTAAAATACTGTACTTTTCCTTGTAACATACTGCAATCTTTCGAATTCAATAAAAGGGGTATCCCCCACTGTATGATATTTGCAATCTATTTGTTAAAGTTCATTTTTGATTAAAACAAAAATTAAAAAATATGTCATTGCATATCATTCATCATTCTCACATAACGCGTTCTTCTTATCTTTGAGTTTCACGTATGTGTCACGATTCTAGAGTCAAACTGTCTCACTCATACAATACTCAGGCCAATCGACAAAAGAAAATGGACGATCTCGAGGAAGAGAACAGAGAGATGAGAGAAGAAATCGACGCTCTAAAAGAAAGTTTGGAAAAACTTCACAGTGACATGCAATCCCTGGCAACGGCTCAAAAGCGGCATCAAAAGACTGTAATCTCAGAGATCACATCTACGCCCATAATGGAGACACATGAGAATCATCCTCGGTGCAACATGCCTAAAGGTCTCTCATAGGGCATGCCTCTCAACATTGTCCCTGAAGGATATTTCCCACCGGTCACTGAAGACCAAGAAACTGCAGCAGGAACCACTGGACCTAAAGGTTACAAACTTCGGGAAAGTGAAGATGCAAGGTTTACGACAGCAACTCCTGAAGGTTACAAACTTCAGGGCACTGAAGCGCCAAGAATCACTGTTGTAATGTCTATACCACAACTAGTGGTACACACTGTCCCAGAAGGACAGATTCCACAAGCAATTTCTGATAGAAACGAAGACATGTACGAAAGAATGAATGAGTTCCAGGAACGATTCTTGGAAATGCAGAAGGACCTGCATGCCATTCGCGGTCAAGACTTATTCGGAAAGGACGCCGCAGACCTCTGTCTGGTCCCTAATGTAAAGATACCGCACAAATTCAAGGTGCCTGACTTTGAAAAATATAAAGGCAACTCTTGCCCTCAAAGTCATTTGGTGATGTACGCTCGAAAAGTGTCTACTCAGACAGAAAATCAACAGCTACTGATCCATTATTTCTAAGACAATTTAACCGATGTCGCACTCAAATGGTACATGGGTTTAAACCACACCAAGATCAGTACTTTCAGAGACCTCGACGCTGCCTTCATTCAGCAGTATAAATACAATTTGGACATGGCACTGGATAGGGATCAGTTCAGAGCAATGTTGCAGAAGGACAAAGAAACTTTCAAAGAATATGCTCAGAGATGGAGTGAAATTGCCGCCCAGATCTGTCCCCCTCTTGAGGAAAAGGAGATGACCAAGTTCTTTTTGAAAATATTAAGCTCATTCTATTACGTCCGAATGGTTTCAAGTGCGCCCAGTGACTTCACTGAAATGGTGAACATGGGAGTACGCCTTGAAGAAACAGTCCGAGAAGGACGATTGGTCAAAGATACAGAGCCATTAAGTAGTACCAAAAGATATGGTAGTGCTTTCCAAAAGAAGAAAGAGCAGGAGATCAGTAATATCTCTCTCGGAAAACAAAGGTGAAGGTATCAACCAAAGCGGCGATAACTCCCGATATAAACCCAACGCCGGCTCCGACTTATCAACCTCAGGTTGCTCAAAGCCAACCAAGTCAACAACAGTATCAGCAAAGGACACAACAGCCTCTTCAGCAAGTTCGTCCGCAGTACAACAATAACAATCATACGACACGACCATCTGGATTTGAACCTATACCGATGTTGTATACAGAACTATTTCCACTCTTACTGGCCAAGGGGCACGTCCAAACCAGGACTCCTCTTACAGTACCGGAAAATCTGCCTTTTTGGTTCAAAGCGGATCAAACTTGACTTTACCATCAATTAGAATCGGGGCATAACATTGAGAACTGTCTCAGATTTAAGTCTGATGTACAGAAGCTTGTCAAGAACAGGATCTTATCTTTCAAAGATACCAATCTAAATGTTCAGACAAACCTGTTGTTGTAACATGAGAAGACTGCAGTAAATTTAATAGAGGAAGAATTTAGTCGCAGTTATCAAATTCACGATGTGCTCCTATTAGGAACCAATCTGGTCAGGATACATTACAGACAGAGCGGGTACGACCATATACCGCCTCACAATTATCACTAGTGTGATATCTTCTCAAAGAATAATCAGGGGTGTTCCATAGTGCAATCAGCTCTACAAGAACAGATGGATTTGGGCTGGATTCAGGATCACCAGATCCGTGAAGTCAACATGGCCCATGCGCATCCCAACATTGTTCATAACCGCAACATTCTTGCGATGAACGTCAATTTGCTGGCGATGCATTCAAGGCAGAGTCAATACCATAATCTGCCACGGCACGATTACAACACTTGTCTGATCTGCTCAACAAGCAATCAGGGATGCTCTTTTGTATAATAGGCCCTCCAACGTTAGATGGATCTCGGATGGATCTAAGACAACCATGAGAGAAATAACCATCAAGTCAATATGGTTCAGATCTCTGACATACGCTTGATGAATATCGGTCTGGTAGAATTACACGCTAAGCAAGTCATGCTCGGCTTTCTGGCTTCACATGATTATCAAGACTATGAAGAATGCCGTGAAGACGACCAAGGATGTGCACTTGTCCAAAGAACGCTTTAACACTTGTTGGACCACTGGTGGCTTTCAATCTACTTGAAGGAAGCTACACAATAGATTAATATGACTGACGGGAATCCTGGTAGGCATCAAAGTCAGGATGTCCGCTCAATGGAAACAGATCTAGTAAAGATGCACTGCATACAAAGTGGGCGTGGTCGGATGCCACCCCACAACTATGAGCGATGTAGAGTTTGTTTAGAAAACAACCACAGATGCTACCTCGTACGAGCAGCTCTTCAAAATCAGTTGGACCAAAAAGAGATTCGACCGTGTTTAAGTTATGGGTCGATCAACGTGATACGAGACTATCTCCCTGATCAAAGAAAAGACGTTTCATAATCTCCGATCATGGGAAAACCAAGGATGTTTGCGCCATAATCCCTCTACTCGATGAATCAAGAATCCCTCTTGATAGTAGAAAAATTCCCAACCAGGAACTGATTGAGGTTGCCTATAACGGTCAGAGAAATCAAAAAGCTCCTGTGGTTATCTACTTGCCAGGTCCAATACCGTACCAATCAGAAAAGTCAATCCCTTACAAGTATGGTGCAACAACCATCAAAAATGGAAAGGAAACTCCATTACCCTCCATCGTGAACATTGCCGACATCAGTCGGTAACACGGAGCAGTCGGATCTTCAACAGAGGAGTTGGAGAACCCATCAAGGAAAAGGAACCTCAAACAGAAGTTCCAAATCAACAAGTCAGATAATCCAGTAATCCAGAACTGGTAAAAAACAACGATGAGATGCTGAAGCTCATCCAGAAAAGCGAGTACAACATTATGGACCAACTGTTGCAAACTCCATCTAGAATCTCTGTGCTATCTCTCCTGCTTAGTTTCGAAGCTCACAGGGAAGCTCTGCAGAAAGTCTTGGAGCAAGCTTTCATAGAACAAGATGTGAAGGTAAGACAGTTTGACAACATCATTTCCAACATCACTTCCTGCAATAATTTAGGATTCAATGATGAAGAACTACCAGAAGAAGGCAAAAATCACAATATGGCGCTTAACATTACAGTCAACTACGAGGACGATGCTTTAGCCAGCGTACTGGTAGACACAGGATCGTCTTTGAATGTTATGCCAAAATCAACTCTGATATGACTATCATTTTAAGGAACCCCGATGAGAGGCAGCAAGGTCATCGTCAAAGCCTTTGAATGATCCAGAAAAATAGTTATCGGCGAAGTTGATCTTCCCATAACCATCGATCCTCACACTTTCCAAGTCACTTTCCAGGTCATGGACATCCGTGCAGCATACAGCTGTTTATTAGAAAGACCTTGGATACACGAGGTTGGGGCAGTCACTTCGACACTTCACTAGAAGCTAAAGTTCGTCAAGAATCATAAGTTAGTCACAATGTGCGGAGAGCAGACCTTAATAGTGAGAAACTTATCATCATTCTCCTGTGTAGAACCCGAGGAGGTCGTTGGAACCTAGTTTCAAGCACTATTGGTGAGCAATGAGAATCGATCAGAAAGAGGGACATCGATCTCCTCATACAAAGACGCTCTCAAAGTGATCGAGAGTAATAACGTAAAGGGATGGGGACAGCTCATAATTCCTACAGATAACAAGACAAAGAAAGGTCTTGGTTTCTCCTCAGCCTGTACCCAGACTACTAAAGATGAAAGTTTTCATCCCATTCAGGATTTCTTCCACAGTGGAGGCTTCCTCCACCCAGTGTCTCAAGAAGTACACACCATCAATGAGGTTGACTCCTCCGATACAGATGAAGAATGGAAATATTATCTCAACAAGGACGGTTATATGTCTCAGGAAAAAGTGCACATGCCATTCTGTTTTCCCAAGCAAGGCCCGAGATATATACCAAGATCAGACGTTTGGATGATCTATGGAGATTATGATCCTGAGGGATGTCATGCTCCACCTAACTCATTAGAAGATGATCTAATGAAGAACAACTTCGATCAAGACTATTATGATCCCCTGGATGACTTGCCTATCTGGAAGCCATACCCAGAAGACTTGAGGCAAAAGAGTCAGCCAAACGATGCCTATCAGCTGAGTAATATTGAAAGGAATACCCACGTCCTCACCTGGTAATGGGATCATTACTCAGGACATTCCAAAGATATCCAGCACAATGATGAATCTTCAAAGATTGTAGGACAATAGTTCATCAACTATGCTTTTCCTGAGGTCAACGTCATTGAGGAAGATGACTCGTCCATTCCCATAGAAGTATGGGACACCTTAGGATAGCCGAGTGGCAAGTACGACTTTTTGGTCAAGTACACCGCTCCTGAAAGCTCTCACATCAGATACGAGGACATCCGGCTAACTAGATGGGGAGATCCTCATGAAAGTGAAAACACTAAAGAAGATACAACAGAAGAGTTCGTTTATGACAACTCTGCATGGGAGGAAGACTCCAACGATCCTACTCCGCCAGAAATCAGCGTCATTTCTGAGGACAAACCAAGGAAGAAGGTACCAGACTTTGTGACTCACCATGGATTTCGTCGCCAATGGGTTGCTGTCGATGTCCCAAAAGTCGTCCATAAGTCTAAGTAATTACCATCTTTGTCTTAATCTTTCACCCTGCCCAAGTGAAACGGATGTTTTTATAAGGTTTACTTTTCTGTAAATGTCCCTCTTCGCTTTTCCCAAAGCGACAGAGTTTTTTTTATAGGGTTGTATTTCAAGAATCGACAAATCATAAATAAATAATGTCATTCTGTCATTCCCGCATTTATTGCTATTTTCATTTTTCGCTTTTTAGAAAATGGTAATCCTAAAAAAAACCCAAAATAATAACAAGCATTTTTCAGAAAAATACATTGCACACACTCTTGCATTCTCTCTATCTCTTCTAAAAACGAATCATCACGTCATGCAGATTGCTTGTTTTAAACCTCATTGAAACATACGATCCAATGCCTTCTCCCAACTTTGAATTCCTGGTATTTGAAGCTAAAGAAGAAGAGGACGCAGAAATTCCAGAGGAGATCTCCCGATTACTCAGACAAGAGGGAAGGTCTATTGAGCCTCACAAAGAGCCGTTGGAAACGATCAATTTGGGATCATAGGAAGAAAATAAAGAAGTTAAGATTGGAGCACTACTCAGTCCGACTGTCAAAGAAAGCTTGATAAAACTTCTCAAAGAGTTTCCAGATGTATTTACTTGGTCCTATCAGGACATGCTAGGGTTGGATACCAGCATCATGGAACATCATTTACCGTTGAAATCGGAATGTCCTCCGGTGAAACAAAGGCTGAGATGGACTCACCTGGATATGGCTATCAAAATCAAAGAGGAAGTGCAGAAACAAATCGACGCAAGTTTCCTCGCTACCTTAGAATATCCTCAATGGCTAGCTAACATAGTGCCAGTTCCGAAAAAGGACAGAAAAGTTAGAATGTGTGTAGACTACAGGGATCTGAACAAAGCAAGTCCAAAGGATGACTTCCCCTTACCACACATAGATATGATGGTTGACAGTACAGCAAAGTTCAAAGTTTTCTCCTTCATGGATGGATTCTCGGGCTATAATCAAATCAAAATGGCACTGGAAGATATGGAGAAAAATTTATTCATCACCCCATGGGGCACCTTTTGTTACAAGGTAATGCCATTCGGCTTGAAGAACGTCAGGGCAATGTATCAAAGGGCTATGGCTACTCTGTTTCACGACATGATGCACAAAGAAATTGAAGTGTATGTCGATGACATGATTGCCAAATCAAAAATAGAAGAAGAGCATGTAACACACCTGTCCAAGTTATTCGAGCGTCTGAGAAAGTACAAACTTTGCTTGAATCCCAATAAATGCACATTCGGTGTCCGCTCAGAAAAACTTTTAGGGTTCATCGTCAGCCAAAAAGGAATTGAGGTTGATCCTGACAAGGTCAAGGCCATACAAGAAATACCTTCTCCAAAGACCAAAAAACAGGTCAGAGGATTTCTGGGACACCTGAATTACATCTCCAGATTCATATCCCTTATGACCGCAACATGCTCGCCTATCTTTAAACTACTCAGAAAGAATCAAAGCTGTGTATGGACAGAAGACTGCCAAAAAGCTTTTGACAGTATCAAAGAGTATTTGTTGAATCCACCAATCCTGTCACATCCAGTGGAAGGAAGACCATTGATCATCTACCTAACAGTCTTGGAAGACTCTATGGGTTGTGTACTTAGCCAACAAGACGAAACCAAAAGAAAAGAGTTTGCCATCTATTATTTAAGCAAGAAATTCACTGACTGTGAAACTCGATACACTATGCTCGAGAAAACTTGCTGTGTTATTGCTTGGGCAGCCAAACGTCTTCGCCAGTACATGATTTGTCACACTACTTGGTTAACCTCAGAAATGGATCCAATCAAGTACGTCTTTGAAAAACCTGCTCTCACAGGAAGGATTGGCCGTTGGCAGATGCTGTTATCAGAATATGACATCGAGTAGCATGCTCCGAAAGCCGTCAAAGGAAGTATTTTACCCAATCATTTGGCTCATCAACCGAATGACAATCAGGAATCAGTCAGATTTGACTTCTCAGACGAAGATGTCATGTACTTGAAAATAGAATATTGCGATGAACCGCTACCCAACGAAGGGCCAGAACCAGGTTCCCAATGGGGATTAATTTTTGACGGAGCTGTCAACAATTATGGAAACGGAATTGGGGCAATCATCGTAACACCTCAGGGTACCCATGTTCCATTCACCGCCCGACTGACTTTCAAATGCACAAACAACGAGGCTGAATACGAAGCTTGTATCATGGGTCTCGAAGAAGCAATTGACTTAAGGATAAAGAATTTGGATGTGTATGGAGACTTAGCCCTGGTTATCAATCAGATCAAAGGAGAGTGGAATACATACCAATCGGGATTGATTCCTTACAAAGATTACGCGAGAAGTTTGTTACCATTCTTCAACAGAATCGAGTTTCATCACATTCCTCGTGAAGAAAATCACATGGTTGATGCACTAGCCACTCTCTTTTCCATGATTAATGTAGGTCAATGGAATGACGTACCTAAGATCGACATAATGCGCCTTGAGAGGCCCGCCTATATCTTCACGATCGAAGTAGTCATAGACGACAAACCTTGGTATCACGATATCAAATGCTTCCTTCAAAGATAGGAGTACCCACCTGGGGCGTCAAGAAAAGATAGGAAAACCATCAGAAGATCGGCGGGTAACTTCTTCCTGAGCGGTGATACACTCTATAAGAGAAACTTCGACATGGTCTTGCTCCGATGCGTAGACTGACCAGAAGCAAACATGTTGATGAAAGAAATTCACAAAGGATCCTTTGGCACTCATGCCAACGGACACACAATGGCGAGAAAAATTCTGAGAGCATGATACTATTGGTTGACCATGGAATCCGATTGCTACAAGTACATGAGGAAGTGTCACAAGTGTCAAATATACGCTGACAAAATTCATGTACCGCCAACGCATCTCAAAGTTCTTTCTTCTCCAGGGCCTTTTTCTATTTGGGGAATCGACATGATTGGCATGATCGAACCCAAGGCTTCGAACGGACATCAGTTCATCCTGGTAGCCATTGACTACTTCACCAAATGGTCATGGTCCAATTTATCAAGAACAACCTCATCTGCCGTTATGGTGTTCCAATCCAGATCATTACGGATAATGGATCTAACTTGAACAATAAGATGATGAAAGAGTTGTGTGCTGAGTTCAGATTGAACACCTTAACTCATCTCCCTACCGGCCTAAGATGAATGGAGCGGTAGAAGAGGCTAACAAGAACATCAAGAAAATCGTTCAAAATATGGTTGTAACCAACAAAGACTGGCACGAGATGCTACCCTATGCTCTTCACGGTTATCGCACATCTGTCTGCACTTCAACCCCCTTTCTCTCTAGTATATGGCATGGAAGCAGTGCTTCCCGTAGAAGTAGAGATCCCATCAATCCAGGTATTGATGAAAGCTAAGCTAACAGAAGCTAAATGGTGTCAAAGTTGACACGATGAACTGAACCTAATCGAAGAAAAGCGAATAACGGCTCTGTGCCATGGTCAGTTATATCAGCAAAGAATGAAGAAAGCGTTCGACAAAAAGGTCTGACCCCGTGTCTTCAGGAAATGAGACCTTGTGCTCAAAAAGATACAATCATTCCTCACCGATTCCCGGGGCAAATGGACTCCGAATTACGATGACCCCTATGTGGTCGAGAAAGCCTTCTCAGGCGGCACCTTGAGACTCACAACCATGGATGGAGAGGAGTTTACCTACCCAACGAATGTTGACGTAGTCAAGAAATACTTCGCCTAAATGAAATGAAAAAAAAACATCTCGGTGGATTGAAAATCTGCGGTCCAGGTAAAAATTAGAGACATAAGAAAAAACCATCCCGATGGATTGAAAACCTTAAAAGACAATCCAGGAAAAAGTTAGGGATTCATGGCAAGTAACTACATCTGATCGGTTCAACTCCTCAGCAGTACTGCCATCTATCAGGAAAACTCCAGTCAAGGTCATCTTCAACAGAAGCTCAGGATGTCCAGAATTCAAAGTTGGTAGAAGGATAACGGTCGTTATGTTTCAATGTAGCCCCTTTCCCTTAAAATTACCATTTTCTAAACTTTGTAAATGCTCTATGGGATCACGTGTTTGGTTGATTTCCATCGTATCAATAAAATTTGAGCCCTAGTGCTTTTGTTTGCAATTCTCATTTATTTTAGCTTTACAAAATGACATTTTTAACATGATCAACGATTCTTAAAACAAAAAAAAAATGAAATTTTACTTGTCAAATTTTCTTCCACTTTTAAAATAAAGATGGCATTTCTTTTTAAACTGATGAACGCACAAAGAACATCGATAGCTTCTCCGAAGGTGATTGAACCTCAAAGTGCAGAATCAAAGTACTCCTTCTAAACCAGTACACCGGAATGAAGAAACAATTGTTTCAGATATAATATCCCATCTGACATTCACTGCAAAGTTCTTACCTCTTAAGACCGATTGACGATACTTTTCTTCCCCACAGGGACTACCTCTCCTGAGCAATACAAGATTGCTATCTTGAACCTATGGTACTTTTTCATCCCCCGTAGTGGCCGAGTATCCAGTCATGTTCATCCACTAGTCTGTATGTCGTATCAGTTTTGTCAGCATAAACATACATACATCATGCATAATTGATTCACATTCATAATCATATTGCATTAATATCGCTCTGGTCATACTCATTCCCCAAGTGATAAAGTCCTATTGTCAATCAAGTTGTCAGTTTTCCTTTCCGTGTCGGATAAGACAAAATCCGAGTTTAAGTTCTTTCCTCGTCAGGAAATGTATCGTCTGAGCAGTCTCTCCCCCAGTTTATTTTTGGATTGGAGATGGTCCTCGATCAATTTGATAACTTGAACCTCTAAAAGGCAAAAAGACAGTCGACAGAAACCTTTGGAACATCACTCTTCACCAGATGATATTTCTCACTTTCCCGGATTAAGGAAAATCCCCAGAGAATTCCTTTTAACCAAAGACTCTGAGCAACACATCTGTTTTCTCCCAAGAAATTCGATGTTAATGAAGTCATCAGCACTTCAAAATTGGATTACATCACATGGCATTTCTCTGAAAAGATCTCGAAGAAAAGTATGATGTAATATCCTCGAGCAAAAAGCAGTCTTTCAAGAGACTCATTTGCCCCAGTAGAGTCAACAAATGGCATCTCCAACAGAGAAGTTTAAACACCTCTACAGCCCAGACAAATGGGCACCCCCAGCAAGTCTGACTTCAAATTTTTTCCATCAAATGGCGTCTCTCCAGTAAAACTCGACGAGAAGTTTAACGAAAACCGCTGCAAATAGCATCCCTTGTCAAGGAAGAAACTCGACAAGAAGAAATTGAGACCAGTTCCGTGGCTGAAGACCATGATTGAGGGGAGGTTTATTTCAAAAGAAATTAAGACCAGTTCCTTGGCTGAAGACCAGGATCGAGGGGAGGTTTATTTCAAAAGAAACTAAATCCAGTTCCTTGGCAAAAGACCAGGATCGAGGGGAGGTTTATTTCAAAAAAAACTAAGACCAGTTTCGTACCTGAGTGTCCGAATACCTTCGCCATTCACACCTTCGGGTACAAGAAGATTAAATAGGGGCATCTGTTATACCCCAAATTTTGACCACAATATTTCCCATCATTTTGCAATTCATCACCACAATATGGATGTACCTTCATGCGTTATCAATCTCCTCAAAGATGGTTGAGCATTCACCACAATCAAGAATTAGGGTTTTAAGCCCTCTCAGAGCACTTAGACAAAGGATCAATCAAGAAATTACATGATCTTCAACTTTTCTAATCTCTCAAACACCCATAAGGGATCAAGAGGATTCCCACATCAAGGACCAGGCACAGGAGTGCAACATTCCAAGTGGATCAAGCCTCGAGATCGCCAGTGTCACCAAATTAGGGTTTTGGTCGACCAAGGCCTCCAGATGAAAATGTTCTTCTGGGCATGAGCCAATGCTTCAAATCACAACCCAAGATGCTCAAAGGGACCTCATGGACCTAATCATCAAGTCAAAATAACCACAGGGGATGCATTCATAAAAAATCAGGAATTAGGGTTTCTTGACCTAATTTACCCCTAAGTTGACTTTTGAAGTAAGACATGAACCTAAACCTCAAGACATGATTTGAGGGCCTCAAATACACTACATTGATCCATTTACATTAATGGATTGATCTAAGAAGCTTGATTCACAAGTTTCAATCTCATCTGGACCACAATTAGGGTTTTGAAGAAAAAGTCAACTGTGCCTTTGACTTTTGACCAAGACATGCTCCCAAACCTTGGGACATGATTCAAGACACCCTAAAACACCTATGGAATCCATCCATTAGGTTTGAATTGGGATAAGAACTTTATTGCATAAAGGATCACACAGTTTGGATTTCATTTGACAAAAAGTCAACTGTGCCTAAAATCAAGTTTGACTTTTTGGAATTTTTCACAAATATGGTTCCCATAAGTCAAAAACAATGTTAATGTATGGTATTAATCATCATTCATTAATAAAAATCACGAAAAGTGAGGTTTCTTGCAAAACGGGCAACCATGAGAAACCAAAATTTTTCTAAGTTATGGAACAAAAGTGATTTTCTACCAACTTTGCAAGGTCATAACTCCTAAACCACAAGGCATTTTTCTCCCATCCAAATCTCAAATGAAAGTTCACATGGCATACTTCAAATATGTCAACTACAAACAATTCCAAATCCTCATGGATTTTGAGTTTTGGATTGATCAAAATCACAAAAAGTGAAAATGACCACTTTTCCAACACTTAGAAAAAATTCTGTCCAAGTTAGATTTTTAGTAAAACACCAAAACATGGGAGATGTTTACACCTAGTTACAAGAAGAATCAATCTCAAATGTAAATATCAAAGTTGCCATACATGTTGCTAACAATCCAAAGAGATCATTGGCATGAAACAACTTAACTTGAGCCAAGAGTTTTGGCTGCCACAAGAGGCATTGATGCAACTGTTTTCATGACAGTTTGGATGTTTTCTTGCAAGCCACGATTTTTGAGTCAAATGCAATGATCACTATGACAAACCAACTCAATGTGATAAGAGTGAGTCATAACAAACCTGCAAATACCAAGCATTGAGTCAAAAGGAATCACACTTGGAATTTATGAGTTTTGCACATTATGTTGAATTCAAAGGATGCATTTATGTACAATAGTGCACTTTCAAAAAAGTCACTCTCCTCAGTCAAGGTTCATGTATTAATAACAATAAAAACATCCGAGGAATGTGGAATTGGTCAAAAGTTGGCTATGCTACTTAGAGAGCTATTGTGCCTTGCATGAGAAGTAAGCACACCTTGCCAAAATGTATTTAGTGAGCTCTTATCCATTTCTGCAGCACTATTCCACCAAGACAAACTCACTCACCTATAAATAGAGCTCCTTGTTGATCATTCAGGGTACACCAAAGCAGCTTACAACATTGTTTTCTCTCATTTCCTTCTTAAGCACAAAAACTCCATTTTCTTGGGAAAGCACTACCGGGTTTTGAGTTGGAGACAAATGCAACTCAAACCAATGATTCACACACCTCATATGCAACATATAGGTGTGATCTAAACACTTACATTCAATATGTAACAACAAAATCTTCAAGTCATCATCCTTTTGCTCAACTTTGCCTCAAAGTTGCAGATTGAGTTGTGTCAAGTGATTCAGAAGGTTTCAATCCAGTCTCAACACTGGAACACCATCCTTGAGGGTCAAGGAAGCTATCCAGCTCATCAGAAAACTTTTGTAACACCTCTACAAGAGAATTCGATTCTCACTTGCAAGGTTAGTTTCCTTAAAACTGAACTCAATGAATCATGCATCATAAACATGTTTTCCAGTTACCATTGTGTTTCTGGATGTTCATAGATCATTTTCCCTCAATCAATTGCTATTTATCTCGTGTGTATGAGATTTCATTTAGTTCTTACATTATTTAGGGTTCATCTGGTTATGTCATGATATCTTTTGTTACACTTAATTTAAACAAAATTGAAAAGAACCATCATGTTCCTTGTTAAAAAATGTATAGGTTTCATGTTTACATCTTGTAAAATGGTTGAGAAACGAGGGAGATAGCTTGTTTCACAGAAGTCTGATGGTTGCCCAAGGAAGAAGATGGTCATGGCACCATTTTCAGGTTTTTTGAACCAAACATAGTATATATAATTTCATTGCCACTATATATTTGAATTGGCATTGCGCCCCAGTGGTTGATCAGCTGATTTTGTGTGTGTAGCGAGCAAAGGGTCTGGGGTTCGAATCCCCCTCGCCCCAGACCTTTTGGTTTTATTGTTTGAACCATTTTCAAAGGATAGTTTCATATATTATCTACTCTTTCCATTCTCTATCAGGCACACGCCCCAAACCTTGGGAGGACCATCCCATTCTTTTTACCACTATTTTCTTTCATTTTTTATACAAATTCTTAATAACTTCAAAAATTAATTTCTCTCTCATCTTTTATCATTTTTTAACGGTTCTTTCTTTCAAAATTTAAAAAAATGTTAAAGTATTTTATTCCACAAAAAAAAAAAATATATATTACTTATTTAATATATTTTGAATTTTTTTGAAAAGAATTCCTTTTATTTGTTTTTAAATATTTTAAATAAATTCTTTTTCTTGATTTCTTTTATTCAAATGATTTTCAAATCATTCTATGAATGAAACATGATTTTTCAAATACTTATCCAAGATCACAACTTGTTTTTCACACATGTTTGATAATCTTGATCATTTTAATTGAATTTTATTCAATTAAAATATACTTTTTAAAATCAAATTAGGGTTTTGATTGTTTTCTCCCTTTTCATATCTTTTAAAAAAAACTCTTGGGCCTCTAATAGAGTGTAAGACCCAACCCTCTTTATACAAAACCTTTTTGGGCCTCAGTCATTGTATAAGACCCGATGCGATTTTCAAAAACAACGGTGCGATCACTTTTTTTCATCTAGGCATCTCCTTGAGTTGTAAGCCCCATCTTTTGTAAAAATAAACTTTTGGGACTCTAATAGAGTGTAAGACCCAACCCTCTTTGTACATAAATATTTTTGGGCCTCAGTCATTGTATAAGCCCCGATACAATTTCAAAATAACGGCGCGATCGTTGTTTTTCATCTAGGCCTCTCCTTAATTATAAGCCCCAAACTTCCTTACCAAAACAACTTCCTTTTTTATTTAGATTCAAATTCATAGTTGTTATCAAAACTTTCTTTAATTTCTTGAATAACTAACCATACAGCTGTAACACTGGAAGCTTGATCACCGGTAAGTTCTACCAGCTTTCTTTTATATACTTTCTTATATATTTCATCTGTATATATATACCTGTATATCTGCTTAGAGTTTTCCCTGGCAACTAGGTCTAGGATTAGATCAAGCCAGTGGTCACTCTTTCAACACAGTCATAACTAGTTCCCCATAGGAAATTCCAGATACAGTCTTGCCTCCTCTTGGGCTTATACAATATGGAATAGAGAAAGGCATTATTCCCGGTGAAACTTTTCTCAAGACTGTCACTATCTAGAAGATTGTCTAAGAAATTCATTTCCCCAGAGAGGATTAATTCCCGGTGAAACCTCTCTTGAATTTCTTCAAACCCTAAAATTGTTCGCTAAAGAAAGGATTATTCCCGGTGAAACCTTTCTTGAACTTTTCTTAGGTTTGGACCCACAGGCTTCCTAAAAGCATCCCTAGCCTCCTTTTGGGCTTTGTACAAGGACCCTCGGGCTTCTTAGAAGTTTTCATGCCTCCTCTTGGGCTTAGTACAAGGATCCAACAGACCTCCTACGGGTATAGGACAGAACTTAGTTATCCTTTGATAGTTTAATCCTCCAGAGAGTTGGAAAGTCAAAACATCAGACCAGTTTAGGGTTGATTCTCATCCCTTAAAACATCAGCCTCCTCTTGGGCATCATAGAAAGATAAACCACTTTATACCAGTAGACTTGGACAGTCTCATGTCCTCTTGGATCTCAAAGAAACTCTCAAGTTTCCTAAAAACACAGGAAAACCCTGATTAATCACCAATAGAGTTAAAACCTCCATAGGTTTCAAAACTCAATCTTTAAACTCTCACTTTCTGAATCCCCAGCTAGGGTCAAATTACTATCAATAAACCCTCTATCAGAACCTCATGGTCGCTAATATCTCAACTCTTCTGTTATCCTCAGCAAGAGTTGATTCCTCAATTTGGACCTGTCTTTGGATCTCAATAATCCCCAGCAGAAGTTAGCCTCCTCTTAGGCTTTATATAAGACATTTCCACAACCAGCTTCCTCTTAGGCTTTGTATAATGATCATCCCTTAGCACCTTTTAGCCTCAATCTTGGGCTTTGTACAAGACCATATAAAACCTCTCCCCAGTGGAGTCAATTCTTTTTAGCCTCAATCTTGGGCTTTGTACAAGACAGATAAAATATTTTCCAGCTAAGTCATTAACCTTTAGCCTCAATCTTGGGCTTTGTACAAGACAGACTAAATATTCCCCGGAAGAGTCAATTCCTTTTAGCCTCCTTTTAG
This sequence comes from Lathyrus tuberosus, assembly GCA_022829125.1. Lineage (NCBI taxonomy): Eukaryota > Viridiplantae > Streptophyta > Magnoliopsida > Fabales > Fabaceae > Lathyrus > Lathyrus tuberosus. Next base: position 9,992,723 of record JALAZF010000163.1, read on the forward strand.
GCTTTGTATAATGATCTCTCCCAAAAAAAAGAGTCAATTCTTTTCTTTTTAGCCTCAATCTTGGGCTTTGTACAAGACAAATAAAACACTCTCTTGTTGCGTCAGTATTATTCAGCCTCAATCTTGGGCTTTGTACAAGACAGATATAAAACTACCTAAACAGAGTCAACCTTTTAGCTTCAACCTTGGGCTTTGATCAAGGCACACAAAAATCAACATCCCCTCAGAGGAAATAAAAAATATCTATGTAGGAAGACATTTCTCTGTACAATCACATATCAAAACAGACAATTAAACAAACTTAATCCCAGATAACCGTTGTAAGTGGCACACTTGTTGATTCAAATATCCAAGCTGTAGTCCATCTCTTATCCTGGTAAACCTCCTTTCATCTAATTGATGTAAGTGGCAAGCCTCTTGGTAATTTACATCCAAGCCAATGTCCCTCTCTTAACATGAAATATTCCTAAGGAAAAATGGCATTGCTCTACACAAAGTTAAATTTTTCTCCTTCCGGACAAATCCCTTATAAAGGAAATTATGGCATTGCTGGATTTCATATATTCCAGTTAAAGTAATTCCCCTTTATAATCAGTCACCCAACAACTGTGATAAACAGATGAGATATTTCCCTTTGGAGATGACAAATTCTCTCTCAGTCAAAACCTTTGGCTTCAATCTTGGGCTTTGAACAAGACACAAATAACCTTTAGCTTCAATCTTTGGTTTTGAACAAGACACCAAAACATCTTTTTCCTCCCATGAATAGGAGGAACTGTGATTGTTTTGATTTCTCTATTTTCTTTAACGGGAATACGTAGGCATAAGATTGCGAAATCTTAGCGAGCACACTAATCAAAAATCTTAGGTCCAATACCTTACCAAAAACATCGAAAAACTCGAAAATCAACAAAAACACTTTCTCAAACATTCCCAAAGGAGAAAATTTCCCAACCCATGACAGATCAAACACCAGTAAGTAGATAACAGTTAAATTTGCTAAACAATCTAAGGATAACCATATATAGGATAGGTAATTGACAACTCCCCATTGTATAACCTGATCCCGGTCCCCCCAATCTCTTAGCATTTGTTAAAGAAAACATTTGTGTGCAAGGTTAGTTTTAGATAGCTTCCCTTTCCTTTCCAGCTTCATAGGATAAATAAGAAATCAGAAAGTATCACCCAATTCCAACCAAATGGCGATAAGGTGGTCGCGTCACCAACAAAAATTGCACGTTACACCAGGGTAGTGGGCTTATCTCTCAGAAACACCCATCCCAATAGTACGACAATATCCAAGATAACATTAATGGCAAAAGTAAAATGCAATGAAATGCAAATAAATAAGAAAATAAAACATATAAATAAACACCCAAAGAAAAAGAAAACAAACAAGAGCTAGGACGGACTCGCTTAGGTATTCCCCAGCAGAGTCGCCAGCTGTCGCTACGCGAAAAAATAATCAGAAAAGACATAGAGTCGCCATCGAACTTTATTTATCCCAATGGGGAAATGAAAACATCGAGAAAACCTTATGAGGAAAAGAACATGGTCATCGCAACCAAGTTCGAGGTTCAGGAGTCAATTACACAAGAGGAAGGTGTTAGCACCCCTCGTGTCCGTTGTATTCAACGGGATCCACTCTTGTGTTCTAAATCAAATGGTGTGTATATCTAAAGCTTAATCTACTAAGGAAATGTGAAAATGAAAAGAGGGAAAAGAAAAAAGAGGACTCGATATGATCTCACAATCCTATGCCTTCGTATTCCCTCGTGCAATGGGAAAGTCAGAGTCAACGTAGTTCGGAGGACTACAGGTGAAAGGAAAGGTTAGCTGGTCTCGATCACACGGGGGGAAAGAGAAAAGGGAGTTAGTTGTTAGTGAACTCTCCAAGGATAGGGATCCTTGTGCCTACGTATCCTCATTAAGGAATGGGAACCAGAGATACCGTAGTTCACGAGACTACGGTTAGTTAGTCTCGGTCGCACTGGGGTGAGAGAAAAGGTTAAGTTAATTGGCCTCAATCACAAAGGGGCGAGAGAAAAGGGGAGTTAGTTGTTAGTGAGCTCGCCAAGGATAGGGATCCTTGTGCCTACGTATCCTCATTATGGAATGAGGAATCAGAGCATCCGTAGTTCACGAGACTATAGTTTGTTGGTGTTTTTATGGATGATGCTAATGTTCGTATTCTAGCAGTTAGGTGTTTGCCGCTTGTTATCTGGAGTCTTACACGTTATCTGTTTGTGGTAGAACGAAAATCGCATGTCCTTTTTGAAAAGGTTTTGAAGGAAATCCTGAAGGATGAAAATATTTGGATTTATGGAAGTATTTTTGGATTTCTGATTAAGAAAATAAGTTGGTTGCAAAAAGAAAGGAAAGTATATGGGCGACTGAATCTTAAATGTTGTCATGCAATGATTGTCCTAAAGATTGTGGATAAAGGGAGAATCTAACCTAATGTTTTCATGCCAGGATTAAGAGCCTAATGTATATCCTACTTCGAACTTAATCGAAAATTAAGTCGAACTAGGAGGATCTAAGGGAACATGAGAATGTAAAGCTAGCAAATAATAAAGATATATATACAAGCGTCAAGATGATCAAATTTAAAACTAGGTTCAAGTATAAGGAGAAACTCATGTCTAAGTATCAAGCACAAGGCATATTACAAGATTAAGCCAATCAACAAGGCAAGAATTAATCACCAATTCTCTCAAGAATCAAGTCAAAACAAAAGCATCAAGAAATAATCACAACTCATATTAAGAACCAACCAAGATTAATGACAAGGATGAGTCAAGATCAATATCAAAACCTAAGCGTAATCAAGGAATCAAGAACTTCATGGCATTAAGAATTAACCACAAATCTATCTCAACAATTAGCCACAACCCAAGAATCAATCCTTATTCAGCCAAGAGAAGCAAAACTCATAATCATGAAAAAAATATCAAAACACATCATAAACAAATCCAAACAATATCATGAGAGATTTACAAGTTCATGAGAAAATATGTAAACAAATAAAAAAAGCGAATCTAAACAAATTATTAAAAAATATCTAAACAAATTCATGAGAAAATATATAAACAAATCAAAAAAACGAATCTAAACAAATTATGAAGAAATATCTAACCAAATTATGAAGAAATATCTAAACTAATTCATGAGAAAATAATTCAAAACTAAATAAAAAAAGATTAAAAAAAGGGAAAATAAAAGAGAAAATCGGAAGAGGGAGTGTACATAGTAATTAGAGGTGCATGAAATAATTTGAATGGGCCAAGAAGCCTGAGCCCACACGGATACATGGCTGAGAAAAACACCACTTAAACATTATTACTTCCTCTCACGTGTTCAAACGACAAAGAAATTCTTAAAGCAAAAACAACTGCGAGATCTTCGATTCGCCTCTCCTTTCGTTGGATGACCTTTCTCGCACACTTTCGTCTTCCTCACTTCTTCTCGCACTCTCTCTCAATTTCGTGTTTTGCTTTTCGCACTCTCTCGCGCAGCGGTTCTCTCCACCCTCCATCGATTTCGCTCGCCTCTCTTTCATTGACGTCGTATATTGAACGATAGTTGTCAGATCTGCTTCACTGATTGGCTTGGAGTTGAGATGTAATAGCAAGTTGAGTTGTCGTTGTGGGTGTCACTGTGAAACCGAAGTTGTTGTTATTTTGAAGGGAGATACAAGCATCTGAAACAACTTTTGATGAATCTTCAAGCGTTTCTCCGCCTTCGAACTGGCTGATTAAGCAATTCAGACATCTTCACTCCACCGTTCAAAGTTGCAATTTTATCAGTGGGAGTTTTCTCAATAGGTATGTGCAGGCAACATTGAATGCGATGTCGAAGTGGTTTGTTGTTGAAGTATTTTTGTTCAGTTGTGTGTTTTTGTTGAAGTTTGAGGAAACAAGGTGAGAGGGTGATGATTTTGGTGAGAAGCAAGGTGAGTTGAGTTTTGCAGACAAAAATGAGATTGAGGTCTTGAAGTTTATGCAGGTTGTTCTTTGGCTATAGGGGTTGTTGGATGTAGTTTGCTTTAAGTGGATTATTAGAGGTTATGTTTGGTTGAAAGAAGCGGACATGTGAAAGAGGGAAGTGGAGATTTTGTTTTTCTCATGAAGAAATTAAGGGCAACGTTCTTGTCAAGGTGAGTTTTTTCTAGAATTCCCTTTGTATCTTTTCGAGTGCTCCCTGTTACTTCTCTCCTCCCTTTTACTTGTTGTTATATCCCTTATGACTTCTCTTCATCTTTTTAAAATCAAACTAGTTTGTACGTTGAATCTTGAATTTGTCCTATTGTTTTTATGTCATTTTCAAGTGCAGGATGTTGTTTTGTTGTGTGAGGCAGAGTTATGCAGGTTTTGCATTTTGATCACAGGTTGTGTTTGTTGTTTTGTTGTGCAGGATGTGGCGTTGCAGGTTTTCGATGGTAGCAGGAATTGGCTTGTTATGAGGCTATGTAGTAGGATGTAGGTATAATGTGCAGCAGTATGGTTATAGTATGGTTGTGTGGTTTTAATTTTTGCTCTTTGGTGTAGCGAGTGATTTTAGACGTGGTTCTTAAGCACTGTCGCTCTGGGAGGGTACTACAGGTCGATTCATTTTTTATCCTACTGGAGCTGATGAAGGAAGGGAAATAGATGTCTCCAACTAACCCTGCTTTGTAAACTGAGGTTAAACAGTCAGAACTATTGGTTTACAGATGCGATCAATGTGGGGGGGGCTCTCTTAGGTTTATTTTGATCGAGTTTAGACTTTTGGTGGGGGATACGACTTGGATGTTTTGATGGATATGTGAGGATTTGTGGCCAGAGGTTTTTGATGTGGTGTGCTCGCTAAGATTTTTCTTTCAATCTTATGCCTACGTATTCCCGTTTACCGAAACAGGGAAATCAGAGCGATCGTAGTTCCTCCTATTCTATGGGAGGAAACGGTGTTTTGGTGTCTTGTTCAAAGCCTAAGACATGAAGCTAAAGGTGGTTTGTATCTTGTTCAAAGCCCAAGATGTGAAGCTGAAGGGTCTATTTGTATCTTGTTCGAAGCCCAAGATGTGAAGCTAAAGGGTGTTGACTTTAGAGAGAATTTGACATCTCTAAAGGGGTCTGTTTGTCACAATTGTTGGGTGACTGATTATAAAGGAGGATTACTTTAATCGGGATATGTGAATCCAGTAATGCCATAATTTCCTTTATAGGGGATTTTCAACCTGAAGGAGAAGACTTTAACTCAGTTTAGAGCAATGCCATCTTTCCTTAGGAATTTCTCATGCTAAAAGAGGGATAGTGGATGTAAATAATCCAGAGGCTTGCCGCTTACAGCTATTAGATGGAGGGGAAAGGAGTTGTTGATGTTTGTATACTGTGAATGAGGCACAGCTTTGATGCTAAAAGGTTGATTGACTCAACCGGGGTTTTCTTATACAAATCCTAAGAGGAGGCTAATGACCCAACAAGAGGATGCTTTTATATGTCTCGTACGAAGCCTGAGAGAGAGGCTGGACGGGTTGATGTCTACGTATTAATGCAGCATTTCAATCAACCCTTTCTTTACATTCTCATTTAAGGCAGCCCCAATCTTGACTTCTTTCTTGGCGTCCTCGGTCCCCAGATTAATAATTTCCAGTGCTTCCTCATGTGGCTAAATGGCTCTTTCCTCCTGTTTCAACATCCTGGCTAATTCCTCAGGGAGTTCACGCTTTATTTTAGAATGAATGCCAAATAACATTGCCATTTATAAACATAAAAGAGAAAGACAGGGAGCACAATATTTGAATGCAAAAGAACGTCTTTTATTGATGATAAAATTGAATGTTTAACAACGTAAGCCCTACAAAGAATCATTATGCCCTGGGTGAGGCGCAAGATTTAACATGAAAACAAGAAAAATTACTCTTCGCGAAGAGTGACTTGGATGAAGCCTTCAGCCGACCAGTTGTGAAGTTCTTGTCCCGGGACAACTGGGTGTATCCAGTTGCTGATGTCGCAGTCCATGTCTCCGTCTTCATCGCTCAGTGCAAAAACCTGACTAGGATTAATAACTCCGGCACTAGAGAATGTGATCGGTCCCTGACGACCTTGAAACTTTGGTCCCCTGTAACCAATCCCGAACCTGATTTCTTTGAGAGGCGCTTCAATCACTTGGCCCCAACCTCCGAAATTACCAGATTGCACGACAGCTTGGGCTTGCTTGTAAGAGGCAATGGAGACCTCATGCTTTTTCTCCGATGAAGGAGAAGCTCCTTGTACATTCACCATTTCAAATGCTTGACATAATGTTTCATGGATTTCACCATCCATCTCAACATACTTAAAGGAAGACAGGTGACTCACAAAAATTTCTTCCTCACCACAGACAGTGACCACTTGTCCATCTACCACAAACTTAACCTTCTGGTGGAGAGTCGAGGACACAGCTCCAGCGCCATGGATCCACGGGCATCCTAGCAAATAGCTATTCGCGGGTTGGATATCCATTACATAGAAAGTGGTGTTGAAGATTTGAGGCCCCACCTTGATTGGTAATTCCACCTCCCCAAAAACTGATCGTTTTGCCCCATCGAATGCTCGAACTACCAGGTCGCTCAGCCTAAGTACCACTCCTTCAACATCCAGCCTAATAAGTGCCTTCTTAGGAAGCACATTAAGTGAGGATCTGGTGTCTACTAGCACTGAGAAAGAACTGCTCCTTTACATTCCATAGAAATATGGAGTGCTTTGTTGTGATTTCGGCCCTCTGAAGTCAGATCAAAATCAGTAAAACCCAGCCCACGGCTGGCATTAACATTGGATATTACTCCTTCTAATTGGTTGACTGAGATTTCCTGAGGCACATACGCCGCATTCAGGACTTTCAACAAGGCATTGCGGTGTGCTTCGGAACACAATAAAAGAGATAATATGGAAATCTTTGATGGAGTCTGGTGGAGGTGATCTACTATCTTGTAGTCACTCCTCTTGATGATCTTCATAAATTCTTCGACATCTTTTTCAAAAGAGGTACCAGGCTCTATCCTCTGCACAAGCTCTTCATTCACTACTTGCTTGCCTTTGGCCTTTGCCAAAGCATCTGTATTGTCCCCTCGAAGAGTTTGCGGCGCAAACAACCTGCCGCTTCTAGTAAAGCCACCAACACCTACATTATCAACCTTCTGATCAACTGCAGACGGGATATCAACCTCTTGTTTTTTACCATTGTAGTATACTTCAGCACCATAGTGCCATGGGATAGCCTTTTCACTTTCAAATGGGATTGGTCCAGGCACCGTGATGGTAACCAGAGGTCGCCTTGCAGGAACTGGAATTTGTACCGGAGTAAACGGAATGGTAATAGTTGAAACATTGTCACTAACAGCAGCCGCTTGACTGAATTGTAAACAACCTTCATTCATCAAATTCTGAATACAGACCCTCAACCTATCACAACCATTCTAAAAAACCGAACAATCTAAACAATTTGCATCACAACCCGGGAATACACCTCCCTTTAACAGACGATCTTTCACCACCAGCAATGATGTTTTAACAGCCCCTACACCAGATACCAGCATCCAACCATCGTCTTCTTCAACAGCGCTTACAGTTGCTCCAGTGTGGGGCGGCACTGGATTCTGAATGACATTTGGAGTGGCAGAAGGAGCAAAATTAATAGCTTTGGAATCTATCAAATCCTGAACTTTATGTTGGAAGGCTCTGCATCTTTCGATAGTGTATCCAGGACCACCTTAGTGAAAATCACATCGGGCACTTGCATCGTACCCCACTGGGAGCTTTGCCGGAGGGGGACCCATTGTACGAGGTTCCACTAGGTTTAACTTGAGCAATTGTTGGAACAATATAGCATACGGCATTGGTAAGGGATCAAAGTACCGCTCAACTACTCTCTGCCTTTGTTGATAGGCCTGCCTTGGGGCCTGTTGTTGTAGTGGTTGATTCTGTTGTTGTGTAGCAACGGGAATGGTTACAGCAGCGGTCTGATGGTATGGAGCCTGATAACCTCTATTTCTGCTTCCCAGAGAAGACGCGACATTGGTCTCCCCCTCACGCTTTTTATTGGGACCAGCAAAAGATTTCTTCCCACCAGAAGTTGAACCCATACTCTCCTGAATTTTACCCATCTTGAGCAGATTCTTAATCCTTTCACCAGCAACCACAATATCCGAAAACCCAGATGATGTACTCCCTACGAGACGATCCAAGAACGTACCTTGTAGTGTCCCCATGAACATATCATCCATTTCTCGTTCGAGCAATGGTGGTTGCACTCGCGCAGCCAATTCGCGCCACCGCTGGGCGTATTCCTTGAAGCTCTCCTTACTTTTTTGCGTCATGCTTTGTAGCTGAGTGCGGTTAGGAGCCATATCAATATTGTATTGATATTGCTTCAGAAATGCTTCACCTAAATCCTTCCAATTCCTCACATTTGCCTTCTCCAACTTCATGTACCATTCGAGGGATGCACCGGACAGAGTGTCTTGAAAGAAATACATCCACAACTTCTCATCAGTAGTATAAGCAGAAATCTTTCTGACATAGGCTTGCAAGTGGGTTTTAGGACATGAATTGCCATTGTACTTATCAAAAGTCGGGGCCTTGAATTTGGGAGGGATTCTGACTCCTTGAACCAATCCCAAATCAGCTACATCAATACCCAGATTGTTATGACACTCGATAGTTCTGATCTTCTCAGCCAGCAGCTCATACCTTTGATCTCCTCCGTCGTTGTTAGCGCCCACATCAACATTCATCAAGGAGAACTGGTCGTAGTTGTTATCCTCTACCTAGGGAACAGGAACAAGGATGGGGATAGGACCCCCAGCGACTTGGCCCAAAGGAATGCCAATATTGACTCCCCTAACAGGTATATTGCCTCAAGGTGGAGGATCGACTTGATTTTCAGCGTGAAGAAACTCCCCTTCGGGTCTCTGGACCATAGCTCTCAATTCCTGTTGACCTTGGGCTACCCCCTGCATCAGCTCCAAGAATTGGTTCATGCGAGTCCGCATTTCAGTCATCTCAGCCTGCAATTGTTCCATAGCTCGGACTTGATTCTGTCTGGTTGCATAGCGGTGAATGTATGAATCAACAATTCTTCCTAGAAGTTGTAACGCCCCAATTTGTTTAATTGTATTTATATATTTCATTTATGTGAATTTTGTGAAATGTGTGAATTTATTGTATTTTACTTGCTAATTGAGTTAATTAGTTAGTTTCTCTGATAGATAAAATATTTGCATTAAATTATAATTTCTTTTCAACTTTTATTTCCTGAAATATATTTCATCGGTATGTTTATGTTTTATCGCATTTTGAGAGCGTTTGTGAGATATTTGAGCTGGGGGGTATTTTGGTCTTTTGGCTTGGGTATTTTTTTTCATAAAATAGAAATAGAGAGAAAATAGAGAGAAAAGGAAAAATAAAGGAGAAGAAGAAGGGGAGACGAGGAAAAGAGAGGAAAATCGAAGATAACTCTGTTTCAAGCGCGATTAATCGGGTAAGGGTGAGAAGTTTCAATTATATCTTGCTTGTGTATGTATATGTGTTGTTTGTTGTAATTGTTTTGGTTGTTTTACAACTTTTTCTCTAATTGATAAATTGATGAATAATTGTTATAAATCGATGTTTTCGCGGTAGAAACTCGATATAAATGGCGTAGGATACTTGTTGATTATGTTGGAACATGTTTGGGTTGATATATTGTGAATTGGAAGTGTTTAGATGAGATTTGGAGAGGATTTGGGGTAGAATTCGTAGTAGAAATTATGCAGGAAAAATTTTGGGTTTCGCAGGCGATACGCGTATTGGGTAAGGCATTACGTGTATTGGGTAAGGTATTACGCGTAACACCTTGGGAAATACGTGTATGGCAAGGGTGAAATGAGGGCATTACGCGTATGAAAACCATTTTACACGGCCCTCTGGTGAAATGCATAATGGTACACGTAAGGGGCAAGGCATTACGCGTAACACCTTGGGCAATACACGTAATGGGTTTTTAAAAGGAATTTTTGGGAGAAATCAGTCTCTGCTCATACGCATAACACTTTGGGCAATACGCGTATGGAATGGGCGAGTGAGCAAGGCAATACGCGTATGGCTCTGGGCAATACGCATATGGCCAGTGAGAGTGCAGAATGTTATCTTTTCGCAGTTCCTTTTCGTTTTCATTCTGTAACTTGTGTTCCTATTATCCGTTTTTAACATTCTTGGTATCGTTGGAAAGCTAATGAAATGTTCTTTCTTATTAAAATGGTTTTGAGATTGTTGGCCGATTTAATTATGTCGAGAATTTGGAAATGTGTCGTTTTGTCGACTTTTACCGTTTTAACTGTGTGGATTTGATGTGTTATCATGCAATGTGTTGTTGATATATAACGTGTAGCTTGTGTGCTGTTATATGATGTGAATGCATGAGATGAAATGTTGTGATGATGGTTTGTGGCCTAAGGGCGAGTAAATGCATTGTGTTGTGTTTGATTGTATATGCATGATTATGGATGTGGAAATGGTTCCCATGGTTGTATATGTGCATACATTGGATTGTTGTTGTTTGTGGATTATGATGAAATGCATTGTTTATGTGAAATTCAATGTGTGTTAATTGGTGGCCTTATGGCAAGTGAATGCATTATGTGAATTGATTTCCAAATGCATGAATAATGATGATGAGATAATTCATATGGTTGAATTGTCAAGATGCATTTGATTGTCATGAGTCTTTGTATGCCAAGCATCATGATATGCATCTTGTGATGTCGTGTGCCCTAGTGGGCGTGAGCGACGAAACGGTTCCAGAGGGAATCCGCTATAACATCGTGTGCCTTATACAAAGAGGTGTGAGCGATGATTATAGACGATCTTGTGCCTTATACAAAGAGGTGTGAGCGATCGGGTCGTGTGTCTTATACAAAGAGGTGTGAGCGATCCATAAATGTCGTGTGCCTTATACAAAGAGGTGTGAGCGAAGGGGAACATGGTTTTCTCGACGGGGAGTTACACTAAGTAACAAGCGATGGTTCCGTTAGTTCCTGAGTGAACTAGTGATGAGAATGATGGATGGATGGTACCGCATTTGCATAGAGTCGTTGTGTCGGTCTCTTTGCATTTGCATAAATCATGAATGGATTGATTATGTGTGGAAAATCATGAATGGATTGATTATGTGTGGAAAATCATGAATGGATTGATTATGTGTGGAAATTGTGAATTGATTGATGATGTGTTGAGCTTGTGATAGCATTGGTGATTGATATGCATTTGTGATAAATGCATTGGTTGTGGATAATATGTTTTATGTATAGACATATGCTATGTGATGAGGTGGTGTGTTTCCATATGTTATGACTTGGTATGCCTTATGTGAAAATATGTGAGTATGTTGGATAATTGATAAATGCTATGTTGTTGGATTATTAGATATATGTTATGTATATGTGGCATGCTATATGTATTAGTATGTGATGCGTGTGGTGAGAATAACGATGCATGTGAATTTATATGTGTTTGCATATTATTATGCAATCTTGGTTTAGTTGGTATTTCTCACCCTTTTGCTGTGGTTTTTTGCTCTATGAGGCAATTGCAGATTAGTAGTCTTGGAGGCTTTTGTGAAGATTAGTTCTCCATCCTTTTGTCGGTCTGTCTGCTCTGATACGTAACACGGGAGTCGGGGAATGCTTTTGTTATATATGTATACATTTGTTGAATATATTTTGTATTACTTTTGTATGTATATTTTGAAGTTGTAAAACGTTTTATTTTGTAAAACAAGGCAGTTATGGATCTTTCCGCTTTATTCCATAATTGACCTTTCCTTTTATATGGAAAAAATTTCCCAGTTGAGGTTATTCCAGTTTGTGTTATGTATCAAAATTTATGAGCAGGGATTGTGTTTTCTTTCCTTAATTGTGGTATCCTTGTTTCTGTCGGAAAAATAAATTTTTATTTACTCTGACTTATTTATGTATTATTTATTCGCGATGGGAATTGGGGTGTAACAATAGTGGTATCAGAGCAGGTCGGTCCGTCCGGCCAAGTTGTTGAGTCAGTTGGTGTGACAGTTGAATAATGTCGATGTTGTTTGTCCCTTAGTACGTGATATGTGTGTGAGACACTGTCAGTGCTTTCTGGTTTTTCTATTCTGTTGTCTGCAGGAGTTAGAATGAGATAAGTGGGGGAGAAGCTGGTACTTCTCCAAGTTGCTTCAGGTGTGGAGTGTTGGCTCAGTGTGTTGTGAATTGCAAAATTGTAAGTGTTGTTTGGACAGTGTGGTTCCCGGTTCCAGAAGGGATGCGGAGGTAAGGCTTATGTCAACTAAGAATTTGTGCCTTAGGTAGTGTTGTGCACAGGATGCAAGAAATGCTATTATAGTTTGGTAAAGGCGGTTTATGCCCCATCATGATTGTCAGCTGTCTATTGACAAATTGAGGAACTGATCACCCTTAATCTCTTGTTAATAGCAGACGGGAATTATGTTGGATGTAATAGACGTGTCTTTCCGGCTTTGATAGTGTGTGCAATGAATTGTATGGAATTTAGAAAATGATTACGGATTATTTTGATGAGTCGATGAAGATTCTTATATCGGAAGATGAGGCGGATTAGAGGTTTTGGTATGTTGGTCAAGTTGGGAAGTCATTGAGAGAGAATGATTGGGTATTATTAAGGGTTGTTTCTCAGAGAGTAGAGATTGAACTTAATTGGACGAAGGTGAATAGTTGAGGTTTATATCTGCTAAGTGGGTAGAAAACTCTTGGTAGATGGGACTAAGATGTGTGTTTTGTCTGTGATGGTAGTGTTTTGGAAATTGGCAGGAAGTCACAGTGATGGGTCGTTAGTTGTGCATGGTTTCAGATGTGTTTTTGGATGGAACATTAAGGTGTTGTCTTAGAGACCTCCAGTATGGTTAGTAGCAAAAAGGAAGGATGATTGAACAGAATGACAAGCTTGTGGTGTAAGGTGGTATTGAGACTATGGAAAGCAAAACTTAGAGTTCTGGTGAGGTTTGGAGTCGTTGGAGTTTTAGAGCATTAATGGAAATTTTGAGAAAACCCGTGTGGGTGGAGGTACTATTGAGATTGAGAGTTCTTTTTGGTTGATCATTGATACAGGTTGGAATTTGTGGAATTTGTACTGTTAAGATAAGAAAGTGTGTATGGATTACTGACAGTTGAATAAGGTAACGATTGAGAACAAGTGTCCACTTTCATGAACAGATGACTGGAATGGTTTGGTTGAGTTTGAGTGAAATTGCAATTGTTTGGAACGTTTGATAAGAGTGGTGAATGGTGTGAGTTAAGGCTTTAATCTATTTAATGTGATTGGTTATGTTTGTTATCATCGGATTAGGCTGTTATTTACTTGGTTAAGCTTGTATGTGAGTAACCAGTTACCCAGTGAAAATTTTTGCTAAAACTTTAAGAGTTTATATCTTTTGGAATTTGGTTGGACATTACAAGGTACAATGATGGTATTTGGTGTTAGTAATGCGTCTGTAATGTTTATGGAGTAGATGAACCGTATCTTCCATATTTATTTGGATAGGTTCATAGTGGTTTTTATTGAGGATATTCGGATCTATTATAAACTCAGAGGAAGAACATATATGGTGTTTGAGATTTGAATTACAAGTGTTGAAAAGAGACGAAGTTTTATGCTAAGTTATTCGAGTGAGAATTTTGGTTGTAAAAGGTTATTTTTCTTGGATATGTTATTTCAGATGAGAGTATGGTTATGGATCCATCGGAAGTAGATACAGTTCTAAAATGAGAGGCTCCGAAGTCGGTTAAGGAGATTAGAAACTTTTGGGCTCAGTGGGTTGTTACTGTAGGATATGGAAGACTTTGCTAAGTTCGTACTTCTGTGATCTCAGTTGACTTGCAAAGGGTGGGTCATTTTTTTTGGATGTTCGTGGTGAGTAAGTTTTGGTGAGCTGAAGTATAATTTGTCTATGGCTCCAGTTTTGATTCTGCGTGATCCTAATAAACCGTTGGTGAGGTATTGTGATGTGTCCTTGATGATCTTAGTCAGTGTGTTAATGCAAGAGGGTAAAGTAGTAGCTTATGCTTTACGACAATTGAGGATTCATAAAAGGGTCTATACTATTCAGGATTTGGAATTGGTTGCGGTGGTATTGTGTTGGAATATTCGGAGGTATTATCTTGATGGTTCTAGATTCGAAGTGTTTGGTAATCACAAGAATATTGTGTACTTGTTTGGTCTGAAGGGATGAAGTATGAGACAACGAGGATGGTTAGAATTCGGGACGAGTTATGAATTTGGCTTGGATTATCCTTCGGGAAAAGCTAAGGTTGTTCCTGAAAAGTTAAGTCAAAAGTTGTTATGCATGTCTGTTTTGATGGTCAGAGAATTAGAATTATTTGAGCAGTTCAGAGACTTGTGTCTGGGGTGTGAGATAACACAGTAGAGTGTGAGGTTGGGAATATTAAAGTGAACGGTGATTTTTGGTGAATATGAGAAAGAGTTAGGCTTTGGACGTGAGATTGGTAGACTTGATGGTTACGAGTAATCAGAGTGCGCAGCGGAAGCGTAATGTGGCACATTTTGTATTTGCCTGTGGGACTGGTAAGAGTTCATAGATTAAACATTGGAAACAAGTAGGAATGGTGAGACCATTGGATGTTTCAGAATGGAAGTGTTAGGTGGAAGGTTTAAATATTATTCATGGGCTACTATGTAGATGGATGTTTTGGTTATATGTTCGATTGGTGAATCGTAGCATTGTTGCGATATTGTTGTGTGACAAGGGTGTTGGTATTGTGGTTATGTAGAGGTTGTTGAATGATGTTGGGTCGTGGGACCTTATCTTCTTGTTTGTGTTGTGGTCTCGTTTCCATGGTGATGGTTTGAGTGCGAGTGGCTAATTCCTTGTGGGGAATTAGGGGAGTGTTACCTTTGGTGAGAGTAACGATCTTGTTGTGTTTCGGTTCAAGAGTGAACCTGTGTGGTCCTAACATGTGTATTCTTTGAGTTGTGAGTTGGTCGTCAAGTGTATTGTATGGGCATTACATCTTGTCATCGTTGTTGTCGTCGTTGTCGTGTCGTTGTTGTAGCTGCTGTTAGCGGGGTGGTTTGTCAGTTGTGTTGTTCGCGGTGTGCCTTTTTGTGGGCATGTTAGTTTGTTGGTCGGATGCGAGAGTCGTATCCGGAGTTGTTGGTATCGGTTATATTTTCGAGGACGAAAATGTCTAAGTGGGGGAGAGTTGTAACGCCCCGATTTGTTTAATTGTATTTATTTATTTCATTTATGTGAATTTTGTGAAATGTGCGAATTTATTGTATTTTACTTGCTAATTGAGTTAATTGGTTAGTTTCTCTGATAGATAAAATATTTGCATTAAATTATAATTTCTTTTCAACTTTTATTTCCTGAAATATATTTCATCGGTATGTTTATGTTTTATCGCATTTTGAGAGCGTTTGTGAGATATTTGAGCTGGGGGGTATTTGGTCTTTTGGCTTGGGTATTTTTTTTCATAAAATAGAAATAGAGAGAAAATAGAGAGAAAAGGAAAAAGAAAGGAGAAGAAGAAGGGGAGACGAGGAAAAGAGAGGAAAATCGAAGATAACTCCGTTTCAAGCGCGATTAATCGGGTAAGGGTGAGAAGTTTCAATTATATCTTGCTTGTGTATGTATATGTGTTGTTTGTTGTAATTGTTTTGGTTGTTTTACAACTTTTTCTCTAATTGATAAATTGATGAATAATTGTTATAAATCGATGTTTTCGCGGTAGAAACTCGATATAAATGGCGTAGGATACTTGTTGATTATGTTGGAACATGTTTGGGTTGATATATTGTGAATTGGAAGTGTTTAGATGAGATTTGGAGAGGATTTGTGGTAGAATTCGTAGTAGAAATTATGCAGGAAAAATTCTAGGTTTCGCATGCGATACGCGTATTGGGTAAGGCATTACGCGTATTGGGCAAGGCATTACGCGTAACACCTTGGGCAATATGCGTATGGCAAGGGTGAAATGAGGGCATTACGCGTATGAAAACCATTTTACA
Organism: Lathyrus tuberosus; assembly: GCA_022829125.1. Classification (NCBI taxonomy): domain Eukaryota; kingdom Viridiplantae; phylum Streptophyta; class Magnoliopsida; order Fabales; family Fabaceae; genus Lathyrus; species Lathyrus tuberosus. The sequence continues at coordinate 10,008,760 of JALAZF010000163.1, forward strand.
CGGCCCTCTGGTGAAATGCGTAATGGTACGCGTAAGGGGCAAGGCATTACGCGTAACACCTTGGTCAATACGCGTAATGGGTTTTTAAAAGGAATTTTTGGGAGAAATCAGTCTCTGCTCATACGCCTAACACTTTGGGCAATACGCGTATGGAATGGGTGAGTGAGCAAGGCAATACGCATATGGCTCTGAGCAATACGCGTATGGCCAGTGAGAGTGCAGAATGTTGTCTTTTCTCGATTCCTTTTCGTTTTGATTCCGTAACTTGTGTTCCGATTATCCGTTTTTAACATTCTTGGTATCGTTGGAAAGCTGATGAAATGTTCTTTCTTATTAAAATGGTTTTGATATTGTTGGCCGATTTAATTATGTCAGGAATTTGGAAATGTGTCGTTTTGTCGACTTTTACCGTTTTAACTGTGTGGATTTGATGTGTTATCATGCAATGTGTTGTTGATATATAACGTGTAGCTTGTGTGCTGTTATATGATGTGAATGCATGAAATGAAATGTTGTGATGATGGTTTATGGCCTAAGGGCGAGTAAATGCATTGTGTTGTGTTTGATTATATATGCATGATTATGGATGTGGAAATGGTTCCCATGGTTGTATATGTGCATACATTGGATTGTTGTGGTTTGTGGATTATGATGAAATGCATTGTTTATGTGAAATTCAATGTGTGTTAATTGGTGGCCTTATGGTAAGTGAATGCATTGTGTGAATTGATTTCCAAATGCATGAATAATGATGATGAGATAATTCATATGGTTGAATTGTGAAGATGCATTTGATTGTCATGAGTCCTTGTATGCCAAGCATCATGATATGCATCTTGTGATGTCGTGTTCCCTAGTGGGTATGAGCGACAAAACGGTTCTAGAGGGAATCCTCTATAACATCGTGTGCCTTATACAAAGAGGTACGAGCGATGATTATAGACGATCGTGTGCCTTATACAAAGAGGTTTGAGCGATCGGGTCGTGTGCCTTATACAAAGAGGTGTGAGCGATCCATAAACGTCGTGTGCCTTATACAAAGAGGTGTGAGCGACGGGGAACATCGTTTGCCCAACGGGGAGTTACACTAAGTAACAAGCGATGGTTCCAATAGTTCCTGAGTGAACTAGTGATGAGAATGATGGATGGATAGTACCGCATTTGCATAGAGTCGTTGTGTCGGTCTCTTTGCATTTGCATAAATCATGAATGGATTGATTATGTGTGGAAAATCATGAATGGGTTGATTATGTGTGGAAAATCATGAATGGATTGATTTTGTGTGGAAAATCATGAATGGATTGATTATGTGTGGAAATTGTGAATTGATTGATGATGTGTTGAGCTTGTGATAGCATTGATGATTGATCTGCATTTGTGATAAATGCATTGGTTATGGATAATATGTTTTATGTATAGACATATGCTATGTGATATGGTGGTGTGTTTCCATATGTTATGACTTGGTATGCCTTATGTGCAAATATGTGAGTATGTTGGATAATTGATATATGCTATGTTGTTGGATTATTAGATATATTTTAAGTATATGTGGCATGCTACATGTATTAGTATGTGATGCGTGTGGTGAGAATAACTATGCATGTGAATTTATATGTGTTTGCATATTATTATGCAATCTTGGTTTAGTTGTTATTTCTCACCCTTCTGATGTGGTTTGTTGCTCTATGAGGAAATTGCAGATTAGTAGTCTTGGAGGCTTTTGTGAAGATTAGTTCTCCATCCTTTTGTCGGTCTGTCTGCTCTGATACGAAACACGGGAGTCGGGGAACGCTTTTGTTATATATGTATACATTTGTTGAATACATTTTGTATTACTTTTGTATGTATATTTTGAAGTTGTAAAACATTTTATTTTGTAAAACAAGGCAGTTATGGATCTTTCCGCTTTATTCTATAATTGACCTTTCCTTTTATATGGAAAAAATTTCCCAGTTGAGGTTATTCCAGTTTGTGTTATGTATCAAAATTTATGAGCAGGGATTGTGTTTTCTTTCCTTAATTGTGGCATCCTTGTTTCTGTAGGAAAAATAAATTTTTATTTACTCTGATTTATTTATGTATTATTTATTTGCGATGGGAATTGGGGTGTAACAGTAGTGGTATCAGAGCAGGTCGGTCCGTCCGGCCAAGTTGTTGAGTCAGTTGGTGTGACAGTTGAATACTGTCGATGTTGTTTGTCCCTTAGTACGTGATATGTGTGTGAGACATTGTCAGTGCTTTCTGGTTTTTCTATTCCGTTGTCTGCAGGAGTTAGAATGAGATAAGTGGGGGAGAAGAAGGTACTTCTCCAAGTTGCTTCAGGTGTGGAGTGTTGGCTCAGTGTGTTGTGAATTGCAAGATTGTAAGTGTTGTTTGGACAGTGTGGTTCCCAGTTCCAGAAGGGATGCGGAGGTAAGGCTTATGTCAACTAAGGATTTGTGCCTTAGGTAGTTTTGTGCACATGATGCAAGAAATGCTATTATAGTTTGGTAAAGACGGTTTATGATGATAGGTCCACCTAGAGTATTAGAATATTAAGATGATAGGTCCACACTGATAAGAAGTCCAGAATACCGGGTAGGATGAAGGTCAAAGTTGGCTGCAAACCTGTAAACACCCAGCCTAACTCACATGTGGGTACTAAAAACCGAGGAGCCTCAGTTTCCAGTTCTCTCAGGTCGAGAAATGATTTCTGGTTTGGCATCATCATCAATCGAGGAGGCCTCAACTGATTCCCCTCAAAAAATGTCATCCTATGTCAAGTTCTCAGCTTCGGGTCCTCGGATCGAGAAGCGTAATGGGTTTGCCATTTCTGGTCTGCCATTATTGCCCCTCGGGAGGAGTGCCTCAACTGAGACCTCGGGAAATGGTCACCAGAGTCGACAGCTCTCTAGGTTATGTTCTAACATCTACACCAATGCACAGGAAAGAACATTACCAACGAAAACCTCGTCTGGATGTGGAATTTTCGTGTATACTAAGTCTGGTCGAATGCCACACAAGTCACACTACTTTCCACGCTAGTCCTAGGTGTATACTCAAGCCTGGGTATTGGGCTTATCTCTCAAGGAACCAACCCACCCAATAGTACAACAGCAGCAGCACAGTATATGATATATGGCAACAATAAATGTAAAGCAAGTAAACGTAATAAAACAATAAACATACAACAATGCCATAAATAAAGCGAGTAAAGTAAACAGATAAACACCCTAATATCGAAGACAAACAGGCGCTAGGATTGACTCGCTTAGGGAACCAGAGATTCTGGGTTCGGTCCCCAGCAGAGTCGCCAGCTGTCGCATCTGCGAAAATCAACCGGCGGGAAAAGAACAGAAGAGTCGCCACCGAACGTTATTTATCCTATCGCAGGGAAATGGAACGATCGAAGAAAACCTCAACCAAGGGAAAGGAATGGTCGTCGGAACCATCACTTGGGTTCGGGAGTCGGTTACGCGAGAGAAAGGTATTAGCACCCCCTCGCGTCCATCGTACTCGACTGTGGTTGCACCGTACTTGTAAGGGATAACCTTAGTTGATTCATACGGTAGTGGTCCTGGTAAATAGATGACTATGGGAGCCTTCTGATTTTTCTGACCATCGTAATTAATTTCGATCCGTTCCTGGTTGGGAACTCTCGATTCGTCCAGTAGAGGGATGATGGAACAAACATCCCTAGCCCTCTGATGATCAGAGATTATGACAGTATCCTCGATTTGATCAGCAAGGTAGTTGTCTGATCCCGAACTTGACCATGGTTGAATCTCCTCGCACGAGGTAGTGTCGCATCTGCGAAAATCAACAGGTGGGAAAAGAACAGAAGAGTCGCCACCGAACGTTATTTATCCTGCCGCAGGGAAAGGTAACGATCAAAGAAAACCTCAACAAAGGGAAAGGAATGGTCGTCGGAACCATCGCCTGGGTTTGGGAGTCGGTTACGCGAGAGGAAGGTATTAGCACCCCCTCGCGTCCATCATACTCGATGGGATCCACGCTTGTTGTTATCGATCAAAGGGTGTAGGGTATCTGGAACTCAACTGCTAACTGAAAAAGGAAAGGAACGAGAACGGAAAAGATCGAAGAAGCTAGAAAGGAAGGAAAAAGAAGTGACTCGATAGGACATCCTCAGAGTCCTAGGCCTACGTATTCCTTCGGGAACGGGAAAGTCATAGTCAACGTAGTTCGGACACGAACTAAGGGGGAAGGTTGCTCGCCAAGACATCGTCATCTCTTTCCTACGTATCCTCAATCTTACCGGAAAGAGGAAGTCAGAGCAGTCGTAGTTCAACCTACGGGTCGGTTTGTTTTGTGTTTTTTAGTGGAAAACGTCAACGTTCATGTTCTAGCAGTTTAGGTGTTACCGCTCGTTGTGGGAGTCTTACGCGTTTACTTGTTTGCAGTAGAACGGAAATGACGTTTCCTTTATGATGAGAGTGAGTGAGAGGAGAAGAGAATGGTTATTTTTTTAATGTTTTTTATGAGAAAGTGTTTTGAAGTTTGTTTAAAACTCATATTGCACTAAAGTCTATGACGTAGGAGCGAATGCGTCGCATGGTCGCCCCCAATGGAACGTATGCTAAACACTCTAGAAAGGTGAAGGGAGACCCTCCGCCTTCCATTTATCATGTACTTAAGGCTCATGGTGTACAATACTTGTTGTTTTTATTACATGTTTTTTATTTTGTTTTGAGATGAGAGAAGAGACTCAAAGTTATAAAGAGAAAACAACTAAGGGGAGACTAAATGAATTCCTAATGTTATCATGCATTGATGGCTTTATTGTTGAGTTAAGAGAAGGACTCTACCTAATGGACAAGGAGGGATTGCACTAGCTAATGCTTATCTTACCTTACCTTAATCAAAAATTAAGGTTAAGCTAATATCCCAAAGGGGGTGAGAAAGAGTTATTCAAACAAGCAATATATCATACAATCCATAAGTGAAAAAGTAAGGGAAGGTAAAAGAGATGAGAGATGAAAGAAGGATGAGTATTCACGTACTCAAGTGTCTTACCTTGCAAGCAACCTAAGCAACATTGATTAGAGAATGTAAAACATAAGCATTAATTTGCTAATTGATTAGAAAAGTTAAGCATACAACTCCTAAGCTAAGACTAGTTAGTTTGCATTGGTATTTAAAGTAACATACATGAGTAAACAAAGTAAAGTGAGTCCTAAGGGTTGTGGATCTCCTACAAGTCAGTAGCTATGTCTAAGTAACTTCTACTTAGGTTAACATGTTAAGAGAAGTCAAACTATGTCAAACTATGCACCAAAACTTTGCACAAATGTACATTGTTCACAACTTGAAGAAAATAGATGTTTAAACATCCTAAAAGTGAATTAAAACATGATTATATTTCAAGGTCAGAAGTGAATGAAGTGTATTAAAATGTGTAAATGTCATTAGAAGAGTACGGAGGTCATGTATTAAAGCCATCACAAAGTTTGAACAAGTTATGCACAAGTAATATCAACTTAGAAGGCAACATGCAAGCATTGTTCATGCAAAGGACATGTGAGGATGGATGTATGCTATGGCATAGTGTAAGTTCATAAATGATGTCATATTAAAGATGACTTAAACAAATTTCAATTAGCAAAGGTAATTCATAACATTTCATGTGTAGAAGCTAAAATGGAACAAACACCCAACAATGTCATTTAAGTTCCTTAGAAGTTATCCTACTTGTAATACAAGCAAAAGAGAAACATGGAAGGAGTGTGAACATGTTGAATAGGTCAAAGTCAGTACCTATTGGCCTCTAATAGTTCCTATTCAAGTCCTAAAATAATTAGAAGAATAAGGAGCACACAAGAATTAGGCAACTAGACAACAAGGTTCAACTAGAAAGTGTAAAACAAAAGTTATGCTCCAAGTGGTGTGAAATGCAATTAGATGTCATTATGCTTCATGTAAATGAAGATTTACATTCTATATCATGTATGAAATAGAATAATGCAAGTTGTAAGCATCATGTTAAGGTATACTACACAAACACACAAGTAAACACAAGCTCATGCATTGATGCAACATTTACAAGTCATGTAACTTCAAAAAGAACAAGATGAGATTAAAAGGCAACTAAGAATGATTGATAATGCTACAAGTCAGTACCTATAACATTCCTTATTAGACTTTCAAGTTCTAAAATGAAATGGCAAAGGAAAGTGTTCAAAAGGTCCTAAAAGAATGCACAAATTTCATGCACATTGATGTCCACAATCAACAACATTTAAGTCAAGTCACAATGCATCAGGAGATGACTTATAATTGGAATCCTAAAGACCTATAATCTCCATCATACATGTCCACAAAGGTATCTACAATTTAGCAATGAATGGCATAGAAAATATCATTAAATCCTAAGGCATAATTTGGAATCAACACACATGAACAAAGGTGCATTTAACAATCCAAAGGAGTGTGATCAAGTACTTTAAAAGTTAAATGAAAGCAATCAAATTGATGAGAAACCAGTAGCTGAACATCCCTCAAAAGATAGGGCCAAAATTCCTCTTGATTAAATCTAAACAATGCCCAAACAATCCATTACAGTCGCTTAACAAACAAGCATAAGAAATGACTCTAAAAACTATTCAAAAATGACTTAAAAAAATTCCTAAAAATTACACAAGATCCCTTGATATGTGCCAAACATAATCTCCGATTAGTGTGAAAAATTCAATTTGAAATTACCAGAGAAAAATCTTTTATTGAGTGTGTATCAATGGATATGAACATAAGAACAAGTTTGGAGGAAAATTGGGGAAAAAAATATCAAAATGTGTTAAAATTGGAAATAAAAAACATAGAAAATTAATTGACACACTCAAGGGATTTCATGAATTAATTAAGAATTTTTAGTGTTTTTTACTATTTTTCACAAATGGGTTTTGAAGCAATTAGAAAAAAAAGAAAATAAAGCAAGAAATAAAAGGTAGGGGTGCGTGTACAGTAAAAGGCCAGTTAGAAATGCTAATGGGCTCAAAATTGGGGGTGTGAGAAGCAATTGGGTTAAGTCCAATACGCGTGAAGCCTGGTGGTTCATGTTATGGTCTTCAGTCAATATCTTTGACTCAATGTGGTGCGTTGGATCAAGAATTCCATGATGATCACCAAAGGTATACATATCCTAGGGCTAGCAATGAATCCTCACCATAGAATGCACACACAGAACACTTCCATCATCTATTTAATTATTTCAGAGGAATAAAAGAGAAAGGGTGAGCACGTGACAGGGAGGGAGGACTTTTAATGCAGTGGCACCTTCTGATTGGTTTACATATGAGTACATGTGCGAATAACAACTTGCCACGCACACACCGGTGATCAACTAGGGTTTATAACAACCGCCACCGGAGCAATTTTCCGATCATCTTCTCCGGTCGTGCACCCCCGGTGCTTACACACATTTGGATTGTTAAATGCATCACTGGTTTTGCCTAAATCTAACCCTATCATATAAAACGAAGCAAGAATATTCTAAGATGTAGAACTGAAACTCACGTTTCACCTATTTCTCTACACAACAAGCAATGCCTCACGAATGAGGACCCAAGTAACACCTACCACATGATTCTAGCTATGAAATTCAATACCAAAGTTGCAAGAAGTTTGTGATTCTAACCCGGCCAGAGATACGATTAAACCTTCAAGAACCTTAGAATCTTCGCTTAATACTCGTGTTCTTCACTTGGAGCAAAGTAAAAGCTTCCAAAGACCTCGAATCTCTGCAACCTTCAAGGAGAAGTGAGGGATCTTTACAACTGACGTTCAAAACACAGCTATGGCTTCACACTTGTTCCAGATATGATCTATTGTGTACAGAAGAAAGAATAGGTGATGGTGATGATGATGGTGAAGAGAAAATGGCGCAAACTTTAGTGAGAACTCATCTGCGAAGCCCAGAATTTTTCCACCCCCCAATGATGAATCTCAGATCCGTTTTCTGATGAAGTGACTGTAACCACCTTCTGTTAGAGCTGTTAGGGTTTATATATGTGCAGTTATAATGTGGTTCATGTATTAACTATGGTTAAAACTCAGTTGTGGTGAAGTTTAGCCAAAAATGTCAAGAGTGAAGGTGATATTATGCTATGGTGTGGCACACGGGTTAAGCTTAGTGAGGATACATGGGATATTATGATAGCATGAGAATAATGGAAGGTGATGTGTGGTGAGATATGGCAAGGTAACGAACAGAATTATCTTGTCCATTAAGTTTTGTTTTTTATCATGGCCATTCATGGTATGTGGTAGCATGGGATGCATGGGATTGTAGTATGTGTTTGGCTAAATGAGGTAGGATGATGTGTATTGAGATATGCGCATGGCTTTTTTTTGTAATGTGAAGAGAGTGACAAAAATTGGCAAGTTGGTAATGACATGTATGGTTTAGGCACATATTCATGACACTATGTTTGAATCCATATATTTCTCAGTTTAATGAACCAATTCATGTGATTTTGGTCACTATGGAAAAAGGATATTTGATACAACATTTTTGGTGTTAAAAGGAATGGGATTTAAGGTCTTGAACATGATGGAATTTGTCATTAAAGATAGAGCCCCCAAGGCTGCCATGGCATGGGATGTGACATGAGCTTGGCATCCTTCTCCCAAGGGTGATTTTCTTGGTTTTTAGGAGGATGGATCTTCATGATTAACCACTTAAATGCCTTACTTCTTGTACTCATTTTAAAGGGAACACTTCAAACTACCCTTTTCATGTTGAAATCAAATGGATTGAAGGTTTTAACCATGGTGAAAAATAGGCTGGAAAATGATCACACACGAGCTACCATGGGCTTGAAAATTTTCTAAGTCATATTCATGTTGGGCAACTTTGAAACCATGATCTTTGCATGAGCATAACTCCTTCAATAATAATCCAATGGAGATGAACTACATATGGTTGGAAAGCTTAAAGAACCCTCTACAACTCTCATTTGAAAAGATTTTCCGAATGAGGTGTATATCATAGAAAAAAATTGGGGTGAAAGGTGGCTGAATTTTAAGCAAAACTTTCCCAAAATGGAAAGTTCTTAAGAAACCTAACTTTCCCAAAATGGCAAGTTTCCACACTTCTTGAGTTTTCTTGATCTCTTTGAATTTCTTGATCAATTTTGGTCCAATGTCCATCCTTGACATGAGGAACATGATCTTGACCTTAAAAAGTCAGGAGTTGACTTTTCCTCTGACTAGTTGACTTTTTCCCCATTTTCCTGACTTTCAATCAATCTTCCAATTGAAACGTTTATGAAAACAATTGGTGGCCCCAATGTCATCCATAGACACCTGTGAACATGTGGAATATGATGAAATGAAGTCTTGCCCAAAAATCATAAATAGACCGACTTTTATGCAAAACCCTAATTTGGTCCCCAGCAGTTAGGAGCAAATGGTTGATCCTCAGAATCCAAATTCCTCTAACTATGATATGGATTGCCTCCAGCCAAGATGACTTATGTGATGAGATGATGTCAAAGACCCAAGGACCCTACTCATGGAGGCGTCTCAAGCTCAAAAGGTCAAAACCCTAGTTGATGCCCCACCACCTTGAGAGTGCACTCTTCCTTCATTCTTTTGCCAAATTCAAAACTCTTGATAACCTGATGGACCATATGAAATGTCTTTGAGGTATGGTGAGCCTTGGTGGATTGATGAATTAGTATCTTATTCTCCTTGCCTTGTAAAATATTAAGATGGTGACACCCTTGATACCATGCCTTATGAAAGCTAATGATGCATATGCAAATGTGTATGCTCTAGATGCAAATGAAATTTGAAGCCTAAGCCACCTATTGGTATAAATAAGAGGGCAAATTTCAAGGTGTTACAGCTGCCCCTATTCAATCCACTGTGGACCTGAAGGGATGAGAGCGGCGCTTTCAGATATTCGAGGTAGATAGGGATTGAATACCAATAGAAACCGAAAATTTGCACTCTGGGGTATAAACTAGGGTAGAAGATCTGATGAGTGCGGAAGAATCTACTGGGGATAACAAGGAATAGGTGGGATTGGGAAATATGATATGGAGAAGACACGACACAAACCGGTGTTTAAAATTACAAGGTAGGATTAGCATCGGAGGATGATGCTCGCCAGTATCAAAAAGGGAAGATGATACGAACATGCAAACGTGTACTAAAGAGACGATACTTACCGGTATCGAACGATGATACTTTCCGGCATCACAAGAAAGATATAGACACGGTTGAGTGTTCTAAGAATATGATACTTACCGGTATCGAAAGATGATATGTACCGGTATCACAAGAAAAAACACAAACGTGAATGAGTGTTATGAAGAGAATGATACTTGCCGGTATCGAGACATGACACTTACAGGTATCGCTGAAAGATTAAATGGACGATACAGACAGGTATCGCAAGATGATACTTACCGGTATCAAGGAAAGATGTGATGATGACACTGACGGGTATCAAAGAAATGAGATTAAGCACGGACGAGTGTTTGGGTTAACGATACAGACGAGTATCGAAAGATGATTGAATGAGCGATACTTACTGGTATCGAGAGAAACTAAATTGACGATACTTACCGGTATCGAAAGATGATTGAATGAGCGATACTTACCGGTATTGAGAGAAACTAAATTGACGATACTTACCGGTATAGAAAAATGATTTCCGGTATCAAAGAGAAGATGGAATTAACGATACTTACCGGTATCGAAAGAAAGATTGAATGAACGATACTTATCGGTATCGAAAGATGATATTTTCCGATATCAAAAGATGATACTTTCCGGTATCAAAGAAATGTCTGAATTAACGATACTTACCGGTATCGAAAGAAAGATTGAATCAACGATACTTACCGGTATCGAAAGATGATATTTTTCGATATCAAAAGATGATATTTTTCGGTATCAAAGAAATGTCTGAATTAACGATATTTACCGGTATCGAAAGAAAGATTGAATGAATGATACTTACCGGTATCGAAAGATGATATTTTCCAATATCAAAAGATGATACTTTCCGGTATCAAAGAAATGTCTAAATTAACGATACTTACCAGTATCGAAAGAAAGATTGAATGAATGATACTTACCGGTATCGAAAGATGATATTTTCCGATATCAAAAGATGATACTTTCCGGTATCAAAGAAATGTCTGAATTAACGATACTTATCGGTATCGAAAGAAAGATTGAATGAACGATACTTACCGGTATCGAAAGATGATATTTTCCGGCATCAAATGGTGAATTGAGATAACGATGCTTACCGGCATCAAAGAAGAAATTGGAATAACGATGCTTACCGGCATCGAAAGATGATGCTTTCCGGCATCAAAGAAGGAATTGAAATGACGATGCTTACCGGCATCGAAAGATGATACTTTCCGGCATCAAAGAAGGAATTGAAATGACGATGCTTACTGGCATCGAAAGATGATGCTTTCTGGCAACAAAAGGAAGATTGAGAGTACGCTGGAATCCTGGTCAGACAACTCTGCTAGGGGACAAAGACCAAAAAGGGGAGAGGGACCGATCTGCTACCCTAGGGATTGATTAAGGCGCCTACGGGAGGGCTACAGTTCCATCATTCCTGCTGGGGATAAGAGAAATTTGAACAGATAACTCTGTAGGGGAATACAAGTGTGATGAACAAGTTCATTGGCAACTTCACCGGGGGTAAAAGACAAGACTAGTCCTCCTGGATTTATCCACTTTAGGTTGGGGAGTCGTCTGGCAGCAAGAATATCCAAACTTGGCTTACACTTCAAATGCATATGTTTGAACTTTTCTATGGCATAATGCTCCATGCGAAATGGAAATGCTACGCGTTTTGAGGATGTAATGCAATGATGATTACTATATGCAAGATGCAAAGAGGCTCCTCCGCAAAATAAATGCTGAGGAAACGAAGGCAACTCCATCAGGGATGACAAACTTGATTGTCCTCAGGGTCACAAATCGTGTTGAGGAGGACAAATCGAACGGCCTTCCCGATCCAAACCTCTACTGAAGATGAGATCAGAAAAGAATTTACACTCCGTTGGGACTAAGAGTGACAACTGAGGGTGATGGAACCCAAAGACCTGATACGGAAAAGGCGCCAATAACCATCGGACTTGGAGTCTGTCGGGGATGATAATTAGCAACTCTGCTGAAGAAACGATTACTGATCTGATCTTCTGACTTTCTGTAGGGAATAGATCAATAACTCGTCTAGGAGGAATGTTGATACATCTGGACCCTGAATCACGGAGAATTATGACTTTACTAGGAAGACAACATCTGAACCCATCCTGCTTGAAGAGAGCTTGTAACCATAGGACTCCGCTGGGGAATGACAACCTTCTGACCTGGCTGCTGGGGAATTGAGATCAACTAGGTCTCTGCTGAGGAGGGGTATCTTTCCTAACTTAATGAGAAAATTACATCAGTACTCTGTGGGGAGAGAAACGAGTCACTTGCTGCAGAGGCCATCCTGCCTGGAGAGCAAGCAAGTTGTCCTTGCCCTATCTGGGGCTTGAATTCTTATTGGAGTAAAGATAGATCCAGTCATGGCTGGGGAAACCAAGCCTCAGGACTCTTGCTGGGGAGGATAATAAGAAGACATAACCTCCGTCAAGGATGATACCATCTTGATTGTTTCTGCTGGGGAGACATTCCTTCTCAGCTCTGAGCAATTTCACCAGTGCTGTGAGAAGGAAAAATGGTCTTAGATTTGCACACTGACCATTGAGTACGGATACCTGTACCTGCAAACACAAAAAGATACACACATATATCCCAGGGTATTATATGGTCTAAATTTACCAACCCAGGGCACTCAACATTCAAAGCAATTTTAAGTGTTCTCACGCATGTTCATGTGGAGCTTCATTGTTTTCAAATGCAATGTTTATCAAGAATTTGGACGTTCTTTGCAATCAAAATAGTAAAAAATGAAAACAAAAAGGAAAGCTCTATGAATGAAAATCAATTTATTGATTGGCTAGCCTGTAAGTAGGCGTTTACATCTGGAAGCAATTCCTAGAAATAGGTAATTGCATAAAAGAAAAAAGAAAAGAAACTACACTAATGGCAATGTGAAGATGGGTTCCCATTGAGTTTCAATCCTGCTATGACTCGTATGTGTTCAAGACGCTCTGAATACTCTGCTTTCCGAGAATGGCGATTGAATTGATTCCTACCCTTGGAGATTCCCAGTTGTTGAAACGAGATGATGTACAGACTACTCAGATCGCAGTCGTTCGCCTTAATCCCTAACTTTTGCCTGGATCGCCCCTTACGGGTTTTCAATCCACCGGGATACCCTTTTTTGCCTAAGTTGCCTTTTCAGGTTTTCAACTTAGCGGGTTTCCTCATTTTTCTTTTATATATCCCTAATTTTTGCCCGAACCTTTTTCTTTTTTCATGGTTCGTCGGGATTCCCCATTTTTGCCTGGACTTATTCTTTTTGCTGTCCAGCAGATCTCTTTTATGCAAAGTATTTTTTGACTGCATCTGAGTTTATAGGGGACGTAAAGTCTTCACCGTCCATAGTTGAAAGCATTAAGGCTCCGCCAGAAAAGGCCTTTTTCACAATATATGGACCTTCATAATTCGGGGTCCATTTGCCCCTGTGATCTGTCTGTGGAGAAGAATTCGTTTGAGCACCAAATCCCCTGCCTGGAAACAACGAGGACGCACTTTCTGATCAAATGCCTTCTTCATCCTCCTCTGATACAGCTGCCCGTGGCATGCAGCTGCCATTCTTCTTTCTTCAATGAGGCTCAGCTCGTTGAATCTTGTTCGGACCCATTCAGCTTCGTCTAGCTTCACATCCATCATAACCCTCAGAGATGGAATCTCAACTTCACCTGGCAGGATTGCTTCCATACCATACACAAGTAAGAACGGAGTTGCCCCGGTAGACGTATGCACTGAAGTACGATACCCATGTAAAGCGAAAGGCAACATTTCGTGCCAATCCTTGTATGTGACGACCATCTTTTGCACAATCTTCTTGATGTTTTTGTTGGCTGCTTCAACAACACCGTTCATCTTTGGACGATACGGAGAAGAATTGTGATGTTCAATCTTGAAGCTCTGGCACAAATCTTGCATCATCTTATTATTGAGGTTCGAACCATTAGCAGTGATGATTCTTTTAGGGACCCCATAACGACAAATGATCTCTCTCTTAATAAACCGGGCAACCACCTATTTAGTGACGTTTGCAAAGGAAGCTGCCTCCACCCACTTGGTGAAATAATCGATGGCAACTAGAATGAAACGGTGCCCGTTGGAAGCAGTGGGCTCGATCTTGCCAATCATATCAATGCCCCACATAGCAAAGGGCCACGGAGAAGTCATAAAATTCAACGGGTTCGGAGGCACATGCACTTTGTCAGCATAAATTTGGCATTTATGGCACTTTCGGGCGTACTTGAAGCAGTCAGATTCCATGGTCATCCAATAGTAACCAGCCCTCAATAAATTTTTTTCCATAGCATGTCCATTAGCATGGGTACCAAAGGAACCTTCGTGCACTTCTTGCATTAACATGTCTGCTTCGTGTCTATCCACGCATCTGAGTAAGACCATGTCAAAATTTCATTTGTATAAAACATCATCCTCATTTAAGAAGAAACTGCCAGCCAATCTCCTCAGAGTCTTCTTATCATTATTAGATGCTCCAGCCGGGTACTCTTGACTTTTCAGAAAGCACTTGATATCATGATACCAAGGTTTATCATTCACAACTGTCTCGGCTGCAAACACATACGCAGGCCTATCAAAGCGCGTCACATCAAACTTGGGCACATGGTTCCACCAATTCACTTTGATCATGGAGGATAACGTTGCCAAAGCATCTGTCATCTGATTTTCATCACGAGGTATATGATGAAGCTTCACAATAGTAAAGAAAGTCAACAGTCTTCTCGTATAGTCTCTGTATGGGATCAGATTGGGCTGGTGAGTATTCCAATCTCCATTGACTTGATTGATCACTAAAGCGGAATCTCCAAATATGTCAAGCGTTTTAATCCTCAGATCAATATCCTCTTCAATACCCATAATGCAAGCTTCGTACTCAGCTTTATTGTTGGTGCATTCAAATGTCAGTCTGGCGGTGAAAGGTATAAGAGAACCTTTCGGAGTGATAATAACTGCCCCAACTTCGCTACCATTCATATTAACGGCCCCATCGAACATCAAACTCCATTGAGAATCAGGATCTGGCCCTTCGTCAACTAACGGCTCTTCGCAGTCCTTCATTTTTAGATACATGATGTCTTCATCAGGGAATTCAAATTTCATCGGCTAATAATCATCAAGTGGTTGCTGAGCAAGATAGTCGGACAGAACACTATCCTTGATGGCTTTCTGGGAGGTATACTGAATGTCATATTCTGTGAGGACCATTTGCCAACGAGCAACCCTTCCGGTGAGAGCTGGCTTCTCGAAGATGTACTTGACTGGATCCATCTTGGATATTAGCAGAGTTGTGTGAGTCAGCATGTATTATCTCAAATGCTTAGCAGCCCATGCAACTGCACAACATGTCTTCTCATGTATTGAGTATCTTGACTCGCAATCATTAAATTTCTTGCTCAGGTAGTAGATGGCGTGCTCTTTTCTACCTGTCTTGTCGTGTTGACCGAGTACACAACCCATAGAATTTTCGAGCACTGTCAAATACATTATCAGTGGTCTCCCTTGAACTGGAGGCATAAGGATCGGAGGTTGTCGAAGATACTCTTTTATCTTTTCAAATGCCCTCTGGCAGTCATCATTCCACCTGACAACCTGATCTTTTCTTAGCAGCTTGAATATTGGTTCACAAGTGGCCGTAAGATGAGAGATAAATCTAGCAATGTAGTTCAACCTCCCTAAGAAACCACGAACCTGCTTCTCTGTTCTAGGCTCAGGCATTTCTTGAATTGCTTTTACCTTGGCTAGATCAACCTCGATCCCTCTTTCACTGACAATAAAGCCCAACAATTTTCCAGACCGCACCCCGAAGGTGCATTTATTTGGATTCAGCCTCAATATAAATTTTCTCAACCGTTCAAAGAGTTTTCACAAATTCACCAAGTGTTCCTCTTCGGTCTGCGACTTAGCAATCATATCATCAACATAGACTTCAATCTCTTTATGAATCATATCATGAAAGAGTGTCACCATAGCACGCTGATAGGTTGTCCCTGCGTTCTTTAAACCGAAAGGCATCACTTTATAACTGAATGTTACCCATGGGGTAATGAATGTCATTTTCTCCATGTCTTTCGGTGCCATCTTAATTTGATTGTAGCCGGAGAAGCCATCCATGAAAGAAAATACCGAGAACTGAGCTGTATTGTCAACCAAAACATCAATGTGAGGTAATGGGAAGTCATCTTTCGGACTTGCTCGATTTAGATCACGGTAATCAACACACATCCGGACCTTGCCATCCTTCTTAGGTACCGACACGATATTTGTAAGCCATGGCAGATAATTGGTAACAGCTAAGAAACCTGCATCCAACTGCTTCTGGACTTCTTCCTTGATCTTGATTGCCATTTCTGGTTTTGTTCTTCTAAGCTTCTGCTTGACGGGAGAACAACCCTCTTTGAGAGGCAATATGTGCACGACAATATCGGTGTCAAGCCCTGGCATATCTTGATACGACCAAGCGAAGATGTCTACGTATTCATGCAGCATTTCAATTAACCCTTTCTTTACATTCTCATTTATGGCAGCCCCAATCTTGACTTCTTTCTTGGTGTCCTCGGTCCCAAGATTAATAATTTCCAGTGCTTCCTCATGTGGCTGAATGGCTCTTTCCTCCTGTTTCAACATCCTGGCTAATTCCTCAGGGAGTTCACAATCTTCTTCGCCATCCTCTTCGGCTTGGTAAATCGGATTGTCAAAGTCATAATAAGCCATAGCAGAATCGTTATCAATGGAATCCGATGAAATGCATCTGCATGAATGAGGATTTACGCTTTATTTTAGAATGAATGCCAAATAACATTGCCATTTATAAAAATAAAAGAGAAAGACATGGAGCACAATATTTGAATGCAAAAGAACGTCTTTTATTGATGATAAAATTGAACGTTTAACAACGTAAGCCCTACAAAGAATCATTACGCCCTAGGCGAGGCGCAAGATTTAACATGAAAACAAGAAAAACTACTCTTCGCGAAGAGTGACTTGGACGAAGCCTTCAGCCGACCATTTGTGAAGCTCTTGCCCCGAGATAGCTGGTGTATCCAGTTGCTGATGTCGCAGTCACTATCTCCGTCTTCATCGCTCAGTGCAAAAACCTGACTAGGATTAATAACTCCAGCACTAGAGAATGTGATCGGTCCCTGACGGCCTTGAAACTTCGGTCCCCTGTAACCAATCCCGAACCTGTTTTCTTTGAGAGGCGCTTCAATCACTTGGCCCCAACCTCCGGAATTACCAGATTACACGACAGCTTGGGCTTGCTTGTAAGAGGCAATGGAGACCTCAGGCTTTTTCTCCGATGAAGGAGAGACTCCTTGTACATTCACCGTTTCAAATGCTTGACATAATGTTTCATGGATTTCACCATCCATCTCAACATATTTAAAGGAAGACAGGTGACTCACAAAAATGTCTTCCTCACCGCAGACAGTGGCCACTTGTCCATCTACCACAAACTTAACCTTCTGGTGGAGAGTCGAGGACACAGCTCCAGCGCCATGGATCCACGGGCGTCCTAGCAAATAGCTATACGCGGGTTGGATATCCATTACATAGAAAGTGGTGTTGAAGATTTGAGGCCCCACCTTGATTGTAATTCCACCTCCCCAAAAACTGATCGTTTTGACCCATCGAATGCTCAAACTACTAGGTCGCTCGGCCTGAGTACCACTCCTTCAACATCCAGCCAAATAAGTGCCTTCTTAGGAAGCACATTAAGTGAGGATCCGATGTCTACTAGCACATGAGAAAGAACTGCTCCTTTACATTCCATAGAAATATGGAGTGCTTTGTTGTGATTTCGGCCCTCTGAAGTCAGATCAAAATCAGTAAAACCTAGCCCACGGCTGGCATTAACATTGGATATTACTCCTTCTAATTGGTTGACTGAGATTTCCTGAGGCACATACGCCGCATTCAGGACTTTCAACAAGGCATTGCGGTGTGCTTCGGAACACAATAAAAGAGATAATATGGAAATCTTTGATGGAGTCTGGTGGAGGTGATCTACTATCTTGTAGTCACTCCTCTTGATGATCTTCATAAATTCTTCGACATCTTTTTCAAATGAGGTACCAGGCTCCGTCCTCTGCACAAACTCTTTATTCACTACTTGCTTGCCTTTGGCCTTTGCCAAAGCATCTGTATTGTCCCCTCGAAGAGTTTGCGGCACAAACAACCTGCCGCTTTTAGTAAAGCCACCAACACCTACATTATCAACCTTCTGATCAACTGCAGACGGGATATCAACCTCTTGTTTTTTACCATTGTAGTATACTTCAGCACCATAGTGCCATGGGATAGCCTTTTCACTTTCAAATGGGATTGGTCCAGGCACCGTGATGGTAACCGGAGCTCGCCTTGCAGGCACTAGAATCTGTACCGGAGTAAACGGTATGGTAATAGTTGAAACATTGTCATCAACAGCAGTCGCTTGACTGAATTGTAAATAACCTTCATTCATCAAATTTTGAATACAGCCCCTCAACCTATCATAACCATTCTCAAAAACCGAACAATCTAAACAATTTGCATCACAACCCGGGAATACACCTCCCTTTAACAGACGATCTTTCACCACCAGCAATGATGTTTTAACAGCCCCTACATCAGATACCAGCATCCAACCATCGTCTTCTTCAACAGCGCTTACAGTTGCTCCACCGTGGGGCGGCATTGGATTCTGAATGACATTTGGAGTGGTAGGAGGAGCAAAATTAATAGCTTTGGAATCTATCAAATCCTGAACTTTATGTTGGAAGGCTCTGCATCTTTCGATAGTGTGTCCAGGGCCACCTGAGTGAAAATCACATCGGGCACTTGCATCGTACCCCACTGGGAGCTTTGCCGGAGGGGGACCCATTGTACGGGGTTCCACTAGGTTTAACTTGAGCAATTGTTGGAACAACATAGCATACGACATTGGTAAGGGATCAAAGCGCCGCTCAACTACTCTCTGCCTTTGTTGATAGGCATGCCTTGGGGCCTGTTATTGTAGTGGTTGATTCTGTTGTTGTGTAGCAACGGGAATGGTTACAGCAGCGGTCTGATGGTATGGAGCCTGATAACCTCTATTTCTGCTTCCCTGAGAAGATGCGACATTGGTCTCCCCCTCATGCTTTTTATTGGTACCAGCAAAAGATTTCTTCCCACCAGAAGTTGAACCCATACTCTCCTGAATTTTACCCATGTTGAGCAGATTCTCAATCCTTTCACCAGCAACCACAATATCCGAAAACCCAGATCATGTACTCCCTGCGAGACGATCCAAGAACGTACCTTGTAGTGTTCCCATGAACATATCAGCCATTTCTCGTTCGAGCAATGGTGGTTGCACTCGCGCAGCCAATTCGCGCCACCGCTGGGCGTATTCCTTGAAGCTCTCCTTACTTTTTTGTGTCATGCTTTGTAGCTGAGTGCAGTTAGGAGCCATATCAATATTGTATTGATATTACTTCAGAAATGCTTCACCTAAATCCTTCCAATTCCTCACATTGGCCCTCTCCAACTTCATGTACCATTTGAGGGATGCACCGGACAGAGTGTCTTGAAAGAAATACATCCACAACTTCTCATCAGTAGTATAAGCAGAAATCTTTCTGACATAGGCTTGCAAGTGGGTTTTAGGACATGAATTGCCATTGTACTTATCAAAAGTCGGGGCCTTGAATTTGGGAGGGATTCTGACTCCTTGAACCAATCCCAAATCAGCTACATCAATGCCCAGATTGTTATGACACTTGATAGCTCTGATCTTCTCAGCCAGTAGCTCATACCTTCGATCTCCTCCGTCGTTGTTAGAGCCCACATCAACATTCATCAAAGAGAACTGGTCGTAGTTGTTATCCTCTACCTGGGGAACAGGAACAGGGATGGGGATAGGACCCCCAGTGGCTTGGCCCACAGGAATGCCAATATTGACTCCCCCAACGGGTATATTGCCTCAAGGTGGAGGATCGACTTGATTTTCAGCGTGAAGAAACTCCCCTTCGGGTCTCTGGACCATAGCTCTCAATTCCTGTTGACCTTGGGCTACCCCCTGCATCAGCTCCATGAATTGGTTCATGCGAGTCCGCATTTTAGTCATCTCAGCCTGCAATTGTTCCATAGCTCAGACTTGATTCTGTCTGGTTGTGTAGCGGTGAATGTATGAATCAACAATTCTGCCTGGAAATCACATAAGGTTAGGAAATCCAGAGATAAATACCTATTATGCAAAATGATATGTATGAATGTATGCACATGACATGTTTTAATATTCACAGGGTGATCCCTCCTTGATTTCAGTTTCAGCCGAGTGACCGATATATATTGTTGAGAGGATGCTATTGAGAAGAAAATGATGTGATAGTGCGCTGTGTGCATTTATGTTGATAAAATAGCGACGTGCAAGTGTGCCGTGGGGATATCACTGTGAATACAATATGACGAGAATACCGAAGTGCAAGTGTGTTGTGAATACATCATTGTACAAACATTGCCGAGAATACAGTTCTGAATAAACCAATCATTTGAATTAACAGAGAGCCAAAAAGTGCTGAAGCATTCTACAAAGAGTTTACAAACTGGAAATACATCAAGAAAGTGGCTCCATCAACAAGCCTGATGGTAACCACGGTACATCAACAAAAACTGCACTAGGAAAATAAAGAGGAAACTATCAATCATTCAGCTCCAAATCTTTCAACTGCCCGCTAGAATGCCTGACTTCTTCAAAGAGTATTCTGGTGCGCAGATGGCTTGGTCTTTCAATCATTTCCATGATCAAAACATTCCTCTTTTCTAGAGCTTCGGCTAATGAATCCATGTGCATCAGGAGAGCTTCGTCATCACTCACCTGCTTAGGCTTTTTCACACCAACTCGCCTCTTGAGTTCCCTTACTTCTGCCATAGCATCTTCAAGCTCCTTCTTGGAAGCTTTCAACTCATCTTTAACCTTTTCCAGCTGCTCTTGGCTTTTACATGAGTCTTTGCGATGCTTTCTTCATTGTGCGTGCACTCTCTGAAGTTCATCGTCTCTGGATTTTAACTGCTCTTGCAGCTCTGCATTCTCAATTCTAACTTCGTCCCACACCTGCTGAAGTTTAGTGAGATTGGCTTTTGCCTCGGCCAAGGATTGTTTAGTCTGCTTGAGATTCTGAGCTGAGGCGTCAGCAGCCATGCTAGCCTTCTAATAATGTCGGGCTCTGTCGGCAAAATCTGTTTCCTTCTCTGTTAGGGTCTTCATTGCATCCTGGGCTTTCCGTTCCAATCCCCTGTTGGTATGTAAAGCGTCTTAAAGTCTGCTGCTCAAATCAGAATTCTCCGCTCGAAGCTCTCTCACCAGAACTTGCAATTTATTGAACTCTTTAAAGGCCACCATGGTAGGTTATTCTGGGATCGCTGGATACAGAGGTGGCTCCCTAGAGAAAGGCAAGAGCGCCCTCTCCACTCTCTTCTGTATCCATTCATCATAGGGGGAAAGGTCCTGTTGTTGCTCTTCCCAAAATAAACCTTTCCTTTTTTATGAAGCTCTTCCCAGGCGCTTGCAGCTCCCTTTAACAACTCTTGATTACCCTCACCACTTACAAACAGAGATTCCTAGACATCATGCTCCTTTGGTGGCGCTTTCAAAGCATACCCGAATTGTCTAGCAGCTAGGATGGGATTATAATTAATCCCACCCTTCCTGCCAATTAAGGGCACATTCGGGAAATTGCCGCAACTGGTGATGATCTCCTTTCCCAACAAATCCTGGTTAACCCAAACCAGATTAGCTGCTCTGAGACCCATCAACCTTTTGGGCAAGTTCTGCGTCTCTTGAATATCCACGAATGCCCCAGTTTTAGGAAGGCGATCAGCAAACCACTTATAGAAGATCGGTGCACAACAATATACAGGTCCTCCCCTCCTCTTCTCGTTCTTATATTGTACCGAGTGATACAGGTCACCGAGCAAAGTAGGCACTGGATTTTTCATGACGAATATACGGACCGCATACATATCTACGAAGTCCTTCACATTAGGGAATAAAATTGTCCCATAGACACATAAAGCCAAGATTGCGTTAAAAACTGACCAACATCTGGCCTTAGCGTATATAGCAGCCTGATCCATTAAGAATTTCATGTGGAAACCCTTACATCCTCCTTTGCTAGCAATGTTACCTTCAAGGAGGGACTTACCCAAATGCAAAACAGCAGAGACCTTTTCCAGATCAGGAATTTCTTCAGTAGGATAAAAAGGAGCTTCCTTTTTGATAGATATACCCAAGATAAGAGCAAATTCTTCTAATGTCGGTACCAAAATATAATCAGGGAACAGAAAACACCGTTGAGAAGGGTCATAGAACTGCACCAGAGTGTGCATAGCCCTATACTCGCTCTTAGTGATATTATGGGAAAAATTCAAAATTCTTCCATATTCTGTTCTGAAGTCTGCTAACACCCCAGGCTCTGCCATAGCCACTACCTTGTGAAGAGAATCCAAAATAAGCTGAGGGAACTTATACAATATGAGATCCTTCCTCTTTTCAGTATTCATCTCTGATAGTCTTCGGAACCCGGAATCAAATATGGGATATGACCCTGCAAATAAATAAAACATGTTAGAATGCAGGATGATGATGTTTATGCACACATGGTACCAAGGCAACCACAGAACTCCGCACTGTTGTTGTAACATTGACTGAATAAGGCCCATATTTCTTCGGATCAGAATACCAGAAAAACTAGAAATCCGGAATAAATGGCCCACCTAGAGTATCAGAATATTAAGATGATAGGTCCACACTGATAAGAAGTCCAGAATACCGGGTAGGATGAAGATCAAAGTTGCCTGCGAACCTGTAAACACCCAGCCCAACTCACATGTGGGTACTAAAAACCGAGGAGCCTCAGTTTCCCGGGCTCTCAGGTCGAGAAATGATGATACAGTCACCATTTCTGGTTTGGCATCATCATCAATCGAGGAGGCCTCAACTGATTCCCCTCAAAAAAGGTCATCCTATGGCAAGTTCTCAGCTTCGGGTCCTCGGATCGAGAAGCGTAATGGGTTTGCCATTTCTGGTCTGCCATTATCGACCCTCGGGAGGAGTGCCTCAACTGAGACCTCGGGAAATGGTCACCAGAGTCGACAGCTCTCTAGGTTATATTCTAACATCTGCACCAATGCGCGGGAAAGAACATTACCAACGAAAACCTCGTCTGGATGTGGAATTTTCGTGTATACTAAGTCTGGCCGAATGCCACACAAGTCATACTACTTTCCACGCTAGTCCTAGGTGTATACTCAAGCCTGTGTATTGGACTTATCTCTCACAGAACCAACCCACCCAACAGTACAACAGCAGCAGCATAGTATATGATATATGGCAACAGTAAATGTAAAGCAAGTAAACGTAATAAAACAATAAACATGCAGCAATGTCATAAATAAAGCGAGTAAAGTAAACAAATAAACACCCTAAAATCGAAGACAAATAGGCGCTAGGATTGACTCGCTTAGGGAACCAGAGATTCTGGGTTCGGTCCTCAGCAGAGTCGTCAGCTGTCGCATCTGCGAAAATCAACCGGCGAGAAAAGAACAGAAGAGTTGCCACCAAACGTTATTTATCCTGCCGCAGGGAAAGGGAACGATCGAAGAAAACCTCAACAAAGGGAAAGGAATGGTCGTCGGAACCATCACCTGGGTTCGGGAGTCGGTTACGCGAGAGGAAGGTATTAGCACCCCCTCGCGTCCATCGTACTCGATGGGATCCACGCTTGTTGTTATCGATCAAAGAGTGTAGGGTATCTGGAACTCAACTGCTAACTGGAAAAGGAAAAGAACGAGAACGGAAAAGAGCGAAGAAGCTAGGAAGGAAGGAAAAAGAAGTGACTCAATAGGACATCCTCAGAGTCCTAGGCCTACGTATTCCCTCGGGAATGGGAAAGTCAGAGTCAACGTAGTTCGGACACGAACTAAGGGGGAAGGTTGCTCGCCAAGACATCTCCGTCTCGTGCCTACGTATCCTCAATCTTACTGGAAAGAGGAAGTCATAGCAGTCGTAGTTCGACCTACGGGTCGGTTTGTTTTGTGTTTTTTAGTGGAAAACGTCAACGTTCACGTTCTAGCAGTTTAGGTGTTGTCGCTCGTTGTGGGAGTCTTACGCGTTTACCTGTTTGCGGTAGAACGGAAATGACGTTTCCTTTATGATGAGAGTGAGTGAGAGGAGAAGAGAATGGTTGTTTGTTTAATGTTTTTTATGAGAAAGTGTTTTGAGGTTTGTTTGAAACTCATATTGCACTAAAGTCTATGACATAGGAGCGAATGCATCGCATGGCCGCCCCCAATGGAACTTATGCTAAACACTCTAGAAAGGTGAAGGGAGACCCTCCGCCTTCCATTTCCCATGTACTTAAGGCTCATGGCGTACAATACTTGTTGTTTTTATTACATGTTTTTGATTTTGTTTTGAGATGAGAGAAGAGACTCAAAGTTATAAAGAGAAAACAACTAAGGGGAGACTAAATGAATTCCTAATGTTATCATGCATTGATGGCCTTATTGTTGAGTTAAGAGAAGGACTCTACCTAATCGACAAGGAGGGATTGCACTAGCTAATGCTTATCTTACCTTACCTTAATCAAAAATTAAGGTTAAGCTAAGATCCCAAAGGGGGTGAGAAAGAGTTATTCAAACAAGCAATATATCATACAATCCATAAGTGAAAAAGTAAGGGAAGGTAAAAGAGATGAGAGATGAAAGAAGGATGAGTATTCACGTACTCAAGTGTCTTACCTTGCAAGCAACCTAAGCAACATTGATTAGAGAATGTAAAACATAAGCATTAATTTGCTAATTGATTAGAAAAGTTAAGCGTACAACTCCTAAGCTAAGACTAGTTAGTTTGCATTGGTATTTAAAGTAACATACATGAGTAAACAAAGTAAAGTGAGTCCTAAGGGTTGTGGATCTCCTACAAGTTAGTAGTTATGTCTAAGTAACTTCTACTTAGGTTAACATGTTAAGAGAAGTCAAACTATGTCAAACTATGCACCAAAACTTTGCACAAATGTACATTGTTCAAAACTTGAAGAAAATAGATGTTTAAGCTTCCTAAAAGTGAATTAAAACATGATTATATTTCAAGGTCAGAAGTGAATCAAGTGTATTAAAATGTGTAAATGTCATTAGAATAGTACGGAGGTCATGTATTAAAGCCATCACAAAGTTTGAACAAGTTATGCACAAGTAATATCAACTTAGAAGGCAACATGCAAGCATTGTTCATGCAAAGGACATGTGAGGATGGATGTATGCTATGGCATAGTGTAAGTTCAGAAATGATGTCATATTAAAGATGACTTAAACAACTTTCAATTAGCAAAGGTAATTCATAACATTTCATGTGTAGAAGCTAAAATGGAAAATGTCATTTAAGTTCCTTAGAAGTTATCCTACTTCTAATACAAGCAAAAGAGAAACATGGAAGGAGTGTGCACATGTTGAATAGGTCAAAGTCAGTACCTAGTGGCCTCTAATAGGTCCTTTTCAAGTCCTAAAATAATTAGAAGAATAAGGAGCACACAAGAATTAGGCAACTAGACAACAAGGTTCAACTAGAAAGTGTAAAACAAAAGTTATGCTCCAAGTGGTGTGAAATGCAATTATATGTCATTATGCTTCATGTAAATGAAGATGTACATTCTATATCATGTATGAAATAGAAGAATTCAAGTTGGAAGCATCATGTTAAGGTATACTACACAAACACACAAGTAAACACAAGCATATGCATTGATGCAACATTTACAAGTCATGTAACTTCAAAAAGAACAAGATGAGATTAAAAGGCAAGTAAGAATGATTGATAATGCTACAAGCCAATACCTATAACATTCCTTATTAGACTTTCAAGTTCTAAAATGAAATGGCAAAGGAAAGTGTTCAAAAGGTCCTAAAAGAATGCACAAATTTCATGCACATTGATGTTCACAATCAACAACATTTAAGTCAAGTCACAATGCAACAAGAGATGACTTATATTTGGAATCCTAAAGACCTATAATCTCCATCATACATGTCCACAAAGGTCTCTACAATTTAGCAATGAATGGCATAGAAAATATCATTAAATCCTAAGGCATAATTTGGAATCAACACACGTGAACAAAGGTGCATTTAACAATCCAAAGGAGCATGATCAAGTACCTTAAAAATTAAATGAAAGCAATCAAATTGATGAGAAACCAGTAGCTGAACATCCCTCAAAAGATAGGGCCAAAATTCCTCTTAATTAAATCCAAACAATGCCCAAATAATCCATTATAGTCGCTTAACAAACAAGCATAAGAAATGACTCTAAAACCTATTCAAAATTGACTTATAAAAATCCCTAAAAATTACACAAGATCCCTTGATATGTGCCAAACATAATCTCCGATTGGTGTGAAAAAATTCAATTTGAAACTACCAGAGAAAAATCTTTTATTGAGTGTGTATCAATGGATATGAACATAAGAACAAGTTTGGAGGAAAATTGGGGAAAAAAATATCAAAATGTGTTAAAATTGGAAATAAAAAACATAGAAAATTAATTGACACACTCAAGGGATTTCATGAATTAATTGAGAACTTTTTAGTGTTTTTTACTATTTTTCACAAATGGATTTTGAAGCAATTAGAAAAAAAGAAAATAAAGCAAGAAATAAAAGGCAGGGGGTGCGTGTACAGCAAAAGGCCAGTTAGAAATGCTAATGGGCTCAAAACTGGGGGTGTGAGAAGCAATTGGGTTAAGTCCAATACGCGTGAAGCCTGGTGGTTTATATTATGGTCTTCAGTCAATATCTTTGACTCAATGTGGTGTGTTGGATCAAGAATTCCATGATGATCACCAAAGGTATACATATCCTACATAGAACGCACACACAAAACACTTTCATCATCTATTTAATTATTTCAGAGGAATAAAAGAGAAAGGGTGAGCACGTGACAGGGAGGGTGGACTTTTAATGCATTGGCACCTTCTGATTGGTTTACATATGAGTACAAGTGCGAATAACAACTTGCCACGCACACACCGGTGATCAACTAGGGTTTATAACAACCGCCACCGGAGAAATTTTCTGATCATCTTCTCCGGTCATGCACCCCCGGTGCTTACACACATTTTTTCCAGAAATCAACAAGAACACCATGGTTTGACTCGCTTTCCTTCACTGAATCTGAATCCATCACTGGTTTTTCCAAAATCTAACCCTATCATACAAAACGAAGCAAGAATATTCTAAGATCTAGAACTGAAACTCACGTTTCACCTATTTCTCTACACAACAAGCAATGCCTCACGAATGAGGACCCAAGTAACACCTACCACATGATTCTAGCTATGAAATTTGATACCAAAGTTGCAAGAAGTTTGTGATTCTAACCTGGCCAGAGATACGCTTAAACCTTCAAGAAGCTTAGAATCTTCGCTTAATACTCGTGTTTTTCACTTGGAGCAAAGTAAAAGCTTCCAAAGACCTCAAATCTCTGCAACCTTCAAGGAGAAGTGAGGGATCTTTACAACTGACGTTCAAAACACGGCTATGGCTTCACACTTGTTCCAGATATGATTTATTGCGTATAGAAGAAAGAATAGGTGATGGTGATGATGATGGTGACCAGAAAATGGCGCAAACTTTAGTGAGAACTCATCTGCGAAGCCCTGAATTTTTCTACCCCCCAATGATGAATCTCGGATCCGTTTTCTGATGAAGTGGCTGTAACCACCTTCTGTTAGAGCTGTTAGGGTTTATATATGTGCAGTTAGAATGTGGTTCATGTATTAACTATGGTTAAAACTCATTTGTGGTGAAGTTTAGTCAAAAATGTCAAGAGTGAAGGTGATATTATGCTATGGTGTGGCACACGGGTTAGGCTTAGTGAGGATACATGGGATATTATGATAGCATGAGAATAATGAAAGGTGATGTGTGGTGAGATATGGCAAGGTACAGAACATAATTATCTTGTCCATTAAGTTTCGTTTTTTATCATGTCCATTCATGGTATGTGGTAGCATGGGATGCATGGGATGCATGGGATTGTAGTATGTGTTTGGCTAAATGAGGTAGGATGATGTGTATTGAGATATGCGCATGGCTTTTTTTTGTAATGTGAAAAGAGTGACTAAACTTGGCAAGTTAGTAATGACATGTATGGTTTAGGCACATATTCATGACACTATGTTTGAATCCATATATTTCTCAGTTTAATGAACCAATTCATGTGATTTTGGTCACTATAGAAAAATGATATTTGATACAACATTTTTGGTGTTAAAAGGAATGGGATTTAAGGTCTTGAACATGATGGAATTTGTCATTAAAGATAGAGCCCCCAAGGCTGCCATGGCATGGGATGTGACATGAGCTTGGCATCCTTCCCCCAAGGGTGATTTTCTTGGTTTTTAGGAGAATGGATCTTCATGAATAATCACCTAAATGCCTTACTTCTTGTACTCATTTTAAAGGGAACACTTCAAACTACCCTTTTCATGTTGAAATCAAATGGATTGAAGGTTTTAACCATGGTGAAAAATAGGCTGGAAAATGATCACACACGAGCTGCCATGGGCTTGAAAATTTTCTAAGTCATATTCATGTTGGGCAACTTTGAAACCATGATCTTTGCATGAGCATAACTCCTTCAATAATAATCCAATGGAGATGAACTACATATGGTTGGAAAGCTTAAAGAACACTCTACAACTCTCATTTGAAAAAAATTTCCGAATGAGGCTTATATCATGGAAAAAAATTGGGGTGAAAGGTGGCTGAATTTTAAGCAAAACTTTCCCAAAATGGAAAGTTCTTAAGAAACCTAACTTTCCCAAAATGGCAAGTTTCCACACTTCTTGATTTTTCTTGATCTCTTTGAATTTCTTGATCAATTTTGGTCCAATGTCCATCCTTGACATGAGGAACATGATCTTGACCTTAAAAAGTCAGGAGTTGACTTTTTCTCTGACTAATTGACTTTTTCCCCATTTTCCTGACTTTTAATCAATCTTCCAATTGAAACGTTTATGAAAGCAATTGGTGGCCCCAATCTCATCCATAGACACCTGTGAACATGTGGAATATGATGAAATGAAGTCTTGCCCAGAAATCATAAATAGACCGACTTTTATGCAAAACCCTAATTTGGTCCCCAGTAGTCAGGAGCAAATGGTTGATCCTCAGAATCCAAATTCCTCTAACTATGATGTGGATTGCCTCCAGCCAAGATGACTTATGTGATAAGATGATGTCAAAGACCCAAGGACCCTACTCATGGAGGTGTCTCAAGCTCAAAAGGTCAAAACCCTAGTTGATGCCCCACCATCCTGAGAGTGCACTCTTCCTTCATTCTTTTGCCAAATTCAAAACTCTTGATAACCTGATGGACCATATGAAATGTCTTTGAGGTATGGTGAGCCTTGGTGGATTGATGAATTAGTATCTTATTCTCCTTGCCTTGTAAAATATAAAGATGGTGACACCCTTGATACCATGCCTTATGAAAGCTAATGATGCATATGCAAATTTTATGCTCTAGATGCAAATGAAATGTGAAGCCTAAGCCACCTATTGGGTATAAATAAGAGGGCAAATTTCGAGGTGTTACAGGTAGCATCCTTGATTATTCACTTAGCAAACTCCATACTGCTCATAGTTGTGTAGTGGCACCTGGCCACGTCCGCTTTGAATACAGTGTAACCTCACTAGATCTGTTTCCATCGACCGAATATCCTGACTTTGATATCTAGTAGGATTCCCGTTAGCGATACTAACTTGCTGGGTGTCTTCATCCATATAGATTGGAAGCCACCAGTGGTTCAACAAGTGTTGACGTGTTTCCTAGACAAGGGCACAGTCCTGATCGTCTTCGTAACCCGCTTTACAGCTCTGATAATCATGTGATACCAGGAACCCGAGTCAGACATGTTTAGCATGTAACTTCACCAGGCTGGTATTCATCAAGCGAATATCGAAGATTTGAACCATGTTGATTTGATAATGATTCCTATCATGGTAGTCTTGGATCCATCCAAGATCCATCTGACGCTGGAGGGCCTCTTGTACAAAAGAGCATTCCTGTTTGTTTACCGAGCAAGTCAGACAGGAATTATAATCGTGACGTGGCAGATTATGATACTGGCTTTTCCTTGAGTGCATTGCCACCAAGTTGACATCCATCGTACGGATATCGTGGTTTTGAATGATGTTGGAATTCGTATAAACCATGTTAACTCCACGAACTCGGTGCTCTTGGATCCATCCGAGATCCATCTGTTCCTGTAGAGCTGATTGCACCATAAAACATCCTTGATTGCTTTTAGAGTAGATATCACACTGGTGATAATTATGAGGTGGCACATGGCCATATCCACTCTGTCTACAATGCATCTTGACCAAGTTAGCCCTCAGTAAGAGTACATCGCAAATTTGATAAGTGTTGTTAGACTCTCCCTCTATCAAATTGACTGTAGCCTTCTCGTGTTGAGGCAGCGGGTTTGTGAGAACATTCGGATTCGTATCTTTGAAAGATAAGACCCCGCTCCTAACAAGATTTTGTATGTCGGATTTGAAACTGAGACAGTTCTCTATGTTATGCCCTGGTCCTCCTTGATGGTAAGGACAAGTCTGATCCACCTTAAACCAAAAAGGCGGATTTTTCGGTACTGTAAGAGGAGACTTAGTCTAGACATGCCCCTTAGCCAATAGTAACGGAAATAGTTCTACGTACGATATGGTTATAGGATCAAATCCAGGTGGCCGCGTTGCACGGTTGTTGTTGTATTGAGGACGAGCCTGTTGAAGAGGATGTTGTGTCCTTTGCTGAAATTACTGCGAATGCGATTGGCTTTGAGCAACCTGAGGTTGATACGTAGAAACTGGCGCAGGGTTGATAGCAGGAGTTACAGCTGCTACTGGTTGGTACCGTCGCCCTTGCTTTCCAAGAGAGATATTCCCAATATCTTTTTCCTTTTTCTTAGGGAGAGCACTACCGTATTTTTTTAGTACCGCTTGTCGACCCAGTGTCTTTGACTAGACGTCCTTCTCGAACGGCTTCCTCGAGACGCACTCCCATACCGACCATTTCGGTGAAGTCGCTGGGCGTACTGGCAACCATTCGGTCATAGTAAAATGAGCTTAAGGTCTTTAAGAAGATCTTTGTCATCTCTTTTTCCTCAAGAGGCGGACAAATTTGAGCGGCAATTTCACGCCATCTCTGAGCGTACTCCTTAAAGGTTTCCTTGTCTTTTTGCGACATTGATCTGAGTTGATCTCTGTCTGGTGCCATGTCCAAATTGTATTTATATTGTTGGACAAAGGCAGTGCCAAGATCTCTGAAAGTGATAATCGTAGCGCGGTTTAAACCCATGTAACATTTTAATGCGGCACCGATTAAACTATCCTAAAAGTAGTGAATCAGTAGATCATAATTCTCCGTCTGAGCTGACATTCGCCGAGCGTACATCACCAAGTGGCTCTGAGGGCAAGAGTTACCCTTGTATTTTTCAAAATTGAGTACTTGGAACTTGTGCGGGACTTTCACATTGGGGACCAAGCAGAGGTCTGCGGCGTCCTTTCCAAACAAATCCTAACCGTGAAGGGCCTGCAGTTCCTTCTGCCTTTCCAGGAACTGTTCCTGGAATTCATCCATTCTATCGAACATACTTTCCTTTCTACCAGAAGGTATATGTGGAATCTGTCCTTCCGGGACAGTGTGCACCGCAGGGGGTGGTACCGTTACTACGGCAGTGAATCTTGGCGTTTCCCAAAGTTTGTAACCTTCAGGAGTCCTCAATATGCCTCTGGCATCCTCGCTTTCCCAAAGTTTGTAACCTTCAGGCCCAGCGGCTTCTGCTATGATTCCCTGATCTTCAGTGATCGGCGGAACATATCCTTCTGGGATATAGTTAACAGGCATGCCCCAGGGACGATCTTTCGGCATTTGATACCTAGGATCATACTTCTCCACTATGGGCGTTGAGGTGATCTCGGAGATCACAGTTCTTAGTAGTTGAGCTTCTGCCATGGCTTGCATGTCATTACGAAGCTTTCTCATATCTTCTCTCAGAGCGTCGATCTCTTCTTTCAACTCTCTGTTCTCTTCCTCGAGATCATCCATCTTTTTCTGACGATTGGCCCGAGTATTGTACGAATAAGACAATTTGACTCTAGAACCGAGACACAAACGTGAGATTCGTAGGTAAGAAGAATACGTGACTTGAGAATGATGAATGTAATGATTATATTAATTGTTTTTTTTTGTTTAATCAAAATAAACTTCGACAATTAGATTGCAAATATCAAACAGTGGGGAAATCCCCATTTTATTGAATTTAAAGGATTGCGGGAATGGAAATACAGTAATTTACAAGGTGCTGGAAATAGAAATCTAA
This sequence comes from Lathyrus tuberosus, assembly GCA_022829125.1. Classification (NCBI taxonomy): domain Eukaryota; kingdom Viridiplantae; phylum Streptophyta; class Magnoliopsida; order Fabales; family Fabaceae; genus Lathyrus; species Lathyrus tuberosus. Next base: position 10,041,350 of record JALAZF010000163.1, read on the forward strand.
GCTAATGGGTCCCGAGTCCTGTCTGAGGAGAACTCGGGTGCTGATTCTGGTACTTTCCTTTTCTTGGACCGGGGCTCTTGGGCCGTTGTCGGGTCGTCATTCCTTTGCCAAGTGAAAGGAGCGAGCAAATTCCTTTTGTCATCCTGATTCTCTACAGCATGTTGCTCCAAAATCTCAATTAGAGCATCCTTATCTTTCAGCAGTTGCTGTATTTTGGTACATCCCACATTGAGAATGCGGTACTTATTCTTCCAAGACCTCTTCTCCTGTTGAACTTTGTTGAGAGTAACCTGAAGTTTTTCCGTTTCAGTCATGAAGTACATGACAGATTCCCTTGGCGGAAGAACTCCATGATGAGGATATGGCATCTTTAGCTTGAGAGCTCTAGTTTGTACCCAGTGGAGATAAGGCTCCACCGAGACACAGTCCGGTTTTCCTAGAGACTTCTGTCCTTTCTTATGAACATGTTTCCAAGCGTGCACTATTTCCATCTTTAGTGCCCTGTCATTTTCTCCTTCCTTGAAGAAAAGACCTTCCAGATGAGCGTTAAGCGGGACATGCCCCATCGGGTATCCAAATTGACGACGAACTAAGACTGGATGATAATTGATTCCCCCCTTAGTTCCTATAAGGGGTACGTTGGGGAAGTTTCCACAACGGTCAATGATTCTGATCCTGTCATAAATCCTATTGTACCAATCTATGTCAGAGTTGGTAAGAGACATGATTTTCTGCGACCAACGTAAGGCACTCTTATGATCCCAAAAAGCGGCAGATTTAGGCAAATGGGAAATAAACCACTTATATAGCAGGGGGCACACAGCACGTGATCATTCCTCTGCTGTATAAATTCCTTAAGTGTACAAAATGATACGCATCTGCGAGCAAAGTCGGTACAGGGCTTCCAATGAGAAAAACCTTAATGGCGTTGATATCTATAAAGTTATCGATGTTGGGAAACAAAAATAACCTATAGGTGAGTAAAACAAAGATGCTTTCAAAAGCAGTTACGTTCCCTATACTAGCAAAGTACAAAGCTTTCTTTACCAGAGACTTGGCTGGTAAACCTGGGATTCCTCCCTTGGTGGTCATGTGAGTCTTGATTTCCGACTCATCCAAATAAATTGCTCTTGCAATGATTTGATCCTTTAGAATTTCTTCCAGTCCAGAAAAGGGAGCTTGATCAGTAATATGTAAACCAGTCAGGTGAGAATACTCCTTCAGTGTTGGTGCGAGCTGGTAATCCGGGAATGTAAAACAGTGATAGACTGGATCGTAAAATTGAATGAGTGCCTCCATGATTCTTTCAATCACATGGACCCTTAACAAAGGTAGCATACCTCCGTACTTAGCTCTGAAAGCCTCATGGTTTGTGATCATCCTTGCCAAACCTCTCAAATCCTCTAACTTTGGAACCTTGAAGGTGTACTTATGAGTTCTCCTTCTACCGAAATCCATGAGCACAATCTTTTTTTCTCTGCTATTTGCAATCATTGTTTTAGTTTAATTTGAAAAGGAGAGACTAGAAGAGAAAATTTTCTTTGCTTAATGTTTTTTAAATGAATGCATGAATGCAGCACACAAAAACATAGAAAAAACATGAGGTCAAAGGGTCGGTGTCATGAAGTCAAGGCTCTACCCATCCCAAAGGTCTATACTAGTGATTTTTGTACCTGTCTCTCAAAATCATTGATTCTTGTCGAGATAACATCAGCGGGCCAAGAACCGTGCTAGGTGATGTTATTTCGAAGAACCTCAGAAGAGGGCAGTATCGCGTGACAACTATTTTCGATAGCTTCTGTACTACTGAAAGAGGTTTTTCCTAGGTGTATACTCAATCTTTCCACATGCGGCATCACACGCATTCCCATTAGCAAAAAAATAAACACAGATATCAATTAGGAAAAGCAGAATATATATTTGTCCTAATGTCCTAGACTTTTAAGAGCTATGAATCCTATGTTCCTGACAGAAAATGGCTCCCCGGCGGAGTCGCCATTCTGTGGCACTTTCCCAATTTAAAGGTTTTGACCTAAGATCCTAGTGAAGTCAACAAAAAAGTCTTAACCCCAGTGAAGTCCCCACTCCTTGGTTTCTACCCCAGAGATGAAATACGTAAGGGCCCCACGGTGGGCGCCATTTTTCTGTAGCGAGCGATTTTGGACGTGGTTCTTAAGCACTGTCGCTCTGGGAGGGTACTACAGGTCGATTCATTTTTTATCCTATTGGAGCTAATGAAGGAAGGGAAATAGATGTCTCCAACTAACCCTGCTTTGCAAACTGAGGTTAAACAGTCAAAACTATTGGTTTACAGATGCGATCAATGTGGGGGGGCCTCTCTTAGGTTTATTTTGATCGAGTTTAGACTTTTGGTGGGGGATACGGACTTGGATGTTTTGATGGATATGTGAGGATTTGTGGCCAGAGGTTTTTGATATGGTGTGCTCGCTAAGATTTTTCTTTCAATCTTATGCCTACGTATTCCCGTTTACCGAAACAGAGAAATCAGAGCGATCGTAGTTCCTCCTATTCTATGGGAGGAAACGGTGTTTTGGTGTCTTGTTCAAAGCCCAAGACATGAAGCTAAAGGTGGTTTGTATCTTGTTCAAAGCCCAAGATGTGAAGCTGAAGGGTCTATTTGTATCTTGTTCGAAGCCCAAGATGTGAAGCTAAAAGGGTGTTGACTTTAGAGAGAATTTTTCATCTCTAAAGGGGTCTGTTTGTCACAATTGTTGGGTGACTGATTATAAAGGAGGATTACTTTAACTGGGATATGTGAATCCAGTAATGCCATAATTTTCTTTATAGGGGATTTTCAACCTGAAGGAAAAGACTTTAACTCAGTTTAGAGCAATGCCATCTTTCCTTAGGAATTTCTCATGCTAAAAGAGGGACAGTGGATGTAAATAATCCAGAGGCTTACCGCTTATAGCAATTAGATGGAGGGGAAAGGAGTTGTTGATGTTTGTATACTGTGAACGAGGCACATCTTTGATGCTAAAAGGTTGATTGACTCAACCGGGGTTTTCTTATACAAAGCCTAAGAGGAGGCTAATGACCCAACAAGAGGATGCTTTTATATGTCTCGTATGAAGCCCGAGAGAGGGGCTGGACGGGTTGACTCAACAAGAGAGTGTTTTTATATGTGTCTTGTACGAAGCCCAAGACAGAGGCTAAAGGTTTGACTCAACAAGAGAGTATTTTATACTCAACAAGAGAGTGATTTGTATCTCGTACGAAGCCCGAGATGGAGGCTAAAGGTGATCGACTCAACAAGAGAGTCTTTTTATACTCAACAAGAGAGTGTTTTGTATGTGTCTTGTACAAAGCCCAAGACAGAGGCTAAAGGTTTGACTCAACAAGATAATCTTTTATACTCAACAAGAGAGTCATTTGTATCTCGTACGAAGCCCGAGATAGAGGCTAAAAGAGAATTAACTCAACAAGAGAGTCTTTTATACTCAACAAGAGAGTGTTTTGTATCTCGTACGAAGCCCGAGATAGAGGCTGCAAATGTTTGACTCAACAAGAGAGTCTTTTGTATCTCGTACAAAGCCCGAGATGAAGGCTAAAAAATGTTTGAATCAATAAGAGAGTCTTTTATACTCAACAAGAGAGTGTTTTTGTATCTCGTACGAAGCCCGAGATGGAGGCTAAAAGATTAACTCTGCTGGGGAGAATCATTGTACAAAGCCCAAGAGGAGGCTAGGATTACTGTTTCAGTTGAGTGACAGGTCCAGTATGTTGGTTAAAAGAGAAAATCAGTTCTTATATGGGTAATGTTGTACTCATGGATTTGATCGGAGGACCGGGATTATTTCCTGTTCTTTAAGGAAATGGGGAATCCGAAGGGTATTGAGACTGCCCAAGTCTATGGGTCTTATCTTTTGTACTGTGCTTAAGAAACAGTAGTAGTAAGATCTAGACTCTTTGAAAGACTGTTCTATTAAGATGACTAATTTATGTTCTTATACCTCTAGGAGGTCGTCGGGACAATTAGTACGAAGCCCAAGAGGAGGCGAGAAAACTTTTAAGAAGCCGAGGGACAATTTGTACTAAGCCCAAGAGGAGGCTATCTTCCCGGGGAAAGAATCATTATACAAAGCCTAAGAGGAGGCTGTGAAAACTTCTAAGAAGCCGATGGGTCCTTGTACAACGCCCAAGAGGAGGCGGGGATGCTTTTAGGAAGCATGTGGGTCCTTGTACTAAGCCCAAGAGGAGGCTGATGAATAGTTCCAGAAGGGGTTTCACTTGGAACATTGGCCTTCTGTATATGAATTGTTCAAGGGGGAGATTTCTTAGATCTAGTTATCTAAAATTGTTGTAAAAGAAAATTCTCAGGGTTAAGGTATATCCGGGTGAACGTCGGAGGTAAAGAGATGAGGTTTTGCCTAGTTCTAGACGTAGTTGTCGGGGAAACTCTAAATATCTATACTATTATTACACAGTCGATTTGAGTTTGTGAAAGAAGACTTACAGTGAAACAGCCCCACAATACAGTTATATACATATGAAAGCAGTAAATGAAAGTGGGTAAATACTTACTCGGTTGTAGAGCTTCCATGCTGTTTTGTTAGTTTGTTCAACAAAGAAAGCTTTGATAACAATATTATATTCAAAATCAAAGGAGAAAGTGCTTTGAAAAGATTGTTGGGGCTTACAGCTCAAGGAGAGGCCCAGGGTTTTATCAGTAATCGCACTGTCGTTTTGTACAGGGACTTATACAAGTGACTGAGGCCCAAGAAAGGTTTTCTGTACAAAGGGGATGGGTCTTACACTCTCTCAAGAGGCCCAAAATGATTTTTGAATGGGTCTTATAGCTCGAGGAGAGGCCCAATGATTAATTTTGAAAAGGGCGACGATCGTGCCGAGGTTTTGAAAACACTGTGGGTCTTATACAATGACTGAGGCCCAAAAGTTTTTTGTTTCAAAAGGGGGGTTGGGTCTTACACTCTATTAGAGGCCCAAAAATGATTTTGAATGGGTCTTATAGCTCGAGGAGAGGCCCAGATGGTTTGTTTTAAATGGGTGATGATCGCGCCGAACTTTTGAAATACAACGGGACTTATACAACATTTGAGGCCCAAAAGTTTTGTATTTACAAAGGATTGGGTCTTCCACTCTATTAGAGGCCCAAAAGTTTTTTTAAAAGGTTTGATGAGGGTTGAATTAATCAAAACCCTAATTTATTTCCAAAATGTATTTTAATTGAATAAATAATTCAATTAAAATGATCAAAATTGTTTAACATGTGGAAAACAAATTTTGATCTTGGATTAATGTTTCAAAAATCATGTTTTGACCTACAAAATGATTAGAAATCATAAAAATTTTCAAAATCAAGAAGGAAAAAAATATTTTAAATGTCAAAAACAATTAAAATGTTAATTCTTGGCAAAAATGTCAATTATATGAAATAAATAATATTTTTGGGATTTTTTGGTAAAATAAAATATTTTAACATTTTTGTGAATTATTAAAAAAAAGAATCAACTCAAAATCATTAAAACTCAGAGAGAAATTGATTTTTGAATCAATTAAATAAAATCACAAAATTCAAATATTTGAATTTTCAAAAAGGGCGCCAAGAACAAGGGCAAGAACACGCGCCACCCTCTGTTTCTACAGATTTGCGTTTTCTATCCAATCTCACTGAATACATGATTATATCATGCAATCTACATATCAATATACTCGTTTCAACCTCACGATCATGTCTATGGTCTTTAATTTCATTTATTTTAAGCATGGAATAAGAAATCAAAGAGAAACCTCAAGAACCCTAAATTCTGCATGAAGGTTCAGAAATTCCATACACGATTCAAACAATGTAATTGATTGAGGGAAAACACTCCATTCATGATTATGAACATATGGCCAAATTATTGTGCAGCAAAAATTGCATGGATCATAGAGTTAGAAGAGCTCATGCTTACCACTTACAGCTGGTGATCGTGTTTTGTGTTAGAGGTGTTACGACTTGGTTCCAAGGTTATGGACAGCTTCCCTAGGTGCTATGGAGTGTGTCTGGATGCTTGGAATGGATTGAAATTATCTGGAACTTGAGATGGTACCCCAACTGCAAATATGTCAAAGGCTTGAGCAATTGGCTGGTGATTTTGTGATTTTGGTGTTCCAGATGTTATGTGAGTGTTTGGATCACTTCTATGTGATGTTTATGAAGTGTGTGTGTGATTGGTTTGGTTGGAATTGCTCTCAAACTCAAAACCCGATGATGACTTGCCTTAGAAGGCAAAATTGGAAGTGGGAAGGTGATTTTGAGGAAAACATCTGTTTGATGGCTTTGGTGTACTCAAACTGAGCACAAATGAGCTCTATTTATAATAGAGCAGGTTTGTTTTGCAAGCAATAGTGAATGGCAACTGTAACAGAGGTTTGGCCAATGTTGGCAAATGAGAATCCAAGTCTCCTCTAGCCATTAACTAGAGGTTAGAGCACAGAGTTGTGGTTCCCTAGTTGTTGGGTCATTCTTGATTGAGTTCAGTTGCAAATGTGTCAGTCCATGCCACCTTGGTGCATCCATTAAATGCTCCAATCCAAAATTGGAGTCTTGTCCCTCTTTTAGGGATTTCTAGGTTTGGCATGCTATTTTTGGTTCCAAAGACTTGGGAGGCTTGAGATCAGAGTTGGTTCCTCCTTGGTCCCCCCTTGAGGTGTTCAGATGGATAGAGTTGCTTGCCCCTTGAAAAAATTGAGCAAATCGAGCAAAACTCCAAAATCTGCCTTGCCTTGGCAGTTTTCAGCAAGGCATGTTGCCATGGTCATATCTCATGGCTCAAGTTGAGTTTGGTGATGTTCTTGGCCATTTTGGAAAGCCCTCATATGATACAATAACTGTTTGATCATAATTGGTTTTGATACTTTTTGGATCCAAGTGAAAAATGCCCCTACATTTGGAAAAAAAGTGAAGGCAGATTTTAACTTAGTGAAAATTTCACTAAGTGTTGGAAAAAGTGGCATTTCATGTTTTCAGCCATTTTGGTCATTCCATAACTCAAAATCCATAATGAATTGGAATGAGGTGTAGTTGAAGCTTTTTTAGAGGGCCATAGAGCTACAAATCCAGCTTTGGATGGGAAAAAATGGCCTTGTGGTTTAGGAGTTATGATCCTCCAAAGTTGGTACCCTAGCAACTTTATTCCATAACCTAGAAAATTTTCTAAGTTTTTATGGTTACCCCTTTTACAAGTAATCCCACTTTTCTTGATTTTTCTTGATGAATGATGATTCAAATCACACATTAACATCATTTCAGGGTTAAAAACCCATTTTTGTGAAAAATCTCAAAAAGTCAATGTTGACTTTTGTGCACAGTTGACTTTTTGTCAGATGAATTCCAAACTGTGCGATCCTCTATGAAATCAAGTCCTTGACCTAAATCAAATTTGATGGATTGATTTCATAGGTGTTATAGGGTGTATTGAATCATGTCCTAGGGTTTGGGAGCATGTCCTGGTCAAAAGTCAAAGGTACAGTTGACTTTTCTCGCGAAACCCTAATTGTGGTTCAGATGAAATTGAAACTTGTTGCTCAAGCTTCATGGACCAATCCATTGTTGCAAATGGATAAATGTGGTTTATTATAAACCCTCAAATCCTCTCTTGAGGTCTTGGCTCATGTTTTGTCCCAAAAGTCAACTTAGGGGTGAATTAGGTCAAGAAACCCTAATTCCTGATTTTTGATGTATGCATCCCCTGAGGCTAAATTGACTTGGTGATTGGGTTTATGATGACCCTTGGAGCATCATAGGTTATGCCTTTAAGCATTGGCTCATGCCCAGAGGAAAGTTTTCCTCTGGAGGCCCTGGTCGACCAAAACCCTAATTTGGTGACACTGCGATCTTGAGGCTTAATCCACTTAGAAGGGAGCAGTCTTGTGCTTGATTCTTGCTGTGGGAGTCCTCTTGATCCATTGTGGATGTTTGAGAGGCTAGACAAGTTGCAAATGATGTCATTTATTGATTGATCCTTTGTCTAAGAGCTCTGAGAGGGCTTAAAACCCTAATTATGATGGTAGTGGATGCTCACCCATCTTTGGGGAGACTAATGGTTCATCCATATTGTGATGATAATTTATACAATGATGGGAAATCTTAGTGGTCAAAATTTGGGGTATGACATTTGGCTTGCACATGTAGCAAGAAATTTATGGGGTACATTGTGAAGGCTTGATGGGTAGTAGCAGGTACGATTATGCAGTGTTATTTTGAGGAGGTTTTTTGATTTGGCACGATTTTGTGGAGGTTTGTGGCAAATAGTGGAGCAGATTTTTTCCTTTCATTGTTTTGTATATTTTTCTTTTCAATGGGATTTTATTGAATAAAAATAGTAATGGACTTTGGTTTTTGTATTTTTTGTAATAATTTTTTTGTGATAAGAAAATGTGATGGATGGACTTTCATTATTTTATTTTTTTGAATTTTTGGCAATTTATTGTAAAATTGGAATAATGGGAAATTGGTTGAATAAAAGAAATGGGTAAATTGATATGAAAGAAAAGGATATTTAAATTGGCAACTAAATTGAATAAAGATGATAGAAAATGAATTTGAATAAATGGAATTGAAACTAGATCAGAAAAAAGGATTTGGTTAATGAATGGATATGACAATGGAAAAGAAACATTGGAAACGGATGAATAACAAAGTGGATAAAGATGGTTATGGGAATGTATGTGGGTTTTGTAACACGCCTCCACAACATTTACAACCTTTATAGTAGAACTTGAATGCCACTAATCTAGAACAACATCACAACCTTAAATCCACCTTAATGTGATATTGATAGAACAACAAATCTGATGAATCCTTAGATTAATGACGAGAACCTGAACCACACAGTCAAGACTTGCAAATAACTTGAAAGGTACCAACTGTCCTCGACTCTTAATGGCCTCGCAACTTGACTTCAACGGACAAATTGAATTGACACGAAATCCAGATTAAACGATCTTCAGATATAAAGCACTGATCTATGCTCAATCCCACTTGAGAATGAAACAATCTCCTCTTTCTTAACCAAGATCAAGTCGCGTCCAATTGAACTGGACAATACTACATACATATTTATTCTGTTAGCCTCAAGTGAACCTAAATTGAACGACACATGCCCATCTCGGATATAAGGGAATAAGAAACCCTAATCTTCGTGCCTTAGGCACATACTTATGAAACAATGACTTAGGAAGCTGACGAGAAACAAAACCCTAATCTGAAATCCTCCCAGTTAGACCACTGATGAAACCCTAAACATCTGATATCCTTGAAGAGACTCAGAGGAGATGACACTGTGCTTTGATAAACCTCTGATAGAAACTGCTCATGATGATTGAAAATCCAACACCTTTGCCTCAAAATTGAGTACAACAACCAAGAGAAATAACCTCTGAACAATGGAAATCCAAATTAACAGAAAACCTATGATCCCATGTTCTAAGAGCCCGATGAAATGCGTGTTATACTAGAGATGATGCGAAATGAAAATAAAGTTAGATGAATGTAGGTTTGAAAATGCCTGGTCAAAATTTGGGGTATGACATGAGTTACTTCTTTAGTTTATCTCTTTGACTAGTGGTGTCTTACTATGATCATGTAACATCAAGTTGGGTATAGACGCTTGAATTGATTCTTATGTCATTTATGTTTGAATTCAAAAATTGATCATGTTGTTAGATTTCTAAGTTATTTTTAGTTTACTATTATGAACTCCTTTTTGTTTATGTTATGAAGTTAACATTTATGATACTAGATGGTGAGTTGCAAAATTGTTGTTAGTTGTTTTATTAATGATTCCGCTACGAGGACACCTTAAACATCATATGAGTTGGATGACTATAAACATCACAAATACATATCAGATAAGTTGGGTGTCATGTAAATATACCAGGTACAAATGTGTGTAGGTTGTATTATGTTTAATAAAATTCCATGATGATTTTATGTGCGGGGGTTCGGGTGTTATATATTGGTATCAGAGCAGGTCAGCTCGTCCGACCAGGTTGTTTAATTATGTTTGGTCCTTAGTATGTGACATGTGTGTGAAAACACTGTTGATGCTTGTTTTGTTTTCCATTTGTAGGTTGGTAATGAATTAAGTGGGGGAGAAGTGTTTGTTTCTCTCAGATGTTCCAACTGTAGAGAGGTTGGACCTCATGTTGTTGCAAGCGAGAGTGCAGTGTTGGCTAGTTAAACTGTTTTGAGAATGTTGTGTTTTCCCTGAACCCAAAGAGAAGTCAGATTCAAGGATGGTGTCAGTTAGAAAAATGGTGGGATCTTTGAGGGAAGATGGTCAGGTGTTCTCGTTGTTCGCTTCTTTTTGAGGGGGAAGGTGATGTTTTGGCTAGAGATGAGCGAGTGGTCTATTGAGTATCCTGATGTGTTTCCTGAGTATCCTGAGTTAATTGAAGAAGTAATTGGAAGATCTGCTTAATGAAGAAGTTTGTTCATCCGAGTATTTCGTCGTGGGGTGCGCTGGTGTTTCTAGGTTAAAAAAATGGTGGCAATAGGTTGTGTGTCGATTATAGACAACTGATTAGAATGGCGATCAAGAATAAGTATCCACTTTCGAGGATTAGTGATTTGATGGATCAATTGGTAGGTGCTTGTGTGTTTAGCAAGATAAATTTCCGTTCGGGGTATCATCAGATTCGTGTGAAGCCTGAAGATATTCTGAAGAAGAATTTCATAACAAGGTATGGTCATTACGAGTATTCGGTAATGTCGTTTGGTGTGTCTAATGCGCCTGGAGTGTTCGTGGAATACATGAATAGAATCTTTCATCCTTATTTAGATTAGTTCATCGTTGTGTTTATAGATGACATTCTGATAAACCCAAAGTCTGATGAAGCGCATGTGGGACATGTGAGAATTGTATTGTAAACATTAAAAGAGAACCAATTGTACTCAAAGTTGTTCCAGTGCGAGTTTTAGTGGTGGTATAGATGTGAAACCATCGAAGATAGATGATGTGTAGCAATGGGACGCTCCAAAGTCTGTCACTAAGAATGGAAGATTTCTTGGATTGACTGGTTACTACAGGAAGTCTATTGAAGGCTTGTCGAAGTTAGAAATGTTGTTGACTCAGTTGAATCGAAAGGGTCAAGCATATGTTTGGGACGAGCATTATGAAGAAATTTTCCAAGAACTCAAGAAGAAGTTGATGTCTGCTCCATTTTTTATTTTGTCAAATCCAAGTGAGCCCTTTGTTGTATATTGTGATGCTGCAAAGAGGGTCTGGGAGATGTGTTGATGCATAATGGTCAGGTGGTTGCTTACGCTTTTAGACAGTTGAGAGTTTATGAGAATAATTATCCTACACATGATCTTCAGTTAACTATAATAGTATTCATGTGGAAGAGTTGGAGGTACTACCTATTTTGGGCTACAGATTTAAGGTATTAAGTGATCACAAGGGTTTGAAATATTTGTTTAATCACAAGGAATTGAATAAGAGGCAAAGGATATGGCTCGAGTTCCTAGAAGATTATGATTTTGGTCTAAATTACCATCTGAGTAAAGCGAATTTGATAGTTGTTGAGTTGAGCAGGAAGTCCTTCTATATGTCAATGCTCATGGTTCGAGAATTAGAGTTGCTATAACAATTCCAAGATATGAGTTTAGTATGCGTAGAAACTCCTATCAGTGTGAAGTTAGATATCTTAAAGTTGACTAGTGGTATTCTGGAAAAGATCAAAGAGGGTTAGGAGATTGATGAACCGTTTGTTGTTGATCAATCAAGGAAAGGTGGAGAGTTCAGGATTGATGAGAACGGTGTGATGAGATTCAGAGGTAGTGTTTATGTTCCAGATGTGCCAGAACATAAGAAGAGTATTCCTGAGGAAGGACACCGAAGTGGTCTGAGTATTCATCCTAGCGCCACAAATATGTATCAAGACCTGAAGAAGTTGTTTTCGTGGCCGGGTATGAAGAAAGAAGCCACCAAGTTTGTTTATGTTTGCTTGACTTGCTATAAGTCAAAGATTGAACATCAAAATTCGTAGGGTAATGATTCGATTCGGGTGATAGTGGAAAGACTAACTAAATCGGTTTAGTTCCTACCGATGAAGATTAATCATTCCTTGCAGAGGTTAGCCGAGTTACATATTGAAGGGATTATGAGACTTTGTGGATACCTTTGAATATTTTGTCAGATAGGGATTCGAGGTTTCCATCAAGGTTCTGGGAGAGTTGTAGAAGGCTTTAAGTGTGAAGTAGAGGTTGAGTTTTGCTTATCTTCCTCAATAGGACGGTCAAACAAAGAGGAGTATACAATCTTTAGAGGATTTGTTGAGAGCATGTATGCTAGAACAAGGTAGTACTTGGGATATCTACTTACCATTGATTGAGTTTACCTACAATGACAGTTTTCATTCTAGCATTAGAATGGCACCGTAGGAGGAATTGTATGGTAGAAGGTGTATGACTCCTTTGTATTGGTATGAGTCAGGCGAGAGTGTTGTACTCGGACCTGAAATTATTCAGCAAATGACTGAGAAGATCAAGATGATTTTAGAGAAGATGAAAGTGTTGCATAGTTGTCAGAAAAGTTATCATGACAAGAGGAGGAAAGCACTTGAGTTCCAGGTGGAGATCACTTGTTTTTTAAAGTTACTCTGGTAACTGGTGATGGTAGAGCTCTGAAGTCTCGTGAGCTCACTCCGTATTTCATCGTTCTATACCAGATTATGCAGAGGACGGGAGAGGTGGCCTATCAGATTACTTACCACAGTCGCTTGCTAATCTTCATGATGTGTTTCATCTGTCTCAGTTGAGGAGATACATTCTTGATCAGTCTCATGTGATCTAAGTGGACGATATATAGGTGGCAGAGAACCTGACTATTGAGGTATCACCCATGCAGATAGAGGATCGAGAAGGGAAGTAGTTGTGTGGTAAAGAAATTTCCTTGGTGAAGGTAGTGTGGGGAGGACTAGCTAGTGGGATAAATGCTTGGGAGCATGAGGAGAAGATGAGAGAGTCACACCTAGATCTATTTTCCTTGGATAATTTTGGAGGGCGAAAATTCTTTATGTGGGGGAGAGTTGTAACACCCCATTTTTAATTTAGTAATTTAATCAATTTATCCATGAATCAATTATGAATTGGTGTATTTTATTTGATTATAATATGTGGGGTGTAGAGGTTAGTTGGAATAAGTTAGAATTATTTATGATTATCTTGGTAATTAAATAATAGGGATTTATTTAATTAATTGAGTAAATAATATTGGAATAATAAAATAATAAGAAAAAGGAGAGTGTGTAGAAATTTTGTGGGCAGTGTGGTAATTACAAGGTTAAGTTGAGGGTAGTATATGGAAAGCCTAATGAGAGGAATAAGTTTACCAGAAATGAGAGGATTGGGAGAAAAAGTCAGTTTGCATATTACGTGAAAAACTTGGAAGATAGAAAAGAAGGGCTAGGGCAAAAGGAAAGAGAAGAGTGGCTTAGGAGAAAAAGTTCAAGGATGCTTTCATCTTTGCTGGAATAATCTAGTAAGGAGGGAGATTACTTCTATAATGGGTGTTTAAGCATGAGGGGTAGAAGGAGGAGTCCTTGATCTCCAATAGGATTGGGTGCTCTAATGCTTGATTATGAATTTGATTTTATAATTGTTGTTGTATGATGAATTTGGAGTGAATTTTGTTGCTATCATATGTGCATAAATTCTGTTTTGATGAGTTAACATATATTCACCATTGTTGAGAGTTTTGAAGGCTTATGGAATTGATAAAGTTATAAAATATATGATTTAATTGATGCCAATATGTGATAAATCGTAAATTTGATGTTTTAATCATTGCATAAGTGTTGGGTTTTAAGTTCTGAGATCAGATCTTTTTACAGGATCGAAATCGGAGCCCGGGAAGGGCTCAAATAGTGAAAACACATTTTTCTTAGTTTTTAGGTTCATGGTCGTCACCATGGGGCCGTGGCGGACACCATGGGATGGTAGTGGCGGGCGTCATCGAGGTTGTAGCGACCAGGTAGATTTGGGTTCCAATATGGTTTCAGTCATAACTTTTGATGCGTAAGTCCAAACGAGTGTCGTTTGACGTTAGAAAACTAACGCTCAGAGCTATAACATGGTAGTGATAGGTTAATTGTTTGAGTATTATTCACATGCTTACTGTATGGGTGAATTTTTGTCCATATGTTTGGTTAATGTTTTTTTGCCATATCCCGACGATTTTAGTCATAACTTTCATTCCCTAAGTCTGATTTAGATGCCATTTGAAGCGTTGGAAAGATGACATACTAAACTACACATTAGTAGTGAGAGTTGGGATGATTAAACTAGGATTATGTGTGTACTATCTTTGTGGTTTCATGAGAATGTTATGAACCGTTTATAGAAACATTTAGTTTTTGTTGACGATGAGTTGTGGTTGTAAATTGCTAATATAATTGCAAGTTGTTTGATTGTTGTGTTTTGATGACATGTGAGTTGTGATGTATAGTTTCAACGTGAAACTATCATGTTGATGTTGTATAGGCAATTATACGGTTGATGTGAAACCGTTTGCATTGTTGCAATTGTTGTGATAATATTGATGTGACTATGAGATGAATTGTTATACTTATAATGATAACATGTTGAGTTGAGATACATGGTTTCGATGTGAAAATATCTTGTTGATGTTGTACTAGAAATTATGTGGTTGATGTGATATCGTTTGTGTTGTTGAGTTGTTGAGATAATGCATACATTCATTCATGCATCATGAGTTGTTGTGGTGTGAAAGAGGTGGTTACATGTTTTGATGTTGGTAACCGGTAGTTGTCCCAGGCTTGATGTAATGGTGCCTTGCTCTGATCATGTAACATCGGGTTAGGGATAAAAGCTTGAATTGATTCTTATGTCGTTTATGTTTGAATTCAAGATTGATTATGGTGTTGATATTTCTAAGTTGTTTTGAGTTGACTATTATGAACTCCTTTTGTTTATGTTATGAAGTTAACATTTATGAGACTTTGCGACATGCAAAATTGTTGCTAATTGTTTTATTAATGATTTTGCTGCGAGGACACATTAAACATCAGATGAGTTGGATGTCATGTAAACATCTCAAGTAGAGATCAGATGAGTTGGATGTCGTGTAAATATCTCAGGTGCAAATGTGTGTATTGAACTATTATATTATAACCCTTGTTACGGAGCAGGTTATGTGTTTGTTGTGAGTGACAGCCTGAGGTTGTATTATGTTTAATCAAACTCTATGGTAATTTTATGTGCAGGGGTTAGGGTGTTACAACCCATGCATGGCCCTCCGATGCCGATTGTATACGACCACAGCCGATCTGCGACACGACCTCCTCCCCCCCCCCCCCCCCCCCCCAAAAAAAAAAAATTGATTATTTTTTTCGATTTTTTGAAAAAGGTCTAATTTTTCAAAAAAAAAATATGTTTTTTGAATTATTTGGAAAAATTGGGAAAAACTATCGATCGTAAAATTTTCAAGAAATTGGGGAAAAGTAGACCAAATAAAGTTGCTTATATAACTACAGACATCACAATACACACTTCTTTATTCATCTCAAAACATCACAGATTACTACGATAATCACAAAATTCCAAAAAGGTATAACCCACAAAAAGGTATACACAATTCAATCAAACATATATTCATATGAAGCAAATATATTTATTCATCAACAACAAACCATCTAATGTGACCATAGGGGATTTATCCCAAATTCCAATTTGGTCACCAAATTAACACAAAATACAGTTATTTATCAATCGATGTCAATAAGGTATGGAATCCTCACCACTCTGGTTGCTTATGATCACACACCCATCAATAAAATAATTATCCCTTACCTCGAAATTGAAGATTTTTTCTTTCTTGACGACCAGTTCCTAAAGCCTTGTGCAAATATGAATTCCCCCGATCAGTCGCTCCCAAATTTTCTAATTTTTCAAGTTAACCTAGTCACTCACTTTTAGAATATATAATAACCTAAGTTATTCTAAATCACAAATAAGCTTACCCCATCACACTTACACCCCAAAAATCCGATGTTCATATTTTATTCCAAAAAATTTATTTTTTAAAGTAAAATATAACATTTTATTTTATTTTAATAACATTTTTAATTTAATAAATATTTAATAAAAAATTTCCAAATGTGAATTAAATCCAACAATTATATTTTCTCCAATTATTACCAAATATTAAAATTGTCTAATTATCTCTAATAATTCAAACAAATCTTATTTTATTTTTCCACTCTCAACCCAATAATCTCAGTAATTATAAAAGTACTAAAATACCCCTAAATCGCCTAAACACCCAAAATAACACAATTAATCAAATAAAGAGTTAATAGCACTTTTGCCCCCTACCATATAGACGAGTTCTGCTTTTCTCCCTTGTAATTTTTTTTTGTAAAACCAACCTTGTCACTTGAAGATTCTGTCATTTTAAATCTTTAAAAATCTGACTAGGTAAAAATGCCTATGTGGCATGGTGATTGTGAATTTTTTTTAATATTTTTAATTACAAATATGCTGACGTGAACTTACAATTTTTTTATAATTATTTTTATTTTCATTTGAAAATTTATTTTCTTTTTCATTTATTTTAATTCTAACAATTATCAAAATTACTTTAAAAATGTTTTAAAATTTTGCCAAACATGGGACCCAAACCATTGCCACCATGGTTGCTGGACGAAAATGACTACCACTGAGCCAATGTGCTTTTCATTTATACTATAGACATATTAAATATATATTTACACAGTAACATATTTTTTATTGATATATTACTAATAAATTAATATTAAAATGTGTTTAGATTTTATGTTTTAATAAGTGTTTTTTTAATATGTTTGGTTGACATTAAAAAATTGCATTTAAATAAAAATCATAAATAATTCGAATATTTTGATTTTAAACATATTTTAATAGTATTTATATGTGTTTAAAATATATTTAAATAAAATACGTGTGTATATAAATATGTGATTTCTTATGCACAATGTTTTTAAATATGTTCAGATGGCATTAAAAAATCAAATTTAAATAAAAATTACAAATAAATCAAATATTTTGATTTCAAACATATTTTAATAGTATTTATATGTGTTTAAAACATATTTAAATAAAATATGTTTGTATACAAATATGTGATTTCTTACGCATAAGGTATTTAAATATGTTTGGATGATATTATAAAATTACATTTAAATGAAAATCACAAATAATTCAAATATTTTGATTTCAAACATATTTTAATAATATTTATATGTGTTTAAAACATATTTAAATAAAATATGTGTATATAAGTATGCGATTTCTTAAGCACAACATATTTAAATATGTTTGGATGACATTAAAAAATCACGTTTAAATAAAAATCACAAATAATTCAAATATTTTGAGTTCAAATATATTTTAATAGTATTTATACATTGTAATACCCTACTTTTTACCCTTAAGATCTCACATCTCATTTGCATTTTTTGCATACACAAACAAGATCACAACTTTGGTTTCTCTTGCCTTCCTTTGTAAGTTTGCTTTTGGTGGAGATCACCAAGCATCTGTCTATTTTGTTAATACTTGCTTTATGTTTGTTTATGTTTACTAACCTATAACCAAAATAGCAAAAATATTTTACAATTTGCTTGTTTCTTCTTCTTCTCTTTGTGTTTAGAGTTTTGCAGGGAGATTGATGGCAAAGGTATGTCTTGGAATCAAGTATGGCTATTCAGTTGTGATTAAGGTCAGATGGAAGTTTGACCTAATCTTGGTCAAACTATCAAGGTTGCTTCAATTGCAAGTATTTGCATCAGTGGGCTATTTCTCAGGCGCTGTGTATCCAAGATCAGGTTGTCTTGTGCTAAAACTCATCAGATTATCAAGCAGTGATTCATGTGGAGTCTGGTTTAAAATCGGGATCAAATGGACCATCATTTAAATTGTATTCATCTGTGGATTTATTTTCCCAAAGTTTGATTCAGACAAATTCAAAAGCGATTCAAGATTTGATTTTTTATCAGAGATTTGTCCGAACAAGTCAAGATTGATTGTTATTCAGTTTGGTGCATCAACGGATTTTAATGGTGATCAATATCAGGGTTCGTTGATGCGTTGTATTCGCAAGTGCACGAATCGCGTCAGAGTAATATAAAAAGTTATCGTATCCACAGAGACCAAATGTCGATCTAACGATTTCCGTTTGTTACAGTGCTTATCTAAGGCAGTTCAATTCAGGGTTTACTAATGCAGAGGAAAATAAATAAAAGTAAATGACGAGGTAATAAAATTCAGACAAAACAATAGGCTTGAATGTAATTCTCATAACCGATAATATTTCTATATTCATCAACAGGACTACTTACGGGCAATATCTTCTATTTTAAGAAAAGAATTCAATTTAACAGGAACTGTCGCTTTCGCGTAGTCAGAACCAAGTTTACCCTCTAAACTAACCCCTTTATTGTCACTTATAAAAAGGCGCGCATTGCGTTAGAGTAATGGAAAACTTACTTTTAAGAAATGTAAATTCTAAACTAAACAGAAAAGTATTTTGACCTGAAATCTCTAAACTAAAGAGGTCCAAAATGAACCAGATTCTAATCCCACTAACGCGTCCGAAAATAGTTTTAAAATCTCTTTTCTAAAGTGTTAAAAATCCCTACTCAAGTGAGCAAAGCGCTTTCGCTGTATTTGATCAGTTGAGAACTAAACAAGTTCACAAATGGTTGGACGGCTTTCGATCTTACCCAACATTGCTTTTGAGTACAGAAAACTTGTGTTAAAGATTAAAACAACCCTTAAGTATTTCTATTAACATATAGACGTATTACGGTGATTATGGTCTTTACATTCTTACCTATCTAAAACTTAGCCAGCCATGGTAGTTATAACAGTCATATTAATTCTTATCATGTATGGAATTAAGTCTTTTGAAAAGTAAAGTTTTGAAAAGTAAGGCAAGACAATAAATAAACAAAATAAAGCAAGTGCAAGAAATAAATGAAAGTAAATGCGATTAAAATAAAACCTGCTCCAAAGCGGAGTCTTTAAATCTGGTACAATGTACGGAAAAGAAAATGCTGGCAGGATTACTTCTACCAAAGTGCTCCAACTTGATTACAGACACTCCAAGACTTGATTACAAACTCGATCACACACAGTGCAATAACTCCTCGATGTGAGAAGATTACCGCTTTACAAGAGTGAAATTTATGCCTAGGATGAAGTAAACTAAGATTGGATGATCCTAAAATTCGAGTTCTGAGAGTATTTATAGGCAAAGTTGGCATGGTGCAAAGACAAAAGTGACCTTGGCTTGAAAAATGGGCGGGAACTCATTTTGCCTTGTCGCGCCTGCGACAGGCCTACCGCGCCCGCGACAAGAGGAAAACGGCAATGATCGTGGGAACGTGGCAGTTGAGTTGTGGAGATCATGGGACACGTCGTCGCCTACCCTGGGGCGCCCGCGACAAGAGAAGCGACAAGAGTAAATTGCTGCCAAACTTGAATTCTAGCTCCTTTTGCATCCTTTTTCGTCTGGGACCTCGATTTATTGAAAACCTGAAAACAAAGGAAAACATAACAATAACAAAGCATAAAAAATAGAAAAAAAAACTAATATGCATGTGAAATCAGAGTCGAAAATACAGTATAATTTAGTGTCATCAAATTCTCCCACACTTAGACCTTTGCTTGTCCTCAAGCAAAACATTTAAAGCTCATAGAAAAATCAGTGTCGATCGATGATTTTTGGGCGAAAAGGGCTTCTAAGTCCGAGTCTGGATGCAGTGGTCGGTACTAACTGAGTGAACCAAAGGCATCGTGATGACACTAATCCGCAAATACGGACATAAACTTCGCTCCTATACCAATCAACCCATTATATCCCACAATACTTAGGCCTTCCTTTTCCATCTCTTTTGAGTCCTTTTCATTCAAGCGCAATCACATTAAGCCCGTTTTCCGCACATGCTTCATGGTAGAGTGACCTGTTAGTGATTCTGATCTTTTCATACCGGATTTCTGGCACAAGGAACTGTGTAAAATCCTTTTATTCCTCTCAAGTGCGGTTGTGGGGGATCGGATCGTAATCCGCCCTACCGAGTTCAGTGCCAGATACCTCTGAACCAACTGAAATGAGCAAGCTAAACATCTTATTTATTTATTTTTTTTAAATGCACTCAGATCAGTCACTTATATTCGTCGGTCTCCTACTTAGAACATGTTTAGGTCGGAGCTGATTGCTGGAATAAACTACTAAGGATGATTTTGAAATGAAACTAGGGCCATGGTACATGGGGTTTCAGGTGTGATTCTTATATTTACGAAGTTCATGGTGTAAGGACGATACTGATGTTTCGAAGGTTCTCCCAAGTCACCGCATCCTAACCCGAACCTGTCTTAAAGTCCAGAAATTTTTCAGAACAACACTTTTTTCTAGAATTTTTTTTTTTGGTGTTAAAATATGTGGGAAAAAATGAAGGTGAACCAAAAAAATATACTTATACTAATGACTCTTCAAACACATGCATTTTCTAAAACAGAAACAAAAGTAAATAACTGAAGGGAAATAAAAATAAACTACTAAAACGACGGAAATAAAAACGATAAAATCTCCTCCCACACTTAAATCAAACATTGTCCCCAATGTTTCAAAGTAAGCTAAGGAGAAAGAAACCTGGCAAAACTAGTGAGGACCGCTGGTGCCCTCGCCGCCCTGTGCTGAACGCTCGGAACGACGGGATCTGCTATGGTGATGGTCTCGCTGGTCCATCCTAGCCTGCAATTCTGCCTGAGCAGCTTTCACCTCACGAAGGTTACCTAAGATGGAACCCTGAGTGGCCTCCATAAGCTGAAAGTGTTGATGGTTATACTGCTGTTGACGGGACTGCTCAGTGGTGATCGCAAGCAGAGTACGGGAGATGGTCTCGTAAGATTGGTCTGCTCTCCGCTGCGACTCTTGCATAAAGCTCATCTGGTCCGCCATCGATCAGAAGTCTGAACTGAGAGGGATTAAAGAAGTTCCTTCTCATCAGCCCCCGATCTAAACAAAAATCAATATCCATGGTGGTATGGCTGCAGTAGGGAGTCAAATGAAATAGCTTTCGGCCAAGGCCTAGAGCAGCAGCGATTTCAGTCACATTACCTCCTACATGTATAGGTCCTCCTGCCCAGGTGGCAACACCACTAAAAGAGTACAGCATAAAGTTACCACAAGCTAAACGACGCGACTGATTCGCACAAAACATGAAAAATATGTCCTCCTCAGTAAAGTGGTCATCAGCATCTGCTCTCCCAAAGAATGTATGGGCAATGATCATCTGAAAGTATCGGAGAGCTGGGTTATGGATAACCTGCGAAATGTGAGTATCAGGGTCAGGGCCTCCACCTCCAGAGATGTCACTCCAAAATTTCTCCACGTCTCTATTCATGAAGTAACCCATGGGCAGCTCAGGGATAGCACCAACTCCAGTCTCAAATCTAAGAAGATCACCGAACTCAGTATGGGTGAACGAATACTCTGTGCCAAATAACCTGAAGCTGGTGTGGCCATCTGGTCCCAAGTACGGATCATAGGAGAAAGAGCTGAGGAACTCCAGAGTGAGGTTCCTATAGGTGGGATGCAAATCATCAGCGTACTGGTCCCATTTGAGCTGGTGGGTCAAGTATCGGACATTGGGCTCTATGCCCAAAGCTTCCATGCAATCACTGTCTGGGTAGCGAGTGGGTGCCATAGGTCTGAGTGAAAGCATCGCATAACGCTCTCTCTGGGCGTCGTCTCTAAAGGTCACGTGCATGTCGTCGACTGGTGGCATCCTGAAAGAAAAGGTTAGGAAAAACAGGCCCTGAAATCAAACACACCAAACAAGTTAGACATATATGTACAAACAAGCAAACAAACGTAAATCAAAATAAACGGAAAGAAAATAAATACGAAAAGGAAAAGAACCATGGGTTGCCTCCCATGCAGCGCTTGCTTAACGTCGTTAGCTCGACGAGTTCAAGTCATGTATCTGGTGCGAGGATAGGTGGGTCTGTTAACGTGAACCTGGAGTAGTATGTTGGAATGTCACCTCCTTCATAATGCTTAAGCCTTTGTCCATTTACAACGATCAGAATGCAAGATTTGTTCTTAATTTCCAATGCCCCGGATTTTAGGACTTTGGAAACTTCGAACGCGCCCGTCCATCTAGATCGAAGCTTACCTGGAAAAAGTCGCAGTCTTGAATTATATAGAAGAACAGGGTCACCTATGTTGAAGTCTTTCTTGACGATCTTCTTGTCATGCCATGCTTTGGTTCTCTCTTTATATATGATGGCATTTTCATAGGCTGATTGTCGGAGCTCTTCTAGCTTATGTATGTCTAAGATGCGTTTCTCACCAGCTGCTAGGTAATCAAAATTTAAGGTTCTAATGGCCCAATATGCTTTGTGTTCCAATTCAAAGGGTAAGTGACATGATTTTCCGTAAACTAGTTGGTAAGGGGTTGTTCAAATGGGAGTCTTATAGGCTGTCCTGTAGGCCCACAGTGCTTCTGAAAGCTTCTGTGACCAATCCTTTCTGGATATCGAGACAGTTTTTTCTAAGATATGCTTGATCTCTCTATTGGATACTTCTACTTGCCCACTGGTTTGCGGGTGGTAAGGTGTGGCTACTCTATGTTTAACTCCATACTTCCTCAACAGTTTGTTAAAAATCCTAGATATAAAATGTGATCCTCCATCACTTATGACTAGCCTGGGAACTCCGAATCTAGGGAATATATTCTGCTTGAACATCTTAATCACTACTCGGGTGTCGTTTGTGGGTGCAGCTATAGCTTCAATCCATTTGGACACGTAATCGACAGCGACTAAAATATATTTGTTTCCTAAGGATGATGGAAAAGGTCCCATAAAGTCGATTCCCCAAACATAAAAAAGTTCTACTTCTTGAATGTTTCTTAATGGCATTTCATTTCTCCTCGAGATGTTTCCGGAGCGTTGACACGGGTCACACTTGGTTATATATGTATGAACATCACGCCATATAGTTGGCCAATAAAGACCAGCTTGTAAGATCTTAGCGTGAGTCTTAGATGTGCTTGCGTGTCCTCCGTAGGGTGCTGAGTGACAATGTTCTATGATATGGTGCACTTCTTCCTCTGGAACACACCGGCGAAAGATTCTGTCAGTGCCTCTCTTAAAAAGGAGTGGTTCATCCCAATAGAAATGTTTAACGTCATTGAAGAACTTCTTTTTCTGCTGATAGCTGAGGTCAGGAGGTATTATATCTGCAGCAAGATAGTTAACAAAATCTGCATACCAAGGTACATTATTTACCGCTAAGGATTTTTCAGAATCTTCTAGGGTTTCTAAACTTACATCTCCAATGGCATCTAGCTTAGCTATTAACCTGTCATAAGCAAAGTCATCATTTATGGGTACTACATCAGGTTTCAAGAACTCAAGCCTGGAAAGGTGATCGGCAACTACATTATCGGTGCCTTTCTTATCTCTGATATCAAGGTCAAATTCTTGCAATAAAAGTATCCACCGAAGTGACCTAGGTTTAGCATCCTTTTTATTCAAAAGGTATCGGATGACAGCATGATCAGTGTAAATAATTATTTTGGCTCCCACCAAATAGGATCTAAATTTGTCTATGGCGAAAACTACGGCTAGGAGTTATTTTTCTGTGGTTGCATAATTTCGCTGAGCGGCATCTAGAGTTCTACTGGCGTAGTAAATCACATGTAACTTCTTATCAGATCTTTGCCCTAGCACTGCTCCTACAGCGTAATCACTAGCATCACACATGATTTCAAAAGGTTTTGTCCAATCTGGTGGTTGCATAATGGGTGCTGAGATTAAAGCTTGTTTTAAAAGGTTGAATGCTTCGTTGCATTTTTCATCAAAAATGAACTCGACATCTTTCATCAGAAGACCTGTCAAAGGTTTAGTGATCTTAGAGAAATTTTTAATGAAACGCCGGTAAAATCCAGCATGTCCAAGAAAACTTCGAACTTCTCTAATTGTTTTGGGTGGTTTAAGATTCTCTATCACCTCAATCTTAGCTTTATCAACTTCAATGCCTTTTTCAGAAACGATATGTCCTAGAACTATACCTTCAGTGACCATGAAGTGACATTTCTCCCAATTTAATACCAGGTTTACTTCGACACATCTCTTCAAGATCTTTTCAAGGTTGACTAGACAGTTATTGAAATCAAATCCGCAGACTGAGAAATCGTCCATGAATACTTCCATAATTCCATCAAGATAATCAGCGAAGATTGACATCATGCAACGCTGAAAAGTTGCTGGGGCATTACAGAGTCCGAAAGGCATACGTCTATAGGCAAAAGTTCCATATGGGCACGTGAAGGTTGTTTTCTCTTGGTCATCAGGGTGTATAGGAATTTGGAAAAAAAACTGAATATCCGTCGAGGTAACAGAAGTAGGAATGTCTAGCTAGACGTTCCAACATCTGATCTATAAAAGGTAATGGGAAATGGTCCTTCCTAGTGGCTTTGTTTAATTTTCTGTAATCTATGCACATACGCCAACCTCCTTCTATCCGTTTTGTAACGTGCTCACCTTTTTCGTTTTGAACCACGATGATGCCTCCCTTTTTAGGTACTACATGCACAGGGCTTACCCATTTACTGTTCGAGATCTGATATATTATCCCTGCTTCCAATAACTTAAGAACTTCCTTCTTAACTACCTCACTCATTATAGGGTTAATCCTTCTTTGGTGTTCTCTCGAAGGTTTAGCATCTTCCTCAAGTGAAATCCGGTGCATGCACACGGATGGACTTATTCCTTTAAGATCTGAGATGTTGTACCCTAGTGCTGAGGGATATCTTCGCAAGACATCTAAGAGTTGGTTTGTTTCATTTTGGTTCAGAACGGCACTGACTATAACTGGTCTGTCCATTTCTTTGTCTAAAAACTCATATCTTAGATTCTTCGGTAATTCTTTTAATTCTAAGGTTGGTTTGCTGGGGTTTTGTATAGGATCTGGAGTTAAGGATAGATATTCAAAAAGGCTATCATCTATGTAGGGTTCCATACTGTCATCATCTTTCTTAATGGGCGTTGAAGGTAGTTTTATTCTTTCTATTGGCTCTTCCTGGTTAAGTTCACGGACACATTCATCAATGACATCAACTGCATAACATGCATCTCCTATTACTGGTGCCGCGAGAAACTTTGCTAGGACAAACTCTATTTTTTCGTTACCTACCTCAAAAGTCAATTTTCCTTTCTTGACATCTATTATGGCTCCTGCAGTTGATAGGAAGGGTCTACCTAGGAGGATTGGGATATCTTTATCTTCTTTGATGTCCATTACGACGAAGTCGGTGGGAATGAACAACTTGCCTATTCTAACTGGGATGTCTTCTAATACGCCTACAGGGTATTTTATAGATCTGTCAGCTAATTGGAGAGACATCTTAGTAGGTTGCAAATCTCCTAGTTTCAATCGTTCACAAACTGCAAGGGGCATTAGGCTTACACTGGCTCCTAAGTCCAGAAAGGCTTTATCTATGACATGATTCCCCAAAATACAAGGTATGGAGAAATTCCCCGGATCTTTGTCTTTTTTGGCAAGTTTGTTCTCGGAAATGGAATTACACTCCACTGGTTTTGGATCGTCAAGTCTACGTTTATTGGTGAGGATGTCCTTCAGGAATTTAGTATAAGATGGTATTTGGGTGATGGCTTCTGTAAAAGGAATCTCTACATGGAGTTTTTCTATAACTTTAACAAACTTCTGGAATTGGTAATTGATCTTAGTTTGTTTAAGTCTTTGTGGATAGGGAATTGGTGGTTTGTATGGCTAAGGGGGTGTTGAAGCTTCGTCCGTAACTTCTCCTTTATCTTTGTCTTTTGGTTTCTCAATTTTTACGGGTTCCTCACCTTCGGGGGTAGCATCCTTTTTGGAAATTTCGGAGTCACTCAATGTCGGGTTTTTAGGCCCTTCATAAGTGATTCCACTTCGTAAGGTAACAGCGTTAGCTTGCCCTCAAGGGTTCTGTTGAGGTTGTCCAGGAAATTGTCCTCCAGGAGTAGTTTGAGGTGCTTGCTTTAAGGCTACCTGAGAGATCTGGGTTTCAAGCATCTTGCTGTGGGTGGCCATTTGATCCATTTTGGTTCCTAGTTGGGTAAGCAACTCATTCACATGAATATTCTGATTTAGGAATTCTTTGTTTTGCTGGGCTTGTGCTGTCATAAAATCATTTAGCACTTTCTTAATATTTGGCTTAGGTGGCACTGCTTGCATAGGTTGGTTTTGTCTAGGTGCTTGATTGTTGGTTGATCTCGGAGGTGCTTGGTTTTGGATAGGGTTATTGTTTTTGTAGGAAAAATTAGGGTGATTCCTCCATCCAGGGTTGTAAGTATTTGAGAACGGGTTTCCTTGGGCATAGTTGACTGGGTCTGGGTTAGTCTCGTTTAACAGATGGCAGTCAGCTGATTGATGACCTTTAGTACCACAAAGTTCGCAATCCGATACTACTGCTGCTGCAGCGGTTGGTTGTGCGTACATTTGATCGATCTTGAGGGCCATAGCATCCATTTTGGCTTGCATCATGTCTATAGAGCTTACCTCATGTTTACCTCCTTGGGCTTCTTTCTTTTCCACTATTGCTCTTTCGTTTCCCCATTGATGATGGTTTTGAGTCATATCTTCAATGAGACCACAAGCGTCAGGATAGGGTTTGTTCATCAGGGCACCGCCAGCGGCAGCGTCGATGGACATCTTTGTGTTATAATGAAGTCCGTGGTAAAAGGTATGTATAATCAACCATTGCTCCAAACCGTGGTGTGGACAAGCCCTTAGAAGATCTTTATACCTCTCCCAAGCTTCAAATAGCGATTCTCCTTGGTTTTGGGTAAATCTTGTTATTTGGTTTTGGAGAACGGCTGTTTTGCTTGGGGGAAAGTATCTAGCAAGGAATGTTCTCCTAAGGTCTTCCCATGTTGTTATAGAGTTGGCTGGAAGGGAATCTAACCAAGTTAGGGCTTTGTCTCTAAGGGAAAAAGGAAATAGTCTTAAACGAATCGCCTCAGGACTAGCACCATTGGTCTTAAAGGTGTTTGACAACTGGATAAAGACTTTTGATGTTGGTTTGGGTTTTCAGATGGTAGTCCTGCGAATTGTTTTTGTTGAACTAGTTGTAATAGGGACGGTTTTAGTTCAAAATTATTGGCAGGTATGGTAGGGTTAACTATACCAGAGCTCGGTTCTTCGTCAGCAGGCTGAGCGAATTCCTTAAGGGGTCTTTGGTTACGATCTTCGGCCATAGCTTGCTTAATTCGACGAAGCCAAAGTCGTGCGCGAGCGTAACGTTCTAGTTCCACTAAAGGATCTATTACACTACTGGAGCTGCGAGATCTTCGCATCGACCAGTTCGTGCGGCCCTAGTCTAAACGGTGATAACAAACGAAATTCGAAATTCGGCGAAATTGGTCCCCGGCAACGGCGCCAAAAACTTGATGCGTTGTATTCGCAAGTGCACGAATCGCGTCAGAGTAATATAAAAAGTTATCATATCCACAGAGACCAAATGTCGATCTAACGATTTCCGTTTGTTACAGTGCTTATCTAAGGCAGTTCAATTCAGGGTTTACTAATGCAGAGGAAAATAAATAAAAGTAAATGACGAGGTAATAAAATTCAGACAAAACAATAGGCTTGAATGTAATTCTCATAACCGATAATATTTCTATATTCATCAACAGGACTACTTACGGGCAATATCTTCTATTTTAAGAAAAGAATTCAATTTAACAGGAACTGTCGCTTTCGCGTAGTCAGAACCAAGTTTACCCTTTAATCTAACCCCTTTATTGTCACTTATAAAAAGGTGCGCATTGCGTTAGAGTCATAGAAAACTTACTTTTAAGAAATGTAAATTCTAAACTAAACAGAAAAGAATTTTGACCTGAAATCTCTAAACTATAGAGGTTCAAAATGAACCAGATTCTAATCCCACTAACGCGTCCGAAAATAGTTTTAAAATCTCTTTTCTAAAGTGTTAAAAATCCCTACTCAACTGAGCAAAGCGCTTTCGCTGTATTTGATCAGTTGAGAACTAAACAAGTTCACAAATGGTTGGACGGCTTTCGATCTTACCCAACATTGCTTTTGAGTACAGAAAACTTGTGTTAAAGATTAAAACAGCCCTTAAGTATTTCTATTAACATATAGACGTATTACGGTGATTATGGTCTTTACATTCCTACCTATCTAAAACTTAGTCAGCCATGGTAGTTATAACGGTCATATTAATTCTTATCATGTATGGAATTAAGTCTTTTGAAAAGTAAAGTTTTGAAAAGTAAGGCAAGACAATAAATAAACAAAATAAAGCAAGTGCAAGAAATAAATGAAAGTAAATGCGATTAAAATAAAACCTGCTCCAAAGCGGAGTCTTTAAATCTGGTACAATGTACGGAAAAGAAAATGCTGGCAGGATTACTTCTACCAAAGTGCTCCAACTTGATTACAGACACTCCAAGACTTGATTACAAACTCGATCACACACAGTGCAATAACTCCTCGATGTGAGAAGATTACCGCTTTACAAGAGTGAAATTTATGCCTAGGATGAAGTAAACTAAGATTGGATGATCCTAAAATTCGAGTTCTAAGAGTATTTATAGGCAAAGTTGGCATGGTGCAAAAACAAAAGTGACCTTGGCTTGAAAAATGGGCGGGAACTCATTTTGCCTTGTCGCGCCCGCGACAAGAGGAAAACGGCAATGATCGTGGGAACGTGGCAGTTGAGTTGTGGAGATCATGGGACACGTCGTCGCCTACCCTGGGGCGCCCGCAACAAGAGAAACGACAAGAGTAAATTGCTGCCAAACTTGAATTCTAGCTCCTTTTGCATCCTTTTTCGTCTGGGACCTCGATTTATTGAAAACCTGAAAACAAAGGAAAACATAACAATAACAAAGCATAAAAAATAGGAAAAAAAAACTAATATGCATGTGAAATCAGAGTCGAAAATACAGTATAATTTAGTGTCATCATTCGTGCAAGTCCAAATTCATCTGATGAAGTTAAATGACTGTTTTTTAAAGATATTTGGTCTATATTTCAAATCATCTTCAAAATCCTGATTATGAGGTGCAAGTTCTGATCATGAGATTCAAGTCCATTCGAGCAGGCCATTTATTCTGATTAATTTCAAGTTCGATTCAAGTTTGATCAGAGGCAAATTTAATTCAAGAATTAAATCAGGAGCAAGATTCAAGATTTGTTCAATTTTAAGTCGAAGCAAAGTCAATGGTGTGATTTAATTTTGGGAAGTGCCAATAGTGTGTTAAGCCCGTTATCCATTCTAACCCATTCCAAATATCCAATTATTCATTTCATAAACCATTACCAATCTCTAAACCCAGTGTCCAAATTCATATCCATTACCTTTTTTTTTAATTATTATTAATCTACAAAAAGGCCATGAATAAAATTATAAAGCCCATGTGCTATTTACAAAAACAATCGTTGAGAAAAAAAAGAAAAGAACTCATGTTCAACAAAGCCATGAAGCACACGGCCAAGAAACAAGCCTAGCCCATTTCTAAATTACATCAGACCATTACATCATGAAAGCAAAAAGTTAAATTCCAAACCAAGTCATGGAGCCTTCCAAACAATACTTCAAAAACACACAAGCTGCTGCTATATCAATTCATGACCCCACACAAGCCAAACTTTAGCTAGCCTTACAACAATACACGGCCCACCTTCACTATGAAGCCACATTCAAGGCCGAAATGCTACATCAGAAACAAATTACACAAGCTGTTATGACAATAGCCAAGCCCATGTGATGTGAAGCTTTGTCCAAAGTCATTCAAGCCTCATTGAACACAAGCCTCACACAAAGTATCTGCTTCAAGCCACTACTACAAGCTTCACACCCAAGAAGCTACATCAAAATGCAAGCTATGTGAGTGTGAAACGCAGTGCATCATCAAGCAATGTAAACCCTGCACAACGAAAGTGAAAACGTCAAAACGCAACAAAGCATCAAAACGGCAGCTGCAATTCATAAATTCCATCACAAAACTTTCATAACAAAACAAAAAATCCAAAGTTCAATTTACCCTTCCTACCTCTCTATAAACTGAGCCATTCTTTACACTTTGAATTCAAGCTCATGAGCCCCTCAAACCTCTGTCAAATTTGAAACTCAATCAAAATTTGTTTTCAAATCTTTATCACCTTCTCAATTCATCACTTCCAAACACTTTCTCAAACTCAGTTTTTATTTCAACCACAACAACATTCAAGAAGAATAGAAGAGAGTAATTGAAGCTAAACTCACCATTGTTGAAGGTATTGGAACTTTTCCGACAAACTTTCATCTCTGAAATTTGTTGCACATGAAATATGTTGGTTGAAACCGTTTACGTACTTGAAATCACCTTGCATTTCTGATTACGACGGTACCATAACGGAGCTCCGCCGCTCCGATTCAGTGGAGCTCCGATTTGCTGGGTCGTATGCTACAGTGACGGTGAGAAGAGGAAGAAGATAAATGCTAGCATGTTTTTCTTTCTGATCTTGTATTTTGTTTTAAAATTGTTTTCCACATATGATTGATTGGGCTGGACCGTGTGGTTTGTTGGTTTTACTACCATCACCACCATTTTTCTACTTAAACCTCCCATTTCTTCTTTTTCTTTTAAAAAGTTTAGTTTATCTTTCTTTTTCATTATTGTTAAAATTTTGTCTTCAATATTTTCTAGTTTTTTTTTTATGATTTCTTGATTTAAAACTTTTTTTCTCTTGAGTTATTTGTTAGATCTTCTTTATTTTTGTATTTTGATATTGTGTTAAATTTCTTTTGAAAAATCTTTTAATTGATATGTTATTTGATTTTATCTTCTTCTTGATTTCTTGATTTTGTTGATTGTTGGTTGTTTTTGGATCTTATATGATTATAAGTTTCATCAACATCATTGGAACTTGGGTGTTGATAGAGTGAAAACTCAAATCCACCAAGATAGTTAAATGATGTTGATGATAACTTGTCTCATCCTTTGATTCAATTTGGTTTTGGTTCTCTTTCTTCTTCTTCTTTTTATTTTGGTCGATGAAATCTATGAATCGATGATTGTTGATTTACAAAGATGTTTAATCTTTATTATTTTAAATCTATGGGTGAATGACCATTTGGATCATTCTCCATACTTTGGAATCGTGATAGATTTTCTTTGATAAATCGATGTGAAATCTCAATTATGATAAACCATTCCCTTTTTTTCTTTTTGTGTGGCATGTTTTAGGAGAGTGATTTACATATCACTTCTCTAACATGTGTTAACACTAATATTGTTATTGACCGGCCTCCCATAGTATGATCTTCCTTATAGATTGTGCTACGATTGCGTAACATAGCGTTACATGTGGCTCGTATCGAAAAATGACCATTCGAGGCTCAAACTTATGTTTGAAAGTCCAAGTATGGTTATTATTTGTCTTGGGTCCATTACTTATGAAACTTGTTGTTAGGAGGCTTTGATTTTATCAATCCTCTAATGAGTCTTTATTAACTTTGGCCTAAGTTCATTATTTAACCATCGTTGATAATTTGTTCTAACAACTAATCACTAACTCACAAACAATATTATTGTACTAATTTTGTTTATGTTTCCTTCTCGCTCCCTACCTCTCTTTTATTTTTATGCGCCATCATTATCATCTCATATAATATTACTGTTTATGCTTCCGCTCTCTTTTTCTTTTGCCCACTTGGACCATATCTTGTTCAAAACACTAATAAAGGATTAAACCTCTAAAAAACTTGGTGTTCTTAATTTTGTGGTTATGCTTATGGATGGACTTAGACCTCGGACCTCTTAGATTATTCTTAGACCCTTGGACTTAGAATTATGACTATTTCCCTATGCTTGGAGTATTATGAATCCTTGCCTTTATTTGGCTAGCTCATTTGCTTATACTTCAAGACGGATGGAATTCTTATTTCGCTTGCTATAAAGTGTGTTATAATTCGGTTAGATATTTCTTATCTCTAACTTTTATTTTGCTTTAGGATAGTCACTTCTTCTCCACCCCTTCTTTATTTTTCAAAATCTTCTCTCTTTTTCAAAACCTTCTTGTTTTTTCAAAACTTAAACCTCTTTCATAAAAAAAAAAAAAACCTTGACTTCGGTCAAGTGATTTTCAAACTTTGTTTTCTTTAATAAATGTCAATCAATGTTAATCATAATTTGACTAATTTTAAAAAGACAAAAAACACAAAAATCTCATTAAAACTTTTTGTGTCGTTGTGCATTTTTTCATTTAAAACTTTTCAAAAAGTTAAGACATGATTCATTTTCATAGTTGAGATGTAATTCTCCTATTTCCCAAAGTATTTAAGATGTTGACATTTTCCACTTAGATGTTGAGTGATAGACTTGTTGATTTTAATCCAAGCAAAATCCTCCATCTTAAGATCATGCAAATGTTGTCTTATACTTGTGGGCGACTAGTCGTAGTTTTCTCCTTAAAATGACGACTTGTCTTTTCATTTAAAATGAACCAAAACAAACAAATTTTGTTATTTTTACCATGAACTACGAGGTTTTGATCCTATATTGTGTTAGACGATGGCTATGGATCTAGAAAGGGGGGTTGAATAGATCCCTTGAGTTTTACACGCAAATTGTTACCAAAAATTTAGTTTTAAAAGATGTTTAACGGAAGCTACCACTGGATAGAACGTCTACCACGAACCTTCTACTAAAAGGATCAGATATGCACGAATATATCGAGAATGAGTATAGAAGAGAAAAATTCAGTTTGATTACTACACTTAAAAACGCAGTCAACAAAATATCGCTTGCTTGATGTTTAATCCAAACCAATGAGGTAAAATGATAAGCAATTAAAAGCAATGTGTTCGAATTTTGCTTTGAAACAAATTATCAAACACCTAGTGTGCGTAAACACACTAAGTGCAGAATTTCTATGGAATGTAATGTAAAGCTGCTCCAAGATACAATTCAAGGAATTGTATCAATTTAACAAAACAGTTTCTCAACTCAAGATTACACTACGACAGAAATTTCGATAAATTGCGACTTCACAAATTCGAATAAACTGAAATGTAAAAGAGTTAAGGGAAAGAGAGAACAAACGAGATTTGATTAGGCAGTTCCCCAATCGTCCTCGCTTTGGGTACCTCTGCCCCAAATTCCACAATTGGAATTGAGATATATATATATATATATATATATAGTTGTTGCAAATTGTTTATTACAAGAGAAAACTATGAACATCCAAACCCTCGAACGTCTTCGATCGTTGATGCAGAATTTTCTCTCCCCTTGATTCAAGATGAATC
The DNA here is from genome assembly GCA_022829125.1 of Lathyrus tuberosus. Lineage (NCBI taxonomy): Eukaryota > Viridiplantae > Streptophyta > Magnoliopsida > Fabales > Fabaceae > Lathyrus > Lathyrus tuberosus. The sequence goes on from JALAZF010000163.1 coordinate 10,074,713, forward strand.
AAGTGCCTCGAATATGGTTGATCCAATTACCGTCCCACGCTACTAAACCAAAAGAAACCTCCGTTCTTCGGTTACCTTCACTCGATCAATTGCGATCTTCCAAACTTCGAACCCAAACCTCTCTTCTACGATCCTCCGATTACAACTACTAAACCGAACAATTGCTCTAATCTTCAGTTACCTTCGCCCGGCTGAATCCCTGTAAAACGAAACGGTTTGTGCAAAAACCCCCAAAATCTTCCCGATTCTTGGAGGAGAAAACCTAGGGTTTTATTCAAGAAACACCTACCAAAATCTCAACTCAGAAATGAAGATAACGCACTTCCAAAATCTGAACGTTATCACCTTGAAACAATGAACAACTCAAAAAAAGATTGTTATGTGTAATTGTTTGTTCACTCAATGTTGAAGATGAAGATGAAGAGAAATGGCAATGTAATTTCACGTTTCTTGTTAGTTTTTATTAAAAATGAGCTAAAATGATATATATACTATCCTAGACAATACAATGGAAATAACAGAATTTTAAAATGAATAACATAACAAAAGTTAGGTGACATACAACAAACGGTCGACCTATACAGATGGTATAGTCGACCTGAGCAAGGCAGCACACTCATTGCGCAAAACTGCATGTTATGCGTCGACCGAACCAGGCCATGAGTCGACTCATAGCTCCCAGTTTTGGACAAACACAAATGCAGAAGGTGTGAGTCGACCGGAGGGTCGACGTGAGTACTCCCGCTGGTTGTACTAACATATGCTACATGTTTAGGTCGACCTATACAGGGTTGTGAGTCGACTCACACCCTTGGAACATGCAAAAATCACATTTTTGACTTTCCTAAAGGTGTTAAACCATATCTAATGAACCTAGACCATTACTAATCATGATCAAACACTCTTAGACCACTTAATGAGCATTGCATATGACGTTTTTCACGTGAATCTCTATATTCTAATCATGATAGTTTTGACATCATTAAAATCAAGTACATAGTGAGAATCTTCCCTCACATACTCCCCCTTTTTGATGATGGTAAAACAGTTATATGTCCTCCCCCTAACTGTATGCATCCACTATTGTTTGATCATCTCAATACCTGTTATGTCCGTGTTCTTCTCCCCCTTTGACAACATCAAAAAGAGAGAAAGATAAAGTGTCAAGAATAGAAAATCGAGAGCTGCATTTTGAACACAATTGTAACAGATACCATTAACGCACATTCACATATAATGCAAGTTAATGAATAACTAAATAAAATAAAAACACTTAAGAAACACAAATTTGATTAATAGTACATTGTCACTACATAGAACAGCCATAAAGAACAATAAAGCAGTACGAACATAAGGCACACATAGCTAAAATAAACATATTGGATTCATAAACCTAAACAGTGCAAGAAACAAAGCATGAAAAGACATGATGCGGGATGTAAGGATGATTCTCATGGCCTCCTCCCCCTAAATGAGTGGCCCCTCCTGCGAAACTGGTGAGGATGATGAGGTGGTGGAGGTTGGTTATGCATCTGTTCAGTCAACTCCAACACGGTTTGATTCAGGATGTTGAAGCTGTTTGTGAGAGCACGGTGATGATTTGTAGAAGTCTCAGCCATAGTGTTAAATCTACCCATCACATTAGTAGCAAAAGCGTCAAAGTTGGTGGTGTGATTCTGAAATTCTTCATGCAAGGATTGAAACCTTTCCTCTTGAGTTGTGGCAAACCTCTGTTGGTCAAGTTGCATAGTCCTCATCAGTTCAAGAATATCCTCATGGTTTTGTTGAGGACGCGGAGGTGATGAAGGAGTGTAATAGGAGTCTTGGTGATCAAAGCCTTGCGTGGATGACATATAGTTAGAGCCAAGAGTGGTCCAACCATTATATTGCCATTAACCCCAGCCTTGATCAACTTCATCTTCCATAGGAGAAGATTGAGGCATGTAGTTTCTTGTGTATTGCCATTGGTTCCATTCTGGGGCTTCCTCAGACACCATAGTAGACGAGTTAGGCATCCAAGCATTATTGTCTTCAACAGAAATATCCATTTGTTGTTGTTGATCATTATCCCCTTGTTCCTCTTCAGCATCGCTTTGTTCCTCCTCACATTCTTCTTCATCTTCGTCGTCCTCGTCTTCTTCTTCCTCATTGCTTTCGTCAGATCCTTCTGCCAATACAGCAGTGTTTGCTTTCACCATATACTTATACCTTTTATCTTTGACATCCCAAACATGACCCATCATAGTTAATGTTTTCTGACAGAATTCTTGATTGATAGTGATAGATTTGTACGGAATACCCAGAACAACTATTCTAGCATGGTTGAGTACCTTTTGAATGAATGATGCGTAGGGTAACACAGTTCCCCTACCGGAGTCACGAAGAGAATACATTCTGCTTGCAATATAATAGGGCCAGCTAATCCTTATTTTATTCTTCAAAACGTATATCAACTGAACCTCAGGTTGATCCACCCTAGAGTAACCTCCTATCTTTGGTCTAAGAATGTGAGAAACAATCCATTTCAAAATCCTTGCAATAGGAGTCAGTTTCCCTGTTGTCACAGTTTTGGGAAAGAGACTGCTAGCCACAACCTGATCTGAGTATGGTCTCTTCAACATAGAGTTCAGTGCTTGTTTAAAATCCTTGGTAGTGATGTGAGAAAGAGATGAACAGTGACGAATTTGTTCAATTATTTTTTGTGAACCCCAAATGTTGTTTGTAGGAAAGGTGAAGTTAGGGTTTGTGTAGAGAGGAGTTAGAGGAGAGGAGGAGATGAGATAATGTGTTGGAACAATGCATATGTTATGTTTATGCCACATAGAAAATCAGAAAAGTATAAAAAAGGAATTAAATGAGTCAAAAACGCACAGTGACCAAAAAATTTCTCGCAGCTTTTTAGCGAACGGTCGACTTATAGTCTGTGTGCGTCGACGCACACTATAGTGTTTCTTATAATTTTAAAATTTTGAGCTATGTGGCATAAGACGTTTGGCTGCCCAAGCCAAAGCGCAACAAGTTTTCTCAAGCATCGTGTACCGAGTCTCACAGTCGGTGAATTTCTTGCTCAAATAGTAAATGGCAGACTCTTTCCATTTAGTTTCGTCTTGTTGCCCAAGTACACATCCCATTGAGTCCTCTAGGACTGTTAGGTAAATGATCAGTGGCCTTCCTTCCACTGGAGGTGATAGAATCAGAGGATTCAACAGGTATTCCTTAATACTGTCGAAGGCAGTTTGGCAATCTTCTGACCAAACGCAATCCTGGTTCTTTTTCAGTAATTTGAAAATCGGCGCACACGTGGCGGTCATAAGGAATATGAATCTGGAGATATAGTTTAAATGTCCCAAGAATCCTCTGACTTGTTTTTCAGTTTTCGGAGAAGGCATTTCTTGAATGGCCTTGACCTTGTCAGGATCAACCTCAATTCCTTTCTGGCTGACGATGAACCCTACTAGTTTACCCGAACGGACACCGAAGGTGCACTTGTTGGGATTCAAGCGGAGCTTAAATTTTCTTAGACGTTCGAACAATTTTGACAGATGTTCAACGTGCTCACTCTCTGTTTTTGATTTTGCAATCATATCATCGACATATACCTCGATTTCCTTATGTATCATATCATGAAACAGAGTAGTCATGGCCCTTTGATAGGTTGCCCCGGCGTTCTTCAAACCGAACGGCATTACCTTGTAACAAAAAGTACCCCATGGGGTAATGAATGAAGTTTTCTCCATGTCTTTCGGCGCCATTTTGATCTGATTATAGCCCGAGAATCCATCCATGAAGGAAAAAACTTTGAACTTTGCTGTGCTGTCTACCAGCATGTCAATGTGTGGTAAAGGAAAGTCGTCCTTTGGACTTGCCTTGTTCAGATCTCTGTAATCAACACACATTCTGACCTTTCCGTCCTTTTTGGGAACGGGTACAATGTTGGCTAACCATTGAGGATATTCAGCTGTAGCGAGGAAACCCGCGTCAATCTGTTTCTGTACCTCCTCTTTGATTTTGATGGCCATGTCCGGGTGAGTGCATCTCAACCTTTGCTTTACTGGCGGACATTCCGATCTTAACGGTAAGTGATGTTCCACAATGCTGGTATCCAACCCTGGCATATCCTGATAAGACCAAGCGAATACATCGGGAAATTCTCTGAGAAGCTTTATCAAACTCTCTCTGGCAGTTGGACTGAGCAGTGCCCCGATCCTGATTTCTTTTCTCTCTTGCTCTGAACCAAAGTTTACCGTTTCCAACGGTTCTTTGTGAGGTTTAATGGACCTTTCCTCTTGTCTGAGTAGTCGAGAGATCTCTTCTGGAATTTTGTTGTCATTTTCTTCTTCAGCCTCGAATACCGGGAACTCAAAGTTGGGAGAAGGCATCGGATCGTATGTTTCAACGAGGTTTAAAACAAGCAATCTGCATGACGTGATGATTCGTGTTTAGAAGAGATAGAGAAAATGGAAGTGTGTGCAGTGTATTTATTTTACTGCTTGTTTTTATTATTTGTTTTGTTTTTTAGGATTACCATTTTCTGAGAAAGCAAAAAGAGAAAACAACAATTAATGTGGAAATTACAGAACAACGTTATTTTATTAATGAACAAGTCGAATCTTGAAACTACAGCCCTATAAAACAAAACTCTGTCGCTTCGGGCAAAGAGAAGAGGGAAATTTACAGAAAACGAGCCCTATCAAAACATCCGTTTCACCTGGGCAGGGTGAAAGGTTAAAGATGGCAATTACTTTGACTGGTGCATGACCTTCGGAATCTCAACGGCAACCCATTGGCGGCGAACTCCTCGGTGAATCACAAAGTCTGGCACCTTTCTTGATTTGTCTTCAGAAATGACGCTGATTTCTGGCGGAGCGGGATCATTGGAATCTGTCTCCCAGGAAGAATTGTCGTAGGAGAATTCCTCTGTTGCATTTTGGATAGCATTTGTGCTCTCAGCTGTATCTCCCCATCCAGTTGGCTGGATGTCTTCGAGCCTGATACGAGAGCTTCCGGGAGCGTTGTACTTGACCATATAGTCGTATTTTCCACTCGGTTGTCCCAAGGTGTCCCAAACTTCTTTGGAACTAGAGTTATCTCTCTCGATGACGTTGACCTCGGGAAAAGCATAGTTGATGAATTCAAGTTCTGCAAACGTTGCAAATTCATCTTCATGTTGAGTAGTTTCTGAATGACCTGGGTGTTGATCCCATGACATGGTGGGGACACAGGTATTCTGTTCAATGACGATCAACTGATTTTCATTGCTCGGCTGACTTTCTTGCCCCAAGTTTCCTGGGTAAGGTTGCCACATTGGCAGACCATCCATTGGGCCATAGTAGTTGTAGTCAAAGTTATCTTTCATCAGAGTGTCCTCCTCTAATGAATTTGGTGGAGCACGACATCCTTCCGGATCTCAATCCCCGTATATCATTTTGACATCTGACCTTGGTATAAATCTCGGACTTTCTGTAGGAAAGCAAAAAGGCATAGACACCTCTTCCTGAGACATATAACCGTCCTTGTTAAGGTAGGACTTCCATTCTTCATCTGTGTCAGAGGGATCTTCCTCATTGATAGCATGAACTGTCTGAGACACTGGGTGAAGAAAACCTCCACTGTGGAATAAGTTTTGAAGGGGATGAAGACTTTCATCGTTGATAGCTGTCCGGGTACAGGTTGCAGAAAAACCAAGACCCTTCTTTGTTTTATTGTCAATGGGAATGACAAACTGCCCCCATCCTGTCGTATCGGTACTCTCGACCGCTTTAATAGCATCTTTGTATGAGGAAATCGAGGTTCCTCCTTTGAAATGATTGTCCTTGCTCACCGACAATGCTTGGAACTGAGTTCCAATAACCTCCTCGGGTTCTATACCAGTAGATGATGACAAGTTGCTTACAAGCAAGGCGTGTTCCCCACAAACCGTGACAAGTTGATAGTTTTGAACAAACTTTAGCTTTTGGTGGAGGGTCGAAGTAACCGCTCCAGCCTGATGTATCCAAGGTCTTCCTAATAAACAACTATACGTTGCCCGGATATCCATGACCTGGAAAGTGACTTGGAAAGTGTGAGGACCAATAGTTATGGGAAGATCAACTTCGCCGATAACCGTTTTTCTGGATACGTCGAATGCTTTGACGACAACCTCGCTGACTCTCATCGGAGGGCCCTTGAATGATAACTGCATCAAAGTGGACTTTGGCATAACATTCAGGGCTGACCCTGTGTCTACCAGTACATTGGCTAAAGCATCGTCCTGGCAGTTAACTGTGATATTGAGCGCCATGTTATGACGTCGACCCTCTTCAGGTAATTCCTCATCACTAAATCCCAAATTGTTGCAGGAAGTGATGTTAGAGATAATGCTATCGAACTGTCTGATTGTTACATCCTGTTCCACAAAGGCTTGCTCCAAGACTTTCTGTAGAGCCTCCCTGTGGGCTTCTGAACTGAGTAACAGTGATAATACCGAGATCATTGAAGGAGTCTGTAACAGCTGATCAACAATGTTATATTCACTCCTTTGGATGAGCTTCAGCATCTCATCATTATTTTTCAAAAGGTCGGAATTACTGGATTGACCGACTGATGGATCAGGAGCTTCCGTCTGAGGTTCCTTTTCCTTGTTAAGTTCCCCAACCCCTCGGTTGAAGATTCTACCACTCTGTGTTACTCGACTGATGTTTGCAATGTTCACAACGGAGGGTAATGGAATTTCTTTTCCATTTTCAATGGTTGTTGCACCGTATTTGTAAGGGATAGCCTTAGTTGATTCATACGGTAATGGTCCCGGCAGATAGATGACTACGGGAGCTCTCTGATTTTTCTGACCATCGTAAGTAATCTCAATTCGTTCCCGGTTGGGAACCTTAGATTCGTCAAGTAGAGGGATGATGGCAAAAACATTCCTGGTCCTGTGATGACCAGAGATCGTGACAACATCCTCAACTTGCTCGGCAAGGTAGTTCAGCGACCAGTTGATGGGTCCAGAACCCGAATAGGGACGAATTTCTCCATGATCGACCTGACCCTGAAGAGCTGCTCTCACAAGGTAACACCCTTGGTTACTTTCTGATCAGACGCCGCAACTGTCATAGTTGTGTGGTGGCACCTGGCCACGCCCACTTTGAATACAACGTAACCTCACTAGGTTAGCTTCCACTGATCGGACATCCTGACTCTGACGCCGAGTGGGGTTTTTATTACTGATACTAATCTACTGAGTATCTTCATCGCTGTAGATTGGCATCCACCAATGATTTAACAAGTGCTGAAGTGCCTCCTGAACAAGGGTACAACCTCGATCGTCTTTAGAGCACTACCGAACATACTTGATTGTCTTTAGAGCAGATATCACACTGATGATAATTATGAGGTGGAAGATGGCCATATCCGCTCTGTCTACAATGCATCTTGACCAGATTGGTCTTTAATAAGAGTACATCGTGAATTTGATAGACATTGTTAGTCTCTTTCTCAATCAGATTGACTGCAGCTTTCTCATGTTGAGGCAGCGGGTTCGTAAGAACATTGGGATTCGTATCCTTGAAGGATAAGACCCCGCTCCTAACAAGTTTTTGCACATCAGACTTGAAATTGAGGCAAGTGTCTATGTTATGCCCTGAACCTCCTTGATGATAAGGGCATGTTTGATCCACCTTAAACCAAAAAGGCGGATTTTCCGGTACTGTAAGAGGAGATTTAGTCTGAATGTGCCCCTTAGCCAGTAGTAATGGAAACAGTTCTGCATATGTCACGGGTATAGGATCAAATCTTGGTGTCCGTGTTGTACGGTTGTTGTTATATGGAGGACGAGCCTGCTGAAGAGGCTGTTGTGTCCTTTGCTGGTCAGGTTGGCTCTGCGCAACCTGAGGTTGATACGTAGGAATAGACGCAGGGTTGATAGCAGGAGTCACAGCTGCTACCGGTTGATAACGTCGTCTTTGCTTTCCGAGAAAGATATTCCCAATATCTTGCTCTTTTTTCTTAGGGAGAGCACTACCATATTTTTTAGTACCGCTCGTCGATCCAGTGTCTTTTACCAAACGTCCTTCTCGGACGGCTTCCTCAAGACGTACGCCCATGCCCACCATCTCGGTGAAATCACTGGGTGCACTGGCAACCATTCGGTCATAGTAAAATGAGCTTAAGGTCTTTAAGAAGATCTTTGTCATCTCTTTTTCCTCAAGAGGTGGACAAATTTGAGCGGCAATTTCACGCCACCTTTGAGCATACTCCTTAAAGGTTTCCTTGTCCTTTTGCGACATTGATCTGAGTTGATCTCTGTCGGGTGCCATGTCCAAATTGTATTTGTATTGTTGGACGAAGGTAGTACCAAGATCTCTGAATGTGCTGATCGTAGTACGGTTTAAACCCATGTACCATTTTAAGGCGGCACTGGTTAAACTATCCTGGAAGTAGTGAATCAGTAGGTCCTGATTCTCTGTCTGAGCTGACATTCGCCGAGCGTACATAACCAGATGGCTCTGAGGGCAAGAGTTACCCTTATATTTTTCAAAGTCGGACACTTGGAACTTGTGCGGGACTTTCACATTTGGGACCAAGCAGAGATCTGCGGCGTCCTTTCCAAATAAATCCTGACCGCGAATGGCCTGCAGTTCCTTCTGCATTTCCAAGAACTATTCCTGGAATTCATCCATTCTATCGAACATAGTCTCCTTCTTACCAGAAGGTGTTGGTGGAATCTGTCCTTTCGGGACAGTGTGCACCACAGGGGGTGGTACCGTGACTACGGCAGTGAGTCTTGGCGTTTCCCGAAGTTTGTAACCTTCTGGAGTCTTCAGTATGCCCCTGGCATCTTCGCTTTCCCGAAGTTTGTAACCTTCCGGCCCAGCGGCTTCTGTTGTGATTCCCCGATCTTCAGTGATCGGCGGAACATATCCTTCCGGGATATAGTTAACAGGCATGCCCCAAGGACGATCTTTCGGAATTTGATACCTAGGATTATACTTCTCCACTATGGGTGTTGAGGTGATCTCTGAGATCACAGTCCTTTGTAGCTAAGCTTCTGCCATGGCTTGCATGTCGTTACAAAGCTTTCTCATATCCTCTCTCAGAGCTTCGATCTCTTCTTTCAACTCTCTATTTTCTTCCTCAAGATCATCCATCCTTTTCTGACGATTGGCCCGAGTATTATACGAATGAGACAGTTTTACTCTAGAATCGAGACACAAACATGAGATTCGTAGGGAAGAAGAATGCGTTACGTGAGAATGATGAATGCAATGATTTATATTAATTGTTTTTTTTTGTTTAATCAAAATAAACTTCGACAATTAGATTGCAAATATCAAAACAGTGGGGACACCCCTTTTTATTGAATTCAAAGGATTACAGAAATGGAAATACAGTAGATTACAAGGTGCAGAAACAGAAACCTAAGCTAATGGGTCTTGAGTCCTCTCTGAAGAGAAATCAGGTGCTGATTCTGGTATCTTCCTTTTCTTTGACCGGGGCTCTTGGGCCATTGTCGGGTTGTCATTCCTTTGCCAGGTGAAAGGAGCGAGCAAATTCCTTTGGTCATCTTGATTATCTACAGCATGTTGCTCCAAAATTTCGATCAGAGCATCTTTTCCTTTCAGTAATTGCTGTATTTTGATGCACTCTATGTCGAGGGTGCGGTACTTGTTCTTCCAAGACCTTCTCTCCTTTTGAATTTTGTTAAGGGTAACCTGAAGCTTTTTAGTTTCTGTCATGAAGTACATGACAGATTCCCTTGGCGGAAGAATTCCGTAACGAGGATAAGGCATCTTTAGCTTGAGAGCTCTAGTTTGTATTAGGGTTTGGGAGCATGTCCAGGTCAAAAGTCAAAGTTACAGTTGACTTTTCCCTTAAAACCCTAATTGTGGTGCAAATGAAATTGAGACTTGTTGCTCAAGCTTCTTGGATTAATCCATTGTCCCAAATGGATCAATATGGTATGTTAGAGACCCTCAAATCATCTCTTGAGGTCTTGGCTCATGATTTGTCCCAAAAGTCAACTTAGGGGTGAATTAGGTCAAGAAACCCTAATTCCTGATTTTTGATGAATGCATCCCTTGAGGCAAAATTGACTTGATACATGGGTTCATGAGGTTCCATGAAGTATATTAGGTTATGTTTTGGATCAATGGCTTATGCCCAGATGAAGCCTTATCTCGGTGGAGCCTTATCTCCATTGGGTACAAACTAGAGCTCTCAAGCTAAAGATGCCTTATCCTCGTTACGGAATTCTTCCACCGAGGGAAACTGTCATGTACTTCATGACGGAAACTGAAAAGCTTCAGGTTACTCTCAACAAAGTTCAACGGGAGAGAAGGTCTTGGAAGAACAAGTACCGCACCCTCGACGTCGAGTGCATCAAAATACAGCAACTACTGAAAGAGAAGGACGCTCTGATTGAAATTTTGGAGCAACATGCTGTAGAGAATCAAGACGACCAAAGGAATTTGCTCATTCCTTTCACCTGGCAAAGGAATGACAACCCGACAACGGCCCAAGCGCCCTGGCCAAAGAAGAGGACTCGGGACCCTTTAGCTTAGGTTTCTGTTTCTGCACTTTGTAATCTACTGTATTTCCATTTCTGTAATCCTTTGGAATTCAATAAAAAGGGGTTTCCCCAGTGTTTGATATTTGCAATCTGATTGTCGAAGTTTATTTTGATTAAACCAAACAACAATTAATATAATCATTGCATTCATCATTCTCACATCGCGTATTCTTCTTACCTACGAATCTCACGTTTGTGTCTCGATTCTAGAGTTAAACTGTCCCATTCGTATAATACTCGGGCCAATCGTTAGAAAAAGATGGATGATCTTGAGGAAGAAAACAGAGAGTTGAAAGAAGAGATCGACGCTCTGAGAGAGGATATGAGAAAGCTTCGTAACGACATGCAAGCCATGGCAGAAGCTCAGCTACAAAGAACTGTGATCTCAGAGATCACCTCATCGCCCATAGTAGAAAAGTATGATCCTAGGTATCAGATGCCGAAAGATCGTCCTTGGGGCATGCCTGTTAACTATATCCCGGAAGGATACATTCCGCCGATCACTGAAGATCAGGGAATCGCAACAGAAGCCGCTGGGCCTGAAGGTTACAAACTTCGGGAAAGCGAAGATGCCAGGGGCATACTCAAGACTCCTGAAGGTTACAAACTTCGGGAGGCGCCAAGACTTACTGCCGTAGTCACGGTACCACCCCCTGTGGTGCACACTGTCCCAGAAGGACAGATTCCACAGACACCTTCTGGTAAGAAGGAAACTATGTTTGACAGAATGGATGAATTCCAGGAGCAGTTCTTGGAAATGCAGAAAGAGCTGCATGCCATTTGCGGTCAGGATCTATTTGGAAAGGATGCCGCAGACCTCTGCTTGGTCCCAAATGTGAAAGTCCCGCACAAGTTCCAAGTGTCCGACTTTGAAAAATACAAGGGTAACTCTTGCCCTCAGAGCCATCTGGTGATGTACGCTCGGCGGATGTCGGCTCAGACGGAGAATCAGGACCTGCTGATTCACTACTTTCAGGATAGTTTAACTGGTGCCGCACTCAAATGGTACATGGGTTTAAACCGTACTACGATCAGTACATTCAGAGATCTTGGTACTGCCTTCGTCCAACAATACAAGTACAATTTGGACATGGCACCCGACAGAGATCAACTCAGATCAATGTCGCAAAAGGACAAGGAAACCTTTAAGGAGTATGCTCAAAGGTGGCGTGAAATTGCCGCTCAAATTTGTCCACCTCTTGAGGAAAAAGAGATGACAAAAATCTTCTTAAAGACCTTAAGCTCATTTTACTATGACCGAATGGTTGCCAGTGCGCCCAGTGATTTCACCGAAATGGTCGGCATGGGTGTACGTCTTGAGGAAGCTATCCGAGAAGGACGTTTGGTAAAAGACACTGGATCAACGAGCGGTACTAAAAAATACGGTAGTGCTCTCCCTAAGAAAAAAGACACTCGGAAAGCAAAGGCGACGTTATCAACCAGTAGCAGCTGTTACTCCTGCTATCGGCCCCGCGCCTGTTCCTATGTATCAACCTCAGGTTACGCAGAGCCAACCTGACCAACAAAGGACACAACAGCCTCTTCAGCAGGCTCGTCCTCCATATAACAACAACCGTATAACACGGCCACCAGGATTTGATCCTATACCCGTAACGTACGCAGAGCTGTTTCCGTTACTGCTGGCTAAGGGGCACATTCAGACTAAGTCCCCTTTTACAGTTCCAGAAAATCCACCTTTTTGGTTTAAGGTGGATCAAACATGCCCTTATCATCAAGGAGGTTCAGGGCATAACATAGAGAATTGTCTTAATTTCAAGTCCGACGTGCAAAAGCTTGTTAGGAGCGGGCTCTTATCTTTCAAAGATACGAATCCTAATGTTCTCATGAACCCGCTGCCTCAACATGAGAAAACTGCAGTCAATCTGATTGAGAAAGAGACTAACAATGTCTATCAAATTCACGATGTACTCTTATTAGGGACCAATCTGGTCAAGATGCATTGTAGACAGAGTGGATATGGCCATGTGCCACCTCATAATTATCACCAGTGTGATATCTGCTCTAAAGACAACCAGGGATGTTCTGTGGTGCAAGCAGCTCTACAGGAACAAATGGATCTCGGATGGATCCAAGAGCACCGAGTTCGTGGAGTTAACGTGGTTTACACGAATTCCAACGTCATTCAAAACCACGACATCCGCGCGATGAATATCAACTTGGTGGCGATGCACTCAAGGCAAAGTCAGTATCATAATCTGCCGCGGCACGATTACAGTTCCTGTCTGACTTGCTCGGTAAACAAACAGGGATGCTCTTTCATACAAGAGGCCCTTCAACGTCAGATGGATCTTGGATGGATCCAAGACTACCATGATAGGAATCCCTATCAAATCAACATGGTTCAGATCTTTGATATTCGCGTGATGAATACCAACCTGGTAGAGTTACATGCTGAGCAGGTCCGACTTGGATTCTTAATATCACACGACTATCAAAGCTATAAAGCGGGTTGCGAAAAAGATCAGGGTTGTACCCTTGTCCAGGAGGCACTTCAGCACTTGTTAAATCACTGGTGGATGCCAATCTATATGGACGAAGATACTCAGCAGATTAGTATCAATAACAGGAATCCTACTCGTCATCAAAGTCAGGATGTCCGATCAATGGAAGGTAACCTAGTGAGGTTACATTGTATTCAAAGTGGGCGTGGCCAGGTGCCACCACACAACTATGACAGTTGTAGCGTCTGTTCGAAAAGTAACCAAGGGTGTTACCTTGTGAGAGCAGCTCTTCAGGGTCAGGTCGATCATGGAGAAATTCGTCCATATCCAGGTTCAGGACCCATCATTTGGTCGCCGAACTACCTTGCCGAGCAAGTTGAGGATGTTGTCACGATCTCTGGTCATCGCAGGACCAGGGATGTTTTTGCCATCATCCCTCTACTTGACGAATCTAGAGTTCCCAACCGGGAACGGATCAAGGTTACTTATGATGGTCAGAAAAATCAGAAGGTTCCCATAGTCATCTATCTACCGGGACCACTACCGTATGAATCAACTAAGGCTATCCCTTACAAATACGGTGCAATAATAATCGAGGATGGAAAGGAAATTCCATTACCCTCCGTCGTGAATATTGCGGACATCAGTCGTGTAACACGGAGCGGTCGAATCTTCAACCGAGGGGTTGGAGAATCCAACAAAGAAAACGAACTTCAGGCAGAAGCTCCTGATCCACCAGTCGATCAGTCCAGTAATCTCGACATTTTGAAAAATGATGAGATGCTGAAGCTCATCCAAAGGAGTGAATATAACATTGTTGATCAACTGTTACAGACTCCTTCAAAGATCTCGGTATTATCACTGTTACTCAGTTCAGAAGCACACAGAGAGGCTCTACAGAAAGTCTTGGAGCAAGCCTTTATGGAACAGGATGTAACAATCAGACAATTCGATAGCATTGTCTCTAACATCACTTCCTGCAATAATTTGGGATTTAGTGATGAAGAATTACCTGAAGAGGGTCGCCGTCATAACATGGCGCTCAACATTACAGTTAACTTCCAGGGCGATGCTTTAGCCAACGTACTGGTAGACACAGGGTCAGTCCTGAATGTTATGCCGAAGTCCACTTTGATGCAATTATCATTCAAGGGCCCTCCAATGAGGGTCAGCGAGGTCATCGTCAAAGCATTCGACGGATCCAGAAAAATAGTTATCGGCGAAGTTGATCTTCCCATAACTATTGGTCCTCACACTTTCCAAATCACTTTCCAGGTCATGGACATCCGGGCAACATACAGTTGTTTATTAGGAAGACCTTGGATACATCAGGCTGGAGCGGTTACTTCAACCCTCCACCAAAAGCTAAAGTTCATCAAGAACGGCTAACTTGTCACGGTTTGTGGGGAACAAGCCTTGCTTGTGAGTAACCTATCATCATCTACTTGTGTGGAACCTGAGGAGGTTATTGGAACTTAGTTCCAAGCACTATCGGTGAGCAAGGACGATCAGTTCAAAGAAGGAACTTCAATTTCTTCATACAAAGATGCTATCAAGGCGGTCGAGAGTACCGATACGACAAGATGGGGACGGCTTGTCATTCCTATTGACAATAAAACAAAGAAGGGTCTTGGTTTTTCTGCAACATGTACCCAGACAGCTGTCAACGATGAAAGTCTTCATCCCCTTCAAAACTTCTTCCACAGTGGAGGTTTTCTTCACCCAGTGTCTCAGACAGTTCATGCTATCAATGAGGAAGATCCCTCTGACACGGATGAAGAATGGAAGTCCTATCCTAACAAGGACGGTTATATGTCTCAGGAAGAGGTGCCTATGCCTTTTTGCTTTCCTACAGAAAGTCCGAGATTTATACCAAGATCAGATGTCGAAATGATCTACGGAGATTGTGATCCGGAAGGATGCCGTGCTCCGCCAAATTCATTAGAGGAGGACACTCTGATGAAAGACAACTTTGACCACAATTACTATGGCCCGATGAATGGCCTGCCAATGTGGCAGCCTTACCCAGGAAACTTGGGGCAAGAGAGTCAGCCGAACAATGAAACTCAGCTGAGCGTCATTGAACAGAATACCTATGTCCCCGCCATGTCATGGGATCAACACTCAGGTCATTCGGAAATTACTCAACATGACGATGAATTCGCAACGTTTGCAGGACTTGAATTCATCAACTATGCTTTTCCCGAGGTCAACGTCATCGAGAGGGATGACTTCTCCAGTTCCAAAGAAGTTTGGGACACTCTGGGACAACCAAGTGGAAAATACGACTTTATGGTCAAGTACACTGCGCCCGAAAGCTCTCGTATCAGGCTCGAAGATATCCAGCCAACTGGATGGGGAGATACAGCTGAGAGCACCAATGCTATGCAAAATGCAACAGAGGAATCCTCCTACGACAATTCTGCTTGGGAAACAGATTCCAATGATCCTGCTCCACCAGAAATCAGCGTTATTTCTGAAGACAA
Source organism: Lathyrus tuberosus (assembly GCA_022829125.1). Lineage (NCBI taxonomy): Eukaryota > Viridiplantae > Streptophyta > Magnoliopsida > Fabales > Fabaceae > Lathyrus > Lathyrus tuberosus. The sequence continues at coordinate 10,090,204 of JALAZF010000163.1, forward strand.
ATCGAGGAAGGTGCCAGACTTTGTGATTCACCGAGGAGTTCGCCGCCAATGGGTTGCTGTCGATGTTCCGAAGGTCGTTCATCAGTCAAAGTAATTGCCATCTTTAACCTTTCACCCTGCCCAGGTGAAACGAATATTTTGATAGGGCTCGTTTTCTGTAGATTTCCCTCTTCGCTTTGCCTAAAGCGAGTGAGTTTTGTTTTATAGGGCTGTAGTTTCAAGATTCGACTTATTCATTAATAAAATAACGTCGTTCTGTAATTTCCGCATTAATTGCTGTTTTCTCTTTTTGCTTTTTCGGAAAATGGTAATCCTAAAAAACAATTCAAAAATAAAAACAAGCAGTAAAATCAAAACACTGCACACACTTGCATTTTCTCTATCTCTTCTAAACACGAATTATCACGTCATGCAGATTGCTTGTTTTACACCCTGTTGAAACATACGATCCAATGCCTTCTCCTAACTTTGAGTTCCCGGTATTCGAGGCTGAAGAAGAAAATGACAACGAAATTCCAGAAGAGATCTCCCGACTACTCAGACAAGAGGAAAGGTCCATTGAACCTCACAAAGAACCGTTGGAAACGGTAAACCTGGGTTCAGAGCAAGAGAGAAAAGAAATCAGGATTGGGGCACTGCTCAGTCCAACTACCAGAGAGGGTTTGATAAAGCTTCTCAAAGAATTCCCCGATGTATTTGCTTGGTCCTATCAGGATATGCCAGGGTTGGATACCAGCATCGTGGAACATCACTTACCGTTAAGATCGGAATGTCCGCCAGTAAAGCAAAGGTTGAGACGGACTCACCCGGACATGGCCATCAAAATCAAAGAGGAGGTACAGAAACAGATCGACGCGGGTTTCCTCGCTACATCTGAATATCCTCAATGGTTAGCCAACATCGTACCCGTTCCCAAAAAGGATGGAAAGGTCAGAATGTGTGTTGATTACAGAGATCTAAACAAGGCAAGTCCAAAGGACGACTTTCCTTTACCACACATTGACATGTTGGTTGACAGCACAGCAAAGTTCAAAGTATTCTCCTTCATGGATGGATTCTCGGGCTATAACCAGATCAAAATGGCGCCGAAAGACATGGAGAAAACTTCATTCATTACCCCATGGGGTACCTTTTGTTACAAGGTAATGCCGTTCGGTTTGAAGAACGCCGGGGCAACCTATCAAAGGGCCATGACTACTCTATTTCATGACATGATACATAAAGAAATCGAGGTATATGTCGATGATATGATTGCAAAATAAAAAACAGAGAGTGAGCACGTTGAACATCTGTCAAAATTGTTCGAACGTCTAAGAAAATTCAAGCTCCGCTTGAATCCCAACAAGTGCACCTTCGGTGTCCGTTCAGGGAAACTACTAGGGTTCATCGTCAGCCAGAAAGGAATTGAAGTTGATCCTGACAAGGTCAAGGCCATTCAAGAAATGCCTTCTCCGAAAACTGAAAAACAAGTCAGAGGATTCCTGGGACGTTTGAACTACATCTCCAGATTCATATTCCTTATGACCGCGACGTGTGCGCCGATTTTCAAATTACTAAAAAAGAACCAGGATTGCGTTTGGTCAGAAGATTGCCAAACCGCCTTCGACAGTATCAAGGAATATCTGTTGAATCCTCCGATTCTATCACCTCCAGTGGAAGGAAGACCACTGATCATTTACCTCACAGTGCTTGAGGACTCAATGGGATGTGTACTTGGCCAACAAGACGAAACCAAACGGAAAGAGTCTGCCATTTACTATCTAAGCAAGAAATTCACCGACTGCGAGACTCGGTACACAATGCTTGAGAAAACTTGTTGCGCTTTGGCTTGGGCAGCCAAACGTCTTTGCCAGTACATGATTCGTCATACTACTTGGTTGGTCTCCGAAATGGATCCAATCAAGTACGTTTTCGAAAAACCTGCTCTCACGGGAAGGATTGCCTGTTGGCAGATGTTACTATCAGAATATGACATAGAGTACCACACTCAGAAAGCCGTTAAAGGAAGTATTTTAGCCGATCATTTGGCTCATCAACCGATTGACGATCAAGAATCAATCGGGTTTGACTTCCCAGACGAAGATGTCATGTATCTAAAGATGAAAGATTGCGATGAACCGCTACCCAGTGAAGGGCCAGAACCAGGTTCCCAGTGGGGACTTATCTTTGACGGAGCAGTCAATCATTATGGAAACGGAATTGGGGCAATCATTGTTACCCCTCAGGATTCCCACATTCCTTTCACTGCCAGACTTACGTTCAAATGTACGAACAACGAGGCCGAATACGAAGCATGTATCATGGGTCTCGAAGAAGTGATTGATTTAAGGATAAAAAACTTGGACGTATACGGTGATTCAGCCCTGGTTATCAATCAAATAAAAGGAGATTGGAACAGATACCAATCAGGATTGATTCCTTACAAAGACTACGCGAGAAGGTTGCTGCCTTTCTTCAACAAAGTTGAGTTTCATCATATCCCTCGTGAGGAGAATCACATGGCTGACGCATTAGCCACTCTCTCTTCCATGATTAGTGTAGGTCGATGGAATGACATACCTAAGATCGACATCATGCGCCTTGAACGGCCCGCTTACATCTTCGCGATTGAAGCAGTCATAGACGACAGACCTTGGTATCACGATATCAAATGCTTCCTTCAGAAACAAGAGTACCCATCTGGGGCACTCAAAAAAGACAGGAAAACCCTCAGAAGATTGGCTGGAAACTTTTTCCTGAGCGGTGACACTCTTTATAAGAGAAATTTTGACATGGTCTTGCTCCGATGCGTAGACAGACCAGAAGCAGACATGCTTATGAAAGAAATTCATGAAGGATCCTTTGGCACTCATGCCAACGAACACACAATGGTGAGAAAAATTCTCAGAGCCGGGTACTATTGGTTGACCATGGAATCCGACTGCTACAAGTACATGAGGAGGTGTCACAAGTGTCAGATATACTCCGACAAAATTCATGTACCGCCATCACATCTCAAAGTTCTTTCTTCCCCGTGGCCTTTTTCCATATGGGTAATTGACATGATTGGCATGATTGAGCCCAAGGCTTCAAACGGACATCGGTTCATCCTGGTAGCCATTGACTATTTCACCAAGTGGGTCGAAGCAGTGTCATTCGCCAATGTAACCCGACAAGTGGTGGTCCGATTTATCAAAAACAATATCATCTGCCGTTATGGTGTTCCAAGCGAGATCATTACTGATAATGGATCTAACTTGAACAATAAGATGATGAAAGAGTTGTATGCAGAGTTCAAGATCGAACACCATAACTCATCTCCCTACCGACCCAAGATGAACGGAGCGGTAGAAGCGGTTAACAAGAACATCAAGAAGATTGTTCAAAAGATGGTTGTAACCTATAAAGATTGGCACGAAATGCTACCCTTTGCTCTTCACGGTTATCGAACATCTGTCCGCACTTCAACAGGGGCAACCCCTTTCTCTCTAGTATACGGCATGGAGGCAGTTCTCCCCATAGAAGTAGAGATCCCATCAATCCGGGTATTAATGGAAGCTAAGCTCACCGAAGCTGAATGGTGTCAAAGTCGACACGACGAATTGAATCTGATCGAGGAAAAACGAATCACGGCACTATGCCACGGTCAGTTGTATCAACAGAGAATGAAAAGGGCGTTTGACAAAAAGGTCCGATCTCGTGTCTTCAGGAAAGGAGACCTTGTGCTCAAGAAGATACAATCATTTCTCACTGATTCTCGGGGCAAATGGACCCCAAATTATGATGGCCCCTATGTGGTCACGAAAGCTTTCTCAGGCGACGCCTTGAGACTTGCAACCATGGACGGAGAGGAATTTGCCTACCCCACGAATGTTGATGTAGTCAAGAAATATTTCGCCTAAACTAAAAAAAAAATGTCTCGGTGGATTGAAAACCCGAAAGGGCGGTCCAGGAAAAAGTTAGAGACATGAAAAAAATCATCCCGATGGATTGGAAATCTCATAGTACAATCCAGGCAAAAGCTAGGGATAATGGCAAGTAACTATGTTCAACAGAGGCAAGTCCCTCAGCAGCAACAGCAGTTGCATTATCTATCGGAGGAAATCTCCAGTCAAAGGTCACCTTCGACGGAAGCTCAGGATGTCCCGAACTCAAAGTTGGTAGAAGGATAGTGGTCGTTATGTTTTAACGTAGCCCTTTTCCCTGTAAATTACCATTTTCTAACTTTGTATATACTCTTTGGAATCACGCGTTTGGCTGATCTCCATCTTATCAATAAAATTTGAGCCCTTGTGCTTTTGTTTGTAATTCTTTACTTGTTTTAGCTTTACAGAACGACGTTGTTTAAACTTAATCAGCGATTCTTGAAATAAAACAAAAATAAATTTACTTGTTAAACTTTTTCTGCTTTTAAATTAAAGATGGCATTTCTTTTGACTGTTGAACATCAGAAGAACATCGATCGCTTCTCCCGAAGTAAGCGAATTTCAAAGTGCAGAATCAAAGTACTCCTTCTAGACCAGTACGCCTGAATGAAGGGATCAACTGTGTCAGAGACCTTGTTTCGTCTGATACGCCTCGGCCGAGTTCTCATCTCCTAAGCCCGATCAACATAGCTCCCAACGGGACTATCTCTCCTAAGCAAGGTGGAATTGCTATTTTGAATCAACGATACTTCTTCGCCCCACGATGGCCGAGTATCCAATTGTGTTCATCCATTAGTCTGTATGTCGCGTCTGTTTTGTCAGCATATATATACATACATCATGCATTTTTTATTTGCATTCACATTTCGTATTGCATCACTTTCACTTGAGTCGGTCTTGTCCCCTAGTGGTAGAAGTCCTCTCAATCAAGTTGTCAGTTCTTGCCTCGTCAGGAAATACTGTGTCTGAACAACCTCGCTTCCAGTTTAATTCTGGAAAGAAGTTGGTCCTTGACCACTTTGATAACTTGAACCTCTAAAAAGCCAGAGAAAACTTTCAATAAACATCACTCTTCGCCATTGAAGATGATATCCTTGCTTTCCCGGATTAAGGAAAATCCACAGAGAAAGCCTCGTGATCAGAGATTCGGCAGCACGCCAGTTTTGCTCCGAAAAACCACTGATGAGAAGGTCATTGGCACCTCAAAATTGGACCCCATCATATGGCATTTCTCCGGGAAGATCCCGAGAAAAGTATGATGTAACCCCAAACGAAAACAGTCTCTCAAGAGACTCACTTTCCCCAGTAGAATCGATAAATGGCGTCTCCAAAACAGAGAAGTTTGTGTACCTCTACAATTCAGACGAATGGGTTCCCCAGCAAGTCTGACATAAAAAAATTTTCCACTCAAATGGCATCTCCCCAGGAAAATTCGGCGAGAAGTTTGAAGGAAAACCGCTACTAACAGCGTTCCTTGTCAGCAAAGTTTATTAACAAAAGAAACTAAGACCAATTCCTTGGTAGGAAACCAGGATCGAGGGGAAGTTTAAATCAGAAACTTAGACCAGTTCCTTGGTAGGAAACCAGGATCGAGGGGAAGTTTACTTCAGAAACTTAGACCAGTTCCTTGGCAGGAAGCCAGGATCGAGGGGAAGTTGATAAAAGAAACCGAGACCAGTTCCTTGGTAGGAAACCAGGATCGAGGGGAAGTTTACCTTTTCTAAGCATCATCGCTTAGCTAAAGAAGATGAATGCGTAAGCTACCATTCATAACCACCATCAAAATTTCGGGTATTCCGATATTTAATCCTCTTGCACCCCGAATGCCCGAACACCTTCGTCATTCACACCTTCGGGTCCAAGAAGATTAAATAGGGGCATCTGTCATACCCCAAATTTTGACCACTAATATTTCCCATCATTGTGCAAATCATCAGCACAATATGGATGTACCTTTGTACCTCATCAGTCTCCCCAAAGATGGGTGAGCATCCACTACAATCAAAATTAGGGTTTCAAGCCCTCTCTGAGCTTTAGACAAAGGCTCAATCAAGAAATGACTTGATTTTCAACTTTTCTAATCTCTCAAACATCCTCAAAGGATCAAAAGGACTCCCACTTCAAGGATTAAGCACAAGGTTGCTCCCTTCTAGGTGGATTAAGCCTCAAGATCGCCAGTGTCACCAAATTAGGGTTTTGATCACCCAGGGCCTCCAGATGAAAAGTTTCATCTGGGCACAAGCCATTGATCCAAAACATAACCTAATATACTTCATGGAACCCCATGAACCCATGCATCAAGTCAATTTTGCCTCAAGGGATGCATTCATAAAAAATCAGGAATTAGGGTTTCTTGACCTAATTCACCCCTAAGTTGACTTTTGGGACAAATCATGAGCCAAGACCTCAAGAGATGATTTGAGGGTCTCTAACATACCATATTGATCCATTTGGGACAATGGATTAATCCAAGAAGCTTGAGCAACAAGTCTCAATTTCATCTGCACCACAATTAGGGTTTTAAGGGAAAAGTCAACTGTAACTTTGACTTTTGACCTGGACATGCTCCCAAACCCTAATACATGATTGAATATACCCTATGACACCCATGGAACATGTCCATCAAGTTTGATTTAGGTCAAGGACATGATTTCCTGAAGAATTGCACAGTTTGGAATTCATCTGATAAAAAGTCAACTGTGCACAAAAGTCAACTTTGACTTTTTGAGATTTTTCACCAAAATGGATTTTTAACCCTAAAATGATGTTAATGTATGATTTGAATCATCATTCATCAAGAAAAATCAAGAAAAGTGAGATAACTTGTAAAAGGGGTAACCATAAAACTTAGAAATTTTTCTAAGTTAAAAATAAAGTGGCAAGGGTACCAACTTTGGAGGACCATAACTCCTAAACCACAAGGCCATTTTTTCTCATCCAAAGATGGATTTGTAGCCCTCATTATCACCTACAAAAACTTCAACTACAAGTCATTCCAATTCATTAAGGATTTTGAGTTATGGAGTGATCAAAGTGGCTGAAAAGTGAAAATGTCACTTTTTCCAACACTTAGTGAAATTTTCACTAAGTCAGATTCTGCCTCACTTTTTGCCAAATGTAGGGGGATTTTTCACTTGGAATCAAAAGAGATCAAAACCAAACTTGTTTAAACAGTTGTTGTATCATGTAAGAGCTTTCCAAAATGGCCAAGAATATTGCCAAATTCAACTTACACCATGAGATACAACATTGCCAAGTTGCCTTGCTGAAATCTGTCAAGGCAAGGCAGAATTTGCAACTTTGGTCGATTTGCCAAAATCAGCCAAATTCAATTGCTCCTATCCACTTGGACACCTCAGAGGATTGGATCTAAAGGGGACAATCACTGAGCCAAGCCTCCAAAGTCCATGGAACAAGAAATAGCATGTTGAACCTAGAATGGCCAAAATAGGGACAAGACTTCAAATTTGGAATGAGGCATTCAATGGAACCATCAAGGTTGCATGAACTGAGCCATTCTCATCTAAAATCAGTCAAGACTTATCCAAGACCAAGGGGACCATAGCTCTGTGCCCTAACCTCTAGTCAATGGCTAGAGGAGACTTGCATTTCCATTGGCCAACATTGAGGAAACACCTGCTGCAGTTGCCATTCACTGTGGATCCCAAAACAAACTTGCTCTACTATAAATAGAGCTCAATTGTGGTCAGTTTGAGTACACCAAAGCCATCAAACAGATGCTTTCCTCAAAATCTCTTCTTTCACTCCAATTTTGCCTTCTAAGGCAAGTCACTATCGGGTTTTGAGTTTGAGAGCAATTCCAATCAAACCAATCAGTCACACACCTCACATACATCACATATGAGCTGATCAAACACTTAAATTACTTCTGAAACATCAATTTCATAAAATCACCAGCTGGTTGCTCAAGGTTTTAACCAAAGTGCAGCTGAGGTGCCAAAAAATGATCCAACCAATTTCAATCAAGTCCAACCATCCAAACACAATCCATAGGGTGTAGGGAAGCTGTTCAGATCATCACAACTCATCTGTAACACCTCCAGATCAAAAATCACTTTGAACTTGCTGTCACGACTTGGAGGTAAGCACATACTTGGTCATCTCTCAATCTATGCATATTTCCTCGCACAATAATTTGGCCATATGTTCATAATCATGCATGGAATGTTTTCCCTCAATTAATTGCATTGTTTGAATCGTGTATCAAAAATCCTAGCCTTCATGCAGAAATTAGGGTTCTTGAGGTCTCTTCGTGATTTCTTGTTGTATGTTTAATTTAAATGAAATTAAAGTACATAGACATGATCGTGAGGTTGAGACGAGCATAATGATATGTGGATTGCATGATATGATTACGTATTCATGAAGATTGGATAGAAAATGCAAATCTGAGAAACCAAGAACACGCACGTGTTCTTCAGCTTGTTCTTGGCGCCATTTTTAGAAATTCAAATATTTGAATTTTGTGACTTTTGTTTAATTGATTCAAAAATTAATTTCTCTCTGAGTTTTAATGATTTTGAGTTGATTCTTTTTTTAATAATTCACAAAAATGTTAAAATATTTTATTTTCCCAAAAAATCCCAAAAATATTATTTATTTCATATAATTGATATTTTTGTAAAGAATTAATATTTTGATTGTTTTTGGCATTTTAAATATTTTTTCTACATTGATTTTGCAACTTTTAATGCTTTCTAATTATTTTGTAGGTCAATACTTAATTTTTGAAGCATTAATCCAAGATCACAATTTGTTTTCCATGTGTTAAATAATTTTTGATCATTTTAATTGAATTTTTATTCAATTAAATACATTTTGAAAACAAATTAGGGTTTTGGATTAATTCAACCCTCATAAATCATTTTCAAAACACTTTGGGCCTCTATTAGAGTGTAAGACCCAATCCTTTTTTTGACCAAATCATTTTTGGGCCTCAGTGTATTGTATAAGTCCCGATACCGTCAAAAACAGACGGCGCGATCGTCGCCTTTTGAAAAATAACCTTGGGCCTCTCCTTGAGCTATAAGACCCATTCAAAACTTTTTGGGCCTCTTGAGAGAGTGTAAGACCCATCCCCCCTTGTACAAAAACTTTTTGGGCCTCACTCATTGTATAAGTCCCTCTGTACAAGTAAACGGCGCGATCGTCGCCCGTTTAAAAATAAAAAAAAAGATCATCTGGGCCTACCCTCGTGTTATAAGCCCCACTCTTGTTTCTCTAAACTTTTTGGGCCTCTTGAGAGAGTGTAAGACCCATCCCTTTATACAGAAAACCATTTTTGGGCCCCAGTCACTTGTATAAGTCCCTCTGTACAAAGTCAAACAGTGCGCTCACTGATAAAACCTTGGGCCTCTCCTTGAGCTGTAAGCCCCAAATCTTTCTTTTTCAAAGCACTTTCTCCTTTGATTTTGAATATACTGTTGTTTTCAATCTTTCTTTGTTGAACAACTAACCAAACAGCATGGAAGCACTACAACCGAGTAAGTGGTTATCGCTTTCGTTTACTGCTTTCATATTATAAACTGTATTGTGGGGCTGCTCACTGTAAGTCTCCTTTCATAAACTCATATCTACTGTGTAATAATAGTATAGATATTTCGAGTTTCCCCGGAAATTACGTCTAGAACTAGGTGACGCCGTTTCATTTATTCGTAGAAATAGACGCCTAGATCCCCAATAGGAGCACCAGATACAATCTTCTCTTCGGCTGTCCTCCTTAGGAATCGTCAAGAAGATCTACTCCCCAAGATGAATGTATTCTCCGTGAATGGCATATTTGAGTTTCTTCCAAATTCTCGAACTTTCCTGACTTGATCTATTCATTGTGGATAGCTTGCCTTGAATGTCTCGGGGTTTGGGTACCCACTACGGTCATAATCTTGGACCTTAACTAAGGAACCCTCTTTAAAAGCTAAAATTCGCTGGATAGTAAACCTCGCACGTTTACCAGTGGTTTTTATCTTTAAAAGAGTTATCTCTCCTAATGGAAAGGAGATGATAGACCCACGGGCTTCTTAAAAGCATCGGCCTCCTCTTGGGCATTATTCAAGGACCCTACGGCTTCTTAGAAGTATTCACAGCCTCCTCTTAGGCTTCGTATAATGACCTCTTCCTCCGGGAATGATAGCCTCCTCTTGGGCTTCGTACAAGGACCCGTCGGCTTCTTAAAAGATTCCAGCCTCCTCTTGGGCTTCGTACAAATTGTCCCGACGACCTCCTAGAGGTATAGGAACAGAACCTAGTCATCCTCATAGAACAGTCCTTTCATAGAGTCTACTACTATTTCTCAAAGCATAGTACAAAAAATAAAACTCTAGACTTGGACAGTCTAACTTCCTTGAGTCTCCAAAGACATTCTCAAGCGACCCCTTCGTTAAATAGGAAGGAAACCCGCAGACTCGGACAGTCTCAACACCCTTTGGATTTCCCGCTTCCTCAAAGAGAAGGAAACAACCCGGATCCTCGAATCAAATCCTTGAGTACAGTGTTGCTCATATAAGAACTGATTTTCTCTTTCAAAATCAGTATACTGGAGCTGTCACTTAAACTAAAACAGTTACCCTAGCCTCCTCTTGGGCTTTGTACAATGATCCTCCCCAGCGGAGTCAAACAATGTTTAGCCTCTCTCTCGGGCTTTGTACGAGACACATAAGAGACTCCCTCGTTGAGTCAATCACCTTTTCGCCTCCATCTCGGGCTTTATACGAGATACAAAAAGGTTTTTTTTTTTAGCCAAACAAACTTTAGCCTCCATCTCGGTCTTCGTACGAGATACAAAAACACTCTCTTGTTGAGTATAAAAGATTCCCTTGTTGAGTCAAACCCTTTTTAGCCTCTCTCTCGGGCTTTGTATGGGACACAAAATAGCCTCCTCTTAGGCTTTGTATAATGATTTTCCTAGCGGAAATTAGCCTCCTCTTAGGCTTTGTATAAGAAAACCACTGGTTGATCCAATCAACCTTTTAGCATCAAAGTTGTGCCTCGTTCACAGCACACAAACATCAACAACTCCTTTCCCTTCATCTAATCGCTGTAAGCGGCAAGCCTCTGGATCATCTACATCCATGCCACTGTCCCTCTTTTAGCATGAGAAATTCCTAAGGAAAGATATCATTGCTCTATACTGAGTTAAAGTCTTCTCCTTCAGGTTAAAACCCTTTCTTCAGAAATTATGGCATTGCTCGGATCCGCGTATCCCAGTTAAAGTAATTCTCCTTCTCCCCTCTTTAGAGATGACAAATTCTCTCTAAAGTCGAGGTCTTTCAGCTTCACGTATTGGGCTTTGAACAAGACACAAATAGACCTTTCAGCTTCACATCTTGGGCTTTGAACAAGATACAAACCACCTTTCGCTTCACGTCTTGGGCTTTAAACAAGACACCAAAACACCCATTTCCTCCCATAGAATAGGAGGAACTACGAACGCTCTGATTTCCCTGTTTCGGTAAACGGGAATACGTAGGCATAAGATCGAAAGAAAAGATCTTAGCGAGCGCAATCAACAAAAAACCCAAATCCCATATCTCCATCAATCAAAAAGAAGTAATTCAAAAGCATCAGTCCTAACATCCTAATCCTTGTTCCCCTCCAGAAACCTTCTGCCCAGGTAAAAAAGAAAGAAAACAGTATTGGCGAAAATACAAATAACCAGTACAAAGGCCCCCCACATTGATAGCATTCGTAACCTAACAGACCGCTGTTTAAACTCAGTATGCAAGCAGGGTTAATTGGAGACATCTATTTCCCTTCCTTATTCAGCTCACAATAGGATAAAAAATGAATCGACCTGTAGTCAAAGCTCAAACCGCAGAGAGCGACCAGCGCTTAAGAACCGCGTCCAAAATCGCTCGCTACACCATCCCCAAAGGTTTATACTAGGGTGATTTTTGTACCTGTACTCATTATCATCAGCTCCTCCTAGGAAAGCAAAACAACAAGCGGATCGCCAACGAGTTGTAGTGCAATCTTAGAGTAAGTGCCATTCACCGAGAATAGATCACCAGCCTCAAATGAGGGTAGTATCGCGTAACAACTATTTTCGATAGTTTCCGCACTACGAAAGGGTTTGGCTCCCCAGCTTCTCAGACTTAACAACCGGCCCATTGTCTAGGTGAGAGAATGGGTTGCGTTGGTCAGCCTCCACTGAGGTTGATGGTCGACCCCGTCGCCATCACTTATCTTAGGTGTATACTCATTCTTTCCACATACGGCATCACCCGCATTCCCATTAGCAGAAAAATAAACATGTATAGCAATTAGGAAAAGCAGTATATATATTTGTCCTAAACATCCTAGACCTATGAAGCTAAGAATCCTAAGTTCCTGACAGAAAATGGGTTCCCCGGCGGAAGCCCCAATCTGTGGTATTCACACAAGTGAAGAAAAGGAAGACCGTGCCTAGATCTAACTTTGACAGGCCCCACGGTGGGCGCCATTTTTCTGTAGCGAGCGATTTTGGACGCGGTTCTTAAGCGCTGGTCGCTCTCTGCGATTGAGCTTTAACTACAGGTCGATTCATTTTTTATCCTATTGTGAGCTGAATAAGGAAGGGAAATAGATGTTTAAACAGCGGTCTGTTAGGTTACGAATGCTATCAATGTGGGGGGGCCTTTATACTGGTTATTTGTATTTTTGCCAATACTGTTTTCTTTCTAGACAGAAGGTTTCTGGCGGGGAACAAGGATTAGGATGTTAGGACTGATGCTTTTTGAATTGCTGCTTTTGATATGGGATTTTGGGTTTTTGTTTAGTGTGCTCGCTAAGATTTTTCTTTCAATCTTATGCCTACGTATTCCCGTTTATCCAAAACAGGGAAATCAGAGCGTTTGTAGTTCCTCCTATTCTATGGGAGGAAATGGGTGTTTTTGGTGTCTTGTTCAAAGCCCAAGACGTGAAGCGAAAGGTGATTTGTATCTTGTTCAAAGCCCAAGATGTGAAGCTGAAAAGTCTATTTGTGTCTTGCTCAAAGCCCAAGACGTGAAGCTAAAAGGGTGTTGACTTTAGAGAGAATTTTGTCATCTCTAAAGAGGGTATGTTTGTCACAACTGTTTAAAAAGGAGAATTACTTTAACCGGGATATGTGAATCCGGTAATGCCATAATTTCCTTTATAGGGGAGTTTCAACCTGAAGGAGAAGACTTTAACTCAGTGTAGAGCAATGCTATCTTTCCTTAGGAATTTCTCATGCTAAAAGAGGGACAATGGCATGGATGTAGATGATCTAGAGGCTTGCCGCTTACAGCGATTAGATGAAAGGGAAGGAGTTGTTGATGTTTGTGTACTGTGAACGAGGCACAACTTTGATGCTAAAAGGTTAATTGGATTTAACCAGTGATTTTCTTATACAAAGCCTAAGAGGAGGCTATTATGTGTCTCGTACGAAGCCCGAGAGAGAGGCTAAAAGGTTTTGACTCAACGATGGAATCTTTTGGTATCTCGTATAAAGCCCGAGATGGAGGCTACTTGACTCAATTAGAGAGTTTTTTGTATCTCGTATGAAGCCCGAGATGGAGGCTGTGGCTTGTTTGGCTCAATAAGAACCTTTTTGTATCTCATTTAAAGCCCGAGATGGAGGCGAAAGGGGTGATTGACTCAACGAGGGAGTCTCTTTATGTGTCTCGTACAAAGCCCGAGAGAGAGGCTAAACGTTGTTTGACTCCGCTGGGGAGGATCATTGTACAAAGCCCAAGAGGAGGCTGTGGCGACTGTTCCAGTTAAGTGACAGGTCCAGTATACTGATTTTGAAAGAGAAAATCAGTTCTTATATGAGCAACACTGTACTCAGGGATTTGTTTTGAGGATCAGGGACACTTCCTTCTCTTTGAGGAAACGGGAAATCCAAAGGGTATTGAGACTGTCTGAGTCTGCGGGTTTCCTTCCTATTTAACGAAGGGGTCACTTGAGAATGTCTTTGAGACTCAAGGAAGTTAGACTGTCCGTGTCTAGAGTTTTATCTTTTGTACTATGCTTTGAAAAACAGTAGTAGACTCTATGAAAGGACTGTTCTATGAAGATGACTAGGTTCTGTTCCTATACCTCTAGGAGGTCGTCGGGATAATTTGTACGAAGCCCAAGAGGAGGCTGGAAGCTTTTAAGAAGCCGACGGGTCCTTGTACTAAGCCCAAGAGGAGGCTATCATTCCCGGAGGAAGAGATCATTATACGAAGCCTAAGAGGAGGCTGTGAATACTTCTAAGAAGCCGTAGGGTCCTTGTACTATGCCCAAGAGGAGGCGGGGTTGCTTTTAGGAAGCATGTGGGTCCTTGTACGATGCCCAAGAGGAGGCCGATGCTTTTAAGAAGCCCGTGGGTCCCCAAACCCCGAGAAATTCAAGGCAATGCTATTCACCGAGAATAGATCTTAGTCAGGAAAGTTCGAGAATTTGGAAGAAACTCAAAGATGCCATTCACGGAGAATACATTCATCTCTGGGAGTAGAGTTTCTTGACGATTCCTAATGAGGACAGCCTGAGAGAAGACTGTATCTGGTGATCCTATTGGGGGATCTAGTTGTCTATTTCTATGAATAAACGAAACGGCGTCACCTAGTTCTAGACGTAGTTGCCGGGGAAACTCTAAATATCTATACTATTATTACACAGTCGATATGAGTTTATGAAAGAAGACTTACAGTGAAACAGCCCCACAATACAGTTATATGTATATGAAAGCGGTAAATGAAAGCGTATAACACTTACTCGGTTGTAGAGCTTCCATGCTGTTTGGTTAGTTGTTCAACAAAGAAAGATTGAAAATAACAGTATATTCAAAATCAAAGGAGGAAGTGCTTTGAAAAAGAAAGTTTTGGGGCTTACAGCTCAAGGAGAGGCCCAGGGTTTTATCAGTGATCGCACGGTTTGAATTTGTACAGAGGGACTTATACAAGTGACTGAGGCCCAAAAAGGTTTTCTGTATAAAGGGATGGGTCTTACACTCTCTCAAGAGGCCCAAAAAGTTTAAAGAAAAAGAGTGGGGCTTATAACACGAGGGTAGGCCCAGATGGTTTTTCGTTTGAAATGGCGATCGCGCCGAGGTTTTCTTTTAACGCAGAGGGACTTATTCAATAAGTGAGGCCCAAATGATTTTGGTTAAAAGGGGGTTGGGTCTTACACTCTAATAGAGGCCCAAAAGTGTTAAATGGGTCTTATAGCTCGAGGAGAGGCCCAAGGGTTATTTTGAAAAGGCGACGATCGCGCCGTTTGTTTTTGACGGTATCGGGACTTATACAATACACTGAGGCCCAAAATGTTTTGGTCAAGAAAGGATTGGGTCTTACACTCTATTAGAGGCCCAAAGTGTTTTGAAAATAATTTATGAGGGTTGAATTAATCCAAAAACCCTAATTTGTTTTCAAAAGTGTATTTAATTGAATAAAAATTCAATTAAAATGATCAAAATTGTTTAACATGTGAAAAACAAATTGTGATTTTGGATTAATGCTTCAAAAATTAAGTATTGACCTACAAAATAATTAGAAAGCATTAAAAGTTGCAAAATCAATGTAAAAAAATATTTAAAATGTCAAAAAACAATTAAAACATTAATTCTTTGCAAAAATATCAATTATATGAAATAAATAATATTTTTGGGATTTTTTGATAAAATAAAATATTGGCTAAAATACAGTTTTGGTCCCCCTGTTTGTCAAAATTCACGGTTTTGGTCCCCCCATTTTGTTTTTTAACAGTTTTGGTCCCCCACTCCAATTTTGGCCTAAAATAGTGATGAACAGTATCTGGTCCGTACATGAACAGTACATGTCCGTACATAAACAGTACATATCCGTACATGAATAGTGAGGGGTGGGGGACCAAAACTGTTAAAAAACAAAATGGGGAGACCAAAACCGTGAATTTTGACAAACAGGGGGACCAAAACTGTATTTTAGCCTAAAATATTTTAACATTTTTGTGAATTATTAAAAAAAGAATCAACTCAAAATCATTAAAACTCAGAGAGAAATTAATTTTTGAATCAATTAAATAAAATCACAAAATTCAAATATTTGAATTTATGAAAATGGCGCCAAGAACACGCGCGTGTTCTGCCTTGCCCAGATTTGCATTTTCTATCCAATCTCACTGAATACTTGATTATAACATGCAATCCACATATCATTATGCTCGTCTCAACCTCACGATCATGTCTATGTCCATTAATTTCACTTAAATTAAACATACAACAAGAAATCATGAAAAATCCTCAAGAACCCTAATTTCTGCATGAAGGCTAGGATTTTTGATACACGATTCAAACAATGCAATTAATTGAGGGAAAACAGTCCATGCATGATTATGAACATATGGCCAAATTATTGTGTGAGGAAATATGCATAGATTGAGAGATGACCAAGTATGTGCTTACCTCTAAGCCGTGACAGCAAGTGCAATGTGATTTTTGATTTGGAGGTGTTACATATGAGTGGTGATGATCTGAACAGCTTCCCTACACCCTATGGAGTGTGTTTGAATGGTTGGACTTGATTGAAATTGGCTGGATCACTTTGTGGTACCTCAGCTGCAACTTGGTTGAAAATTTGAGCAACCAGCTGGTGATTTTGTGAAATTGGTGTTTCAGAAGTGATCTAAGTGTTTGATCAGCTCATATGTGATGTATGTGAGGTGTGTGAGTGATTAGTTTGATTGTAATTGCTCTCAAACTCAAAACCCGATAGTGACTTGCCTTAGAAGGCAAAATTGGAGTGAAAGAAGAGATTTTGAGGAAAGCATCTGTTTGATGGCTTTGGTGTACTCAAACTGATCACAATTGAGCTCTATTTATAGTAGAGCAAGTTTGTTTTGCAAGGAATAGTGAATGGCAGCTGGTAAGTAGGTTTGGCCAATGTTGTCCAATGAAAATCCAAGTCTCCTCTAGCCATTGACTAGAGGTTAGGGCACCGAGCTTTGGTTCCCTTGGTCTTGGATAAGTCTTGACTGATTTCAGATGAGAATGGCTCAGTCCATGCCACCTTGATGCTTCCATTGAATGCTTCAATCCAAATTTGGAGTCTTGTCCCTATTTTGGCCATTCTAGGTTCAACATGCTATTTCTTGTTCCATGGACTTTGGAGGCTTGGCTCAGTGATTGTCCCCTTTAGATTCAATCCTCAGATGTGTCCAAGTGGATAGGAGCATTTGAATTTGGCTGATTTTGGCAAATCGAGCAAAGTTGCAAATTCTGCCTTGCCTTTGACAGATTTCAGCAAGGCAACTTTCCAATGTCATATCTCATGACTCAAATGGAATTTGGCAATGTTCTTGGCCATTTTGGAAAGCCCTTACATGATATAACAACTGTTTGAACATATTTGATTTTGATCTCTTTTGAATCCAAGTGTAAAATCCCCCTACATTTGGCAAAAATTGAAGGCAGATTCTGACTTAGTGAAAATTTCACTAAGTGTTGGAAAAAATGACATTTTCACTTTTCAGCCACTTTGATCACTCCATAACTCAAAATCCTTAATGAATTGGACTTAGGTCTAGTTGAAGTTTTTGTAGAGGGTAATGAGGGCTACAAATCCATCTTTGGATGAGAAAAAATGGCTTTGTGGTTTAGGAGTTATGATCCTTCAAAGTTGGTACCCTTGTCACTTTATTTTTAACATTAGAAAATTTTCTAAGTTTTTATGGTTACCCCTTTTACAAGTTATCCCACTTTTCTTGATTTTTCTTGATGAATGATGATTCAAATCATACATTAACATCATTTTAGGGTTAAAAATCCATTTTGGTGAAAAATCTCAAAAAGTCAAAGTTGACTTTTGTGCACAGTTGACTTTTTATCAGATGAATTCCAAACTGTGCAATTCTTCAGGAAATCATGTCCTTGACCTAAATCAAACTTGATGGACATGTTCCATGGGTATCATAGGGCATATTTAATCATGTTTTAGGGCTTGGGAGCATGTCCTGGTCAAAAGTCAAAGTTACAGTTGACTTTCCTCGCGAAACCCTAATTGTGGTGCAGATGAAATTGAGACTTGTTGCTCAAGCTTCCTAGATCAATCCATTGTCCCAAATGGATCAATATAGTTTATTAGAGACCCCCAAATCCTCTCTTGAGGTCTTGGCTCTTGATTTGCCCTAAAAGTCAACTTAGGGGTGAATTAGGTCAAGAAACCCCTAATTCCTGATTTTTGATGCATGCATCCCCTGAGGCAAAATTGACTTGATGGATGGGTCCATGAGGTTCCATGGAGTATATTTGGTTGTGTTTTGGATCCTTGGCTTGTGTCCAGATGAAATTTTTCATCTGGAGGCCCTGGTCGACCAAAACCCTAATTTGGTGACACTGGCGATCTTGAGACTTGATCCACCTAGAAGGGAGCAACCTTGTGCTTAATCCTTGAAGTGGGAGTCCTCTTGATCCATTGTGGATGTTTGAGAGGTTAGAAAAGTTGAAGATCATGTCATTCCTTGATTGATCCTTTGTCTAAGGCTCTGAGAGGGCTTAAAACCCTAATTTTGATTGTAGTGAATGCTTAACAACCCTTGAGGCATTTGATGAGGCATGATGATTCATCCATATTGTGATGATGATTTGGACAATGATGGGAAACTTTAGTGGTCAAAATTTGGGGTATTACAGATGCCCCTATTTAATCTTCTTGGACCCGAAGGTGTGAATGACGAAGGTATTCGGGCATTCGGGGTGCAAGAGGATTAAATATCAGAATACCCGAAATTTTGATGGCTATGAATGGAAGTTTACGCATTCATCTTCTTTGACTAAGCAATGATGCTTAGGAAAGGTAAACTTCCCCTCGATCCTGGTTTCCTACCAAGGAACTGATCTTAGTTTCTGATTTAAACTTCCCCTCGATCCTAGTTTCCTACCAAGGAACTGGTCTTAGTTTCCGATTTAAACTTCCCCTCGATCCTGGTTTCCTACCAAGGAACTGGTCTTAGTTTCCGATTTAAACTTCCCCTCGATCTTGGTTTCCTACCAAGGAACTGGTCTTAGTTTCTGATTTAAACTTCCCCTCGATCCTGGTTTCCTACCAAGGAACTGGTCTTAGTTTCTTTTGTCAATAAACTTTACTGACAAGGGACGCTATTCGTAGCGGCTTTCCTTCAAACTTCTCGCCGAATTTTCCTGGGGAGATATCATTTGAGTGAAAAAAGTTTCGATGTCAGACTTGCTGGGGAACCCAATCGTCTGAGTTGTAGAGTTGCACAAACTTCTCTGTTGGAGACGCCATTTGTCGATTCTACTAGGGGAGAGCAGGTCTCTTGAGAGACCGCTGTCGCTTGGGATCTTACATCATACTTTTCTCGGGATCTTCCCGGAGAAATGCCATATGATGGGCTCCAATTTTGAGGTGCCGATGACCTTTTCATCAGTGGTCTTTCGGAGAAAGGCTGATGCACTACCGAACCCTTGCTTAAGAGGCTTTCTCTGGGGATTTTCTTTAATCCAGGAAAGCAAGGATATCATCTTCAATGGTGAAGAGTGACATCTGTTGAAGGTTCTCTGGCCTTTCAGAGGTTTAAGTTATCAAAGTGGTCGAATGCCGACTCTGATATAAAGATACACTGGTGGCGAGATTGTTCAGACACAACGTTTCCTGATGAGGAAAGAACTGACAACTCGATTAAGAGAACTCCTATCACTAAGGGACAAGACCGGCTAGAGTGATAGCGATGCAATATGAAATGTGAATGCAAATCAATAATGCATGATGTATGTATGTGTATGCGGACAAAACTGACGCGACACACAAACTAAAAGATGAACATGACAGGATACTCAGCCATCGCGGGGCGTGTAGAGATATCGCTGGTTCAAGATAGCAATTCCACCTTGCTTAGGAGAGATAATCCCTGCGGGGAATACCGTTGATCGGGCTTAGGAGGTAAGAACTCTGTCGTGGCGTGTCAGACAAGACAAGGTCTCTGACACAGTTGATCCCTTCATTCAGGCGTACTGGCGTAGAAGGAGTACTTTGATTCTGCACTTTGAAGTTCGCTTACCTTTGGAGAAGCGATTGATGTTCTTTTGAGGTTTAACAGTCAAAAGAAATTGTCGTCTTTATTTTAAGAGCAGAAAAAGTTTTAACAAGTAAATTCATTTTTTTTTATTTCAAGAATCGTTAATTATGTTAACAACGTCGTTCTGTAAAGCTAAAACAAGTAAGAATTACAAACAAAAGCACAAGGCTCAAATTTTATTGATAAGATGGAGATCAGCCAAACGCGTGATTCCATTGAGTATTTACAAAGTTTAAAAATGGTAATTTACAGGGAAAAGGGTTACGTTGAAACATAACTACCATTATCCTTCTACCAACTTTGAATTCTGGGCATCCTGAGCTTCTGTCGAAGATGACCTTGACTGGAGTTTTCTTCCGATGATGTAACTACTGCTGCTGAGGGACTTGCCTCTGTTGAACATAGTTACTTGCCATTAATTCTAATTTTTGCCTGGATTGTACTATGATGTTTCCAATCCACCGGGATGATTTTTTCATATTTTGTCTCTAACTTTTGCCTGGACCGCCCTTTCGGGTTTTCAATCCACCGAGAAGTTTTTTTTAGGCGAAGTATTTCTTGACTACGTCAACATTCGTGGGGTAGGCAAATTCCT
The DNA here is from genome assembly GCA_022829125.1 of Lathyrus tuberosus. Classification (NCBI taxonomy): domain Eukaryota; kingdom Viridiplantae; phylum Streptophyta; class Magnoliopsida; order Fabales; family Fabaceae; genus Lathyrus; species Lathyrus tuberosus. The sequence goes on from JALAZF010000163.1 coordinate 10,110,718, forward strand.
CTCCGTCCATGGTTGCAAGTCTCAAGGCGCCGCCTGAGAAAGTTTTTGTGACCACATAGGGGCCATCATAATTTGGGGTCCATTTGCCCCGAGAATCAGTGAGAAAAGATTGTATCTTCTTGAGCACGAGGTCTCCTTTCCTGAAGATGCGAGGTCGGACCTTTTTGTCAAACGCCCTCTTCATTCTCTGTTGATACAACTGACCATGGCATAGTGCCGTGATTCACTTTTCTTCGATCAGATTCAGTTCATCGTGTCGATTTTGACACCATTCAGCTTCGGTGAGCTTAGCTTCCATCAATACCCGGATTGATGGGATCTCTACTTCTATGGGGAGCACTGCTTCCATGCCATATACTAGAGAGAAAGGGGTAGCCCCTGTTGAAGTGCGGACAGATGTACGATAACCGTGAAGAGCCAAGGGTAGCATCTCGTGCCAGTCTTTGTAAGTTATAACCATCTTTTGAATGATCTTCTTGATGTTCTTGTTAGCCGCTTCTACCACTCCGTTCATCTTGGGTCGGTAGGGAGATGAGTTATGGTGTTCGATCTTGAACTCTGTACACAACTCTTTCATCATCTTATTGTTCAAGTTAGATCCATTATCAGTAATGATCTCGCTTGGAACACCATAACGGCAGATGATATTGTTTTTGATAAATCGGACCACCACTTGTCGGGTTACATTGGCGAATGACGCTGCTTCGACCCACTTGGTGAAATAGTCAATGGCTACCAGGATGAACCGATGTTCATTTGAAGCCTTAGGTTCAATCATGCCGATCATGTCGATTCCCTATATGGAAAATGGCCATGGGGAAGAAAGAACTTTGAGATGCGATGGCGGTACATGAATTTTGTCGGAGTATATCTGACACTTGTGACATTTCCTCATGTACTTGTAGCAGTCGGATTCCATTGTCAACCAATAGTACCCTGCTCTTAGAATTTTTCTCGCCATTGTATGTCCGTTGGCATGAGTTCCAAAGGATCCTTCATGAATTTCTTTCATAAGTATGTCTGCTTCTGGTCTGTCGACGCATCGGAGCAAGACCTTGTCAAAATTTCTCTTATAGAGAGTGTCACCGCTCAGGAAGAAGTTTCCAGCCAATCTTCTGAGGGTTTTCCTATCTTTTCTGAGTGCCCCAGATGGGTACTCTTGTTTCTGAAGGAAGCATTTGATATCGTGATACCAAGGTTTGTCGTCTATGACTGCTTCGATCGTGAAGATGTAAGCGGGCCGTTCAAGGCGCATTATGTCGATCTTAGGTATGTCATTCCATTGACCTACACTAATCATAGAAGAGATAGTGGCTAATGCATCAGCCATGTGATTCTCATCACGAGGGATGTGATGAAACTCGATTCTCTTGAAGAAAGGTAACAACCTTCTTGCATAGTCTTTGTAAGGAATCAATCTGATTGGTATGTGTTCCAATCTCCTTTTATCTGATTGATAACCAAGGCTGAGTCGCCATATACATCCAAATTTTTTATCCTTAAATCACTCGCTTCCTCGAGACCCATGATACAAGCTTCGTATTCGGCCTCGTTGTTCGTACATTTGAACGTAAGTCTAGCAGTGAAAGGAATGTGGGTACCCTGAAGGGTAACAATGATTGCCCCAATTCCGTTTCCATAATGATTAACTGCTCCGTAAAAAATAAGTCCCCATTGGGAACCTGGTTCTGGCCCTTCACTGGGTAGCGGTTCATCGCAGTCTTTCATTTTTAAATACATGACATCTTCGTCTGGGAAGTCAAAACCGGTTGATGAGCCAAATGATCGGCTAAAATACTTCCTTTAACGGCTTTTTGAGCGTGGTACTCTTTGTCATATTCTGATAACAGCATCTGCCAACGGGCAATTCTTCCCGTAAGAGCAGGTTTTTCAAATACGTACTTGATTGGATCCATTTCAGAGACCAACCAAGTAGTATGACGAATCATGTATTGGCGAAGACGTTTGGCTGCCTAAGCCAAAGCGTAACAAGTTTTCTCAAGCATCGTGTACCGAGTCTCACAGTCGGTGAATTTCTTGCTCAAATAGTAAATGACAGACTCTTTCTGTTTAGTTTCGTCTTGTTGGCCAAGTACATATCCCATTGAGTCCTCTAGGACTGTTAGGTAAATGATCAGTGGTCTTCCTTCCACTGGAGGTGATAGAATCGGAGGATTCAACAGGTATTCCTTCATACTGTCGAAGGCAGTTTGGCAATCTTCTGACCAAACGCAATCCTGGTTCTTTTTCAGTAATTTGAAAATCGGCGCACACATGGCGGTCATAAGGAATATGAATCTGGAGATGTAGTTTAAACGTCCCAAGAATCCTCTGACTTCTTTTTCAGTTTTCGGAGAAGGCATTTCTTGAATGGCCTTGACCTTGTCAGGATCAACCTCAATTCCTTTCTGGCTGACGATGAACCCTAGTAGTTTACCCGAACGGAAACCGAAGGTGCACTTGTTGGGATTCAAGCGGAGCTTAAATTTTCTTAGACGTTCGAACAATTTTGACAGATGTTCAACGTGCTCACTCTCTGTTTTTGATTTTGCAATCATATCATCGACATATACCTCGATTTCCTTATGTATCATGTCATGAAACAGAGTAGTCATGGCCCTTTGATAGGTTGCCCCGGCGTTCTTCAAACCGAACGGCATTACCTTGTAACAAAAGGTACCCCATGGGGTAATGAATGAAGTTTTCTCCATGTCTTTCGGCGCCATTTTGATCTGATTATAGCCCGAGAATCCATCCATGAAGGAAAAAACTTTGAACTTTGCTGTGCTGTCTACCAGCATGTCAATGTGTGGTAAAGGAAAGTCGTCCTTTGGACTTGCCTTGTTCAGATCTCTGTAATCAACACATATTCTGACCTTTCTGTCCTTTTTGGGAACGGGTACAATGTTGGCTAACCATTGAGGATATTCAGCGCGTCAATCGGTTTCTGTACCTCCTCTTTGATTTTGATGGCCATGTCCGGGTGAGTGCGTCTCAACCTTTGCTTTACTGGCGGACATTCCGATCTTAACGGTAAGTGATGTTCCACAATGCTGGTATCCAACCCTGGCATATCCTGATAAGATCAAGCGAATACATCGGGAAATTCTCTGAGAAACTTTATCAAACTCTCTCTGGCAGTTGGACTGAGCAGTGCCCCGATCCTGATTTCTCTTCTCTCTTGCTCTGAACCCAAGTTTACCATTTCCAACGGTTCTTTGTGAGGTTCAATGGACCTTTCCTCTTGTCTGAGTAGTCGAGAGATCTCTTCTGGAATTTTGTCGTCATTTTCTTCTTCAGCCTCGAATACCGGGAACTCAAAGTTGGGAGAAGGCATCGGATCGTATGTTTCAACAGGGTTTAAAACAAGCAATCTGCATGACGTGATGATTCGTGTTTAGAAGAGATAGAGAAAATGCAAGTGTGTGCAGTGTATTTATTTTACTGCTTGTTTTTATTATTTGTTTTGTTTTTTAGGATTACCATTTTCTGAGAAAGCAAAAAGAGAAAACAACAATTAATGCGGAAATTACAGAACGACGTTATTTTATTAATGAACAAGTCGAATCTTGAAACTACAACCCTATAAAACAAAAATCTGTCGCTTCGGGCAAAGCGAAGAGGGAAATTTACAGAAAACGAGCCCTATCAAAACATTCGTTTCACCTGGGTAGGGTGAAAGGTTAAAGATGGCAATTACTTTGACTGGTGCACGACCTTCAGAACCTCAACGGCAACCCATTGGCGGCGAACTCCTCGGTGAATCACAAAGTCTGGCACCTTTCTTGATTTGTCTTCAGAAATGACGCTGATTTTTGGCGGAGCGGGATCATTGGAATATGTCTCCCAGGCAGAATTGTCGTAGGAGAATTCCTCTGTTGCATTTTGCATAGCATTTGTGCTCTCAGCTGTATCTCCCCATCCAGTTGGCTGGATGTCTTCGAGCCTGATACGAGAGCTTCCGGGAGCGGTGTACTTGACCATATAGTCGTATTTTCCACTCGGTTGTCCCAAGGTGTCCCAAACTTCTTTGGAACTAGAGGAGTCATCTCTCTCGATGACGTTGACCTCGGGAAAAGCATAGTTGATGAATTCAAGTCCTGCAAACGTTGCAAATTCATCTTCATGTTGAGTAGTTTCTGAATGACCTGGGTGTTGATCCCATGACATGGTGGGGACACAGGTATTCTGTTCGATGACGGTCAGCTGATTTTTATTGCTCGGCTGACTTTCTTGCCCCAAGTTTCCTGGGTAAGGTTGCCACATTGGCAGACCATCCATTGGGCCATAGTAGTTGTAGTCAAAGTTGTCTTTCATCAGAGTGTCCTCCTCTAATGAATTTGGTGGAGCACAACATCCTTCCGGATCACAATCCCCGTATATCATTTCGACATCTGACCTTGGTATAAATCTCGGACTTTCTGTAGGAAAGCAAAAAGGCATAGGCACCTCTTCCTGAGACATATAACCGTCCTTGTTAAGGTAGGACTTCCATTCTTCATCTGTGTCAGAGGGATCTTCCTCATTGATAGCATGAACTGTCTGAGACACTGGGTGAAGAAAACCTCCACTGTGGAATAAGTTTTGAAGGGGATGAAGACTTTCATCGTTGATAGCTGTCCGGGTACAGGTTGCAGAAAAACCAAGACCCTTCTTTGTTTTATTGTCAATGGGAATGACAAACTACCCCCATCCTGTCGTATCGGTACTCTCGACCGCTTTAATAGCATCTTTGTATGAGGAAATCGAGGTTCCTCCTTTGAAATGATTGTCCTTGCTCACCGAAAATGCTTGGAACTGAGTTCCAATAACCTCCTCGGGTTCTATACCAGTAGATGATGACAAGTTGCTTACAAGCAAGGCTTGTTCCCCACAAACCGTGACAAGTTGATCGTTTTGAATAAACTTTAGCTTTTGGTGGAGGGTCGAAGTAACCGCTCCAGCCTGATGTATCCAAGGTCTTCCTAATAAACAACTATACGTTGCCCGGATATCCATGACCTGGAAAGTGACTTGGAAAGTGTGAGGACCAATAGTTATGGGAAGATCAACTTCGCCGATAACCGTTTTTCTGGATCCGTCGAATGCTTTGACGACAACCTCGCTGACTCTCATCGGAGGGCCCTTGAATGATAACTGCATCAAAGTGGACTTTGGCATAACATTCAGGGCTGACCCTGTGTCTACCAGTACGTTGGCTAAAGCATCGTCCTGGCAGTTAACTGTGATATTGAGCGCCATGTTATGACGTCGACCCTCTTCAGGTAATTCCTCATCACTAAATCCCAAATTGTTACAGGAAGTGATGTTAGAGATAATGCTATCGAACTGTCTGATTGTTACATCCTGTTCCACAAAGGCTTGCTCCAAGACTTTCTGTAGAGCCTCCCTGTGGGCTTCTGAACTGAGTAACAGTGATAATACCGAGATCTTTGAAGGAGTCTGTAACAGCTGATCAACAATGTTATATTCACTCCTTTGGATGAGCTTCAGCATCTCATCATTATTTTTTGAAAGGTCGAAATTACTGGATTGACCGACTGATGGATCGGGAGCTTCCGTCTGAGGTTCCTTTTCCTTGTTAAGTTCCCCAACCCCTCGGTTGAAGATTCTACCACTCTGTGTTACTCGACTGATGTCTGCAATGTTCACAACAGGGGGTAATGGAATTTCTTTTCCATTTTCAATGGTTGTTGCACCGTATTTGTAAGGGATAGCCTTAGTTGATTCATACGGTAATGGTCCCGGCAGATAGATGACTACGGGAGCTCTCTGATTTTTCTGACCATCGTAAGTAATCTCAATTCGTTCCCGGTTGGGAACCTTAGATTCGTCAAGTAGAGGGATGATGGCAAAAACATCCCTAGTCCTGTGATGACCAGAGATCGTGACAACATCCTCAACTTGCTCGGCAAGGTAGTTCGGCGACCAGTTGATGGGTCCAGAACCCGAATAGGGACGAATTTCTCCACGATCGACCTGACCCTGAAGAGCTGCTCTCACAAGGTAACACCCTTGGTTACTTTCCGATCAGACGCTGCAACTGTCATAGTTGGGTGGTGGCACCTGGCCACGCCCACTTTGAATACAATGTAAACTCACTAGGTTAGCTTCCACTGATCGGACATCCTGACTCTGACACCGAGTGGGGTTTCTATTACTGATACTAATCTACTGAGTATCTTCATCCTTGTAGATTGGCATCCACCAATGATTTAACAAGTGCTGAAGTGCCTCCTGAACAAGGGTACAACCTCGATCATTTTCGCAACCCACTTTACAACTTTGATAGTCATGTGATATTAAGAATCCGAGTCGGACCTGCTCAGCATGTAACTCAACCAGGTTGGTATTCATTACGCGAATATCGAAGATCTGAACCATGTTAATTTGATAGGAGTTCCTATCATGGTAGTCTTGGATCCATCCAAGATCCATCTGACGCTGGAGGGCCTCTTGTATGAAAGAGCATCCCTGTTTGTTTACCGAGCAAATCAGACAAGAACTGTAATCGTGCCGCGGCAGATTATGATACTGGCTTTGCCTTGAGTGCATCGCCACTAAGTTGACATTCATTGCACGGATGTCGTGGTTCTGAATGACGTTAGAATTCGTGTAGACCATGTTAACTCCACGAACTCGGTGCTCCTGGATCCATCCGAGATCCATTTGTTCCTGTAGAGCTGCTTGCACTACCGAACATCCTTGATTGTCTTTAGAGCAGATATCACACTGATGATAATTATGAGGTGGCACATGGCCATATCCGCTCTGTCTACAATGCATCTTGACCAGATTGGTCTTTAATAAGAGTACATCGTGAATTTGATAGACATTGTTAGTCTCTTTCTCAATCAGATTGACTGCAGCTTTCTCATGTTGAGGCAGCGGGTTCGTAAGAACATTGGGATTCGTATCCTTGAAGGATAAGACCCCGCTCCTAACAAGTTTTTGCACGTCAGACTTGAAATTGAGGCAAGTGTCTATGTTATGCCCTGAACCTCCTTGATGATAAGGGCATGTTTGATCCACCTTAAACCAAAAAGGCAGATTTTCCGGTACTGTAAGAGGAGATTTAGTCTGAATGTGCCCCTTAGCCAGTAGTAATGGAAACAGTTCTGCATACGTCACGGGTATAGGATCAAATCCTGGTGGCCGTGTTGTACGGTTGTTGTTATATGGAGGACGAGCCTGCTGAAGAGGCTGTTGTGTCCTTTGCTGGTCAGGTTGGCTCTGCGTAACCTGAGGTTGATACGTAGGAATAGACGCAGGGTTGATAGCAGGAGTCACAGCTGCTACCGGTTGATAACGTCGTCTTTTCTTTCTGAGAGAGATATTCCCAATATCTTGCTCTTTTTTCTTAGGGAGAGCACTACCATATTTTTTAGTACCGCTCGTCGATCCAGTGTCTTTTACCAAACGTCCTTCTTGGACGGCTTCCTCAAGACGTACGCCCATGCCCACCATCTCGGTGAAATCACTGGGTGCACTGGCAACCATTCGGTCATAGTAAAATGAGCTTAAGGTCTTTAAGAAGATCTTTGTCATCTCTTTTTCCTCAAGAGGTGGACAAATTTGAGCGGCAATTTCACGCCACCTTTGAGCATACTCCTTAAAGGTTTCCTTGTCCTTTTGTGACATTGATCTGAGTTGATCTCTGTCGGGTGCCATGTCCAAATTGTATTTGTATTGTTGGACGAAGGCAGTACCAAGATCTCTGAATGTGCTGATCGTAGTACGGTTTAAACCCATGTACCATTTTAAGGCGGCACCGGTTAAACTATCCTGGAAGTAGTGAATCAGTAGGTCCTGATTCTCTGTCTGAGCTGACATTCGCCGAGCGTACATCACCAGATGGCTCTGAGGGCAAGAGTTACCCTTATATTTTTCAAAGTCGGGCACTTGGAACTTGTGCGGGACTTTCACATTTGGGACCAAGCAGAGATCTGCGGCGTCCTTTCCAAATAAATCCTGACCGCGAATGGCCTGCAGTTCCTTCTGCATTTCCAAGAACTGTTCCTGGAATTCATCCATTCTATCGAACATAGTCTCCTTCTTACCAGAAGGTGTTGGTGGAATCTGTCCTTCCGGGACAGTGTGCACCACAGGGGGTGGTACCGTGACTATGGCAGTGAGTCTTGGCATTTCCCGAAGTTTGTAACCTTCAGGAGTCTTCAGTATGCCCCTGGCATCTTCGCTTTCCCGAAGTTTGTAACCTTCAGGCCCAGCGGCTTCTGTTGTGATTCCCTGATCTTCAGTGATCGGCGGAACATATCCTTCTGGGATATAGTTAACAGGCATGCCCCAAGGACGATCTTTTGGAATTTGATACCTAGGATCATACTTCTCCACTATGGGCGTTGAGGTGATCTCTGAGATCACAGTCCTTTGTAGCTGAGCTTCTGCCATGGCTTGCATGTCATTACGAAGCTTTCTCATATCCTCTCTCAGAGCGTCGATCTCTTCTTTCAACTCTCTGTTTTCTTCCTCAAGATCATCCATCCTTTTCTGACGATTGGCCCGAGTATTATACGAATGAGACAGTTTGACTCTAGAATCGAGACATAAACATGAGATTCGTAGGGAAGAAGAATGCGTTACGTGAGAATGATGAATGCAATGATTTATATTAATTGTTTTTTTTTGTTTAATCAAAATAAACTTCGACAATTAGATTGCAAATATCAAACAGTGGGGAAACCCCTTTTTATTGAATTCAAAGGAATACAGAAATGGAAATACAGTAGATTACAAGGTGCAGAAACAGAAACCTAAGCTAATGGGTCCTGAGTCCTCTCTGAAGAGAAATCAGGTGCTGATTCGGGTATCTTCCTTTTCTTTGACCGGGGCTCTTGGGCCGTTGTCGGGTTGTCATTCCTTTGCCAGGTGAAAGGAGCGAGCAAATTCCTTTGGTCATCTTGATTATCTACAGCATGTTGCTCCAAAATTTCGATCAGAGCATCTTTTCCTTTCAGTAATTGTTGTATTTTGATGCACTCTATGTCGAGGGTGCGGTACTTGTTCTTCCAAGACCTTCTCTCCTTTTGAATTTTGTTGAGAGTAACCTGAAGCTTTTCAGTTTCCGTCATGAAGTACATGACAGATTCCCTTGGCGGAAGAATTCCGTAACGAGGATAAGGCATCTTTAGCTTGAGAGCTCTAGTTTGTACCCAATGGAGATAAGGCTCCACCGAGACACAGTTCGGTTTTCCCAGAGACTCTCGTCCTTTCTTATGAACATGCTTCCAAGCGTGCACTATTTCCATCTTTAGTGCTCTGTCGTTTTCTCCTTCTTTGAAGAAAAGACCTTCCAGATGAACACCCAGTGGGATGTGTCTCATCGGGTATCCAAATTGACGGCGAACCAATACTGGATGGTAGTTAATTCCTCTTTTAGTTCCTATAAGGGGTACATTGGGGAAGTTTCCACAACGGTCAATGATCCTAATTCCCTCATAAATCCTATTACACCAATCTATATCAGAGTTGGTAAGAGACATGATCTTCTGCGACCAACGTAAGGCACTCTTGCAATCCCAAAAAGCAGCAGACTTGGGCAAGTGAGAGATAAACCATTTGTAAAGCAGAGGTACACAGCATGTGATCTCCCCTCCGCTGTACAAATTTCCCAGGTGAACAGAATGATACACATCTGCGAGCAAAGTCGGCACAGGGTTTCCAATGAGAAAAACCTTAATGGAGTTAATATCGACGAAGTTATTGATGTTAGGAAACAAAAACAACCCGTAGGTGAGCAAGACAAAGATGCTTTCAAAAGCAGTCACGTTTCCTATACTGGCAAAATACAGGGCCTTCTTTGTCAAGAACTGGGCCGACAAACCTTGGATGCCACCCTTAGCGGTCATGTGAGTCCTAACCTCAGACTCGTCCAAATGAATTGCTCTTGCAATTGTCTGATTCTTTGGAATTTCTTCCAGTCTAGAAAATGGAGCTCGATCCGTAATGTGTAGATCGATCAGATGAGAATACTCCTCCAACGTTGGAGCGAGCTGGTAATCCAGGAATTTGAAACAGTGATAGACCGGATCATAGAACTGAATGAGCGTATCCATGATTCCCTCAATCACATGGACTCTTAATAGTGGTAGCAAACCTCCGTGCTTGGCTCTGAAAGTCTCAGGGTTAGTGATCATCCTCGCTAACCTTCTCAAATCCTCTAGTTTTGGAACCTTGAAGGTATACTGGTGAGTTCTCCTTCTACCGAAATCCATTAGTGCAATCCTTTTCTCTGATATTTGCAATCACAGTCTTAGTTTATTTTGAAAAACAGAGAGACTAGAAGAGAAGATTTTTTTGAATGTTTTAATGTTTTTTAAATGAATGCATGAATGCAGCACACAAAAACATAGAAAAAAGATGGGGTTAAAGGGTCGTTGTCATGAAGTCAAGGCTCTACCCATCCCCAAAGGTTTATACTAGGGTGATTTTTGTACCTGTACTCATTATCATCAGCTCCTCCCAAGAAAGCAAAACAACAAGCGGATCACCAGCGAGTTGTAGTGCAATCTTAGAGTAAGTGCCATTCACCGAGAATAGATCACCATCCTCAAATGAGGGTAGTATCGCGTAACAACTATTTCCGATAGTTTCCGTACTACGAAAGGGTTTGGCTCCCCAGCTTCTCAGACTTAACAACCGGCCCTTTGTCTAGGTGAGAGAATGGGTTGCGTTGGTCAACCTCCACTGAGGTTGATGGTCGACCCCGTCGCCATCACTTATCTTAGGTGTATACTCATTCTTTCCACATACGACATCACCCGCATTCCCATTAGCAGAAAAATAAACATGTATAGCAATTAGGAAAAGCAGTATATATATTTGTCCTAAACATCCTAGACCTATGAAGCTAAGAATCCTAAGTTCCTGACAGAAAATGGGTTCCCCGGCGGAAGCCCCAATCTGTGGTATTCACACAAGTGAAGAAAAGGAAGACCGTGCCTAGATCTAACTTTGACAGGCCCAACGGTGGGCGCCATTTTTCTGTAGCGAGCGATTTTGGACGCGGTTCTTAAGCGCTGGTCGCTCTCTGCGATTGAGCTTTAACTACAGGTCGATTCATTTTTTATCCTATTGTGAGCTGAATAAGGAAGGGAAATAGATGTTTAAACAGCGGTCTGTTAGGTTACGAATGCTATCAATGTGGGGGGCCTTTGTACTGGTTATTTGTATTTTCGCCAATACTGTTTTCTTTCTAGACAGAAGCTTTCTGGCAGGGAACAAGGATTAGGATGTTAGGACTGATGCTTTTTGAATTACTGCTTTTGATATGGGATTTTGGGTTTTTGTTTAGTGTGCTCGCTAAGATTTTTCTTTCAATCTTATGCCTACGTATTCTCGTTTATCCAAAACAGGGAAATCAGAGCGTTCGTAGTTCCTCCTATTCTATGGGAGGAAATGGGTGTTTTTGGTGTCTTGTTCAAAGCCCAAGACGTGAAGCGAAAGGTGATTTGTATCTTGTTCAAAGCCCAAGATGTGAAGCTGAAAAGTCTATTTGTGTCTTGTTCAAAGCCCAAGACGTGAAGCTAAAAGGGTGTTGACTTTAGAGAGAATTTTGTCATCTCTAAAGAGGGTATGTTTGTCACAACTGTTTAAAAAGGAGAATTACTTTAACCGGGATATGTGAATCCGGCAATGCCATAATTTCCTTTATAGGGGAGTTCCAACCTGAAGGAGAAGACTTTAACTCAGTGTAGAGCAATGCTATCTTTCCTTAGGAATTTCTCATGCTAAAAGAGGGACAGTGGCATGGATGTAGATGATCCAGAGGCTTGCCGCTTACAGCGATTAGATGAAAGGGAAGGAGTTGTTGATATTTGTGTACTGTGAACGAGGCACAGCTTTGATGCTAAAAGGTTAATTGGATTTAACCAGTGATTTTCTTATACAAAGCCTAAGAGGAGGCTATTATGTGTCTCGTACGAAGCCCGAGAGAGAGGCTAAAAGGTTTTGACTCAACGATGTAATCTTTTGGTATCTCGTATAAAGCCCGAGATTGAGGCTACTTGACTCAATTAGAGAGTTTTTTGTATCTCGTATGAAGCCCGAGATGGAGGCTGTTGCTTGTTTGGCTCAATAAGAACCTTTTTGTATCTCGTATAAAGCCCGAGATGGAGGCGAAAGGGGTGATTGACTCAACGAGGGAGTCTCTTTATGTGTTTCGTACAAAGCCCGAGAGAGAGGCTAAACGTTGTTTGACTCCGCTGGGGAGGATCATTGTACAAAGCTCAAGAGGAGGCTGTGGCGACTGTTCCAGTTAAGTGACAGGTCCAGTATACTGATTTTGAAAGAGAAAATCAGTTCTTATATGAGCAACACTGTACTCAGGGATTTGTTTTGAGGATCAGAGATACTTCCTTCTCTTTGAGGAAACGGGAAATCCAAAGGGTATTGAGACTGTCCGAGTCTGCGGGTTTCCTTCCTATTTAACGAAGGGGTCACTTGAGAATGTCTTTGAGACTCAAGGAAGTTAGACTGTCCGTGTCTAGAGTTTTATCTTTTGTACTATGCTTTGAAAAACAGTAGTAGACTCTATGAAAGGACTGTTCTATGAAGATGACTAGGTTCTGTTCCTATACCTCTAGGAGGTCGTCGAGACAATTTGTACGAAGCCCAAGAGGAGGCTGGAAGCTTTTAAGAAGCCGACGGGTCCTTGTACTAAGCCCAAGAGGAGGCTATCATTCCCGGAGGAAGAGATCATTATATGAAGCCTAAGAGGAGGCTGTGAATACTTCTAAGAAGCCGTAGGGTCCTTGTACTATGCCCAAGAGGAGGCGGGGTTGCTTTTAGGAAGCCTGTGGGTCCTTGTACGATGCCCAAGAGGAGGCCGATGCTTTTAAGAAGCCCGTGGGTCCCCAAACCCCGAGAAATTCAAGGCAATACTATTCACCGAGAATAGATCAAAGTCAGGAAAGTTCGAGAATTTGGAAGAAACTCAAAGATGCCATTCACGGAGAATACATTCATCTCTGGGAGTAGAGTTTCTTGACGATTCCTAATGAGGACAGCCTGAGAGAAGACTGTATCTGGTGATCCTATTGGGGATCTAGTTGTCTATTTCTATGAATAAACGAAACGGCGTCACCTAGTTCTAGACGTAGTTGCCGGGGAAACTCTAAATATCTATACTATTATTACACAGTCGATATGAGTTTATGAAAGAAGACTTACAGTGAAACAGCCCCACAATACAGTTATATGTATATGAAAGCGGTAAATGAAAGCGTATAAACACTTACTCGGTTGTAAAGCTTCCATGCTGTTTGGTTAGTTGTTCAACAAAGAAAGATTGAAAACAACAGTATATTCAAAATCAAAGGAGGAAGTGCTTTGAAAAAGAAAGTTTTGGGGATTACGACTCAAGGAGAGGCCCAGGGTTTTATCAGTGAGCGCACTGTTTAAATTTGTACAGAGGGACTTATACAAGTGACTGAGGCCCAAAAAGGTTTTCTGTACAAAGGGATGGGTCTTACACTCTCTCAAGAGGCCCAAAAAGTTTAAAGAAAAAGAGTGGGGCTTATAACACGAGGGTAGGCCCAGATGATTTTTCGTTTGAAATGGCGATCGCGCCGAGGTTTTCTTTTAACGCAGAGGGACTTATTCAATAAGTGAGGCCCAAATGATTTTGGTTAAAAGGGGGTTGGGTCTTACACTCTAATAAAGGCCCAAAAGTGTTATATGGGTCTTATAGCTCGAGGAGAGGCCCAAGGGTTATTTTGAAAAGGCGACGATCGCGCCGTTTGTTTTTGACGGTATCGGGACTTATACAATACACTGAGGCCCAAAATGTTTTGGTCAAGAAAGGATTGGGTCTTACACTCTATTAGAGGCCCAAAGTGTTTTGAAAATAATTTATGAGGGTTGAATTAATCCAAAAACCCTAATTTGTTTTCAAAAGTGTATTTAATTGAATAAAAATTCAATTAAAATGATCAAAATTGTTTAACATGTGAAAAACAAATTGTGATTTTGGATTAATGCTTCAAAAATTAAGTATTGACCTACAAAATAATTAGAAAGCATTAAAAGTTGCAAAATCAATGTAAAAAAAATATTTAAAATGTCAAAAAACAATTAAAACATTAATTCTTTGCAAAAATATCAATTATATGAAATAAATAATATTTTTGGGATTTTTTGATAAAATAAAATATTTTAACATTTTTGTGAATTATTAAAAAAAGAATCAACTCAAAATCATTAAAACTCAGAGAGAAATTAATTTTTGAATCAATTAAATAAAATCACAAAATTCAAATATTTGAATTTATGAAAATGGCGCCAAGAACATGGACCAAGAACACGCGCGTGTTCTGCCTTGCCCAGATTTGCATTTTCTATCCAATCTCACTGAATACTTGATTATAACATGCAATCCACATATCATTATGCTCGTCTCAACCTCACGATCATGTCTATGTCCATTAATTTCACTTAAATTAAACATACAACAAGAAATCATGAAAAATCCTCAAGAACCCTAATTTATGCATGAAGGCTAGGATTTTTGATACACGATTCAAACAATGCAATTAATTGAGGGAAAACATTCCATGCATGATTATGAACATATGGCCAAATTATTGTGCGAGGAAATATGCATAGATTGAGAGATGACCAAGTATGTGCTTACCTCTAAGCCGTGACAGCAAGTGCAATGTGATTTTTGATTTGGAGGTGTTACAGATGAGTGGTGATGATCTGAACAGCTTCCCTACACCCTATGGAGTGTGTTTGAATGGTTGGACTTGATTGAAATTGGCTGGATCACTTTGTGGTACCTCAGCTGCAACTTGATTGAAAATTTGAGCAACCAGCTGGTGATTTTGCGAAATTGGTGTTTCAGAAGTGATCTAAGTGTTTGATCAGCTCATATGTGATGTATGTGAGGTGTGTGAGTGATTGGTTTGATTGGAATTGCTCTCAAACTCAAAACCCGATAGTGACTTGCCTTAGAAGGCAAAATTGGAGTGAAAGAAGAGATTTTGAGGAAAGCATCTGTTTGATGGCTTTGGTGTACTCAAACTGATCACAATTGAGCTCTATTTATAGTAGAGCAAGTTTGTTTTGCAAGGAATAGTGAATGGCAGGTAGTAAGTAGGTTTGGCCAATGTTGTCCAATGAAAATCCAAGTCTCCTCTAGCCATTGACTAGAGGTTAGGGCACAGAGCTTTGGTTCCCTTGGTCTTGGATAAGTCTTGACTGATTTCAGATGAGAATGGCTCAGTCCATGCCACCTTGATGCTTCCATTGAATGCTTCAATCCAAATTTGGAGTCTTGTCCCTATTTTGGCCATTCTAGGTTCAACATGCTATTTCTTGTTCCATGGACTTTGGAGGCTTGGCTCAGTGATTGTCCCCTTTAGATTCAATCCTCAGATGTGTCCAAGTGGATAGGAGCATTTGAATTTGGCTGATTTTGGCAAATCGAGCAAAGTTGCAAATTCTGCCTTGCCTTTGACAGATTTCAGCAAGGCAACTTTCCAATGTCATATCTCATGACTCAAATGGAATTTGGCAATGTTCTTGGCCATTTTGGAAAGCCCTTACATGATATAACAACTTTTTGAACATATTTTATTTTGAACTCTTTTGAATCTAAGTGAAAAATCCCCCTACATTTGGCAAAAAGGGAAGGCAGATTCTGACTTAGTGAAAATTTCACTAAGTGTTGGAAAAAGTGACATTTTCACTTTTCAGCCACTTTGATCACTCCATAACTCAAAATCCTTAATGAATTGGATCTAGGTCTAGTTGAAGTTTTTGTAGAGGGTAATGAGGGCTACAAATCCATATTTGGATGAGAAAAAATGGCTTTGTGGTTTAGGAGTTATGATCCTTCAAAGTTGGTACCCTTGTCACTTTATTTTTAACTTAGAAAATTTTCTAAGTTTTTATGGTTACCCCTTTTACAAGTTATCCCACTTTTCTTGATTTTTCTTGATGAATGATGATTCAAATCATACATTAACATCATTTTAGGGTTAAAAATCCATTTTGGTGAAAAATCTCAAAAAGTCAAAGTTGACTTTTGTGCACAGTTGACTTTTTATCAGATGAATTCCAAACTGTGCAATTCTTCAGGAAATCATGTCCTTGACCTAAATCAAACTTGATGGACATGTTCCATGGGTGTCATAGGGCATATTGAATCATGTCTTAGGGCTTGGGAGCATGTCCTGGTCAAAAGTCAAAGTTACAGTTGACTTTCCTCGTGAAACCCTAATTGTGGTGTAGATGAAATTGAGACTTGTTGCTCAAGCTTCCTAGATCAATCCATTCTCCCAAATGGATCAATATAGTTTATTAGAGACCCTAAAATCCTCTCTTGAGGTCTTGGCTCTTTATTTGCCCTAAAAGTTAACTTAGGGGTGAATTAGGTCAAGAAACCCCTAATTCCTGATTTTTGATGCATGCATCCCCTGAGGCAAAATTGACTTGATGGATGGGTCCATGAGGTTCCATGGAGTATATTAGGTTGTGTTTTGGATCCTTGGCTTATGTCCAGATGAAATTTTTCATCTGGAGGCCCTGGTCGACCAAAACCCTAATTTGGTGACACTGGCGATCTTGAGACTTGATCCACCTAGAAGGGAGTAACCTTGTGCTTAATCCTTGAAGTGGGAGTCCTCTTGATCCATTGTGGATGTTTGAGAGGTTAGAAAAGTTGAAGATCATGTCATTCCTTGATTGATCCTTTGTCTAAGGCTCTGAGAGGGCTTAAAACCCTAATTTTGATTGTAGTGAATGCTCAACAACCCTTGAGGCATTTGATGAGGCATGATGATTCATCCATATTGTGATGATGATTTGCACAATGATGGGAAACTTTAGTGGTCAAAATTTGGGGTATTACACTTTCCTTTTGGATAAAATAAAACTGCGGTGACGACTCTTTCTTTTTTAGTTAAGTTAATAAATAGATTACACTCACAATTTTTGCAGCTACAGAAAAGTGGCGACTCTGCTGGGGACTCTGGTTCTTAGTGGGTTCGGCCTACTTTGATTTATTTACGCTTTATCTCTTTGATTTGATTGATATTGGTTGTTCTGTTTGGGTGATCTTGTGTGGTGAGAGAAGTCTTATACCCGGACTTGAGAGCACTTATGATAGGAGGGTGGTATAGTCTTGTTCAGCTTACGTGGAGTAGTCCTTACTAAGCTGACTTGAGATCCCCCGCTCAGTGGAGGCCCCTTTGGGATTACAGATGTCATAGAAGTAGTCGTGTTTGGCATTACTTTCTCTTACTTGGGAGCCTAAGAAGCTGAGGACCTTAGAATTCTTTAACCCATCTTGGCCTTATTAGGATGTGGTGCGGTGGCTATTCAGGTGTAGACTTGAATTAGTTGTTACACGATACCACACTCAGACGAGTTTCTCTTGAGAATATTTTTGCCTGACGAGTAGTCGTTTAAGCCGATAATATCCGAAAGATGGATCTATGACTCTGGGAACTTTTTTAGAACCTTGTTATATAGGTGCTGATAACCTTAGTACATACCATTAAGGGTTGGTTCTTAACCTTGACTACATGCTCGTGACTCGGACCCTTGACCTGTGTGCTTTGTGTGATCTTGTTTGTGGTTGTGACATCCATGCACTCTTGCATTCATGAGCATACATCTGTTTCATTCAAGTTGTCAAAGAAACTCATTTCGACTGTCTTCTTCTTCAATTATCTGATCACCGTCAAGCTGTTTCCTCGACACAACTACGAAACTAGAGCTGCCGTTAGATTGAGAATGGAAAATCAAGAACAACACAATGCCGAAGTCAGAATGGAAATTGATGAGTTGAAGGCCAGCATGACCAAGCTCACAGAAATGATGCAAGTTCTGATTGCTAGAGGTGAACCACCTCAGAGGATCGTGGTTTCTGAAATCTCAACTACTGATGTTAACCCTCCACTGATCCCGCAACAAGCTTCTACTTGGTCAGAATTTGGGTTACCTCTGAATTACTCGCCACCCTTCGCAACTATTCCAATGGTTGGCCCATCTGTACTGCCGGTATCTTCAACTTCATTGTTCACTGAACCTCGGCCTATTATGCATGATGCTGCTCAAGCTACTCCTGAGAATCCTCCTTTCGTGTACCATGTTGCTGGTCCACAATCCTAAAGTCAGGGAGAACCTGGATACATTGAGGAAGTCAGAGAGCAATGGAAAACTCTGGAGAAAAGGATAAGAGCCGTGGAAGGAAGTGATGTCTTTGGTGATGCCACAATGGACATGTGCTTGGTTTCAGACATGGTTATGCCTGCCAACTTCAAAACTCCTGAATTTGAGAAATACAAGGGGCACACCTGTCTCAGAATCCACTTGGTGATGTACTACCGCAAGATGGTTTCTTATACCAACAACGACAAACTGCTTATTCACTGTTTCCAAGACAGCTTGAGTGAGGATTCACTGAAATGGTATATGGGACTTGAGAAGAACCGTATCCAAAGCTGGAAGGACTTGGCAGATGCTTTCTTGAATCAATATAAGTATAATCTGGGCATGGCACCTGACTGCCGTCAACTGCAAAATATGTCTCAGAAAGAAAAATAATCCTTCAAGGAGTACGCTCAACGCTGGAGAGAGCTAGCAGCTCAAGTGGAGCCATCCTTGGCAGAAAAGGAATTGACTGGATTATTCATGGACACTCTTTAGCCACTCTTTTGGGAAAAGATGATAGGCAGTGTATCATCTAGTTTTGTTGACCTAATCACTATTGGAGAAAGACTAGAAGAGGGTATCAAGAAGGGAAATATTACTAATACTGAAGCCTTTAATGGTGCTAGAAAGTCCGCTGGGAATTTTCAAAAGAAGAAGGATGGTGATACCCATGCTGTTTCAGTTGAAAGGAAACCTCGTCACAGGCAGCAATAATATGTAGCTGCAGTTGCTCTTGTTGTCAATGCTCAACCAGTTCAAGTTCCTCGCCAGGCTGTTAGACAAAATCAGAATCACAATAGGACTAACTTTGATCCTATCCCAATGTCTTACACTGAGCTGTATCCAGGTCTCGTTCAGAAAGGTTTTATCACAACCAGAGCTCTACCTCCTCCTCCAAATGCTCTCCCAGTCGGCTATATGGATGATCTTTATTATGAGTTCCATCAAGGTGGGACATACCATAATTTGGAAGGTTTCTATGTATTGAAGGCTAGAGTACAAGAATTGATCAGAGACAAGATCCTCACCTTTCATGGTAACAATCCCAATGTTATCGACAATCCTTTCCCAGAGCATGCCAAGTGAAGTTTGAGTCAGTTCGGATAGATCATCTCCTAAAGCCAGTGTTTCAGACAGGACAACTCATCCTTGTTGTTGATTAGTCACCAGGCCTTGTTTCTTTCTGTTTGCATTTTCTTTGATTGTATTGATTGTTTGTTCTCGAACTTTATTTGTACTTTCATGGTTAATTTTAATGAAATGAGCATTGCAATGTTTTGATTCAATTTATTTACATCCAATGTGTGTATCTTTATGCTTTCTCTTTCACAAAACAAAAATATATCTCATGTTCACTCTCTTTATCAAGCTTCTATTTATGCAAAGATTGGAGGGAGGATGATGAAAACGAAATACCTAAAACTGCTTAACTGTATGCTTTTAATTAAAACTTGGCTGATGATGTACATGCAATGTTTCAACTCCCAAACACTAGAGAAATAAGGAATTTAATCCCTTGTCAACCCCTTTGAGCCTAGAAGTTGTAGTTTCTTTCTGTATAAAAAACATGCAATCTTAACCTGGGGATGGGTAGTTCACAATTAATTTGACTATGCATTCAAACAAGACACCTTCCAATAAAGGTTGCAATCACAAGCTTTCCTTCGCACACATCAAAGAAGTGTCGAAGATGTCTTTCAAATCAAAAGCTAATGATGGTTCACTATAATCATTAAGTCAGACAATCATTATCTTTCAAAAAAAAAAGGAGAATGGAAAAAATCAAAAGAAAAGCCCACTAAGTCTAAACCTATGAAGGAGACTTAGGCAAAAATTGGGGCATCCCGCTGACTATAAGCTCAAATGACACAGTTCAGGCAAAAGTTAGGGATAACAAAAGAAAAATCAATCGAGAGGTTACCAAAGTCTTCAAAGACAAAACAAGTTGACTGAGGTCCTCATCAAAAACAACAAAATATTGTAAGAAAAGTGAATGACATCTCAAAAAATCCCTTGGCCTTTGAGCCATCATCATAACAGTGTTGCAATTTCAAAATCGCTTGCAACCTGAATGCATAGGTTGAATTAACTGAACATAGGACTGAAGATCATCGCGAAGAATGGTTTGGGAACAAATAAACTTTGAGCCTATATCCTTTGTTTCGAAAACCGTGAACCAGACCACATTACAACCCTCAAAAGACCTAACTGAAGCCAGATTTCTTTTGAAAGCATACTACAACAAGGTTGCGTAAATTGACTCCTAAGTTTGTTGCCAATCATTTTTCCTTGATGTCATACCTTTGTTTTCTCTTTCATTTTGAATGTCTAAACCATTGTGTTTTGACAAGTGATTCATTTTCTATACATCAATAATATCATTCCAAAAATGATTTTTGATTTCAAAATTGCATGATCTTTGCATTAAAATTACCAGGAATGAATGATTTTATTTGCAGACAAACTTTCCTCATCAAGAAATTTCAAACAGTTGAGAAACTTGGTCAGTGATCCTATCGGGGGCACATTACTTCCAGATCCTGTTGTGAATTTTATGCTGTTGCAAAGCATAAGCTTCTTCCTGTCCATTCTGCATAAGTAATCCACCTAAACCCATATTGGATGTATCGTAATACACTGCAAAAGGTTATGTCAGATCCGGTAATATCAAAATTGGTGCTGTTGTTAACCTCTTTTTTTAGTTCTCAGAAATTTTCTTCACACAGGGTATCCCACACAAACGCTTGACCATTTTGAGTCAACTGGGTCAATGGTAGAGCTATGTTCAAAAAACCTTCAATAAATCTTCTATAGTAGCCGACCAACCCTAATAAACTTCTGATTTAGTAACTTTCTTTGGAGCTTCCCACTGTAACACTGCATCTACCTTAGAAGGATCAACCGCTATACCACCACTGGAAATATAATGACCGAGAAATATCACTTCTCGCAACCAGAACTCATATGTAGACAATTTGGCTTATGGTTTCTTCTCCTTCAGAACCTTAAGTACAATACGAAGATGTTCGACTTAAACCTCGTCTGATTTAGAATACACCAGAATATCGTTTATGCAAACCACGACAAATTTATACAAGTAAGGATGGAATTTCATATTCATATACGCCATAAACACACTTGGGACATTACACACACCGAACAACATTATTGAGTACTCATAATGACCATGTCTAGTTTTAAAAGCAGTCTTCGGGATATCTTCATCCTTCACCAGAATCTGATGATGGCATGATCTCAAGTCAATTTTGGTGAATACACAAGCCCCTACTAACTGATCCATAAGGTCATTAATCATAGGAAGAGGATATTTATCTTAATAGTAACCTTGTTCAGCTGGCGATAGTTAACACACAACCTCATATTGTCGTCTTTATTTTTCATTAATAACACTAGAGCTCCCCATGACGATACATTTGGTCTGACAAATTTCTTCTCAAGAAGATCTTCTAATTGTTTCTTTGGTTCACCCAATTCTGACGTAGACATCATGTATGGTGACATCTACACAAGTCTAGTACCAGGTACTAAATCTATGGCTAACTCAACTCCATTGTCTGGAGGAAAGTCACAAATATCTTTCGAGAAAACATCAATAAATTCATATACCACCGACATATCACTAGCTGCCACATTGTTCTCCACTCTGAAAGAAGTGAACCACGAAAGCACCCGATCATTCTCCCTCAAAGACATATCGACTTAACCAGCGGACATGATCTCAAATCTGTACTCTTGCAATCAGCGACATGCTGAACTAAACCTTCACACCTGAAGCATCTTAGAGAAGCAGAAGTTTCTCCCCCACTTATTTCAATCTTGCTCTTGCTGGCAAGCGGTAAGAAAAACAAACGAGCACCGATAGCGTTTCACACACATGTCGTGTACTAGGAAACAAATAAAAATCACAAAACTTCGCCGAACGGACAAACCTGCTTTGATACCACTATGTAACACCCTAATCCCTTACTCGACATTTAATAAGATATTTTAAATAAAATTACATAATAAGAGTGTCACACATGCTTCACCATAGCATAAAAACATCAACACAACATAATCATTTGAAAATAAGCAACAAAAATCATTAAGTTCGATATATAAGTCTCAAAAACAAAAACAAACTCCAACATAAGTATGGCTTAACACAAATAAAGAATGAACAAATCATTCTCAGTGCTACATATCAGAGCGACTCCTCTAAAACCCAATGATAAAAGCTAAAAAGGAATTGATACCACTACTACGGAAAACATATACAACAACGATTGGAAAAGGGATAACATCACGCGTGACATGCCGTTGTTACGTAGGGTATGGTTGTATATGCGCAAATTACAATAACGGTCTTACGACCATTGTAGAAAACCTGAATGCGCTATATATATGATCACAGTTTCTATAACTAACTGTGGTGGTATATACCTTTAGGAAAATTACATTTTATAACGATTATTATAAATAACTGTTGTTGAAAGTACCCATGGTTTATTATATAATATGTATATTGCTTGTTTTTAAATAAACCTCACAACAACATACAACCATTCAAATTGATAAAGAAGTATATAATCTGAAAATTAAACTATTCTTGAAAGCCAACTTAAACAAGCCATTGTTTTCCAAATTGCATGTGTTTCATCGTTCATCTCACACTGTTTAACATATAAAGTGTGGTTCAATGGTCTAAGTCTTTCATCACATCAATTCTTTCTATTCTAGTTTAATTTGAATAATATTAATAAATTGTTGTTATTCAAATTAAACTATAAGAGAAGATATGGATGTGTTGAAGGAATCAGATCATTGACCCACATTCTATATGTTAAACAAACTAAGATGAATGATGAGACGAATGTAATTAGAAAAACATTGATTGATATAAGTTGGCTTTCAAAAACAACTTATTTTTTAGTGAAGGGTTAGAGAAACAAACAATCTACATAGTATATAATAAACTCAACTTCATATAACAACATACAACAACACAAGATATTATATAATGTTTTGAGAATTTAAAGAACAAAACAATATTGCTAAGTCATAAGAAGCTTCTTTCTTGTGACTTAGCAATGTTTTGTTCTTTAAATTCTTAAAACATTAATCAACAACAACAACATACAACAACATTTATCAACAACACAACAACATACAACAAAATAAGGTTCAAGAACAACAATAGCAACATACAACAACAACATATAACAGCTTACAACAACATAAGAAATTATGTAATGTTTAAAGAACACACCTTTTTTTAAACTAATCGTGGATCTGGTATGATTTTCATCTAGTTTATGAAGCTATGAAGAAGAAGTACAAGGTGAGTGAAGTTAACATAATAGTTTCATACTTCTTGTATTTTTCTTCATAGCTACACAAACCATATGTATCATAGCCAAAGTATACGTGTTGTTAAGGTGGTGAAGACGAATCTAAAAAAATGAGAACATTCACCAAATAAAAAAAATGAGAATCCATTTTTAACAAGAAATGTAAACGAAATCGAAGCATAAGTTTAATGAACGGACCTGAAATACGATTAAAGAGTGTCATAGCGATTGGTGAAGACGAATATGAAGGTTTAATAAAATTTAAAGAGTGACATGGATGTTAGGGTTATGTTATGAGAGAGAAAAGTGAAATATGTTAGGGTTTTCATTTGAAAGAAATGATTGTTATATACTGAATGATAGATAATTTCGCTTATATAGTAAAAAATATCACATTTCATCACGGTTAGAAAGAAAAATTGTGATATAATACATCACTTTTACAACGGTTCTTTAGTAAAATCGTGGTTAAATCTCTCACAATTTATTTATTTATTTATGAAACCAATTGTTAGAGAGGTATTTATAATTGTTATTGTTATTTTTCATTACTGTTGTGATTGTTGTTTTTATTTTTGTTGGCTTGTACTATTTATTTTGTAAAACAATAATAGTGTATAAATGAAAAAGTATATATAATAATAATAAATATTTTCATTAAGAGGGCCAAGAGGGCGGAGTACATAAATTATTTCATTACATAATTTTGTCAATATCGGAACAATAACCCCTAGCAGCAAAGGAATCTTCGTAATCTATGACTCTCTCCTCACTACCCTCGTCAGAATCATAGTAAAAACTCTTCCTAGACACCTTTTTCTTCTTCTTCTTCTTCTTCTTCTTCTTCTTCTTCTTCTCCAGCTTCTTCTTTTTCTTCTTCTTGGCATTCCTAACCCTAAGTGTATCCCTAAAAGCAGTCGATCCAGATGGCTGGACCTCCTCAGTTGACTGTTGATCATGGTGTTGTACTGTGGTGACTTCAGTTGACATATTTCTGTTAGCATTTTCAGATGGAAAACTCATATTGCTATATGTAGTTAAGAAGAATAGTTTTGAAGAAGTGGAACGTCATTATATGAAACCGTGCCTTTATATAAGAGATTGAAGATGAAAGATCTGATGATTTAATGCTTGAAATGATTACTTCCAATGGTTGATATTCTTGAATGACATTGTGACCTTCTTGAAAACTGAAGAAAATTTTCAATCATCGTTATAGTTGGGAAGGGTGTTCTCTCTTTAGGGAAGTACAAAGGTTGTACAGATAATATTACAATGGTTGCATATCAAATTCGTGATTAAATAATCTTCAATTTTTTATTTATTTATGAATTTAAGTGACACACACTTTTTGTAATAGGAAAAATGGAAAAATGTAGATGTCAGGATTCGAACCATGTACCACTCACTCTATCACCACGGTTGTGTCTATCAACCATGATAAAATGACTTTCAAAAAAATAAATAAGCATTAGGCGCATCCAGTTTCATATATTACAATGGTGGAAGGAATGACCGTGGTAATAATATGTTACCGAATGTGTATTTTGTAGTAGTGTGCCATCCTCTATTATATTTTCCTCACACGACACAATCACATCCAATTTATAATGCCAATTCTAATGCATCAACTCCTTCATCAATATGCATGTGGTACTGGGTTTTTGGGGTCAGAGGTTTGTTACTGATTTCCCATGTCTCCGGTTCCTCTTTAACTGTGTCCCTCTTTGGACATGAGGCCGTCATGGTTTCTCTCTTAACCTAACCTCACTAGACAGAAGTCCTACCTAACTCCAAAATATATGCATGCATAATCATAAATAGCAAACAGGCATGCAACTCAAGCAATTATCAAAATCATCATAAAAAATCATCATCAAGAGATTATCATAAAAAATCATCATCTAGATGGGTTCCACTCTTGAACCAAGTTTGTCAATAATCAGGCCTTGCTGTAATCCCACCGGATTACTAACTTCAAAAATATAATTTTTCAATAAATAGGCCTCACTGTAATTCCACGGGATTACTAATTTCAAAAATATGATTTTTCCAATAAACATGCCTCCTTGTAATCTCAAAAGATTACTTATCTCAAAGTATGATTTATTAACTAATTACATCATCAAATGGAGTAAAGTATATTATTACTCACACAACTCTAAAACCAACAAATTACTCAAAATGTCTCAAAATTTTGTTATACTCTTTATAACTCAATAGAGTTCTCAAAAAGCTTAAAAATAAATCAACAACCACTCTTAACTCTCAAAATATCTATAGAGTATCCAATAGTATTCTAAAGTGTTCAAAAGTACTCTAAAGGTAACTCTTCATAGGTGATAACTTTACTAACTCTAAAAGCTCTCAATTTAACTAAAATTACTCTAAATTGACCCTAAGGTTACCAAAGGTTAAATGATGTCAAAAATTACCCAAAAATCAGAGAAAAACTCCCCAAACTTGAAAACTACATAAAACGCCTTGAACTGCTACTCTAGCCAGAATCGTCGATGTCGTCCCCACCCCCCAAGACTGTCCGTCGCCCGCCACCGCGGCAACCTTCGCGTGGCTCCTTTCCGAGATGGCGTGCCGCCATAGCAACCGCTGCGCAGCCCTCCAACAGTAATTGTGCCACCACCGACTTGCGACGCAATGCAGCCTCCCCTCCAAAATCTGATTTTTTTAATTTTATTTTATGAAAAGGTCAAATTTTTGAAAAATAATATTTTCTAACTTTTTTAGAAAAATTAGGAAAAATTGTCGATCGAAATTTTTTCAAGAAATTGAGGAAAAGTATATCAAATAAGGTCGCTTAAAAAAACACAAACATCACAATACACAATTCTCTATTCATCTCAAAACATCACAGATTACTACAGTTAATCACAAGACTCCAAAAAGGTATAACCCACAAAAAGATATACACAATTCAATCAAACATATATTCATATTAAGCGAATATGTTTATTCATCAACAACAAACCATCTACAGTGACCATATGGGATTTATTCCAAATCTCATTTGGTCACCAAATTAATACAAAGAAACAAAGTTATTTATCGATCGATGCCAATAGGGTTTTGCCCAAACCCTATTTTTCCAAACATATTACAAAAATAAAAATAGAGTATAAACCCTAGTGTTTATGGGAGAGTAGAGAACCCTCACCAGCTTGACTGCCTATGATCACCCATCAGTAAAGTAATTTCCCCTTACCTCAAAATTGAAGCTTTTTTCCTTTCCATACGATCAGTTCTCAAAGTCTTGTGCAAATCTCAATTCCCACGATAAACTGCTCCCAACTTTTATAATTTTCACGTTAACCTAGTCTGTTTCTCACTTTTAGAATATATAATAACCTAAGTTATTCCAAATTCCAAATGGACTTACACCATCACACTTACACCCCCAAAGATATGACGTTCATATTTTATTCCAAAAATTATATTTTTTTAAAATAAAATATAACACTTTATTTTATTTAAAGATTTTTTTTATAAATGAGATTTAGCCCTAAAAATATATATAAAAAAGAAGTAGGTACAAAAGTGAGGGGGCAGAGAGCCAAAACCTCAAACCTATCTGAGCCTAAAGTTAGGCATTTCTAACCTGTTTCTATGAAAATCCGATTTTACAACCAGATGAACAACATTCTACCAAGTAAAATTAGTGATATCTAATCCTAAGTTAGTCAGCTTATCAACACAATGATTCCCTTCCCTGTATATATGAGTAGCCAAAAAATTAAAAATTCCTAGAATATATATACATTTGTCCCATCTATTCTTGATTTTCCAAGGCATTCCAGATGGTTTACTGAACGCCAAAATGACTAATTTACTAACAAAATATTAGACCCACCATGAGCATAAGCATGCTTAATAGCCAAAATAGCTCTCATAAGCTCTGTAAAAATGACATTCTCATTGCCTAGATTACACGCAAAGCTCCCAACATGATTTCCAAGATGATCCCTGAAAATTCCCCCACAAGTTGCCTTAACCGGGACTCCACCAGAAGCACTGTCTATGTTAATCTTTGTCCACCCTCTAGATGGTGGACACCAAATGACTTCTATACACACCTGAGGTTTAAGATAATTGATAAAAATAGAGAACTTCTTAAGGATTTCAAAATCGCCTATAGCTAAAGTAGAGGATCCACTAGCTGAATTTCCAGCTAGCAAAGATAGAGAATAAATGAAAGAGCAAGTGGATCTCGAAGTAATACACTTATTATGGAACCTAGCTTAATTACGCGTATGCCAAATATTGTTGATCATTGCAATAACAGATGCACAAATAACAACCTTGAATTGAGCAGAAACATAGCTGCTCATAGAAGTCAAACAATCATCAAGATTAGCGATTCTTGAAGTGAAGTTAAGCATTTTGCTCAACCAATTCCAAACCTTCATAGAGTAATTGCAATTGAAGAAGAGACGAGAGATTGATTCCTTATTTTGGAAGTAGAGATTACAAATTGAGGGGATGATCACACCACACTTATGAAGCACATCGTCTGTTGGCAATCTATTTTTAGTTAATCTACAAAATAAAATAGATTGGGAAGGAGGGATAACAGAATGCCAAATAATGTTGCCACAAACACTACCAGGATCACGAACCTTACAATGACTATATGCTTCATTGACACTAATTGAAATTCTGGTATGACAGATCCCAGATGTCTTACAGGATGTCGAGACATCTGGTCTGTTACAGATAACATGACAAGATATAAATAATAACAGTACTAAAAAGCATAAACAACACACAAAATTTGTTCACCCAGTTTGGTCTAACAACCTACATCTGGGGGCATACCAAGCCAGGAAGGAAGTCCACTATTAGCAGTATCAATTCATAGACCCTACAATCAACACACCCGTTGATGATCTACTCACTTAATCACTACCCAATGACCCTTCTACCTAAGTCCACCCTAGATAAGAGACTTCATCTCACTTCCAATCATCGCAATGATGTCTAGCAGTTAACACCTCAGCCACTGCATCAACAACTTGATTTCCAACAACTCTTCAATCACAATAAAGTAGAAGACACACTTCAATGACAATACCTAGACATGACACACATGACTAAGAATAATACTTAGAGTTGCTTAACAGCTTCCTCCAAGAACAATACATCTCTTACCTACAGGCTTCAAGATAAACACGATGACCATCCCACAAACCGGGTGGTTCGTCGACCAACACAGCCCTTATAATTTACATGATGGCTGCCTTATTTTTCTAGGTTACGATGCTTCTATTTATAACCTAAACCCAACTGGATTTGGGCTTCAAATCACAACATATCAGCTGCTACAAATCTGCAAAAGATTCTCCTACAAATTAGATCTTCAATCAAATCTTCCTAAAATATCTCCATATTTAAATACTCAATCTTCTCTTGATTTTATCTTGAATCTTCCAGAACTTTACATCAGCTCCACAAAGGATACCATAATATTCCCAGAAACATTCCTTACATTGGGCTTGTGCATTATAAAATTACAAATTTGATTTAACAATAAAGCAGATTTATTCTCCAAATCTGTTCGCCCTAAAATAGTAACAAAATGTACTCCACAAAGTAATAGGAATTGATTGTATCAGAATAAATCTTCTCCAATAAATTCTCCTGCAATCTCTCAAACAAAATCTCCCAAGACAGACTGATACACGCAACCCTAACAAAACACAACAGACTGATGTTCTGATGTTCTGTCAACTGATGTCAAGACATCATGTTTAACATCAGCACACAAAACTGCAACCTTAACAAACTTAATGTTAGTAACTCATGTTAAGACATCAGACATATGACATCTTCAACAACAACATTGTTTTACCAAAATTCTAGCCAACACCAGAACTAACAATCTCCCCCTTTAGCGAATTTTGGCTAAAACAATATCAGCACACATCAGGGACACATCTTTTCCGAAACACACTTCAAACGAACCAATCTAACACATTCGGAAAAACAAAACTCCAAACTCCCCCTCAATCCAACAACCAGAAATCCAACTACTTCAAACCAACATCAAACTCTGAATCATCCAACCAACATACTCAGACCAGAACAGACTATTCTACATCTCACAATAGCTGAACAAACCTACTTCTCTCCCCCTTTTTGGCCAAACATTGGGGTAAACTGTCATGTCTAAACTTCTGGTTCAATCCATTGACACACCAGGTCTAAACTGTCATGTCCACCATGAACTTCACCAGTAACACAATGTCACGACATCTTGTCTGACATAACACCCTCACCAGAGCCACAAACAACTGCACTACTTCAACAACAAAAGTTCAACTCCCTCTATCCAAGATAATCAGTGCTCCTTTGCAAGATGAACACCTTAAATTAATGGAAAACATAAGACTCATCTTCATGTCTTCAAGAGCGCACCCTCTGTTCAACACACCTGCTGAACGCATTCACATAATGCTTGATCCTCAAACAACACTAGTACATTTAACAAGAACCACCACCAAATCACCCACAAGTTCTGAAGCATAAACACACTCCCTTCCACTACACTCTAAGTAAAGTCCTCTTACTTTGAATTAATAACACACACCAAGACAAGTGTGACATCTCCCATCAACCAAGACCCCTACAGAGTTCTTTCAAAACAAACTGCAGAGAAAAATAAATTCTCCCAGACACAGTAAGGAGTTCCACATCTTTTCAGCAGCAACAATCATGCATGACAGACTATCATGCTCCCCCTAAATAGTTGCACAAGTTCAGCAACAAAAATGTAACTACTCTTCCTAAGTAGTAGTACACACATGACATAAAGTCATGACATCTGATCGGACATCATAAACATCAAACAAAACACCACTTAACTCCCCCTGAGGCACACAATGGAAACAAAAACACCAATCCTCATTTCAAGCACATGAACATCTTCATGCTCATACAGACCCCGTGAATTCTCAGCTTACTTAAAAGCTTTACTGAGATCCAATCTCTTCAAGAGATACTTGCAGCAGAAGAAAGAACAGCTCTAAAAATTTTTCTTATCAGATCACATCATCTGACACAATTCCTCTGCCATTACATTCACTAGTAGTTGTTGATACTAGTGAAGTCTTCAAAATTAGTAGTCATGCTTTTCCAGAACATACTACTAAAAACAAGCTCAGAATCTCCACATTCTAATCCACATAGTCAGAAACACCTCTTCTGACAATAATGCTTGAGCATCCAACTCCACATGAAGTTATAATTAGGTTGTTCGTGAGGAACATAAGAATCACCATCCTCCTTCAAACAAACTGTTAGATAAGGATCAAAGTCACATAGATCCCCCAACTCTCCAAAGGCAGTCATTCCCTATCATACTCTTCGCCTTCAGACTTCCAATCAATCAATACCTGATCTACTTCAGTCTTCTCTACATTCTCCATCCAAGGCAGACCTTCTACTTCATCATTCTCCCGTATGACTATGTAGATGCTCCTTAGGCATAATGTAGGCACCACGCTTCTGAACCAGAGCATAATCATCCTTCACTAAGGATATCCAACCAGATAATGTCCCAACACAATTTAGAACATCTGCCACACACCAAGACATCATCACCATGATTCTTGATATGCTCCACTAACTGGACTTACCATAGCATAGTAATCCAAAGAACTAAAGAAATAAACTCTCATCCACCTTCAAGAAGAATACTCTCCTTGTGTCTTCAACTCAACACCCTTCTACCCAAGAGTAACTTGTTCTAAGATAACCCTTAATAATAACCAGCTGCCACACTCTGATTATCTTGATTCTTCGAATCCACTTCTGAGATCAACCAAATGCCACAGTTTGATCACCTCATTCATGAATCCTCATATAAAAACAACCAAATGCCACATTTTGACCTTTTTCACGTTTGTCAGAACTCTCACAAAGATATCCTGATCCACCAAGGAAACTTGATCTTCAAGTCACATGTTCCAATTGCTCAATAGCAAACACACTTAGACTCCTTAAGACATGGCCATGTAACATCTTCTCCTTCCTGCAACTCCCGCAAACTGCCATGAGAACGATCTTTTTGAAACATCCTATTATTCATTCCTGTAGATCACCATATCATAAGCTGATGTGCCACATCACCAGCTGAGACTTTTGATGTTAAGCTAGATGTTAGAACATTATGACATCCAACTGTTGAATTCAGCTCTTCCTTCTGTCACTCAGAAGAACCTCCTCCCTTTACAGAAATAGATTTCCATGCTCTCATAGACTTGATTCAACAATCAAGTTTGAGTAGACAACCTCCATCCTGCTTAGAAACTCCAGAGACTTCAAACCTACCACATCTGAATCTTCAGAAAATAAGTAGTCCAAGACTACCCCATAGCCATACTAAAGAATGTCACTTCCCTTAGTAGAGCCGTCAGTAGAAAGTCAGAGATAACTGCCACTTATCCTCGACCTTCACAACCAGAGCAAACACAATGCTCCAAACCACTTAGATCAGAAATAAACTGATCCAAGCTGTAACCATCAAGATTATGATGTCTTCATAGTCTTCCATCTTCATCTTCAACAACACCACCATCTGGACAAGTCATCCACAAAACTTTCTAGGAACAGATGCTAAGCAATAATCCCAGGTCAACACCTAGGTGACTTATGAGCGAATGTAGAACCCCTCCCATGATTCTCCAAACCTCTGATGAAAAGATGTTAAAACAATTGACAGAACATCCTTAATCTTGTCTTTCAAGGATAATCAATTAAATACTTGTGAATTTCACAAATAGCAATTGATCTTAAATCCCTGTGGTTTAACCCATCTTCATATTCCAGCATCTTCTGAATCTTCTTCATAACAAACCATCACGACAACCATTCATACCACAAAAACATTCCAGGTTAGGTCAGTGTCTTGACCTTTCACTCCACCCTGAGCAAAGAACTGAAATGATGTTTCAACATTAGTTCCGACATCAGCAACCATAGTAAATCGCATTAAACATCTACTATGGATTTGGAGACAACAACCATAGTAATCCACACACATCTCTTGCAAGGGACACAAGAGGATTGACCATCAGTAGCTGATCAACCTTCAACCCCAGAACATACACACAAGCAAGAACCTGCATACTCTACATCTCAAGAATCTTCTTCTCAAACTTCTAATGTTCAGACCTCTTGTATGACTTTGAGATGTTAGATGCCATCCTTCTGCACCTAAAGAGGAGATTCCCTCTAACAGGTTTCTGGAGTAAAAAAAATATTGACTGGTCATCACAAACAGATTGTAGAAAAAAATATGCTTCTCCCAACACTTCAACCTACAAGGATGCTCTTCCATTATGTGAGGACACCACACAGCTGAACTCCAGCTTAAGAAGAACCTTCTCATGCAAATACCAGGGAACCATAATCTTTTTGTCCAAAAAAAACACCAACTCCTCTTTGCTCCAAACACAACTGCTCATCCTAGATGGTTTGGATGACATTCCAACAAGGAAGACAACAGTCAACCTCCTCTATGCAAGCCAGGAGTAGGTTCCAAACACATTTGCAATGCCAAATCTTTATCCACAAGATTCTGCACACTCTACTGGTTTGATGTCACAACAACTGGTAGAACATCATTCAAGAACAACATCATGGGATCCTTCAATTTAGACCTGTGGATGGTCTTTCAGAGAAGAAAGCAAAAATAAATTGCATCCTTCTGATCTCTCATCAATAAACTTATTGAAAATGCCTTTATGAGTGGACTTGGGTCAAACCTCAAGTATCTTTGGTCACTTTAATAAGTCAGTCAATATTATCCTCAAGTATCATAACACCATGTGATACACCTTTAGTGGAGAACAGAGTGTTGCAGCCTCAACACACAAAACCACCAGGAGTCTTCTAACAGATACATAAGCAGCGGAACACAGATAAAGAAAACCCCTCAACAACCTTCAGGAAAAACTTAATAACCTTTGTACAACCACCACAATCCATGTGCAACAGGTCAGCATAGGTTGAAAATAAATCACCCTACAAAGTAGCTCACCACATGCCTGGCAACTTCAAATAGAGCCAATACATACCCTGTCACCAATAGTCCATCCTCCACATCAAGGGATCATACAAACAACTATATGAACTGACCAAGTCCATAACTCAGTAAAACTATCTTCCTTGCACATGAACCAGAAAGTATCTTCCCTAGATCTCATCCAAAAACAGACAGGATGCCTGCTCTGACACCAATTGAAATTCTGGTATGACAGATCCCAGATGTCCTACAGGATGTCGAGACATCTGGTCTGTTACAGATAACATGACAAGATATAAACAATAACAGTACTAAAAAGCATAAACAACACACATAATTTGTTCACCCAGTTCGGTCTAACAACCTACATCTGGGGGCATACCAAGCCAGGAAGGAAGTCCACTATTAGCAGTATCAATTCATAGACCCTACAATCAACACACCCGTTGATGATCTACTCACTTAATCACTACCCAATGACCCTTCTACCTAAGTCCACCCTAGATAAGAGACTCTATCTCACTTCCAATCATCGCAATGATGTGTAGCAGTCAACACCTCAGCCACTACATCAACAGCTTAATTTCCAACAACTCTTCAATCACAGAAAAGTAGAAGACACACTTCAATGACAATACCTAGACATGACACACATGAATAAGAACAATACTTAGAGTTGCTTAATAGCTTCCTCCAAGAACAATACATCTCTTACCTACAGGCTTCAAGATAAACACGATGACCATCCCACAAACCGGGTGGTTCATCGACCAACACAACCCTTATAATTTACAAGATGGCTGCCTTGTTTTTCTAGGTTACAATGCTTCTATTTATAACCTAAACCCAACTGGATTTGGGCTTCAAATCACAACATATCAGCTGCTACAAATCTGCAAAAGATTCTCCTACAAATTAGATCTTCTATCAAATCTTCCTAAAATATCTCCATATTTAAATACTCAATCTTCTCTTGATTTTATCTTGAATCTTCCAGACCTTTACATCAGCTCCACAAAGGATACCATAATATTCCCAGAAATATTCCTTACGTTGGGCTTGTGCATTATAAAATCACATATTTGATTTAACAATAAAGCAGATTTATTCTCCAAATCTCTTCGCCCTAAAATAGTAACAAAATGTACTCCACAAAGTAATAGGAATTGATTGTATCAGAATAAATCTTCTCCAATAAATTCTCCTGCAATCTCTCAAACAAAATCTCCCAAGACAAACTGATACACGCAGCCCTAACAAAACACAACAGACTGATGTTCTGATGTTCTGTCAACTGATGTCAAGACATCATGTTTAACATCAGCACACAAAACCGCAACCCTAACAAACTTAATGTTAGTAACTCATGTTAAGACATCGGACATATGACATCTTCAACAACAACATTGTTTTACCAAAATTCTAGCCAACACCAGAACTAACACTAATTTCCCCATTTTCTTACCTCATCCAAATGAGCTTATCCTTATTCAAATAGTTGACATGAATGTTACAGACAAGTTGAGGAAGAGCAGGGAAAAACAAATTAAACCATTAGGCAAGATAAATGAATTATCATGCAAAATACAATTAATATTGGCCTTCAATAATGACACCCTATCAATTGGAACTTAGAGAAGAGATACAAGAGACTTACCACACCAGTTATCACGCCACACATTGTATGCTCCATTAACTCTTGAAAAAACTCTTTACAACCCATCCAAATGGAGGAAAAAACATGTGACTTATGCATTTGCCCCTTCATGAAAACTCTGACTTTAATAATAATGGCCCAAGAATCTATCTCATTCATGATACTCCAACATTGCACCAGATTATTAGCTTCATTAGTAGCCCGAAAAGACTCGATGCCCAACCCTCCATCCTTAAGGTCCTAACAATAAAACTTCCAAGCCATAGTAGCCAACTTCCTCTTTTGAATATCCTCACTCCAAATAAAAATTTCAATTTAATAAATATTTAATAAAAATTCTCCAAATGTGAATTAATCCCAATAATTCTATTTTCTCCAATTATTACTAAATATTAAAATTATATAATCATATCTAATAATTCAAATAAATATTATTTTATTTTTCACTCTTAACTCTATAATCTTAGTAATTATAAAATTACTAAAATACCCCTAAATATCCCAAACACCCAAAATAACATAATTAATCAAATAACACACATATAAACACTCCAATAATCAAATAAAATATTAATTTAAAAATTGGGGTGTTACACTTAACCGTTTATACTTGACTTGTCATTAGTTGTGATCATTAAACATTAGTTGTCATCATCAAAAGTTGTTATTTTGCTTAAAGGAATGTCACTTAGAAGTAACTTGCAACATAAGTTTCCACAAATTTCACTTTTCAATTGCTAGAGTAAGCCTATTTTAGAGCAATGATAACTTTCATGACCTAGGAAGTTTCCTTTATAATAGTACAGTTCTGCCTCATTCTTCTTCACACTATTTACATACTCTTATGCTTCTCCCATGTACCAACCTTTCCTTAAAATTTCTTTCAGGCACAACTGCATCTTCCATCTTTCTTCCACTTAAGCTCAAGTATTACGTTTTCCCTATTTCCTTTCACCTTTTTCATTTTTCTCTAGTAATGGCAATTATACTGGATTTAGACGAGAGTGACAATGTAGTTAAACCCTTAACTAGTAGAGAACTCGCATAGGTTTGGTAATATTGTATGAAAAATGTTAGGTAAGCCGATAGGACGATTGATTAGAAGGTTTTTGAAATAGGGGTGTTTAGGAGTTATAAGAGTACCTCCAAGTCTAGTTGTGATAGTGAATCCTCTTCCCCCTACTTTCTCATAAACTTCAAGATCATTTATGGCATTAGGTTATTCAAAATGCCTAAGAGTTTAAGATTATGAGACTACCTTTACCACTCTAGAAAAGGTGGATTTCTTCAGCAAAGGCATTAATTTTTCAAGAAAGAATAATTTAACAAGTGACTCTAAACACAAGAGGGAGGTAAATTGTGTTTCTTTGAAAAATGATGTCCAATTAAAAAATCTTTGATGAAATAAATTGTTTAAAATAATGTTTTAACTTGAAGAAAGAGTAAGCAACGGAATAAATAAAATCAGGGTGAAGAAGAGATGAAGGCACAACAAAAATAAATAATTAGCATAAATAAAAAGAGACGAGGGATAAGAAGATTACACCAAAAATTTTAAGAGGTTCGACCTAACCACTTGGCCTACTCTACTCCCTAAGAATTTCTTATTGAGAGTTTCCACATTACGTGTGAGTTTTTCATAGGTTATGCCAACGAATCTTCTTACAAACAAGTTTGGAGTTTTACAATGGTTGTCTTACAAACCAAATAAGAGAATTTATACCAAGCTATCTCAAACCAAATGAGATATTTTTGTTGGTTTGGGCTTGCTTCGATGGTGAGAGACCCTGTTTGGTGGTATTAATGGTGATGCGAGAGCAAACTCATGTGAGATGATAAGCTCGATATCTTTAGAGGTATATTTCATGTATTACAATATGTATCCTCTCATCCCTATGGTTGAGGTATTTATATAGGCCTATGGTCATATGGTTTAGAGAGCTGCTAAAAAGTGGTAGCTACTCCCTCTTGACCAGGGAAGTTGTTGATCACCAATTTCCTAGGGAGTCATGGGAAAGACTTTACACAAGCAGTTATAGGCTGGATAAATGTTCTTATACCCATTTTCCCTCTAGGGAAGCCCACCGTGCCACATGAAGCTTGCCCTTCGGGCAAAGCAACATGAGGTGACGCACAGTGAGGGACATGTGTCACCCCATTTAGGGGCCTTACAAATATATCAATACACAATCCCCCAAGTACAATCACTTGTAAAGGGAGAAATGTTTTAAGCTTCTTATTTCCATTGACTGGACTTTGTGGTTAGGGTCGAGTCTCTCAGTTGAAGGCAAGTCCCCCAATTAGGGGTGCGTTCTTCATTTAAGGGCCAGTCCCTTAGTTAAAGGTGAGTTTTTCATTTAGGGGTGAATCCCTCAGTTAGGGGGCAAGTCCATCAACTGAAGGCGACTCCTTTAGTTGGAGGTGAGTCTCTCAGCTAGAGGCGATTCCTTCATTTATGGGAGAGTCCCTCAGCTGAAAGCAAGTATCTAAGTTAGGGGTGAGTCCCTTCGATGAAGGAGAGTCCCTAAGTTAAGGGTGAGTCATCTCCTTCTTGCTAGGTAGCTTTTAAGTAGCCATAATGTCACTTGGGGATGTCAATCATTAAGCATTCAAACAAATACGCTTGATTTCATTTAATGTAAGCAATGATGGCTTATTTTGCTCTTGGGGGATCCTATAAGGGTTTTGAATGCTCGTGGCTTCAATTTCCTTATAAAGGTTTCCATATCCCCATTTTTCATTTCTTTACTCATTTTCTCATGATTTTTTGCAAGCTTCTTCTAATTTTCTATCTGCCCAGTCTTCTACAGGCTTCTTCTATCTCTTTCCTTATTCACAAACTTTTCAAGTATGAATCCCTTCTCCTTTGTTTGCTTTGTAATAGTTATGGTTAGAGATTTAGACAAAATACTTGTAGTAGGGTCTAGGTTAGTGTAAAGCTGTGAGATCAAGGGTTTTAATGGCCCTGTTAGCTATTGCGATGGTGGTAGCTATTTCTTTTTGTTCTTTTGTTTTCCTAGGAACAAAGAGATAATGGATTCCCCTTCCGTAGTGTCTAAAGAAGTCTAATAAATTGGATGCTCTTATACCACCGAGGAGAAGGTCCTCTCCTTTTGGGAAGAGATGGATATATGTTCTTCAAAAGACAAAGAGGTGGTCATTATGAAGGATTTTAAACGAATATTTGAGTGAATATACACCAATATGTTCATTCTCCCATAATTGAGTTAATTCCTCTTTAAAATATGAAGATATGAATAAGTACTCTAAGATCTTTTAGCTGAATAGCTTCTTATCAGTTGAGAATGCACTTTTTTGCCACGTCTGCAAGCTCTAGAGTTTGAAATCCATAGGTTAACCACCAATCAATATCACCCATTTTTACCGCATCCAGTTAAGTGACATACAATATGTCATTACTCAAAAAATTACGACAAAGGAGACGAAAAGGAAAAGAAACAGAGAGGTGCCATCGAACTTTATTTATCCCATGAGGGGAAGGGAAAACATCGGGAAAACCCCAAAGAAGAAAGGATAAGATGGTCTCGCAAACAAATTATGGGTTCGGAAGCCGGTTATACGGAGGGAATGTATTAACACCCCCACATCCTTCGTACTCGATGGGAACCATTCACTTGTTTTTGTGTAAGGATGTTTGCTAAGGGATATTGCTTTCTAAAAGTGTTCTAAAGGAGAGAGATGGGTAAGAAACAAAGAATGATAGGAAAATGGTAAAAGGAAAAGAAAAGGGTGGAAACAAGAAGGAGACTTGATAGGACTTCGTGGTCCTATGCCTATGTATTCCCTTGTGCAATGGGAAAGCCAGAGTCCACGTAGTTCGGAGGACTACGAGTGAAGAAAATGGAAGGGTGAGCTACTTAGGGGTGAAATAAGTCCTCGGATAGTAACCCCTTGCGGGTAGTACCCAATTCTTCATCTTACGAGCTTTATTGTGAAAATTGTGGGGCAAATATAGTCACGTCTTCATATTGAAAGACGAGTATCGAGACCACATACTCTAAAGTGAGCATCCTAATACTCGAAGAGGAAGAGACCTTTACCCAATCCTCTCTTTTTAGTTCAATACAAAGAGAACTTTATACTCTATATGGGTCGAGGTTTGAGTTTGCATTCTAAAAGATTAAGCGTGTGAACTAAATGGGATAGAGGACCTAATTGTGCTAGGGTAAGGTCGATAGCGATGCACGAGGCAATCGACTTACAAGGGTGAAAAATGGCTCGATGTTGAATCGATAATTTATTTTTAAAAAATGGTTTTGAAGGTGTAAATAAGAGATTAAGAACATATCTTCATAGTATAACCATATTACACGAGAAATTTGCACAACCAAGACAAATAATCGGAAATTACACAATTAAACCAAACTAAACAACACGCATAATTATTAACTAAATTAAATATAAATATTTAATAAAATTAATTAATAATTTAATTAATTAATATTAAATAAATATATTTAAGATAATTAACAATGTACACATTTTTTGTATTTTTATGAATTTAACAATAAAAAAATAGAAAAATAAGAAAATAGGTTGAAAATAATAAATCAAAATGAAACACAAAAGTAAAATAGGCTGAACCAAGCTAGCAGAACATGGGTGCACATAGCACAAATCCAGGCCCACAAAATCCCAAAGCCCAAGGAGGAAGGGGTTTATCCTAGAGAAGATCAGAGGCGTCGGATCCTTGATGAGTCCTCTGTTGACTCCATCAAAGGCGCCCAAAGGAAGGTGCACGTTGTGCATCACAAAGGGATTCGCATAGGATCCATGGTTGACTTCATGTCAACCCCAGGTGTCAAATACGTAATTCTTACGAATTCCAAATTCCTTAAAAAAAATCAAAATCCCAAAAATGAGTATTGTAACATTACACATGGCCAACAATCACATTCAATGCAGCACACATATTGGGAAGGCTACACGTTTCCTAAATAACCCAGGTGGCCACGCATTAATGGATAATAAATTCAATGAATGAATGCTGAAGAATAATAAGTGCCACCCAAAAAATAAATCAAAGCCTTCAGAAAACCTCATTCACGTTCTTCACTCACCCTATCTCGTTTCTCTCTCTCTCTCTGAACTAGCCATGCCGGAAAAT
Organism: Lathyrus tuberosus; assembly: GCA_022829125.1. NCBI lineage: Eukaryota > Viridiplantae > Streptophyta > Magnoliopsida > Fabales > Fabaceae > Lathyrus > Lathyrus tuberosus. Next base: position 10,151,073 of record JALAZF010000163.1, read on the forward strand.
TGAAAGAGCTCGGCAGAGAAGACGAGCCACGGCGAAAACCACTATCTTCCCCGGCGAAGATAACTCATCTCGCCCTAACTCAAATACTAACCCCCCACCTAAATCACGTCCTGAACCTAAATCTGCAATTGATTTCACCAAAAACCTAAAGAAACGGTCAAATCGAAGCTTCCCCTTTTCGAAAACCTAAACCTAAAAACTTTAACAAACGTGGCAAAAACGAATCGGGAAGGGTAACCAGCGCGTGAACAAGTAAAGATCTACAAAGCTCTCTAAAGCGGAAGGCGCAGTAAGAAATAACAAAAGCAAGAACGACACACATAAAATTTCAAGCGTGAAAGAGACTCACCCTTGAAGCTTCCACACGTAGGTATGAATTTCTCCCTTCGTTTCTCCTTCCTCTCTTTCTTGTCACGACCGTTTAGGGTTTATATGTAAAATTTTAGGTTTTTTTGTGTAAAGACCTCCCTCTCTTCTCTGAAATCAACCTCCACTTATATCCACAAAATTTAGGGTTAGAAGATGCTTTTGAATCTTGATTATGGTATTCCTTGTGATACTTTCTTGATGTTCGAAAAGAGTTATGAATTGGTGAAACTTTATACTAAAGTGGTTGTACCGTTAATTTATGCTATTATTTCTGTTTTGCCATTTTCAACTATGTTAAAATGTGGTCCCATTTCTCTGTTTAGCATTGCCTCTGAAATTCTAACCTTGAGTTTTTACACGAAAATGAGCATCATTGGCTGTGAAAAAAAAGACTGACTTGTGTGAAATATGATTTGGTGTGATGAAATTTCATGAACTAATTTTAATTTCATGCCTTGGAATATGAATTGCTTGGTTATGGTTTAGAATTTGAAATGGTTTTGGGTCATGGAAATGAATTGAATTGGAATTTTGATGGATGGTTTGCATTAGAATTGCTTAGGATTCTTGGCATGAATTGGTCTTGAGTCTGAACTTTGTGTTGTTTTGTCCTGGGTTTTGGTACTTGGATGAGATTGTGAATATGTGTATAAGACTTGCGTTGGAATATTGTTGCAGAATACGTTTGATGAATGGTGAAAATGGTTACATTAAATTTAATTTGAACTTTGAAAGCTTGAAAAGATGACTTGAGATTGAATCTAATCCACCAATTGAATTATGGTCATGATAACTATGTATCCTGGATTGTGAACTCTTGCTTGTGATTACCACTGCTTGCTAAAAAAAATTCATTGACATTTGATGTGGTTACGTCATTATGTAGGCTGGACGCGTGATCGAAGGGGTCAGATGCAAATCATCTAGGCTATCTTGACTTAGGATGTTCAAGATTTCCAAAAAAGCTGAACATGATGCACTGAATTGAAGGTTGTTTGTTCGACCTCCGCAGTTGGCTTGAGAGTTCAGGTGTCTAGGAAAGATTTGAATTGTGAATAACTTGGAGGGCATCAAAATAGGATAGGTTTCCAAGCAATGATGTGTTTTTTTTCCTGCTTGTTTTGCTGGACATTAATCTTGTAATCCTTGGTGTATAATTTAATTAAGCCTACATAACATGTCTTTTATGATGCAGCTCCCTTGTTTAAATCATTCATTCGAATTTTTTTACATTATGGCATTTGTTAGAAGTCTCAAAGTTCATGAAACGTGATGATAATGATCACGAAATTGCGTGGCCTCCTAATTCACCTACCTTGGCTCATATCTCTCGTGATGTTTCCTTATGTTCATTTGATAACAAATTTGTGGTGTAAACAAGTATTCCATGCGTTAGACACCTATGTGTCTGCCATATTTGCCTATCTAATCACATTTGTTCTTGGATGATGTTAGGAAAACTCAATCAAGATGAACCTTGTCAAATTAAAACTTTGAATCATGACAAATAAACTTCGAACGGCCTTGTCTCATTTTTTATGTAACCTTTGAATGGAATGGTGATTCATGACAATTTCTTGTAATACAACTCTCATTTGTTTTGACATGAAAGCACATGCTTTGAAATGATGTATGGATCTTGGATACAAAATGGAATGTAAGGTCCTTGTTTGGAGGTTTTGAATTTGGAATGGAATAAACCTTGAACTCGCAATCTTGAATTATGTCTTTCCATTGAACATTGAATTAGAAAATATGTTGTATGAAGATGAATGCCTTAAGTTTCCAGGCGACTTGTATTTAAAGAAATCCACATGGATGGACTTTTCAATTTGAATCATTCCTCGGATCAAAATATGATGAATCTGTACACCAATGCCTTGAAACATGCTTACTTGATCTTTTAAAAATTTCGAATCATGGTGCACTTGAACGCATATTTCATTGTAATGAATACAAATCAACTTGTGAATAACCAGTGACTGAAACTGTAATGCACATGTTCACACAAACTCACAAACTTATCCTCTGTGCCACCTTGGTCAATGAACCTCAATCTTCAATCAAATCTCAAATTCAAGAAAACACAAATCCTATCCGATAGATCAATGAGGTCCTAGTTCATAGCTTAAGCAGCAAAAAAACATCTTGTCTTAACAAGATCGCAAAGCAAACCCCAATCCATTAACAAACATCATTAGGAAGAGGAGATCTTGATTCAATCCTCTACACCATATGTAAAGAAATTATTTGTGAAGCAAACAACTGAGAGAAACCCTTAGATTATGAACTTTTCTTCAACAAGGCCCATGATAGAAATAATCAGTAAGTGCGCATAACACCCTTGACCTGATAACTTGATCTCCATACCTATAAGCCACTTAAATCAATGCAGCCAAACCTCGATGCTTGAAACAAAATCTTTCTTGACCAAGATTATTAGGTCAAAACCATCGAACCTCTATCAGTACTGCCTACGCGCACTTGACCTGATAAGCCTTAAATGAACTTGTAATGAATCAAGAGGCTTGTATGGATGTCTTAAGGTGTATGTTTAACCATGGAAGTATGCCCTGTCCAAGGATTCCACCATAGGTTGCTTTGCCCAGAAACCCTAATCCTGAGCCACAAGATAGATGCTATGGTCAATCTTCAATCTTCTGGAACCCTAGTTACCAGGTGAACATGTGATCTTGTTGAAACACTTTGAGGTGTGTGAGGACCTTGTAGCTTGAGAAAGTCATATCCTCGAGAATATCTTCTTGTTCATTGCCTTGAAAAATCAAATATTCCTTCGTGATTGATGATACCCAAGATGCCTTAGAACCAGAGCCAAGCATGAATTATTATGACCTAAAGGGATGCATAGATGATGAAAATGATATGATATGTAAGGCTAGGGTTAGGGTGAAAATGAGGGTGTGACAGATGCCCCTATTTAATCTTCTTGGACTTGAAGGTGAGAGTGACAGAGGCTTTCTTACAGTCAAGGTACAAGGAGATTAAATATAAGAATATCCGGAATTTTCAGCCAGAAAAGGAGTGGAATGAAAGTGATAAATCAATCGAATGGCTTGAAAAAGGCATCTATCAATGGGAAGATGTAATTGGCTATGAGAGATATGATAATATGCTTGAGATGCAATGTGAAATGAACATGAGTGCTTTGCCAGTCTTGAAAGGGGAGGAATCCCTGTAGCATTCTGAGGACGTATAAAAGGTTACGAGATATTCCTTCTACGAAAGGTAGAGAGGACTCTAGAAATAAAGGATGATATTCCTCCTACGAAAGGTGGAGACTCAAGAATAAAGAGTGAGATATTACTCCTACGAAATGTAGAGAAGACTCAAGAAATAAAAGATGAGATACTCCTCCTACGAAAGGGAGAGAAGACTCAAGAAATAAAAGATGAGATATTCCTCCTACGAAAGGTAAAGAGGACTCAAGAATAAAGGATAGAAATTGGTTATCCTCTTGCAAAAGGCAAAGAGGGCCCCTGAACAAAAGGTTAGGAGAAAACGTTTCCTTCTACAAAAGGCAAAGAGGACCCCAGAACGAAAGGTTCAGAGAGAAAAAGACTCATGCTACAACAAGTAGAGGAGACTCCCTTGGGAGAAGACGATTGTACTATTTTCTGCAAAAGCAGAAAAAACTCTAGAACAAAAGGTTTGGAGAATAATTCCTCCTACAAAAGGTAGAGAGGACTCCAGAACAAAAAGCTTGGAGACAAATTCCTTCTACAAAAGGTAGAGAGGACCCCAGAACGAAAGGTTTGGAGACAATTCCTTTCTACGAAAGGTAGGAAGGACCCCTGAACAAAAGGTTAAGAGACAATTCCTTTCTACGAAAGGTAGAGAGGAACCCAGAACAAAAGGCTTGGAGAAATAACATAGCTCCCTTTCGGAGAAGACGATCGTACTATTTTCTACAAATAGCCGAAAAGACTCCAGAGCACAAGGTTTGGAGAATAATTCCTTCTACAAAAGGTAAAGAGGAGACCTACAAAAGGTAAGCTGGAAGAAAGGTAAAGAGGAGAATAATTCCTCCATAACAAAAGGTTTGGAGACAAATTCCTTTCTACGAAAGGTAGAGAGGAGACCTACAAAGGTAAGCTGGAATAAATTGTGCAAAAGGCATGGGAAGACTCTTACTAAAGGTAAGCTGGACACATTGCAAAAGGCAAGGAGGTGATACATCGTGAAAATAACACGAAAGACTCACAAAAGGTAAGTTAGAAGTAGTAAGTGATAGGGGAGACAAAGTCCATAGGAATTCCCTACCCTCTACAGGAACCGGCTAAACAAGCGTGTAAATGATGCAAAAATGTATGCAAAATGCTAGGGATATGAAGGTCTGGAGTGACGGTTGTGCCAAGCGTTGTTGGGCTTCGGTTAAGGTGCCAAGGAATGGTTGGGCTTGCTGGGGAAATGGAGATATGTAAGGTGAAGGGTACCAACTGAAGGTGCCTTTACAATAATGGTGCCAAATATGATTGGGCTTTGGGTTGGATGGGGAATAAGCTTGACTTCCCAACACTTCTTCATGATGTAACCATGCTCTGGAGATGCTAAGACTCCATGTTGCTTTGTGCTAGATCACCTTGGGCTGGATGGCTCTTGTTTTGGCCATTTTGTGGTTTCAATGGTGTTTCTACATGATACTCAGGGATCATGGTTACCTTACAGACACCCTAAGAGAAAGAGTAATCTCGCATTTTCTTTCCACCACAACATTATTATCCCTAAGAATTCAAATGCAATGCTTATCACAAATAAATGAAGTTTTGCAATCACGGAGTAGAAATAAAAGATAAAATTTTTTTCTGATGAAAATAGTTTTTATTGATGAAGACCCTTAAATGGGCGAATTACAAGAGGAGGAAATTCCTAAAAGAGGTAATTGCTTTGAAAGAAAATGGATAAAAATAGCAATGACAATGTTGAAACCAGTTTCCATCGAGTTTCAATTCTGCTATGACCCATATATCTCTGAAGACCCTTTAAGCCTTGCTTCTGAGTGCAACGATTACATCGATCCTTCCCATTCGGAGTTTCGTGATCAAAGAGGAAAATTCACAAGTTTTTACAGAATGCAGTTTTTGCCTTTTAAATCCCTAATTTTTTCCTAGACCTCCCTTTTCAGGTTTTTAGCCTACCAGGATACCCTTTTTTGCCTAAGTTACCTTTGCAGGTTTTTAACTTAGCGGGTCATTTCTTTGGTTTTTGTCCCTAATTTTTTCCTAGACCTTCTTCTTTTTACATGGTCCACCAGGATGCCCATTTTTGCATGGATTTTCTTTTTGGTCCACCGAGTCTATCTTTTAGGCATACTATTTTTTTTACGACATCTGAATTCACAGGGGATGGGAGATCATCACCGTCCATAGTGGAGAGAATCAAGGCTTCTCCAGAGAAAACCTTTTTGACCACGTATGGACCTTCATAGTTCGGTGCCCATTTGCCCCTTGGGTCGGTGTGAATTGGTTGAATTTTCCTCAAAACCAGATCTCTTACTTTGATATATCGAGGGCAAACTTTCTTGTCAAAGGCTCTCTTCAACTGCTTTTGGTATAACTGACCGTGACAGATGGTCGTCATGCGCTTCTCATCAATGAGATTGAGTTGGTCGAGTCTCGCTTACACCCATTCAGCTTTGTCAAGCTTGACGCCTGTTAAAATCCTCAAGGAAGGAATCTCTACTTCGATAGGAAGTACTGCGTTATTGCCATACACAAGGGAAAAGGGAGTTGCCCTAGTAGAAGTACACACTGATGTGCGGTAGCCGTGCAGAGAAAAGGGCAACATCTCGTGCTAGTCTTTATATGTCTTCACCATCTTCTGAACAATCTTTTTGATGTTCTTGTTGGCCGCCTCGACAGCTCCATTCATCTTTGGACGGTACGACGTTGAATTGTGGTGTTTGATTTTAAATATTTCGCACAAATCCTTCATCATTTTGTTGTTGAGGTTCAAACCATTGTCAATAATGATTTTATTTGGAACCCCATATCTGCAGATGATCTCTTTCTTGATAAAGCGAGCCACCACTTGCTTAGTGACGTTGGCATAAGACACGACATCCACCCATTTGGTGAAGTAGTCAATGGCCACTGAGATAAAACGGTGCCTGTTAGAAGCGGTAGGCTCAATACGTCCGATCACGTCTATGCCCCACATGGCGAATGGCCAAGGCGATGTCAACATATTTAGAGGAAATGGTGAAGCATGAATATTGTCTGCGTAGATCTGGCATTTATGGTATGTTTGCACATGGCAGTAACAGTCAGTTTCCATTGTCATCTAGTAGTATCCCGCCCTCAAGATCTTCTTTACCATGGTGTGCCCACTGGCATACGTCCCGACAGACCCTTCATAAACTTCATTTATGATTCGGTCTACTTCATGTCTATCCACACATCTGAGCAGAACCGAGTCATAGTTCCTCTTATAGAGTACATCCCCACGAAGGAGTTTGCAACAGTTGATCAATAATATTGTATTCACTCTTCTGGATGAGCTTCAGCATCTTATCATTGCTCTTTGAAAGGTCGGGACTACTGGATTGACCGACTGGTTGATTAGGAACTTCCGTTTGAGGTTCCTTTTCTTTGCTAGGTTCTCCAACTCCTCAGTTAAAGATCCGACCGTTCCATGTTACTCGACTGATGTCTGCAATATTCACGACGGAGGGTAATGGAGTTTTCTTTCCATTCTCAATTGTTGTTGCACCGTATTTGTAAGGGATAGCCTTATCGGATTTGTACGGTACTGGTCTCGGCAGATAAATAACTACAAGAGCCTTTTGATTTTTCTGGCTATCATAGCCGGCCTCAATTGGTTCGAGGTTGAGAATCCTTCCACCATTAAGAGGAACTCTTGATTCATGGAGTAGAGGGATTATGGCACACACATCTTTGGCCATTTCTCGCTTAGGGATTAAGACAACATCTTTGCCTTGATTAGGATGATAGTTTGATGTTGAATTAGAACTCGACCATGGTTGAATCTCTTTATGGTCCAACTGACTTTGAAGGGCTGCTCGCACGAGGTAGCATCCTTGATTATTTTCTAAGCAAACTCTACAACGCTCATAGTCGTGAGGTGGCACCCGGCCACGTCCACTTTGTATGCAGTTTAACCTCACTAGATCTGTCTCCATTGATTGAACATCCTGATTCTGATGCCTAGTAGGGTTCCCGTTTGTCATACTGACTTGTTGTGTGTCTTCATCTAGATAGATCGGAAGCCACTAGTGGTTTAATAAGTGTTGAAGTGTCCTCTGAACGAGTGAACATCCTTGGTCATTCCCACGACACACCTTACAGTTTTGATAATCGTGCGAAGTCAGAAAATCGAGCTGGACTTGTGTAGCATGTAATTCCACCAAGCTGGTATTCATCAAGCGAATATCAAAGATTTGAATCATATTCACTTGATATTGACTTCTATCGCAGTAATCTTGAATCCACCCAAGATCCATCTGACGATGGAGGGCCTCTTGTACAAAAGAGCATCCCTGATTGTTTACCAAGCAGACCAGACAGGAATCATAATCGTGTCGTGGTAGATTATGATGTTGGCTTTGCCTTGAGTGCATTTCCACCAAGTTGACATTCATTGCACGGATGTCGTGGTTTTGAATGATGTTGGAATTCGTATGAGTCATGTTGACCTCACGAATTCGGTGATCCTGGATCCATCTGAGATCCATCTATTCTTGTAGAGCTGATTGCACCACAGAACATCCTTGATTGTTTTTAGAGCAGATCTCACACCGGTGATAATTATGAGATGGTATGTGATCGTATCCGCTCTGTCTGCAATGCATCTTGACCAGGTTGGTTCCTAATAAGAGTACATCGCAAATTTGATAGCTGTGCTTAGACTCTTCTTCTATCAAATTTACCACAGCTTTCTCGTGTTGAGGCAACGGGTTCGTATGAACGTTTGGATCTGTATCCTTGAAGGATAAGACCCCGTTCCTAACAAGCTTCTGCACATCAAATTTGAAGCTGAGACAGTTTTCTATGTTATGCCCCGGTCCTCCGTGATGGTAAGGGCAAGTCTGATCCGCTTTGAACCAAAAAGGCAGATTTTCCGGTACTGTAAGAGGAGACCTGGTTTGGACGTGCCCCTTAACCAGTAGTAATGGAAACAGTTCTGCATACAAAATTGGTATAGGTTTGAACCCTGGTGGTCGCGTTGTATGGTTGTTATTGTATTGAGGAAGAGCCTACTGAAGAGGCTGTTGTGTCCTTTGCTGATATTGTTGTTGATTCGGTTGGCTCTGAGCAACCTAAGGTTGATACCCAGGAACAGGCGTAGGGTTGATAGTAGGAGTTACAGCTGCTACTTTTTGGTACTATCGCCTTTGCTTTACGAAAGAGATATTACCAATATCTTGCTCCTTTTTCTTAGGGAGAGCACTGCTGTATCTTTTGGTACTGCTTGATGGTCCGACATCTTTAACTAAACGTCCCTCTCGGACTGCTTCCTCAAGACGAACTCCCATCCCCACCATCTTAGTGAAGTCACTAGGCGCACTGGTGACCATTCTGTCATAGTAAAATGAGCTCAAGGTTTTTAAGAAGATCTTTGTCATCTCTTTTTCCTCAAGAGGTGGACAAATCTGGGCAGAAATTGCACGCCATCTCTGAGCATATTCCTTGAAGGTTTCCTTATCCTTATGCGACATGGCTCTGAGTTGATCTTTGTCCAGTGCCATGTCTAGATTATACTTATATTTTTGAACAAAGGCAGTGCCAAGATCTCTGAAAGTGACAATCTTAGTGCGGTTTAAACCCATGTACCATTTGAGTGCGGCATCGGTTAAACTATCTTGAAAGTAGTGGATCAGTAGCTGTTGGTTCTCTGTCTGAGTTGATGTCCTCTGAGCGTATATCACCAAATGACTTTGAGGGCAAGAGTTGCCCTTGTACTTTTCAAATTCGAGCACTTTGAATTTGTGCGGAACTTTCACATTGGGGACCAAACAAAGGTCTGCTGCATCCTTTCCGAATAAATCTTGATCGTGAATGGCTTGCAGTTCCTTCTGCATCTCCAGGAACTATTCCTGGAACTCCTTCATTCTATCGTACATACTTTCGTTTCCACCAGAAGGTATCTGGGGAATCTGTCCTTCTGGGATAGTGTGTACCACGGGTGGTGGTATAGTCATTACGGCAGTGACTCTTGGTGCTCCCCGAAGTTTGTAACCTTCAGAAGTTGTTGTCATGCCCCTGGCATCTTTGCTTTCCGGAAGTTTGTAACCGCCAGGCCCAGCGGTTCCTGCTGCAGTTTTCGGATCTTCAGTGATCGGCGAAATATATCCTTCTGGGATATAGTTAATAGGAATTCCCCAGGGAAGATCTTTAGGCATGTTATACCGAGGATCATACTTCTCCACTATGAGCGTCGATGTGATCTCCGAGTTCACAGTCCTTTGTATCTGAGCTGCTGCCTGAGCTTCCATGTCATTATGAAGTTTCCTTAGATCTTCTTTCAGAGCGTCGAGTTATTCTCTCAACTATCTGTTCTCTTCCTCGAGATTATCCATCTTTTTCTGTCGATTGGCCCGGGTATTGTATGAATAAGACAGTTTGACTCTCGAATCGAGACACAAACGTGAGATTCGTAGATAAGAAGAATGCGTAACGTGAGAATGATGAATGATATGCAATGATTTTTTTAATAATTTTTTTTGTTTAATCAAAAGAAACTTCGACAATTGGATTGCAAATATCATACAGTGGAAACCCCATTTTATTGAATTCAAAGATTGCGGAAATGGAAATACAGTAATTTACAAAATGCTGTAAAAGGAAATGTCTAAGCTAATGGATCCTAAGTCCTCTCTGAGGAGGGCTCAGGTCCTGGTTCTGGTACTTTCCTTTTCTTTGACTGGGGCTCTTGAGCCGTTGTTGGGTTGTCATTCCTTTGCTAAGTGAAAGGAGCGAGCAAATTCCTTTGGTCTTCTTGATTTTCTACAGCATGTTGCTCTAAAATCTCGATCAGAGCATCTTTTTCTTTTAACAGTTGCTGTATTTTGTTACGCTCCACACTGAGAATGAGGTACTTGTTCTTCCAAGATTTCTTTTCCTGTTGAACTTTGTTGAGAGTAACCTGAAGCTTTTCCGTATCAGACATAAAATAAAGGACAGATTCCTATAACGGAAGAACTTCCTAACGAGGATAAGGCATTCTCAGCTTGAGAGCTCTAATCTGGACCCAGTGGAGATAAGGTTCCACAGAGACACAATCTGGTTTTCCTAGAGACTCTATTCCTTTCCGGTAAACACGTTTCCAGGCATGCATTATTTCTGTCTTTAGTGCCCTGTCATTTTCTCCTTCCTTGAAGAAAAGACCTTCCAGATGAGCATTCCGCAGGACATGCCTCATCAGGTATCCAAATTGACGACGAACTAAAACTGGATGATAGTTGATTCCTCCTTTAATTCCTATGAGGGGTACATTAGGGAAGTTTCCACAACGGTCAATGATTCTTATCCCGTCATAGATTCGATTGTACCAATCGATGTCAGAGTTGGTAAGAGACATGATTCTCTGCGACCAACACAAAGTACTTTTATGATCCTAAAATACAGCAGACTTGGGTAAGTGGGAAGTGAACCATTTGTATAGCAGGGGTACACAGCACGTGATCATTCCTCCGCTGTTCAAATTCCTTAAGTGTACAGAATGATAAGCATCTACGAGCAAGGTCGGTACAGGGTTTCCAATTAAAAAAACCTTAATGGCATTGATATCAACGAAGTTATCAATGTTGGGAAACAGAAATAACCCGTAGGTGAGTAAAACAAAGACGCTCTCGAAAGTAGTCACGTTCCCTATACTAGCAAAGTACCGAGCTTTCTTTACCAAAAACTTGGCTGGTAAACCTTGGATTCCACCCTTAATGGTCATGTGAGTCCTGACTTCTGACTCATCCAAATAAATTGCTCTTGCAATGGTTTGATCTTTTGGAATTTCTTCGAGTCCAGAAAAGGGAGCTTGGTCAGTAATGGGTAAATCAATCAGGTGAGAGTACTCCTCCAGTGTTGGTGCGAGCTGATAATCTGGGAATGTAAAATAGTGATAGACCGGATCGTAGAATTGAATGAGCGTAGCCAGGATTCCTTCGATTACATGTACCCTTAATAGAGACAGCAGTCCTCAGTACTTAGCTATGAAAGCATCAGGGTTGGTGATCATCCTTGCCAACCCTCTCAAATCCTCTAATTTTGGAACCTTGAAGGTGTACTTTTGAGTCTTCCTCATACCGAAATCCATAACGCAATCTTTCTCTCTGATATTTTCAACCATTGTCTTAGTTTAATTTTAAAAAGAGAGACTAGAAGAGAAATTTTTTTTCTTTGTTTAAAGTTTTATAATGAAATGAATGCATGAATGCAGCACATAAAAACATAGAAAAAAACATGGGGTCAAAGGTTCGGTGTCATGAATTCATGGCTCTACCCATCCCCAAAGGTTGTACTGGTGATTTTTTGTACCTGTCCTCACAATCATTGACCCCTCTTGGGATAACAACAACAGGCTGGTTCACCCGAGCGAGCTGTAGTATCTTAGAGTAATCTCAAATGAGGGTAGTATCGTGTGACAACTATTTCCGATAGCTTCCGTACTACAAAATAGTAACATGGTCTTAGCCTACTAATTCCTCAGTTTCATAGACAACCACAATCGAACAATCTGCTTTCAACAACCGAAGTCGTATAAGCATTGAATCCGCAAAAGGTGTTTCCACTGATTCGATGGTCGACCAGGGTCTCTTATTTGGGAGTCACTCCCTGTAATATTACCCGTCTAGTGCCACACTTATCTTAGGTGTCACTCAAACTTTCTAGATGCGGCATCACCCGCAGTCCCATTAGCATAAAAATAAACACGGATATTAATTAGGAAAAGTGATATATATATATATATATATTCATTCCTAAAACTAACATCCTAGACCTCTTAAGAGCTATAATCCTAGTCCTAACAGACAATGACTCCACAGCAGAGTCGCCATTTTTCTGTAGCGAGCGATTTTTATCGCTGACGCGACCACCTTATCGCTGGGTTTTCCTCACCATAATAAGGAGGAGGGGGTGCTACTTTCTGATTTCTTATTTATCCCATGAAGCTGGAAGGGAAAGGAAAGCTATCTAAAACTAACCTTGCACGCGAATGTTTAACTAAACAAACGCTTAAAAGAGATTGGGGGGTTCGGGGTCAGGTTATACAATGGGGAGTTGTCAATTACCCATCCTATATGTGGTTATCCACAGGATATTAGCCTTAGGTTTCGCTTTGTAATTGATAATGTTTATCTGTTAATGGGTTGGGAAAGTTTCTTGGGAAGTATGAGTGAGTGAGTGAGTTGATGTTGATATTTGGATTTTCTCGGTGTTTTTGGTAAGGTACTAGACCTAATGTTTGATTGATGTGTGAATGTACTTGACCTAGAGTTTTTGATTAGTATGCTCGCTAAGATTTTAGAATCTTATGCCTACGTATTCCCGTTTAAATGAAACAGGGAAATCAGAGCAATCTTAGTTCCTCCTATTCTAAGGGAGGAAAAAGATGTTTTGGTGTCTTGTTCAAAGCCCAAGATTGAATCTAAAAGGTTTATTTGTGTCTTGTTCAAAGCCCAAAATGGAAGCTAAAGGTTTGACTGAGAGAGAACTTGTCATCTCTAAAGAGGGATTGGACTTCCTCTGAGGGGATTGTTGATTTTTGTGTGCCTTGATCAAAGCCCAAGGTTGAAGCTAAGAGGTTGATTAACTTCACTAGGGAAGTCTTTATACAAAGCCTAAGAGGAGGTTGGAAATGACCGACTCAACCGGAGAATGTTTTTATTTGTCTCGTACAAAGCCCGAGATTGAGGCAAAAAAAAAGAGACTGACTCTTTAGGGATATCATTATACAAAGCCTAAGAGGAGGCTAAAAGCTTGACTTTTTCGGGGAAAATGTTCTATCTGTTTTTTACAAAGCCCAAGATTGAGGCTAAAAGGGATTTTGACTCCGTCGGGGAGTATTATCTGTCTTGTACAAAGCCCAAGATTGAGGCTGAAATGAGTTTGACTCTGCTTGGGAAAGATGTTGGTCCCAAGCTTATTAAGATTTATGTCTTGTACAAAGCCCAAGATTGAGGCTAAAAGGGTTTGACTCAACAAGAGAGTGCTTTTATCTGTCCTGTACAAAGCCCAGGATTGTGGCTGAACAAGCTGGAGAAATCATTTTACACAGCTTAAGAGAAGGCTAACTTCCGATAGGGGAAATCTTTATACCCAGCCTAAGATGAGGCTGGAAGAAGATTGACTCAACAAGAGAGTTTTTTATCTGTCTTGTACAAAGCCCAAGATTAAGGCTAAAAAGGTTGACTCAACAAGAGAGTGGCTTTATCTGTCTTGTACAAAGCCCAAGATTGAGGCTAAAAAGGTTAACTCAACAAGAGAGTGCTAAAAGGTGATTGACTCAACAAGAGAGTCTTGAAAGTGATTGACTCAACAAGAGAGTCTGAAAAGTGATTGACTCAACAAGAGAGTCTGAAAAGGTTAGCTCTGCTGGGGAGAATCATTGTACAAAGCCCAAGAGGAGGCTGACTATGCGGAGGAAAGATCATTATACAAAGCCTAAGAGGAGGCTAACTTCTGCCAGGGATAATTGAGATCCCGAGGCAGGTCCAAGTGAGGAATCAACTCTTGCTGAGGGTTCCAGAAGAGTTGAGGTATCAGATGCCTTGAGGTTCTGATTTGGGATTTTTGGGAGAGAGACTGGGATTTAGCTCTGTTGGAGATTGATCCAGAGTAACCGGGGTTTCTCCTATGTTTGTAGGTAACTTGAGAATGTCTTTGAGACTCAAGGGGATTAGACTGTCCAAGTCTGCTGGTGTGGAAGCGTTTTATCTTTTGTATGATGCCCAAGAGGAGGCATGAGCATTAAGGGATGAGACTCAACCCTAAAGTGGCCTGAGGTTTGACACTGGAGTGACTGCTCTAGCAAAGGATGACTAAGTTCTGTCTTATACCTTTAAGAGGTCATCAAGGTCCTTGTATTAAGCCCAAGAGAAGGCACGAGAACTTCTAAGAAGCCGAAGGTTCCTTGTACAAAGCTCAAGAGGAGGCGGGGATGCTTTTAGGAAGCCTGTGGGTCCCAAACCAAGAAAAGTTCAAGAAATGTTATTCACCGAGAATAGATTATTTAGTGAAAGTTCTGTGATTTGAAGAAACTCAAGAAATGCTATTCACCAAGAATAGATCAACTCCAGGGAGTAGAATTTTTTTGACAATTTCTAGGGGTGACAGTCTGAGAAAAGGTTCACGAAGAATACTGCCTTTCTCTTTGTTCCATATTGTTTAAGCCCAAGAGAAGGCAAGACTGTATCTGGAAATTCTATGGGGATCTATTTTTTTACTGTATTTAAAGAGTGACCAAATTGGCTTTACCTAGTTCTAGACCTAGTTGCCAGGGAAAACTCTAAATAACTATACTAGTATATATACAGTTGATATATGACAAGTATTTAAAAGGATATGAAAGAAGACTAACCGTGCACAGCTTCCCATAATACAGTTATATATACGAAAGCGAGTAAATGAAAGTTGTTTAAAACTTACAGGCGAGCAAGCTTCCATGCTGTATGGTTAGTTGTTCAAAGAAATTAAAGAAAGTTTTGATAACAACTGTATATTGAATCTAAATCAACATGGGATTTGTTTTGAAAAGATTGTTGGGGCTTATACTCAAAGAGAGGCCCAGGGTTTAACAATGATCACACCGTTGTTCTGAAGATCGCATCGGGGCTTATACAACGACTGAGGCCCAAAAAGGTTTACTGTACAAAGGGATGGGTCTTACAACTCAAGGATGGGCCCAAAGTGTTTTAAGAGAAAAGAAATGGGACTTACAACACAAGGGTAGGCCCAGATGATTTTTGTTTTGAAATGGCAATCGCGCCGAGATTTTTTTTTAACGCAGAGGGACTTATACAATGTCTGAGGCCTAAAAATGGTTTTGGTTAAAAAGGGATTGGGTCTTACACTCTATTAGAGGCCCATGAGTGTTTGAAATTTTAAAATCGGGAAGAAACCCTAATTTTTGAATTCAAAAGGCATTTTTCAAAGGTAATTTAAATAATAAATGATAAAATATCAATTATTTTCAAAAACAAGTTGTACACTTTGGAAAATATTTTGGAAAATCAATTTTAATCATATGAAAGCTTAAAATCCCATTGCTTTTGAAAGATCAAAGTGAGAATTCCATTTAAAAATGTTCAAAAACAATTAAAATGAAATTAATTACAAAAATTATAATTATATTAAATAAATAATATAAATTGAATATTTTTGTGGAATAAAATAGTTTAACATTTTTGTGATTTTTTTCAAAAAGAACCTATAAAAAATACTTAAAATTGAGAGAGAAATTAATTTTTCAAATCATTTAAAATAATATGAAAAATAGTAAAAAAAATGGAAAAAGTGTTAAAAAAGGGGTCTGGGGCGAGGGGGATTCGAACCCCAGACCTCTAGGTTGCAGCGTGCGCCTTCTACCACTGGGGTGGTGATACACCCGTGTATCAAAGCCAACCTAGAAATACATAAGGCATGCCTTGTTTTAGGCCTAGGCAAGGCAAGGTTTTAGGCTAAAAACGTAAAGGCCATAACTTTCTCATTTCTCCATGGATTGGGACAAAATTTATGTCTATCCTACCTAGAATTTCACAAGGAATCCAATGGTGGTGGTGGTTTTTTCAGATGAGGTCCCTATTTAAAAACCCGATAGTGTTTTTGAAATAGACCTATAATTTCATTTTCTATACTAACACACGGTACAGTCAAGAATTACATGGAAAATTGGTTCAAACACAACATATATAACATGTATGAGATGTTTATGATCAGTGGACTTCAAAGCAATGCATAATTTAGAAAGTTCAAGTGATGATGCACTTACCTCTTGGAGCTCCTTGTGCTATCTGTCAAGTTCCTTGTGCCAGAAGTAATTTGATGCTTTAGACACTCTCAATTGATCCCTTAGAAGCTTTTAGAATGGTCGGAACCAGCTGAAATCCTCAGGAACAAGTTTGAGCTCTCTCTTGCAAAAGGGGCAAAAGTTAAAAATATGGCAACTCTCTCAAATGGTGTTCCAGATGTGGGGAACCATTTGGGACAGTTCAAGAATGATATTTGGAGTGTGTTTGAGGTTTTATCTGGTTTTGAAAGTGACTGAATCAAGATATGGCTTGAAAAATGCAAAAAAAGTCCAATTTTGAGGTTTTGAGAAGGGACTGTGTGAATTTGGTGTTACAGGTCACTTATGAGAGTTTGGACAGCTTAGATATGACATATTGGATGTGTTTGGATCGTGAGCTATGATGGAAATGCTTTCTAACTCAAAAACTCATAGTTACCTTGCAAAAGAATGCATTTTGGCCTAAAGAGAGGGATTTTGAGGAAAGCATCAGTTTGGTTGCTTTGGTGTACTCAAACTGAGCACAAATGAGCTATATTTATAGTAGAGCAAGTTTGTTTTGCAAGCAATCGTGAATGGTGGCTGCAGCAGGCCTTTGGCCAATGTTATACAAAAGGAATCTCAAGTCTCCTCTAGCCATTGACTTGAGATTAGGGTACAGGCCTATGGTTCTTTGATTCAGAGCTTATCCTTGACTCATTCAGTTGGGAATGTATCAGTCCATGCCACCTTGGTGTATCCATTAAATGCATTGCAACAAAATTGGAGTTTGGGCACCTTTTTAGCTCTTTTAGGTTTGGCATGCTATTTATAGATTTTTGGACTTTAGAGGCTTGGAGATCAGATCATCCCCCTTGGATTTGATCCTCAGATGTGTCCAAATTGATGATAAGGCTTGGATTGATCAGATTTGGGAAAATCGAGCAAAATGAACAAAATCTGCCAAATCTGTCTTGGAAAAGTCAGTTCATGATGCCATGTTCCAAGGGTTGTATCTTCTTGCTCAAATGGAATTTGGAGATGATCTGGTACTTGTTGGAAAACCTTTATGGCATTTTTTTAACTTTGATGTCCACCCATAGACCTGGTTTGACTTGGACCAAGGTGAAAACTACCCCTACATTTTGGAAAAAGTAAGGCAGATTTTGACTTAGTGAAAATTTCACTAAGTGTTGGAAAAATGTCATTTTCATGTTTTCAGCCATTTTGATCACTCTATAACTAAAAATTCATGAGGAATTGGAATGAGCTGTAGTTGAAGCTTTTGTAGAGTGTAATGAGAGCTACAAATCCAGCTATGGACCATCCAAAATGGTTGCTTGGATCTCAAGTTATGATCCTTGGAAATTGGTACCCTAGCCACTTTGTTCCATAACTTAGAAAAATTCTAAATTTTTTTATGGTTACCCCTTTTACAAGTTAACTCACTTTCTTTGATTTTTCTTGATGAATGATGATTCAAATCACATATTAACATTGTTTTAGGGTCAAGGAACCATAATTGTGAAAAATCTCAAAAAGTCAAACTTGACTTTATGCACAATTGACTTTTTATCAGATGAAATCCAAACTGTACGATCCGTTGTGAAATCGAGCCCTTGACCTAAATCAAACCTAATGGATATACTCCATAGGTGTTGTAGGGTGTATTGAATCATGTCCCAAGGTTTGGGAGCATGTCTTGGTCCAAAGTCAAAGGTACAATTGACTTTTTCCTCGAAACCCTAATTGTGGTCCAGAAGAAATTGAAACTTGTGGATCAACCTTCTTGGATCAATCCATTGTTGTAAATGGATCAATTGGTGTATTTGAGACCCTCAAATCATGTCTTGAGGTCTTGGCTCATGTTTTGTTCCAAAAATCAACTTAGGGGTGAATTAAGTCAAGAAACCCTAATTCCTGATTTTTTTATGAAGGCATCCCCTGAGGATAAATTGACTTGATGACTGGGTTCATGAGGCCTCTTGGAGTATCTTGGGTTGTGTTTTGAAGCATTGGCTCATGCCCAGAGGAAAATTTCCATCTGGAAGCCTCAGTCGACCAAAACCCTAATTTGGTGAGACTGACGATCTTGAGGTTCGATCCACTTGGAATGTTGCAACCTTGTGCTTGATTCTTGATGTGGGAGTCTTCTTGATCCTTTATGAATGTTTGAAAGGCTAGACAAGTTGAATATCATGTCATTTCTTGATTGATCCTTTATCTAAGTGCTCTGAGAGGGCTTGAAATCCTAATTCTCGATTGTAGAGAATGCCTAACAATTCTTGAGGAGGTTGATGAGGCATGAAGGTACATCCATATTGTGATGATGATTTACACAATGATGGGAAATCTTGGTGGTCAAAATTTAAGGTATGACATATTCCAAAGATGCAAGCCTCATATTCGTCCATGTTGTTAGTATATTTGAAGCACAACCTAGCAGTGAAGGGGATAAGAAATCCAGTGGGTGATGTAATTATTGTCCCAATTCCACTACCTTAAGAATTTGCGGCACCATCGAACACGAGCGTCCATAACATCTTCAGCGGGAAAATTGAGACACATGGGCTGGTAGTCTTCCACGGGCTGGTGGCCAAGATACTCAGATAGTACGCTTCCCTTGATGGTTTTTTGTGTGACATATTGAATGTCATACTCTGTTAACACCATCTGCCAGCGGGCAACTCGTCCGGTGAGTGCAGGTTTCTCAAAGATGTATTTGATGGGATCTACTTTTGAGATCAGGAGAGTAGTATGGGTGAGCATATATTGTCTCAGGTGTTTAGCAGCCCAAGCCAATGCACATCAAGTCTTCTCGAGCATCGAGTATCTCATTTCACAATCATTAAACTTTTTGATCAGGTAGTATATGGCGTGCTCTTTCCTACCTGTCTCATCTTGCTACCTCAGTACGCATCCCATGGATCCATCTAACACAGTCAAATACAGAATAAGAGGTTTCCCTAGCACATGAGGTATCAAGATCAGTGGTTCTTGCAGATATTCTTTTATCTTCTCGAAAGCTTTCTAACAATTGTCATTCCACACGACTGCTTGATCCTTTCGCAGCAGCTTAAATATGGGCTAACAGGTGGCCGTCAGATGGGA
Source organism: Lathyrus tuberosus (assembly GCA_022829125.1). Classification (NCBI taxonomy): domain Eukaryota; kingdom Viridiplantae; phylum Streptophyta; class Magnoliopsida; order Fabales; family Fabaceae; genus Lathyrus; species Lathyrus tuberosus. Next base: position 10,170,513 of record JALAZF010000163.1, read on the forward strand.
TATGAATCGAGAAATATAGTTCAATCTTCCCAGGAAACCACAGACTTCCTTCCCAGTCTTTGGAGCAGGCATCTCATGGATAGCTTTGACCTTGTCTAGGTCAACTTCGATCCCTCTTTGAGTTATAATGAAACCTAGCAATTTGCCAGATCTTACACCAAAAGTACACTTGTTGGGATTCAGTCTCAGCCTTAATGTCCTTAGTCTTGCGAACAACTTTTCCAAATGAGTGAGGTGCTCTTCCTCAGTTTTTGACTTTGCGATCATATCATCGACATAACATTCAATCTCTTTATGAATCATGTCATGAAAGAGAGTTACCATCACTCATTGATATGTCGCGCCTGCATTCTTTTGTCTGAATGACATAACCTTATAACAAAAGGTTCCCCAAGGGGTGATGAAGGTAGTCTTTTCCATATCCTCTGGAGCCATCTTAATTTGATTGTATCCAGAAAACCCATCCATAAAAGAAAAGACAGAGAATTTGGCTGTGTTGTCCACTAGTACATCAATATGTGGCAAAGGAAAATCGTCCTTGGGACTGGCCTTATTGAGATCTCTGTAGTCTATGCACATTCGTACCTTTCTATATTTCTTAGGCATGAGAACGATATTTGCGACCCATTAGGGGTAGTTGGATACAGCCAGAAATCCTGCATCTAGCTGCTTCTGGACTTCTTCTTTAATTTTGATCGCCATTTCAGGTCGGGTCATTCTCATCTTCTGCTTCACCGGCGAGCATCCTTCCTTGAGAGGTAGCCTGTGCATTACAATGTCTTCATCTAAATCGGGCATGTCTTGGTACGACCAAGCGAACACCCCCTTATACTGTTGTAGCAACTCAACCAGTCTTCTCTTTACATCTTCCTCTAAGGCAGTGCCTACCTTGACCTCGTTTCTGTCATCTTCGATCCCAAGATTGATGATGTCTACTGACTCCTAATGCGGTTGGATAACCTTTGACTCTTGCTTTAACAGTCTGGCTAACTCCTCTGGGAGCTCACAATCTTCCTCGCAGTCTTCATCAGTGTGGTAAATTGGGTTATCAAAGTCATATCCGGCCATAACATAATCGTTATCAATGGAATCCGAGATGAATCTGCACGATGATGATTTTATGCTTTTATTTTTAAGAAGATGAAAAAGGAAAATGCAAGGAAAAAACATTGCCATTTTGTTTAGGGAAAAATAAAAAAAGAAAGACATGGAACACAATTGAATGCAAAAGGTTCTTTTTATTGATGATAAGCAAAGCTTTCGAAAGCAAAAGGGGCCCTACAAACTTAAATCCATATGCCTTGGGCAGAATGTTTAATGACGAGCCAGTATCCACTAGAACTCTCGACAAACCAACATCAACGCATTCAAGGGATATATGTAAAGCTTTATTGTGGGTCTTCTCCTCCGGGGGCAATTCCTCATCACTGAAGCTCAAAACATGCTTAGATGCAATGTTTGACACCACTTCTTCAAACTCGACAACAGAGATCTCTTGAGGAACATGGGCGGCTTTTAGAAACTTTAAAAATGCCTCCTGATGGGCAGGCGAGCACATTAGCAATGACAACATCGAAATATTAGGAGGTGTTTGGTTGAGCTGGTCAACCACTTTATAGTCACTATTTTTGGATAATGCGCAAAAACCCTTCCGCTTCATCACCGAGACTTTCCTTCTGAGTAGAGGATTGTCCTTGTTCAACCGTTGTCTGCCTTCCATTTGTCTTGTTCATAGCTCCAGAGTTGTTATTTGGCGGTGGTGCAGGTGCAAAAATCCTTCCACTCCTTGTCACTCCTCCAGTTCCAGCAAGGTTTTCCACTGAATTTTTAATTACCACCGGCTCCTCTCCCACTTTCTGTCCATTGATGTAGACAGTTGAATCATTGTTCCAAGGCACAACCTTGGTGCTCTCAAAAGGGAATGGAGAAGGCACAGTTATCGTCAATGGAGCCAATGAAGGTGGTGATACTGGAACATCAATTGAATCATAGGGGATTTCTAGAGGAACACGCACTGGATTACAAGGGATTTGAGCAGGATACCAATCACAATCACATGGGATCTCCAACGATACACGGGGTTGATTATACGACACTGCCAACGACACATCATCATCATAGGGAATTTCAATTGGATCATAAGGGATATCCAGAGTTTCCACCTCTTCAGCATGTGATATTTGTTCTATCAAGAGGACGCCTTGGTCTAGTAATCGCTGAATCCCCATCTTCAAGTCATCACAGCTTTGGGGATCTACCAAACAACATTGGCAATCCACAGAACATCTTGGGAAGATGTCTTGCATCAGTAGCTGTTCTTTGACAGTTGCAAAAGAAGTCTTCATCTTGTCAACCTCCGCCACTAAATTCTTTCCTCTTGACTCTTCAATCATATTTGTGGCATGCTTATGATTCAGCATTGGGTAATTGGTAACATTGGGAGTTTTTCTGGTGAGATTGATAGCCTTCGAGTCGATGAGATCTTGTACTATGAATTTCAGGGCCTTACAATTCTGTTGTTGTACTATGAACCAGGAGGTAAAATAGCTCTTACAATTTCAGGGCATAAGCAATTTCTCATCATCAGAATGTGCAGCCATTTTCCTGCAGTATGATCGAATATGTGTCCTCGGACAACTGCTCCCTTGTATTTCTCAAAGTCAGGGACTTTGAATTTGGGAGGGATCCTGACGCCAGGCACCAGGCACATATCAGCAACATCCAAACCAAATGTATTTCGTCCTTGTAAACCTTTCACAGTCTCTTGTAAGGCAAGCACCTTCTTCTCCAAGTCATTATTCAGTGGCCCAAAAGCATGTACGAGCGAATCGTCACAAGGGCTATAAAAGTCTTCATGATCATCGAAATGGACAGGAGTCGGGATTGCCCCAGCTGGAGTTGAAATACCTCCACCAATAGGGATTGGAATGCCTCCACCAACAGGAGTTGTAATTCCTCCACCAACAGGGATTGGGATACCTCCACCAATAGGGATTGAAACACCTCCACCAACAAGAGGAGGAGGAAGGAGATTGGCAGTGTTTCTCTCGGAAGCTTGCCTCATTTCCTCTTGTCCTTTGGCCATATTTTGAATGACCTTCATCAGCTGAGTAATCTGGGTCCGCATGTTTTGCATCTCTTCGCGCATGGCAGATTGATTTTGTTCCAACTGGTCCATGATTCTCCTTTGATTGCTTCTTGTGTTGTACGAGTGCTGAGAAGTCAGCTTGTTTTACTGCAGAAGGCCAAGTGGTAATGAGTTTGGGGTTTGATGAAATGCAAGATCATGTATGAATGCATATACAATGTACAATGATGTTTAAGGAGACCCTCGAGACTTGTGGTTATCACAGGTATTATAGAAGTGAACAGACAAAATGATTTGCACAGCTTTGAGAACAAAAGAAGCTTTTCATTAATTAACAGGAAGACCAAGTACACAAGATTAAGCATGTTCATTAAATGAGTACATAAGTTTTGTAATAAGACATGAGAATACAAAACAACAATCAAATGGTTTTCTTTCGGATGCGTTCTTCAAGCTTCTTCGACTCTAATAAGAATCTCCCTACCATCTGATCACAAAGGTGAATGATGTGGTTAACTGAGGGAGGGGCCTTGTTGCCGTCCAAGTCTTGTATTGCACTTTCCAACCTCCAAGTTACATCCCTAATCATGAGATTTCAGTACTCCACGAGACCGTTGTACCTAGCACGGTACATATCCAAAGCGAGCTGATAAATGTTTAGAGACTCCACATGGGTGTTGAGCAACTGATTGAGGTTCTTCTCCCTTTTGACCCATTGGGAGCTATCTCTCTTTAAGTCCTTGAAACGACTCTTCCAATGCTCCACTAGCCCTTTAGAAGTTTCCAACTCCTTACACTTGTCGTTCCACATTTTAGGAGTATAGAACGAATACCTCATGGCTTCCTCTTTGAGGTAACGCTCATCTCTGACCAACGTCAAAGCATTTGTCAGTCGTCATTCAAGCTCATCAATGTCAGCTTCGAGCTTTTCTCTGGTTTTCTTCTTAGCAGCAGAAACCTTTTCATATAGGCGCCAAGCTCTACCACAAGAGTCTTTGGCCTCTTCCAAGTATTTTTGGAGAGCTTTCACTGATGCATCAGCCCCTTCAAAGCCATTTTGATACAGGACCCTCAGATCAATTTCTGTCTTTAACCTCTTGCTAGTTTCAGCCACTTGATCTTGCTCAATCTTGACCTTCCTCTTGAACTGGCTAGTCTCTACACTAGCTTGGTGGATTTACGCTTGTAACTCTTCATTTTCTTTAGTCAATTTCTCCACCAACAACTTCAGCTTGTTATACTCTTCCATGGGAACATGTGTGGGTACATGAGGCTTAGTATGCATGGGAGCCTCATAAGGAAATGGTAATGACCTTTCTGCAACCCTTGCCAATAGCCAGCTATTGTATGGTTCTTTAGCCACACAGTTCTTTGCTCTTAAGTCCTTTCTCCAACTTGTATGGATCTTATTCCACGCTCTTGAGATCCTTCTCACAAACTCAGGGTCATTTGCTTTGTTGGTTAGGAAGAAACTTTGGATCTTTTCTGCCTCAGGCTCATCCTCCATTGCATAGCCATGATCGGATTATAGTTAATGCAGCCTGCTCTCCCAATCAGAGGTACATTGCAAAACTCTCCACAACTAAAGATGATTTTTGTATCATAATACTCATGAGAGTACCATGCAAAAGGGCTATCTGTAGGCAGATGAGAAGTATACCACTTGTATAACAGGTGGGAACAGCGTTGGACCATCCCTATCTTCTCCTCACTCCTCCAATGAATGGAGTGGTAAGTGTCCGCAAGGAGCGTGGGAACCAGATTCTTTTGAATGAATAGAGTAACAACAGCAATGTCTATGAAATTATCTATATTTGAGAAGAGGATAATTCCATAGATGATCAGAGCAAGAAAGATTCCAAATCTTTCCCAATCTTCATTGTCCTTATACTGAGCAACTTTGTCGAGAAGAAATTTCAGAGGGAACCCATGATTACCTCCCTTATGGACCAACCCAGCAGCAACCTCTTCTTTGGTAATGTGAAGTGCATGAGCAATGGCTGGAGGTTGTAGTTTTTCTTCTAAACTGGTGTAAATTTGATCTTAATATTCAGCAGATGGGAGTATTCCTCAAGAGTAGGAGCCAACTGATAATTCTGAAAGGTGAACCATTGGAGTGGAGCATCATAAAACTGAGCCATCGCGAACAACGCCCAAGTATCCATTCTGGTATTGAGGAGATCAAGCAGTTTCCCATGTTTCCCTTAAAAATTGATCTTCATCACTTTCGGCACATCTAGCAGAATATCTTGGATTGCATCCAACTTTGGCTCTCTGAACTTCAGTGAATTGGTGCTTATCTTCTTAGGATCAGCCATTATTTCAGTAATACCTGAGATAACCATAGTCTTTTAAGTCCCTTGATATGCAAAAATGGTGTGCAATGTCATGAATGCAATGCTTCGGAAAGGGTTCACAACACAAGGGTCAAGATCACAGATTCTGCATGACAACACCACAAGATATCTCTCACGTCGGGTAGTCAATCTATTGGGTTACAACAGGGTATTCCAAAGGTTTTCAAACAAGGTCTCAGGCACTAACCCTCAAATTTTTCCCATCATAATGACGATTCGTAAGACGGTAGTCCCTTCAAAGGATGAGCACAGAGTTATGCCTTAGTAACCTTTGGAATAAGGTTATAAAGGTCCTCAGAATCACGGACTCCCAAGTCAGAAACAAAGACGCCATTACGACTAATCGTAAGACATAATCATTCCCAAAGGGGCCTCATCTGAGCGGTGGAAGTCAAACCAACTCAACGAGTCGTAAGTCTCGTAAATCAGTAAGCAACCACCTCCTAGCTTAGTGTATACTCGAAAAGCTCGGGTAGAAAGCCTTTCTCCTCACAAACCATCTCCAATAAACCCAACAGATGAGAGAACACAACATAATAAAGTAATAAAAGCAAACAAAACACACAAATGAAAAACAAACTAGGCTTGGCTTACTAGGGTGAACGAGTCCCCAACAGAGTCGCCAGCTGTCGCTACTCAAAAAATAACGACGGAGGAGATGAAAAGGAAAAGAAACATAGAGTCACCATCGAACTTTATTCATCCTATGAGGGGAAGGGAAAACATCGAGAAAACCCCAAAGAAGAAAGGATAAGATGGTCTCGCAACCAAATTGTGGGTTCGGAATCCGGTTATGCGGAGGGAAGGTATTAGCACCCCCCCCCCCAACATCCATCGTACTCGATGGGAACCATTCGCTTGTCTTTGTGTAAGGATGTTTGCTAAGGGATATTGCTTTCTAAAAGTGTTCTAAAGGAGAGAGATGGGTAAGAAACAAAGAATGATAGGAAAATGGTAAAAGGAAAAGAAAAGGGTGGAAACAAGAAGGAGCCTTGATAGGACTTCGCGGTCCTATGCCTACGTATTCCCTTGTGTAATGGGAAAGTTAGAGTCCACGTAGTTCGGAGGACTACGGGTGAAGAAAATTGAAGGGTGAGATACTTAGGGGTGAAACAAGTCCTCGGATAGTAACCCATTGTGGGTAGTACCCAATTCTTCATCTCACGAGCTTTATTGTGAAAATTGTGGGGCGAATATAGTCACGTCTTCGTATTGAAAGATGAGTATCGAGACCACACATGTAACGCCCCAGTTTTAGTTAGTTTTATTTAATCGAGTCGATTTAATTATTTAATTATTATATTATTTTATTCTTGACTTTTATTTGTTAATATATTATTTTTCATCGTGATTATGTTTTATCGCGTTTTGGGAACGTTTGCGAGATATTGAGTGTAGGGGTAATTTGGTCATTTCACTTTAATTTTTCTTAAGTTAGAAAATAGAAATAGCAAGAGAGAAAATTAGAGACAAAGAAAAAGATAAGAATGAAAAGGGAAAGAAAAGAGAAAGAAAGAAGAAAAGAGAGAAAAACTTGGAAAGGAAGAAAATCAATTAACTGACTTTTCAAACACGATTAAATCGGGTAAGGGTGCGAAACTCGATTATATTATACTTGTGTATGATTATGTATGTTTGTATTTGGTTGTTTTTGGATTGAAATTGGATATTGAACAAAAACCCATAATATGTTGAAATTGTTAGAATACGATTAAATTGTGTTGGAAATCATGTTTTCAGGTCCCTTATTGTTGATACATGCTAGATATATGTTGTTGTGCTATCTATTGTCAATTTTATGGTGTTTAGGTGAAAATTGGATTGATTTTGGGTTGAAAAACGCAGAGAAAATTCTACAGAAAAATTATGGGTTTCCACTGCCGTTACGCATATCAGACAAGTCCATACGCGTATTAGGTTGGGCAATACGCGTATGGGAGGTGCATTTCAGGGAAATACACGTAATGAATTTCATTTTTCTCGGCCATCTGCTGAAACACGTAATGGTACGCGTATGAGTTTGGGCAATACGCGTATGGCTCAGGGCAATACGCGTATGGCCAGCAGGGGTGTAAAATGTCGTGTTTTTGCGATTTCGTTTCTTTATACTTCCGTAACTTGTGTTCCGATTATCTGTTTTGAACGTACTTGGTATCGTTGGAAAGCTATTGAGCTATACTTTCTTATTATAATGGTTTCGAGATTGTGGCTGATTTAATTATGTCGGGAATTTGGAATAATGTCGTTTTGTCGACGTTTGCCATTGTAATTGTGTGTAATTGATGTGTATCATGCAATGTGCTATTGATATGAATGTTGTATGACTTATGTGCTGTTGTGTGATGAAAATGCATGTGATACATGTTGTGATGATGATTTGTGGCCTAAGGGAAAGAAAATGCAATGTGTGGTATTTGATGATATATGCATGATTATGGATGTGTATATGTGTGCACTTAAATGTCATCAGTCATTGTATGCCAAGCATCATGATATGCATTCTTGTGATGTCGTGTGCCCTAGTGGGTGTGAGCGACGAAATGATTCTAGAGGGAATCTGCTATAACATCGTGCGCCTTATACAAAGAGGACTGAAAGCGATGATTATAGACGATCGTGTGCCTTATACAAAGAGGACCGAAAGCGATCGGATCGTGAGCCTTATACAAAGAGGACTGAAAGTGATCCATAAACGTCGTGAGCCTTATACCAAGAGGACCGAAAGCGACTGGGAACATCGTTTTCCCGACGGGGAGTTACACTAAGTAACAAGTGATGGTTCCAATAGTTCCTGGGTGAACTAGTGTTGAGATGATGGATGGATGGTACCGCATTGCATTGCATAGAGTCGTTGTGTCGGTCTTTGTGCATATGCATAAATCATGAATGGATTGATTTTGTGTGGAATTGAGAATGGAATTAATGAGTTGAGATATATATATATATATATATATATGTTGTTGATGAATGCATTTATTTGATTATATATGCCTTGGTGATGGATATATGAAGATATGCATTGTGTTGTTTTGTGTTTGAATTCTGGTATAAGTTGTGGTGAGAATATTACATGTGTATTTTGGTGTTATTATATAATTGTATGCAATTATATTATGATTGTGTTTCTCACCCTTCTGCTGTTTTGAATGCTCTATGAGGCATTGCAGATTAGATGCTGGAGGTCTTTTTGTGAAGCCTAGGTCTTCATTCTTTTGTCGGTCGGCTCTGATATGTAGCACCGGGTAGTCGGGGAGACCGTTGTGATTTATGTGTATATGTATATATATCTTTTGGATTGTACATGTATGAATCTGTGTACGATAGACAAGCTTTTATGTGATATATGTATCTATGAGATTCAGTTGCAGATTTTCCACTTTTATTCTATATCTGATTTGTGGGTAGTAGGAACTAAGTTCCTCTGTTATTTGCTACCTGATTGTTGCATATCTTTATGAGCAGGTTTATTGCATTTTGTTTCAATTGATGTGATGCCTCCGTCTATGCCATGAATGTTTTTCATTATACTCTGATGAAATTTTTATCGCCTTATTTAATTGGGGGTATAGATTGGGGGTGTTACATTAATTGGTATCAGAGCCAGTCCGTGTCAGTTTGTGTCAGTCCTTGTTGGTCGTTGTGTTTGGGTGAGCTGTTTGTTTAACCATAGCTGCTGTTATTGGAAATGAACAGAATATGGCTGGTAGGAATGATGCTGCTTTAGCTGCTGCTATGCAAGCTATGGCTCGGGCTGTGCAGGGTGCACCTAATGCTGCTGGGAATGATGAGTTTAGGAAGAACAAACCGCCTATCTTCAAAGGGAGACATGATCCTGATGGTGCTTAGATTTGGCTTAAAGAGATTGAAAGAATCTTCTGAGTGATGGATTGTGTTGAGGATCAGAAGTTGAGACTGGGTACTCACATGTTGCAGGAAGAGGCTGATGATTGGTGGGTTAGTACTCGTCATGTGTTGGAAGCTGCAGAGGAAGAAGTCACTTGGGCTGTGTTTAGCATTGAGTTTCTGAGGAAGTATTTTCCTGAGGACGTAAGGGGAAAGAAGAAAATTAAGTTCTTGGAGTTGAAATAAGGTAATATGTCTGTTGTTGATTATACTGCTAAGTTTGTGGAGCTTGTGCAATTTTATCCACATTATGCTGAAGCAACTACGGAGTTTTCTAAGTGTGTGAAGTTTGAGAGCGGGTTGCGTCCTGAGATTAAGCAGGCAATTGGTTATCAGAGAATTCGAAGGTTTTCAGACTTGGTGGATTGTTGTAGGATTTATGAGGAAGATAGAAAAGCTCGTTCTACTCACTATAAGAGTGTGAACGAAAGGAGAGGGAAGCAACAGGTTCGTGGTGGTCCTTATGTGACACCAACTGATAAGGGTAAGCAAAGGGGTAGTGTCATACCCTAATTTTTTACCCTAAGATTTTATTTTCATTTTGCATTGTCTGCATAGCATAACATGCACTTCATCTCGCATAACATCTTTAGGTCATAAGGTCTTGTGTGTGCGTTTATTATCACTAACCAATTTGTGCAGGAATTTTAATTTCAAGTGGAGATAGTCCTCTTTCTCAAAATTCAGTGTTTCAAGACGTGACCATTGGATCCTGATTCAAGGAGTTCCTAGGGTTTTCTGCGGGTCGTTCTCTTCAAGGTTTCTCAGAAGCTCATCGTATGTCTCAAAGAAAATCAGAGTCTTTCTTGCTATTAGTGTTGAGCATGGTTATTTGAAAATTGGTTGGAATTTCATGGTGTTTTGTATTACAAGTGGTGTCCTCAATTTCAAAGGATTTCTCAAGGCATAGTTTGGATTTAATCGTGAAAGTAGATCATTATTTATTTCCATTTTGATCTTGAGAGAAAGGGTTTGGATTTTCTTGTTGTGACCAATATGTTTGAAGTGGCAAAATCTGGGATAAAATCTTGAATCGAGTTTTGGCAAGAAATAATTCATTTGAGTTCATTCAAGAACGTGCACTTAACAAAGTGCAAGTTTAATCTCAAATTTATTCATGTTCAAGGTTACAAATTCAAATTAGTCATCCATGTCATAAGAGACTTTCATTGGGTTTCTATTAAATTTTAAATTCAAGATTTAAAAGTGTTCAAGAATTTCTTGCAAATCAAACTCATTTTTAGTTTCAAAAGATGAAGGATTACAAGATTCAATTTCTAAGAGAAAAAAATACAAAGTTCAAAGTTTCAAAGTCCAGACATATTCTTACATTGTTCAAATGTTCAAGTTAAATTCAAATTTCAACAAAAAAACATCCATTCGTCATTCACTTCAAATTTTAATTCACTATCATGATTCAAGGTTTACTACCAATGGTCACCACATTTTGCTAAGTTTTAAACCTAATTAATTGTACAAATCAAAGACAGCACCACGTTTGCCATAAGCTTTCGTTCAAGAACCAAAATCAATGCCTTGTTTTCATTTACAGTTCAAAAGTCCAAGGTGGTATTTGCAAGACAATTCAAATTAAAAAAAAAAAGAAGAAGAAGCAAGTTTACATCAAAAGGGACATGAGAATAAATTTTCAATGTCATCAAGTCCTTTAAGCTTAACACGAGCATTTTTGGTTCGAGTGTTGGTGTGACAAGCATGTGAGGTACTGTATTATGGCCAAGACTGCATGTGCAACAGGTGTGCTTGCTAATGATCTCTCATCTAATATGCTTAGAGATGCCATCGTTCGCATGTGGGAGTCTGGCGGTGGTAATACTGAAGATGCTAGAAACACTTACAAAGTTCAGGATACGGAATCCTCTTGACAACGATAGCCTACAAAACCTTTCCCTAATCAAAGTCAAACTTAGTGTGTTGTTTTTGATGACGGCATTAATTCTGATGTCGGCATTAATTCTCAGCAATTACGCTAACAAAATAACAAGGAAAGGTCAACAAATCCCACACACGATCAAACCTGGCTGAACTGAAAAGGAAATAATCAAAGGCCATCATGTGAGGATTAAATCATTAAGCATGCTTCAGACAAGATCAAGAAAAAAAGCAGAGACTATTAATCAAATTGGTTCATTTACAATACAGTCCAGCATGTTGGTTCGAAAACGGTAACAAATCATACACAACTCATAATCAGATAAAACATTCAATGATGAATCAAATTGAATCAGGAAGGAAATCAGAACATGTCGGGATCGAAATGGAAGTTATCAAGAGACAAGAATCATAGCAGTAATGTTTTTCCAAAGCAAGTTTCGACACGAATTGAATTCAAAATTAATTTTCTGAACCTATAAAAGAAGAACATCAACAAAGAGCAAAGGGGGCGAAACCAGAACTGACATCAAACAAAATTCACAACCTCGCCACACACTGAGTTTACACGCACTAGTAGAGGGCATTCACAGATTCACAGAAAATTTCACAAAAACTTCATTCCCACAAACCATATACCCCACACGTCCCAGTTAAAAAAAAGTAGAGCAGAGATTCATATACACACATAGCAGAAAAATTCAATCGCAAAAAAAAACAATCAGAGAAACAACACAGCCACAGATTCACCTCACCACACATCAGAAGTTCGCAAGTCAACAACAATAACAACGAACACACACGAGTTCTTCACAAAGACAAAAACTCACACCCACTCTCAGAAAACAGTCGAGCAGGAAATCACAAGAAAAAATCACCATTCAAAGAAAAAGTTCAGATACACACCTCCAGAACATAAAAAAAAATACGTTGAGAAATTCATAAAAAAAACCATCTTCAAAAATCCAGCAACATACCAGAACAACACAAAACCACATCACCACGGTATCATTTGCACGCTCGCAGTGCAGCATAAGGAAGAGGAGAAGCGGAAATACCTTCAAAAATCGCCGACACCGTCGAATCGCCGCATCGAAATCGTCTTCGAAAATCACCGCGGTATGTAATTCCGTATCTATTTGTTGTGAATTTTTGTTCGAAATGCTTTGCAATACTGTCTTTTGGTTGGTTCAATCCCTTGATTTCCCTTTCGAATTCGCAATCGAGTGAGAGAAGAGTAACGAGGATGCGTTGGTGAGGGACGGTCGACGAGAGGCTATTCACGGAAGAGTAGACGAGAGCGAGCGGGTGAGGGATTTCATTTTTCTGATTGTGTTATTGCCCTATTATTGCTGGTGGATTGAGTGAAAAAAAATATGGAGGACAAGAAGGAAAGGGAAAGGGAGACGAGAAAGAAAGAAGTCTGGGGAATGGCGTGCGACGAGAGAGAAAGAAGATTTTGAGTGAGGTGAAGGAAGGGATTGGGTTCTGATCCTTTCTCTTTTCCTTTTTTTTTTCCGCACGTTGTTGTTGTTGTTGAATGAGTCCGCGTGGGCCTAGTCCCACCAACCCATTCATTGTGTTTTTTTTTAATAATTTTTTTTTCTTATTTCTTATTTTTTATTTTATTTCTTTTTTTATCATTATTTAGTTATCAATTAATCTATCTTGTTTTTGAGTTTAATTGATAAGTTATTTTGATCATAGCGTTAGTTTTTAATTTAAGAATGATTTTTAATTTATGTTTATATTAAACTCTCCCAATTAGTTTGTGATCTTTATACTTTATCGTCGGCAATTTGGATCTGTTTACTAATCACTTTGTTAATGATCCCTATTAAAAAATCTTTGTTCATAATTTTCAGTAGAAAATCTTTGGTTATTATTTTTATTCAAATTGCTTTGTCAATCATATAAAAATGTTTTAGATTTAAATTAGTTTTTTAGAAATACATTTTCTTATTTTATTTTGTTAAAACATAATAAAAAAACTCAAAAAAGTTTTCTATTTCATTAGTCATTTGAATCATGTTTAGATTTTTATTTTTTTAATCTTTAACCACTTAGATTTTGTTTAATTTCCATCAACCTTTAGATCACTTTCCCTTAGCACATATACCCTTAGCAAGCAAGCAATAAATAACATAAATAAATAACAAGAGGTTCCCGTAGAGTACTACGGACGTTTAGGATGCTAATACCTTCCCTAGGCGTAACCAACCCTCGAACCTTAGATCTTATTAGGTTTTTTCGATCTTTAACCCTTTCCTTTGGATAAAATAAAGACCGGTGGTGAATTAAGAATTATGATTCAAGAATTATGATTCAAGTTAATCCAATAGCTTGGTGAATTGAATTTTGAGAATCAGGATCCAATGGTCTCTGATAACCAATTGTCTGCTTAATCTCAGGACGCAACCCGCTCTCAAACTTCACACACTTAGAAAACTCCGTAGTCTGAAATACTTGTTTGATAAGAAAGAGTTGAATATGAGGCAACGGAGATTGTTGGAATTTTTGAAGGACTACGATTTTAGCTTGAATTACCATCCTGGTAAAGCTAATGTGGTAGCCGATGCGTTAAGCCAGAAATCTTTGCATATGTCTGTTTTGATGGTTAAGGAGTGGGAACTTTTGGAAGCATTTAGAGATTTGAGTTTGGTGTGTGAATTGACGTCTGATAGCATGAGGCTTGGTATGTTAAAGGTCACTAATGATTTTCTGTTAACCGTTAGAGAGAAACAAAAGTTGGATGTGAAATTTGTTGATTTGATGACTGTTGGTGATCAAAGTGTGGATGGTGACTTTAAAGTGGATGACAAGGGTGTTTTGAGATTTCGTGGTAGAATTTGTATTCCTGACGATTCGGACTTGAAAAAGATGATTTTAGAGGAAGGACACCAGAGTAATTTGAGTATACATCCGGGAGCTAATAAGATGTATCAAGATTTGAAGAAGATCTTTTTGTGGTCTGGATTGAAGAGGGATGTGGCTCAGTTTATTTATGCGTGCTTGACGTGTCAGAAGTCTAAGGTGGAACATCAGAAGCCTAGTGGATTGTTGGTACCGTTGGATATTCCCGAGTGGAAATGGGACAACATTTCTATGGATTTTGTGACAGTGTTGCCGAATACACAGAAGGGACATAATGCCATTTGGGTGATTGTGGATAGGCTGACTAAATCGGCGCATTTCATTCCGATTGACATCAGTTTTTCTATGGAGAGGTTGGCTGAGATTTATATCAGTGTGATTGTGAAATTGCATGGTGTTCCGTTGAGTATTGTTTTAGATCGAGATTCGAGATTTACTTCCAGATTTTGGGAAAGTTTGCAAAAGGCCTTAGGTTCCAAGTTGAGGTTGAGTTCTGCTTACCATCCGCAGAAGGATGGTCAGGCCGAGAGAACTATTCAGTCGTTGGAAGATTTGCTGAGAGCTTGTGTTCTTGAGCAAGGTGGTGTTTGGGATAGTTATCTTGCATTGATTGAATTCACGTATAACAACAGTTTCCATTCGAGTATTGGAATGGCACCTTTTGAAGCATTGTATGGAAGAAGATGTCGAACACCTTTGTGTTGGCATGAATCTGGTGAGAGTTCGGTGGTTGGACCGGAGTTAGTGCAACAGACTACGAAAAAGGTGAAACTTCTTCGTGAGAAAATGAAGGCTTCTCAGAGTAGGCAAAAGAGTTATCATGATCGAAGGAGGAAAGATCTTGAGTTTCAAGAGGGCGATCATGTATTTTTGAGAGTTACACCGGTGACGGGTGTTGGTCGTGCATTGAAGTCGAAGAAGCTTACTTCTCGGTTTATTGGTCCTTACCAGATATCCGCGAGAGTGGGTGTTGTGGCTTATCAGGTGGCGTTGCCGCCGATTCTTTCGAATTTGCATGATGTGTTCCATGTTTCACAGCTTCGGAAGTATGTTCCAGATCCGTCGCATGTGATTCCGATGGATGAAGTTGAGGTAAGGGAGAACCTTACGGTTGAGGCATTACCGGTGAGGATTTTGGATAGCGAGTCAAAGCGGTTAAGAGGCAAGGATATTGCGCTTGTGAAGGTAGCGTGGGAAGGTGTTGCTGAGGGCAATTTGACTTGGGAGTTGGAGAGTCGGATGCGGGAGTCGTATCTGGAGTTGTTCGTCTCAGGTATATTTTCGAGGAAGAAAATTTCTAGGCGGGGGAGAGTTGTAACGCCCCAGTTTAAGTTAGTTTTATTTAATCGAGTCGATTTAATTATTATATTATTTTATTCTTGACTTTTATTTGTTAATATATTATTTTTCATCGTGATTATGTTTTATCGCGTTTTGGGAACGTTTGCGAGATATTGAGTGTAGGGGTAATTTTGTCATTTCACTTTAATTTTTCTTAAGTTAGAAAATAGAAATAGAAAGAGAGAAAATTAGAGAGAAAGAAAAAGAGAAGAAGGAAAAGGGAAAGAAAAGAGAAACAAAGAAGAAAAGAGAGAAAAACTTGGAAAGGAAGAAAATCAATCAACCGACTTTTCAAACACAATTAAATCGGGTAAGGGTGCGAAACTCGATTATATTATACTTGTGTATGATTATGTATGTTTGTATTTGGTTGTTTTTGGATTGAAATTGGATATTGAACAAAAACCCATAATATGTTGAAATTGTTAGAATCCGATTAAATTGTGTCAGAAATCATGTGTTCAGGTCCCTTATTGTTGATACATGTTAGATATATGTTGTTGTGCTATCTATTGGCAATTTTATGGTGTTTAGGTGAAAATTGGATTGATTTTGGGTTGAAAAACGCAGAGAAAATTCTATAGAAAAATTATGGGTTTCCACTGCTGTTACGCATATCAGACAAGTCCATACGCGTATTAGGTTGGGCAATACGCGTATGGGAGGTGCATTTCAGGGAAATACGCGTAATGAATTTCATTTTTCTCGGCCATCTGCTGAAACGCGTAGTGGTACGCGTATGAGTTTGGGCAATACGCGTATGGCCAGCAGGGGTGTAAAATGTTGTGTTTTCGCGATTTCGTTTCTTTATACTTCCGTAACTTGTGTTCTGATTATCCGTTTTGAACGTACTTGGTATCATTGGAAAGCTATTGAGCTGTACTTTCTTATTATAATGGTTTTGAGATTGTGGCCGATTTAATTATGTCGGGAATTTAGAATAATGTCATTTTGTCGACTTTTGCCGTTGTAATTGATGTGTATCATGCAATGTGCTGTTGATATGAATGTTGTATGACTTGTGTGCTGTTGTGTGATGAAAATGCATGTGATACATGTTATGATGATGATTTGTGGCCTAAGGGCAAGAAAATGCAATGTGTGGTATTTGATGATATATGCATGATTATGGATGTGTATATGTGTGCATTTGAATGTCATGAGTCATTGTATGCCAAGCATCATGATATGGATTCTTATGATGTCGTGTGCCCTAGTGGGTGTGAGTGACGAAACAATTCCAGAGGGAATCCGCTATAACATCATGCGCCTTATACAAAAAGGACTGAAAGCGATGATTATAGACGATCGTGCGCCTTATACAAAGAGGACTGAAAGCGATCGGATCGTGAGCCTTATACAAAGAGGACTGAAAGCGATCCATAAATGTCGTAAGCCTTATACCAAGAGGACTGAAAGCGACGGGGAACATCGTTTACCCGACGGGGAGTTACACTAAGTAACAAGCGATGGTTCCAATAGTTCCTGAGTGAACTAGTGTTGAGATGATGGATGGATGGTACCGCATTGCATCGCATAGGGTCGTTGAGTCGGTCTCTGTGCATATGCATGAATCATGAATGGATTGATTTTGTGTGGAATTGAGAATGGAATTGATGAGTTGAGATATATATATATATATATATATATATATATATATATATATATATATATATATATATATATATATATATATATATATATATATATACATATATATGTTGTTGATGAATGCATTTATTTGACTATATATGCCTTGGTGATGGATATATGAAGATATGCATTGTGTTGTTTTGTGTTTGAATTCTGGTATAAGTTGTGGTGAGAATATTACATGTGTATTTTGGTGTTATTATATAATTGTATGCAATTATATTATGATTGTGTTTCTCACCCTTCTGCTGTTTTAAATGCTCTATGAGGCATTGCAGATTAGATGCTGGAGGTCTTTTTGTGAAGCCTAGGTCTTCAATCTTTTGTCGTTCGGCTCTGATATGTAGCACCGGGTAGTCGGGGAGACCGTTGTGATTTATGTGTATATGTATATATATCTTTTGGATTGTACATGTATGAATCTGTGTACGACAGACAAGCTTTTATGTGATATATGTATCTATGAGATTCAGTTGCAAATTTTCCACTTTTATTCTGTATCTGATTTGTGGGTAGTAGGAACTAAGTTCCTCTGTTATTTGCTACCTGATTGTTGCATATCTTTATGAGCAGGTTTATTGCATTTTGTTTCAATTGATGTGACGCCTCCGTCTATGCCATGAATATTTTTCATTATACTCTGATGAAATTTTTATCACTTTATTTAATTGGGGGTATAGATTGGGGGTGTTACAACACACTCTAAAGTGATCATCCTAATACTCGAAGAGGAAGAGGTCTTCACCCAATCCTCTCTCTTTAGTTCAATACAAAGAGAACTTTATACTCTATATGGATCAAGGTTTGAGTTTGCATTCGAAATGATTAAGCGTATGAACTAAATGGGATGGAGGACCTAATTGTGCTAGGGTAAGGTCGATAGTGATGCACGAGGCAATTGACTTACAAGGGTGAAAAATGGCTTGATGCTGAATCGAGAATTTATTTTTGAAAAATGGTTTCGAAGGTGTAAATAAGAGATTAAGAACATGTCATCATAGTATAAGCATATTACACGAGAAATTTGCACAACCAAGACAAATAATCGGAAATTACACAATTAAACCAAACTAAACAGCACACATAATTATTAACTAAATTAAATATGAATATTTAATAAAATTCATTAATAATTTAATTAATTAATATTAAATAAATATATTCAAGATAATTAACAATGTACACATTTTTTGTATTTTTATGGATTTAACAATAAAAAGGTTGAAAATAATAAAAAAATAAATAAAACACAAAAGTAAAATAGGCTGAACCAAGCTAGTAGAACATGGTCGGACATAGCAGAAATCCAGGCCCACAAAATCCCAAAGCCCAAGGAGGAAGGGGTTTATCCTAGAGAAGATCAGAGGCATCAGATCCTTGATGAGTCCTCTGTTGACTCCATCAAGGGCGCCCAAAGGAAGGTGCACGGTATGCATCACAAGGGGATTCACATAGGATCCCTGGTTGGCTTCATGTCAACCCCAGGTGTCAATCACGTAAGTCTTACGAATTCCAAATTCCCTAAAAAAAACAAAATCCCCAAAATGAGTACTGTAACGTTACACATGGCGAACAATAAGATTTAATGCATCACACATATTGGGAAGGCTACATATTTCCTAAATAACCCAGGTGGCCACGCATTAATGGATAATAAATTCAATGAATGAATGCTGAAGAATAATAAGTGTCAACCAAAAAATAAATCAAAGCCTCTAGAAAACCTCATTCACCTTCTTCACTCACCTTATCCCATTTCTCTCTCTCTCTCTCTCTCTCTCTCTCTCTCTCTCTCTCTCTCTTTGAACTAGCTATGCTGGAAAATTGAAAGAGCTCGCCGGAGAAGACGAGCCACGGCGGAAACCGCCGTCTCCTCCGGCGAAGATACCTCATCTCGCCCTAACTCAAATACTAACCCCCACCTAAATCACGCTCTGAACCTAAATCCGCCATTGATTCACCAAAAACCTAAAGAAACGGTCAAATCGAAGCTTCCCCTTTTCGAAAACCTAAACCCAAAAACTTCAACAAATCGTGGCAAAAACGAAACGGGAAGGTAACCAACGCGTGAACAAGTAAAGATCTACAAAGCTCTCTAAAGCAGAAGGCACAGTAAGAAATAACAAAAGCAAGAACGACACGCATACAATTTCAAGCGTGAAAGAGACTCACCCTTGAAGTTTCTAGACGCAGCTATAAATTTCTCCCTTTGTTTTGCCTTCCTCTCCTTCTTGTCACGGCCGTTTAGGGTTTGTATGTAAAATTTTAGGGTTTTTTGTCTGAAGACCTCCCTCTCTTCTCTGAAATCCACCTCCACTTATATCCATAAAATTTAGGGTTAGAAGATGCTTTTGAATCTTGATTATGGTATTCCTTGTGATACTTTATTGATGTTCAAAAAGAGTTCAGAATTGGTGAAACTTTTGCCCTGCTCCTTCTGCTATGCTTATGTGTCTTTTTCTGCTGTGAATTTTGTCTTGTTTCCTGTTTTATGCTAAAGTGGTTGTACAGTGAATTTCTGCTATTTTTTTATCTTTTTCCATTTCCAGCTATGTCAAAATGTGCTCTAATTTCTCTGTTTAGCATTGCCTCTGAAATTATGACCTTGAGTTTTTACACGAAAATAAGCATAATAGGCTGTGAAAAAAACTGACTTGTGTGAAATATGATTTGGTGTGATGAAATTTCATGAACTGATTTTAATTTCATGCCTTGGAATATGAATTGCTTGGTTATGGTTTAGAATTTGAAATGGTTTTGGGTCATGGAAATGAATTGAATTGGAATTGTCATTGATGGTTTGCATTAGAATTGCTTAGGATTCTTGGCATGAATTGGTCTTGAGTCCGAACTTTGTGTTGTTTTGTCCTGAGTTTTGGTTCTTGAATGAGATTGTGAACATGTGTATGAGACTTGCCTTGGAATATTGTTGTAGAATATGTTTGATGAATGGTGAAAATGGTTACATTAAAATATAATTTGAACTTGGAAAGCTTGAAAAGATGACTTATAATTGAATCTAATCCACCAATTGAATTATGTTCATGATAACTATGTATCTTGGATTGTGAACTCTTGCTTGTGATTACCACTGCTTGCTAAAAAAAATCATTGACGTTTGATGTGGTTGCTCATTCTGCAGGCTGGACGCGTGATCAAAGGGATTTGTTAGTAGTTTCAAAGTTCATGAAACGTGATGATAATGATCACGAAATGGCGTGGCCTCCTAATTCACCTACCTTGGCTCATATGTCTCATGATGTTTCCTTGCGTTCATTTGATAACAACTTTTTAGTGTAAACAAGTATTCCATGTGCTAGACACCTATGTGTGTGCCATATTTTCCTATCTAATCACATTTGTACTTGGATGATGTTAGGAAAACTCAATCAAGATGAACCTTGTCAAATTGAAACTTCGAATCATGACAAATAAACTTCGAATGGACTTGTCTCATTTTTTATGTAACCTTTGAATGGAATGGTGATTCATGACAATTTCTTGTAATACAACTCTCCTTTGTTTTGACATGAAAGCACATGCTTTGAAATGATGTATGGATCTTGGATACAAAATGGAATGTAAGGTCCTTGTTTTGAGGTTTTGAATTTGGAATGGAATAGACCTTGAACTCGTAATCTTGAATTATGTCTTTCCATTGAACATTGAATTAGAAAATATGTTGTATGAAGATGAATTCCTTAAGTTTCCAGGTGACTTGTATTTGAAGAAATCCACATGGATGGACTTTTCAATTTGAATCATTCCTCGGATCAAAATATGATGAATCTGTATACCAATGCCTTGAAACATGCTTACTTGATCTTTTAAAAATGTCGAATCATGGTGCACTTGAACGCATATTTCATTGTAATGAATAAAAATTAACTTGCGAATAACCAGTGACTGAAACAGTAATGCACATCCTATCTGATAGATCAATGAGGTCCTAATTCATAGCTTAAGCAGCAAGAAACATCTTGTCCTGACAGGATCGCAAAACAAACCCCAATCCATTAACAAACATCATTAGGAAGAGGAGATCTTGATTCAATCCTCTACACCATCTGTAAAGAAATGATTTGTGAAGCAAACAACTAAGAGAACCCCTTAGATGATGAACTTTTCTTCAACAAGGCCCATGATAGAAATAATCAGTAAGTGCGCACAACACCCTTGACCTGATAGCTTGATCTCCATACCTATAAAACTTAAATTAATGCACCCAGACCTCGATGCTTGAAACAAAATCTTGCTTGACCAAGATTAGGTCAAAACCATCGAACCTCTATCAGTACTGCCTATGCGCACTTGACCTGATAAGCCTTAAATGAACTTGTAATGAATCAAGAGGCTTGTATGGATGTCTTGAGGTGTATGTTGAACCATGGAAGCATGCCCTGTTCAAGGATTCCACCATAGGTTGCTTTGCCCAGAAACCCTAATCCAGAGCCACAAGATAGATGTTATGGTCAATCTTCAATCTTCTGGAACCCTAGTTACCAGGTGAACATGTGATCTTGTTGAAACACTTTGAGGTGTGTGAGGACCTTGTAGCTTGAGAGAGTCATATCCTCAAGAATATCTTCTTGTTCATTGCCTTGAAAAATCAAATCTTCCTTCGTGATTGATGATACCCAAGATGCCTTATAACCAGAGCCAAGCATAAATGATTATGACCTAAAGGGATGCATAGATGATGAAAATGATACGATATGCAAGGCTAGGGTTAGGGTGAAAATGAGGTTATGACACAATACATACATTTTTTTTTGTAAAATGTTACAAACTAATCACATAAAAACTTTTGCTCCTCCGACTTTTTGTTATATATTTTCAAAGGCCTTCATCACTACACTGGCCACTTCCTTATCTTGATTTAGAGCTTTTCTAACTACACCTCATGGAGCAGGTGTTGCAAGATAATGTGTATCATAAAATCTTTGAGTTTTTGAAAATCCAATACAATGTATAAATGTATAATGTAATTATTTTTATTCTTCTATTTTTTTCATAAAGTACCATTTTTGATCCTTCTCCTTCTACAAACTTAATCAAAATATAAATAGGTTTTGTCAGTTTAACTATGTTTTCAATTTCCTACCAAAAACCTTCACAAACAATTGTTTCAGCAACTAAAGCCACACTTTCTTGTATTTTCACCTTCTTGCTTAACCCATTCTTTCCAACTATTCAACACAACAGTGGTTGCTAGACTTTCACGACACACAAGAAGATACTTATTAAGAAGAATAAAGTGAAAAGCAAACCTAGTTTTGGAAACTTTTAGAAAGAACATTTATGAGCGAACTATGATGTACATTAATCCTTCCCTCATATACAATAGATATCCCATGATGAAACCATATGTATTTGATAGGAACTAAATCTTTGTTAGCGTTTCTCTTACACGCGTCTATTAGAACTATTCTATCATTTTATTGAGATGGAGATTTATAGCCTTTAGGTCCACTATTAATAGCAAATACCATTTCCATAAACTATGGATTTCTTAAAACATTAAAAGGAATTCTGTTTGCACAAAGTCCTCTTATCATCTTCATATCAACAACATCTCTTTCCATAAGTTGGAAAGAATCTTCAAGAGGCATAGAAGACATAACTGTTTCTTTTTTGTTGATGGTAGAAATATTCAATGAAGTCACACCACATTTCTCTGCATCTTGAACTCTTTTTCTAATTTTTTCATAAGTTTCTATGTCATTAAGTATGATTTGACATCATTGAATAACCACAGTTTTTCGTAGAGGAAGACCAAAGAAATGATAATGCATCCTAGTGTATATGCTTTTGTAGGAATTTTTGTGGTGCTTCTATGTCTGTTTTTTTGGTCTCTCCTATATTTTTACCTATCACACCAGTGTATAGAACCTCTCAAATTTTTAAGAGGCCATGTTAAAGAAATTGATTTTATCTTTAGTTAAGTTGTGAATTATTATTAAGAAGACCTTTTAACCGTAAAATAACTGTGGAATATATGTATGAGCGCTTTTTGACATAACTTAATCATGAAAAAGTGTGAGGCTATGTGTTGTACAGTGCCTTGCACACCCTCAAAGACGGTCATGCCAGTATAAATAACTTCTTGAGTAAAATGTGGCTTAGATGTGATCACTGGTGGTATCTGTAACACCCCAATTCCCATCGCGAATAAATAATACATAAATAAATCAGAGTAAATAAAAATTTATTATTCTTAGACAGAAACAAGGATGCCACATTTAAAGAAAGAAAACACAATCCATGCTCATAAATTTGATACATAACACAAAATGGAATAAACCTAAAAGGGAAACTTTTTCCATATAAAAGGAAAGTTCAATTATGGAATAAAGCGGAAAGATCCATAACCGACTTGTTTTACAAAATAAATTATTTTATAACATCAAAATATTTATACAAAGGTATTACAAAATAGATCCAACAAATGTATACATATATAACAAAAGCGTTCCCCGACTCCCGTGTTACGTATCAGAGCAGACAGACTGACAAACGGATGGAGAACTAATCTTCACAAAAGCCTCCAAGACTACTAATCTGCAATTGCCTCATAGAGCAACAAACCACAGCAGAAGGGTGAGAAATAACAACTAAACCAAGATTGCATAATAATATGCAAACACATATAAATTCACAAGCATAGTTATTCTCACCACAAGCATCACATACCAACACATATAGCATATATCGATTATACCAACATAATCAAATATTCACACATAAGGCATACCAAGGTTATGACATATGGAAACACACCACCACATCACATATATTCATATATAGCTTACCATAGATAATTAATACAATAATTATAATGTACAACATCCCCACAAAACATAGCATATGTCTATACATAAAACATATCATCCATAACCAATGCATTTATCACAATTGCATATCAAATCACCAATGCTATCACAATTTCCACACATAATCAATCCATTCATGATCTTCCACACATAATCAATCCATTCATGATTTATGCAAATGCACAGAGACCGACACAACGACTTTATGCAATGCAATGCGGTACCGTTCCATCCATCATTCTCATCATCAGTTCACTCAGGAACTATTGGAATCATCGCTTGTTACTTAGTGTAACTCCCCGTCGGGCAAACGATGTTCTCCCGTCGCTCACACCTCTTTGTATAAGGCACACGACGTTTATGGATCGCTCACACCTCTTTGTATAAGGCACACGACCCGATCGCTCACACCTCTTTGTATAAGGCACACGATCGTCTATAATCATCGCTCACACCTCTTTGTATAAGGCACACAATGTTATAGCGGATTCCCTTGGGAATCGTTTCGTCGCTCACACCCACTAGGGCACACGACATCACAAGAATGCATATCATGATGCTTGGCATACAAGGGCTCATGACAATCAAATGCATAATCACAAATCAAAAATATGGATTATCTCATCATCATTATTCATGCATTGGAAATCAATTCAAACAATATATTTAATTGCCATAAGGCCACCAATTAACACACATTGGATTTCATCATAATCCACAAACCACAACAATCATAACAACATACATTGATATTCAATCAAACAATACATTTTACCACACAACAACATCATTATCATATGCATCAACATCATATAGATAGCACAAAAGCCCCACATTTATATGACGATAACATATCGCATCGAACACCAACAAACACAACAAAACCTACAAACCACTAATCATCCTCTACCAAATATTCTTAGTTAACACATGATATCACATAACCATTTACTAGCATGTTGGATTCTCTTTCCAAGGCTTCAAGTCTCATATCAATCGGATTCTCGATTCATGAATTTTGGTGGAAACGGGGACTACCGTATTCACACATACATCACTTTTCCATATTTTCTTATCAATCCATGACATAAACATATGTTCCTTTTCCACTATCATAAATAGCATTAAAATAGCTTTCCAAAGCATCCGACCGTGCCTCAATCCGAGTTACGGATCAAAAGTTATGAAGAAAACAAAATGGAAAATCTGTCACTTTCGCTTTCCTATCCGCAATGCGAACCCCCAGTGAACCGTTGCAGAGAAAAAATAGCATAAAGATTGCAATACAAACTTCTAGGCGAACCTTCGCTTTCCCCTTCGCTGGGGTTCGCAAAGCGAACCTGCGAACCCAGAAATTCACAGCAGCGTCAATATAGGTCATAAGGGACCAAAATTCATCATTTCTTCCACCCAAACACTTCCAAATCACAATATATCAACCAAAACATGTTCCAACATAAACAACAAGTATTCTACGCAGTTTATATCGAAATTCATCAGTGAAAACATCAATTTCTATCAATTGTTCATCGATTTATCAATAAGAAAAAGTTGTGAAACAACCAAAACAATTACAGCAAACAACACATATACATACACAAGCAAGATATAATCAAAACTTCTCACCCTTACCCGATTAATCGCGTTTGAAACAGAGGTTTCCTCGATTTTCCTCTTTCTCCTATTCTCTCTTTATTTCTTCTCCTTTTCGTTCTCTTCTTTTCCTTTCCCTTTCTTTTCTCTCTTTTTCTCTCCACTTTCTATTTATTGAAAATATCTAGTTTTTCTAAAATATCTAACCTCTCAAAAGACCATTTTACCTATCAGCTCAAATATCTCGCAAACGCTCTCCAAACGCGATAAAACATAATAACGATGAAAAATAATATATTTTCAAATAAAAGTCAAGAATAAAATAATATAAAAACAAAAATAATTAAATCGACTCGATTAAATAAATAAGACAAAACGGGGCGTTACAATTCTCCCCCACTTAGACGTTTTCGTCCTCGAAAATATAACTGATACGAACAACTCCGGATACGACTCTCGCATCCGACTAACAAACTATCATGCCAACAAAAGGCACACCACGAATAACACAAACTGACAAACCACCTTGCTAACAGCAACTACTACAACGACGCGACAACGGCGACAACTACAACGACAAGATGCAAAGCCCATACAATGCACTTAACGACCAACTCACAACTCTAAGAATACCCAAGTTACGAACATACAGGTTCACTCTTGAACCAAAACACAACGAGATCATTACCCTCACCACAGGTAAAACTCCTCTAATTCCCCACACAGGAATTAGCTACACGCACTCGAACCATCACGATGGAAACGACGCAACAACACAAACAAGAACATAAAGTTCCACGACCCAACATCGTTTCAACAACCTCTACATAACCATAATACCAACATCCTTGTCACACAACAATATTGCAACAATGCTACGATTCCCCAATCGAACATACAACCAAAACATCCATCTAAATAGTAAACCATGGATAATATTTAAACCTTTCACCTAACACTTCCATTCCGAAACGTCCAATGGCCTCATCATTCCTACCGTTTTCAATGTTCAACCTATGAACTCTTACAAGTCACACACGCATATACGAATTTTGCCACATCACACTTCCGATGCGCACTCTGATTACCCGCAACCATCAAGTCTACCAATTTCACGTCCAAAGTCTAACTCGTTCTCATATTCACCAAAAATCAGTGTCCACTTTTAATATACCCAACTTCACACTCTACTGTGTTATCTCACACACCAGACACAAGTCTCTGAACTGCTCAAATAATTTTAATTCTCTGACCATCAAAACAGCCATATGCAAAGACTATCAACTTAACTCTTCAGGCACAACATTAGCTTTTCCCGATGATAATCCAAGCCAAATTCATAACTCGTCACGAATTCTAACCATCCTCGTTGTCTCATACTCTATTCCTTACGACCAAACAAGTACTCAATATTCTTGTGATTACTAAACACTTCGAACCTAGAACCATAAAGATAATACCTCAAAATATTCCAACACAATACAACTGCAACCAATTCCAATTCCTGAATAGTATAGACCCTTATATGAATCCTCAATTGTCGTAAAGCATAAGCTACGAATTTACCCTCTTGCATTAACACACTGACTAAACTCGTCAAAGATGCATCCCAATACCTCACAAACGGTTCATCAGGATCACGCAGTATCAAAACTGGAGCTGTAGACAACTTCTACTTTAGCTCTCTGAAACTTTCCTTACAACGAACATCCCAAACAAACGACTTACCTTTTGCAAGTCAATCGAAATAACGAAAACGCTAACTTGGAAAAGCCTTCCATAACCTCCGGTAATAACCAACTAAAGTCCAAAAAGATTCTAATCTCCTTAACCAACTTCGGAGCCTCTCATTGCAGAACTGCATCTACTTCCGATGGATCCATAACCATACTCTCATCTGAAATATCATATCCAAGAAAACTAACATTTTTCAACCCAAATTCTCACTTGAATAACTTAGCATAAAACTTCGTCTCTTTTCAACACTTGTAATTCAAATCTAAAACACTCTACCTGTTCTTCCTCTGAGTTTATAACAGATCTGAATATCCTCAATCAAAGTCATTACGAACTTATCCAAATAAATATGGAAGATACGATTCCTCTACTCCACAAACATTACAGACGCATTACTAACACCAAATAACATCACTGTACGTTGTAATGCCCAACCAAATTCCAAAAGATATAAATTCTTAAAGCTTTTGCAAAAAAAATTCCTGGGTAACTGGTTACTCACATACAAGCTTAACCGAGTAAATAACAGCCTATCCCGATGATAACAAACATAACCAGTCACATTAAATCGATCAAAGCCTCAACTCACACAATTCACCACTCTTATCAAACATTCCAAACAATTGTAATTTCACTCAAACTCAGCAAAACCATTCCAGACATCTGTTTATGAAAGTGGACACTTGTTCTCAATCGTTACCTTATTCAACTGTCAGTAATCTATACACAATTTCTTCTCTGGATAGTCCAAATTCCATAAATCCCAACATGTAGCAACAACCAACCCAAAAAGAACTCTCAAATATTACATCTACCCCTAGGGTTTTCTCAAGATTTCCATTAATGCCCTAAAACTTTTAAAAACTCCAAAACTCACAAAAACTCTAAGTTTTACTTTCCATAGTCTCAATACCCTTACACACATCATGCTTGTTATTCCGTTCAATCATCCTTCCTTTTTGCTACTAACAAAGCTGGAGCTCTCTAAGACGACACACTTGGTCTCACAAATCCCTTTTCCAGTAAATCTTCTCACTGTTTTTTCAGTTCGAGTACTTCTAATGCTAACATCCAATATTCCATCCGGAAACACATCTGGAAATCACGCATAACTGGCAGCCCATCACTGTGGCCCTTCTGCCAATTTCTAGAAACTATCATCACAAACATAACAAACATCTTAATCTCATCTCCTAAGAGTTTTTCTACTTACTTAGCAGATATAAACCTCAACTATTCGCCTTCGTCCAATTTAAGTTCACTCTCTACTCTCTGAGAACAACCATTAGTAATACCCAATCATTCTCCCTCAGAGACATTCCAACTTGACCAACATACAAAAACCTCGAATCCGCCTCACCTTCAGATATAAAAATCTCCATCGACTCGACAAAACAATCCGTAATCATTTTCTTAATTCCAAACAATTTATTGCACACACTATTAAAGCCGGAAAGACACGTCTATTCCATCCAACATAATTCTGTCTACTATCAACAAGAGATTAAGGGTGATCAGTTCCTCAATTTGTCAATAGACAGCCGACAATCATGATGGGGCATAAACCGTCTTTACCAAACTATAATAGCATTTCCTGTATCTTGTGCACAAAACTACCTACGGCACAAATCCTTAGTCGACATAAACCTTACATCCACATTCCCTCTGGAATCGGGAACAACACTGTCCAAACAACACTTACACTCTTGCAACCAACGACACACAACCGAAGCAACTTGGAGAAGCATCAGCTTCTCCCCCACTTATCTCATTCTCACACATGAGGACAAAGGATTAGAAAAACCAGAAAGTACTGACAGTGTTTCACACACATATCACGTACTAAGGGACAAACAACATCGACAGTATTCAACTGTCACACCAACTGACTCAACAACTTGGCCGGACGAACCAACCTACTTTGATACCACTTTTGTAACACCCCAATTCCCATCACGAATAAATAATACATAAATAAATCAGAGTAAATAAAAATTTATTATTCTTAGACAGAAACAAGGATGCCACATTTAAAGAAAGAAAACACAATCCATGCTCATAAATTTGATACATAACACAAAATGGAATAAACCTAAAAGGGAAACTTTTTCCATATAAAAGGAAAGTTCAATTAAGGAAAAAAGCGGAAAGATCCATAACCGACTTGTTTTACAAAATAAATTATTTTATAACATCAAAATATTCATACAAAGGTAATACAAAATAGATCCAACAAATGTATACATATATAACAAAAGCGTTCCCCGACTCCCGTGTTACGTATCAGAGCAGACAGACTGACAAACGGATGAAGAACTAATCTTCACAAAAGCCTCCAAGACTACTAATCTGCAATTTCCTCATAGAGCAACAAACCATAGTAGAAGGGTGAGAAATAACAACTAAATCAAGATTGCATAATAATATGCAAACACATATAAATTCACAGGCATAGTTATTCTCACCACAAGCATCACATACCAACACATATAGCATATATCAATTATACCAACATAATCACATATTCACACATAAGGCATACCAAGGTTATGACATATGGAAACACACCACCACAACACATATATTCATATATAGCATACCGTAGATAATTAATACAATCATTGTAATGTACAACATCCCCACAAAACATAGCATATGCCTATACATAAAACATATCATCCATAACCAATGCATTTATCACAATTGCATATCAAATCACCAATGCTATCACAATTTCCACACATAATTAATCCATTCATGATTTTCCACACATAATCAATCCATTCATGATTTATGCAAATGCACAGAGACCGACACAACGACTCTATGCAATGCAATGCGGTACCGTTCCATCCATCATTCTCATCATCGGTTCACTCAGGAACTATTGGAATCATCGCTTGTTACTTAGTGTAACTCCCCGTCGGGCAAACGATGTTCCCCGTCGCTCACACCTCTTTGTATAAGGCACACGATGTTTATGGATCGTTCACACCTCTTTGTATAAGGCACACGACCCGATCGCTCACACCTCTTTGTATTAGGCACACGATCGTCTATAATCATCACTCACACCTCTTTGTATAAGGCACACAATGTTATAGCGGATTCCCTCAGGAATCGTTTCGTCGCTCACACCCACTAGGGCACACGACATCACAAGAATGCATATCATGATGCTTGGCATACAAGGACTCATGACAATCAAATGCATCTTCACAAATCAACAATATGGATTATCTCATCATCATTATTCATGCATTGGAAATCAATTCAAACAATACATTTACTTGCCATAAGGCCACCAATTAACACACATTGGATTTCATCATAATCCACAAACCACAACAATCATAACAACATACATTGATATTCAATCAAACAATGCATTTTACCACACAACAACATCATTATCACATGCATCAACACCATATAGATAGCACAAAAGCTCCACATTTATATGACGATAGCATATCGCATCGAACACCAACAAACAAAACAAAACCTACAAACCACTAATCATCCTCTACCAAAAATTCTTAGTTAACACATGATATCACATAACCATTTACTAGCACGTTGGATTCTCTTTCCAAGGCTTCAAGTTCCATATCAATCGGATTCCGGATTCATGAATTTTGGTGGAAACGGGGACTACCGTATTCACATATACATCACTTTTCCATATTTTCTTATCAATCCATGGCATAAACATATGTTCCTATTCCACTATCATAAAGAGCATTGAAATAGCTTTCCAACGCATCCGACCGTGCCTCAATCCGAGTTACGGATCAAAAGTTATAAAAAACAAAATGGAAAATCTGTCACGTTCGCTTTCCTATTCGCAATGCGAACCCCCAGCGAACCATGGCAGAGAAAAAACAGCATAAAGTTCTCAATGCGAACTTTTGGGCGAACCTTCGCTTTCCCCTTCGCTGGGGTTCGCAAAGCGAACATGCGAACCCAGAAATTCACAGCAGCGTCAATATAGGTCATATGGGACCAAAATTCATCATTTCTTCCACCCAAACACTTCCAAATCACAATATATCAACCAAAACATGTTCCAACATAATCAACAAGTATTCTACGCAGTTTATATCGAAATTCATTAGTGAAAACATCGATTTCTATCAATTGTTCATCGATTTATCAATAAGAAAAAGTTGTGAAACAACCAAAACAATTACAGCAAACAACACATATACATACACAAGCAAGATATAATCGAAACTTCTCACCCTTACCCGATTAATCGCGATTGAAACGGAGGTTTCCTCGATTTTCCTCTTTCTCCTATTCTCTCTTTCTTTCTTCTCCTTTTCTTTCTCTTCTTTTCCTTTCCCTTTCTTTTCTCTCTTTTTCTCTCCACTTTCTATTTATTGAAAATATCTAGTTTTTCTAAAATATCTAATCTCTCAAAAGACCATTTTACTCCTCAGCTCAAATATCTCGCAAACGCTCTCAAAACGCGATAAAACATAATAACGATGAAAAATAATATATTGTCAAATAAAAGTCAAGAATAAAATAATATAAAAACGAAAATAATTAAATCGACTCGATTAAATAAATAAGACAAAACGGAGCGTTACAGTATCTATAATAGACAAGTTGAATTTTGAGCAAGAAATGAGCTTTGAAATACTTCTTCATCACTTGCATATTCACTTTCACAAGTATAATATAAAAGTGGTGGTTCAAATGGTTTTCTCCTACCAAATGCCATATTTACTAAGAATTAAAAGAAAAAACTTCAAAATCAAAATGTAAAAACATGTGGTGTACAAAAAATCACATACCATATTTAAATAAATAATAGTTATGATGAATAGTAAGAGACAATATCAGTAAGATAAAACCATAAAGTGATGCCACAATGTCACTTTGCTTCGTTAATCGGTAAAGGAATTTAATTTAGTAATAAACTCACTGCATAATGAGAAGTCATAAAGTGATTTAATTTCAATTATAGTGATTTAATTTATCATAATTCCATGCACATTTTACTTTCGAAAATTTAAAAAATAGTTTAATTTTTAAAAAAAATTCTAATTTTTGAAAATTTAAAAAATAGTTTAATTTAAAAAAAAAATTCTAATTTATCGGACAGTTATCACTACTATAAAATAGATTTTTTGTATCACTAATTTTAAAACGGTTTTTCTGTTAAGAAAATTTTACCTCATACCCTTACTTTTATACATATACACCTACATATTATAAAAAATACCAATTTTGCCTTTGTATATTTTGAACTAATGTATTATTTTATTTTTTAAATTTTATTTTGCGTAACGAAAGACTTTGCAAAAGAGTTCCTGTAGTCATTTTTTAACTTATTTTTTATGTACTGGAAAACTTTGTAAAAAAATTCCGGTAGTCATTTTTTAACTTATTTTTTGTGTACTGGAAAACTTTGTAAAAAAGTTCCGGTAGTCAATTTTTGTGTGCCGGAAGACTTTACAAAAGAGTTTCGGTAGTCATTTAAATTTTTTTTGTGTGTACCAGAATACTTTGCAAAAGAGTTATGATATTAAATTTTTATGTACCGGAAGACTTTGCAAAAGAGTTCCGGTAGTCATTTTTTGAAATATTTTTTAACTTTTATTTTGTATACCGGAAGACTTTGCAAAAGAGTTCCAGTAATCAATTTATGTGTACTGAAAGACTTTACAAAAGAATTCCGGTAGTCATTTTCTAAAATATTTTTTAACTTTTATTTTGTGCACTAAAACTCTTTTGCAAAGTCTTCCGGTATGCAAAATAAAATTTTAAAAATATTTAAAAAACAGAATAATAAATTATTTAAAAATATACAAGAGTAAAATTGATATTTTTTATAAAATATAGGGGTATAGGGATAAAAGTAGGGGATATGAGGTAAAATTTTCTCCTGTTAACCGTGGTAATAGTTCTTTTTTGGACGTTTTTTTTTTGTATTTACTAAAGGACATGTCACAACGGTCATAGATACCAACCATAGTGAAATGTACCTGGAGTGAAATGGTTTAAATCCCAACACCAATAATTTTCCATTTATCGTGACACAATGAGATTGACCTTGTATATCGCCATGAGTTTTATAATCAGTTGTGGTGTAAGTTTCAATCATTTCATCACGGTTTGTATTATCAACTGTGCTGAATGATGCTACTTATTTATTTATAAGCGAAATTATCTCTCGCTTCATTACATAACAATTATATCTCTCAAAACAAAGCCCTAACATCTCTTTCACTCGCTTATCTCAAAACGAAACTCTAACATCTCTGTCACTCGTCTCTCTCATATGGAAACCCCAAATTTATGCAGCCAACTCTTCTTCTTTGAAGGATACTTTTGTTGCATCAAATCTTAGCCAATGACTACTTTACAGGTTCGTCATCACTATAGTTTTTGTTTCAAAATTTGTTTATATGTATTACTGTTTATGTTTCAAATCCTTGTTTCATAATGTTTGAACTTTCAGCTTGTTTAGACTTGTAGGTAGGGATGCTTGTTTCAATAACGAGGACGAAGCCAAAGTGAGAGTTTCAAACTTGTGTGAAAGATCCAGAATGACATCCATTTAAAATAGACACAAGTGTGCAGCTCTAACTTCAGCTTCATCATTCTTTCATTGTGGACACACCATTATGGGTCATGTATGTTTCTGAAACATTATATGACTTGATATGTTTGTTGTATCGTTTATGTTGTTTATGAGTTTATTATATCTTATGTGGTTTGAGTGTTTTTCTAATCCCTAACTGAATTTATAACTTTTCATATTGCATTAGAAAATTATAATATGATAGATAAAATATTATTAAAAAAAAAGTACAAGTTCAATTCTTCAACTACTTTTCTCTCCACATCTAGTTTTGTTTGCAAAGTAAATAATATTTTGCAAAATGAACTAGAAGTAAAGGCAGAGGTAGTAGAAGAACTAAGATAATTAAACAAAGTTCTAACTATTAAAGAGCAAAATGCAGATAAGGAGTTGAAGAACTCTTTAATTTTTCATATTATAATGTTCTAGTTCAGAATGAAAGGTTATATGTTTAGTGAGAATTGGAGAAATAAGCATTCCACATAATTTATAATAAACTCAATGTATATATCACAACAATTGTTTAGACCAACCATTGTTAAATATTATACATTAAAGACTATCACAACGGTTTTTTAAATTAACTGTAGTGGTAGGTAGTGCGCAACATAGTTATAATCACAGTCGCACGATCGTGATGGAAAACATCATACATACAATCACACTTTACCTCACAAGTATCAGTTTTCCAACCGTTGTGATAAGTGTTTTCCGTAGTAGTGTATTGTCTATTTAAACTTGAAATTTAGATTTGGTTCATTGGAATTTCATTTTATACAATTATGTGCGAATTTGTGCGAACCAATTCACAAAAGTATCGTAAACTGGTACACGTGAACTAGTTTGCAGTTCACATGGGGTAGCTGCGAATCATTTGACTACAGCCAGAACCCTATCCGAGAGAAGAATCACACATGGATTGAAGAACACACCCGGTGTATTAACTGCACAACCTCTTATGAATTTCACGAGGCAACTCTCCCAATAAAAGGAAGAGTACGCCTTAGTGAATGTGTTATCTAAACCTCATTCATCATCGAAGACAGAGATTGTTTCCATCATCTCTTGATCCACCCAAAGAAGATAGTATAGGAAAAAGAAGAAAGGTGTAGTGGATCAAATGTAGCAAGAAGTTCAGAAGAATAAACACTTTTCATACGAAGAAGACGAAAAGAAAGGTTGATCTGCAACAAAAAGTTAAAGAAGCACAAAAGCATGACCAATAGTCTAAATTTGACCTCGGTTGTGTAGTGACTCTCAAGTGGTATAAGAACACTATCTCATGTCCTAGAAGTCTTAGGCCACATGGATGATTTACACTACAAAATGTTTCGGTTACAAGAATAATATTTAATGCGCGTGTTCACGTGATTGCATTCTATCGCTCAATATGCCAACGGTCTCTTCCCCAACTCAGGTGACCGTTAGAGGACCTCAAAAGGATGAAAAAGAGCATTTTGGAGGCATGTCTCAACACCTCTATGACAATCCTAGCCCCCTTCTCAGTAGCAAGGACTTGGGGGTAGTTTTTTGGGCCAGACAAATGGCCCATAAAATCGGCCAAATTCGAGGGTCGAATCGAGAGCTTTGCTTGCTTAAAGATGATGAGCATGTAAACCTTTGTTATGAGGCCGCACGTTGGAACCCGAAACTATGGTTACCGCAATCGTTGAAATCAATCCAACGACCTATCGTATTTCATCGAGGACGATTTTAACTATCACTCGTATATAAATGCAATCACACGTCATATCAAAATACAATTTCATTTATTTTTGCAAATTACATATCTAACATCACTTAGTTGCTGTTGTAATATTAATTTTATAGGTACACTCATTCCTCTGTCGCCTACTAAAGATTCATCCCAACTTATCAGATAATTTATATGGCAACTTTCATCAACATCTCATCAATTTCCAATTCCACATCAAAATCGTTATAATCGTGAGTTTTTCTTTTTAAAAGTTTTGATCAAATTAAAATGTGATTTGATCATGCTAATAATATTAGAGTGTTTTTAAATAACTTAACGCGTTCTATGAGTAAAAAAATGGTTTGACCATGTTAAAAAGTTGTCTGAATATTTATAAGAAAGAGCAATGTTAAAGATGATAAAAGCTAATTTTAATCAACTTTTCTATCGGATAAAATTTAATAAGTCTCATATTTTAAAAATGAATTTCATAAAGTAATGAGTTTCGCATGAGTTTTATCCAACAACAAATACTAAAGTGAACATTTGAAAAAAAAATGTTAGTAGTACTCATATTTAAATAAACCATTTTTCTAGAATAGAGTATACTCAAAACGAAAATATCTATTTTTAACAATGATCAAAACAATGTTACATATTACATTTATTAATTAATATGGCGTCTTTCTTATGGTGTTTTAAAGTTTACTTTTTTTATTTATTTATTTTAATTAATTATTTTGAGGTTATTTTCTGTGAACTGATTATTAAAAAGAAGAAAAACAGCATCAAAAGAATTATATATCTGAATGGAAATTTTGTTGGTTAGTTTAGTCTTAAATAAATTTTATGTTGTTTAAATATGTAATATAAAATTATTAACAAAATGAATACACAGGAATTTTTTATTTAGTTTTGATAGTCTTGAATTATAGTGGTTGGGATTAAAATAATTATTTGTTATATTTTAATAAACGGACAAAAATTTTCATAAAAATATTAAATCAACAAAATGAACCAGAAGACTTTAATTAATATTTTTTAATTATTCTTGTAATACGTAGAGTATTTTATTTTAACAGGTCTACCATATTCTATCTAAAGACTAAAATAAATAAACGAAAATATTTTTTATGTATCAAAATAAATATTAACTTTATATAAAAATATATTTAAGTAAATAACATCCTCAATTTTCAATATGATATTAATTAATTATTTATTTAAGGCTAAAATACAGTTTTGGTCCCCCTATTTGTCAAAATTCACGGTTTTGGTCCCCCAATTTTGTTTTTTAACAGTTTTGGTCTCCACTCCAATTTTGGCCCAAAAAAGTGATGAACAGTACCTGGTCCGTACATGAACAGTACCTGCCCGTACATGAACAGTATATGAATAGTGAGGGGTGGGGGACCAAAACTGTTAAAAAACAAAATGGGGAGACCAAAACCGTGAATTTTGACAAACAGGGGACCAAAACTGTATTTTAGCCTTTATTTAATTAAAGTTTACTTTTTTATAAATTCACGAAATTAATCTTTGATCTTTTTTTTTGTATATTTTATGCCAAAGATATATTCATTTTTTAATAACATGTAATTTATATATTTTATTTTTAAAACTCCACAATTTTCTTTTTATTTTCTTTTCACATTATTTCACTTTAAATTGACGAATTATTTATTTTAATATTGTATAATTTATAAATTTATAAAATTTTATAAAACTTCTTGACCCATAAACAATAGGATTC
The DNA here is from genome assembly GCA_022829125.1 of Lathyrus tuberosus. NCBI lineage: Eukaryota > Viridiplantae > Streptophyta > Magnoliopsida > Fabales > Fabaceae > Lathyrus > Lathyrus tuberosus. Next base: position 10,207,829 of record JALAZF010000163.1, read on the forward strand.
TTTCAAGGTTAACCAAAGAAGACTAACCCATATTATATGAACACCCTTCATTGTATTGTAGGGAAAGAAAGTCACAGTTTTTGCTACCAAAAGCTTAACTACAAACCGGTTTAAGACCAGATGGAAGACCAACAAGAACAAAAGTATGTTTGTGAATCCTATGGAGAGTGCACCACCAGCTAGCTCTAAACTACCGAGTCTACACAGAAACAACAGCTCTCACCAAAACTAACATGTTTATAGCTGTTATAGGTAAAACCATGCTCCATAGCTCCTTCAACTCTTCCACCACCTTGTTAATTTAGTTTGCATCAAACAAATTTAGTACAGAAAAAATAAAACCCTAAATAAATATTGTTCAAACATACACACAGTTTAAGGTTTTGGTTTTTACATATGAAAAACAAAATAAGTTGTACGGGAGTAGTTGTTGGGAATTTGTGTGAAAAGAAATCACAGTCATCAATTCAGCAATATAGTGGTGTATTAATCAAACAGTGAGGGAAGATGAAAACATATTATGAAAAAAAAAATTATAGTTTGTTTGAATAGAATTGAATATAGATAATCTTCTAGCTAAAATAGCTAAGGAAGTGAAAAGAGTCAGGAAAAACAAATCTTTTCTTGTTCCCATTTTAAAGAGAACCATATAAGAGTAAGGCAAAGATAATTACCATTTACAGCTGGTTGTAAGAAAGTGGTGGGTTATTCTCTCTTTGTTTAGTTTAAAATTTAACAATGTAAATTTTTTATAGTCACTAAAATTTAATGACAGGTTTATTTAAAGTTTGAAAAATATAGGAAAGACTAGAGGTCATTTGTTACCAAAAAAAATTGGCACCCGAGTTGACAGTTTAAATAATCAATACTCCCCTCCCTGCGTTTTAAAATGATATTTGTATAAATTTTTTTATATAAATTAAAAAATGGAATAATATTGTCTAATATTATATTTTTACTAAATACATCTTATTAATATATTAGAAATAGTGTATATAACAATAATTAAAGTACACAATTGAAAAAATAATAATCATTTCTGTATTGAAAAGTAAGAGTAACATTTATTTTAAAATAATTTTATTTGATAAAATTACAATTATTTTAAAACGGAAAAATAATAAAAATATTATAAAAATAAAATTGGTTCTTAAATTTTCATCTATTAAATTTTTAACAAGCAAAGGAAATTAAATAAATTAAACATACGCATAAAACATACCTAAATCCAAAACAACAAATTTTAGCAATGCCAAAATATTAGACCCAACATTAGGGGTGTTAAAATTTAAAATGATCCAAATAAAAATCGTAAATCAATCTAAAAATTTAGAAGTTATAAAAAAATTGAATATTACAAAATTGTATTGGGATGCCATTTTGTAAACACACATTGGTTCAGATTAAATTTTAGATTGATTTTTTAAAGTTAATCAAAATTAACCCAAACCACGTGTAATATACATTTTTATATTTAATTACTTTTTATAAGTATGATATGCTGTATTAATTTATTATTTGATAATAGTACTTATCTTTTTAATAGTTTAGTTGAATTTATATTTTTTTATTTCATTTATTTTAACTATAATTGATTATTATCATTTTGTGATATTAACTTTAGTAAACTTTATTTTATATATTATATCAAATATATTATATTAAATATATTATTTATTGATATTTTCATAATTTTAATAAAAATATAATTTGTAATTTTTATATTTTAAAAAACAATCTAAATCAAGACGCATGAAATTAGATTGAATTTTTTATCAATAATTTAAAACCAATCGAAACGATGATTATGTTTATTTTAAAATTAAATTAGTTTGGGTAAAATTAACATGTACACATGTTAAGAAACCTAAAAATGAACAATTTGTATTGGAAAAATTAATGAAAAAACAAAAACTTTCTACATTTAACTTTTAATATGTATTCTTAGGACACATGTTGGGGCACATACTAAAAAACCTAAAATAATATACAATTAAAAAAAAATTCTAAAATAATGTAGTATGGGGACCGACTAATCTAAAAGAGATCAATTTCACTGTCTATTAGCGGGAGCTCCGTTTAAAGTCAGAACAAAGTTTTGTATGGATTGACCAACACAAATATTAATTGCATCTAATCGGATTCAAACTTAAAACCTTAAAAAGAACACACTCTCAAAACCCAAGCATCCAGCACTATACCATATTAGAATTACTCAATTAATTTTAACTTATAAACCGATTCAAATCTCACATCAAACATCCATCCAACCGCATACAATAAACTCCTATCAAGACTTTGAAAAGCTATTACAAACCCACCCAAAACACAAAAAAATTGGAGCCAACAACCCTAAGATTTTGTTTAAAAAACTTTTCTGTCCACCATAATATGTCACTATCACAATGTTGCATACGTGTCATGTATATAAATAATGGATATTATAGTTGTTTTTTTATTAAGAACTAGTAACTAACCCGTGCGTTCGCACGGGCATGTCTGTTCGAGGATTTTATGTTATGGACGCGTAATTGTTTATCAAATTAAAAAAAGAAATTGTAAAATTATAAAAATAGATTTCACAAAATTGTCGAGAAATTTGTATTATTCAAAATTTGAATTAGTAGTATAGTTGTTTCAGTTTATAATAATAGAAATTGTTTATGTATATAAAATTGTGTTCGTTTATAACAAATGTATTTTTTTTTTGTATATAAATAAATTTGAATAAAAAAAAAGTTGTCGTCCGTTGATTACAATAGCATTTGTTTCGTAGATTAAAAAATTTAATCAAAATTAAAGTTGTGCTCGTTTATAACTATAGTATTTGTTTCGTTTATTAAAAAATTTGAATCCAAATTAAAATTGTGTCCGTTTATAACTCATGTATTTTTTTTGTATATAAAAAAAAGTTGAATAAAATAAAAGTTGCCGCCCGTTGATTACAATAGTATTTGTTTCGTAGATTAAAAAATTGAATCAAAATTAAAGTTGTGCTCATTTATAACTATAGTATTTGTTTCGTTTATTTAAAAATTTGAATCCAAATTAAAATTGTGTCCGTTTATAACTCATGTATTTTTTTTGTATATAAAAAAAATTTGAATAAAAAAAAAATTGCCGCCCGTTGATTACAATAATATTTGTTTTGTAGATTAAAAATTTGAATCAAAATTAAAATTGCGCTCGTTTATAACTATAATATTTGTTTCGTTTATTTAAAAAATTGAATCCAAATTTAAATTATGTCCGTTTATAACATATGTATTTTTTTTGTATATAAAAAATTTTAAATAAAAAAAAAAGTTGTCGCCCGTTGATTACAATAATATTTGTTTCGTGAATTAAAAATTTGAATCAAAATTAAAGTTGCGCTCGTTTATAACTATAGTCTTTGTTTCATACATTTAACCGTTACATACCATAGTTTTTTGATATTATTTAATTAATGAAATATTTAAAAAAATTAAAATTCTATTGCTTATTATTTAGTATCAATGACTATTTACCAATCCATTTTCTTGCTATTTAATTAGTGTCATAACAATTTGAAACTTTTTTTTTAATATTGATTAAAAGTGATTATCTATCTATTCATCTAAATTTTAACTCTACGATTATTGTCATATTAAAAAAAAAATAGTTATAATTTCTTATTATTTATTGTCATTGATTATCTACCATTCCAATTCTTGCTCTATCATCAATGTCATATTAAAAAGTTTTAAAAAAAATTTCTCACTATTAAATTTTTACAATTATAAAAAAAAATTATGAAGTCTTATTGTACCATTAATAATTATATATAATTAACTTTCTAACTCAATAATTATATATGATTGTATAAAAAAGTATGATATATTATTGTACAATTAATGCCTATTTATTAATAATAATTATATATAATTAAATTTATAACTATAATTAGTGTATATTAAAAATTATGAAAATGTGGGTAGTATTCTAGTGTGTTTGGTTCAGCGTTTTTTTATACAATCTCATATTTCAATGTTATATTAAACGTGATTTGTAGAAGCAACAAAAGCAAGCTTTAACATCAACGTAGAAATTCACCGTGCATTTATCGAAAGTAACATAACATCATTCACCATTTTCTAACTCTATAATGTAGGTAGCATTCATCATTTTTTTATATACAAAATGTGAATCAGAATATATCAACTGTACCGAAACAAAATAAATTATATGCAGCAACTGTACATCTTTCATGGTGTAAACAGTTAAATTCGTAGAAACAATACATCAACTGTACCGAAACAAAATAAATTATATGCAGCATAAAATGTACCAAAACAAAACATTAATCAAATAACCAACATACACATAACAACACCCCACCTATTTCATAAAATCAAACCAAAACATTTTTGCAAATTGAAACCAGGTTCAACTACAAATACAAAAACAAAACAAAAACTGCACCACCTATTCATTAACTGCTACACATTAGTTCTTTCAAGACCATCAACGGTTTAACAGACATACATACATGGTTTCTGGACAGGCAATATGTATCGAAAATCCAAGTTTATCACCTCTTCGTAATTTCTTATTTTTAGCATACTCATACCACCCGGTCCCTATAAATTTTTCCTTTTTCAAGTTTTTTCCATTTCGCTTTGCACAGTGAATGTTTCCTGAGTAAGTATTAGCAGTATCTTCATCAACTATTAATATTTCTTTTTGATCCCAAAATAGACAATTCATTGTGACCTCCCTTGGAAAATGCTGTAAAATTTAAATTTAAAACCACTCAATATCAATTTTGTAACATACATATGATTTAGAAAATAGGTTGAGTTAGGTGGTCTTACAAGAACATTTTTCTGAGCCTTATAACCAAAAGAAATTTCCTTTTCCCAGTAAAATACCAGCTCTTTTTCATCTTCAGATTCTTTCTCCAATTCTTCCTCATTTGAGTCGTCATCATCAGACTGGTCTTTGTCACCGTTGTGTTGTTCGCTTTTCGATTCCTCATTTTCTTCGTCAACTATGTTTCCTTCCCTTCAAAACATTCAGAAACAAATTACAAAACATAACATTCAACATGCAGAACTAATAATAACAAAGTAAATAACCCAAACCCAAAACGAAAAAGTCATTGATAAACATAACCCTAACGAAAATGTCATTGATAGATGCAACATGACCAAAACGAAAATGTATCATGAAATACTGCATGCATTTACAAAACCTAACCCTAAAGCAAAAATTTTCAATCATACCTGTTAAACTTGTTTTCAGCAAACTCATTAACTTTAGAACTTTCACCAAAGGATGCTTTTTTCACAATAATGTCTTTGTTCACACCCCTTTTAGCAGCCTTGCGTACTTTCCATCTATCAAGAACAGTTGCATGTGCTTTTCCATTTTTTTCATTTCTCGGTATTGCTTCTACCTCTTGACGCACTTCAACAACTTTGTCAACATACTGTTCAGTTCGTTCCTCTGTTGCTGAGATATCTGAGGAAGATCTGAAATAAAAAAAAAACTGTCATACTTTGAAACATTGATGCGGCCTGGAAGAAAAACATGTTTTTGTATAACTTGACGGGAAAATCAAGAGCTTACCGGCTTGAAGATGAAATGGGTTTCGTTGTTTTCATGGAGTGTTTGTTTAATGTACAGTTCCAACAAATGCCCCTAACCATACCTTGTTATGGTTTTCTTTACTATGAATGATATTCAATTTATACTACATAAAGTTGGGCCTTTGTCCAACTCAACCCAATATTACTTTTAACTTCATTATGAAAAACAAAATCGATAGAATACTAACAGTAAGTCTAACTAATGACTATATTTATAGATTTTTATTATATTATTTAATATAATAAAAATTATTTGATATTAATTGATATTTAATTAATTGAGGTCTTAATTCATATTTATTGATTTGACTATTATATTACTTGATATTTATTGAAAAGCGCAAAAGATATTGCATGATATTACCTTTACTATTCTTTAATATGTTATGACACTATATTTTTAAAAACCCTTCAGATTACACCAGTCTTTCCTTGGTTGTATAACCTACCTAGCCTGCATCATTATTGTTCATGATTAGACAACTCTTTACTGTCATGAACTGTAGCTAATAGGGGTAGGTATTAGAACATAAATAAATTGATATAAAATTAATGAGATGAGAGAGCAAGAATAGTTAGAACAGGTACCTGATTATTCTGCAGTTCTGATTTATTACTCTTTTGATGTACAACTGTCATATCTTTGAAATTTCCTCCTGTTTGATATCTACAAACAAAAGTAAATTAAATCTGTAAGACCAGCCAGCTTCCTCATTATACATGTAACTATATCCTAAGTCTATAACAACAAATTTGCAAATGATTATCCAAACTTAACACACTTTGGTAGACCTGAAAAACTCCATAGAAAGTTTGTCCAAGAAAAATAATCTTGTTAATTAATATAAAAGCTCCATAAAAACCTTGTCCAACAAAACTAAGGTTGTTAATTAATAACTCACTTTGAGTACTTATTTTGTGTCGTATACCGTTGTCTTACCATTTTGGTGGGTGCATTCTCCCCTCTCCCTGAAAGGTGATTAACAAATTCCATGTCAGGAGAAAAAAATACTGAACAATATTATTAATGTGAATAGTAGCAATACAGAGGCAGTATATTTGACAAACCTTCTTCAGTATCATTGATTTGCAAAGGTTCCACCTTGTCTTCCATATCATAATTTCCACATTGCCTTCCACTTCATCACCTTCAAACATTAACAATTCTAAATGAAAAAAATCTATTCACATTTGATTGAGATTTTAATTGCATTCTGTAAGGTGTTAATATTAGTGTAATATCATTGAAATACTAAATGTCACCTTGAATGAGTTCATCTTCTTGAGCATTTTCCACAAGATGTAGCACTGCATCAACCATCAACATTTAACCCTATACCACCTAAAACTATATAACACATAAATGGAAATCATAAAAGCAACGATAATTTCATTAAAATAAATTGAAATCCATATCATTCAAACTGCTCAATTCAGAAGCCAAACATACATTATAAACAAACACTTCTTAGATATAGATAACATTGTCTCAAATGATCAATAGCTCTGTAGATATTGTAGGCGACATCCCTAACGCAAAACTCCTATGCATGAATCACATATCCATATTAATATCATGTTAGATGTGCCTTAGAACATCAAATACAATACAATATGATATATCACATTACCTTAGACAGACGGTTATAATCAAAGGCGACAACTTATGTCTGTGTAGTTAGAAAGACGGTTATAATCAAAGGCGGCAAGTTATGTCTGTGTAGTCACTTAATCCAATCTATCAACTTTCTGAAAGATATTATATATCATCAATCAAGTGTAGTTATAATACAATAGTCATTTCTATTCTGAAAGTTGTATTGTTTCAAGAGTAGTTGTAACATACCTGCATGTAGCCCAATACTAATTTCCACAACAGACGATAATGTGTTGCGATACTCCGGTCGACTCTATTGTTATGGTCTGGGATTTCTGATGACGAAAGTTTCACAACTTGGTCTCATATAAGGAGAAATGTCACAATATATTAAATTCAATAGAACTCTACAAACTATGAACAATATATTAAATTCAATAGAACTATACAAACTATGAACAACCAACAATGGAAATCACTCTTCAAACGACCGTACAGTTGTTAAATAGTCCAACAATTGTCCATTGTTTGCGTAAAAGTCGATGAAGAACTTCAAACGACTGAAAAAATTAAAAAGAAAAAATATTATTATTAATCTGATAGTCACTGAATACTGTTTACGATTGAGATATGTACCTGTTTTATCATTCTCAGCTTCTTGGTAATTCATTTCCAGATTCTGCATAACAAACATACTTGGGTAATATACTAACAGAAATACATCATATGTAGCAGAAAACGCAATAAAACAGATAACCAATATACGACATTCAATCAAAATATAAAAATGCATACAATGTAGCAAAATGGTTCCAAAAAACACATTAGTTGAAGTCGATTCTGACAATAATAAACTACTTTATCATAGATTTTATAAGAGCCCTAGATGAAAATCTAAAATATTAAAGATCAAATCTAAAACCCCGTGCCCGCATGAAGTTACTCCAGCTAAAAGGTGCTTCATCTTCATCGTCTGAATCGAATAACCGCATGCTGACTTGTCTTCTTCGCAATGCCCTTCTTCTTGCCCTTCTTAATCGTCTCCTGGCTTGTCTTCTTCGCAATGCAGCAGCTTCTTGGGCTTCCGCAGCTTCCTCGGCCTGAAAGAGTACTTCCTGTTCAACATGGTGTATTTGTTGGACCTCATCAACCACAGGAATTACCTGGGGAACCTGTTGGACGTGTTGTGGTTGTTGAACATCTGACTCAGGTTCAACCGGGACAGCATAATTTGAATTCATTTTGTTGTTTCCCTATCCTCAGGTGATGGTTGTGTGATACTATGAAGAGAAATTAGGATTTTATAATGGGTTATTTGATTCTTGATATTCTATTTACATTGGAAATGTACAACTTTTTAGTGGGATATCATAATTGTTTGGTTAATTCAAAAGCCAATGTTGTTTATTGAGTATTCATGGTCAAGCCTATCAATAACGTTTCAATAAACTGTAATTGAAAACTAAAGGTCAAATTAATGATTAACATTGGTAATTAAAACATATTAAAACCAGAGTAATTAAAACATTCACTTAGTAAAGTCATTCAATGTAACATAGGTAACAGAATACCAAACAACATGACAACTAATCATATAATACGAAGGGAGTAAAAAAGAAGGGAGAGAATTACTGGAGTCAAAAGTGTGAAAATAAATGATGGAGGCATACCAAAATAAAGAAGAAGTGACCCACCGGGTGTCAATTTTAGGTATTAATTTAGGATATTAAACACACAAACACATAATTAAGAAAAAAGAGTAGATAGGCACCTGAGTTTGCAAAGCGTTGTGAAGTTCTTCTTATCATGTGGTGTAAAATCTTTTGCGCACAATTGTCTACAAAAATCCCATAGCGTGAAAACAACAGAGTTCTACAAAACAATAAAAACACTGATGACAGAGATTATTGAACCAGCATGACTTATGACATGAAGATAGTTACCTCTAAATTAGCGTCGGGAAATGTTTGGAGGATTAGTCGAAGAGGCTCAGAAAGAGTTTGTTAGATGGGTGCGACTGGCTCAGAAAAGACACTTGTTGGCAAAAGATAGTCAAACTACTACCATCGAAGAATATGGCAGCTGTAAGAGCTGAGTTGTTATCATCATTGCCAGTGAAATCAATATAGTTATACAAAACACAACAAAAACACGGATCACAGACATAATTGAAGCAACATAACATAATAACATGAAGATAGTTACCGCTAAAACTGCATCATGAAAAACTTGAAGGATTAGTCGTAGTGGCTCAGATAGCATAAGCTGGATGAGCGAGACTGGCTCAGAATAACATTTATTGGCAAAAAATAGTCAAACTACTACCATAGAAGAAAATGGCAGCCGTAAGAGCTGAGTTGTTATCATCATTGCCAGTGAGAATGGAAAGGTACTAAAGTGGCACAACTAATTTGAACCGTGTAAAACAACCTGTTCGCTTGAAAACACTTTTGTTTGAACAAAACACAACACAAACAGTGGTCAGCAGACATTAATAAAGCAGCATCACAATAAAACATGAATATGCTTACCTCTAAATGTGGCTCAACAAAGGGTAATTAGAACATTCACATAGTAAAGTCATGAATAGGTAACAGAAAACCAAACAACATGACAACTAATCATATAATACGAATCCAGTAAAAAATAAGGGAGAGATTGACTGGAGGCAAAAGTGTGAAAATAAATGATGGAGCCATACCAAAATAAAGAAGAAGTGACCCACTGGGTCTCAATTTTAGGTGTTACTTTTGGATATTAAACACAAACACATTATCAAGCGAAAACATGAGATAGGCAACTGACTTTGCAAAGCTCTATGAAATTCTTATGATCATGTGGTGTAATATCTTTTGTGCACAACTGTAAGGAGATACCTGCATATAAGGAGAAATGTCACAATATATTAATGACTATGTTACAAACACAATATTAGACTAATAACATTGAAATACTAAATGTAACCTTGAATGAGTTCATCTTTTGGAGAATCTTGTTGCATGTTTTTCCAGAAGATTTCGCACTTAATCAACCATCAACATTTTACCCTATACAACCTGCAACAAAGCAACTAATTAGCATCAGTTTCAAACAAATTAATTAGAAAATACTTAATTAGTTCAGATTTCAAGCCAAACTAATAAGACTACAAAACACAATACTTACAGATCTAGGGTTCTTCGTTCAGATTTCGTGTCAATATAGGGTTTCACCTTCAAACATTTAACACTATCACTTTCAAGCCAAAATAAGTACAGATCTAGGGTTCTTCGTTCAGATTTCGTTCAAATCAATTACAGATTTAGGGTTTCAAAATGTACAAACAAAAAACCCTAAATATCAAACAAATTTTTCCAGACGAATCAACAAAATAAGGCTCAGATTCACATTTTCTCGAACATTCGACAGAAGAGGTTCACAATGGCTGCGTCTTGCATCTGGACGAAATACAACTAATGTTGTTCGACAGTTACAATATCGCCTTGCCATGAAACATCTCTTCTCCCAATGTTCGATTCAACAATATAAAAAATCCTCACTTCATTGTTATCAAAGAAGATGAAGAAAAACATGAGATTCTGAAGAAGACGAAGAAGAAAGAAAACAGACGACGAAGAAGACACCACCACTTGGAGATGGTCGAAGAGAGAGAAAAACATTAACGAAATGAAGATCGTGGCACATGGTTTGGGGAACCACACGCAAAGAGAGAGAGAATAAGTCAACAAATTAAATTTTGGACATAGTTAGTTTCCAATTAATTTTATGTTGTGACATCATCATCCCATTACATTATACTTTATTCTACAAACTTCAAGTTGCATTTGAACAATATGACATCACTGGTTACAAAAAGTAAATTTTGGACACAAAATACCCCTAAAATCATGATGTGGCAAAAAACCAACTAAGGGCAATGTTGTGATTTCCAGAGCATCTTCTTTTCTTATATTATAGATTATAGTTTTTAATTTTTCATTTATAAAAGTGCAGGTTATATATATATATATATATATATATATATATATTATCGGATTTATAGTCGAACCGGTCAAACTAAAAGTCAACCTTGCGTAAAATCAGTAGATGAAAAGTTTCAAAATCGAGCTTGCAAACGTCAGTTATGTTAATCTATATTTCGCGTAGTTTAATATGTCGTGCTTGTTTTAATTTTTTGACTGCTTTTCGGTCGTATTTTTTATCAATTTAAACATTTTAATCGGGGAAAATTAATTTCGAAATTTGACCAAACGCTGTATTTTTCCGAGTCGTTTATTTCGCGCTGATCATTTTGGTGTTTTAATTTTATTTTTTCGAACATTTCGATATCAGTCCGATTATTCGCTTTTAACTGATTTCTTTTCAATTTTTAATTAATAATCTTTTTTATTTAATTAGATTTTCATTTTTAGATTTTTATTTTTTATAGTTTATTTTATTTTTTGTTTTATTTATTTATTTCTTATTTTAATCTATAAAATTTTGTTTTATTTTGATTTTTAGTAAAACTTACTCCCTCCGTCTCAAAATGAAAGTATTTTAAGGTTTTTGCACATAGATTAAGAAAAGTAATGATTGAAGAATTAAATGTAACAGTTTTACAAAATTGTCCTTAATTACTATTAGTTGTCATAAATGTGTAATGTGATATAATATCTTGAAAGTTGTGTAGATAATATTAGGGGTAACGTTGGTAAGAATAAATTATTATTGTCTTGAAAACATAAAAAGACTCTTATTTTGGAACAAATTTTTTTTCACTAGAAAAACTCTTATTTTTGGCAGAGGGAGTAATAGTTAAGTTTTAAAAAGCTTGTTTTGTTTTTCTCCTTTTTTTGTGTGAACGTACATGGAGAGCAGCTTATCAGCTAAGCACCTATGTAGCATGCATGCACTGGACCCTAACTTCACTTATCATTTTTAATCTTAATCCATCACACCTTTCTCTCTCTAGTAACACTACACACGTAACACACATCATTCCACCTTAAGACTACCATCATATACATAAAGATAATACTTTTCTTTCTCCCTCATTTTGTGACTTTTAAAAAAAAGTATCTTCATCTAGGAACTCCCTTCTCATGCTGTACATACATACACATAACACCTCATTTCCATATCACACCATCATTTTTTCATAACTACCTTGCACCCCAACCTCCATAACACATTAAACACATCACCTATATACTCCATAACCGTTGTTAACCACCACACACACCATCAAAACCATCTTCATCACACTTCATCAAATCAACTTCCAACACATCAAGAAAAGCCACACAACCTCTCTCTCTCTCTCTCTCTCTCACTCTCTTTTGCTTTTTGCACTCTGGTTCCTAGGGGAAATGGGCCCTAGTAATCCAGAGCTCGTGCCGAGAGGTACTGACACTGGCCAAGTATTGTTCTCACCAGGAATCGAACTCGGTATTCCCGGAACCTTCGTTCCTTAGTAGGAGCTTGTTTACCACTCGAGCCCAAATGCATGGTTAGCTTAACTCGATTTTTGGTAATCTGTTTTTTTAATTTTCTTTTATTTTTACTATTATTATTCATTTATGATAAGTTGGTTTTTTATTTATTTCTCTATGCCCATAGATTTGTTTCTAACACCCCTTACAAGACCTGCTACACCTCCCATTTTGCTTTTTAATTATTTGTTTTAATTGTTTAGTTTTCATTAATTTGAAAATATATTAAAAATGTAAAAAATATATCATTAATTATTAATTGAGTTAAATATTTTTATTTAATATTGATTAATTATATTATTAGTTAATCCTATTAAATATTTATATTTAACTTGATTAATAATTCTTTTGTTGCTCGATTATATTTTTGCGACCGATTTGCTTCCATGTTTTGGGCTTGTTTTTCTCGATTCTTCTTGATGCTTTTCCTTGATGAATCTGAATTATCATGATGCTTTGTCATGTGCCATGTCGATTTCTTGTTGTTTTATACTACATGATGTTCTTGCCATGTACTTTGTACTTTTTGTTCTATCATACCATGATGTTTTTGCCATGTGTAATTTGTTGATTTTATTGGTTGATGCTTCTACATGATGCTTTGCCATGTTCTTTGTGTTTGTTGATTTCTTTACCCTAATTCACATGATGATTTGCCATGTGTACTTTCTTGATTTTACTTGTCAATGTTTCTACATAATGTTTTGCTATGCATGTTGTTGATTTCATTAGTTGATATATGATGCTTTGCCATGTACCTTTATCGCTTTACCATGATGTTTTGTCATGTGTACTTAGTTGATTTTATTTGTTGAAGTACACATGATGCTTTGCCATGTATACGTTGTTGTTTTATCATCCATGATGCTTTGCCATGTGTGCTTTTATTGATCCCATTTGTTGTTTTATGCTACATGATGTTCTTTCCATGTACCTATTGATTACATGATGATTTTCCATATATTTTTTACTTTCATACATGATGTCTTGCCATGTACTTGTTGATTACATGATGATTTTCCATGTATCTGTTACTTTCATACATGATGTCTTGCCATGTACTTGTTGATTACATGGTGATTTTGCATGTATATGTTACTTTCATACATGATGTCTTGCCATGTACTTGTTGATTACATGATGATTTTCCATGTATCTGTTACTTTCATACATGATGATTTTCCATGTATCTGTTGCTTTCTTTTAACACTTGTGACCTAATCCAAGGGAAGAGAGTGTGTGTTGACTTATTGTCATATGCATGTTCCTTGTATGTTTGTTGCTTTTCCTTTCCTGTCTTTGTCTTTCTTTGCCCATCTTTTATCCTTTAGTAAACAATTTTAGCAAAAACACAAATATTTCAAGAGGTTCTTGTAGAGTACTGCAGATGCTTAGGGTGCTAGTACCTTCCCTTAGTATAACTAACCCCCGTACCTTTGATCTCTCTTTGCTTAGCTTTAGGCCTTGCTTTTTTCTTTGCATGTTTACTTAAGGTTTTTGTTCGATCTTTTCTACCTTCCCTTGGAAAAATAAAAGTTCGGTAGTGATATCTTATCTTTGTGAGTCAAGCTAATCAAATAGCTTTGGTATCCGATTCTCACCGTGACAGAAAATGGCGACTTCACTTGGGATCACTGTTTGAGGGTTGAGCCTAACTTGTCCTATTTGTGTTGCTATTATTGTTTGCTGTTTTACTTGGGTTTTATGTTTTTCAGGTTGATCTTTGTGTGGTGAGATAAGTCCTATACCCGAACTTGAGAGCTTTTATGATTAGGAGGGTGGTATAGTCAAGTTGGCTTGGGTGGAGTAATCCCGAACAAACTGACTTGAGAATCCCCCACTCAGTGGAGGGCCCTTTAAGGTTAGTATTTGTTGAACGAGTAATCGTGAAAACATTGTTATTTTCGACCAGGGAGCCCGAGAAGCTGAGGACCTTAATATCCAATTTACCCCACTTAACCTTTTAGGATGTAGTGCAGTGGCTATGAAGGTGTAAACCTGAATTAGTTGATATGCGATACTACACTCAAACGAGGTTTTTTTTAGAATATTATTGATTCCCGAGTAATCGGTGTGCTAGTAATATCCAAAAGAGGATCGACGTCTCTGGGAACCTTGTTAGAACCCACTGTGCAGGTACTTTACCCTTAGTACACACCCTGTGGTTAATCATTCACCCGGACTCCGTGCTTGTGATCCTGAACCTTTGATCCTGTTACCTGTGATCTGCATCCCGTGTTGCATGACATTGCATGTCATTTGCATCCTTTGCATGATTCACGCATACATCCAGTTCTTTCCAGCAACTCATTCCAGATGTCTCTATTTTCCAGCGTCATCTGTCAGTCGTCAAGCTGATTCCTCGTCACCGATACAAGACTAGAGCTAAATTCAGACGCAAATTGTCAAAGTAAGAACAACACAACGCAGAAATCAGAATGGAGATTGATGATCTAAAGTTAGTCATGACTAAGCTTATTGAGATGCTCCAAGTCCGTATTTCCAGAGGGGAGCAACCTTAAAGAACTATTATCCAAGAGGTTTCAAGTGTTGTTACTGATCCTCAGCCTATCCAGATGCCACCTTCTACGTGGACAGAGTTTGGTTTACCCCATAACTATTCTCCACCTCTTGCTACTACTTCTATGATTGGTCAAACTACCAGACCAGTGTTTCAAGCACCTATTTTCTCCGAGCCTAGACTTGTGGTTCATACTGTTGCCCAGACTGCCTAAGCTCCCTGTGAGAACCCTCTCTTTGAGTACAATGTTGCTAGTGCTCAAGGTGAAGATCATGAGGATTTTGTTGAACCTGAAGTTGTCCATGAACAGTTTTAGACTATAGAGAAGAGACTCAGAGCCGTAGAGGGTATTGATTTCTTTACTGTTGATGCAGACAACATGTGCCTTGTTTCTGACCATGTCATGCCTGTCAAATTCAAGATTCCCGAGTTTGTGAAATACAAACGTCATTCCTGTCCAAGAGCTCATCTGGTTATATATTTCAGAAAGATGGCTACTTACACCAATAACCAGAAGTTACTTATCTACAGCTTTCAAGACAACTTGAGTGGAGCTTCACTCAAATGGTACATGAACCTTGAAAAAAAACAGTATCTAGTGCTTCAAGGATCTTTCTAATGCCTTCATGAAGCAATACAAGTAAAATCTTGACATGGCTCTTGACCGTCTTCAACTTCAAAATATGTATCAGAATGAGAGAGAATTTTTCAAGGAGTATGCTCAGCGTTGGAGAGAACTAGCTTCTCAAGTTGAACCCCCTATAGTAGAGAAGGAACTCACATGAATGTTCATGGACACCTTGTCTCCCTTCTATTGGGAAAAGATGATTGGTAGTGTCTCCTCCAACTTCACATATTTGGTGACCATTGGCCAAAGACTTAAAGAAGGTGTCAAGAATGGTAAAGTGTCTAAAGTTGCTGAATCTTCTAATGGTGCAAAGAAATCCCATGGGAACTTCTAGAAGAAGAGAGAATACCAAACCAGTGTTGTCTTGACTGAGGAGAGAAGACTTCCTCACAGACCTCAGTATGCTAATCACCCTGGTGTTACTGGTATTACTCTCGTGGTTGCTACTCAACTAGTTCAAGCTCCTCAATGTCCGGCTGTTGGAAAAAATCAGAACCGCAATAGGACTCACTTTGATCCTATTCCTATGACATGCACTGGGCTATACCCTGCTATGGTTCAGAGAGGCTGAATTACTACTAGGACTCTACCTCCTCCTCTAAATCCTCTTCCAGCTGGTTTCAGGTCTCACCTCCATTGTCCATTCCATCAAGGTGCCGCAGGCCATGATTTGAAAAATTGCTATGCACTGAAGGGTAGAGTGCGGGATTTGATCAAAGACAAGATTGTCACTTCCCACAATGTTGCTCCTAATGTCAACAACAATCCTCTGCTAAGGCATGAGAAGTGAAGCTTCAGTCAATTTCAGTTGGCTATCCTCCTAAAGCCAATGTTTTAGACAGGCCAGCTCACCCCTGTTACTGATTAGTCATTAGGCTATGTTTCGTGTTGTTTGCATTTTCCTTTAATTGTATTAGTTGTTTTCTTTCAAATTCTATTTGTACTTCCATGTTAATGAAATGAGCATTGCAATATTTTGATTCAATTCATTTATGTCTTTTATTTACATCTTTATGTTTTCTCTTTCAAAAATATATACCTCTCGTTCACTTTCTTTTGATTATGGAAAGATTGGAGGAAGGATGATGAAAACGAAATACCTATAACTGTTATTGGTATGCTTTCAGATCAAAACTTTGCTGACGATGTAAGGCATTGTTTCAATTTCCTAAACACTGGAGAAATAAGGAAATTAATCCTTTGTCAACCCCTTAGAGCCTAGAAGTTAGAGTTTATTTCTGTATAAAAACCCACAATCTTAACCTAGGGATGGGTAGTTCTCAATTAACTTGGTTGTGCGTTCAAATACAAGAGCTTCATGCAAGACAACTTTCAATAAAGGTTGCATTCATAAATTTTCCTTCGCACACAACAAGCAAGTTTCAAAGATGTTTTTCAAGTCAAAAGCCAATGATGGTTCACCATAATCATTAAGTCAGACAGTCACTTTCCTTCTAAAAAAAGAGAAAAATCAAAAGAAAAAACCCGCTAAGTCAAAACCTATGAAGGAGACTTAGGCAAAACTGGGGCATCCCGCTGACTATAAGCTTCAAAAGAAATAGTTTAGGAAAAAGTTAGGGATAATAAAAAGAAAAGATCTTTAAATCCTCATCATGAAAGTCCTCAATGGCAAAAGCAATTAAATGTTGTAAGGAAGCAGTGACTGCCATCTCAAGGGTCCCTTGACTTCTGAACCATCAACATTATTATCATCAGTACAATTCCCAACCTCTGGGAACCTGGGCGCATAATCTGAAGTAACTAAGCGTAGGACTGGAGATCATCACGAAGATTGGGTGGGTATAAATAAACTTTGAACCATCATCCTTTGTTTCATAAACAGTGAACATGGCCACGTTACAACCCTTGAAAGACCTAACTAAAGCAAGGTTATTTTGAAGGCATACTACAGCAAGGTTGCATAAACTGACTCCAAAAGATTATTTCATATTATTTATTTTGGTACCACCTTTTGCTTTACCTTCCACTTTGAATGTCTTGAACCACCATGTTTTGACTAATGATTCATATGTTTTGCATCATTCCAAAAATGAGTTTGATTTAAACAGTTGCATGAACTTTGCATTAAGTTTACCATGTTTGAACGAATACTTTTGTTTGCAAACTAGTTTTCCTCTCAAAGAATTTTCAAACAGTTGAGAAACTTGGTCGGTGATCCTATTAGGGGAGAGTTCCTTCTAAATCCTGTTGAGAATCAGTTCAAGATTTGTTGTTCAATGCAAGTCCTGCTCAGAATTGGTTCATCTAGAAGATCTTTCAAGACTCATAGAGGGGCAAGCACTCCAAGCGCACAGTAAAGCAGTCATTTTCAGAATTAGTCAAGCTGAAGCAATGATTAGTTCATCTATAATAGTCAGCTAATCTGGGGCAACTCACTTAAAGAATCCTCAAGAAACTCTCCATCTTTCCTCCAAGGATCATCAACTTGATACAGCTTACTAGTGTGGTAGAGATGTGATTAGTAGCAACATCTTTAGTCCCCAAGCAAAATGGTAGTGATCTCCGTGTTGAGGATTCAATCTTCCAATCTCGTCCTCTCCTCAAGAGAGTCGAGCCATGTCGTCAACATCTGCATTTGATCATACATCATAGCAAAATTCATATACCATGCATAACAAGAGTGTTTCATCCTCATTTGCATTCACTAGAGGTCGTGTTGCTATCTGCGTCTTACTTTATGGTCAAAGTCCAACTTACTTGGCACCTACCAAACAGATACTTTTATGTCTTATCTGATGTTCCACCAGATTTGACTTTCCCTATCCGATTATTTTTCCAAACATGTCTTATATGTTCTGACGTGTTTCCAGAACCCTCTTTGTGTTATCTGATGTATTTCCAGATATTCCTTGGCAATTATGATGAATTTCTAGAATTCTTTTACCTTCTATCTGGGGTATTACCGGATGTGTTTGTCTCTCTGATGTATTTCCAGATTGAGTCTTGTTATCTATCTCCTTGTCTTCTGATGTATTTCCAAAATTATTTTACTTTCTATCTGTGGTATTACCGGATGTGTTTGTCTCTCTGATAAATTTCCAGATTGATTTTTCTTTTCTGAAGTATTTCCAAAACTCTCTTTTGTGTTGTCTGATGTACTCCCAGATATTCCCTTTATTCTGATGTATTTCCAAAACTCTCTTTTGGTGTTATCTGATGTATTTCCAGACGTGCCCTTGCAATTTTGATGCATTTCCAGAATTCTTTTACTTTCTATGCGAAGTATTACCGGATGAGTTATCCCTATCTGATGTATTTCTAGATATTCCTTTGTGATTCTGATGCCTTTCCAGAATTTATTTTTCACTTTTCAATGAATTTCCGAATTATTCCTTTGTCTCTCTGATGAATTCCCATTTTGAGTCTTTTGTTATGATCTATTTCTAGAACCTATCTAATGTGTTTCCAGAAATTCCCTTTGGATTCTGACGCCCTTCCAGAGTTCGTTTTTCACTTTCCGATGAATTTCTGGATTATCCCTTTGTCTCTTTGATGATTTCCCAGATTGAGTATTTTGTTCTGATGCATTTTCAGAACTTATCTGATGTATTTCCAGATATTCCCTTTGAGTTCTGATGCATTCCAGAGTTTTATTTCTTTTACCATCTGATGAATTTTCAGATGTGCCCTACCTCTATCTGATGCATTTCTAGAATTCATTTTTCACTCTCCGATGAAATTCTGGAATACCTATTTTGTCTCTCTAACGTATTTCTAGATTGAGTATTCTCTTCTGATGTTTTTTCCAGAACCCCTTCGTGTCTAGCTGACGTTCTTCCGGATATGACTTTGTTTATCTGATGTTCTTCCGGATATGCCTTCAAAACCTTTTCCCGTACATTTAAAGTGTTTCTGAATGTTTCGGACGTAGCTTTAGAGTCTTTGTTTCCATCTAATGATATTCTGGATGTTTTCAATTTATCTCTGACTATGGTTAACAGCTGCTGAATGTCTTTAGGCCTGTTTCCCTTCTTCATCCAATGCTTTTTCTGGATATGTTTTGGAGTCCATTCAATGTTTTCCTGAATGTCTCTGATGTTTGCTATATGTTCCAGAGTTCATTCAATGTTTTCTTGGATGTCTCTGATGTTTGCTTGTTATCTCTAATGTTTGCTTGTTTTCTAGAGTTCATTTAATGTTTTCCTGAATGTCTATGATGTTTTCCTGATTATCTCTGATGTGTCTCGGAGTTCATCCAATGTCTTCTTGAATGTCTCTGATGTTTGCTTGATATCTTTGATGTTTGCTTGTGTTTCAGAGTTCATCCAATGTTTTTCTGAATGTCTATGATGTTTTCCTGATTGTTTCCAATGTTTTCCTGTTTATCTCTGATGTCTGCTTATGTTCCAAAGTTTAATTCAACGTCCTCATGGATGTCTTTGATGGTTGATACTGTTCTTTCCCAGGGTTTTTTCAATGCATTTATGATAAAACTTCTGACACTTTCCCCAGTAAAGTTGCTTTTGCTTTCTGGATGTTCTTGAGCATTCCACAGTAAAGTTAAATGCTTGCTTGGAAATCTCTGTTTTATTCTCAGATTTGGTCTCATTCCACGTCTAATGTCTTTCTAGATGTTTCTGATATGTTTTCCAAAGTGTGTTACTTTCTGCATCTGATGCCTTCCTGGATGTCTGTACTCCTGTTTAGGGTTTGTCCATCTCTTTCCAAGTATTACTGGATACTCTTTGTCACCTTGACGAATTTCCATAATATATTGTATTCCTCAGCCGTGTCTCTTTAAGATATGTTACTTATTCGCCTATGGTGTTCCCTTTGTTCTCTGCTTGCAGTAGTTTGTCTCCTGTGGTTTCATTCCCTGGAGAACTCAGAGTCCTGCATTCATATCATATCATAAGCATCTTTGTGGTATCTTAGGGCCAAAAATCGTGCATGTTTGTATTTAAGTCTCTCCAAACTTGTCAAGACGAAGGTTTCAATTTTCATATCTCCGGATTGAAGAAACTTAAATATGGGCATCTGTCTTACACTAATTTTTATCCCTAAGATCCCGCTTCTCTTTGCATCATCTGCATAGCCTACCATGCTTTTTCATCTCGCACAATCCCAAAATTATCATCCAGAATGAACTTATCGGATTTATAGCCGAATCGGTCGAAATAAAAGTCAACTGTGCGTAAAACCAGTGGACGAAAAGTTTCAAAATCGAGCTTGCAAAAGTTAGTTATGTTAATATATGTTTCACGTAGTTTAACCTGGCGTGCTCGTTTTAATTTTTTGACTGTTTTTCAGTCGCAATTTTGATCAAGTTAAGCATTTTAACTGTGGAAATTTTATTTTTAAAGTTGACCAAACGCTGTATTTTTCCGAGTCGTTTATTTCGAGCTGATCATTTTGGTGTTTTCATTTTATTTTTTCTAGCATTTCGATACCAGTCCGATTATTCGCTTTTAACCGATTTTTTTAATTTTTAATTAATAATCTTTTTTATTTGCACATATTTTCATTTTTAGATTTTTATTTTTCATAGTTTACTTAATTTTTTGATCTTATTTATCATTTTCTAATTTTAATATATAAAATTTTGTTTTATTTTGGTTTTTAGTAAAACTTAATAGTTAAGTTTTAAAAAGCTTGTTTTGTTTTTCTCCTTTTTTGTGTGAAAGTACATGGAGAGCAACGTATTATCTTATTTTGGTTTTTAGTAAAACTTAATAGTTTACTTAATTTTTATCATTATTTATCTTAATCCATCACACCTTTCTCTCTCTGGTAACATTACACGCGCAACACACATCATTCCACCTTAAGACTACAATCACATGCACAAAGACAATACTTTTATCTCTCCCTCATTTTGTGACTTAAAAAAAACAAATATCTTCATCTAGGAACTCCCTCCTCATGCTGTACACACATACGCATAACACCTCATTTCCATATCACACCATCATCTTTTCATAACTACCTGTGTGAAGACAAGCTTCCAATGTGTTTGGATGAAGATAAGCCCATTGATGAAGACAAGATCAACAATGATATGATCAAAGAAAGAAAAAGAAGAAATGCATATGACTTGACTACACTTGCAAGATTGGATTGATCAAACTTTTAGGTGTATGAAATTCTTGACTATAACATTCTTAGTGCTCAAAATATTTATTATCTGGCATTGGAAAAATTATTTTTCATGTTTGAACCATATTAAATCACTTTCAAATATAATCTATTGACTTGGATAAATCAATATATGTTGCATAAGATTGGTTAAAATACTTCGACAAATTTTCAATTTTTCTATTTTTTCAAACATTTTATTTTTCGTAAATTATGGATTTTGAAACCGTCGTAACAACACAAAAAAACCGCCAAAATTCGCACTGGTCTGAAACGGTATTTGAAATTTAAGATTTGAAAAATGTTGCGAACCTTTTAAGTCAAGTGTCTATTTAACTAACTTAACAAGTATTGTAGCAGAATTGAAAAATACTTTGTTTGAATGCGCCTTTTCATCAGATCTTTTCATGGCATCCCTTACATCATTTCTCTTATTAAAATTTTGAAGTTTCTCTAACCATTGCCATGACTTTTGAATGGTTGCTTTCATCACTATAAATTCATTTTAAATTTTTATTTTTCACTCACCTTTTTCATACAAATATTAAAATCTCTCTACATTTATTTTCTACACAACTTTCATACTTTGATACTTTTTTTTAAAATACATTTTCACATTATTATCGTAAAAGTATCTTGAGCACTTAGAGAGAATTTGTCTTGAATCTTCATACTTGAAAGAGAAGAAGGCTTTGTTCTAAGCCTTAAAGAATTCTGCAAACTTTATTTATTTAAATCTATTGTAATAGTTACAAGTTCCTTAGTATCAAGGATTATTTGGTACTAGGAGGGATTTATAGGAAGGTGGATTGTATCTTCTTGTAGAGGCCTTTACTTATTATCCAGGATTGTTGGAAATAAGTGTGTTATAAATCCAAGAGGATTGTTCTTGGTGTTTTTGTTAGTGTCTATATAAGAAGACTAAGATAGTCTTGTATAAGTCTTAACAATAGTAAAATCTCTTTCATGTTGAAAGGGGACTGAAGTACTCTCAGTCTGGGAGGGGAACTCGGATATTTCTCGGTGTTCTTTATCTTTTCGCACTTTATCGTTTTCATCACTTAGAATCTAAATCAGAAAAATATGAAGATATAAGTTAAAACCGAAAAAAATTTAAAGTACCTAATTCACCTCCCCCCTCTTAGGTGCAAACTCTACTTACAATTGGCATCAGAGAAGGTTATAGGTAACCTGTTCCTACAAGATCCAGTATGGCTTCCGCAAGTAATAATCCAGTTTTCAAAGATGGTGGTAGTAGTAACAAACCTCTACTATTTTTTGGAGAGTATTTTGATTTCTGGAAAATACGCATGAAGGCTCATTTATAAGCACAAGGATAAGGAATTTGGGAAACCGTCGAAAATGGCCCACATGAACCAGTTAGTGTCGTAAATGGTGTCGGAACTTCAAAGACGAAAAGTTCTTATGATGGTGAGGATAAGAAGAAAATTCTAAATGAAAAGAAAGCCATTAACATATTACAAAGCGCACTAAGTATGGATGAGTTCTTCCATGTCTCTCAATGTAAATCCGTAAAAGAAATTTAGAACACTTTGGTGGAAACTCATGAAGGAACCACTGGAATTAAAAGGTCAAGATTGAATACCTTGAGTCAAGAATATGAAATGTTCCAAATGTAGTCCGGAGAATCCATCGTCACTTTGCAGAACAGATTTATACATTTAACAAATCATTTGATTGCTCTGGGTAAGACATTTTCTAACGATGAATTGAATCTTAAAGTTATTAGATCATTAACCAGGGAATGGCAACCTAAAGTGATGACAATATCTGAGAAGAAAAGCCTTTCAACTATGACGTCCACATCATTGTTCGGGAAACTCCAAGAACATGAACTAGAACTTGGAAGACTAGAAAAACATGACCATTAAGAAAAGAAATCCAAAAGCATCACTTTGAAAGTCAAATCAAAAGAAGAACAAGATGATGCTCCTGAAGAGGGTGAGAAATTTATGCTTCTTGTGAAGAGACTTGGTAAGTTCTTTAATAAAAATGATAAATCTTTCAATTATACAAAAAGAAAGAAACATTTCAGGAAAAAGGAGGCTTATACTTCAACACCCGATGTCACTTGTTATGAATGTGGAAAACAAGGCCATATAAAGACGAATTGTCCTAAACTCTCTAAGAAAGGTGGCTTCAAGAATAAAAAGGAAAAGAACAAGAAAGCCTACATATCATGGGAAGATAATGAGATAAGTTCTTCATCATATTCAAATAGCGACGAATGTGCAAATCTAGCATTGATGGCTTCACACCATTCCGATGATGAAGAAGAGGTTAGTAATGAATTTTCCATCTATGATAACGATGCTCAAGGGCTTATAGATAAACTTCTTAATGAGTGCAAATTTATGTACAAAACAATATCATCTCAAAAGAAATAAATTTTGTGTCTAGAAAATAAAATTGAGAAAATGGAAAAAGATTACAAAGATGAAAAACAAAAGATAATTAGTGAACAAAAACAGAATTTTGTATGCAAATAATGTGAATCTCATTATTTTCAAATTGTCCAACTAAAAAGAGTTCTTAAACGGTATGAAAAGGGACAAATTGGTTTGGAGGTCGTTCTTAGTCAACAAAGATATTTCAACGATAAAAGTAGTATTGGTTATTCAAAATTTAGTAAACCAATTTCAAGCAAAACTATCTTTGTTAAAGCCAATGATCAAAATCCAAAAGAGAAAGTTTACAAAGCCAAAGTTGTTCATCCTTATCCTAAAAGGAAAATATTTGTTAAAAAGAAATCATATTTTCCTAGGTATAAAAGTAATTTTGTTTCTACATGTTTTTATTGTGGTATAGTTGGCAATACACCTAATGCTTGCTATGTTAGAAACTTTAATGTGGCAAGTGGACATTATGTGTGGGTAAATAAAGGTACTAATTATGAAGGACCCAAGGCTATTTGGGTACCTAAAAAAACTTAATTTGTTTTGTAGGTATGCTTGAAGACCACTTCTAATTTATGGTACCTTGATAGTGGTTGTTCGAAGCATATGACGGGAGACATTAACGAATTTTCAAATCTAATGCTTAAGGCCAAGGGTAATGTTACATATGGAGATAACAACAAAGGAAAAATTATTGGCATAGGCAAAGTTGGGGCACCAACTTTCACATCCATTGAAGATGTTCTTTATGTTGAAGGACTAAAGCATAATCTTTTAAGCATTAGCCAACTCTGTGACAAAGGCTTCACGATCAAGTTCACCAAGGATGAATGCTTGATTGAAGATGAAGTCACACATGAGGTAAAACTAAGAGTTACAAGAATTAATAATATTTTTATGATTTCCCTTGATGATCTATCTTTGAAATTAAAATGTCTAATGGTAAATAACAATGACTCATGGCTTTGGAATAACAGAGTTGCTCATATTCATATGGAACATTTAAATAAGCTAGTCAAGCATGATCTTGTTATTGGATTTCCTACGATAAAGTTTGTCAAAGATAGATTATGTGATGGTTGCCAAAAGGGAAAACAAACCAAATCAACTTTCAAACCTAAGAATGTGGTGTCCACTTCAAAGCCACTACAATTGTTGCATATGGACTTATTTGGTCCATCAAGAACAAGAAGCTTCAGAGGTAATGTATATGCATTAGTTATTATTGACGTCTTTTCTAGATTTTGTTGGACATTCTTTTTAATGCAGAAAAGTGATGCATTCAAAGCATTCCAGAAGTATGCAAAACAAATTCAAAATGAAAAATATCTAAAGATTGCCTCCATAAGAAGTGATCATGGTGGAGAATTCCAGAATGCTTCCTTTGAAGATTTTTGTGAAGAACATGGAATCCTACATAACTTTTCAGCACCAAGAAGTTCTCAACAAAACGAAGTGGTGGAAAGGAAAATAGGTATTTTGTTGAACTTGCGAGGACTATGCTCAGCGATCCAAATCTTCAGAAATACTTTTGTGCGGATGCGGTAAGCACGACATGCTATGTAAGTAATAGAGTTATTATTAGACCTATTTTGAAAAAGAACCCCTATGAACTTTTTAAAGGTAGGAAACCAAACATTTCACACTTTCACATTTTTGGTTGTAAATGCTTTGTCCTAAACAACGACAAAGATAATCTCGGTAAGTTCGATGAAAAATTCGATGAAGGAATTTTTCTTGGATATTCTCTTACTAGTAAAACATATAGGATATATAATAAAAGAAATTTAACAATAGAAGAATCTATGCATGTTTCTTTTGATGAATCTAACATCTATAAGGAGGATGAACTTATTTGTGATGATGATGATGAAATTATAGAAAGTCTTATGGAAGATGCTACCAAAGTCAACAATAGTGATCAAATAAAAGACAAAGTGGAATCCATTCAAAAAGATTCAAATCAAGGAGATCTACCTCAAGAATGGAGAACACATAGAGATCATCCTATTGAGAATATTATTGAAGACATAAATCAGGGAGTATCTACTCGTTTAAATCTAAAAAGATGCATGTCTTAATATGGCTTTTGTTTCTCAAATTGAGCCTTCTAAAGTCAAAGATGCCTTAGATGATGACCAATGGATTCTAGCCATGCAAGAGGAACTAAATCAATTTAAATGAAATCAAGTTTGGGATTTAGTTCTTAGACCAAAAAGTAAACATATTATTGGCACTAAATAGATTTTAAAAAAATGCTAGATGAAAATGGTATCATTATATGGAACAAGGCAAGATTAGTAGCCCAAGGCTATAATCAAGAGGAAGGTATAGACTTTGAGGAAACATTTGCTCATGTTGCTAGACTATGAGCAATTAGATTATTATTAGCATATGCTTGTTCTTTGAATTTTCAGTTGTACCAAATGGACATTAAAAGCGCATTCCTAAATGGATACATACTTGAAGAAGTTTATATAAGTCAACCTCTAGGATTTGAAGACTTCAAACATCCTAATCATGTGTATAAACTCAAAAATGCCTTGTATGGATTGAAGCAAGCACCAAGGGCTTGGTATGATAAGTTAAGTAATTTTCTTTGCGAACATGGCTTCGAAAAAGGTAAAGTTGATACTACTCTTTTTATCAAAAGAGTTAACCATCATACTAGACATCACTTCTTAAGGGATCACGTTCTAAAAGGTGACATTGAAATTTCGTTCATCAATACTCAAAATTAACTAGCAGACATCTTCACAAAGTCGCTTCCTTAGGACCCATTTTACAAAGTTCGAAGAGATCTTGGTATACTAAGCGAAAGTGATATTAAATCAAGTCAAGACTCTTGAAAGTTCCATCTGAATAAAGTCACAACATTTCATAAAGAATCACAAGGTACATGTATTCTTTTTTATTAAAATTAATTTATAAGTAAGATCGTTATTTACATGATTGTATTTTCATTATTTGGACTCATTGATTTTATGATGTTATTATATGTCTTATATTGTTTGTGTTCATCATTTATGTATACTTTCAAAAACTTTTTCACATATTCTTTTCCCTTCTTTTTGATAATGCCAAAGGGGGAGAAGAAACCATATATTTTTTGCATGCTTGTGTCATACCCTAAATTTTGACCACAAGATTTCACATCATTGTGAAAATCATCACCACAATATGGAAGTACCTTCATGCCTCATTAATCCTCTAAAAGATTGTTGAGCATTCACCTCAACCAAGGATTAGGGTTTTTGAGCCCTCTTAGAGCATCCAGGCAAATGATCAATTAAGAATTGACATGATCTTCAACTTGTCAAACCTATCAAACATCCATGATGGATCAAGAGATCTCCCACATCAAGAATCAAGCACAAGATTGCATTATCTCAAGTTGATCAAGCCTCAAGATCATAAGTACCGCCAAATTAGGGTTTTGGTCGACCAAGGCCTCCAGAGAGAAATTTTCATCTGGGCATGAGCCAATACTTCAAAACATGATTCAAGAAGCTCAAAAGGTCGTCATAAGTCCATTCATAAGTTCAAAGTAGCCTTAGGGGATGCATTCATCAAAAATCAGGAATTAGGGTTTTGACCTAGTTCAATCCCCAAGTTGACTTTTGAAGCAAGGCATGAGCCAAGACCTCAAGAGATGCTTTAAGTACCTCAAATACATCATGTTGATCCCTTTGATAAGACTAAATTGAATCAAAGGACTTGGTTCACAAGCAATGCAAGGATTCAAATTCATCTGGATCACAAACTATGGTTTTTGAGAAAAAGTCAACCATGCCTTTGACTTTTGACCAAGACATGATCTCAAACCTTGGGACATGATTCAAGACACTCTAAAACACCTATGGAATCCATCAATTAGGTTCAATTTAACCCAAGAACTTGATTTCATAAAGGATCACAAAGTTCAAAATTCATCTGATATAAAAAGTCAACTGTGACCAAAATCAAGTTTGACTTTTGGGATTTTTTTTGACAAATATGGCCTCTTCAAGACAAAAACAATGTTAACTTATGATTTGGACCATGATCAATCAATAAAAATCAAGAAAAGTGAGGTTACTTGCAAAAATGGCAACCTTGAGAAACTTGAAATTTCACTAAGTTATGGAAAAAAGTGATTTTTACCCAACTTCGCAAGGCCATAACTTGTGATCTAAGCAACCATTTTCTTCCAACCAAAGCTCAAATGAAAGCTCTCATTACATACTACAAAAGTGTCCTACTGATCCATGGTCAAAATAAATCCTAGATTTTGAGTTATAAGACCATAAAGTTAGGGCTTCATAAGATTTGAACTTTGACACTTAGAAATTTTTTAGGCAGAATCTGTTTCATGTTTTGCCAAACTTTGGAGGGATTTTTCATTATGATCCAAAAGGAATCAAGACCAAATGTAAACATCAAAGTTGAAGTATGATATACAAGCTCTCCAAAAAGTACAAGAACATCAATTGATTCTACTTGAGCAAGGAGTTATGAACCTCACGACATGCCTTGCTCAAACTAATTTTCATGACAACATTTTGCAGATTGTGTGCATTTCTTGTGCCACATGATTTCCATTTCTAATTTTGCCATCTTATAAGCTTTATCCTCTTCCAAGATCAGAGAGAATCTTGATGATTCACTTGATGATTTCAACTTTGGACCAATGAGTCAAGATTTCAACTTGGCATGTGCAAAATCATCATTACATGAACCTTGAATTTCAAATTTGGCATCAAGCATTTATGTGATGCATAGAGGCGGCATGAATCAGTTACAAACCAGTCAAGAGGAATCAAGAAACACGAGTGTTCAAACCTGCAAAGTTGGTTGAAGTCAAAATAAGAGGAGACTTGGTATCTTGGCATTTAAGAAAGTGCTACATGACAAAATCCATTAGACAATAGCATGCTCCCTCATCCACTCACTATTCATTGCAAAAAAACTTGCTCTCCTATAAATAGAGGTCATTTTGCATTAGAAAAAACACCCCAAAACAATACAAAAGCCTTGTTTTCTCATTCTCTCTCTCTTACTTCAAATTTCAAAGTTTCAAGGATCAAACTTGAAATTCTCAAAACCAGAGCTTGAATCACTCAAACCACCATCCAATCACATCACAAATCATCCATTGGAGGTATTCAAACCTTCATCTTCATCTCACAACACCAAAATTAGAAACTCAACCATCAAAACCTCAAATTTAACTTTTCTGCATTTTTTAAGTCATATCTTGATTCAATCACTTTCAAAGCCAAACAACACTTCAAACACTCTCCAAATATCATCCCTAAAATGTTCCAACAAGTGTCCTCAACTGTAACACCAATTGAGGGAGTTGCTATTTTGATCATTTTTGCCAATTTTGCAAGAAGGAGCCAGTTTCTATAACAGAGGTTTCCTTTTGATTTGGATCATCCTAAAATCTTCTAAGGGGTCTATTAAGAGTGTCCAAGGCATTAGATTACTTCTATCACAAGTTTCTTGAAAGATAACAAGTGGAGCTTCAAGAGGTAAGTGCATAACAACTTGATCTTTGGGAAATATGCATTGCTTTGATGTACATTGATCATGAACATGTCATACATATCATATTTGTTGTGTTTGAACTAATTTTCCATGCTATTATTGCTTGTATGGAGTTGTAGCATAGAACTTGCAAATATTGACCTATTTTGAAACCACTATCGGGTTTTAAAATGTAGGAATTTTAATTCCAAGACCACCATTGGATTCCTCATTAAATTCTAGGTAGGATCCATCTTTAATTCATCCATTTTCATGAAGAAATAAGAAAGTTATGGCCTTCTTGCAAAGGCATAAAATCTGGTCTCCCTTGGGCAAGGGCAAGACCATGGCGCCTTGGCCTGGCCTAAAAACAAGTCACCCATATATGTTTATGGGGTAGTTTTAATACACGAATGTATCTCCACCCCAGTGGCAGCAGCGTGTGTTTCCAGGTGTGTTTGTGTTGGAGGGCGTGGGTTCAACACCCACCCATGCCATTTTGTCCAATTTTTCACATTTTCATATTTTCTTGATATTTTTCTATTTTATTTTCAATAATTATTTTTTTAATCAATTTTAATTATTTTAAAATGATTTTTTGCACAAAAATCACTCACACATTAAAAATATTTTATTCACAAAAAAATCATAAAAAATATTTTTATTTGATATCTTTTTGAATATTTTAAAGATTTTTATTTTAATTTGTTTTTAAACATTTTTAAATAATTTATTTTTCTTGATTTTTCAAAACCAATTTGATTTTAAATCATCATGTGAATAAAATCTTATTTTCCAAACTTTAAACATAAATCATAACATGTTTATTGGATTTATTTGATATTTTTAATTAATATTCCCTTTTAAAAATACAAAAAAAAAGGAATTAGGGTTTCCTTTGATTTGATCTTTCAAAACTTCAATTCAACACTCATAGGCCTCTATTAGAGTGTAATACCCAACCCTCTATTTACATAAATAAATTTTAGGCCTCTACTATAATATAAGTCCCACAACGTCTTTCGGTATCGCAGTGCGATCATTGTTTTCAAAATAAATCATTTGGTCCTCTCCTTGAGTATAAGCCCCAATCTTTTGTACATAAAATTTTTTTAAAACAATAAACAACCTCCATGGGCCTCTCCTTGAGTTTTAAGCCCCATACCTCTGTTTTCAAAATCATCTGTCTGTTTTAAAACTGTTTGAAAACACCTGGGCCTCTCCGTGAGTATATGACCCAACACAATTCTTTCATTCTTTCATTCAAAATATATTAACTTAGACCTCTTAATAGAGTGTAAGTCCCATCCTTTCCCCCCTTTTTTTTACAATAAAAAGAAGATTCAAATCACACTGGTACTAAGAGGAGCATTATTCCCGGTGAAACTGCTCTTAGACCACTTGGGTCTTTCTTTGAGTTATAAGCCCCAAACTTTCTTTTCAATTCATCTAGATAACAATAAAATTTCTTTTTAATTCAAATTCAAATTCAAAGTTTCTCAAAACTTTCTTCAATTTCTCAAAACCCTAATCATACAGTTGTAATCAATACAATCAATCACAATACACTTGGGCCTCTATCCAGAGAATAAGACCCATCACCTTTTCAATACATACTCAATTATATACCTGTTAACCCACTTATTTGTATATACTTGGGCATACCTGTTTAGAGTTCCCTCAACAGTTAGGTCATCCTCAGTTCACACTTAGGTTAAACAGTAAGATACTTATAACTTAGTTCAATCAACTAGTTTATACTTATACAAAGAAATTCATTTCCACAGAGAGGATTAATTTCCGGTGAAACCTCTTTTGAATTTCTTCAAACCTTAGAACTGTTCAACAAAGAAAGGATTAATTCCCGGTGAAACCTTTCTTGAACTTTTCTTAGGCTTGGACCCACAGGCTTCTTAAAAGTTCCCCACGACCTCCTCTTGAGCTTAGTACAAGGACCCACAGGCTTCCTAGAAGCATCCCAACCTCCTCTTGGCTTAGTACAAGGACCCACAGGCTTCCTAGAAGCATCCCAGCCTCCTCTTGGGCTTAGTACAAGGACCCATAGGCTTCCTAGAAGAATCCCAACCTTCTCTTGGGCTTAGTACAAGGACCCAAAGGCTTCCTAAAAGCATAGGATAAAATTTAGCCATCTCTACTAGTTCAATCATCAGGAAAGTCAAAACTCTAGAACATCCAATCAGTCAAGAATTGATCTTCATCTCTAGAATCCTCAGCCTCCTTTTGGGCATCATACAAAGATCTTTCTTTAACCAGAGTCTACCTCTTCTTAAGAGACTTGGATAGTCTCAGCCTCCTCTTGGGCTTCATACAAGTTAGACTTGGAAAGTCTCACCCTCATAGTCTCCTATTGGGTTTAACATAAGGACCCTCATGCTACCTAAAAGCATATCATATATCCTAATCATCTTTACCAATACATCAATTCCCAGGAGAGTTAAAACCTATAAGGCATTCAAACTCATCTTTAAATCCCTTTTGGCCCCTAACAAGGCTTGACTTTCACCTTAAAAATCCCCAGCCAGGGTCAGATTGACATCAACAAATCCCTAAATGAATTAGAGCCTTATGACATCTGATAAATCAACTCTGCTCAAATCTCCAGCAAGAGTTAGTTTCCTTTTGGATTCCCCAACATAGTTTAGGCCTTCTCCTGGATTTCAATAATCCTCAACAAGAGTCAGCCTCCTCTTAGGCTTCATATAATGATTTTCCCAATCAGCCTCAATCTTGGGCTTTGTACAAGACAAATATCATGCTCCCTAGTTGAGCCAGTCTTCTTTAAAGTTATACTCAAACTCTTCAGCTTCATCATCTTAGGCTTTAAACAAGATAAAACATCTCCAGTTGAGTCAGTTTTCAACTTTTTTAGGTTCAACCTTGGGCTTTAATCAAGGCACAAAATCCATCATCCTTACAGATGAGACCATGAGTCCTCTCTGTAGGAGGATATCCCCTCTATATATCACATATCAAAACAAACAATCAAAACTTTTTCCAAATAATTTATGTAAGTGGAACACTTGTTGATTCAAAATCCAAGCTGGAGTCCCTCCTTTAACATGGCTAAAATTTCTCTTTCATCTAATTGATATAAGTGGCAAGGCTTACAGTACTATCGCCAATCGAGGAGTGCCTCCGCTGATTCTCTTTCAAAAAGGATGTCCTATAGCAAGTTCCCAGCATTGGGTCCTCGGATCGAGAATGTGCAATGGGTTTGCCACGGAATGTGGTCTGCCACTGTCACAACTCGGGAGGAGTGCCGCAACTGAGTCCTCGGGAATGGTCACCAGAGTCGACAGTTCCTCAAGAGAATAACCACTGGCCTGCATAACATGCAGTAGCAGAAAGCTCCTGATAGAACCTCGTCTGGTTGTGGGTCTCATGAACAACAATACGTGGTTACCACCACGCAAGCGCCATGACTATCCACTCTAATACCTATGTGTGTACTCAAGCCTTGGTAGTGAGCTTATCTCTCAGAACACCCATCCCGCCAAACAGAAAACAACAGCACAGTCCGGCACAATAATGATATGTAATGCAGTAAATGCGATAAATACAGTAATGTACAGTAAAGCAGTAAATAACCATATAATAAAACAGTAAATACAGCACAACAGTAAACACCCAATGAAAGAAAAACAGACAAGCGCTAGGATTGACTCGCTAAGGAAACCAGAGATTCTGGGTTGTTCTCCCCAGCAGAGTCGCCAGCTGTCGCTCCCGGGATTTTCATCCAAGTACAAACGCGAAAGTGGCACCGAACAGAGTCGCCAGCAATGTGTATTTATCCCAAGAGAGGGAAAGGGAACACCGCATAAACCTGAGAGAAAGGAAAAGCATGGTCTTACGACCAAGAGAACTGGGTTCGGGAGTCGGTTACGCGAGAGGAAGGTATTAGCACCCCCTCGCGTCCATCGTACCCGATGGGATCCACGCTTGCTTGTCTCGATCAAAGGGTGTAAAGAAAGAATACTAGAGAAGAACTGAAAGAAAGAAAGGAGAAAGAATGGAAAAGGAACAAGAAACAAATGTAGGGAAAATAAAAGAAGTGCTCGCATGGGCCCTACCCCACTGCCTACGTATCTCATCGGGAGCATGAGAATCAGAGCGACGTAGTTCCCCTCACTAGGGATGGATTATTTGTGTTTTTTAGAGAACGGCTTACGTTCTAGCTCAGGTGTTGCAGGCTCGCTGGTCCGAGTGCGTTACCGTCTTGCAAGAGAACGAGTAGAAGCACGTTCGTACGCTGAGACTAAGTGAGGTGAGAAAAGAATTCCCGAAGGAAAGACGTTATTGTTTGTTTTTGTCTTTTAAGAGTCTTTTCATTTGTTTGCATATAACAGTGTATCTGGATCTTAGCCATTGGAATGTGTACGTTCTCACATTCCAAGATGGAATGGGTAAGAATGCACACTAAGAGTGAAGAAGACTCCCACACTTAGTTCCAACTGTCAAGGTTCAAACACACTAGCATACTTGTGTTTATTAAGTGTTTTGTTGATTATGAAGTGAAGAAGTGTTTTTTATTATTTGCACCTTCAACAAGTATTGCATTTAAGTCCCTCACACAAGATCAAATATGTAACACATTGACCTAAGATGGGCCATATGCTACACATCTTAAGATTATAAGAGAAGACCCCTTATAATCTTTTCTTTATATGAAAGGCCTAAATGCAATAAGTGCCTACCTTTATTAGATATTTTGAATTTTCTTTGAGATGAGAAAAGAGACTCAAGGGAGGATAAAGGTAAAAATCTATATGGACTAAGACTCAATCCTAATTGATTAGTTAAGGGAATGATCCTAAGGTTTGTGAGGTTTCAACCTAAAGTCTAAAGAAAGAATGAATTAAACAATTCACTTCTAAAGTAGAAGATGAATTGTAATTCACAAGGGGAAAGTGATGAGTTATTAAAAGAAAGCACATAAGTGCTTAGCCAAAACACAAAATGGAATTGTAAAAGAGAAAGGATAGAAGTTGAATGTGGATTCCTTATCCACACTCAATTGAAACTTACCAAAGCCCCTACATGGTTAGTAAACATGTATAAGAAGTATGAGAAGTAAAAGAACATGTAACGCATCATAAAACTCAAAAGAATTAAATGAGAAAACAAAACCTAGAACCACAACCAGAATGCACATCATATGGAAAACAAATGATCATTATCAATCAAACTCAAGTGGATAGGCAACAAACATCATCCATTAGCATTTAAACATGTTACAAGAAGAAGGGATATGTGAAAGATGGAAAGAAATGAAGAGGACATGCATAAATGGAACATGTAAATCAACAACCAGAATTGAAACTAAATGGAAAATGGTTTATAAACATCTCAAAAATATTTATGAATCAACTTCAAGACATTCAAGAAGTAATATAAGAAGAATTGAAATGAAAGTTCAAAAAGAAAGTGCAAACAATACATGTTAATGATGCACAAAGTTCAAATTGAAATGAACATGTAAAGATGACCTATAATGTGTATCAAAGACCTATAATATCATATGAATGGCTCCTAACATATGCAAATGCTCATACAAATGTGCACAAAAGAATTCATGTAAACATGCACTAAAGTTGTAATGACATGCCATGGATTATACTTCCAATGTAATGCATCAAACAAAGACCAAATGGATTCATGAAAATTATGCCAGCATATTATTGGAATGCCTAGGTCAGAAATGCATCATACATCAAGATAGCATGTAAAAATTCAGAGCAAAATGACTTCAAACAAAGCAATTAGGTCAAATTGAAACATCATGCAAAGTGGTGCAAATATAGGCATCAAAACATGTGATAAAGTGACCTAAAAAATCAAACAAAAATCGTCTAACATGCTTCAATGTGTTAATGACTCAATGCAAAAAGAAGAACATCAAAACAATTTTTAATGATCAAGAACAAAATTAAACAAATTCATGTATCATGCTTAGAATGCATCTAAATGGAAATTCAAAGAAAATTATGGACCAGGGGTAAAAAGGTCATAAAATCAGAAAATAAAAACATGAAAAATTTCATAAATGTTTCAATGATGTTCATGAATGTTTGTTGAATTTTATGATATGTTTTGGTATTTTTAAAAATTAAAAATCAAACGTGTAGAAAGAAATAAAAATGAAAAAAAATGCAAAATGCAGGGGGTATGAACATAGCAATTGGACAGTGCAAATTCATTGGGCTTGAAAACATGGGGGTGTGGGTAGCAATCTGATAAGGTCCATTTACACGCCAAACACAATAACAAGTGTGCACCATCAGTCAACAATTTTGACTCACTCACAACCATCAGATCAAGTCAAGGTCAAATAAAAGTCAAAGTACTCAATATCAATGCATGCACGTGAGGACACATGCCACTTACCATGCACCACACCACACCATGCTTAAGTGAAATTCAGAAAAATGCACGTGAGAAGCATGTGAATTTTAATGTGCTGTCACATTTTGGAGCGTACGATCATGAAAAACACACGGCTGAGATTAAAACGCACACAAACCCTAACAGTTAAAGTCACCGGCCGGAGATGACCTCCGGTCATCTTCTCCGGCCAGCAGCCACCACCTGCAACTCACATTTTCTCCAGAAATTCACAAGCCATATACCAAACGAAAGCTAAGCTCATGAGGAACACAAATCCAACAACAAAATTCAGAGATCAAGCATGGATACAGAGAATCGAAGAAGAGAAATTTGCCCTAATTTTCAGTTCTAAACTCCTAAGGAGCTCTATCAACTAACCGGTTTCATATAGCTTCTAATAAGCTCAAATAACACATCAACCAGTTAAAATAACATCAAATCGTGCAAGCAAAGTTTGAGAACTTTTGGAACCTGAAACTTGAAGATCTTTGGATTTTTGAGAAAACCAGAGGTGAGAACTTGTTCTTGAACTTCTAGAACTTCAATTTGAGCAAAATAAATGCTATTTGGCTTTGAGAATCAGAGGAAATCTGAATCTGAAATTGGAGATAACTGTGCTATTCCATGCTTCAGTGATGTCTTCTTGCTTGATTGTGAAGATTGAAGAAGAACTTGAGGAATTCGTGCAGGTAGAGAGAAAATTCAGAGAGAAAGTTGAGAGTGCTTTTGGAGTGAGAGTGAAACAATGAGAATCCTCCCTGAAATTGTGAGTGTGATTGGAATATATATGTTGAGTTAAATCTGTTAACTGGTATGGTTAATTGAGTTGTGAGTGAGTTAAGTGAGTTGCCTCTAACTAACTGAGTCAAGTTAGTTAGGGCGAGTGGGTGAGGTTGTGATGTAGTGAAGAGTGTTCATGGTGTTATGATAGAGCTGAGCAAATTGAAAATGAGAGAGGGAACAGTGTAGCAGCCTGGAATCTTGTGGTGCAAGTTTCCTTTTTTCCTCTTCTATGCATGGCATGACATGGTATGTATGTGTGTACGGGAATGTGTTGGTTTAAAAGAAGTAAGGGATGGTTGGTGTGGGATGTATGCGTGTGACTGCTTGAATTAATCCATCAACATCAACATTATTTTTCTGATTTGGTAGCAGCTATGACCAATGCAGCAGTGGAAGTTTAAGAGTGAATTTCTCACATGTTAATGGATGGCTTGAGGAGCTTTTGGTGTCATTGGAAAGAAGAAGTGTGATCCTACAAGTTTGGTGTGAAACAAGATTAGAAATGAGGCCTCTATCTGGCTCAAAAATGACCTGAAATAATAGACATCATGACTGGTGCAGGGCATGGCAACTTGAGTTGGACACGGCCATATGACTTGGGAAATTTTCAGCATGAGGCAACCATATTTGGGCTAGTATATCTCCATCATAGCTTGGTCAAACAAAAATTTGTCCAACATGAAACTTGAAGAAGACATTACAAGGAACATTTTTGATGTTGACAAGTTTTGAGAATGAAGCCTCTAACCATGCGAAAAATAGGTGTACATTTGGCCCACCAACTGTTTGTTAAAATGACTGCGCGCGTGCCCTGAAAATCTTGGTCATGACCTAGTTTTGAACCTACTTTGCTCAGACTTTGATCAATCATATCTCACTCAATTTTTATCCAATGGAGATGTTCCACACATGGATTTGAAGCTTAAAACAAGATCTTTTGTTGTGGCCGAGTGGAATTTTCATTTGGTGCTTCAATTTTAAATGGCCTTGGTTCAAACTCTGATGCAAAATGGCCAAAACTTGCTATTTTTAGCAAACCTTCCTCTTCCAAAAATGGCAACTTTCCACATCTTGATTTTTTCATGATTCCTTTGGAGTTTCTTGACCAAATTTTGTACATTGGACATATGTAACATGAATTTCATGATTTTGGGCTCAAAAAGTCAAGAGTTGACTTTTTCCTCTGATTATTTGACTTTGCCCCAATTTTTCTGATTCTTGATCTTTCTTCCAATTGAACCACTTCTAAAACCAATTGAGATGCAATTTTCCACATACATACACTTAGGGACATATGGAATACCATGACATCAAGTTTTGTTCAAAAAACAGAGATACCCTGATTTAATTGGAAACCCTAATCTTGACCCCCTCTGGTTAGGAGGAAATTGCACATCTTCCAAATCCAAATTCCTCAGAGTATGTTGTGTATCCTCTTAAAGGATGATGAGAAATGCCACTTGAGAATGATTTTGAATCAATGAGCTATCTCTTTTGAGGATTTTCCTTCAATTTTTGGACTTCTTGCATAGTGTAGGATGTAATGCTTCACTCTCCTATTGAATCTCACCTTCTTGAGGTTGTGGAAGATCAATTGGGATAGCATGAGACATGAGAGACCTCTTGGCTTGCCTAGAGCCAACTTGATTGACCTTTTGTGCTTTGAATGATCTCTTGATTGTCCACCTTCCACCTGATCACATGCCCTGATGGTAAGAAGGATGCCATGCTTCATTTTTCTATGTTAAATGCAATGCAATGTTAATGAGGTGGATATGATATGATAAATGATAATGCCATGCTATGATGACAAAAGGGGAGAGCAAATTTTGGGGTATTACAAAGGCGCATGATGTCGATCTTAGGTATGTCATTCCATCGACCTACACTAATCATGGAAGAGAGGGTGGCTAATGCATCAGCCATGTGATTCTCATCACGGGGTATGTGATGAAAGTCGACTCTGTTGAAGAAGGGTAACAACCTCCTTGCATAGTCTTTGTAAGGAATCAATCCTGATTGGTACGTGTTCTAATCTCCTTTTATCTGATTGATAACCAGGGTTGAATCGCCGTATACGTCCAAGTTTTTTATCCTTAAATCAATCGCTTCTTTGAGACCCATAATACAAGCTTCGTATTCGGCCTCGTTGTTCGTACATTTGAACGTAAGTCGAGCGGTGAAAGGAATGTGGGTACCCTGAGGGGTAACAATGATTTCCCCAATTCCGTTTCCATAATGATTGACTGCTCCGTCAAAGATAAGTCCCCACTGGGAACCTGGTTCTGGCCCTTCACTGGGTAACAGTTCATCACAGTCTTTCATCTTTAAATACATGACATCTTCGTCTGGGAAGTCAAACCCGATTGATTCTTGATCGTGAATCGGTTGATGAGCCAAATGATCGGCTAAAATACTTCCTTTAACGACTTTCTGAGCATGGTACTCTATGTCATATTCTGATAGTAACATCTGCCAACGGGCAATCCTTCCCGTGAGAGCAGGTTTTTCAAAAACGTACTTGATTGGATCCATTTCAGAGACCAACCAAGTAGTATGACGAATCATGTACTGGCGAAGACGTTTGGCTGCCCAAGCCAAAGCGCAGCAAGTTTTCTCGAGCATCGTGTACCGAGTCTCGCAGTCGGTGAATTTCTTGCTTAGATAGTAAATGGCAGACTCTTTCCGTTTAGTTTCGTCTTGCTGGCCAAGTACACATCCCATTGAGTCCTCTAGGACTGTGAGGTAAATGATCAGTGGTCTTCCTTCCACTGGAGGTGATAGAATCGGAGGATTCAATAGATATTGCTTAATACTATCAAAGGCGGTTTGGCAATCTTCTGACCAAACGTAATCCTGGTTCTTTTTGAGTAATTTGAAAATCGGCGCACACGTCGCGGTCATAAGGAATATGAATCTGGAGATGTAGTTCAAACGTCCCAGGAATCCTCTGACTTGTTTTTCAATTTTCGGAGAAGGCATTTCTTGAATGGCCTTGACCTTGTCAGGATCAACTTCAATTCCTTTCTGGCTGCCGATGAACCCTAGTAGTTTCCCTGAACGGACACCGAAGGTGCACTTGTTGGGATTCAAGCGGAGCTTGAATTTTCGTAGACGTTAGAACAATTTTGACAGATGTTCAACGTGCTCACTCTCTGTTTTTGGATTTTGCAATCATATCATCGACATACACCTCGATTTCTTTGTGTATCATGTCATGAAACAGAGTAGTCATGGCCCTTTGATAGGTTGTCCCGGCGTTCTTCAAACCGAACGGCATTACCTTGTAACAAAAGGTACCCCATGGGGTAATGAACGAAGTTTCTCCATGTCTTTCGGCGCCATTTTGATCTGGTTATAGCCCGAGAATCCATCCATAAAGGAGAATACTTTGAACTTTGATGTGCTGTCAACCAGCATGTCAATGTGTGGTAAAGGAAAGTCATCCTTTGGACTTGCCTTGTTTAGATCTCTGTAATCAACACACATTCTGACCTTTCCGTCCTTTTTGGGAACGGGTACGATGTTGGCTAACCATTGAGGATATTCAGATGTAGCGAGGAAACCCGCGTCGATCTGTTTCTGTACCTCCTCCTTGATTTTGATGGCCATGTCCGGGTGAGTCCGTCTCAACCTTTGTTTTACTGGCGGACATTCCGATCTTAACGGTAAGTGATGTTCCACGATGCTGGTATCCAACCCTGGCATATCCTGATAG
Source organism: Lathyrus tuberosus (assembly GCA_022829125.1). Classification (NCBI taxonomy): domain Eukaryota; kingdom Viridiplantae; phylum Streptophyta; class Magnoliopsida; order Fabales; family Fabaceae; genus Lathyrus; species Lathyrus tuberosus. Next base: position 10,248,591 of record JALAZF010000163.1, read on the forward strand.
GACCAAGCGAATACATCGGGGAATTCTTTGAGAAGCTTTATCAGATCCTTTCTGGCAGTTGGACTGAGCAGTGCTCCGATCCTGATTTCTTTTCTCTCTTTTTCTGAACCCAAGTTTACCGTTTCCAACGGCTCTTTGTGAGGTTCAATGGACCTTTCCTCTTGTCTGAGTAGTCGGGAGATCTCTTCTGGAATTTGGTCGTCATTTTCTTCTTCAGCCTCGAATACCGGGAACTCAAAGTTGGGAGAAGGCATTGGATCGTATGTTTCAACGGGGTTTAAAACAAGCAATCTGCATGACGTGATGATTCGTGTTTAGAAGAGATAGAGAAAATGTAAGTGTGTGCAGTGTTTTGATTTTACTGCTTGTTTTTATTATTGAATGTTTTTTTTTAGGATTACCATTTTCTGAAAAAGCAAAAAGATAAAACAGCAATTAATGCAGAAACTACAGAACGACGTTATTTTATTAATGAACAAGTCGAATCTTGAAACTACAGCCCTATAAAACAAAACTCTGTCGCTTTAGGCAAAGCGAAGAGGGAAATTTACAGAAAATGAGCCCTATCAAAATATCCGTTTCACCTGGGCAGGGTGAAAGGTTAAAGATGGCAATTACTTTGACTGGTGAACGACCTTCGGAACCTCGACAGCAACCCATTGGCGATGAACTCCTCGGTGAATCACAAAGTCTGGCACCTTCCTTGATTTGTCTTCAGAACTGGCGCTGATTTCTGGTGGAGCAGGATCATTGGAATCTGTCTCCCAAGCAGAATTGTCGTAGGAGGATTCCTCTATTGTATTTTGCATAGAATTTGTGCTCTCAGCTGTATCTCCCCATCCAGTTGGCCGGATATCTTCGAGCCTGATACGAGAGCTTTCGGGAGCGGTGTACTTGACTATATAGTCGTATTTTCCACTCAGTTGTCCCAAGGTGTCCCACACTATTTTGGAACTGGAGGAGTCATCCCTCTCGATGACGTTGACCTCAGGAAAAGTATAGTTGATGAATTCTAGTCCTGCAAACGTTGCGAATTCATCTTCATATTGAGTAGTTTCTGAAGGACCTGAGTGTTGATCCCATGACATGGCGGGGACGCAGGTATTCTGTTCAATGACGCTCAGCTGAGTTTCATTGTTCAGCTGACTCTCTTGCCCCAAGTTTCCTGGGTAAGGCTGCCACATTGGCAGACCATCCATCGGGCCATAGTAGGTAGATTCAAAGTTGTCTTTCATCGGAGTGTCTTCCTTCAATGAATTTGGCGGAGCACGACATCCTTCCGGATCACAATCTCCGTAGATCATTTCGACATCTGATCTTGGTATAAATCTCGGACTTTCTGTAGGAAAGCAAAAAGGCATAGGCACCTCTTCCTGAGACATATAGCCGTCCTTGTTAAGGTAGGACTTCCATTCTTCATCTGTGTCAGAGGGATCTTCCTCATTGATAGCATGAACTGTCTGAGACACTGGGTGAAGAAAACCTCCACTGTGGAAGAAGTTTTGAAGGGGATGAAGACTTTCATCGTTGGCGGCTGCCTGGGTACAGGTCGCAGAAAAACCAAGACCCTTCTTTGTTTTATTGTCAATAGGAATGACAAGTCGTCCCCATCCTGTCGTATCGGTACTCTCGACCGCTTTGATAGCATCTTTGTATGAAGAAATTGAAGTTCCTTCTTTGAACTGATTGTCCTTGCTCACCGATAGCGCTTGGAACTGAGTTCCAATAACCTCCTCGGGTTCCACACAAGTAGATGATGATAGGTTACTCACAAGCAAGGCTTGTTCCCCACAAACTGTGACAAGTTGATCGTTCTTGACGAACTTTAGCTTTTGGTGGAGGGTTGAAGTAACCGCTCCAGCCTGATGTATCCAAGGTCTTCCTAATAAACAACTGTATGTTGCCCGGATGTCCATGACCTGGAAAGTGATTTGGAAAGTGTGAGGACCAATAGTTATGGGAAGATCAACTTCGCCGATAACTATTTTTCTGGATCCGTCGAATGCTTTGACGACGACCTCGCTGACTCTCATCGGAGGGCCCTTAAATGATAATTGCATCAAAGTGGACCTCGACATAACATTCAGGGCTGACCCTGTGTCTACCAGTACGTTGGCTAAAGCATCGCCCTGGCAGTTAACTGTAATGTTGAGCGCCATGTTATGACGGCGACCCTCTTCAGGAAATTCTTCATCACTAAATCCCAAATTATTGCAGGAAGTGATGTTAGAGACAATGCTATCGAATTGTCTGATTGTTACATCTTGTTCCACAAAGGCTTGCTCCAAGACTTTCTGTAGAGCCTCTCTATGGGCTTCTGAACTGAGTAACAGTGATAATACCGAGATCTTTGAAGGAGTCTGCAACAGTTGATCAACAATGTTATATTCACTCCTTTGGATGAGCTTTAGCATCTCATCTTTGTCTTTTGAAAAGTCAGGATTACTAGATTGACCGACTGGTGGATCAGGAATTTCTGCCTGAAGTTCCTTTTCTTTGTTGGATTCTCCAACCCCTCGATTGAAGATTCGACCGCTCCGTGTTACACGACTGATGTCTGCAATATTCACGACGGAGGGTAATGGAATTTCCTTTCCATTCTCGATTATTGTTGCACCGTATTTGTAAGGGATTGCCTTAGCTGATTCATACGGTAGTGGCCCCGGTAGATAGATGACTATGGGAACCTTTTGATTTTTCTGACCATCATAAGTAACCTTGATCCGTTCCTGGTTGGGAACTTTAGATTCATCAAATAGAGGGACGATGGCAAAAACATCCCTGGTCCTGTGATGACCAGAGATCGTGACAACATCCTCAACTTGCTCGGCGAGGTAGTTTGGCGACCAAATGATGGGTCCTGAACCTGGATATGGACGAATTTCTCCATGATTGACCTGACCCTGAAGAGCTGCTCTCACAAGGTAACACCCTTGGTTACTTTCTGCACAGACGCTACAACTGTCATAGTTGTGTGGTGGCACCTGGCCACGCCCACTTTGAATACAATGTAACCTCACTAGGTTACCTTCCATTGATCGGACATCCTGACTTTGACGACGAGTAGGATTCCTGTTATTGATACTAATCTGCTGAGTATCTTCGTCCATGTAGATTGGCATCCACCAGTGATTTAACAAGTGCTGAAGTGCCTCCTGGACAAGGGTACAACCTCGATCGTTTTCGCAACCCGCTTTACAATTTTGATAGTCATGTGATATTAAGAATCCAAGTCGGACCTGCTCAGCATGTAACTCTACCAGGTTAGTATTCATCACGCGAATATTGAAGATCTGAACCATGTTGATTTGATAGGAGTTCCTATCATGGTAGTCTTGGATCCATCCAAGATCCATCTGACGCTAGAGGGCCTCTTGTATGAAAGAGCATCCCTGTTTGTTTACCGAGCAAATCAGACAGGAACAGTAATCGTGCCGCGGCAGATTATGATACTGGCTTTGCCTTGAGTGCATCGCCACCAAGTTGACATTCATCGCACGGATGTCGTGGTTTTGAATGACATTAGCATTCGTGTAGACCATGTTAACTCCACGAACTCGGTGCTCTTGGATCCATCCGAGATCCATTTGTCCCTGTAGAGCTGATTGCACTACCGAACATCCTTGGTTATCTTTAGAGCAGATATCACACTGGTGATAATTATGAGGTGGCACATGGCCATATCCACTCTGTCTACAATGCATCTTGACCAGATTGGTCCCCAATAAGAGTACATCGTGAATTTGATAGACATTGTTAGTCTCTTTCTCAATCAGATTGACTGCAGTTTTCTCATGTTGAGGCAGCGGGTTCGTAAGAACATTAGGATTCGTATCTTTGAAAGATAAGAGCCCACTCCTAACAAGCTTTTGCACGTCGGATTTGAAATTGAGACAAGTCTCAATGTTATGCCCTGAACCTCCTTGATGATAAGGGCATGTTTGATCCGCTTTAAACCAAAAAGGCGGATTTTCTGGAACTGAAAGGGGAGACTTAGTCTGAATATGCCCCTTAGCCAGCAGTAACGGAAACAGCTCTGCGTACGTTACGGGTATAGGATCAAATCCTGGTGGCCGTGTTGTACGGTTGTTGTTATATGGAGGACGAGCCTGCTGAAGAGGCTGTTGTGTCCTTTGTTGGTCAGGTTGGCTCTGGGCAACCTGAGGTTGATACATAGGAACAGGCGCGGGGCCGATAGCAGGAGTAACAGCTGCTACTGGCTGATAACATCGCCTTTGCTTTCCGAGAGAGATATTCCCAATATCTTGCTCTTTTTTCTTAGGGAGAGCACTACCGTATTTTTTAGTACCGCTCGTCGATCCGGTGTCTTTTACCAAACGTCCTTCTCGGACGGCTTCCTCAAGACGTACACCCATGACGACCATTTCGGTGAAATCACTGGGCGCACTGGCAACCATTCGGTCATAGTAAAATGAGCTTAAGGTCTTTAAGAAGATTTTTGTCATCTCTTTTTCCTCAAGAGGTGGACAAATTTGAGCGGCAATTTCACGCCACCTTTGAGCATACTCCTTAAAGGTTTCTTTGTCCTTTTGCGACATTGATCTGAGTTGATCTCTGTCAGGTGCCATGTCCAAATTGTACTTGTATTGTTGGACGAAGGCAGTACCAAGATCTCTGAATGTACTGATCGTAGTACGGTTTAAACCCATGTACCATTTGAGTGCGGCACCGGTTAAACTATCCTGGAAGTAATGAATCAGCAGGTCCTGATTCTCCGTCTGAGCTGACATCCGCCGAGCGTACATCACCAGATGGCTCTGAGGGCAAGAGTTACCCTTGTATTTTTCAAAGTCGGGCACTTGGAACTTGTGCGGGACTTTCACATTTGGGACCAAGCAGAGGTCTGCGGCGTCCTTTCCAAATAGATCCTGACCGCGAATGGCTTGCAGCTCTTTCTGCATTTCCAAGAACTGCTCCTGGAATTCATCCATTCTGTCAAACATAGTTTCCTTCTTACCAGAAGGTGTCTGTGGAATCTGTCCTTCCGGGACAGTGTGCACCACAGGGGGTGGTACTGTGACTACGGCAGTAAGTCTTGGCGCCTCCCGAAGTTTGTAACCTTCAGGAGTCTTGAGTATGCCCCTAGCATCTTCGCTTTCCCGAAGTTTGTAACCTTCAGGCCCAGCGGATTCTGTTGCGATTCCATGATCTTCAGTGATCGGCGGAACATATCCTTCCGGGATATAGTTAACAGGCATGCCCCAAGGAAGATCTTTCGGCATCTGATACCTAGGATCATACTTTTCTATGATGGGCGTTGAGGTGATCCCTGAGATCACAGTTCTTTGTAGCTGAGCTTCTGCCATGGCTTGCATGTCGTTACGAAGCTTTCTCATATCCTCTCTCAGAGCGTCGATCTCTTCTTTCAACTCTCTGTTTTCTTCCTCAAGATCATCCATCTTTTTTTGACGATTGGCCCGAGTATTATACGAATGAGACGGTTTGACTCTAGAATCGAGACGCAAACGTGAGATTCGTAGGTAAGAAGAATACGCGATGTGAAAATGATGAATGCAATGATTATATTAATTGTTTTTTTTTTGTTTAATCAAAACAAACTTCGACAATTAGATTGCAAATATCAAACAGTGGGGAAACCCCTTTTTATTGAATTCCAAAGGATTACAGAAATGGAAATACAGTAGATTACAAAGTGCAGAAACAGAAACCTAAACTAGTGGGTCCTGAGTCCTCTTCTTTGACCGGGGCACTTGGTTCGTTGTCGGGTTGTCATTCCTTTGCCAGGTTAAAGGAGCGAGCAAATTCCTTTGGTCACCTTGATTCTCTACAGCATGTTGCTCCAAAATCTCAATCAGAGCGTCTTTCTCTTTCAGTAATTGCTGTATTTTGATGCACTCTACGTCGAGGGTGCGGTACTTGTTCTTCCAAGATCTTCTTTCCTTTTGAACTTTGTTGAGAGTAACCTGAAGCTTTTCAGTTTCCGTCATGAAGTACATGACAGTTTCCCTCGGTGGAAGAATTCCGTAACGAGGATAAGGCATCTTTAGCTTGAGAGCTCTAGTTTGTACCCAATGGAGATAAGGCTCCACCGAGACACAGTCCGGTTTTCCCAGAGACTCTCGTCCTTTCTTATGAACATGTTTCCAAGCTTGCACTATTTCCATCTTTAGTGCTCTGTCATTTTCTCCTTCTTTGAAGAAAAGACCTTCCAGATGAACACCCAGTGGGATGTGTCTCATCGGGTATCCAAATTGACGAAGAACTAATATCGGATGATAGTTGATTCCTCCTTTAGTTCCTATGAGGGGTACGCTGGGGAAGTTTCCACAACGGTCAATGATTCTGATTCCCTCATAAATCCTATTACACCAATCTATATCGGAATTGGTGAGAGACATGATCTTCTGCGACCAACGTAAGACACTCTTGCAATCCCAAAAAGCAGCAGACTTGCGCAAGTGAGAGATAAACCATTTGTAGAGCAAAGGTACACAGCATGTGATCTCCCCCCCGCTGTACAAATTTCCCAAGTGTACAGAATGATACGCGTCTGCGAGCAAAGTCGGCACAGGGTTTCCAATGAGAAAAACCTTAATAGCGTTGATATCGACGAAGTTATTGATGTTGGGAAACAAAAATAACCCGTAGGTGAGCAAGACAAAGATGCTTTCAAAAGCAGTCCCGTTCCCTATACTAGCGAAGTATAGAGCCTTTTTTGTCAAGAACTGGGCTGGCAAACCTTGGATGCCACCCTTAGTGGTCATGTGAGTCCTGACCTCAGACTCGTCCAAATGAATTGCTATTACAATAGTCTGATTCTTTGGAATTTCTTCCAGTCCAGAAAATGGAGCTCGATCAGTGATATGCAAATCAGTCAGATGAGAATACTCCTCCAGCGTTGGTGCAAGCTGGTAATCCAGGAATGTGAAACAGTGATAAACTGGATCGTAGAACTGAATGAGCGCGTCCATGATCCCCTTAATCACATGGACTCTTAACAGTGGTAGCAAACCACCGTGCTTGGCTCTGAAAGCCTCTGGGTTAACGATCATCCTTGCTAACTTTCTCAAATCCCCTAGTTTTGGAACCTTGAAGGTATACTGACGAGTTCTCCTTCTACCGAAATCCATTAATGCAATCTTTTTCTCTGATATTTGCAATCACAGTCTTAGTTTAATTTGAAAAACAGAGAGACTAGAAGAGAAGTTTTTTGAATGTTTTAATGTTTTATTATATGGATGCATGAATGCAGCACACAAAAACATAGAAAAAACATGGGGTCAAAGGGTCGTTGTCATGAAGTCAAGGCTCTACCCATCCCCAAAGGTTTATACTAGGGTGATTTTTGTACCTGTACTCAATATCATCAGCTCCTCCCAGGAAAGCAAAACAACAAGCGGATCGCCAGCGAGTTGTAGAACAATCTTAGAGTAAGTGCCATTCACCGAGAATAGATCACCAGCCTCAAATGAGGGTAGTATCGCGTAACAACTATTTCCGATAGTTTCCGCACTACAAAAGGGTTTGGCTCCTCAGCTTCTCAGACTTAACAACCGGCCCATTGGCTAGAAGAGTGAATGGGTTGCGTTGGTCAGCCTCCACTGAGGTTGATGGTCGACCCCGTCGCCATCACTTATCTTAAGTGTATACTCATTCTCACCACATGCGGCATCACACGCATTCCCAGTAGCAGAAAAATAAACACGTATAGCAATTAGGAAAAGCAGTATATATATTTGTCCTAATCATCCTAGACTTATAAAGCTATGAATCCTAAGTTCCTGACAGAAAATGGGTTCCCCGGCGGAAGCCCCAATCTGTGGTATCAACCAAAGAGGTGAAAAGGAGGAAAAAGGAAAGAAGCTGAAGAGATAGGCCCCACGGTGGGCGCCACTTTTCTGTAGCGAGCGATTTCGGACGCGGTTCTTAAGCGCTGGTCGGTCTCTGCGGTTGAGCTTAAAACTACAGGTCGATTCATTTTTTATCCTATTGTGAGCTGAATAAGGAAGGGAAATAGATGTCTCCAATTAACCCTGCTTGCATACTGAGTTTAAACAGCGGTCTGTTAGGTTACGAATGCTATCAATGTGGGGGGCCTTTGTACTGGTTATTTGTATTTTCGCCAATACGGTTTCTTTCTTTCTAGGACTTTCTAGCGGGGAACAAGGATTAGGATGTTAGGACTGATGCTTTTGAATTACTGCTTTTGATTGATGGAGATATGGGATTTGGGTTTTTTGTTGATTGCGCTCGCTAAGATCTTTCTTTCGATCTTATGCCTACGTATTCCCGTATACCGAAATAGGGAAATCAGAGCGTTCGTAGTTCCTCCTATTCTATGGGAGGAAATGGTTGTTTTGGTGTCTTGTTCAAAGCCCAAGACGTGAAGCGAAAGGTGATTTGTATCTTGTTCAAAGCCCAAGATGTGAAGCTAAAAGGTCTATTTGTGTCTTGTTCAAAGCCCAAGACGTGAAGCTGAAGGTCCTCGACTTTAGAGAGAATTTGTCATCTCTAAAGAGGGGAGAAGGAGAATTACTTTAACTGGGATACGCGGATCCGAGCAATGCCATAATTTCCGAAGAAAGGAATTTAACCTAAAGGAGAAGACTATAACTCAGTGTAGAGCAATGCCATCTTTCCTTAGGAATTTCTCATGCTAAAAGAGGGACAGTGGCGTGGATATAGATGATCCAGAGGCTTGCCGCTTACAGCGATTAGATGAAGGGAAATGAGTTGTTGATGTTTGTGTACTGTGAACGAGGCACAGTTTTGATGCTAAAAGGTTGATTGGATCAACCAGTGGTTTTCTTATACAAAGCCTAAGAGGAGGCTAATTTCCGCTAGGAAAATCATTATACAAAGCCTAAGAGGAGGCTATTTTGTGTCCCGTACAAAGCCCGAGAGAGAGGCTAAAAGATTTTGACCCGACGATGGAGTCTTTGTGTCTCGTACTAAGCCCGAGAGAGAGGCTATTGCTTGTTTGACTCAACGAGGGAGTCTTTATGTGTCTCATACGAAGCCCGAGAGAGAGGCTAAAACGTTTGTTAGACTCCGCTGGGGAGAATCGTTGTACAAAGCCCAAGAGGAGGCTAAGGTAACTGTTTCAGTTGAGTGACAGGTCCAGTATACTGATTTTGAAAGAGAAAATCAGTTCTTATATGAGCAACACTGTACTCAGGGATTTGATTTGAGGATCAGGGATATTTCCTTCTCTTTGAGGAAACTAGAAATCCAAAGGGTATTGAGACTGTCCGAGTCTGCGGGTTTCCTTCCTATTTAACGAAGGGGTCACTTGAGAATGTCTTTTGAGACTCAAGGAAGTTAGACTGTCCGTGTCTGGAGTTTTATCCTTTGTACTATGTTTTGAGAAACAGTAGTAGACTCTATGAAAGGACTGTTCTATAAGGATGACTAGGTTCTGTTCCTATACCTCTAGGAGGTCGTCGGGACAATTTGTACGAAGCCCAAGAGGAGGCTGGAAACTTTTAAGAAGCCGACGGGTCCTTGTACGAAGCCCAAGAGGAGCCTATCATTCCCGGAGGAAGAGATCGTTATACGAAGCCTAAGAGGAGGCTGTGAATACTTCTAAGAAGCCGTAGGGTCATTGAATAATGACCAAGAGGAGGCCGATGCTTTTAAGAAGCCCGTGGGTCTATCATCTCCTTTCCATTAGGAGAGATAACTCTTTTAAAGATAAAAACCACTGGTAAACGTGCGAGGTTTACTATCCAGCGACTTCTAGCTTTTAAAGAGGGTTCGTTAGTTAAGGTCCAAGATTATGACCGTAGTGGGTACCCAAACCCCGAGACATTCAAGGCAAGCTATCCACAAGGAATAGATCAAGTCAGGAAAGTTCGAGAATTTGGAAGAAACTCAAAGATGCCATTCACGAAGAATACATTCATCTTGGGGAGTAGAGCTTCTTGACGATTCCTAAGGAGGACAGCCGAAGAGAAGACTGTATCTGGTGCTCCTATTGGGGATCTAGGCGTCTATTTCTACGAATAAATGAAATGGCGTCACCTAGTTCTAGACGTAGTTGCCGGGGAAACTCGAAATATCTATACTATTATTACACAGTAGATATGAGTTTATGAAAGGAGACTTACAGTGAGGAGCCCCACAATACAATTTATAATATGAAAGCAGTAAACGAAAGCGATAACCACTTACTCGGTTGTAGTGCTTCCATGCTGTTTGGTTAGTTGTTCATCAAAGAAAAATTGAAAACAACAGTATATTCAAAATCAAAGGAAAAAGTGCTTTGAAAAAGAAAGATTTGGGGCTTACAACAGTATATTCAACAGTATATTCGCGCCGTTTACTTGTACAGAGGGACTTATACAATGAGTGAGGCCCAAAAAGTTTTTTGTACAAGGGGGGATGGGTCTTACACTCTCTCAAGAGGCCCAAAAAGTTTTAAAGAAATGGGTCTTACTACTCGAGGGTAGGCCCAGATGATTTTTGAAAAGGCGACGATCGCGCCGTTTGTTTTTTAACGGTATCGGGACTTATACAATAAGTGAGGCCCAAAGATGATCTGGTCAAAAAAGGATTGGGTCTTACACTCTATTAGAGGCCCAAAAAGTTTTGAAAATGATTTATGAGGGTTGAATTAATCCAAAACCCTAATTTGTTTTCAAAAAATATTTAATTGAATAAAAATTCAATTAAAAGGATCAAAAATTATTTAACACATGGAAAACAAATTGTGATCTTGGATTAATGCTTCAAAATTAAGTATTGACCTACAAAATAATTAGAAAGCATTAAAAGTTGCAAAATCAATGTAGAAAAAATATTTAAAATGCCAAAAATAATCAAAATATTAATTCTTTACAAAAATATCAATTATATGAAATAAATAATATTTTTGGGATTTTTTGTGAAAATAAAATATTTTAACATTTTTGTGAATTATTAAAAAAAGAATCAACTCAAAATCATTAAAACTCAGAGATAAATTAATTTTTGAATCAATTAAACAAAATCACAAAATTCAAATATTTGAATTTCTAAAAATGGCGCCAAGAACAGCTGAAGAACACGCGCGTGTTCTTGGTTTCTCAGATTTGCATTTTCTATCCAATCTCCATGAATACATAATCATATCATGCAATCCACATATCATTATGCTCGTCTCAACCTCACGATCATGTCTATGTACTTTAATTTCATTTAAATTAAACATACAACAAGAAAATCACGAAGAGACCTCAAGAACCCTAATTTCTGCATGAAGGCTAGGATTTTTGATACACGATTCAAACAATGCAATTAATTGAGGGAAAACATTCCATGAATGATTATGAACATATGGCCAAATTATTTTGCGAGGAAATATGCATAGATTGAGAGATGCCCAAGTTTAGGCTTACCTCCAAGTCGTGACAGCAAGTTCAAAGTGATTTTTGATTTGGAGGTGTTACAGATGAGTTATGATGATCTGAACAGCTTCCCTACACCCTATGGATTGTGTTTGGATGGTTGGACTTGATTGAAATTGGCTGGATCATTTTGTGGTACCTCAGCTGCACTTTGGTTAAAACCTTGAGCAACCAGCTGGTGATTTTGTGAAATTGATGTTTCAGAAGTAATCTAAGTGTTTGATCAGCTCATATGTGATGTATGTGAGGTGTGTGAGTGATTGGTTTGATTGGAATTGCTCTCAAACTCAAAACCCGATAGTGACTTGCCTTAGAAGGCAAAATTGGAGTGAAAGAAGAGATTTTGAGGAAAGCATCTGTTAGATGGCTTTGGTGTACTCAAACTGACCACAATTGAGCTCTATTTATAGTAGAGCAAGTTTGTTTTGCAAGGAATAGTGCATGGCAGCTGGTAAGTAGGTTTGGCCAATGTTGGCAAATGAAAATCCAAGTTTCCTCTAGCCATTGACTAGAGGTTAGGGCACAGAGCTTTGGTCCCCTTGGTCTTGGATAAGTATTGACTGATTTCAGATGAGAATGGCTCAGTCCATGCCACCTTGATGGTTCCATTGAATGCCTCATTCCAAATTTGAAGTCTTGTCCCTATTTTGGCCATTCTAGGTTCAACATGTTATTTCTTGTTCCATGGACTTTGGAGACTTGGCTCAGTGATTGTCCCCTTTAGATTCAATCCTCTGAGGTGTCCAAGTGGATAGGAGCAATTGAATTTGGCTGATTTTGGCAAATCGACCAAAGTTGCAAATTCTGCCTTGCCTTGACAGATTTCAGCAAGGACACTTGGCAATGTTGTATCTCATGGTGTAGGTTGAATTTGACAATGTTCTTGGCCATTTTGGAAAGCTCTTACATGATACAACAACTGTTTGAACAAGTTTGGTTTTGATCTCTTTTGATTCCAAGTGAAAAATCCCCCTACATTTGGCAAAAAGTGAGGCAGAATCTGACTTAGTGAAAATTTCACTAAGTGTTGGAAAAAGTGACATTTTCACTTTTCAGCCACTTTGATCACTCCATAACTCAAAATCCTTAATGAATTGGAATGACTTGTAGTTGAAGTTTTTGTAGGTGATAATGAGGGCTACAAATCCATCTTTGGATGAGAAAAAATGGCCTTGTGGTTTAGGAGTTATGGTCCTCCAAAGTTGGTACCTTTGCCACTTTATTTTTAACTTAGAAAAATTTCTAAGTTTTATGGTTACCCCTTTTACAAGTTATCTCACTTTTCTTGATTTTTCTTGATGAATGATGATTCAAATCATACATTAACATCATTTTAGGGTTAAAAATCCATTTTGGTGAAAAATCTCAAAAAGTCAAAGTTGACTTTTGTGCACAGTTGACTTTTTATCAGATGAATTCCAAACTGTGCAATTCTTCAAGAAATCATGTCCTTGACCTAAATCAAACTTGATGGACATGTTCCATGGGTGTCATGGGGTATATTGAGGTATGTCCTAGGGCTTGGGAGCATGTCCTGGTCAAAAGTCAAAGTTACAGTTGACTTTTCTCTTAAAACCCTAATTGTGGTGCAGATGAAATTGAAACTTGTTGCTCAAACTTCTTGGATTAATCCATTGTTCCAAATGGATCAATATGGTATATTAGAGACCCTCAAATCATCTCTTGAGGTCTTGGCTCATGATTTGTCCCAAAAGTCAACTTAGGGGTGAATTAGGTCAAGAAACCCTAATTCCTGATTTTTGATGAATGCATCCCTTGAGGCAAAATTGACTTGATGCATGGGTTTATGAGGTTCCATGAAGTATATTAGGTTATGTTTTGGATCAATGGCTTGTGCCCAGATGAAACTTTTCATCTGGAGGCCCTGGGTGATCAAAACCCTAATTTGGTGACACTGGCGATCTTGAGGCTTGATCCACCTAGAAGGGAGCAACCTTGTGCTTAATCCTTGAAGTGGGAGTCCTTTTGATCCTTTGAGGATGTTTGAGAGATTAGACAAGTTGAAAATCAAGTCATTTCTTGATTGAGCCTTTGTCTAAAGCTCAGAGAGGGCTTGAAACCCTAATTTTGATTGTAGTGGATGCTCACCCATCTTTGGGGAGACTAATGAGGTACAAAGGTACATCCATATTGTGCTGATGATTTGCACAATGATGGGAAATCTTAGTGGTCAAAATTTGGGGTATGACAGCGTCACCGACAAAAATCGCACGCTACAACAATGACTGAGGCCCAACGAGGTTTTATGTACAAAGGGATGAGTCTTACAACTCAAGGAGAGGCCCAAAGGTTTGAAAAAGAAAAGAAATGGGACTTACAACACAAGGTTAGGCCCATATGAAAATTGTTTGAAAAGCGACGATCGCACCGAGATTTTGAAAACACAGTGGGACTTATACATTGACTGAGGCCCAAATTATTTTATCTACAAAGGGATGGGACTTACACTCTATCAAGAGGCCCAAAGATGTTTGAAGAAAGAATTGTTAGGGTGATAGTGTTCAAAACCCTAATTTTTTGTTTTAAAATGTATTTTAATTAAATAAAAATTCAATTAAAATAATCAAATATGTGAGAAAAGGTTGTGATCTTGGATTTATATTTGGGAAATCATGTTTCATTCATGGGATGATTTAAAAATCATTTGAATTTTGCAAAACCAAGAGAAAGAAATATTTTTAATGTTTAAAAACAAACAAAAATATAATTCTTTACAAAAATACCAATTATATGAAATAAATAATATTTTTGTGAAATTTTTATGGAATAAAATATTTTAATGTTTTTGTGAATTTTCAAAAAAAGAATCAATAAAAAATAATTAAAATTGAGAGAGAAATTAATTTTTCAATTAATTAACAAAAACATGAAAATATGGAAAAAATAACAAAACATAGAAATATGGCAAAATGGTATGGGTGGGGTTTGAACCCACGACCTTGGCAACAAACACACATGCGCGCTACCACTGGGTTGGTGATACATCAGTGTATCAAAACCACCCCATTAATTCATAAGGCATGCCTTGTTTCTAGGCCTGGGCAAGGCAAGGCAAGCTTTTGGGCAATTTACGTGAAGCCTCTAACTTTCTCATTTTTCCATGGATTGGGACAAAATTTAGGTGCATCTGACCTAGAATTTCATGAGGAATCCAATGGTGCCCTTGGAATTTTCAAAAAATGTTTCCTCCTCAAAATCTGATAGTGATTTAAAAATAGTCCTATTTTTGCATGTTCTATGCTATCTCATGGTACATATACAACATGTATGAGACGTTTATGATCAATGTACATCAAAGGAATGCATAATTCAAAGAGTTCAAGTTGTCATGCACTTACCTCTTTGAGCTTTTTGTGCTATCTGCCAAGTTCCTTATGCCAGAAGTAATTTGATGCTTTGGACACTCTTAATTGATCCCTTAGAAGCTTTTAGAATGATTAGAACTAGCTAGCATCCTCAGGAACAAGTTGTGGCACTTTCTTGCAAAAGGGGTAAAAGTGACCAATATGACAACTCTCTCAAATGGTGTTCCAGATGAGGGGGACCATTTGGGACAGTTTGAGGATGATATTTGGAGTGTGTTTGTGGTTTTTTTTGGTTTTGGAAGTGACTGAATCAAGACATGGCTTGAAAAATGCAGAAAAGTCTAATTTTGAGGTTTTGGAAGTGGATTTTGCGATTTTGGTGTTTCAGGTCACAAGTGAGTGTTTGAACAACTTAGATACAACATATTAGAGGTGTTTGTATCATGAGCTATGGTGGAATTGCTCTCTAACTCAAAAACTCAGAGATACCTTGCAAAAGAAGGCATTTTGGCCTAAAGAAAGAGATTTTGAGGAAAGCAAGTGTTGTAGTGCTTTGGTGTACTCAAACTGATCACAATTGAGCTCTATTTATAGTGTGTCAAGTTTGTTTTGGTATCAATAGTGAATGACAGCTGCAGCTGGCCTTTGGCCAATGTTTAGCAAAAAGGAATCTCAAGTCTCCTCTAGCCATTGACTTGAGGTTAGGGAACATGCCTATGGTCCTTTGATTCAGAGTTTATTCTTGACTCATTCAGTTAAGAATGTGTCAGTCCATGCCACCTTGGTGTATCCATTAAATCATTGCAACAAAATTGGAGTCTTGGCACCTTTTTAGCCTTTTTAGGTTTGTTATGGCTAAGTGTAAATTCTGGACTTTGGAGGCTTGGGGATCAGATCATTCTCCTTTTGTTTTATCCTCAGATGTGTCCAAATTGATGACAAGGCTTGGAGTTTCTCAATTTTGCCAAATCGAGCAAAATGCCAAAATCTGCCTTGTCCAAGACAGTTGGAAATGGTGATTTTGAGGGATTCATATCTCCCTGCTCAGGTTGAGTTATGGAAGGCTCTTATGCTTTTTAGAAAGCCCTCATATGATACAAAACATGTGTGATCATAGTTTGTATTGAAACTATTTGGATCCCATTGAAAAATCATCATGAACATTGATGTCCAAGGCTGGTAACTTAGGCAGATTTTCACTAAGTGTTGGAAAAAGTGTCATTTTCATGTTTTTGTCATTTTGATCATTCCATAACTCAAAATCCATGAGGAATTGGAGTCTGAGGTAGCTGAAGCTTTTGTAGAGGGCAGCAAGACCTACAAATCCAGTTTTGGATCACCCAAAATGGTTGCCTGGATCTCAAGTTATGGTCCTTGGAAGTTGGTACCAAAACCACTTTTATTCCATAACTTAGAAAATTTTTGGTTTCTCAAGGTTGCCCTTTTTGCAAGAAACCTCACTTTTCTTGATTTTACTTGATGAATGATGATCAATATCATACATTGACATTATTTTTTACTTAGGGGAACCATATTTGTGAAAAATTCCAAAAAGTCAAACTTGATTTTGTGCACAGTTGACTTTTTATCGGATGAAATTCGAATTGTGCGATCCTTTCTGAAATCAAGTCCTTGGTCTAAATCAAACCTAATGTATGGATTACATAGGTGTCATAGGGGGTATTAAATCATGTCCCAAGGTTTGGGAGCATGTCTTGGTCAAAAAGTTAAAGATACAATTGACTTTTTCCTCGAAACCCTAATTGTGGTCCAGATGAAATTGAAACTTGTGAATCAAGTTTCTTGGGTCAATCCATTTTTGTAAATGGATCAATGTAGTGTATTTGAAGTCCTCAAATCGTATCTTGAGGTCTTGGCTCATGCTTTACCTCAAAAGTCAACTTAGGGGTGAATTAGGTCAAGAAACCCTAATTCCTGATTTTTTATGAATGCATCCCCTGAAGCTAAATTGACTTGATGATTGGGTCCATGAGGTCCCTTGGAGTATCTTAGGTTATACTTTAAAGCATTGTCTTATGCCCATATGAAAATTTTCATCTGGAGGCCTCAGTCAACCAAAACCGTAATTTGGTGACACTGGCGATCTTGAGGCTTGATCCACTTGGAATGTTGCAATCTTGTGCTTGATTCTTGATGTGGGAGTCCTCTTGATCCTTTATAGGTGTTTGAGATGTTAGACAAGTTGAAGATCATGTCATTTCTTGATTGATCCTTTGTCTAAGTGCTCTAAGAGGGCTCAAAACCCTAATCCTTGATTGTGATGAATGCTCAACCATCTTTGAGGAGATTGATGAGGCATGAAAGTACATCCATATTATGGTAATGATATTCACAATGATGGGAAATCTTGGTGGTAAAAATTTGGGGTATGAAAGATGCCCATATTTAATCTTCTTGGACCCGAAGGTGTGAATGGCGAAGGTATTCGGGCATTCGGGGTGCAAGAGGATTAAATATCTGAATACCCGAAATTTTGATGGTGGCTATGAATGGCAGTTTGCTCATCCATCTTCTTTTACTAAGAAATGATACTTAGAAAAGGGTAAAAACTTCCCCTCGATCCTGGTCTTCGGCCACGGAACTGGTCTAAGTCATTGATATAAACTTCCCCTTGATCCTGGTCTTCAGCCAAGGAACTGGTCTCAGTTTCTTTTGTCAATAAACTTCCCCTCGATCCTGGTCTTCAGCCAAGAAACTGGTCTCAGTTTTTTTTTTTCAGTTTCTTCCTTGACAAGGGACGCTATGTGTAGCGGTTTTCATTAAACTTCTCGCCGAATTTTCCTGGGGAGATGCCATTTGATGGGAAAAAGTTTTGATGTCAGACTTGCTGGGGAACCCATTCCTCTGAGCTGTAGAGGTGTGCTAACTTCTCTGTTGGGGACTCCATTTGTTGACTCTATTGGGGAAAACGGGTCTCTTACGAGGTTGTTTCCTGCTTGGGGATATTACATCATACTTTTCTTCGAGGTCTTCTTAGATAAATGCCATATGACGTTATCCAATTTTGAGGTGCTGATGACTTCATTAACGTTGACTTTCTAAAGAGAAAAACCAATGCGTTGCTGAGAGTGTTTAGTTGCGAGGCTTTCTCTGGGAATTTTCCTTAATCTGGGAAAGCGAGAACAACATCTTCAATAGTAAAGAGTGATGTTTGTCAAATGTCTTCTTGTCTTTCAGAGGTTCAAGTTATCAAAGTGGCCGAGGACCATCTCCAATCCAGAAATAAACTAGGGAGTGATTTTTCAGATAAAACATTTCCTGACGAGGAAAGCACTGACAACTCGATTGAGAGGACTTTTATCACTTGGGGATAAGACTGACCAGAGTGACAGTGATGCAATATGAATATGATTATGAATCAATAATGCATGATGTATGTATGTTTATGCCGACAAACCTGACGCGACATACAGACTAATGGATGAACACGACTGGATACTCGACCACGGTGGGGGATAAAAAGTATCAATGGTTCAAGATAGCAATCCTGCCTTGCTTAGGAGAGACGGTCCCTGTAGGGAGAAAGAGTTGTTCAATTGGTCTTAAGAGGTAAGAACTCTGTCGAGGATATCAGATGGGAAAATCACATCTTATACGATTGATCCTTCATTCAGGCGTACTGGTTTAGAATGAGTACTTCGATCCTGCACTTTGAGGTTCAATCACCTTCGGAGAAGCAGTCGATGTTTTTTTTATATTCAACAGTCAAAAGAATTTTCATCTTTATTTTAAAAGCAGAAAAGTTTTGAAAAATAAATTCATTTTTGTTTTATTTCAAGAATCGTTGATCTTGTTAAAAATGTCATTCTATAAAGCTAAAACAAATAAGAATTGCAAACAAAAGCACATGGGCTCAAATTTTATTGATAGGATGGAAATCAGCCAAGCGCGTGATCCCATAGAGCATTACAAAGGTTAGAAAATGGTAATTTTAAGGGAAAAGGGCTACATTAAAACATAACGACTGTTATCCTTCTACCAACTTTGAATTTTGGACATCCTAAGCTTCTGTCGAAGATGACCTTGACTGGAATTTTCCTGATGGATGGCATTATCGCTGGGGATTTAACCTTGTCGGACATAGTTACTTACCAAGAATCCCTAATTTTTGCCTGGATTGTACTTTGAGATTTCCAATCCATCAGGATGATTTTTGCTTGTGTCTCTAATTTTTGCCTGGACCGCCCTTTTGGGTTTTCAATCCACCGAGACGTTTTTTTTTATTTAGGCGAAGTATTTCTTGACTACGTCAACATTTTTGGGGTAGGTAAATTCCTCTCCATCCATGGTTGCGAGTCTCAAGGCGCCGCCTGAAAAGGCTTTCTTGACCACATAGGGGCCATCGTAATTCGGAGTCCATTTACCCCGGGAATCAGTGAGAAATGATTGTATCTTCTTGAGCACGAGGTCTCCTTTCCTGAAGACACGGGGTCAGGCCTTTTTGTCAAACGCTTTCTTCATTCTTTGCTGATATAGCTGACCATGGCACAAAGCCGTTATTCGTTTTTCTTCGATCAGATTCAATTCATCGTGTTGACTTTGACACCATTCAGCTTCTGTTAGCTTAGCTTTCATCAATAGCCTGATTGATGGTATCTTTATTTCTATGGGGAGTACTGCTTCTATGCCATATACTATAGAGAAAAAGGGTTGCCCCTGTTGAAGTGCGGACAGACGTTTGATAACCGTGAAGAGCAAAGGGTAGCATCTCGTGCCAGTCTTTGTAGGTTACAACCATCTTTTGAATAATCTTCTTGATGTTCTTGTTAGCTGCTTCTACCGCTCCGTTCATCTTGGGTCGGTAGGGAGATGAGTTATGGTGTTCGATCTTGAACTCAGCACACAACTCCTTCATCATCTTATTGTTCAAGTTAGATTCATTATCAGTAATGATCTGGCTTGAAACACCATAACGGCAGATGACATTGTTTTTTATAAATCGGACCATCACTTGTCGGGTTACATTGGCGTATGACGCTGCTTCGACCCACTTGGTGAAGTAGTCAATCGCTACCAGGATGAAACGATGTCCGTTTGAAGCTTTGGGTTCGATCATGCCAATCATGTCGATTCCCCATATAGAAAATGGCCATGGGGAAGAAAGAACTTTGAGATGTGTTGGCGGTACATGGATTTTGTCAGTGTATATTTGACACTTGTGACACCTCCTCATGTATTTGTAGCAATCGGACTCCATGGTCAACCAATAGTATCCTACTCTCCGAATTTTTCTCGCCATTGTGTGTCCGTTGGCATGAGTGCCAAAGGATCCTTCGTGAATCTCCTTTATCAACATGTTTGCTTCTGGTCTGTCTACGCATCGGAGCAAGACCGTGTCAAAGTTTCTCTTATAGAGTGTATCACCGCTCAGGAAAAAGTTGAATGCCTGCCTTCTGAGAGTCTTCTTGTCTTTTCTGGATGCCCTAGGTGGGTACTCTTGTTTTTGAAGGAAGCATTTGATATCGTGATACCAGGGTTTGTCGTCTATGACTGCTTCAATCGTGAAGATGTAAGCGGGCCTTTCTAGGCGCATTATGTAGATCTTAGGTATGTCGTTCCATTGACCTACACTAATCACGGAAGAGAGAGTGGCTAATGCATCAACCATGTGATTCTCTTCACGAGGGATGTGATGAAACTCGATTATGCTGAAGAATGGTAACAACCTTCTCGCGTAGTCTTTATAAGGAATCAGTCCTGATTGGTATGTGTTCCAATCTCCTTTGATCTGATTGATAACCAGGGCTGAGTCTCCATACACATCCAAGTTTTTAATCCTTAAGTCGATCGCTTCTTCGAGACCCATGATACAAGCTTCGTATTCGGCCTCGTTGTTTGTACACTTGAATGTCAGTGTGGCAGTGAAAGGAATATGGGTACCCTGAGGTGTTATGATGATTGCCCCAATTCCGTTTCTGTAATTGTTGACAGCTCCGTCAAATATTAGTCCCCATTGGGAACCTGGTTCTGGCCCTTCACTAGGTAGCGGTTCATCGTAATCTTTCATTTTTAAATACATGACATCTTCGCCTGGGAAGTCAAATCCGACTGATTCTCGATCGTCAATCGGTTGATGAGTCAAATGATCGGCTAAAATACTTCCTTTTACGGCTTTCTGAGGATGGTACTCGATGTCATATTCTGATAACAACATCTACCAACGGGAAATTCTTCCTCTGAGAGTAGGTTTTTCAAAGACATACTTGATTGGATCCATTTCAGAGATTAACTAAGTAGTGTGACAAATCATGTACTGGCGAAGACATTTGGTTGCCCAAGCCAGAGCACAACAGGTTTTCTCAAGCATAGTGTACCGAGTTTCACAGTCTGTGAACTTCTTGCTTAAGTAGTAGATGGTGTTGCGCGAATTTTTGTGTGTTTACGAAGCACTATCGCTTTGGGGTACTATAGTTCGATTCATTTTTATCCTATTGAAGCTGATGAAGGAAGGGAAATAGATGTCTCCAATTAACCCTGCTTGCAAACTGAGTTTGAACAGATGACTGTTGGTTTACAGATGCTATTAAGATTGTGGGTCTTTCTTAGGTTATTTTGCTTAAGAACAGTGTCTAGGCTATTGGTAGGATGTTAGGTCTGATGCTTTTTTATTGAGGTATGAAGGTATGGGATTTTGGATTTTTTTATTAGTACGCTCGCTAAGATTTTTCAATTTTATGCCTACGTATTCCCGTTTTGACGAAACAGGGAAATCAGAGCGATCGTAGTTCCTCATATTCTATGGGAGGAAAAAGTGTTTTGGTGTCTTGTTCAAGCCCAAGACGTGAAGCTAAAGGGAGTATATGTATCTTGTTCAAAGCCCAAGATGTGATGCTGAAGGGTCTATTTGTATCTTGTTCAAAGCCCAAGATGGGAAGCTAAAGGGTTTTGGTTCGAGAGAGAATTTGTCATCTCTATAGAGGAGTTGTTGATGTTTGTATACTGTGAGCAAGGCACATATTTGATGCTAAAAGGTTGATTGACTCAACCGGGGTTTTCCTTATACAAAGCCTAAGAGGAGGCTATTGACCCAACAAGAGGGTGTTTTTATATGTCTTGTACGAAGCCCGAGATAAAGGCTAAAGGCTTGTGACCCAACAAGAGGATCTTTTATACTCAACAAGAGAGTGTTTTGTTGTCTCGTACGAAGACCGAGATAGAGGCTGAAAGGTTTGACTCAACAAGAGAGTCTTTTATACTCAACAAGAGAGTGTTTTGTATCTCGTACGAAGCCCGAAATGGAGGCTGAAGGGTTTGACTCAACAAGAGAGTCTTTTATACTCAACAAGAGAGTGTGAGGAGAATCATTGTACAAAGCCCAAGAGGAGGCTAACTGTATTGGTGACTGCTTCAGTTGAGTGACAGGTCCAGTATGTTGGATAAAAGAGAAAATCAGTTCTTATAAAGGGACTGATTAAAGGTAAGGTTGTACTTTGGTACTGATCGGAAGATCGGGTTTATTTCCTGTTCTTTAAGGAAATGGGAAATCCAAAGGGTATTGAGACTGTCCAAGTCTACTGGTGTTTTGAGAAATCAATTCTCAGATAGTGAACGATCTTTGTATGATAGTGAACGATCTTTGTATGATGCCCAAGAGAAGGCTGGTATGTTAAAGGATGAAGGTCAACCCATTAACTGGTCTGACACTTGACTCAGAAAGACAGTTCTAGCAAATTGATGACTAGGTTCTGTTCCTATACCTGTAGAGGTCTCTAGGTCCTTGTACTAAGCCTAAGAGAAGGCATGAGAACTTCTAAGAAGCCGACGGGTCCTTGTACAATGCCCAAGAGGAGGCGGGGATGCTTTTAGGAAGCCTGTGGGTCCCAAACTGAGAGAAGTTCAAGAAATGCAATTCACCGAGAAGAGATCATTTCATGAAAGTTCGTGGTTTGAAGAAACTCAAGAGATGCCATTCACCGAGAAAAGATCATCTCTGGGGAGTAGAGTTTCTTTGACAATGTCTAAGGGTGACAGTCTGAGAAAGGGTTCACTGAGAATGCTGCCTTTCATGTCTCCATATTGTTTAACCCCAAGAGGAGGGAAGACTGTATCTGGTAATCCTATGAGGGATCTAGTTTTGTTTATATTTAAGAGTGACCAATAGGCTTTACCTAGTTCTGGACGTAGTTGCCGGGGAAAACTCTAAATAGCTATACTAGTATTACACAGTTAATATTTGACAAGTATAAAAGTTTGTGAAAGAAGACTTACAGTGAGCAGCCCCACAATACAGTTATATATATATATATATATATATATGAAAGCGGATAAAGAAAGCGGGTTAACACTTACTCGGTTGTAGAGCTTCCATGCTGTTTTGTTAGTTGTTCAACAAAGAAAGCTTTGATAACAATATTATATTCAAAATCAAAGGAGAAAGTGCTTTGAAAAGATTGTTGGGGCTTACAGCTCAAGGAGAGGCCCAAGGTTTTATCAGTGATTGCACTGTTGTTTTGAATTTGTACAGGGACTTATACAAGTGACTGAGGCCCAAAAAAGGTTTTCTGTACAAAGGGATGGGTCTTAAACTCTCTCAAGAGGCCCAAATAGTTTTAAAGAAAAGAAATGGGGCTTATAACACGAGGGTAGGCCCAGATGATTTCGTTTGAAAAATGACGATCGCGCCGAGATTTCTTTTAACGCAGAGGGACTTATACAATATCTGAGGCCCAAAATTGTTTTGGTTAAAAGGGGATTGGGTCTTACACTCTATTAAGGCCCAAAGATTTATTTTTGTACAAGAGATGGGACTTACAACTCAAGGAGAAGCCCATGGTTTTTGTTTGAAAAATAACAATCGCGCCGAGATTTCTTTAATGTATTGGGACTTATACAATGCACTGAGGCCCAAAAAGGTTTTATCTACAAGGGATGGGTCTTACTCTCTATTATAGGCCCAAAGAGTTTTAAGAAAAAGAATTGGGACTTATAGCTCGAGGAGAGGCCCAGTCTATTTTGTTAAAAAAGGCGACGATCGCGCCATTGTTTCTGAAAATATAATGGGACTTATGCAATGACTGAGGCCCAAGAGGTAGTGTATTTATAAAGGGGTTAGGTCTTACACTCTATTAGAGGCCCAAAGAGTTTTTAAAAGTTTGATGAGGGTTGAATTAATCAAAACCCTATTTGTTTTCAAAATATATTTTAATTGAATAAAAATTCAATTAAAATGATCAAAATTGTTAAACATGTGTGAAAACAAATTGTGATCTTAGATTAATGTTTCAAAAAAAACATGTTTATACCCACAAAATAATTGGAAATCAATTAAGTTTGGGAAATCATGGGGAAAAAATATTTTAAATGTTAAAAACAAATAAAACATTAATTCTTTGCAAAAATATCAAATATATGAAATAAGTAATTTTTTTGGAATTTTTTTGGTAAAATAAAATATTTTAACATTTTTGTGAATTATTAAAAAAGAATCAACTCAAAATCATTAAAACTCAGAGATCAATTAATTTTTGAATCAATTAAATAAAATCACAAAAATTCAAATATTCAAATGTTCAAAAATGGTGCTAGAACATGGCAAGAACACGCGCCACCCTCTGTTTCTGCAGATTTGCATTTTCTATCCAATCTCACTGAATACTTGATTATATCATGCAATATACATATCAATCTACTCGTTTTCACCTCACGATCATGTCTATGGTCTTTAATTTCCTTTATTTTAAACATGGAATAAGAAATCAAAGAGAAACCTCAAGAACCCTAAAATTTGCATGAAGGCTCAGAAATTCCACACACGATTCAAACAAAGCAATTGATTGAGGGAAAACACTCTATGCATGATTATGAACATATGGCCAAATTATTGTGCAGCAAAAAATGCATGGATCATAGAGTTAGAAGAGCTCATGCTTACCTCTTGCAGCTGGTGATCGTGTTTTGTGTTAGAGGTGTTACAGCTTGGTTCCAAGGATATGGACAGCTTCCCTAGGTGCTATGGAGTGTGTCTGGATGCTTGGAATGAATGGAAATGATCTGGAACTTGAGATGGTACCCCAACTGCAAATCTATCAAGAACTTGAGCAATTGGCTAGTGATTTTGTGATTTTGGTGTTCCAGATGTTATGTGAGTGTTTGGATCACTTCTATATGATGTTTATGAGGTGTGTGTGTGATTGGTTTGGTTGGAATTGCTCTCAAACTCAAAACCCGATAGTGACTTGCTTTGGAAGGCAAATTTGGAAGTGAGAAGGTGATTTTGAGGAAAACATTTGTTTGATGGCTTTGGTGTACTCAAACTGATCACAAATGAGGTCTATTAATAATGGAGCAAGTTTGTTTTGCAAGCAATAGTGAATGGCAACTGCTGCAGAGGTTTGGCCAATGTTGATCAATGAGAATCTAAGTCTCCTCTAGCCATTGACTAGAGGTTAGGGCATAGGTTGCTGGTTCCCTTGGTCTTGGATATGTCTTGACTGAATTCAGTTGGAAATGGCTCAGTCCATGCCACCTTGGTGCATCCATTGAATGCTCCAAAACAAAATTGGAGTCTTGTCCCCTCTTTAGGGATTTTTTGGTTTGGCATGCTATTTTTAGTTTCACGGACTTGGGAGGCTTATGGATCAGTGTTTGTCCCTCCTTGGTCTCCTCCTGAGGTGTTCAGATGCATAAGTGTGTTTGTCATTTGTACAAATTTGGAAAATCGAGCAAAATGCACAAATCTGCCTTGCTTTGACAGTTTTCAGCAAGGCATATTGCCAATGTCATATCTCATGGCTCAAGTGGAATTTGATGGGGTTCTTGGCCATTTTGGAAAGCCCTCATATGATACAACAACTGTTTGATCATAGTTGGTTTTGATACTTTTTGGATCCAAGTGAAAAATGCCCCTACATTTGGAAAAAAGTGAAGGCAGATTCTGACTTAGTGAAAATTTCACTAAGTGTTGGAAAAAAGTGACATTTTCACTTTTTGTGATTTTGATCATTCCATAACTTAAAATCCATGAGGAATTGGAATGAGTTGTGTTTAAAGCTTTTGTAGAGTACCATGAGAGCTACAAATCCAGCTTTGAATGGGGAAAAATGGCCTTGTGGTTTAGGAGTTATGATCCTCCAAAGTTGGTACCCTAGCCACTTTGTTCCATAACTTAAAAAATTTCTAAGTTTTTTATGGTTACCCCTTTTACAAGTTATCCAACTTTTCTTGATTTTTCTTGATGAATTATGATTACAATCACACATTAACATCATTTTAGGGTCAAAGAACCATAATTATGAAAAATCTCAAAAAGTCAAAGTTGACTTTTGTGCACAGTTGACTTTTTGTCAGATGAATTCCAAACTGTGCGATCCTCTATGAAATCAAGTCCTTGACTTAAATCAAACTTGATGGATTGATTTCATAGGTGTCATAGGGTGTATTGAATCATGTGGCAAGGTTTGGGAGCATGCCTGGGTCAAAAGTCAAAGGCACAATTGACTTTTTCCCGCGAAACCCTAATTGTGGTTCTGATGAACTTGAAACTTGTTGCTCAAGCTTCTTGGATCAATCCATTTTTGCAAGTGGATCAATGTGGTGTGTTAGGGACCCTCAAATCATGCCTTGAGGTCTTGGCTCATGTTTTGTCCCAAAAGTCAACTTAGGGGTGAATTAGGTCAAGAAACCCTAATTCCTGATTTTTGATGAATGCTTCCCCAGAGGCTAAATTGACTTGATGATTTGGTTCATGAGGTCCCATGAAGTATTTCAAGTTATGCTTTGAAGCATTGGCTCATGCCCAGAGGAAAATTTCCATCTGGAGGCCCTGGTCGACCAAACCCTAATTTGGTGACACTAGCGATCTTGTGGCTTGATCCACTCAGAATGTTGCAGCCTTGTGCTTAATCCTTGAGGTGGGAGTCATCTTGATCCTTTGGGGATGTTTGAGAGGCTAAACAAGTTGAATATCATGTCATTCCTTGATTGATCCTTTGTCTAAGAGCTCTGAGAGGGCCTGAAACCCTAAGTTTGATTGTAGTGGATGCTCACCCATCTTTGGGGAGACTAATGAGGCATAATGATACACCCATATTGTGATGATGATTTGCACAATGATGGGAAATCTTAGTGGTCAAAATTTGGGGTATGACAGATGCCCCTATTTAATCTTCTTGGACCCGAAGGTGTGAATGGCGAAGGTATTCGGGCATTCGGGGTGCAAGAGGATTAAATATCAGAATATCCGAAATTTTGATGGCGGTTATGAATGGTAGCTTACGCATTCATCTTCTTTTGCTAAGCAATGATACTTAGAAAAGGTAAACTTCCCCTCGATCATGGTCTTCAGCCAAGGAACTGGTCTCAGTTTTCTTTTGAAATAAACTTCCCCTCGATCCTGGTTTCCTACCAAGGAACTTGTCTAAGTTTCTGATATAAACTTCCCCTCGATCCTGGTTTCCTACCAAGGAACTTGTCTAAGTTTCTGATATAAACTTCCCCTCGATCCTGGTTTCCTACCAAGGAACTGGTCTAAGTTTCTGATATAAACTTCCCCTCGATCCTGGTTTCCTACCAAGGAACTGGTCTCAGTTTCTTTTGTCAATAAACCTTATTGACAAGGGACGCTGTTCGTAGCGGCTTTTCCTCAAACTTCTCGCCGAATTTTCCTGGAGAGATGCCATTTGATGGAAAAAGTTTTATGTCAGAGTTGCAGGGGAACCCAGTCGTCTGAATTGTAGAGGTGCACAAACTTCTCTGTTGGAGATGCCATTTGTCGATTCTACTAGGGAAAACGAGTCTCATGAGAGACTGCTTCCAGCTTAAGGATATTACATCATACTTTTCTCATAGATCTTCTCGGAGAAATGACATACAACGTGATCCAATTTTGAGGTGCTGATGACCTTTTCGTCATCGGATTTTTTTGGAGAACAACTGCTGTATTATCGAATCTCTGATTAAGAGATTTTCTCTAGGGATTTTCCTTAATCCGGGAAAGCGAAGATATCATCTTCAATGGCGAAGAGTGATGTTTGGCGAAGGTTCTCTGGTTTTTCAGAGGTTCAAGTTATCAAAGTGGTCAAGGGCCAATTCTAATCCAGAAATAAACTGGAGGAGAGAGATTGTTCAGACGCAACATTTCCTGACGAGGAAAGGACTGACAACTCGATTGAGAAGACTTCTATCACTAGGGGACAAGACCGACTAGAGAGATAGTGATGCAATATGAATGCGAATGTAAATCAATAATGCATGATGTATGTATGTTTAAGCTGACAAAACTGACGCGACATACAGACTAGTAGATGAACACGACTGGATACTCGGCCACAGTGGGAGATGTAAAGTATCACTAGTTGACGATAGCAATTCTACCTTGCTTAGAAGAGATAGTCCCTGTGGGGAACAATCGTTGGTCGGGCTTAGGAGGTAAGAACTCTGCCGGGGGGTGTCAGATGAAACATGGTCTCTGACATAATTGATCCTTCGTTCAGACGTACTAGTTTAGAAGGATTACTTTGATTCTGCAGTTCGAGGTTCGATTACTTCTGGAGAAGCGATCGATGTTCTTTCGATGTTCAACAGTCAAAAGAAATTGCCATCTTTATTTTAAAAGAAGAAAAGATTGACAAGTAAATTCATTTTTGTTTTATTTCAAGAATCGTTGATCATATTAAAATGTCGTTCTGTAAAGCTAAAACAAATGAGAATTGCAAACAAAAGCACAAGGGCTCAAATTTTATTGATAGGATGGAAATCAGCCAAGCGCGTTATCCCATAGAGTATTTACAAAGTTTAGAAAATGGTAATTTAAGGGAAAAGGGCTACATTAAAACATGACGACCACTATTCTTCTACCAACTTTGAATTCTGGACATCCTGAGCTTCTGTCGAAGATAACCGTGACCGAGATTTCTGATGAATGGCATGATTGCTGCTGAGGAACTTGCCTCTGTTGGACATAATTACTTACCGTTATCCCTAATTTTTGCCTGGATCGTACTGTGATGTTTCCAATCCACCGGGATGATTTTTTTTATTTTGTCTCTAATTTTTGCCCGGACCGCCCTTTCGGGTTTTCAATCCACCGAGACATTTTTTTTAGGCGAAGTATTTCTTAACTACGTCAACATTCATGGGCTAGGCAAATTCCTCTCCATCCATAGTTGCGAGTCTCAAGGCGCCGCATGAGAAAGCTTTCTTGGCCACATAGGGGCCGTCATAATTCGGAGTCCATTTTCCCCGAGAATCAGTGAGGAATGATTGTATCTTTTTGAGCACGAGGTCTCATTTCCTGAAGACGCGAGGTCGGACCTTTTTGTCAAATGCTCTCTTCATTCTTTGCTGATACAACTGACCATGGCATAGTGCCATTATTCATTTTTCTTCGATCAAATTGAGTTCGTCGTTTCGACTTTGACACCATTCAGCTTCTGTAAGCTTAGCTTCCATCAATACCCGAATTGATGGGATCTCTATTTCTATGGGAAGCACTGCTTCCATCCCATATACTAGAGAGAAAGGGGTTGCCCCTGTTGAAGTACGGACAGATGTGCGATAACAGTGAAGAGCAAAGGGTAGCATCTCGTGCCAGTCTTTGTAGGTTACAACCATCTTTTGAATGATCTTTTTAATGTTCTTGTTAGCCGATTCTACCGCTTCGCTCATCTTGGGTCGATAGGGAGATGAGTTATTGTGTTCGATCTTGAACTCAGTGCACAACTCTTTCATCATCTTATTGTTCAAGTTAGATCCATTATCAGTAATGATCTGGCTTGAAACACCATAATGGCAGATAAGATTATTTTTGATAAATCGGACCACCACTTGTTGAGTTACATTGGTGTATGACGCTGCTTCGACCCATTTGGTGAAGTAGTCAATGGCTACCAGAATGAACCGATGTCCGTTTGAAGCCTTGGGCTCAATCATGCCAATCATGTCGATTCCCCATATGGAAAAAGGCCATGGGGAAGAAAGAACTTTGAGATGTGTTGGTGGTACATGGATTTTGTCAGCATATATCTGACACTTGTGACACCTCCTCATGTACTTGTAGCAGTCGGATTCCATGGTCAACCAGTAGTACCATGCTCTTAGAATTTTTCTCGCCATTGTGTGTCCGTTGGCATGTGTGCCAAAGGATCCTTCGTGAATTTCTTTTATCAGCATGTTTGCTTCTGGTCTGTCTACGCATCGGAGCAAGACCATATCAAAATTTCTTTTATAGAATGTATCACCTCTCAGAAAGAAGCTGCATGCTAGCCTTCTGAGGGTTTTTCTATCTTTCCTTGATGCCCCAGGTGGGTACTCTTGTTTCTGAAGGAAGCATTTGATATCGTGATACCAAGATTTGTCATCTTTGACTGCTTCAATCATGAAGATGTAAGCGGGCCTTTCAAGGTGCATTATGTCGATCTTAGGTAGGTTATTCCATTGAACTACATTAATCATGGAAGAGAGAGTGGCTAATGCATCAGCCATGTGATTCTCATCACGAGGGATGTGATGAAACTCGATCCTGTTAAAGAAGGGTAACAACCTTCTCGCGTAGTCTTTGTAAGGAATCAGTCCTGATTGGTATGTGTTCCAATCTCCTTTAATATGATTGATAACTAGGGCTGAGTTGCCATATACGTCCAAGTTTTTAATCCTTAAATCGATCGCTTCCTCGAGACCCATGATACAAGCTTCGTATTCGGCCTCGTTGTTTGTGCACTTGAACATAAGTCTGGCGGTGAAAGGAATGTGGGTACCCTGAGGGGTAACAATGATTGCCCCAATTCCGTTTCCGTAATGATTGACAGTTCCGTCAAAGATTAGTCCCCATTGGGAACCTGGTTTTGGCCTTTCACTGGGTAACGGTTCCTCGCAATCTTTCATTTTCAAATACATGACATCTTCGTCTGGGAAGTTAAACCCGATTGATTCCTGATCGTCAATCGGTTGATGAGCCAAATGATCAGCTAAAATGCTTCCCTTAACGGCTTTCTGAGCGTGGTACTCTATGTCATATTCTGATAACAACATCTGCCAACGGGCAATCCTTCCCGTGAGAGCAGGTTTTTCAAAGACGTACTTGATCGGATCCATTTCGGAGATTAACCAAGTAGTGTGGCAAATCATGTACTGGCGGAGACGTTTGGCTTCCCAAGCCAGAGCACAGCAAGTTTTCTCAAGCATAGTGTACCGAGTCTCACAGTCGGTAAATTTCTTGCTCAGATAGTAAATGGCTGACTCTTTCCTTTTCGTTTTGTCTTGTTGGCCAAGTACACATCCCATTGAGTCTTCCAAGACTGTTAGGTATATGATCAACGGTCTTCCCTCTACTCGAGGTGACAAGATAGGTGGATTCAACAGGTACTCTTTGATACTGTCGAAGGCGGTTTGACAATCTTCTGTCCAAACGCAATCCTGATTCTTTTTGAGTAATTTGAAGATCGGCGCGCACGTCGCGGTCATGAGGAATATGAATTTGGAAATATAGTTCAAACGTCCCAGGAATCCTCTAACTTGTTTTTCAGTTTTCGGAGAAGGCATTTCTTGAATGGCCTTGACCTTGTCAGGATCAACCTCAATTCCTTTATGGCTGACGATGAACCCTAAAAGTTTCCCTGAATGAACACCGAATGTGCATTTGTTGGGATTCAAGCGGAGTTTGTACTTTCTCAACCGCTCGAATAGTTTTGACAGGTGGGTCACATGCTCCTCCTTTGTTCTAGATTTGGCAATCATGTCATCGACATATACCTCGATTTCCTTGTGTATCATGTCATGAAATAGAGTAGTCATGGCCCTTTGATAGGTTGCCCCGGCGTTTTTCAAACCGAACGACATTACCTTGTAACAAAAGGTACCCCATGGGGTAATAAACGAAGTTTTCTCCATGTCTTTCGGCGCCATTTTGATTTGATTATAGCCCAAGAATCCATCCATGAAGGAGAAGACTTTGAACTTGGTTGTACTGTCTACCAGCATGTTAATGTGTGGTAAAGGAAAGTCGTCCTTCGGACTAGCCTTGTTTAGATCTCTGTAATCTACACACATTCTGACCTTTCCGTCCTTTTTCGGGACTGGTACGATGTTGGCTAACCATTGAGGATACTTTGATGTGGCGAGGAAACCCGCCTCAATCTGTTTTTGTACCTCCTCTTTGATTTTGATAGCCATATCCGGGTGAGTCCTTCTCAACCTTTGTTTCACTGGCGGACATTCCGATCTTAATGGTAGATGATGTTCCACGATGCTGGTATCCAACCCTGGCATGTCCTGATAGGACCAAGCGAATACATCGGGAAACTCTTTGAGAAGCTTTGTCAAACTTTCTTTGGCAGTTGGACTGAGCAGTGCCCCAATCCTGATTTCTTTTCTTTCCTCCTCTGAGCCCAAGTTGACAGTTTCCAACGGCTCTTTGTGAGGTTCAATGGACCTTTCCTCTTGCTTGAGTAGTCGGGAGATCTCTTCTGGAATTTCGTCGTCAACTTCTTCTTCAGCCCTAAATACCGGGAATTCAAAGTTAGGAGAAGGCATTGGATCGTATGTTTAAATAGGGTTTAAAACAAGCAATCTGCATGACGTGATGATTGTTTTTTAGAAGAGATAGATATAAATGCAAGAGTGTGTGCAGTGTTTTTTTTTTTGAAAAACTGCTTGTTTTTTAGTTTGAGTTATTTTTTAGGATTACCAATTTCTAAGAAAAGCAAAAAGAGAAAACAACAATTAATGCGGAAATTACAGAACGAAGTTATTTTATTTATGATCTTGTCGATTCTTGAAACTACAGCCCTATAAAACAAAACTCTGTCGCTTCGGGCGGAGCGAAGAGGGACATTTACAGAAAGTGAGCCCTATCAAAACATCTGTTTCACCTGGGCAGGGTGAAAGGTTAAAGAAGACAATTACTTTGACTTATGAACAATCTTCGGAACATCGACAGCAACCCATTGGCGGCGAACTCCTCGGTGAATCACAAAGTCTGGTACCTTCCTTGATTTGTCTTTAGAAATGACGCTGATTTCTGGCGGAGCAGGATCATTCGAATCTGTCTCCTAGGCAGAGTTGTCGTAGGAGGATTCCTCAGTTGTATTTTGCATAGCATATGTACTCTCAGGCAAATCTCCCCATCCAGTTGGCTGGATGTCTTCGAGCCTGATACGAGAGCTTTCAGGAGCATGTACTTGACTATATAGTCGTATTTTCCACTTGGTTGTCCCAAGGTGTCCCACACTTCTGTGGAACTGGAGGAGTCATCCCTTTCAATGACGTTGACCTCTGGAAAAGCGTAGTTAATGAATTCTAGTCCTGCAAACTTTGCGAATTCATCGTCGTGCTAGATATTTTTTGAATGACCTGAGTGTTGATCCCATGACATAGTGGGGGCGCAGGTATTCTGTTCAATGATGCTCAGCTGATTTTCATTGTTCGGCTAATTTTCTCGCCCCAAGTCTCCTGGGTACGGCTGCCAGATAGGCAGACCATCCATCGGGCTATAATAGTCATGGTCAAAGTTGTCCTTCATCAGAGTGTCTTCCTCTAATGAATTTGGCAGAGCACGGCATCCTTCCGGATCACAATCTCTGTATATCATTCTGACATCTGACCTTGGTATAAATCTCGGACTCTGTGCGGAATAGCAAAATGGCGTAGGCACCTCTTGCTAAGACATATAACAGTCCTCGTTAAGATAGGACTTCCATTCCTCATCTGTGTCGGAGGAATCTCCCTCGTTGATGGTATGTACTTCTTGCGACACTAGGTGAAGGAAACCTCCACTATGGAAGAAGTTTTGAATAGGATGAAGACTTTCACCATTAGCGGCAGTCTGGGTACAGGTTGCAGAAAAACCAAGACCTTTCTTTGTTTTATTAACGATGATGTTATCAAACTGTCGTATTGACACATCTTGTTCCATAAAGGCCTGCTCTAAGACTTTCTGTAGAGCCTCTTTGTGGGCTTCGGAACTGAGTAAAAGTGATAGCACCGAGATCTTTGAAGGAGTTTGTAACAGCTGATCAACAATGTTGTATTCACTCCTCTGGATAAGCTTCAGCATCTCATCATTGTTTTTCGAAAGGTCGGGATTACTGGATTGACCGACTGGTAGATCAGGAGCTTCTGTCTGAAGTTCCTTTTCTCTGTTAGGTTCTCCAACTCCTCGGTTGAAGATTCGACCGCTCCGTGTTACTCGACTGATGTCTGCAATGTTCACGACGGAGGGTAATGGAATTTCCTTTCCATTCTCGATTATTGTCACACCGTATTTGTAAGGGATCGCCTTAGCTGATTCATATGGTAATGGTCCTGGCAGATAGATAATTATAGGAGCCTTCTGATTTTTCTGACTGTTATAGGTAACTTCAATCAGCTCCTGGCTAGGAACCTTTGATTCGTCCAATAGAGGGATGATGGTACAAATATCCTTGTTTTGTTGATGATCAGAGATTATGACAACGTCTCTGATTTGATCAGCGAAGTAGTTCGGCGTCCAATTGATTGGCTCAGAACCCGGACATGGGTGAATCTCTTTATGATCCAACTGACCTTGAAGAGCTGCTCGCACAAGGTAGCATCCTTGATTATTCTCCGAACAGACTCTACAACGTTCATAGTTATGTGGTGGCACTTGGCCACGCCCGCTTTGAATACAGTGTAACCTCACCAGGTTAGTTTCCATAGATCGGACATCCTGACTTTGACGCCGAGTAGGGTTTCCATTAAGCACACTGATTTGGTGCGTATCTTCATCCATATAGATCGAAAGCCACCAGTGGTTTAACAAGTGTTGCAAAGTTCTTTGAACAAGAGCGCACCCTTGGTTACTCTCACTGCATCCTTTACAGCTTAGATAATTGTGAGAAGTGAGAAAACCGAGTTGGATTTGCCTGGCGTGTAACTCCACCAAGCTGGTATTCATCAAAAAAATATCGAAGATTTAGATCATGTTGATCTGATAAGAATTTCTATCATGGTAGTCTTGGATCCACCCAAGATCCATCTGACGCTGGAGGGCCTCTTGTATGAAAGAGCATCCCTGTTTTTTTACCGAGCAAGTCAGATAAGAATTGTAATCGTGCTGTGGAAGATTATGATACTGGCTTTGCCTTCAGTGCATCGCCACCAAGTCGACCTCCATTGCACGGATGTCGTGGTTCTGAATGATGGAATTCGTATAAGTCATGTTGACTCCACGCACTCGATGCTCTTGGATCCATCCGAGATCCAATTGTTCCTGTAGAGCTTATTGCACCACAGAACATCCTTGATTGTTTTTAGAGCAGATATCACACTGGAGATAATTATGAGGTGGCACATGGCCGTATCCGCTCTGTCTACAATGCATCTTGACCAGATTGGCCCTTAATAAGAGTACATCATGAATTTGATAGATGTTGTTAGACTCTCCCTCTATCAAATTGACTGTAGCTTTCTCGTGTTGAGGCAACGGGTTCATGAGAACATTCGGATTCGTATCTTTGAAAGATAAGACCCCCTTGATGATAAGGACAAGTCTGATCCACTTTGAACCAGAAAGGAAGATTTTTCGGTACTGTAAGAGGAGACTTAGTTTGGACGTGCCCCTTGACCAGTAGTAATGGAAACAATTCTGCGTATAACATGGGTATAGGATCAAACCCTGGTGGTCGTGTTGCAAAGTTGTTGTTGTATGGAGGACGAGCCTGCTGAAGAGGTTGTTGTGCCCTTTGCTGATATTGTTGTTGATTAGGTTGGCTCTGCGCAACCTGAGGTTGATACGTAGAAACAGGAGTCAGGTTAATAGCAGGAGTTACAGCTGCTACTGGTTGGTAACGTAACCTTTGCTTTCCGAGAGAGATATTCCCAATATCCTGCTCTTTTTTCTTAGGGAGAGCACTACCGTATTGTTTTGTACTACTTGATGGTCCAACGTCTTTAACTAACCGTCCTTCTCGAACTACTTCCTCAAGACGAACTCCCATGCCCACCATCTCGGTGAAGTCACTAGGTGCACTGGCAACCATTCTGTCGTAGTAAAATGAGCTTAAGGTTTTTAAGAAAATCTTCGTCATCGCTTTTTCCTCCAGAGGTGGAGAAATCTGAGCGGCGATTTCACGCCATCCCTGAGCGTATTCTTTAAAGGTTTCCTTGTCCTTTTGTGACATTGATCTGAGTTGATCTTTGTCCGGTGCCGTGTCCAGATTGTATTTATATTGTTGAACGAAAGCAGCGCCAAGATCTATGAACGTGCCGATCGTAGCGCGGTTTAAACCCATGTACCATTTTAATGCGGCACCGGTTAAACTATCCTGAAAGTAATGGATTAGTAGCTCCTGGTTCTTTGTCTGAGCTGACTTTCGCCGAGCGTACATCACCAAGTGGCTTTGAGGGCAAGAGTTACCCTTGTATTTTTCAAAGTCGGGTACCTGGAAATTGTGCGGAACTTTCGCATTGGGGACCAAGCAAAGGTCCGCGGCGTGCTTTCCAAATAAATCCTGACCGCGGATGGCTTGCAGTTCTTTCTGCATTTCCAGGAACTGTTCCTAGAATTCATTCATTCTATCGAACATGCTGTCGTTTCCACCAGAAGGTATCTGTGGAATCTGTCCTTCCAGGACAGTGTGTACCACGGGCGGTGGTAGAGTCATTATGGCTGAGACTCTCAGTGCCTCCCGAAGTTTGTAACCTTCAGGAGTTACTGTCATGCCCCTGGCATCTTTGCTTTCCCGAAGTTTGTAACCTTCAGGCCCAGCGGCTCCTGCTGCGGTTCCCTAATCCTCAGTGATCGGCGGAACATATCCTTCCGGGATATAGTTGGGTGGCATGCCCCAGGGACGATCTTTCAGCATTTTGTACCTAGGATCATACTTTTCCACTATGGGCATTGATATGATCTCTGAGATCACAGTCCATTGATGTTGCATCTGAGCTTCTGCTAGAGCTTGCATGTCATTATGAAACTTTCTCAGATCCTCTTTCAGAGTGTCGATCTCTTCTCTCAACTCTCAGTTCTCTTCCTCGAGATCATCCATCTTTTTCTGACGATTGGCCCGAGTATTATACGAATGAGACAGTTTGACTCTAGAATCGAGACACAAACGTGAGATTCGTAGGTAAGAAGAATGCGTTTACACGAGAATGATGAATGATATGCAATGAGTATATTAATTGTATGTTTTTGTTTATTCAAAGTAAACTTCAACAATTAGATTGCAAATATCAAACAGTGGGGGAACCCCGTTTTATTGAATTCAAAGGATTGTGGAAACGGAAATACAGTAGATTACAAAGTGCCGAAAAAGGAAATCTAAACTAATGGATCCTGAGTCCTCTCTGAGGAGAGCTCAGGTGCTGGCTCTGGTACTTTCCTTTTCTTTGATCGGGGCTCTTCAGCCGTTGTCAGGTTGTCATTCCTTTGCCAAGTGAAAGGAGCGAGCAAATTCCTTTGGTCATCCTGATTTTCTACAGCGTGTTGCTCTAAAATTTCAATCAGAGCATCCTTTTCTCTTAATAGCTGCTGTATTTTCTTACACTCCACATCAAGTATACGGTACTTGTTCCTCCAAGACCTCTTCTCCTGCTGAACTTTGCTGAGAGTAACCTGAAGCTTTTCTGTGTCTGACATGAAATAAAGGACATAGTCCCTTAATGGAAGAACTTCCTGACGAGGGTAAGGCATCCTCAGCTTGAGAGCTCTAGTTTGTACCCAGTGGAGATAAGGTTCCACCGAGACACAGTCTGGTTTTCCTAGAGACTCTCGTCCTTTCCTGTGAACGTGTTTCCAAGCATGCACTATTTCTGTCTTTAGTGCCCTGTCATTTTCTCCTTCCTTGAAGAAAAGACCTTCTAGATGAGCATTGCGCGGGACATGCCACATCGGGTATCCAAATTGAGGACGAACTAAAATTGGGTGATAATTGATTCCTCCCTTAGTTCCTATAAGGGGTACACTTGGACAAATGGGAAGTGAACCATTTGTAAAGCAAGGGTACACATCATGTGATCATTCCTCCGCTGTATAAATTCCTTAAGTGTATCGAATGATACTCATCTACGAGTAAGGTTGGTACAGGTTTTCCAATCAGGCATATCTTAATGGCGTTGATATCTACGAAGTTACCAATGTTGGGAAACAAAAATAACCCGTAGGTGAGCAAAACAAAGATGCTCTCGAAAGCGGTCACGTTCCCTATACTGGCAAAGTACAGGGCTTTCTTTGTTAAGAATTAGGCTGGCAAACCTTGGATGCCACCCTTAGTGGTCATGTGAGTCTTGACTTCTGACTCATCCAAATAAATTACTCGTGCAATGGTTTGATCCTTTGGAATTTCTTCCAGTCCTGAAAAGGGAGCATGATCAGTGATATGCAGATTAGTCAGGTGAGAGTACTCCTCCAGCGTTGGTGCTAGCTGATAATCCAGGAATGTGAAACACTGATAGACCGGATCGTAGAAATGGATTAGTGTGGACAAGATTCCTTCGATTACATGGACCCTTAATAGAGACAGTAGTCCCCCACACTTGGCTTTGAAAGCCTCATGGTTGGTGATCATTCTCGCCAAACCTCTCAAATTCTCTAGTTTTGGAACCTTGAAGGTGTACTTATGAGTTTTCCTTCTACCAAAATCCATTAGCGCAATCCCTTTATCTGACATTTGCAATCATTGTCTTAGTTTAATTTGAAAGAGGGAGGCTAGAAGAGAAGATTTGTTTTTGTTCTAATGTTTTTTTAATGAATGTATGAATACAGCACACAAAAACATAGAAAAAACATGGGGTCAAAGGGTCGGTGTCATGAAGTCAAGGCTCTACCCCCCCCCCCCCCCCAAAGGTTTATACTGGTGATTTTTTGTACCTGTCCGCAAAATCATTGACCCCTCTTGGGATGACAACAGCAAGCCGATCGCCAGCGAGCTGATGTATCCTAGAGTGATCTCAGATGAGGGTAGTATCGCGTGACAACTATTTTCGATAGCTTCCGCACTATAAAATGGCTTAAGTCTGCTAAAAACCTCAGCTTCTCAGATAACCCAGTCGACTACACTACTTTCAACAACCGAAGTCGTAAGGCAATGTATCTGCAAAGGGAGTCTCCACTGAGTTTGATGGTCGATCGGGGGCTCTTAATTGGGATTCACTCCCCACAAGATTACCCGCATTGCCATCACCTATCTTAGGTGTATACTCAATCTTTCCACATGCGGCATCACACGCATTCCCATTAGCAGAAAAATAAACACAGATATCAATTAGGAAAAGTAGTATATATATTTGTCTTAATCATCCTAGACCTCTTGCCTTACGATCCTATACAGACAATGATTCCCCAGCAGAGCTGCCATTTCTGTGATACCTTGAGAACTTAAGGTTTTCTACCTAAGAGATGGGAAGAGAACAAGATCTCGAAATTTTCCCCAGCAGAGTCACCATTTTTCTGTAGTGCGAATTTTTGTGTGGTTGCGAAGCACTATCGCTTTAGGGTACTATAGTTCGATTCATGTTTATCCTATTGAAGCTGATGAAGGAAGGGAAATAGATGTCTCCAATTAGCCCTGCTTGCAAACTGAGTTTGAACAAATGACTGTTGGTTTACAGATATTATTAAGATTGTGGGTCTCTCTTAGGTTATTTTGCTTAAGAACAGTATCTAGGCTATTGGTAGGATGTTAGGTCTGATGCTTTTCGATTGAGGTATGAAGGTATGGGATTTTGGGTTTTTTGATTAGTATGCTCGCTAATATTTTTCAATCTTATGCCTACGTATTCCCGTTTTGACGAAACAGGGAAATCAGAGCGATCATAGTTCCTCCTATTCTATTAGAGGAAAAAGTGTTTTGGTGCCTTGTTCAAAGCCCAAGACGTGAAGCTAAAGGGAGTATATGTATCTTGTTCAAAGCCCAAGATGTGAAGCTGAAGGGTCTATTTGTATCTTGTTCAAAGCCCAAGATGGGAAGCTAAAGGGTTTTGGTTCGAGAGAGAATTTGTCATCTCTAGAGAGGAGTTGTTGATGTTTGTATGCTGTGAGCAAGGCACAGATTTGATGCTAAAAGGTTGATTGACTCAACCGGGGTTTTCCTTATACAAAGCCTAAGAGGAGGCTATTGACCCAACAAGAGGGTGTTTTTATATGTCTCGTACGAAGCCCGAGATAGAGGCTAAAGGCTTGTGACCCAACAAGAGGGTCTTTTATACTCAACAAAAGAGTGTTTTGCTGTCTCGTACGAAGCCCGAGATAGAGGCTGAAAGGTTTGACTTAACAAGAGAGTCTTTTATACTCAATAAGAGAGTGTTTTGTATCTCGTACGATGCCCGAGATGGAGGCTGAAGGGTTTGACTCAACAAGAGAGTCTTTTATACTCAACAAGAGAGTGTGGGGAGAATCATTGTACAAAGCCCAAGAGGAGGCTAACTGTGCTGGTGACTGTTTCAGTTGAGTGACAGGTCCAGTATGTTGGATAAAAGAGAAAACCAGTTCTTATAAAGGGACTGATTAAAGGTAAGGTTGTACTTTGGTACTGATCAGAAGACCGGGTTTATTTCCTGTACTTTAAGGAAATGGGAAATCCAAAGGGTATTGAGATTGTCCAAGTCTACTGGTGTTTTGAGAAATCGATTCTCAGATAGTGAACGATCTTTGTATGATGCCCAAGAGAAGGCTGGTATGTTAAGGGATGAAGGTCAACCCATTAACTGGTCTGGCACTTGACTCAGAAAGACAGTTCTAGCAAATTGATGACTAGGTTCTGTTCCTATACCTGTAGAGGTCTCTAGGTCCTTGTACTAAGCCCAAGAGAAGGCATGAGAACTTCTAAGAAGCCGACGGGTCCTTGTACAATGCCCAAGAGGATGCGGGGATGCTTTTAGGAAGCCTGTGGGTCCCAAACCGAGAGAAGTTCAAGAAATGCAATTCACCGAGAAGAGATCATTTCATGAAAGTTTGAGGTTTAAAGAAACTCAAGAGATGCCATTCACCGAGAAAAGATCATCTCTGGGGAGTAGAGTTTCTTTGACAATGTCTGAGAAAGGGTTCATTGAGAATGCTGCCTTTCATGTCTCCATATTGTTTAACCCCAAGAGGAGGGAAGACTGTATCTGGTAATCCTATGGGGGATCTAGTTTTGTTTGTATTTAAGAGGGACCAACAGGCTTTACCTAGTTCTAGACATAGTTGCCGGGGAAAACTCTAAATAACTATACTAGTATTACATAGTTAATATTTGACAAGTATAAAAGTTTGTGAAAGAAGACTTACAGTGAGCAGCCCCACAATACGGTTATATATATATATATATATATATATATATATATATATATATATATATATATATATATATATATATATATATATATATATATGAAAGCGGATAAAGAAAGCGGGTAAACACTTACTCGGTTGTAGAGCTTCCATGCTGTTTTGTTAGTTGTTCAACAAAGAAAGCTTTGATAACAATATTATATTCAAAATCAAAGAGAAAGTGCTTTGAAAAGATTGTTGGGGGTTACCGCTCAAGGAGAGGCCCAAGGTTTTATCAGTGATTGCACTGTTGTTTTGAATTTGTACAGGGACTTATACAAGTGACTGAGGCCCAAAAAAGGTTTTCTGTACAAAGGGATGGGTCTTACACTCTCTCAAGAGGCCCAAAGAGTTTTAAAGAAAAGAAATGGGGCTTATAACACGAGGGTAGGCCCAGATGATTTCGTTTGAAAAATGACGATCGCGCCGAGATTTCTTTTAACGCAGAGGGACTTATACAATATCTGAGGCCCAAAATGGTTTTGGTTAAAAGGGAATTGGGTCTTACACTCTATTAGAGGCCCAAAGATTTATTTTTGTACAAGAGATGGGACTTACAACTCAAGGAGAAGCCCATGGTTTTTGTTTGAAAAATGACGATCGCGCCGAGATTTCTTTAGCGTATTGGGACTTATACAATGCACTGAGGTCCAAAAAGGTTTTATCTACAAGGGATGGGTCTTACACTCTATTAGAGGCCCAAAGAGTTTTAAGAAAAAGAATTGGGACTTATAGCACGAGGAGAGGCCCAGTTGATTTTGTTAAAAAAGGCGACGATCGCGCCATTGTTTCTGAAAATACAGAGGGACTTATACAATGACTGAGGTCCAAAAGGTGGTGTATTTACAAAGGGGTTGGGTCTTACACTCTATTAGAGGCCCAAAGAGTTTTTAAAAGTTTGATGAGGGTTGAATTAATCAAAACCCTAATTTGTTTTCAAAATATATTTTAATTGAATAAAGATTCAATTAAAATGATCAAAATTGTTAAACATGTGTGAAAACAAATTGTGATCTTGGATTAATGTTTCAAAAAAAACATGTTTATACCCACAAAATAATTGGAAATCAAATAAGTTTGGGAAATCATGGGGAAAAAATATTTTAAATGTTAAAAACAAATAAAACATTAATTCTTTGCAAAAATATCAAATATATGAAATAAGTAATATTTTTGGGATTTTTTTGGTAAAATAAAATATTTTAACATTTTTGTGAATTATTAAAAAAAGAATCAACTCAAAATCATTAAAACTCAGAGAGAAATTAATTTTTGAATCAATTAAATAAAATCAAAAAAATTCAAAAATTCAAATGTTCAAAAATGGCGCCAAGAACATGGCAAGAACACGCGCCACCCTCTGTTTGTGCAGATTTGCGTTTTCTATCCAATCTCACTGAATACTTGATTATATCATGCAATCTACATATCAATCTACTCGTTTTCACCTCACCATCATGTCTATGGTCTTTAATTTCATTTATTTTAAACATGGAATAAGAAATTAAAGAGAAACCTCAAGAACCCTAAAATTTGCATGAAGGCTCAGAAATTCCACACAGAATTCAAACAAAGCAATTGATTGAGGGAAAACACTCTATGCATGATTATGAACATATGGCCAAATTATTGTGCAGCAAAAAATGCATGGATCATAGAGTTAGAAGAGCTCATGCTTACCTCTTGCAGCTGGTGATCGTGTTTTGTGTTAGAGGTGTTACAGCTTGGTTCCAAGGATATGGACAGCTTCCCTAGGTGCTATGGAGTGTGTTTGGATGCTTGGAATGAATGGAAATGATCTGGAACTTAAGATGGTACCCCAACTGCAAATCTGTCATGAACTTGAGCAATTGGCTAGTGATTTTTTTATTTTGGTGTTCCAGATGTTATGTGAGTGTTTGGATCACTTCTATATGATGTTTATGAGGTGTGTGTGTGATTGGTTTGGTTGGAATTGCTCTCAAACTCAAAACCCAATAGTGACTTACTTTGGAAGGCAAATTGTTAGATGTCAATCATGATATATTTGAGTATGAATTATTTGGCATTTTTCATGACTTTTCATGTGGAATAGGTTGATTTTAGTGTGAATTGATGTTGTTGTGCATTATTTGAAATATACTTGTGGTGCTTGTAATTTGTGTGCTAAATGTGCAGAAATAGGAGTGAAAAGATCAAAGTTTGAAGACCCAAAGAAATAGTGCAAGCTGCCAAAGAATTGAAATCAACAACAGTATTCGCTAGGCGAGTGTTGGCGAAGGTGCCAGCGAAGGTTCGCCTAGCGAACGTCAGCGAGGATGCCAGCGAGATGGTGGCAGAAAGTGTGCAAAACTTACAGTAGGAAAACTGGGTAAATTCGCTGGGCGAGTAGGCCAGCGAATGCTCGCTGATGTGCTCGCGGGGCGAATGTGCCAGCGAAGGGTGGCAGAAACTTTCCATTTTGAAAACACCCAAGCTTCGCTGGGGCGAAGGTTGCAGCGAATGCTCGCGAAGCGAATGTTTTGGTTCGCCTAGCGAACCCATGATAATTCTGAGGGGCGGTTTAAGTCTGAGGCACTTAAATGTGCCATATTTTTGGTCATTCGCTAGGCGAATGAATGCCTTCGCTGGGCGAAGGGTGCTGTTAGGAAAAGTGTATAAATAGAATTGTTACTTTTGGAATGGGATCTCTTGCTCATTTTACATTAGAATTAAGGGTTTACAGTATTTTGTTGAGAAAAGCTTGTATTTTCATTGGAGAAGCTGATTTTGCATCCATTCTCGATTATTCGTCGTGGATGCTCATTCATCTCCTCTCTTTACTTGTCATCCAAGCTACCATGAGAAGTGGTAGCTAATCACTCAATGTTGAGGTTAGATGTAGTTGATTCTGTTTTTATGTATTGATATTGATCTCTTGTATATGAACAAAGTCTTTGATCAATATAGATGATGTTGTTTTCTCTTAATGATCCATTTGTGAATTGTTTTGCTCTAGACATAGACTTTACAACTCTTGACCTAACAATTTCATCTCTTAAAAACCAAACTCTAGACATAGATTTGGGATTTTCTATTCACATTGTATTGATCTTAATGATCGTTGCTTAGATTGTTAGCGTGAGACATCATCTAACGGTCTAAACAACGGTACTCACGATTCCGCTTTAGACATAAACGTAGTCGGGAGGATACGCGGTTATATTGGTCGGAAACCGAGTTCATATGCTTGATTAATTGTTTATACATGAAAAGGATTGATGAAACCTAACCTTAACATGCTTTTATAAAATCTTTTACAAAAATCTTTGTGACCTAGTTAATCTTTGCTACAAGTGAATGATAACAACAAGTGAAACTTTTGAAAACGTTAACTTAGGATATCGCAACTATTGAACGGCAGG
Organism: Lathyrus tuberosus; assembly: GCA_022829125.1. Lineage (NCBI taxonomy): Eukaryota > Viridiplantae > Streptophyta > Magnoliopsida > Fabales > Fabaceae > Lathyrus > Lathyrus tuberosus. The sequence goes on from JALAZF010000163.1 coordinate 10,292,893, forward strand.
CATCAAATATCCGACAATCCCTGTGGATACGATAACAAAAACCCACACTGATACTCTTCTAACAAATTGGCCCCGTTGCCGGGATTGTTAGTTGATATTGCAAGCATTGCGATAGTTGAGTTATTGTAAGCTGTTACCACTTTATCTTGAACTTGTTAATCTGTTTATTTAGTGTGCAGACTTAGTTTATGCGAGGGAAACTACCGGCGGACCAACTTCTTTTCGATCTTGAGATTGAAAGAACCGCTCGTAGAATCAATAGCCGAACTAGAAGAAGGAGGAAGCTAGCGAAACAGAGGCGAGAACAAGAGGAAAGTACATCTGCACCACCACCATTTCCACACATACTTCCAGTTATAGAGGGAGATCCACCACCACCACCACCACCTGCTTCTAGGCCTTGTACAAATAGCCCGAGGCATAATGCTCAGTTCGCCCGTCATGTAAACAATGGTCGTCATGCTGAGATGAAGACCGGAATCCTCCAACTGTTATACCAAAGTCCGTTTACGGGTATGGATCATGAAGATCCTTTCACCCATTTGACAAAATTTTATGAAATCGCTGGAGCGACGGGTGCACCGGAAGCAGAAGAGGAGTCTCTGTTCAAGAGACTATTCCCACATTCCCTCATTGGGAAGGCCAAGGAATGGTACCTTGATTAGTCAACTGCCATCATGACTGATTGGAATGCTTTGGAAGAAAAATTTTTGGAAAGATTTTTTCCGCACACTCGGTTCATGGAAGCGAAGACCGCTATAGCGGTATTCACACAAGGAGCTAACGAATCTCTCAACGAAGCTTGGGAGAGGTTCAAATCAATGTTACAAAAGTGCAAAGGCCATGGTTTCGATGAATTGTCACAAATTCATATATTCAGAAATGGGCTGCAGCTAGTACACAAAACCTTGTTGGATGCCACCGCGGGTGGTTCTTTGTTAAGCAAAACTGCTGCGGAAGCCACAGCTATCATTGATAAAATGGCCTTGAACAATCATCAAGGTAGTCACAACCGTGGACCAGCTCAACGAACGCCGGGTGTGTTGGAATTAGGAACAAGTGACGCTATCCTTGCACAAAACAAATTGTTATCACAACAGGTTGAGCTGTTAACAAAGCAAATGTCTAAGCTGCCTCAACAATTCAAGGAGATGCATGAATCTTCAAGTAAAAATGTGCAAGTGTTAGTGTGTGAGTTATGCAGAGGTGACCATTTGACCTGTTATTGTCCTCCGGTTGTGGAGGAAGCAAACTATGCGGGAAATCAAGGTTACCAACCCCGTCCTCCGTATCAACAAGGCAACCAAGGTTACCAACAACGTGGTAACCAAGGTTATCAACAACCATGGAGACCGCATCATTGCGGATGAAATCAGGGCAGTTGTGTTAAGTGGTTCGGGAGGTATGGCGGCGCGCAAGAATGCCCCGCTTATTTTTCCATGTCTGATCATGTCCTTGTGTGCTCACGCTGGTGTTGATATGCCAGCCCGCAGGCAGGTCACTATTCCATCTGCTATTGATGATCGGTATGTGGATAAGTTCTGTAAGGCTAGAGGGATGGTTGGAGGCTCTTCTAGTGCTGGTGCTGATGATGCTGCTGAAGCTGGGGAAGGTTTTGAGCTGGCAACGCCGACCTATTATCCATATCAGCAGGAGATCTGCAATTATAACTGGGATTGGATGGCTGCCCAGCAGCGTGCTATGACAGATATTCATGATTCCTTGCAGGCTCTTCAGTTGCAGATCTGTGACCCTTCTTCTGAGCATCTTATGATGACTAGGGAGCAGTTCCTAGTGCATGCTGGTTGGCCTGAGGCCAGGCCAATATTTGGAGGGGGTGAGGACGATACTGATGATGATGAGGCTACTTCTGCTGGAGGTGAGGAGGAGGACATGGACGATGATGATGACGAGGATTGATTTTTTTTTTTGTGATCTTTGACTTGTATACTTCCTTTGAGCATCAAAGTGAAGTTTTTGGTTTTTTTTTTTTTTTTTTTTTCAGCTTTTACTAGTCAAGTATTAATGTACTCGTGCCCGTGTGGTACTTTTTGAATTATGTAGGTGTTTTATACACCAGGCACTTTATGATATTATTAGTAATAATTATGGTTTGTAGTAAAAAAAAAATTTTGTTTCGCTTTACTATTAATTGTTGGTTTTTAATTATAGTAGTAAGTGTGTTTTTGTATGTGTTATTTTGATTTTTCTTCTTTAATGGTGGAACTTTGTGGAAGTAGGTTGGACTCTTGGGATTAAAGAGAAATTCCTCCAAGATGTGAGGGCTATGATAGTACCGTAAGCATTGTGTTGCGACAAGGTATATCGTTACCTTGATTCAAGAATTTTTTATGTTTTAGAATTTTGTGTCTTGGGCAAGTGTAAATGTGTTTCATGTTACAACTTCTTTTGAATACATATGTCATTTTAGGATCTGAAACTAGTAAAGTGAGAAGCCTCAAAATTGTATTATATGTCAAGGAGTGTTGATGAATGTTGTCTTTATTTTTAATTCATGCCTTATCTTGTGACCGTGTGATTTTGTGGAAGTAGGAGAAGTGATCAAGGCAATTTTTGTTAGTGAGCACAACTATGCCCAAATATTAATTTACCTGTGAGTAGTGAGCATTCGGTAGCCCCTTTGAGCCTAAACAGTTTAGAACTCAATTGAATGATGAACTTGTTTTATGTACATAATTTGCTAGTTTGGTTCATCATTGAATTTGGTGAGTTTCTAACATTTTCTTCTTGAACCTTTGTAAATTGTTTATTTTGACTTCCTTGCCCTAAAAAGCAAGGAACATTCACTTTAGGTTGAGTTGAAAATGAGTTGGGGAGAATAAAAAGAAGATAGGTGCATTACTCCTAATTTTGAAAAGAAAAAAAATTTTCAAGCAAGCATGTAAAAAGAAGAGTGTGAATATATTGTACAAAAGAGAAAATGCTTGCTTGAACGAAAAAATAATAGAATCAATAAGTGTGCACGGTAGTTTGTGAAGGTGGAATGACAATTTGGTGAAATGAAGTGTGTTGTGTAAATATGTACATAGTGAATGTTCTTTTGCGTCGGCAATTTCGTTTCAAAGACCTTTAGAAATGTCCCTTTTTTGTTCACCCGACCAAGCTACAACCCTTTAAGCCCTTAGTGATCTTTTACTTCCATAATTTCTGTTATGATCATTGAGATATGATATGAATTGCTTAGTATTGCATCATTTGTCAAGTGAGTTTAATTGTCCCGTGCTTGTATGCACGTTTGCCTTCAATCCTATTTCGAAGAGGAGTGTAGAATGACATGTGTATGATAAGTTAGTTGTGTCTTGAAGCATTGTTGAAATTGTTTAAGAGTCAAGTTCTTTTACATGATTGGTTCTTGAATTGTGTAATAGATGCATTGTTGTGATCACTGTTTAGCTGAGCCATTTTCGTGTCTTGGTTGAATTTAATCCTCGAGCAAATCCTCGTGAGAGGCATACTTTGCTTGAGGACAAGCAATGAGTTAGCTGGGGAGAGTTTGTTAGATGTCAATCATGATATATTTGAGTATGAATTATTTGGCATTTTTCATGACTTTTCATGTGGAATAGGTTGATTTTAGTGTGAATTGATGTTGTTGTGCATTATTTGAAATATACTTGTGGTGCTTGTAATTTGTGTGCTAAATGTGCAGAAATAGGAGTGAAAAGATCAAAGTTTGAAGACCCAAAGAAATAGTGCAAGCTGCCAAAGAATTGAAATCAACAACAGTATTCGTTAGGCGAGTGTTGGCGAAGGTGCCAGCGAAGGTTCGCCTAGCGAACGTCAGCGAGGATGCCAGCGAGATGGTGGCAGAAAGTGTGCAAAACTTACAGTAGGAAAACTGGGTAAATTCGCTGGGCGAGTAGGCCAGCGAATGCTCGCTGATGTGCTCGCGGGGCGAATGTGCCAGCGAAGGGTGGCAAAAAATTTCCATTTTGAAAACACCCAAGCTTCGCTGGGGCGAAGGTTGCAGCGAATGCCCGCGAAGCGAATGTTTTGGTTCGCCTAGCGAACCCGCGATAATTCTGAGGGGCGGTTTAAGTCTGAGGCACTTAAATGTGCCATATTTTTGGTCATTCGCTAGGCGAATGAATGCCTTCGCTGGGCGAAGGGTGCTGTTAGGAAAAGTGTATAAATAGAATTGTTACTTTTTGGAATGGGATCTCTTGCTCATTTTACATTAGAATTAAGGGTTTACAGTATTTTGTTGAGAAAAGCTTGTATTTTCATTGGAGAAGCTGATTTTGCATCCATTCTCGATTATTCGTCGTGGATGCTCATTCATCTCCTCTCTTTACTTGTCATCCAAGCTACCATGAGAAGTGGTAGCTAATCACTCAATGTTGAGGTTAGATATAGTTGATTCTGTTTTTATGTATTGATATTGATCTCTTGTATATGAACAAAGTCTTTGATCAATATAGATGATGTTGTTTTCTCTTAATGATCCATTTGTGAATTGTTTTGCTCAACCTAACAATTTCATCTCTTAAAAACCAAACTCTAGACATAGACTTGGGATTTGCTATTCGCATTGTATTGATCTTAATGATCGTTGCTTAGATTGTTAGCGTGAGACATCATCTAACGGTCTAAACAACGGTACTCACGATTCCGCTTTAGACATAAACGTAGTCGGGAGGATACGCGGTTATATTGGTCGGAAACCGAGTTCATATGCTTGATTAATTGTTTATACATGAAAAGGATTGATGAAACCTAACCTTAACATGCTTTTATAAAATCTTTTACAAAAATATTTGTGACCTAGTTAATCTTTGCTACAAGTGAATGATAACAACAAGTGAAACTTTTGAAAACGTTAACTTAGGATATCGCAACTATTGAACGGCAGGCATCAAATATCCGACAATCCCTGTGGATACGATAACAAAAACCCACACTGATACTCTTCTAACACAAATTTGGAAGTGAGAAGGTGATTTTGAGGAAAGCATATGTTTGATGGCTTTGGTGTACTCAAACTGATCACAAATGAGGTCTATTTATAGTGGAGCAAGTTTGTTTTGCAAGCAATAGTGAATGGCAACTGCTTCAGAGGTTTGGCCAATGTTGATAAATGAGAATCCAAGTCTCCTATAGCCATTGACTAGAGGTTAGGGCACAGGCTGCTGGTTCCCTTGGTCTTGGATATGTCTTGACGGAATTTAGTTGGAAATGGCTCAGTCCATGCCACCTTGGTGCATCCATTGAATGCTCCGAAACAAAATTGGAGTCTTGTCCCCTCTTTAGGGATTTCTAGGTTTGGCATGCTATTTTTAGTTCCAAGGACTTGGGAGGCTTATGGATCAGTGTTTGTCCCTCCTTGGTCTCCCCCTGAGGTGTTCAGATGGATAAGTGTGTTTGTCATTTGCACAAATTTGGAAAATCAAGCAAAATGCACAAATCTGCCTTGCTTTGACAGTTTTCAGCAAGGCATATTGCCAATGTCATATCTCATGGCTCAAGTGGAATTTGATGGGGTTCTTGGCCATTTTGGAAAGCCCTCATATGATACAACAACTATTTGATCATAGTTGGTTTTGATACTTTTTGGATCCAAGTGAAAATTTTCCCTACATTTGGAAAAAAGTGAAGGCAGATTCTGACTTAGTGAAAATTTCACTAAGTGTTGGAAAAAAGTGACATTTTCACTTTTTGTGATTTTGATCATTCCATAACTTAAAATCCATGAGGAATTGGAATGAGTTGTGTTTGAAACTTTTGTAGAGTGCCATGAGAGCTACAAATCCAGCTTTGAATGGGGAAAAATGGCCTTATGGTTTAGGAGTTATGATCCTCCAAAGTTGGTACCCTAGCCACTTTGTTCCATAACTTAGAAAGTTTCTAAGTTTTTTATGGTTACCCCTTTTACAAGTTATCCAACTTTTCTTGATTTTTCTTGATGAATGATGATTCCAATCACACATTAACATCATTTTAGGGTCAAAGAACCATAATTGTGAAAAATCTCAAAAAGTCAAAGTTGACTTTTGTGCACAGTTGACTTTTTGTCAGATGAATTCCAAATTGTGCGATCCTCTATGAAATCAAGTCCTTGACTTAAATCAAACTTGATGAATTGATTTCATAGGTGTCATAGGGTGTATTGAATCACGTCCCAAGGTTGGGGAGCTTGCCTGGGTCAAAAGTCAAAGGCACAGTTGACTTTTTCTGCGAAACCCTAACTGTGGTTCTGATGAACTTGAAACTTATTGCTCAAGCTTATTGGATCAATCCATTATTACAAATGGATCAATGTGGTGTGTTAGGGACTCTCAAATCATGCTTTGAGGTATTGGCTCATGTTTTGTCCCAAAAGTCAACTTAGGGGTGAATTAGGTCAAGAAACCCTAATTCCTGATTTTTGATGAATGCTTCCCCAAAGGATAAATTGACTTGATGATTGGGTTCATGAGGTCCCATGGAGTATTTCAAGTTATGCTTTGAAGCCTTGGCTCATGCCCAGAGGAAAATTTCCATCTGGAGGCCCTGGTCGACCAAACCCTAATTTGGTGACACTGGCGATCTTGAGGCTTGATCCACTCAGAATGTTGTAGCCTTGTGCTTAATCCTTGAGGTAGGAGTCCTATTGATCCTTTGGGGATGTTTGAGAGGCTAGACAAGTTGAAGATCATGTCATTCCTTGATTGATCATTTGTCTAAGAGCTCTGAGAGGGCCTGAAACCCTAAGTTTTATTGTAGTGGATGCTCACCCATCTTTGGGGAGACTAATGAGGCATAATTATACACCCATATTGTGATGATGATTTTCACAATGATGGGAAATCTTAGTGGTCAAAATTTGGGGTATGACAGATGGCAAACCCTTTTCTTTTTGTTTCGTCTTGTTGGCCAAGTACACAGCTCATTGAGTCTTCTAAGACTGTTAGGTTGATGATCATCGGTCTTCCCTCCACTGGAGGTGACAGGATAAGTGGGTTCGATAGGTATTCCTTGATACTGTCAAAGGCGGTTTAGCAGTCTTCTGTCCATACGCAGTCCTGATTCTTTTTGAGTAATTTGAAGATTGGTGCGCATGTCGCGGTCCTGAGGAATATAAATCTGGAATGTAATTCAAACGTCCCAGGAATCCTCTGACTTGTTTTTTAGTCTTTGGAGAAGGAATTTCTTGAATGGCCTTGACCTTGTCAAGATCAATCTCAATTCCTTTTTGGCAGACGATGAACCCTAACAGTTTTCCTGAGCGGACACCGAATGTGCACTTATTAGGATTCAAGCGGAGTTTGTACTTTCTCAGACGCTCGAATAACTTTGACATGTGGGTCACATGTTCCTCTTCTGTTCTAGATTTGGCAATCATATCATCGACATACACTTTGATTTCTTTGTGCATCATGTCATGAAACAGGGTAGTCATGGCCCTTTGATAGGTTGCCCCGGATTTCTTCAAACCGAACGGTGTAACACCATCGCGAATAAATAATACATAAATAAATCAAAGTGAATAAAAATTTATTATTCTTAGACAGAAACAAGGATGCCACATTTAAAGAAATAAAACACAATTCCTGCTCATATATTTGATACATAACACAAAATGGAATAAACATAAAAGGGAAACTTTTTCCAACAAAAGGAAAGTTCAATTATGGAATAAAGCGGAAAGATCCATAACTGGCTTGTTTTACAAAATAAATTGTTTTATAACATCAAAATATTCATACAAAGGTAATACAAAATATATCCTACAAATGTATACATATATAACAAAAGTGTTCCCCGACTCCCGTGTTACGTATCAGAGCAGACAAACCGACAAAAGGATGGAGAACTAAGCTTCACAAAATCCTCCAAGATACTAATCTGCAATTGCCTCATAGAGCAACAAACCACAGCAGAAGGGTGAGAAATAACAACTAAATCAAGATTGCATAATAATATGCAAACACATATAAATTCACATACCTAATTATTCTCACCACAAGCATCACATATTAATACATATAGCATGCCACAGATACATAACATATTTCTAATAATCCAACAACATAGCATATATCAATTATACCAACATAATCACATATTCACACATAAGGCATACCAAAGTTATGAAATATGGAAACACACCACCACATCACATAGCATATGTCTATACATAAAACATATCATCCATAACCAATGCATTTATCACAATTGCATATCAAATCACCAATGCTATCACAAGCTCAACACATAATCAATCATTTCACAATCTCCCACACATAATCAATCCATTCATGATTTTTCACACATAATCAATCCATTCATGATTTTCCACACATAATCAAACCATTCATGATTCATGCAAATGCACAGAGACCGACACAACGACTCTATGCAATGCAATGCGGTACCAATCCATCCATCATTCTCATCATTAATTCACTCAGGAATTATTGAAATCATCGCTTGTTACTTAGTGTAACTCCCCGTCGGGCAAACAATGTTCCCCATTGCTTTAGGTCCTCTTTGTATAAGGCACACGACATTTATGGATCGTTTTAGGTCCTCTTTGTATAAGGCACACGATTCGATCGCTTTAGGTCCTCTTTGTATAAGGCACATGATCGTCTATAACGTCGCTTTAGGTCCTCTTTGTATAAGGAACACGACCGTTATAGCAGATTCCCTTTGGAATCGTTTCGTCGCTCACACCCACTAGGGCACACGGCATCACAAGATGCATATCATGATGCTTGGCATACAAGGACTCATGACAATCAAATGCATCTTCATAAATCAACAATATGGATTATCTCATCATCATTATTCATGCATTGGAAATCAATTCAAACAATGCATTTACTTGCCATAAGGCCACCAAATAACACACATTGAATTTCACATAAACAATGCATTTCATCATAATCCACAAGCCACAACAATTAGCATTTTAGCATATACACTCATATCAATTCATATCAAGAATTACTCATCATCAACCATAACAATCCCACAAAACATCATAACAACATACATTGATATTCAATCAAACAATGTATTTTACCACACAACAACATCATTATCACATGCATTCACATCATATAATAGCACACAAGCTATACGTTATATATCAAAAGCATATCACATGATAACACATCAATCGCACACAATTACGACGGTAAAAATCCGACAACACCACACTTTCACAAACTCACGACTTAAATAAATCGTCTAATGTCCTCCAAAACATTTTAAATAGAAATAGTGTTTCATTAGCTTTCCAACGCTTCGAACGGGGGTCAAAACAGACTTACGGTTCAAAAGTTATGAAGAAAACAAAATCTAACATTTTGGAAAATTCTGTGATCATGAGTCGACGCATGATGCTGGGGGTTAGCGCATAAACCTGGAAATTTCGCCCTGGTCAGCGCACGAAGATCATGAGTCGACGCATAATTCTGGGGGTTAGTGCATGAATGCGCAGATTCTACTAAAAACTCAGTTTTCGAGCGTTAAATGCCTTCCGGACCTCCGATTTCGATTCCGTAAAAAGCCCCGGTCTCAGAATTCGAAATACTATGATATTTTCACTATTAACAAGCCATACAACACATTTTCCATTTTTGAAATATTTTGAAACATAATTTTATCAATTTATCCCAATTCCAAACTCGATCAAAACCACTCGAAAACACACAAACAAACATTCCCGATTAATTCCTATCCTCACCCGACTATACTACACAACTTATTCTGCATTCCAACCGTGAAAACATTGACTTCTCACTATTTCATCATTATTGTCCTAACTCTCACAAACTATATAACTCAATCCAAAACTTCCTAAATCATACCAAGGAGTATTCTCGATTAAACCCAAACATTACTCGGCTATTCTACACGATCTATTCCAAATTCTAACCGTTAAAACATCGATTCTATCGAAATGATCACAAATTATCAATGAGAAAAAGTTGTGAACCAACCAAAACAATTACAACAAACAACACATATACATACACAAGCAAGATATAATCGAAACTTCTCACCCTTACCCGATTAATCGAAGAGGAGTTTGAAGAAGATGATGAATCCATGTTTTCTTCTTCTCTTCTCTTTTCCCACGTTTTCCTTTCTCTCTTCTCTTTTCCTTTCTCTCTATTTTCTCTGAAATCTGTATTTCTTATATAAAGAAAAATATCTTACCATGTAAAAAGACCAAAATACCCCTACACTCAAATATCCCGCAAATGCTCTCAAAACGCGATAAAACATAAACAGCGATAAACATAATATATGGTCACATAAAAGTCAATAATAAAATAATATAAAAACAAAAATAATTAAATCGACTCTGTTAAATAAATCGGACAAAACGGGGCGTTACTATTCTCCCCCACTTAGACATTTTCGTCCTCGAAAATATAACCGATACGAATAACTCCAGATACGACTCTCGCATCCGACTAACAAACTATCATGCCAACAAAAGGCACGCCACAGATAACACAACTGACAAACCACCTTGCTAACAGCAACTACCACAATGACAACAACAACGACAAGGTGCAATGCCCATACAATGCACTTGACGACTAACTCACGACTCAAAGAATACCCAAGTTACGAACACATAGGTTCACTCTTGAATCGAAACACAACAAGATCGTTACCATCACCGTAGGTAACACTCCCCTAATTCCCCATCATAGGAATTAGCTGCACACACTCGAACCATCACCAATCAAACATATAACCAAAACATCCATCTACATAGTAGCCCATGAATAATCTTTAAGCCTTTCACCTAACACTTCCATTCTGGAACGTCCCATGGTCTCATCATCCCTACATGTTTTCAACGTCCAACCTATGAACTCTTACAAGTCACACACTCATATACGAAATGTGCCACATCACGCTTTCGATGCGCACTCTGATTACTCGTAACCATCAAATCTATCCATTCCACGTCCAAAGTCTAACTCTTTCTCATATTCACCAAAAATCACTGTTCACTTTTAATATACCCAACCTCACACTCTGTTGTGTTAGCTTACACACCAGACACAAGTCTCTAAACTACTCAACCAACTCTAATTCTCTGACCATCAAAATAGACATATGTAAAGACTTTCGACTTAACTCATCAAAGACGCATCCCAATACCTCACAAACGGTTGATCAGGATCACGCAGTATCAAAACTGGAGCCGTAGACAACTTCTACTTTAGCTCTCTGAAACTTTCCTTACAACGAACATCCAAAACAAACGACTCACCCTTTATAAGTCAACTGAGATAACAGAAGTACTAACTTAGCAAAGTCTTCCATAACCAACTTCGGAGCCTCTCATTGAAGAACTGCATCTACTTCCGATGGATCCATTAACCATACTCTCATCCGAAATAACATATCCAAGAAAACTAACCTTTTTCAACCCAAATTCTCACTTGAATAACTTAGCATAAAACTTCGTCTCTGTTCAACACTTGTAATTCAAATCTCAAACACTCTACCTGTTCTTCCTTTGAGTTTATAACAGATCCAAATACCCTCAATCAAAACCACTACGAACTCATCCAAATAAATATGGAAGATACGATTCATCTACTCCATAAACATTACAGACGCATTACTAACACCAAATAACATCATTGTACGTTGTTATGCCCAACCAAATTCCAAAAGATATAAATTCTTAAAGCTTTTGCAAAAAATTTCACTGGGTAACTGGTTACTCACATACAAGCTTAACCGAGTAAATAACAACCTATTCCGACGATAACAACCATAACCAGTCACATTAAATCGATCAAAGCCTCAACTCACACAATTCACCACTCTTATCAAACATTCCAACCAATTGTGATTTCACTCAAACTCAACTAAACCAATCCAGTTATCTATTCATGAAAGTGGACACTTATTCTCAATCGTTACCTTATTCAACTGTCAGTAATCCATACACAATTTCTTCTCGTGACAGTCCAGATTCCATAAATCCCAACAGGTGGCAACAACCAACCCAAAAGAACTCTCAAATTGTTCGCGATTCGTCACAATCCAAAACTTAAGCTATCCAGAACACAACTACAAGTTTCCCTACTACTCACCGACTAACACGCAACCTCATGCTATCATCCTTTTCCGTACCAGCCATGCTGGACCTCTTCAAGTCGACACACTAACGTTCCATCCAAAAACACATCTAAAAGCATGCACAACTGACGGCCCATCACTATGGCTTTCCTGCCAATTTCCAGAACCCTATCATCACAACATAATAAACATCTTAGTCTCATCCCCTAAGAGTTTCCTACTTACTTAGCAGATATCAACCTCAATTATTTACCTTCGTCCAATTTAAGTTCACTCTCTACTCTCTGAGAAGCAGCCATTAATAATAACCAATTGTTCTCTCTCAATGACTTCCCAACCGGACCAACATACCAAAATCTCTAATCCGCCTCATCTTCCGATACTAGAATCTTCATCGACTCAACAAAACAATCCGTAATCATTTTCTCAATTCCAACCAATTCATTGCACACACTATCAAAGCCGGAAAGACACGTCTATTCCATCCAACATAATTTCGTCTACTATCAACAAGAGATTAAGGGTGATCAGTTCCTCAATTTGTCAATAGACAGCCGACAATCATGATGGGGCATAAACCGTCCTTACCAAACTATAATAGCATTTCTTACATCTTGTGCACAAAACTACCTAAGGCACACATCCTTAGTTGACATAAACCTTACCTCTGTATTCCCTTCGGAATCGGGAACAACATTATCCAAACAACACTTACACTCTTGCAACCAACGGCACACTGAGCCAATGCTCCACACCTGAAGCAACTTGGAGAAGCACAAGCTTCTCCCCCACTTATCTCAGTCTCAATCTTGAAGACAAAGGATTAGAAAACCAGAATGCACTGACAGTGTTTCACAGACATATCACGTACTAAGGGACAAACAACATCGACAGTATTCAACTGTCATGCCACACAGACTCAACAACTTGGCCGGACGGACCGACTTGCTCTGATACCACTAATGTAACACCCCAATTCCCATCGCGAATAAATAATACATAAATAAATCAGAGTAAATAAAAATTTATTATTCTTAGACAGAAACAATGATGCCACATTTAAAGAAAGAAAACACAATTCCTGCTCATAAATTTGATACATAACACAAAATGGAATAAACATAAAAGGGAAACTTTTTCCAACAAAAGGATAGTTCAATTATGGAATAAAGCGGAAAGATCCATAACTGACTTGTTTTACAAAATAAATTGTTTTATAACATCAAAATATTCATACAAAGGTAATACAAAATAGATCCTACAAATGTATACATATATAACAAAAGCGTTCCCCGACTCCCGTGTTACGTATCAGAGTAGACAGACCGACAAAAGGATGGAGAACTAAGCTTCACAAAATCCTCCAAGATACTAATCTGCAATTGCCTCATAGAGCAACAAACCACAGCAGAAGGGTGAGAAATAACAACTAAATCAAGATTAGATAATAATATGCAAACACATATAAATTCACATACCTAATTATTCTCACCACAAGCATCACATATTAATACGTATAGCATACCACAGATACATAACATATTTCTAATAATCCAACAGCATAGCATATATCAATTATACCAACATAATCACATATTCACACATAAGGCATACCAAGGTTATGACATATGGAAACACACCACCACATCACATAGCATATGTCTATACATAAAACATATCATCCATAACCAATGCATTTATCACAATTGCATATCAAATCACCAATGCTATCACAAGCTCAACACATAATCAATTAATTCACAATCTCCCACACATAATCAATCCATTCATGATTTTTCACACATAATCAATCCATTCATGATTTTCCACACATAATCAATCCATTCATGATTCATGCAAATGCACAGAGACCGACACAACGACTCTATGCAATGCAACGTGGTACAAATCCATCCATCATTCTCATCATTAATTCACTCAGGAATTATTGGAATCATCGCTTGTTACTTAGTGTAACTCCCCGTCGGGCAAATGATGTTCCTCGTCGCTTTAGGTCCTCTTTGTATAAGGCACACGATGTTTATGGATCGCTTTAGGTCCTCTTTGTATAAGGCACACGATCCGATCGCTTTAGGTCCTCTTTGTATAAGGCACACGATCGTCTATAACACCGCTTTAGGTCCTCTTTGTATAAGGCACACGACCGTTACAGCTGATTCCCTCTAGAATTGTTTCGTCGCTCACACCCACTAGGGCACACGACATCACAAGATGCATATCATGATGCTTGGCATACAAGGACTCATGACAATCAAATGCATCTTCACAAATCAACAATATGGATTATCTCATCATCATTATTCATGCATTAGAAATCAATTCAAACAATGCATTTACTTGCCATAAGGCCACCAAATAACACACATTGAATTTCACATAAACAATGCATTTCATCATAATCCACAAGCCACAACAATTAGCATTTTAGCATATACACTCATATCAATTCATATCAAGAATTACTCACAATCAACCACAACAATACCACAAAACATCATACCAACATACATTGATATTCAATCAAACAATGTATTTTACCACACAACAACATCATTATCACATGCATTCACATCATATAATAGCACACAAGCTATACGTTATATATCAAAAGCATATCACATGATAACACATCAATCGCACACAATTACGACGGTAAAAATCCGATAACACCACACTTTCACAAAAACACGACTTAAATAAATCATCTAATGTCCTCCAACCCATTTTTAATAGAAAGAATATTTCATTTGCTTTCCAACACTTTGAACGGGGGTCAAAACGGACTTACGGTTCAAAAGTTATGAAGAAAACAAAATCTGACATTTTGGAAAATTCTGTGATCATGAGTTGACGCATGATGCTGGGGATCAGCACATAAACCTGGAAATTTCTCTCGGGACACCACACGAAGATCATGAGTCGACGCATAATTCTGGGGGTTAGCGCATGAATGCGCAGATTCTGCTAAAAACTCAGTTTTCGACCGTTAAATGCCTTCCGGACCTCCGATTTTGATTCCGTAAAAAGCCCCGGTCTCAGAATTCGAAATACTATGATATTTTCACTATTAAAAAGCATCCAACACATTTTCCATTTTTAAAATATTTTTAAACATAATTTTATCAATTTATCCCAATTCCAAACTCGATCAAAACCACTCGAAAACACACGAACAACCATTCCCGATTAATTCCTATCCTCACCCGACTATACTACACAACTTATTCCGCATTCCAACCGTGAAAACATCGACTTCTCACTATTTCATCATTATTGCCCTAACTCTCACAAACTATATAACTCAATCCAAAACTTCCTAAATCATACCAAGGAGTATTCTCGATTAAACCCAAACATTACTCGGCTATTCTACACGATCTATTCCAAATTCTAACCGTTAAAACATCGATTCTATCGAAATGATCACAAATTATCAATGAGAAAAAGTTGTGAAACAACCAAAACAATTACAATAAACAACACATATACATACACAAGCAAGATATAATCGAAACTTCTCACCCTTACCCGATTAATCGAAGAGGAGTTTGAAGAAGATGATGAATCCATGTTTTCTTCTTCTCTTCTCTTTTCCCACATTTTCCTTTCTCTCTTCTCTTTTCCTTTCTCTCTATTTTCTCTCAAATCTCTATTTCTTATATAAAGAAAAAAATATATTACCATGTAAAAAGACCAAAATACCCCTACACTCAAATATCCCGCAAACGCTCTCAAAACGCGATAAAACATAAACAGCGATAAACATAATATATGGTCACATAAAAGTCAATAATAAAATAATATAAAAACAAAAATAATTAAATTGACTCGATTAAATAAATCGGACAAAACGGGATGTTACAAACGGCATTACCTTGTAACAAAAGGTACCCCATGGGGTGATGGTGGAAGTTTTCTCCCTGTCTTCCGGCGCCATTTTGATTTGATTATAGCCCGAGAATCCATCCATGAAGGCGAAGACTTTAAACTTTGTTGTACTGTCTACCAGCATGTCTATGTGCGGTAGAGGAAAGTCATCCTTTGGACTGGCTTTGTTTAGATCCCTGTAGTCCATGCACATTCTGACTTTTCTGTCCTTTTTTGGAACTGGCACTATGTTGGCTAACCATTGAGGATATTCTGATGTGGCGAGGAAACCCGCGTCAATCTGTTTCTGTACTTCCTCTTTGATTTTGATGGCCATGTCTGGATGAGTCCGTCTCAGCCTTTGTTTTACTGGCGGACATTCTGATCTCAACGGTAGATGATGTTCCATGATGCTGGTATCCAACCCTGGCATGTCCTAATATGACCAAGCAAATACATCGGGAAACTCTTTGAGAAGTTTTATTAAGTCTTCTTTGACAATCGGATTTAGCAGTGCCCCAATCTTAACTTCTTTCCTCTCTTCTTCTGAACCCAAGTTGACCGTTTCCAACGGTTCTTTGAGAGGTTCAATGGACCTTTCCTCTTGTCTGAGTAATTGGGAGATCTCTTCTGGAATTTTTTCGTATTCTTCTTCTTCAGCCTCAAATATCGGGAATTAAAAGTTATGAGAAGCATTGGATCGTATGTTTCAATGGGGTTTAAAACAAGCAATCTGCATGACGTGATGATTGTTTTTTAGAAGAGATAGAGAGAAATGCAAGAGTGTGTGCAGTGTATTCTCTGAAAAATGCTTGTTTTTTTTTAGTTATTTTTAGGATTACCATTTTCTGAAAAGCGAAAAGTGAAAAACAGCAATGAATGCGAAAATTACAGAACGACGTTTATTTATTTATAATTTTGTCGATTCTTGAAACTACAACCCTATAAAACAAAGCTCTGTCGCTTTGGGAAAAGCGAAGAGAGACATTTACAAAAAGTGAGCCCTATCAAAACATCCGTTTCACCTGGGCAGGGCGAAAGGTTAAAACAAAGAAGGTAATTACTTAGACTTATGGACGACTTTCGAGACATCGACAACAACCCATTGACGGCGAACTCCTCGGTGAATCACAAAATATGGTACCTTCTTTCTTGGCTTGTCCTCAGAAATGACGCTGATTTCTGGCAGAGCAGGATCATTGGAGTCTTCCTCCCATGCAGAGTTGTCGTAGACGAACTCTTCTGTTGTATCTTACTCAGTGTGTTCACTCTCAGGTGGATCTCCCCATCCAGTTGGCTAGATGTCTTCGAGCTTGATACGAGAGCTTTCAGGAGTGGTGTATTTGACCAAGAAGTCGTACTTGCCACTTGGTTGTCCTAAGGTGTCCCATACTTCAGTGGAACTGGAGGAGTCATCCCTCTCGATGACGTTAACCTCGGGAAAAGCATAGTTGATGAACTCTTGTCCTGCAATCTTTGCAGATTCGTCGTTGTGCTGGATATCTTCGGAATACCCTGAGTAATGATCTCATGATGTGGTGGGGACGTAGGTATTCTTTTCAATGATGCTCAGCTGATATGCATCATTGGGCTGACTCTTTTGCCCCAAGTCCCCTGGGTACGGCTGCCAGATAGGCAAGTCATCCATTGGGTCATAATAGTCATAGTCAAAGTTGTCTTTCGTCAGAGTGTGCTCCTCTAATGAGTTTGGTGGAGCACGACATCCTTCAGGATCACAATCTCCGTACATCATCTTGACGTCTGATCTCGGTATATATCTCGGACTTTGCGTGGGGTAGCAAAATGGCGCATGCGTTTCTTCCTGAGATATATAACCGTCCTCGTTGGGATAGGACTTCTATTCTTCATCTGTATCGGAGGAGTCACCCTCATTGATAGTGTGTACTTCTTGAGACACCGGCCGAAGGAAACCTCCATTGTGGAAGAAGTCCTGAATGGGATGAAAACTTTCATCGTTAGTAAAAGTCTGGGTACAGGTAGAGGAAAAACCATGACCTTTCTTTGTCTTGTTATCCGTAGGAATGACAAGCTATCCCCATCCTTTTGCGTCGTTACTTTTGATTACTTCGAGAGCATCTTTGTATGAGGAAATCGACGTCCCTCTTTCTGATCGATTCTTATTGCTCACCGAGAGTGCTTGGAACTGAGTCCCAATGACCTCCTCTGGTTCTACATATGATGATGATGATAAGTTGCTCATGATTAAGGCTTTCTCTCCGCAGACTGTGACTAGCTTGTCATTCTTGATGAACTTCAGCTTCTGGTGAAGTGTTGATGTGACTGCCCCAGCCTCGTGTATCCAAGGTCTTCCTAACAAACAGGTGTATGCTGCCCGGATGTCCATGACCTAGAAAGTGACTTGGAAAGTGTGAGGACCGATAGTTATGGGAAGGTCGACTTCACCGATAACTGTTTTTCTGGATCCGTCAAAGGCTTTGATGATGACCTCACTGCCTCTCATCGAAGATCCTTGAAATGATAGTCGCATCAGAGTTAATTTTGGCATAACATTCAGAGCTGATCCGGTATCTACCAGTATGCTGGCTAAAGCATCGTCCTGGCGGTTGACTGTAATGTTAAGCGCCAGGTTGTGATTTTTGCCTTCTTCCGGTAGTTCTTCGTCACTGAATCCTAAATTATTGTAGGAAGTGATGTTGGAGATGATGCTGTCAAATTGTCTTATCATCACATCTTGTTCTATGAAAGCTTGCTCTAAGACTTTCTGCAAAGCTTCCATGTGAGCTTCGGAACTGAGCAAGAGATATAGCACAGAGATTCTCGAAGGAGTTTGTAACAGTTGGTCTACAATGTTGTACTCGCTCTTCTGGATGAGCTTCAGCATCTCATCGTTGTTCTTTAAAAGGTCGGGATTACTGGATTGCCTGATTGGTTGACTGGGAACTTCTGTTTGAGGTTCCTTTTCCTTGGCGGGTTCTCCAACTCCTCTGTTGAAGATCCGGCCGCTACGTGTTACTCGACTGATGTCGGCAATGTTTACGACGGGGGGTAATGGAGTTTCCTTTCCATTTTTAATTGTTATTGCACCGTACTTGTAAGGGATAGCCTTATCTGATTTGTACGGTATTGGTCCTGGCAGATAGATAACTACAAGAGCCTTTTTATTTTTCTGACCATCTTAGCCAGCCTCAATTGGTTCGAGGTTGAGAATCTTTCTACTGTCGAGAGGAATTCTTGATTCATGGAGTAGAGGGATTATAACGCATACGTCTTTGGTCCTTTCATGATTAGAGATTAAGACAACATCTTTGCCTTAATCAGGAAGACAGTCTTGCATTACGTTAATCGAACCAGAACTTGAACATGGTCGGATCTCCTTCCGGTCTAATTGATTTTGAAGAGCTAATTGTACAAGGTAGCATCCTTGGTTGTTCTCTGAGCAAACTCTACAGCGCTCATAGTTGTGTGGTGGCACCCAGCCACGTCTGCTTTGTATGCAGTGTAACTTCACTAGATCTGTTTCCATCGAGCGAACATCCTGACTTTGAAGCCTAGTAGGATTCCCATTAGTCATGCTGACTTGTTGTGTGTCATCATCTAGATAGATCGGAAGCCACCAGTGGTTCAACAAGTGTTGAAGTGTTCTTTGAACAAGTGCACATCCTTGGTCATCTTCACGACATACTTTGCAGTTTTGATAATCATGAGAAGCCAAAAAACCGAGTCGGACTTGTTTAGCGTGTAATTATACCAAGCTGGTATTCATCAGGCGAATATTAAAGATATTAACTTGATAATGACTTCTATCACAGTAGTCTTGAATCCATCTGAGATCCATCTGATGCTGGAGGGCCTCTTGTACAAAAGAGCATCCCTGGTTATTTATTGAGTAGATCAGACAAGAACTGTAATCGTGTCGTGGCAGATCATAATGTTGCCTTTGCCTTGAGTGCATTGCGACCAAGTTGACATTCATCTCCAGAATGTTGTGGTTCTGGATGATGTTGGAATTTGTATAAGTCATGTTGACCTCAGGGATTCGGTGATCTTGGATCCACCCGAGATCCATCTGTTCTTGTAGAGCTGATTGCACTACGGAACATCCTTGATTATTCTTTGAGCAGATATCACACTGGTGATAATTATGAGACGATACATGATCGTACCCGCTCTGTCTGCAATGCATCTTGACCAGATTAGTTCCAAATAGGAGTACATCGTGAATTTGATATATGTGGTTAGATTCTTCCTCTATCAAATTTACGGCAGCCTTCTCGTGTTGAGGCAACGGGTTCGTCTAAACATTTGGATTTGTATCCTTGAAGGATAATACCCCGCTCCTGACAAGCTTCTGTACATCAGATTTGAAGCTGAAATAGTTTTCTATGTTATGTCCCGGTCCTCCTTGATGGTAAGGGCAAGTTTGATCTGCTTTGAACCAAAAGGGCTGGTTTTCCAGTATTGTAAGAGGAGACCTGGTTTAGACGTGCCCCTTGACCAGTAGTAGTTGAAACAGTTTTGCGTACAACATCGGTATAGGGTCAAACCCTGGTGGTCGTGTTGTACAATTGTTATTGTTGTACTGAGGACGAGCCTGCTGAAGAGGCTGTTGTGCCCTTTGCTGATATTTATGTTGATTTGGTTGGCTCTGAGCAACCTGAGGTTGATACGTTGGAGCCAGCGCAGGGGTGATAGTAGGAGTTACTGCTGCTACTGGTTGATACCTTCGCCTTTGCTTTCCGAGAGAGATATTACCAATATCTTGCTCTTTTTTCTTAGGGAAAGCACTACTGTATCTTTTGGTACTGCTTGATGGTCCTGTATCTTTGACCAGACGTCCTTCTCGGACTGCTTCTTCAAGGCAAACTACCATGTTCACCATCTCAGTAAAGTCACTGGGCACACTGGCGACCATTCGATCGTAATAGAATGAGCTCAAGGTTTTCAAAAAGATCTTTGTCATCTCTTTTTCCTCAAGAGGGGGACAAATATGGGCGGCAATTTCACGCCATCTTTGAGCATATTCCTTAAAGGTTTCCTTGTCCTTCTGTGACATTGCTCTGAGTTGATCTCTGTCCGGCGCCATGTCCAGGTTATACTTATATTGTTGAACAAAGGCAGCCAAGATCTCTGAAAGTAACAATCTTAGTGTGGTTTAAACCCATGTACCATTTGAGTGCGGCACCAGTTAAACTATCCTGAAAGTAATGGATCAGTAGTTGTTGATTCTCTGTCTAAGTTTACATCTTTCGAGCGTACATCACCAAATGACTTTGAGGGCAAGAGTTGCCCTTGTATTTTTCAAATATCTCTGAATTTGTGCGGGATTTCACATTAGGGACCAGACAAAGGTCTGTGGTGTCCTTTCTGAATAAATCCTGGCCGCGAATGGCATGCAGTTCCTTCTGCATCTCCAAGAATTGCTCCTGAAACTCATTCATTTTATCGTACATACTTTCATTTCCACCAGAGATTACTTGTGGAATCTGTCCTTCCGAGATAGTGTGTACCACGGATTGTGGTATAGTCATTATGGCGGTGACTCTTGGTGATTCCCTATCCCGAAGTTTGTAACCTTCAGGAGTTGCTGTCATGACTCTTGCATCTTCGCCTTCCCGAAGTTTGTAACCTTCAGGCCCAGCGGTTCCTGCTGCAGTTTCTGGGTCTTCCGTGACCAGCGGGATATATCCTTCAGGGATAAAGTTGATAGGCATGCCCCAGGGACGATCTTTAGGAATGTTGTACCAAGGATCATACGTCTCCACTATGGGCGTAGATGTGATCTCCGAGATCACAGTCCTTTGTTGTTGCCTCTGAGCTGTTGCCAGAGATTGCATGTCACTGTGAACTTTCCTTAGATCTTCTTTCAGAACGTCGATTTCTTCTCTCAGCTCTCTGTTCTCTTCCTCGAGATCATCCATTTTCTTTTGTCGATTGGCCCGAGTATTACACAAATGAGACAGTTTGACTCTAGAATCGTGACACAGACGTGAGATTCGAAGGTAAGAAGAATGCGTTATGTGAGAATGATGAATGATATGCAATGATATATATTAATTTTTTTTTAATAAAAAAGAAACTTCAACAATTAGATTGCAAATATCATACAGTGGGAGACCCCGTTTTATTGAATTTGAAAGATTGCAGAAAGGGAAAGACAGTATTTTACAAAGTGCGGTAAAAGGAAAAGTCTAAACTTATGGATCCTGAGTTCTCTCTGAAGAGGGCTCAGGTGTTGATTCTGGTATTTTCCTTTTCTTTGACCGGGGCTCTTGAGCCATTGTCGGGTTGTCACTCCTTTGCCAAGTGAAAGGAGCGAGCAAATATCTTCAGTCTTCTTGACTTTCTACAACATGTCGCTCTAATATCCTAATCAGAGCGTCCTTTTCTTTTAACAGTTGCTGAATTTTGGAACACTCTACATTGAGAATACGGTACTTGTTCTTCCAAGATTTCTTTTCCCGTTGAACTTTGTTGAGAGTGACCTGAAGTTTCTCCGCATCAGACATAAAATAAAGGACAAATTCCTTTAGCGGAAGAACTTCTTGACGGGGGTAAGACATCCTCAGCTTGAGAGCTCTAGTTTGTACCCAGTGGAGATAAGGTTCCACAAAGACACAGTCAGGTTTTCCTAGAGACTCTCTTCCTTTCCGGTGAACATGTTTCCAGGCATGCACTATTTCTGTCTTTAGTGCCCTGTCATTTTCTCCTTCCTTGAAGAAAAGACCTTCTAGATGAACATTACGCGGGATATGTCTCATCGGGTATCCGAGTTGATGGTGAACTAAAATTGGATGATAGTTGATTCTTCCTTTAGTTCCTATGAGGGGTACATTAGGGAAGTTTCCATATTTGTCAATGATCATTATTTTGTCATAGATTCGATTGTACCAATCTATGTTAGTGTCGGTAAGAGACATGATTCTCTGTGACCAACGCATAGTACTCTTATGATCCCAAAAAGCAGCAGACTTAGGTAAATGGGAAGTGAACCATTTGTAAAGCAAGGGTACACAGCATGTGATCATTCCTCCACAGTATAAATTCCTTAAGTGTACAGAATGATAAACATCTGCGAGCAAGGTTGGTACGGGGTTTCCAATCAGAAATATCTTAATGGCGTTAATATCAATGAAGTTATCAATGTTGGGAAAAAGGAACAACCCGTATGTGAGTAGGACAAAGATATCTTCGAAAGTAATAACATTTCCTATACTGGCAAAGTACAGGGCTTTCTCTACCAAAAACTTGGCCGGTAAACCTTGAATTCCATCCTTAGTGGTCATGTGAGTCCTGACTTCTGACTCGTCCAAATAGATTGCTCTTGTAATGGTCTGATCCTTTGGAATTTCTTCCAGTATAGAAAAGGGAGCTTGGTCACTGATGGGTAAATCAGTCAGGTGAGAGTACTCCTCCAGCATTGGTGCTAGTTGATAATCCGGGAATGTGAAACAATGATAAACCGGATCGTAGAACTGAATCAACATAGATAGGATTCCTTCAACTACATGGACCCCTAACAGAGACAGCAGTCTTCCATACTTAGCTCTGAAAGCATCAGGGTTGGTGATCATCCTTGCCAACCCTCTTAAATCCTCTAGTTTTAGAACCTTGAAGGTGTACTTGTGCGTCTTCCTTCTATCAAAATCCATAACGCAATCTTTCTCTCTGATATTTGCAATCATTGCCTTAGTTTAATTTGAAAAAGAGAGACTAAAAAAGAAGATTTTTTCTTTGTTTAAAAGTTTTTTAAATGAATGCATGAATGCAGCACACAAAAACATAGAAAAAACATGGGTTCAAAGGTTCAGCGTCATGAGCATGGAGTCATGGCTCTACCCATCCCCAAAGGTTGTACTATGGTGAATTTTGTATCTGTTCTCAAAATCATTGACCCCCCTTGGGATAACAACAGTAGGCTGGTTCACCCGAGCGAGCTGTAGCATCTTAGGGTAATCTCAATTGAGTGTAGTATCGCGTGTCAACTATTTTTGATAGCTACCGCACTACTAAATAGCCACATGGTTACTATCTACTAAATCCTCAGTTTCATGGATACCACAATCGGACAGTCTGCTTTCACAACCGAAGTCGTTAGACATTGAATCTGCAAAGGGTATCTCCACTGATTTGATGGTCTACCGGGACAGTTTATTCGGGATTCACTCCTTGTAAGACCTCCCGTCTCTGCCATCACCTATCTTAGTTATCACTCATACTTTCCACATGCGACATCACTCGTATTCCCATTAGCAGAAAAATAAACACGGATATCAAGTAGGAAAAGCGATATATATATATATATATATATATATATATATATATATATATATATA
Organism: Lathyrus tuberosus; assembly: GCA_022829125.1. Classification (NCBI taxonomy): domain Eukaryota; kingdom Viridiplantae; phylum Streptophyta; class Magnoliopsida; order Fabales; family Fabaceae; genus Lathyrus; species Lathyrus tuberosus. The sequence goes on from JALAZF010000163.1 coordinate 10,317,162, forward strand.
TATATATATATATATAAAACTAACATCCTAGACCTCTTAAGAATTCTAGTCTATAATCCTAAACAGACAAAATGGCTCCCCAACAGAGTCGCCATTTTTCTGTTGGAAAATGGTGACAATGATGACTAAGGTGAAACAAATCCTAATGGCACTCCCCAGCAGAATCGCCATTTTTCTGTAGCGTGCGATTTTTGTCGGTGACGCAACCACCTTATCGCCATGGGTTTCTCCTCACCGCAATGGTAGGAATGGGTGCTACTTTCTGATTTCTTATTTATCCTATGAAGCTGGAAGGGAAAGGGAAGCTCTCTAAAACTAACCTTGCATGCAAATGTTTAACTGAACAAACGCTTAAAGAGATTCGGAGAGTTCGGGGTCAGGTTATATAATAGGGAGTTGTTAATTACCCATCCTATATGTGGTTATCCACAGGTTGTAAGTTTTAGGTTCTGCTTTGTACTTTATGGTGTTTATCTATTGTGGGTTGGGAAAGTTTCTTCTTTGGGAGATATGAGAGAGAGTTTTTGATGATTCTGGTGAGGTACTGGACCTCAGTTTTGATTGGTATGTATGAAGGTACTGGACCTAAAGTTTTTGATTGGTATGTATGAAGGTATTGGACCTAAAGTTTTTGATTGGTATGCTCGCTAAGATTTCATAATCTTATGCCTACGTATTCCCGTTTAAAGAAACAGGAAAATCAGAGCAATCGTAGTTCCTCTTATTCTATGGGAGGAAAAAGATGTTTTGGTGTCTTTTTTAAAGCCCAAGATTGAAGTTAAAGGTTATTTGTGTCTTGTTCAAAGCCCAAGATTGAAGCTAAAAGGTTTGACTGAGAGAGAACTTGTCATCTCTAAAGGGAGACATCTTGTCTGTTTATCACAACTGTTGGGTGACTGTTTATAAAGGAGGGTTACTTTAACTGGGATATGTGAATCCAGCAATGCCATAATTTCCTTTATAGGGGATTTGTCCTAAAGGAGAAAACTTTAACTCAGTATTGAGCAATGCCATTTTTCCTTAGGAGTCTTTCATTCTAAGAGAGGGACAGTGGCATGGATGTAAATTATCCAGAGGCTTGCCACTTACATCAATTAGATGAAATCGGAAGTTTACCAGGATAAGAGATGGACTACAGCTTGGATATTTGAATCAACAAGTGTACCACTTATAGCAGTTATCAGGGATTAAGGTTTGTTTAGATTTATCAGTTTTGATGTGTGATAACACAGAGAAATGTCTTCCTACAGAGAGATTTTAGTTTTCTCTTAGGGGATTGTGGTTTTTGTATGTGCTTTGATCAAAGCCCAAGGTTGAAGTTAAGATATTGATTGACTCAACTGGGGAAGTCCTTATACAAAGCCTAAGAGGAGGCTAGAAAAGACTGACTCAACAAGAGAGTGTTTATCTGTCTTGTACAAAGCCCAAGATTGAGGCTAAAAAGAGACTGACTCTTTGGGGATATCATTATACAAAGCCTAAGAGGAGGCTAAAAGTTTTACTTTTTCGGGGAAAATATTTTGTCTGTCTTGTACAAAGCCCAAGATTGAGGCTAAAGGGATTTTGACTCTGCTGGGGAGGGTTTGTATGTGTCTTGTACAAAGCCCAAGATTGAGGCTAAAAAGAAGACTGACTCTATGGGAAATAAATATTTATCTGTCTTGTACAAAGCCCAAGATTGAGGCTAAAATGTGACTTTACTGACTCGGCTGAGGATATTTTAGGTGTCTTGTACAAAGCCCAAGATTGAGGCTGAAAGAAGTTTGACTCTGGTGAAGAGTATTATCTGTCTTGTACAATGCCCAAGATTGAGGCTGAAAAGAGGATTGACTCTGCTTAGGGAAATTTATATGGTGTCTTATACAAAGCCCAAGATTCAGGCTGAACAAGCGGGAGAAATTATTATACACAGTCTGAGAGGAGGCTAACTTCTGCTAGGGGAAATCATTATACCAAGCCTAAGAGGAAGCTGAAAAAGATTGACTCAACAAGAGAGTGTTTTTATCTGTCTTGTACAAAGCCCAAGATTGAGGCTAAAAGGGTTGATTCAACAAGAGAGTATTGCAAGGTGATTGACTCAATAAGAGAGTCTGAAAGGTGATTGACTCAACAAGAGAGTCTGAACATTAATTGACTCAACAAGAGAGTCTGAAAAGTTTAGCTCAGCTGGGGAAAATCTTTGTACAAAGCCCAAGAGGAGGCTAACTGTGCTGAGGGAAGGAATGATCATTATACAAAGCCTAAGAGGAGGCTATTTTTGCTGGGGAAGAACAAAGAAAGAGAGCCTTATACAAAGCCTAAGAGGAGGCTGTCTTCTGCTAAGGATTATTGAGATCCAGAGGCAGGTCCAAATGGGGAATCAACTCTTACTGAGGATTTATAGAAGGGTTGAGATATCAGATGCCTTGAGGTTCTGATTTGGGATAGTGTTATACTGATGGTAAGTTGACCCTGGCTAAGGAATTTTAGGAGAAATACTGGGTTATAGAACCCATGGGTTTTAACTCTACTGGAGATCTATTAAATGACCAGGGTTTTTCCTGTGTTGGTAAGGAACTTGAGAATGTATTTGAGATCCAAGAGGGGATTTAGACTGTCCAAGTCTACTGGTATGGAAGAGTTTATCTTTGTATGATGCCCAAGAGGAGGCTGGTGTTTTAAGGGATGAGTATCAACCCTAAATTGGTCTGAGGTTTTGACTCTAGAAAGACTGCTCTAGCAAAGGATGACTAAGTTCTGTCTTATACCTTTAAGAGGTCTTCAGGGTCCTTGTATTAAGCCCAATAGAAGGCATGAGAACTTCTAAGAAGACGGAGGTCCTTGTACAAAGCCCAAGAGGAGGCGGGGATGCTTTTAGGAAGCCTGTGGGTCCAAACTTAAGAAAAGTTCAAGAAAAGTTTCACCGGGAATAATCTTTTCTTTAATAAACAGTTCTAGGGTTTGAAGAAATTCAAGAGAGGTTTCACCGGGAATTAATCCTCTCTGGGGAAATGAACTTCTTTGACAATTTCTAATAGTGACAGTCTGAGAAAAGTTTCATCGGGAATAATGCCTTTCTCTTTGTTCCATATTGTTTAAGCCCAAGAAAAGGCAAGATTGTATCTGGAAATCCTATGGGGATCTAGTTTTGACTGTATTAAAGAGTAACCAACTGGCTTTACCTAGTTCTAGACCTAGTTGCCGGGGAAAACTTTAAGTAAATATACTAGTATATATATCGGTGATATATGACAAGTATTTAAAAGGATATGAAAGAAGGACTTACAGGTGAGCAAGCTTCCAGCAATACAGTTATATATATATATATATATATATATATATGAAAGCGAGTAAATCAAAGCTGATAAAACTTACAGGCAAGCAAGCTTCCATTGTAACAGCTGTATGGTTAGTTGTTCAAGAAATTAAAGAAAGTTTTGATAACAACTATGAGTTTGAACCTAAATCAAAAGGGAAGTTGTTTTTGAAAAGATTGGGGTTTATACTAAAGGAGAGGCCTAGATGAAAACTGTTCAAGGAGAGGCCCAAAGAGGTTTTTTGTACAAAGGGATGGGTCTTACAGCTCAAGGAGAGGCCCAAAGGTTTGAAAAAGAAAAGAAGTAGGACTCACAACACAAGGGTAGGCCCAGATGAAAATGTTTTGAAAAGCGGCGATCGCGCCGAGATTTTGAAAACACAGTGAGACTTATACAATGACTGAGGCCAAATTATTTTATCTACAAAGGGATGTGACTTACACTCTATCAAGAGGCCCAAAGATGTTTGAAAAAATATTTGTTAGGGTGATAGTGATCAAAACCCTAATTTTTGGTTTTAAAATGTATTTTAATTGAATAAAAATTCAATTAAGATAATCAAATATGTGAAAAAAGGTTGTGATCTTGGATTTATATTTGGTAAATCATGTTTCATTCATGGGATGATTTAAAAATCTTTTGAATTTTGCAAAACCAAGAGAAAGAAATATTTTTTATGTTTAAAAACAAACAAAAATATAATTCTTTACAAAAATACCAAATATATGAAATAAATAATATTTTTGTGAAATTTTTATGGAATAAAATATTTTAATGTTTTTGTGAATTTTCAAAAAAAGAATCAATAAAAAATAATTAAAATTGAGAGAGAAATTAATTTTTCAATTAATTAACAAAAACATGAAAATATGGAAAAAAATAGCAAAACATAGAAAAATGGCAAAATAGTCTGGGTGGGGTTTGAACCCACAACCTTGGCAATAAACACACATGCGCGCTACCACTGGGGTGGTGATACATCTGTGTATCAAAACCACCCCATTAATTCATAAGGCATGCCTTGTTTCTAGGCCTGGGCAAGGCAAGCTTTTGGACAATTTACGTGAAGCCTCTAACTTTCTCATTTCTCCATGGATTGGGACAAAATTTAGGTGCATCTGACCTAGAATTTCATGAGGAATCCAATGGTGCCCTTGGGATTTTTAGAAAATATTTCCTCCTAAAAATCTGATAATGATTTCAAAATAGGCCTATTTTTGCATGTTATATGCTATCTCATGGTATAGGAAAGAATTGCATGGAAAATTGGTTCAAACACAACATATACAACATGTATGAGATGTTTATGATCAATAGACATCAAAGGAATGCATAATTCAAAGAGTTCAAGTTGTCATGCACTTACCTCTTGGAGCTTTTTTGTGCTATCTGCCAAGTTCCTTGTGCCAGAAGTAATTTGATGCTTTGGACACTCTCAATTGATCAATTAGAAGCTTTTAGAATGATTAGAACCAGCTGGAATCCTCAGGAATAAGTTGTGGCACTTTCTTGCAAAAGGAGCAAAAGTGACCAATATGGCAACTCTCTCAAATGGTGTTCCAGATAAGGGGAACCATTTGGGACAGTTTGAGGATGATATTTGGAGTGTGTTTGTGGTTTTGTTTGGTTTTGGAAGTGACTGAATCAAGACATGGCTTGAAAAATGCAGAAAAGTCCAATTTTGAGGTTTTGGAAGTGGGTTTTGTGATTTTGGTGTTTCAGGTCACAAGTGAGTGTTTGAATAGCTTAGATACAACATATTAGAGGTGTTTGGATCATGAGCTGTGGTGGAATTGCTCTCTAACTCAAAAACTCAGAGATACCTTGCAAAAGAAGGCATTTTGGCCTAAAGAAAGAGATTTTGAGGAAAACAAGTGTTGTAGTGCTTTGGTGTACTCAAACTGATCACAATTGAGCTCTATTTATAGTGTGTCAAGTTTGTTTTGGCATAAATAGTGAATGATAGCTGCAGCAGGCCTTTGGCCAATGTTGAGCAAAAGGAATCCCAAGTCTCCTCTAGCCATTGACTTGAGGTTAGGGCACAGGCCTATGGTCCTTTGATTCAGAGCTTATTCTTGACTCATTCAGTTAGGAATGTGTCAGTCCATGCCACCTTGGTGTATCCATTAAATGCATTGCAACAAAATTGGAGTCTTGGCACCTTTTTAGCCTTTTTAGGTTTGTTATGGCTAAGTGTAGATTCTTGGACTTTGGAGGCTTGGGGATCAGATCATTCTCCTTTTGTTTTATCCTCAGATGTGTCCAAATAGATGACAAGGCTTTTGAGGGATTCATATCTCCCTGCTCAGGTTGAGTTATGGGAGGCTTTTGTGCTTTTTAGAAAGCCCTCATATGATACAAAACATGTGTGATCATAGTTTGTTTTGAAACTATTTGGATCCCATTGAAAAATCATCATGAACATTGATGTTTAAGGCTGGTAACTTAGGCAGATTTTCACTAAGTGTTGGAAAAAGTGTCATTTTCTTGTTTTTGTCATTTTGATCATTCCATAACTCAAAATCCATGAGGAATTGGAGTCTCATGTAGTTGAAGCTTTTGTAGAGTGTAGTAATACCTATAAATCCAGCTTTGGATCACCCAAAATGGTTGTTTGGATCTCAAGTTATGGTCCTTGGAAGTTGGTACCAAAACCACTTTTATTCCATAACTTAGAAAAATTTTGGTTTCTCAAGGTTGCCCCTTTTGCAAGAAACCTCACTTTTCTTGATTTTTCTTGATGAATTATGATCAATATCATACATTAACATTATTTTTGACTCAGGGGAACCATATTTGTGAAAAATTCCAAAAAGTCAAACTTGATTTTGTGCACAGTTGACTTTTTATCGGATGAAATCCGAACTGTGCGATCGTTTGTGAAATCAAGTCCTTGGTCTAAATCAAACCTAATGGATGGATTCCATAGGTGTCATAGGGGGTATTAAATCATGTCCCAAGGTTTATGAGCATGTCTTGGTCAAAAAGTCAAAGATATAGTTGACATTTTCCTCGAAACCCTAATTGTGGTCCAGATGAAATTGAAACTTGTGATCAAGTTTCTTGGGTCAATTCATTGCTGTAAATGGATCAATGTAGTGTATTTGAAGTCCTCAAATCATGTCTTGAGGTCTTGGCTCATGCTTTGCCTCAAAAGTCAACTTAGGGGTGAATTAGGTCAAGAAACCCTAATTCCTGATTTTTTTATAAATGCATCCCCTGTGGCTAAATTGACTTGACGATTAGGTCCATAAGGTCCCTTGGAGTATCTTGGGTTATGCTTTGAAGCATTGGCTCATGCCTAGATGAAAATTTTCATCTGGAGGCGTCAGTCGAACAAAACCGTAATTTGGTGACATTGGCGATCTTGAGGCTTGATCCACTTGGAATGTTGCAATCTTGTGCTTGATTCTTGATGTGGGAGTCTTCTTGATACTTTATAGGTGTTTGAGATGTTAGACAAGTTGAAGATCATGCCATTTCTATATTGATCCTTTGTCTAAGTGCTCTACGAGGGCTCAAAACCCTAATCCTTGATTGTGGTGAATGCTCAACCATCTTTGAGGAGATTGATGAGGCATGAAAGTACATCCATATTGTGGTAATGATCTTCACAATGATGGGAAATCTTGGTGGTCAAATTTTGGGGTATGATAGTTTATAGTTCGTGTATAGGATTTCATTAAGCTCTTGCAAATTTTAGGGTTCATTGGATTTTAACTTGTTATCTTTTGATTCACTTAATTTAAACAAAATTGAATATTGCCATTGTGTTCCTTGTTTAAAAACGCACGATTTTCATATTTGGATCGTGAGAAATGAATTTTTACCACTTGTTTTCTTTTCACTTTTTAACCATCTTTTTAATAACTTCAAAATTAATTTCTCACTCATTTTTTAATCATTTTTGACTGGTTCTTTTTTCAAAAAGTCACAAAAATGTTAAAATATTTTATTCTACAAAAATTTCACAAAAAATATTATTTATTTTATATATTTAATATTTACATAAAGAACTTATTTTTATTTGTTTTTTTAACATTTGAAAATATTTCTTTTCTCTTGATCTTTTCAAAATCAAATGAGTTTTAAGTCATCTTGTGATTAAAACATAATTTTTCAATTCTTAACCAAAAATCACAAGTGGTTTGTTTAAAATTATTTGGTGTTTTTATTATTTTTAATTAATTTTCTTTGAAAAATTACTTTTAGAAATGAAATTAGGGTTTCTTTGATTTTGATCTTTCTCAAACATTTTTCAAAACAATTCTTTGGGCCTCTAATAGAGTGTAAGTCCCAACCCTTTTTGTAAATAAATATCTTTTTTGGGCATCAGTCATTGTATAAGCCCTGATAAAATCTCGGCGTGATCGCCAATTTTAAAACAATTTTCAACTGGGCCTCCCCTCGTGTTATAAGTCCCATTCTCTTTTCTTTTAACATTGTTTGGGCCTCTAATAGAGTGTAAGACCCAACCCTCTTTTGTACATAAATAATTTTGGGCCTCAGTCATTGTATAAGTCCCGATACAATTTTCAGAATAACGGTACGATCACTGTTTTTCATTTGGGCCTACCCTTGTGTTGTAAGTCCCATTTCTTGTACAAAAATAACTCTTTGGGCCTCTCTTTGAGTTGTATGACCCATCCATTTGTAAATAAACAATTCTTTGAGACTCTCCTTAAGTGTAAGCCCCAATCTTTTCAAAACCACTTTCCCTTTTGATTTAGGTTCAAACTCATAGTTGTTATCAAAACTTTCTTTAATTTCTTGAAAACTAACCATACAGCTGTTACAATGGAAGCTTGCTCACCTGTAAGTTTTAAACAACTTTCTTTTACATACTTATACATATATATATATATATATATATATATATATATATATATATATATATATATTTGTTTGTGCTGGAAGTTTGCTCACCTGTAAGTCCTCCTACCCTCTTTTACATACTTGTCCATATATCTGTATATATATGCCTGTATATCTTGCTTAGAGTTTTCCCTGGAAATTAGGTCTAGGACTAGATAAAGCCAGTGGTCACTCTTTCAACACAGTCAAAACTAGTTCCCCATAGGAATTCCAAATACAGTCTTGCCTCCTCTTGGGCTTATACAATATGGAACAAAGAGAAAGGCATTATTCGCGGTGAAACTTTTCTCAGACTGTCACTATTAGAAATCTGTCAAAGAAATTCATTTCCCCCAAAGAGGATTAATTCCCGGTGAAACCTCTCTTGAATTTCTTCAAACCCTAGAACTGTTCACTAAAGAAAAGATTATTCTCGGTGAAACTTTTCTTGAACTTTTCTTAAGTTTGGACCCACAGGCTTCCTAAAAGCATCACCGGCCTCATCTTGGGATTTGTACAAGGACCCTCGGGCTTCTTAGAAGTTCTCATGCCTCCTCTTGGGCTTAGTACAAGGGCCCGAGACCTCTTAAAGGTATAGGACAGAACTTAGTCATCCTTTGTTAGAGTAGTCTTTCCAAAGAGTCAAAACCTCAGACCAATTTAGGGTTAATTCTCATCCCTTAAAGCACCTGCCTCGTCTTGGGCATCATACAAAGATAAACTCTTTCATACCAGTAGACTTGGATAGTCTCATCTCCTCTTGGATCTCAAAGACATTCTCAAGTTCCCTACAAACACAGGAGAAACCCTGGTCATGTAATCAATCTCCAGTAGAGTTAAAACCCTCATAGGTTCTAAAACTCAATCTTTCATCTTAAACTTCCCCAGCTAAGGGTCATCTTATCATCAATACAACACTATCCAAAATCAGAACCTCAAGGCATCTGATATCTCAACTCTTCTATAATCCTCAGCAAGAGTTGATTCCCCACTTTGGAACTGCCTCTGGATCTCAATAATCCTCAGCAAAAGATAACCTCCTCTTAGGCTTTGTATAAGAAATTCCTCAGTCAGCCTCCTTTTAGGCTTTGTATAATGATTTTCCCTCAACCTTTATTAGCCTCAATCTTGGGCATTGTACAAGACAGATAAAAAGTACTCTTTTGTTGAGTTAATCACCTTTCAACACTCTCTTGTTGAGTCAACCTTTTTCAGCCTCCTCTTAGGCTTTGTATGATGATTTTCCTCAGTAAAGTCACCTCTTCAGCCTCAATCTTGGGCTTTGTACAAGACAAACCAAAACACTCTCTTGTTGAGTCAACCTCTTTAGCCTCAATCTTGGGCTTTGTACAAGACAAACCAAAACACTCTCTTGTTGAGTCAACCTTTTTCAGCCTCAGTCTTAGGCTTTGTACAAGACAAACAAAAACACTCTCTTGTTGAGTCAACCTTTTTTAGCCTCAATCTTGGGCTTTGTACAAGACACCTGAAATATCCTCAGCTAAGTCAATCATCTCCCTTTAGCCTCAATCTTGGGCTTTGTACAAGGCATATATAAACTTTCTCCAGCAAAGTCAAATTCTTCTAATCTTCTCTTAAGCTCTATATAAATATCTCTCAAACGGAGTCAATTCCTCCCAGCCTTCTTTTAGGCTTTGTGAATTAATCTCCCTAAAGCAGAGTCAATATCCTTTTAGCCTCAATCTTGGGCTTTGTACAAGACACCCCAAATATATCCCCAGTGGAGTCAATAAGTCTTTTTCGCCTCAATCTTGGGCTTTGTACTAGACAGATAAAACCCTTCCCCGAAAGTCAATGTCCAGCCTCCTCTTAGGCTTTATATAATGATATTCCCCAAAAGAGTCAGTCTCTTTTCCAGCCTCAGTCTTGGGCTTTGTGCAAGACAGATATAAAACTCCCTAATAGAGTCAACCTTTCAGCTTCAACCTTGGGCTTTGATCAAGGCACATACAAAAACCAAGATCTCCTCAGAGGAAATCAAAAACCTCTTTGAAGGAGGATATTTCTCTGTACATCACACAGACATTCAAAACAAATCCTAACTCCAGATAACTGTTATAAGTGGCACACTTGTTGATTCAAATACCCAAGTTGTAGTCCATCTCTTATCCTGGTAAACTTATTTCATCTAATTGCTGTAAGCGGCAAGCCTCTGGATTACAAACATCCACGCTACTGTCCCTCTCTTAGCATGAAAGATTCCTAAGGAAAAATGGCATTACTCAACACAGAGTTAAAGTTTCCTCCTTCAGGACAAATCCCGTATAAAGGAAATTATGGCATTGCTGGATTCTCATATCTCAGTTATATTAAACCTCCTTTATAATCAGTCACCCAACAGTCGTGATAAACATATGAGATGTCTCCCTTTAGAGATGACAAATTCTCTCTCAGTCAAACCTTTTAGCTTCAATCTTGGGCTTTGAACAAGACACCAAAACATCATCTTTTTCCTCCCATAGAATAGGAGGAACTACGATTGCTTTGATTTCCCTGTTTATCTTTAACGGGAATACGTAGGCATAAGATTGCGAAATCTTAGCGAGCACACCAATCAAAAACCATAGGTCCAGTACCTTACCAAAAACATCAAAACAAAACCGAAATCAACAAAAACTCTCTCTCAAACATTCCCAAAGGAGAAACTTTCCCAATCAACAGACAAACACTAGTAATTTGAAAACAGTAAGTATAATTGCTAACGACCTGTGGATAACCACATATAGGATGGGTAATTAACAACTCCCCATTGTATAACCTGACCCTGAACTCCCCAATATCTTAAGCATTTGTTCAGTTAAACATTTGCGTGCAATGTTAGTTTTAGATAGCTTCCCCTTCCTTTCCAGCTTCACAGGATAAATAAAAAATCAAAAAGTAGCACTCAATCCCTACCATTGCGGTGAGAAAAAACCCATGGCGATAAGGTGGTCCCGTCACCGACATAAATCGCATATCCATGTTGACCAAACAAATTCATATTGAATATAATCACACAAATGATATTTAAAACTATTTTCTAAAAACAAAAAATAAAAATTACATTGAATATTTAAAACATTTTTAAATGCTATTGTAAAGTATATTTTAAGTTCATATTGCACCTATCTCAAAGGGATTTAAACTGTGTCCCTAAAAATTACTATGCCCGTCATCACTAAAATGACATCTCATTAACAAAATAAAATAACTTTTTAGCATGGACATTTTAAGCTTAAAATATTTTCATATGAATTTCTTAAAAAAAGCTTAATTTCATAGAAAAATAATCAATTTATTTTATGCTATAAAATCTATATGTTTTTAAATGTAACTAGTGAGAAAATAAAAGGTAGAAATATTTTGTTTACTTACAAATGAAAAACAATATATTAAAAAAAACGGTTAATAAATTTCAAAAGCGACAAACAAGATTTAAAGAATTTCAAGATCAACAAGAAATAGACAATATAAAATAAAAGTTAGACCCTGTAATAAAAGATGAGAAAATTTATGTTTTTAACATTTGTAAGAATTATGAAATTAGTTTGAGTATATATATATATATATATATATATATATATATATATATATATATATATATATATATATATATATATATATATATATATCACTATTAAATTTATATGTTTATTTATATCTTCAACAATAATATTGATTTTTTTTAAATATTGTTAAAAACATAAAATGACATAATTGTTGAGAATGTAATTCCTTGTGTCGAGACAGGTGTAGCACGACAGTAACAACGATGTGTCGAAATTAGTCTAGTGTGTGTGTCAAGTTGTGTTAGTTGTCGAAGTGTCAAAGTAGATTGCTTGACATAGGATTCCGACTTAGACCAAAATAAAATTTTTGTACCTTTTGTAATTTTAGGTTTTACCTTAGGGAGCAAGGTAACTCAATTATAAATAGAGGGAGTAATCCTATTTTGAGTAAGAAGAATAGAAAATAATATTGTAAGATACAACAGAAAGTGCAGTTGCACAGTTGAATAATATTTTTTCACTTTTAGAGTAGAGAGTTACTCTGCAGAAATCATCTTCTTCTTCCCACTACTATGAAAAAGACATTTAACAACGGTTGGGAAAGATGTATAACCACGTGGGACCAGGCGTTGTTATGTAGCGTGTGGTTGTATATGCGGTATTACAATCACGGTCCTGAGACCATTGTTGTATTCTAGAAAGCGCGCGCCATATCACAATGGTTAGTTAACCCAACCGTTAGAGCTAAAGGTCTCAGGTTCGATTCTCAGCATCAACATTTTGTAATTTATATTATTCTGGTTAGTGTTCAATATACAACCATGGTTAGGTTTTATAACCGCTGTCAAAACTTCCTCTCTTTTAAATATGCAATTCTCTGCTTTTCATATTCTTCCTATTTTTTATCCTGTAACTATTATAACCATATCAGAGAATTTACAACAACCTGTATTTTTGTTAACCATGCATAAAGAGCATAAAAAACATCTAACATTGTGCATCAAAAGCCAAAATTAATATTTACATCAAACACAATATGTTTAAGTCAAAAGTAATATTCTCATCATCAATACAGAAAATAAGTCATTAGCACATCTCAATAAATCAATTAGCAGGACCCTTAAGCACATTGTGGATATAGGCCCAACGTTTACGAATATCTACAAAGTCCTCAACGAGGAATGGGGTTTCGTCGTTAAACATCTTCATAAGAAAGAGCAAAAAATTAAATATCATGCATGATAATAATTTAATATTCGACTTATATATTAATATATGTAAACATTTTATGACATATATACCTTATCCCATGAATCAACAATGTCGGCAAGGACAATGTTTAACATGTGTTTCATGACATAATACTCACACTCGTAAATCCCGGGTTGTCTCATCGTCTACAAATTTAAGCAATAATTACATGAATATAACCACACTTGAATTTAAATGAAAGAAACAGGTAATCGGGCCACTTACTTTAGGAAATATCCCTGAGGGTTTTCTTCTAATATTGTTCATCATATTCACTTTCTCCACAACACTGTACATTGAAAATGAATTAAACATATTGCATGATAAACTAACTACAATGTCAAAGAAAATGAATTAAACATACACTTACGAATTAATAATCTCTTTCATTTTCTTTTCGAGTGGATCATTCAAGGAACACAGTACAGTTACCGTATTCGTCTTAAATGATATGATGATCAATTGCCAATGACCATTGAATAAACACGAGCATGTATATTATTAGTATTTGCTAAAACAAAACTAAATATAGAATACATAAACATCAATTACAAAAATACTTACGAACAGATAAATGGTGCTAAATAACATTCTTTTCCTCCCTCATTTAACCATTTTTTCAAGTACTCTCGAATGCAATTTGGTTGATTAGACGCCCATCGAATAAAAAGCAGATCCAAGATTCCATAAATACTCGATTTATTTAACTCTATACAAACACGGTGAATGTACCTAAATGGTTAAAGAAAATGAATAAATTAAGGGAGGAAATACAAAAAATGATAATGTTCTATAATGACATGTATATTCAACTATATACTTACATGCACCAAACTTGCAATATCCCTACGTCTAACCACTTATATCCATCGAGAAAATCCCTTACATAATTAGGACTGTAATAGAATAACTCCAAACATGGATAATATTCTAGCGGGAGAGGTTGCGTATCATTTATCATTGCAACGTTCAAGTATAGCGTGGTGATTTCATTTGCGTTAGGGTCCATTATCTCATTGCGGTTATTTGGAGGGGGAGGGATTGAACAATTACTTCCTTTTGTAGATGCACGGCGTACAACACTTCTACTTAGAGTTTGATCATCATCATCATCACCATCAATATAACGGTGATCTTCATTTGTACGTTATTCGAGGTTTTCACTTAATCTCTACATCATAATATTCAATTAGAATATAAAACAAAAAATAAGCACAATGTATATCATACATTTCCGATAAAACACTAACATCTCAAGTAAAGCACATACTAAATATAACTCTTGAAACCTTTCCATATCTTTCTCTCTTTTCTCCCTCTCATCTTCTAACATCCTCATTTGTTCTTCTAATTATTTCTCAGCATTCTCAATCTTTTGTCTTTATGCATTAAATTCTGGGCTTTCAGTACTTTTTCTTTGAGACCTAAAGAATGACCTCAAGCCGACACCTTCTCCAACACCACGGACACGCCCACCATGCTCATCTGTTCCGATAGCTTCTACTAATATGTCATGTCGTGCTTCTGGAACAAATGTGCCTTCACGGGCCGCCTCAACCAACTTATCCTACACAACATGAGTAATTTACATATATTGTTACCAACGCATTTAAATAACAAATAACATAAGCAAAACAAATTATACTTACAATTTTCTCAGCAACTAATCTTGACGCCTCAGAGGTGTACTCTCCATTTGGTCTTAATCGAGCCCTTTTCCATTTCTCATGTCTTGACGGTGGAGATGGGATGCGATCATCTCCTATTTCTGATTGTTTTTCAAGCATGATTCTTTTCTCAAGTTTCCTGTAACCCCCATGAGACAATCTATGGGGGTACATGTTCTTTGCCTTGTTTTGTATTCCTACTTCGCTTTTAACCTGTTATTAACATAGTGAAAAATATATATGATTAGTATTTATAACTCATTAGCATAACATTATCAGTTACATAAGACTAGTACTAACCTTGAATTCCTCAGAACGATGTATCTTCGCAAACTTGTTCCATTACTTCTTCGATATAAAACTATATAAAATCCATGGACGAGCAAGACCACTCTTAGGCTTCCTAATGTAGTCAGCCGTGAGTTGTAACTTAAATCCCCTCCAACGAGTATCGGCATAAGATATCCATTTTTTTTCAACTTTGAGTCACCGGTAAACTCAAAATTCAACTAAATTTAAATCAATATATAAGTATGTATAAGAAATCATATGTAGTGATATCGAATATATGAAAATTATAGTATGTAATACCTTAACGTCTATCCATATGCTTTCTTTGACTTTATCATCCACTTGTTTCCAATCATCTATTAGTATACTGACTTTTCTATGTGCAAGGAAAGCAACATAACTCTTAAAAGTAGAGTACTGTTCACAATCCACTACTCTGTGGAACGAATTAAACTCGATCATAATTTTTTCACCTGATGAGTTGCGGACTGATGCAAATTGGGGCATCATTGTGACACCTCTTTGTGATCTTTTCGATTTAGTATCATTTGTTTGAGTTTCATTTGCATAACTCTCATTTGTTTGAGTTTCTTCACTAGTATCTGATGTAGAACTCGACAAGGTCAACATCTATGTTCAAAAACAACAACAACAACATGAACAACAAGAACATAAACAACAACCACAACATAAACAACAACAACCATAACAATGGCAAATGAAGTTTCCTATAGATGCATAGGGAAAATATTTTATGTACCCTAAACGTGATGACTAAGTAAATGATATTGGTGTTGGTGTTGGTGTTGTCCTCCTTCTTTACGGTAACGACGGTGTTGTTGTTGTCTTCCTTCTCGATGGTGATAACTTGGTTGGTGTACTCTTCCTTCTAGACGTCATGATCGTGATGGTCTTGTCAACCTCCTTGACGATAATGACGGAAATGACAAATACACAGTGAAGAATGGATAACTGAAGAGACAAGCTAGGGTGAACGATGGTATTTTGGTTGAAATCGTGTATTGTTTCACATTATTGAACGTTAGGGTTTAGGGTTGAAATCGGGTATTATTTCGTCTAGTTTCTATTTTCAATGGAAAAAAGGATACTGAAGAGACAAGCTAACTAGGAGTGTATAATATTATAAAGCTACCACCACGGCCAATGCCAACAACCGTTATGATATATTACTTTCATAGTGAAATTTCATAAAGAAGTGCCAGAGTTTAATTTACAATTAAAAATTTTAAATAAAAAAACAAAATATATCACAACAGTGGAACTCACCAACCGTAGTCATAACCCTTTAAGTTTTTTATTTAAAAATAAATAAAATAGAAAAGGCACGCCTTAACATCAAAGGAATAATATATATGAGGGAGCTGAGGTTCAAACCCATGAAAACTTGATGGTATCACCACGGTTGGCTCCTCAAATGTTGTTATATACAAATATTTTTTAATCAAAAAACAAAAATAATTTGATAGCGCCTTAGTTTAGAGATGTCACCACGGTGTAGGGAAGAAGTGTGGTGACCATGGCCTTGTTGTTTAATCGTTTTGTAGTAGTGTCCCTAATTTTCGTCAAACCCTAATCTTCTTTCTTATTCAATCTTTCTTTCTTCTTTCATTAACAATTGCTGCATATAATCATTCTTACAATCAAGGTGTGATTGTTTCACTTGAGTGAAGAGTGAAGAACAAGGGATTTTGATCGGTTGATTGAATCTTGTTCATCAAGATTGATTCAGAATTCTCAAAGTTTCTTGGGTTAATTCCAACACCTCGTATCTAGAGCACTGGTTGAGCGATTCGTGGGAAGAAAATCACGATGGCGATGAATCATCCAAACGGGCATTTTCTGGCGAGTCTTCTAATTCTCAAGAACAATAATTATGGAACTGGTACAAGCAAATGAAGGTGGTTTTCTGTTATCAAGATCTTTGGGATCTTGTGATGGAAGGAATAACACTACTTGCAGGAAACGCGACGAATCAAGAAAAGGCTGCATACAAAGAATTGAAGAAGAAATATTATAAAGCTCTCTTTATAATTCATCAATGTGTTGATCTAGAAAATTTCGAAAAGGTTAATGATGTAGAATCAGCAAAAGAAGCATAAGAAATCTTGGAGAAATCATTTGGAGGCACAAAGAAGGTGAAATAGGTGAGGTTACAAACTCACAAAAGGATGTATGAATTGCTTCAGATGAAAGAAAGTGAAAGCACAACTGATTTCTTTACTAGGGTTACTAAATTGGTGAATTAAATCAAAGTATATAGATAAGTGTTGACATCAAGATCAGTTATTGTAAAGATCTTGAGGTCATTGGCTCCAAAGTTCGACCACGTGGTAGTAGCCATAGAAGAGTCGAAAGATTTGTCAACATTGACAAAGGAAGAGCTTCAAGGGACGCTTGAGTCTCATGAACAAAGGATGGTTGAAAGAGTTGTAGAAAAGTCAAAGAGTGATATGGCTTTGCATTCGCAATCAGCAAAAGAAAAGAAAGGCAAAGGAATTTGGAATGGCAACAAAGTCAGAGGAGGCTACAACAATTCGACTGGTCGAAATCAGCAAGAAGGAAACTGGTCAAATAAGAGAAAACCCTGGAACCAAGGAAACCAAAGAGGTGGGGTTGTAGGTAGAGGAAGAGGTGGTGGTCTAAAACTTGACAAAAGTCACATTTAGTGTTACAATTGTCAGAAGTATGGTAACTATTTTAGTAATTATCCAGAAAAGAAGAAGAATCAAGAAACTGATGCAAAACTGGCGAAACATGAAGTATAAGAGATGTTGTTGATGGTCACAACAAGAGATGAAGAAATATTCGAGGACCAATGGTACTTGGAATCAGGATGCTCATCACACATGACTAGTAGGAAAGATTGGTTTGTCAACATAAAGCCCTCAATGAAGAACATGGTGAAATTTGCAAATGACAATACTCTAGCAGCTGAAGGTATTGGTGATGTTCTGATTATGAGGAAAGATGGCAAGAGGTTAGTATCTTCCAATGTATTGTACATACCAGGCATGAAGAGCAATTTCCTCAGTATAGGGCAGTTGATCGAAAAGAACTACAAGGTGTCGATTGAAGACAAGATGATGAGAGCTCTCGACTTAAATTGAAGGTTGATCTTGAAGACTCTAATGTCTCAGAATAGAACCTTTAATATTGAGCTTAATGTGATGGAGCATAAGTGCCTTGCAACTGCAGCCACCAGAGATGAATGGATATGGCATTATAGACTTGGTCATCTCAATTTCAAAGACATCAGAGATTTGAAGAGAAGAAATATGGTTTCAGGATGACCAGAAATCGACATCGCAAATGATGTATGTGAAGAATGTGTGAAGGCAAAGCATCACAAGAACAATTTCAGCAAGGATGCAGGAAGTAAGTCGAAGGCAGTTCTTGAAGTCATATACTCTGATGTATGTGGTCCTATCCAGGAAGATTCGATTGGAGGTAACAGATACTTTATCACATTCATAGATGATTTTTGTCAGAAATTATGGACTTACCTGATCAAGAAGAAAAGTGAAGTGATCAAGGTATTAGCCAAATTTAAATCTATGGTCAAAAGATAAAGTGGTAGAAAGCAAAAGATTCTGAGGACTGGTGGTGGTGGAGAGTACGTGTCGAAAGATTTCGATGCATTATGTGAGAAAGAAGGGAACTGAAGAAAGGAAGAATAGAACCACCGTGGATATGGTGAGAATTATGTTGAAAGGCAAGCATCTACCCAAAGAATTATGGGGAGAAGTTGTGTCGACTACAACATACATCTTGAATAGATGTCCTACGAAGACGGAAGAAGGAATCACGCCAGAAGAATGTTGGTCTGGTGTCAAGCCTAGCCTAAGTCATTTGAAGGTGTTTGGATTTATAACACATAGACATGTGCCAGATCAGTTGAGAAGAAAGCTTGATGACAAGTCGAGTCAAACGATCCTAATAGGATATCATTCGACTAAAGGATACAAGTTGTTCGACACATTGAACAAGCAAGTTGTGATCAGCAGAGACATGATCATAGATGAACTTAAAGAATGGGATTGGACTAAGAATGTTAAGAAGGATTCAATGAGAATCTTATGTGAAGAACCAGCTAGTGAAGTCGAAAGAGAAGTTCGACGAGAAGAAGTCAGTGGTGAAGCAGGCCCAAGCAGACCTCAAAGAACAAGACACATGCCTGCAAGGTTATAAGAATGTGTGATTAAATCAGATGACATGGTCGATGATGAAGGTGAGCTGGTACATTGTGCTTTCTATGCAGATGTTGAACCAGTCAATGCAGCTGAGGCATTGAAAGATTAAAAGTGGGTGAAAGCAATGAATGAGGAACTAGAGTCCATCAAAGTCAATAACACTTGGTCACTTGTCAAATTGCCTCAAGGTAAGAAGGCAATCAATTTGAAGTGGGTATACAAGGTAAAGTTGAATCCCAAAGGAGAAGTAACTTGACACAAGGTGAGACTTGTGGCGAAAGGATTTCTTCAAAAAGAAGGAATCGACTTCGACGAAGTTTTTGCACCCTTTGCTAGGATCGAAACAATCAGGTTGGTTGTTGGTCTATCAAACATCAACAATTGGCACATATGTCAGATGGATGTGTAATGTGCATTTCTGAGTGGCCCCTTAGATGAAGAAGTTTATGTCGAACAACCAGCTGGGTTTGTGAAACAAGGCGAAGAAAGTAAGGTATACAGGTTGGATAAAGCCCTGTATGAACTTAAGCATGCTCTAAGAGTTTGGAATAAGAAGATAGATAGATTTCTAAGGGAGAAAGAGTTTGTGAAGTGCAAAACTGAGCATGGATTATATGTAAGGTGAAGCAATAGTGAATTACTTATACTATGTCTCTATGTCGATGACCCGTTGATAATAGGAAGTTGCAAGAAGGAGATCGAAGATTTCAAACATGACTTAAGTGAGGAGTTTGAAATGTCAGACATGGGGAATCTCTCATACTTCCATGGTATCGAATTCTATAATAGTGGTAGAGGTTTGATTATGCACCAAAGAAGATATGCATGCAAATTACTCAAGAGATTTGAGATGCAAGATTGCAACCCAACTTCGACTTCAGCTGAGCCCAGAATGCAACTGTCGAATGACACAAATGAAGATGATGTCAACCCAACCCAATATAGAAGACTTATTGGGTCACTTCAATACCTTTTTCACGTAAGGCCTGATCTAGCATACAGTGTTGGTATGGTAAGTAGACTCATGTAGAAGCCAAAGGTATCACACCTAGCAGCGACGAAGAGGATACTAAGGTATCTGAAAGGAACTCTCGACTACAACATTTTATTTCCTGTAGCTGATGAAGGAAAAGAATGCAAGTTAGTGGGATACACCGACTCAAGTTGGTGTAGTGATGCTGAGGATGGAAATTCCACAGCTGGCTATGTGTTTATGCTAGGTGGTGCGCCAGTTGCTTGGAGTTTGAGAAAGGAGCTAGTAATTGCATTGTCGTCGTGCGAAGCTAAATACATAGTTTTTTATCGCTGTGCATGTCAGTAAAAGTGGATGGTGAATCTGGTCGAAGAGATAATGGTGAAGAGTCATGGAGCAATTACCGTGAAGATCGACAACAAGTCAGCTATCAACCTGGCGAAGAATCCAATAGCACATGGACGAAGCAAGCACATCGAAATGAGGTTCCATTATCTTCGAGAGCAGGTAGGAGAAAGGAAGATGAAATTGGAACACTGCAGTAATGAGAATCAAATTGCAGATATCATGATGAAAGAAGTGCAAGTCAAAGTGTTCAAGAATCTAAGGTCTACGATAAATATAGATAGCTTAGACACAATGAATTAGGTGGTGTTTTAAGAATGTAACTCCTTGTGTCGAAGCAGCTGTAACTCGAAAGAAACTAGGATGTGTCTAAATTAACCTAGTGTGTGTGTGCGTCGAGTTACGTTAGATGTCGAAGTGTCGAAACAGGTTGCTTGACATAGGATTTCGACTTAGACCAAAATAAAAATTTTGGGCATTTGTAATTTTGGGCTTTACCTTAGGGAGCAAGGTAACTCAATTATAAATAAAGGGAGTAACTCTATTTTGAGTAAGAAGAATATAGAATAATATTGTAACACACTGTAACACCCCAAAATTTGCCCTCATATTTTACCATCAATAAGTGGCTTATGCTTCACATACATGTGCATTTAGGTCATAAACATCATACATGCATCATTGGTTTTCCCAAGGCATGGGATCAGAGGTTTCTAGGTCACTGATTGTAAAAAGCAAGAAGAATGAGATATACTCAAGCACTCAAGCTACAAAGGCTCTTTATGCCCCAGGACATCATATTTGGCCCACCATTTCATCAGGTGATTGAAATTTGCAAGAAATTTGAAGAGGATCATCTTCTTCTATCTTTGGTCCTTGGATTAGGGTTTTACCTATCTGTGTATGTGGCACCCTCAGGGGCAATAATTTTGAAGCCTCAACATCATCATATCACATAGGACATCTTGGTTCAAGAGAATCTCAGTTGTCTTCAGAGGAATTAGGGTTTTCATCATTGATCAACATCTCCTATCTTTTGGGGCTAAATTTAGGGTTTTGTTTAAAATCAGTTTATTTCTGATTCTTTGAGCAAGACTGGATTCCATGGCCTTCTATATGTTCTCAAGTATTTATGAATGGAGTATTGACCATCAATTTCATTCAGAAGGGTTTCAATTGGCCAGATGATTGAGAATCAGCTAAATTGGGAACAAAGTCAACTCTTGACTTTTTTAGGTATACCTTGTGTTCATCATGTTAAATGTGACCAAAGGGTGAAATTTTATCAAGAAATATCAAAGGAATCATGAAAAATCAAGGATTGTGGAAAGTTTCTATTTTTGGCAAATTAGGGTTTTAGAACATTCCATTTTTGGCAAGTTTTCATGGTTGTGCAGCCACTTTCATGGCCATTTTTATCCATGCTCAAAGCTTCATTTAATTTTTTGTCAAACATGAAAGTTGTAATATTCATTTCAAGCTTTCCAACCATATAAAATTCATCTCCATTGGATCATTTTTTAGCAAGTTATGATTGTTTGAAATTGGACATTTTCACACTTGCATTTTCCAACACTTAGAATTTTTTCAAAGTGTTTAAGGTCAGTTTGTGTGCCAATGTTCAAGCTCATTTTTTAGTGGCTTCCCATCCTCATTTGGAAATCATGTTCAAATGAAAGTTGTAGAGTGACCTTCCACCTTTCCAACCATGTAAAGAATGCCTTACTTGGATTTGCCAATCAAAAGTTATGGTGTTCTAAAAATCAAGACATGTAAGTTGTTCAAGTTGAGAAAAACTTAGAAAAATTTTCAATGTAAAGGTCAGTTGTGTACACTTCATGGCCAATTCTCTTGGTGATCTAAAACTCATTTCAACGTATTTCCAACATAAGAATTGCACTTTGCCATGAGAACTTTCTACTGATATCAAGACCTTGCAAATTGATTTCATATTCTTTAAGTTATGCAATCCCAAAGTCAGCCCCTTGGAAACTATTTCTTCACCATCAAACCATATTCTTTTTCATTCAAAAGCCATAATATTCCATTACTTGTTGATGCATGTGTACTACACACCATAAAGTCATCACAATTACTCCTTTTGGCCATCCATATTCTTCATATTTCATGCACATACCTTTACCTTTACCTCACATATCAAATGAAAGAGAAACATAAAACTTAGGATGCAAGTAGTTGTTTTTTATTTTACCAGCATATACCATATTATCATCATCATCATCATGTGCACCATAACAACAATGCACCTCACCTATGAGAGCAAACCCGTGCCAAGCTCCTACCATAACCTCACTCTCATTTTTCCAATTTCCACTAACCAAGCTCCAACGGAATTCTAACCAAGATTAACTCTTAACCACATACTAACCACACATATAAGATCCCTTAACACTCTTAACTGAATCAGTTACAGTCATTTAGAGCAAAACATATCCAAGTTTCATCTTTCAAACCCTCATCTTAAGGCTTCGAATCTCACTCAATATTGAAGCTTTTGCAAAGATTCTTTCACCAACTTCATCACCACACTTGATACTAGCTTCTGTTTGCATTTTCCTTAAGCTGGAAGCAACATAGCATCGGTTGAGGATTCAACTCTCATCTCCATCAAACTTGCATTTTCATCAAGATTTCAGGGATTCTTGAGCATTTATATTGCTCTAGTGGAGATCTCAAGACTATTGCAGGAACTTTTTAGGGTTTCTTTGAGCTTGAATAACATCTCCAGCCAGGTTAAAAATCGCGAACTTTATGCATCATTTAGGGAATGTATGTGGTGATTTAGGAGCATTTAGAAGTTGCATCTGAAGTCCTACATCTTGTAGGCTCTGTTTGTGGATAGATTAGGGCAAAATGTGAAGTTTGTGATTTTTACGGTTAACTTATTTGCCTTCGTTTTACATGATTAAGCCATCTAATTAAAATTCTAAGGCTGGATTTGAAATCAGCATGGAAAAACGAGCCAATCAGAGGTTTTCTTTTTAAGTTCTAGAACGTGTGGTCGTTGCTCACAGTGGTGGTCCACCAGAGAAGACAGCCGGAGCTAGGGCTCCGACGTCTGTGTAATTTCAATTTTGGCTAGAGGGCGTATGGGTGTCATGTGCTGATTGGCCATGTGTAAATTTTTAATTCCACTTGTACATGAATGACAACGCATTAATGAAGCCATAATACACGTGCTTAATTCCTTTTCCCTTTTTTATTTTATTTTCATTTTCAGAATAACAAATAAAATCAAATAATATGGTTATTGTGTTATTGGGATGGGCCACGCATGCGTATTGATAATCCCACCCCCCCCCCCCCCAGTTCAGGCCCAGTGCAATATATGAACATAGGAATTGCTAGTGTTAAACCCCCATTGCATTGTATTCTTTTTTTATTTTTATTTTTGATACACGTTTCATTTTTCTTTATTAAAAATAGTTTTAATCACCAAATAAATTCCAAAAAAATGCACGGGTGATCCTTAGAGTTTTAGTTAATTTTCCATGATTTTTAGTTCCAGTTTTGCATTATATTAGTATTTGTTTTGTATTTTGGATTTAGAGGTGTTTCAATTGACATAGTTTACATGTTAGGACTTGGTTCTTGGTGTTTCCCAATTGGTAGGGACCTTAATTTTTGCACACACATAGGCACATGTATGTAGGTCTATTAAGCACTCATTTGGAAATTTTATTATTAGTTTTGGTTCATTTTTTAGTCTCTTTTGAAGGTTAACTTGTATGACTATGTTGAGTTTTGTTTGCCTAATGTTTGATGTTAATTGAACATCTTTTACACATAATTTTAGGCACATTTTTAGGACACATTGAGCCTATAACTTCACTTTGATATGCCTAATTTCTCATATTTTTCCATGCTCCTAATTATTTTTATGTGGGCCTCAATACATGCCTCTTTACATAAACCTTTTGTGTTGATTCTTGAAATGTTTAGGAGGTGAACTTGTGTAACCATTGGAGGTCATATTTCTCATTTGTGTATACTTGATATAGCATGAGGTAAATCCTTCTAAGGTAAAGCCTTTTAATCCCATTTTATAGGTCATTTTGTATGCTCATAATTGGTGTGATACTTGCACAAACTTGAACATGATTAAGCATCAAACTTTGACAACTTTTGCTTGAGATTTTGTGTGCTTCATTTATCCAATGCTTTTGAAACTCAAATGTGAGATTTTGTGTGCTTCTTTTAACCATTTGAGTCTCTCTTCTCTCTCTAAAAAGAAAAAAACAAAAACACTTAACAAATATTGTATGTGTGGTGTGCCACGAGCCTTAAGTACACGGGGAATGATTATTGAAGGTCTCCTTTGCTCATCTAGGATGCTTTTCAAATGTCTCGTTGGGGGTGACCTTGTCAAAGTATTTGCTCCTATGTCATAGTCTTTAGCACAATACATATCGCAAACAAAACAAATCAAAACACAACCTCTAAATGACATAAACAAATCAATTATCTTCCTTCGAGATTCTTTTTTCATATCACACTCTCTAATCGCAAGGACACGCTCTTTCTATTCTACCGTAAACAGGTAAACGCGTAAGGCTCCACACAACGAGCGACAACACCTAAAATTGCTAGAACGCGAACGTTAGCTTCGTCCACCTAAAAAACACCAAACAAATAAGGCCACCCATAGTGAGCCGAACTATGACTGCTATGACTTCCTCTCTCTCATCTGATTGAGGATACGTAAGCACAAGACGGTGATGTCTTGGCGAGCAACCTTCTCCTCATTCACCTGTAGTCCTCCGAACTACGTCGACTCTGACTTTCCCATTCTCGAGGGAATACATAGGCCTAGGATGGAGAAGTCCTATCGAGTCACCTTTCGTGCCTTTTCCTCCCTCTTCTTTGTTTCGCATTCTATTCCTTTCTAGTTAGCAGTGGAGCTTCAGATATTTACACTTTTTAACCAGAACAACAAGCGTGGATCCAATCGAGTACGATGGACGCGAGGGGTGTTAATCCTTCTCTTCACGTAACTGACTCCTGAACCCCGATCTTGGTCGCAAGGCCATTCCTTTCCCTTTTTCAGGTTTCTTCGATCATTTCCTTTCCCCCGTCTGGATAAAAATGTTCGGTGGCGACTCTTCTATTTCCTGCCGGTTATTTTTTGCATTGCGACAGCTGGGGACTCTGCTGGGGACTCTGGTTCCCTAAGCGAGTCAATCCTAGCGCTTGTTTGTTTTCGGTTATTAGGTGTTTATTTGTATGCTTTACCTACTTTATGTATGGCTTTTATTGCACGTTTATTGCTTTTATCGCATTTATCTGCTTTATTACATTTCATTACTGCCATATATGTACTGGACTGTGTTGAATTGCTGGTTTTCTTTGGTGGATAGGGTGTTCTGAGAGATAAGCCCATTTCCCAGGCTTGAGTATACACACATGTTTTAGAGTGGATAGTCGTGTCGCTTGCGTGGTGGTGACCACGTATAGTGTTCACTAGACCTACAACCAGACGAGGTTCCTTTGGGAGATATTCTATACTGGATGTTGATGCCGGTCATACGATGTTCCCATTGTGAGTTGTCGACTCTGGTGACCATTCCCGAGGACTCAGTTGAGGCACTCCTCTAAAGGGGTAATAATTAGAGCTGTCAAATGGGCTACCAGGCCCTAAACGG
Organism: Lathyrus tuberosus; assembly: GCA_022829125.1. Lineage (NCBI taxonomy): Eukaryota > Viridiplantae > Streptophyta > Magnoliopsida > Fabales > Fabaceae > Lathyrus > Lathyrus tuberosus. The sequence continues at coordinate 10,343,222 of JALAZF010000163.1, forward strand.
GCCGGCCCTGATGGGTTCGGGCTTTTTAGGGCTGGGCCAAAAAAGTCCATTTTTAATATGGGCTCGAAAATTACTACCCGAGCCCGGCCCTAGATGGGCTACGGGCTACCCTGCCCTAAACGGGCTTTTTTTAATAAAAAATAAAAATAAAAAACCATAATATTTATTATAGATAAAATTAAAAATTATATTATTTTAAACATAATACATTTTTATAATACATTTTTAAGTACTATACTATCTTTTATCAATACTATAATGTGTTTTTAAATACAATACATGTCTAAATTGTATAAAATAATACTCAAATATTTAACATAAGAGAAACTAATATAATACGAGAAAAGAGTGTTGATTATATTAATGTATAATATTTAAAAGAGAAAGATTGAATAGAATATATATAAAATTTAGTGAGGTGAGAAAAATCAATGTGTTATTGTGGAGTAAGATAATATAAGTATTAGTATAATTTTTTAAAATTTATAGCGATATGGGCCTAATGGGCTACCCACGGTCCATATGGCCTAGCCCTAATGGGTAGCGGGCTTTTTAGGGCTGGGCTAAAAAGGCCCTAAAAAATATAGGCTCTAATTTTAAGGCCCAAGCCCTATGATTCTTCGGGCCTGGTGGGTCGGCCCATATGGGCTAGCCCATTTTGACAGCTCTAGTAATAATGTCAAACCAGAGATGGTGAACACATTATTGCTTCATGACCCAAGGAACCGAAACTGGGAACTTGCTATAGGATGCCCTTTTTGAGGGGGAATCAGTGGAGGCACTCCTCAATTGGCGATAATACTGTACCCAGAAGGAAGAATGTATTATTGCTTCTCGACCTCAGTTCCAGAAATTGAGGATCCTTTGTTTTAGAACCCACAAGTGAGAGGGGATGGGTGTTTACAGGTTTGCAGGGAACTTTGACGTCCAACCTACCCGGTTATCTGGTATTCTTATTGAAGTGAACAATTAATCCTATTATATTCAATCATTTATTATTCACACAGTTCAGCACAGACACGTCCAGTTATATGTGGCACTTCTGATACCAATGCATTGCATCATTTCATGTGCATACCCTAACATTCATGTTTGTTCATTTCCAGGTTTATATCTTACTCTTGATTCCAGTCAGCGAGTTTCTACAGGGACGGATACTGAGAAAAAGAAAAATATCATCATCTACAAGTTTCCTAATCCTAATCTAGGCCCCATTGACAGCTTGAAGGCTTTGGAGAATCCTGATGTGTTGGGAGTTTTCAAAAAGAAGTACGGGTGTATCCTATCTTTTGTTCATAACGTCAGTGAATATGAGTACATGGGTATTCACACATTTCTGCAATTCTACGATCCTCCTTTGAGGTGTTTCACATTTCCAGAATATCTATTGGTCCCACCATGGAGGAGTATGCAAGTATCTTGGGGATTCCCATTAAGGAGAGCGCACCGTTCTTTGGCTCTAAGAAAGATCCTGAGTTCGGGGATTTGGTCGGTGCTCTTTATTTGAGAAAATCAACGTTGGAAGCTAACATAGCCCATAAACGAGGTTTTCGGGGTTATCATCTGGATTACTTGACAAAGAAAGCTTAAGAGGCCGTTGAAGCCAAAAGATGGGTTACTTTCAATGCAATATTGGCCCTCTCTGTGTACGATATTGTTCTATTCCCGAATGTGTCTGACTTTGTTGATGTGGATGATATCCAAATATTTACGATGAAGAATCCGGCTTTATTGGGGGATCTTTATCATTTAGTGCATCATAGAAACGAGAAAAGAAGAGGAGGAGTTGTTCATTGTTGTGCACCTCTCTTTTACAAATGGTTTACAAACCTTCTACCTCGTTCAGGCGCTTTTGTGGATACCAAGGATTCTCTGGAGTGGTGTCAGAGACTGATGGGTTTGGCCACCAAAGATATTGTTTGGATAGATCATGGGTTGCTTTGTAAGGATATCATTCACAGTTGTGGTCAGTTCCCGAATGTGTCGTTGATAGGGAGGAAAGGGGGAATCAATTATAACCCCTCTTTGGCTATCAGACAAATTGGGTACGCGTTGACAGGTCCACCAGTCAAAAGGGATGTCAAGGAGTCCTTATACTTCCAAGTAACGGATGGTGTGGCGATAGCTCAGAAAGCTTCTGATGCTTGTCTCAGCATACATAAAAGAGGGAAAACTGTTTTGGGGAAGGAAAGTAAGCAAACCTATCCCCGTATGAAGACTGGCTAAGGAAGAGGGTTGAGGATTTCTATTTGCCTTTTGACCCGACACCTCCTTTATATCCCGAGGTTGTGGAAGAAAGAACCACTGTAGCTATTGAAGAATACAACAAGCCGCAAGCTATTGTGAATTAACTCCATGTGGAGAACTCTGACCTGAGTAGCCACCTTCAGGATGCTTTATATATCAATAGGGGTTGGAATGTAAGGACCAAGATGCAACAAAGCTGCTAGCAGAAAAAGAGAAAGATTTTGCAGATATGGCTCAGTTTTATCAGAAAGCTAGCATAGCTGCAGAATCCTCCGCCAAGGTTCATAAGCACACTAAGAAACTCTTATTTGAGGCGAATGTCAAGTTCGCTGACTCTCGGAAAATGTGGGATGACTTTGCGACCTGCAAGAAGAAGAGAGAAGATGAAATCAGGGCTGAAATGAAGAATCGGAGGAAAAACTCAAAGCGAAAAAGGAAGAGCTCCAGAATGCGAAAAGAGGCAAAAAGCACTTTTCTGACAAGCTGAAGAAGGCTCAAAGGGAAATTGAAGAGCTCAAAGTCTGAGCTGGAGTAAAGAAGGCAAAGCTAAGAGATGTCTTTGGAGATGATGACAGCGCCAAGCATATTGGTAGGCTGAACCAGGGTATTGGGAAGAGAAACAAGATGATCAAGGGGTTGATAGAGTGACCAACTCATCTTGATACCGAAGCACTTCTCGAGGAGGTCAGGGGAAGTTTGTATGGACTAGGGGTCTGGGAATAAATTGTCTCTATATTTATGTATGTTGCTTATTGTGATTACCATCAGGCTTGTTGATGGAATCACCTATGGTTGTACCAGACGTATTTGTATGATTCTTTGAAGTATTATATGATGAGATGTTTGTTTCAACAATATTTGTTTCAGTAATATTCGTTTCAACAGTATTCTCTCAACAATGTTTGTTCCAGCTATATTTTCTCCGTAATACCTATCTGTTCCAGTAATATCTTCTCAACAATGTATCTGATCCCTCGCCCAGTTAAAGTTAGAATCAAAGTATAGAAATACCTTAGAAATGATTAAACATGACATAGGCATGCGTTCACGCATTTCATTTTGCATAATAGGTGTTTACATTTGGATTTCTTACCTTGTTTGATTGAACAGGCAGGATTGCTGACTCTTACCTTCACCGTTACTAAACACGCCAGAATCAACAGAGAGCTATGGAGCAAATACAAGCAGAGATGATTGAGATGAGGGCTTGCATGAACCAATTCATGGACATCATGTAGGGGGTGGCTCAGGGCCAGCAAGAACTAAGGGCTATGGTTCAGATGCCTGAGGTTGCAGATCCTAATGCAGATAATCAGGTTGACCCTCCGGTTGGAGGCGGTGTTTCCCGTTGGTGGAATTGTTGGTGCTATTCCTGGTGGAGCCCATGGGGGTCCTATTCCTATTCCTCATCTGGAGGACAATCAAAACGATCAATTTTCTCTAATGAATGCAGACTTGGGGAGTAATAATGGTGATGGGGACAGAAAGTATCAGTTGCTCGCTGAGAGGATTAAGTCCATAGAGTGTTAGAACACCATGGGAATTGATGTGGAAGATATGGGACTGGTCCAGGGAGTGAGGATTCCTCCCAAATTCAAAGCACCGACTTTTCACAGGTACAGTGGCAATTCTTGCCCGAAGACTCATCTTCAGGCCTATTTCAAGAAAATATCCGCTTATTCCAACGACGAGAAGCTGTGGATGTACTTCTTCTAGGATAGCCTATCTGGGGCCTCCTTAGAATGGTATATGAAGCTCGAAAGAGCTCATGTCAGAAACTGGAAGGATTTGGCTGAGGCTTTTATGAAACAATATCAATATAACATTGACATGGCACCCAATCGAACTCAGTTACAGAGTCAGACTCAAAAGAGTAAAGGAGAGTTTCAAAGAATACGCCCAGAGGTGTCGTGAGTTAGAAGCAAGGGTGCAACCGCCTTTACTTGAAAGGGAGATGGCGGATATGTTCATGGGGACATTGCAGGGTCCGTTCCTAGAACGCCTTCCAGGGTGTCCATCAACAGGTTTTTCTGACATCGTAGTTACCGGAGAAAGAATTGAAAATCTGTTGAAACTGGGAATGATTCAAGATGGTGGTGGGTCGTCTTCCGGTGCAAGGAAACCTTTTGCAGGTACGCATAAAAAGTGCGAAGGAGAAACTAATGCTACGTCTTCTCAAAAGGGCAGAGGTAGAGGGTATCAGGCCTAGTATCATCAGGAAGTCGTTGTGACAATCCCGGTTATTGTACAACAGCAAAACCCTCAACAACAGGCTCCAAGATAAGCCTATCAACAAAGACAAAGAACGGAGGACTGGCACCTTGATCCATTGCCAATGTCTTACACCATGGTGCTTTAACAACTGTTTAGATTGAATATGGTAGAACTCCATACTATGGGTCCCCCTCGAGCAAAGCTCCCAGCGGGATATGACGCTAACGCCCATTGTGACTTCTATTCCGGGGCCCCTGGACATACTGTTGAGAGATATAGAGCCTTCCAGCATAAGGTTCAAGATCTGATCGATTCTAAAGCTATCAACTTTGCTCCGCCTGCTGCTCCAAATGTTATCCAGAATCCTATGCCTCCTCATGGTGGGGAAAATGTTAATGCTATCGAAGAAGACAGGGGTTCGAAGCTGATATCTGATGTTAATGCTATCAAGACGTCGTTGTTGGTTGTAAAGGATCGTCTGTTAAAAGGGGGGTGTGTTCCCTGGTTGTAATATGGGCTGTTCAGACTGTCTGACTCAAGTAAATGGCTGTGATAATTTGAAGAGAAGTATTCAAGGGCTGATAAATGATGGAAGTTTGCAATTTAATCAAGTTTATGGTGTTGGTAATGATGTTTTGACAATTACTATCCCTTTCACGCTTGTGCAGATCCCGGTGCTAGCAAGGCGGGCTCCAATAACCATTACAGTGTCTGAACCAATTCCGTTCGAAAGTGAGAAGGCGATTCCGTGGCATTACGGTGCTGAAGTGTACTATAATGGTCAGAAACAGGAAATTGAGGCTCCGACTATGACTGATCCGAAGGTTGATAATGTGGGTGTTGGTGGGTTCACCAGGAGTGGTAGGACGTTTGCACCACAAACTCTTCGGAATGATAATACAGATGCTTTGGTGAAGGCCAAAGGTAAGCAAGTGGTGAATGATGAGACTGTACAAAAGATAGCTCCTGAGACGTCTTTCGAAAATGATGAAGAAGAATTCATGAAGATTATTAAGAAAAGTGATTACAAGATTGTAGATCACCTTCATCAAACTCCGTCGAAGATTTCAATTATGTCTTTGTTATTGTGTTCTGAAGCTCATCGTAATGCATTATTGAAAATTCTGAATGCGGCATATGTACCTCAGGAGATCTCTGTCAAACAATTGGAAGGTGTGATATCCAACGCTAATACCAGCCGTGGGTTAGGTTTTACGGACTTTGACTTGACACCAGAAGGCCGCAATCACAATAAAGCGCTTCACATTTCCATGGAGTGCAAAGGGGTTGTGTTGTCTCACATACTAGTGGATACTGGTTCCTTGCTCAATGTGCTCCCCAAGAAGGCATTGATTAAGCTGGACGTGGAAGGAGTAGTGCTCAGACCAAGTGATCTGGTGGTTTGAGCTTTTGATGGATCAAAGAGATCAGTTTTTGGGGAAGTTGAATTTCCTATTAAGGTGGGACCCCAAGTTTTCAATACTACTTTTTACGTTATGGACATTCAACCAGTGTACAGTTGCTTGTTAGGGCACCCTTGGATTCATTCCGCTGGAGTTGTATCATCAACTCTCAATCAGAAAGTTAAGTTCGTTATGGATGGACAAGTAGTCACAGTATGTGGTGAAGAATACATTTTTGCAAGCCATTTGCCTTCCTTCAAATATGTTGAGATGGATGGTGAGATCGATGAGACGTTATACCAAGCGTTTGAAGCTGTGAATGTGGAAGAGGTTCCTCCTCCAGCAGAAAAGAAACATGGAGTCTCCATTGCGTCCTACAAACAGGCCCAAGTTGTGGTACAGTCAGGCAATGCAGAAGGATGGGGTCGAGTAATTGAAGTGCCCGTCAAGGAGAACATGTTTGGAATTGGTTATCGTCCTGCCCAGTCATCACTACCTAAGGCTTCAGGTCGTCAAGGACCCATCACTTTCTCTAGTGCTGGAAATGTTGATCATGGTCAGATTTTTGCATTGAATGACGAAGACAAAGATAGTGATTGCGACATCAGCAACTGGATACGCCCATGTGTCCCGGGTTAAGAGATCAACAACTGGTCTTCTGAAGAGATCATCCAAGTCACTCTTTACGAAAAGTAATTTTCCTTATTTTCATGTTAAATCCAACGCTCTGTCCAAAGCGTAGAGATTCATTGTAAGGCTTACATTGTTACATATTCAATTTTTATCATTAATAAAGGATGTTTTTTTGCATTCAAATATTATGCTCCATGTCTTTCTTTTTACTTTTTAATAATAAATGGCAATGTTTGTTTTCATTTTTTCGCACCCATTCTAAAATAAAGCGTGAATCATCACTCATGCAGATGCATTTCACAGGATTTCATTGATAATGATTCTGCTATGGCTCATTATGACTTTGACAATCTAATTTACCAAGCCGAAGAGGAGGGTGGGGAAGATTGTGAACTTCCTGAGGAATTAGCCAGGTTGTTGAAACAGGAGGAAAGGCCCATTCAGCCACATCAAGAGTCATTGGAAGTTATTAATATGGGGACCGAGGATGCAAAGAAAGAGGTCAAGATAGGGTTTGCCCTAGACGAGAATGTGAAGAAGGGGTTGATTGAAATGTTGCATGAATATATTGATATCTTCACTTGGTCTTATCAAGAAATACCAGGGCTTGACACAGATATTGTTATGCACATATTGCCCCTCAAAGAGGATTTTCCTCTAGTCAAACAGAAGCTTAGAAGAATGAGACCAGACATGGCCGTCAAGATCAAGGAAGAAGTCCAAAAGAAATTCGATGCAGGTTTCTTGGCTGTTACCAACTATCCACCATGGGTTGCGAATATTGTGCCGGTACTTAAGAAAGATGGCAAGGTCCGGATGTGTGTTGATTACCGTGATCTGAATAGAGCGAGTCTGAAAGATGATTTCCTATTACCTTACATTGACGTGTTGGTTGACAACACAACTCAGTTCTCGGTATTTTCTTTCATGTATGGTTTCTCAGGGTATAATCAGATTAAGATGGCGTCAGAGTACATGGAGAAAACAACGTTCATTACCCCATGGGAAACTTTCTGCTATAAGGTGATGCCTTTCGGTCTAAAGAACGCAGGGGCAACCTATCAGCGTGCAATTGTGATTCTCTTTCACGATATGATTCACAAAGAGATTGAGGTATATGTCGATGACATGATTGCGAAGTCACTGACCGAAGAGGAGCATTTGGTGAACTTGCGAAAACTATTTGAACGACTGAGAAAATTCAAGTTAAGGCTGAATCCGAATAAATGCACTTTCGGGGTGAGATATGGTAAATTGTTGGGCTTTATCGTCAGTGAAAAAGGGATCAAGGTTGATCGAGATAAAGTAAAAGCAATTCAAGGTATGCCTAAGCCTAGAACAGAAAAAGAATTTTGTGGTTTCTTAGGGAGGTTGAACTATATTGCTAGATTCATCTCTCATCTTACAGCCACTTGTGAACCAATATTCAAATTGTTGAGAAAAGATCAGGCTATCAGGTGGAATGACGATTCCCAAAGGGAATTTGAAAGAATAAAATAGTATCTCCAGCAACCTCCGATCCCTATACCTCCAGTTCTAGGGAGACCACTGATAATATATTTGACAGCACTTGAAAATTCGATGGCCTGTGTACTCGGTCAACACGATGAGACAGGTAGAAAAGAGCATGAAATCTACTACCTGAGTAAGAAATTCACTGATTGCGAGTCAAGATACTCAATGCTTGAGAAGACATGTTGTGCACTTGCATGGGCCGCTAAGCGTTTGAGCCAATACATGCTGACTCACACAACTCTGTTAATATCCAAGATGGATCCAGTTAAATACATCTTTGAGAAGCCAAATCTCACCGGAAGGGTTGCTCATTGGCAAATGGTCCTGACAGACTATGACATTTAATATACTTCCCAGAAAGCCATCAATGGAAGTGTTTTATCCGATTATCTTGCTCAGCAACCACTTGATGATTATCAGCCAATGAAATTTGAATTCCCTGATGAAGACATCATATATCTGATGAAAGACTGTGAAGAACCGCTAGTTTAAGAAGGACCAATTCCTGAATCCAAGTGGAGTCTGATGTTTGATAGGTCCGTTAACGTAAATGGTAATGGAGTTGGGGCAGTTATTGTCACTCCAAAGGGATCTCATATACCTTTCACTGCCCGGTTGACTTTTGAATGCAACAACAATGAAGCTGAGTATGAAGCATGTATTATAGGTATCGAAGAGGCTATTGATTTGAGGATCAAAACTCTTGATATATTTGGGGATTCTGCTTTGGTGATCAAACAGATCAACGGAGATTGGAATACTCATCAGCCCAATTTGATTCTGTACAGGGATTACACGAGAAGACTGTTGACTTTCTTCAATACAGTGAAGCTTTACCATATACCTCGTGATGAAAACCAGATGGCAGACGCTCTGGCTACGTTATCATCAATGATTAAGGTGAATTGGTGGAATCATATGCCCAAAATTGACGTGGCGTGCCTTGATAGGCCCGCTTATGTGTTTGCAGCCGAGGCGGTTGTAGATGGTAAGCCTTGGTACCACAATATCAAATGCTTTTTTAAAAGTCAAGAGTACCCAGCAGGGGCATCCAATAATGATAAGAAGATTCTGAGGAGATTGATTGGTAGTTTCTTCTTAAATGAGGATGACGTGTTGTATAAGCGGAATTTCGACATGGTCTTGCTCAGATGTGTGGATAGACATGAAGCAGACATGTTGATACAAGAAGTGCACAAGGGTTTTTTTGATACCCATGCCAACGAACATGCTATGGCGAAGAAGTTGTTAAGAGCAGGTTATTACTGGATGACCATGGAATCAGATTGTTTCAGATATGCTCGAAAGTGCCATAAATTCCAGATTTAAGATGACAAAATGCATGTACCGCCGAATCCTTTGAATGTATTGACTTCTTAGTGGCCCTTTGCTATATGGGGCATTGATATGATCGGAAAGATCGAGCCAACTACTTCCAATGGGCATCGTTTCATTCTAGTTGCCATCAATTACTTCACCAAGTGGGTGGAAGTAGCTTCCTTTGCAAATGTCACCAAACAAGTGGTTGCTCGGTTTATTAAGAAGGAAATCATCTGTCGTTATGGGGTTCCTGAAAGAATCATCACTGATAATGGTTCTAATCTCAATAACAAGATGATGAAAGAGTTGTGCCAGAGCTTTAAGATCGAACATCACAATTCTTCTCCGTATCGTCTGAAGATGAACGGTGTTGTTGAGGCAGCCAATAAGAACATTAAGAAGATTATGCAGAAGATGGTTGTGATGTACAAGGATTGGCATGAGATGTTGCCTTTCACTTTACATGGGTACCGTACTTCAGTGCGTACGTCAATTGGGGCAACCCCGTTCTCACTCGTGTATGGTATGGAAGCAGTCTTACCAGTTGATGTTGAGATCTCTTCTCTGAGGGTTATGATGGATGTGAAGCTTGACGAAGTTGAATGGGTCCGAACGAGATTCAACGAGCTGAGCCTCATTGAAGAAAGGAGAATGGAAGTTGTATGACATGGGTAGTTATACCAGAGGAGGATGAAGAAGGTCTTTGATCAGAAAGTGTGTCCTCATTGTTTTCAGGTTGGTGATTTGGTGTTAAAGCATATCCTTCCTCCTCAGACAGATCACAAGGGCAAATGGGCCCCGAATTATGAAGGCTCATACGTTGTTAAGAAAGCTTTCTCTGGCGGAGCCTTGATGCTTTCAACTATGGACGGTGAAGATTTTACATGCCCTGTGAACTCAGACACAGTCAAAAAATACTTCGCATAAAAGAGACCCGCTGGACAACAAAAAGAATAAGTCCTGGAAAAAAAGGGCATCCCGGCGAACCATGAAAAAAGAGAAAGGTCCGGGAAAAAATTAGGGATAAAAAGAAAAAAATTGAGTAAAACCGGTAAGTTGAAAACCTGAAAAGGCAACTTAAGCAAAAATGGGTATCCCGGTGGATTGCAAACCCGAAAAGGGAAATCCAGGAAAAAGTTAGGGATTTAAAAGTGAAAGACTGCGATCTGAGTAGTCTGTACTTCATTTCTTTTCAATAACTGGAAATTCTGAAGGATAGGAATCGGTCCAATCACCCTTCTCAGAAAGCAGAGTACTCGGGGCATTTCGAAGACATACGAGTCATAGCTGAATTAAAACTCAATGGGAATCCACTTTTATATTGCCACTAATGTAGTTTCTTTTTACGCAATTACCTCCTTTTAGGGATTGCTTCCCGATGTAAATGCCTATTTACAAGCCAATTCAATCAATAAAATTCATTTCATTCAAATAGCTTTCTCTTTTGTTTTCATTTTACGGTTTTGTATGCAAAAATGTCTGAATTTTTTATAAACATTGCATTTTGAAAACACTGAAGCTTTACAAGAACATGCGTGAAAACATTTAAAATTGCTTTGAATGTTGAGTGTCCTTGGGTGGTAAATTCAGACCAAATGATATATGGGGTACATGTGTATATCTTTTTTGTTTGGAGGCATCGGTGTTTGCACTCAATGGTCAGTATGTGCAAGTCAGAGACCATCCCTAACAGTAGACTTGTTTGATCTTTTCTCCAACAAGCATTTCCTTCCTCAGCAGAGGCTTGTTTGATCTCATCCCCTAGAAGCTTGGTCAGAAGGTTGTCATTCCCCCAGAAAAGTTTTATGGTTATAGGTTCTCCCCAAGCAGGACTGGTTCAGGTGGTGTCTTCCTAACAAAGTCATCATTCCCCGCAGTTGTAGAGTCTGGGAGTTCACAACAAGTTTTGGCAGTTCATAGCCCAGATGTATCAACATTAATCCCCAGCCGAGTTATTGATCTTTTCCCCACAGAAAGTCAGAAGATCAAATCAGTGGTCACTTCCTCAATAGAGTTGCTAATCATCATCCCCAACAGAGGATTCTCTTTGCATCTTGCATATAGTAATTATCATTACATTGCATCTTCAAAACGCGTAGCATATCCATTTGATATGGAACATTACGCCATGGAAAAAGTCAAACATGTGCATACAGAGCATAAGCTAAGTTCAAATGTTTGTCCAAGAGTCCGGTCAACCCTCAAACAAAGCGTTGTCGTGAACCTTCAACAGATATTCCTAACAGATTATTTGGAGTGTTCACACTCAAGAAGACTTACTTTATCACACCCGTCTGTGTCAGATAAGATAAGTATATTATACCCAAACACCCGTCCTTGTTCTCTTTGGCACATGTAAGTTTCATCTTTCGATACTCATCCGTGTCGATATTCAATCCAAAACACTCACACTTGGCTGTTTTCAAGACCTCAGTGCTTCGTCTGCATTGACTTCTAAACACTCGTCCATTTTTACCTTTCTTTAATACTCATCCGTATCATCTTTTGATACTCGTCCATATCGTTAACCTAAACACTCTTTCGTGTTTATTCTTCTTTTTCTTTGATACTCGTCCATATCAACTTTCGATACACTTATGTGTCATAATTCCAACACTCTTATGTGTTTGTTCTTGGTTTTAAGCACTCATCCATGTTTATTCTCCTTTCTTCGATACTCGTCCCTATCATCTTTTGATACTCGTCCATATCGTTAATCCAAGCACTCGTCCGTGTTTGTCTTCTTTGATACTCGTCTATATCATCTTTCAATACTCGTTCGTATCATTAATTTCGAGCACTCGTCCGTGTTTATCTTCTTTGATACTCGTCTGTATCATCTTTCGATACTCGTCTGTATCGTTAATCCGAGCACTTGTCCGTGTTTGTCTTATTTGATGCTCGTCTGTATCATCTTTCGATACTCGTCCGTATCGTTAATTCGAGCACTCGCCCGTGTTTATCTTCTTTGATACTCGTCTGTATCAACTTTCGATACTCACCCGTATCGTTAATTCAGTACACTTGTCTGTGTTTATCTTCTTTGATACTCGTCTATATCATTTTTCGATTCTCGTCCGTATCGTTAATTCAGTACACTCGTCTGTGTTTATTCTCTGCTTCTTTTGATACTCGTCCGTATCATCTTTTGATAATCGTCCGTATCGTTAATTCAGATACTCGATCGTGTTTGCTTTGGATTCTAAACACTCGTTTATGTTTATCCTCATTCTTTGATACCCGTCTGTATCACCTTTCGGTACCCGTCCATATCGTTGATCTAAACCCATGTCTACGTTTTTATCTCGTGATTTCAGACACCCGTCTGTATTGTTTCTTCTCCATAGCAGATTTCTCAATCTCTCCTACCCTTTTATCCCTGGTAGAGTCTTCCACTTGCATCAAGTTTTCTATCCTTATTTTCTACCCACAGAGTGCAAATTTCTCGGTTCTTTTGGTATTCAATCCCTATTTACCTTGAATGTCTGGAAGTCGCTGCTCTCATCCCTTCAAGTCCATAGTTGATTGAATAGGGGTAGCTGTAACACCCCAAAATTTTCCCTCATATTTTACCATCAATAAGTGGTTTATGCTTCATATACATGTGTATTTTGGTCATAAACATCATACATGCATCATCGGCTTTCCCAAGGCATGAGATAAGAGTTTTCTAGGTCACTAATTGTTTAAAGCAAGAAGAATGAGATATACTCGAGCACTCAAGCTACAAAGGCTCTTTATGCCTTAGGACATCATATTTGGCCCACCATTTCATCAGGTGATTGAAATTTGCAAGAAATTTGAAGAGGATCATCTTCTCCTACCTTTGGTCCTCAGATTAGGGTTTTGCCTATCTGTGTATGTGGCACCCTCAGGGGCAATAATTTTGAAGCCTCAACATCATCATATCACATAGGACATCTTGGTTCAAGAGAATCTCAGTTGTCTTCAGAGGAATTAGGGTTTTCATCATTGATCAACATCTCCTATCTTTTGGGGCTAAAATTAGAGTTTTGTTTAAAATCAGTTTATTTTTTATTCTTTGAGAAAGACTAGATTCCATGGCCTTCTATATGTTCTCAAGTAACTATGAGTGGAGTATTGACCATCAATTTCATTCAGAAGGGTTTCAATTGGCCAGATGATTGAGAATCAGCTAAATTGGGAACAAAGTCAACTAAGCAGTGAAAAAGTCAACTCTTGACTTTTTGAGGTCAACCTTGTGTTCATCATGTTAAATGTGACCAATGGGTGAAATTTTATCAAGAAATATCAAAGGAATCATGAAAAATCAAGGATTGTGGAAAGTTTCTATTTTTGGTAAATTAGGGTTTTAGAACTTTCCATTTTTGGCAAGTTTTCATGCTTATGGAGCCACTTTCATGGCCATTTTTCTCCATGTTCAAAGCTTAATTTCATTTTTTGTCAAAAATAAAAGTTGTAGTATTCATTTCATGCTTTCCAACCATATAAAATTCATCTCCATTGGATCATTTTTGAGCAAGTTATGATTGCTGGAAATTGGACATTTTCCCACTTGCATTTTCCAACACTTAGAATTTTTCCAAGTGTTTAAAGTCAGTTTGTGTGTTAATGTTCAAGCTCATTTTTGAGTGGCTTCCCATCCTCATTTGGAAATCATGTTCAAATGAAAGTTGTAGAGTGATCTTCCACCTTTCCAACCATGTAAAGAATGCCTCATTTGGATTTATCAATCAAAAGTTATGGTGTTCTAAAAATCAAGACATGTAAGTTGTTTAAGTTGAGAAAAACTTAGAAAAATTTTGAATGTAAAGGTCAGTTGTGTACCCATGACTTCATGGCCAATTCTCTTGGTGATCTAAAACTCATTTCAACTTATTTCCAACATAAGAATTTCACTTTGCCATGAGAGCTTTCTAATGATATCAAGACCTTGCAAATTGATTTCATATTCTTCAAGTTATGCAATCCCAAAGTCAGCCCCGTGGAAACTATTTCTTCACCATCAAACCATATTCTTTTTCATTCAAAAGCCATAATAGTCCATTACTTGTTGATGCATGCGTACTACACACTATAAAGTCATCACAATTACTTCTTTTGGCCATGCATATTCTTCATATTTCATGCACATTCCTTTACCTTTACCTCACATATCAAATGAAAGAGAAACATAAAACTTAGAATGCAAGTAGTTGTTTCTGATTGTACCAACATATACCATATTATCATCATCATCCTGTGTACCATAACAACAATGCACCTCACCTATGAGAGCAAACTCGTGCCAAGCTCCCACCATAACCTCACTCTCATTTTTCCAATTTCCTTTAACCAAGCTCCAACTGAATTCTAACCAAGGTTAACTCTTAACCACATACTAACCACACATATAAGATCCCTTAACACTCTTAACTAAATCAATTACATTAATTTAGAGCAAAACAGATCCAAGTTTCATCTTTCATACCCTCATCCTCAAGGCTTCGAATCTCAATCAATATTGAAGGTTTTGCAAAGATTCTTTCACCAGCTTCGTCACCGCACTTGATACAAGCTTCTGTTTGCATTTTCCTTGAGCTGGAAGCACCATAGCATCACCTGAGGATTCAACTCTCATCTCCATCAAACTTGCATTTTCATCAAGATTTCAAGGATTCTTGAGCATTTATTTTGCTCTAGTGGAGATCTCAAGACCATTGCACAAAGTTTTTAGGGTTTCTTTGAGCTTGAATAGCATCTCCAGCCAGGTTAAAAATCCTAAACTTTATGCATCATTTAGGGACTGTATGTGGTGATTTAGGAGCATTTAGGAGTTGCATCTAAAGTCCTACATCTTGTAGGCTCTGTTTGTGGATAGATTAGGGCAAAATGTGAAGTTTGTAATTTTTAGAGTTAACTTATTTGCCTTCATTTTACATGATTGAGCCATCTAATGAAAATTCTAAGGCTGGATTTGAAATCAACATGGAAAAACGAGTCAATCAGAGGTTTTCTTTTTGTGTTCTAGAACGCGTGGTCGTTGCCCACGGTGGTGGTCCACCAGAGAAGACATCCGGAGCTAGGGCTCCGGCGTCTGTGTAATTTCAATTTTGGCCAGAGGGCGCGTGGGTGTCATGTGTTGATTGGCTATGTGTAAATTTTTAATTCCACTTGTACAAGAATACCAGCGCATTAATGAAGCCATAACCCACAATAGAACTCTTGACCCGATAACCTTTCAAGCATTTGATCCATAAAAGGTAGTGGAAAGTGATCTTTTCGTGTTGCTTGGTTAAGCCTCCGATAATCAATGCATATCCGCCAACCTGTTACGGTCCTTGTCAGAGTCAATTCATTCTTGTCATTTCTTATCATGGTCAATCCTCTTTTTTTTGGAACCACTTATACCGGACAATTCCATGTACTATCGGAAATCGAATAGATCATCCTGATATCCAATTGTTTCACTACCGCCTTCCTCACAACCTCTTTCATTGTAGGATTCAAGACGCGTTGAGGTTGAGTAACCGGTTTGAAATCTTCTTCCATCAATATTTTATTCATGCAATAAACCAGACTAATCCCCTTCAAATCGGAGAGAACCCAACATATAGCTCTTTGATTTTTTTTTAAACTTGAATTAAACGATGTTCCTCTTTTTTGGACAAAATGTTACTAATAATAACCAGTTTGTTACAACCATTATTAAGAAACACATATTTCAAATGAGGAGGCAACATCTTCAGTTCAAGTTGGGATTTTTCATCGTTCACTTCTTTTTTTAACACTTCCACTTCATTTTCCCAAGGTTACAATTCTTCCAAAGTCTCAAGTTCATTCAAGAATTTTTCAAGTTCCTTTTCTTCCTCTTTGGTAAGAACTTCGAATGCATCACCAAGAGCTTTTTCAAAGGGAGTTGACATGTGGACTTGCCTTGTTACTTCCATTATAGCTTCATCTGTTGCATCAATTCGAAAGATATCATGTGTATCTTTGGAGTGCTTCATTGCTTCGAAAAGATCAAAGCAAACTTCCTCATCTTGAACTCTCACTTTCATTAGACCATCATCGATATCAATCATCATTCTAGCCGTATTCATAAAAGATCTTCCAAGAATCAATGGAGCATCATGGTCTTCCTCCATGTCAATAACAACAAAGTCAATTGGAAAGAAGAATTTATCCACCTTGACTAACAAATCTTGAGCTACTCCATGAGGATGAGTTGTAGACTTGTCGGCCAAATGCAATGTCACTCTTGTTGCTTTCATCTCAATGCTTCCCAACCTCTTAACAATAGATAACGGAATCAAATTGATGCTTGAGCCTAAATCAATCAAGCCTTTACCAACATAAACATCTCCTATGGTAACTGACAAAGTAACCTGACCCGGATCACTTTCCTATATCGGTAGAGTTCATTGAATGATTGCATTACAACTCGCATAAAGCGTGATTGTTTCTTGGTCTGTAAATCTCCTCTTCCTAATAAGGATGTCTTTCATGAACTTTGCATATTTGAGCATTTGTTCAAGAGCCTCAAAAAATGGAATATTAATTTGTAATTGACGAAATATATCCATGAAATGAGCATAATGCCTAGCATTGTATTTCTTCGTGGGAGCATGAGGATAAGGAAAATTTTGAATTGGAATTGAATTCAACTTCTCTTTCCCTTTCTTGATTTTTTTCTTTTCCTCCTCTACATCTTCTTTCTCATGGTTCTCATTTTTAACTAATTTCTCCTTTTCATTTTTTTTCAACTTCTACCTCATCATTTTTTTCAACTTCTACCTTATCATTTTTTTCTTCCTCCACAATCTCATTACTTCTCACTTCATCATTTTTCTTGTCATTTTCTTCTCCTCCGCCTACTTCTCTTTTACTCCTAGTCACAATGGCTTTGCAATGTTCATTTGGATTGGTTTGAGTGTTGGCGGAAAAGGACGACCCCGATTGTTAATCTGCTAAATGTTTTGCAAGTTTCCCAACTTGGTTTTCAAGATTCTTAATTGATGCTTCATTACTCTTTTGATTGGCCATCAACATTTGCATGAATTGATTGAGAGTATCTTCCAACTTTGAACTTCCACTTTGAGGTTGTGTAGGTTGATAAGGATTTTGACGGTTTGATGTTCTGGTATCTTGTCTCCAACCTTGTTGATAACTAGGATTATTCCCTCTTTGTTGGTAACCTTGGTTGTTTTTATATGGTTGTTGTCTTCCTTGATAGCCTTGATTACCCATGAAAATTACTTCTTCGTTCACCGTAGGACAATAACCGGTGAGGTGATCTCCTTTGCATAATTCACAAATTGCTATTTGTACATTCTTGCTCGACATTTCTTGCATCTCTTTTAGTTGTTGTAGGAGCTTTGACATTTGTTGAGTCAATAACTCCACTTGTTGGGATAACAATTTATTTTGAGCAAGAATAGCATTGTTGGTCCCCAATTCAAGTGTTCCCTATTTTTTTTAATTGTACCCCGATTGTGTTGGCCATGGAGATCATTGAGTGTCATTTTATCGATTATATCAACCGCTTCCTCAGCACTCTTTGACATTAAAGACCCTCCCGAAGTAGCATTTAATAAAGTTTTGTGATTAGATTGGAGTCCATCTCAGAAAATATGGACTTGTGTTAAATCATCGAATCCATGGCCTTTGCAATTCCAAATCATAGATTTGAACCTCTTCCATGCTTTGTTGAAAGATTCATTTGTACCCTGAGCAAACACGAAAATTGAAGTTTTTGCATCCATGAATCGATAGTGAGGGAAAAATCTTTCGAAGAACTTCTCTTCCAAAATATTCCAATCAGTCATAACAGTAGTGGGTTGGTCAAGATACTAATCCTTCGCTTTTCCAATCCAGGAATGAGGAAATAGTCTTTTGAACAATTGTAATTCTTGATCCTCATCTACTTCAGTCGCTCCCACAATCTCATAGAATTTTGTAAGATGACCAAAAGGATCCTCGTTATCCATCCCGGTGAAAGGATTTACATATAAGAGTTGGAGAATTCCCGTCTTCATCTCAGCTTGCCTTCCATTATTCAAATTACGAGCAAACTGTGTGGTGTGTCGTAGACTGTTGACACAAGGCGTTGAAATAGGAAGTGGTGGTGGTGGTGGAGCTGCCATGTTTGGCATAAACTATGGTGTTGGTCTAGAAATAGAACTTTCTCCTCTCTCTCGTCTTTCCTTGGCAAGTTGCCTCCTCCGTCTAGTTTTTCTATTCAAATTACGTACAGTTCTCTCAATCTCCAGATCGAAAAGAATTTGATCTGCATGTAAACTTCCTCGCATAAATAGAGTCTGCAAAACTTAACCAAACAAATTAAGAAGCACAAGAAAAAGCAATAGAGGTAAACAAAGTTTAAAACTTATCAACTATTGCAATGCTTTCAATATCAAACAACAATCCCCAGCAACGGCGCCATTTTGTTGAAATAGTATTAGTGGGGGTTTTGTTATGGTTTCCACAGGGATTGGTTGATACTGTCATACCCCAAATTTTGACCACTAATATTTCTCATCATTGTGCAAACCATCACCACAATATGGATGAACCATCATACCTCATTAGTCTCCCCAAAGATGGGTGAGCATACACTAAAATCAAACTTAGGGTTTTAAGCCCCCTCAGAGCTCTTAGACAAAGGATCAATCAAGAAATGACATGATCTTCAACTTGTCTAGCCTCTCAAA
This sequence comes from Lathyrus tuberosus, assembly GCA_022829125.1. Lineage (NCBI taxonomy): Eukaryota > Viridiplantae > Streptophyta > Magnoliopsida > Fabales > Fabaceae > Lathyrus > Lathyrus tuberosus. The sequence continues at coordinate 10,362,228 of JALAZF010000163.1, forward strand.
TATCCACAATGTATCAAGAGGACTCCCACTTCAAGAATTAAGCACAAAGTTGCAACATTCCAAGTGGATTAAGCCTCAAGATCGCCAGTGTCACCAAATTAGGGTTTTGGTCGACTGGGGCCTCCAGATGGAAATTTTCCTCTGGGCATGAGCCAAAGGCTTCAAAGCACAACCTAAGATGCTCCAAGGGACATCATGAACCCAATCATCAAGTCAATTTTGCCTCAGGGGATGCATTCATAAAAAAATCATGAATTAGGGTTTCTTGACCTAATTCACCCCTAAGTTGACTTTTAGGACAAAACATGAGCCAAGACCTCAAGAGAGTATTTGAGGGTCTCTAACACACTACATTGATCCATTTGCAACAATGGATTGATCCAAGAAGCTTGATCAACAAGTTTCAAATTCATCAGAACCACAATTAGGGTTTCGCGGGAAAAGTCAACTGTGCCTTTGACTTTTGAGGGTCTCGATTCTATAGTCAAACTGTCTCATTCGTACAATACTCGGGCCAATCGTCAGAAAAAGATGGATGATCTCGAGGAAGAGAACAGAGAGTTGAGAGAAGAGATCGACACTCTGAAAGAGGATCTGAGAAAGCTTCATAACGACATGCAAGCTCTAGCAGAAGCTTAAATGCAACAACAAATTATTGTGATCTCAGAGATCACATCAACGCCCATAGTGGAAAAGTATGATCCTAGGTACAAAATGCCGAAAGATTGTCCCTGGGGCATGCCTATTAACTATATCCTAGAGGGATATATTCCTCCGATCACTAAAGATCCGGAAACTTCAGCATGAGCCACTTGGCCTGAAGGTTACAAACTTCGGGAAAGCAAAGATGCCTGGGGCATGACAGCAACTCCTGAAGGTTACAAACTTTGGGAGGCACCGAGAGTCTCGGCCATAATGACTATACCACCACTCGTGGTACACACTGTCCCGGAAGGACAGATTCCACAGATACCTTCTGGTGGAAACGAAAGTATGTTTGACAGAATGAATGAATTCTAGGAACAATTCCTGGAGATGCAGAAAGAACTGCAAGCCCTTCGCGGTCAGGATTTATTTGGAAAGGACGCCGCAGACCTTTGTTTGGTCCCCAATGTGAAAGTTCCGCACAAGTTCCAGGTACCCGATTTTGAAAAGTACAAGGGTAACTCTTGCCCTCAAAGCCACTTGGTGATGTACGCTCGGCGAATGTCAGCTCAGACAAAGAACCAGGAGCTACTAATTCACTACTTTCAGGATATTTTAACCGGTGCCGCACTCAAATGGTACATTAGTTTAAACCGTACTAAGATCGGCACTTTCAGAGATCTTGGCGCTACCTTTGTTCAACAATATAAGTATAACCTGGACATGGCACCAGACAGAGATCAACTCAGATCGATGTCACAGAAGGACAAGGAAACCTTTAAGGAGTACGCTCAGAGATGGCATGAAATTGCCGCTCAGATTTGTCCACCTCTTGAGGAAAAAGAGATGACAAAGATCTTCTTGAAAACCTTAAGCTCATTTTACTACGACAGAATGGTTGCCAGTGCGCCCAGTGACTTCACCGAGATGGTGGGCATGGGAGTTCGTCTTGAGGAAGCAGTCCGAGAAGGAAGGTTAGTTAAAGACACTGGATCATTAAGTAATGCAAAACGATACGGTAGTGCTCTCCCTAAGAAAAAAGAGCAAGATATTGGGAATATCTCTCTCAGAAAGCAAAGGCGACGATACCAACCAGTAGCAGCCGTAACTCCTACTATCAACCCCGCGCATGTTCCTACGTATCAACCTCAGGTTGCTCAGAGCCAACCAAATCAAGAACAATATCAGCAAAGGACACAACAGCCTCTTCAGCAGTCTCGTCTTCTATATAACAACAACCGTACAACACGACCTCCAGGGTTCGACCCCATACCGATGTTATACGCAGAATTGTTTCCACTCTTACTGGTCAAGGGACACGTCCAAACCAGGTATCCTCTTATAGTACCGGAGAATCCTCCTTTTTGGTTTAAAGCAGATCAGACTTGCCCTTACCACCAAGAAAAACCAGGGCATAACATAGAAAACTGTCTCAGTTTCAAATCCGATGTGCAAAATCTTGTTAAGAGCGGGGTCTTATCTTTCAAAGATACGAATCTGAATGTTCTCACAAACCCGCTACCTCAACACGAGAAAGTTGCAGTGAATTTGATAGAAGGAGAGTCTAACAACAGCTATCAAATTCATGATGTACTCTTTTTGAGGACCAACTTGGTCAAAATGCATTGTAGACAAGTGGATACGGCCATGTGCCACCTCAAAATTATCACCAGTGTGATATCTGCTCTAAAAACAATCAAGGATGTTCTGTGGTGCAATCAGCTCTACAGGAACAATTGGATCTCGGATGGATCCAAGAGCATCGAGTTCGTGGAGTTAACATGACTTATACAAGTTCCAACATCATTCAGAACCACGACATCTGTACAATGAATGTCAACTTAGTGGCAATGTACTCAAGGCAAAGCCAGTATCATAATATGCCATGGCATGATTACGATTCCTGTCTGACTTGCTCGGTAAACAAACAGGGATGCTCTTTTGTACAAGAAGCCCGCCAGCGTCAGATAGATCTTGGGTGGATCCAGGACTACCGTGATAGAAATCCCTATCAGATCAACATGATTCAAATCTTCGATATTCGTTTGATGAATACCAGCTTGGTAGAGTTACATGCTAACTCGGTTTTCTCATTTCACATGATTATCTGAACTGCACAGTATATTGTGAGAGTAACCAAGGTGCGCTCTCATTCAAATAACTTTACAACACTTGTTAAACCACTGGTGGTTTCCGATTTATATGGATGAAGACACACAACAAATCAGTGTGACAAACGAGAACCCTACTAGGCATAAAAGTCAGGATGTCCGATCTATGGAAATAGACCTGGTGAGATTACACTGCATACAAAGCGGACGTGGCCAGGTGCCACCACATAACTACGAGCGATGTAGAGTCTGCTCGGAAAATAATCAAGGATGTTACCTCGTGCGACCAGCCCTTCGGAGTCAGTTGGACCATAAAGAGATTTGACCATATCCAAGTTCTGGGTCTATCAACTGGACGCCAGACTATTTTGCTGATTAGATTAAGGATATTGTCGTAATCTATGATCATGAAAGGACCAAAGATGTTTGTATCACCATCCCTCTACTTGACGAATCGAAGGTTCTTAACTAGGAATTGATTGAAGTTACTTACGACGGTCAGAAAAATCAGAAGGCTACTGTGGTTATTTATCTACCGGGACCGCTACCGTATGAATCAGCTAAGGCGACCCCTTACAAATACGGTGCAACAACAGTTGAGAATGGAAAGGAAATTCCATTACCCTCCGTCGTGAATATTGCAGACATCAATCAAGTAACACGGAGTGGTCGAATCTTCAACATAGGAGTTGGAGAACCTAACAGAGAAAAGGAACCTCAAACGGAAGTTCCCAATCTACCAGTCAGTCAATCCAGTAATCCCGACCTTTCAAAGAACGATGATGAGATGCTGAAGCTCATCCAAAGGAGTGAATACAACATTGTTGATCAACTGTTGCAAACTCCTTCAAAGATCTCTGTGTTATCTCTTTTACTCAGTTTCGAAGCCCATAGAGAGGCTCTACAGAAAGTCTTAGAGTAGGCCTTTATGGAACAGGATGTGTCAATACGACAGTTCGATAACATCGTCTCTAACATCACTTCCTGCAACAACTTGGGGTTTAGTGATGAGGAATTGCCAGAAGAAGCCAAAAGCCACAACATGGCGCTCAATATCACAGTCAACTGCCAGGACGATGCTTTAGCCAATGTACTGGTAGACACCAGATCGGATCTCAATGTTATGCCAAAGTCCACCCTAATGCGACTATCATTCAAAGGATCTCCGATGAGAGGCAGTGAGGTCATCGTCAAAGCATTTGACGGGTCCAAAAAAATAGTTATCGGCGAAGTCGAGCTTCCCATAACTATCGGTCCTCACACTTTCCTAGTCACTTTCCAGGTCATGGACATCCAGGCAACATACAATTGCTTATTAGGAAGACCTTGGATACACCAGGCTGGGTCAGTCACTTCAACACTTCACCAGAAGCTAAAGTTTGTCAAGAATGACCAACTCGTCACGGTCTGTGGAGAACAAGCCTTGATCGTGAGTAACCTATCGTTGTCCACTTATGTAGAACTAGAAGAGGTCGTTGGAACTCAGTTCCAAGCACTTTCGGTGAGCAATGACAATAAGTTAGAAAAAGGAACATCGATTTCCTCATACAAAGATGCTCTCAAAGTAATCGAGAGTAACAATGCCAAAGGATGGGGACAACTTGTCATTCCTACTGATAATAAAACAAAGAAGGGTATTGGTTTTTCTACAACATGTACCCAAACTGCCGCTAACGGTGAAAGTCTTCATCCCATTCAGAACTTCTTCCATAGTGGAGGTTTCCTTCACCCAGTGTCTCAAGAAGTACATACCATCAACGATGGAGATTCCTCCGACACCGATGAAGAATGGAAGTCCTATCTTAACAAGGACGATTATATGTCTCAGGAAGAGGTGCCTACTCCATTTTTTTTATCCCGCACAGAGTCCGAGATTTATACCGAGGTCAGACGTCGAAATGATATACGGAGATTGTGATCCAGAAGAATGTCGTGCTCCACCAAACTCATTGGAGGAAGACACTCCAATGAAATACAACTTTGACCACGACTATTATGGCCCAATGGATGGCCTACCTATCTGGCAGCCGTACCCAGGAGACTTGAGGCAAGAAAATCAGTCGAACAATGAAAATCAGCTGAGTGTCATGGGAAAAAATACCTACGTTCCCACCATATCATGGGATCAACACCCAGGTCATTCAGAAAACGTCCAGCGCGACGATGAATTTGCAAAGTTTGCAAGACTAGAATTCATTAACTATGCTTTTCCCGAGGTCAACATCATCGAGAGAGATGACTCCTCCAGTCCCAAAGAAGTGTGGGACACCTTGGGATAACCGAGTGGCAAATATGATTTCATGGTCAAATACACCACTCCCGAAAGCTCTCATATCAGGCTCGAAGACATTCAGCCAACTGGATGGGGAGATATACCTGAGACCACAAATACTATACAAAATACAACTGAGGAATCCTCCTACGACAACTCTGCCTGGGAGACAGATTCCAACGATCCTGCTCCGCCAGAACACAACGTTATTTCTGAAGACAAATCAAGGAAGGTACCAGACTTTGTGATTCACCGAGGAGTTCGCCGCCAATGGGTTGCAGTCGATGTTCCGAAGATCGTTCATAAGTCAAAGTAATGGCCATCTTTGTTTTAACCTTTCACCCTGCCCAGGTGAAACGGATGTTTTGATAGGGCTCACTTTCTGTAAATATCCCTCTTCGCTTCGCCCAAAGCGACTGAGTTTTGTTTTATAGGGCTGTAGTTTCAAGAATCGACAAAATCATAAATAAATAAACGTCGTTCTGTAATTTCCGCATTAATTTCTGTTTTCTCTTTTCGTTTTTCATAAAATGGTAATCCTTAAAAACAATTCAAATAATAAAAACAAGCAGTTTTCCAAAAAAATACACTGCACGCACTCTTGCAGTTCTCTATATCTCTTCTAAACACAAATTATACCGTCATGCAGATTGCTTGTTTTAAACCCCGTTGAAACATACGATCTGATGCCTTCTCCCAACTTTGAATTCCCGGTATTTGGGGCTGAAGAAGAAGATGACGACGAAATTCCAGAAGAGATCTCCCGATTACTCAGACAAGAGGAAAGGTCCATTAAACCTCACAAAGAGCCGTTGGAAACGATCAACTTGGGCTCAGAGGAAGAGAGAAAAGAGGTCAAGGTTAGGGCACTGCTCAGTCCAACTGTCAAAGAAAGTTTGATAAAGCTTCTCAAAGAGTTTCCTGATGTATTCGCCTGGTCCTATCAGGACATGCCAGGGTTGGATACCAGCATCGTGGAACATCATCTACCATTGAGATCAGAATGTCCTCCAGTAAAACAAAGACTAAGACGGACTCATCCATACATGGCCATCAAAATCAAAGAGGAAGTACATAAACAGATTGACATGAGATTCCTCGCCACATCAGAATATCCTCAATGGTTGGCCAACATAGTACCAGTTCCGAAAAAGGACGGAAAAGTCAGAATGTGTGTAGACTACAGGGATCTGAACAAAGCAAGTCCGAAGGACGACTTTCCTTTACCACATATTGACATGTTGGTTGACAGTACAGCGAAGTTCAAAGTCTTCTCCTTCATGGATGGATTCTCGGGCTATAATCAGATAAAAATGGCGCCGAAAGACATGGAGAAAACTTCCTTCATCACCCCATGGGGTACCTTTTTGTTACAAGGTAATTCCGTTCAGGTTGAAGAATGTCGGGGCAACCAATCAAAGGGCCATGACTACTCTGTTTCATGACATGATACACAAATAAATCGAGGTATATGTCGATGATATGATTTCCAAATCTAAAATAGAAGAGGAACATGTGACCCACTTGTCAAAACTATTTGAGTGGTTGAGAGAGTATAAACTTCGTTTGAATCCCAACAAATGCACATTCGGTGTCCGTTCAGGGAAACTTTTAGGGTTCATCGTCAGCCAGAAAGGAATTGAGGTTGATCCTGACAAGGTCAAGGCCATTCAAGAAATGCCTTCTCTAAAGACTGAAAAATAAGTCAGGGGATTCCTAGGACGTTTGAACTACATCTCCAGATTCATATTCCTCATGACCGCAACATGTGCGCCGATTTTCAAATTACTCAAGAAGAATTAGGACTACGTTTGGACAGAAGACTACCAAACCGCCTTCGACAATATCAAGGAATACCTGTTGAATCCACCTATCCTATCACCTCCAGTGGAAGGAAGACCACCGATCATCTACCTAACAGTCTTGGAGACTCAATGGGTTATGTACTTGGCCAACAAGACGAAACCAAAAGGAAAGAGTCTGCCATTTACTATTTAAGCAAGAAATTCACCGACTGCGAGACTCGGTACACTATGCTCGAGGAAACTTGATGTGCTCTGGCTTGGGCAGCCAAACGTCTTCGCCAATATATGATTTGTCACACTACTTGGTTAATCTCTGAAATGGATCCAATTAAGTACGCCTTTGAAAAGCCTGCTCTCACGGGAAGGATTGCACGTTGGCAGATGTTGTTATCCAAATACGACATCGAGTACCATGCTCAGAAAGCCGTTAAAGGAAGTATTTTAGCCGGTCATTTGGCTCATCAACCGATTGACGATCAGGAATCAGTCGGATTTTACTTCCCAGACGAAGATGTTATGTATCTAAAAATGAAAGATTGCGATGAACCACTACCCAGTGAAGGGCCAGAACCAGGATCCCAATGGGAATTAATTTTTGACGGAGTTGTCAACCATTACGGAAACGGAATTGGGGCAATCATTGTTACCCCTCAGGGTACCCACATTCCTTTCACCGCCAGACTGACATTCAAGTGTACAAACAATGAGGCCGAGTACGAACCTTGTATCATGGGTCTCGAAGAAGCGATCGATTTAAGGATCAAGAACTAGGATGTATATGGCGATTCAGCCTGATTATCAATCAAATCAAAGGAGATTGGAACACATACCAATCAGGACTGATTCCTTACAAAGACTACACAAGAAGGTTGTTACCTTTCTTTAGCAGAATCGAGCTTCATCATATCCCTCGTGAAGAGAATCACATGGCCGATGCATTAGCCATCCTCTCTTCCATGATTAGTGTAGGTCAATGGGTCGACTTACCTAAGATTGACATAATGCACCTTGAACGGCCCGCTTACATCTTCACGATTGAAGCAGTCATAGACGACAAACCTTGGTATCACGATATCAAATGCTTCCTTCAGAAACAAGAGTATCCACCTGGGGCGTCCAGAAAGGATCGAAAGACCCTCAGAAGACTAGCAGGCAGCTTCTTTCTAAGCGGTGATACACTCTATAAGAGAAACTTTGACATGGTCTTGCTCTGATGCGTAGACAGACCAGAAGCAAACATATTGATAAATGAAATTCAAGAAGGATCCTTTAGCACTCATGCCAACGGACACACAAAAGCAAAAAAAATTTTAAGAGCAGGGTACTATTGGTTGACAATGGAATTCGATTGCTACAAGTACATGAGGAGGTGTCACAAGTGTCATATATACTCCGACAAAATTCATGTACCGCCAACACATCTCAAAGTTCTTTCTTCCCCGTCGCCTTTTTCCATATGGGGAATCGACATGATCGACATGATCAAACCTAAGGCTTTAAATGGACATCGGTTTATCCTGGTAGCCATTGATTACTTCACCAAGTGGGTCGAAGCAGCGTCATACGCCAATGTAACCCGACAAGTGGTGGTCCGATTTATCAAAAACAACCTCATCTGCCGTTATGGTGTTCTGAGCCAGATCATTACTGATAATGGATCCAACTTGAACAATAAGATGATGAAAGAGTTGTGTGCTGAGTTCAAGATCAAACACCATAACTCATCTCCCTACCGACCCAAGATGAACGGAGCGGTAGAAGCGACTAACAAGAACATCAAGAAGATCGTTCAAAAGATGGTTGTAACCTATAAAGATTGGCACGAGATGCTACCCTTTGCTCTTCACGGTTATCGCACATATGTTCGCATTTCAACAGAGGCAACCCCTTTCTCTCTAGTATATGGCATGGAGGCAGTGCTCCCCATAGAAGTAGAGATCCCATCAATCTGGGTATTGATGGAAGCTAAGCTAACAGAAGCTAAATGGTGTCAAAGTCGACACGATGAACTGAATATGATCGAAGAAAAACGAATAACGGCTCTATGCCACGGTCAGTTGTATCAACAAAGGATGAAGAAGGCGTTTGACAAAAAGGTCTGACCTCGCGTCTTCAGGAAAGGAGACCTTGTGCTCAAGAAGATACAATCATTCCTCACTGATTCGCGGGGCAAATGGACTCCGAATTATGACGGCCCCTATGTGGTCAAGAAAGCTTTCTCAGGCGGTGCCTTGAGACTCGCAACCATGGATGGAGAAGAGTTTGTCTACCCCACAAATGTTGATGTAGTCAAGAAATACTTCGCCTAAACTAAAAGAAACGTCTCGGTGGATTGAAAACCCGAAAGGGCGGTCCAGACAAAAATTAGAGACACAATCAAAAATCATCCCGGTGGATTGGAAATCTCAAAGTACAATCCAGGAAAAAGTTAGGGATAATGGGAAGTAATTATGTTCAACAGGGGCAAACTCCTCAGCAGTAATGCCATCCATCAGAAGAAAGACTCCAGTCAAGGTCATCTTCGATCGAAGCTCAGGATGTCCCGAATTCAAAGTTGGTAGAAGGATAATGGTCGTTGTGTTTCAATGTAGCCCTTTTCCCTTAAATTACCATTTTCTAACTTTGTAAACACTCCATGGAATCACGCGCTTGGCTGATTTCCATCCTATCAATAACATTTGAGCCCTTGTGCTTTTGTTTGCAATTCTTATTTGAAATAAAACCAAAATGAATTTACTTGTCTAAATTTTTTATGCTTTTAAAACAAAAATGACAATTCTTTTGACTGTTGAACATCGAAAGAACATCGATTATTTCTTCAGAAGCAATTGAGCTTCAAAGTGCAGAATCAAAGTACTCCTTCTTAGTCAGTACGCCTGAGTGAAGGATCAGCTGTATCAGAGACCATGTTTCGTCTGACCCCCCCGACAGAGTTCTCATCTCCTAAGTCCGACCAACGTAGCTCCCAATAGGGACTATCCCTCCTAAGCATGGCAGAATTGCTATTTTCTAAACCAGCGATACTTTTCATCTCCCGCTATGGCCGAGTATCCAGTCGTGTTCATCCACTAGTTTGTATGTCGCGTCAGTTTTGTCAGTATATACATACATACATACATACATACATCATGCATTATTGATTTACATTCATATTCATATTGCATCACAATCACTCTAGTCGGTCTTGTTCCCTAGTGATAAACGTCTTTTCAACCGAGTTGTCAGTTCTTTCCTCGTCGGGAAAGGTGGCGTCTGACCAACCGCTCCTCTACTTTGCTGCTGAATTGAGGTGGGTCCCTTGACCACTTTGATAACTTGAACCTCTGAAATGCCAGAGAACCTTCAGCCAACGTCACTCTTCGCCATTGAAGATGATGTCTTTGCTTTCCTGGATTAAGGAAATCCCTAGAGAAAACCTCTTAATCAGAGATTCGACAATGCAACCGTTTTTCTCCAAAAAATTTCGCTGACGAAAAGGTCGTCAGTACCTCAAAATTGGATCACATCATATGACATTTCTCCGAGAAGATCCCGAGAAAAGTATGATGTAATATCCCCAAGCAGAAAGCAGTCTCTCAAGAGACTCGTTTTCCCCCCAGTAGAGTCAACGAATGGCATCTCCAACAGAGAAGTTTATACACCTCTACAACTCAGACGACTGGGTTCCCCAGTAGCTCTGACATCAGATCTTTTTCCATCAAATGGCATCTCCCCAGGAAAATTCGGCGAGAAGTTTGAGGAAAACCGCTACGAACAGCGTCCCTTGTCAAGAAAGTTTATTGACAAAAGAAACTGAGACCAGTTCCTCGGTAGGAAACCGGGATCGAGGGGAAGTTTATATCAGAAACTTAGACCAATTCCTTGGTAGGAAACCAGGATCGAGGGGAAGTTTACATCAGAAACTTAAACCAGTTCCTTGGTAGGAAACCAGGATCGAGGGGAAGTTTATTTCAGAAACTGAGACCAGTTCCTTGGTAGGAAACCAGGATCGAGGGGAAGTTTTACCTTTTCTACACATCATTGCTTAGCAAAAGAAGAAGGATGCGCGAACTACCATTCCTAACCACCATCAAAATTTTGGGTATTCCGATATTTAATCCTCTTGCACCCCGAATGCCGGAATACCTTCGCCATTCACACCTTCGGGTCCAAGAAGATTAAATAGGGGCATCTGTCATACCCCAAATTTTGACCACTAAGATTTCCCATCATTGTACAAACCATCATCACAATATGGATGAACCATCATACCTCATTAGTCTCCCCAAAGATGGGTGAGCATCCACTAAAATCAAACTTAGGGTTTCAAGTCCCCCTCAGAGCTCTTAGACAAAGGATCAATCAAGAAATGACATGATATTTAACTTGTCTAGCCTCTCAAACATCCACAATGGATCAAGAGGACTCCCACCTCAAGAATCAAGCACAAAGTTGCAACATTCCAAGTGGATTAAGCCTCAAGATCGCCAGTGTCACCAAATTAGGGTTTTGGTCGACTGGGGCCTCCAGATGAAAATTTTCCTCTGGGCATGAGCCAAAGGCTTCAAAGCACAACCTATGATGCTCCAAGGGACATCATGAACCCAATCATCAAGTCAATTTTGCCTCAGGGGATGCATTCATAAAAAAATCAGGAATTAGGGTTTCTTGACCTAATTCACCCCTAAGTTGACTTTTCAGACAAAACATGAGCCAAGACCTCAAGAGAGGATTTGAGGGTCTCTAACACACTAAATTGATCCATTTGCAACAATGGATTGATCCAAGAAGCTTGATCAACAAGTTTCAAATTCATCAGAACCACAATTAGGGTTTCGCGGGAAAAGTCAACTGTGCCTTTGACTTTTGACCCAGGCATGCTCCCAAGCCTTGGGATATGTTTCAATACACCCTATAACACCTATAAAATCAATCCATCAAGTTTGATTTAGGTCATGGACTTGATTTCATAGAGGATCGCACAGTTTGGAGTTCATCTGACAAAAAGTCAACTGTGCACAAAAGTCAACTTTGACTTTTTGAGATTTTTCACAATTATGGTTCTTTGACACTAAAATGATGTTAATATGTGATTGGGATCATAATTCATCAAGAAAAATCAAGAAAAGTGGGATAACTTGTAAAAGGGGTAACCATAAAAAACTTAGAAATTTTCTAAGTTATGGAACAAAGTGGCTAGGGTACCAACTTCCAAGGATCATAACTTGAGATCCAAGCAACCATTTGGGTTGATCCAAAGATGGATTTGTAGCTCTCATGGCATACTTTAAAAGTGTCAACTACACCGCATTCCAATTCATCATAGATTTTGAGTTATGGTTGGATCAAAATGGCTGAAAACATGAAATGCAACTTTTTCCAACACTTAGTGATATTTTCACTAAGTCAGAATCTGTCTTATTTTTTTTTTCAAAAGTAGGGGGATTTTTCACTTGGATCCAAAAAGTATCAAGACAAACTATGATCACACATGTGTTGTATCATATAAGAGCTTTCAAAAATGGCCAAGAACTCCATGAAACTCCACTTAAGCCATGAGATATGACAATGACAATGTGCCTTGCTACAAACTGTCATGGCAAGGCAGATTTGTGCATTTTGCTCGATTTGAGCAAATTTTGCAAATGACAAACAAGTTTATCCATCTGAACACCTCAGGGGGAGACCAAGGAGGGACAAACACTGATCTATTAGCCTCCCAAGTCCTTGGAACCAAAAGTAGGATGTCAAACCTAGAAATGCCTAAAAGAGGGACAAGACTCCAATTTTGGTTTGGAGCATTTAATGGATGCACCAAGGTGGCATGAACTGAGCCCTTTCCAGCTGAATTCAGTCAAGACTTATCCAAGAACTAGAGAACCAGTAGCCTGTGCTCTAACCTCTAGTCAATGGCTAGAGGAGACTTGGATTCCTATTTATCAACATTTTCCAAACTTCTGCAGCAGTTACCATTCACTATTGCTTGCAAAAAAACTTGATCTACTATAAATAGAGCTCATTCGTGCTCAGTTTGAGTACACCAAAGCCATCAAACAGATGCTTTCCTCAAAATCTCTTCCTTCACTCCAAAATTGCCTTCCAAAGCAAGTCACTATCGGGTTTTGAGTTTGGGAGCAATTCCAACCAAACCAATCACACACACACCTCATAAACATCATATAGAAGAGATCCAAACACTTAAACAACATCTGGAACACTAATTTCTCAAAATCACCATCCAAATGCTCAAGCTTTTAGCAGACTTGCAGTTGGGGTACCATCTTCAGTTCCAGCTTGTTTCAAACCACTCCAAGCATTCAGACACATCACTTCGCACCTAAGGAAGTTGTGCAAATTATTGGAACCAGCTTGCAACACCTCTAACACAAAACACGATCACCAGCTGCAAGAGGTAAGCTTGAGCTCTTCTAACTCTATGATCCATGCATTTTTTTGCTGCAGAATAATTTGGCCATATGTTCATAATCATGCATAGAGTGTTTACCCTCAATCAATTGCTTTGTTTGAATCGTGTATGTAATTTCTGAGCCTTCATGCAAATTTTAGGATTCTTGAGGTTTCTCTTTGATTTCTTATTCCATGCTTAAAATAAATGAAATTAAAGACCATAGACATGATCGTGAGGTGAAAACGAGCAGATTGATATGTAGATTGCATGATATCATCAAGTATTCAGTGCGATTGGATAGAAAATGCAAATCTACAGAAACAGAGGGTGGCGCGTGTTCTTGGCATGTTCTTGGCGCCATTTTTTGAATATTTGAATATTTGAATTTTGTGATTTTATTTAATTGATTCAAAAATTAATTTCTCTCTGAGTTTTAATGATTTTGAGTTGATTCTTTTTTTAATAATTCACAAAAATGCTAAAGTATACTATTTTACCAAAAAATCCTAAAAATATTAATTATTTCATATACTTGATATTTTTACAAAGAATTAATATTTTATTTGTTTTTCAACATTTAAAATGTTTTTTCTCCCTTGATTTTCCAAACTTAATTGATTTCAAATCATTTTGTGGATAGAAACATGATTTTTGAAACATTGATCCAAGATAACAATTTGTTTTCACACATGTTTAACAATTTTGATCATTTTAATTGAATTTTTATTCAATTAAAATATATTTTGAAAACAAATTAGGGTTTTGATTAATTCAACCCTCATCAAACTTTTTCAAAATCTTTGGGCCTCTATTAGAGTGTAAAACCCAACCCCTTTGTAAATAAACCCTTTTTGGGCCTCAGTCATTGTATAAGTCCCACTGTATTTTCAAAAACAACGGCGCGATCGTCGCCTTTTTAACAAAATCAACTGGGCCTCTTCTCGAGCTATAAGTCCCATTCCTTTTCTTAAAAACTCTCTGGACCTCTAATAGAGTGTAAGACCCAACCCTTTTTTAAAACCAAAATAATTTGGGCCTCAGTGTATTGTATAAGTCCCGATACCATCAAAAAGTTCGGCACGATCGTCGCCTTTTTAACAAAAATCACCTTGGGCCTCTCCTTGAGCTGTAAGCCCCACCACTTGTACAAAAATAAATTATTGGGCCTCTAATAGAGTGTAAGACCCAATCCCCTTTTAACCAAAACCTTTTTGGGCCTCAGACATTGTATAAGTCCCTCTGCCTTAAAAGAAAAACCTCGGCGCGATCTCTGTTGCCAAACAAATCATCTGGGCCTACCCTTGTGTTGTGAGCCCCATTTCTTTTCTTTTCAAAATCTCTGGGCCTCTAATAGAGTGTAAGACACATCCCCTTGTACATAAAAACTTTTTGGGCCTCACGTATTGTATAAGTCCCTCTGTACAGTTTTTTAAACAACGGTGCAATCATCGTTAAAACTTGGGCCTCTCCTCGAGTTGTAAGCCCCAACAATCTTTTCAAGCACTTTCTCCTTTGATTTTGAATTCAAGTATATGTTGTTATCAAAACTTTCTTTGTTGAACAACTAACCAAACAGCATGGAAGCTCTACAACGGGTAAGTGTTTATCCGCTTTCATATATATATATATATATATATAACTGTATTGTGGGGCTGCTTCACTGTAAGTCTTCTTTCACATCCTTTTATATATTTGTCACATATCCACTGTGTAATACTAGTATAGTTATTTAGAGTTTTCCCCAACAACTACGTCTAGCACTAGGTAAAGCCTTGTTGATCACTCTTAAATACAAACAAAACTAGATCCCCCGTAGGATTCCAAATAAAGTCTTCCCTCCTCTTGGGGTTAAACAATATGGAACAAAGAGAAAGGCAGTATTCTCGGTGAACCTTTTCTCGGACTGTCACCCTTAGAAATTGTCAAAGAAACTCTAACTCCCCAGAGATGATCTTTTCTCCGTGAGTGGCATCTCTTGAGTTTCTTCCAAATCCTCGAACTTTCCTGGAATGATCTCTTCTCGGTGAATTGCATTTCTTGAACTTCTCTTGGTTTGGGGACCCACAGGCTTCCTAAAAGCATCCCCGACTCCTCTTGGGCGCTGTACAAGGACCCTTCGGCTTCTTATAAGTTCTCATGCCTTCTCTTATGCTTAATACAAGGACCCTGATGACCTCTTAAAGGTATAAGACAGAACTTAGTCATCCTTTGCTAGAGCAGTCTTTCTCGCGTCAAAACTCTGGCCATTTTAGGGTTGATACTCATCCCTTAATGCCCGTGCCTCCTCTTGGGCATTGCACAAAAAATAAAACTCTAGACTTGGACAGTCTAAGACCCTTGAGTCTCAAAGACATTCTCAAGTTCCTTTCAAACATAGGAAGAAACCCCGGTCTCTCCCATGAGAGTTCCCCACACTTTGACCCGCTTCAGGATCTCCAGAATCCACAGCAGTAAGGCAGCCTCCTCTTGGGCTTTGTAAAAATGATTCTCCCTAGCAGAGCTAACCTTTTCAGACTCTCTTGTTAAGTCAATCACTTTTTAGCCTCCGTCTTGGGCTTTGTACAAGACATATAAAAAATCCACTTTCTTGTTGAGTATAAAAGACTCTCTTGTTGAGTCAATCACTTTTTAGACTCCGTCTTGGGCTTTGTACAAGACATATAAAACACTCTCTTGTTGAGTATAAAAGACTCTCTTGTTGAGTCAACCTCATTTTAGCCTTCATCTCGGGCTTCGTACGAGATAGAAAAACACTCTCTTGTTGAGTGTAAAAGACTCTCTTGTTGAGTCAACCACTTTTAGCCTTCGTCTTGGGCTTTGTATAAGACATATAAAAGCACTCTCTTGTTGAGTATAAAAGACTCTCTTGTTGAGTCAACCACTTTTAGCTTCCGTCTTGGGCTTTGTACAAGACATATAAAAACACTCTCTTGTTGAATATAAAAGACTCTCTTGTTGAGTCAACCTCCTTTTAGCCTCCATCTCGGGCTTCGTACGAATAGAAAAACACTCTCTCGTTGAGTATAAAAGACTCTCTTGTTGAGTCAACCACTTTTAGCCTCCGTCTTGGGCTTTGTACAAGACATATAAAAACACTCTCTTGTTGAGTATAAAAGACTCTCTTGTTAAGTCAATCTCCTTTTAGCCTCAATCTCGGGCTTCGTACGAGACAACAGATCACTTTCTTGTTGAGTATAAAAGACTCTCTTGTTGAGTCAAACAACCTTCAGACTCTCTTGTTGAGTCAATCACCTGTTCAAGACTCTCTTGTCGAGTCAAACTTTTTAGCCTCCATCTTCGGCTTTATACAGGACAGATAAAAGTACTCTCTTGTTGGGTTAAACCATTTCAGCCTCCATCTTGGGCTTTATACAAGATACATTCTCCCCAACGGAGTCAAAATCCCTTTTAGCCTCAATCTTGGGCTTTGTACAAGACAAAAAGAACATTTTCCACCGAAAAAGTCAAACTTCCTGCCTCCTCTTAGGCTTTGTATAAAGAAAACCCCGGTTGAGTCAATCAACCTTTTAGCATCAAAGTTGTGCCTTGCTCACAACATACAAACATCAACAACTCCTCTTTAGAGATGACAAATTCTCTCTTAGCCAAAACCCTTTAGCTTCACATCTTGGGCTTTGAACAAGACACAAACCACCTTTAGCTTCACGTCTTAGGCTTTGAACAAGACACCAAAACACCTTTTTCCTCCCATAGAATAGGAGGAACTACGTTCGCTCTGATTTCCCTGTTTCATCAAACGGGAATACGTAGGCATAAGATTGCGAAAATCTTAGCGAGCATACTAATCAAAAAACTCAAAATCCAGTACCTCCACACATCCACCAAAGAAAATCTGGTCTAGTATCCTAACCAAAAGCCTCACATATATTCCAGACATTGGTGTTCTTAAGAAAATAACCCTAAAAGACGAACCCCTATTTTGATAGCATCTGTAAACCAACAGTTTTGACTGTTTAACCTCAGTATGCAAGCAGGGTTAATTAGAGACATCTATTTCCCTTCCTTAATCAGCTCAACAGGATAAAAAATGAATCGAACTGTAGTACCAAAGCGATAGTGATTCGAAACCACAAAAATCGCACTACAGATACTACCACCGCTCTACAGTTGGAATTGTTTTAAACATAGAACATAAAAGATGTTTGTTTTTGTTTCGTAACGTAACAATCGCATAAAAATTTATAAGAAACGGTAAAAGATTTTCGGTTTTAAAACGATTGTTAAAAGCATGTCAAGATTAGGGCTCGATAATCCATTTCGTACGTATTTTCTTAATAAAGCATGTGAACTCATTAACAATCAATATAATCACATATCCTCTCAAGATGTTTCATCTCTAAAACAAATTGTGAGTTTAATCATATTGATCCTTAGATGATCTCTGAACCTAACTATCAATATGATAACATTAAAGGATTGATATTAGTGAATATCAACTCACAAAACTATCTCTAAACTTTGTTTATTGATAGATGAAAAATCTAGGTCAAGAGTTGAAACATATTTCTATATATAATGATCCAACACAAATATAAACCATAAAAACAAGGTTTTTCACCATATATTCACCATCAACTTGTTCACATATAAAATATTAAGAGAAATACATAAAAAGTGAGGATTATATACCTCTAATCTTGACACAAGGAGAGATTTAGCTACCCATAACCATGGTATCTTGAGCAACAAGTAACAAACAAAGATTTTGGAGCATCAAACTTGAAAGGATCAAAGATTGAAGCTTAAAAGCTTTGATTTCTAAGTGAAAATGAAGAAGAAGACTTTTTTCTCCACACAAGTGTTTCTTGGTTACACAAATTCAATGAAAATCAAGAAGTAGTTTCAAAAATATCAACAAGTGCTAAAAATACACACTTTCTGTCCAAGCAAATTCGTCGGGCGAGCTACAAGCATCGCCGGGCGAAACCTTTAAGACAAGCCATGTGACAGTTACAGTGCCAATGGGCTGAGGAAAATATCTTCATTCTCCAGGTGAGACAAAGCTTCGCCGGGCGAATCCATTTCGCTTCACTTTCGCCTGGCGAATCTGCCAACGAACCAATTCCGGTAGCTTATGGAATTTCAACTTTCATTCGCCTCTTGCTTCGCCGGGAGAATCCCTTCCTTCGCTTCTTCTTCGCCAAGCGAACATGCTCTTTTCTCTGACACGCAAATTTCTTTGATTCTTTAGTTTTTCTTCCGACTTTTGCTGCACCATTTTGCCATAAAATGCTGAAAAACTAGCGCACATTAAAACTACCAACTATGTACATTGATGCTAGAATCACTTATTAAATAAGCTATTTCAGTATCAGAAGCATGGAAAAGAGCTTAAAAGTTTCGCAAAAGGATACGAAAACTAATCAATATTTGACACCCCTATCACGAAGCTGACGCGAAAGGCCAGTGAAGCAGTATTTCGACCGGCGAATCACACCAGAAACAAAAAAAACAAGTTACTGCAAGGGCTGTATTTTTCAACCGATTCAAACGATTTTTCCACATGATTAAAGAATGAAAACAATAGAAACAAAATACTTACAACGTTGGGGTGCCTCCCAACAAGCGCTTTGTTTAATGTCGTTTGAGCTCGACAGTCCATGGTGACTTCACGGATCACCAAGAAAACAACGTAAATTTCATGATTAAATTCTCCTCCAAGGTTGATTTTTAACCTTTGTCCATTAACAGTCCATCTTTCTTTTGTCTTTGGATCCTCTAACACAATTGCGCCATAATACTTTACTTCCTTGATCAAGAATGGTCCTGACCATTTGGATTTCAACTTTCTCGAAAAAAGATTTAACTGGGAATTAAAAAGAAGCACCATTTGGCCAGCTTGATATTATTTTTGACAGACTTTCTTGTCATGATAAACTTTGACCTTTTCTTTGTAAAGCTTGCTTAAATGATATGCATTGTGTCTCATTTCCTCCAATTCATGAATTTGGAGTTTCTTTTCTCTCCGGCTATGTTAGGATCAAAATTCAAAAATTTTAAAGCCCAAAGAGCTTTATGCTCCATTTCAACAGGTAAATGACAAGTTTTGCTGTAAACCATTTGAAACGGAGGTAAACCAATGGGAGCTTTGTAAGTTGTACAGTATGCCCACAAAGCTTCATCAAGCTTTTGAGACCAATCCTTTTTGGAACTTGACAGGTTTTTTCAAGAATTCTCTTCACTTCTCTATTTGACACCTTGGCTTGACCATTCGTTTGTGGGTGGTATGGGGTTGCCACTTTATGCTTTACACCATAATGTTCCAACAAAATTTCAAGTGTTGCATTGCAAAAGTGAGAACCGCCATAACTTATTAACACTCGAGGCGTTCCAAAATGGGAAAAGATGTTTTTCTTTAAAAATTTAATTATCGTTTTGCCATCATCCTTTTGTGAAGCCATTGCTTCCACCCACTTCGAAACATAATCAACCGCTACCAGAATGTATTCATTGGAAAAAGATGGAGGAAATGGTCCAACGAAATCTATACCCCAACAATAAAAAACTTCAACTTCTAGCATACTTTGTAAGGGCATCTCATCTCGTTTCCCAATTCTGCAACTTCTTTGGAAAATATCACAATTCTTCACATGTAGGTTTGCATCTTTAAACATAAACGACCAATAAAAGCCCGATTGAAGGACTTTCGTTGCCGTCCTCAAACCATTATAATGACCTCAATACGGCGAATTGTGACAGTGCCAAAGAATGCTTTTAGCTTCCTCACTTGTAACACACCTTCTCAAGAGATTATCACTACCAAGTTTAAAAAGGTAAGGTTCATCCCACACATAAAAATTTGTATCCGACAAGAATTTCCTCTTTTGGTTCCAAGTTATATCTTCCGGTATTAATTCGGTTGCCTTGTGGTTGGCAAAATCAGCAAACCAAGGTATAACTTGGACCATAAACAGTTTTCATCGGGAAATTCTTCTCTAATTTCACTTTCTTGATATTTCACTTCCACATTGACCAAGCGGGATAAGTGATCTGCCACCAAGTTTTAGAACCCTTTTTAACGCGAATTTCTAAATCAAATTCTTGCAATAAAAGAATCCGCTGGATAAGTCTTTGCTTTGAATCCGGTTTGTTGAGAAGATACCTAATCGCTGAATGGTCAATGTACACCATGACGTTCGAACCAATAAGGTAAGACCTAAATTTCTCAAGAGCATACACTGTTGCAAGTAGCTCTTTTCATTTTTTGCATAATTCACTTAAGCTTCATTTAAAACTTTACTCGCATAGTGTATGGCATGAAAAAAATTTGTCTTCCTTTGGCCAACCACCGCACCAACCGCATAATCACTTGTGTCACACATTAATTCAAAATTGAGAGTCTAATTTGGAGCTATGATTATGGGTGCGGTGATCAATTTTTCTTTCAAAATTTTAAAAGCTTTAAAACAATCATCATCAAAGAGAAAATACTTATCTTTGTTGAGCAAATTGCTCAAAAATCTTGCTATTTTTGAGAAGTCTTCGATGAATCTTCGGTAGAATCTCGTATGACCAAGGAAACTTCAGATTCACTTCACATTTGTTGGTGGTGGCAACTTCTCTATGACTTCAATCTTTTCTTGGTCAACTTCAAGGCTTTTGGAGGAGACTTTGTAGCCGAGCAAAATTCCTTCCGTAACCATGAAGTTGCATTTTTTCCAATTAAGAACCAGATTTGTTTCCACACACCTCTCTGAAACGGTTTCCAAAATTTTCAAGCATAACTCAAAAGAAGCCCCGAAAATGGAGAAGTCATCCTTGAAAACTTCCATAGTCTTCTCAATAAGATCAGAAAAATGGCTTGCACGCACCATTGAAAATAGGTCGGTGCATTGCACAAACCAAATTGCATTTTTCTATACGCAAAAATCCCAAAAGGACAATTAAAAGACGTTTTCTCATGGTCTTCCGGATTAACCGTAATTTGGTTATACCCAGAATATCCATCTAAAAAACAATATAACTCTTGACGTGATAACCTTTCGAGAATTTGATCCATAAAAGGTAGCAGAAAGTGATATTTTCGCGTTGCTTGGTTAAGCCTCTGATAATCAATGCACATCCTCCAACCTGTTACGGTCTTTGTCAGAATCAATTCATTCTTGTCATTTCTTATCACGGACATTCCTCCTTTCTTTGGAACCACTTGTACCGGACTCACCCATGTAATATCAGAAATCGGATAGATCATCTCTGCATCCAATACTTTGACTACTTCCTTCCTTACAACCTCTTTCATTGTAGGATTCAAGCGGCGTTTAGGTTGAGTAACCGACTTGAAATTCTCTTCCATCAATATTTTATGCATGCAATAAGTCGGAACTAATCCCCTTCAAATTGGAGAGAACCCAACCTATAACTCTTTGATTCTTTTTCAAAACTTGAATTAAACGATGTTCCTCTTTTTTGGACAAAATGTTACTAATAATAACCGGCTTGTTACAACCGTCATCAAGAAACGCATATTTCAAATGAGTAGGCAACATCTTCAATTCAAGTTGGTATTTTTCATCGTTCACTTCTTTTTTTAACACTTCCACTTCATTTTCCCAAGGTTGCAATTCTTCCAAAGTCTCAAGTTCATTCAAGCACTTTTCAAGTTCCTTTTCTTCCTCTTCGGGAAGAACTTCGAATGCATCACCAAGAGCTTTTTCAAAGGGAGTTGACATGTGGAATTGCCTTGTTACTTCAGTTATAGCTTCATCCGTTGCATCAATTTGAAAGATATCATGTGTATCATTGGAGTGCTTCATTACTTCGAAAAGATCAAAGCAAACTTCCTCGTCTTGAACTCTCACTTTCATTAGACCATCATCGATATCAATCATCATTCTAGCCGCCTTCATAAAAAGTCTCCCAAGAATCAATGGAGCATCATGGTCTTCCTCCATGTCAATAACAACAAAGTCAATTGGATAGAAGAATTTATCCACCATGATTAATACATCTTGAGCTACTCCATGAAGATGAGTTGTAGACTTGTCGGCCAATTGCAATGTCATTCTCGTTGCTTTCATCTCAATGGATCCCAACCTCTTAACAATAGATAACGGAATTAAATTGATGCTTGAGCCTAAATAAATCAAGCCTTTGCCAATATAAACATCTCCTATGGTAACCGACAATGAAACCTGATCCGAATCACTTTCCTTTATCGTAAAGTCCTTTGAATGATTGCACTACAACTCGCACCAAGCATGATTGTTTCTTGGTATGTAAATCTCCTCTTCTTGGTAAGGATGTATTTCATGAACTTTATATATTTAGGCATTTGTTCAAGAGCCTTGGAAAATAGAATATTAATTTGTAATTGATAAAATATATCCATGAAACAAGCATAATTCCTAGCATTGTCTTTCTTGGTGGGAGCATGAGGATAAGGCATGTTTTGAATTGGAATTGAATTCAACTTCTCTTTCCCTCTCTTTATTTTTTTCTCCTCTTCATCTTCTTTCTCATGGTTATCATTTTCAACTAATTTCTCCTTTTCATATTTTTCGACTTCTACCTCATCATTTTTTCTTCCTCCACAATCTCATCACTTCTCACTTCATCATTTTTATTGTAATTTTCTTCTCCTCCACCTACCCCTCTTCCAATCCTAGTCACAATGGCTTTGCAATGTTCCTTTGGATTGGTTTGAGTGTTGGCGGAAAAGGACGACCCCGGTTGTTGATCGGCTAATTGTTTTGCAAGTTTCCTAACTTGGTTTTCAAGATTCTTGATTGAAGCCTCATTACTCTTTTGGTTGGCCATCAACATTTGCATGAATTGATTGAAAGTATCTTCCAACTTTAAACTTCCACCTTGAGGTTGTGTAGGTTGATAAAGATTTTAACGGTTTGATGTTCCGACATCTTGTCTACAACCTTGTTGATAACCAGGATTATTCCCTCTTTGTTGGTAACCTTGGTTGTTTTGATAAGGTTGTTGTCTTCCTTGATAGCCTTGATTACCCATGAAATTTGCTTCTTCGTTCACCGGAGGACAATAACCGGTGGGGTGATCTCCTTTGCATAATTCACAAATAGCTATTTGTACATTCTTGCTCGACATTTCTTGCATCTCTTTTAGTTGTTGTGGAAGCTTTGACATTTGTTGAGTTAATAACTCCACTTGTTGGGATAGCAATTTATTTTGAGCAAGAATAGCATCATTAGTTCCCAATTTAAGCATTCTCGGTTTCTTTTGAATTGTACCTCGGTTGTGTTGGCCTTGAAGATCATTGAGTGCCATTCTATAGATTATATCAACCGCTTCCTCAGCACTCTTTGACAATAAAGACCCTCCTGAAGTAGCATGGAATCAAGTTTTGTGTGTATATTGGAGTCCATTTCGGAAAATATGGACTTGTGTTAAATCATTGAATCCATGGCCTTTGCACTTTCGGATCATAGATTTGAACCTCTCCCACTCTTTGTTGAAAGATTCATTCGTACCCTGAGCAAACACGGAAATTGAAGTTTTTGCATCCATGAATCGGTAGTAAGGGAAAAATCTTTCCAAGAAATTCTCTTCCAAAATATTCCAATCAGTCATAACAGCAGTGGGTTGGTCAAGATACCACTCTTTTGCTTTTTTGAACAATTGTAATTCTTGATCTTCATCTACTCCAACCGCTCCCGCATTCTCATAGAATTTAGTAAGGTTAGCAAAAGGATCCTCGTGATCCATCCCAGTGAAAGGATTTCCATATAAGAGTTGGAGAATCCCTGTCATCATCTCAGCTTGCCTTCCATTATTCAAATTACAAGCGAACTGTGTGGTTTGTCATGGACTGTTGACACAAGGCGTTGAAATAGGAAGTGGTGGCAGTGATGGAGCTGCCATGTTTGGCGTAAACTATGGTGTTGGTGTAGAAGTAGAACTTTCTCCTCTCTCTCGTCTTTCCTTGGCAAGTTGCCTCCTCCGTCTAGTTTTGCTATTCAACTTACATGCAGTTCTCTCAATCTCAAGATCGAAAAGAAGTTGATCTGCGGGTAACTTTCCTCGCATAAACAGAGTCTACAAAACTTAACCAAACAAATTAAGAAGCACAAGAAAAAGGAACTGAGGTAAACAAAGTTTAAAACCTATCAATTATTGTAATGCTTGCAATATAAAACAACAATCCCCGACAACGGCGCCATTTTGTTGAAATAGTATTAGTGGGGGTTTTTGTTATCGTTTCCACAGGGATTGGTTGATATTATCGCCGTTCTACAGTTGGAATTATTTTAAACATAGAACATAAAAGATGTTTGTTGTTGTTTCGTAACGTGACGATCGCATAAAAAATTAAAAGCAACGGTAAAAGAGTTTTGGTTTTAAAACGATTGTTAAAAACATGTCAAGATTAGGGCTCGATAATCCATTTCGTACTTACTTTCTTAATAAAGCATGTGAACTTATTAACAATCAATATAATCACATATCCTCTCAAGATGTTTCAATTTTTGGAAAAGCTGTGTGTTTGGCATAGGTCATGATCATGAATATGTACAGGCTGTTGCACAATTTCTAGCATGTAAAGTTGGAATTCTACCATTCAGATTACTTGGCCTGGAAGTAGGAGGCAACCATATAAGGCTTACCTTCTAGAATCCGATGGTAAACTCTTTAAAAAATAAACTCTCTTCTTGGCAAGGCAAACTACTGTCTATGGGAGGTAGAGTAATCATAATTAATTTTGTTCTCTTAAACATTTCTATTCACCATTTCTCTTTCTTCAAAGTCCCTTAAAAAATCTAGAAGGTTTTGATTGGCATCCAAAGGAAATTTCTATGGTTAGGCTTATTGAATAAACATGGTATTGCTTGGATAAGTTAGGATAAAGTATGCCTTTAGAAAAGTTGTGGGGGGGCTGGGGATCAAAGACCTCTCTACCTTCAATACTGCTCTACTTTCGAAATGGTTATGCGAGTGATTACTGAACCAAATGCTCTTTGGCAAGGAATCCTTTAGTATAGATATGGCTGTTTGTTCTCAAGAATCCTATTGAAACAGAAGTTGCAGGTATCTAAGGAGGAATCACTATGGTGGAAGGACCTTATGTCCATTGGCGACTTAACCTGAGTTGGTGCATTCCTAGACCAATTGTTGTGCAAGCTTTGAGAGGGAACTCGTATTTCTTTCTGGTTTAATTACTAGTTAGGCCAGGTACCTTTACGCTCTCTTTTCTCAAACCTGTTTAAATTGTCTACTGTCAAAGGTGTTACTGTATCTGATATGGGTCACTAGGCTTTGGAGGTGTGGTATTGGAACTTTGATAAAATAGCACAAAACCTGCCAAGAGAGTTGTAAGATGAATTCCAAGCCCTTAAAATCCGGTTGTACGACTTCGCACCGTGTAGGGGTGTTTTAGATAGCTTTACGCGGAAAACTGGCAGAATTCGCTCCTTCACTGTAAATTCATGCTACCAATCATTGATGGCTAGTGCAATGGTACATGAGATGGATATTACTCCCAAGGTTGTTCTGGAAGTTTTATGGCAAACTAAAGTCCCTCTTAAAGTTAGATTATTTGGCTGAAGGGTTACTTGGGATATGCTTCCAACTAGATCGAATCTCGCGGCCATGGGAATAATATATGACCCTCACGATATTGCTTGTGTGTTTTGCTTCAATGTCGTTGAAGACATAAATCACACTTTTTGTACTTGCCCGTGCATTGTTGAAATTTGGCGTATGATTGTAGATTGGGTATGTATCCCATGGATAGTAGAGTAAATTGTATGTGAGCACTTCTTAGAATGGTTTCTCAAAGGTGGTGAAGAAAAATTCTAAAGATTATGCTTGTATAATTTTGTTGGCGACGTCTTGGATAATTTGGTGGACGCGGAACCAAATCATATTCAATGACATGATCGGTAAAAACAAGGACATCTCGTTACGAGTCATCCATATATCTTGGTATTGGCTGCGTTATAGGACTGAATATACTCCAATATGTAGCTTTTAATATTGGTATAAGTCTCCATTAGATTTTTTGGTCTAAGAGTTACAGTTCTTGGTGTTTCTAGTCATTGTGTTGGTGCTATGGGTGTTGGAATCAAACTTATGTAGAAGGATTGGTGTACTCCTAGTATGCCTTTTATATGAATGTGTTGCTTATAAAAAAACAAGTTTTCCATCTACACTTTTGGTATTTAATACTAAAATCGTCGTTAGAATTGTCACTAATTCAATCGCCAAATAGTAAATCATCACTAAAACCGTCGATAATTCAGTCTCTAAATTATAAAAACCGTCACTAAATTGTAGGAGAGATTAAAAGTATGGATGAAAAATTATAAGAGAACCATTCTTTAAAGATATTATTTTAAAAAATTACAAATAAAATTTGAGATAATTTAGAGGACCGCGAACATGTATATCCCTTATTAATCCTTATTAAGTTCCAAAAACCATTTTTAGAAAAAGATAATTATAACAAAGGTAGATCTAAAAATATAAACATAGGCGAAAAAGGCTTATCAACATTATAAATTGGATTGGATTACCAAATCTGGTAACTACATCAGTCCGTAGTCCCTTCAACCTGGCGGTGGCGGATTTGTTTTACTAAAATTACAAAAATTAAACCACTGAGTATACAAATATCAAACTAGCTATATATATATATATATATATATATATATATACACCGACAGTGTAAAATATTTTTACACTGTCAACCAATCACGGACGTGTATCCCGCCAAGTCACACGTTTAATTTTAAAATACTGATATGACATGGCAGAATGTTATAATTCTATTGGATGATGGTGTAAAACTAGTTTACACTGACAGTGCATTACCTTTAATCTATATATATATATATATATATATATATATATATATATATATATATATATATATATATATATATAATATTAAAATTTAAATAAATAAATGAAAATGGGAAATAAAAAGAAAAATATAAAAAATGAAATAAAAAAAGAAAAATTTTTATAACGAGTTTTGGTTTGATATTGATATCTTTAGTGTAAACAAATTTAAAATTTAAAATTATTTTAAAATGAAATAGTAACAAAATATGACCTGAAATTAAATATCATTGTTTTATTGAATATAGGTACTAATATCCAAATAAATTTAAGAGTATGAGAGTGTTCATTAATAAAAAAAATATAATAAATAAAACAAAATCAATTTAAATTTTTTTAACTAGGGTGCAAGAAATTGTTTTTCTGAATAGCTGACAAAATTTCACAAAATAGCACAAGGGGTACTCAATACCCTTACAAAAGAGCTTGACAGAAGATTACTTCCGCTTTAAACAACTTACTGGAGAAATAAACAAGTCATAAAAAGAACAAGAGTTATACTGACAAACCTCTAAACATAACCATCTCCAAGAAAGGAATTTAATCAAATGTAACGAATCATCCACGTCAAAAACCAAACTGTTAAAAATAACATTGTTTCTTCCCCTCCATGTTACCCACACAAGATATGTCCAAATAAAGGATCCACAATTTTTGCCAACTGACTTGCGCAGGGAATTTACAAAGTAGATAAACGAATCTGCACAACTGATGAAACTTCCCAACTCAATTCTAAGCCACTTCTCCATTCCCTTCCACACACTAACAGTAATAACACTATCCAAAAAAAGATGAGAAATATTTTCAACGGAGCAAACACACAGAAGACAATTCGATCCGACGCCTCCAACAATAATTCCTCTCTTCGCCAACTGATCCTTCGTCGCGATTCTGCCAAGGAAAAGCCTCCACAAGAACAACTAAATTTTGGAACTCCATAATATCTACAACACCTTAGCCACTACGTCTATTCGAAAAAAGTCTACCAGTTTTCTTGACTCAGTAAAGCATAGCAAGAACTGACTAAAAACACTGCAGTATCTTCAAGGTTCCACTCGAAACGGTCGTTGCCTGGAGCACCAGGCCCGCGCTCAGCCAGCATTAAAACGAGTTCCTCCAATTCCTGCTGCAGGATGGAACCTATAAAAAAAGAAGGAACTGGACACTACCAATGCCAATACGAGCATAGCCAAAAACCTGTATCTGCTACACAACTCTTGTGATTAGAAAAAACATAAAATAGATTAGAAAACGCTTCCTTGATAGTTTGATTCTCCAACCACTTGTAGTGCCAAAAAGAAATTTTTCTGCCATCACTACTATAAAACGCGCATACAACAACGCCAGGCTTACAACAGCTTTCCTATACACCGTTGTAATAGATGCGCGCATTTTTTTTAATCTCATTAAAAGGCTTTTAATGACGGTTAATATTCCAACTATGGTGAAATGTGAGTGTAATACCCCAAATTTTGACCACTTAGATTTCCCATCATTGTGAAAATCATCATCACAATATGGATGTACCTTTATGCTTCATTAGTCTCCCCAAAGATGGGTGAGCATCCACTACAATCAAAATTAGGGTTTCAAGCCCTCTCTGAGTGCTTAGACAAAGGATCAATCAAGAAATGACACGATCTTCAACTTGTATAATCTCTTAAACATCCACAATGGATCAAAAAAGACTCCCACTTCAAGGATTAAGCACAAGGCTGCTCCCTTCTAGGTGGATCAAGTCTCAAGATCGACAGTGTCACCAAATTAGGGTTTTGGTCGACCAGGGCCTCCAGATGGAAATTTTCATCTGGGCACAAGGCAATGATCCAAAACGTAACCTAATATACTTCATGGAACCTCATGAACCCATGCATCAAGTCAATTTTGCCTCAGGGGATGCATTCATCAAAAATCAGGAATTAGGGTTTCTTGACCTAATTCACCCTTAAGTTGACTTTTGAGACAAATCATGAGCCAAGACTTCAAGAGATGATTTGAGGGTCTCTAATATACCATATTGATCCATTTGGGACAATGGATTAATCCAAGAAGCTTGAGCAACAAGTCTCAATTTCATCTGCACCACAATTAGGGTTTTAAGAGAAAAGTCAACTGTAACTTTGACTTTTGACCAGGACATGCTCCCGAGCCCTAGGACATACCTCAATATACCCCATGACACCCATGGAACATGTCCATCAAGTTTGATTTAGGTCAAGGACATGATTTCCTGAAGAATTGCACAGTTTGGAATTCATCTGATAAAAAGTCAACTGTGCACAAAAGTCAACTTTAACTTTTTGAGATTTTTCACCAAAATGGATTTTTAACCCTAAAATGATGTTAATGTATGATTTGAATCATCATTCATCAAGAAAAATCAAGAAAAGTGAGATAACTTGTAAAAGGGGTAACCATAAAACTTAGAAATTTTTCTAAGTTAAAAATAAAGTGGCAAGGGTACCAACTTTGAAGGACCATAACTCCTAAACCACAAGGCCATTTTTTCTCATCTAAAGATGGATTTGTATCCCTCATTATCACCTACAAAAACTTCAACTACAAGTCATTCCAATTCATTAAGGATTTTGAGTTATGGAGTGATCAAAGTGGCTGAAAAGTGAAAATGTCACTTTTTCCAACACTTAGTGAAATTTTCACTAAGTCAGATTCTGCCTCACTTTTTGCCAAATGTAGGGGGATTTTTCACTTGGAATCAAAAGAGATCAAAACCAAACTTGTTCAAACAGTTGTTGTATCATGTAAGAGCTTTCCAAAATGGCCAAGAACATTGCCAAATTCAACCTACACCATGAGATACAACATTGCCAAGTTGCCTTGCTGAAATCTGTCAAGGCAAGGCAGAATTTGCAACTTTGGTCGATTTGCCAAAATCAGCCAAATTCAATTGCTCCTATCCACTTGGACACCTCAGAGGATTGAATCTAAAGGGGACAATCACTGAGCCAAGCCTCCAAAGTCCATGGAACAAGAAATAGCATGTTGAACCTAGAATGGCCAAAATAGGGGCAAGACTTCAAATTTGGAATGAGGCATTCAATGGAACCATCAAGGTGGCATGGACTGAGCCATTCTCATCTGAAATTAGTCAAGATTTATCCAAGACCAAGGGGACCATAGCTCTGTGCCCTAACCTCTAGTCAATGGCTAGAGGAGACTTTCATTTCCATTGGCCAACATTGAGGAAACACCTGCTGCAGTTGCCATTCACTGTGGATCCCAAAACAAACTTGCTCTACTATAAATAGAGCTCAATTGTGGTCAGTTTGAGTACACCAAAGCCATCTAATAGATGCTTTCCTCAAAATCTCTTCTTTCACTCCAATTTTGCCTTCTAAGGCAAGTCACTATCGGGTTTTGAGTTTGAGAGCAATTCCAATCAAACCAATCACTCACACACCTCACATACATCACATATGAGCTGATCAAACACTTAGATTACTTCTGAAACATCAATTTCACAAAATCACCAGCTGGTTGCTCAAGGTTTTAACCAAAGTGCAGCTGAGGTACCACAAAATGATCCAGCCAATTTCAATCAAGTCCAACCATCCAAACACAATCCATAGGGTGTAGGGAAGCTGTTCAGATCATCACCACTCATCTGTAACACCTCCAAATCAAAAATCACATTGCACTTGCTGTCACGACCTAGAGGTAAGCACATACTTGGTCATCTCTCAATCTATGCATATTTCCTCGCACAATAATTTGGCCATATGTTCATAATCATGCATGGAATGTTTTCCCTCAATTAATTGCATTGTTTGAATCGTGTATCAAAAATCCTAGCCTTCATGCAGAAATTAGGGTTCTTGAGGTCTCTTCGTGATTTCTTGTTGTATGTTTAATTTAAATGAAATTAAAGTACATAGACATGATCGTGAGGTTGAGACGAGCATAATGATATGTGGATTGCATGATATGATTACGTATTCATGGAGATTGGATAGAAAATGCAAATCTGAGAATCCAAGAACACGCGCGTGTTCTTCAGCTTGTTCTTGGCGCCATTTTTAGAAATTCAAATATTTGAATTTTGTGATTTTGTTTAATTGATTCAAAAATTAATTTCTCTCTGAGTTTTAATGATTTTGAGTTGATTCTTTTTTTAATAATTCACAAAAATGTTAAAATATTTTATTTTCCCAAAAAATCCCAAAAATATTATTTATTTCATATAATTGATATTTTTGTAAAGAATTAATATTTTGATTGTTTTTGGCATTTTAAATATTTTTTCTACATTGATTTTGCAACTTTTAATGCTTTCTAATTATTTTGTAGGTCAATACTTAATTTTTGAAGCATTAATCCAAGATCACAATTTGTTTTCCATGTGTTAAACAATTTTTTATCCTTTTAATTGAATTTTTATTTAATTAAATACATTTTGAAAACAAATTAGGGTTTTGGATTAATTCAACCCTCATAAATCATTTTCAAAACTCTTTGGGCCTCTTGAGAGAGTGTAAGACCCATCCCCCATTGTACAAAAACTTTGTGGGCCTCACTCATTGTATAAGTCCCTCTGTACAAGTAAACGGCGCGATCGTCGCCCGTTTAAAAATAAAAATCATCTGGGCCTCTCCTTGAGCTATAAGACCCATTCAAAAACACTTTGGGCCTCTATTAGAGTGTAAGACCCAATCCCTCTTTTAACCAAAACATCTTGGGCCTCACTTATTGTATAAGTCCCTCTGCGTTAAAAGAAAACCTCGGCGCGATCGCCATTTTTAAAACGAAAAATCATTTGGGCCTACCCTCGTGTTATAAGCCCCACTCTTTTTTCTTTAAACCTTTTTGGGCCTCTTGAGAGAGTGTAAGACCCATCCCTTTGTACAGAAAACCATTTTGGGCCCCCAGTCACTTGTATAAGTCCCGTTGTACAAAGTCAAACAGTGCGCTCACTGATAAAACCCTGGGCCTCTCCTTGAGCTGTATGCCCCAAATCTTTCTTTTTTAAAGCACTTTCTCCTTTGATTTTGAATATACTGTTGTTTCCAATCTTTCTTTGTTGAACAACTAACCAAACAGCATGGAAGCACTCCAACCGAGTAAGTGGTTATCGCTTTCATTTACTGCTTTCATATTATAAACTGTATTGTGGGGCTGCTCACTGTAAGTCTCCTTTCATAAACTCATATCTACTGTGTAATAATAGTATAGATATTTCGAGTTTCCCCGGCAACTACGTCTAGAACTAGGTGACGCCGTTTCATTTATTCGTAGAAATAGACGCCTAGATCCCCAATAGGAGCACCAGATACAGTCTTCTCTTCGGCTGTCCTCCTTAGGAATCGTCAAGAAGCTCTACTCCCCAAGATGAATGTATTCTCCGTGAATGGCATCTTTGAGTTTCTTCCAACTTCTCGAACTTTCCTGACTTGATCTATTCCTCGTGGATAGCTTGCCTTGAATGTCTCGGGGTTTGGGTACCCACTACGGTCATAATCTTGGACCTTAACTAAGGAACCCTCTTTAAAAGCTAAAAGTCGCTGGATAGTAAACCTCGCACGTTTACCAGTGGTTTTTATCTTTAAAAGAGTTATCTTTCCTAATGGAAAGGAGATGATAGACCCACAGGCTTCTTAAAAGCATCGGCCTCCTCTTGGGCATTATTCAAGGACACTACGGCTTCTTAGAAGTATTCACAGCCTCCTCTTAGGCTTCGTATAATGATCTCTTCCTCCGGGAATGATAGCCTCCTCTTGGGGTTCGTACAAGGACCCGTCGGCTTCTTAAAAGTTTCCAGCCTCCTCTTGGGCTTCGTACAAATTGTCCCGACGACCTCCTAGAGGTATAGGAATAGAACCTAGTCATCCTCATAGAACAGTCCTTTCATAGAGTCTACTACTGTTTCTCAAAGCATAGTACAAAAGATAAAACTCTAGACACTGACAGTCTAACTTCCTTGAGTCTCAAAAGACATTCTCAAGTGATCCCTTCGTTAAATAGGAAGGAAACCCGCAGACTCGGACAGTCTCAACACCCTTTGGATTTCCCGCTTCCTCAAAGAAAAGGAAACAACCCCGATCCTCAGATCTAACCCATGAGTACAGGGATGCTCATATAAGATCTGATTTTCTCTTTTAAAATCAGTATATTGGACCTGTCACTTAACTAAAACAGTTACTCTAGCCTCCTCTTGGGCTTTGTACAATGATTCTCCCCAGCGGAGTCAAACAACGTTTTAGCCTCTCTCTCGGGCTTCGTACGAGACACATAAAGGCTCCCTCGTTGAGTCAAACAAACCATAGCCTCCATCTCGGGCTTCGTACGAGACACAAAGACTCCATCGTCGGGTCAAAAACTTTTAGCCTCTCTCTTGGGCTTTGTACGGGACACAAAATAGCCTCCTCTTAGGCTTTGTATAAGAAAACCACTGGTTGATCCAATCAACCTTTTAGCATCAAAGTTGTGCCTCGTTCACAGTACACAAACATCAACAACTCCTTTCCCTTCATCTAATCACTGTAAGCGGCAAGCCTCTGGATCATCTATATCCACGCCACTGTCCCTCTTTTAGCATGAGAAATTCCTAAGGAAAGCTGGCATTGCTCTACACTGAGTTAAAGTCTTCTCCTTCAGGTTAAAACCCTTTTTTCGGAAATTATGGCATTGCTCGGATCCGCGTATCCCAGTTAAAGTAATTCTCCTTCTCCCCTCTTTAGAGATGACAAACTCTCTCTAAAAGCCGAGGTCTTTCAGCTTCACGTCTTGGGCTTTGAACAAGACACAAATAGACCTTTCAGCTTCACATCTTGGGCTTTGAACAAGATACAAACCACCTTTCGCTTCACGTCTTGGGCTTTGAACAAGACACCAAAACACCCATTTCCTCCCATAGAATAGGAGGAACTACGAACGCTCTGATTTCCCTGTTTCGGTAAACGGGAATACGTAGGCATAAGATCGAAAGAAAAGATCTTAGCGAGCGCAATCAACAAAAAAACCAAATCCCATATCTCCATCAATCAAAAGCAGTATTTCAAAAGCATCAGTCCTAACATCCTAATCCTTGTTCCCCGCCAGAAACCTTCTGCCCAGGTAAAAAGAAAGAAAACAGTATTGGCAAAAATACAAATAACCAGTACAAAGGCCCCCCCACATTGATAGCATTCGTAACCTAACAGACCGCTGTTTAAACTCAGTATGCAAGCAGGGTTAGTTGGAGACATCTATTTCCCTTCCTTATTCAGCTCACAATAGGATAAAAAATGAATCGACCTGTAGTCAAAGCTCAAACCGCAGAGAGCGACCAGCGCTTAAGAACCGCGTCCAAAATCGCTCGCTACAGAAAAGTGGTGCCCACCGTGGGGCCATTTCTGATTTCCTTTTCCTTCACTTGTGTGAAAACCACAGATTGGGGCTTCCGTCGGGGAACCCATTTTCTGTCAGGAACTTAGGATTCTTAGCTTTATAAGTCTAGGATGATTAGGACAAATATATATACTGCTTTTCCTAATTGCTATACGTGTTTATTTTTCTGTTACTGGGAATGCGTGTGATGCCGCATGTGGTGAGAATGAGTATACACTTAAGATAAGTGATGGCGACGGGGTCGACCATCAACCTCAGTGGAGGCTGACCAACGCAGCCCATTCACTCTTCTAGCCAATGGGCCGGTTGTTAAGTCTGAGAAGCTGAGGAGCCAAACCCTTTCGTAGTGCGGAAACTATCGGAAATAGTTGTTACGCGATACTACCCTCATTTGAGGCTGGTGATCTATTCTCGGTGAATGGCACTTACTCTAAGATTGCTTTACAACTCGCTGGCGATCCGCTTGTTGTCTTGCTTTCCTGGGAGGAGCTGATGATAATGAGTACAGGTACAAAAATCACCCTAGTATAAACCTTTGGGGATGGGTAGAGCCTTGACTTCATGACAACGACCCTTTGACCCCATGTTTTTTCTATGTTTTTGTGTGCTGCATTCATGCATCCATTTAATAAAACATTAAAACATTCAAAAAACTTCTCTTCTAGTCTCTCTGTTTTTCAAATTAAACTAAGACTGTGATTGCAAATATCAGAGAAAAAGATTACATTAATGGATTTCGGTAGAAGGAGAACTCGCCAGGATACCTTCAAGGTTCCAAAGCTAGAGGATTTGAGAAAGTTAGCAAGAATGATCGTTAACCCAGAGGCTTTCAGAGCCAAGCACGGTGGTTTGCTACCACTATTAAGAGTCCATGTGATTAAGGGGATCATGGACGCGCTCATTCAGTTCTACGATCCGGTTTATCACTGTTTCACATTCCCGGATTACCAGCTATCACCAACGCTGGAGGAGTATTCTCATCTGACTGATTTACATATCACTGATCGAGCTCTATTTTCTGGACTGGAAGAAATTCCAAAGAATCAGACTATTGCAATAGCAATTCATTTGGACGAGTCTGAGGTCAGGACTCACATGACCACTAAGGGTGGCATCCAAGGTTTGCCAGCCCAATTCTTGACAAAAAAGCCTCTATACTTCGCTAGTATAGGAAACGGGACTGCTTTTGAAAGCATCTTTGTCTTGCTCACCTACGGGTTATTTTTGTTTCCCAACATCAATAACTTCGTCGATATCAACGCTATTAAGGTTTTTCTCATTAGAAACCCTGTGCCAACTTTGCTTGCAGATGCGTATCATTCTGTACACTTGGGAAATTTGTATAGCGGAGGGGAGATCACATGTTATGTACCTTTGCTCTACAAATGGTTTATCTCTCACTTGCCCAAGTCTGCTACTTTTTGGGATTGCAAGAGTGTCTTACGTTGGTCGCAGAAGATCATGTCTCTCACCAACTCTGATATAGATTGGTGTAATAGGATTTATGAGGGAATCAGAATCATTGACCGTTGTGGAAACTTCCCCAGCGTACCCCTCATAGGAACTAAGGGAGGAATCAACTATCATCCGATATTGGTTCTTTGTCAATTTGGATACCCGATGAGACACATCCCACTGGGTGTTCATCTGGAAGGTCTTTTCTTCAAAGAAGGAGAAAATGACAGAGCACTAAAGATGTAAATAGTGCAAGCTTGGAAACATGTTCATAAGAAAGGACGAGAGTCTCTGGGAAAACCGGACTGTGTCTCGGTGGAGCCTTATCTCCATTGGGTACAAACTAGAGCTCTCAAGCTAAAGATGCCTTATCCTCGTTACAGAATTCTTCCACCGAGGGAAACTGTCATGTACTTCATGACGGAAACTGAAAAGCTTCAGGTTACTCTCAACAAAGTTCAAAAGGAAAGAAGATCTTGGAAGAACAAGTACCGCACCCTCGACGTAGAGTGTATCCAAATACAACAACTACTAAAAGAGAAAGATGCTCTGATTGAAATTTTGGAGCAGCATGCTGTAGAGAATCAAGATGACCAAAGGAATTTGCTCGCTCCTTTCACCTGGCAAAGGAATGACAACCCGACAACGGCCCAAGCGCCCCGGTCAAAGAAGAGGACTCGGGACCCATTAGTTTAGGTTTCTGTTTCTGCACTTTGTAATCTACTGTATTTCCATTTCTGTAATCCTTTGGAATTCAATAAAAAGGGGTTTCCCCACTATTTGATATTTGCAATCTAATTGTCGAAGTTTATTTTGATTAAACAAAAAAACAACAATTAATATAATCATTGCATTCATCATTCTCACACCGCGTATTCTCCTTACCTACGAATCTCACGTTTATGTCTCGATTCTAGAGTCAAACTGTCTCATTCGTACAATACTCGGGCCAATCGTCAGAAAAAGATGGATGATCTTGAGGAAGAAAACAGAGAGTTGAAAGAAGAAATCGACGCTCTAAGAGAGGATATGAGAAAGCTTCGTAACGACATGCAAGCCATGGCAGAAGCTCAGCTACAACGGACTGTGATCTCAGAGATCACCTCAACGCCCATAGTGGAGAGGTATGATCCTAGGTATCAGATGCCGAAAGATCGTCCTTGGGGCATGCCTGTTAACTATATCCCGGAAGGATATGTTCCGCCGATCACTGAAGATCAGGGAATCGCAACAGAAGACGTTGGGCCTGAAGGTTACAAACTTCGGGAAAGCGAAGATGCCAGGGGCATACTCAAGACTCCTGAAGGTTACAAACTTCGGGAGGCGCCAAGACTTACTGCCGTAGTCACGGTACCACCCCCTGTGGTGCACACTGTCCCGGAAGGACAGATTCCACAGACACCTTCTGGTAAGAAGGAAACTATGTTTGACATAATGGATGAATTCCAGGAGCAGTTCTTGGAAATGCAGAAAGAGCTGCAATCCATTCGCGGTCAGGATCTATTTGGAAAGGACGCCGCAGACCTCTGCTTGGTCCCAAATGTGAAAGTCCCGCACAAGTTCCAAGTGCTCGACTTTGAAAAATACAAGGGTAACTCTTGCCCTCAGAGCCATCTGGTGATGTACGCTCGGCGGATGTCAGCTCAGACGGAGAATCAAGACCTGCTGATTCACTACTTCCAGGATAGTTTAACGGTGTCGCACTCAAATGGTACATGGGTTTAAACCGTACTACGATCAGTACATTCAGAGATCTTGGTACTGGCTTCGTCCAACAATACAAGTACAATTTGGACATGGCACCCGACAGAGATCAACTCAGATCAATGTCGCAAAAGGACAAAGAAACCTTTAAGGAGTATGCTCAAAGGTGGCGTGAAATTGCCGCTCAAATTTGTCCACCTCTTGAGGAAAAAGAGATGACAAAAATCTTCTTAAAGACCTTAAGCTCATTTTACTATGACCGAATGGTTGCCAGTGCGCCCAGTGATTTCACCGAAATGGTCGGCATGGGTGTACGTCTTGAGGAAGCCGTTCGAGAAGGACATTTGGTAAAAGACACTGGATCAATGAGCGGTACTAAAAAATACGGTAGTGCTCTCCCTAAGAAAAAAAGAGCAAGATATTGGGAATATCTCTCTCGGAAAGTAAAGGCGACGTTATCAGCCAGTAGCAGCTGTTACTCCTGCTATCGGCCCCGCGCCTGTTCCTATGTATCAACCTCAGGTTGCGCAGAGCCAACCTGACCAACAAAGGACACAACAGCCTCTTCAGCAGGCTCGTCCTCCATATAACAACAACCGTACAACACGGCCACCAGGATTTGATCCTATACCCGTAACGTACGCAGAGCTGTTTCCGTTATTGCTGGCTAAGGGGCGCATTCAGACTAAGTCTCCCCTTTCAGTTCCGGAAAATCTGCCTTTTTGGTTTAAAGCGGATCAAACATGCCCTTATCATCAAGGAGGTTCAGGGCATAACATTGAGACTTGTCTCAATTTCAAATCCGACGTGCAAAAGCTTGTTAGGAGCAGGCTCTTATCTTTCAAAGATACGAATCCTAATGTTCTTACGAACCCGCTGCCTCAACACGAGAAAGCTGCAGTCAATCTGATTGAGAAAGAGACTAACAATGTCTATCAAATTCACGATGTACTCTTATTGGGGACCAATCTGGTCAAGATGCATTGTAGATAGAGCGGATATGGCCATGTGCCACCTCATAATTATCACCAGTGTGATATCTGCTCTAAAGACAACCAGGGATGTTCTGTGGTGCAAGCAGCTCTACAGGAACAAATGGATCTTGGATGGATCCAAGAGCACCGAGTTCGTGGAGTTAACATGGTTTACACGAATTCTAACGTCATTCAAAACCACGACATCTGTGCAATG
The DNA here is from genome assembly GCA_022829125.1 of Lathyrus tuberosus. Taxonomy (NCBI): domain Eukaryota; kingdom Viridiplantae; phylum Streptophyta; class Magnoliopsida; order Fabales; family Fabaceae; genus Lathyrus; species Lathyrus tuberosus. The sequence goes on from JALAZF010000163.1 coordinate 10,400,973, forward strand.
AATGTCAACTTGGTGGCAATGCACTCAAGGCAAAGCCAGTATCATAATCTGCCGCGGCACGATTACAGTTCCTGTCTGACTTGCTCGGTAAACAAACAGGGATGCTCTTTCATACAAGAGGCCCTCCAGCGTCAGATGGATCTTGGATGGATCCAAGACTACCATGATAGGAACTCCTATCAAATCAACATGGTTCAAATCTTCGATATTCGCGTAATGAATACCAACCTGGTAGAGTTACATGCTGAGCAGGTCCGACTTGGATTCTTAATATCACATGACTATCAAAATTGTAAAGCGGGTTGCGAAAACGATCGAGGTTGTACCCTTTCCCAGGAGGCACTTCAGCACTTGTTAAATCACTGGTGGATGCCAATCTATATGGACGAAGATACTCAGCAGATTAGTATCAATAACAGGAATCCTACTCGTCGTCAAAGTCAGAATGTTTGATCAATGGAAGGTAACCTAGTGAGGTTACATTGTATTCAAAGTGGGCGTGGCCAGGTGCCACCACACAACTTTGACAGTTGTAGCGTCTGTGCAGAAAGTAACCAAGGGTGTTACCTTGTGAGAGCAGCTCTTCAGGGTCAGGTCGATCATGGAGAAATTCGTCCATATCCAGGTTCAGGACCCATCATTTAGTCGCCGAACTACCTTGCCGAGCAAGTTGAGGATGTTGTCACGATCTCTGGTCAAGGTTACTTATGATGGTCAGAAAAATCAGAAGGTTCCCATAGTCATCTATCTACCGGGGCCACTACCGTATGAATCAGCTAAGGCAATCCCTTACAAATACGGTGCAACAATAATCGAGAATGGAAAGGAAATTCCATTACCCTCCGTCGTGAATATTGCAGACATCAGTCGTGTAACACGGAGCGGTCGAATCTTCAATCGAGGGGTTGGAGAATCCAACAAAGAAAAGGAACTTCAGGCAGAAATTCCTGATCCACCAGTCGGTCAATCTGATAATCCCGACTTTTCAAAAGACAAAGATGAGATGCTAAAGCTCATCCAAAGGAGTGAATATAACATTGTTGATCAACTGTTACAGACTCCTTCAAAGATCTCAGTATTATCACTGTTACTCAGTTCAGAAGCCCACAGGGAGGCTCTACAGAAAGTCTTGGAGCAAGCCTTTGTGGAACAGGATGTAACAATCAGACAATTCGATAGTATTGTCTCTAACATCACTTCCTGCAATAATTTGGGATTTAGTGATGAAGAATTACCTGAAGAGGGTCGTCGTCATAACATGGCGCTCAACATTACAGTTAACTGCCAGGGCGATGCTTTAGCCAACGTACTGGTAGACACAGGGTCAGCCCTGAATGTTATGCCGAAGTCCACTTTGATGCAATTATCATTCAAGGGCCCTCCGATGAGAACTAGCGAGGTTGTCGTCAAAGCATTCGACGGATCCAGAAAAACAGTTATCGGCGAAGTTGATCTTCCTATAACTATTGGTCCTCACACTTTCCAAGTCACTTTCCAGGTCATGGACATCCGGGCAACATACAGTTGTTTATTAGGAAGACCTTGGATACATCAGGCTGGAGCGGTTACTTCGACCCTCCACCAAAAGCTAAAGTTCGTCAAGAACGATCAACTTGTCACGGTTTGTGGGGAACAAGCCTTGCTTGTGAGTAACCTATCATCATCTACTTGTGTGGAACCCGAGGAGGTTATTGGAACTCAGTTCCAAGCACTATCGGTGAGCAAGGACAATCAGTTCAAAGAAGGAACTTCAATTTCTTCATACAAAGATGCTATCAAATCGGTCGAGAGTACTGGTACAACCGGATGGGGACATCTTGTCATTCCCACTGACAATAAAATAAAGAAGGGTCTTGGTTTTTCTGCAACATGTATCCAGACAGCCGCCAACGCTGAAAGTTTTCATCCCCTTCAAAACTTCTTCCACAGTGGAGGTTTTCTTCACCCAGTGTCTCAAGCAGTTCATGCTATCAATGAGGAAGATCCCTCTGACACAGATGAAGAATGGAAGTCCTATCTTAACAAGGACGACTATATGTCTCAGGAAGAGGTGCCTATGCCTTTTTGCTTTCCTACAGAAAGTCTGAGATTTATACCAAGATCAGATGTCGAAATGATCTACGGAGATTGTGATCCGGAAGGATGCCGTGCTCCGCCAAATTCATTAGAGGAAGACACTCCGATGAAAGACAACTTTGACCACAATTACTATGGCCCGATGGATGGCCTGCCAATGTGGCAGCCTTACCCAGGAAACTTGGGGCAAGAGAGTCAGCCGAACAATGAAAATCAGCTGACCGTCATTGAACAGAATACCTGTGTCCCCACCATGTCATGGGATCAACACTCAGGTCATTCAGAAACTACTCAACATGAAGATGAATTTGCAACGTTTGCAGTACTTGAATTCATCAACTATGCTTTTCCCGAGGTCAACGTCATCGAGAGAGATGACTCCTCCAGCTCCAAAGAAGTTTGGGACACCCTGGGACAACCGAGTGGAAAATTCGACTTCATGGTCAAATACACCGCTCCCGAAAGCTCTCGTATCAGGTTCGAAGACATCCAGCCAACTGGATGGGGAGATACAGCTGAGAGCACCAATATTCTACAGAATGCAACAGAGGAATCCTCCTACGACAATTCTGCTTGGGAGACAGATTCCAATGATCCTGCTCCACCAGAAATCAGCGTCATTTCTGAAGACAAATCAAGGAAGGTGCCAGACTTTGTGATTCACCGAGGAGTTCGCCGCCAATGGGTTGCTGTCGAGGTTCCGAAGGTCGTTCGCCAGTCAAAGTAATTGCCATCTTTAACCTTTCACCCTGCCCAGGTGAAACGGATATTTTGATAGGGCTCGTTTTCTGTAAATTTCCCTCTTCGCTTTGTCCAAAGCGACAGAGTTTTGTTTTATAGGGCTGTAGTTTCAAGATTCGACTTGTTCATTAATAAAATAACGTCGTTCTGTAATTTCTGCATTAATTGATGTTTTCTCTTTTTGCTTTTTCAGAAAATGGTAATCCTAAAAAAAAACATTCAATAATAAAAACAAGCAGTAAAATCAAAACACTGCACACACTTACATTTTCTCTATCTCTTCTAAACACGAATCATCACGTCATGCAGATTGCTTGTTTTAAACCCCGTTGAAACATATGATCCGATGCCTTATTCCAACTTTGAGTTCCCGGTATTCGAGGCTGAAGAAGAAGTTGACAACGAAATTCTAGAAGAGATCTCCCGACTACTCAGACAAGAGGAAAGGTTCATTGAACCTCACAAAGAGCCGTTGGAAACGGTAAACTTGGGTTCAGAGCAAGAGAGAAAAGAAATCAGGATTGGGGCACTGCTCAGTCCAACTGCCAGAGAAGATCTGATAAAGCTTCTCAAAGAATTCCTCGATGTATTCGCTTGGTCCTATCAGGATATGCCAGGGTTGGATACCAGCATCGTGGAACATCACTTACCGTTAAGATCAGAATGTCCGCCAGTAAAGCAAAGGTTGAGACGCACTCACCCGGACATGGCCATCAAAATCAAAGAGGAGGTACAGAAACAGATTAACGCGGGTTTCCTCGCTACATCTGAATATCCTCAATGGTTAGCCAACATCGTACCCGTTCCCAAAAAGGACATAAAAGTCAGAATGTGTGTTGATTACCGAGATTTGAACAAGGCAAGTCCGAAGGACGACTTTCCTTTACCACACATTGACATGCTGGTAGACAGCACATCAAAGTTCAAAGTTTTCTCCTTCATGGATGGATTCTCGGGCTATAACCATATCAAAATGGCGCCGAAAGACATGGAGAAAACTTCGTTCATTACCCCATGGGGTACCTTTTGTTACAAGGTAATGCCGTTCGGTTTAAAGAATGCCGGGGCAACCTATCAAAGGGCCATGACTACTCTGTTTCATGACATGATACATAAAGAAATCGAGGTATATGTCGATGATTTGATTGCAAAATCAAGAACAGAGGATGAGCACGTTGAACATCTGTCAAAATTGTTCGAACGTCTAAGAAAATTCAAGCTCCGCTTGAATCCCAACAAGTGCACCTTCGGTGTCCGTTCAGGGAAACTACTAGGGTTCATCGTCAGCCAGAAAGGAATTGAAGTTGATCCTGACAAGGTCAAGGCCATTCAAGAAATACCTTCTCCGAAAACTGAAAAACAAGTCAGAGGATTCCTGGGACGTTTGAACTACATCTCCAGATTCATATTCCTTATGACCGCGACGTGTGCGCCGATTTTCAAATTACTCAAAAAGAACCAGGATTGCGTTTGGTCAGAAGATTGCCAAACCGCCTTCGACAGTATCAAGGAATATCTGTTGAATCCTCTGATTCTATCACCTCCAGTGGAAGGAAGACCACTGATCATTTACCTCACAGTCCTAGAGGACTCAATGGGATGTGTACTTGGCCAACAAGACGAAACTAAACGGAAAGAGTCTGCCATTTACTATCTAAGCAAGAAATTCACCGACTGCGAGACTCGGTACACAATGCTTGAGAAAACTTGTTGCGCTTTGGCTTGGGCAGCCAAACGTCTTCGCCAGTACATGATTCGTCATACTACTTGGTTGGTCTCCGAAATGGATCCAATCAAGTACGTTTTCGAAAAACCTGCTCTCACGGGAAGGATTGCCCGTTGGCAGATGTTACTATCAGAATATGACATAGAGTACCATGCTCAGAAAGCCGTTAAAGGAAGTATTTTAGCCGATCATTTGGCTCATCAACCGATTGACGATCAAGAATCAATCGGGTTTGACTTCCCAGACGAAGATGTCATGTATCTAAAGATGAAAGATTGCGATGAACCGCTACCCAGTGAAGGGCCAGAACCAGGTTCCCAGTGGGGACTTATTTTTGACGGAGCAGTCAATCATTATGGAAATGGAATTGGGGCAATCATTGTTACCCCTCAGGGTTCCCACATTCCTTTCACTGCCAGACTTACGTTCAAATGTACGAACAACGAGGCCGAATACGAAGCATGTATCATGGGTCTCGAAGAAGCGATTGATTTAAGGATCAAAAACTTGGACGTATACGGCGATTCAGCCTTGGTTATTAACCAGATAAAAGGAGATTGGAACACATACCAATCAGGATTGATTCCTTACAAAGACTATGCAAGGAGGTTGTTACCCTTCTTCAACAGAGTCGACTTTCATCACATCCCTCGTGATGAGAATCACATGGCTGATGCATTAGCCACTCTCTCTTCCATGATTAGTGTAGGTCGATGGAACGACATACCTAAGATCGACATCATGCGCCTTGAACGGCCCGCTTACATCTTCACGATTAAAGCAGTCATAGACGACATACCTTGGTATCACGATATCAAATGCTTCCTTCATAAACAAGAGTACCCATCTGGGGCACTCAGAAAAGACAGGAAAACCCTCAGAAGATTGGCTGGAAACTTCTTCCTGAGCGGTGACACTCTTTATAAGAGAAATTTTGACATGGTCTTGCTCCGATGCGTCGACAGACCAGAAGCAGACATGCTCATGAAAGAAATTCATGAAGGATCCTTTGGCACTCATGCCAACGGACACACAATGGCGAGAAAAATTCTCAGGGCCGGGTATTATTGGTTGACCATGGAATCCGACTGCTACAAGTACATGAGGAGGTGTTACAAGTGTCAGATATACTCCGACAAAATTCATGTACCGCCATCACATCTCAAAGTTCTTTCTTCCCCGTGGCCTTTTTCCATATGGGGAATCGACATGATTGGTATGATTGAGCCCAAGGCTTCAAACGGACATCGGTTCATCCTTGTAGCCATTGATTATTTCACCAAGTGGGTCGAAGCAGCGTCATACGCCAATGTAACCCGACAAGTGGTGGTCCGATTTATCAAAAACAATATCATCTGCCATTATGGTGTTCCAAGCGAGATCATTACTAATAATGGATCTAACTTGAACAATAAGATGATGAAAGAGTTGTGTGCAGAGTTCAAGATCGAACACCATAACCCATCTCCCTACCGACCCAAGATGAACGGAGCGGTAGAAGCGGCTAACAAGAACATCAAGAAGATCGTTCAAAAGATGGTTGTAACCTATAAAGATTGGCATGAAATGCTACCCTTTGCTCTTCACGGTTATCGAACATCTATCCGCACTTCAACAGGGGCAACCCCTTTCTCTCTAGTATATGGCATGGAAGCAGTGCTCCCCATAGAAGTAGAGATCCCATCAATCCGAGTATTGATGGAAGCTAAGCTCACCGAAGCTGAATGGTGTCAAAGTCGACATGACGAATTGAATCTGATCGAGGAAAAACGAATCACGACACTATGCCACGGTCAGTTGTATCAACAGAGAATGAAAAGGGCATTCGACAAAAAGGTCCGACCGCATATCTTCAGGAAAGGAGACCTCGTGCTCAAGAAGATACAATCATTTCTCACTGATTCTCGGGGCAAATGGACCCCAAATTATGATGGCCCCTATGTGGTCACGAAAGCTTTCTCAGGCGGCGCCTTGAGACTTGCAACCATGGACTGAGAGGAATTTGCCTACCCCACGAATGTTGATGTAGTCAAGAAATACTTCGCCTAAAACTAAAAAAAAACGTCTCGGTGGATTGAAAACCCGACAGGGCGGTCCAGGCAAAAGTTAGAGACATGAAAAAAAATCATCCCGATGGATTGGAAATCTCATAGTACAATCCAGGCAAAAGTTAGGGATAATGGCAAGTAACTATGTTCAACAGAGGCAAGTCCCTCAGCAGCAACAGCAGTTGCATCATCTATCGGAGGAAATCTCCAGTCAAAGGTCATCTTCGACGGAAGCTCAGGATGTCTCGAACTCAAAGTTGGTAGAAGGATAGTGGTCGTTATGTTTCAACGTAGCCCTTTTCCCTGTAAATTACCATTTTCTAACTTTGTATATACTCTTTGGAATCACGCGTTTGGCTGATCTCCATCTTATCAATAAAATTTGAGCCCTTGTGCTTTTGTTTGTAATTCTTTACTTGTTTTAGCTTTACAGAACGACGTTGTTTAAACTTAATCAGCGATTCTTGAAATAAAACAAAAAATAAATTTACTTGTTAAACTTTTTCTGCTTTTAAATTAAAGATGGCATTTCTTTTGACTGTTGAACATCAGAAGAACATCGATCGCTTCTCCCGAAGTAAGCGAATTTCAAAGTGCAGAATCAAAGTACTCCTTCTAGACCAGTACTCCTGAATGAAGGATCAATAATGTCAGAGACCATGTTTCGTCTGACATCCTCGGCCGAGTTCTCATCTCCTAAGCCCGATCAACATAGCTCCCAACGGGACTATCTCCCCTAAGCAAGGTGGAATTGCTATTTTGAATCAACGGTACTTCTTCGCCCCGCGATGGCCGAGTATCCAATTGTGTTCATCCATTAGTCTGTATGTCGCGTCTGTTTTGTCAGCATATACATACATACATCATGCATTTTTTATTTGCATTCACATTTCATATTGCATCACTATCACTCTAGTCGGTCTTGTCCCCTAGTGGTAGAAGTCCTCTCAATCGAGTTGTCAGTTCTTGCCTCGTCCGGAAATACTGTGTCTGAACAACCTCGCTTCCAGTTTAATTCTGGAAAGAAGTTGGTCCTTGACCACTTTGATAACTTGAACCTCTGAAAAGCCAGAGAAAACTTTCAATAAACATCACTCTTCGCCATTGAAGATGATATCCTTGCTTTCCCGGATTAAGGAAAATCCACAGAGAAAGCCTCGTGATCAGAGATTCGGTAGCACGCCAGTTTTGCTCCGAAAAACCACTGATGAGAAGGTCATTGGCACCTCAAAATTGGATCCCATCATATGGCATTTCTCCGGGAAGATCCCGAGAAAAGTATGATGTAACCCCAAACGAAAACAGTCTCTCAAGAGACTCGCTTTCCCCAGTAGAATCGACAAATGGCGTCTCCAAAACAGAGAAGTTTGTGTACCACTACAATTCAGAAGAATGGTTTCCCCAGCAAGTCTGACATCAAAACTTGTTCCACTCAAATGGCATCTCCCCAGGAAAATTCGGCAAGAAGTTTGAAGGAAAGCCGCTACGAATAGCGTCCCTTGTCAGTAAAGTTTATTGACAAAAGAAACTAAGACCAGTTCCTTGGTAGGAAACCAGGATCGAGGGGAAGTTTAAATCAGAAACTAAGACCAGTTCCTTGGTAGGAAACCAGGATCGAGGGGAAGTTTAAATCAGAAACTAAGACCAGTTCCTTGGTAGGAAACTAGGATCGAGGGGAAGTTTAAATCAGAAACTAAGACCAGTTCCTTGGTAGGAAACCAGGATCGAGGGGAAGTTTAAATCAGAAACTAAGACCAGTTCCTTGGTAGGAAACCAGGATCGAGGGGAAGTTTAAATCAGAAACTAAGACCAGTTCCTTGGTAGGAAACCAGGATCGAGGGGAAGTTTAAATCAGAAACTAAGACCAGTTCCTTGGTAGGAAACCAGGATCGAGGGGAAGTTTAAATCAGAAACTAAGACCAGTTCCTTGGTAGGAAACCAGGATCGAGGGGAAGTTTAAATCAGAAACTAAGACCAGTTCCTTGGTAGGAAACCAGGATCGAGGGGAAGTTTAAAAAAAAGAAACTAAGACCAGTTCCTTGGTAGGAAACTAGGATCGAGGGGAAGTTGACAAAAGAAACTAAGACCAGATCCTTGGTAGGAGACCAGGATCGAGGGGAAGTTTACCTTTTCTAAGCATCATCGCTTAGCTAAAGAAGATGAATGCGTAAGCTACCATTCATAGACACCATCAAAATTTCGGGTATTCCGATATTTAATCCTCTTGCACCCCGAATGCCCGAATCCTTTCGTCATTCACACCTTCGGGTCCAAGAAGATTAAATAGGGGCATCTGTCATACCCCAAATTTTGACCACTAAAGTTTTCCATCATTGTGCAAATCATCACCACAATATGGATGTACTTTTATGCTTCATCAGTCTCCCCAAAGATGGGTGAGCATCCACTACAATCAAAATTAGGGTTTCAAGCCCTCTCTGAGCTTTAGACAAAGGCTCAATCAAGAAATGACTTGATTTTCAACTTGTCTAATCTCTCAAACATCCTCTAAGGATCAAAAGGACTCCTACTTCAAGGATTAAGCACAAAGTTGCTCCCTTCTAGGTGGATCAAGTCTCCAGATCGACAGGGTCACCAAATTAGGGTTTTGGTCGACCAGGGCCTCCAGATGAAAAATTTCATCTGGGCACAAGCCATTGATCCAAAACATAACCTAATATACTCCATGGAACCTCATGGACCCAATCATCAAGTCAATTTTGCCTCAGGGGATGCATACATCAAAAATCAAGAATTAGGGTTTCTTGACCTAATTCACCCCTAAGTTGACTTTTGGGACAAATCATGAACCAAGACCTCAAGAGAGGGTTTGAGGATCTCTAATGAACTATATTGATCCATTTGGAACAATGGATTAATCCAAGAAGCTTGAGCAACAAGTCTCAATTTCATCTGCACCACAATTAGGGTTTTAAGAGAAAAGTCAACTGTAACTTTGACTTTTGACCAGGACATGCTCCCAAGCCCTAGGACATACCTCAATATACCCCATGACACCCATGGAACATGTCCATCAAGTTTGATTTAGGTCAAGGACATGATTTTCTGAAGAATTGCACAGTTTGGAATTCATCTGATAAAAAGTCAACTGTGCACAAAAGTCAACTTTGACTTTTTGAGATTTTTCACCAAAATGGATTTTTAACCCTAAAATGATGTTAATGTATGATTTGAATCATCATTCATCAAGAAAAATCAAGAAAAGTGAGATAACTTGTAAAAGGGGTAACCATAAAACTTAGAAATTTTTCTAAGTTAAAAATAAAGTGGCAAGGGTACCAACTTTGGAGAACCATAACTCCTAAACCACAAGGCCATTTTTTCTCATCCAAAGATGGATTTGTAGCCCTCATTATCACCTACAAAAACTTCAACTACAAGTTATTCCAATTCATTAAGGATTTTGAGTTATGGAGTGATCAAAGTGGCTGAAAAGTGAAAATGTCACTTTTTCCAACACTTAGTGAAATTTTCACTAAGTCAGATTCTGCCTCACTTTTTGCCAAATGTAGGGGGATTTTTCACTTGGAATCAAAAGAGATCAAAACCAAACTTGTTCAAACTGTTGTTGTATCATGTAAGAGCTTTCCAAAATGGCCAAGAACATTGCCAAATTCAACCTACACCATGAGATACAACATTGCCAAGTTGCCTTGCTGAAATCTGTCAAGGCAAGGCAGAATTTGCAACTTTGGTCGATTTGCCAAAATCAGCCAAATTCAATTTCTCCTATCCACTTGGACACCTCAGAGGATTGAATCTAAAGGGGACAATCACTGAGCCAAGCCTCCAAAGTCCATGGAACAAGAAATAACATGTTGAACCTAGAATGGCCAAAATAGGGACAAGACTTCAAATTTGGAATGAGGCATTCAATGGAACCATCAAGGGGGCATGGACTGAGCCATTCTCATCTGAAATCAGTCAAGACTTATCTAAGACCAAGGGAACCAAAGCTCTGTGCCCTAACCTCTAGTCAATGGCTAGAGGAGACTTGGATTTTCATTTGCCAACATTGGCCAAACCTACTTACCAGCTGCCATGCACTATTCCTTGCAAAACAAACTTGCTCTACTATAAATAGAGCTCAATTGTGGTCAGTTTGAGTACACCAAAGCCATCTAACATATGCTTTCCTCAAAATCTCTTCTTTCACTCCAATTTTGCCTTCTAAGTCAAGTCACTATCGGGTTTTGAGTTTGAGAGCAATTCCAATCAAACCAATCACTCACACACCTCACATACAACACATATGAGCTTATCAAACACTTAGATCACTTCTGAAACATCAATTTCACAAAATCACCAGCTGGTTGCTCAAGGTTTTAACCAAAGTGCAGCTGAGGTACCACAAAGTGATCCAGCCAATTTCAATCAAGTCCAACCATCCAAACACAATCCATAGGGTGTACGGAAGCTGTTCAGATCATCACCACTCATCTGTAACACCTCCAAATCAAAAATCACATTGCACTTGCTGTCACGACTTGGAGGTAAGCACATGCTTGGTCATCTCTCAATCTATGCATATTTCCTCGCACAATAATTTGGCCATATGTTCATAATCATGCATGGAATGTTTTCCCTCAATTAATTGCATTGTTTGAATCGTGTATCAAAAATCCTAGCCTTCATGCAGAAATTAGGGTTCTTGAGGTCTCTTCGTGATTTCTTGTTGTATGTTTAATTCAAATGAAATTAAAGTACATAGACATGATCGTGAGGTTGAGACGAGCATAATGATATGTGGATTGCATGATATGATTACGTATTCATGGAGATTGGATAGAAAATGCAAATCTGAGAAACCAAGAACACGCGCATGTTCTTCAGCTTGTTCTTCGCGCCATTTTTAGAAATTCGAATATTTGAATTTTGTGATTTTGTTTAATTGATTCAAAAATTAATTTCTCTCTGAGTTTTAATGATTTTGAGTTGATTCTTTTTTTAATAATTCACAAAAATGTTAAAATATTTTATTTTCCCAAAAAATCCCAAAAATATTATTTATTTCATATAATTGATATTTTTGTAAAGAATTAATATTTTGATTGTTTTTGGCATTTTAAAAATTTTTTCTACATTGATTTTGCAACTTTTAATGCTTTCTAATTATTTTGTAGGTCAATACTTAATTTTTGAAGCATTAATCCAAGATCACAATTTGTTTTCCATGTGTTAAACAATTTTTGATCATTTTTAATTGAATTTTTATTCAATTAAATACATTTTGAAAACAAATTAGGGTTTTTGGATTAATTCAACCCTCATAAATCATTTTCAAACCTTTTTGGGCCTCTATTAGAGTGTAAGACCCAATCCTTTTTTTGACCAAAACTTTTTGGGCCTCACTTATTGTATAAGTCCCGATACCGTCAAAAAACAAACGGCGCGATCGTCGCCTTTTCAAAAATCATCTGGGCCTACCCTCGAGTAGTAAGACCCATTTCTTTTCTTTAAAAACACTTTGGGCCTCTTGAGAGAGTGTAAGATCCATCCCCCCTTGTAGAAAAACTTTTTGGGCCTCACTCATTGTATAAGTCCCTCTGTACAAGTAAACGGCGCGATCGTCGCCCGTTTAAAAACAAAAAACACCTGGGCCTCTCCTTGAGCTATAAGACCCATTCAAAAAACTTTGGGCCTCTATTAGAGTGTAAGACCCAATCCCCCTTTTAACCAAAACATCTTGGGCCTCACTTATTGTATAAGTTCCTCCGCGTTAAAAGAAAACCTCGGCGCGATCGCCATTTTTAAAACGAAAAATCATTTGGGCCTACCCTCGTGTTATAAGCCTCACTCTTTTTTCTTTAAACCTTTTTGGGCCTCTTGAGAGAGTGTAAGACCCATCCCTTTGTACAGAAAACCATTTTGGGCCCCAGACACTTGTATAAGTCCCGCTGTACAAAGTCAAACAGTGCGCTCACTGATAAAACCCTGGGCCTCTCCTTGAGCTGTAAGCCCCAAATCTTTCTTTTTCAAAGCACTTTCTCCTTTGATTTTGAATATACTGTTGTTTTCAATCTTTCTTTGTTGAACAACTAACCAAACAGCATGGAAGCACTCCAACCGAGTAAGTGGTTATCGCTTTCGTTTACTGCTTTCATATTATAAACTGTATTGTGGGGCTGCTCACTGTAAGTCTCCTTTCATAAACTCATATCTACTGTGTAATAATAGTATAGATATTTCGAGTTTCCCCGACAACTACGTCTAGAACTAGGTGACGCCGTTTCATTTATTCGTAGAAATAGACGCCTAGATCCCCAATAGGAGCACCAGATATAGTCTTCTCTTCGGCTGTCCTCCTTAGGAATCGTCAAGAAGCTCTACTCCCCAAGATGAATGTATTCTCCGTGAATGGCATCTTTGAGTTTCTTCCAACTTCTCGAACTTTCCTGACTTGATCTATTCCTTGTGGATAGCTTGCCTTGAATGTCTCGGGGTTTGGGTACCCACTACGGTCATAATCTTGGACCTTAACTAAGGAACCCTCTTTAAAAGCTAAAAGTCGCTGGATAGTAAACCTCGCACGTTTACCAGTGGTTTTTATCTTTAAAAGAGTTATCTCTCCTAATGGAAAGGAGATGATAGACCCACGGGCTTCTTAAAAGCATCGGCCTCCTTTTGGGCATTATTCAAGGACCATACGACTTCTTAGAAGTATTCACAGCCTCCTCTTAGGCTTCGTATAATGATCTCTTCCTCCGGGAATGATAGCCTCCTCTTGGGCTTCATACAAGGACCCGTCGGCTTCTTAAAAGTTTCCAGCCTCCTCTTGGGCTTCGTACAAATTGTCCCGACGACCTCCTAGAGGTATAGGAACAGAACCTAGTCATCCTCATAGAACAGTCCTTTCATAGAGTCTACTCCTGTTTCTCAAAGCATAGTACAAAAGATAAAACTCTAGACTTGGAGAGTCTAACTTCCTTGAGTCTCAAAGACATTCTCAAGTGACCCCTTCGTTAAATAGGAAGGAAACCCGCAGACTCGGACAGTCTCAATACCCTTCGGATTTCCCGCTTCCTTGAAGAACAGGAAATATCCCTGATCCTCGAATCAAATCCTTGAGTACAGTGTTGCTCATATAAGAACTGATTTTCTCTTTAAAATCAGTATACAGGACCTGTCACTCAACTGAAACAGTAACCATAGCCTCCTCTTAGGCTTTGTATAATGATCCTTCTTCAGTGAAGCTAGCCTCCTCTTGGGCTTTGTACAATGATTCTCCCCAGCGGAGTCAAACAACATTTAGCCTCTCTCTCGGGCTTTGTACGAGACACATAAGAGACTCCCTCGTTGAGTCAATCACCCCTTTCGCCTCCATCTCGGGCTTTATACGAGATACAAAAAGGTTCTTATTGAGCCAAACAAACAATAGCCTCCATCTCGGGCTTCGTACGAGATACAAAAAACTCTCTTGTTGAGTCAAATAGCCTTCACCTCGGGCTTTATACGAGATACCAAACGACTCCATCGTCGGGTCAAAAACTTTTAGCCTCTCTCTCGGGCTTTGTACGGGACACAAAATAGCCTCCTCTTAGGCTTTGTATAATGATTTTCCTAGCGGAAATTAGCCTCCTCTTAGGCTTTGTATAAGAAAACCACTGGTTGATCCAATCAACCTTTTAGCATCAAAGCTGTGCCTCGTTCACAGTACACAAACATCAACAACTCCTTTCCCTTCATCTAATCGCTGTAAGCGGCAAGCCTCTGGATCATCTATATCCACGCCACTGTCCCTCTTTTAGCATGAGAAATTCCTAAGGAAAGATGGCATTGCTCTACACTGAGTTAAAGTCTTCTCCTTCAGCTTAAAACCCTTTCTTCGGAAATTATGGCATTGCTCGGATCCGCGTATCCCAGTTAAAGTAATTCTCCTTCTCCCCTCTTTAGAGATGACAAATTCTCTCTAAAGCCGAGGTCTTTCAGCTTCACGTCTTGGGCTTTGAACAAGACACAAATAGACCTTTCAGCTTCACATCTTGGGCTTCGAACAAGATACAAACCACCTTTCAGCTTCACATCTTGGGCTTTGAACAAGATACAAATCACCTTTTGTTTCACGTCTTGGGCTTTGAACAAGACACCAAAAAAACCAATTTCCTCCCATAGAATAGGAGGAACTACGAACGCTCTGATTTCCCTGTTTCGGTAAACGGGAATACGTAGGCATAAGATCGAAAGAAAAGATCTTAGCGAGCACAATCATCAAAAAACCCAAATCCCATATCTCCATCAATCAAAAGCAGTAATTCAAAAGCATCAGTCCTAACATCCTAATCCTTGTTCCCCGCCAGAAACCTTCTGCCCAGGTAAAAAAGAAAGAAAACAGTATTGGCGAAAATACAAATAACCAGTACAAAGGCCCCCCACATTGATAGCATCTGTAACCTAACAGACCGCTGTTTAAACTCAGTATGCAAAGCAGGGTTAATTGGAGACATCTATTTCCCTTCCTTATTCAGCTCACAATAGGATAAAAAATGAATCGACCTGTAGTCAAAGCTCAAACCGCAGAGAGCGACCAGCGCTTAAGAGCCGCGTCCAAAATCGCTCGCTACAGGACCTCATAAACCCAATCATCAAGTCAATTTGACCTCAGGGGATGCATTCACCAAAAATCAGGAATTAGGGTTTCTAGACCTAATTCACCCCCAAGTTGACTTTTGGGACAAAACATGAGCCAAGTCCTCAAGACATGATTTGAGGGTCTCTAATAAACCACATTTATCCATTTGTAACAATGGATTGATCCGAGAAGCTTGACTCACAAGTTTCATTTTCATCAGGACCACAATTAGGGTTTTGAGGAAAAAGTCAAATGTACCTTTGACTTTTGACCTGGACATGCTCCCAAACCTTGGGACATGATTTAATACACCCTGCAACCCTTATGGAACATATCCATTAGGTTTGATATAGGTTAAAGGACATGATTTCACCAAGGATCGCACAGTTTGGAATTCATCTGATAAAAATTCAACTGTGCACAAAATTCTAGTTTGACTTTTTAAGATTTTTCACAATTATGGTTCCTTGACCCTAAAATGATGTTAATGTGTGATCGGAATCATCATTCATCAAGAAAAATCAAAGAAAGTGAGGTAACTTGAAAAAGGGGTAACCATAAAAACTTAGAATTTTTCTAAGTTATGGAACAAAGTGGCTTGGGTACCAACTTCCAAGGATCATAACTTGAGATCCAAGCAACCATTTTGGATGGTGCAAAGATGGATTTGTAGCTCTCATGACATACTTTAAAAGTGTCAACTACACCTCATTCTAATTCCTCATGGATTTTGAGTTATGGAATGATCAAAATGGCTGAAAACATAAAAGTGACATTTTTCCAACACTTAGTGAAATTCTCACTAAGTCAGAATCTGTTTCACTTTTTCCAAAATTGAGGCATTTTTCAACCAAATGCAAGTTGCTTCAAAACCAAAGTTGGACATCACATTAAAGTAGTATACATCAGCTTTCCAAAATGACCAAGAACTCCATCAAATTCCATCTGAGCTAGGAGTTATGACAGCTGCAACATGCCTTGCTGCAAACTGTCTTGGCAAGGAAAATTGTGCATTAGGGCTAGATTTGGTTAATTTGTGCAAATGATAAACAAGTTTATCCATCTGCACACCTCAGGGAGAGACCAAGGAGGAACAAACACTGATCCATAAGCCTCCCAAGTCTTTGGAACTACATATAGGTTTGACACCCCTAAAAGCTAAAGATGCCTCAAGACTCCAATTTTATTTTGAGGCATTCAATGGATGCTTAGAGGTGGCATGTATCAGAGCAAAGATGAACACTTCAATCAAGCCTTATCCTTGAATCAAAGAACTATAGGCCTATGCTCTAATCTCAAGTCAATGGCTAGAGGAGACTTGAGATTCCAAAGTGATCCAATTGGCCACAGACCTGTACAAGTTGCCATACACTATTTCAGCCAAAACAAACTTGGTGCACTATAAATAGACCTCATTTGTGATCAGTTTGAGTACACCAAAGTACCCTAACTTATGCTTTCCTCAAAATCACCTCTTTCACTCCAATTTTGCCTTCCAAAGCAAGTCACTATCGGGTTTAGAGCTTGAGAGCAATTTCAACCAAACCAATCACACACACACCTCATAAACATCATATAGAAGTGATCCAAACACTTAAACAACATCTGGAACACCAATTTCACAAAATCACCATCCAACTGCTCCAGCTTTTTGCAGACTTGCAGTTGGGGTGCCATTTTAAGTTCCAGCTTGTTTCCAACCACTCCAAGCATTCAGACACACTCCATAGAACCTAGGGAAGTTGTCCACATCATTAGAACCAAGCTGTAACACCTCTAACTAAAAACACGATCACCAGCTGCAAGAGGTAAGCCTCAACTTGGTCATTTCATGATTCATGCATGTTTCCTCGCACAATAATTTTGCCATATGTTCATAATCATGTATGGAATGTTTCCCCTCAATTAATTGCTTTGTATGAATCGTGTGTGGAATTTTGGAGCCTTCATGCAGAATTTAGGGTTCTTGAGGTTTCTCTTTGATTTCTTATTCCATGCTTAAAATAAATAAAATTAAAGACCATAGACATGATCGTGAGGTGAAAACGAGTAGATTGATATGTGGATTGTGTGATTTCATCCTGTATTCAGTGAGATTGATGAGAAAATGCAAATCTGGGCAAAACTCAGAACACGCGCATGTTCTTGGGTGTTCTTGGCGCCTTTTTCAAATATTCAAATATTTGAATTTTGTGATTTTTATTTAATTGATTCAAAAATTAATTTCTCTCTGAATTTTAATGATTTTGAGTTGATACCTTTTTTAATAATTCACAAAAATGTTAAAATATTTTATTTTACAAAAATTTCCCAAAAATATTATTTATTTCCTATACTTGATATTTTTGCAAAGAATTAATTTTTATTTGCTTTTTTTAACATTTAAATATTTTTTCCTTCTTGATTTTCCAAACTTAATTGGTAGTCAATCATTTTGTGGATAAAAACGTGATTTTTGAAACATTGATCCAAGATCACCACTCATTTTTCACATGTTTTCAATAATTTTTATTAATTTTTAAACAAAATTAATTCCATTTTAGACAAAATTAGGGTTTAGATTAATTCCACCCTCATTAATCTTTTACAAACCTTCACGGGCCTCTAATTGAGTGTAAGACCCAATCCTCTTTTAACCAAAACCATTTTGGGCCTCAGATATTGTATAAGTCCCTCTGCGTTAAAAGAAAAATCTCGGCGCGATCGCCAGTTCAAAATCAAATCATCTGGGCATACTCTTGTGCTATAAGTCCCATTTCTTTTCTTTAAATAATCTTTGGGCCTCTTGATATAGTGTAAGTCCCATCCCTTTGTAAATAAACAATTTTTGGGCCTCACATATTGTATAAGTCCCTTTGTATATTTTCAAAACAATGGCGCGATCGTCGCCTTTTCAAAATCATATGGGCCTCTCCCTGAGTTGTAAGCCCCATCTCCTGTACAAAAATAAACTTTGGGCCTCTAATAGAGTGTAAGACCAAACCCCTTTTTGTAAATAAACCATTTTTTGGCCTCAGTGTATTGTATAAGTCCCGATACAGTTTCAGAAACTCCGACGAGATCGTCGTTTTCAAAATCATCTGGGCCTACCCTTGTGTTGTAAGTCTCATTTCTTTTCTTTAAATAAACATTGGGCTTCTCTTTGACTTATAAGATCCATCCCTTTGTACAGAAAACTTTTTGGGCCTCAGTCATTGTATAAGTCCCGATACGATATTTGAAACAACAGTACAATTACTGTTCAAACCTTGGGCCTCTCCTTGAGTATAAGCCCCAACAATATTTTTAAAAACAATTTCCCTTTTGATTTAGGTTCAAATATACAATTGTTATCAAAACTTTCTTTAATTTTTCTGAACAACTAACAATACAGCATAGAAGCTCGCTCACCTGTAAGTTTTATCAGCTTTCATTTACTCGCTTTAATATATATAAGTGTATTATGGGAAGCTGCGCATGGTTAGTCTTCTTTCATTCTTTTAAATATATGTTAAATATATATATATATATAACTGTATTATGGGAAGCTGCACATGGTTAGTCTTCTTTCATTCTTTTAAATATACGTCAAATATATATATAACTGTATTGTGGGAAGCTGCGCATGGTTAGTCTTCTTTCATATCCTTTTAAATACTTGTTATATATCAACTGTATATATACTAGTATAGTTATTTAGAGTTTTCCCTGGCAACTAGGTCTAGAACTAGGTAAAGCCATGTTGGTCACTCTTAACTACAAACAAAACTAGATCCCCTATAGGATTTCCAGATACAGTCTTCCCTTCTCTTGGGGTTAAACAATATGGAACAAAGAGAAAGGCAGTATTCTCGGTGAACCTTTTCTCACACTGTCACCCCTAGAAATTGTCAAAGAAATTCTACTCCCCGGAGTTGATCTATTCTTTGTGAATAGCATTTCTTGAGTTTCTTCGAACCTCAAACTTTCCTAAAATGATCTCTTCTCTGTGAATTGCATTTCTTGAACTTCTCTTGGTTTGGGACCCACAGGCTTCCTAAAAGCATCCCTGCCTCCTCTTGGGCTTTGTACAAGGACCCTTCGGCTTCTTAGAAGTTCTCATGCCCTCTCTTGGGCTTAATACAAGGACCCTGGCGACCTCTTAAAGGTATAAGACAGAACTTAGTCATCCTTTTCTATAGCAGTCTTTCCAATGTCGGACCTCAGGCCACTTTAGGGTTGATTCTCATCCCTTAATGCCCTTACCCCCTCTTGGAGGCATCATACAAAAGATAAAACTCTTCCACACCAGTAGACTTAGACAGTATAATTCCTTTGAGTCTCAAAGACTTTCTCAAGTTCCTTACAACTATTGGAAAAAACCCCGGGCATTCTGGATCGATCTCCAGCAGAAACCCAGCCTCTCTCATGAGAGTTCCCCGACCAGGGTCAACATTATCTCAAATCAGAACCTCAAGGTATCTGACATCTCAACTCTTCTATAACCCTCAGCAAGAGTTAATTCCTCACTTGGACCTGCCTCGGGATCTCAACAATCCCCGGCAAAAGATAACCTCCTCTTAGGCTTTGTATAAGGACCTTTCCTCAGCAGAAAGCTAGCCTCCTCTTAGGCTTTGTATAATGACCCTTCCTCAGCGAAGTCAGCCTCCTCTTGGGCTTGTACAAATGATTCTCCCCAGCGGAGCTAACCTTTTCAGACTCTCTTGTTGAGTCAATCACTTTTTCAGACTCTCTCGTTGAGTCAATCACCTTTTCAGACTCTCTTGTTGAGTCAACCACCTTTCCAGACTCTCATGTTGAGTCAATCACTTTTTCAGACTCTCTTGTTGAGTCAATCACCTTCTTGGACTCTCTTGTTGAGTCAACCTTTTTTAGCCTCAATCTTGGGCTTTGTACAAGACAGATAAAAATACTCTCTCGTTGAGTCGATCTTTATCCAAACTTGGTATAAAGATTTCCCCTAGCAGGAGCTAGCCTCTTCTCAGGTTGTGTAGAATACTTTCTCCAGCTTGTCCAGCCTCAGTTTTGGGCTTTGTACAAGACAGATAAAACACACTCTCTTGTTGAGTCAAATCCCTTTAGCCTCAATCTTGAGCTTTGTACAAGACATAAATTTCCCTCTCTTGAGCTTGGGACATATATCTTCCCTAGCAGAGTCATTTCCTCCCAGTCTTCTTCTAAGCTTTAAGGAATGATTCTTCCCCAAGAAGAGTCAAACTCATTTCAGCCTCAATCTTGGGCTTTGTACAAGACACATAAAAAATACCCTCACCAGAGTCAGTTAAATTTCCCTTTTCACCCTCAATCTTGGGCTTTGTACAAGACAGATAATTCTCCCCAGTGGAGTCAAACCCCCTTTCAGCCTCAATCTTGGGCTTTATACAAGACAGACAGAATATTTTCCCCGGAAAAGTCAAATTATAGCCTCCTCTTAGGCTTTGCATAATGATATCCCCAAAGAGTCAGTCTCTTTTTTGCCTCAATCTTGGGCCTTGTACAAGACACCAATATATGCAATCTCTTGTTGAGTCGGACACTTCTAGCCTCCTCTTAGGCTTTGTATAAAGAAATCCCCTAGCCGAGTCAATTAACCTTTTAGCATAAACCTTGTGCTTTGATCAAGGCACACAAAAATCAACAATCATTCTTTAGAGATGACAAATTCTCTCTCAGTCATTACTTTTTAGCTTCAATCTTGGGCTTTGAACAAGACACAAATACCCTCTTAGCTTTAATCTTGGGCTTTGAACAAGACACGAAAACCTTGTTTTCCTCCCTTAGAATAGGAGGAACTACGATTGCTCTGATTTCCCTGTTTCGTTTAAACGGGAATACGTAGGCATAAGATTGCAAAATCTTAGTGAGCATACTAAACAAAAACCCTAGGTCCAGTACCTTCACACATTAATCAAAATTAGGTCCAGTACCTTACCAAAAACATCGGGAGTAACCCGAACACAAACAAAATCTCACTCACTCATACTTCCCAAGAAACTTTCCCAACCCATTAACAGATAAACACCATCAATTACAAAGCGAAACCCTAAAGCTAATATCCTGTGGATAACCACATATAGGATGGGTAATTGACAACTACCCATTGTATAACCTGACCTCGGAACCCCAAATCTCTTTAAAGCGTTTGTTCAGTTAAACATTCGTGTGCAAGGTTAGTTTTAGATAGCTTCCCTTTCCCTTCCAGCTTCACGGGATAAATAAGAAATTAGAAAGTAGCACCCTTTCTCCTCGAGGAGGAAAACCTAAACTTCAGCGATAAGGTGGTCGCGTCACCGACAAAAATCGCTCGCTACAACTGGTTCACCCGAGCGAGCTGCAATATATTAGAGTAATCTCAAATGAAGGTAGTATCGCATGACAACTATTTCCGATAGCTTCTGCACTACAAAATAGTAACATGGTTTCAGTCTCTAAAATCCTCAGCTTCTCAAATAACCCAATCGAACAATCTGCTTTTAACAACCGAAGTCGTATAGGCATTGAATCCGCAAAGGGTCTCTACACTGATTCGATGGTCGACCTGGGTCTCTTATTTAGGAGTTACTCCCTGTAAGATTACCCGTCTAGTGCCATCACTTATCTTAGGTGTATACTCAATCTTTCCAGATGCAGCATCACCCGCAGTCCCATTAGCAGAAAAGTAAACACGGATATCAATTAGGAAAAGCGATATATATATTTATCCTAAAACTAACATCCTAGACCTCTTAAGAGCTATAGCCTATTCTTATACAGTCAATGCGATCCCCAGCAGAGTCGTCATTTTTCTGTAGCGAGCGATTTTTGTCGGTGACGCGACCACCTTATCGCTGAAGTTTGGGTTTTCCTCCTCAAGGAGAAAGGGTGCTACTTTCTGATTTCTTATTCATCTCATGGAGCTGGAAGGGAAAGGGAAGCTATCTAAAACTAACCTTGCACGCGAATGTTTAACTGAACAAACACTTAAAGAGATCGGGGGGTCCGGGGTCAGGTTATACAATGGGGAGTTGTTAATTACCCATCCTATATGTGGTTATCCACAGGATATTAGCTTTAGGGTTTCGCTTTGTATTTGATGGTGTTTATCTGGTAATGGGTTGGGAAAGTTTCTTGGGAAAGTATGACAGGGAGAGTGAGTTTTTGTTGATGTTCGGGTTTTTCCCGATGTTTTTGGTAAGGTACTGGACCTAAGTTTGATTGATGTGTGAAGGTACTGGACCTAGGGTTTTTGTTTAGTATGCTCGCTAAGATTTTGCAATCTTATGCCTATGTATTCCCGTTTAACGAAACAGGGAAATCAGAGCAATTGTAGTTCCTCCTATTCTAAGGGAGGAAAATGAGGTTTTGGTGTCTTGTTCAAAGCCCAAGATTGAAGCTAAAAGGGTATTTGTGTCTTGTTCAAAGCCCAAGATTGAAGCTAACAAGTTATGGCTGAGAGAGAATTTGTCATCTCTAAAGAAGGATTGTTGATTTTTTTTTTGTGCCTTTATCAAAGCACAAGGTTGATGCTAAAAGGTTAATTGACTCAGCTAGGGGATTTCTTTATACAAAGCCTAAGAGGAGGCTAGAAGTGACCGACTCAACAAGAGAGTGTTTTATTGGTCTTGTAGAAAGCCCAAGATTAAGGCTAAAAAGAGACTGACTCTTTGGGGATATCATTATACAAAGCCTAAGAGGAGGCTATAAGTTTGACTTTTCCAGGGGAAATATTCTATCTGTCTTGTACAACGCCCAAGATTGAGGCTAAAAGGGGATTTTGACTCCGACGGGGAGGTTTGTATGTGTCTTGTACAAAGCCATAGATTGAGGTTGAAATGAGTTTGACTCTTCTTGGGGAAAATCATTCCTCAAAGCCTAAAAGAAGACTGGGAGGAAATGACTCTGCTAGGGAAGATATCTGTCCCAAGCTCAAGAGAGGGAAATTTATGTCTTGTACAAAGCCCAAGATTGAGGCTAAAAGGGTTTGACTCAACAAGAGAGTGCTTTTATCTGTCCTGTATAACGCCCCGAATTGTGGTTAAACAAGCTGGAGAAATCCTTCTACACGGCTTGAGAGGAGGCTAACTCCTGCTAGGGGAAATCTTTATACCAAGCTGGGACAAAGATCGACTCAACGAGAGAGTATTTTTATCTGTCTTGTACAAATCCCAAGATTGAGGCTAAAAAAGGTTGACTCAACAAGAGAGTCCGAAAAGGTGATTGACTCAACAAGAGAGTCTAACAAGTGATTGACTCAACAAGAGAGTCTAAAAAGTGATTAACTCAACAAGAGAGTCTAAAAAGTGATTGACTCAACAAGAGAGTCTGAAAAGGTTAGCTCCGCTGGGGAGAATCATTTGTACAAAGCCCAAGAGGAGGTTGACTTTGCTGAGGAAGGATCATTATACAAAGCCTAAGAGGAGGCTAGCTTTCTACTGAGGAAAGGTCCTTATACAAAGCCTAAGAGGAGGCTATCTTTTGCCGGGGATAATTGAGATCCCGAGGTAGATCCAAGTGGGTAATTAACTCTTGCTGAGGATTACAGAAGAGTTGAGATGTCAGATACTTTGAGGTTTTGATTTAACATAGTGTTGACCTTGGTCGGGGAACTCTCATGAGAGGGGCTGAGTTTCTGCTGGAGATCGATCCAGAATGCTCG
Source organism: Lathyrus tuberosus (assembly GCA_022829125.1). Classification (NCBI taxonomy): domain Eukaryota; kingdom Viridiplantae; phylum Streptophyta; class Magnoliopsida; order Fabales; family Fabaceae; genus Lathyrus; species Lathyrus tuberosus. Next base: position 10,424,768 of record JALAZF010000163.1, read on the forward strand.
GGGTTTTTTCCTATAGTTGTAAGGAACTTGCGAATGTCTTTGAGACTCAAGGGGATTAGACTGTCCAAGTCTACTGGTGTGGAAGAGTTTTATCTTTTGTATGATGCCCAAGAGGAGGCAAGGGCATTAAGGGATGAGAATCAACCCTAAAGTGGCCTGAGGTCTGACACTGGAAAGACTGCTCTAGCAAAGGATGACTAAGTTCTGTCTTATACCTTTAAGAGGTCGTCAGGGTTCTTGTATTAAGCCCAAAAGAAGGCATGAGAACTTCTAAGAAGCTGGAGGGTCCTTGTACAACGCCCAAGAGGAGGCGGGGATGCTTGTCGGAAGCCCGTGGGTCCCAAACCAAGAAAAGTTCAAGAAATGTTATTCATCAAGAATAGATCATTTAGTGAAAATTCTGAGGTTTGAAGAAACTCAAGAGATGCTATTCACCGAGAATAGATTAACTCTGGGGAGTAGAATTTCTTTGACAATTTCTAAGGGTGACAGTCTGAGAAAAGGTTCACCAAGAATACTGCCTTTCTCTTTGTTCCATATTGTTTAAACCCAAGAGAAGGGAATACTGTATCTGGAAATCCTATGGGGGATCTAGTTTTGTTTGTATTTAAGAGTGACCAACATGGCTTTACCTAGTTCTAGACCTAGTTGCCAGGGAAAACTCTAAATAACTATACAAGTATATATACAGTTGATATATGACAAGTATTTTAAAAGGTATGAAAGAAGACTAACCATGCACAGCTTCCCACAATACAGTTATATATATATATTTGACGTATATTTAAAAGAATGAAAGAAGACTAACCATGCGCAGCTTCCCACAATACAGTTATATATATTAAAGCGAGTAAATAAAAGCTGTTAAAACTTACAGGTGAGCGAGCTTCCATGCTGTATTGTTAGTTGTTCAGAGAAATTAAAGAAAATTTTGATAACAACTATATATTTGAACCTAAATCAAAAGGGAGTTGTTTGTGTAAAAAAATTATTGGGGCTTATACTCAAGGAGAGGCCCAAGGTTTGAACAGTAATTGTACTATTGTTTGGAATATCGTATCGGGACTTATACAACGACTGAGGCCCAAAAAGTTTCCTATACAAAGGGATGGGTCTTACAACTCAAAGAGAAGCCCAAAGGATATTTAAAGAAAATAAATGGGACTTACAACACAAGGGTAGGCCCAGTTAAAAATAGTTTGAAAACGACGCTCTCGTCGGAGTTTCTTAAACTGTATCGGGACTTATACAATACACTGAGGCCCAAAAAATTGTTTATTTACAAAAAGGGGTTGGGTCTTACACTCTATTAGAGGCCCAAAGTTTATTTTTGTACAGGAGATGGGGCTTACAACTCAGGGAGAGGCCCAAAAAGTTTATTTTAAACTGGCGATCGCGCCGAGGTTTTTGAAAACACCGTAGGTCTTATACAATGACTGAGGCCCAAACTATTTTGGTTTCAAAGAGGGATTCGGTCTTACACTCTATTAGGGGCCCAAAGATTATTTGAAAAAGTTTGTTAGGGTGAAAATCAAAGAAACCCTAATTTCATCGCTTTTTTTAAAAGTAATCCTTTTAATAAAATGATTAAAATGACAAAAATACCAAATAAGTCTAAATAGACTACTTGTGATTTTTGGTTAAGGTTTGAAAAATGAAGTTTTAATCACAAGATGATTTAGAACTCATTTGGTTTTGTTTTTTCAAGGTAAATATTCATTTTTAAAAGGTTTAAAAACAATAAAAATGAATTTATTTACAAAAATATCAACTATATTAAATAATTAATATAAATCTGATTTTTTTGTTGAATAAAATATTTTAACATTTTTATGATTTTTTGCAAAAAGAACCAATAAAAAATAATTAAAATTGAAGGAGAAATTAATTTTCCAAATTATTTAAAATATAACAAAATATATAAAAAAATGAAAAAAAAAAGTGGTAAAAAGAGGATCTGGGGTGAGGGGGATTCGAACCCCAGACCTCTAGGGTACAGCGCGCGCCTTCTACCACTGGGGTGGTGATACATCCGTGTATCAAAACCACCCCATGAATATATGAGGCATGCCTTGTTTTTGGCCTGGCCAAGGCAAGGCAAGACAAGGTTTTGGCCAAAAACGTGAAGCTTGTAACTTTCTCATTTCTCCATGGATTGGGACAAAATTTAGGTATATCCTGCCTAGAATTTCACAAGGAATCCAATGGTGGTGGTGGTTTTTTCAGATAAGGCTCCTATTTCAAAACCCGGTGGTGTTCTTGAAATAGGCCTATAATTGCATTTTCTATGCTACCTCTTGTTACAGGCATGAATTACATGATGAATTGGTTCAAACACAACATATATAACATGTATGAGATGTGCATGATTAGTGGACTTCAAAGCAATGCATATTTCAAAGAGTTCAAGTTGTGATGCTTACCTCTTTAGGAGCTTTTTGGGATATCTACCAAGCTTCTTGTGCCAGAAGTAATTTGATGCTTTAGACACTCTCAATTGATCCCTTAGAAGCTTTTAGAATGGTTGGAACCAGCTGGAATTCTCAGGAACAAGTTTGAGCTTTTTCTTGCAAAAAGGGAAAAAGTGACCAATATGGCAACTCTCTCAAATGGTGTTTCAGATGCGGGGAACCATTTGGAATAGTTCAAGGATGATATTTGGAGTGTGTTTAAGGTCTTATCTGGTTTTGAAAGTGACTGAATCAAGACATGGCTTGAAAAATGCAAAAAAGTCCAATTTTGGAGGTTTGAGATGGGACTTTGTGATTTTGGTGTTACAGGTCACATATGAGAGTTTGGACAGCTTAGATGTGACATATTGGATGTGTTTAGATCATGAGCTGTGGTGGAAATGCTCTCTAACTCAAAAACTCTGAGTTACCTTCCAAAAGAAGGCATTTTGGCCTAGAGAAAGGGATTTTGAGGAAAGCATCAGTTTGGTTGCTTTGGTGTACTTAAACTGAGCACAAATGAGCTCTATTTATAGTAGAGCAAGTTTGTTTTGTAAGCAATAGTGAATGGTGGCTGCAGCAGGCCTTTGGCCAATTGGATCACTTTGGAATCTCAAGTCTCCTCTAGCCATTGAGTAAAGGTTAGAGCCCAGGCCTATGGCTCTTTGGTTCAGATCTTCTCCTTGACTCATTCAGTTGGAATAGGCTCAGTTCATGCCACTTTGGTGCATCCATTGAATGCTTGGAATCAAAATTGGAGTCTTGGCCTCTTTTTAGCTCTTTTAGGTTTGGCATGCTACTTTTAGGTTCATGGACTTGTGAGGCTTGGAGATCAGATCATCCCCCTTGGATTTGATCCTCAGATGTGTCCAAAATGGTGACAAAGCTTGGATTTGTCAGATTTGATCAAATCGAGCAAAATGCATCAAATCTGCCAAATCTGTCTTGAAAAAATCAGTTCATGATGCCATGTTTCAAGGGTTGTATCTCCTTGCTTAAATGGAATTTGGAGATGATCTGGTACTTGTTAGAATGCCCTCATGGCATACTTTAACTTTGATGTCCACCCCTAAACCTGGTTTGACTTGGATCAAGGTGAAAACTGCCCCTACATTTTGGAAAAAGTAAGGCAAATTTTGACTTAGTTAAAATTTCACTAAGTGTTGGGAAAATGTCATTTTCATGTTTTCAGCCATTTTGATCACTCCATAACATAAAGCCCATGAGGAATTGGAATGAGCTGTAGTTGAAGCTTTTAAAGTATGCCATGAGAGCTACAAATCCATCTTTGGACCATCCAAAATGGTTGCTTGGAACTCAAGTTATGATCCTTGGAAGTTGGTACCCTAGCCACTTTGTTCCATAACTTAGAAAAATTTTAAGTTTTTATGGTTACCCATTTTACAAGTTATCGCACTTTCTTTGATTTTTCTTGATGAATGATGATTCAAATCACCTATTAACATTGTTTTAGGGTCAAGGAACCATAATTGTGAAAAATTCCAAAAAGTCAAACTTGACTTTTGTGCATAGTTGACTTTTTATCAGATGAATTTCAAACTGCGCGATCCTTTGTGAAATCAAGTCCTTGACCTAAATCAAACTTGATGGACATGTTCCATAGGTGTTATAGGGTGTATTGAGCCATGTCCCAAGGTTTGGGAGCATGTCCTGGTCAAAATTCAAAGGTACAATTGACTTTTTCCCCGAAACCCTAATTGTGGTCCTGATGAAATTGAAACTTGTGGATCAAGATTCTTGGATCAATCCATTGTTTCAAATGGATCAATGTAGTGTATTGGAGACCCTCAAACCATGTCTTGAGGTCTTGGCTCCTGTTTTGTCCCAAAAGTCAACTTAGGGGTGAATTGGGTCAAGAAGCCCTAATTCCTAATTTTTGGTAAATGCATCCCCTGAGACTAAATTGACTTGGTGATTGGGTCCATGAGGTCCTTTGGAGTATCTAGGGTTATGCTTTGAAGCATTGGCTCATTCCCAGAGGAAAAATTCCATCTGGAGGCCTCAGTCGACCAAAACCCTAATTTGGTGACATTGTCGATCTTGAGGCTTGATCCACTTGGAATGCTGCAACTTTGTGCTTGATTCCTGATGTGGGAGTCCTCTTGATCCTTTATGGATGTTTGAGAGGTTAGACAAGTTGAAGATCATATCATTTCTTGATTTATCCTTTGTCAAAGAGCTCTGAGAGGGCTTGAAACCCTAATTCTTAGTTGTAGTGAATGCTCACCCATCTTTGAGGAGATTGATGAGGCATGAAGGTACATCCATATTGTGATGATGATTTGCACATTAATGGGAAATCTTAGTGGTCAAAATTTGGGGTATGACACTCGCTTACAATCAAATCCTAATCACCACAGACAATGACTAGCTGATCATCGAACATGAACTTCAATTTCTGATGTAAAGTTGAGGTAACCGCTTATGCGGCGTGAATCCACGGGCGACCCAATAGGAAACTGTATGCAAGATTGATATCCATCACTTGGAAAGTAATGGTGAACAAATGCGGTCCAACCTTGATGGGTAAATCCACTTCTCCAATAACTTGCCTTCGAGAACCATCAAAGGCTCTGACAACTAGGGCGCTCAGCTTCATCTCGCTCCCTTCCACCAGTAGTTGGCTCAATGTGCCCTTAGGCATCACATTGAGAGAAAAACCGGTATCCACTGTAACACGAGATAATAAGGCCTCCATGCAGGTTACGAATATGTGCAGTGCTCTGTTATGGGCAGCTCATTCAGGAGGAAATTCTGATTCATTAAAGCCCAAGTATCGACTTGCAGTTATGTTGGCCACTACATCATCGAACTCGACAACGGATATATCATGCATAACATGAGCAGTGTTCAAGACTTTCAACAAAGTTGGTCTATGCGCGGGTGAGCTCATGAGTAAGGACAAGATTGAGATCCTTGAGGGCGTCTGCCCCGGCTGATCCACAATTTTAAAGTCACTTTTCTTGATCAACCTTAGGAACTCTTGATCATCAATTGTCTCCTTGTTCTTTGAAACATCCTCAGACGGAATAGTTGGCACTGGTACTGTAGTAGACACCTCTTATGGAACAACAGGGGTTACAGATGCAGGCTTCTCCTTGGGAGGAACAATAGTTGGAACTTGTACTGGCTTTGTAGTGACCTTCGGAGCGAATACACGTCTGCTACGAGTCATACCCCCAGCGGCTGTAACATTCACAATCTCAGACTCAGCAAACTTTATCTCTTGACCTCCAGAAAACATAGTAGACCCATACCTTCAAGGTACCTCCTTAGAATTCTGATACGGAAACGGTTTTGGCGGGCAAACAATAATAGGTTGTACCTTCTTCTTAGGAGATTCAACAAGAACCTTCTTATAGATGATGGTGAATGGCTCGATAGTAGCGACTTCTTCAAGAGGCTTTGATCTGGCAAATTGAACTTCACCTCGATTCATCAAAGTTTGGACACAACCCTTCAGCCTTCGACACTGGTTGGGATTATCGTCACAAATCTGACACTTACCATGCATCCCTTTCAACAACCCATGTTCATTCAATCTCTTGATAACCACAGTCATCGGGGTCTTTACCTCGTCAACATCCAGGATCAATTCAGCCCTTGAATTTTCCTCAATCATGTTAACAGCATGTCCACCGTGATTGGGCAATGGATTGTGCTGAATGTTAGGACCTTCCTCAGCAAAAGTCAAAATATTCCGATCAATGAGTTCCTGAACCTTGGTTTTGAAAACAATACAGTCCTCTGTCGCATATCCTATGTATCCAAAGTGGTAAGCACAAGACCCGTTTGGATTATGCTATGGGTTGGACGGAGGAATTGCATATGCGATCTCCTTGGGAAGAATTGCCCCTTGGTGAACCAAGTAAGGAAACAACTCAGTATATGGCACCAAAATTCTGTCGAAGTTTGGACGCTTGCAATTTCCTTGATTGTTGTTGTTTTGATGGTTTTGATTCTTCTGATTTCTGTTGTTCTGTTGAGTCTGTTGTTGGCGTTGTGGTTGTTGCTGATTCTGTGCATTTTGAACTGGTTGTTGCAGATGATACTGGTATAGTGGTTATTTATATTGAGGAGCGACTTTAGCTATCACAGCGTTGGCTTCAACTTCCTTTTTCTTTGACTAACTGTTCTGAGACTTTCTGTTAGTCGGCTGCTGGGAGGCAGCTCCAGGAATCTTTCCAGTCTTTAACCTGTTCTCAATTCGTTCACCAATGGTTACAATATCAGCAAAGTTTGATGAAGAACTACCCACCATTTTCTCATAGTAGGATCCTTGCAATGTACCCATAAAGATGTCAACCAACTTGTTGTCAGAGAGAGCAGGTCTCACACAAGATGCCATCTCCTGCCATCTCTGCGCATACTCTTTAAATGTTTCAGCTGAGCGCTGGGACTGGTTTTGCAATTGCAATCTGGTAGGCGACAAATCAAGATTAGATTTGTATTGTTTCAAGAACGCCTCAGACAGATCCCTCAAAGTATGGATTTTGCTGCGTTCTAAGCCCATGTACCAATCCAATGAAGCACTGGACAAGATTTCTTGAAAATAATAAACTAGCAATTCATCATTATCAATATAGGATGCCATCTTCCTGCAGTACATAGTGATGTGACTACGCGGGCAACTTAAACCTTTATACTTCGGAAGCTTTGGTATCTTGAATTTCTGCGGAAATACAACATTTGGAACCAAACATAAGTCTTTAGCCTCCATGTCAAAAGCAGAAAACCCTTCAATAGCCCTGATACATTCTTCCAACAACTTGTAATCAGCATGTCTACTCTGATTAGCAGGCCTGACAAGGATCTAAGGATTTGACAGCTGAGATGCGGCCGGAATGTGTACTTGCAGAGTAGTGAACTGAGAAGGATATACCAATCCCTAATTAACCATCTAACCAGCATTCTGACCCATCTGAACACCAAACGGATAATTCAGAGGAGGTACCACGACAGGTGAAGATGCCCCAGGGTAGAGCATTCCAGAATGAACATTCTAAACAGCAATTTGAGCAGCTTGAGATGAAATCGGAACATGAATAGGAGGACCCCTATACACATGCTCCTCGTCATCAAGAGTTTCAATGTCAGCAAACACAGGAGTCTGACGAGTCAGAACTAGAAGATTCTCATGATCATTATTCACCACTGAAGGTGGAATCGGAGTAGGCATACCCCATGGATATGCAGCAGCATTCCCATTAGGCATGGGCACAACAAAAGGCTTATATGGTACGAAGGCACCACTATTTGCAATCTGAGGAGTGAAATTTGGAGGCATGCCCCAAGGAAAAGTAGCAGGCATTTTATTCAACCCAGATTGAGAATTTGATGGATAAATAGTAGGCTGAATCACAGGCTCAACCGGTACTTCAACGGTAGCAGGAGAAGGAACAACAGTCGGAGTGGTGGTATCACCAGGAGAAATAGTCACGACAGGGGTGACAAAGGTTGCATCAGTGGCAGTTGCAACAACAAAAGTAGCAGCAGCAACGGCGTCCTTCTGAGCACGAAGGAGTTCCATAATAACATCCATGTTCATCTGAAACTGATCCATCCGACCTTGAAATTGAGCCAAAGTTTCCTTATAGGCAGTGTTCTCAGCTTCGAAGTCAGCCATGATCTTGGATTTGCTTGAGCAGGTGAAATACCAATGTCGAGTCGTCGTCTTGCTACAAGCGGAGACGGACAGGGTAAGCAAAGGTTTTCCAGATGAAGGGACGTGCATATGTGTGCAAATGAATATATGCTATGCATGAAAAAATAAATTTTTAAATTCCAGGAATTCGTAAACGTATATTTGTTAACATAAATCATAAAGCATATAAGTAAAGGTGCAAAGATAAAGTTGGCAAGAAACTTCATTCATTCAACAATAAAGGAAAGATGTACAAGTCAAGTACAAATCAAATATCTACCTTTTGGGCTACAATAAGATCAGCCTGGATCCTATCAAAGACCACCCTACAAACTGACAAGAAGTGGAAAATAGCCCAAGGAATCTTGTGCGGTAATACATCAGCATATGCATCCCTCAACAACCCAGGCAAGTCCTCAAGTGCGTGCTCAGCAAATCTGGCTAGACCGTCGTGCCTCTCACTCCAATACTATGCATCCTTCAGGAGGTTGTGCAACAAAGAATGGTTAGGTCCCTGAAGCATATCCTGAAGAAAGGCCTCTTTCTGATCCAAGAGGTTTTGCAGATGACGGCTCTGATGCTCCCAATGAGTACTCTCCAAGTTGATCTGACTAATCTGTTCTTGCCTCTGATTTGCTTGATCTTGCAGCTTCTGAATCTCACCAAAGGCTTTGTCAAGCTTGGCTTGATACTGAGAAAATTCCTTTGCCAACTGGTTAGCACGGTCTTGCTCACTTTGCAGCTTTTTCTTGTACGCTGAAAACTTCCCTCAGAGCTCTTCAAGTTGCTTCTTATAGCTCAACTCATCCTTGTAGGCTTGATACTGAGTGTCGGCGAGTTGTCTTTTCTTTGAAGCAAGTCCATCATAGGTACACTTCAAAGCAACACCCACTTTCCTTCTCTTGTTCTGTTCAGCTTCCACCTCTTTGAGCATGCGCTCGCGCTTCTGATGGAGCTCAATCAGTAGCCTTTCCTTCTCGGATGTGACCCTATCAAGGTTAAGACGAAGATCAGCATTCTTCTTCTTCAACATTTCAATAGTCCTCTTGAGTTGACCGATTTCAAATGGAGGAACAATGGCAAGTTCAGAAAGCTTGGTATTCGTGGAAGGTGCGGAAGAAAATGGCAACAAGACCTCTTTGACCCGCTCTTTGACCCAAAGTGTGTAAGCTTCCTTGGCTATGCAGTTCTTCTTACTCAAATAGGCTCTTCCTTCAAGATGAATTTGAGTCCAAGCAGCACTAAACCTCTTCAGTAATCCCATGTCATCAGCCCCTTCATGAAAGATGAACTCTTCCACTTCCTTAGGATCTGGCTTGTCAACCATAGGATATCCCAACTGACGGAATGCAAGTCTCAGATTGTAGTTAATTCTACCCTTTGTACCCAAGAAAGGCACATTAGAGAATTTACCACAATGAAGAATGATCTTAGTATCGTCGTAGACTCGAGAATACCAAGAGATATCATCAGCAGTAAGAGACATGATTCGTTGAGACCACTTGAGATTTCCTTTATTCTCAACAAAGGGACCCTTCTGCGAAAGGTGAGACATGAACCATCGGTACAACAGAGGAGCACAATAGACAATGGTTCCTTTCTTATTTTTATTCCTCGAATGAATAGAGTGATAGGTATCAACAAGAAGTGTCGGAATAGGGTTCTTGGACAAGAAAATAATGATGGCTGCTTGATCTACGAAATCCTCCATGTTCGGAAAAAGGACAATCCCACATATCAGCAACGCGAGAATGACGTTGAAAGCCTTCCAGTTCCTATGTGCAGCAAAGGACGTGGCTTTATCTACCAGAAACTTTGAAGTAAACCCTCGAATACCATTCCCTTTAGTCTTGAGATTAGCTTCTACATCCTTCTTACTAATGCAAAGAGCATCAGCGATAAGGGGAAACTTCGGACAACCACTAGTGTAGACAAAGGGAACCTGCCTCTTGATCTCAACCCCCAAAATATGAGCATACTCCTCGAGCATAGGTGCTAACTGATAATCCTGAAATGTAACGCACCTAAGTGGCGGGTCGTAGAAGTGACCCAGTGTATGAATGGAAGTAATGTTGACTTCAGTATTGATGATGGACAACAAATTGCCATAACTGTCTTTGAAAATCCCTCTATTATCTTCAACCACACGGGATGCTAAACCTCTCAAAGTCTTCAGCTTAGGCTCCACAAACTTGTAGCTAAAGATACTTCTGCAACCAGTACTCATCTCTATGATAATGTCAACAAAGAATAAGTCTTCGAATAACCTGGAAATGCACATGCAAAAATTAATTTACATGATGAAATGATATGCAACAAAAGAATCAAGAAGCCAGCACTGTCTGAACAATCCGGTTATCTGCAAATATAATTCTGTGTCGGTGCAATAACCTGATGTGTGTGAGAACAAAGGTATAAAGTGGCTTGGTTTCCTGCAAAAACCCATATCCCCCTCACAGGTGTGATCTAGACACAATAAGGTGGTCCCTAGAAAGGTCGCCTAAACCATAGGACTCAGAATGAAAACCCCCTGCCGTAGCGAATTCTTGCAGGACGGAAGTATTCTCAAGCGAATCTCGATCTGGGATGTGACTCTCGTGGTAACCCAACGCGCAAAACACAGGCCTCACGACTATCCACGTTCTAGCCTATGTGTATGCTAAGCTCGGTGTTAGGACTTTTCTCTCCAATAATATCTACCCATCCCAACAAAAACAGAATATATAACAGATATCCAGAATATACAACATATGAATATTCAAAGCAGTAAAAATGTAGTAAATAAACATAAAACTAATGCAAGTAAAATAAAGCTAGTAAAGCGCAAAGATAAACACCCAAACAAGTAAGAAAAGCAAGCAAAACTAGGCGAGACCCCAACTTGCAAGTGCAAGGAATCCCCAGCAGAGTCACCAACTGAAGCTAGCGGGATTATACCTGAGTGAATCGCACACTCAAAGATACAACAGAGTCGCCACCGAACTTTATTTAGTTCCAGAGGACATGGAAAATATCGATAAAACCCAAAGGGAAGAGAAACGGGTAAGGGGTCGGTTATGCGAAAGGAAGGTACTAGCACCTTACGCATCTGTCGTACTCAACGGGAACCATTTTGCTTGCTTCTAGGCTTGGATGGGTTATCTATCTAAAGGCTTCTAGCTAAAAATAGGAGAGAAAAGAGACGAAGAAAGAGAAAGAAAGAAGAGTGCTCGCAGAGGATTAGGGCCCTCGTGCCTATGTACCATCATAGTGCAATGAGGAAATCAGAGCACCGTAGTTCATGGAACCAGGGACAAAGAAGAAGAATGGAAGAAGGTGGAAGGTGGAAGAAGGGTGGAAGTGTGCTCGCCAAGATCATCGCGATCTCGTGCCTACGTATCTTACATTCGAATGAATGAAGAATCAGAGCTTCCGTAGTTCGGGGAACTAAGACGGAAAAGGAAAAGGAAAGTGGTGTCAAAACTAAGAGTAAAATAAGGTAAAGGGAAGATCCGCTAGGGATGCAAAAGAATTGGTGTCAAAACCAAGAAAGAAGTGCAAAGGAAAAACAATAACTGTGCTGAGGATAAAGTGCAAAAATCGTGTCAAAACCAAGAAAATAAAGGAAGAAAAGTGTTGCGGTGAGAATCGGATAACAAGCTATTAATTAACTTGCATCACATTTCTTTAAATTCACAACCGACTTTGATTTATCCAAAGGAAAGGTTCAAGATCAAGAAAAACCTAGAGGGGAGAGATCTAAGGTTCGGGGGTTGGTAACGCCTAGGGAAGGTATTAGCATCCTAAACGTCTGTAGTACTCTACGGGAACCTCTTGTTTTAACTTGTTACATCTTACTCGCTTGCTAAGGGTGCTATGCTAAAGGTTGAAAGCCCTAGGGGTTTGTTTATAAGTATACTCGACAAAGCATCGCACTTTGCGCCTACGTATCCTTACGGGAGTGGAATCAGAGTATCTGTAGTTCACCGATCTAAGGGTGAAGGAAGAGGAACCATTAGCTATGGCCAAAGTTCCAAGGGGAAATGAGTATGAGCTCATTCTAGAGTTCACGATAACTCTCTAAATCTAAGTTGTAGGGGAAAGTGAGTTCTCATGATGATGAGAATCACATGGAGTTTAAAAACTCCAACCTACTTCTAAGTTATGATTTCATTGGCTCTCATGAGGCCAAGAAATATGGGTGAACCTAGAAGGATAAGGTAAAGGTGGTTGTTTAGTGACTTCATGAGTCAATTTTAAGAAGGTCTCCCTTTGGAATGGGGGGAAAGATAATAGTTATAAAATTACTAAAAGATAAAGAGCTAATAATTCAAATATGATGATACAAAAATAGACATGAACCAGATAATGGGATGAAATGTAGATTAAAATGTTAATGCAAAGTTAGAAATACACGTGTTGGACAAAGATCAAACATGATAAACAAAGATAACATAGTAAGATGCATAAAGAAGTGCAACAAAGACCTTAAAAAGATACTTCCAATTTATCATGAATAAAGGTCTCAATATTAAATATATCTAATCAATTTTCTTTTTATACTCAAAAAGTAAATTTAATTAGAAAAATATAGCAAAAAGAAGGGAAGAAAAAGGATGAAAAATAAGCAAGTTATGGCATTTTGAAAATTAAGCATAAATCATAAAATAAACAAAATAACCAAGTATTAAAAAAAAGGAAAGGGTGCTCCTAGAGCTTGAACCCAGGACCTCTCGCTCACATGCTAAAACCACGGCCAACTGAGCTGGACGCGCGCTTTGAACAGATGGTGGATACACGCATATATATTAAAGGGAAGCGAAATGCGTGAAAAACAAACTAAAGGACTGGGGCGAGGGGGATTCGAACCCCAGTCTCAGAGGTAGGCAAGGCGTGTGTTTGTGTGTGCTTGCCACTGGGGTCGCTGTTACATCCAGTATCATATTCATTTCAATAAACACATAACCCTTCCATGCGCGCATGATTCAAATGAACTAACCAAACCAACCAAGAAAAACCAACTGCTCGTGATTGCCATACTCTTACCATGCTATAACAATCAATAAACATTGCCCAAATTAAATGAAGCAGAAGCGAGTACTTTATGCCCAAAGCCATGAAATAACACACATATTGATCAACAACAAAACTTTAATACATAAATCCATCAAATGAGGAAAAATAGAAGATTGAGTAATGAATTCACACCAAACAGCAGCAAGATATACAAGACATTGGTGAAGGCTCAATCATACAAACTAACCAAAATCAGACAAACTAAACATCAAGTGAGGGTTCAAACATACAAAACTGAACATCAAAAGCAAACACATTTTGAAAACTCAAGATAAAGAAACCCTACACAGCCATGGCAAGTAATGTTCAGCAACCATACCAAATACTCAAAAAAAAAATCACACAAGGACATGGATATTATGGAATTCAAAAACAGTAAGGCATGCTTTGATCATGAGCTACATGTTGGCAAACAAATTGGTACAGACAGCAGTACAAGCTAGCAAAATAACACACCATTATAGCAGCAATTGTGTATCATGTTTAAGAGGGGTTTGAATGAAATGGAGAAACAACTTGAAATGCGATTAATAGGCAAAATATAGCTACAGACCAGCATGAGATTAGTTTCAAGTATGTAAAAAACATCTTCAAGAATTAACATGCTCAGTGAGAATGGCAAAGATGTTGATTGGCAAATCAAAGAGTTTGAAATGTAAGCTAACAATGAATATGCTAGGGCATAATGATGAGTCAGTTTCAAGATTCAAGAACAGTTCAAGTATGTTGATCTATTTGCAAAAACAAAGTTTAAAAGATAAGAGATTCCCTAATATGGATCCATGATATCATAAGGTAAACATCAATAGGTAATAACACCAGTACTGACAATTAATATTGGACCAGTCATGGTGCATATCAAACATGATAGTGTCATTTCAAATCAAAGATAACTAGCAAACTGAATTACAAGCAGAAGGTCATATATTCCCCCAAGTGGTACAAACATAGATTGATCATATTCTCAATGACAAGTATACAAACATCATGAGGGCTGAGAACAAACACATATAGGCAGGGATGGGACAAGTTACAGGTCAGTATGACAATCAAACTCAAACAAGTGGTAACATCTAGAGACAGGCAGTAGCAGAAACTTAGTAAAACAAAATTGGGGCAATAATCAAACAAGCACCTCCATCAAACATATATGTATGAAGTCAAGATATCACAAAGACATAGCTTCTGAGGTTAGCAGCTTTAATAGAATGGTTTTTGCACATACAAAATGGAATGTCAAGCGTATACAAAAATGAAATGGCAAGTTGTAGAATAATGAGGCACATGACAGGGACAATATCAAGGCACAACATCTAAATTCATCATTCAATCTTTAAACATATATTGCCACAAAATCATTCCAACAGGAGGTAATACAAGTCAGTGGCTAACAGTTCATACAATCCAACCTCAAACATATGATCAAACATCAACCATGATAAAGACAGTGGTGCATATAAGTGTGTACAAAACTAACAATCTTACAACATCCATAATGACAAGGTTGAAACCAAAACTGAGTACACAAACATGCTCTTATATCAGTGGTGGCAGAAAAAGGACATTCATGCTATTTAACAAGAACCATTCGACAATATCAACAAATCATTAAATCAACAATAAAGATTGCTAAACTCAAATATTCCACAACCTAAAAACACATCAGAAATTCAAAGAGGGACAAAGGTTCACGAGTTTCTTATCTCAAAGTCTCATACATATAACATCCAAGCAATTCAAACATCCAATATTGACAGAGTTGTGCCCCAATGAGAACTTATAAATGCGGCCATTCAGTCAACAAGATCAGAGACATTACAACTTATCACAAAAGCAAACATGTATATTGTGTCAATGAGTAACAACATCTATTTTCGGGAATCAAACCACAAACATAAAAGCTACATCTTGAAGCATATATTGGCAAGATACATGTGAAGAATAATAGCAAGATGGATATGACATAGGAGCATGTTTAAACAAGAGGGATAGAAAACGATACCAAGTGGAGTAATGTCCACTGTCTTCCAAGGTACTGATTGGTTCCTTTCCCAAGCCCTCCAAGAACACCCTTCAACTTGCTCGCTCAACACTTTTTGGAGCTTCAGAAGATTTTTGAGTATTTGGTGAAAAATTGTTAGTGAAAATTTGTGTAGAAGCGAGCCCCTATTATAGGCTGAAACAAAGAGTTTGGGTGAGTCCAAATATCAAACATGTGGAGTGCTGAGTAGGGTTTTGGAGCCAACGTCTCTTTTGAATTCAAACGGTCCACTCCTTGGAGACAAATCCGTTGCTAATGCTGTGCAACATCTCAGAATTACAGGGCCAATTCACAACTTCACGTATGGCTTCAGAGCACCTTACTTGATGTCATATGGAGAAGTAACAAATGAGGCAAAGGTTGTGGATAGCGTGGAGAAATCGCAGGCGAGGACAGTTGAATGCTTAAACTGGTAAATCTTCAGAACCAGCTTTTACGAACCAAACAGTTGAGAGCTCCAAATGGAATTGCTTCTTGGAGAATTCAAACTAAACAAATTGCGCGCCAAGGATTGAATTGAAGTGAGTTCTTGAATGAATTGATGAGCTTGCACTTTGAATTTCTCCTTTTCCATTCTGAATTCGCAAGTATGAACGAGGAAGAAGGAACAATTTAGTTATTTTTGGTTCTTTGTGCGCCACATGTCATTTCCTCATTGGTTGGCAAATGAGTTGAAAAGTCAACACAATCATACTCATTTCCTATTGGTTCTTAGTTAAGAAATCAATTCCAAAATAGTTTGCAATACATACTTTGCACGTTGGGCCAACCAAATTGGGCTTATGAATAAAATGAGAAATGGTTTTCTATTATTGTTATAGAAAGGAAATGAAATATTAGGAAAATAATAATGGTAGATTAATTAATTAGGGTTTTAGATATGGTTTAGGAGAAATAAAATGATGACAAATTGGATAAAATTGGTTGAATGAAGGGCTATTGAAATAGGTTTGGGAATTGAAGGTGATAATTGAGGATAGATAAAGTGGGTAGAAATTTGGTCATGGAGGGGTTAGGGTTATGGAGACATCTCCTTGAAATGAGAGACTTGCTTGGTTCAATGCTCCATCCAAAAACTTGATCAATCCCTCCTTGAATCTCTTTAAGATAATACCTGAATAAAACAAACACAAACAAAACCTGATAAAAAGGGTTAGCTATGCAGCATGCTTGACCTAAAATGACATGCAAGAGATCAATGGATCTAAGGGTAAAATTTGGGGTACAACAAAAAGGAATAGAAGGAATTCCACTGGGGAGGTAAGAGAACAAGGATTGAGCTGAGGATTAGAGGGTTAGAGACCCTGCTGGGGAAATAAACAAAGGGATGGTGTCAAAACCATGAGAAAAGGATCCGGTATGTTAACTGGCTAGCAGTGGTTAACCGAAGAAAAAGAGATTAAACCTCTGTGGGGAAAATGATTTAGTGTTAACAGACAGGCTGTGATGAACCAAAAGAATGGGTGCAGAACCAAGCGAAGGTTGTGAACCAAAGGACGAGTGTGGAACCAAGCAAAGGTTATGACCCAAAAGGGTGTGGGACCAAGCGAAGGTCGTGACCCAAAAGGGATATTGGTACGGACTGAACAAACAGTACCCGGCCAACGAAAGGGTATTTGAACCAAGAGAAGGTTGCTAACCACCGGGAATTTGGTGCAAACAGAAATACTGTGATTAACCGAAAAGAAACAAGTTATTAACCAAGAGAAGGTGATTAAATCGAAAGGGGCTCAGTGTTAACAAACACGTTGTGGTTAACTGAGAACGAAGTGCAAGTTAGTGTTTTAACTGACAGGCAGTGATTAACCAATCAAAGGGAGAAGAACAACGAGAAGGTTGCAAACTCCGCCAGGGTTTCAGTTTTTAACAGGAAAACTGTGTTGACCGAAAAAAGATTACGACTACTGGGGAACAAGAGAATTGGTTTTAACAGTACTACTATGATTAACCAAAGAAAGAATGATTACGACTCTCATGGGGAATCAACAAAAGAAGTGACTAACCACAAGAAAAGGTATTTAAAACTCTCTTGAAGGAAAAGAGGACAAAAGAAGGATATTGAAAAGGAGCAAGAGATTGACTCTCTGAAGATTACTAAATGATCGCAAACTAAGGGAATTGTGATGAATCAACAGACTGATTGAAAGAGGTAAGAGTGATCAAGGATCGACTCAACTGGGGAAGGAGATAAGCTACCGCCTAGAGATAGAGGTGACTAAGCCAGGCACAGGGTCATTCGTCCCCTACCTAAAGTAGTCAAAATGAGAGTAGGAATTCTCCATTCTCATTCCTTCTCTAACACACAGGGTGTAGCGCAGAAAATGAAACGGACAGCGTAACAGCTCCAAGTTGTACAGTGCTCCAGTATCGCGCGAAAACTCCGACTCCGCGAGGAAGAGAGAGAAAGAAAGCGATAAAGGAAGCCTAAATAGAAGCGCCAAGGGGAAGATCAAATAATCGAAACGAGGTCTCGATTAATTAATCAAAGGGAAGAACATGCTAATAATTTTCCAAATGAATGAAAAATTATTAAAGTAAAAAGGGAGCATTATTGATTAAACAAGATTAAGCTTATTCCTTGAAGAACAAACTTAATTCTAACATGAATGGAAGGTGCAAAATAGTACTAAATGACATTTAATATGCTTCACAAATCATGCCATTATGTGAATAAAATTATGCAAGAATGATCGTGTTCATATAATGCCAAGAATTTGCACAATCATAAAAATCGAAAGATCGAACATTGGAAAATTCACAAACATGCTTCAAACTGAAGTGAAACAGCACCTAAAACATCCATAAAAACCAATTCTATCAATCCATGGAAGCTAGAGGAAGAAAGCCTGGCAAACACACTTGAAAAAGTATAAAAATAGCAAACTGGAGCAGTGTTAATCGATTAACACTTTGCAGTGCAAAAGTGTTAATCGATTAACACTTGCAGAAACACAAATTTTTGCTGAAAGTGCAGTGTTAATAGATTAACACTGAAGCAGTGGCTGAAATTTGATTTTTCAAAAGCATTTTTGGCCACTTATTGATTGTGCAATCACTCATATGCTAGGGCAAACAATTATGCATGAAAATCAAGTTTAATCAACAACAAAAAAAACTACAATGGAATCAATTAACTCATCAAGATCATGGATCAAGCAATGGCACAATCAATTCACACACAAAAAGTATCGAAACTACATCACAAATGATACGAAAACGTTCGAAACAGTAAAATATGCAAAGAAGGACAAACCTACAAGGCTGAGATGTGCCTTAGATGTTGTTGCAAATGAATCTTGATGAAGATAATCAAAGAAAGCCAGAGGAATCTTCAATTATAGCCGAATCGTATCGAAAAAATTGCGACGAAATCTCCAAAACGCGAATTCGCACCGTTGAATCTTGAAACAAACACTTGAGATGAATCCAATGCTACTAAATCTCCAGAAAATCAAGTAGAATTGCAAGATGATGAAGGTAAAGCTTAAGAAATTATAACTTCCAAGGTGAAAGTGACTACTCTATAATGGAGAAGTTGAGCTATAGTGAGGTTTTGGAAGAAAATAGAGATGAAGATAAAGAAGTTGCAGAAAAATCCAGAGAGAATGTGAGAGAATTGATAGTGAAGTGTGATGAAAAATGGTGAATTGTGGTGAATGTGGTTCATCTCCCTTCAACAAAGTGAAGGTTCCTTTAAATAGAGTTTTGGTTTAGAACTTGGTTTGGGGCTAGCTTAGGGAGGTTTGGCATTAGGCTAGGAGTTAGTTACATATAAATCACTGAGTTAGAGGTTAACTCAGTTAGTTATTTGTTAACTCGGTGGGAACATCCCAATGCAAGCTTCAAATCCAATAGAGCATATGCTAGAAAAATAAGGTGCATGGTAGTCTTGATTGCAAATGATACATTGTAACAAATGTAAGTGAATTCTTGAAGAGTCTAGAATATTCCACATGCTTCTAGAATAATGTAGAATCCCAAAATGTGGAGGAAAAGTTGCTGTTATGAAAAAGCAGTAGATTCTGCTCTTTTTACATGGGTTAATCGATTAACCCATTTGTACTGCAAATGGTTAATCGATTAACCAGGCCAAAATTCCCCAATTTTACTTGAAAAATGGTGTTGTGATCATGGTTCCGATTTTCAACCTCTTGCTTGGATGAATAGGCATAGAAATCCCAATGGTTCACGATAACCAGAGATACAGATTCACGATAATCTGATATAAAAAAAGCTGGTACAGGTTTACGATAACCTGAAATACAGGTTCACGATAACCTGATATAAACAACTGGCTCACGATAACCAGAGGTGTATAGTGCTAATGGTTAATGAAATGTTAGGTATCCAAATGAGGTGATATAGGTGATAAAAGGTTGCAGGTTAAACTTCCTGGGGAATACTGCACAAAGGGTCAAGATCTGGCGCACAGAGGTGAAAGATCGGACACAAGCAGAGCAAAGACAAAGACCTAAAGACCCACCAAAGGGGAAAAGGAAAGAAAAACAAAACCACCCAAACAAACACCCAAAATGCAAAGATGCTCATTGTTATGGTATGATGCGAATGTTCAATGATATGCAAGAACGACATACCGGGGACAAACAAAAGGAAAAAACACCATGTCCACCGCAAGGACTCACACTGAAATCTGAGCAGATAGTCAGTCTTAAAAGTCAATCATGGGAACATCCCTAATTTACTGGGGCAACAACTTCTCATCAAACATCTTGCATAGATACCGGTAAGACGCCCTTAGTAGTTAGCCATTGTTAAAGCATTTAAATCAGGGAGATATTGCCAATCTTCTTTTAGAGCTCAAAGTTTTCAAAACATTCCGCTTTTAAAACCATTATTAATAAATAAGTGAAGTTTTGCATAACAATGAAAATATCAGAGTAATGATAAATATCAAACAAATGATGGCTCAAAAAAACCTAATTTCATTAGAATGGTAACTTTCCAATAGCGAAGCTCCATGGATCATTACAATTGAAAAATGGCAAGAGAAAGGATTACATCATATTCAATGTCCTACTCCCTAATGACTAAAATTCTAGAATTCTTTTCAAGCATAATATTTCCGTACAGAGTCAGCATTCACAGGATGTGTGAGCCTGTCACCGTCCATCGTCGTGAGGAATAAAGAACCTCCTGAGAATACAGTCTTTACCACAAACGGACCCTCATAATTAGGCGCCCACTTTCCACGAGCATCCCTTTGAGATGACAGAATCTTCTTGAGTACAAGCTCTCCTTCTCGAAATTCCCGGACACGGACCTTTTTGTCAAATGCCCTCTTCACTCTTTTCTGATACAGATGACCATGACACATAGCAGTCAGTCGCTTCTCGTCAATGAGGTTCAGTTGGTCATATCTCTCTCTAACCCATTCAGCTTCGTCAAGCCTAGTTTCCATCAGGATTCTCAAAGATGGTATTTCTACTTCAATGGGGAGTACTGCATCCATTCCATATACAAGGGAAAAAGGGTTGCCCCTGTCGAGGTTCGAACTGAAGTTCTGTATCCTTGCAGAGCAAATGGTAACATCTCGTGCCAATCCTTATAAGTCTTGACCATTTTCTGCAGGACCTTCTTGATGTTTTTATTAGCAGCCTCGACAGCTCCATTCATCTTGGGACGGTAAGGTGAGGAATTATGATGCTCAATCTTGAAATTATCACATAACTATTTCATCGTCTTGTTGTTCAGATTTGTTCCATTGTCAGTGATGATCTTGTTGGGAATTCCATAACGACAAATGATATTATTCTTGATGAAACGAGAAACTACCTGCCTGGTCACATCGGTAAAAGAAGCAGCTTCAACCCATTTGGTGAAATAATCAATGGCCACTAAGATGAAACGATGGCCATTAGAAGCTTTTGGCTCAATAGCTCCAATTATATCAGTGCCCCACATAGAGAAGGGCCAAGGGGATGACAACACATTCAGCAAGGTAGGAGGAACGTGCATTTTGTCAGCGTAGATCTGGCACTTATGACATTTCCTGGCGTATTGGATACAATCAGCTTCCATAGTTAACCAATAATATCCAGCCCTCAAGATTTTCTTAACCATGGCATGTCCGTTAGCGTGAGTGCCAAAGGCCCCTTCGTGAATGTCGTGAATCAATAGGCCCGCTTCTCGTCTATCAACACATCTTAGCGGAACCATATCTTGATTCCTCTTGTAAAGCATGTTGTTACTGAGAAAGAACTTGGATGACAATCTTCGCAAAGTTTTCTTATCAAGATTGGAAGCATTGACAGGATATTCCTGAGTTTTAAGATAATTCATGATGTCATGAAACCAAGGTTTCCCATATGTCTCTTCTTCAACTGCCTGGCAATAAGCGGACCCGGTCTTGTGCTCGATACTAATGAGAGGTGCTTCATTGTGAAATCTGACTTGCCACATTGAAGCTAACATAGCTAGGGAATCAGCTATGTGATTTTCAGTACGGGGGACATGACGGAAAGTGATTTAATCAAAACACTTAATCAATTCCATAATGTAAGCTCGGTATGGAATGAGCTTTTCATCTTGGGTTTCCCATTCACCCTTGACTTGATAAATGACCAAAGCGGAATCACCCATAACTTCAAGAACATTGATTCCAAGATCAATTACAGCTTCTAGACCCAAAATACACGCTTCGTATTCGGCAATATTGTTGGTGCATCCGAAGTCCAACCTTGCTGTAAAAGAAGTATAACCACCATTGGGGTTTATCAAAACGACACCCACACCATGTCCTTTGAAATTGGAAGAACAATCAAACATCATCTTCCATCTATAACTAGTCTCAAAATTCTCATTAGGGCCAGACCCTTCACAATCTTTCACTACCATAATGTCTTCATCCGGGAAGTCAAACTTGAGCAGTTCGTAATCTTCAACAGGCTGATCTGCGAGGTATTCTGATAATACACTCCCTTTAATAGCCTTCTGAGGTACATACTGGATATCATATTCTGACAATAACATATGCCAACGGGCAAGTCTTCCTGTTTGAGCAGGTTTCTCGAAGATATACTTTATTGGATCCATTTTCGAGATCAACAAAGTAGTGTGACATATCAAGTACTGCCTCAAACATTTAGCGGCCCATGCTAAGGCACAACAGGTTTTCTCGAGCAATGAATAACGACTTTCACTACCAACGAACTTCTTACTCAGGTAATAAATGGCATGCTCTTTGCGACCAGTTTCATCACGTTGGCCCAATACACAACCCATGGATCCCTCTAGAACAGTCATATACATAATGAGAGGTCTTCCAGGAATAGGAGGAATCAGAATAGGTGGTTCTTGCAAATAGCTCTTGAGCTTTTCAAAGGCTTGTTGACAATCAGCATTCCATATTACAGTCTAGTCTTTGCGGAGCAGTTTGAAGATCTGTTCACAAATTGGAGTCATGTTGGAAATAAATCTGGATATATAGTTCAAACAACCCAGAAATCCTCTCACTTGTGATTCAGTTTGTGGATCTGGCATTTCTTGAATGGCTCGCACCTTGTCGGGATCTACTTTAATTCCTTTCTGGCTGACGATAAAACCAAGCAACTTCCCTGACCTGACACCAAAGGTACATTTGGCTGGATTCAACTTTAACTGATACTTCCGGAGTCTCTTAAACAACTTCAAAAGATGATCCAAATGTTCCTCCTCGCTTCGGGATTTAGCAATCATGTCATCCATATATACTTCAATTTCCTTGTGGATCATATCATGGAACAAGGTTACCATAGCTCTATGGTAAGTTGCCCCTGCGTTCTTCAAACCAAAGGGCATAACCTTGTAGCAGTAGGTTCCCCACGGGGTGATAAATGTAGTCTTATCCATGTCAGCTGGGTCCATTCTAATCTGATTGTAACCGGAAAGACCGTCCATGAAGGAGAAAACTTCAAACTTAGCTGTGTTATCCACAAGAGTGTCAATGTGTGGTAGTGGGAAATCGTCCTTGGGACTAGCTTTGTTGAGATCCCTGTAATCTACGCACATTCGCATTTTACCATTTTTCTTCATAACTGGCACGATGTTGGCTACCCATTCTGGGTATTTTGAAACTGCCAAGAATTCTGCATCCAATTGCTTCTTAACCTCATCTCTGATTTGGAGAGCCATATCCGGTCTACTTCTACGGAGTTTCTGCTTCACGGGTGGACATTCAGGCTTGAGCGGTAGTTTATGAACTACTATATCTGTATCTAATCCAGGCATGTCTTGATAAGACCAAGCAAACACATCTACATATTCTTCCAGAAGCAGGACTAGCCGTTGTCTGGTATCTGCCCGAAGGGTTGCCCCAATCTTAACCTCTTTCCTCTTTTCTTTAGTGCCAAGGTTGATGATGTCAACTTTTTCTTTGTGTGGCTAAAGATCCGTGTACTGATACTCACACATTTCTGCCAAATTATCGGGGACCTCATAATCCTCTTCTTCCTCAGCTTGATAAATGGGTGAATCAAAGTCGATAGTGAGAGTAGGGTCATTGAATACAACGGGTTTGGGAATCATTCTGTACGATGGATGGATTCATCTTATTAAAAATGCACAAACATGAACGCAAGAAGGAGAAAAATGCAGTTTTGAAAAGATTGCCATTTTTCTTAAAACGAGAGCAAGAATAAAGACAAGGAATTTAACAAAAACAAACACTTTCATGGATTAATAAGATTTAAAAGAGGTGGCCCATACAAAATAATCCGAAAGCCTCGGGCAAGACTGCGGAATTAAAAACATCAAAGCTAACAAACAAATTACTCTATCAACGGGTACAAAGTAGGTATCTCAATGGCTTCCCAGTTACTTAAAGCAGCGTCACACCGAAACACCAAGTGATTGATATCTTCGTCTTCAGCATCTTCAATAATTGCATGGACTTGCTGTCCCCCACTGACGAACACCTCTTGAATGGTCCTTAGTCTTCCTTTTGTTGAAGCAGCTCTTCCCTCAAAGGTTGGTTTGTAACCCAAACCTTGGAATTTCTCTCTTTCGGGGACTTCGTCGATCTTGCCCTAACCTTCAGGTATTCCTCCTCGTAAAGCAGATTGAATGCTTTTGAATGAAGCAAAAGATGGACAATCAGAGGCCACTGGTTCCTTGTCGTCAAGCATAACGGCATTAGCTATTTCAAGAGCTTGGAAAGAAGTTTCCAAAGCATCTTCATCTACTTCGATGTAATGAAACGAGGACAAGTTACTGACTGTAGCACCCCAAAATTTGCCCTACCTTTTTCTGGCTTATGTTTCTTTCTCATTTTGCATCTTTAGGTCATATTCATAATCATATCATTGCATTGGTCTTCTAAGATATGGGATCGAAGAGTGTTCTTGCTATTGGCATTTTCCTTATTCAGAGGTTCATCAGGTTTTAAAGTTCTTATTCAGAGAATTCATCAGAAGTCTTTGAGTCAGAGGTTCATTGGTGTGAATCAGGTTTTAATTTCTTCTCAGTTCAAATCATCTTCTTCGAGATTTATCAGCATACCAGGGAGAATCAGAGTCTTTTGTTTACAGTTGAGCTGGTGGATAGTTATCGGTTGAGATTCTTCAGTGGATCATGTGAGTGGTCAGATTGTTCAGTGGTAGTTGTGATTATTTTGTCAGAGGCTTGTGGAAAGTTGGTGATTGGTTTTGAATTCAGTTGGTTATCCATTTTCTATCCATAATCCATATCCAAATCCATTGTTTTTAATCCATCAACCATTTTCTTTTTTATCCACTTACCTTTTCTTTTATTCATAAACCATTTCTAATTTCTAAATCCGTTTTATCATATCCATTTTTCTAAACCATTCTTCATCCATATCCATTTTTATTCAAAACCCATTCTTGCTAACCCACAACCATTTTAAAATCCATTTTAATCCAAGTTTTTTTAGTCCAATCCATTTCAAATCATTTTATCCAATTCAAACCATTTTTGAACCATATCCAATTTCTTTTTTATTATTATCATTCCTTTCCATTTATCCTTTTTACATACCATATGTTTAAATAATCTATATCCATTCACCATATAAATCAAATACCAAAATTGCCAAAAAAAATATAATATAAAGATAAGCTCCTGAAGTACAAAGCACGATGATTCCTAACCATTTCCTAGCTTCTCATGACAGTACAAGTTGTTACGTCACGTGAGAAATTCCAAGGCAAACCGCAAGCTACCAATTCAGCAGCTACAAATTATCCAAAGCTACAAGCCATATGATAAGCTATACAGTCAACACTCCAAGCTGAACAAAGCGCTTTGCACCAGTTCATTTCCAAGCACCATGAGCCACTCTATTCTCTCCCCAAGCCGAATTGCCAAGCCATGTACATCAGCGTGAGCTTCCAAAAGTGAGCTGCTACATGAGTAAAACAAAACACGAGTAAAAACTCATCACATGACAGGAGCTGCAATAAAAAAGTCCATATGAGAAAATCAAAAGAGGAAAATACGCGCAGGTGGTGTAAAACTCGCGACTGATTTCACAACAAAAGCCCAACAGAATTTCAACTTGAAAGACTATCCTACCCCTCCCTAATTCTGGTATAAATCAGCATCATCTCGGTTCTTCTCTGACGGGAAAAAACACATGAACCACCATCAGCTTCAATTTCTTCAATAATCTTCCTCATTCTCTGCATCATCTTCCTCATCTTCATTGATTCAAAATCACCAGAAACCACAATACTTCAACCTTCATCCTTCCACATACTTCAATTCACCTGCAAAACCATTCCTCAACCAAATTTTGATAAGCTTCGTGAATCTTCATCAACAACAAGTTCACAGATCTGCAGAAATTGCACCAACAACTTAATTCAGAATCAAAATCGTCAACATTCAGCAGAAGCAGTTCGTGGAGAAAATAGAAGAAGGAGATCTACAGTGCAAATTGTTGTGTTAAACGAATTCAAGAGTTCAAACCTTCCATCAATTTGTAACAATACGCAACACACTCTCATGGAATACTCGTAAATCAAGAGCTCCAATTGCAATCCAATCATCATCTGCAAGTTGATTCAACAATGGAAGTCAACATTAACATCAGGTTCAAAAAAGAAGCAGAAAGAGTTCAGGGAGAAGCAAAGTCAATAACAACCGCTAAAGCTACGCAGAGAAGAAGGAAGTGGAATTGACAATACCTCTGATGTTCTATCCATATTTGTCGACTTGAAAAAGCATCGGACTCTCTCCGGTAGGTACGTTAATCTTGATTCAAACTGTGATTCAGTGATAATGTTGTGTTTTGATTCGCATTCGTGTTGTTTCATTTAATCGCGTCGTAAGAGAGAGATCGAGACCGTTGCGCCGCGGTTGAATCGTTGAGGCTGTTTGAGTCGAGCGAACAAGATGAAGCCAAGGGCGGAGAGAAGAGTTAACGAGGGTGAATCGCGGTGAGGACAGTTTGTTTCCGGTGAGGCTGAGTGAGGAGTACCACGGTGGATGGGAAAGGATGAAACAGACGAAGGAGGTTGTTGTTGTGGTCGTTCGAGTGTGATAGACAATGCCGTGAGGATGAGTCACGCGTCGCCGGAGGTTACGAGAGGTTGATCGTAAAGGAGGTGGCCGGCGAAGCAAAGGAGAAAGAAGAGGGTAAGTTGATGTTGAACGACATAACTGAGAAGAAGTAAGAGGATGACGAATATGGAGTGTGTTTTGTTGTGAAGTTCACAGCGGCGCGTTGTGTTGCCATGGATGGTGAGCGAGTTCGTTTGCGAGAAGCTTTGGGAATAGGTTGACGGGTTGAGACGAAAGAGGAGATAACAGGGGAGATGGTTGTGAAGGTAGCAGAAGAAGATGACTGAAGAAGAGAAGCGGCCGAGGGAGAAGGAGGAACGAAGATGGAGGATTGTGAAATGGAGGATGAAGATGATGGCTTAGGAATGAAGATGGCGGTGACGGCACAGAGGAGATGTTGAAGGGTTTTGCTAAGTAGGTTTTTTCTTCTGTTAAGTTTGATTTGTGCGGATTGGGCCGGGTTTAAGCCCACCTTGTGGTTTCAGTTTTCACACCATCGTAATTCCATCCGCACCCCCCTCTGGTATTTAAAGAATTCATTGGACTTAAGACTTCAGCCCATACGCTTGTACTTCTTCTCCCACCCCTAGAATTTTGTTTGCACCCTTATTGTTAATTGTTTCTCATTTAATTGTTTTTCACTTTAATTGTTTTGGTTGACTTTTGTTTAACTAAATTTTAGATGTTTGATTTAGTTGATTAATTTAGGTTAATTAGATTGTAGTCTTTAGAAATTAATTTTGAATTAATTTTTTATTAAAAATTTTTTAGTTCTATTATTTAGAATAGTCTTGAAGTAGAAATAGATTTTTCTTAGGAACTAACTTAGAATTAATTTAGGATTTTAGAATTAGAGTTTAATTTTAGAAGTAATCTTGTTTCTAATTTTTCTAATTAACTTTTAATTTTGGTTTTGATTAATTGTTTTTAATTAGATTTCTATTTTTGATCCTAGATTTTAATTAGTCTCCTTCTAATTAGAAGTTTTCTTTTTAAATTGACTTTTTAGATTAACTTTTTTTACTTAGAATTTAATCTTCTTTTCAATCAGCATTTTAATTCTAACTTGGTTATTTTTTATTAATTGTCGACCATGATTTAGATGCATATCTTGATTAATTCCTGATTTTCTATTTGTACATGATTTTCTTCTAACTTGGTTTCATATTTGATTCTCTCTTTGTGATTGAGTTGTCTGATGTTTACTTGTTGATTTCACATGCTCCCTTAAGGCTCCTAGTCCGACTTAATTTCTGATTAAGCTCGGAGTAGGATAGACATTAGGCTCTCAATCCAAGCATGATAATATTAGGTAGACTCCCCTCTTGATCCTTGACCTTAGGGCCACTTTTGCATGATAACTTGTAGGATTCAGTTTCCCTTTAGACTTTCCGTTAGTCCCGACTCTTTTCTCTCGCACCTGTGCGATCGAGACCGATCCCGTTTCCCAATTCGTGGTCGTTCCCACGAACTACGACTGCCCTGATTCTTTATTCTCGTCCGAGTAAAGATACGTAGGCACAAGATTGCGTAGATCTTGGCGGGCTACCTTCTCCATTTTTCACCAATTTCCTCCCCTTGTTTCGTGGTCGTTCCCACGAACTACGGACGCTCTGACTTCCTCTCTCTCGTCCGATTGAGGATACGTAGGCACGAGGATCCCTATCCTTGGCGAGTAATCTTCTCTCGCACCCTTGCATTCGAGACCCTTCTCTCGCACCCGTGCGATTGAGACCCTTCCGTCCTTTTCTTTTTCCCTAGTTAGGGGAACTACGTCGCTCTAATTCTCGCGTGCGAGCGAGATACGTAGGCAGGAGATCGTGCGAGATCTCTCCGAGCACATTTCTTTCACAACCTTTCTTTATCACCTCTTTGTTCCTTTCGACCTCGTTTGGTCGAACTACGACTGCTCTGATTTCCTCTTTCTCGTCTGATTGAGGATACGTAGGCACAAGACGGCGATGTCTTGGCGAGCAACCTCCCCCCTTAGTTCCCGTCCGAACTACGTTGACTCTGACGTTCCCATTGCACGAGGGAATACGTAGGCATAGGACTCCGAGGACGTCCTATCGAGTCACTTCTTTTCCTTTTCTTCTTCGTTTCTCCGTTCTTTTCCGTTCTCGTTTCTCCTCATTTCCAATAGCAGTGGAGTTCCAGATGACGACACCCTTTGATGCAGACAGCAAGCGTGGATCCCATCGAGTACGATGGACGTGTTGGGTGCTAACACCTTCCCTTCGCGTAACCGACTCCCGTACCCGTTCTCTTGGTCGCGAGACCATGTTCTTTCCCTTCTTTCAGGTTTACGCAGTGTTTCCTTTCCCTCTCTTGGGATAAATACACTTTGCTGGCGACTCTGTGTTCTTTTGCGCCACTCTCGCGTTTGTACCGTTGGATGCGAATCTTTCGGGAGCGACAGCTGGCGACTCTGCTGGGGACTCTGGTTGACCTACGATGGTCCTTCCCCTTTAGCGAGTCGATCCTAGCGCTTGTTTGTCTGTTTTCTTTGGGTGTTTTTGTGGTGCTTTGTTATGTATTATTGTATTGCTGTTTATTGTATTTTTGCTTTACTACTTTACTATTTTACAGTTTTTACTGCATTGCATTTTATTATTGCCATACTGGATATTACTGTGTTGTGCTGGCTGTTTTTTCTGTTTGGCGGGTTGGGATGTTCTGAGAGATGAGCCCACTACCAAGGCTCGAGCATACACCTAGGTTTTAGCGTGGGCAGGCGTGACGCTCCCGTGGTGGTGGCCACGTGTGGGTGTTCACGATCCTCACAATCAGACGAGGTTCTATCAGGAGCTTTCTGCTACTGTATGTTGATACAGGCCAGTAGTTATTCTCTTGAGGAATTGTCGACTCTGATGACCATTCCCGAGGACTCAGTTGCGGCACTCCTCCCGGGATGTGACAGTGGCAGCCCACTTTCTGTGGCAAACCCATTGCACACTCTCGATCCGAGGACCCAATGCTGGGAACTTGCTTTAGGACTTCCTTCTTTTTGAAAGAGAATCAGTGGACGACCTCTTTGATTGGCGGAAGCATTGTATCCTTCGGGCTGAATGTGCTATTGCTTCTCAAACCTCTGAAGCTGATGATCTTTCGTTTTGGAGAATCAGTTGAGGCCTCCTCGATTGATGATGATGCCAAACCAGAAATGGTGAACGTATCATCATTTCTCGACCTGAGAGCCCGGGATACCGAACATCCTAGTACCCACATGTGAGAGGGGCGGGTTATTTACAGGTTTGCAGGTAACCTTGACTTTCATCCTACCTGGTATTCTGGTTCTCTCATCAGTGTGGACTTATCAGCCTGGTATTCTGGTATTCTGATCATCCGGTATTCTGGTATTCTGGTATTTTCTTCAGAGCAGACCTTTGAGCTTATTCAGTCAGCAGCACAGCAGTATTCAGAATTTGTGGAAGCTTTGATCCCATGTCTGCTGCATTCATATTGCATTGCATTTGCATCTTGCATCTTTCTGCATATTTGTCTCCAGCCTGATCAGAGAGCTTATCCATCCTTTGTCTGAACCGCAGTTGATTTCTAGACTTTCTCATCGGACTTGAATCAGCTTTTGGGGAGATCATCATGAATTCAGGGGACCAGAATCAGTTTGTAACTAGGGCCGATGTTGAATTGATGAAGAGTCAGTTGGACCAACTTGTGGAAGCTATGACAGCCATGAATAGGGGAGAGGCCAATGTTCAGAGGACTTCAGTTACTGGGAATGTCATTTCACCTGCAGTGAACAATGTTGCTCAAGCACAGCATGTACGAATCCCTGTTGAGAATCAAGCTATACACGAGCGTGCTATCGTCCGAGATGGGCATTCTTCTTCCCTTAATGCCACAGACTATCAGAGCTTTGCCTTCTTTGTGCCAAATTTCCAAGGGGTAATTCCAAAGATGAAGCCTAAGAACCCACGGGCTGTTCAGTTTGATGAAAGATGTCGTGTGTTGGAAGAGAAGCTTGATGCCTTAATGAAGCGTGATACCCTTGATTTGGATGCTGCGAGCATGTGTTTGGTGCCCGACCTTGTGTTACCTCCAAAATTTGATATTCCGAATTTTGAGAAATACAAAGGGGATAGCTGTCCGAAGCTACATTTGGTGATGTTTAGCCGAAGAATGACCTCGCATGTCTATAATGACAAGCTTATGATTCACTGTTTCCAAGACAGTTTGAGTGGGGCATCATTGAGTTGGTATATGCAGTTGGAAAGTGGTAGCATCCGATCATGGTCAGATCTAGCCAACGCCTTTGTGAAGCAATACAGTTATAACCTTGACATGGCTCCTAGCCGCCTGCAGTTGCAAGGTTTATCTAAAGCGGACAATGAATCATTCAGAGAGTATGCTCAGAGATGGAGAGAGTTAGCTGCTCGCGTTCAACCACCACTTCTAGAAAGCGAATTGGTTGATATGTTCAAGGATACTTTGCAAAGACCATACTTCAAAAAGTTGATTACTGTATCAAAATTCTCTGACCTGGTAATACTTGGAGAACGCGTTGAGTTCGGTATCAAGTGTGGAAAAATCCAAGGCGCCTCGAACTTCCCGGCTAGTGAAAGTGAATCAGTTGTCAGTTCTCAAGAAGAATGGGAGGAAGAAAGTAATTCTGTCTGGGAACATCCACCACCTCGTCCTCAATGTTCAGATGCATCAACTGTTCAGAGTCAGCAATCTTCTGGATCTCAGAATCAACGGTCATATCGCCGTCAGCCGCGTCAACACGCCCGACAAAGACCAGGGAAGCCAGAGAGGCATTTCACTCAGTTGCCAATGTCATATCGTCAGATGTTGCCAGATTTAATCAGAGGTGGGTTGATAGTGCCGAAGGAATTGAAGCCAGTGCCTTTTCCGTATCCACCAGGTTTTGATGTCAACGCCCGTTGTGACTATCATGCTGGGGCACAGGGGCATTCAACTGAAGACTGTAAGGTGCTTAGGAGTAAGGTCCAGACTCTTCTTGACTCCAACATGTTCTCATTCACGCCTCAGGGTATTCAGATCCACGATTCTCCTTCATCCAGTCAGGTGGGTTCATCAGTTCAGGTCATAGAAGAAGACACCGAGAGCAGTGGTGCAAGTTTTTATCAGACTGACTTCGATGAGCAATTCTGAAGATGGCTAGTTCAGTAGCAAGTTAAGCTTGGAAAGCCCAGTTCCCCGAAGCTGGCAATCTTTTAGATCATGTCATTTTTTTGCATTTGTAGTTTCTTTTCTGTAAAGTGCAAACTCATTTGTAAAACTCGTCTGTTTTCAGTTGATAATGATAATGAAATGAATATGCATGTTTTGGTTAGATCCATCTGTGTTCACTCATATTTTCTTTATTGATATCTAACCCTTGTTTAAGCAGGATCTGAGGGAGGATGATGAAATTCAAAGACGCAGAACTTCTGATGGTATGCTTTTGAACAAAACCCTGCTGATGATGTACAGGCATTGTGTCAATTCCTCAAACACCGGAGATATAAGGAAGATAATTCCTTGTCAACCCCGTTGAGCCTAGTTGTAGGAGTTTCTTTCTGAAAACGAAAAACCCTCAATCTTAACCTGGGGCAGGGTAGGTGTCAGTTAATTTGACCAAGCGTTCAAATTTCAAAGGAGTGTCCCATTCGAGGATCAAATCACAACGGTTATCCCTCACCAACCGGAGAGTGAGGCAGTCACAACCCTTGCAAACAAGTCAGACAAGCCAGTGTCACACGATTTGTTCAAAAAAAAAAAAGAATCAAAAGAAAAAGAAAGCCCGCTAAGTCGAAACTTAAAAACAAATGGCTTAGGCAAAAGTTAGGGCATCCCGCTGGACTTCAAAATCGAAAAATTCAAAAGAGTTTGTCCAGGCAAAATCAGGGAAAAGAAAAAGAATAAAAAGCGAAAAAAATGGAAAAAGAAAAATCCTCAAATAAAGAACAGGTCATGTGTTTACAGACACCAAAGACAAAAGGGGTGGCTGTCACTCCGAAAACCGTGTGGGTCTTTCTATCCTCCTACCATTCATTAACCTTTTTGATAGGTGAGCCCTTGTGTCAAGTTAGCTGAACGTAGGACTGGAGAACAACAAGGAGATTGGGTGGGTTAAAACAAACTTTGAGCCTTATATCCTTTCTTTCTCGAACCGTGAACCAAGCCACGTTACAACCTTTAAAAGACCTAATTGAAGCAAGGTTGTTTCGAAAGCATACTTCGGTAAAGATAGCGTTGAACCTGACTCCTAAAAGGATCTTCTTACCATTCATGTTGGTATCAGTGACACTTTGATTGGTGATTCATTCACTATATGTCACAACTTTTTTTCCAGTGAACAGACTTGGATTTCAAAACTGTCATATGCATTGCATTAAAATTGTCATTTTCAAAATGAAGTGTTTTACTTGCGAGTAAGTACTTGACTCAGGAAAGTTTCTGCAATGGAAGGATTGATCAATGTAAGTGAAGAATGCCTAAGTACTCCGTTGAGCAGGGGCAAGTCATATCAAAGGGGCAATTCATTCCAAGATTCAGCTAATCTGGGGCAATCAGGTCGAGATTCGACAAATCTCTCGAAGGTCAGTCAGTCAGAGGTACTCCTTCACAAATCAACCAGTTAAGGGTAAAATCACTTCAAGACTGGGGCAGGTCACCCCCAAAGCAAAAAGGTTATTTTCTCAAGAGAACGGTTAATCAAAATCATGGGGCAAGATATATAAGATCTTCATGAGACCTCTCGAAGACAGGTTCCTTTATGGGCTATGCTGTATCAGGGCATCTTTTGGTCATATCACATCTGCAGGGTTCATGTTGATGGTCGACACGTGACGTCCCCAGTAGATTTTCTCTCCCCAACAGAGTAAGGGTAGAAAGTGAGTCTCCAGCAGAGGAGTAAGCTCAATGTTGTCCCCTAGCAGAGTGGATATCATCAACCATCGTTCCCCAAGCATATTACTTGGTGGTGGCTGGTACTCCCCAGCAGGTTAAGGGCGTTTCCCCGACCACAGGCTAAGTTCAATGATATTCTTCAGCAGGTTCGCTGTTATTGACTTCATTCCCTGAGCAGGTGATAGTCATCTCAATGGCTTGATCAACAGTGGTTGACATCCCCACCAGATTCAGAGTCCAATGGTTATTGGCACCTCTTCCGTAACAGAACTTTGGGGTCCATCTTCAAGGTTTATTCGTAATCCCCAACGGAGTGAGAGTTCTCTTCGGGTTTTATCTTCAGCAGTGGTTATATCAGGAAGGCTGGTCAGTGTGACTTCCTCGGCAGGGTTCGTAACCTCGGAGACAGTTCAGTTCGCCATCCCCGGCGGAGTTGGCCTCTTCTCTTCAGCATTTATTTTGCTGGAGGGGTCCTTTTGCATATAGTAAGCATTTTGCATTTCATCCTCAAAACGCGTAGCATTTCCATTTCGTATGGAGCATTACGGAAAAATTCAAACATATGCATGCGAAGCATAAGCCAGATTCGGTACCTTGTACAGAAACCCGAATCATTTTCAGTCAGACAGTGACATATCCCCAAAGAGAATGCCAAGCCATTCCTTAGCAGACTATTTCTTCCCGTCAACCCTTTGACGATGTGTTCCGAGCTCAGGTTTCGTACCTTCGGATACGTTCAGTTTCTTCCCGTCAACCCTTTGACGATGTGTTCTGAGCTCAGGTTTCGTACCTTCGGATACGTTCAGTTTCTTCCCGTCAACCCTTTGACGATGTGTTCCGAGCTCAGGTTTCGTACCTTCGGATATGTTCAGATCTTCTTTCCGTCATCTCCATGACGATGTATTCCTACGGTGGAATTCTCATTTTCTTTCTGTCATCCCTATGACAATGTGTTTCTTGGGTTTCATCCTCTTTCTGTCATCTCCATGGCAATGTGTTCCTACGGTGGAATTTTCTTTCTGTCATCCCTATGACAAGGTGTTTCTTCGGATATGGGTTTCATCCTCTTTCTGTCATCTCTATGACAATGTGGTTCTTCGGATAAATAATCGGTGCGGTTCTGGGGTTCACTTTTCTTCTTGGGTTTCATCTTTTTCCTGTCATCCTTATGACAATGCGTTCTCTTCGGTTAGGTTTTCTTCCCGTCAACCCTTTGACGAGGTGTTTCTTGGGTTTCATCTTCTTCCTGTCATCCCTATGACAATGTATTATCTTCGTCAATTCCTTGACGATGTTGAGTTGTCTTCCCCGCAGAGTTGTCTGTTTAGATTTCTCTTATCCCCAGGAAAGTCTACCTTTGGCTTAGTCTTTCTTTGAAAGCCCACCTTCGGCTTGGTCTTTCTTTTTGAGCCCACCTTCGGCATGGTCTCATATTCTTTCT
This sequence comes from Lathyrus tuberosus, assembly GCA_022829125.1. NCBI lineage: Eukaryota > Viridiplantae > Streptophyta > Magnoliopsida > Fabales > Fabaceae > Lathyrus > Lathyrus tuberosus. The sequence continues at coordinate 10,459,816 of JALAZF010000163.1, forward strand.
TTTTCGAGCCCACCTTCGGCATGGCCTCGTATCCTTTGTTTGAAAGTCTACCTTCGGCTTAGTCTTTCTTTGAAAGCCCACCCTCGGCCTGGTCTTTCCTTTTCGAGCCCACCTTCGGCATGGCCTCGTATTACCTTTATATCCCCCAGCGTAGTCCGCCTTCGGTTGGTCTACCCTTTTCGAGTTCGTTTGTGGCCGTCCTCGTAAACAACTTTTTTCATCATCCCCACAGGTTGCAAATTTTCGGGTTCTCTTTGTATTCAATCACCTTCTACCTTGAATGTCTAAAAGCCGTTGCTATCGTCCTTTCAGGTCCAAGTCGATTGAATAGGGGCAGCTGTAGCACCCCAAAATTTGCCCTACCTTTTTCTGGCTTATGTTTCTTTCTCATTTTGCATCTTTAGGTCATATTCATAATCATATCATTGCATTGGTCTTCTAAGATATGGGATCGAAGAGTGTTCTTGCTATTGGCATTTTCCTTATTCAGAGGTTCATCAGGTTTTAAAGTTCTTATTCAGAGAATTCATCAGAAGTCTTTGAGTCAGAGGTTCATTGGTGTGAATCAGGTTTTAATTTCTTCTCAGTTCAAATCATATTCTTCGAGATTTATCAGCATACCAGGGAGAATCAGAGTCTTTTGTTTACAGTTGAGCTGGTGGATAGTTATCGGTTGAGATTCTTCAGTGGATCATGTGAGTGGTCAGATTGTTCAGTGGTAGTTGTGATTATTTTGTCAGAGGCTTGTGGAAAGTTGGTGATTGGTTTTGAATTCAGTTGGTTATCCATTTTCTATCCATAATCCATATCCAAATCCATTGTTTTTAATCCATCAACCATTTTCTTTTTTATCCACTTACCTTTTCTTTTATTCATAAACCATTTCTAATTTCTAAATCCGTTTTATCATATCCATTTTTCTAAACCATTCATCATCCATATCCATTTTTATTCAAAACCCATTCTTGCTAACCCACAACCATTTTAAAATCCATTTTAATCCAATTTTTCTTAGTCCAATCCATTTCAAATCATTTTATCCAATTCAAACCATTTTTGAACCATATCCAATTTCTTTTTTATTATTATCATTCCTTTCCATTTATCCTTTTTACATACCATATGTTTAAATAATCTATATCCATTCACCATATAAATCAAATACCAAAATTGCCAAAAAAAAAATAATATAAAGATAAGCTCCTGAAGTACAAAGCACGATGATTCCTAACCATTTCCTAGCTTCTCATGACAGTACAAGTTGTTACGTCACGTGAGAAATTCCAAGGCAAACCGCAAGCTACCAATTCAGCAGCTAAAAATTATCCAAAGCTACAAGCCATATGATAAGCTATACAGTCAACACTCCAAGCAGAACAAAGCGCTTTGCACCAATTCATTTCCAAGCACCATGAGCCACTCTATTCTCTCCCCAAGCCGAATTGCCAAGCCATGTACATCAGTGTGAGCTTCCAAAAGTGAGCTGCTACATGAGTAAAACAAAACACGAGCAAAAACGCATCACATGACAGGAGCTGCAATAAAAAAGTCCATATGAGAAAATCAAAAGAGGAAAATACGCGCAGGTGGTGTAAAACTCGCGACTGATTTCACAACAAAAGCCCAACAGAATTTCAACTTGAAAGACTATCCTACCCCTCCCTAATTCTGGTATAAATCAGCATCATCTCGGTTCTTCTCTGACGGGAAAAAACACATGAACCACCATCAGCTTCAATTTCTTCAATAATCTTCCTCATTCTCTGCATCATCTTCCTCATCTTCATTGATTCAAAATCACCAGAAACCACAATACTTCAACCTTCATCCTTCCACATACTTCAATTCACCTGCAAAACCATTCCTCAACCAAATTTTGATAAGCTTCGTGAATCTTCATCAACAACAAGTTCACAGATCTGCAGAAATTGCACCAACAACTTAATTCAGAATCAAAATCGTCAACATTCAGCAGAAGCAGTTCGTGGAGAAAATAGAAGAAGGAGATCTACAGTGCAAATTGTTGTGTTAAACGAATTCAAGAGTTCAAACCTTCCATCAATTTGTAACAATACGCAACACACTCTCATGGAATACTCGTAAATCAAGAGCTCCAATTGCAATCCAATCATCATCTGCAAGTTGATTCAACAATGGAAGTCAACATTAACATCAGGTTCAAAAAAGAAGCAGAAAGAGTTCAGGGAGAAGCAAAGTCAATAACAACCGCTAAAGCTACGCAGAGAAGAAGGAAGTGGAATTGACAATACCTCTGATGTTCTATCCATATTTTTCGACTTGAAGAAGCACCGGACTCTCTCCGGTAGGTACGTTAATCTTGATTCAAACTGTGATTCAGTGATAATGTTGTGTTTCGATTCGTATTCGTGTTGTTTCATTTGATCGCGTCGTAAGAGAGAGATCGAGACCGTTGCGCCGTGGTTGAATCGTTGAGGCTGTTTGAGTCGAGCGAACAAGATGAAGCCAAGGGCGGAGAGAAGAGTTGACGAGGGTGAATCGTGGTGAGGACAGTTTGTTTCCGGTGAGGCTGAGTGAGGAGTACCACGGTGGATGGGAAAGGATGAAACAGACGAAGGAGGTTGTTGTTGTGGTCGTTCGAGTGTGATAGACAATGCCGTGAGGATGAGTCACGCGTCGCCTGAGGTTACGAGAGGTTGATCGTAAAGGAGGTGGCCGGCGAAGCAAAGGAGAAAGAAGAGGGTAAGTTGATGTTGAACGACATAACTGAGAAGAAGTAAGAGGATGACGAATATGGAGTGTGTTTTGTTGTGAAGTTCACGGCGGCGCGTTGTGTTGCCACGGATGGTGAGCGAGTTCGTTTGCGAGAAGCTTTGGGAATAGGTTGACGGGTTGAGACGAAAGAGGAGATAACAGGGGAGATGGTTGTGAAGGTAGCAGAAGAAGATGACTGAAGAAGAGAAGCGGCCGAGGGTGAAGGAGGAACGAAGATGGAGGATTGTGAAATGGAGGATGAAGATGATGGCTTAGGAATGAAGATGGCGGTGACGGCACAGAGGAGATGTTGAAGGGTTTTGCTAACTAGGTTTTTTCTTCTGTTGAGTTTGATTTGTGCGGATTGGGCCGGGTTTAAGCCCACCTTGTGGTTTCAGTTTTCACACCATCGTAATTCCATCCGCACCCCCCTCTGGTATTTAAAGAATTCATTGGACTTAAGACTTCAGCCCATACGCTTGTACTTCTTCTCCCACCCCCAGAATTTTGTTTGCACCCTTATTGTTAATTGTTTCTCATTTAATTGTTTTTCACTTTAATTGTTTTGGTTGACTTTTGTTTAACTAAATTTTAGATGTTTGATTTAGTTGATTAATTTAGGTTAATTAGATTGTAGTCTTTAGAAATTAATTTTGAATTAATTTTTGATTAAAAATTTTTTAGTTCTATTATTTAGAATAGTCTTGAAGTAGAAATAGATTTTTCTTAGGAACTAACTTAGAATTAATTTAGGATTTTAGAATTAGAGTTTAATTTTAGAAGTAATCTTGTTTCTAATTTTTCTAATTAACTTTTAATTTTGGTTTTGATTAATTGTTTTTAATTAGATTTCTATTTTTGATCCTAGATTTTAATTAGTCTCCTTCTAATTAGAAGTTTTCTTTTTAAATTGACTTTTTAGATTAACTTTTTTTACTTAGAATTTAATCTTCTTTTCAATCAGCATTTTAATTCTAACTTGGTTATTTTTTATTAATTGTCGACCATGATTTAGATGCATATCTTGATTAATTCCTGATTTTCTATTTGTACATGATTTTCTTCTAACTTGGTTTCATATTTGATTCTCTCTTTGTGATTGAGTTGTCTGATGTTTACTTGTTGATTTCACATGCTCCCTTAAGGCTCCTAGTCCGACTTAATTTCTGATTAAGCTCGGAGTAGGATAGGCATTAGGCTCTCAATCCAAGCATGATAATATTAGGTAGACTCCCCTCTTGATCCTTGACCTTAGGGCCACTTTTGCATGATAACTTGTAGGATTCAGTTTCCCTTTAGACTTTCCGTTAGTCCCGACTCTTTTCTCTCGCACCTGTGCGATCGAGACCGATCCCGTTTCCCAATTCGTGGTCGTTCCCACGAACTACGACTGCCCTGATTCTTTATTCTCGTCCGAGTAAAGATACGTAGGCACAAGATTGCGTAGATCTTGGCGGGCTACCTTCTCCATTTTTCACCAATTTCCTCCCCTTGTTTCGTGGTCGTTCCCACGAACTACGGACGCTCTGACTTCCTCTCTCTCGTCCGATTGAGGATACGTAGGCACGAGGATCCCTATCCTGGGCGAGCACTCTTCTCTCGCACCCTTGCGATCGAGACCCTTCTCTCGCACCCGTGCGATTGAGACCCTTCCGTCCTTTTCTTTTTCCCTAGTTAGGGGAACTACGTCGCTCTAATTCTCGCGTGCGAGCGAGATACGTAGGCAGGAGATCGTGCGAGATCTCTCTGAGCACATTTCTTTCACAACCTTTCTTTATCACCTCTTTGTTCCTTCCGACCTCGTTTGGTCGAACTACGGCTGCTCTGATTTCCTCTTTCTCGTCTGATTGAGGATACGTAGGCACAAGACGGCGATGTCTTGGTGAGCAACCTCCCCCCTTAGTTCCCGTCCGAACTACGTTGACTCTGACTTTCCCATTGCACGAGGGAATACGTAGGCATAGGACTCCGAGGACGTCCTATCGAGTCACTTCTTTTCCTTTTCTTCTTCGTTTATCCATTCTTTTCCGTTCCCGTTTCTCCTCATTTCCAGTAGCAGTGGAGTTCCAGATGACGACACCCTTTGATGCAGACAGCAAGCGTGGATCCCATCGAGTACGATGGACGTGTTGGGTGCTAACACCTTCCCTTCGCGTAACCAACTCCCGTACCCGTTCTCTTGGTCGCGAGACCATGTTCTTTCCCTTCTTTCAGGTTTACGCAGTGTTTCCTTTCCCTCTCTTGGGATAAATTCACTTTGCTGGCGACTCTGTGTTCTTTTGCGCCACTCTCGCGTTTGTACCGTTGGATGCGAATCTTTCAGGAGCGACACTGACCATCAGGTCCTCTTCACCATGTATGATAACTAACTTCTCGTCGGCCACGAACTTCATCTTCTGATGTAAGGTAGAGGTTACAGCACCATCCTCGTGGATCCAAGGTCTAACTAACAAACAGCTATAAGCAGGATTGATATCTAAGATCTGAAAAAGGATGTTGAATGTTTGAGGGCCAATTAAAACAGTTAGCTCAATTTCTCCCATCACCGATCTTCTTGAACCATCGAAAGCTTTGACGATAAGAGAAGTGGGTTTCATTATAGCTCCTTGATAAGACAATTTATCAAGAGTTCTTTTTGGTAAAACATTCAAGGATGAACCGGTATCTATGAGGACTCTGGCCATTGTATCCTCCTGGCATTTTATTGATATATGTAAAGCAAGATTATGATTCCTTCTAGCCCTGGGTAACTCCTCGTCACTAAAGCTAAGAGTGTTACAAGCTGTAATGTTGGCGACGACATGGTCGAATTGTCCAGCTGTTATGTCTTGAGCTACGTGAGCCTGAGCTAACACCTTCTGCAAAGCGGATCTATGAACTGGTGAATTAACTAACAGCGACAAGATCGAAATCTTGGACGGTGTTTGATGGAGCTGATCTATCACTTTGTAGTTACTCCTTTTGATAATTCTTAGGAACTCTTCATCTGCTTCTTGAGAAATTACCTCTTTTCCCTTGTCTCTAAATAGTGTGGGGATAACTGTTTCCCTGGGCGTGGTTTCCTTGAAAGAAGGAGTGTATACTCTTCCACATCGGGTCATCTTCCCAGTTCCAACTATATTGGTTACTTCTTCAACAGCAGTTCCCACCTCTTTCCTTGGAACTATGCCTTCAACAGTGATTCTCACCTCTTTCCTTGGAATCACGTCTTCTCGTCTTCTGCTACCTATAACATTCTCAAAGACCCACGTCACGGCCTTGGTCCCTCGGAACCTAAATGGAACAGGTTATCGGATGTCACATTGCTTGGAATGACTAATGGTGGAAGCTTTAATCGCTTCCGAAGTGCTGAAAATTGGTAATGGTTTATTGAATACAGGAACCGCAGACCCAGATTTGGGTGCGTTGGACTTGGATACCTGCCCTTTTAGCTTTGGTAGGTTAAACACAGGCTCAATTGTTGCAACTTTGTTTTCCCTTTCTTTGCTGAACACCTGTAAGAACCCCTCATTGATCAAATACTGAACATCATCTTGGACCAAACGGCAGCCCTTGGTACTGACATTACATTCTTCACAGTCATCATGGGAAACTTCAACTAAACCGGCCTTAAACAGCTTAGCATGAAAAGTCTTGATAGGGGTCTTGATCTTCGTCACATCCAAAACTAACACTTCATCCTTCTCATCTTCTATGGCATTAGTGGTCCCATGGGTAGGTAAGGGATTGTTCTTCACATTCGGTTGATTATCGGCAAATGAAAGAATATTCTTCTCCATCAAAACCTTCACTACATTCTTCAACGCTAAACAACCCTCTAAGTCATGACCATCGCCTCCTAGATGAAAAGCACAAGTTGCATTTGGGTTGAAGAAAAGCATAGATTTCTCTGTCGGTGGTCCCAAAGGTCTAGTAACAATCAACCCTTGCTCCACTAAGGAAGGGTAAAGCTCTGTATATGACATTGGTATAGGTGGAAATGTTGGTTTTTCTCCTTGCTTCTTGTGGGGAGAATTCTGCTGTGGAACCTGTGGTCTTGGTTGCTGATAATTCTGGTTTTTAGGCCATTGTTGATGAGCTATTTGTTGATAAGTTAGCACCTGCTGCGCTACTTGGTGATTAAAAGTAGGTGTAACAGCAGCTATGTAGGGTTGTTGAGCATACTGCATCTGATAGACTGGATGTTGCAAGAAGTTTGGTCTCTGTTGTTGCTGGTACATTGGTTGCTTCCATCGAGGGCTCTGGGTCTTCCCTGCGATAATGGCATTAGTTTCTCCTTCCCTCTTCTTATGAGAATGACTTGGAGACTTCTTAGTACTGACGCCGGCTGAACTACTCGGAGAACTGATTACCTTTCTACTTTTTAATCCTGCCTCTACCTTCACACCAATGGCAACAATATCAGCAAAGTTCGCACTGACACTGCTGATCATTCTCTCATAAAATTCAGGCTTTACTGTGTCTACAAACCAATCAGCCAACTCCTTCTCCGTCAACAGTGGTTCGACCTGAGAAGCAGTCTCTCTCCAATGTTGTGCGTATTCTTTGAAAGTCTCAGTACCTTTCTGGGCCATACTCAACAACTGCCTACGGTCAGGAGCTAGATCCATATTGTACTTGTAGTGTTTCACAAAAGCATCAGTCACATCCTGGAAGAAACAGATCTGGGACTGGTCCAGACTTAAATACCACTTAGCAGCAGCCCCCTTCAAACTGTCCTGAAAACAATGGATCATCAGCTTGTCATTGCGTACGTGCGCGACCATTCTTCGGTAGTACATAATCAAGTGAGATTTGGGACATGTGGCCCCTGAGTACAACTCAAAACTTGGTAACTTGAACTTGGGTGGAATAACCAAATCTGAAACCAAACACATGTCTTTAATGTCAGTACTGAATGCATTACTCAACTCCATCGCCTTCATTTTCCTCTGCATTGTTTCAACACTTTCTCTCAACTTCTCGTGTCTATCATCTCCTTCTTCCGACACATCAATGTAGTCGTAGGGCTGGTGGTTTTGGAAAACCGGATGCACTTGCATTTGTACACCTGGCGGAGCATAGGTAGGAATAGCTTGAAGAGTCTCATTGACCAAAGGAACTGCTTGCTGTTGTAACACCTCAAATTTGCCCTTTTGTTTTTACCTAACTGGTTTATGCTTCCTTTCATTTACATTATCATTCCTGCATCTGCATTGTCCTTTTGAGCATGGGATCAAGGTATTCTTCAGCAGGTCACGGCGTCATCCGTCCCAGTGCAAATTTTAACAGTGTTCAGAGCCAACAGATAGCTTTCCAAGTCTTTTTGAGCATTTATTTTGCTCATTAAGTGACTGGATGATCAGAAACCCCGACAATCAATTTTTGATCAGTTATTCAGCACCAGACAGTTGGTATCAGCAGTTTAATCGGAGCACAGAAAAATAGTTCAGAGCATATTTCAAGTGTTTTCCAGTGGTAATATCAAATGGCAAGTTTCAGAGATCTATCATGGTCCAGAACAGGTGGAACCGGGCGAATATCCAAGTTTCCCTCCTTTTGGCGCCAATTTTGAATTTTTGAATGGAGTAATCGATTACTCAAAGTGAGTAACCGATTACTCTGTGCGAAATTGCAAAAATGTGGCATTTTCAGCACTACAGAATTTTGGAGCATTTTGTGGTCATGTGCTTGGCTTGTGCATGTGTGGGAAGGATCTAGAATTGATCTATTTTCATCATTTTCCACCCAAAATTCAAATTCTCTCCATCACTTTTCCACTCTAATTCCTCATTTCATTTCCTAATTCATATTTCATCCCAATTTCCACTCACTTAACCTCACTCCCAACCCAAACTTAACTCCTAACCTGGGGGTTATTTAAACCATTTCATTCCAAACCTCAAAAACCTAGATCATTTTCACTCTTTTTTTTTCAGAATTTCTCTCAATTCTCTCTCACTTTTTCCACTTTTCATCTTCATTTTCAACCTCTCACCAAAGCTCCATATCCATAGATTCACAAATTCTTCATTGGAATTTGTGAATTCTTGAGCTAAACCTCCATCACATCATCATTATTGGTTCAATTCTGATATAGCTACTGGTTTGGATCTTGGAATCACTTTTGGGGGCAGCTTTGGATTATTTGGAGTGTTCTTGCTTGGATCTTGAAATTTCTTGCTAGGATCTTGAAGATTATTGTATAGATCTCTAGTTTTCTTGCTTGGATTCACCAATTTTCATGCTCAACAATCACCAAGGCAAATCTCAGCCTTGTAGGTTGGTTTTCCTTAGATCTATGTTTGATTTAGCTTAATTTCAACTTATGCAATGTAGATCCTTGGTTTGTGATGTGATTTGATCCATTTGCTTGATTTGATTTGTGATCTTGTTGTTTGATTGATGAAGTTGGTGTTTGATTACTGATATTTGATGTGAATTTCGTGATTAATTGATTGCATGATCATTTGGATGTTTGCATAAGTGATTAGATGCTGAAAAGTGCTTTTCAAAGTTGACTTTCTGCCTCTGTTTCAGTGGTAATCGATTACCCTAACAGAGTAATCGATTACTCTGTCTAATTTTCACGTTTTTGGTCAAATTTCAACTTAGTAACCGATTACTCAAAGTGAGTAATCGATTACCACTGCTGCAGAGTGATATTTTCTTGCATTTTCTTGGTTGTTTGAGATCCGATGCATGCTTAAACTTCATGGATTAATATGTCATTGATTTGTGGATTATTCTTGAGCTGTTGCACCTCACACTATGGCATGAACACGATTATTCGACACGCGAGTATTGGTTTCCGTCGATAAATGTTTATGTTTGCGTTGTTGATTAATTGATGCGATGAACACATAAGACACACTTCTTAAGCATGTTGATTGTGACGCGTTGTTGATGTTGCTGGAGTTGTTTGTTTTAACTTGATTACGTGCATTTGATTTCATGAGATACATGCTTGTTTTCAACTTTGTTCATATGCTTGATGTTGTGCATTCTTTCATGTTATCTCCAAGTATTGTTTACCATGATATATGATGTGTTTGCAATCATAATGCATGATGTTTGATGCGTATTTGCTTTGCCATGCTTGATACGTATTCAAATGTATCGCGTACTGCCCAGTTTCTACAGCTGTCTATGTGTATGTGTGCTGTTGTATGTGCTGCTAGCTGACATTTTACACCCTTTCTTGTGCTGAATTGTATGTTGTTGTAAGCTGTCTTGCTAGTGTGCTGCTTTTTACCGTTGTTTTGGTGCAGGAACGTTGTGGTAGCTGCTGTTTTATTCGTTTCTTTTTCCTCTTTCGTCTCTTTCACTCTTCTCATCCCATGACTCTCAAGACTTGATTAAGTCTTGGATTCTTTTCCCCTTAGAGCTACCTAGTCCAACTTAATTTTCTATTAAGCTTGGAGTAGGATTAGCATTAGGTCTTAGGTAGTTGTCTCTCCTAACCCTCACTAACCATAGGACATCCATGCATGATAACATTAGGACTCTTAATTTCCCTTTAGAGTTTCCTTTTGGTTGTCTCTCTTCTCATCTCAAAACTTCAAAACACGTAATAAAAGTTAACGTGTATTGCGCTTGAGCCTTCTATGTGGGAAGTGGGGAGTGAGGGGCTTCCCCTCATTCTTCTAGGATACCTAGTGTACATCCTGTTGGGGACGATGCGCGAAGTATTCGTTCCTATATTTAAGACTTGGGTTCAATGCAAGTTACGAAACAACTTAAAAGACATTTCTGTCTAAAAAACACCAAACAAATTCAAATCTTTTTATCCTTCGGGATTGCTGGGTTTCAAACTTCTTTTTTCAGAAAAGAGCTCGTCGCTCACGTAAAAAACACTTACCCATCTGTGGTCGTACCCACGAACTACATCAGCTCTGATTCCTCTCTCTCGTCCGATTGAGGATATGTAGGCACAAGACAGCGATTCTCTTGGCGAGCAACCTTCCCCACAGTTCCCGTCTGAACTACGTTGACTCTGACTTTCCCATTGCACTGAGGGAGTACGTAGGCCTAGGACAACGATAACGTCCTATCGAGTCACTTCATTTTTCTTTTCTTCTTTGTTTCTCCGTTCTTTCCGTTCTCGTTCTTTCGCCGGTCCCGTAGCAGTGGAGCTCCAGACGACGACACCCTTTGATGCCGACAACAAGCGTGGATCCCATCGAGTACGATGGACGTGTTGGGCGCTAACACCTTCCCTTCGCGTAACCGACTCCCGTACCCGTTTCTCTTGGTCGTGAGACCATGTTCTTTCCCTTCCCTCAGGTTTATGCAGTGTTTCCTTTCCCTCTCTCGGGATAAATACACATTGCTGACGACTCTGTGTTTTTCCGCGCCACTCTCGCATTTGTACCGTTGGATGCGAATCTTTCGGGAGCGACAGCTGGCGACTCTGCTGGGGACAGGTTGACCTCTTGCTGGTCCATCCCCTTTTGTGAGTCAATCCTAGCGCTTGTTTGTTTATTTTCATTGGGTGTTTTTGTTGGTGCTTTGCTTTGTTGTATACTACTGTATTGCTGTTTACTGTATTGTTGCTTTACTGCTTTACTATTTTTACCGCGTTGCATTTCATTGTTATGCTGGACTGTTCTGCGCTGTGCTGTTTTTTCTGTTTGGCAGGTTGGGAGGTTCTGAGAGATGAGCCCACTACCCAGGCTCGAGCATACACATAGGTTTTAGTGTGGACAGGCGTGACGCTCCCGTGGTGTTGACCACGTGTGGCTGATCACGATCCCCACAGTCAAACGAGGTTCTATCGAGAGATATCTGCTACTGTATGTTGATACAGGCCAGTAGTTATTCTCTTGAGGAACTGTCGACTCTGATGACCATTCTCGAGGACTCAATAACGCCACTCCTCCCGAGAACGATAATGGCAGACCAGAAATGGCAAACCCATTACGTTTCTCGACCCGAGGACCCAATGCTGGGAACTCGCCATAGGATCTTTTTTTGAAAGTGAATCAGTGGAGGCGCTCCTTGATTGGCGATAGTACTGTACCCCAAGGGATGAATGTACTATTGCTTCTCGACCTCAGTGCTAGAAGCTGAGGACCTTTCGTTTTGGTGAATCAGTTGAGGCCTCCTCGATTGATGATGATGCTAAACCAGAAATGGTGAACGTATCATCATTTCTCGACCTGAGAGCCCGGGATACTGAGGATCTTAGTACCCACATGTGAGAGGGATGGGTGTTTGCAGGTTTGCAGGTGACCTTGACCTTCAACCTACCTGGTTCTCTAGTTTTATCACTGTGGTTGCTTTTGTTCTGGGTTTTGGTACAGAGCCTTGATTTGTTCAGTCAGCGCAGTGCAGCCAGTTTGTGTGGATACCTTGATCCCATGTTTCGCATTGCATTCCATTTTTCTGACATTCATGTTTTTACATTCTCAGGTAGCATCCAGTCTTTTGATTCCAGTCAGAGGGCGTTCATAGGGATGGACACTAAGAGGGGTTAGAAGCACATCATCATCTACAAGTTCTCGAAGATCACTCTTGGTCCGTTGAACAGTTTACAGAGTATAGCTGGTCCAAATATTTTGGGAGCCTTTGAAGAGAAGTATAGTTGGATATTATCCCTGGTTCGGAGTCTCAGTGAATATGAATATAATGGGCTACACACCTTGATGCAGTTTTATGATCCTTCCTTGAGGTGCTTTGTGATGCCAGATTATGTGTTGGTTTCTACCCTGGAAGAGTACTCCATCATTTTGAGGATTCCTGTCAAAGAAGGTGTTCCTTTCTGTGGTTCCCAAGGAGATTGTGATTTCCAAGCAGTGGCTCAGGCTCTTTATTTGAGCAGATCTACAGTGGAGGCTGACTTTTCTAAGAAGGGAAAATGTCGAGGCTATCACTTGGAGTACTTGGTGAAGAGGGCTCAAGAAGAAGCTAAGGAGAAGAGGTGGATGGCTTTCAATGCAATATTGGCTCTGTGTATATATGGCATTGTGTTATTCCCTAATGAGTCTGATTTTGTCGATACGGATGCTATTCAGATATTTACAGCTCAGAATCCGGTGCCGACATTGTTAGGTGAACTCCACTACGCCCTATACAACAGGAATGAGAAAAGACGAGGTGGGGTGGTTTGTTGTTGCGCATCTCTTTTCTACAAGTGGTTTGCCAAACGGTTACCCCAGTCAGGTGCTTTCATGGATTCAAAGACTTCTCTAGAGTGGAGTAAGCGTCTGATGGGCCTAGCTGCTAAAGATATTCTTTGGGTGGATAAGGGATTATTGGGAACTGATATTTTGCATAGCTGTGGCAAGTATCCTAATGTACCCTTGATCGGAAGAAAAGGAGGTATTAACTACAACCCGTCTTTGGCTATTAGGCAGTTTGCATACGCCCTAAAAGATCCTCCAGCTGGAAAAGATTTGGAAGAATCTTTGTATTTTCATATGACTGATGGTGTGACTATTGCACAAGACGCTTCTGAAGCTTGGCTCAACAGACAGAAGATAGGTAAAACTGTTTTGGGTAAACCCAATAATCAAGCTTTCGCTCCATACGTTGAATGGGTAAAGAAGAGGGTAGAAGAGTTCTATTTACCTTTTGATCGGGCGCCTCCCTTGTATCCAGAGATTGTGGAAGAGAGACTCACTGTACCACTCGAAGAATTCGACAAGCAGCGAAAGTTGGTATCTGATTTGAGGGTGGAAAACTCTGATATGAGTAGTCAGCTACAGAATGCTCTACAGGACAACTTGGAGTTGAAGTGGAAAGTTCAAGACATGACAGCGCATCTAGAAAAAAGAGAGAGGGATTTTGCTGACAGAGCTCAGCACTTCAAAAAGGTCAGTATGGCTGCTGAATCATTAGGAAAAGCTAAAAGGAAAAACAAGAAGCTTTTGGCTAAAGCGGAAGACAAGCTTGCCACGTATCAGGATATGTGGAAGGAGGTCAAGACTGAGAATGGAGAGCTGAAAGAAAAACTTCAGGTAGTGAAAGCAAGGAAAGATCATTACTTTGCCAAGTGGAAAGAAGCACAGAAGGAAATTGAAGAGCTCAAGTTGCAAGCCGAGGTCAAGAAGTCGAAGAGCGAGGACAACAACGCTGAAGAGCAGATTATTAAATTAAACCAAGAGATTGCAAAGAGGAATAAGTTGATCAAAGGACTGATAAAGCAACCTACACATCCTGACACTGTGGACCTTCTTGAGGAAGTTGAAGCTAGTTTGTTTGGAATTGATTTGTAGTTGGTTTTGTTTGTTTATCTTTTTGGAATTACCATCAGGTTTGTTGATGGAATCACCTTTGATTATGCTTGAATTTGTCTGTAAGAACTACTTTGTTTTCAAAAATGGAATATTTGGTTTAACTATCTGTGCTCGGGCAGTTCTGGTTTTCAGAGAGGGTTTGTCCCTGTGGTTTGATCCGGTGGTATTTCTGGGTTCAGATTTATTTTCCGATAGTGTGTCTAATCCCTTGCCTGGTTTCATGGAATGGAATTAAAGCGGATGTGTCCTGGAAATGTTCAAATATGTTTGTCTGCATTTTGCATTCGCATTTGCATAATCATAATCATTTTTGCATTGTAGGTTATCTCGGATTCTCTGGTTTTCTTATGCTCTCTCTCTTTTTGTCAGTCAGGATTGATCAACCAACTCATCGGTATTCTACCAGGCTTAATCAAAGCAGAGTGATGGACAAAGTTCAGGCAGACATGGCAGCTATGTAAGCTCGCATCGATCAATTTATGGAGATGATGCTGGGTGTGGTGCAAAGTCAGAATGAATTCAGAACTCTAGTTCAGCCTTTGGTGTCGCAGGTTGATGAAAATGGTATCTTACACGATGGTTTTCTTAATCGTGTTATTCCTCCGGGCGGAGGTGGTGCTGGTATCAACATTCCTATCACTGGCGCTGGTGGACAGGGTGGTATTTCTTCAGTAGTTGGAGAAGGAAGTACTGTTCGAGCTATCAATGGCCATTGTATTGATGATCAACAGGATGATGTTTTTTCAGTTAGAAGTTTAGACGCTGGTCTTCCTGTGGTTAATGATGAGAGGATCCATTTAATTGAGGCGCAAATGAAGGGGGTTGTGAAACAGGATGATCTGGGAATAGATTTGGACGACCTCGGGTTAGTCCCTGATATTGTCATTCCACACAAGATTCAGATTCCTACATTGGAGAAGTATAATGGTTCTACCTGCCCGAGAACTCACATAAAGGCTTATACTAGGAAGATGGCTGCCCATGCCAAAGATGAGAAGCTAATGATGCACTTTTTCCAAGACAGCCTGTCTGGTGCGTCTTTGGAATGGTACATTGCGCTGGAGAGTAGAGATGTTCGTACTTGGAGAGAGCTAGTTGCAGCTTTTATCAAGAATTACCAGTACAACATAGACATGGCTCCCAACAGAACTCAGCTGTTGAGCATGTCCCAGAAAAATGATGAAAGTTTCAAAGAATACGCGCAAAGGTGGCGTGAATTGGCGGCTAGGGTACAGCCACCAATGCTGGAAAAAGAGATGTTGGATATGTTTATGGACACACTGCCTAAGCACTATTATGAGAAGCTTTTGCCTTGTTCTCTAGGCAAGTTTGCAGATGTGATTGCTATCGGACAAAAGGTAGAGGTTGGAATTAAGGCTGGAAAAGTTTCTAGTGGTGACGGATCGTCCTCCGGACATGGAAAGAAGCCATTTGATGGTTATAAGAAGAAAGGAGAGGCCAACGCTGTATCATCTCATAGGGGAAAAGGGAAACAGCGTCAGGGCAACAATCAACAAGTAGCATCGGTAACTATCCCAGCAACGTTACCTCCACCACAACAACAGAGGAATAATGCTAATCAGAACAGGCAGTAGGGCCAGTATCAGAACAGACAAAGGAATGTAGAGAGGCATTTTGATCAACCCCCAATGTCGTATGCACAGTTATTGCAACATTTGTTGCAGTTGCGTCTAGTTGAGCTCCGTACCCTGGCTCCACCAACAGGGGAACTCCCACGAGGCTACGATGCTAACGCACACTGCGATTTTCACTCAGGTGCTCCGGGGCACACTGTGGAGAAGTGTAGGGTGTTTCATCACAAGGTGCAAGACCTTGTAGACTCCAAGGCTATCAATTTCTCGAATGTTGGGCCTAATGTTATTCAAAACCCTATGCCTGATCATAATGGGCCGAGGGTGAATGCGATAATTGAGGAATGTGAAGCTCTGAATTTGATCATGGATGTTGAGGAGCTGAAGACTCCATTGGTTGTGGTTAAAAGCAGGTTATTGAAGGGTGGCGTCTATCCGGGTTGTGATGATAACTGCTCAGATTGTTTGACAAAGGTTAATGGTTGTGATTCGTTAAAGACGGGTATCCAGAGTATGATTGACGAGGGTTGTTTACAGTTTGATCGGGGTAATCAACAAGAAGAGGTTGTTAGTGAGAAGGTTGCTACTATCACCATTCCGTTCAAAACGATTACTATTTCTGGTCCGGCAAGGCCACCTCCAGTTATTATCACAAGGGCTGGACCCATCCCGTGTGAAAGCACTAAGGCCATTCCCTAGAATTACGGTGCAGAGGTGTTTGTCAACGGACAAAAATAGGAATTAATGAATACTTCGCCAGTAAGTGCTAGTCCTGAAGTTAAAGTTGAGACTGATGCTATAACGAGAAGTGGTTGAGTGCTTACTCCTGTTAATGATCAACCCAGTACTTCTAGGCAAGATAGGGGGAAACAGGCAATGGATGGTTCTGTTCAGCCTCCAGTGGTTATTGATTCTACGGTAAAGCCGCTTGATGATGGTTTTTCTGAAAATGTAGAGGAGTTTATGAGGCTCATCAGGAAAAGTGATTACAAGATCGTGGACCAGTTACATCAGACCCCGTCCAAGATCTCTATTCTGTCTTTGCTATTGTGTTCTGATGCTCACAGGAATGCTCTTCTGAAAGTTTTGAATGCAGCCTACGTTCCTCAAGAGATTTCTGTTAACCAGCTGGAAGGGGTTGTCGCGCACGTGAACGCGGGTAATGGCTTGGGTTTTATAGATCTTGATTTGACTCCTGCTGGGAGGAATCATAACCATGCCCTGCATATTTCGATTGAGTGTCGTGGTTCACTGATGTCACATGTATTGGTTGATACTGGATCATCGTTGAATGTATTGCCAAAGAAAGCATTAATGAAGTTAGATACCAGGGGACTTATTTGTACACCAAGCGACTTAGTGGTGCGAGCTTTCGATGGCTCGAAGAGATCTGTCTTTGGTGAGATTGTGCTTCCGATCAAAGTTGGGCCATAAATTTTTGATGCAACATTTTATATTATGGATATTCAGCCAGCGTACAGCTGTTTGTTGGGTCGTCCTTGGATTCATGGTGCAGGCGCTGTAACCTCCACTTTGCATCAAAAGCTGAAATACATGGTTGATGGTCACGTAGTGACGGTGTGCGGAGAAGAAGACATAATGATTAGTCAGCTGTCAACCTTCAAATACATGGAAGTGGATGGTGAAATCCATGAGACGTTGTGTCAGGGGTTTGAAAAGGTGAAGGTTTCTGAAGAGGTTGTCCAGTCTGAGACTACAGAGCAGCCTGCAGTGGCAGATCAACCTGAGGTTTCTATGTCTTCGTTTAAAGACGCCAAAGCTGTGGTTGAAGCTGGTAGCTCACAGAGGTGGGGCCAGGTGGTTGAAGTTCAGGAGAAGAGGGATACTTAAGGCTTAGGATATAAGCCATCCAGGAGAGATGGGGATCCTCCCAAATTCTATGGCCCAGTCCGTTTCACTAGTGCTGGTGTTTTCTTCGACAGAGTTAATGCCATTGAGGAAGAAGGGGATAGTGATTGTGACATGGATAGCTGGATCTGTCCTTGCGTCCCAGGAGAAAGTCTGTGCAACTGGTCTTCCGAGAAAGTCATTCGAGTGACTGGCTTCGAGTAATTGCTTTGTTTATTATGTTAATCCTGCGTTCTACCCAAGACGTAGTGATTTTATTTGTAGGGCTTTTAACTGTTGCATGTTTTGCTTTATCATCAATAAAGGACTTTTCACACTCAAATATTTTGATCCCTGTCTTTCTATTTTTTATTTTTATGCATTAAAAACCCACATCAAAATGGCAATGTGTTTCTTTTGTTGCATACATAAGAAAACATACCTCATCAATCATGCAGGTCTTTTTGTTCAGATGACACCGATCATGACTCAGCTATAGCTCAGTATGACTTTGACAATCCAATCTATCAGGCTGAAGAAGAGACTGACGAAGATTGTGAACTGCCCAAAGAGTTGGCCAAATTGTTGAAGCAAGAGGAGAGAGTCATCTAACCTCATCAGGAGGAAATTAAGATTGTGAATCTGGGAACCGAGGACGTCAGAAAGAAAGTAAGGGTAGGGGCTGCACTGGAAGACAGTGTCAAGGGAAGATTGATTGAAATGCTCCGCGAGTATGTGGATATCTTCGCCTGGTCTTACCAAGACATGCCTGAGCTCGATACTGATATTATTGTACACCGGCTACCACTTAAAGAAGGTTGTGCTCCGGTCAAGCAAAAGTTGAGAAGAACTAAACCGGAGATGTCTGTCAAAATCAAGGAAGAGGTTCAGAAACAGCTAGATGTCGGTTTTCTTGCCGTGACAAATTATCCTCCATGGGTTGCTAACATCGTGCCTGTACCTAAGAAGGATGGGAAGGTCAGGATGTGTGTTGACTACAGGGATTTGAACAGAGCAAGCCCAAAGGATGATTTCCCACTCCCTCACATTGACGTGTTAGTTGACAATACTGCTCAGTATTCTGTGTTTTCCTTCATGGATGGCTTCTCTGGGTATAACTAAATCAAGATGGCCCTAGAGGACATGGAGAAGACAACATTCATAACACCATGGGGAACTTTCTGCTACAAAGTGATGCCCTTTGGATTGAAAAATGCAGGGGCAACCTACCAGCGGGCAATGGCGACTCTCTTTCATGATATGATTCACAAAGAGATTGAGGTCTATGTTGATGACATGATTGCGAAGTCGTGACAGAGGAAGAACATCTGGTGAATCTTCAGAAGTTATTTAAAAGGTTAAGAAAATTCAGACTGAGGTTAAATCCAAACAAGTGCACCTTCGGGGTGAGATCAGGAAAATTATTGGGGTTCATTGTTAGTGAAAAAGGTATTGAGGTTGATCCTGCAAAGGTAAAAGCCATACAAGAAATGCCTGTGCCGAAAACAGAAAAAGAGGTTCGTGGTTTCTTGGGGAGATTAAACTACATTGCTAGGTTCATCTCACATCTCACAGCCACGTGTGAACCAATCTTCAAGTTGTTAAGAAAAGATCAAGCGGTCAGGTGGAATGAAAATTGTCAAAAGGCGTTTGAAAAGATTAAAGAATACTTACAGGAACCTCCGGTCCTTATGCCACCAGTGCCAGGAAGGCCTTTGATTATGTATCTCACGGTTCTTGAGAATTAAATGGGTTGTGTGCTCGGTCAACAGGACGAGTCAGGTAGAAAAGAGCACGCCATCTACTACTTGAGTAAAAAGTTTACTGATTGCGAGTCAAGGTACTCGATGCTGGAGAAAACATGTTGTGCACTCGCTTGGGCCGCTAAGCGTTTGAGGCAGTATATGTTAAACCACACAACCCTATTAATTTCGAAGATGGATCTGATCAAGTATGTGTTTGAGAAGCAAGCACTTTCTGGTAGAATAGCCCGTTGGCAGATGGTTCTGACAGAATACGATATTCAGTATGTTTCCCAAAAGGCCATTAAGGGAAGTGTTTTGTCAGAATATCTTGCCGAACAGCCAATTGAGGATTATCAACCGATGAAGTTTGAATTTCCGGATGAGCAGATCATGTATCTGAAGATGAAGGATTGTGAAGAACCTTTGCTTGATGAAGGATCTGAGATTGGATCTCAGTGGAAGTTGGTTTTTGATGGAGTTGTTAATTCATATGGTAACGGAATCGGAGCAATCATTACGACTCCACAGGGTTCTCATATACCCTTCACTGCCCGATTGGCTTTCATATGCACCAACAATGAGGCAGAGTATGAAGCATGCATCATGGGGTTAGAAGAACGATTGATTTGAGAATCATGAACCTCGATGTTTATGGTGATTCTGCGTTGGTAGTTAATCAGATTACAGGTGAATGGGAGACTCGTCAAGTAAATCTTGTTCCGTATAACAATTATGCTAGAAGGTTGTTACCTTTCTTCGACAGAGTAGACTTCCATCACATTCCCAGGGTTGAGAATCAGATGGCTGATGCGTTGGCAACGTTGTCGTCAATGTACCAAGTGAATCGTTGGAATGAAACTCCTTCAATCAGAATCATGCGCTTGGACATACCTGCTTTTTTATTTGCAGTTGAAGGGGTATCAAATGGCAAACCTTGGTATCATGACATCAAAGTCTTCTTGAAGAGTCAAGAATACCCAGCCGGGGCATCTTCCAAGGATAAAAAGACATTGAGGAGGTTATATGGAAACTTATTTTTGAACAAGGATGATGTGTTGTACAAGAGAAACTTTGAGATGGTCTTGCTACGTTGTGATGATGAACATGAGGCAGGCCTGTTAATGGAAGAGGTTCACGAAGGTTCCTTCGGTACTCATGCCAATGGGCATGCTATGGCAAGAAAATTGTTGAGAGCGGGGTATTATTGGATGACTATGGAGTCTGATTGTTTTAAATACGCCCGAAAATGTCATAAATGCCAGATTTATGCTGACAAGGTGCACGTACCGCCTACTCCTCTGAATGTTTTGTCGTCACCTGGGCCTTTTGCCATGTGGGGCATTGACATGATTGGAAAGATCGAGCCAACTGCTTCAAATGGACATCGTTTTATCCTGGTAGCTATTGATTATTTCACGAAGTGGGTAGAAGCAGCGTTGTATGCCAACGTCACCAGGCAAGTGGTAGCCCGGTTTATTAAGAAGGACATCATCTGCCGGTATGGAGTCCCGGAGAGAATCATTACGGATAATGGTTCAAATTTGAACAATAAGATGATGACGGAGCTATGCCAGAGCTTTAAAATCGAACATCACAATTCTTCTCCCTATCGTCCGAAGATGAATGGGGCTGTTGAAGCGGCAAATAAGAACATAAAGAAGATTGTGCAGAAGATGGTAGTGACATACAAAGACTGGCATGAGATGTTGCCTTACGTTTTGCACGGATATCGTACTTCGGTACGCACATCAACTGGGGCAACTCCTTTCTCACTGGTGTATGGTATGGAAGCAGTCCTGCCATTAGAAGTTGAGATTCCTTCTTTGAGAATTCTGACAGATGTGAAGCTTGATAAAGCTGAGTGGGTGCGTTCCCGGCTGAATGAACTGAACCTCATTGAAGAGAAGAGATTGAAAGTCATTGCGCATGGGTGGTTGTATCAGAGCAGGATGAAGAAAGCCTTTGATCAGAAAGTGCATCCTCGGTGTTTTTAAACTGGTGAATTAGTTCTGAAAAGGATCACTCCTCCTCAAACAGATCACAGGGGCAAGTGGACTCCGAATTACGAAGGGCCATATGTAGTAAGACAGGTTTTCTCTGGCGGAGCCTTATTACTTTCAACTATGGATGGCGAAGATTTTACGTCCCCTGTGAACGCGGATGTAGTCAAAAAATACTTTGCATAAAAGAGACCCGCTGAACATAAAAAGAAGATTCAGGCAAAAATGGGGCATCCTGGCGAACCATAAAAAGAAAAGGTTCGGGTAAAAATTAGGGATAAAAAAGAAAAAAGAATAAACCCGCAAGGTTGAAAACCTGAAAGGGCAACTTTGGCAAAAATGGGTATCCCGGTGGATTGAAAACCCGAAAAGGGCGATCCAGGCAAAAGTTAGTGATTTAAAAGCAAAGACTACGTTCCGCGTTCGATCTGTGATCACTATTCACACTTGGAAAATTCGAAGGAAAGGAATCAATCCAGTCAGTCATCTTCAAAGGCCAAAATATCTGCGGATAAACATGTCATATGGGTTATAGCTGAGTCGAGTCATGGTGGATGTCTGTTCCCCACATTGCCGACATTTGTATTTTCTTTTACTTTTTGCGCAATTACCTCTTTTCAGGAATTGCTTCCAGATGTAAATGCCTATTTACAGGCCAATTCATTTAATAAAGTTTGCATTTCAGTCAAAGAGCTTTTGTTTTTTGCTTTACCTGTTTGTTTGTGAAAATGTTCGATATTTTTGATAAAACATTACATGCTAAAATGTTGAGCTCTGTGAAACAAGTTGGAAAACAGTGGCAATTGCTTGGGCGACAGTCACTATGATGATAATCAAAGTAATCATTTTTGCACGTAGACCTTTCTGTTGGTTTTGCAGGATGACAGGTGTACTTCCCCAGTAGAGTTGCTCTCTCCAATTTTGAAGCCTGATCATCCTCAGCAGTTTGTTGCTCTCCTCAGTAGAGTAGAGCTCTCCCCAACTTTGAAGTTTGATCGTCCTCAACAGTTTATTACTTTTCCCCATCAGAGTATCGAGGATCGTCTTCCTCAGCAGAGTATAGAGAAGTGATTCCCCAATCGGAGTCGTTAAGGATCGTCCCCCTCAGCAAGATATAAGAGGTTTTCCCCCAACCAGAGTTGTGATTTGGCTCACCTTTCTTCAGCAGGTGGTGTTTCCCACAGAGTATGGGGCAGTTGTTTTTTCCTCAGCTAGTCAGGAAACAAGGTGTTTATCCCCTACCAGAGTGGATGTTGACAACTACTTTTTCTCCTAAGCGGAGTCGTTGAGGATCGTCCTCCTCAGCAGAGTACAGAGGATTGTATACCCAGCCGAAGTTGTGTTTGGATTACTATTCCCTAGCAAACGTTCAGAAGTTAATTGCTCTAAGGTGGATGTTGTTGTATCTCCAGCAGGAAGTTCGTGGACAAGGATGTTATTATCCCCACAGAGTCCCGGTGTCTACTTTCCTCAGTTGGTAAGAAAGTATAGGCTCAACGACGACGGATTGATATAATCCCCAGCAGGGTGAGGGTAAAGTTATTTCCCTAGCAGCAGATTAAGCTCACCGATATCCCCAAGCAGAGTCTGGTGGTGAGTGGTATCCCCAGCAGGTCTTAATTCCAATCATTTTTGGGCAGGCGTTAAATCCAAGTTCTGGAGTATTTGGTGATCCCTGGCGGAGTAGTTTCGATCTTCAGTATTTAGTTCCTTCCCCAACTGAGTGGGTATTCTCTCGGAGTTTCGTCCATCTCCAGCAGAGTTGTGGATCTTATTTTTTCCCCGGCGGAGTGGGTACTCTCTCAGAGTTTCGTCCATCTTCGGCAGAGTTGTTGATCTTGATATTCCCCAAAAGAGTGGGTATTCTATCGGAGTTTCGTCCATCTCCAGCAGAATTGGTGATTGTGATCTTCCCTAGCAGGGTGAAGTTTTCCTCAGCATGTTCTTTGGTTTGATGACAATGTAGTTTGTCGTCCTCGGTGGAGCTGCTTCTGTTCTCAACGTTTATTTCGTTGAGACGGTTTTTTGCATTGCATAAGCATTTTTTGCATGGCATCTTCCTAAATGCATAGCATTTCCACTTCGTGTGGAGCATTACGGCAAAATTCAAACATATGCATCTCAAGCATAAGCCAGGTTTGAGTTTTCCTTCGTCAGGAAAAAGCCGGATTTTAGGAGCTATCATTCGACTTTACTCCACAAGTATTGGGTTTAGTCATTCAGGGCAATATTTGACATTCCCTTGCAGAGTTTGTTTGCCAGGATCGTTAATCCATGATTTCATTTTTACCCCTTCGTCCATGTGGTCCTTTGGTTTATTCCCTCAAGGTTTTTACCGTCAGACACTCATTCGTGTTTCCTTCGTCACCCGTCCGTGTTTGAACCTTTTTGTTTCAATACCCGTTCGTATTGACCTTTTGATGACACTCGTCCGTGTTGCCTTCCATTCCCCAGCGAGATTAATTCCCGATAAAAGTTACTTTACAACCTTTCGATACCCGTCCGTATTGAAATCCTTTTTACACCCGTCCGTGTACCTTTTCGATACCCGTCCGTATTGGAATTCTTTTTACACCCGTCCGTGTACCTTTTCGATACCCGTTCGTATTGAAATCCTTTTTACACCCGTCCGTGTACCTTTTCAGTACCCGTCCGTATTGAATCCTTTTACACCCGTCCATGTACCTTATCAGTACCTGTCCGTATTAAATCCTTTTACACCCGCCCGTGTACCTTTTCAGTACTCGTCCGTATTGAATCCTTTTACACCCGTCCGTGTACCTTTTCAGTACCCGTCCGTATTGAATCCTTTTACACCCGTCCGTGTACCTTTTCAGTACCCGTCCGTATTGAATCCTTTTACACCCGTCCGTGTACCTTTTTCAGTATCCGTCCGTATTGAAACCTTTTACACCCGTCCGTGTACCTTTTCAGTACTCGTCCGTATTGAATCCTTTTACACCCGTCCATGTACCTTTTCAGTACCTGTCCGTATTGACCTTTGATGACACTCGTCCGTGTTCTTTCAGCACCCGTCCATGTTTGAACTTTTGTTTCAATGCTCGTCCGTATTGACATTTGGCACCCGTCCATGTTCTTTCAGCACCCGTCCGTGTTTGAACTTTTGTTTCAATGCTCGTCCGTATTGACATTTGGTACCCGTCCGTGTTCTTTCAGCACCCGTCCGTGTTTGAACCTTTTAAGCTAATGCCCGTCCATATTGACTTTTGACACCCGTCCATGTTCTTTCAGCACCCGTCCGTGTTTGAACCTTTTTCAATACCCGTCTGTATTAAATCCTTTTTACACCAGTCCGTGTATCTTTTCAGTACCCGTCCGTATTGAACCTTTTCACACCCGTCCGTGTACCATTTTGATACCCGTCCGTATCTGATATCTTTGATTCCTTGACACCCATCAGTGTTTATTCCCAGCATAGCTAACACTCATTTGTGTTTATCTCATGACATTTCAATACATTGGTCGTATTGGTTCCCAACACTCGTACGTGTTGTGGCAGTGCAACATTTATTGCTTGTTCCCTAGTGGAGTCGTCTCTCCTTTGAGGATTGCAAATTTTCAGGTTATTTTGGTATTCAAACCCCGCGTATCCCGATTGTATGAAAGCCGCTGCTTCCATACCCTCGGATCCAGGAAGTTTGAATAGGGGCAGCTGTAACACCTCAAATTTGCCCTTTTGTTTTTACCTAACTGGTTTATGCTTCCTTTCATTTGCATTATCATTCCTGCATCTGCATTGTCCTTTTGAGCATGGGATCAAGGTATTCTTCAGCAGGTCACAGCGTCATCCGTCCCAGTGCGATTTTTAACAGTGTTCAGAGCCAACAGATAGCTTTCCAAGTCTTTTTGAGCATTTATTTTGCTCATTAAGTGACTGGATGATCAGAAACCCCGACAATCAATTTTTGATCAGTTATTCAGCACCAGACAGTTGGTATCAGCAGTTTAATCGGAGCACAGAAAAATAGTTCAGAGCATATTTCAAGTGTTTTCCAGTGGTAATATCAAATGGCAAGTTTCAGAGATCTATCATGGTCCATAACAGGTGGAACCGGGCGAATATCCAAGTTTCCCTCCTTTTGGCGCCAATTTTGAATTTTTGAATGGAGTAATCGATTACTCAAAGTGAGTAACCGATTACTTTGTCCGAAATTGCAAAAATGTGGCATTTTCAGCACTGCAGAATTTTGGAGCATTTTGTGGTCATGTGCTTGGCTTGTGCATGTGTGTGAAGGATCTAGAATTGATCTATTTTCATCATTTTCCACCCAAAATTCAAATTCTCTCCATCACTTTTTCACTCTAATTCCTCATTTCATTTCCTAATTCATATTTCATCCCAATTTCCACTCACTTAACCTCACTCCCAACCCAAACTTAACTCCTAACCTGGGGGTTATTGAAACCATTTCATTCCATACCTCAAAAACCTAGATCGTTTTCACTCTTTTTTTTTCAGAATTTCTCTCAATTCTCTCTCTCACTTTTTCCACTTTTCATCTTCATTTTCAACCTCTCACCAAAGCTCCATATCCATAGATTCACAAATTCTTCATTGGAATTTGTGAATTCTTGAGCTAAACCTCCATCACATCATCATTCTTGGTTCAATTCTGATATAGCTACTGGTTTGGATCTTGGAATCACTTTTGGGAGCAACTTTTGATTATTTGGAGTGTTCTTGCTTGGATCTTGAAATTTCTTGCTAGGATCTTGAAGATTATTGTATAGATCTCTGGTTTTCTTGCTTGGATTCACCAATTTTCGTGCTCAACATTCACCAAGGCAAATCTCAGCCTTGTAGGTTGGTTTTCCTTAGATCTATGTTTGATTTAGCTTAATTTCAACTTATGCAATGTAGATCCTTGGTTTATGATGTGATTTGATCCATTTGCTTGATTTGATTTGTGATCTTGTTGTTTGATTGATGAAGTTGGTGTTTGATTACTGATATTTGATGTGAATTTCGTGATTAATTGATTGCATGATCATTTGGATGTTTGCATAAGTGATTGAATGCTGAAAAGTGCTTTTCAAAGTTGATTTTCTGCCTCTGTTTCAGTGGTAATCGATTACCCTAATAGAGTAACCGATTACTCTATCTAATTTTCACGTTTTTGGTCAAATTTCAACTTTGTAACCGATTACTCAAAGTGAGTAATCGATTACCACTGCTGCAGAGTGATATTTTCTTGCATTTTATTGGTTGTTTGAGATCCGATGCATGCTTAAACTTCATGGATTAATATGTCATTGATTTATGGATTATTCTTGAGCTGTTGCACCTCACACTATGGCATGAACACGATTATTCGACACACGAGTATTGGTTTCCGTCGATAAATGTTTATGTTTGCGTTGTTGATTAATTAATGTGATGAACACATAACACACACTTCTTAAGCATGTGGATTGTGACACGTTGTTGATGTTGCTGGAGTTGTTTGTTTGAACTTGATTGCGTGCATTTGATTTCATGAGATACATGCTTGTTTTCAACTTTGTTCATATGCTTGATGTTGTGCATCCGTTCATGATGTGGTGCATTTTTTCATGTTATCTCCAAGTATTGTTTACCATGATATATGATGTGTTTGCAATCATAATGCATGATGTTTAATGCACATTTGCTTTGCCATGCTTGATTCGTATTCAAATGTATCGCGTGCTGCCCAGTTTCTACAGCTGTCTATGTGTATGTGTGCTGTTGTATGTGCTGCTAGCTGACATTTTACACCCTTCCTTGTGCTGAATTGTATGCTGTTGTAAGCTGTCTTGCTAGTGTGCTGCTTTTTACTGCTGTTTTGGTGCAGGAACGTTGTGGTAGCTGCTGTTTTATTTATTCGTTTCTTTTTCCTCTTTCGTCTCTTTCACTCTTCTAATCCCATGAATCTCAAGACTTGATTAAGTCTTGGATTCTTTTCCCCTTAGAGCTACCTAGTCCAACTTAATTTTCGATTAAGCTTGGAGTAGGATTAGCATTAGGTCTTAGGTAGTTGTCTCTCCTAAGCCTCACTAACCATAGGTCATCCATGCATGATAACATTAGGACTCTTAATTTCCCTTTAGAGTTTCCTTTGGGTCGTCTCTCTTCTCATCTCAAAACTTCTTCAAAACACGTAATAAAAGTTAACGTGTATTGCGCTTGAGCCTTCTATGTGGGAAGTGGGGAGTGAGGGGCTTCCCCTCATTCTTCTAGGATACCTAGTGTACGTCCTGTTGGGGATGATGCGCGAAGTATTCGTTCCTATATTTAAGACTTGGGTTCAATGCAAGTTACGAAACAACTTAAAAGACATTTCTGTCTAAAAAACACCAAACAAATTCAAATCTTTTTATCCTTCGAGATTGCTGGGTTTCAAACTTCTTTTTTCAGAAAAGAGCTCGTCGCTCATGTAAAAAACACTTACCCATCCGTGGTCGTACCCACGAACTACATCAGCTCTGATTCCTCTCTCTCGTCCGATTGAGGATATGTAGGCACAAGACAGCGATTCTCTTGGCGAGCAACCTTCCCCCACAATTCCCGTCCGAACTACGTTGACTCTGACTTTCCCATTGCACTGAGGGAGTACGTAGGCCTAGGACAACGATAACGTCCTATCGAGTCACTTCCTTTTTCTTTTCTTCTTCGTTTCTCCATTCTTTCCATTCTCGTTCCTTCGCCGGTCCCGTAGCAGTGGAGCTCCAGACGACGACACCCTTTGATGCAGACAGCAAGCGTGGATCCCATCGAGTACGATGGACGTGTTGGGTGCTAACACCTTCCCTTCGCGTAACCGACTCCTGTACCCGTTTCTCTTGGTCGTGAGACCATGTTCTTTCCCTTCCCTCAGGTTTATGCAGTGTTTCCTTTCCCTCTCTCGGGATAAATACACATTTTTGGCGACTCTGTGTTTTTCCGCGCCACTCTCGCATTTGTACCGTTGGATGCGAATCTTTCAGGAGCGACAACTGTGTTGTCAAAGGAACTGTAGCACGGATAAAATCTTCTGACATGCCCAAAGTAAGGATGACAGGGACGATAGGAGGTTCTACCATTGTGGTGACGATTTCAGAGACCACAGTGGTCTAGGTATCCATCTTTGCTTTCATAACATTAATTGCCTCGAGGATTTGTCCCATTCCTCCTCTTATCTCATTCAATTCATTATTGCCTCTGTCCATTTCTCCGTAAGCTTCTGA
The DNA here is from genome assembly GCA_022829125.1 of Lathyrus tuberosus. NCBI lineage: Eukaryota > Viridiplantae > Streptophyta > Magnoliopsida > Fabales > Fabaceae > Lathyrus > Lathyrus tuberosus. The sequence goes on from JALAZF010000163.1 coordinate 10,488,159, forward strand.
CATCCTGAATCGAGCTTGGGCCCGAGTGTTGTAGTTGTGTCTGGGATTCAGTGTGACGATTCTGAAGAGAACACGGCGACATAAGACAAAGACAAGGAAAGAAATGCACATGAAGATGCAAATGAGGATGCACATGCAAATGCAAGATAAACTATCAAGAAACCAAAGAAATTTTGCAAATAATATAGATAATGGATTCCTTGATAAAAACAAACTTCTGCATTCAAGAGTCTGGTGAACATTACATCAGGAGCAGTGTATCCTTATACTCCAAGTACATAAGTAGAAATACATCAAAATAAAAGGGAACAATGATAACAGAAATGACAACAGTAACACTAGAGATTGAATCCGCCGGTTGATGATCCCTCTCCTCCATTGATTACTCTCATTATTTTGATGATACGCTCATTTGTTTCCTCCTTCGCGAGAACCAATTCTCCTAACTCTTCCACCATCTTCTGCTTTGTCTTGGTAGGTGATTCATGGTAGGGATGTGGCTTCATCATTACACGAGCTATGTCATGAGACCATTGCAAGTGAGCCTCTGTGACTGGGCATTAGCTTTCCATAATTGTCTGTTAATCTGACGCCAAGCGCGCTCCAATCGCATCTTCATTTCAAAACCTCCTCCTTCATCATAAAACATCATCTGCATATCTTCGTCATCTGGAATTCCTTCCTTCAGATGACCCAACTGACGTCGTGCGAGGATAGGGTTGTAATTGATACAACCGTTTCTTCCCATGAGAGGCCCATTGGGGCAATCCCCACGGCTATGAATTATGATAATTCCTTCTTCAGTTGAATCATACCATTCGATGTCGGTATGCTTCAACTCCATCAGCTTTTTGGACCAAGTCTTACAGTCTTCGACCTCCCAGAAAGTCGGAGTCTTTGGCAAATAAGAAACGAACCACTTGTAAAAAAGGGCTACGCAGCAAACAATTGGCCCACAGCCTCTTGTGTATCTGGTCTGTATGGAATGGTAAACATCAGCTAGCAGTGTCGGGACCGGATTATTGACTGTAAAAAGCTGAATGGCTTGGGTATCCACGAAGTTCTTGGCATTTGGGAACAGAAACAATCCATATATCATCAGAGCTAGGGTTGATTCAAATAAAGCCTCACTTCCTCTATTTTTGAAGTATAGAGCCTTTTCCATCAAGAACTGAGCAGGCAGTCCACGTTTTCCTCCTTTGTTAGTCAGGTTGGCTTGGATGTCAGATAATCTGATTCTGGTTACTCTGGCGATGTCTCTGGCGGAAGGCATATCTTCAATCCTAGAAAAGATGGGAGCATCTCTGACTAGAATTCCTATCATGGCTGAGAACTCCTCTAAGGTCGGCACCAACTGGAATTCAGGGAATACGAAACAGCGGTACGCGGGATGATACAACTGGACCAAAACTTCAAGGGGCCCTACAGTCACTGGTGTTTTCATCAGTGGAATGACACACCCGTATCTATCAGCGAAGGCTTACTGGTCTTCAATCATTTCTCCTAACCATAACAAACGCTCCACCTCTGGCAGTTCAAAGAAATAAGGCCAAACTCTTTCCCCTGTAGCATCCATTTCTACAAAATCTGCAAAACAAAATTAGTATCTTGATAGTTTAGCAGGAATGCAAGATGCAATGCAAAGTTTCATGGAACTCAGACACTCGCAAAATATCAAGAGATATCAAAAGACCTCATTTTCATTAAATAAAAGGTGAATTACAATAGTTGATACACTTTCAAAAAGCCCTAAACATAAAGCTAAATAAAAGCTAGAAAATCCTAAGGAAATTCTCCTAAGAGCCTTGTGTTGAGTCTTCTGATTTCTTTCTCCATCTGATCCCTTTCTGCGACGAGGTTGTCAGGAATAGATTTCCAAGAAGGAGGCTGACTGTTAGAGGAACTTGGATCTTCTAGGGGCTTTCTCTTCTTGCATGAGAGTAACTCTTCATTCTTGGTCTGTAGTTGCTTCTGGAGTTCTAGGTTTTCTTCAACAACCACTTGATACTTAAGCTTCCAGGCTTCTTCTGACCTTTGGGCTTGTCTTAAAGAAATCTCCAGCCCTTCTTCTCTTGACATAAAGTATAAAATAGGCTCTTTCTTCAAAGTAATTGGTTCCTGCCTTTTGTAGGGCATCTTTAACTCTATAGCTCTTCTTCTGACCCATTGTAGATAGGGTTCCAATGACACACAGTTAGGCCTCCCCAAAGAAATTCTTCCTCTTTTGCGCTTGCTACCCCAAGCGTCCAAAATCAACTTCTTCTGTTCTTCGTTCTTGTCATATGTTTCAAAGTAAATACTTTCCACATGAACACTGAGAGGTTTGTCTTCCAAAGGATACCCTAATTGGCGTCGTGCTAATACAGGGTTGTAGCTGATTCCACCTTTAATGCCAAGAAGAGGCACATTGCCATAATTTCCACAGCTATCTATAATCAGGATTCCATCATACACCCTATTATACCAGTCAATGTCTGCATGGGAGAGTGCCATAACCTTCTGAGACCACCATCCTTTCTTGGAATCCCAAAATGCGCCTGCCTTTGGTAGATGTGAAATAAACCATCTATACAATATGAGGACACAACAGGTAATCTGTCTATTTCCATGAGCATTTCTTGTATGGACTGAGTGATAGGCTTCAGCGAGCAGGATAGGTACCAGATTCTGCTTCAAGAAGATTTTGATTGCATTCAGATCCACAAAGTTGTCGATGTTTGGGAACAAGAAAAGTCCATAGATGAACAATGCGAAAACAGCTTCAAAGGCATCCCTGTTGGAGTTTTTAGCAAAATAACGAGCCTTTTCAAACAAGAACTTAGCAGTTAACCCAAAAATTCCTCCCTTAAAGATTAAATTACTTTTGATGTCAACTAACTCTAGATGGGTTTCCTTGGCTATTTCCTCCTCTTTAGGATCCTTCTCGAAGATAGGAAATGGGGACTCATCCTTGATAGGCAAACCAATTATCTGAGAGTATTCCTCAAGGGTGGGTAAGAGCTGATAGTCAGGGAACGTGAAGCAGTGATACTTTGGATCATAAAACTGAAGCAAGGTTGAGAGGAGTCCTTCATCAATGGTCTTCTACAACAACACCCACAACTTTCCATATCTGTTTATGAATCCTTCAGGGTCTGTTAGCAAATCTCCCAATTTCCTTAGGTCATCCAATTTGGGACTCTTGAAAGTGTATTTGATGGTGTTTCTTCTTGAACTATCCATGATATCCCTCTGATATAAGAAAAGAAATCTGAGTTCCATGAAACAGATGCAACATGAATGCTTATGATATATGAATGCAAGGAACACAAAGACAAACAGAGTACAAACAAAAAGGGGAATAGGTTGAGCATGGATCTAGGGTTCACCCTTCCCAATGGTACGTTCTATTGGTTTTCACCTGCCGAATAGGGTTCTAAGAAGTTCCCAGAGTCGGCAACCCATCTTTCGGATTTTATCGACTTCCCAGATGACTTGGTAATCAAAAAAATTCTCAAGAGGATCTCGTCTGAGTGTAGTATCGCGTGACAACCAATTCAGAAATAGACTCCATCATTGTCACCGCACTACATCCTAAAAGGCCAAGTGGGGTTTGGTGACTACGGTTCTCAATATCATGGGCTCCTAGGTTGAGAGTAGCACGTTTTCACGAATGGATTCGTTCAACATAACTAGACTCTCAAGAGGGCCTTAACTGAGTGATGGTGTTCTCAATTCAACTTTTCAGGATTCGACTCCCTCAAAGCCTCCTTAAATACCATCGTCCTATCCTAATTGCACTCAAATCCGGGTATAGGATTTATCTCACCACTCAAGAACCAAGCCAACCAAAAGATAATCAGGCAAAGCATATATATACAGGCAATCAAACAGATATACATAAATATAACAGGCAAGCATAAATAAAACAAACAAAACAAGGTGGGCTTAACCCTCAATATAGGAAATCCCCAATGAAGTCGCCATTTCTGTTGTGGTGAGAATCGGATAACAAGCTATTAATTAACTTGCATCACATTTCTTTGAATTCACAACCGACTTTGATTTATCCAAAGGAAAGGTTCAAGATCGAGAAAAACCTAGAGGGGAGAGATCTAAGGTTCGGGGGTTGGTTACGCCTAGGGAAGGTATTAGCATCTTAAACGTCCGTAGTACTCTACGGGAACCTCTTGTTTTAACTTGTTACATCTTACTCACTTGCTAAGGGTGTTATGCTAAAGGATGAAAGCCCTAGGGGTTTATTTCTAAGTATACTCGACAAAGCATCGCACTTTGCGCCTACGTATCCTTACGGGAGTGGAATCAGAGTATCCGTAGTTCACCGATCTAAGGGTGAAGGAAGAGGAACCATTGGCTATGGCCAAAGTTCCAAGGGGAAATGAGTATGAGCTCATTCTAGAGTTCACGATAACTCTCTAAATCTAAGTTGTAGGGGAAAGTGAGTTCTCATGATGATGAGAATCACATGGAGTTTAAGAACTCCAACCTACTTCTAAGTTATGATTTCATTGGCTCTCATGAGGCCAAGAAATAAGGGTGAACCTAGAAGGATAAGGTAAGGGTGGTTGTTTAGTGACTTCATGAGTCAATTTTAAGAAGGTCTCCCTTTGGAATAGGGGGAAAGATAACAGTTATAAAATTACTAAAAGATAAAGAGCTAATAATTCAAATATGATGATGCAAAAATAGACATGAACCAGATCATGGGATGAAATGTAGATTAAAATGTTAATGTAAAGTTAGAAATACACGTGTTGGACAAAGATCAAACATGATAAACAAAGATAACATGGTAAGATGCATAAAGAAGTGCAACAAAGACCTTAAAAAGATACTTCCAATTTATCATGAATAAAGGTCTCAATATTAAATATTTCTAATCTATTTTATTTTTATACTCAAAAAGTAAATTTAATTAGAAAAATATAGCAAAAAGAAGGGAAGAAAAAGGATGAAAAATAAGCAAGTTATGGCATTTTGAAAATTAAGCATAAATCATAAAATAAACAAAATAACCAAGTATTAAAAAAAAGGAAAGGGTGCTCCTAGGGCTTGAACCCAGGACCTCTCACTCACATGCTAAAACCATGGCCAACTGAGCTGGACGCGCGCTCTGAACATATGGTGGATACACGCATATATATTAAAGAGAAGCGAAATGCGTGAAAAAAAAACTAAAGGACTAGGGTGAGGGGGATTCGAACCCCAGTCCAAGAGGTAGGCAAGGCGTGTGTTTGTGTGTGCTTGCCACTGGGGTGGCTGTTACATCCAGTATCATATTCATTTCAATAAACACATAACCCTTCCATGCACGCATGATTCAAATGAACTAACCAAACCCACCAAGAAAAACCAACTGCTCGTGATTGCCATACTCTTACCATGCTATAACAATCAATAAACATTGCCCAAATTAAATGAAACAGAGGCGAGTACTTTATGCCCAGAGCCATGAAATAACACACATATTGATCAACAACAAAACTTTAATACATAAATCCATCAAATGAGGAAAAATAGAAGATTGAGTAATGAATTCACACCAAACAGCAGCAAGATATACAACACATTGGTGAAGGCTCAATCATACAAACTAACCAAAATCAGACAAACTAAACATCAAGTGAGGGTTCAAACATACAAAACTGAACATCAAAAGCAAACACATTTTGAAAACACAAGATAAAGAAACCCTACGCAGCCATGGCAAGTAATGTTCAGCAAGCATACCAAATACTCAAAAAAAAAAATCACACAAGGACATGCATATTATAGAATTCAAAAACAGTAAGGCATGGTTTGATCCTGAGCTACATGTTGGCAAACAAATTGGTACAGACAGCAGTACAAGCTAGCAAAATAACACACCATCATAGCAGCAATTGTGTATCATGTTTAAGAGGGGTTTGAATGAAATGGAGAAACAACTTGAAATGCGATTAATAGGCAAAATATAGCTACAGACCAATATGAGATTAGTTTCAAGTATGTCAAAAACATCTTCAAGAATTAACATGCTCAGTGAGGAATGGCAAAGATGTTGATTGGCAAAGCAAAGAGTTTGAAATGTAAGCTAACAATGAATATGTTAGGGCATAATGATGAGTCAGTTTCAAGATTCAAGAATAGTTCAAGTATGTTGATCTATTTGCAAAAACAAAGTTTAAAAGATAAGAGATTCCCTAATATGGATCCATGATATCATAAGGTAAACATCAATAGGTAATAACACCAGTACTGACAATTAATATTGGACCAGTCATGGTGCATATCAAACATGATAGTGACATTTCAAATAAAAGATAGCTAGCAAACTGAATTACAAGCAGAAGGTCATATATTCACCCAAGTGGTACAAACATAGATTGATCATATTCTCAATGACAAGTATACAAACATTATGAGGGCTGAGAACAAACACATATAGGCAGGGATGGGACAAGTTACAGGTCAGTATGACAATCAAACTCAAACAAGTGGTAACATCTAGAGACAGGCAGTAGCAGAAACTTAGTAAAAACCAAATTGGGTCAATAATCAAACAAGCACCTCCATCAAACATATATGTATGAAGTCAAGATATCACAAAGACATAGCTTCTGAGGTTAGCATCTTTAATAGAATGGTTTTTGCACATACAAAATGGAATGTCAAGCGTATTCAAAAATGAAATGGAAAGTTGTAGAACAATGAGGCACATGACAGGGACAATATCAAGGCACAACATCCAAATTCATCATTCAATCTTTAAACATATATTGCACAAAATCATTCCAATAGGAGGTAATACAAGTCAGTGGCTAACAGTTCATACAATCCAACCTCAAACATATGATCAAACATCAACCATGATAAAGAAAGTGGTGCATATAAGTGTGTACAAAACTAACAATCTTACAACATCCATAATGACAAGGTTGAAACCAAAACTGAGTACACAAACATGCACTTATATCAGTGGTGGCAGAAAAAGGACATTCATGCTATTTAACAAGAACCATTCGACAATATCAACAAATCATTAAATCAACAATAAAGATTGCTAAACTCAAATATTCCACAACCTAAAAACACATCAGAAATTCAAAGAGGGACAAAGGTTCACGAGTTTCTTATCTCAAAGTCTCATACATATAACATCCAAGCAGTTCAAACATCCAATATTGACAGAGTTGTACCCCAATGAGAACTTATAAATGCGGGCATTCAGTCAACAAGATCAGAGACATTAAAACTTATCACAAAAGCAAACATGTATATTGTGTCAATGAATAACAACATCTATTTTAGGGAATTAAACCACAAACATAAAATCTACATCTTGAAGCATATATTGGCAAGATACATGTGAAGAATAATAGCAAGATGGATATGACATAGGAGCATGTTTAAACAAGAGGGATAGAAAACGATACCAAGTGGAGTAATGTCCACTATCTTCCAAGGTACTGATTGCTTCCTTTCCCAAGCCTTCCAAGAACACCCTTCAACTTGCTCGCTCAACACTTTTTGGAGCTTCAGAAGATTTTTGAGTATTTGGTGAAAAATTGTTGGTGAAAAATTATGTAGAAGCGAGCCCCTTTTATAGGCTGAAACAAAGAGTTTGGGTGAGTCCAAATATCAAACATGTGGAGTGCTGTGTAGGGTTTTAGAGCCAACGTCTCTTTTGAATTCAAACGGTCCACTCCTTGGAGACAAATCCACTGCTAATGCTGTGCAACATCTCAGAATTACAGGGCCAATTCACAACTTCACATATAGCTTCAGAGCACCTTACTTGATGTCATATGGAGAAGTAACAAATGAGGCAAAGGTTGGGGATAGCGTGGAGAAATCGCAGGCGAGGACAGTTGAATGCTTAAACTGGTAAATCTTCAGAACCAACTTTTATGAACCAAAAAGTTGAGAGCTCAAAATGGAATTGCTTCTTGGAGAATTCAAACTAAACAAATTGCGCGCCAAGGATTGAATTGAAGTGGGTTCTTGAATGAATTGATGAGCTTGCACTTTGAATTTCTCCTTTTCCATTCTGAATTCGCAAGTATGAACGAGGAAGAAGGAACAATTTGGTTGTTTTTGGTTCTTTGTGTGCCACATGTCATTTCCTCATTGGTTGGCAAATGAGTTGAAAAGTCAACATAACCATACTCATTTCCTATTGGTTCTTAGTTAAGAAATCAATTCCAAAATAGTTTGCAATACATACTTTGCACGTTGGGCCAACCAAATTGGGCTTATGAATAAAATGAGAAATGGGTTTCTATCCTTGTTATAGAAAGGAAATGAAATATTAGGAAAATAATAATGGTAGATTAATTAATTAGGGTTTTAGATATGGTTTAGGAGAAATAAAATGATGACAAATTGGATAAAATTGGTTGAATGAAGGGCTATTGAAATAGGTTTGGGAATTGAAGGTGATAATTGAGGGTAGATAAAGTGGGTAGAAATTTGGTCATGGAGGGGTTAGGGTTATGGAGACATCTCCTTGAAATGAGAGACTTGCTTGGTTCAATGCTCCATCCAAAAACTTGATCAATCCCTCCTTGAATCTCTTTAAGATAATACCTGAATAGAACAAACACAAACAAAACCTGATAAAAAGGGTTAGCTATGCAGCATGCTTGACCTAAAATGACATGCAAGAGATCAATGGATCTAAAGGTAAAATTTGGGGTACAACAAAAAGGAATAGAAGGAATTCCACTGGGGAGGTAAGAGAACAAGGATTGAGCTGGGGATTAGAGGGTTAGAGACCCTGCTGGGGAAATAAACAAAGGGATGGTGTCAAAACCATGAGAAAAGGATATGGTATGTTAACTGGCTAGCAGTGGTTAACCGAAGAAAAAGAGATTAAAACTCTGTGGGGAAAATGATTTGGTGTTAACAGACAGGCTGTGATGAACCAAAAGATTGGGTGCAGAACCAAGCGAAGGTTGTGAACCAAAGGACGGGTGTGGAACCAAGCAAAAGTTATGACCCAAAAGGGTGTGGGACCAAGCGAAGGTCGTGACCCAAAGGGGATGTTGGTACGGACTGAACAAACAGTACCCGACCAACGAAAGGATATTTGAACCAAGAGAAGGTTGCTAACCACCGGGAATTTGGGGCAAACAGAAAGACAGTGATTAACCGAAAAGAAACAAGTTATTAACCAAGAGAAGGTGATCAAATTGAAAGGGGCTCAGTGTTAACAAACATGTTGTGGTTAACTGAGAAGGAACTGCAAGTTAGTGTTTTAACTGACAGGCAGTGATTAACCAATCAAAGGGAGAAGAACAAAGAGAAGGTTGCAAACTCCGCCAGGGTTTCGGTGTTTAACAGGAAAACTGTGTTGACCGAAAAAAGATTACGACTACAGGGGAACAAGAGAATTGGTTTTAATAGTACTATTGTGATTAACCAAAGAAAGAATGATTACGACTCTCATGGGGAATCAACAAAAGAAGTGACTAACCACAAGAAAAGGTATTTAAAACTCTCTTGAAGGAAAAGAGGACAAAAGAAGGATATTGAAAAGGAGCAAGAGATTGACTCTCTGAAGATTACTAAATGATCGCAAACCAAGGGAATAGTGATGAGTCAACAGACTGATTGAAAGAGGTAAGAGTGATCAAGGATCGACTCAACTGGGGAAGGAGATAAGCTACCGCCTAGAGATAGAGGTGACTAAGCCAGGCACAGGGTCATTCGTCCCCTACCTGAAGTAGTCAGAATGAGAGTACGAATTCTCCATTCTCATTCCTTCTCTAACACACAGGGTGTAGCGCAGAAAATGAAATAGACAGCGTAACAGCTCCAAGTTGTACAGTGCTCCAGTATCGCGCGAAAACTCCGACTCCGCGAGGAAGAGAGAGAAAGAAAGCGCTAAAGGAAGCCTAAAGAGAAGCGCCAAGGGGAAGATCAAATAATAGAAATGAGGTCTCGATTAATTAATCAAAGAGAAGAACATGCTAACAATTTTCCAAATGAATGAAAAATTATTAAAGCAAAAAGGGAGCATTATTGATTAAACAAGATTAAGCTTATTCCTTGAAGAACAAACTTAATTCTAACATGAATGGAAGGTGCAAAACAGTACCAAATGACATTTAATATGCTTCACAAATCATGCCATTATGTGAATAAAATTGTGCAAGAATGATCGTGTTCATATAATGCCAAGAATATGCACAATCATAAAAATCAAAAGATCGAACATTGGAAAATTCAGAAACATGCTTCAAACTGAAGTGAAACAGCACCTAAAACATCCATAAAAACCAATTCTATCAATCCATGGAAGCTAGAGGAAGAAAGCCTGGCAAACACACTTGAAAAAGCATGAAAATAGCAAACTGGAGCAGTGTTAATCAATTAACACTTTGCAGTGCAAAAGTGTTAATCGATTAACACTTGCAGAAACACAGATTTTTGCTGAAAGTGCAGTGTTAATAGATTAACACTGAAGCAGTGGCTGAAATTTGATTTTTCAAAAGCATTTTTGGCCACTTATTGATTGTGCAATCACTCATATGCTAGGGCAAACAATTATGCAAGAAAATCAAGTTTAATCAACAACAAAAAAACAACAATGGAATCAATTAACTCATCAAGATCATGGATCAAGCAATGGCACAATCAATTCACACACAAAAAGTATCGAAACTACATCGCGAATGATACGAAAATGTTTGAAACAGTAAAATGTGCAAAGAAGGACCAACCTACAAGGCTGAGATGTGCCTTGGATGTTGTTGCAAATGAATCTTGATGAAGATAATCAAAGAAAGCCAGAGGAATCTTCAATTATAGCGGAATCGTATCGAAAAAATTGCGACGAAATCTCCAAAACGCGAATTCGCACCGTTGAATCTTGAAACAAACACTTGAGATGAATCCAATGCTACTAAAACTCCAGAAAATCAAGTAGAATTGCAAGATGATGAAGGTAAAGCTCAAGAAATTATAACTTCCAAGGTGAAAGTGACTACTCTATAATGGAAAAGTTGAGCTATAGTGAGGTTTTGGAAGAAAATGGAGATGAATATAAAGAAGTTGCAGAAAAATCCAGAGAGAATGTGAGAGAATTGATAGTGAAGTGTGATGAAAAATGGTGAATTATGGTGAATGTGGTTCATCTCCCTTCAACAAAGTGAAGGTTCCTTTAAATAGAGTTTTGGTTTGGAACTTGGTTTGGGGCTAGCTTAGGGAGGTTTGGCATTAGGCTAGGAGTTAGTTACATCTAAATCACTGAGTTAGAGGTTAACTCAGTTAGTTATTTGTTAACTCGGTGGGAACATCCCAATGCAAGCTTCAAATCCAATAGAGCATATGCTAAAAAAATAAGGTGTGGTCTTGATTGGAAATGATACATTGTAACAAATGTAAGTGAATTCTTGAAGAGTCTAGAATATTCCACATGCTTCTAGAATAATGTAGAATCCCAAAATGTGGAGGAAAAGTTGCTGTCATGAAAAAGCAGTAGATTCTGCTCTTTTTACATGGGTTAATCGATTAACCCATTTGCACTGCAAATGGTTAATCGATTAACCAGGCCAAAATTCCCCAATTTCGCTTGAAAAATGGTGTTGTGATCATGGTTCCGATTTTCAACCTCTTGCTTGGATGAATAGGCATAGAAACCCATATTTTGTGCTTGTTTTGGTGATGTGATGACTTTGTTGAAGTAGTGATTAATCGGGCTTGAAAACCTGAATATTCCTGCAACAAAAAACACAGAGAAAAAGTGAGAATGTTTATGCCAGCGATACGAATGCACATGCTCATGCAAAAGGCAAAAAGGATGTCAAATTCGGGTTACGACAGGCATCATACAAGGATTTCTCTCCAACCAGAGTCTAACTCTTCCTAAGAGACTTGGATAGTCTCGGCCTTCTCTTGGGCTTCATACAAGTAGACTTAGAATGTCTCATCCACTCTGAGATCTTACACAAAGACCCTCAAGTTTCCCAAAAGCATAGGAAATACCTCTTTTGAAATTTATCAATACACCAGTCTCCAGAAGAGTCAAAACCTCTAAGGTTTTCAAACTCCTCTTTAAACTCCCCTGACACACAACCAGGCTAAACTTTCACCTTAAACATCCCATCCAGGGTCAAATTACCATCAACAAAACCCTCAGCAGAAGCAGAGCCTCATGGAATCTAGTACATTAACTCTTCCCTGATTCCCAACAAGAGTAAATCCCATTGAATTCCCTAATACAATTTGGCCCTGCTTCTGGATTCCAACAAATCCTCAGTAAAAGATAGCCTTCTCTTAGGCTTCCTATAAGAATTCCCTCAGTCAGCCTCAATCTTGGGCTTTGTACAAGACAGATAAAACCCTCCCTAGTGGAGTCAGTTTCCTTTAGCTTCAACCTTGGGCTTTGATAAAGGCACACAAAAAATCAACATCCTCTCAGATGAGACCATGAGTCTTCTCTGCAGGAAGACATCTTCTCTATACATCACATATTAAAACAAACAATCAAAACCTTTTCCAGATAATTGTTGTAAGTGGTGTAACACCCTAAAATAATTATAATATTTATTTAATTGAATTATTATGATTATTCGGTGTTTTGGTGAATTTTGATGGATGTTATGACGCTTGGTAACTTTGGGTGGTGTTGTGGGGTAGCTTTGGGTTAAGGGAATATTGAGGCATTTAGCGTTAGTAAATCAATTAGATTATTTTATTAATAATAATATTAGAATAATTTGAATATTTAGAATATTATTTAGATTATTATTATTATTTAAAATAGAACCATTAAAGGTAAGACGGTAATATTGAGGAGGTTAATTGAGGACAATACGGGTAAATCATAATTAGGGCCCAAAAGAGACTTTTAACAAAAAGAAAATAGTGAATTAAGAGATTATTCTATGCAACCCTAAGAAGTGAAGATAGAGCTGAGGAAAGGAGGCTAGAACACATAGAACAAGAGGATCAACCGTAGAACCCCAAAAAGAAGAATCTTTGCTGTAAAATTCGAGGTATGGGGGTTAATCCGGGTTCATATGTTTGATATGGGTTTAAGATAGAGTAATTTGTGTGTTCTGTGTTTTATGATGAATTTTCGTATGCTGAATCTGTGTGAGTTTTCGTGCATCTGTGTTGGTCGATTTTCTGATATGAATCTGGTATGTGTTACTGTAAATTCTATGAAATTCGTGTGAATAATTTTTGTTGTTGTGATGAACATGTGAATAAAACATATCAGAAATCGAAGGTGGGATTAACGAATTAGAACTTAATAATTAGAAAGAAATTGATGAGAATGATGAGGTAGGATGAAAATGTAGATCTGTGATGAATCAAAACTGGTTTGAGTCTGATTTTTGGGGATCGAAGGTGTTGGAATGGGAAGGTTTTCGTTCAGATGCGAAATCTGAGTTGGAGTGTTTTCTGGCAATACGCGTAACAGGGGAGGCATTACGCGTAAGAGGGGACATTCCCAGGGTGGTACGCGTAGCATACGCACCCGTCCCAAGGGCCAACACATCCCTCTGCCAATACGCATAGGATACACGTATGAGAATAGAGACAATACGCATATAGGATGGTAATTCGCGTATGGGAAGCTGAGAAGGAAGAGGCATACGCGTATGGGAAGCCATTATGCGTATGGGGTCCTTGGGAAAGGTACATTACGTGTATGGATTAGCCATTACGCGTAATGGGAGATTGAAGGGGATCTTTGAGAGGGAAACCTCTCTAGTTATATGCGTAACAAGGATGGAATTACGCGTAAGGGAGGCCTGGGCAAGGGGCCCTACGTGTATAATACGCAGACCAGTGGGCTAGGAATTAAGTCATACGCGTATGGGGCATGGTCATAGGTGTATGGACAGAGCTGTTGGCAGATTTTCCCATTTTTATGATTTTTGTCCCGATTTCGCTTGTGATGCAATTTCTTTGAGACGTAAGGCTATGGTGAGGTAATAAAACATGAGTAAACTAGTAATGAAGATGAATGGGATAAAATTGGGGATTTTTAGGTGACGAGCATAATATGACGAATTGTGACGTATGGTGACGAATTTTGACGAGTACGACTTAGTGTTATATAATGATGTTTGTTTGATGATGTTTCATGAATGATGGTGCAATTATGATGATTTTATGATGATTATTATGACGATTTGCATCATGCATTCATGGCATAGTTAGGACTTCGGTCCATTTGGTGGCTTCAATTCCATTGTGTGGATTTAAGTGTTTTATGACGTGCTCCGGTTTTTGTGTAGAATCGATCCTATTGGTGGGGATCTATGGAGAGTGATGGCCTAGTGTCCATCAATTATGACGAATTGGTACCACATGCATGAGTCTATGATGTTGCAATTACATATTGTGTGGCATTGCATTTTATTGATGAAATTGATGTATTAATGACGTTTGTGAATGACTTGACGATGTTGGTGCTTATGCTTTTTCTTTTGCTTATATCTTATATATTGATTCGTGATTACTCACCCTGTGTGTTTGAATGTTGCCTCCATGTGGGTAACGTGAAGGTGATCAGGCTTAGCTCCATTGGTGCTCGAAGATTTAGCTTTTGAAGTATTTTGATTTCTCCGTCGATTAGAGGCTCATGCTCTGATATGTAACATCGGGTCGGGACGTTTGAGTCAAACAATTTACGTTCTTTTGTTTGGTTGGCATGATGTTTTTATGATGTTTTGTGTTATGGAGTTTTGGATTATAAAAGTATTCTTTTAAACTTTGATTCCGCTGCGAGATGTTTAAATAAATTCATGATGGTAAAACCCGTGTTACGGAGCAGGTGATTATTTGATGTTTTGTGAGGACATGTGATGCCCTTTTGGGACTGTACTCTGATAAAATAATCGTATTTATTTGTGATGTTTGTTGGGTAAAAAAAGGGTGTTACATTAGTGGTATCAGAGCTAGGTCGGTCTGTCCGGTCAGGTTTTACATGATGTCAGTCCCCAGTCAGTCGACGAGTGTGTGTACACTGTCGATGTTTTATTTATTCTAACCTTGTTGGTGGTATGGAGGATCGCTGGAAGGAATGATCGTGATATCGCTGATGCGTTGGAGACGCTTGCTCAAGCAATGGCTTAGAATAATCAGAATGGTGGAGTTTCGGAAGAGTTTCGTTATTTGGGGAAGTTTAAGAGGAACAATCCGCCGACTTTTGTGGGTACTCATGATCCAGAAAGTGCACATAAGTGGCTGAAGGTAATCAAGAAGATCTTCCGGGTGATGGGGTATACTGACGCACAACAAGTTCAGTTTGGAACTCATATGTTGTCAGAAGAGGCTGAGGATTTGTGGGATTACACCCGTCAGAGACTGGGAGATGTCGGTACTATGATAACCTGGGCTGTGTTCAAGCAGGAATTTTTGGGAAAGTATTTTCCAGAGGATGCTCGTGGTAAGAGAGAAGTGGAATTCCTTGAGTTGAAACAAGACAACATGACTGTGGCAGAGTATGCTGCAAAGTTCGAGGCGCTGGTGAAGTTCTGTCCTCACTACAACCGTGCTGATGTTGAGGTGTCCAAGTGTCTCAAGTTTGAGAATGGGCTGAGGCCAGAAATCAAACAGGGTATTGGGAACCAACAGATTTGCAGGTATGCTAAGCTGGTGGATAAGAGTAGGATCTACAATGAGGATAGTCGAGCTCAATCTGCTTACTACAAGCAGCTGAGTGAGAAGAAAGAGAAGGGGCAGTGTAGAGGGAAGCCTTATACGACTTCAGCTGACAAAGGGAAGCAGAAGGCTTCAGATGGGAAGAAGACAAGTAAGGGAGCAGCTCCTGCTTCTGGGAAGTGTTACAGGTGTGACGAGCAAGGCCAGCGTGTCGATTTTTGCACCAATAGTGTGTTGAGGTGCTACAGATGTGGTAAGAAGGGTCATAGAGCTACTGATTGCAAAGATGATGGTCCAACCTATTTCAATTGTGGTGAGAAGAGTCACATTAGTACCCAGTGTAAAAAACCGAAGAAGATTCCTACTGCTGCTCATACCAATAGTAGAGTGTTTGCTTTGAGTGGTGCTGAAGTTCTAGAGAAGGACAACCTGATTCGAGGTACTTGTTTTATTAATAATGTTGAGTTGGTCGCTATTATTGATACTAGTGCTACTCATTCATTTATTTCGCTTGAATGTGCTAATAGATTGGGTTTGCAATTGTTTGATATGAATGGTAATATAGTAATAGAAACTCCAGCTAATAGTTCTGTTACTACTACCATTGTGTGTTTGAGATGTCCTTTGACGATTTTTGGGAAGAGTTTTGTGATGGATTTGGTGTGTTTACCCTTGCACCAAATCGATGTAATCTTTGGAATAAACTGGTTAGAGTTCAACCATGTTCATATCAATTGTTATAATAAGACCGTAGAGTTTCCTGAGTTGGGTGATAGTGGGGAGTATATGTTCTTGTCTGCTAAGCAAGTAGACGAACTTTTGGAAGACGAAGCCTTGGTGTTTGCAATGTTTGCATTGTTGCAAGTTGATCGTGAAGCTGCGAGTGTCGGATTGCCTATTGTCTGCGAATTTCCAGATGTGTTCCCAGACGACATAAGTGATTTGTATTGCGGTGAGAATCAGATAACAAGCTATTAATTAACTTGAATCACATTTCTTTGAATTCACCACCGACTTTGATTTATCCAAAGGAAAGGTTCAAGATCGAGAAAAACCTAAAGGGGGGAGATCTAAGGTTCGGGGGTTGGTTATACTAAGGGAAGGTATTAGCACCCTAAGTATCTGTTGTACTATACAGGAACCCCTTGTTTGTATTTGTGTTATGTTAAGGTTTGCTTGCTAAGGGAATCTGATAAGGTAAAGACCTAAGGGTATGTACACTAAGTATGCTCGCCAAGACGTCGCATCTTGTGCCTACGTATCTGACTAAAGAATCAGAGCAACCGTAGTTCACCCAACTAAGGGTGGATTTGAGGAACCATTGACTATGGCCAAAGTTCCAAGGGGAATGAGTATGAGCTCATGTAGAGTTTAAGAAACTCTCTAAGTCTAAGTTATGATGGGTAAAGTGGATACTCAAGGTGATGAGTCCCACATAGAGTCCAAGAACTCTAACTTAATTCTAAGTTGTAAGATTCAAGGCTCTTAGGAGACCAAGAAAGGATAAAGGCTCTTAGGAGGCCTAGGGGAAAGATGGCTCTTAGGAGGCCAAAAGGATGAAAATGGCTCTTAGGAGGCCAAGATGGTGATGAGCTTTCTATGACTTAAAAGTCAATAGAGAGTCTTTCCTTTGGAAGGAGGGGGGAGATAACAACTTATTAGCAAGAGTTTTACAAATGGAACTTGATGCTAAGTGGACAAGATAAGTTCAAGGGTTTAAAGAAAATACGCAACAATTAAACATGATCAAACTCAAAAGCATGATTCAAACATTCATGTATGGCAAGAGATAGTTATGTAATTTACAATAATTAAGCACATGAGAACACATACATGTCATTTGCAAGCTTGAAATCAAAGGCAAAACAAACAAGGCAAAGGACTTAGTAATGAAGCCAAATGAAATCCTAGTAGAATGGATTTATCTAAGGTTGAAAAACTCTCAAAATGTACCCCTCAAGGATCAAGAACAAATCTAAGAGTCTCACAAAAATCTCAAGAACTTAATGAATTTTCAAAAGAATTCCAAGACTAAATGGAAAAATACACATGTTTTTTTTTTTAGAATTTAGAAATTAATGTAAAAAATAAAATAAAATTAAGAATAAAACTATGGGAAATTAAATTAAACACTAAAGAGTGTTCATGAAAATTTTTAGTATTTTTTTTTTATAAAAGAAAATTATTTTTAATCAATTAAAATTAAAAGGAAGAAAAAGAAATAAAAACAAAACAACACTAAATAACCTAAAGGAGGTGTATTAGCAATTGTTCAATGAGTTGTGGCTAAGTGCTAGGCGCAATGGGCCTTGGCAGAGGGGGTGTGAAAATCAAATTCGCCTGGCCCAAATACCACTAACATGGAGAACGAAAAAGTGGAAAAAAACACAAAAGGCGGTCTGGGGAGAAGGGGATTCGAACCCCATACCCCTTGGTTACAGGCACGACTCGCTTACCACTGGGGTGGCTATACATCCAGTGTATATGCCCACCCCATAAATATATGAACCCAAGGCCTGTTTCACAATGGGCCAGCTGAAAAACACATGAAAACGTTACAAGGAGATGCTAACGACTATGTATCAACCAGTCACACATTCTTTAAGTGACTAACAGACAAAATTATGAAACCACCATTCTACAACTGCCACGCACCCATTTCATGCAAACATGCATACTAAACTCCTAAACTATCGTGAAACAAAAAGACACAGCCATGGCAGACTTATTTATTTGTTCATTCATTTTCCAGCTTATTTCTCAATCAACAACCTTGAAATAACATACCAACCTGCAGGGCTTACTTCGTAAGATAATAATAAACCCTAAGCAACACAATATAACAGCTAGAACTTGGGTGAAAATGGCCATGAACCTCATGTGTTCAAGCTAACATAAACTAACAGAACAAGAATACACCATGCAAACCAAAACTTTAACGCTGACGATACGAAGATAACACTCCGAATCTTTTAATCATGCATCCTGATACCACTACCATTTCACATTGAAGTTCACAGTTGCATTCCCAAATGACATGACAAACATAACAACAACATCCTAAAACCAAACAACAATGAACATCTAAATCTTAGGTCCTGAGCATGAAGGCAAAGAGCTTATACCACAAACAAAGCAGAAGAGAACATGCTCTTATATCAATATTCATGATACCAAGTGGGTTAAGTGCATAACAGTGGCATGACAAGTGCAAGTCCATGTTATATTAAAATGCAACATCATGAGTTAATCGTGTGAGAGGATGGAAACAACACCATGACTTTAACCATAACCTTCTATACTATTAGCATAATATGATTGGCTTAGACAACTCTGAATAACCAGATTACATAACAAAGATATGGATAAACTACCATTCAAAACTGGTCGTTCAATAAACAATTATGTAGTCTCAACTTACCTTTCATGAGGTTACTAAAATACAAGGTCCCACACATAAAAACAGCAAGGAATTCACTTGGTTTTAAAAGTTGTGATCATGGTATTTAGACATGGTATTATGAGAAACATGGATCCTGACAGTCAAACAAAACAACATTGCTAAACTAACATGAGATGAAGTCATTCAAAACAAACACTTCAGTCTACCAAGTCATAACATGAGTACGCTAACACCAAAATCTACAAGCCAACAACTAGCAATGTGTCATACGGATTCAAACTTTACATTATCATGTTCAACAAAACAATCCAGAATGACTTAAATGCGAGTTAACTATGATAAAAGTATGAACAACATGAACATAGCTAATGAAAAGAGATGAGAGTTACCAAGTGGAATATGTCCACTGCACCCTCTCACTTTGAGATCTTGAAAACAAATGGAACTGAGCTTCTCACTCCTTAGAGCAGTCGTGCTTCACTTCTCACAAACACTTCCTTGCTTGACTTGAAACTCCTCTAAGAAATATGGTGAGATATTGATTGTTGATGTCTTACAAGTGCTGAGATGAACTCCTTTTATAGGCTAAGAAGTTTGGTTTGATTCCTTGAGACCTAATGGAAAAATGCATTGTCTGCTGGATAAAGAATTAGGGTTTGCAAGGACCACTTTTCAGCCTTCACATTTGGGTCAATCCTTGGAGAAGATAACACTTCAACATGCTGCACAAATGCCTCAGGAAATAAGGTGCAGACCTGTCATGTTTCACCAACCAATATATGCATCCAAACCTCCTTTTTGTTGTGTCATAAGAGTGAGAGTCAAAAGAGGTAAAACTTGGGATCATCCATATGAATTTATGCGCATGAAGTTGATAACACTCAATGATATACCCTTTTATTTCACAAACCAATGTATTGTTTCAAAACATCCTTTTTGTGAGTCATAAGAGAGTGAGCTCAAAAGGGAAAGATTTGGGACAACATAAAGAGAAGCTAACACGCCAAGAGTAGGTCTTGGGGCTGCTCTAGAGATTTGCCCATGTTTGGTTTCAAGTTTGATTCAAATTGTGAGGTATGGTTTGCATTGACACTATGATATGCATTTCTCACGAATACATGACTTGGCTTTTGGTCCCTTTGAAAAAAAGGTCATATAGTAGAGCAATTTTGGTGTTAATGACATGTTACAATGATGCTCATGAATGTGTAAGAAACGTGACAAAGTTTAGTGACCATGAGGCAATGAAATTTGAATTTCCTAAGTATGAAATATTACTTCAACATGCCATTTTTAGTGCACCACATCTTGGTAATCACTTCACCAATTCTAGAAATTTTTTATCCCATGTAAAGTAGACATTATATAGAGCAACTTTCATTTGGAATGTGACTGGAAATGAGGTTTATAACATTGAGAAAAATTGGGTCAAAGTCATGCGCATGATTAGGCAAAAAAGACTTAGAAAATTTTCTAAGTTTTTGAGTTCTTTCCAATTTGAAACCCTTAACTTCAAAGCATCATAACTTGAGATTTATTCATCCAAATGAGAACTTCTACACATGCTTAGAAAGCTTGAAGAACAAGGAATAACTTTCATGTTCAAAGATTTTTGGTTTAGAGTTTGGAACTAGGTGAAAAACAACCATGAAGTGGTGTTCAAAATTTGAGCAAAAAGTTGAAAATTTCACTAAGTCCCTAAGGCATATTGTATTCCAAGTCTCATAACTTAAAAACCAAACAAATTCCGAAAGAGGGTCCTCTAATACACTTTGAAGATCATGGAAAGAGCTTCCATTTGAGCTTTGAGTCACTCAAATTGGAGGTGTGGTTTGAAAGTTATGACTGTTTCAATTTTTTTCACAAGTTGTGAAATTCCCACATATGAAAAGTTTCATGAACCAAACCTTGCTTCCTTCGCAAGAAACTTCTTAAAACTTGATTTCTCATACCTTAACCTATCATTGAGCCATGTCATGATGGATTGAGACCTTGGATGTTTCATTTTGGATCAAAATCTCAAGGATTAGGGCCTCAGTCAAGACCCTAATTTCAACTGAGGATGAATTGGAATGATCTCTGATGATCCTGCTTCTTCCATCACATATAATGCTCATAGATGGTCTCTAAGGATGTCCACTATCACATGGATTCATGTCTTAGGGCTTGAGAACAAACCTTGAACAATATCAAAGGCCATGATTGTCTTGTTGTCACAACACCCTAATTAGAGGCAGGGTGAACTCGTGGCTCAAGGCACTTGGTAATGAGAGCCAACCACACTTGAATATTTGTTGATTGAGGCTTTTAGGATGTAGATGAGCTCAAATAGTTTCATTTGGGGCCTCAGGATACCTAGGAGATCCTGAATCAAGTGAGAGCTTGGTTTAGGAGACCCTACCCTCTTTCTTGTGCAAAACCTGACTTTCACAAAAGAAACAAACTTGTAAAATGAAGTGGTTAGCTAATAATGCATAGATGATTGAACCTACATGTCAATGCAAGATGTTATGACATCTAAGGGGTAAAATTTGGGGTACAACAGTTGCCCCTATTTGAATAGCTTTACCGGATGGCACGAGGAATGGAAATCCTCGGGACATCAAGGTGAAAGGTATTTAAATATAGCAAACCATAAATTTTGCCCTTAGATGGAATGCAGATGCTAAGGACAGGCGTCGGACGTGCAAATGCCGACATGCCATGAACTCTAGCCTGATGATATGATGCCATGATAGTGAAAAGATGCAGACAAACAAGACTCCAAAGAGCAAACAACCACAGGTGAGCATCACTGGGGAAGGATGAAGGTTAGTATCCACAATGAAGACCCACTGAGGATGCAGGCTGACCAACAAAAGAGACTCACTGGGGATACTCTGGGGAAACACCGGGGATAGGAAATAAAGAGGGGAAAACCCTACAAATCCTTATTGGAGATAGGAACCAGAGAGGTGTTCTTCTCTGGGGAAAGATCCAGGGAGATGAACGACAGGTTCAGAGTTGACCGGACGATACTGGGGAAATAAGACACATTCTAACTGGGCATGAAACCAGAAAGAAGACAAGATCTCCACTGGGGAATCAGCTTGAAATAAGATAACAGACATCAACACAGATTTTTCTAGGGATTTCTTATGTCAAAGAGTTCAAATAGGATCTTCAATAAAAGACGAGGACCAATGCATGTTGTGTGCGCCATATGATGAGGATCACAAGGGCTTTTAGAGAGATATTGATAATGACCAATCCTCTGCTGGGGATAGAACTTAGGTGCCAACAATGATTGGACTTGGAAGATAATACAGTTTGGTTCAGATTGAGGTTCACAGTTGACACGATGTTTTGGTTCATAGTTGACCAAAGACAAATAAATG
Source organism: Lathyrus tuberosus (assembly GCA_022829125.1). Lineage (NCBI taxonomy): Eukaryota > Viridiplantae > Streptophyta > Magnoliopsida > Fabales > Fabaceae > Lathyrus > Lathyrus tuberosus. The sequence continues at coordinate 10,510,545 of JALAZF010000163.1, forward strand.
CCAGAGATTCCTGGACTTTAGGTTCATAGATGACCAAATGTTTAGGTTCATAGCTGACCAAAGTTCATAGTTGACCTGAGATAATGTTTAGGTTCACAGCTGACCTAAAACAAACAATTCCAGCAATTACTAGACTTAAGGTTCATAGGTGACCTGAGGTTCTGGTTCATAGTTGACCAAGGTTCATAGTTGACCTGAGATAATGTTTAGGTTCATAGCTGACCTGAAACAAATAATGCCAGCAATTACTGGACTTAAGGTTCATAGGTAACCTGAGGTAATGTTTAGGTTCACAGCTGACCTAAAATAAACAATGCCAGCAGTTACTGGACTTAAGGTTCATAGGTGACCTAAGGTTCTGGTTCATAGTTGACCAAGGTTAAGGTTCATAGCTGACCCAAAAATGTTTAGGTTCATAGGTGACCAAGGTTCATAGTTGACCTGAAATAATCATTGCCAGTGATTACTGGACTTATGGTTCATAGGTGACCAAAATGTTTAGGTTCATAGGTGACCAAGGTTCATAGTTGACGTGAAATAATCAATGCCAGTGATTACTAGACTTATGGTTCATAGGTGACCAAAATGTTTAGGTCCATAGGTGACCAAGGTTAAGGTTCATAGCTGACCCAAAAATGTTTAGGTTCATAGGTGACCAAGGTTTATAGTTGACCCAAAAATGTTTAGGTTCATAGGTGACCAAGGTTCATAGTTGACCTGAATCAAGTGAGAGCTTGGTTTAGGAGACCCTACCCTCTTTCTTGTGCAAAACCTGACTTTCACAAAAGAAACAAACTTGCAAAATGAAGTGGTTAGCTAATAATGCATAGATGATTGAACCTACATATCAATGCAAGATGTTATGACATCTAAGGGGTAAAATTTGGGGTACAACAATTTGCCTCCAGAACGTGAAGTAGAATTTGCAGTGGACTTAATACCAGGTACGAGTCCAGTGTCAATGGCTCCTTACCGGATGTCCACTTCTGAGTTAAGTGAACTGAAGAAACAATTGGAAGAATTGCTTGAGAAGAGGTTTGTTTGATCGAGCATTTCTCCGTGGGGTGCTTCTGTGCTGTTGGTGAAGAAGAAAGACGGAAGTATGAGGTTGTGTGTTGATTATCAGCAGTTGAATAAAGTGACTATCAAGAATAAATATCCATTTCCGAGAATCGATGATTTGATGGATCAATTAGTGGGCGCCTGTATGTTTAGCAATATTGACTTAAGGTCGGGTTACCATCAGATTCATGTTAAGCCTGATGATATTCCAAAGACAGCTTTCAGGACGATGTATGGTCACTATGAATACACTGTGATGCCGTTTGGAGTGTTCAATGCACCTGGTGTTTTCATGGAGTATATGAATCAGATCTTTCATGAGTATTTGGATCAATTTATGGTGGTTTTCATTGATGATATTCTGATATACTCTAAATCTGAAGAAGAGCATGTTGAGCATTTGAGAAATGTGTTGCAAGTATTGAAGCAGAAGAAGTTGTATGTAAAATTGTCGAAGTGTGAGTTTTGGTTGAAGGAAGTGAGTTTCCTTGGCCACGTGATTTCGAGTGGTGGAATTGTTGTTGATCCTTCTAAGATTGACGTTGTGTTACAGTGGGAGACTCTGAAATCTGCTACTGAGATACGAAGTTTCCTGGGATTGGCAGGATATTACCGCAAGTTTATTGAGGGTTTTTCTAAGTTGGCGTTACCTTTGACTCAACTGACTCAAAAGGGGCAGGCTTTTGTGTGGGATGTAGCTTGTGATGAGAGTTTTGTGGAATTGAAGGAGAGGTTGAAGACCACTCCAGTGTTAATTTTGCCTAATCCGAATGAATCTTTTTTAGTGTATTGTGATGCATTGAAGATGGGTCTTGGAGGAGTGTTGATGCAGAATGGTCAAGTTGTTGCTTATGCTTCCAGGCAGTTGAGAGTTCATGAAGTGAATTATCCAACCTATGACTTAGAGCTGGCAGCTGTGGTGTTTGTGTTGAAAATTTGGAGACATTACATGTTTAGCTCTAAGTTCAAAGTGTTCAGCAATCATAAGAGTTTGAAGTACTTGTTTGATCAGAAAGAGTTGAATATGAGGCAGATAAGGTGGTTAGAATTGTTGACAGATTATGACTTTGATTTGAATTACCATCTTGGTAAAGCAAATGCAGTGGCTAATGCAATTAGCAGGAAGTCATTGCATAAGTCGATGCTTATGGTGAAAGAGTTGGAATTAATTGAGCAATTCTGAGACTTGAGTTTGGTATGTGAATAGACTCCTGACAGTGTGAGGTTGGGGATGTTAAAGTTGACTAGTGGTATTCTGGAAGAGATTAGAGTGAGACAAAAATCTGACTTGAAGTTGGTTGACCAGTTGACATTGATCAACCAAGGTAACAGAGTTGAATTCCAGATTGGTGAGAATGGTGTGATGATGTTCAGAGATAGGGTGTGCGTCCCAGATGTTCCAGATATTAAGATGAGCATTCTTGAGGAAGGACATCGAAGTAGATTGAGTATTCATCCCAGTGCTACGAAGATGTACCAGGATTTGAAAAAGTTATTTTGGTAGCCGGGTATGAAGAAGGATATTGCAGAGTTTGTTTATGCGTGCTTGAGTTGTCAGAAGTCGAAGATTGAGCATCAGAAGCATTTAGGTATAATGCAGCCATTGAGTATTCTAGAGTAAAAATGGGATAGCATTTCCATGGATTTTGTGTCGGGGTTGCCGAGAACTACTAAGGGAAATGATTCGATTTGGGTGATTTTGGATAGATTAACTAAATCGGCTCATTTCTTGCCGATGAAGATTAATCATTCTATGCAGAAGTTAGCTGAGATGTACATTGAGGAGATTGTGAAGTTGCATTAGATACCTTCGAGTATTGTGTCGGATTGAGACCTGAGATTTACGTCGAGGTTCTGAAAGAGTTTACAAGATGCTTTGGGTACTAAGTTGAGGATGAGTTCTGCATATCATCCGCAGACGGACGGTCAGATGGAAAGGACTATCCAATCTTTAGAGGATTTGCTGAGGGCTTGTGTATTGGATCATGGAGGATCTTGGGATAGCCATATACCGTTGATTGAGTTCACGTACAACAACAGCTTTCATGCTAGTATTGGGATGGCGCAGTATGAAGCTTTGTATGGAAGGAGATGTAGAACTTCTTTGTGTTGGTATGAGTCAGGCGAGAGTGTTGTACTCGGACCTGAGATTGTGCAGGAGACGACTGAGAATATTAAGATGATCCAAGAAAGGATGAGAGCTTCGCAGAGTCATCAGAAGAGTTACCATGATAAGAGGAGGAAAGCACTTGAATTCCAAGAGGGAGATCACGTGTTTTTGAGGGTGACGCCAGTGACTGGTGTGGGTCGAGCTTTGAAGTGTAGAAAGCACACTCCATGTTTTGTGGGTCCATATCAAATCTTGCAGAGGATAGGAGAGGTAGCCTATCGGATTGCTTTACCTCCGTCACTTGCGAATTTGCATGATGTGTTCCATGTGTCTTAGTTGAGGAAGTACATTCCGGATCCGTCTCATGTGATTAAGATGGATGATGTACAAGTGAGGGATAATCTGACAGTGGAAGCATTACCTGTGTGATTTGATGGTCGTGAAATTAAGCGACTGTGGGGAAAAGACATAGATTTGGTGAAGGTGTTATGGGGTGGACCAGCTGGTGAAAGTTGGACTTGGAAGCGTGAAGATTAGATGAAGGAGTCGTATCCGACTCTGTTTCCTTAAGGTAATTTTCGAGGGCGAAAATTCTTTAAGTGGGGGAGAGTTGTAACACCCCAAAATAATTATAATATTTATTTAATTGAATTATTATGATTATTCGGTGTTTTGGTGAATTTTTATGGATGATATGACACTTGATAAGTTTGGGTGGTGTTGTGGGGTAGCTTTGGGTTAAGCGAATATTGAGGCATTTAGCGTTAGTAAATCAATTAGATTATTTTATTAATAATAATAGTAGAATAATTTGAATATTTAGAATATTATTTAGATTATTACTATTATTTAAAATAATTAGGAGAACCATTAAGGGGTAGACGGTAATATTGAGGAGGTTAATTGAGGACAATACAGGTAAATCATAATTAGGGCCCAAAAGATAGGTTTAACAAAAAGAAAATAGGGAATTAAGAGATTAGTCTGTGCAACCCTAAGATGTGAAGAGAGAGCTGAGGAAAGGAGGCTAGAACACATAGAACAAGATGATCGACCGTAGAACCCCAAAAAGAAGAATCTTTGCTGGAAAATTCGAGGTATGGGGGGTTAATCCGGGTTCATATGTTTGATATGGGTTTAAGGTAGAGTAGTTTGTGGGTTCTGTGTTTTATGATGACTTTTTGTATGCTGAATCTGTGTGAATTTTCGTGCATTTGTGTTGGTCAATTTTTTGATATGAATCTGGTATGTGATGCTGTAAATTCTGTGAAATTTGTGTGAATGATTTATGTTGTTGTGATGAATATGTGAATAAACAAGATCTGAAATTGAAGGTGGGATTAACGAATTAGGACTTAATAATTAGGAAGAAATTGATGATGATGATGAGGTAGGATAAAAACGTAGATCTCTGATGAATCGAAACTGGTTTGAGTCTGATTTTGGGGGATTGAAGGTGCTGGAATGGGAAGGTTTTCGTTCAGATGCGAAATCTGAGTTTGGAGTGTTTTCTGGCAATACGCGTAACAGGGGAGGCATTACGCGTAAGAGGGGACATTCCCAGGGTGGTACGCGTAGCATACACACTCGTCCCCACGGCCAGCACGACCCTATGCCAGTACACGTAGGATACGCGTATGAGAATGGGGCAATACACGTATGGGATGGTAATACACATATGGGAAGCTGAGAAGGAAGAGGCATACGCGTATAGGAAGCCATTACGCGTATGGGGTCCTTGGGAAAGGTGCATTACACGTATGGATTATCCATTACACGTAATGGGAGATTGAAGGGGATCTTTTGAGAGGGAAACCTCTCTGGTGATACGCATAACAAGGATGGCATTACGCGTAAGGGAGGCCTAGGCAAAGGGCCCTACGCGTATGGATAGAGCTGTTGGCAGATTTTCTCGTTTTTACGATTTCTGTCCCGATTTCGCTTGTGATGCAGTTTCTTTGAGACGTAAGGCTATGGTGAGGTAATAAAACATGAATAAACTAGTAATGAAGATGAATGGGATAAAATTGGGGATTTTTAGGTGACGAGCATAATATGACGAATTGTAAAGTATTGTGACGAATTTTGACGAGTACGACTTGGTGTTATATAATGATGTTTGTTTGATGATGATTCATGAATGATGATGTAATTATGACGATTTTATGATAATGATTATTATGACAATTTGCATCATGCATTCATGGCATAGTTAGGACTTCGGTCCATTTGGTGGCTTCAATCCCATTGTGTGGATTTAAGTGTTTTATGACGTGCTCTGGTTCTTGTGTAGAATCGATCCTATTGGTGGGGATCTTTGGAGGGTGATGGCCTTGGTGTCCATCAATTATGATGAATTGGTACCACATGCATGAGTCTATGATGTTGCATTTGCATATTGTGTGGCATTGCATTTTATTGATGAAATTGATGTAATAATGGCGTTTGTGAATGACTTGACGATGTTGGTGCTTATGCTTTATCTTTTGCTTATTTCTTATATATTGATTCGTGATTACTCACCCTGCCTGTTTGAATGTTGCCTCCACATGGGTAACGTGCAGGTGATCATGCTTAGCTCTCCTTGTGCTAGAAGATTTAGCTTTTGAAGTATTTTGATTTCTCTGTCGATTAGAGGGTCTTGCTCTAATATGTAACATCGGGTCGGGACGTTTGAGTCGAACGATTTACGTTCTTTTGTTTTGTTGGCATGATGTTTTTATGATGTTTTGTTTTATGGAGTTTTGGATTATAAAAGTAGTCTTTTAAACTTTGATTTCCGCTGCGAGATGTTTAAATAAATTCATGATGGTAAAACCCGTGTTACGGAGCAGGTGGTTATTTGATGTTTTGTGACGACATGTGATGCCCTTTTGGGACTGTACTCTGATAAAATAATCGTATTTATTCATGATGTTTGTTGGGTAGAAAAAGGGTATTACAAGTGGCACACTTGCTGATTTAAATCCAAGCTGGAGTCCCTCCTTTATCCTGGCTAAAACTACTCTTTCATCTGACAGCTATAAATGGCAAGCTTTGGATTCCTCACATCCAAGCCAATGTCCCTCTCTTAGCATGAAAGATTCATAAGGGAAAAGTGGCATTACTCTACACTGAGTTAAAGCTTTCTTCCTTCATGACATCCCTTTTATAAAGGAAATTATGGCATTGTTGGATTCTACATATCCGAATTAAAGTAATTCTCCTTTATAACCAATTTCTCAACATTTGTGATGAATAGGTGAGATTTCTCCCTTTAGAGATGATAAATTCTCTCTCTCAGTCACCCTTTAGCTTCAATCTTGGGCTTTGAACAAGACACAAAAATTCAGTTAGCTTCAATCTTGGGCTTTGAACAAGACACCAAACACTTTCCTCCCATAGAAATAGGAGGAACTACGATTACTCTGATTTCCCAAATCTCTTTACGGGAATACGTAGGCATAAGATTTCGAAATCTTAGTGAGCACACAAATAAAAAACTTTAGGTCCAGTACCTTACCAAAAACAACAGAAAACCCGAAAACAACAAAAACATTCTCTCAACACTCCCAAAGGAGAAACTTTCCCAATCCACAGCAGATAAACACAAGAAAGCATTTTAAGTTAACAGAAATACATGCAAAAAAAAGGTTCGTATGGATTAACATAGATACACTAGGTGTTAATAGGTTCCCTTTGTATAACCAGACCCCGATCCCCGATCTCTTAGCATTTGTTAAAGACAACATTTGCGTGTAAGGTTAGTTTTAGATATCTTCCCATTCCTTTCTAGCTTCATAGGATAAATACAGAAATCAGAAAGTAGCACCCAAACCAAAACCACTGCGGTAAGGTGGTCGCGTCACCGACAAAAATTACACGCTACAAAGGCAAGCCTCATGCCTTCAGCCATATGGGGCCCGACAGGTTCAACGCCTTAGGGGTGGTGTGAAGAAGCTTTAGCTTTAGAGAAACAATGCCCAAGGAATGGTAAAGCGACATCAGCAGAAGTTTCCCTAAGGAAACCTGTCGACCTTCGTGTATCTGAATTGCCAAAATGATATAGCTCTTAGCTATTTGTAAAGAGCCAGGACATAACACGTAGTAAGAGAGCATAAGGGTTAAGAAGGAAATGTGTTCCTTGTCGAAAACTTACTCCGAGTCTTTGACATGGTGGTCTTCGATATAGTACTTGAGACTGGCACGGGTGAAAGAGAAGGTGTTCTCAGTTGAAAGAGTTGGGTCAAAAGTTTCGCCCAAAGAAGAAAGGCATGTAATAGCTGCCACGTCAAAAAGAGTGGGAGTCAGCATGCCACAAGGGAGTTGGAAGGTGTTAGTCGAACCTTCCCAGAAGTAGATCGAAGTAAGGAGCTTGCAGGGATTGACTCTAAGGTCTTGTCTTGATATTTGAATGGCGTCGAAGATGCCAGCTGATCGCCATTTCTCTTGACGTTTGTTTTGGACCCTGTCGAGCCAAGCCAAGTAGTCTTTGTCGCCATGAGTAGGCATCGACCTAAAAACTCTAGCATTTGAATCCATGAACTTCAAATCGATGGTAACGTTCTTCTTGAAGGCAGGTGGAATGGTGGAGGTAAAACAAGGAAAATATTCTTGCAGTTTTTTGGGGTGTGTTTTTGCATCCGGATATGGCCTATGGAAGGCCATAAGTTTGTCAGCCACCACGAAAGGGATCAACATTTGTTGTTGCTGTAACGCCCCAGTTTTGCCAATTTTATTTTATGGAGTCGTTTTGATTATTTTATTATTATTTTATTTTATTTTCGACTTTTATGTGAAAATATGTTATTTTTCGTCGTGATTATATTTTATAGCGTTTTGGGAACGTTTGTGAGATATTTGAGTGTGGGGGTATTTTGGTCTTTTCCCACTTATTTTCATTAAGTTAGTAAGATAGAAAGAAAAAGAAAAATAGAAAAAGGGTAAGAGAAGAAAAGAGAAGAAAAGAGGAGAAGAGAGAAAAGAGAGAAATTGGAGAAAAGTGTGAAAATCATCGAGATCAATTCCTAGAATCGAATTAAATCGGGTAATGGTGCGAAACTCGATTATACTATGATTGTGTATGATTATGTATGTTTGTGTGGAAGTTTTGTTGGTTTTTCAAATATAGGTCGAAATGAGATAAACGAGTAGAAACCGATGTTTTCACGGATGAATTTCGAAATAAATTGCGTAGATTAGTCGTATGAGGTTAGGCCGAGATTATAGAAACTCGTTTGGTTGAAATCGGTTGATATTGTGAGTTTTGACATTTTTGGGTTTTGAAAATGTGAGATTTTGGTGAAAAATAAAAGTCGTGGAATCGGGTTTTTCTTGATCCTAATATGTTGGTATGTATTTATGTGATATTACCATGTATTTATTCGGAAGAAAGTAATTGAATCGGTCGGGTTTCGGGCGATTACGCAGCTGTACCAGAACGTAGCAGAATTTCTGGTTTTGTGCGCAGTCGTACGGACGCGTGCTGTAGGTGGAAAATTCTGTTTTGGAAAAACTTCGGAAATTCATATCTCTTGAACCGTAAGTCGGTTTTGATCCCCGTTCGAAGCGTTGGGAAGCTAACGAGATGTTCTTTTTAGAAAAAATAGTTTTGAGGTCTGAACCTAGTCCAATCGGTACATTTTTTTCGAACCGTTTCGTAGTGTCGGGCGTCCGGTTTATGTTTTTGCGTTATTTTGAAATATTCATATCTTCTTCGTTGTTTATCCGATTTAAGTGCTCTTTATATGGATGTGAAGCTAAAAATATGTTCTATGATTTGGTGAAGAAAAATATTATTTTTAGCCGACTTTTGGCCGACTTTACCGATTAATCGTGAATAGTTGTTTTTGATGAAATGTTGTGATGATGATTTGTGGCCGAAAGGCAAGAAAATGCTAAGTGTGGTATTTGATGATATATGCATGATTGTGGATGTGTGTGTGCATGCAATGTGAATGTCATGAGTCATTGTATGCCAAGCATCATGATGTGCATTGTTGAAACGTCCTGAGTGGCGGTTTGGTTCCTGATGGAATCTGCTATAACATCGTGTGCCTCGAAAATATGAGGCGCTGCCTGAGGACCTAAAGCGGTGGTTATAGACGATTGTGGGCTCCTTTGGAGACTTAAAGCAATCCTTAACGTCGTGTGCCTCGAAAATATGAGGCGATGCCTGAGGACCTAAAGCGACGGGTGAACATCGTAGGCCCGACGGGGAGTTACTTGAGATTCTCAGTAACGAGCGATGGTTCCAATAGTTCCTGAGTGAACTGATGATGAGACATGAGACATTGGAAGTCGGTACCGCATGACATGTGCATAGAGTCGTTGTTGTGTCGATCTATGTGCATTTGCATTCATCATGAGTCATTTGTGCATGAATTTATGAATGCGATTTAATGAGATGGAATATGTGTATTGTATTGTGAATGATTTATGTGCAGTGGTAATTGAGACGTGTGAATTGTAGTGTGTGTTGTTATAATTTATCTGTGTGCTTTGGTGGTGAGAATATGTTATTTATGCATTTTTGTGTTAATATATAATTTTATGCAATTATATTATGGTTGTTTTTCTCACCCTTCTGCTGTTTTATAACGCTCTATGAGGCGTTGCAGATTAGAGTTGCTGGAGGTATTCTTTTGTGAAGCGTTGCGTCATCATTATTTTGGTCGGTCGGCTCTGATATGTGACTCCGGGTAGCATAGGGTGGCCGTTTGTGATTGTTTTGTATATCTGATGATATATTTTGGTTGTACAGTTATAATTTGATGTATGACAGCCAAGTTTATATGTGTATATGTATATGTGTTATTCAGATTTTAGATCTTTCCGCTTTAACTCTAATTTTTTAAAAGTGGGTGTAAGGAACGAAGTTTCCTCTGTATGATTGTTACCCCACGTTGCATATCTAAATGAGCAGGTGTTGCATGTTATGTGTTTGGTTACTTTGATGTGATTCCCCCTTTCTATGCCACGATGTTTCAAATATACTCTGATCAATTTTCGAATTTTCTTTTTACCGCTTTAATTGCGTGTTATTTGGGGGTATAGATTGGGGGCGTCACATTAAGTGGTATCAGAGCCAGTCCGTGTCAGTTGTGTTTGTTGTGTTGTTTGTGTCTGTTGTGTCTAGCATATTGGGTGAGTTGTGTTGAGCAAGTTGTTGTTTAAACCATATTTTCTGCATTTGGATGAACAGAATATGGCTGGTCGTAATGATGCTGCTTTGGCTGCTGCGATGGAGGCAATGGCACGAGCTGTGTAGGGTGCACCGAATGCTGCAGGAAATGATGAGTTTAGAAAGAATAAGCCGCCGGTCTTTAAAGGGAATCATGATCCGGATGGTGCGCAGTTGTGGTTGAAAGAGATTGAGAGGATTTTTAGGGTAATGGATTGTGATGACGATAATGATAAGGTGAGGCTGGGCACTCATATGTTACACGAAGAGGCTGATGACTGGTGGGTCAGTACTCGTCAGGTGTTGGAAGCTGATGAGGAGGAAGAAGAGATCACTTGGGAAGTGTTTAGCCGAGAGTTTCTAAGGAAGTATTTTCCCGAGGATGTCCGAGGAAAGAAGGAGATTGAGTTTTTAGAGCTAAAACAAGGTAATATGTCGGTTATTGACTATACTGCTAAGTTTGTGGAACTTGTGCAGTTTTATCCTCATTATGTGGAAGCGACTGCTGAATTTTCAAAGTGTGTGAAGTATGAAAGTGGCTTGCGTCCTGAGATAAAGCAGGCTATTGGATATCAGAGGATTTGAAGGTTTGCTGATTTGGTGGAATGCTGTAGGATTTATGATGAAGATAGTAAGGCTCGTTCTGCTCACTATAAAAGTGTAAGTGACAGGAAAGGGAAACAACAGTTCCGTGGTGGACCGTATGTGTCATCGGCTGATAAAGGTAAACAAAGGAGTACTTTTGATCGAAGGTCAAGTGGAGGAGGTATGTCTAATGCTCCTAGGTGTTTTAAGTGTGGTGAATTGGGTCATCGCCAGATGGAATGTAGGAAGAAAGTGGATAAGTGTTCTAATTGTGGTGGTATCGAACATGTTTTAGCTGATTGTAAAAGGAAGAATGTAGTGAAGTGTTATAACTGTGGGGAACCTGGTCACCGAAGTGTCCGAATCAGAAGAAAGCTCAGACTAGTGGGAAAGTGTTTTCATTGGCGGGAACTCAGACTTCAAGTGATGATCGTCTGATAAGAGGTACTTGCTTTATTAATAATACGCCTTTAATTGCTATTATTGATACTGGAGCGACTCATTCGTTTATTTCGTCTGAGTGCGTGGAACCTTTGAATCTTGGGTTGTCTTCGATGGATGGTGAGATGGTTATTGATACTCCAGCGATGGGGTCAGTAACTACTTCTTTAGTGAGTTTGAGTTGTCCTTTGACCATTTATGGTAAAGACTTTGCGATGGATTTGGTGTGTTTACCGTTGGAAGGTTTAGATGTGGTGTTGGGAATGAATTGGTTGCAATTCAATCGGGTGCACATTGATTGTTACCATAAGCTTGTAAGGTTTCCTTCTCTTGAGGAAGACGAAGACTCGAGTTTCTTGTCTACTAAAGAGTTGAAGAGACTTTTAGCGGATGAAGCTCAGTTGTTTGGTCTGTTTGCTTCATTGACTGTGGATAGTCAAGTTTCTCTCGAAGTGTTTCCTGTTGTGTGTGATTTTCCTGAAGTGTTTCCTGAGGACATTTCAGATGTGCCGCCGGTGAGAGAGGTTGAATTTTCTATTGATCTAGTTCCTGGTACTAGACCTGTTTCTATGGCACCTTATAGAATGTCGGCATTTGAATTGGTGGAGTTGAAGAAGCAGTTAAAAGAGTTGTTGGAGAAGAGGTTCGTGAGGCCAAGTGTTTCTCCTTGGGGTGCTCCAGTTTTGTTAGTGAAAAAAAAGGATGGGAGTATGCGATTATGTATTGATTATCGCCAGTTGAACAAAGTGACGATTAAGAATAAGTATCCGCTTCCAAGGATTGATGATCTGATGGATCAGCTGGTTGGTGCTTGTGTATTTAGTAAGATCGATTTGAGATCGGGGTACCATCATATAAGAGTGAAAGAAGAAGATATTCAGAAGACGACCTTTAGAACACGTTACGGTCATTATGAATATTCAGTGATGCCGTTCGGGGTTTCTAATGCGCCTGGTGTGTTTATGGAATACATGAATCGTATTTTCCACGAGCATTTGGATCGTTTTGTGGTGGTGTTTATTGATGATATTTTAATCTATTCTAAGTCTCGTGAAGAGCATGCAGAGCATTTACGTATTGTTTTGCAGGTTTTGAAGGAAAGGAAGCTTTTTGCCAAATTGTCCAAGTGTGAATTCTGGTTGTCTGAGGTGAGTTTTCTTGGGCACGTAATTTCAGGTAATGGTATTGCTGTGGATCTATCTAAAGTAGAAGCAGTTCTACAATGGGAGGCTCCTAGATCCGTTACCGAAATTCGAAGCTTTTTGGGTTTGGCTGGTTATTATCGGAGGTTTATTGAGGGATTTTCGAAGTTGGCTCTTCCTTTGACGCAGTTGACTTGTAAGGGCAAAGCATTCATTTGGGATATTCAATGTGAAGAGAGTTTTTGTGAGCTGAAGAGAAGATTGACGACAGCTCCTATTCTGATTTTACCTGATCCTAATGAACCGTTTGTTGTGTATTGCGATGCTTCTTTAATTGGTTTGGGTGGTGTTCTGATGCAGGAAGGTAAAGTTGTAGCTTATGCTTCAAGACAGTTAAGAGTTCATGAGAAAAACTATCCTACTCATGATCTTGAGTTAGCGGCTGTAGTTTTTGTGTTGAAGATTTGGAGGCACTATCTCTATGGTGCAAGGTTCGAAGTCTTTAGTGATCATAAAAGCTTGAAATATTTATTTGATCAGAAAGAGTTGAACATGAGGCAGCGGAGATGGTTGGAATTCTTGAAAGACTACGACTTTGGCTTGAATTACCATCCTGGTAAAGCTAATGTGGTAGCCGATGCATTGAGCCGGAAATCGTTGCATATGTCCGCAATGATGGTGAAAGAGTGGGAACTTTTGGAGTCGTTTAGAGACTTGAGTTTGGTATGTGAAGTGACTTCGGTTAGTGTAAGGCTTGGAATGTTGAAGGTTGCTAATGAATTTTTGTTGTCGGTTAGTGAGAAACAAAAGCTGGATTTGAAATTCGTTGATTTGATGAGGAATGAGAATGTGGATTTCAAGGTGGATAATTTTGGTGTTTTGAGATTCCGTGGTCGTATTTGTATTCCTGATGATGCGGAGTTGAAAAGAATGATTTTAGAGGAAGGACACCGGAGTAATTTAAGTATTCATCCGGGTGCGAATAAGATGTACCAAGATTTGAAGAAGATTTTCTGGTGGTCTGGTTTGAAAAGAGATGTGGCTCAGTTTGTGTATGCATGTTTGACTTGTCAGAAATCGAAGGTGGAACATTTGAGACCTAGTGGTTTGTTGCAACCGTTGGATATTCCTGAGTGGAAGTGGGATAGCATTTCGATGGATTTTGTAACGGGATTTCTGAATACGCAAAAAGGGCATAATGCTATTTGGGTGATTGTGGACAGGCTGACTAAATCGGCGCATTTTATTCCGATTGACATCAGTTTTTCTTTGGAGAGGTTAGCTGAGATCTATATCAGTGTGGTGGTGAAATTGCATGGGGTTCCTTTAAGTATTGTTTCGGATCGAGATCCTAGGTTTACATCGAGATTTTGGGAAAGTTTACAGAAGGCTTTGGGTTCTAAATTGAGGTTGAGTTCGGCTTATCATCCGCAGACGGATGGTCAGACCGAAAGAACTATTCAGTCGTTGGAGGATTTGTTGAGAGCGTGTGTTTTGGAACAAGGTGGTGCGTGGGACGGTTATCTTGCTTTGGTTGAGTTCACGTATAATAACAGTTTCCATTCTAGTATCGGAATGGCACCTTTTGAGGCTTTATATGGACGAAGATGTAGAACGCCGTTGTGTTGGCACGAAACAGGTGAAAGTTCGGTGGTTGGACCGGATTTGGTGCAACAAACGACGGAAAAGGTAAAGTTTATTCGTGAGAAAATGAAGGCTTCTCAGAGTAGACAAAAAAGTTATCATGATCGGAGACAGAAGGATCTTGAGTTTCAAGAGGGTGATCACGTATTTCTGAGGGTTACGCCGGTAACGGGCGTTGGTCGTGCTTTGAAATCTAAGAAGCTTACTTCTCGATTTATTGGTCCTTACCAGATATCTGCGAGAGTTGGTGCTGTAGCGTATCGTGTGGCGTTGCCGCCGAATCTGTCGAATTTGCATGATGTTTTTCATGTTTCACAGCTTCAGAAGTATGTTCCGGACCCTTCACATGTGATTTCGATGGACGAGGTTGAGGTAAGAGATAACCTTACGGTTGAGACTTTACCGGTTAGTATTTTGGATCGCGAGGTGAAGCGGTTGAGGGGTAAAGAGATTGCACTTGTGAAAGTGGCGTGGGGAGGCGCTACTGATGGTAATCTGACGTGGGAGTTGGAAAGTAGGATGCGGGAGTCGTATCCAGAGTTGTTTGTATCAGGTAAGATTTTCGAGGACGAAAATTTCTAAGTGGGGGAGAATTGTAACGCCCCAGTTTTGCCAATTTTATTTTATGGAGTCGTTTTGATTATTTTATTATTATTTTATTTTATTTTCGACTTTTATGTGAAAATATGTTATTTTTCGTCGTGATTATATTTTATCGCGTTATGGGAACGTTTGTGAGATATTTGAGTGTGGGGGTATTTTGGTCTTTTCCCACTTATTTTCATTAAGTTAGTAAGATAGAAAGAAAAAGAAAAATAGAAAAAGGGAAAGAGAAGAAAAGAGAAGAAAAGAGGAGAAGAGAGAAAAGAGAGAAATTGGAGAAAAGTGTGAAAATCATCGAGATCAATTCCTAGAATCGAATTAAATCGGGTAATGGTGCGAAACTCGATTATACTATGATTGTGTATGATTATGTATGTTTGTGTGGAAGTTTTGTTGGTTTTTCAAATATAGGTCGAAATGAGATAAACGAGTAGAAACCGATGTTTTCACGGATGAATTTCGAAATAAATTGCGTAGATTAGTCGTATGAGGTTAGGCCGAGATTATAGAAACTCGTTTGGTTGAAATCGGTTGATATTGTGAGTTTTTGACATTTTTGGGTTTTGAGAATGTGAGATTTTGGTGAAAAATAAAAGTCGTGGAATCGGGTTTTTCTTGATCCTAATATGTTGGTATGTATTTATGTGATATTACCATGTATTTATTCGGAAGAAAGTAATTGAATCGGTCGGGTTTCGGGCGATTACGCAGCTGTACCAGAATGTAGCAGAATTTCTGGTTTTGTGCGCAGTCGTACGGACGCGTGCTGTAGGTGGAAAATTCTGTTTTGAAAAAACTTCGGAAATTCATATCTCTTGAACCGTAAGTCGGTTTTGATCCCCGTTCGAAGTGTTGGGAAGCTAACGAGATGTTCTTTTTAGGAAAAATAGTTTTGAGGTCTGAACCTAGTCCAATCGGTACAGTTTTTTCGAACCGTTTCGTAGTGTCGGGCGTCCGGTTTATGTTTTTGCGTTATTTTGAAATATTCATATCTTCTTCGTTGTTTATCCGATTTAAGTGTTCTTTATATGGATGTGAAGCTAAAAATATGTTCTATGATTTGGTGAAGAAAAATATTATTTTTAGCCGACTTTTGGCCGACTTTACCGATTAATCGTGAATAGTTGTTTTTGATGAAATGTTGTGATGATGATTTGTGGCCGAAAGGCAAGAAAATGCTAAGTGTGGTATTTGATGATATATGCATGATTGTGGATGTGTGTGTGCATGCAATGTGAATGTCATGAGTCATTGTATGCCAAGCATCATGATGTGCATTGTTGAAACGTCCTGAGTGGCGGTTTGGTTCCTGATGGAATCTGCTATAACATCGTGTGCCTCGAAAATATGAGGCACTGCCTGAGGACCTAAGGCGGTGGTTATAGACGATTGTGGGCTCCTTTGGAGACTTAAAGCAATCCTTAACGTCGTGTGCCTCGAAAATATGAGGCGATGCCTGAGGACCTAAAGCGACGGGTGAACATCGTAGGCCCGACGGGGAGTTACTTGAGATTCTCAGTAACGAGCGATGGTTCCAATAGTTCCTGAGTGAACTGATGATGAGACATGAGACATTGGAAGTCGGTACCGCATGGCATGTGCATAGAGTCGTTGTGTCGATCTATGTGCATTTGCATTCATCATGAGTCATTTGTGCATGAATTTATGAATGCGATTTAATGAGATGGAATATGTGTATTGTATTGTGAATGATTTATGTGCAGTGGTAATTGAGACGTGTGAATTGTAGTGTGTGTTGTTATAATTTATCTGTGTGCTTTGGTGGTGAGAATATGT
The DNA here is from genome assembly GCA_022829125.1 of Lathyrus tuberosus. NCBI lineage: Eukaryota > Viridiplantae > Streptophyta > Magnoliopsida > Fabales > Fabaceae > Lathyrus > Lathyrus tuberosus. Next base: position 10,527,091 of record JALAZF010000163.1, read on the forward strand.
TATTTATGCATTTTTGTGTTAATATATAATTTTATGCGATTATATTATGGTTGTTTTTCTCACCCTTCTGCTGTTTTATAACGCTCTATGAGGCGTTGCAGATTAGAGTTGCTGGAGGTATTCTTTTGTGAAGCATTGCGTCTTCATTATTTTGGTCGGTCGACTCTGATATGTGACTCCGGGTAGCATAGGGTGGCCGTTTGTGATTGTTTTGTATATCTGATGATATATTTTGGTTGTACAGTTATAATTTGATGTATGACAGCCAAGTTTATATGTGTATATGTATATGTGTTATTCAGATTTTAGATCTTTCCGCTTTAACTCTAATTTCTGAAAAGTGGGTGTAAGGAACGAAGTTTCCTCTGTATGATTGTTACCCCACGTTGCATATCTAAATGAGCAGGTGTTGCATGTTATGTGTTTGGTTACTTTGATGTGATTCCCCCTTTCTATGTCACGATGTTTCAAATATACTCTGATCAATTTTCGAATTTTCTTTTTACCGCTTTAATTACGTGTTATTTGGGGGTATAGATTGGGGGCGTCACAGTTTCCAGTTCTCCACCGCGGACTTATCAACTGATGGTGGTTGAGGGATAGTTTGTAAACCCTCTTCTTCAGTAAGGGTAAAGGCCAGAGGGTTGTTACCGGTAGTGTGAGTGACGGAAGCCATAACAATGTGAAGAAGTAGAGCAAAGAAAATGGTGAGGTTCTGAAGTTACAGAAGAAGGCGAGCGAAGAAGAATAACAGAGGGTTGTAACATTGAAGAGTCATTTCTACACAAATGTATGCATGCGTCCAATTTACACTTAACCAATTTATTTCATAAGTCTTTATTTCTGTACATTTCCCTTTACAATTTTGTCTTATTTTCTCATTGAGTTGTCTCAATTGTGGGAACGCAATCTCTTTGTCTACCATTCTAAACCCAAGCACTCAACCACTCATTATATACTTAACATATAGTCTAGGATTTTTGTAGCCAATTATGCAAGCAAACTTTAATAAGAGGCTAGAAATTGTTCACCGGAAATTCAGGCGAACAAGTTGCCAATATGGATTGGATTTTTGGGTTTTTTTTGGATGCCAATAGGAAGTTGACTTTTGGTTTTTGATAGTTGCTAACATGGATTGGACTTTGAAGCTAGCGGGATTATACCTGAGTGAATCACACACTCAAAGATACAACAGAGTCACCACCGAACTTTATTTAGTCCCAAAGGACAGGGAAAATATCGATAAAACCCAAGGGAAGAAGAAACAGCTCAGGGGGTCGGTTATGCGAAAGGAATGTACTAGCACCTTACGCATCCGTCGTACTCGACAGAAACCATTTCGCTTGCTTCTAGGCTTGGATGGGTTATCTATCTAACGGCTTCTAGCTAAAAGAAGAGGAGAGAGAGAGAAGAAAAAGAAAACAAAGAAAGTGCTCGCGGAGGATTAGGGCCCTCGTGCTTACGTACCCTCATAGTGCAATGAGGAAATCAGAGCACCGTAGTTCATGGAACCAGGGAAGAGAAGAAGAATGGAAGAAGGTGGAAGTGTGCTCGCCAAGATCATCGCGATCCCATGCCTACGTATCTTACATTCGACTGAATGCAGAATCAGAGCTTCCGTAGTTCGGGGAACTAAGACGGAAAAGAAAAAGGAAAAGTGGTGTCAAAACCAAGAGCAAAAGAAAGAAGGAAACTTCACCGGGGATTCCAAGGAAATGGTGTCAAAACTAAGGAAGAAGTGCAAAGGAAAAGATAATTTGGGCGAAGGATAAAGTACAAGAGTGGTGTCAAAACCAAGAAAATAAAGGAAGACAAAGGAACAGTAGGGACTCCATTGGGGAGGTAAGATAACAAAGGATTGTGCTGGGTACCAAAGGAATAAAGATTCAGTGTGTTAACTGACTGGCAGTGGTTAACCGAACAAAAAGAGATTAAAACTTTGTGGGGAAAAAGGATTTGGTGTTAATAGACAGGCTGTGATGAACCAAAACAAAGAGTGCTGAACCAAGAGAAGTTGTTTGCCTTTGAAGGAATTTCGGTATATTAACTAATAAACAGTGGTTAACCGAGGGAAAAATGCAACTCTGGGGGGGGGGGAGAAGCATTGGTTTTAACAGGTAAACTGTGATCAACCAAAAGAACGGGTGTAGAACCAAGCGAAGGTTGTGACCCAAAGGGGGTGTCGGTACCGACTGAACAAACAGTACTTGACCAACGAAGAAGGGTATTGAACCAAAATAGGTTGCTAACCGCCGAGGATTCGGTGTTAACAGAGAAGCTGTGATTAACCGAAAAGAAACGAGTGATTAACCAAGAGAAGGTGATTAACTCGAAAAGGGCTCAGTGTGTTAATAGGCAGGCTGTGGTTAACTGAGGAAAAGGTGAAAATTTATGTTTTAACTGACAGGTAGTGGTTAACCAATCAAAGGGAGAAGAACTAAGAGAAGGTTGCGAACTCCGCTAGGGTTTCGGTGTTTAACAAGAAGACTGTGTTTATCCGAAGAAAAACGGTTGAGACCCTTCTGGGGAATCAATAAGCAATGATTGACCACAAGAGAAAAACATCAAAACAAGAGGCGGGTGTTAACCCAAAATACAATGATCTTTAACCAAGTGGATGGTGAATGATCAAAAGACAGATTGACAGAGATAAGAGTGATCGGGAAACTGACTCTGGCGGGGAAAGAGATACACTACCACCTGGGGATAGAGGTGACTAAGCCAGGCACAGGTTCGTTCGTCCCCTACCTGAAGTAGTCAGAATGAGAGTAGGAATTCTCCATTCTCATTCCTTCTCTAACACACATGGTACAGTACAGAAGTTGAAACGGACAACATAACGGCTCCGAGTTGTACAGTGCTCCAGTGTCGCGCGAAAACTCTAACTCCTTGGGGGGGGGGGGGGGGGGAGAGAGGTGAGGGGGGAAGCTCTAAAGGAATCCTAAAGAGAAGATCCAATGGGAAGATTAATAATCGAAACGAAGTTTCGATTAATTAATCCAAAGAGAGGAATGTGCTAATAATTTTCCAAAATGAATTGAAAAATTATTAAAGCAAAGGGTGCATTATTGATTATGCAAGATTAAGCTTACTGTTTGAAGAACAAACTTAATTCAAACATGAATGGAAAGTACAAAACAGTACCAAATGACATTCAATATGCATCATAAATCGTGCCATTATAGATAAAAATGTGCAAGAATGATCAAGTTTAAACAATGCCAAGAATGTGCACAATTATAGAATCGAAAGACCGAGCATTGGAAAATACCCAATCATGCCTCAAACTGAAACGAAATAGCACCTAAAACATCCATAAAAAACAAACATATCAATCCATGGAGGTTAAAGGAGGAAAGCATGACAAACAAGCTTGAAAAACACCAAAAAAAATGCACTATGTACAGTGGTAATCGATTACCACAAAGTAGGTAATCGGTTACCTGCTTGAAAAAGGTAGCACTAGTGTAAATTTTGCAGAGTAATCGGTTACTCTTTTTTGAGTAATCGGTTACCACTGTTACAGTGGCAAAAATAACTTTTCAAAAAGCACTTGGATCGTATTTTCCACGAGCATTTGGATCGTTTTGTGGTGGTGTTTATTGATGATATTTTAATCTATTCTAAGTCTCGTGAAGAGCATGCAGAGCATTTACGTATTGTTTTGCAGGTTTTGAAGGAAAGGAAGCTTTTTGCCAAATTGTCCAAGTGTGAATTCTGGTTGTCTGAGGTGAGTTTTCTTGGGCACGTAATTTCAGGTAATGGTATTGCTGTGGATCTATCTAAAGTAGAAGCAGTTCTACAATGGGAGGCTCCTAGATCCGTTACCGAAATTCGAAGCTTTTTGGGTTTGGCTGGTTATTATCGGAGGTTTATTGAGGGATTTTCGAAGTTGGCTCTTCCTTTGACGCAGTTGACTTGTAAGGGCAAAGCATTCATTTGGGATATTCAATGTGAAGAGAGTTTTTGTGAGCTGAAGAGAAGATTGACGACAACTCCTATTCTGATTTTACCTGATCCTAATGAACCGTTTGTTGTGTATTGCGATGCTTCTTTAATTGGTTTGGGTGGTGTTCTGATGCAGGAAGGTAAAGTTGTAGCTTATGCTTCAAGACAGTTAAGAGTTCATGAGAAAAACTATCCTACTCATGATCTTGAGTTAGCGGCTGTAGTTTTTGTGTTGAAGATTTGGAGGCACTATCTCTATGGTGCAAGGTTCGAAGTCTTTAGTGATCATAAAAGCTTGAAATATTTATTTGATCAGAAAGAGTTGAACATGAGGCAGCGGAGATGGTTGGAATTCTTGAAAGACTACGACTTTGGCTTGAATTACCATCCTGGTAAAGCTAATGTGGTAGCCGATGCATTGAGCCGGAAATCGTTGCATATGTCCGCAATGATGGTGAAAGAGTGGGAACTTTTGGAGTCGTTTAGAGACTTGAGTTTGGTATGTGAAGTGACTTCGGTTAGTGTAAGGCTTGGAATGTTGAAGGTTGCTAATGAATTTTTGTTGTCGGTTAGTGAGAAACAAAAGCTGGATTTGAAATTCGTTGATTTGATGAGGAATGAGAATGTGGATTTCAAGGTGGATAATTTTGGTGTTTTGAGATTCCGTGGTCGTATTTGTATTCCTGATGATGCGGAGTTGAAAAGAATGATTTTAGAGGAAGGACACCGGAGTAATTTAAGTATTCATCCGGGTGCGAATAAGATGTACCAAGATTTGAAGAAGATTTTCTGGTGGTCTGGTTTGAAAAGAGATGTGGCTCAGTTTGTGTATGCATGTTTGACTTGTCAGAAATCGAAGGTGGAACATTTGAGACCTAGTGGTTTGTTACAACCGTTGGATATTCCTGAGTGGAAGTGGGATAGCATTTTGATGGATTTTGTAACGGGATTTCTGAATACGCAAAAAGGGCATAATGCTATTTGGGTGATTGTGGACAGGCTGACTAAATCGGCGCATTTTATTCCGATTGACATCAGTTTTTCTTTGGAGAGGTTAGCTGAGATCTATATCAGTGTGGTGGTGAAATTGCATGGGGTTCCTTTAAGTATTGTTTCGGATCGAGATCCTAGGTTTACATCGAGATTTTGGGAAAGTTTACAGAAGGCTTTGGGTTCTAAATTGAGGTTGAGTTCGGCTTATCATCCGCAGACGGAAGAACTATTCAGTCGTTGGAGGATTTGTTGAGAGCGTGTGTTTTGGAACAAGGTGGTGCGTGGGACGGTTATCTTGCTTTGGTTGAGTTCACGTATAATAACAGTTTCCATTCTAGTATCGGAATGGCACCTTTTGAGGCTTTATATGGACGAAGATGTAGAACGCCGTTGTGTTGGCACGAAACAGGTGAAAGTTCGGTGGTTGGACCGGATTTGGTGCAACAAACGATGGAAAAGGTAAAGTTTATTCGTGAGAAAATGAAGGCTTCTCAGAGTAGACAAAAGAGTTATCATGATCGGAGACGGAAGGATCTTGAGTTTCAAGAGGGTGATCACGTATTTCTGAGGGTTACGCCGGTAACGGGCGTTGGTCGTGCTTTGAAATCTAAGAAGCTTACTTCTCGATTTATTGGTCCTTACCAGATATCTGCGAGAGTTGGTGCTGTAGCGTATCGTGTGGCGTTGCCGCCGAATCTGTCGAATTTGCATGATGTTTTTCATGTTTCACAGCTTCGGAAGTATGTTCCGGACCCTTCACATGTGATTCCGATGGACGAGGTTGAGGTAAGAGATAACCTTACGGTTGAGACTTTACCGGTTAGTATTTTGGATCGCGAGGTGAAGCGGTTGAGGGGTAAAGAGATTGCACTTGTGAAAGTGGCGTGGGGAGGCGCTGCTGATGGTAATCTGACGTGGGAGTTGGAAAGTAGGATGCGGGAGTCGTATCCAGAGTTGTTTGTATCAGGTAAGATTTTCGAGGACGAAAATTTCTAAGTGGGGGAAAATTGTAACGCCCCAGTTTTGCCAATTTTATTTTATGGAGTCGTTTTGATTATTTTATTATTATTTTATTTTATTTTCGACTTTTATGTGAAAATATGTTATTTTTCGTTGTGATTATATTTTATCGCGTTTTGGAAACGTTTGTGAGATATTTGAGTGTGGGGGTATTTTGGTCTTTTCCCACTTATTTTCATTAAGTTAGTAAGATAGAAAGAAAAAGAAAAATAGAAAAAGGGAAAGAGAAGAAAAGAGAAGAAAAGAGGAGAAGAGAGAAAAGAGAGAAATTGGAGAAAAGTGTGAAAATCATCGAGATCAATTCCTAGAATCGAATTAAATCGGGTAATGGTGCGAAACTCGATTATACTATGATTGTGTATGATTATGTATGTTTGTGTGGAAGTTTTGTTGGTTTTTCAAATATAGGTCGAAATGAGATAAACGAGTAGAAACCGATGTTTTCACGGATGAATTTCGAAATAAATTGCGTAGATTAGTCGTATGAGGTTAGGCCGAGATTATAGAAACTCGTTTGGTTGAAATCGGTTGATATTGTGAGTTTTGACATTTTTGGGTTTTGAGAATGTGAGATTTTGCTGAAAAATAAAAGTCGTGGAATCGGGTTTTTCTTGATCCTAATATGTTGGTATGTATTTATGTGATATTACCATGTATTTATTCGGAAGAAAGTAATTGAATCGGTCGGGTTTCGGGGGATTACGCAGCTGTACCAGAATGTAGCAGAATTTCTGGTTTTGTGCGCAGTCGTACGGACGCGTGCTGTAGGTGGAAAATTCTGTTTTGGAAAAACTTCGGAAATTCATATCTCTTGAACCGTAAGTCGGTTTTGATCCCCGTTGGAAGCGTTGGGAAGCTAAAGAGATGTTCTTTTTAGGAAAAATAGTTTTGAGGTCTGAACCTAGTCCAATCGGTACAGTTTTTTCGAACCGTTTCGTAGTGTCGGGCGTCCGGTTTATGTTTTTGCGTTATTTTGAAATATTCATATCTTCTTCGTTGTTTATCCGATTTAAGTGTTCTTTATATGGATGTGAAGCTAAAAATATGTTCTATGATTTGGTGAAGAAAAATATTATTTTTAGCTGACTTTTGGCCGACTTTACCGATTAATCGTGAATAGTTGTTTTTGATGAAATGTTGTGATGATGATTTGTGGCCGAAAGGCAAGAAAATGCTAAGTGTGGTATTTGATGATATATGCATGATTGTGGATGTGTGTGTGCATGCAATGTGAATGTCATGAGTCATTGTATGCCAAGCATCATGATGTGCATTGTTGAAACGTCCTGAGTGGCGGTTTGGTTCCTGATGGAATCTGCTATAACATCGTGTGCCTCGAAAATATGAGGCGCTGCCTGAGGACCTAAAGCGGTGGTTATAGATGATTGTGGGCTCCTTTGGAGACTTAAAGCAATCCTTAACGTCGTGTGCCTCGAAAATATGAGGCGATGCCTGAGGACCTAAAGCGACGGGTGAACATCGTAGGCCCGACGGGGAGTTACTTGAGATTCTCAGTAACGAGCGATGGTTCCAATAGTTCCTGAGTGAACTGATGATGAGACATGAGACATTGGAAGTCGGTACCGCATGGCATGTGCATAGAGTCGTTGTGTCGATCTATGTGCATTTGCATTCATCATGAGTCATTTGTGCATGAATTTATGAATGCGATTTAATGAGATGGAATATGTGTATTGTATTGTGAATGATTTATGTGCAGTGGTAATTGAGACGTGTGAATTGTAGTGTGTGTTGTTATAATTTATCTGTGTGCTTTGGTGGTGAGAATATGTTATTTATGCATTTTTGTGTTAATATATAATTTTATGCAATTATATTATGGTTGTTTTTCTCACCCTTCTGCTGTTTTATAACGCTCTATGAGGCGTTGCAGATTAGATTTGCTGGAGGTATTCTTTTGTGAAGCGTTGCGTCTTCATTATTTTGGTCGGTCGACTCTGATATGTGACTCCGGGTAGCATAGGGTGGCCGTTTGTGATTGTTTTGTATATCTGATGATATATTTTGGTTGTACAGTTATAATTTGATGTATGACAGCCAAGTTTATATGTGTATATGTATATGTGTTATTCAGATTTTAGATCTTTCCGCTTTAACTCTAATTTCTGAAAAGTGGGTGTAAGGAACGAAGTTTCCTCTGTATGATTGTTACCCCACGTTGCATATCTAAATGAGCAGGTGTTGCATGTTATGTGTTTGGTTACTTTGATGTGATTCCCCCTTTCTATGCCACGATGTTTCAAATATACTCTGATCAATTTTTGAATTTTCTTTTTACCGCTTTAATTACGTGTTATTTGGGGGTATAGATTGGGGGCGTCACAGTTTCTAGTTCTCCACCGCGGACTTATCAACTGATGGTGGTTGAGGGATAGTTTGTAAACCCTCTTCTTCAGTAAGGGTAAAGGCCAGAGGGTTGTTACCGGTAGTGTGAGTGACGGAAGCCATAACAATGTGAAGAAGTAGAGCAAAGAAAATGGTGAGGTTCTGAAGTTACAGAAGAAGGCGAGCGAAGAAGAATAACAGAGGGTTGTAACATTGAAGAGTCATTTCTACACAAATGTATGCATGCGTCCAATTTACACTTAACCAATTTATTTCATAAGTCTTTATTTCTGTACATTTCCCTTTACAATTTTGTCTTATTTTCTCATTGAGTTGTCTCAATTGTGGGAACGCAATCTCTTTGTCTACCATTCTAAACCCAAGCACTCAACCCCTCATTATATACTTAACATATAGTCTAGGATTTTTGTAGCCAATTATGCAAGCAAACTTTAATAAGAGGCTAGAAATTGTTCACCGGAAATTCAGGCGAACAAGTTGCCAATATGGATTGGATTTTTGGGTTTTTTTTAGATGCCAATAGGAATTTGACTTTTGGTTTTTGATAGTTGCTAACATGGATTGGACTTTGAAGCTAGCGGGATTATACCTGAGTGAATCACACACTCAAAGATACAACAGAGTCACCACCGAACTTTATTTAGTCCCAAAGAACAGGGAAAATATCGATAAAACCCAAGGGAAGAAGAAACAGCTCAGGGGGTCGGTTATGCGAAAGGAAGGTACTAGCACCTTACGCATCCGTCGTACTCGACAGAAACCATTTCGCTTGCTTCTAGGCTTGGATGGGTTATCTATCTAACGGCTTCTAGCTAAAAGAAGAGGAGAGAGAGAGAAGAAAAAGAAAACAAAGAAAGTGCTCGTGGAGGATTAGGGCCCTCGTGCTTACGTACCCTCATAGTGCAATGAGGAAATCAGAGCACCGTAGTTCATGGAACCAGGGAAGAGAAGAAGAATGGAAGAAGGTGGAAGTGTGCTCGCCAAGATCATCGCGATCCCATGCCTACGTATCTTACATTCGACTGAATGCAGAATCAGAGCTTCCGTAGTTCGGGGAACTAAGACGGAAAAGAAAAAGGAAAAGTGGTGTCAAAACCAAGAGCAAAAGAAAGAAGGAAACTTCACTGGGGATTCCAAGGAAATGGTGTCAAAACCAAGGAAGAAGTGCAAAGGAAAAGATAATTTGGGCGAAGGATAAAGTACAAGAGTGGTGTCAAAACCAAGAAAATAAAGGAAGACAAAGGAACAGTAGGGACTCCATTGGGGAGGTAAGATAACAAAGGATTGTGCTGGGTACCAAAGGAATAAAGATTCGGTGTGTTAACTGACTGGCAGTGGTTAACCGAACAAAAAGAGATTAAAACTCTGTGGGGAAAAAGGATTTGGTGTTAATAGACAGGCTGTGATGAACCAAAACAAAGAGTGCTGAACCAAGAGAAGTTGTTTGCCTTTGAAGGAATTTCGGTATATTAACTAATAAACAGTGGTTAACCGAGGGAAAAATGCAACTCTGGGGGGGGGGGAGAAGCATTGGTTTTAACAGGTAAACTGTGATCAACCAAAAGAACGGGTGTAGAACCAAGCGAAGGTTGTGACCCAAAGGGGGTGTCGGTACCGACTGAACAAACAGTACTTGACCAACGAAGAAGGGTATTGAACCAAAAGAGGTTGCTAACCGCCGAGGATTCGGTGTTAACAGAGAAGCTGTGATTAACCGAAAAGAAACGAGTGATTAACCAAGAGAAGGTGATTAACTCGAAAAGGGCTCAGTGTGTTAATAGGCAGGCTGTGGTTAACTGAGGAAAAGGTGAAAATTTATGTTTTAACTGACAGGCAGTGGTTAACCAATCAAAGGGAGAAGAACTAAGAGAAGGTTGCGAACTCCGCTAGGGTTTCGGTGTTTAACATGAAGACTGTGTTTATCCGAAGAAAAAGGGTTGAGACCCTTCTGAGGAATCAATAAGCAATGATTGACCACAAGAGAAAAACATCAAAACAAGAGGCGGGTGTTAACCCAAAATACAATGATCTTTAACCAAGTGGATGGTGAATGATCAAAAGACAGATTGACAGAGATAAGAGTGATCGGGAAACTGACTCTGGCGGGGAAAGAGATACACTACCACCTGGGGATAGAGGTGACTAAGCCAGGCACAGGTTCGTTCGTCCCCTACCTGAAGTAGTCAGAATGAGAGTAGGAATTCTCCATTCTCATTCCTTCTCTAACACACATGGTACAGTACAGAAGTTGAAACGGACAACATAACGGCTCCGAGTTGTACAGTGCTCCAGTGTCGCGCGAAAACTCCAACTCCGCGGGGGGGGGGGGGGGGGGGGGGGGGGGGGGGGGGGAGAGGTGAGGGGGGAAGCTCTAAAGGAATCCTAAAGAGAATATCCAATGGGAAGATTAATAATTGAAACGAAGTTTTGATTAATTAATCCAAAGAGAGGAATGTGCTAATAATTTTCCAAAATGAATTGAAAAATTATTAAAGCAAAGGGTGCATTATTGATTATGCAAGATTAAGCTTACTGTTTGAAGAACAAACTTAATTCAAACATGAATGGAAAGTACAAAACAGTACCAAATGACATTCAATATGCATCACAAATCGTGGCATTATAGATAAAAATGTGCAAGAATGATCAAGTTTAAACAATGCCAAGAATGTGCACAATTATAGAATCGAAAGACCGAGCATTGGAAAATACCCAATCATGCCTCAAACTGAAACGAAATAGCACCTAAAACATCCATAAAAAACAAACATATCAATCCATGGAGGTTAAAGGAGGAAAGCATGACAAACAAGCTTGAAAAACACCAAAAAAAATGCACTATGTACAGTGGTAATCGATTACCACAAAGTAGGTAATCGGTTACCTGCTTGAAAAAGGTAGCACTAGTGTAAATTTTGCAGAGTAATCGGTTACTCTTTTTTGAGTAATCGGTTACCACTGTTACAGTGGCAAAAATAACTTTTGAAAAAGCACTTTCAGCACCTAAATCACTTGTCCAAACTACCACATGCTAGGGTATGAATTTGTGCACGAAAATCAAGTTTAACAACAACAAAAACCAGCAATGGAATCAATTAAATCATCAAGATCATGGATCAAATAATAACATTATCAATTCACACAAAAAAGCATAGAAACTACATCGCGAATGATACGAAAACATTCGAAACAGTCGAATGTGCAAAGAAAGACCAACCTACAAGGCTGAGATGTGCCTTAGATGTTGTTGCAAATGAATCTTGATGAAGATAATCAAATAAAACCAGAGGAATCTTCAATTGTAGCCGAATCGTATCGAAACTAGCAAATTGTGACGAATCTCCAAAATATGAATTCACATCGTAGAATCTTGAAGCAAACACTTGAGATGAATCCAAAAGCTAATAAAACTCTAGGAAATCAAGTATAATTGCAAGGTGATGAAGGTTAAGCTCAAGAAATAATCACTTCCAAGGTGAAAGTGATTATTCTTCAATGGTGAAGAGCTACAGTGAGGTTTGGGAAGAAAATGGAGATGAAGATGAAGAAGTTGCAGAAAAAATCAGAGAGAATGTGGGAGAATTGAGAGTGAAGTGTGAGAAATGTGTGAAATGTTTGAAGGTCCTTGAAAAATGATTGAAGGTTTGTTTATATAAAGTTTTGGTTTAGAGTTGATAGGTTTGGAATGTGCTTTGGGGTTAGCTTTGGAGCTAGCTTAGGAGTTAGTTACACTTGACTCACTGAGTCAGCGGTTAACTTAGTTAGTTAGGTAGTTAACTTGATGGAGCATTCCCAATGTAAATCCAAATCAATGGCTCATATGCTTGGAAATTAAGTAACATGGTACACTAAATTCAAAGTGATGCATTGGAATAAATGCAAGTGGATTGTCTTGAATGGTCTTGAACTGTCTAAAATGTTCCACACAATGCTAGAACCAAGTAGAATCCAAGAACAAAGAGAGTGTAGGATTGTTGTCCCAAAAATGCAGCAGGAATTGCAAAACTGTACAGAGTAATCAGTTACCCTATTTTTTCCTAGAAATAGAGTAATCGATTACTCTAGGCAAAATTTGCCCAAACTGATTAGGAACAAGTGCTGAAGTCTTGGTTACGATTTTCCACCTTTTGTTTTGATGAATAACCATGGAAACCCTTATTTTGTGCTTGTTTTGAGGATGTGATGACCTTGTGAGGATGCGATTAATCGAGCTTGAAAAACCTGAATATTCATGCAACAAAATCACAGAGAAAAAGTGCGGATGCGTATGCCAGCGATGCGAATGCATATACTTATGCAAAAGGCAAAAGGGAGGTCAAATTTCGGGTTATGAAAACTTCCCCTATTTAATCCTCTTGGACCTGAATGTACGAATTACGCCAGCTTTTCGATGATTTGAGGTGGAAGGGGATTAAATAAAAGAGTAGCTCAAAAATTTGGCCGACGGCGACAACAGAAAAGGTTTGGTAAAGGCAAAGGCTTTGAGAGTTTGCTAGGTGATCTGGCTGAATATCTGCTGGAGAGATGAATCAGGCCAAAAGAAAGGGAGTATGCTTGATGCGTATGCTATGTATGTGTTGTTTTACATGATGCTTGATATCACGTCATGCAAAGGTGCAAGTTAAGGTACTGTGCGACGGTTAAGTAGAGATTGTAGCTAAGAGAACTCGACATCCTTGGCTGGGGAGAGAACCCACAGATGAAGACGGCTTCTGCTGGAGAAAAAGCCCACAAAGGGTGACGACTCCGTTGGGGAAGCAACCGAGAAATCTCAGATTTCTAGACTATCACCATTGACATTGCCGGGGATAAAGGAATCAGGTTGATCTTCATGCCATGACTGACTCTGGCTGGGGAACGAACCTAGAAATATCCAATTTCCAAGTTGTCACCAACATTGCTACTTGGACGTCCTTTCACCCTGACTGACTCTGCTGCAGGGAATTACTAAGGTCTGGAGGATCTTCTCTACTTAGGGGAAGATAGGAAACCAAGTCATACTGCTGCTGGTGCGTGACAGTTTTGATATGCTGGGAAGGACGCATGACCCTTGCTTGGGAAAAGAACAATTGTGTCTCTTCTCGGGGCACATCATGACGACTTTACTGGGGATATTACAGATCTTCTGGAGAAATGAGAGGTAAACAACCTTTCCGAAGAACCATAACGGCGCTTGTTGGGGAAATGATGGCTCTGTTGGGGAGATGGCCGCATCTTCAAAGAACCACCATAGTGTTGGTCGGGCATTAGGCTTGCCAATGGATATGACCGATTATCCTGTAGAAATTACCAGTAAAATATGCAATGCATAATGCTTTCTCCATTGATTTATCTTTCTATTATTCTCAATGCTTTATAGTATTATGTGATCACAAATAATCGTTTATTTTGCAAAAAAAATACTGAAAAGAAAACAATTGAGAAATCAAATGATGCATTTTCATTTAATGTGAAAAATATGTACATAAGATGTGTGCGAGGATGCAAAAATCCTTGATGAGGAAATTTACAATAAAAATTTAAAAATAAAAGTAAACAACAAAGGGAAATTATGCTTTGCATTGATTACAACATTGGCTACCATATGCCGTAAATCTAGGTCCCAACGCCTTGCGCCAGTTGATGATGATTAGACTGCCCTGTTACCGTCTGAAGTCTAGCTATGACAAATAGAGGCTCAAGTGTTCACAATCAAATGCCTTTATCCCTAATTTTTGCTTGGACATATTTCTATTTTTTTTCGTCCATCGGGATACCCAGTTTTGCCTAAGTCACCTTTTCGGGTTTTCAACTTATCGGGCTATTATTATTTTTTTGCATTGTCCCTAACTTTTGCATGGACATTTCTTTTTTTGGTCCATCGGGACGCCCATTTTTTCCTAGATTGTCCTTGCGGATGTAAATCTAGCGGGTTCTTTATCCATTTTTTTAGGCATAATATTTTTTTACTGTATCGGAGTTCAGGGGCGATGGCAACTCTTCCCCTTCCATGATGGTGAGGATCAGGGCTCCGCCTGAGAAGGCCTTCTTGACAACAAAGGGTCCTTCGTAATTGGGAGTCCACTTGCCGCGTGGATCTGAGTGAACAGTTGAATATCCCTTGAGCACGAGTTCGCCTTCATGGAACGCTCGAGGGAGAACTTTCTTGTCAAAAGCTCGCTTGAGACGTCTCTGCTACAATTTACCATGACAAACAGCTGTAAGGCGCTTTTCTTCGATGAGATTCAGCTGGTCATATCTGGATTGGACCCATTCAGCTTCATCAAGATCTGCTTCCATGATGACTCTGAGCAAAGGAATCTAGACTTTATTGGTAAAACAACCTCCATACCATACACAAACGAATACGGAGTTGCCCCAGTAGAAGTACGAACTGAAGTTCTGTAGCCATGTAGTGCAAATGGAAGCATTTCATGCCAATCTTTGTATGTCTTAACCATTTTCTGGACAATCCTCTTGATGTTTTTGTTTGCTGCTTCGACGACACCGTTCATCTTGGGCCGGTAAGGTGAAGAATTGTGGTGCTCGATCTTGAATTCTTGACACAACTCTTTCATCATCTTGTTGTTTAGGTTGTTGGCATTGTCAGTGTTAATGTTGCTAGGAATACCATAGCGATAGATTATCTCTTTCTTGATAAATCTGGCGACCACTTATCGTGTGATGTTTGTGTAAGAAGCAACTTCAACCCACTTATTGAAGTAGTCAATAGCAACTAGAATGAATCGGTGACCATTGGAAGCCTTCGGTTCGATCATCCCAATCATATCTATACCCCACTTAGAGAAAGGCCAAGGAGAAGTCAATACATTCAGCGGAGTTGGAAGCACATGAATCTTGTCACCATAGATCTGGCACTTGTGACATCTTTTGGCAAAGTTGTAACAATCTACCTCCATTGTTGTCCAGTAATACCCAGCTCGAAGGATCTTCTTGGTCATGGCAGGACCTTTAGCATGTACACCCTTGCAACCCTCATGTATGGACCTTATGATTGTGTCTACTTCGTGTCTATCCACGCATCTGAGCAACACAAAATCATAATTCCTCTTGTACAGTACACCACCACTTACGAAGAATTTGGCGCAAAGCCGTCTAAGAGCCTTCTTGTCAGTGATAGTAATACCTGTCATACCCCAAATTTGTCCTACCTGTATATAGCTGACCTCTGTACATCCCTTTTCTTCCAAACCATATCCATATTATATTCTTTATCCATTCCTATTTCAGTTTCCAAATACATACTTCATATCCAAGATATCATATCCAAATTCATTTCCTAAATCCACATTATATATATATATATATATATATATATATATATATATATATATATATATATATATCCATTCATATTTTATCCAAGTCCATTTTTTATGTTCATCTATTATCCATTCAAGTCCAAAAGGCCAATCTCAAATTCATTTTAATTTCTCATTCAATTTGCCATTTCATTGTCAAAAATCCAATCTCAATTCAATTTACAAGTTCATTTCAAGTTCCCAACCAAATTTTAAATTCCATGCCCATTTCAATTTTGTCCAATTTTATCCATCCAATTGTTAAGCCCCAATCCAAAAGTTCATAAACCATATTCAAAATCCAAAACAAAGTTAATTCTACATTTCCAATATCCAATTCCATTTTTAATATTATTTCATTATCCATTTTTTTTAGAACCAAATTATATTCTTTTATTTCTATTTCTAGATACATGTGACAATTCAATTCTCAATTCAATTCATTTTTCAACCTCATTTTAATTCCATATTCAATACAGTTTTCAATTCATACTTTTCAAACTAACCAAATGTTCATAAGGTCCCAAATATTTTCCAAAAAAATCAAAAGGCATCATCTTTTCAAGTAGCAGTACTCACACAACTTGCTACCACTCCTCACAAACAGAGCCAATTTTAAACCATCACGCCTACACCGTCTCCAACCACAATTTCAACACTTATTTAGTGTGCTTTTGGAAAAGGAAAATACATTACAGAATTAATAGCAGGAAAAGAAAAGTGTAAGTCCATTTACTAAAGAAAGTCATAAAAGCCCATTACATGTGTCCAGCCAAGATTTTACAAGCACAAGCCCATCAAAGTTCTAAAGTACATGAGACCTAAAATACTGAGCTCTTCAGTACCTAGACTTAGAGCTAGTAATACAAAAAATGCTTCAAGTGCTTCCATGCCACACAAGACTCCAAAATCCATGTGCCTGCTGTGCCAAAACCGTATACCACCATGTTGTTACTCTACACCAAATTTCAATACAAACACATGAGTACAGCCACTAAAACACTTACAGACCAGATAATATAATGGATAATCACATAGAAGATCGGACAGAAACTCCTCTTACATCTTCAAATCAAGAGCAACTGCAAAATCACAAGGAAGTTGATGTTGAGAAGGCTATGGCTGATGATTGTTCTAGTGCGAACCAAACTGATAAAACCAGTCCCAAAATCCAAGCTCTAACTGCGCCAAGTTCATCCATAAGAGTACTCATAAAAAGAATAAAATAGGGATTGGTACAATAAACAAAAGTGAAAAACAAGGTCAAACTCAGTTATAATCACACCCTGACCATTGTGCTAGCACACACAAAATATGTTCAAGTACCAAAGAAGAAGCACAAACAATACCTATCAATTCAAGACGCATGCTTCACCCAAGTCTCCAAGCTGATATGAGTCTCATGTCACAACAACACCACCATCCATGTTTAATTTACAAAGCCACACTAATTCCCCAGGAGACATGTAATATTAGTTGGTTTTATATCATTTGAGCGAGTATGCTCATTTATTCACTTCATCTTATCCTTGTACCGCCATTGATGTGGCCCACACTTTTCTTGACAATGTGTTTTAAGTAACACGAGATGCCTTCTGCAATTACTAGTGACAGAAATCATGTATTTCTCAATAATATTTGGAATGAATTGTTCTACACCTTAATATACAGGTCATCACTCAAAACCAACTATAAGACGCAGCGGAAAAAGAAGAAAAATAAATGCAACAGAAGCCTGTACCAGCAACATGGTTCCTGCACAAAACAGAAAAAATAACAACAATAGCCTGTCAAAAATCTAGATCACTACCCAAAGGCTATTTGCAACAGAGTTTCAAGGTGAATAAAATGTGCCAAGTTGTAGAGGGAACTATTTAGCTACAGATAATCAAGCCTAATCCTACAAGGAAGTAAAAATAATTGGTCAAATTGCAAGGGTAAGGCTGTACAGGTACATGACAGCGCAAGGTACACGTGAATGTTTGATGAGCAAATTACGCAAGTTCAATTTAGAAGCAGAAGTTACAAAAGAGAAAAGTATCAACAAGCATTCTTCTAAAAAATAGCAGCATGAGCTCACTAGCATACATACTATAGCAGAAATATAACAGGGTACCAAACTCATTACAGTGCATTCATGATGGAGAAGGTGGTTCATATCAAGAAATACATTGCAAAAATAGAGAAATAATCAAGATTGCAAAACTTCAGCTCATCCTTATTATTTGATACACAAGAAGGATTCACCTTTGTAGACATCACCATTTCTCATAAGTCACTATGCAAATCCCAACCATGACATTAATAAAGCTCCAAGATTCTTCAAGACGGTCTTCATAATTATGACACCTGCAAAAATCAGAAATAGTTGATGTAGCCCTTGCAAATGATATGGAGTCCCTCATGAACTAGGCAGCATAAATAGTTGCTATCACCATTGGTTTCAGCATTGTACCCAGCTGCTCTAAAACCTTTAGCAATTTAACACAAAGAAGAAAAGACATTAGTATGCAGCAAGATGAATAATTGGTATCCTAATCACATGAAAATATATTGAATAATAAAGGGAGAAGCAGAACTTGTCAAGTGTTCACGAACAAGAAACAAAAAATAAAATAAAGTCAATATAGGAGTCAAAAGGAGTACACATCAGCAAAATGAGGATGGTGAGAATTTACACGTAGTCAAAATTTGGTAAAAGAGCTGCATTCTAGAAGCAAGTTTACACAACAGACAAAAAAGGATGAAAATGAGTCATTCTCTGAGACCCCACAAAATCCCACGAAATCAGTAAAGATTCTAACGGAATTCCATCATTGATTCATTCATATGAGTACCTCACACAATTGTCAAACTCACACGCACCAGAATTCACAAAAATCTCACCTCACACGTACCTCATTTCACATTTCTGAGCCTATAAATACGTCTTACTATTCACTCATGAAAGGACCCAGAAAAACCTAACGATACTCTGCACAAATTGCTCCCCAAAACCCTAAATCACTAAAGCTCGCATCCTAAAAATCTCTGCAATAATTTCTCACTGAAATTTTGACAAGAGATGAGCTAAGCCTCTCACATTACTCACAACAACAACAACACGCACAGAAGAAATCAAAGGGAAGATTCGAAGGATAGCGAACAGAAAAAAGGGGAAGGTTGGAATCAAATACCTGATTGCGTTTTGAAAGTCCACAGAGGAGATCTTCCAGACGTAGTTCCTTTAATCCTTCTTTCACCTTGAATCTGGTTGTTTTTTCTTGAATCTTCGTTGCTGTTTGTTGTGTATTTTCCTTCATTTGCTTCGATTTGCTTATTTTTTTACGGGTTAGGATTTATTTTGGGAACGAAATCGATCTGAGGGATTGAGTGAGTTTTGGTAAAAATAGGTACTGGATTTGGAAAGAGGAGGTAAAATAATGGGGGTTTAGGGTTTTTATTTGGTGGTAGGCCGGAGAAGAGGGGCGGCGCCGCCGCCAACCACCTTCTTCTCCGGTGGTAATAGGGTTCTGGTGAGAGTTAAGAGAGAAGGAGGTAAATGAGAGAGAGAAACGGAAGGTGAGAATGAGTTTTTTTTCCACCGTTCCATGGTTTATTTCGTCAACATTGGGATGTTGTGGTGGAGCCCATCGCCGGTGACAAGTGTCACCGGTCCATTGTATTTCAGTGATCCTACGCACACATTCCTTTCCCCGTACGGTGGGTTTTTTTCTCTAAACCGTTTGATCTTAGACTATCCTGATGATCCAACGCTCCAGATCTGTCTGGATAATCAACATGGCTGATCGAAGGTGCTTGTGCACTCTCCCTGCGCGGGCTTATCTCCATTGGGCCTGGGAAATTTCACTAACCACACCCCTGTTTTACTTTATTTTTGGCCTGTTCACTTATTATGTGTTTTTTAGTTTTTAGTTCTTAATATTTACTTTGAATTTTAAAAACCAAAAACATTATTATTATTTTTAACCATTTTCTTTTTTTCAGAAAATCATAAAATCTATTTGATTTAACATCTAATTTTATTAAAATTAATTAATATTGATTAATTATTTTATTAATTAATATTTTAATTAATCCAATTTCTCTAGCCCTAAAATTATCATAAAATACTTTCTTAACTAAATTAAAAAATCACAATTCATGCTAATTATTATTTCTAACACATTTTCCTAATCAATAATGGAAAAAGTGGGCTTTTGGAGTCTAGCACTCCTTGGGTCCTTGAACGATCGCTCTTGGGGCGCACGTCTTGGGTTGTGTTCGTTCCGTCTTCCATTTCTAAAACACTTAATATATTTAATTCTAATCAAAAACACTTAACCCTTAAAATACAATATTTTCTTAAATTATAATACTTAATCTAATTAAACTCCTAATAATTTTCTTAAATCAAATTAAATCATAAAACTTTTCCTAATCATTAACTATTTTCTTAAATCAAATCATAAAATATTTGGGTTAATATTCTAAAATCTATTTTCCTATTAAAATTATGGAAGTAGTGGGCTTTTGGAGTCTAGCACTCCTTGGGTCCTTGAACGATCGCTCTTGGGGCGCACGCCTTGGGTTGTGATCGTTCCGTCTTTCATTCTAAAACACTTAATTCACTTAAACTCCCATACTTAAGACATTCAATTCAATTAAAATATTCAATCTTTTAAAAACACTTTCTTAAGATCATAATCAACGCTTTAATACTTAATATTTTCTTATAAAATATTTAAATCAATCTTCTTAAACATTTTCCTAATTAACCATGGAAGTAGTGGGTTTTTGGGGTCTAGCACTCCTTGGGGCCTTGAATGATCACTCTTGGGGCGCACGCCTTGGGTTGTGATCGTTTCGATCTTCCATTTCTAAAACTCAAAAACTCTCAACCCAATTAAAATACTTAATCATATTTAAAATCTTAACAACTTCAAATCCAAATTCAATTAACACGTTTATTAAGATGCATCAAATTCAAATCTTTTCCCTAATTAGCTTATGAAAGTAGTGGACTCTTGAGGTCTAGCACTTCTTGGGCCCTTGAATGAACGCTCTTGAGGCGCACGCTTTGGGTTGTGTTCTTTTCGAACTTTCTTCCTAAAACACTCGCCCTAATTACATGGACAAATAAGCCATTTGTCCAACAAACATAATTTCATAATTAATAGAATGAAAAAGGTGTCGTTGAGATCTAGCATCTCAGTAATGCCCCGATTAATTGGTTGCGAGACCGACGTCTCGTTTATCGAATAGTCGTCGTTCTTCCTCAAAATACCTAACAAACTAAACACTTCTTACGCAACCAAAACCCTAAAACATACGCAAATCGAACTTTTTTTTTTCAAATCAAATCTTAACGCACTTAATCCAATTCAAACAACTTTTCTCAAAAAGAACATTGTTTAGTCCATTCTCTCGCGCATATGAACTAGTGCTTCAGCCTCCCTTGACGAGCAGACAAGCCAACGTTTAGCAGTTAGAATGCGAATTAAACACTCGTTCGTTTAAAAAACACAAACCAACCGTAGTCCCACGAACTACGAATGCTCTGGCTTTCCCATTGCACGAGGGAATACGTAGGCCCAAGGGTTCTCAATCCTTGTCGAGCACACTAATAATAAAACCACCCATTTCCCCCTTAGAAAGCAATTTTACCTAAGAAGAAAACAAACAAACCAAGCTAACTTATCTCCCGAATCGAATCAAGAGGTTCCCGTTGAGTACAACAGACGTAGAGGGTGCTAATACCTTCCCTCTTGCGTAACCGACTCTCGAACCCGAATTTGGTTGCGATGACCATGTTCTTATCTCCCTTTAAAGGTTTTATCGATATTTTCCTTTCCCTCTTTTGGGATAAATAAAGTTCAGTGGCGACTCTGTTTCGAACAGTTTTTTCCGCGTCCATCACGAGGATCGTATTTTTCGAGGTACGACAGATGGCGACTCTGCTGGGGAAAAATATTGCCCTATGCTAGAGAGAGTCAAGCCTAACTTGACTCGATTCGAGAATGTTAGCTTCTCTTTCTTGATTTCTTGCTTATTTTCTCCTATTACTTCTATATTTGCTTTGTGTTGCTTTCTCTTTATTATATGTTGTTTATCATATTTGCTTGTTGGATTCGGGAATGATATCACAAGTAAGGCTCTATACCGGAGTCTTGGAAAAAAAGAGAGAACACCTAGTTTAGATTTTGGAAGTAATTAGTGTTAGTCCCCAAGGACCCGCTCCTTGTGTGCCTAGCATGAAAGCTTCCCCTAGAGTAGACCTTTTCGTAGATCTTGTTGTAACGCAGCTAGCCTGTCGCACGACTTGATTCATGAAGGGTCCGTGACTCTGGGACCCACTCTTAGCACCAGTTTTCATCTTGGTGGTTGCTAGTGTTAGTCTCTGAGGACTCACTTCTCGTGGGCCTGGCATGAAGACTACACTCAGGATAGACCTTTTTGTATCCCCGTCATAATGCAGCTAGCCTGTTGCGTGGTGTTGATGCGACTAGTGTCCGAGACCCTGGGAACCATATCCATCAACATAAGAGCTATCCCGTGAGTGGGTTTATGGGTAAAGAATCTAGAACTATCCTTATAAAGCCAACCTGTTATGAGGGTTGGGAAGTTACTCGTGATATCCTGGATCCTGGATCTTCCTGCATTGCATTTGTTTGCATATCATTGCATTTGCATCTCATTTGCATGGCATACCCTTCCAACCAAAACTCATCTGATCCTCTGTCCATTTCCTGCCAGCTGATTTCCTGATGCTTATATTGAACCAGTGGTAGCCTCAAAGCATTTGAAGCAAGTTCAAGCGGAGGTAAAAGGAGCATAGATACTTTGAAAGTTGTGATAGCTATGTCAGAGGATAGTTTTCAACATGATAGGATGAAGGATTTTGACCCCTCATCAGGTTTTGCTGTGTCGACTAACCCACTGTATGATCGTCTACCTGGTGATCATCCTCCAGATGACCTCTCATGTTCGCGATGACAAGATGATGATTTACTATTTTCAAGACAGTTTAAGTGGTGCATCTTTGAATTGGTACATGGATTTAGAAAGAAGTTGTATCTAATCATGGTGCATAATTTGGACACGGCTCCCAGTCGCACGCAGCTGCAAAGCCTATCTCAAAAGAGCGGTGAATCCATTAAGGGCTATGCACAACGGTGGAGAGATTTGGCAGCCAGGGTGCAACCACCACTCATGGATAAAGAAGTGATTGACATGTTCTTGAATAGTCTGCATGACACCTATCTTGAAAGGATGGCTGACAGTTCATTCTCAAGCTTCTCTGACCTTATAATAGCAGGAGAACGCATCGAGAGTTACCTCAAAGCTAAACAAGTCCAAGACGTATCGAGCAATCAAGCTGGCGAAACTGAATCCTTCAGCAATCCCCAAGAGGAAGAGGATAATGAAATTGATGCAGTCATAGCAAATGTTGAGTATTCTCAAGGTACACCAGCAAAACTCTATGGTCCCTCAGCTTCTAGGAAGTTATCATTGTCAGCGCCATATCATCCTTATGGGCAACCTGTCAATCATAAGGCGTCATACCGGAAACCCATGATTACTCCTCGTGCAAATCAACGAGCTCGTGGTCAAGGATATCAAAATCATCGTCAGAATCAAGATAGGCCTCGAAACAACTTGGAAAGAAGGACTGCTCCTCTTCACCTAGTTCCTATGTCGCACAGTCAACTTTTGCCGCATTGGTCCAAAACTCACTGGTAGAGCCCAAAGCTATCAAGCCTTTGCCAGAACCATACCCGCCTGGATACGACTCCAATGCACATTGTGGATATCATGCTGGATCTATGGGGCATTCAACTGAAGATTGCAAAGCTTTTCAAGCCAAGGTGCAACAGTTGATTGACAAAAAGTACATATCATTTCCAGAAGGAAACTTGGTTGTGCACGTCAGCTTCTCGCCCAATTGAGTTCCAAGACTTCAAGAGGCATCCCCTAAAGCCAGTGGTTCAGACAGGAAGACTTCCTCGGATACTGGCAACCATTGGACATTTATCATTTGCATTTGTAATTTCGTTATGTTAAATGCTACTTGTTTCGAGCATTGTTTAGTTTGAATGATAATATTAATGAAGTGATCATGCATTTTTCGAACTAATCACGTCGCATTCCCTCGTTTTTCCTCACTTATATCAAAAAGAAAAAAATATGTTCATCTATATACCTCTCTTCTTCTTTTCTTTACCAAGTTGGTGTTTAGCAAATATTGGAGGGAGAATGATGAAAACAAGATACCCATAATTGCTGATGGTATGCTTTCGGATAAGATCCTGCCAAGGATGTACAGGCATTGTTTCAAATCCCCAAACACTGGAGAGATAAGGAGTTAGTCCCTAGTTAACCACTTCGAGCCTAGAAGTAGCAGTTTCCTTCGGATAGTCAAACCCTTACACTCAACCTGGGGCAGGGTAGTGTTCAGTTAACCTGATTACGCACTCAGTTCACAAAAGCAAAATCCAAAAACATGATGGTTGTTCATCAATTACCCATGACTTGGTAGTCACAAGCCTTACTCAAAAAGAAAAAGAAAAGAAAAAAAAAGCCTGCTAAGTCGAATACCTCAAAAGGAGACTTAGGCAAAAATCAAGGCAATCCCGATGGACTCAAAAAGAGAAATCAGTCCATGCAAAAATTAGGGATAAAGATAAATCAAAAGCAAAAGAGGTCCTCAAATCCTCAGCAAAGCAAAATAAAATTCAGTGACCACTATATCAAAAATCAAAAGGTCACTGACATCCACCAAAAGCAAAATAAGGTGACTGCCATTTCAAGAAGATCTTGAATCCTCATCTTCACTATTATACCGTCAAGCTCTCTTAGGAGATGAATTTGTGTGTCAATTTAACTGAACGTAGGACTGGAGTTCATCACGAAGAAGGGGTGGGTACAAAACACACTTTGAGCCTTATATCCTTTGTTTCTATAACCATGAACCAGACCACGTTATAACCCTCAAAAGACCTAATTGAGGCGGGGTTTAGTCTGAAAGCATACTACAGCAAGGTTGCGTAAATTGACTCCTAGAAATTTGCTAATCTTCTGAATTGGTGTCCCATTCTTGCCATATCTTTCATACATCAGCTAAATCAGCACCACGTTTGGACTAATGGTTCATCCGTCACACACTATCACATCATTCCAATAATGACTGATTTTCAAAACTTGCATGAGCATCGCATTAAAATTACCATTTGTGAACGAACAATTTTAACTGCAAGTCAGTGTTTGACATCAAGGAAATTCCAATAAGGAGCAATCAAAGAGAGCTAGATCATTCAAAAAAGTTAACTTGAGCTAACAACACCTCATAACCCTATGGAACAGGGGCATTGACATCCGATGCTTACGGAATCAGTCAATTTCAAGCAAGTCCCCGAAGCATTAGTTGATTATGGGGAAAATCATTCAAGAACAGGTTGATCAGAGTAAATCATCTCAAGACTCTACCAACCAGGGGCAGGCCACCCAGAGGTTCTTTTGGTTAAAGGAAAACCCCTTCGATGTTCAATCAACACAAGTTAAGTCGCTCCAACGCTCATTCTGGGGCAAGCTACCTCAAGGGTACTTCGAAGCCAAGTACTCCAAGAGCATTTCCTTTCAAGGACAAATCCTTTCAGGACTTGAAGTTCTGGGGCAAGCCATCTCGAGTTTATCTCATGGTACAACTGCTTCCAACTTCCTGTCAGGGACAAAGCCTTTTACGACTTGAAATTCTGGGGCAAGCCATCTCGAGTTCATCTCATGGTACAACTGCTTCCAACTTCCTTTCAAAGACGAAGCTTTTCACGACTTGGAATTCTGGGTCAAGCCAACTCGAGATCATCTCATGGTACAGTTGTTTCAAATTTCCTGTTAAGGAGAAATTCTTCATAGACCCAGACTGGGGAAAAATGAACTACACAGGGGCAAATCTCTTCGTTGCTTTCAATCTGCTCAAGCAAACACTGTCAAGTGACCTTTGAGTTCAAGACGAGTGTCAGGGAATCATGCTATCACCCCACCAGATAACTTTTTGCCTTCCTTCTGTATAGAAGCCTTGCTGCATAAGAACCTACCCATTCCTTATCCTCTACTGGGGCATCCTTGGAAACCTTCATATCATTGCATAAATCGTTCATATGCATCAGTCATGTCGCTTCGCCCATTGCATAGACATGTGTATCATATCATTCCTCTATCCTAACCTTCCAACAATATTTGACATCTCAAAGCCTGATACCGCAAGACTTGACACCAAAGTCCAACTTAGCTTGGCAACCCAAAAGTCCAACTTAGCTTGGCAACCTAAAGTCCAATTTCATTTGGCACATATCCAAAGTCCAATTTAGCTTGGCAATCCAAAAGTCCAATTCTTTATTGGCAAGTACCCAAAAGACCACACTCGTTGGCACCTCCAAATCTTTTAAGGCCCAGTTCTCATCTGGCAAACCATTAAAAGGCCTAGTTTTCGTCTGGAAAACCATTAAAAGGCCCAGTTCTCGCCTAGAAAACATTTCAAGGTCCAGTTCCCACCTGGCAAATCTTTTAAAGGTCCAGTTCCCGCCTGGAAAACATTTCAAGATCCAGTTCCCGCCTGGCAAACATTTCAAGGTCCAGTTCCCGCCTGTCAGATGTTTTTAAGGCCCAGTTCCCGACTGGCAAATCTTTTAAGGTCCAGTTCCCGCCTGGAAAACATTTAAAGGTCCAGTTCCCGCCTGAAAAATCTGTTAAGGTCCAGTTCTCGTCTGGCAAACCAATTCAAGGTCCAGTTCCCGCCTGGCAAATCTTTTAAAAGCCCAGTTCCCACCTGACGAATCTTTTAAAGGTCCAGTTCTCGCCTGGCAAACCAATTTAAGGTCCAGTTCCCGCCTGGCAAATCTTTTAAAGGCCCAGTTCCCGCCTGGCGAATCTTTTAAAGGTCCAGTTCCCGCCTGGCAAACAAATTTAAGGTCCAGTTCCCGCCTGGCAAATCTTTTAAAGGCCCAATTCCCACCTGGCGAATCTTTTAAAGGTCCAGTTCCCGCATGGCAAATCTTTTAAAAGTCCAGTTCTCGACTGGCAAATCATTTAAGGTCCAGTTCTCGTCTGGCGAATACCCTTTTCTTACCAATTCTCGTTTGATAAACTATCCAAAAGTCAGTTCTCGTCTGACAAACAAAAGTTTAAACACCAGTTCTCGTCTAGTAATCTATCATCCAATCCAGTTCTAGTTTGGAAAATCATTTCAAAGTCCAATTTCATTTGGCAAACTACCAAAAAGTCCAATTTCATTTGGCGCATAACCTAAAGTCCAATTTCACTTGGCAATTCCTAAATCCAATCTCTGGTGATACCCTCGACAAGGAAACCTATCCCCAGCGCGCCCGATCATTTGCATCGCCATGTGCATAACATGCTAGCATAACATCACATAATCATATCAAGCACTATCATATCTTGTGCATTCATACGTGCATTAGATTCCCCAGCAGTTGCATCTTAGTATGCATTTTCGTGCATCATGCAATGCATGATATATCCATCCCCAGCATAGCATAGCAGGATCCAGGATCAGTTCGCAAGCATCTTGGCCAGTCCTCCATCAAAGTCAGCAATATTCTTCTAAAAAAGAGTTGATACCCTGCACGTGCTCACAGAACCCTATTCCCCAGCAAGTCATTCTTCAGCCAGGCAATTGATAATGACAACCCCCAGCAGCTGTTGTTATTACTCCCCAAGCAGAGGATATCCAGAAAGCTTCTTGTGAGTTTCCCCTGCAGAGCCAACACATTTCCTCCGACAGGAATCTTGCTCAACTATCCCTCAGCAAATTTGTTCAGAGATACTGCTTTGGTACCATCGAAGAACCTTAATGGATAAGGGACTACTTCGATAACCCAAAGGATCATCTGCCTTCAAAATACAACTTTGGTATCATCGGAGAACCTTATATGGATAAGGGACTGCTTCGACCACCCAAAGGATCCCAAGTTATTTTTGTTCGGTTTGAACCCCACTACTTCATTCTGCCAGCTCTCACTCTACAACACTTTACCTTTTGGCGGACAAATTTTCTGGGTATTCTTATATCTAATCGACTTCCACCCTAAAAATGAACGCCATGCAGCAATTCATTCTCTCGAGTTCAAGGCAATTAGAAAGGGGCATCTGTCATACCCCAAATTTGTCCTACCTGTATATAGTTGACCTCTGTACATCCCTTTTCTTCCAAACCATATCCATATTATATTCTTTATCCATTCCCATTTCAGTTTCCAAATACATACTTCATATCCAAGATATCATATCCAAATTCATTTCCTAAATCCACATTTTATATATATATATATATATATATATATATATATATATATATATATATATATATATATATATATATATATATATATATCCAAGTCCATTTTCTATGTTCATCTATTATCCATTCAAGTCCAAAAGGCCAATCTCAAATTCATTTTAATTTCTCATTCAATTTGCCATTTCATTGTCAAAAATCCAATCTCAATTCAATTTACAAGTTCATTTCAAGTTCCCAACCAAATTTTAAATTCCATGCCCATTTCAATTTTGTCCAATTTTATCCATCCAATTGTTAAGCCCCAATCCAAAAGTTCATAAACCATATTTAAAATCCAAAACAAAGTTAATTCTACATTTCCAATATCCAATTCCATTTTTAATATTATTTCATTATCCATTTTTTTTAGAACCAAATTATATTCTTTTATTTCTATTTCTAGATACATGTGACAATTCAATTCTCAATTCAATTCATTTTTCAACCTCATTTTAATTCCATATTCAATACAATTTTCAATTCATACTTTTCAAACTAACCAAATGTTCATAAGGTCCCAAATATTTTCCAAAAAAATCAAAAGGCATCATCTTTTCAAGTAGCAGTACTCACACAACTTGCTACCACTCCTCACAAACAGAGCCAATTTTAAACCATCACACCTAGACCGTCTCCAACCACAATTTCAACACTTATTTAGTGTGCTTTTGGAAAAGGAAAATACATTACAGAATTAATAGCAGGAAAAGAAAAGTGTAAGTCCATTTACTAAAGAAAGTCATAAAAGCCCATTACATGTGTCCAGCCAAGATTTTACAAGCACAAGCCCATCAAAGTTCTAAAGTACATGAGACCTAAAATACTGAGCTCTTCAGTACCTAGACTTAGAGCTAGTAATACAAAAAACGCTTCAAGTGCTTCCATGCCACACAAGACTCCAAAATCCATGTGCCTGCTGTGCCAAAACCGTATACCACCATGTTGCTACTCTACACTAAATTTCAATACAAACACATGAGTACAGCCACTAAAACACTTACAGACCAGATAATATAATGGATAATCACACAGAAGATCGGACAGAAACTCCTCTTACATCTTCAAATCAAGAGCAACTGCAAAATCACAAGGAAGTTGATGTTGAGAAGGCTATGGCTGATGATTGTTCTAGTGCGAACCAAACTGAAAAAACCAGTCCCAAAATCCAAGCTCTAACTACGCCAAGTTCATCCATAAGAGTACACATAAAAGGAATAAAATAGGGATTGGTACAATAAACAAAAGTGAAA
Organism: Lathyrus tuberosus; assembly: GCA_022829125.1. NCBI lineage: Eukaryota > Viridiplantae > Streptophyta > Magnoliopsida > Fabales > Fabaceae > Lathyrus > Lathyrus tuberosus. The sequence goes on from JALAZF010000163.1 coordinate 10,556,304, forward strand.
AACAAGGTCAAACTCAGTTATAATCACACCCTGACCATTGTGCTAGCACACACAAAATATGTTCAAGTACCAAAGAAGAAGCACAAACAATACCTATCAATTCAAGACGCATGCTTCGCCCAAGTCTCCAAGCTGATATGAGTCTCATGTCACAACAACACCACCATCCATGTTTAAATTACAAAGCCACACCAATTCCCCAGGAGACATGTAATATTAGTTGGTTTTATATCATTTGAACGAGTATGCTCATTTATTCACTTCATCTTATCCTTGTACCGCCATTGATGTGGCCCACAATTTTCTTGACAATGTGTTTTAAGTAACACGAGATGCCTTCTACAATTACTAGTGACAGAAATCATGTATTTCTCAATAATATTTGGAATGAATTATTCTACACCTTAATATACAGGTCATCACTCAAAACCAACTATAAGACGCAGCGGAAAAAGAAGAAAAATAAATGCAACAGAAACCTGTACCAGCAACATGGTTCCTACACAAAACAGAAAAAATAACAACAATAGCCTGTCAAAAATTCAGATCACTACCCAAAGGCTATTTGCAACAGAGTTTCAAGGTGAATAAAATGTGCCAAGTTGTAGAGGGCACTATTTAGCTACAGATAATCAAGCCTAATCCTACAAGGAAGTAAAAATAATTGGTCAAATTGCAAGGGTAAGGCTGTACAGGTACATGACAGCGCAAGGTACACGTGAATGTTTGATGAACAAATTACGCAAGTTCAATTTAGAAGCAGAAGTTACAAAAGAGAAAAGTATCAACAAGCATTCTTCTAATAAATAGCAGCATGAGCTCACTAGCATACATACTATAGCAGAAATATAACAGGGCACCAAACTCATTACAGTGCATTCATGATGGAGAAGGTGGTTCATATCAGGAAATACATTGCAAAAATAGAGAAATAATCAAGATTGCAAAACTTCAGCTCATCCTTATTATTTGATACACAAGAAGGTTTCACCTTTGTAGACATCACCATTTCTCATAAGTCACTATGCAGATCCCAACCATGACATTAATGAAAGCTCCAAGATTCTTTGAGACGGTCTTCATAATTTTGACACCTGCAAAAATCAGGAATAGTTGATGTAGCCCTTGCAAATGATATGGAGTCCCTCATGAAATAGGCAGCAGAAATAGTTGCTATCACCATTGGTTTCAGCATTGTACCCAGCTGCTCTAAAACCTTTAGCAATTTAACACAAAGAAGAAAAGTCATTAGTATGCAGCAAGATGAATAATTGGTATCCTAATCACATGAAAATATATTGAATAATAAAGGGAGAAGCAGAACTTGTCAAGTGTTCACGAACAAGAAACAAAAAATAAAATAAAGTCAATATAGGAGTCAAAAGGAGTACACATCAGCAAAATGAGGATGGTGAGAATTTATACGTAGTCAAAATTTGGTAAAAGAGCTGCATTCTAGAAGCAAGTTTACACAACAGACAAAAAAGGATGAAAATGAGTCATTCTCTTAGACCATGTTCTTACCTCCCTTTAAAGGTTTTATCGATATTTTCCTTTCCCTCTTTTGGGATAAATAAAGTTCGGTGGCGACTCTGTTTCGAACAGTTTTTTCCGCGTCCATCGCGAGGATCGTATTTTTCGAGGTACGACAATACCCTCGGGATATTCCTATTTTTCTAGATATCTCTTGATGTCGTAGAACCAAGGCTTGTCATCAGACTCATCCTGGATTTCTAAACAGTGTGCTGGTTCGTTCAAATGATCAATGTGGATAGAAGGAGCTTCATTCTTCCACTTGACTTTGAACATGGATGCCAAGGTGGCAAGAGCATCAACTAGTTGATTTTCCTCTTTAGGGATATGATGAAAAGAGATTTCATCAAAGTAAGGAATCAATTTCATGATATGCTTTTGGTACGGAACTAGCTTGGAATCCCGAGTTGTAAAGTTCCCTCTGACTTGGCCAATAACCAATGCAGAATCTCCATAGATCTCAAGAATCTGGATTCTCATGTCAATTGCTTCTTCAATACCGTAGATACATGCTTCGTATTCAGCTATATTGTTGGTGCATGCAAAGCATAATATGGCGGTGAAAGGAAGGTGAAAACCCGTTGGAGAGATGAGGATAACACCAATTCCACGACCTTTAGTATTGGAGGCACCGTCGAACACGAGCGTCCATCGTACCCCTGGTTCGGGTCCTATGTCAGGGTCTGGAGTCTCATAATCTCTGATAAACAGAACATCCTTATCAAGAAAGTCAAACTTCATTTGTTGATAACCCTCTACAGGTTGATGAGCAAGGTAGTCAGACAAGACACTCCCTTTTATGGCTTTCTGGGTAACATGTTGGATATCATACTCAGTCAACACCATTTTCCACCGAGCAATTCTTCCAGAGATAGCAGGCTTTTCAAAAATGTACTTTATCGGATCCATTTTGGATATGAATAAAGTAGTATGGAAAATCATGTATTATCTTAGGCGTCGAGCGACCTAGACCAGAGCACAACAAGTTTTCTCCAAGAGTGAGTATCTGGTCTCACAATTAGTGAACTTCTTGTTCAAATAGTAAATTGCATGTTCTTTTCTGCCAGTGCCGTCATGTTGACCCAGTACACATCCCATTAATTCATCGAGAACGGTGAAATACATGATTAAAGGCCTACCAGGAACCGGCGGTACTAAGATCGGTGGTTCTTGCAAGTATTGTTTTATTTTGTCAAATTCTTCTTGACAATCATTGTTCCATTCAACCGATTGATTTTTTCTTAGTAATTTGAATATTGGTTCACAGGTAGTCGTCAAGTGAGAAATGAATCATGAGATGTAGTTAATTCTGCCCAGAAAGCCACGAACTTCTTTTTTTGTTTTGGGAGGCGGCATGTTCTGAATTGCCCGAACCTTGTCGCGATCAACTTCAATGCCCTTCTGACTCATAATAAAGCCCAACAGTTTATTAGATCGAACTCCGAAGGTGCACTTCGCAGGATTCAACCGCAGTTTAAACTTCCGGAGTCTGTCAAACAGTTTCCTCAGACGGACCAAGTATTCATCTTCAGTTTTGGACTTGGCAATCATATCATCCACGTAAACCTCAATCTCTTTATGGATCATATCGTGAAAGAGGGTTGTCATGTTCTTCAAATCGAATGGCATGACTTTGTAACAATATGTACCCCATGGCATGATGAAAGTAGTCTTTTCCATATTAGCTGGAGACTTTTTGATCTGATTATATCCTGAAAAACCGTCCAGGAAGGAAAAGACAGAGAACTGTGCCGTGTTGTCTACCAAGACATCAATATGAGGCAAAGTAAAATCATCTTTCGGGCTCGCCTTGTTGAGATCTCGATAATCCAGACACATTCTGACCTTCCCGTCTTTCTTTTGAACCAGGACGATGTTAGCAATCCATTTAGGATATTCAGAAGTGGCCAGGAACCTAGCATCAAGATGTTTCTTTACCTCTTCTCTGATTTTAAGTGCCATGTCAGGTCTAGTCTTCCTTAATTTTTGCTTGATAGGAGGACATTCGGGCTTGAGTGGTAAGTGATGTTCAACGATGTTGGTATCCAACCTAGGCATATCTTGATAAGACCAGGCGAAGATATCAACATACTCCTTCAATAACTTGACCAACTCGGAGTGTACATGCTTAGCGAGAGACGCACCAACCTTGACTTCTCTTCTGATCCCATCGGTACAAAGATTGACAACTTCCACTGGCTCTTTGTGTGGCTGAATCTCTTTATGCTCGTGCTCAAGAAGCCTTGCTAGTTCAGCCGATAATTCACAATCTTCCTTACCATCTTCTTCGGCTTGGTTGATTGGAATCCCAGAATTACAATGGATGTTTGCAATGTTGTTATCAATGCATTTATTTGTTATGCATGTTTATGAATATGTTTAGAATAAGCTATTTTGAAAAGGTGAAAATAAAAGAAACTTTTTCCATTTGTTTGTGAAAAAGTAAAATAAGGAAAGAAAATAGAGCATGATTTTTTAATGCAAAAAACTTTTATTTATTAATCACATAATATTGCAAAAGCGTGAGGCCCTTTACAAGCTATCCACTCGTCTTGGGTGAGGACGAGGGACTGAGAAAGCAAAATTTATTACATGTTTGTTGGGAAAACCACAAGAATCATGGTAGATGTCCAATTGTTGAGCTTGAAACCCGATGGGCAACTGCGCACAAAGCTTGAATTCTGGTTGCTAGGACCAACATCATCAATGGCAGCCACGATGTTACCCTTTTGAAAACCCGCGCTATTGAATTTGATCAAGTTGCACTGCTTCTAACCATGTGAACTAGATTGTCGACCAGGACGATAACCCAATCCAAAACGATTATGCTTGTCAACCACATCAATCACATGCCCCCAGCCAAGCAAGGCACATTTCTCGATGGTCTCTTTAGCGCTCTTGGCGGATGACAAGGTCATTTGTGGTGATCTATTTTGACTAGTTGAAGCAGAGCTGACATCTTCGAACTCAAGACACTGCAACGACACCTCATCTATGCCTTCATCGGTCTCGACCTATCGGAAAGATGAAAATTCGCTTACAATCAGATCTTCTTCACCACAGACAATGACCAGCTGATCGTCAAACATGAATTTCAATTTCTGATGTAAAGTATAAGTAACTGCCCCTACGGTGTGAATCCACGGGCGACCCAATAGGTAACTATATGCAGGATTGATATCATTCACTTGAAAAGTAATGGTAAACAAATGCGGTCCGACCTTGATGGGTAAATCCACTTCTCCAATAACTTGCCTTCGAGAACCATCAAAGGCTCTAACAACTAAGGCGCTCGGCCTCATCTCGCTCCCTTCCACCAGTAATTGGCTCAATGTCCCCTTAGGCATCACATTGAGAGAAGAACCGGTGTCCACAAGAACATGTGATAATAAGGCGTTCATGCAGGTTACGGATATGTGCAATGCTCGATTGTGGGTGGCTCCTTCAGAAGGCAATTCTAATTCATTAAAGCCCAAGTATCTGCTCTGTTATGTTAGCCACTACATCATCGAACTCGACAACGAATATATCATGCATCACGTGGGCAGTGTTCAAAACTTTCAACAAAGCTGATCTATGCATGGGCGAGCTCATGATTAAGGACAAGATCGAGATCCTTGAGGGAGTCTGCCCCAGCTGATCCACAATTTTAAAGTCACTTTTCTTGATCAACCTTAGGAACTCTTGATCATCAATTGTCTCCTTGCTCTTTGTAACATCCTCAGACAGAATAGTTGGCACTGGTGCGGTAGTAGATGCCCCTTGTTGAACAACAGGGGTTGCAGAGGCATGCTTCTCATTGGGAGGAACAACAATTGGAACTTGTACCGGCTTTATAGTTACCTTCAGAGTGAATACACATCCACTACGAGTCATACCTCCAGTGGTGGTAACATTCACAATCTTAGACTCAGCAAACCTTATCTCTTGACCTCCAGAAAATACAGTAGACCCATACCTCCAAGGTACCTCCTTAGAATTCTGATACAGAAACGGTTTTGGTGGGAAAACAACGATAGGCTATATCTTCTTCTTAGGATATTCAAGAGGAACCTTCCTATAGATGATGGTGAATGGCTCGATAGTAGCGACTTCCTCAACAGACTTATTTCTGGAAAATTAAACTTCACCTCAATTCATCAAAATTTGGACACAACCCTTCAACCTTTGACACTGGTTGGGATTATCGTCACAAATATGACACTTACCATGCAACCCTGTCAACAGCCCATGTTCATTCAATCTCTTGATAACCACGGTCATTGGAGTCTTTACCTCGTCAACATCCATGATCAACTTAACCCTTGAATTATCCTCAATCATATTAACGACAGGTCCACCGTGATTGGCCAATAGATTATGCTGAATGTTAGGACCTTCCTCAGCAAAAGTCAAAATCTTTCGATCAATGAGTTCCTGAACCTTGGTTTTGAAAACAATATAGTCTCTGTTGTATGTCCTATGTATCCAGAGTGATAAGTACAAAACGCATTTGGATTATGCTTTGGATTGAATGGAGGAATTGCAGGTGCGGTCTCTTTGGGAACAATTCCCCCTTGGTGAACCAAGTAAGGAAACAACTCAGTATATGGCACTGGAATTCTGTCGAAATTCGGATGCTTGCGATTTCCTTGATTGTTGTTATTTTACTGGTAATGATTATGCTGATTTTTGTTACTTTGTTAAGAATGTTGTTGACGTTGCGGTTGTTGCTGATTCTGTGCATTCTGAATTAGTTATTGCGGCTGATACTGGTACGGTGGTTGTTGATATTGTGCAGCAACAATGTACGGATATGGATAGTATGACATGGGAGCCATGGGTGCTTGATACTGAGGAGAGACTTTAGATGTCACATCGTTGGCCTCACCTTCCTTTTTCTTTGACTGACTGTTCTGAGATTTTCTATTGGCTGGCTGCTGAAAAGTAGCTCTAGGAATCTTTCCAGTCTTCAACCTGTTCTCAATTTGTTCACCGATGCTTACAATCTCAGTAAAATTTGATGAAGAACTACCTACCATTTTCTCATAGTAGAATCCCTGCAATGTACCCATAAAGATGTAAACCAACTCATTGTCAGAGAGAGCAGGTCGCACACGAGATGCCATCTCTTGCCATCTCTTCGCATACTCTTTAAATGTTTCAGTTGAGAGCTGAGACTGGTTTTGCAACTGTAATCTGGTAGGCGCCAGATCAAGATAGTATTTGTATTGTTTCAGGAATGCTTCACACAAATCCCTCCAAGTACGGATTTTACTGCGTTCTAAGCCCATGTACCAATCCAATGAAGCACCAAACAAACAATCTTGAAAACAATGAACTAGCAATTCATCATTATCAATATAGGATGCCATCTTCATGCAGTACATAGTGATGTGACTACGTGGGCAACTTAAACCTTTATACTTTGGAAGCTCAGGTATCTTGAATTTCTGCTGCAGTACAACATTTTGAACTAAACATAAGTCCTTGGCCTCCATGCCAAAGGCGGAGAACCCTTCAATAGCCCTGATACGGTCTTCCAACAACTTGTAGCCAGCAGGTCTACTCTGATCAGCAGGCCTGACAAGAATCTGAGGATTTGGCAGCTGAGATGTGTCCAAAACGTGCACTTGTGGAGTAGTAAACTGAGAAGGATATACCAATCACTGATTAACCATTTGACCAGCATTCTGACCCATCTGAACACGAAAAAGATAATTCGGAGGAGGTACCACAATAGCTAAAGATGCCCCAGGGTAGAGCATTCCAGAATGAACATTCTGAATAGTAGTTTGAGCAGCTTGAAATTAAATCGGAACATGAATAGGAGGACCCCTATACACATGCTCATCATCATCAGGAGTTTCAATGTCAGCCAACACAGGAGTCTGAACCTGAAGATTCTCATGATCATCACTCACCATCGGAGGTGAAACCGGAGTAGGCATACCCCACGAATATGCAGCAGCATTTCCACTAGGAATGGGCACAACAAAAGGCTGATATGGTACAAAAGAACCACTATTTGCAATCTGAGGAGTGAAATTCGAAGGCATGCCCCAAGGAAAAGCAGCAGGCATCTTGTTCAAACCAGATTTAGAATTTGATGGATGAACAACAAGCTGAATCACAGGCTCAACTGACACTTCAACAATAGTAGGAGAAGGAACAACAACAGGAGTAGCAGTAACAACAGGAGGAACAGTCACTGCGGGGGTGACAACGGTTACATCAGTAACAGTTGCAACAACAGTGGCAGCAGCAGCGGCGTTCTTCTAGGCATGAAGAAACTCCATAATAACATCTATGTTGGTCTGAAACTGATCCATCCGACCTTGAAATTGAGCCATAATTTCCTTATAGGTAGCGGTCTCAGCTTCGAAGTCAGCCATGATCTTGGATTTGCTTGAGCGAGTGAAATACCGATGTCGAGTCATCGTCTTGCTACAAGCGGAGATGGACAGGGTAAGCAAGGATTTTTTGGATGAAGGGGTGTGCATATGTGTGCAAATGAATGTATGCTATGCATGCAAAAATAAAGTTTTAAATTCCAGGAATTCTTAAACTTATCTTTTTTAATAGAAATCATAAAGCATACAAGTAAAGGTGCAAAGATAAAGCTGGCAAGAAACTTCATTCATTCATTAATAAAGGAAAGAAGTACAAGTCGAGTAGAAAGCAAATATCTGCCTTTTGGGCTACAACAAGATCAGCATGGATCCTATCGAAGACCATCCTACAAACAGAAAAGAAGTGGAAAATAGCCCAAGGAGTCTTGTGCAGCAATACATCAGCATATACATCCCTCAATAACCCTGGCAACTCTTCAAGTGCGTGCTTAACAAATCTGGCTAGACGGCCATGTCTCTCACTCCAATACTTCGCATCCTTCATGAAGTTGCACAACAAATAATGGTTAGGTCCCTGAAGCATATCCTGAAGAAAAGCCTCTTTCTGATCCAAGAGGTTTTGCCAATGACGACTTTGTTGCTCCCAATGAATACTCTTTGTATTGATCTGACTGATATGCTCTCGGCTCTGATGTGCTTGATCTTGCAGCTTCTGGATCTACCGAAGGCTTTGTCAAGTTTGGCTTGACACTGAGAAAAGTCCTTTGCCAACTGATTAGCACGGTCTTGCTCACTTTGTAGCTTTATCTTGTATTCTAATAACTTCCCTTGAAGCTCTTCAAGTTGCTTCTTGTAGCTCAACTCATCCTTGTAGGCTTGATACTAAGTGTCGGCGAGTTGTCTCTTCTTTGAAGTAAGTCCCTCATTAGTACTCTTCAAAGCGTCACCCACTTTCCTTCGCTTGTTCTGTTCAACCTCCACCTCTTGGAGCATACGCTCGCGCTTCTGATGGAACTCAATCTGTAGTCTTTCCTTCTCGGATGTGACTCTATCAAGGTTGAGACGAAGATCAGAATTCTCCTTCTTCAACATCGTAATGGTCCGCTTGAGTTAGTCGACTTCGGATGGAGGAACAATGGCAAGTTCAAGAAGCTTGTCATTCATGGAAGGCTCGGGAGAAAATGGCAACAAGCTCTCTTTGACGTGCTCTTTGATCCAAAGTGTGTAAGCTTCCTTGGCTATGCAATTCTTCTTACCCAAATAGGCTCTTCCTTCAAGGTGAATTTGATTCCAAGCAGCACGAAACCTCTTCAGTAACCACACGCCATCAGCCCCCTCATGAAAGATGAACTCTTCCACTTCCTTAGAATCTGGCTTGGCAACCATAGGATATCCCAACTGACAGAAGGCAAGTCTCGGATTATAGTTAATTCCACCCTTTGTACCCAGGAGAGGCACATTGGAGAATTTACCACAATGAAGAATGATCTTAGTATCGTCGAAGACTCGAGAATACCAAGAGATGTCATCAGCAGTAAGAGACATGATCCGTTGAGACCACTTGAGATTTCCCTTTTTCTCAACAAAGGGACCCTTATGTGGAAAGTGAGATATGAACCATCGGTATAACAGAGGAGCACAACAGACAATGGTTCCCTTCTTTTTTTCATTCCTCGAATGAATAGAATGATAAGTATCAGCAAGAAGTGTCAAAATAGGATTCTCGGACAAGAAGATACTGATGGCAGCCTGATCTACGAAATCCTCCATGTTCGAAAACAAGACAATCCCATATATTAGCAAAGTAAGAACGGGGTTGAAAGCCTTCCAGTTCCTATCTGCAGCAAAGGATGTGGCCTTGTAAACCAGAAAATTTGAAGCAAACCCTCGAATACCATTCCCTTTAGTCTTGATATTAGCTTCCACGTCTTTCTTACTAATGCAAAGAGCATCAGCAATAAGGGGAAACTTCGGACAACTGCTAGTGTAGACAAAAGGAACCTGAATCTTGATCTCAACCCCCAAAATATAAGCATACTCCTCGAGTGTAGGTGCTAGCTGATAATCCTGAAATGTGAAGCACCTAAGTGGTGGGTCATAGAACTGAACCAGTGTATGAATGGCAGTGATGTTGACTTCAGTGTTGAGGATGGCCAACAAATTACCATTATCGTCTTTGAAAACCCCTCTGTTATCTTCAACCACACGAGATGCTAAACCTCTCAAAGTCTTCAGCTTAGGCTCCACAAACTTGTAGCTAAAGATACCTCGACAACCAGTACTCATCTCTATGATAATGTCAACAAAGAATAAGCCTTCGAATAACTTGGAAATGCATATGCAAAAATTAATTTACATGATGAAATGATATGCAACATAAGAAATAAGAAGCCAGCACTGTCTGAACAATCAAATCTGAACAATCTGGATATCTGCACATATAATTCTGTGTCGGTGCAACATAATCTGATGTATGTGAGAGAACAAAGGTATGAAGTGGCTTGGTTTCCTGCAAAAACCCATATCCCCCTCACAGGTGTGATCTAGACACAACAAAGTCCCTAGAAAAGTCGCCCAAACCATAGGACTCAGAATGAAAACCCCCCGCCGTAGCGAATTCTTGCAGGACAGAAGTATTCTCAAGCGAATCACGATCTGGGATGTAGCTCTCGTGGTAACCCAACGCGCAAAATGCAGGTCTCACGACTATCCATGTTCTAGCCTATGTGTATGATAAGCCCAATGTTAGGACTTTTCTCTCCAATAATATCTACCCATCCCAACAACAGTAGAATATATAGCAGACATCCAGAATGTACAGCATATGAATATTCAAAGCAGTAAAGAAATACGGTAAATAAACATAAAGCAAAGCGAAAATAAAGCGAATAAAGCGCGAAAGATAAACACCCAAGCAAGAAAGAAAAAAACAAACGAAACTAGGTGAGACCCCAACTTGCAAGAGCAAGGACTCCCCAGCAGAGTCGCCAGCTGAAGCTAGCGGGATTATACCTGAGTGAATCGTACACTCAAATATACGAACTTTATTTAGTCCCAAAGCACAGGGAAAATATCGATAAAACCCAAGGTAAGAGAAACGGGTCAGGGGGTCGGTTATGTGAAAGGAAGGTACTAGCACCTTACACATCCGTCATACTAGACGGGAACCATTTCGCTTGCTTCTAGGCTTTGATGGGTTATCTATCTAAAGGCTTCTAGATAAAAAAGAGGAGAGAGAGAAGAAAAAGAAAAGAAAGAAAGTGCTCGCGGAGGATTACGGCCCTCTGCCTACGTACCCTCATAATGCAATGAGGAAATCAGAGCGCCGTAGTTCATGGAACCAGGGAAGAGAAGAAGAATAGAAGAAGGTGAAAGTGTGCTCGCCAAGATCATCGCGATCTCGTGCCTACGTATCTTACATTCGAATGATGCAGGATCAGAGCTTCCGTAGTTCGGGGAACCAAGACAGAAAAGAAAAAGGAAAAGTGGTGTCAAAACCAAGAGCAAAAGAAAGAAGGAAACTCCGCTGGGGATTCCAAAGAAATGGTGTCAAAACCAAGGAAGAAGTGCAAAGGGAAAGATAATTTGGGCGAAGGATAAAGTACAAGAGTGGTGTCATAACCAAGAAAATAAAGGAAGACAAAGGAACATTAGGGACTCCACTAGGGAGGTAAGATAACAAAAGGATTGTGTTGGGTACCAAAGGAATAAAGATTCGGTGTGTTAACTGACTAGCAGTGGTTAACCAAACAAAAAGAGATTAAAACTCTGTGGGGAAAAAGGATTTGGTGTTAACAGATAGGCTGTGATGAACCAAAAGAAAGAGTGTTGCACCAAGAGAAGGTGTTTGCCTCTGAAGGGATTTCGGTATATTAACTGATAAACATGTGAGGGCTAAGTGCTTTTCATCTAGCTCTGTTTTAATGGTGTCAACAAGTAGGATAGTTTCTAGTTTGTAATTTGGACGGTATCACTTCGTTGTCGGTCACATTGCATTTAACCATTGATATTCATGTGTTTAAACATATAGGAAGAGGTCTACACAATTTTTACATGTGCATGATCATGGTATTAATGTTTGGTATGCATGAATCGAGTCTTAGTCAGTAAAAATGGGGACAAAAATGAATTTCTGAAGTTTTGCAGGTCTTGAGTCGACCTAAGGTCAGCATGAGTCGACTCATGTAGTTTTGACCATTTCTTGTGAAACAGTCGGGTTAGCGCACGCTGACCTCCCTGATGCATGCGGTCGACACATGCTTCTGGGTTTTTGAATTTCTGCAAATTCAGCATGCTTATGTCGATGCAAGGTGTTGGACGGTCGATGCATGCTCGTGTATTTTGCATAGATACCTCCACGGGTTAGCTCCCGCCGACCATCATTAAGGGGGCGGTCGACCCTTCGCTGGTCTGGGATATTTTTCTGTACTATGTTTTTTCTGTTTTGGCTGTTATTTCATTTTAGTGGGTTATTCTTGCATTATATATAGTTGGATCATCTCATTTCACAAAATAACAAGAAACGTGAAAATATATACTGATTTTTCTCTTTATCTTCATCTTCAACCTTGTGATCTCTAGCAATTACACATAATCATTTTTGTTAGTGTCTTGCATTGTGTGAAATGATAACGTTCAGATTTAGGTGTGTTGTAATCCTCTGTCTTAGGTTAAGAATCAGTAGGTATTTCTTAAATAAAACCTCAGGTTTTGTCCTCCAAGAATCGGCCGAGTGAAGGTGATTGAAGAGCTGTGGGTTCTTTCAATCTAGTAGCGTGAGACGGTGATTTTGGGGGGGTTTTGGAAAAATCGTTTTGTTCTACAAGGATTCAGCCGTGCGAAGGTAACCGAAGAACAGGGTGTTCGTTCGGTTTAGTAGCTACAGTCGGAGGATCGTAGAAGAAAGATTTGGGATCGAATTGTGGAAGATCGAAATCGATCGAGTGAAGGTGACTGAAGAATGGTGGGTTCTTGCAGTCTAGTAGCGTGAGACGGTGATTTGTTCAACCAGATTTGAGGCACTTGATTCATCTTGAATTAAGGGGAGAGAAGACTCTGCATCAACAATCAAAGATGTTTGGGGGTTTGGATGTTCATTGTTCTTCTCTTGTATAAACAATTTGCAAACGACAATTTATATATATCTCAATTCCATTTATGGAATTGGGGGAAGAGGTACCCATAGCGAGGAAGATTGGGGAACTGCCTAATCAAATCGTGTTTGTCCTCTCTTTCCCTACTCTTTTACGTTTCGATATTATTCGAATTTGTGAAGTATCAATTGATCGAAATTTCTGAGATAGTGTAATTTAGAGCTGAGAAATTGTTTTGTAAAATTGATACAATCCCTTGGATTGTATTTAGAATTAGCTTTACATTCACATTATTTGGAAATCCGCACTTAGTGTGTTTGCACACACCAAGTGTTCGATAATTTGATTAAACGCAAAATCGAACGCATTTGCAATTAATTTTTGTCGACCTATCTCGTTGGTAATTGGATTAACATCAAGCAAACAAAACTTGGTTGATTGCGTTTAGTTTTTGTTGATTAATCTGAATTTTTCTCATTCGTTATTTCATTCCTAATATTGTCGTGCATATCCGATCCTTTTAATAGAGGTTCGTTGTAGACGTGTGATTCAGTGGTTGCTTCCGTAAAAAAAAACATTTTAAAACCAATTTTTGGTAACCATTTGCGTGTATAAAATTATGGGATCTATTCAACCCCCCTTCTAGATCCTAGCCATCGTCTAACAAGTGGTATCACGAGCTCCGGTTTATCTGGTGCTTCGGTAAAACTTCTTGGAATATGGCGAACGAACCTAAAGGGGCTTATAATAGAGCTCCAGTTTTTACAGGCGAGAATTACAGCTACTGGAAGGATTGTATGCGCGTCCATATAAATTCCATAGATTGGAAGGTTTGGAACTTTATTTTAAATGGTCCAATGGAAATTACAATGACCAATGTTGAAGGCGTTGTTGTTCCCAAACCCGAAGCTCAATGAAATAAGGAGGACGAGAAAAAGTACAGCTATGACTGGAAGGCTCGAAATATTTTGATCTCCTCTTTAGGAGTTGATGAATATTATCGAGTATCTCATTGTGAAATGGCCAAAGCCATGTGGGATGCTTTACAAGTAGACCACGAAGGCATTAATGATGTTAAAATGGCCCGTATCAACACACTAATGCAAGAGTTCGATCTTTTTTACATGAAGCAAGGGGAAACCTTTGCGGATATGCAAAAACAATTTACTCACATTATCAACAAATTGCATGTACTTGGTAAACCAATTCCCAAGGAGGTTGCTACTAATAAGATCTTGAGGTGTCTTAACAGGGAATGGCAGTCGAAGGTCACCGCGATCAAGGAGGCCAATAATCTAGCCATTCTAGACCTCACAACATTATTTGGCAAACTCGATGAGCATGAGCAAGTGCTCATTAGCTTGGATAAATATGAAAAGAGTATAAAGAAGGAGAAAACAAAAGATACAGGAAAGAAGTCAATTGCTCTTAAGGCTTCTTGTTCAAAGTCCACATCTCAAGAGCAAAGTGATGATGAAACCAACAATGAAGAAGATGATGATTCTGATGATGACATGAGCCTATTTGTGAAGAGATACAATAGATACATTCGGAAGAATGAGATTCAACACTCGGATAAAAATCTAGTCAAATTTAGGAGGCAATTTAAAAAGGAAGGCAATAAGAATGGAAAGGTGAAAGGATCTTGTTACAACTGTGGAAAATCCGGGCACTACAAGCCGGATTGTCCATCACTCAAGAAAGACAAGGATAAGGATAAGGATAAGAGTCGTCAACACAAAAAGTTAAACAAGTCTAGACGAGCATACATCGCTTGGGAGAGCGATAGCAAGTCGGAAAAAGATGATAGCTCAAGTGACGAAATTGAATCTGTTAATCTATGTCTTATGGCACGTCAAAACAATAAGAAAGAGGTAAAACACTCTAAATATGATCATCCTAATAGTATGTCTCATTTAGAATTACAAAAGGCTTTTGATATGCTGCACCACGAGGCTAAGGAAGCTTTTCAACGCTTAGCCTCGAACAAAAAGATTTTTTCATATTTGGAGAGAAAGGTTTCCGATTCCGAAAAGGAATTGGAAGCTCTCAAAAACTCCATGGTGGATGCATCAAAAGCTAAGATTGATGAGAATAAGTCTACATGGTTCAAGTTTGGGGGCTGTGATACTTGTCATATTTGGTAAAAAGAAGTGAGAACCCTTAAGGCCAAATTAGACAGGGCTCTTAATCCTAAAGTTACGTTTGCTATTGATCGATCACATTATCGAGAAAGTATGAATAATCCATATCAAAAGTATACGTATGTGATTCGAGATAGAGATAGCAAAGGTAAATTTCAAATGAACCGTGATTGCCTATATTGTTGCAAGCCTGGTCATACTATTGCTAAATGTCGTTTTAGAAGATTTCTTGTTCCAAAAGGCATTTATCAATGGTTTCCCAAGTGCGATCTTGGTTTCACTCACCGTAAAGGACCCAATGAGAATTGGGTACCTACTCTCCCTTGATTTTTTGTAGGTACAAAGTCTTGAGACCACCGAAAGAAGGTGGGTTCTGGATAGTGGCTGCTCAAGACATATGACAGGAGACATATCTCTTTTCATCGACTTTGTGGCGAAGAAAAAGGGGTTTGTCACCTACAGAGATAACAATAAGGGACAGATTCTCGGCAAAGGTAGTGTAGGTAACCCCTCATCTACTACTATCTCTGATGTGCTGCTTGTGGAAGACCTTAGACACAACCTTTTAAGTATTAGTCAACTATGTGACAAGAATTATAAAGTATCAATTTCAAAAGATTGTTGCATAGTTGAAGATAGTGACAAAGAGGATGTGTTTAAGGGCTTGAGGGTGAATAATGTCTATATGCTAGACTTAAATGAGGTATCGTTGAATGGAGACAAGTGTCTAGTCACTATGAATGGAGATTCATGGTTGTGGCATAGACGGTTGGCTCACATCAATTTTGATTTGCTTAACAAAATAGTCTCTAAAGACCTAGTCATCGGTTTGCCCAAAATCAAATTCACAAAGGATCACCTTTGTGATGCTTGTCAAATGGGGAAGCAGACAAGGATCTCATTCAAATCTAAAAACATTGTTTCAACTATGAGACCCCTTGAGCTCCTCCATATGGACCTATTTGGACCATCTATGATCAAAAGCCTAGGTGGTAACTATTATGGTTTTGTAATAGTCGATGACTTTTCTAGGTTTTACTGAACTATTTTCTTAGCAAAGAAGAGTGATACTTTTTCGGCCTTTGAAAATTTTTCTAAGTTATCTCAAAACAAGTTAAACACGAACATTGTGTCAATTAGAAGTGATCATGGGGGTGAGTTTGAGAATCATTTGTTTGAAGCATTTTGTGAATCCCATGGAATTGATCCTAATTTTTCCGCACCACGTACCCCTCAACAAAATGGGGTGGTGAAACGTAAAAACAGAATTTTGGAGGAACTTGGAAGGACTATGATCAATGAAAGTGGACTTCCAAAATACTTTTGGGCCGACGCCATCAGTACGGCTTGTTACGTTTTGAATAGGGTGCTCATCCGGCCTATTCTAAACAAGACACCGTATGAGCTTTTAAAAGGGCGTAAGCCAAATATCTCTCACTTTCATGTCTTTGGTTGCAAGTGTTTCGTGTTAAATAATGGGAAAGAGACACTTGGTAAATTTGATGCCAAGGCCGACGAGGGTATTTTTCTTGGATACTCTCAGTCAAGTAAAGCTTATAGAATTTATAATAAAAGGTTACGAATTGTTGAAGAGTCGGTACACGTTACTTTTGATGAGTCTTATTAGAAAAATGTCGGAGAAGGTAGTTCTTTTCATGGTGCAGGTGTATCTTCAGAAGACATACTCAAGGACACTGATAAAGGAACTGATCAGCCCAAAGTAGTGCGTATTGAGGAGGAAAAGGATCGCCAACCTATGAAGAGTGAGGAGGATCATCCAACTAATGAAGATGACCTTCCTCCAGCATGAAAGTCTTCCAAAGACCATCCAATCGACAATATCATCGGCGACATCTCTAAGGGAGTAACCACCCGCTCTAAACTTAGTAACTTTTGTTATTAATCTGCTTTTGTGTCACAAGTTGAACCTTAAAACGCAAAGGAGGCGTTATTCGATGAGTATTGGTTTTTATCAATGCAAGATGAACTAAATCAATTCAGGAGAAATGAGGTTTGGGACCTTGTCCCTCCTCCGCGAGATCATTGAGTAATCGGCACCCGATGGGTGTTTAGGAATAAAGTTGATGAAAATGGAGTTATAACACGAAACAAAGCGCGGCTTGTAGCGCAAGGCTATAACCAAGAGGAAGGAATCGACTATGAGGAAATTTATGCACCTGTTGCCCGACTCGAGGCTATACACCTTTTACTTGCTTATGCTTGCACTAAAAATTTCAAACTATTTTAGATGGACGTTAAAAGTGCTTTCCTTAACGGATACATCAATGAAGAGGTTTATGTAGCCCAACCTCCGGGTTTTGAATCCCATGAATATCCTGATCATGTCTACAAACTTAAACGTGCTTTGTACGGACTTAAACAAGCCCCTAGGGCTTGGTATGAACGTCTAAGCAAATTTTTACTTGATCAAGGGTATTCAAGAGGGAAGGTTGACACAACCCTCTTTATTAAACGTCAAGGAAAACACTTAATTTTGGCACAAATTTATGTTGACGATATTATCTTCGGGTCTACTAATATGACCTTGGTCAAGGAGTTTTCTAGTTTGATGCAGGGGGAGTTTGAAATGAGCATGATGGGGGAACTCAACTATTTCCTCAGATTGCAAATCAAATAACTCGAAGAGGGTACATTTGTGAGTCAAACAAAATATTGTCTTGAGCTTCTCAAACATTTTGACATGGTAAACTACAAGGCAATAGACACTCTGATGTCTACTTATGCCAATCTTGATCGTGACAAAAATGGTAAGGATGTAGAGGTAAAGAAGTATCGAGGTATGATTGGATCTCTTCTTTATCTTACCGCATCACGACCCGACATTATATTCAGTGTATGCATGTGTGCGAGGTATCAAGCACGTCCCAAGGAATCCCACTTAAAAGCAGTTAAGCGCATACTTCGATACCTCTCCGGTACTCTAAAGTATGGTTGTGGTATTCTAAAGGTAGTGTTTGTTCCTTAGTTGGCTATTCCGATTCCGACTTTGCCGGGTGCAAATCGGATAGGAAAAGTACTAGTGGCACGTGTCACTTTTTCGCAAATTCCTTGGTGAGTTGGCATACCAAGAAACAGGTTTTCGTTGCCTTGTCAACAGCCGAGGCGGAATACGTTGCCGCCAGCAGTTGTTGTGCTCAAGTCCTATGGCTTAAGCAACAATTGCTTGATTTCAACTTAAACTTGAGCGTATTCCTATTTTGTGCGATAACACTAGTGCTATTAACCTAACTAAGAACCCCGTATTACATTCATGCACCAAGCATATCGAAATACGTCATTATTTCCTTAGGGATCATGTAGAGAAAGGTGATGTGGTCTTTGAGCATGTTCATACTAAAAATCAACTTGCTGACATTTTTACAAAACCACTAGCTTCAGAGTCTTTCTTTCACATCCGTAGGGAACTTGGCGTTCTCGACATCTCAGATCGTGTTTGATAATCCTCTAAGATAGTTGCTCTTCATATATATATATATATATATATATATATATATATATATATATATATATATATATATATATATATGATTGTTTATTTTTTTTACTAACAATGCAAAGAGTTATTGAGCTATATGTGAGGGCTCTCATCATTAATCATGATCAAGGTAATATCGTTCCGCTTCATAAGTTTTCTTTAATATATGTACCATGTTGAGTGTTTAAATTATGTTTATTACACGTTTAAGCATATATTATTCATTTGGATGTTTGATTTATGTGTTAGCATGTTTATTTATCTTGTATTGGTGCATTTATATGATAAAACATGATTTTTTTTCCATTTTTCATTTGGATGAGTCGACCAAAGCATGTCATGGGTCGACTCATGAACTGTTCATTTTTTAAAGAAAAGAACTGGGTTAGCGGGTGCCTACCTTAGGTCGACGCATCTCAAGAATTTCAAAAAAATTTCTAAGTTTAGTCAGCGTGCGCCGACGTATGACCTATTTAGGTCGACGCATGAATGACTGATTCAGAATTCTTTTTTCTCGGGAACGCGTGCGTCGTCCCATTGTCATCCAAAAGCATTACATACTTTTAATTCACTTTATTTCACATACTTGCATGTCATAAATCAGATTTCTTTGGTCTTCTCCTCTCCTTCTCCTTCAATCTTCCTCCATTAAACCTCCATTACTCACAAACTCCACAAAACCCTTAAAATCCCAATCACAAAGGCTTTAAAAAAGGGGGTTTCTCATTCTACATCAGAATCAACATTCTCTCAATCCTCTCATCTGCGAACTGTTCATCTTCCTCACTGTTCATTACTCAAAAATGGCTTCTCAATGTGCAACTGGTAAACGAACTACAAGAGCATCAACATCAAGAGCTGGAACTTCATCCACTCCGGTAAATACTCTATCTCTGCTCTCTGATGCTCTTTTGAATCCTTCAACGACAACTTCCACAATCGTTCTGTTATTAGACAACATGCCTACTACCCTCTGATGGCTCCAAATTATCATCTCACAGAGGTAACTGAAATACTGAATGCTCAGAAATTTGATGAATTTCTGGAATGCGACGATAAATTTATTTGTGATTTGGTTCGGTTGTTCTATTGTGGAATTGAGGATAAGTTCGAAGGTACGGATTTTAAGTATTCTATGAATAACACGTCCTATTCAATGAATGATGTTGTATGGAATAACTTGTTCAGCTTGGAAACTCATGAAGGTATTCCTCAAGTAACTCATACAAAGTTTGTTCGTGACT
Source organism: Lathyrus tuberosus (assembly GCA_022829125.1). Taxonomy (NCBI): domain Eukaryota; kingdom Viridiplantae; phylum Streptophyta; class Magnoliopsida; order Fabales; family Fabaceae; genus Lathyrus; species Lathyrus tuberosus. Next base: position 10,576,146 of record JALAZF010000163.1, read on the forward strand.
ATGAGTGTAAAACTGCTTTGAACTCAATGTTGCATGAACGGTATTCGGATGCTGTTGTGAACAACGAGCTGTTTCCAAAATCTGTTACAACGGGTCATCTAAAATTTGTTGATCGCATTCTACAATGGATTGTCGCTCATATTTTGTGACCTAAGAAAGGCGGGTTCTCTAGAGTTGATCAAGCGGAGGTTCATCTAATCTATATCCTGAAGAACAAAATTCAAATCAACTGGCCCTATTATTTCACGTATCATATGTTTGCCCTCCGGGATTCAACAAGAGGTACGTCTTTGTGCTATGCGTCGTGCATTCAGAATATTTTAAATAAGGTTGGCATTACGGTTCCGGGCATTCACTATGTCACTATCTCATATGAATAACAATTCCAACAAAAAACCCTAACTATGATGGGTTACTTTTGGAATCCTAAGACACAAGAGTACCACTACAGAGCCAAAGCAACTCAGCCTCTTCATGAGTTTCCGGATGACCAAGCTGTCGAGGAAATAAATGTGAATGAAAATCAAGCTGGTAACAATTCTGATGTGAATATGATGGATGCAGATAATGAGGCATGGATGGGTTATTCTCAACCGCAGAAGACTTGTGAGAATCAGGGATGGGGAGAATGGCAGCACACTGGTTGGACCACTCTTAGTGCTGCTTATGTTCCTCAAAACTATGGTTGGAAATAACAAACTGAACAGCCTGAGTATTTTACACCTCCGACTCCACAGCCACAACAAGCTTTTCAGGACACTGAAGAAATTCTAGCCATGTTGAATCAGATGCAGTTAGAACAAGAGGAATTCCAGGACTTACAAGAACAGATATACACTGCTCAGGAGGAGAGGCTCACTTCTCTTTTCGATCAGTTGGCTACTCACACCCAGAACTTCAATAGGTTTGTTGATGCCTCAATGGCCAGATTTACCAATTTGGATAATGCTATGGAACTTCAGACCCGAAATATCACCAACAGTCTAGGCATCCTCAACACCGCTATGATAGAATTGAATCAAAATCTCGAGGAACAGCCACTCCAACCACCACCAGGCCACCATTACCGAGGACGAGGTCATCCATTCAGGGGGAGGAGACCATAGGGATTAGGATCATTTTTAGTGCATGATATCATTTGTGTTTTGATTGTATGCTTTAATTCCTTTCTTGTATGATGCTTTCTTTTGTTTTCAATTTGGACTATGTTTCTCTATTTTGCACTATTATGGAATGAAGGATGTGTTGCATATCGTGTGCCATATTTATCCGTTCTTATTCTCACATTAACATCATTATATGTGGATGCATGTTAGTGTATTTGTTTGCAAATTGTTGAGTGGATCTTTCCATATTATGATGCTCTATCTTTGACCACCTTCTATTTATCTTTTTGATGTTGTCAAAGGGGAAGAAGGATACATCTACTAGCAGCAGAAATGGATCAAAATTGAATGCTTAAAGACCTCATAGAGATAAGGGGAGTCTTTAAATTACAAATCAAGAGAAAGGCAGAAAATGTTGCCATCATCAAAAAGGGGGAGTATGTGAGGGCTAAGTGCTTTTCATCTAGCTCTGTTTTAATGATGTCAACAAGTAGGATAGTTTCTAGTTTGTAATTTGGACGGTATCACTTCGTTGTCGGTTACATTGCATTTAACCATTGATATTCATGTGTCTAAACATATAGGAAGAGGTCTACACAATTTCTACATGTGCATGATCATGGTATTAATGTTTGGTATGCAAGAATCGAGTCTTAGTTGGTAAAAATGTGGAGAAAAATGAATTTCTGAAATTTTGCAGCTCTTGAGTCGACCTAAGGTCAGCATGAGTCGACTCATGCAGTTTTGACCATTTCTTGTGAAACAGTCGGGTTAGCGTACACTGACCTCCCTGATGCATGCGGTCGACGCATGCTTATGGGTTTTTGAATTTCTGCAAATTCAGCATGCTTACGTCGATGCAAGGTATTGGGCGGTCGACACCTAGTCGCGTATTTTGCATAGATACCTCCACGGGTTAGCTTCCTCCGACCATCATTAAGTGGGCGGTCGACCCTTCGCTGGTCTGGGCTATTTTTCTGTACTCTGTTTTTTCTGTTTTGGCTGTTATTTCATTTTAGTTGGTTATTCTTGCATTATATATAGTTTGATCATCTCATTTCATAAAATAACAAGAAACATGAAAATATATACTGATTTTTCACTTCATCTTCATCTTCAACCTTATTATCTCTAGTAATTACACATAATCATTTTTGTTAGTGTCTTGCATTGTGTGAAGTGATAACGTTCAGACTTAGGTGTGTTGTAATCCTCTGTTCTGGGTTGGGAATCAGTAGGTGTTTCTTGAATAAAACCTCAGGTTTTGTCCTCCAAGAATCAGCCGAGTGAAGGTGATTAAAGAGCTGCGGGTTATTTAAATCTAGTAGCGTGAGACGGTGATTTTGGGGGGTTTTTGCACAAATCGTTTCGTTCTACAAGGATTCAGCCGTGCGAAGGTAACCGAAGAACAGGGTGTTCATTCGGTTTAGTAGCTACAGTCGGAGAATCGTAGAAGAAAGATTTGGGATCGAATTATGGAAGATCGAAATTGACCGAGTGAAGGTGACTGAAGAACGGTGGGTTCTTGCAGTCTAGTAGCGTGAGACGGTGATTTTTTCAACTAGATTCGAGGCACTTGATTCATCTTGAATTAAGGGGAGAGAAGACTCTGCATCAACAATCAAAGACGTTTGAGGGTTTGGATGTTCATTGTTCTTCTCTTGTATAAACAATTTGCAAACGACAATTTATATATATCTCAATTCCATTTATGGAATTGGGGGCAGAGGTACCCATAGCGAGGACGATTGGGGAACGGCCTAATTAAATCGTGTTTTTCCTCTCTTTCCCTACTCTTTTACGTTTCGATATTATTCGAATTTGTGAAGTATCAATTGGTCGAAATTTCTGAGATAGTGTAATTTAGAGCTGAGAAATTGTTTTGTAAAATTGATACAATCCCTTGGATTGTGTTTAGAATCAGCTTTACATTCACATTATTTGGAAATCTGCACTTAGTGTGTTTGCACACACCAAGTGTTCGATAATTTTATTAAACGCAAAATCGAACGCATTTGCAATAAATTTTTGTCGACCTATCTCGTTGGTAATTGGATTAACATTAAGCAAACAAAACTTGGTTGATTGCATTTAGTTTTTGTTAATTAATCTGAATTTTTCTCATCTGCTATTTCATTCCTAATATTGTCGTGCATATCCAATCCTTTTAATAGAGGTTCATTGTAGACGTGTGATTCAGTGGTTGCTTCCGTAAAAAAAACTTCTTAAAACCAATTATTGGTAACCATCTGCGTGTGTAAAATTGTGGGATCTATTCAACCCCCTCCCCCTTCTAGATCCTAGCCATCGTCTAACAAAACAGTGGTTAACCGAGGGAAAAATGCAACTATGGGGGGAGAAGCATTGGTTTTAACAGGTAAACTGTGATCAACCAAAAGAACAGGTATAGAACCAAGTGAAGGTTGTGACCCAAAAGGGATGTCGGTACCGACTGAACAAATAGTACTTGACCAACAAAGAAGGGTATTGAACCAAAAGAGGTTGCTAACCGCTGAGGATTCGGTGTTAATAGAGAAACTGTGATTAACCAAAAAGAAACGAGTGATTAACCAAGAGAAGGTGATTAACTCGAAAGGGGCTCAGTGTGTTAATAGGCAGGTTGTGGTTAACTGAGGAAAAGGTGCAAATTGGTGTTTTAACTGACAGGCAGTGGTTAACCAATCAAAGGGAGAAGAACCTAGTGAAGGTTACGAACTCCGCTAGGGTTTCGGTGTTTAACAGGAAGACTGTGTTTATCCAAATAAAAAGGGATTAAGACCCTTCTGGGGAATCAATAAGCAATGATTGACCACAAGAGAAGAATATCGAAATAAGAGGCGGGTGTTAACCCAATAGCCAATGATCTTTAACCAAGCGGATGGTGATTGATCTAAAGACAGATTGACAGAGATAAGAGTGATCGGGAAACTGACTCTGTCGGGGAAAGAGATACACTATCGCCTAGGGATAGAGGTGACTAAGCCAGGCATAAGGTCATTCGTCCCCTACCTGAAGTACTTGGAATGAGAGTTAGAATTCTCCATTCTTATTCCTTCTCTAACACACAGGGTGCAGTGCAGAAGTTAAAACAGACAACATAACGGCTCCGAGTTGTACAGTGCTCCAGTGTCGCGCGAAAACTCTGACTCCGCAGGGGGAAGAGAGAGAAAGCTCTAAAGGAAGCCTAAAGAGAAGCGCCAATGGGAAGATTAATAATCGAAACGATGTTTCGATTAATTAATCAAAGGGGAGGAATATGCTAATAATTATCCAAAATGAATTGAAAAATTATTAAAGCAAAGGGTGCATTATTGATTATGTAAGATTAAGCATATTCTTTGAAGAACAAACTTAATTCAAACATGAATGGAAAGTACAAAACAGTACCAAATGACATTCAATATGCATCACAAATCATGCCATTATGGATAAAAATGTGCAAGAATGATCATGTTCAAACAATGCCAAGAATGTGCACAATTATAGAATCGAAAGATCGAGCATCAGAAAATACACAATCATGCCTCAAACTGAAACGAAACAGCACCTAAAACATCCATAAAAATCAAACAATCAATCCAAGGAGGTTAGAGGAGGAAAGCATGGCAAACAAGCTTGAAAAACACCCAAAAAATGCACTTTGTACAATGGTAATTGATTACCACAAAGTAGGTAATCGGTTACCTGCTTGAAAAAGGCAGCGCTAGTGTAAAATTTGCAGAGTAATCGGTTACTCTCTTTTGAGTAATCGGTTACCACTGTTACAGTGGCAAAAACAGCTTTTCAAAAAGCACTTTCAACACCTAAATTACTTGTCCAAACTACCACATGCTAGGGTATGAATTTTTGCACGAAAATCAAGTTTAACAACAACAAAAAACCAGCAATGGAATCAATTAATGTTAGACGATGGCTAGGATCTAGAAGGGGGGTTGAATAGATCCCACAAGTTTTTACACGCTAATGGTGTTCCAAAATTGGTTTTAAAAATTATTACGAAAGCAACCACTGAATCACTCGTCTACAACGAACCACTACAGAAAAGATCGGATATGCGTAATATCGCTAGGAATATTGCGACATAAGAGAAAAATAAATGTATCAACAACAACACAATGCAATCAACCAATTTTTATTTGAAATATATCCAATTTCCAATGAGATAGGATGACAAAATTTATCACAAAGTGCTTTAGAGCTTGCGCTTAATCAATTTATCGAACACTTGGGGTGTGCGACACTCCAAGTGTGAATTTCTAATTAATGTGAATGTAGAGCTAATGCCAAATACAATCCAAGGGATTCTATAGTTTTTACAAGTTTATTTTCAGATCTATATTACACTATATCAGAAATTTTTGATCAATTAATATTTCACAAGTTTGAATACTGTCAAAACGTAAAAGAGTAGGGAAAGAGAGAACAAACACGATTTGTTTAGGCAGTTCCCCTACCGTCCTCGCTAAGGGTACCTCTGCCCCCAATTCCGAACATGGAATTGAGATATATATATATTTTTCTATTTGCAAATTATTTTTGTACAAGAGAAAACTGAATAATCAAACCCTCAAACGTCTTTGATGTCAATGCAAAGTCTTCTCTCCCCTTGATTCAAGATGAATTAAGTGCTTCGAATTTGGTCTTACAAATCACTGTCTCACGCTACTAGATAAAAAGAACCCACCGCTCTTCAATCACCTTCACTCGGTCGATTTCGATCTTCCACAATTCGAACCCAAATCTTTCTCGTACGATCCTCTGACTGTAGCTACTAAACTGAACCGAACCCTCTGTTCTTCAGTTACCTTCGTACGGATGAATCCTTGTAGAGAAACCGATTTGTGTAAAAAACCCCAAAATCACCCGGATTCTTGGAGGACAAAACCAGAGGTTTTATTCAAGAAACACCTACTGATTCTCAACCCAGAACAAAGGATACAACACACCTAAGTCTAAACGTTATCACTTCACACAATGAACGACAATAACAAAAGTGATTATGTGTAGTTGTTAGAGGACACAAGGTTGAAGATGAAGATGAAGAGAAAAATCAGTTTATATTTTCACGTTTCTTGTTATCTTTGAAAATGAGATGAACCAACTATATATAATGCAAGAATAACCAACTAAATGAAATAACAGTAAAAATAGAAATAACAGAATGCAGAAAAAATGACTCAAACCAGCGAAGAGTCGACCGCTCGCTGGATGAGGGTCGCCGGGAGCTAACCCGTGGAAATGTCTACACAAAATGACTAAGCATGCGTCGACCACTCATGACCTTGCGTTGACGCATAGACACTGAAACTGCATAATAACAAACCCAAAAGCATGCGTCGACCACATGCATCAGAAAGGTCAGCGTGCGCTTTTCGTATGGCTTCACAAGAAATTATCAACTATGCATGAGTCGACTCATGCATAGGTTAGGTGGACTCAAGACCTGTAAAAACCTAGAAATTTATTTTTCTGCACGTTTTGACCAACGGAGACTCGAGCCATGCACACCAAACACTAGTACCATGATTATGCACATGTAGAAATTGTATAGAACCCTTCCTATATGTTTAGACACATGATTTATCAATGGTTGTATGCAATATGACCGACAACGAAGTAATACCTTCCAAATTACAAACTAAAGACTATCTTACTTGTTGACATCATTAAAACAGAAACTAGATGAGAAGCACCTTGGCCTCACATACTCCCCCTTTTTTATGATGGCAATATTTTCTGTCTTTGTCGTGATTTGTAATTTGAAGACTACTCCCCCTGTCTTTGTGATGTCTTTAAAAATCCAATTTCTGGTGTTAATATGGGTGTATCCTTCTCCCCCTTTGACAACATCAAAAAGAGAAATAGAAGGGGGTCAAAGATAGAGCATTGTAAAATGTAAAGATCCACTTAACAATTTGCAAAACAAATACACTAACATTCATCCACATATAATGAAGTTAATGCAAGAATAAAAGCGGATAAATATGGCACACGAGATGCAGACATAATTCATTCCATAATAGTGCAAAATAGAGTAACATAGTCCAAATTGAAAGCAAAATAAAACATCATGCAAGAAAAGAACAAAGCATACAATCAAAACACAAAATATAACATGCACTAAAGATGATCCTAAGTATCATAGTATCCTTCCCCTAAATGGGTGACCTCTACCTCGAAAGTGTTGTCCTTGTGGTGGAGGTAGTGGTTGTTCCTCTAAGTACTGATTCAGTTCAATCACAGCCCTATTGAGAACTCCTAAACTGTTGGTCAGATTCCGAGTTTGAAGTTCAAGTGTATTATCCAAAGCTGTAAACCTCTTCATTGTAGCATCCGCAAACCGGTCGGAATTCTGAGTGTGTGTATCCAACTGATTTGAAAGAGAAGTGAACCTCTCCTCCTGAGCTGTATACCTCTGTTCTTGTAAGTTCATGAATTCCTCTTGTTCCAACTGCATCTGACTCAACATGGCAAGGATTTCTTCAGTGTCATGTTACTGTGGCTGTGGGGTTTGAGGAATTGAATACTCAGTCTGTTGCCATTCGTATTCATCTTGTTGTTGTCAGCCATAGGTGGGAGGAACATAGGCAGCACCAAGAGATGTCCAACCAGTGTGTTGCCATTCTCCCCAACCTTGATTTTCATAAGGATCACGCTGTGGAGAGGAACCCATCCATTCCATATTGTCTTCATCCATCATGTTGATGTCAATGGGTATGTTGTTGCCAGCTTGATCCTCCTGCAAATTATCTTCCGCACTAGCTTGGTCATAAGGAACCTCATACTGAGGGTGAGTTGCTTTGGGTCTGAATTTGTACTCATTTGCGACAGGATCCCAAAAGTATCCCATTATAATCAGGGTCTTTTGTTGGAACTCATACTCAGATGAAATAGAGATATAGCGAATGCCCGGAACCTTTATGCCAGCCTTATTCAAAATGCACTGAATACACGATGCATAACATAAAGAGGTACCTCTTGTAGAATCCCGTATTGCGAACATTCTAGACGTAAATTAGTACGGCCAGTTGATACGGATTTTGTTCTTCAGTATATAAATCAAATGAACCTCTGCTTGATCGACTCTAGAAAATCCTCCTTTCTTAGGCCGCAAGATGTGAGCGACAATCCATTGTAACACACGATCAACAAGTTTTAGGTGACCTGTTGTGACAAATTTGGGAAACAGATCGCTGCTCACAATGCTATCCGGATAAGGTTCGCGCAACATTGAATTCAATGTAGATTTAAAATCATAGTTGTTGACAAACTTAGTATCATTCACTTCAGGAAGATCTTTAGTTTCCAACTTAAACAAGCTATTCCATACAGTATCATTCATAGAATAGGACTTATTATCAATAAGATACTGAAAATCCACTTGTGAATTTATCCAGAATTCCGGTATAGAACAATCGGACCAAATCACCATTATACTTATCGTCACATTCCAGAAATTCATCAAATTTCTGAACATTCAGCATTTTAATGACTTTTGTTATATTATAATCTGGCGCTCTCAGAGGATAGTATGCATATTGTTTAATAACAGAGCGGTTTCGGAAGTCGTCGTTGAAAGTCTCAGATAATGCCTCAGAGAGTAAAGATAGAGCAGTTACCGGTGTTGAAGAGGGTCTAGCCCGTTATGTTGAGGCTCTGGTAGACCTTTTTCCAGTTACTCTTTGGGAAGCCATTGTTGAGTAACGTGATGAAGAAGATGAATAGTGATGATGAACAGTAAGGTGATGATGAATAGTGCGCAGATAATGATGAATGGAGATAATCTTGATTCCAAAGTGAAACGAAAACCCCCTTTTAAAGACTTTGTGGATTGAATCTTTGTCGGTTTTGATGAATGTGGTAATAATGGAGTTTGAAGAGGGAAGTTTGAAAGGAGAGGAGAGGAGAAGATAATGCGATCTGATTTTATGACATACAAATGGGAAATAAAAGAAATTAATGTGATGTAGTAACTTTTCAAGACATCTGAAGCGCAGGTTGAACAAAATTTTAAAAAATTTGAAAAATTAGGGATGCGTCGACCGTGGGTAGGGGCGCTGTAACACCCCAATTCCCATCTCGAATAAATAATACATAATTAAATCAGAGTAAATAAAAATTTATTTTTCCGACAGAAACAAGGATGCCACAATTAAGGAAAGAAAACACAATCCCTGCTCAAATATTTTTGATACATAACACAAAATGGAAAAACCTCAAAGGGAAACTTTTTCCATATAAAAGGAAAGTTCAATTATGGAATAAAGCGGAAAGATCCATAACTGACTTGTTTTACAAAAGAAATTGTTTTATAACGTCAAAATATTCATACAAAAGTAATACAAAATAGATCCAACAAATGTATACATATATAACAAAAGCGTTCCCTGACTCCCGTGTTACGTATCAGAGCAGACAGACCGACAAAAGGATGGAGAACTAATCTTTACAAAAGCCTCCAAGACTACTGATCTGCAATTGCCTCATAGAGCAACGAACCAAAGCAGAAGGGTGACAAATAACAACTAAATGAAGATTGCATAATAATATGCAAACACATACAAATTCACATGCATAATTATTCTCACCACAAGCGTCACATACTAATACACATATCATATATCAATTATACCAACATAATCACATATTCACACATAAGGCACACCAAAGTCATAACATATGGAAACACCCCACCACATCACATAGCATATGTCTATGCATAAAACATATTATTCACAACCAATGCATTTATCACATATGCACATCAATTCACAATTCAAACATAAATCTCAACACATACTCAATCAATTCATGATTTTCCACACATAATCAATCCATTCATGATTTTCCACACATAATCAATCCATTCATGATTTATGCAAATGCAAAGAGACCGACACAACGACTCTATGCAAATGCGGTACCATCCATCCATCATTCTCATCATTAGTTCACTCAGGAACTATTGGAACCATCGCTTATTACTTAGTGTAACTCCCCGTCGGGCAAACGATGTTCCTCGTCGCTCACACCTCTTTGTATAAGGCACACGACGTTTATGGATCGCTCACACCTCTTTGTATAAGGCACACGAACCGATCGCTCACACCTCTTTGTATAAGGCACACGATCGTCTATAATCATCGTTCACACCTCTTTGTATAAGGCACACGATGTTATAGCGGATTCCCTCTGGAACCGTTTCGTCGCTCACACCCACTAGGGCACACGACATCACAAGAAGGCATATGATGATGCTTGGCATACAATGACTCATGACATTCAAATGCACACATATACACATCCATAATCATGCATATACACTCAAACACAACACAATGAATTTTCTTGCCCCTAGGCCACAAACCATCATCACAACATTTCATCACATGCATTCACATCGTATAACATCACACAAGTCATACGATATATATCAAAAGTATATTGCATGATAACACATCGAATACACACCATTAAAACGGTAAAAGTCGACAAAACGACACATTTCCAAATTCCCGACATAATTAAATCGGCCAAAAATCTCAAAACCATTTTAATAAGAAAGAACATTTCAATAGCTTGGTACCAAGAACGCCTCGATCCGAGTTACGGATCAAAAGTTACGGCATCAGACGCAAAATAGGAAACCATTCTACACCCTCTCTGGTCATACGCGTATTGCCTTAGGCCATACGCGTAATGCCCAGCTCGCTCGCCCATTCCATACGCGTAATGCCCAAAGTGCTACGCGTATGGGCAGAGACTGATTTCTCCCCAAAATTCCCCTAAAACCCCGTATGCGTAATGCCTCACTTGTTACGCGTAATGCCTTGCTAAGTACGCGCACCATTACGCAAATCAACAGAAGTCCGTGAAAAATGTGTTCCATACGCGTATTGCCCTCATTTTGCCCTTGCCATACGCGTATTACCCAACCCAATACGCGTAATGCCAAGCCTGATACGCGTATGGGCAGCGAAACCCAAAATTTTTCCTGCATAATTACTGTTTCAAATTTTACCCCTAAACCTCTCCAAATCTCATCTAAACACTTCCTAATCACAATATATCAGCCCAAACATGTTCCAACCCTAACAACAAGTATTCTACGCAGTTTATATCGAGTTTCAACCGCAAAAACATCGATTTCTATCAATTATTCATCAATTTATTAATGAGAAAAAGTTGTGAAAACAACCAAAACAGTTACAACAAACAACACATATACATACACAAGCAAGATATAATTGAAACTTCCCACCCTTACCCGATTAATCGCGATTGAAACAGAGGTTTCCTCGATTTTCCTCTTTCTCCTCTTCTCTCTTTTTCTTCCTTCTCCTTTTCCTTCTCTTATTTTCCTTTCCCTTTCTTTCTCTCTTTTTTTTCTCACCACTTTCTATTTTATGAAAAATAACCAAGCAAAAGACCAAAATACCCCTACTCTCAAATATCTCGCAAACGCTCTCAAAACGCGATAAAACATAATAACGATGAAAAATAATACATTGTCAAATAAAAGTCAAAAATAAAATAATATAAAAACGAAAATAATTAAATCGACTCGATTAAATAAATAAGACAAAACGGGGCGTTTCAATTCTCCCCCACTTAGAAATTTTTGTCCTCGAAAATATAACCGATACGAACAACTCCGGATACGACTCTCGCATCCGACTAACAAACCGACATGCTAACCAAAGGCACACCACGAATAACACAACTGACAAACCACCTTGCTAACAGCAACTACAACAACGACACGACAACGACGACAACTACAACGACAAGATGCAAAGCCCATACAATGCACTTGACGACCAACTCATAACTCAAAGAATACCCAAGTTATGACCACACACAGGAACATAAAGTTCCACAACCCAACATCGCTTCAACAACTTCTACGTAACCACAATACCAATATCCTTGTCACACAACAATATTACAACAATGCTACGATTCCCCAATCGAACATATAACCAAAACATCCATCCACATAGTAGCCCATGAATAACATTTCAACCTTTCGCCTAACACTTCCATTCTGAAACGTCCAATGGTCTCATCATTCCTACATGTTTCCAATGTTCAACTTATGAACTCTTACAAGTCCCACATGCAAATACAAAACTTGCCACATCACGCTTCCGCTGCGCACTCTGATTACTCGAAACCATCAAACTACCAATCTCACGTCCAAAGTCTAACTCTTTCTCCTATTCACCAAAAATCACTGTTCACTTTTAATATATCCCACCTCACACTCTGCTGTGTTAGCTTACACACCAGACCCAAGTCTCAGAATTGCTCAATTAATTTTAATTCCCTGACCATCAAAACAACCATATGCAAAGACTATCGACTTAACTCACCACGCACGACATTCGCTGTTCCCCGAAGGATAATCCAAGCCAAATTCATAACTCGTCACGAATTCTAACCATCCTCGTTGTCTCATACTCTATTCCTTCAGACCAAACAGGTACTCTAAACTCTTGTGATTACTAAACACTTCGAACCTAGAACCATAAAGATAATACCTCCAAATATTCCAACACAATACAACCGCCACCAATTCCAAATTCGGAATAGTATAGACCCTTTTATAAATCCTCAATTGTCGTAAAGCATAAGCCACGACTTTACCCTCTTGCATTAACCGAGTAAATAACAGTTTATCCCGACAATAACAACCATAACCAGTCATAGTAAATCGATCAAAGCCTCGACTCACACAATTCACCACTCTTATCAAACATTTCAAACACTTGCAACTTCACTCAAACTCAACCAAACCATTCCAGTTATCTATTCATGAAAGTGGACACTTGTTCTCAATCGTTACCTTATTCAACTGTTAGTAATCCATACACAATTTCTTCTCTTAACAGTCCAAATTCCATAAATCCCAACATGTAGCAACAACCAACCAAAAAGAACTCTCAAATATTACATCCACACCTAAGGGTTTTCTCAAGATTTCCATTAATGCTCTAAAACTCCAAAGACTCCAAACCTCACCAGAACTCTAAGTTTGGCTTCCCGCAGCCTCAATACCATGATACACATCATGCTTGTTATTCTGTTTAATCATCCATCCTTTTTGTTACTAACAATACTGGAGCTCTCTAAGACAACACCCTAATGTTCCATCCAAAAACACATTTGAAAACCATGCATAACTGACGGCCCATCACTGTGACTTCCTGCCAATTTCCAGAACACTATCATCACAAACAAAACAAACATCTTAGTCCCATCTACTAAGAGTTTTCTACTTACTTAGCAGATATAAACCTCAACTATTCACCTTCGTCCAATTAAGTTCAATCTCTACTCTCTGAGAAGCAACCCTTAATAATACCCAATCATTCTCTCTCAATGACTTCCCAACTTGACCAACATACCATAAACCTCGAATCCGCCTCATCTTCCGATATAAGAATCTTCATCGACTCAACAAAACAATTCGTAATCATTTTCTTAAATTCCAAACAATTCATTGCACACACTATCAAAGCCGGAAAGACACGTCTATTCCATCCAACATAATTTCGTCTACTATTAACAAGAGATTAAGGGTGATCAGTTCCTCAATTTGTCAATAGACAGCCGACAATCATGATGGGGCATAAACCGTCTTTACCAAACTATAATAGCATTCCTTACATCCTGTGCACAAAACTACCTAAGGCACAAATCCTTAGTTGACACAAACCTTACCTCCACATTCCCTCCGCAATCGGGAACAACATTGTCCAAATAACACTTACAATCTTGCAATTTACAACACACTGAGCCAACGCTCCACACCTGAAGCAACATGGAGAAGCACAAGCTTCTCCCCCACTTATCTCATTCTCACACCTGAAGACAAATGATTAGAAAAACCAGAAAGTAATGACAGTGTTTCACACACGTATCACGTACTAAGGGACAAACAACATCGACAGTATTCAACTGTCACACCAACTGACTCAATAACTTAGCCGGGCGGACCGACCTGCTCTGATACCACTATTGTAACACCCCAATTCCCATCTCGAATAAATAATACATAATTAAATCAGAGTAAATAAAATTTTATTTTTCCGACAGAAACAAGGATGCCACAATTAAGGAAAGAAAACACAATCCCTGCTCAAATATTTTTGATACATAACACAAAATGGAATAACCTCAAAGGGAAACTTTTTCCATATAAAAGGAAAGTTCAATTATGGAATAAAGCGGAAAGATCCATAACTGACTTGTTTTACAAAAGAAATTGTTTTATAACGTCAAAATATTCATACAAAAGTAATACAAAATAGATCCAACAAATGTATACATATATAACAAAAGTGTTCCCTGACTCCCGTGTTATGTATCAGAGCAGACAGACCGGCAAAAGGATGGAGAACTAATCTTCACAAAAGCCTCCAAGACTACTGATCTGCAATTGCCTCATAGAGCAACAAACCACAACTGAAGGGTGAGAAATAACAACTAAATCAAGATTGCAAAATAATATGCAAACACATACAAATTCACATGCATAATTATTCTCACCACAAACGTCACATACTAATACACATAGCATATATCAATTATACCAACATAATCACATATTCACACATAAGGCACACCAAAGTCATAACATATGGAAACACCCCACCACATCACATAGCATATGTCTATGCATAAAACATATTATTAACAACCAATGCATTTATCACATATGCACATCAATTCACCAATTCAAACATAAATCTCAACACATACTCAATCAATTCATGATTTTCAACAAATAATCAATCCATTCATGATTTTACACACATAATCAATCCATTCATGATTTATGCAAATGCAAAGAGACCGACACAACGAATCTATGCAAATGCGGTATCATCCATCCATCATTCTCATCATTAGTTCACTCAGGAACTATTGGAACCATCGCTTGTTACTTAGTGTAACTCCCCGTCGGGCAAACGATGTTCCCCGTCGCTCACACCTCTTTGTATAAGGCACACGACGTTTATGGATCGCTCACACCTCTTTGTATAAGGCACACGACCCGATCGCTCACACCTCTTTATATAAGGCACACGATCGTCTATAATCATCGCTCACACCTCTTTGTATATGGCACACGATGTTATAGCGGATTCCCTTTGGAACCGTTTCGTCGCTCACACCTACTAGGGCACACGACATCACAAGAATGCATATCATGATGCTTGGCATACAATGACTCATGACATTCAAATGCATACATATACACATCCATAATCATGCATATACACTCAAACACAACACAATGCATTTTCTTGCCCCTAGGCCACAAACCATCATCACAACATTTCATCACATGCATTCACATCGTATAACATCACACAACTCATACGATATATATCAAAAGCATATTGCATGATAACACATCGAATACACACCATTAAAATGGTAAAAGTCGACAAAACGACACATTTCCAAATTCCCGACATAATTAAATCGCCCACAAAGAACATTTTAATAAGAAAGAACATTTTAATAGCTCGGTACCAAGAACGCCTCGATCCGAGTTACGGATCAAAAGTTACGGCATCAGATGCAAAATCGGGAACCATTCTACACCCTCTCGGGTCATACGCGTATTGCCTTAGGCCATACGCATAACGCCCAGCTCGCTCGCCCATTCCATACGCGTAATGCCCAAAGTGCTACGCGTATGGGCAGAGACTGATTTCTCCCCAAAATTCCCCTAAAACCTCGTACGCGTAATGCCTCACTTGTTATGCGTAATGCCTTGCCAAGTACGCGTACCATTACGCAAATCAGCAGAAGGCTGTGAAAAATGTGTTCCATACACGTATTGCCCTCATTTTGCCCTTGCCATATGCGTATTGCCCAACCCAATACGTGTAATGCCAAGCCTGATACGCGTATGTGCAGCGAAACCCATAATTTTTCCTGCATAATTACTGTTACGAATTTCACCCCAAAACCTCTCCAAATCTCATCTAAACACTTCCTAATCACAGTATATCAGCCCAAACATGTTCCAACCCTAACAACAAGTATTCTACGCAGTTTATATTGAGTTTCAACCGCGAAAACATCGATTTCTATCAATTATTCATCAATTTATTAATGAGAAAAAGTTGTGAAAACAACCAAAACAGTTACAACAAACAACACATATACATACACAAGCAAGATATAATTGAAACTTCTCACCCTTACCCGATTAATCGCGATTGAAACGAAGGTTTCCTCGATTTTCCTCTTTCTCCTCTTCTCTCTTTTACTTCCTTCTCCTTTTCCTTCTCTTCTTTTCCTTTCCCTTTCTTTCTCTCATTTTTTTCTCTCCACTTTCTATTTTATGAAAAATAACCAAGCAAAAGACCAAAATACCCCTACTCTCAAATATCTCGCAAACGCTCTCAAAACGCGATAAAACATAATAACGATTAAAAATAATATATTGTCAAATAAAAGTCAAGAATAAAATAATATAAAAATGAAAATAATTAAATCGACTCGATTAAATAAATAAGACAAAACGAGGCGTTACACGCGCGCTTACCTGCGCCTTTTCTTGAAAAATTGAACTGATCTTGAGTCGACCCATGACACACTTTGGTCGACTCAACTAAGTAAAAAATGGAAAAAAAAATCATGTTTTCACATACATATGAACCAATACAAGATAAATAAACATGCTAACACACAAATCAAACATTCAAACGAATAAGATATGCTTAAATGTGTAATAAACATCATTTTTAACACTTAACATGGTACATATATTTAAGAGAAACTTATGAAGCGGAACGATATTACCTTAATCATGATTGACTATGAGAGCCCTCACATATAGCTCAATAACTCTTTGCATTGTTAGTCAAAAACATAAGCAAGCATATATATATATATATATATATATATGAAGAGCAAGTATATTAAAGAATTATCAAACACGATCCGAGATGTCGAGAACGCCTAGTTCCCTACGGGTGTGAAAGAAAGGCTCTATAGCTAGTGGTTTTGTAAAGATATCAGCAAGTTGATTTTTAGTATCAACATGCTCAAAGACCACATCACCTTTCTCTACATGATCCCTAAGGAAGTGATGACGTATTTCGATATGCTTGGTGCGTGAATGCAATACGGGGTTCTTAGTTAGGTTAATAGCACTAGTGTTATCGCATAGAATAGGAATACGCTCAAGCTTTAAATTGAAATCGATCAATTGTTGCTTAAGCCATAGGACTTGAGCACAATAACTGCCGGCGGCAACATATTCCGCCTCGGTTGTTGACAAGGAAACGAAAACCTGTTTCTTGCTATGCCAACTCACCAAGGAATTTGCAAAAAAGTGACACGTGCCACTAGTGCCTTTCCTATCCGATTTGCACCCAAAAAAGTCGGAATTGGAATAGCCAACTAAAGAACAAACACTACCCTTGGAATACCAAAGCCCATACTTTGGAGTACCGGAGAGGTATCGAAGTATGCGTTTAACAGCTTTTAAGTGAGATTCCTTGGGACGTGCTTGATACCTCGCACACATGCATACACTAAACATAATGTCGGGTCCTGATGCGGTAAGATAAAGAAGAGATCCAATCATACCTCTATACTTTTTTACCTCTACATCCTTACCATTTTCGTCACGATCAAGATTAGCACAAGTAGGCATCGGAGTATCTATTGCCTTGCAGTTTACCATGTCAAAACGTTTGAGAAGCTCAAGACAATATTTTGTTTGACTCACAAATGTGCCCTCTTCGAGTTGTTTGATTTGCAATCCAAGGAAATAGTTGAGCTCCCCCATCATGCTCATTTCAAACTCCCCCTGCATCAAACAAGAAAACTCCTTGACCAAGGACATGTTAGTAGGCCCGAAGATGATATCGTCAACATAAATTTGTACCAAAATTAAGTGTTTTCCTTGACGTTTAATAAAGAGGGTTGTGTCAACCTTGCCTCTTAAATAACCTTGATCAATTAAAATTTTGCTTAGACGTTCATACCAAGCCCTAGGGTTTGTTTAAGTCCGTACAAAGCACGTTTAAGTTTGTAGACATGATCAGGATATTCATGGGATTCAAACCCCGAAGGTTGGGCTACATAAACCTCTTTATTGATATATCCATTAAGGAAAACACTTTTAACGTCCATCTGAAATAGTTTGAAATTTTTTGTGCAAGC
The DNA here is from genome assembly GCA_022829125.1 of Lathyrus tuberosus. Lineage (NCBI taxonomy): Eukaryota > Viridiplantae > Streptophyta > Magnoliopsida > Fabales > Fabaceae > Lathyrus > Lathyrus tuberosus. Next base: position 10,594,451 of record JALAZF010000163.1, read on the forward strand.
ATAAGCAAGTAAAAGGCGTATAGCCTCGAGTCGGGCAACCGGCGCATAAGTTTCCTCATAGTCGATTCCTTCCTCTTGGTTATACCCTTGCGCTACAAGCCACGCTTTGTTTCGAGTTATAACTCAATTTTCATCAAGTTTATTCCTAAATACCCATCGGGTGCCGATTACTCGATGACCTCGTGGAGGGGGGACAAGGTCCCAAACCTCACTTCTCCTGAATTGATTTTGTTCATCTTGCATTGATAAAAATCAATGCTCATTGAGTAATGCCTCCTTTGCATTTTTAGGTTCAACTTGTGACACAAAAGCGAGTAATAACTGAAGTTACTAAGTTTAGAGTGGGTGGTTACTCCCTTAGAGATATCACCGATGATGTTGTCAATGGAATGATCTTTGGAAGACTTCCATGCTGGAGGAAGGTCATCTTCATTAGTTGGATGATCCTCCTCACTCTTCATAGGTTGGTGATCCTTTTCCTCCTCAATACGCACTTCTTCAGGCTGATTAGTTCCTTTATCAGTGTCCTTGAGTATGTCTTCTGAAGATACACCTGTACCATGAAAAGAACTACCTTCTCCGACATTTCTAGGATAAGACTCGTCAAAAGTAACGTGTGCCGACTCTTCAACAATATGTAACCTTTTATTATAAATCCTATATGCTTTACTTGACTGAGAGTATCCAAGAAAAATACCCTTGTCGGCCTTGGCATCAAATTTACCAAGTGTCTCTTTACCATTGTTCAACACAAAACACTTGCAACCAAAAATGTGAAGGTGAGAGATATTGGGTTTTTGCCCTTTTAAAAGTTCATATGGTGTCTTGTTTAGAATAGGCCGGATGAGCACCCTATTCAAAATGTAACAAGCCCATTTCGGCCCAAAAGTATTTTGGAAGTCCACTTTTATTGATCATAGTCCTTCCTAATTCTTCCAAAATTCTATTTTTACGCTCCACAACCCCATTTTGTTGAGGGGTACGTGGTGCGGAAAAATTATGATCAATTCCATGGGATTCACAAAATGCTTCAAACAAATGATTTTCAAACTTACCCTCATGATCACTTCTAATTGACACAATGTTCGTGTTTAACTTGTTTTGAGATAACTTAGCAAATCTTTCAAAGGCCGAAAAGGTATCACTCTTGTTTGCTAAGAAAATAGTCCAGCAAAACCGAGAAAAGTCATCGACTATTACAAAATCATAATAGTTACCACCTAGGCTTTTGATCCTAGATGGGCCAAAGAGGTCCATATGGAGGAACTCAAGGGGTCTCATAGTTGAAACTATGTTTTTAGATTTGAATGAGATCCTTGTTTGCTTCCCCATTTGACAAGCATCACAAAGGTGATCCTTTGTGAATTTGATTTTGGGCAAACCGATGACTAGGTCTTTAGAGACTATTTTGTTAAGCAAATCAAAATTGATATGAGCCAACCGTCTATGCCACAACCATGAATCTTCATTCATAGTGACTAGACACTTGTCTCCATTCAATGATACCTCATTTAAGTCTAGCATATATACATTATTCACCCTCAAGCCCTTAAACGCATCCTTTTTGTCACTATCTTCAACTATGCAACAATCCTTTGAAAAAGATACTTTATAATTCTTGTCACATAGTTGACTAATGCTTAAAAGATTGTGTTTAAGGCCTTCCACAAGAAGCACATCAGAGATAGTAGTAGATAAGGGGTTACCTACACTACCTTTGCCAAGAATCTGTCCCTTGTTGTTGTCTCCGTAGGTAACAAATCCCTTTTTCTTCACCACAATGTCGATGAAAAGGGATATGTCTCCTGTGTCTTGAGCAGCCACTATCTAGAACCCATCTTCTTTCGGTGGTCTCAAGACTTTGTACCTACATAGTCAATCAAGGGAAAGTAGGTACCCAATTTTTATTGGGTCCTTTATGGTGAGTGAAACCAGGGTTGCATTTAGGCAACCATTGATAAATGCCTTTTGGAACAAGAAATCTTCTAAAATGACATTTAGCAATAGTATGACCAGGTTTGCAACAATATAGGCAATTACGGTTCATTTGAGATTTACCTTTGCTATCTCTATCTCGAATCACATACGTATACCTTTGATACAGATTATTCATACTTTCTCGATAATGTGATCGATCAATAGCAAACGTAACTTTAGGCTTTAGAGCCTTGTCTAATTTGGCCTTAAGGGTTCTCACTTCTTTTTGCCAAATATGACAAGTATCACAGCCCCAATTGAACCATGGAGACTTATTCTCATTAATCTTAGCTTTTGATGTATCCACCATGGAGTTTTTAAGAGCTTCCAATTCCTTTTCGGAATCGGAAACCTTTTTCTCCAAGTATGAAAAAATCTTTTTGTTCGAGGCTAAGCGTTGAAAAACTTCCTTAGCCTCATGGTGCAACATATCAAAAGCATTTTGTAATTTTAAATGAGACATATTATTAGAGTGGTCGGATTTATAGTGTTTTACCTCTTTCTTCTTGTTTCGATGTGCCATAAGACATATATTGACGGATTCACTTTCGTCACTTGAGCTGTCATCTTTTTCCGACTTGCTATCGCTCTCCCAAGCGATGTATGCTTGTCTAGATTTGTTTGACTTCTTGTGTTGACGAATCTTATCCTTATCCTTGTCGTTGTCTTTCTTAAGTGATGGACAATTCGGCTTGTAGTGCCCATATTTTCCACAGTTGTAACAAGATCCTTTCAACTTGCCACTCTTGTTGCCTTCAATTTTTGATTGCCTTCTAAATTTGATGAGATTTTTATCCGAGTGCTGAATTTCATTCTTTCGAACATACCTATTGTATCTTTTCACAAATAGCCCCATGTCATCACTCGAATCATCATCTTCATCATTGTTGGTTTCATTATCACTTTGCTCTTGAGATGTGGACTTTGAACAAGAAGTCTTAAGAGCAATCGACTTCTTTTCCGTTTCCTTTGTTTTCTCCTTCTTTACACTCTTCTCATGTTTTTCCAAGCTGATGAGCACTTGCTCATGTTCATCGAGTTTGCCAAATAATGTCGTGAGGTCTAGAGTAGCTAAATCATTGGCCTCCTTGATCACGGTGACCTTCGGCTGCCATTCCCTGTTAAGACACCTCAAGATTTTATTAGTAGCAACCTCGTTGGGAACCGGTTTACCAAGTACAAGCAATTTGTTGATTATACGAGTAAATCGTTTTTGCATATCCGCAATGGTTTCCCCTTGCTTGATGTAAAAAAGGTCGAACTCTTGCGTTAATGTGTTTATTCGGGCCATTTTCACATCATTAGTGCCTTCGTGGGCTACTTGTAAAGCATCCCACATGGCTTTGGCCGTTTCACAATGAGAGACTCGATAATATTCGTCAACTCCCAAAGAGGAGATCAAAATATTTCGAGCCTTCCAGTCATAGCTATACTTTTTCTCGTCCTCCTCATTCCATTGAGCTTCGGGTTTGGGAACAACAATACCATTTTCACTGGTCATGGTTATTTCCATAGGACCGTTTAAAATGACATTCGGAATCTTCTGATCAATAGAATTTATATGCACGCGCATACAATCTTTCCAGTAGCTATAATTCTCGCCTGTAAAAATTGAAGCTCTATTATAAGCCCCTTTAGGTTCGTTCGCCATTTTCCAAGAAGTTTTACTGAAGCACCAGATAAACCGGAGCTCGTGATACCACTTGTTAGACGATGGCTAGGATCTAGAAGGGGGGAGTTGAATAGATCCCACAAGTTTTTACACGCTAATGGTGTTCCAAAATTGGTTTTAAAAATTATTACGGAAGCAACCACTGAATCACTCGTCTACAATGAACCACTACCGAAAAGATTGCATATGCGTAATATCGCTAGGAATGATGCGACGGAAGAGAAAAATATATGTATCAACAACAACACAATGCAATCAACCAAATTTTATTTACTTGAAATATATCCAATTTCCAATGAGATAGGATGAAAAAATTTATCACAAAGTGGTTTAGAGCTTTCACTTAATCAATTTATCGAACACTTGGGGTTTGCGATACTCCAAGTGTGAATTTCCAATTAATGTGAATGTAGAGCTAATGCCAAATACAATCCAAGGGATTATATAGTTTTTACAAGTTTATTTTCAGCTTTATATTACACTATATCACAAATTTTTTATCAATTGATATTTAACAAGTTCGAATACTGTCAAAACATAAAAGAGTAGGGAAAGAGAGAACAAACACGATTTGTTTAGGTAGTTCCCCTACCGTCCTCGCTAAGGGTACCTCTGCCTCCAATTCTGAAGATGGAATTGAGATATATATATATATATATATATATATATATATATATATATATATATATATATATTTGCAAATTTTTTTTGTACAAGAGAAAACTGAACAATCAAACCCTCAAACGTCTTTGATGTCGATGCAAAGTCTTCTCTCCCCTTGATTCAAGATGAATCAAGTGCTTCGAATTTGGTCGAACAAATCACCGTCTCACGCTACTAGATTGAAAGAACCCACCGCTCTTCAATCACCTTCACTCGGTCGATTTCGATCTTCCACAATTCGAACCCAAATCTTTCTCGTACGATCCTCCGACTGTAGCTACTAAACTGAACCGAACCCTCCGTTCTTGAGTTACCTTCACATGACTGAATCCTTGTAGAGAAACCGATTTGTGCAAAAACCCCCAAAATCACCCGGATTCTTGGAGGACAAAACCAGAGGTTTTATTCAAGAAACACCTACTAATTCTCAACCCACAACAAAGGATACAACACACCTATGTCTGACCGTTATCACTTCACACAATGCACGACACTAACAAAAATGATTATGTGTAATTGCTAGAGATCACAAGGTTGAAGATGAAGATGAAGTGAAAAATCAGTATACATTTTCACGTTTCTTGTTATTTTATGAAATGAGATGATCAAACTATATATAATGCAAGAATAACCACCTAAAATGAAATAACAACGAAAACAGAAAAAACAGAGTACAGAAAAATAGCCCAGACCATCGAATAGTCGACCGCTAGCTGGATGAGGGTCGGCGGGAGCTAACCCATGGAAATGTCTACACAAAATGACTAAGCATGCGTCGACCACTCATGACCTTGCGTCGACGCATAGACGCTGAAACTGCATAATAACAAACGCAGAAGCATGCGTCGACCGCATGCATCAGAAAGGTCAGCGTGAGTCGACTCATGCATAGGTTAGGTCGACTCAAGACCTGTAAAAACCTAGAAATTTATTTTTTTGCACATTTTGACCAACTGAGACTCGAGCCATGCACACCAAACACTAGTACCATGATTGTGCACATGTAGAAATTGTATATAACCCTTCCTATATGTTTAGGCACATGATTTATCAATGGTTGTATGCAATATGACCGACAACGAAGTGATACCGTCCAAATTACAAACTAAAGACTATCCTACTTGTTGAAATCATTAAAACAGAAACTAGATGAGAAGCACCTTGCTCTCACAATTAAATCATCAAGATCATGGATTAAATAATGGCATAATCAATTCACACAAAAGAGCATCGAAACTACATCGCGAATGATACGAAAACATTCGAAACAGTTGAATGTGCAAAGAAAGACCAACCTACAAGGTTGAGATGTGCCTTGGATGTTGTTGCAAATGAATCTTGATGAAGATAATCAAAGAAAACCAGAGGAATCTTCAATTGTGGCCGAATCGTATCGAAACTAGCAAATTGCGACGAATCTCCAAAATATGAATTCACATCATAGAATCTTGAAGCAAACACTTGAGATGAATCCAAAATGTAATAAAACTCCAGGAAATAAAGTATAATTGCAAGGAGATGAAGGTTAAGCTCAAGAAATAATCACTTCCAAGGTGAAAGTGATTATTCTTCAATGGTGAAGAGCTATAGTGAGGTTTGGGAAGAAAATGGAGATGAAGATGAAGTTGCAGAAAAAATCAGAGAGAATGTGGGAGAATTGAGAGTGAAGTGTGAGAAATGTGTGAAATGGTTGAAGGTCCTTGAAAAATGATTGAAGGTTTATTTATATAGAGTTTTGGTTTGGAGTTGATAGGTTTGGAACGTGCTTTGGGGTTAGCTTTGGAGCTAGCTTGGGAGTTAGTTACACTTGACTCACCGAGTCAGCGGTTAACTCAGTTAGTTTGGTAGTTAACTCGGTGGAGTAATCCCAATGTAAATCCAAATCAATGGCTCATATGCTTGGAAATTAAGTAACATGGTACACTAAATTCAAAGTGATGCATTGGAGTAAATGCAAGTGGAGTGTCTTGAATGGTCTTGAACTGTCTAGAATGTTCCACAATGCTTGACCCAAGTAGAATCCAAGAACAAAGAGAGTGCAGGGTTGTTGTCCCAAAAATGCAACAGAAATTGGAAAACTGTACAGAGTAATCGATTACCCTGTTTTTGCCTAGAAACAGAGTAATCGGTTACTCTAGGCAAAATTTTCCCAAACTGCTTAGGAACAAATACTGAAGTCCTGGTTACGATTTTCCACCTTTTGTTTTGATGAATTACCATGGAAACCCTTATTTTGTGCTTGTTTTGAGGATGTGATGACCTTGTGAGGATGCGATTAATCGGGCTTGAAAAACTTGAATATTCCTGCAACAAATTCACAGAGAAAAAGTGTGGATGCGTATGCCAGCGATGCGAATGCATATGCTTATGCAAAAGGCAAAAGGGAGGTCAAATTTCGGGTTACGACAGACTTTTGAGAGGATGCTAATATGGATTGGACTTTTGGTAGTTGCCATGCAAGTTTGGACTTTGATTGGTGCCAAGCAAGGTTGGACTTTTGGTTTTTGCTATTTTCCGATATGGATTTTACTTTATTTGGTTAAAGGATTTGACTTCCCGACACTCGGAAATTGGAAGATGCGATGATCGTAGGATAAATGTGGATCCTCCTGATGCCCCAAGTTTGATCCCTTGCCAAAGTTGTGTGTTTGTTCTTGAGAGAACCTCAACTTCTTTGCCTGATCGCCATGATTGCTTGGAAATGATTGTATGAGCGTAGGGACTTAACCAATGCATGACGATTGTGCTTTTTCTCTATGTCGCTATGCGAAAAATGACACAGGGTCGCCATCGAACTTTATTTATCTCAACGGGGAAAGGAAAACATCGAGAAAACCTCAGAAAGGAATGAACATGGTCTCGCAACCAAATTCGGGAACAGGAGTCGATTACGCAAGAGGTATACCTAAAGGGTGTGTATACCTAAAGACATACTTACTAAGGGAATATATGAATGAATTATTGGGGAAAAAAGGTTTTAATTATTGATTTCGTCTGAGTTTTGCAACCCAGTGCCTACATATCCCAGAGGGAATCAGAACTCCCTAGTTCTTGTTGAACAATTTGATTTGTTGTGTGTTTTTATGGACGATGCTAAGTTTGCATTCTAGAAGTTAGGGATGTTTCCTGTTTGCGATAGAAAATAAGTAGCATGCCCTTTTCGAAAAGGTTTTAAAGGGAAAATCTCGAAGGCAAAAATGGTTTAAATTTGTGAAGTGTTTTGTTAGGAGATAGGAAAAAGTGGTTTGAGATACGTATCACACTAAATTCTATGACAATAGGAGTGAATACGTTGTACAAATGAGCCAAACGTCTCATGTACAACGTATCCTAAGAAGAGGTAAGGAAAGACTCCCACTCTTCTTTTCCCATGTACTTAAGGCTCGTGGTGTGTAATACGTATCGTACTGATTAAGTGTTTCTTTTTTGTATTTTTTGATTAAGAAACGATTTTTCTAAGTGAAAGAAAAGGGGAAAAATCCTAATGTCATCATGCTACAGAGATTGATCCTAAAACCTAATGTCTATCCTAATTCAATTTATCGAAGATAAAATTGAATCAAAAACATAAGGGAACATGTAAATCAAAGCAAGCAACCACTAGTATCAAGTATCAAGAGCGATCATCAAGCATGTGTATAAAAAACAATGACATAAATCACCCACAAATACGTATCAAGAAAAATACCTGTTCACCTCTTCGTAATTCTAAAACGAGGACTTGCTCGTAAACTTAAATCCAGAATTAACCACTAATTTAAATCACAAATTAATCACACTTTTCAATCAAACATTAATCACCAATTTAATCAAAATACATCACGCCTTTCTATTAGCAGTTAATCAAAATTAATGTTGAGATCAAAGTTGTAAACAAGATCGAAATATTAACATTACCATTTTAATTCATCCTCAAAATCTTATACTAAAATTAATATTGAAATTCATATTAAATTAAAATACAAATTTTAAAGAAAAAAACTAACATAATATCACAATCAACCAAGAAAATAGAAAAAAAGAACAAGAATTAAAAAAAGGGTGCAGCAAGAAAATAAGGTATGCAAAGAGAAACTGACCCATGTCAATGGGCCTACAGATCATGTGAAGGTGCCTAAAAAAAGGTATTTTTTTATAAAAAAGAAACTAAACATGCTCGGGAACCACGACCCACCCAAGATTCACCTCAAAATCCTCATGAAGGGTAAGACACCAAGTTTTCAACAATTTGTTTCTCATTTTCATCTCTTTCGCCTGCCTATTAATCTCTCTCTCACCATGGTTCTCACACTGTTTTGCCGAAAAAGAAAGGAAAGGGCTTCGCTGCACCGTGGCTTCAAGTCGGCGGCGGCGGAGAGGATCAGAACATTATTCGCCCCTCTCTCTCTCTCTCTCTCTCTCTCTCTCCAATTCAACATGTTCTCCATCGCCTCATTTCAACTTCGATTTCGCTCCGCAAGTGAATTCAACATTAACGTGGTTCAAGCTACAAAAAGGAATGGGATTGAGATACAGAATTACCTGAGAATCGAGTGAATGTATGATTCGAATCACTCACTTTTAATTGTCGCGTGTGTTGTGGTAGTGTAGCGAGCGATTTTTGTCGGTGACGCGACCACCTTATCGTTGGGTTTTCCTCACCGCAATGAGGAGGGGTTGCTACTTTCCGATTTCTTATTTATCCCATGAAGCTGGAAGGGAAAGGGAAGCTATCTAAAACTAACCTTGCACGTGAAATGTTTAACTGAACAAAAAGCTTTTAAAGAGATTGGGGGGGTCCGGGGTCAGGTTATACAATGGGGAGTTGTCAGTTACCCATCCTATATGTGGTTATCCACAGGATATTAGCTTTAGGTTTTGCTTTGTAATTGATGGTGTTTATCCGTTAATGGGTTGGGAAAGTTTCTTGGGAAGTATGAGAGAGTGAGTGAGTTGATGTTGATGTTCGAGTTTTCCCGATGTTTTTGGTGAGGTACTGGACCTAAGTTTTGATTGGTATGAAGGTACTGGGCCTAGAGTTTTTTATTAGTATGCTCGCTAAGATTTTGCAATCTTATGCCTACGTATTCCCGTTTAAACGAAACAGGGAAATCAGAGTAATTGTAGTTCCTCCTATTCTAAGGGAGGAAAAAGATGTTTTGGTGTCTTGTTCAAAGCCCAAGATTGAAGCTAAAAGGTTTTGACCGAGAGAGAATTTGTCATCTCTAAAAAAGGATTGTTAATTTTTGTGTGCCTTGATCAAAGCCCAAGGTTGAAGCTAAGAGGTTGAGTGACTCCGCTAGGGAAGTCTTTATACAAAGCCTAAGAGGAGGCTGGAAATGACTGACTCAATCAGAGAGTGTTTTTATCTATCTCGTACAAAGCCCGAGATTGAGGCAAAAAGAGGACGACCCTTTTTGCGATATCTTTATACAAAGCCTAAGAGGAGGCTAAAAGCTTTACTTTTTCGGGGAAAAATGTTCTATCTGTCTTGTACAAAACCCAATATTGCGGCTAAAAAGGGGTTTTGACTCCACCGGGGAGATTTGTATGTGTCTGTACAAAGCCCAAGATTGACTATTGCTGGAGAGTATTATCCGTCTTGTACAAAGCCCAAGATTGAGGCTAAAATGAGTTTGACACTGCTTGGGAAAGATGTTGGTTCCAAGCTTAAGAGAAGGTTATTAAGATTTATGTCTTGTACAAAGCCCAAGATTGAGGCTAAAAGGAGACTTTACTGACTCGGCTGAGGATATTTTATGTATCTCGTACAAAGCCCAAGATAGAGGCTAAATAGGTTGACTCAACAAGAGAGTCTGAAAAGGTAATTGACTCAACGAGAGAGTCTGAAAGGGTGAGTGACTCAACAAGAGAGTCTGAAAGGTAATTAACTCAACAAGAGAGTCTGAAAAGTAAATGACTCAACAAGAGAGTCTGAAAAGTAATTGACTCAACAAGAGAGTCTGAAAAGGTAATTGACTCAACAAGAGAGTCTAAAAAGTAATTGACTCAACAAGAGAGTCTGAAAGGTTAGCTCAGTTGGGGAGAATCATTGTACAAAGCCCAAGAGGAGGCTAGCTATGCTGAGGAAAAGTCATTATACAAATCCTAAGAGGAGGCTAGCTTTTGCGGGGATAATTGAGATCCCGAGGCAGGTCCACATGGGGGGAATCAACTCTTGCAGGGGATTGCAGAAGATTTGAGGTATCAGATACCTTGAGGTTCTGATTTGGGATAGTGTTATACTGATGATAAACTGATTCTGGCTTGGATATTTTTAGGAGAGAGACTGGGTTTTATTTCTGCTGGAGATTGGTCCAGAGTAACCGGGGTTTCTCCCTGTATTTGTAGGGAACTTGAGAATGTCTTTGAGACTCAACGGGATTAGACTGTCCAAGTCTAGTGGCGTGGAAGAGTTTTATCTTTTGTATGATGCCCAATAGGAGGCACGAGTATTAAGGGATGAGAATCAACCATAAAATCCGATATTTGACACTGGAAAGACTGCTCTAGCAAAGGATGACTAAGTTCTGTCTTATATCTTTAAGAGGTCGTCAGGGTCCTTGTATTAAGCCCAAGAGAAGGCATGAGAACTTCTAAGAAGCCGGAGGGTCCTTGTACAAAGCCCAAGAGGAGGCGGGGATGCTTTTAGGAAGCCTGTGGGTCCCATACCAAGAAAATTTCAAGAAATGCTATTCATCGAGAATAGATCATTTAGTGAAAGTTTGAAGGTTTGAAGTAACTCAAGAGATGCTATTCACCGAGAATAGATCAACTCTGGGGAGTATAATTCCTTTGACAATTTCTAATGGTGATAGCCTGAGAAAAGGTTCACGAAGAATATTGCCTTTATCTTTGTTCCATATTGTTTAAGCCCAAGAGAAGGCAAGACTGCATTTGGAAATCCTATGGGGATCTAGTTTTGTTTGTATTTAAGAGCGACCAACGAGGCTTTACCTAGTTCTAGACCTAGTTGCCGGGGAAAACTCTAAATAACTATACTAGTATATATACAGATGATATATGACAAGTATTTAAAAGGATATGAAAGAAGACTAACCATGAGCAGCTTCCCACAATACAGTTATATATATCAAAGCATGTAAATGAAAGTTGTTTAAAACTTACAGGCGAGCAAGCTTCCATGCTGTATTGTTAGTTGTTCAAAGAAATTAAAGAAAGTTTTGATAACAACATGTATATTTGAATCTAAATCAAAAGGGAAATTTCTTTGAAAAGATTGTTGGGGCTTATACTCAAGGAGAGGCCCAAGGTTTTAACAGTGATCGCACCGTTGTTTTGAATATCTTCTCGGGACTTATACAATGACTCAGGCCCAAAAAAGGTTTATTTACAAAATGGTTGGGCCTTACAACTCAAGGAGAAGCCCAGAAGGTGTTTTAAAAGAAAAGTAATGGGACTTACAACACGAGGGTAGGCCCAGATGATTTTCGTTTCTAAATGGCGATCGCGCCGAGATTTTTTTAACGCAGAGGGACTTATACAATATCTGAGGCCCAAAATGATTTTGGTTAAAGAGGGATTGGGTCTTACACTCTATAAGAGGCCCAACGAGTTTGAAAATGAATAAAGATGGGTCTTATAGCTCAAGGAGAGGTCCTGTGGATTTTGTTAAAAAGGCGACAATGGCGCTGGACTTTTGAAAATATACAGAGGGACTTACACAATGTGTGAGGCCCAAGGTTGTTTATTTACAAAGGGATGGGACTTACACTCTATTACAGGTCCATTAGTGTTTGAAAAAGATTGATGAGGGTGGAATTAATCAAAACCTTAATTTTGTTTTAAAATGGAATTAATTTTGTTTAAAAATTAATAAAAATTATTGAAAACATGTGAAAAAATGGGTGGTGATCTTGGATCAATGTTTCAAAAATCATGTTTTTATCCACAAAATGATTGAAAACCAATTAGGTTTGGAAAATCAAGAAGGAAAAAATATTTTAAATGTCAAAAAATAAATAAAAATTAATTCTTTGAAAAAATATCAAGTATATGAAATAAATAATATTTTTGGGAAATTTTTGTAAAATAAAATATTTTAACATTTTTGTGAATTATTAAAAAAAGAATCAACTCAAAATCATTAAAATTCAGAGAGAAATTAAGTTTTGAATCAATTAAATAAAATCACAAAATTCAAATATTTGAAAGTTAGAAAAAGTGCGCCGAGAACACCTTGGTTTTTCCCGCGTGCTCTGTTTTGCCCAGATTTGCATTTTCTCATCAATCTCACTGAATACTTGATGAAATCACACAATCCACATATCAATTTACTCATTTTCACCTCACGATCATGTCTATGGTCTTTAATTTCATTTATTTTAAGCATGGAATAAGAAATCAAAGAGAAACCTCAAGAACCCTAAGTTATGCATGAAGGCTAAGAAATTCCATACACGATTCATACAAAGCAATTAATTGAGGGGAAACACTCCATACATGATTATGAACATATGGCAAAATTATTGTGCGAGGAAATATGCATGAATCATGAGATGACCAAGTTGAGGCTTACCTCTTGCAGCTGGTGATCGAGTTTGGTGTTGGAGGTGTTGCAGCTTGGTTCCAATGATATGGACAACTTCCTTAGGTGCTATGGAGTGTGTATGAATGCTTGGAGTGGATTGAATTGAGCTGGAACTTGATTTGGCACCTCAACTGCAAATCTGTCAAAGGCTTGTGCAGATGGTTGGTGATTTTGAAAACCTGATGTTCCAGATGTGATTTTATGTTATGGATCACTTCTATATGTTATATGTGAGGTGTGTGTGTGTGTGTGTGTGATTGGTTTGGTTGGAATTGCTCTCAAACTCAAAACCCGATAGTGACTTGAGTTAGAAGGCAAAATTGGAGTGAAAGAGGTGATTTTGAGAAAGGCAAGTGTTATAGGCCTTTGGTGTACTCAAACTGATCAGAAAGGAGGTCTATTTATAGTGTGTCAAGTTTGTTTTGCAAGGAATAGGGAATGGCAACTGCAGCAGGCCTTTGGCCAATGTGGATCAAATGGAATCTCAAGTCTCCTCTAGCCATTGACTTGAGATTAGAGCACATGCTTATGGTTCTCTGATTCAAGGATAAGGCTTGACTGAAGTGTTCATCTTTGCTCTGATTCATGCCACCTCTAAGCATCCATTGAATGCCTCAAAACAAAATTGGAGTCTTGAGGCATCTTTAGCTTTTAGGGGTGCCAAACCTATATGTAGTTCCAAAGACTTGGGAGGCTTATGGATTTGTGCTTGTCCCTTGGTTGTTCCCCCTTGAGGTGTGCAGATGGATAACCATGCTTGAAGTTACACAATTTGAGCAATTAGAGCACTAATTTCTTGTGCAGAGTGATCAAAATGGCTGAAAACATGAAAATGACATTTTCCCAACACTTAGTGAGATTTTCACTAAGTCAAAATCTGCCTTACTTTTTCCAAAATGTAAGGGCAGTTTTCACCTTGATCCAAGTCAAACCAGGTTTAGGGGTGGACATCAAAGTTAAAGTATGCCATAAGGGCTTTCTAACAAGTACCAGATCATCTCCAAATTTCATTTGAGCAAGGAGATACAACCCTTGAAACATGGCATCATGAATTGATTTTTTTAAGACAGATTTGGTAGATTTGATGCCTTTTGCTTGATTTGATCAAATCTGACAAATCCAAGCCTTGTCATCATTTTGGACATATTTGAGGATCAAATCCAAGGGGGATGATATGATCTCCAAGCCTCACAAGTCCATGAATCTACAAGTAGCATGCCAAACCTAAAAAAGCCTAAAAGAGGCCAAGACTCCAATTTTGTTTCCAAGCATTCAATGGATGCACCAAGGTGGCATGAACTGAGCCTATTCCAACTGAATGAGTCAAGGATAAGCTCTGAACCAAAGAACCATAGGCATGTGCTCTAACCTCTAGTCAGTGGCTAGAGGAGACTTGAGATTCCAAAGCGATCCAATTGGCCAAAGGCCTGCTGCAGCCACCATTCACTATTTCTTGCAAAACAAACTTGCTCTACTATAAATAGAGCTCATTTGTGCTCAGTTTAAGTACACCAAAGTTGAAATTCTGGTATCAGACGTGTGATGTCACAACAACACACTCTGCACAATGGACAGCAATAACAGTAACAAAGCAACACAAAGAATTGTTCACCCAGTTCGGTCTTAACTACCTACGTCTGGGGGCTACCAAGCCAGGGATGAAATTCACTACTTGTAGAATTAATTTACAGACTCAACAACCCAGTTGACAATCTCCTAAACTTAATTCCTACTAGTGACTTTCTACCTAAGAAACCACTTAGATATGAGAACACTACTCAATCCCTAAAACAATACTCAAGGAACAACCTCTTTGAGCAACCTTGATCTTACTTCACAGTTTTGATCAAGTAATAACTCTCTTTTGCTTCACAACTTTTAAGAGAGGACAGAATATGACTCAGCAATTCACCCTAGAATTTTGGTTATACACCTCGTACAAAATACTCAAGACACTCAGCCTATGCTCTTGATCTTCTCTCTGTATTTCTGTACTTTTTCCTTTGGTCTTGTGCACTTTATATAGCTCCTTGAATTGGTCTTGGACTTGCTACAATATCTGACTAGATTTGTTATTTAAAACTGAATATTTAAAACAGATTTTCTCCTAAAATATTTTTAAATCTTCAACCTTTAAATCACCTACAAATCTGCACCAGATCTCCTATGCAGCAGAGAATATCTATCCCAAGATATTCGCATCCAATGAGACAGCTTCCTCTCCATAATTCCAGCTAACACGCAAACCCTAACAACATCACAGCCTGCTGTTGTTAATTCTACAGATCTGATGTTACAACATCGCCATGTGACATCAGACATCCAACTTCAGCAATTACATACTTAACACAGCCCAGTGTTAAATCTCAATGTTGCAACATCAACACCTTGACATCAACATTGAATATACTTTGTTTTACCAAAATTCCAGCCAATCCAAGAACTAACAATCTCCCCCTTTGGCTAATTTTGGCTAAAACAATCTCTGCACTCTGCACCTTCAGAGACTTCAGCAGCGGAAAAACTTCAATCAATAATTTTGAAACTCCAAGCAGCAGCATCAGCAGTAACATCTTTTCTTCACAAAACTCTGCTGCTCACAAAAAAAACTTCAGCATATATCATTATGCTGCAAACAGCTACAATCTTCAAACAGCTGCACATATTATCTTCAACTACAGCTGCATCTTCAATTTACTTCAGCATCTAGCACAAAAACTCTGCTACAGCACCATCTTCAACAGCAACAATTTTGCTCATATTTCAACAATGTTGCTCCCCCTCAATCTTCAACACTGCTGCTCATATTTCATTATTAGCAGTAATAAGCACTCCCCCTCAATATCAATTACTCCCCCTTAATATCTGCATCACATTAGCAGCATTTGGCATTCTTTCTTTGGCTACTTCTCCCCCTTTTTAGCCACAATTAGACAAGCTTCAACCAGAAGCCCTATTAACTATAGTCAGTACACCCTAGCTCTCATTGTTAGCCTCACAGTTAGCAACCAGGAAAAACAAATCATAGAATGAAAAACATAAAAAGTGCATAGAACAGCACAGAATTCATATTACATAACCAGCATAGCAAGTGCAAAGCAAAAAAAAACTAAACTATTATCTAATAACAGCAGATGGAGGTTAGTCTTCATCCGAGCTGGTACCATCAACATCTTCATCACCTTCATCTGACCTGGAATCCTCAGTATCGCCATTCCCATTATCTTCCCCCTGTTCCAAGTCTTTGATCATCTGCTCAATCTTTATTTTCCTGACAGTGCTGGTTTTGATAACCATATCAAGATCCTTGCAGGTTGCCTTTAATTCTTCAATCAGCTCAGATTTTGTACTGACCTTCTTAACCCCAGAACTTGATGTTGTAACAATGTCTGGAACATGACTCCCAGCAAACAGTTTAGGATGCAAAGATAAAGCTGACTCCCTCTTACATGCTACCTCTGTACTTGTTAAGATTCCAGGATGTTGATCTATGATCATTCCACAGATAAGGGAAGGGAATGATATAGGCATTTTGATAGCATTGGTGGCACCATGCTTCACTACTTGATCAAATATATAGCTTCCATAGTTGAACTTGACCTTTTTCCCTACAGCATAGATGAACCTTCCTAATCCCACAGTTATGGTGGTTTTGTGATTAGTAGGTACCCAGTTAGCAGCACCAATTCTGTGCAAAATAGCATACTTGATACTGAGTTTTCTAGCTGTCAATTTGTTTTTCAGTGGCCACACCTTAACTTGAGTGGCAATGATTTCTCTACACACTTCATTATCAGTCACCTCCAGCTCACACTCCTCCTGCTCATCTCTTCCCAGATATTTATTGATGGTACTAGGAGAGAAGTCAATACACTGCCCCCTCACAAACACCTTCATGTAGTTCACACTTCTATTGTCAGAAATGTCTATGGGAATGTTGACAACAAATTCCTTAACAAGACCACTATAGCACTTAGAGAATCTGGTCACAGTCTTCAGTAGTCCAACAACATGAATGAGGTCCATAATTTCTTTCATCTCCAAGACATCCTTTCCAAGCTCCCTTTCTAGAGCTAATCTCCTTTGGCATACAAACTTCCACAAGGGAGCACTGCTCGCATAATGAAAGGATATGTTGTCCACTGGCACTTCAGGGACCTTATCAGAAATTCTTTTTAAAATGGTCTTCCTGACTGGTGTGATGTCATGGACATCTTCCTCAACATCATCCTCAGATTCAGATTCTTCTCTAATCTTTCTCTTTTTGGAGGGTGTAACAACCTTACTCCAAGGTTTTGTGGGACCAACAACAGGTTTCTTCTTTCCGTCAGTAGACTTCTTTGGAGATGATTCATCAGTCTTTCCTTTCCTTGGATTTAGTCTCTTGGCAATGCTTGGAACAACATTTCTAATGACTTCATTGTTAGATAAATCAGCCACATTGATCACGTCCTCACTCTTTTCTTCTTCGGGAGTAGTTCTATCATTAATTTCCTCATGCACATTTTCTTCTTCCCCTCCTATTTCAGAATCTTCAATGACAGACATAGCAAGTCTATGAAGATCAGACTCATCTCCTTGCATGTCTTCCCTTTCTGCCGGCATCTAATTCAATGGTATAGAAATTCCTTTCGCAGGTATTCCTTTGTCCAGTATTTTGGTTGCCAGATTACCCATACTCTTGTCAACATCAAACTTTTCTACCACAGTTTGAGACGTGGATGACCTAGGTGTTGATTTATCACTAAATAGGATACTGGTAACCAGCTTCTTTGTTTCAGTGTCTTTAAAAGTAGTTGCGGCCCTTTTAGAATCAAGTTTAGACGGTCTATAGGTTTACCTGACTCTGGGAGCATTACGGAGATGGGTTGTATATTCAGAGCTTCGTCTTCAGAGTACACATCTGTAGAAACCCTAGCGTTATTCCGCGATGAACTTCTTGAAGGAGAAGATGTCTGCTTTTACATGGCTCCTTTGAGGCAGTATAGATTGAGATGATTCTTCTTGTTGAAGGAGACGAACAGACGGGAAATATGAGTTTTGATGAACTGTGATTTTGCTATAATAGGAAATGAGGGTCTGAGGTAAGGCGCCAGATTTTGTGTAATTTTTAAAGACCAATCAATGAGTTTCTCCCCCCAAATAAGCTTTCCTTTTACAATTTTGAAGGGATTCAACTTAAGAGTACTTAACTCTAACAGCCTTTCACACCTGATGTCATAATCTAATGCTAAAACATCAGTCTTAACATCGATAGATGGGCTGACTTATATAGGTATCCACAGATAACAATTATCTCTGGACCTGACTCCTTT
Organism: Lathyrus tuberosus; assembly: GCA_022829125.1. NCBI lineage: Eukaryota > Viridiplantae > Streptophyta > Magnoliopsida > Fabales > Fabaceae > Lathyrus > Lathyrus tuberosus. The sequence continues at coordinate 10,612,608 of JALAZF010000163.1, forward strand.
CATGATCACTTCATCCTTTTCGTTTGTCACCAGACACTCATCCTTGGAATAGCTGACTTTGTAACCTTCATCACATAACTGACTTATGCTAATCAGATTAGCCTTCAAGCCTTGGACAAGGATCACACTATCAAGGGTAAGACCATCAGGATTCTTCACTCTTCCACTTCCTTCTACTACTCCTTTTTCTCCATTGCCAAACACGACCTTATTTGCATGGCAAGGATTGAACTCCACTAACTGCTCCTTTGATCCAGTCATGTGCACAGAACATCCACTGTCAAAGTACCATGCATCCATGGCAACATGTCCATCTGAGGTGTGGGCTAAAAGACATTTCACCTTCTCTTTAGGAACCCATTGTTTAGCAACTTTGGGTCTGACCTCCTTTGATTTTCCTTGAGGAGCAGATTATGGATAACCATGCAATTTAAAGCAAGAGTACTGCATATGTCCAACCCTGCCACAATAAAAGCATCTTACTCTGTCATATCTAAAGTGGTTAAATCTTTTTCCACAATGATGATAATGGTGTGGCTGCCACCCATAATGTTGTCTCCTTCTTCTGTACTGATGCTGTCTTCTAGGCTGTCTCCTATGATGATGAGGCTTCCTTCTTCCATAGTGATGAGGCACAGCATTGTTGTATCCATATCCATAACCATACCAGTTTTCCTGATGTTGAGACACCTGATGAGACATGTTCTGCTTGAACCTGGCAGCTTGCATGCTCTGGTGATATTGGGGAGGCATATACTGACTAGCTCCTTGAGACTGCATCTTCCTCTGATGGGGACTATTCTTTTTCTTAACATTCTGAGGCTGAACAACCCTCTTAGGAGTATGATCATGTCTCTTTGTTTGAGACTTTGGTTGGGACACTTCCTCCTTTGCTCCTGAGGTGCTTGCCACATATCCTATACCAGACTTATCACCAGCAACCTTTTCTGTCTGAAGGATCTTATCAAGTGTGTCTGTACCACAGCTCAGCATCCTAACAGACTTGGTCATATGATCAAGGTGAGCTTTGACCAGTACAACTTCATTTTCCAGATCAGCTTTTTCATTCTCAAGCTGAGCAATCTGTTGCTTGTGGCACTTGTTTTCTTGACAAATCTCAGCACTCTTTAAACACAGTTCTTGATAAGTAGATGCTAACTCCTCATAAGTTATTTCTCCATCACTAGAATCATCATCAGAAACAACAGCTCCTGTTAAAGCTCTAACATGCTTTGCTGAGTCACCTTCACACTCAAAGCACTGAACTCCTTTATCTTGGGCAGTTCTCTCTTCATCCTTCTCTTTTGACTTGCTGGTGTCAGAAGATATGTTCTTGACATTAGGCCTGGAGTTATTATTCATTCTCTTGAACACTTTGTTGAACTGTCTTCCCAACATAACTATGGCCTGAGATAGATCCTCCTGGGACTCAGAACTCTTTCCTTTCTCCTCTTGATCATTTGACACCAAGTCTATACTCTTTGGCTTCTTTTTTGGTTCTTCCTCATTCAACCCAAGCTCAAAAGTTTGAAGAGATCCAATGAGCTCATCAACTCTCATCTTGCTGATGTCTTGTGATTCTTCAATGGCAGTTACCTTTATCTTGTACCTCTTAGGAAGTGACCTAAGAATCTTCCTTACAAGCTTTTCATCTGACATCTTTTCACCAAGAGCACTGGAAGCATTAGCCAGCTCAAGAACACTCATGTGGAAGTCATGAATAGTCTCATCTTCCTTCATCTTCAGACTTTCAAACTTCGATGTTAGAAGCTGAAGTCTTGACATCTTAACTCTAGATGTTCCTTCATGTGTAGCCTGCAAAATATCCCACGCTTCCTTAGCAACTTCGTAGGTATTGATTAACCTGAAGATATTCTTATCCACTCCATTGAAAATTGCATTTAGAGCTTTAGAATTTCCAAGGGCAAGCTCATCTTCTTCCTTGGTCCATTCTTCTTCAGGCTTGGCTTTGAGGTGCCTTCTTTATCTTTGCCAGCATCATCCTTCTCACACATGACAGGTGCTTTCCACTCTTTAATAACAGCCTTCCAAGCCCTGCTGTCCAAGGATTTTAAGAAAGTGGTCATCCTTGGCTTCCAATAGTCATAATTGGATCCATCCAAAATAGGGGGTCTGTTGACGAATCCTCCAACTTCTTTGTCCATCTTTACACCAGAAAGTAACTTCCCTAGATCTCACCCAGAGACAGACAGGATGCCTGCTCTGATACCAATTGAAATTCTGGTATCAGACGTGTGATATTAAGGTGCGATGTCACAACAACACACTATGCACAATGGACAGCAATAACAGTAACAAAGCAACACAAAGAATTGTTCACCCAGTTCGGTCTTCACTACCTACGTCTGGGGGCTACCAAGCCAGGGATGAAATTCACTACTTGTAGAATTAATTTACAGACTCAACAACCCAGTTGACAATCTCCTAAACTTAATTCCTACTAGTGACTTTCTACCTAAGAAACCACTTAGATATGAGAACACTACTCAATCCCTAAAACAATACTCAAGGAACAACCTCTTTGAGCAACCTTGATCTTACTTCACAATTTTGATCAAGTAATAACTCTCTTTTGCTTCACAACTTTTAAGAGAGGACATAATACGACTCAGCAATTCACCCTAGAATTCTGGTTATACACCTCGTACAAAATACTCAAGACACTCAGCCTATGCTCTTGATCTTCTCTCTGTATTTATGTACTTTTTCCTTTGGTCTTGTGCGCTTTATATAGCTCCTTGAATTGGTCTTGGACTTGCTACAATATCTGACCAGATTTGTTATTTAAAACTGAATATTTAAAACAGATTTTCTCCTAAAATCTTTTTAAATCTTCAACCTTTTAAATCTCCTACAAATCTGCACCAGATCTCCTATGCAGCAGAGAATATCTATCCCAAGATATTCGCATCCAATGAGACAGCTTGCTCTCCACAATTCCAGCTAACACGCAAACCCTAACAACATCACAGCCTATTGTTGTTAATTTTGCAGATCTGATGTTACAACATCGCCATGTGACATCAGACATCCAACTTCAGTAATTACATACTTAACACAGCCCAGTGTTAAATCTCAATGTTGCAACATCAGCACCTTGACATCAACATTGAATATACTTTGTTTTACCAAAATTCCATCCAATCCAAGAACTAACAAAAGCAACCAAACTGATGCTTTCCTCAAAATCTCTTTCTCTAGGCCAAAATGCCTTCTTTTGCAAGGCAACTCTGAGTTTTTGAGTTAGATAGCATTTCCACCATAGTTCATGATCCAAACACATCCTATATGTTGTATCTAAGCTGTTCAAACACTAACATGCGACCTGTAATGCCAAAAGCTCAAAGTCCACTCTCAAAACCTCAAAATTGGACTTTTTTGCATTTTTCAAGCCATGTCTTGATTCAGTCACTTTCAAAACCTGATAAGACCTCAAACACACTCCAAATATCATCCTTCAAATGTCCCAAATGGTTCCCCACATCTGGAACACCATTTGAGAGAGTTGCCATATTGGTCACTTTTGCCCTTTTTGCAAGAAAGAGCTCAAACTTGTTCTTGAGGATTCCAGCTGGTTCCAACCATTCTAAAAGCTTCTAAGGGATCAATTGAGAGTGTCTAAAGCATCAAATTACTTCTGACACAAGAAACTTGGCAGCTAGCCCAAAAAGCTCCCAAAGAGGTAAGCATCACAACTTGAACTCTTTGAAATATGCATTGCTTTGAAGTCATCTGATCATGCACATCTATACATGTTGTATATGTTGTGTTTAAACCAATTCATCATGTAATTCATGCTTGTAACAAGAGGTAGCATAGAAAATGCAATTATAGGCCTATTTCAAAAACACCATCGAGTTTTGAAATAGGAGCCTCATCTGAAAAAACCACAACCAACATTGGATTCCTTGTGAAATTCTAGGCAGGATAGACCTAAATTTTGTCCCAATCCATGGAGAAATGAGAAAGTTACAAGCTTCACGTTTTTGGTCAAAACCTTGCCTTGCCTTGCCTTGGCCGGGCCAAAAAACAAGGCATGCCTCATATATTCATGGGGTGGTTTTGATACACGGATGTATCACCACCCCAGTGGTAGAAGGTGCGCGCTGCACCCAAGAGGTCTGGGGATCGAATCCCCCTCGCCTCAGATCCTCTTTGTACCACTTTTTTTCCATTTTATTTATTATTTTGTTATATTTTAAATGATTTGGAAAATTAATTTCTCCTTCAATTTTAATTATTTTTTATTGGTTCTTTTTGCAAAAAATCACAAAAATGTTAAAATATTTTATTCCACAAAAAAATTAGATTTTATATTAATTATTTAATATATTTGATATTTTTGTAAATAAATTCATTTTTATTATTTTTTAACCTTTTAAAAATGAATATTCACCTTGAAAAAATAAAACCAAATGAGTTCTAAATCATCTTGTGATTAAAAATTTATTTTTCAAACCTTAACCAAAAATCACAAGTAGTCTATTTAGAATTATTTGGTATTTTTGTCTTTATTCATTTTATTAAAAGGATTACTTTTAAAAAACGTGAAATTAGGGTTTCTTTGATTTCCACCCTCATCAATCTTTTTCAGACACTTTTGGGCCTCTAATAGAGTGTAAGTCCCAACCCCTTTTGAAAACCAAAATAATTTGGGCCTCGGTCATCGTATAAGACCCACTATGTTTTCAAACCTCAGCGCGATCGCCATTTTCAAACAAATAATCATCTGGGCCTCTCCTCGAGCTATAAGTCTCATTCCTTTTCTTAAAAACACTTTTGGGCCTCTAATAGAGTGTAAGACCCAATCCCCTTTTTGTAAATAAACCATTTTTGGGCCTCATTGTATTGTATAAGTCCCGATACAGTTTCAGAAACTCCGACGAGATCGTCATTTTCAAACTATGTTTAACTGGGTCTACCCTTGTGTTGTAAGTCCCATTTATTTTCTTTAAATAACCTTTGGGGTTCTCTTTGAGTTATAAGACCCATCCCTTTGTACAGAAAACTTTTTGGGCCTCAGTCGTTGTATAAGTCCCGATACGATATTCAAAACAACAGTACAATCACTGTTCAAACCTTGGGCCTCTCCTTGAGTATAAGCCCCAACATTTTTTTTGCAAAAAACTCCCTTTTGATTTAGGTTCAAATATACAGTTGTTATCAAAACTTTCTTTAATTTCTCTGAACAACTAACAATACAGCATGGAAGTTCGATCACCTGTAAGTTTTAACGGCTTTCATTTACCCGCTTTAATATATATATATATAACTGTATTGTGGGAAGCGGCACATGGTTAGTCTTATTTCATTCTTTTAAATACGCGTCAAATATATATATAACTGTATTGTGGGAAGCTGCGCATGGTTAGTCTTCTTTCATACCTTTTAAAATACTTGTCATATATCAACTGTATATATACTAGTATAGTTATTTAGAGTTTTCCCCGACAACTAGGTCTAGAACTAGGTAAAGCCATGTTGGTCACTCTTAAATACAAACAAAACTAGATCCCCATAGGATTTCTAGATACAGTCTTCCCTTCTCTTGGGGTTAAACAATATTGAACAAAGAGAAAGGCAGTATTCTCGGTGAACCTTTTCTCAGACTGTCACCCCTAGAAATTGTCGAAGAAATTCTACTCCCTGGAGTTAATCTAATCTCTGTGAATAGGATCTCTTGAGTTTCTTTGAACCTCGAACTTTCCTGAAATGATCTCTTCTCTGTGAATTGCATTTCTTGAACTTCTCTTGGTTCAGGACCCACAGGCTTCCTAAAAGCATCCCCGCTTCCTCTTGGGCTTTGTACAAGGACCCTTCGGCTTCTTAGAAGTTCTCATGCCTTCTCTTGGGCTTAATACAAGGACCCTGACGACCTCTTAATGGTATAAGATAGAACTTAGTCATCCATTGCTAGAGCAGTCTTTCCAGTGTCAGACCACAGGCCACTTTAGGGTTGATTCTCATCCCTTAATGCCTTTGCCTCCTCTTGGAGGCATCATACAAAAGATAAAACTCTTCCACACCAGTAGACTTGGACAGTCTAATCCCCTTGAGTCTCAAAGACATTCTCAAGTTCCTTACAACTATAGGAAAAAACCCCGGGCATTCTGGATCGATCTCCAGCAGAAACCCAGCCTCTCTCATGAGAGTTCCCCGACCAGGGTCAACACTATCTCAAATCAGAACCTCAGGGTATCTGACATCTCAACTCTTCTGTAACCCTCAGCAAGAGTTGATTCCCCTCTTGGACCTGCCTGGGGATTTCAATTATCCCCGACAAAAGATAGCCTCCTCTTAGGCTTTGTATAAGGACATTTCCTTAGCAGAAAGCTAGCCTCCTCTTAGGCTTTGTATAATGATCCTTCCTCAGCGAAGTCAGCCTCCTCTTGGGCTTTGTACAAATGATTCTCCCCAGCAGAGCTAACCTTTTCAAACTCTCTTGTTGAGTCAAGACCCTTTTTGCCTCAATCTCGGACTTCGTACGAGACAACAAATCACTCTTTTGTTGAGTATAAAAGACTCTCTTGTTGGGTCAATCAACTTTCAGACTCTCTTGTTGAGTCAATCACCTTTTCAGACTCTCTTGTTGAGTCAATCAACTTTCAGACTCTCTTGTTGAGTCAATCACCTTTTCAGACCCTCTTGTTAAGTCAACCCTTTTAGCCTCAATCTTGGGCTTTGTACAAGACATAAATTTCCCTCTCTTGAGCTGGGGACAGATACCTTCCCCAGCCGAGTCATTTCCTCCCAGCCTTCGTTTAGGCTTTGAGGAATAATTTCCCCAAGCAGAGTCAAACTCATTGCAACCTCAATCTTAGGCTTTGTACAAGACACATAAAAAATATCCTCACCAGAGTCAGTTAAATTTCCCATTTCAGCCTCAATCTTGGGCTTTGTACAAGACACATATAAACCTCCCCGACGGAGTCAAAACCCTTTTTTAGTCTCCTCTTAGGCTTTGTATAATGATATCCCCAAAGAGTCAGTCTCTTTTTAGCCTCAATCTTGGGCTTTGTACAAGACAGATAAAACACTCTCTTGTTGAGTCAGTCTTATCCAGCCTCTTCTTAGGCTTTGTATAAAGCAATCCCCTAGCCTAATCAATTAACCTTTTAGCATCAACCTTGTGCTTTGATCAAGGCACACAAAAGTCAACAATCTCTCTTTAGAGATGACAAATTCCCTCTCAATACCCTTTTAGCTTCAATCTTGGGCTTTGAACAAGACACAAATACCCTTTTAGCTTCAATCTTGGGCTTTAAACAAGACACCAAAACCTCATTTTCCTCCCTTAGAATAGGAGGAACTACGATTGCTCTGATTTCCCTGTTTTGTTTAAATGGGAATACGTAGGCATAAGATTACGAAATCTTAGCGAGCATACCAATCAAAAACCCTAGGTCCAGTACCTTCAAATTAATCAAAACTTAGGTCTAGTACCTTATCAAAAACATCGGGAGTCACCCGAACATCAACAAAAACTCACCCACTCACTCATACTTCCCAAGAAACTTTCCCCAACCCATCAGCAGATAAACACTATCAAGTATAAAGCGAAACCTAAAGCTAACATCCTGTGGATAACCACATATAGGATGGGTAATTGACAACTACCCATTGTATAACCTGACCCCGGACCCCCTAATCTCTTTAAAGCATTTGTTCAGTTAAACAATCGCGTGCAAGGTTAGTTTTAGATAGCTTCCTTTTCCCTTCCAGCTTCATGGGATAAATAAGAAATCAGAAAGTAGCACCCTTTCTCCTTGAGGAGAAAACCCAAACTTCAGCGATAAGGTGGTCGCGTCACCGACAAAAATCGCTCGCTACAAGTGGTTCATCGCAATCCTTCATTTTTAAGTACATGACATCTTCGTCTAGGAAATCAAATCCGACTGATTCCTGATCGTCAATCGGTTGATGAGCCAAATGATCGGCTAAAATACTTCCTTTGATGGCTTTTTGAGCATGGTACTCTATGTCATATTCTGATAACAACATCTGCCAACGGGCTATCCTTCCCGTGAGAGCAGGCTTTTCAAAGACGTACTTGATTGGATCCATCTCGGAGATTAACTAAGTAGTGTGACGAATCATGTACTGGCGAAGACGTTTGGCTGCCCAAGCCAAAGCATAACAAGTTTTCTCAAGCATAGTGTACTGAGCCTCGTAATCGGTGAACTTCTTGCTCAAATAGTAAATGGCAGACTCTTTCCTTTTGGTTTCGTCTTGTTGGCCAAGTACACAACCCATCGAGTCTTCCAAGACTGTTAGGTATATGATCAGTGGTCTTCCTTCCACTAGAGGTGATAGAATCGGTGGATTCAACAGGTATTCCTGGATACTGTCGAAGGCGGCTTAGCAGTCTTTTGTCCAAATGCGGTCCTGATTCTTTTTTAGTAATTTGAAGATCGGCGCACATGTCGCGGTCATGAGGAATATAAATCTGGAAATGTAGTTCAAACGTCCCAAGAATCCTCTGACTTGGTTTTTAGTCTTTGGAGAAGGCATTTCTTGAATGGCCTTGACCTTGTCAGGATCAACCTCAATTCCTTTCTGGCTGACAATGAACCCTAGCAGTTTCCCTGAACGGACAGCAAACGTGCACTTATTGGGATTCAAGCAAAGTTTGTACTTCCTCAGACGCTCGAATAGTTTTGACAGGTGGGTCACATGCTCCTCTTCTATTTTAGATTTTGCAATCATATCATTGACATATACTTTGATTTCTTTGTGTATCATGTCATGAAACAGAGTAGTCATGGCCCTTTGATAGGTTGCCCCGACGTTCTTCAAACCGAACGACATTACCTTGTAACAAAAGGTACCCCATGGGGTAATGAATGAAGTTTTCTCCATATCTTCCGGCACCATTTTCATCTGATTATAGCCCGAGAATCCATCCATGAAGGAGAATACTTTAAACTTTGTTGTACTTTCTACCAGCATGTCAATGTGTGGTAAGGGAAAGTCATCCTTTGGAATGGCCTTGTTCAGATCCATGTAGTCTACACACATTTTGACTTTTCCGTCCTTTTTCGGAACTGGCACTATGTTGGCTAACCATTGAGGATATTCTGATGTGGCGAGGAAACCCGCGTCAATCTGTTTCTGTACTTCCTCTTTGATTTTGATTGTCATGTCTGGATGAGTCCGTGTCAACCTTTGTTTTACTGGCAGACATTCTGATCTTAACGGTAAATGATGCTCCACGATGCTGGTATCCAACCCTGACAAGTCCTGGTAGGACCAAGCGAATACATCGGGAAACTCTTTGAGAAGTTTTATCAAACTTTCTTTGACAGTCGGACTGAGCAGTGCCCAAATCTTGACTTCTTTTCTCTCTTCTTCTGAACCCAAGTTTACTGTTTCCAATGGCTCTTTGTGAGGTTCAATGGACCTTTCCTCTTGTCTGAGTAATCGGGAGATCTCTTTTGGAATTTCTTCGTCATTTTCTTCTTCAGCCTCAAATACCGAGAATTCAGAGTTGGGAGAGATCATCAGATCGAATGTTTCAATGGGGTTTAAAACAAGCAATCTACATGACGTGATGATTGTTTTTAGAAGAGATAGAGAGAATGCAAGAGTGTTGTGCAGTGTAATTTCTGAAAAATGCTTGTTTTTATTTTTTGAGTTATTTTTTAGGATTACCATTTTCTAAAAAAGCGAAAAGAGAAAACAGCAATAAAATGCGGAAATTACAAAACGGCGTTATTTTATTTATGATTTTGTCGATCCTTGAAACTACAGCCCTATAAAACAAAACTCTGTCTCTTTGGGCAAAGCGAATAGGTACATTTACAAAAAGCGAGCCCTATCAAAACATCCGTTTCGCCTGGGCAGGGTGAAAGGTTAAAGTAAAGACGGCAATTACTTAGACTTATGAACGACTTTCGGAACGTTGACTGCAACCCATTGGCGGCGAACTCCTCGGTGAATCACAAAGTCTGGTACTTTCCTTCTTAATTTGTCTTCAGAAATAACACTGATTTCTGGTGGAGCAAGATCGTTGGAATCTGTCTCCCAGGCAGAGTTATCGTAGGAGGATTCTTCAGTTGTATCTTGCACAGTGTCTGTACTCTCAGGTATATCTCCCCATCCAGTTGGTTGGATGTCTTCGAGCCTAATACGAGAGCTTTCTGGAGCGGTGTACTTGACCATGAAGTTGTATTTTCCACTCGGTTGTCCCAGGGTGTCCCACACTTCTTTGGAACTGGAGGAGTCATCCCTTTCGATGACGTTGACCTCGGGAAAAGCATAGTTAAGGAACTCTTGTCCTGCAATTGTTGCGAATTCATCGTTGTACTAGATATTTTTTGACTTCCTTGAGTAATGATCCCATGATTCTGTGGGGACGCAGGTATTCTTTTCAATGATGCTCAGCTGATATGCATCATTCGGCTGACTCTTTTTCCCTGAGTCTCCTGGGTACGGCTACCAAATAGGCAGGCCATCCATTGGGCCATAATAGTCATGGTCAAAGTTGTCTTTCATCAGAGTGTCCTCCTCTAATGAGTTTGGTGGAGCCCGACATCCTTCCGGATCACAATCTCCGTATATCATTTTGACATCTGACCTTGGTATATATCTCAGACTCTGTACGGGATAACAAAATGGCGTAGGAACTTCTCCCTTAGACATATAACCGTCCTCGTTAAGATAGCACTTCTATTCTTCATCTGTATCGGAGGAATCACCCTCGTTGATGGTATGGACTTCTTGAGACACTGGGTGAAGGAAGCCTCTACTATGGAAGAAGTCTTACATGGGATGAAGACTTTCATTGTCAGTAGCAGTCTGGGTACAGGTTGAAGAAAAGCCAAGACCTTTCTTTGTTTTGTTGTCAGTAGGAATGACAAGTTGTCCCCATCCTTTGGTATTGTTACTTCTGATCGCTTCGAGAGCGTCTTTGTACGAGGAAATCGACGTTCCTCCTTCTAATTGGTTGTTGTGGCTCACCAAAAGTGCCTGGAACTGGGTTCCAACAACCTCCTCTGGTTTTACACAAGTGGAAGATGATAAGTTACTCACGATCAAGGCTTGCTCTCCGCAGACTGTGACTAGTTGGTCATTCTTGACAAACTTCAGTTTCTGGTGAAGCGTCGAAGTGACTGCCCCGACCTCGTGTATCCAAGGTCTTCCTAACAAACAACTGTATGCTACCCGGATGTCCATGACCTGGAAAGTGACTAGGAAAGTGTGAGGACCGATAGTTACGGGAAGGTCGACTTCGCCGATAACTGTTTTTCGGGATCCGTCAAATGCTTTGACGATGACCTCACTGCCTCTCATCGAAGATCCTTGGTACGATAATCGCATCAACATAGACTTTGGCATAACATTTAGAGCTGATCTGGTGTCTACCAGTACGCTGGCTAAATCATCGCCCTGGCAGTTGACTGTAATATTGAGTGCCATGTTGTGACTTCGGCCCTCTTCCGGTAATTCTTCATCACTGAATCCCAAGTTGTTGCAGGAAGTGATGTTGGAGATGATACTGTCGAATTATCTTTTTGTTACATCCTGTTCCACAAAGGCCTGCTCTAAGACTTTCTGTAAAGCTTCCCCGTGAGCTTCAGAACTGAGTAGAAGTGATAATACTGAGATTTTCGAAGGAGTTTGTAATAGTTGATCAACTATGTTGTATTCACTCTTCTGGATGAGCTTCAGCATCTCACCGTTGTTCTTCGAAAGGTCGGGATCACTGGATTGACCGACTGATTGATCAGGAACTTCTGCCTGGGGTTCCTTTTCTTTACTGGGTTCTTCAACTCCTCAGTTGAAGATTCGACCACTCCGTGTTACTCGACTGATGTCTGCAATATTCACGACGGAGGGTAATGGAGTTTCCTTTCCATTCTCAATTTTTGTTGCACCGTATTTGTAAGGGATAGCCTTAGTTGATTCATACGGTAGCAGTCCCGGCAGATAGATAACTACATGATCCTTCTGATTTTTCTGACCATATTAAGTAATTTCGATCAGTTCCTGGTTGGGAACTTCTCTATTATCCAAAGGAATTCTTGATTCGTCAAATAGAGGGATTATGGTACAAACATCTTTGGTCCTCTTATGATCAGGGATGATGACGACGTCTTTGATTTGATCAGCGAAATAGTCTGGCATCAAATTGATTGACCCAGAACTTGGACACGGTCGAATTTCGTTGTGGTCCAACTGACCTTGAAAGGCTGCTCGAACGAGGTAACATCCTTGATTATCCTCTGAGCAAATTCTACAGCGCTCATAGTTATGTGGTGGCACCTGGCAACGTCCGCTCTGTATGTAGTGTAACCTTACTAGGTCTGTTTCCATTGATCGAACATCCTGACTTTGATACCTAGTAGGGTTCCCGTTAATCATGCTGACTTGTTGTGTGTCTTCGTCTAAATAGATCGGAAGCCACCAATGGTTTAACAAGTGTTGCAAAGTTCTTTGAACGATAGCGCATCCTTGGTCGCTTTCACGGAATACTGTTCAGTTCTGATAACTATGCGAAGTCAGGAAACCGAGCTGGACTTGCTTAGCGTGTAATTCCACCAACCTGGTATTCATCAAACGAATATCAAAGATTTGAATCATATTAACTTGATACTGACTTCTATCGCGGTAATCCTGAATCCATCCAAGATCCATCTGATGCTGAAGGGTCTCCTGTACAAAAGAGCATCCTTGATTGTTTACCGAGCAAATTAGACAGGAATCGTAATCGTGTCGTGGCAGATTATGATGCTGGGTTTGCCTTGAGTGCATTGCCACCAAATTGACATTCATCGCACGGATGTTGTGGTTTTGAATGATGTTGGAATTTGTATAAGTCATGTTCACTTCACGAATTCGGTGATCTTGGATCCATCCAAGATCCATCTGTTCCTATAGAGCGAATTGCACCACAGAACATCCTTGATTGTCTTTAGAGCATACATCACACTGGTGATAGTTATGAGATGGTACATGACCATATCCACTCTGTCTGCAATACATCTTGACCAGGTTGGTTCTCAATAAGAGTACATCGTGAATTTGATAGTTGTGCTTCGACTCTTCTTCTATCAAATTTACCGCAGTTTTCTCGTGTTGAGGCAACGGGTTCATCTGAACATTTGGATTTGTATCCTTGAAGGATAAGACCCCATTCCTAACAAGCTTCTGCACATCAGATTTGAAACTGAGACAATTTTCTATGTTATGCCCTGATCCTCCTTGATGGTTAGGGCAAGTCTGATCTGCCTTGAACCAAAAAGGCAGATTTTCGGGTACTGTAAGAGGAGACCTGGTTTGGACGTGCCCCTTGACCAGTAGTAACGGAAACAGTTATGCGTACAACATTGGCATAGGGTCGAACCCTGGTGATCGCGTTGTACGGTTGTTGTTGTATTGAGGACGAGCCTGCTGAAGAGGTTGTTGTGTCCTTTGCTGATATTGTTGTTGATTCGGTTGGCTCTGAGCAACCTAAGGTTGATACGTAGGAACAGGTGCAGGGTTGATAGCAGGAGTTACAGCTGCTACTGGTTGGTACCGTCGCCTTTGCTTTTCGAGAGAGATATTACCAATATCTTGCTCCTTTTTCTTAGGGAAAGCACTGCCGTATCTTTTGGTACTGCTTGTTGGTCCGACCTCTTTAACTAAACGTCGTTCTCGGACCGCTTCCTCAAGATGAACTCCTATGCCTACCATTTCAGTAAAGTCACTAGGCACACTGGCGACCATTCTATCGTAGGAAAATGAGCTCAAGGTTTTTAAGAAGACCTTCGTCATCTCTTTTTCCTCAAGAGGTGGACAAATCTAGGCGGAAATTTCACGCCATCTCTAAGCATACTCCTTGAAGGTTTCTTTGTCCTTCTGCGACATGGCTCTGAGTTGATCTCTGTTTGGCACCACGTCTAGATTATACTTATACTGTTGAACAAAGGCAGCGCCAAGATCTCTAAAAGTTACGATCTTAGTGCGGTTTAAACCCATGTACCATTTGAGTGCGGCACCGGTTAAACTATCTTGGAAATAGTGGATCAGTAGTTGTTGGTTCTCTGTTTGAGTTGACATCCTCCGAGCGTACATCACCAAATAGCTTTGAGGGCAAGAGTTACCCTTGTACTTTTCAAATTCTGGCACCTTGAACTTGTGCGGAACTTTCACATTGGGGACAAAACAAAGGTCTGCGGCGTCCTTTCCAAACAGATCCTGACCGCGAATGGCTTGCAGTTCCTTCTGCATCTCCAGGAACTGTTTTTGGAATTCCCTCATTTTATCGTTCATACTTTCGTTTCCAACAGAAGGTATCTGTGGAATCTGCCCTTCCGGGACAGTGTGTACCACGGGTGGTGGTATAGTCATTACGGAAGTGACTCTTGGTGCTCTTCTCTCTCGAAGTTTATAACCTTCAGGAGTTCCTGTCATGCCCCTGGCATCTTCGCTTTCCCGAAGTTTGTAACCTTCAGGCCCAGTGGTTCCTGCTGCAGTTTCTGGATCTTCAGTGATCGGCGGAATATATCCTTCCGGGATATAGTTAATAGGCATGCCCCAGGGACGATCTTTAGGCATGTTATACCGAGGATCATACTTTTCCACTATGGGCGTCGATGTGATCTCTGAGATCACAGTCCTTTGTATTTGAGCTACTGCCAGAGCTTGCATGTCATTGTGAAGTTTCCTCAGATCTTCTTTCAGAGCGTCGAGTTCTTCTCTCAACTCTCTGTTCTCTTCCTCGAGATTATCCATTTTCTTTTGTCGACTGACCCGAGTATTGTACGAATGAGACAGTTTGACTCTAGAATCGAGACACAAACGTGAGATTCGTAGGTAAGAAGAATGCGTTATGTGAGAATGATGAATGATATATAATGATTATATTATATATATATATATATATATATATATATATATATATATATATATATATATATCTATATTTATATATATTTGATTAATCAAAATAAACTTCAACAATTAGATTGCAAATATCATACAGTGGGGAGACCCCGTTTTATTGAATTCAAATATTGCGGAAATGGAAATACAGTAATTTACAAAGTGCTGCAAAAGGAAATGTCTAAACTTATGGATCCTGAGTCCTCTCTGAAGAGAGCTCAGGTGTTGGTTCTGGTATTTTCCTCTTCTTTGATCGGGGCTCTTGAGCCATTGTCGGGTTATCATTCCTTTGCCAAGTGAAAGAAGCGAGCAAATTCCTCTGGTCTTCTTGATTCTCTACAGCATGTTGCTCTAAAATCTCGGTCAGATCATCCTTTTCTTTTAACAGTTGCTGTATTTTGTTACACTCCGCATTGAGAATACGGTACTTGTTTTTTCAAGACCTCTTCTCCTGTTGAACTTTGTTGAGAGTAACCTGGAGTTTTTCCGTGTCAGGCATGAAATAAAGGACATATTCCTTTAACAGAAAAACCTCTTGACGAGGGTAGGGCATCCTCAGTTTGAGAGCTCTAGTTTGTACCCAGTGGAGATAAGGTTCCACAGAGACACAGTCTGGTTTTCCTAGAGACTCTCTTTCTTTCCTGTGAACATGTTTCCAGGCATGCACTATTTCTGTCTTTAGTGCCCTATCATTTTCTCCTTCCTTGAAGAAAAGACCTTCCAGATGAGCATTACGTGGGATATGCCTCATCGGGTATCCGAATTGATGACGAACTAAAACTGGATGATAGTTGATTCCGCCTTTAGTTCCTATGAGGGGTACATTAGGGAAGTTTCCACAACGGTCAATGATTATGATCCCGTCATAGATTCGATTGTACCAATTTATGTCAGAGTTGGTAAGAGCCATGATTCTCTGTGACCAACGTAGAGCACTCTTATGATCCCAAAAAGCGACAGACTTAGGTAAATGGGAAGTGAACCATTTGTATAGCAGGGGTACACAACATGTGATTATTCCTCCGCTGTACAAATTCCTTAAGTGTACATAATGATAAGTATCTGCGAGCAAGGTCGGTACAGGGTTTCCAATTAGAAAAACCTTAATGGCATTGATATCCACGAAGTTATCAATGTTGGGAAACAGAAATAACCCGTAGGTGAGCAGAACAAAGATGCTCTCGAAAGCAGTTACGTTCCCTATACTAGCAAAGTACAGGGCTTTCTTTATCAAAAACTTGGCTGGTAAACCTTGGATTCCACCCATAGTGGTCATGTGAGTCTTGACTTCTGACTCGTCCAAATAGATTGCTCTTGTAATGGTTTGATCCTTTGGAATTTCTTCCAGTCCGGAAAAGGGAACTTGGTTAATGATGGATAAATAAGTCAGGTGAGATTATTCCTCCAGTTTTGGTGCTAGTTGATAATCTGGGAATGTAAAACAGTGATAGACCGGATTGTAAAACTGAATGAGCGTAACCAAGACTCCTTCAATTACATGGACCCTTAACAGAGACAGCAATCCTCCGTACTTAGCTCTGAAAGCATCAGGGTTGGTGATCATCCTTGCTAACCCTCTCAAATCCCCTAGTTTTGGAACCTTGAAGGTGTACTTGTTAGTCTTTCTTCTACCGAAATCCGTAACGCAATCTCCCTCTCTCATATTTGCAATCATTGTCTTAGTTTAATTTGAAAAAGAGAGACTAGAAGAGAAAAATTTTCTTTGTTTAAAGTTTTTTTAATGAAATGAATGCATGAATGCAACACACAAAAACATAGAAAAAACATGGGGTTAAAGGTTCGGTGTCATGAAGTCATGGCTCTACCCATCCCCAAAGGTTGTACTGGTATTTTTTTGTACCTGTCCTCAAAATCATTGACCCCTCTTGGGATAACAACAGCAGGCTGGTTCACCCGAGCGAGCTGCAGTATCTTAGAGCGATCTCAAATGAGGGTAGTATCACGTGACAACTATTTCTGATAGCTTCCGCACTACAAAATAGTAAAAAGGTCTCAGCCTACTAAATTCTTAGTTTCATAGAATACCACAATCGAACAATCTACTTTCAACAACCGAAGTCGTATATGCATTGAATCCACAAAGGGTCTCTCCACTGATTCGATGGTCGACCGGGGTCTCTTATTTAGGATTCACTCCTTGTAAGATTACCCGTCTAGTGCCTTCACTTATCTTAGGTGTCACTCAAACTTTCCAGATGCGGCATCACCCGCAGTCCCATTAGCAGAAAAATAAACACGGATTTAATTAGGAAAAGCGATATATATATATATATATATATATATATATATATATATATTCGTAAAACTAACATCCTAGACCCCTTAAGAGCTATAGCCTAGTCCTATATAAATAAAATGAATATCTCCCCAGCAGAGTCGCCATTTTTCTGTAGCGAGCGATTTTTGTCGGTGACTCGACCACCTTATCGCTGGGTTTTCCTCACCGCAATGAGGAGGGGGTGCTACTTTCTGATTTCTTATTTATCCCATGAAGCTGGAAGGGAAAGGGAAGCTATCTAAAACTAACCTTGCACGCGAAATGTTTAACTGAACAAAATGCTTTTAAAGAGATTGGGGGGTCCGGGGTCAGGTTATACAATGGGGAGTTATCAGATACCCATCTTATATGTGGTTATCCACAGGATATTAGCTTTAGGTTTCGCTTTGTAATTGATGATGTTTATCCGTTAATGGGTTGGGAAAGTTTCTTGGGAAGTATGAGAGAGTGAGTGAGTTGATGTTGATGTTCGAGTTTTCCCGATGTTTTTGGTGAGGTACTGGACCTAAGTTTTGATTGGTATTAAGGTACTGGACCTTGAGTTTTTGATTAGTATGCTCGCTAAGATTTTGCAATCTTATGCCTACGTATTCCCGTTTAAACGAAACAGGGAAATCAGAGCAATCGTAGTTCCTCCTATTCTAAGGGAGGAAAAAGATGTTTTGGTGACTTGTTCAAAGCCCAAGATTGAAGCTAAAAGGTTTTGAATGAGAGAGAATTTGCCATCTCTAAAAAGGGATTATTGATTTTTGTGTGCCTTGATCAAAGCCCAAGGTTGAAGCTAAGAGGTTGATTGACTCCGCTAGGAGAAGTCTTCACACAAAGCCTAAGAGGAGGCTGGAAATGACCGACTCAATCAGAGAGTGTTTTTATCTGTCTCGTACAAAGCCCGAGATTGAGGCAAAAAGAGGATGACCCTTTTTGGGATATCTTTATACAAAGCCTAAGAGGAGGCTAAAAGCTTGACTTTTTGGGGAAAAATGTTATATAGTCTTGTACAAAGCCCAAGATTGCGGCTAAAAAGGGGTTTTGACTCCGCCGGGGAGATTTGTATGTGTCTTGTACAAAGCCCAAGATTGAGGCTGAAATGAGTTTGACTATTGCTGGAGAGTATTATCCGTCTTGTACAAAGCCCAATATTGAGGCTAAAATGAGTTTGACTCTGCTTGGGAAAGATGTTGGTCCCAAGCTTAAGAGAAGGTTATGAAGATTTATGCCTTGTACAAAGCCCAAGATTGAGGCTAAAAGGAGACTTTACTGACTCGGTTGAGGATATTTTAGGTATCTCGTACAAAGCCCAAGATAGAGGCTAAATAGGTTGACTCAATAAGAGAGTCTGAAAAGGTGATTGACTCAACGAGAGAGTCTGAAAGGGTGAATGACTCAACAAGAGAGCCTGAAAGGTAATTGACTCAACAAGAGAGTCAAGATTGAGGCTAAAAGGAGACTTTATTGACTCGGTTGAGGATATTTTAGGTATCTCGTACAAAGCCCAAGATAGAGGCTAAATAGGTTGACTCAACAAGAGAGTCTGAAAAGGTGATTGACTCAATGAGAGAGTCTGAAAGGGTGAGTGACTCAACAAGAGAGCCTGAAAGGTAATTGACTCAACAAGAGAGTCTGAAAAGTAATTGACTCAATAAGAGAGTCTGAAAAGGTAATTGACTCAACAAGAGAGTCTAAAAAGTAATTGACTCAACAAGAGAGTCTGAAAAGGTTAGCTCAGCTGGGGAGAATCATTGTACAAAGCCCAAGAGGAGGCTAGCTATGCTGAGGAAAAAGTCATTATACAAAACCTAAGAGGAGGCTAGCTTTTGTCGGGGATAATTGAGATCCCGAGGCAGGTCCACATGGGGGGAATCAACTCTTGCAGGGGATTGCAGAAGAGTTGAGGTATCAGATACCTTGAGGTTATGATTTGGGATAATGTTATACTGATGATGAACTGATCCTGGCTTGGGGATTTTTAGGAGAGAGACTGGGTTTTATTTCTGCTGGAGATTGGTCCAGAGTAACCGGGGTTTCTCCCTGTATTTGTAGGGAACTTAAGAATGTCTTTGAGACTCAAGGGGATTAGACTGTCCAAGTCTACTGGCGTGGAAGAGTTTTATCTTTTGTATGATGCCCAAGAGGAGGCACAGGTATTAAGGGATGAGAATCAACCCTAAAATCCGACATTTGACACTGGAAAGACTGCTCTAGCAAAGGATTACTAAGTTCTATCTTATACCTTTAAGAGGTCGTCAGGGTCCTTGTATTAAGCCCAAGAGAAGGCATGAGAACTTCTAAGAAGCCGGAGGGTCCTTGTACAAAGCCCAAGAGGAGGCGGGGATGCTTTTAGATCATTTAGTGAAAGTTCTAAGGTTTGAAGAAACTCAAGAGATGTTATTCACCGAGAATAGATCAACTCTGGGGAGTAGAATTCCTTTGAAAATTTCTAATGGTGACAGCCTGAGAAAAGGTTCACGAAGAATACTGCCTTTCTCTTTGTTCCATATTGCTTAAACCCAAGAGAAGGCAAGACTGCATCTGGAAATCCTATGGGGATCTAGTTTTGTTTGTATTTAAGAGCGACCAACGAGGCTTTACCTGGTTCTAGACCTAGTTGCTGGGGAAAACTCTAAATAACTATACTAGTATATATACAGATGATATATGACAAGTATTTAAAAGGATATGAAAGAAGACTAACCATGCGCAACTTCCCACAATACAGTTATATATATCAAAGCATGCAAATGAAAGTTGTTTAAAACTTACAGGCGAGTAAGCTTCCATGCTGTATTGTTAGTTGTTCAAAGAAATTAAAGAATATTTTGATAACAACATGTATATTTGAATCTAAATCAAAAGGGAAATTGCTTTGAAAAGATTGTTGGGGCTTATACTCAAGGAGAGGCCCAAGGTTTTAACAGTGATTGCACCGTTGTTTTGAATATCGTCTCGGGACTTATACAATGACTAAGGCCCAAAAAAGGTTTATTTACAAAAGGGTTGGGTCTTACAACTCAAGGAGAAGCCCAAAAGGTGTTTTAAAAGAAAAGAAATGGGACTTACAACACGAGGGTAGGCCCAGATGATTTTCGTTTCGAAATGGCGATCGCGCCGAGATTTTTTAAACACAGAGGGACTTATACAATATCTGAGGCCCAAAATGATTTTGGTTAAAGAGGGATTGGGTCTTACACTCTATTAGAGGCCCAAAGAGTTTGAAAATGAATAAAGATGAGTCTTATAGCTTAAGGAGAAGCCCTGTTAATTTTGTTAAAAAGGCGAGGATCGCGCCGAACTTTTAAAAATATACAGAGGAACTTATACAATGTGTGAGGCCCAAGGTTGTTTATTTATAAAGGGATGGGACTTACACTCTATTAGAGGCCCATGAGTGTTTGAAAAAGATTGATGAGGGAGGAATTAATCAAAACCCTAATTTTGTTTTAAAATGGAATTAATTTTGTTTAAAAATTAATAAAAGTTATTGAAAACATGTGAAAAAATGGGTGGTGATCTTGGATCAATGTTTCAAAAATCATGTTTTTATCCACAAAATGATTGAAAACCAATTAGGTTTGGAAAATCAAGAAGGAAAAAATATTTTAAATGTCAAAAAACAAATAAAAATTAATTCTTTGCAAAAATATCAAGTATATGAAATAAATAATATTTTTGGGAAATTTTTGTAAAATAAAATATTTTAACATTTTTGTGAATTATTAAAAAAACAATCAACTCAAAATCATTAAAATTCAGAGAGAAATTAATTTTTGAATCAATTAAATAAAATCACAAAATTCAAATATTTGAAAGTTTGAAAAAGGGCGCCAAGAACACCTTGGTTTTGCCCGCGTGCTCTATTTTGCCCAGATTTGCATTTTCTCATCAATCTCACTGAATACTTGATGAAATCACACAATCCACATATCAATTTACTCGTTTTCACCTCACGATCATGTCTATGATCTTTAATTTCATTTATTTTAAGCATGGAATAAGAAATCAAAGAGAAACCTCAAGAACCCTAATTTCTGCATGAAGGCTAAGAAATTCCATACACGATTCATACAAAGCAATTAATTGAGGGGAAACACTCCATACATGATTATGAACATATGGCAAAATTATTGTGCGAGGAAATATGCATGAATCATGAGATGACCAAGTTGAGACTTACCTCTTGCAGTTAGTGATCGAGTTTGGTGTTAGAGGTGTTGCAGCTTGGTTCCAATGATATGGACAGCTTCCTTAGGTGCTATGGAGTGTGTCTGAATGCTTGGAGTGGATTGAATTGAGCTGGAACTTGATTTGGCACCTCAACTGCAAATCTGTCAAAGGCTTGTGCAGATGGCTGGTGATTTTGAGAACCTGATGTTCCAGATGTGATTTTGTGTTATGGATCACTTCTATATGTTATATGTGAGGTGTGTGTGTAATTGGTTTGGTTGGAATTGCTCTCAAACTCAAAACCCGATAGTGACTTGAGTTAGAAGGCATAATTGGAGTGAAAGAGGTGATTTTGAGAAAGGCAAGTGTTATAGGCCTTTGGTGTACTCAAACTGATCAGAAAGGAGGTCTGTTTATAGTGTGTCAAGTTTGTTTTGCAAGTAATAGGGAATGGCAACTGCAGCAGGCCTTTGGCCAATGTGGATCAAATGGAATCTCAAGTCTCCTCTAGCCATTGATGTAAGATTAGAGTACAGACCTATGGTTCTCTGATTCAAGGATAAGGCTTGACTGAAGTGTTCATCTTTGCTCTGATACATGCCACCTCTAAGCATCCATTGAATTCCTCAAAACAAAATTGGAGTCTTGAGGCATCTTTAGCTTTTAGGGGTGCCAAACTTATATGTAGTTCCAAAGACTTGGGAGGCTTATGGATCAGTGCTTGTCCCTTGGTTGTTCCCCCTTGAGGTGTGTAGATGGATAACCATGCTTGAAGTTGCACAATTTGAGCAATTCGAGCACTAATGCACAAATCTGCCTTGCCAAGACAGTTTGCAGCAAGGCATGTTGCAGCTGTCATAACTCCTAGATCAGATGGAATTTGACAGAGTTCTTGGACATTTTAGAAAGCTGACATATCCTATTTCAACATGATGTCCAACTTTGGTTTTGAGTCAACCTGAATTATAATGAAAAATGCCTCTACATTTGAAAAAAATAAGGCAGATTCTGACTTAGTGAAAATTTCACTAAGTGTTGGAAAAATGTCACTTTTGTGTTTTCAGCCATTTTGATCACTCCATAACTAAAAATCCATGAGGAATTGGAATGAGCTATAGTTGACACTTTTAAATTATGCCATGAGATTTACAAATCCAGCTTTGGACCATCCAAAATGGTTGCTTGGATCTCAAGTTATGGTCCTTGGAAGTTGGTACCCTAGCCACTTTGTTCTATAACTTAGAAAAATTCTAAGTTTTTTTATGGTTACCCCTTTTACAAGTTAACTCACTTTCTTTGATTTTTCTTGATGAATGATGATTCCAACCACACATTAATATCATTTTAGGGTCAAGGAATCATAATTGTGAAAAATCTCAAAAAGTCAAACTTGACTTTTGTGCACAGTTAACTTTTTATCGGATGAATTCCAAACTGTGCGATCCTGGGTAAATCAAGTCCTTGACCTAAATCAAACCTAATGGGTATATTCCGTAGGTGTTATAGGGTGTATTGAATCATGTCCCATGGTTTGGGAGCATGTCTTGGTCAAAAGTCAAAGGTACAGTTGACTTTTCCCTCGAAACCCTAATTGTGGTCTTGAATAAAATGAAACTTGTGAGTCAAGATTCTTGGATTAATCCATTGTTGTAAATGGATCAATATAGTGTGTTAGAGACCCTCAAATCATGCATTGAGGTCTTGGCTCATGTTTTGTCCCAAAAGTCAACTTAGGGGTGAATTAGGTCAAGAAACCCTAATTCCTGATTTTTTGGTAGATGCATCCCTTGAGGCTAAATTGACTTGATGATTAGGTCCATGAGGTCCCTTGGAGTATATTGGGTTGTTCTTTGAAGCATTGGCTCATGCCCAAAGGAGAATTTCCATTTGGAGGCCCCAGTCGACCAAAACCCTAATTTGGTGACACTGGCGATCTCGAGACTTGATCCACTTGGAATGTTGCAACTTTGTGCTTGATTCTTGATGTGGGAGTCCTCTTGATCCTTTATGGGTGTTTGAGAGGTTATACAAATTGAAGATCATGTCATTCCTTGATTGATCATTTGTCTAAGGCTCTGAGAGGGCTTGAAACCCTAATTCTTTGATTGTGATGAAAGCTCAACAATCCTTGAGGAGATTGATGAGGCCTGATGGTCCCTCCATATTGTGGTAATGATTTACACAAATGGGAAATATTAGTGGTCAAAATTTGGGGTATGACAGGTAGCTATTATTATTTTTGTTCAATTTGTGATGCTTCTTGCTCATGCATGTGCGCTGCTACTTCGAGTTATTGATGTTGTCGTGGATTGCTTTGAAAAACTGTGTTGTTCTCTTTTCAATTTGTACTCTATTTGAAGGTGAGAAAACACACAAGAAAGGGGGTTAAATTGTGTGAGATAAGAATGTAAATCTTTTCGCTTTAGAAGATAGATTTGATTCCGTATAGTTATTCAGAACTAGACCATAGACGCAGCAGAACTAAAGCCAGACGCAACGTAAATAGCATATAACACGACATATTTTATACCGGTTCCTCTCCCAACTGAGAGTACTCTAGTCTCCTTGCTTTGCAAGATATTTTTCACTATAATCAATGTTTGAGTACACTTGCTTATGTATTTAAACATAAGACTTTCACAACACAAACCTTCAGTCTGAACCTCTTCTATTTAATCAGATCCTAATCAAGACAACCTTGCTTAGAGCACATGTCTAAGACTTTAACTTGCTTGATCAGCTTCTAATTAATACTTTATCTTGCTTAGAGCTCGTGTCTAAGACTTCACCAGCTTAATCAGCTTCTGATTGAGACTTCTTTTGCTTAGAGCACGTATCTAAGACTTTCCCTCTGCTTAGAGCACACGTCTAAGACTTCTACCATTGCTTAGAGCATTTATCTAAGACTTTACCTTGCTTAGAGCACACGTCTAAGACTCCACCTTTTCTTAGAGCACATGTCTAAGACTTTACCTTTGCTTAGAGCACATGTCTAACACTTTTTTGCTCAGACCTCCTGTCTAAGACTTCACCTTTGCTTAGAGCACATGTCTAAGATTTCACCTTTGCTTAGAGCACATGTCTAAGACTTCTTTGCTCAGACCTCCTGTCTAAGACTTCTCCTTTGCTTAGAGCACAAGTCTAACACTTGTTTGCTTAGACCTCCTGTCTAAGACTTCACCTTTGCTTAGAGCACATGTCTAAGACTTTTTTGCTTAGACCTCCTGTTTAAGACTTCACCTTTGAACAACATATTCAAAAGAAGGAAGAACAAGGTGTATCTGATTCTGAATCAGAGACATAGGGTAATGACCCTAACAAAGATCTTAAGCATTTGAAGGTTTCTAAGATATTCAGTAGTTAGGAAACCTTAAGCCTTATTACAATTTACAACAATACCAGATGGTTCTGCATATACAATAGTGTTGTTCATTATTGATCTTGTCATTTCTTCAATTGGATAGAGGTGTAGGATACCTCTATCCTCTTTTGCCTTCAGATTACTTCTTGTTTCTTGTTCTAATTTTTAAGTATGACTTCTAACTTCTTAAATAGCAGGTTTTTTTGAACTAGCCGTTGAGAAGATAAACAATCAGGAAGTACTTTGATTTCTTTTAAAGTACAAGAGACATTTGAGAAAAGATACACTCACGATCTTGATCTATTGTGTAACTTAATTAACCATTGAGTTTTCAAAAGAGTTATGTACTTATAGAGTCGTTGAGAGAGGTTATCCATGAAGTATGCCAACTCTTCTCGAGCCTTGTGATTGTAGTCTTTAGCTGCAGAACTGATTGGACACAGTGGAACTTTTTCTTTAGTACGAATAATCATGAGTTTTGTTACAAATTCTAAACGCTTTATTAAAAGCTATTTTCAATTCTGAGAGTAGAAATAATGAGATGTTACTTCTGATGCTGAGATCATCAGCATCAGAATCCATTCCAGAATATCACTTAACAATATGTTCTTCCCTACTCCAACCGTGCCTTCATAACAGATCCTGAGAAGGTTTCTTTGAGCATTATGACCTGCATACATGAATACACATTGGATAACACCATTTTTATTTGAATACTATTGTTATCATTAAAACCCAACTCAAATATGCCAAGCGAAAAATCTTGTTCTGACAATCTCCCCTTTTTAGATGATGACAAACAAGAGTATTTAAAGAACAATGTTTGGCCTATTTTCAATTTTCTTAGATACTATCAGAGCAAGAGGTGTGAAAGCTCCCCCTGAGTTCCATTTCTAAGAAATATTAAAATATATTTAGTTTTCATAGCAACAGTAGGCTGCAGGGTTTGTAAGCTCCCCCTGAGTCTAGTAGTTCAAAGTTAAGTTCTGAGAACTTGTCCTAAGTTCGATTTTTCAAGAAAACTGTAATTTTAACTTTCTTAACATCATCAGATTATGAGGTTCAAGAAGAGTTAAAATTATTTACCTGAGCAAAATAACCAAGATTGAATGGACTAAAGCATTTTAAATACATCTAAATATCTCCCCTTTTTGTCACATCAAAAAGGTTAAAGTACTACAAAAGGAAGAGATGTAGTCAGAGATCCCTAGATGTTCAGAGATACTTTATAAGGTCTATAATAGTCAGAAACAAGTATACGCATTTTCCAAGAGGGTCAAAGATGGTTGGTACAGGAAAGTACTTGATTGACTACTTAAAACACACTATAAAAGTAGATCAATTTTAGTGTTCTTAAGTGTTCATCCAGTTCATCAGAAATATTTCAAGCAAGAGTTAGCTATGAAGAGAAAAACTCATAGCTACATGCCTCACAAAAATGAGCAACACGGTTTTGCAAGAGAAAAGAATTTACTGAAGAGGTTGAAATAACAAAGGAAAAAATTTGACCACAATGGAACATTCTGCACAGCACCATGCAGATGCAACAAAGGAAAGTCAGAAACTGAAGGAAGAGAAGCGTATTCAAACCATATTGGCTACCTACAGAGATCAAATTCCAGAATCAAAGGAGCACAAGAAGGCTTATGAAGATTCTTCAACTGAAGATGAGGAAGCAGATCAATACTGGAGAGAATATTTAAGTAACACAGAGAGAGAGATGAATGAAGCAATAAAGAAGGCTAGAATTTAGACAAGTTTATTGTACGATCAAGTCTCTACAAATGTAACCCTTTTTTAAATGAAGTTTTCCCTTGAATTAGTTTAAAGCTTAATTTCGCCAGCAAGAGCAAATCACATAGTACTTTAAGTAGATAGTAATGAAACATAACAAACATATATTAATATGAAGACATAAAATATTCATAAGTGCTCAGACACAGAAATCCATAGTTAAAACATGATATGCAGAAAGTCTAAAGACATAATCAACCTAATTAACAAAGTTTTATATTCCATGATTGCTTTAAGCTCAGAACCAAATTCTTCTTGATTTTCAACCACATATTTGAATTTAGCATCCACTGAGAGTTGATTGCTAGTCATCTGATTTTTCATATCCTCTTGACATTCAGCAACTGCAATTACCTTAGCTTCAAGACTTTGTAATTGCTTTTGACTAGACACCAACTCTTTAGTAGAGAAATCTCTCAGTTCTTCAATGATCAAATTGACAGTTCTTCTGAATCTTTCCCGTTTTCCATTGTAAATCATAGAGTCAGTGGATGCAAATCCTTCTTCCACAAGAGCTTTTACCTCATCAAACAATCCAGTCTTTAACACTTCTAACCGAGAAAGTATATGATTGGGTAATGGTTGATGATTGGTCATCTGTTGAGATGTGGTTTTCTAGTTTTCAAAAATAAATTCATTTGTAGTGTCATTCCCTAATGCTTGAGTTGATGGAGATTTATGTTGATCAGGTTCTTGATGGGTTTGAGGTGAGACATGAGTTTGATCATTGTTTTCAGTAGGTTGTTCAGATTCAGTATGTTCAGGACCACCAGTAAGAAAGTCATGGACAGGATGATCTGAGATGGTTTTGGTGGAACTGCTAGAGGGTGAAGCAATGTTGAGGGGCTTAGCATCCAAACCGCTTCCAGTTTCATCAAGAACTGATGAAGTAGGATCAGCTTGAATGTAAGCATCATTTTCTTGGATGGTTTGATTAAGGGATTCATTGATTTGATTTGGTGTTGTTATTGAAGTTTTTAGTAAGGAGAAGTCAGTGTTTAGAGGGATAATGGACAGTGCGGAGATTTGATTGGATTCAGAGGGTGAGGGTATAGGAGACTTTCTCTGTGAAGTGTTAATATTGTAATCATTTAAGAGTTCAGCCTCAGTACCTGATCTAGTAGCAAGTGATGCAAATTCATCTGCAGCTTCTGTATCACTGATAGTGTCATTTGGATTCTCATTCACAAGACTTCTGAAATCTTCTTTCTCTTCAGTAGTTTCCTCTACATCTTCTGCTTCAGAATAAACATCTTTTTTGGTTCCAACCCTATCTTCAATAGTGGCATTCCTTTTGCAATTATTAAATAATTTTTTAGTCAACTGGATAACTTCAAATGAGTTAACAACAGATTTTAGTCTACTTCCAAGTTGCTTTCTCAAAACATCCTTATGTGATTCTTTAAACTCAATAGCTTCCTTGATAAGATTATTTTTAATCATAGGAATTGATGACAGTTGTGAAGAGATTGTTAGCTTGTTCCAAGGCATGAGCCCTTTTTGCTTCCCTTTCTTTTTCTTCTAATTGACTCAAGCTAGACAATTTTTTTTCTTGGATGCAGTAATTTCCTTATCTGAGTTCTTGTCAGATCCTTCTCCTCTTGTTTTGATGGAAAGGATTTTAGCAGTTTCTCTGAGCATATCAACTTCTTTTTGCATATTTTCTTTTGCTTTGAAATGTTCTTCCATTCTCTGAACAAATCTTTCTTCCTCCTGCTGCACTGCTTTCTAGGCATCTCCCATTAGCTTATTTCTTACAAGTCTTTGTACTTCCGTTTCTTCTTATTCCTCTTCATCATCATAGACAATTACCATTTATTTTCTCTTTCTCCTTGAGTTATACACATCTTGAGATCTTTCGGGAAGCTTATTAATATGTTCCTGAGTGATGGTTACTCTGCACTCCTTTTTAGCTTCTTTAATAAGCATTCTGATGACATCAGGTGAATAATCCTTGGTTATACCAGGAAAGTTATTCAGAAACTTCCTATATTTTTCTCTTCTGATTCTGATAGGATTGTCAATTGTTATAATGTCCTTTTTTAGTCTATCTTTCATGTGAGCCATAACAGAAGCAAATAATACACTCTCATACGCTTCATCCACATCCTGAGTGGCTCCATATTCTGTCAGCAGATTGATCAGTTTGCCTTGGTAGAACAATTTATAAAGTAACCTTGAATAAGTGTTGGCTGGAAATTTCAAAGCCAGGCTTTTGTTTAAGGATACTAAGTGAAAATCAAGTGTTCCTTGAGTTTTGTCTGAATTCGACAGGAGCTTGTGCATGAGTTCTGGTCGAATTGGTATTCATGAAGAGGACGTGCTGGAAAATACTTAGAAATATTTTCTAAGTATGGAAAGCAACTTCGACGGAGGATGTATGAACCTCTCCTTCGATAGAAATTTTGAATTTCAAAATACGAAAAATAACTGTCTTTTGTCCTTATCCATTTCTCATAAAAGACGTGTGGAGAGCTGTGGCAAAATGAAGACATGCAGAGCAAAACATGTCAATTTTTGGGGAATGTCTGTTGAAGACAGTTATTTTGGACATGTTATAAATAGGAGTCTTAGTGTTAGGATTTTTGTGTGTTTAATTGTACAATACTCAAAAAATAACTCAAAGTATCTAAGTCAAGTGAGAAAAGAGTTATCATTGAGAATGTACGTCTGCAACACCAAATAATTTCATTTCAATAGAAATTTATTTTCATTTATCAATTGTTTCTTTACTGCACTTTTACTTTGAAGTTTTTCTTCTTCGCATTTTATTTATTAATTTATACAAAGTTTATCTTTTCTAAAACTTTAACACAAACTTTTACAAACATGAATACTGTTGAAGTGTTCTTCAATTTTTCATAAAGGAATTAAACAATAGCTATGTCCTTAAGATTCACTAGTTAATCCTACAAGTAAACAAATTTTTTGGAAGACCAACGGTTGTTTACCAATTTTCACGATAAACAAATTGGCACAATCGGTGGGACAGTGCTATTGTGTTAAAATTATTTTTCTTTTTTTTTGGAAAAGTTTTTTGCATTAAGTTCTTCAATTTTACTATCTCTATACACTTCGTTGCACGAGACTTAGGAGTGGTAGAATAGCCACAAACAACGAAGAGATACCAAGGAAAAGATACATAAGGAGGATGGTGAATAAAAATCCACCAAACAATCAAAATCCACCAAATGATGGAGAACCGCCCCCTTCTTCTTTGACAAGGGGCAATACGGTTCCAGCGTCAGTATCTAAAACTATACCATCCACGACAATTTCGATGCCCGTACAGTCAATTGCCCAAAGTGATTCCATTTTATCTTATGTGGGAACACAGGGTCCACCAGTGACCCCCCCCCCTCCAGTGGGAAATAATTTATTTAGGGCTTATATGCCTGGATTTTCAATGCCTCCAATAGGATGCGAACAACCTTATGGCATGCCAATATCAATAATGGCAAATTTGCACAATACAACATCAGCATTTACAGACCCAGTGGTGAATGTAACTTCGCCATTGCAGGGATCTGGTTCAGGAATCAATAACATGGGTCGAATTAGCCAGCCCTTAGGGACAAGATTTCCTACCCAGATGCCTAATATCACTAACAATTCTGCAGCAGTGATAAGGCAACAGATGGACGAAAGTAATCATGAGATGGTCCAGATGCTTGCTCAATAAATGGGTATCATATTCAACCCCTTAATCCAAAACACTACCCAAACAAACCAACAACTGGCAGTGCAAATGACGTACATTGCCGATTTCTTTGGTGTTTCACAACCCCCTCGACAACCCCAGAGGGAATGGATGGTAGAAAACCCAAGGGTAGTCTTAAAAGAAGACCCCACAATCAACCAAGTTTAACGAAATGTACCATAGGCAAACGTGTTAAACCAGGGGGTAGGAGTCAAACCACCTAGGGTCGAACCCCCTAGAATTGAACAACCAATCCCCAGAGAACCAAGGGTAGTAATGGTGAATAGGAACCAGAATGCTGATGAAGTCATAAATCAGGTTCGACGCAATGATATGGCAGCACATAATAACCTAGTAGCCAGGGTCAAAAGAATTATGGCTAAGAATGGGGTGAATATTGGCCTTCATAGGCCAAATTATACATCACCATTATCTGAGTATATTCTGCAAACAAAATTACCCCTAGATGGAAAGTCCCTAAGTTCACTAAGTTTTCTGGGGATACTAGCGAGTCCACAGTCGAACATGTCGCTAGATACCTAATAGAGGCGGGCGAAATTACTAATAATGAGAACCTAAGGATGAAATATTTCCCAAGTTCACTTACCAAGAATGCCTTTACTTGGTTTACCACACTACTAGCAAATTTGATTCACAATTAGAGAGATTGTTCCATGAACAGTTCTATATGGGACAGTCGAAGATAAGCTTGAAAGAATTTGCCAGCATTAAGAGGAAATTCTCTGAGCCAATAGATGATTACTTGAATAGCTATCGACTGTGAAGACATGGCTTCTCAAAGGTTTTGATGACGACACATGTTCTACAATTTCAAGATGGATTAACAAAAAGAATTATCAAAGATTCAAGCTCCAGAACTAAAAATTGCAAGATCAAATTATCGAAGAATCAAATCAAGTCTTGATGAATTATGAAGATGGACTAGCACAAAGGAAAAGGTATAACACTCAACCTCGAAGTGATTATGCATGTGTTCAAACCTTCCCTCACTCATGCCATATCCATTAGGAGTGTTTTGATTCATCTTAAAAACCCTTACATATGATTTTATAAGCATTTTTCAAAATCTGGGCTGAAGTAGTCAGTTACTCCAAAAAGGGTAATAGATTACCTTGTTAAAAATTTGAAATTTTTTATACGTTGCAGACATGTAATCGATTACCACAATAATGGTAACCGATTACCACTGTTCCAGTAGCCCAAATATTTGCATCTCTTCACAAATTTTTTTTTAAATATTTCTTTTTGAAGCATGACACCGTTTGGTCATTGGCACTCATTTGAAGAGGTGTTTAGAGGCTATATAAACCTCATAATCTTAGATTTTGAAACTCACCTTCTTGAAAACAATTTCAAATATTCTTTTCATCTTTAAACTTTCAAATTCTCAAGTGTTTAAATCAGAATTTTTCAAAGAGTGAAACTTGTGCATTAAACCTTCATACACTTCATTCTAGTTTCATTCCTTCAACAAGAACACTTGTATAATCATTAAGAGATTTTTGTTCAAGAAGAAGATCAATCCTTAGATTGATAATTGAAGATCCATTTCAAATAATTACAAAATTCAGAATATACATTGTATTGTCACATCTTATTTTTCAGGATTGTTGAAATTAAGATTGTGAAGTTGTAATCCTTGTTATCCAGGATTGTTGGAAACAAGAGGTTCATTGTGAGAGGATTGTTCTCAATTGGACTTAGTTGTAAAATCCAAGTGGTTGTTCTTGATGTGGTTTGTTAGTATCTGTATAGAAAGGCTAGGAAGAGTCTTGTCTAAGTCCTAACAATATTAAAAATCTCTTTCATGTTGAAAGGGGACTGGAGTACTCTCGGACTGTGAGGGGAACCAGGATATATCCTTGTGCCGTTTACTTTCCGCATTTACAGTTTTTCATCACATAGTAATCACTTAGGAAAGTAAAACATAAAACCGTTAAAAATCTGGAAAAATCTTTAAGTACCTAATTCACCCCGCCTCTTAGGTGCATTCCTAACTTACAATTGGCATCAGAGCAGGTTATAGGTAACTTGTTCCTAAAAGATCTAGTATGACTTCCACAAGCGTAAATCCGATTTTCAAAGATGGCGGTAATAGCAACAAGCCCCCTCTATTTTCTGGAGAGTATTTTGCCTTTTGGAAAATCCGAATGAGAGCTCACTTAAAAGCACAGGGAGATGGAATATGGGAAACTGTTGAAAATGGTCCACATCAACCAATGAGTGTAGTAAACGATGTTGGAACTCCAAAGATTAAAAGTGCTTATAATGAAGATGATAAAAAGAGAGTTCTTGAGGAAAAGAAAGCCATTAACGTATTACAAAGTGCATTAAGTATGGATGAGTTTTTCCGTGTCTCTCAATGTAAGTCCGCAAAAGAAATTTGGGACACTTTGGTGGAAACTCATGAAGGAACCACTAAAGTTAAACGATCTAGATTGAATACACTAAGTCAAGAATATGAGATGTTCCGAATGCAACCCGGAGAGTCCATAGTTGCTTTACAGAAAAGATTCGTGCATTTGACTAATCACTTGATTGCACTTGGAAAGACATTTTCTAATGATGCATTAAATCTCAAAGTTCTTAAATCCTTGACTAGAGAATGGCAACCAAAAGTTACGGCAATATCGGAAAAGAAAAGTCTTTATACTATGACTTTCACATCATTATTTGGAAAGCTCCAAGAACACGAATTAGAACTTGGACGACTTGAAAAACATGAACATCAACAAAAGAAAATCCAAAGGTATCACTTTGAAAGTAGATTTAAAAGATGATCAAGATGATGATTCACCGGAGGAAGATGAAAATTTTATGCTCCTAGTAAAAAGACTCGGTAAATTTCTTGGTAAAAACGACAAGTCCTTTAATTATGCTAAAAGAAAGAAGCACTTCAAGAAAAAGGAGGCTCTCACTTCAACACAAGATGTTACATGTTATGAATGTGGAAAGCAAGGTCACATAAAGCCCGATTGTCCAAAACTCACAAAGAAATGTGGATTCAAAGGCAAGAAGGAAACAAAGAATAAAAGGCATGTATTGCATGGGATGACAATGACATAAGTTAATCATCTAATTCGAAGAACGACAAAAGTGCAAATTTGGCACTAATGGCTACACACAATTTCGATGATGAAAATGATGAGGTTAGTAATGAAT
Source organism: Lathyrus tuberosus (assembly GCA_022829125.1). Lineage (NCBI taxonomy): Eukaryota > Viridiplantae > Streptophyta > Magnoliopsida > Fabales > Fabaceae > Lathyrus > Lathyrus tuberosus. The sequence continues at coordinate 10,645,995 of JALAZF010000163.1, forward strand.
TTTCTCTTTATGATAATGATGCATAAGATTCCATAAATGAAATCTTAAATGAATATAAAGTATTGTATAAAACAATATCTTCACAGAAGAAACAAATTACATCTTTAGAAGAAAAAGTTGATAATATGGAAACAGAAGCAAAAGATGAGAAACAAAAGAAAATTAGTGAAGAAAAACAAGAGTTGGTATGTAAAAATTGTGAATCACTTTCTTTCCAAATTGTCCAATTAAAAAGAGTCCTTGAAAGATATGAGAAATGATAAATTGGGTTAGAAGCGGTCCTTAGTCAACAAAAATATTCAAATGATAAAAGTGGACTTGGTTATTCAAAGTTTTCCAAACGAAGTTCTAGTAAAACTATTTTTGTTAAGGCTAGTGACCAAACTTCCAAAGAGAAAGTGAACGAACCTAAGGAATGTGCATCCTTATCCTAAAAATAAAATATTTGTGAAAAAGAAATCTTATGTTCCGAGATATAAAAGCAATTTTACTCCTACTTGTTTTTATTGTGGTATTGTTGGCCATACACCTAATGCTTGATATGTTAGAAACGTTAGTGTTGCAAGTGGGCATTATGCGTGGGTAAAGAAAGGTACTAATTATGAAGGACCCAAGGAAATTTGGGTACCTAACAAAACTTAATTTGTTTTGTAGGTTTGCTTGAAGACCACTTTAAATTTATGGTATCTTGATAGTGGTTGTTCAAAGCATATGACGGGAGACATCAACAAATTTTCAAATCTAGTGCTTAAGGACAAGGGTTATGTTACTTATGGAGATAACAACAAAGGAAATATTCTTGGCATAGTGAAAGTCGGAGCACCATCTTTCACATCAATTAAAGATGTACTTTATGTTGAAGGACTAAAGCACAATCTTCTTAGTATAAGCCAACTTTGTGACAAAGGCTTCAAGATCAAGTTCACCAAGGATGAATGCTCGATAGAAGATGAAGTCACACATGAGGTAAAACTCAAAGGTAAAAGAATTAACAATATTTTTATGATTTCCCTTGATGACTTGTCTTTGAAGGTAAAATGTCTCATGGAGAACAACAATGATTCATCGTTATGGCACAAAAGGACTGCTCACATTCATATGGAACATTTGAATAAACTAGTCAAGCATGATCTAGTCATTGGATTGCCAAAGATAAAGTTTGTCAAAGATAAGTTGTATGATGCATGTCAAAAGGGGAAACAAACTAAATCAAATTTCAAATCTAAGAATGTGGTGTCCACTTCAAGGCCACTATTATTGTTGCATATGGACTTATTTGGTCCATCAAGAACAAGAAGCTTCGGAGGTAATGTATATGTTTTAGTTATGGTTGAAGATTTCTCTAGATATACTTGGACATTCTTTTTAGTACAGAAAAGTGATGCATTCAAGGCATTCAAGAAATATGCGAAGCAAATCCAAAATGAGAAGTCACTAACAATTGCCTCCAGAAGAAGCGAACATGGTGGAGAGTTCCAAAATGCTCCTTTCGAAGAATTTTTCGAAGAACATGGAATCTCTCACAACTTCTCGGCACCAAGGACTCCTCAACAAAATGGTGTTGTAGAAAGAAAAAATAGGTCATTGGTGGAACTTGCAAGGACAATTCTTAGCGACTCAAATCTTCCAAAGTATTTTTGGACGGATGCGGTAAGCACGACATGTTTTGTAAGTAATAGAGTAAATATTAGACCTATCCCTAAGAAGGCACCTTATGAAGTTTTCAAAGGGAGGAAACCAAACATTGCTTACTTTCACATATTTGGCTGCAAGTGCTTTATCTTAAACAATAACAAAGACAATCTTGGTAAGTTCGATGAAAAATCGGATGAAGGTATATTTCTTGGTTATTCTCTTTCAAGTAAAGCTTATAGAATTTATAATAAACAAACTTTAACAATAGAAGAATTTATGCATGTAAAGTTTGATGAATCTAACCCCTCCAAGAAGGATATTATTTTGTGTGATGATGATGATGATTTAATAGAAGTTCCTCAAGAAGATACTTTCAGGTCAACAATGAAACTCAAACGAAACATCAAGAAGAACCGATTCAACAAGAGGCAAATGACAATGATCTACCTAAGGAATGGAAAACTCATAGAGATCATCTAATTGATAAGGTCATTGGTGATATCAGTCAAGGCGTTGCAACTAGACTAAATCTCAAAGATGCATGCTTGAATATGGCGTTTGTCTCACAAATTGAACCTTCCAAGGTTAATGAAGCCTTAGGATACGACTAATGGATTATTGTTATGCAAGAAGAGTTAAACCAATTCGAAAGGAATCAAGTTTGGGAACTTATTCCTAGGCCAAGTGATAAACACGTCATAGGTACCAAGTGGGTTTTTAGGAACAAACTTGATGAGAATGGGATAATTATTCGAAACAAAGCAAGATTGGTGGCCCAAGGATACAATCAAGAGGAAGGAATTGATTTTGAAGAAACATTCGCTCCGGTTGTAAGGTTAGAAGCTATTCGTTTATTACTTACTTATACGTGTTCATTGAATTTTCAGTTATACCAAATGGATGTCAAGAGTGCATTCTTGAATGGCTACATCAATGAAGAAGTCTACGTCAAACAATCCCCCCGATTTTGAAGACTTTAAGAATCCTTCACATGTCTTTAAGTTGATAAAAGCTCGTTATGACTTAAAGCAAGCACCAAGGGCATGGTATGATCGACTTAGCAACTTTCTTTGCGAAAGAGGATTTGAAAAAGGTAAAGTAGATAAGACCTTGTTCATTAAGAGAGTTAAGGACAACACTTTATTGGTTCAAGTCTACGTTGACAACATCATATTCGGATCAACAAACAAAGATCTTTGTGAGGAATTCTCATTGATGATGCAAGGAGAATTCGAGATTTCTATGATGGGTAAGATGAATTACCTTCTTGGGTTACAAATTAAGCAGTTAAAGGATGGCATCTTCATCAACCAATCCAAGTACTGCAAGGAGTTGTTAAAGAGATTCGACATGGATGGTTGTAAAGCTATGTCTACTCCTATGGGATCCGGAACCTACGTTGATCAAGACGAATCAGGTATTTCAGTTGACGTTACAAAGTATCGAGGTATGATTGGTTCTTTATTATATTTGACGGAAAGTCGTCCTGACATAATGTTTAATGTGTGTTTATGTGCCCGTTTTCAAGCAAATCCAAAGGAGTCACATCTCACCACTGTTAAAAGAATCATGAATTATCTCAAGGGAACGACCAATGTTGGGTTATGGTATCCAAAAGGTAGTGTTTATAATTTAGTAGGCTATTCTGACTCAAACTATGTAGGTTGTAAAATTGATCGCAAGACCCCAAGTGGTACATGTCACATACTAGGCAATGCGTTAGTATCATGGTCCTGCAAGAAACAAGCGTGTGTCCCACTTAGCACAGCTGACACAGAATATATTGCAGCAGGAAGTTGTTGTGCCCAGATTCTATGGCTCAAGCAACAACTACATGATTATGGACTCAATCTTGGATGTGTTCCTTTACGATGTGATAATACAAGTGCGATCAACATAACAAAGAATCCAGTTATGCATTCAAGAACAAAGCACATCGACATACGACATCACTTCCTGCGTGATCATGTACTTCAAAAGGATGTCGAAGTCACCTTTGTATCCACACACAACCAACTAGCAGACATCTTCACGAAACCACTCACTAAAGAACAATTTTTCAAGATTCGAAGGGAACTTGGCATATTAGATTAATGTGATGTTTAAATCTTCAATATTTATTCATTATATGATATAATGAAGCCAATACACAAACTTTTAATTATTTTAATTTTCACAATTTTTGTCAAAATGTGTATTTTGTGAAAATTTTGCATATCATTTTTTCACATAAGTTTAAACTCATTTTCATGACATGTTTGATCCATCCAAAATTAAATTATAGTATGAAATAACATGTCAAGATGTAAAAATATGAAAACAACTTGTAATTTTAATGTTATGAAGATTCTATTTTTTCTCTATGGTAATCGGTTACCAAGATATGGGTAATCGGTTACCCTATTCATTTCCTCATTCTGGCTTCAGTTTTGCACCATGTAATCGATTACCATATATGGAGTAATCGATTACCACTGACACGATTTCAATTTTTTTTTTACTTTAAAAATCAGATTTGACTTGGCTTTTTTATTTATTTTATTTTATTTGGTCACATGCAAATAAGTGATTTTTTGAAAAGCACTTTCACTTCTTGGAACTCTTCATCATTAACTTCATTCATCTCTCTTCTTTACATTGTTACTATTCATTTTTCTCTTCCCAATTTTCATATATCTTTTCCCATCCTTTTTGTTAATGACAAAGGGGGAGAAGAATTGTGTATTATTGCTTGCTTTCTTTAACAAAAATTGCGTATTTCAAAAATCTCTTCAAAATCATGGATTAAGGGGGAGCATCAATAAAGGGGGAGCATTTGGTTAGAGAAACAAGATTGGAACAAATTTTCAAGAAGTGGTTGTCATCATCAAAAAGGGGGAGAATGTGAAGACATGGCTTCTCAAAGGTTTTGATGACGACACATGTTCTACAATTTCAAGATGGATTAACAAAAAGAATTATCAAAGATTCAAGCTCAAGAACTAAAAATTGCAAGATCAAATTGTCAAAGAATCAAATCAAGTGTTGATGAATTATGAAGATGGACTAGCACAAAGGAAAAGGTATAACACTCAACCTCCATGTGATTATGTAAGTTTTCAAACCTTCCCTCACTTATGCCACATCCATTAGGAGTGTTTTGGTTCATCTTAAAAACCTTTACATATGATTTTATAAGCATTTTTCAAAATTTGGGCTGAAGTAATCAGTTACTCCAAAAAGGGTAATTGATTACCCTGTTAAAAATTTGAAATTTTTTATACGTTGCAGACATGTAATCGTTTACCACAATAATGGTAACCAATTACCACTGTTCCAGTAGCCCAAATATTTGCATCTGTTCAAAGAAATTTTTTTAAATAGTTCTTTTTGAAGCATGGTACCCTTTGGTCATTGGCACTCATTTGAAGAGGTGTTTATAGGCTATATAAACCTCATAATCTTAGATTTTGAAACTCACCTTCTTGAAAACAATTTAAAATATTCTTTTCATCTTTAAACTTTCAAATTCTCAAGTGTTCAAATCAGAATTTTTCAAGGAGTGAAACTTGTGCATTAGACCTTCATACACTTCATTCTAGTTTCATTCCTTCATCAAGAACACTTGTATAATCATTAAGAGTTGTTTGTTCAAGAAGAAGATCAATCCTTAGATTGATAATTAAAGATCCATTTCAAATACTTACAAAATTCAGAATATACTTTGTATTGTCACATCTTATTTTTTTAGGATTGTTGAAATTAAGATTATGAAGTTGTAACCCTTGTTGTCCAGGATTGTTGGAAACAAGAGGTCCATTGTGAGAGGATTATTCTCAATTGGCCTTAGTTGTTAAATCCAAGAGGTTGTTCTTGGTGTGGTTTGTTAGTGTCTGTATAGAAAGGCTAGGAAGAGTGTTGTCTAAGTCCTAACAATATTAAAAATCTCTTTCATGTTGAATGTAACACCCCAATTCCCTTCGCGGATACATAACACAAATATAAATCAGAGTAAATAAAAATTTATTTTTCCGACAGAAAACAGGGATGTCACACTTAAAGAAAGAAAACACAATCCCTGCTCATTTATTTGATACATAGCACAAAATGGAGCAAACCTCAAAGGGCAACTTTTTCCAACAAAATGAAGTTCAATTATGGAATAAAGCGGAAAGATCCATAACTGACTTGTTTTACAAATAAATTATTTTCTAACGTCAAAATATATTTACAACGGTAATACAATTATAAATCTAACAAAGGTATACATATATAACATAATCGTTCCCCGACTCCCGTGCTACGTATCAGAGCAGACACCAAGACCGACAAAAGAACGAAGAACTAATCTTCACAAAAGCCTCCAAAACTACAAATCTGTAATTGCCTCATAGAGCAACAAACCACAGTAGAAGGGTGAGAAATAACAACTAGATCAAGATTGCATAATAATATGCAAAACATATAAATTCACATACATAGTTATTCTCACCTCAAGCATCACATATTAATACACATAGAGCATGTCACAAATCCATAACATATATCACTTATACTCACATAATCACCTATTCGCACATAAGGCATACCAACGTTATAACATATGAAAACACACCACCACATCACATAACACATGTCTACACATAAGATATATTATCCACAACCAATGCATTTATCACATATGCACATTAATTCACCAATCCAATCACAAACTCAACACATAATTACTCCATTCACAAATACATATCAATCATGCACAATCCATTTAACACCAATGCATATCACACAAATGCATATCACAATTTCTCACACATAATCAATCCATTCATGATTTATGCAAATGCACAGAGATCGACACAATGACTCTATGAAATGCATATGCGGTACCATCCATCCATCAAATCTCATCACCAGTTCACTCAGGAACTCTGCTGGAATCATCGCTTGTTACTGAGGACCACTCAATAACACCCCGTCGGGCAAACGATGTTCCCCGTCGCTTTCAGTCCTCTTATTTTTAAGGCTCACGATCCAATCAGATCGCTTTCGGTCCTCTTATATTTAAGACTCACGACGTTTATGGATCGCTCACACCCCACACGGGCACACGACCCAGTCGCTCACACCCCACATGGGCACACGATCGTCTATAATCATCGCTCATACCCTACATGGGCACACGACGTTATAGAGGATTCCCTCTGGAACCAATCCGTCGCTCACACCCCACATGGGCACACGACGTTTATGGATCGCTCACACCCCACATGGGTACACGATCCGATCGCTCACACCCTACATGGGCACACGATCGCACAAGATGCATATCATGATGCTTGACACACAAGAACTCATGACAAACAATGCATCTTCACACATATATGCAACCATATTCATGCATATATTTCAACTCATCAATTCCATACATTCACAATTCTACCATATGAATTAATCAACATCATCACACTCATGCATTGCAAATCAATTCAAACAATGCATTTCAAACCATAAAGGCCACCAAACAACATACATTGAAATTTCACATAAACAATGCACTTCATCACAAGCCATAACCCACCACAATCATATCATCACAATTCTTTGCACAAGGGATTCACATATCAGATGCTACCCACAACACATCATAACAACATACAATATCACACATTGAAGTCAAAACCAAAACAACACATCTATTTGCCAACGGCCACAAACCATCATCACCAACACTCATCTCATGTATTCATATCATATAACAACATACAAGCTATACGATGAATATTAAAAGCATATTGCATGATAACACATCAAATACACACAATTAAAACGGAAAAAGACGACAAAACGACGCCTTTCCAAATTCCCGACATAATTTAATCGGCCAACAATATCAAAACCATTTTTATAAGAAAGAACATCTCACAGGCTTTCTAACGCACCCAACCGCACTCCAATCCGACTTACAGATCAAAAGTTATGAAGAAAACAAAATTGCACAAACAGCCATGTTCGCTAGGCGAACCCTCTAGCGAGCATTCGCTACCACCTTCGCTAGGAGAATGTCCAGCGAACCCACTATCAGATAAAAATAGACACAAAGTTAGCTAGGCGAACCCATTAGTGAACCAAGGCAGCAACAACCAGACCCAAAAAGATACAAACTTCGCTAGGCGAACACATTAGCGAACATTCGCTGACCTTCGCTAACTGGTTCGCTAGGCGAACCCGCGAAAACTCATTCGCTACTGCTTCGCCCCAGGTTCGCTAGGCTAACCAAGGAAAACCCAGAATTCTGCAGCGCTGTTTTGAAGTCCAAAAATCATATTTTCTCCACCAAAACATATCCAAACCAACACATAGCAATCAAAACATAACCCAAGCATGGTAACAAGTATTCTACAACATTTACACCGATTTTCAACCGCGAAAACATCGATTTCTCATCATTTTTCCCATTTCCAACCTAGAATCAAAAGCTATGGAAATACCAGAAAATATACAAACATACACATACATATACATATACAAGCAGGATATAATCGAAACTTCTCATCCTTACCCGATTAATCGCGCTCGAAATGGAGTTCTCTTCGATTTTCCTCTTCTCCTCTTTTTCCCTTCCTCTTCCTTTCTTCCCTTCTCTTTTCTTTCTCTTCTTTTTCTTTTCTCTCTTTTTCTCTCCACTTTCTATTTTATATGAATATCTAATCCTCTAAAAAGACTATTTTACCCCTCAACTCAAATATCTCGCAACCGCTCTCAAAACGCGATAAAACATAAACAATGATGAAAAATAATATATTTTCAAATAAAATTCAGAAATAAAATAATATAATAATAAAATAATCAAAACGACTCAATTAAATAAAACTAACTAAAACTGGGGCGTTACATTGAAAGGGGACTGAAGTACTCTCAGACTGTGAAGGGAACCAGGATATATCCTTGTGTCGTTTACTTTCCGCATTTACAGTTTTTCATCACATAGTAATCACTTAGGAAAGTAAAACATAAAACCGTTAAAAATCCAGAAAAATCTTTAAGTACCTAATTCACCCCCCCCCCCCCTCTTAGGTGTATTCCTAATTTACATTGACTGCTTAAGGATAAGTGTTTTACACAAGTGCCTAAGCATGAGTTGGTCGAAATGGTCGCTGGTGGCCTTAACTACTCAATTAGGAAGAAATTGGATACCCAATACCTTAGAGACATAGCCCAGTTGGCTGACAGAGTTCGACAGGTATAATGACTGAAGGCTGAGAAAGCTAGGGCAAACAAGAACAGAAAGGAAAGGGTAGCCTACGTCGAATTTGACGAAGACGAACAAGAAACTAGTGTTGATCCCATTTTCGACGAGAGTGAAATCGACCTTGCTGAACTAAAGCAAGGCCCACCTTATTCTTGTAAAGTTTTAACACCGTCGAATGGAAAAAATCGAGCCGAATTAGAGAAGAATGATAGGTTCCCTAAGAGAAATTATACCTTCGACGTCACCAAGTGTGATGAAATCTTTGATTTATTAGTAAAAGATGGCCAGATGATAGTGCCTCCTGGCGCTAAAATGCCTCCTTTAGAACAAAGAAAAAAGAGAGGTTTTTGTAAGTATCATAATTATTTGGGCCATACAACTTCTCAATGTTTTATTTTCAGGGATCTTGTTCAAAACGCCATCAAGGAGGGAATACTCAAGTTCGTTGACAAGTCAAAAAACCAAATGAAGATAGACTTTGACCCTCTCCCTGTAGCGGATGCACATTACTCTGAACCATTTATGGTCAACATGGTGGAAGTTATTGAGGACTTCGCCAATGACGTTGTAATGGTCAAAGCTGCAGATGGCTTCGCCAGAGGAATTGATGAGGACTCTAACAAAGAAACCACTGAGGGTTTCATCCAGGTTGCCGAGAACTTTAACTAAGAAGTCACTAATGACTTCGACGAGGAAGCTACTGAAGGCAGGAAGAATATGTCAAGGTGGCATATCTAAAGAAGGAGGAGAATCTGGTTGAATTCCTCCATATATGCCAAAGAAAGAACTCTAAAGTAATGGTGTGCCCAAGGTGCAGCGTAGTCTTTGATAGGAAAGCTGCAGAGAAGATACAAGGAGTTCGACGAGCAAGGAACCAAAACAACTAGAGGGATTCAAATAACCGTGGGGCTTTTGACAAGAAGGGAGCGCCAATGAGACATGACCAAGGTGGACCAGGGTTACGTGGAAATAATCCATCCACATTCAAACCCACTGCTGACACCCCTAGGAGCAAGTGGGTAAAGCCAGTCAAGAAGACGGAACAGGGCCATAACAAATGGCAGAATTTCGAAGTAGAAAGGGTTCGTCAATAGCGTACCGGAGAGAATTTCAAGCCTCCAAACAATCAGCATGGCACTCAGAGAATTATAAGAGAAAAAACTCAATGTCAAGGTCTTAATGGAGACGACAACAAAGAAGGCGCAAGGCTGAAAGGGAGGCTGCAGAGAAAGAAAAAGCTGAGTCAAGCAGTAACATGCCAATCAAGAAGGATAGAAACAAAGATAGGAAGCCTGTCGAAAAGAAGGCAGTCGAGAGAAAGTTGTTTCCTGACCAGAAGGAAGAAGTAAGGGAAAAATCTGACCAGATTGCCGCAGATGACAAAATGATGATGGAAGACTTCGATTTAGGATCAGAGCCGTCATTAGATATCATCTGCAATGTAGTATGCGTGTACTGCCCACATAGCACCTTGTAACCCTGCAGGTTTTGACCTCACACATGTAGATAATGCATTATGTTCCCTGTACCTACATCCAACCCATGGTTTCCAGTGGGATATGGAAGTGGTAGGCGAAGAAGACTACGTGTTTGGAACAACAGGAATCCAACCAACTGGTTGGGGTAGCAAGTTTGGTGATGATGACTGAGTCATTGGCACTTAGAAAGATTTCAGCTTACATAGCTGAAAATAAATTAAAAGCGGCCTTAGAGACTGAAGTAAATTGCATGGCTGTCGAAGCCAAAAATGAAGAATATCACTTTGAAGATCCTAGGAAGGACTTCGATCCTGAGCCACCAGACAGGGATCAAGTGGAAGTGCAAAGCCAAAGGCTAGATGCCATCTATGATGATGAGCCTTTGGGTTTTGAAAAGGATCCGCTATCAAACAATATCAAGATGCTGGCGCAAGACCCTTTAGAAGAAATTGACCTGGGAGAAGGGACAACAAAAAGGCCAACATACATCAGTGCCAACATTGACCCCTAACTAAGAGTCAAAGTGATCCAACTGTTGAAGGAGTTCAAAGACTGCTTCGCGTGCGATTACAAGGAAATGCCTAGTTTAAGCAGAGATTTGGTCGAACTGAAGCTGCCAATAAAGCTAGGGAAGAAGCACATCAAGAAGACTCCAAGGCGCTTTGCACCTGAAGTTCTCTTAAAGATCAAAAAGGAGGTCGAAAGACTTCTAACATGCAAATTCATCCGTACGACCAGGTATGTCGAATGGATTGCCAATATTGTTCCAGTTATTAAGAAAAGTGGAACTTTGAGGGTTTGCATAGATTTTAGAGACTTAAATGTTGCAACCCCAAAAGATGAGTACCCAATGCCCGTGGCAGAAATGTTAGTCGATTCAGCTGCTGGACATGAGTATCTAAGTATGCTCGACGGGTATTTTGGATACAATCAGATTTTCATTGCTGAGGAAGACGTGTCGAAGACAGAATTTTGATGCTCGGAGCCTTAGGCACCTTTGAATGGGTAGTAATGCCCTTTGGCCTTAAGAATGTTGGGGCAATTTATCAAAGAGCAATGAATTCTATTTTTCACGACTTTATTGAAACTTTTATGCCGATTTATATTGATGACATTGTGGTTAAGTCAGTTTCAGGAAAAAGTCATATAGACCATCTTCGACAATCATTCGAAAGAATGAGAAAGCATGGTCTCAAGATGAATCCTCTTAAGTGTGCTTTCTATGTGCAGGCTGGGGATTTTCTAGGCTTCGTAGTCCATAAGAAAGGAATAGAAATCAATCAGAACAAGACCAAGGCCATCATGGAGGCGAAAGTGCCTTAGAAGAAGAAGGAGTTGAAGTCATTGCTAGGAAAGATCAACTTCCTGAGGAGGTTCATCTCCAACTTAAGTGGCAAGACTCAAGCCTTCTCACCTCTACTTCGACTCAAGCAAGAAGGTTTTGAATGGGGTCAAGCACAACAAGAAGCTTTCGACAAGATTAAAGAGTACGTTGCTCACCCTCCAATTCTGGCGTCTCCTTATAGAGATATGAGTATGAGATTGTACATATCTGCGTCTGACAAGACTTTAGGGAGCATGTTAGCTCAAGAGGATGAAAATGGCGTCGAAAGAGCCATTTATTGCCTTAGTAGAGTCTTGAATGATGCGGAAACTAGATATAGTATAGTAAAAAAAATTATGTTTACGTCTATAGTTCTCTTGTACAAAATTAACACATTATATAAAGCCAGTTGAAGTTTATGTTTCATCTCATTTTGACGTTATTAAACATATGCTTTCTAAACCTATTTTACATAGTCGAATTGGCAAATGGGCACTGGCCTTAACTGAATATTCTTTAACTTATATGCTTTTAAAGGTTGTTAAAGGACAAGTGGTAGCATACTTTATAGTCGACCACTCTATAGTCGAAAACTCCCTAAACTATGTGGAGCTTGAACCTTGGAAGTTATACTTTGACGGTTCTAGTCATAAGGATGGAACGAGAGTGGGAGTATTGATTATTTCTCCTAACAAAATTCCAACAAAGTTCAAGTACAAGGTCGAAGGCCTTTGTTCAAATAATGAAGCTGAGTATGAACCTTTAATTGTTGGACTTGAAATCTTGTTGGAATTGGGGGTAACTCAAATCGAGATAATTGGTGACTCAGAGTTGGTCATAAAGAAAATTACAAAGGAGTATAAGTGTGTTAAGGAAAAGCTTATCATGTACTTTTTGATAGCCAATAGGTTGTTACGAAGATTCAAAATGGTAAGTATTCAACACATACCTCGACTTGAGAATCAAGAGGCCAATGACTTGGCCCAGATTGTTTCTGGATACAAAATTTCGAAGGAAACCTTACAAGATGCAATCGAAGTCAGAGGAAGAGTTTCATCAACTAGACTATCCCCAACTGACTTGGAAACAATGAAGCTAGGATATGTTGGCGAAAAGAGTTTTGAGATATTGGCTATAGATAGTTTGATAGACGAAGATTGGAGAGAGCCAATAGTAGACTACTTGCAGAACCCAACAGCTTCTATCGAACGAAAGGTCAAATATCGTGCTTTAAGTTATGTTTTGATGGGGAACGAAATATTCAAAAAGATGCCTGAAGGTGTCTTACTCAAATGCTTTAGTGAGTCTGAGGCATATACTTGGCTCTTTCTAATGCCCATAGTGGGGCATGTGGAGCGCATCAAGTGGGCCATAAGATGAAATGGTTATTATTTCGACAAGGAATGTACTGGCCTACCATGCTTAAAGATTGTATTGAATTCGCCAAAGGATGTCAAGAGTGCCAAATACATGCAAGCATTCAACGTGTTCCTGTAAGTGAACTACATTCCATAGTGAAGCCTTGGCCCTTCAGAGTGTGGGCTTTGGATTTAGTTGGGAAAATTCGACCAGCGTCATCCAAGAGTCAAAAATACATTCTAGTAGGAATAGACTATTTCAATAAGTGGATTGAGGCTATAACATTGGTAAATGTGTGTTGCGGTCAGAATCAGATATCAAACTATTAATTAACTTGAATCACAAATCATGAAGTTCACCCCTGAGCTTTGATTTATCCAAAGGAAAGTGTAAAGATCGAAAGAAAACCCTAAGTGCGCTATGTAACAACAAAGCTAGAGATCTAAGGTTCGGGGGTTGGTTATACCTAGGGAAGGTGTTAGCATCCTAAGTATATATAGTACTCTACAGGAACCTTTTATTAGTATTTGTGTTATGCTATTGTTTGCTTACTAAAGAAAAGGTGCTAAGGTTAAGACCTAAATCTATTGGCAAAACAATGGCTACTATCCACACGATTCAAAACATGTTCCACAACATTCAGAAGTAAAACTCAAAAGAAACAAAACAAAATCCCCAAATCATTCTCCTTACATTAAATGATCCTCGATTTCAATCTTGTGGCTTCGAATTTTCTTGTCGTGGTTCTCTTCTTTCTCAAATCCTCTTCTCTTTCTCGCCGCAAATTCTCTGTGATATGGAGTGCGACGAAGTCGGCAACGCCGAATACCTCAGGTGAGTTTTGATTTCAATGTCCTTTCAACTCCTTGATACTCTCTTCCTATCCTCTTCTGTTTCTATGTATATCTCTGGTTCCATGAATTTGAGGTTGTTGATGATGTTGAGGCGAGCTGTTGCGTTGATGGCGACGGGAAAATGATGTTGCGGGTTAAAACAGTGAGGTGCGAGGGTGATTGGAGGCAGAGAAGGGTGATCCAATGGTGATGAGTTATGGATATTAGGTTGATTTATGATGGTTTTGGAAGGATTGATGAAGGAGTTGTAGTTGCTGTATTTTGTTATTCGCGTGGCTCAATGGTTGTATGGAAAAAAGGTTATAGCAGTGAGTATTCGAAGGGAGGAGAAAGATTGTTGAAGAAGTTGTCGAGGTTGTTTTTGGAGAGTCTTTCGTGGTGGCTTGTGATTAAGGTTTTGTATTTTTCGTTCTCTTCCCCTTTTTTTCAGATTCCTTTTGTTGTTATATTCTGTTTCCCCCTTCCATTTTCATTCTTCTTATCTCTTTTGAACTTGACAGGTTATAATCTTGTTAGGTCATGTCTTGGCTGCCGCGTTTTGGTAGCATGGAAGTATATTGGTGTGGGTCTTTTGGCAGCTTGTGGCATCGTGTGGTGCTTGTTGCTATACCGGTTTTCATTGTTTTGGTGAAAATGTTGTATATGGTTTTGGAAGAACATAGTAGGTCACGGGATTATGCAAAATTTAGAGTCTCATGGCAGCATCTGTTGTACGGTTTTGTTGAGTCCTGAAATTGCAGGTTGAAGGGTGTTGGGAGATGCAGGGTTTCGTACGAATTGGACAGAGTACAGGGTGTTGTTCCTATTAAGTATGGCAGGTCAATTTTGGAGCGTAGCATGGTTGATGGTGATTTTAGCTTTTGTTTTCAAATGAGCAGATTTTTGGCATTGTTTTGATGTACGGCTGACACAACAAGGTCATGAAGAGTTACATGGTTTTGGGTTTTAAAGAACGTGCATTTACTTATGGTGTAGGGGACAAATAAAATGAAGGAAAGTGGTATGGAAGTGGTATTTATGGTACAGATGGTTTTGTAAAAAAATCTTGGAAGTATTGTTTAGGCATTAATTCCATGATGCAAGTATTGGCTTTTTTTGTTTTTGACTTTATAATAGTAATAATAACAATAATAATAATAATAATAATAATAATAATAATAATAATAATAAAATAATTATAATAATAATAAAATAAAAATAAAAATAAAATAATAATAATAATAATAATAAAATAAAAAGTAATAAGTTGGGCCTCGTGTATTAATTTAAATGTTGAATTTAGATTTTGTAAAATAAAAGAAATAATTTGAAAGAAAAAAAATATTAACAAAAATCATTTTGAATTTTGTAAAATAAAAGAAATAATTTGAAAAAAAAATATCTTAACAAAAGCAATTTTGAATTTTGTATTTTTTTTATAATTATAGTAATTTGTAAGGAAAATAAATTAAAAAATGGAATTGAAAATAAATAAAATTTCTAAATTACAACAAACATAAAGTTCTAAAAACTCTAAAATAAGATTAAATGTAAAGATTATGCCTGAAAAATTGAATTAATTAAAAAAAAGATAAGAAATCTAAACGGAACAAAAACAGACAAAAAAAAATCAAGATGACATTAGGTGACAAAAATTAAACGGAACAAACACATGATTATTGATTAATGGACTAAAAAACTGTAAATGCAGAAACTACTGACTTAAAATAATATGCAAAAGATCAGAGTATCTGAGGGTAAAATTTGGGGTATGACAGTTGCCCTTATTTAAGTATCTTCACCGGATGACATGAGTGATAATCATCCTCATGAAATCATGGTGAAAGGTATTTAAATATAGATAACCAAAAATTTTGCCCTTAGATGAAATGACATGTTATGCTATGGACAAAAGAAAACTAAACTATAATGCTGACATGCCATGAACTCTACCATGATGAAAATGATGGAATGATAGATGCAAAATGCAGACAGAGAAAGAATGCAAACAGGGATAAAGTCAACACAATGAGTAACAACTCACTGGGGGTGACAACAACACTGGGGAAATCTAAAGTGATTGATCAACTGGTTCAGACGTGACCGACTGATACTTTAGAAGAAAGACAACACAAGACTCTAAATCGAGGTAGAACCAGAAAAACGGTCTCTATTGGGGAAAGAAAATAGAACAAGACATCTAAAGTGATGGAACAACAGGTTCAAGCCATGACCGGTTGACACTTTAGAAGAAAAGATCCTCACTGGAGGTTGAACCGGAAAATGGTCTCCACTAGGGAATATCCAGAGCAGTTGATCAACAAGTTCAAGCAATGAATGGTTGACACTCTGAATAAAATAAAGCAACCTAATTTGGAAGTAGAACCAAAAAATAGGCTCCAATGGAGGTATCTAGAATGATTGATAATCAAGTTCAAGTACGATCGGATGACATTTTAGAAAGAAAAGATCCTCAATGAAGGTAGAACCGGAAAGACAGTCTCCACTGGGGAAAGAAATGTTTCACAAATGAGTGACATCGTCAAATGGTTGATAGAAAGATACATAAACTTGAGAGTCATCATTAAAAGGTTGATGGTAAGGTAGAAAATCGTCAAACATTATCATCGTTAACGGGTTGACGGATACGATCCAATTTGGAAAATATTCACCAAAGAGTGGCATCATCAAAGGATTGATGGAACAAAACCAACTAACATCGTCAAAGGGCTGACAGAAAGAAAAATGATTTCAACGAAGAGACACCTCGTCAAAGAGTGGACAGAAAAAACACCTGTCTGAAGGAACACATCGTCAAAGGATTGACAGAAAGAAAACCTGATCTCAGACTACATCGTCAAAGGGTTGGCGAAAGAAAAATGACTTCATCGAATAGAAATCTCGTCAAAGAGTTGACAGAAAAAACACCTGTCCGAAGGAACACATCGTCAAAGGATTGACAGAAAGAAAACTTGATCTCGAACTACATCGTCAAAAGGGTTGATGGAAAGAAACAACTGAATTAAAGAGTCACATCACCAAAGGGTTTAGGGAAAGAAAATATTCATTGGAAAGACACCTCGTCAAAGAATTGATGAAAAGAAACAATTCACCAAACATTATCATCGTCAAAAAGGTTAATGGAAAGAACACTGGTCCAAAGGAACACATCATCAAAGGATTAACAGAAAGAAAAACCTGACCTCAGACTACACCGTCAAAGGGTTGATGGAATAAAACCTCAAGTATGAATCTCATCAAAAGTTGATGGAAAAGAATGTATTTGAAAGTTGTCATCAAAGGGTTGATGGCAAATGACTGATCAAGGATAACCCCAATTGTAACTACAAAAATTTGAATAACACCAAGGATGGTTAAGCTTCTCAGGGGAGACTTCCACTTATCGCCATGGGAAACAAGCTTCTCAAAGAGATGGGCACTTGTTGTATGCAAGAGGTTAAGGAAAACAACAAAGATGGATAAGCTTCTCAGGAGAGATTGCCACTTATCGTTGTAAAAAGCTGAAGGAAACACCAAAGACATATAAGCTTCTCAGGGGAGGCTGCCTCTTATCATTGTAAAAAGCTGAAGGAAACACCAAAGACAGATAAGCTTCTCAGGAAAGATTGCCACTTATCGTTGGGTATAAATTCCAAGGAGATGTTATAACAACCCTGCTGGAGAAAGGATTTTGTCTTCAATAAGGATCTGTAAAAGATTCTTCCTTTGAGACACAGTGCAAAATAAATGCATGTTTAAATTAGGTTCGGAAGCAACACTTGCCAGGGACCAAAGTTCAATTTAGGAACAAGCTAGAAACAAACGTTCAAACAAGACTCTACCCATTGGGGAATGAACTCAAATGGAGGTTTATCTTATCCAAGCATGGAGAAGATAACTAAAGCAAACACCATCCACGAGGATCAAACTCTATGGGGAATTTAGAAAGGATGGTCACTTTATGCTTAAAGGTTGACGACTCTATTGGAGAGAAAAGACCAACCCAGTCACTTGGAGAATAAACACAGCTTAAAGTAAACAAAATAGGTAAACACCAGAAAGGTAGCAAAAATGCTCGGATGCCATGCATGTGTATGAAGGCATGTATGTCATGTTTATGCTTATGGTGACAAAACAGACAATGGGAAACAAAACTGGAGATGTAATAAACATCTCGACAAAGATACCCAGCCAACTTCACCAAATTGGAACATCACTAGGGATGAACATGCATAATCAACAGTTCTATTTCAAGGTTTCAACCTTCTCTAGGGAAAAGAGTATTCCACTCGGGGTATAGCATCATGACTTCACCTGAGGGATTGCCATCATGAGCCTAATTTTCTTGTTGGAGGAGAAAGATCCATGGGGAATTGCCAATATCAAACTGAAGTACCAACCTATTGGGGAGCTGGAAAAAGATATCACAAGAACCTGTAGTTCTGCATTTCAATTGCATAATGATCATCTTCAAGTATTATCTGCCCCAGATTACATGGTCTGTGAGAAGAAGCCATCAAGAGGATTTTATAGAAGAATTGACATACAATATGTCTCAATGTCTTAAACTCTTGAAAGATTCACAAATCTCGACGTAATTGCCCCAGTTTAACTGTATTTGCAAAATAAAGTCCTCGAACTTGTCCGTCTAACTGTGGGAATGACAACTGGGAAACAAATTTGCCCCTACTAGCTGGTCTTTAGATTTATTGCCTTGGAAGGGGTTGGGAAACAACTTGCCACAAGATGACCTCAAGACGGCTTGCCCCAGTATTCTGAACTTTGAAGAATTTTGCCCCTGATTCACTAACTTCTGGAATGCTTGATTAAACAAATCCTTCAAATTGGTTGTCCCAGGTTGAGCTTCCTTTACCAAATCAAATCCTCTGGATAGTTGCATTTGTGAAGGAGTTGCCCCGACTAACTGGCCTTCGAGAGATTAGTCTAATCTCGACCTGATTGCTTCTGATTCACTAGTCTTTGAGAGATTTATCAATTCTCGATCTGATTGCCCCAGATTAATTGAATCTTGTAGTGGCTTGTCTTCTTGCTCAACAGAGTCTTAAGGAATTTTGTATCCTAGCTTGATCAATCCTTTCAATGCAGAAACCTTCTTGGGGTCAAGTGCTTACTCGCAAGTAAAGCTAATCGTTTTGAAAATGATAATTTTAATGCAGTGCATATGATAGTTTTGAAATTCAAGTCTATTCACTGGAATTATGTTGCGACAAATAGTGAATGAATCACTAATCAGCATGTCACATTGATACCACATGAATGATAAGCAAATCCTTTTAGGAGTCAGCTTTGACGTGATCTTACCGAAGTATGCTTTCAAAACAACATGCTTTAATTAGGTCTTTCGAGGGTTATAATGTAGCCTGGTTCATGGTTTGAGAAAGGAAGGATTTATGGCTCAAAGTATTGTTTTAACCCACCCATTCTCCTTGATATTCTCCAGTCCTAAGTTCAGCTAACTTGACACATGCATCTAGAGTTTGACGGTGTAAGTGTGAAGATGACGTTTCAAGATTTTTGAGATGACAATCACCTTATTTTGTTTTTGGCCATGGATGTCAGTAACCTTTTGATTTTTGACATGGTGGTCACTGAATCTTATTTTTTCCTGAGGATTTGAGGACCTCTTTCGATTTTCTTTTCATCCCTAATTTTGCATGGACTGATTCTGTTTTTCAGGTCCATCGGGATTGCCCCAGTTTTGCCTAAGTCTCCTTCATAGGTTTTGACTTAGCGGGCTTTCAACTCTTTTTTTTTATATTTATTTTTGGAAAAGTTTGTGACTGCCAATTCATTGGTCATTGAAGAACAACCGACACAACTGCATGATCAGATTAACTGAACACTACCCTGCCCCAGGTTAAGCTTAAGGGTTTAAAAATCCGAAGGAAACTTGTACTTCTAGGCTCGAAGTGGTTAACAAGTGTCATACCCCAAATTTTGACCACAAGATTTCCCATCATGGTGCAAATCATTACCACAATATGGATGTACCTTCATGCCTCATCAATCTTCTCAAGGAACATTGAGCATTCACTACAATCAAGAATTAGGGTTTTGAACCCTCTCAGAGTACTTAGACAAAGGATCAATCAAGAATTGACATGATCCTCAACTTTTCTAACCTCTCAAACACCCATAAAGGATTAAGAGTTCTTCCATATCAAGAATCAAGCACAAGAGTGCCACATCTCAAGCTGATCAAGCCTCGAGATCCCTAGTGTCACCAAATTAGGGTTTTGGTCGACCAAGGCCTCCAGAGGAAACTTTTCATCTGGGCATGAGCCAATACTTCAAAACATGATCCAAAATGCTTCAAGGGACCTCATGGATCCAATCATTAAGCCAAAATAGCCTCAGGGGATGTATTCATCAAAAATCAGGAATTAGGGTTTCTTGACCTAATTTACCCCTAAGTTGACTTTTGAGGCAAGACATGATCCAAGATATCAAGACATGATTTGAGGGCCTTAAATACACCACATTGATCCATTTACAACAATAGATTGATCCAAGAAGCTTGATTCACAAGTTTCAATTTCATCTGGACCACAATTAGGGTTTTGAAGAAAAAGTCAACTGTACCTTTGACTTTGGACGAAGACATGCTCCCAAACCTTGGGACATGATTCAAGACACCCTAAAACACCTATGGAATTCATCCATTAGGTTTGAATTAGGTCAAGAACTTGATTGCATAGAAGATCACACAGTTTGGAATTCATCTGACAAAAAGTCAACTGTGCCCAAAATCAAGTTTGAATTTTTGAATTTTTTCACAAATGTGGCTCCCCTAACTCAAAAACAATGTTAATTTATGGTTTTGATAATCATCCATCAACAAAAATCAAGAAAAGTGAGGTTTCTTGCAAAAGGGGCAACCATACGAAACTTAAAATTTTCTAAGTTAAGGAACAAAATGGATATGATACCCACTTTGCAAGGTCATAGCTACCAAACCCTAAGGCCTTTTTCATCCATTCAAAGCTCAAATGAAATTTCATATGACATACTTCAAAAGTGTCAATTACAAGAGATTCCAAATCCTCGTGGATTTTGAGTTATACTTTTTCC
The DNA here is from genome assembly GCA_022829125.1 of Lathyrus tuberosus. Lineage (NCBI taxonomy): Eukaryota > Viridiplantae > Streptophyta > Magnoliopsida > Fabales > Fabaceae > Lathyrus > Lathyrus tuberosus. The sequence continues at coordinate 10,666,944 of JALAZF010000163.1, forward strand.
AACACTTAAAAAATTTTTTTTAGGCAGAATCTGTCTAGGTTTTTCACCAACTTTTGGATCATTTTTCATCATGATCCAAGCTAAACCAGGTCCATTTGTTGACATCAGAGTTAAAGTATGTCATGAGAGCTTTCCAAAGAGTACAAGAACTCCCATTAATTTAACTTGATCAAAGAGTTATGGATCTCACAACATGCCTTGCTCAAACTGGTTTGCAAGCTTTGTCCTCTTCCAAGATCAGAGAGAATCTTGATGACTCACTTGATATTTTCAAGCTTGGACCATTGAGTCAAGGATCCTATCCTTTGGCATGTGATCATTCAAGTTTCAATTCCAAAAACTTCAACTTTGTCATTTGGCATTGATGTGGAACTTAGAGCTGTCATGAACCTGAATGTATCAGTCCAATTGAGTCAAGGTTGTTTCAAAAATCAGAAGACCTAGAGCTACCAAGACCAGCTCAAGTCAATGGCCAAGTGAAGACTTGGTACCTTGGCATTTAAGAAAGTGATACATGGGCATATCTATTAGATAATAGAGTGAACCAGTTGCCATTCACTATTCCTTCAAAAAAAAACTCCTCTACTATAAATAGAGGTCATTTCTGATGTTTCAAACCACACCAAGACAATACCAAAGCCTTGTTTTCTCACTCTCCCTCTCTTACTTCAATTTCAAGTCACATTGGAGCAATTTGAGAATACTTGAAACCAGAGCAAAAACCACTCAAATAACCATCCAAACACATCATAAATCATCCATTGGAGGTGTTCAATCCTTCATCCTCATTGTACAACATCAAAATCAGAAAGTCAACCTCCAAAACCTCAAATTTTGCTTTTCTGCATTTTTCAAACCATGTCTTGATCCAATCACTTTCAAAACCAATTAACCCTTCAAATACTCTCCAAATATCATCCTCAAACTGTCCCAATAGGTTTCCCTTAACTGTAACACCATTTGAGTGAGTTACCATTTTGGTCACTTTTGCCACTTTTGCAAGAAAGAGCCAATTCTTGTTCCTGAGGTTTCTGGTTGATTTTAATCATCCTAAAAGCTTCTAAAGGATCAATCAAGAGTCTCTAAGCATTGGATTACTTCTGGCATAAGCATCTTGACAGTTAGCACAAGGAGCTTCAAGAGGTAAGTGCATAACAACTTGAACTCTTTAAAATTTGAATTGCTTTGATGTCCATTTATCATGAACATGTCATATATATATCATATGTGTTGTGTTTGAACCAATTTACCATGCTATTGTTGCTTGTATGATGAGATAGCATAGAACTTGCAAATCTTTGCCTATTTTGAAACCACTGTCGAGTTTTAAAATAAAAACATCTTTAGAAAATTCTGATACCACCATTGGATTCCTCATGAAATTCTAGGTAGGATCCATCTAAATTTTGTCCAGTTTCATGGAGAAATGAGGGAGATATAATCCTTCTTGCAAATCACACAAAACTTGGTTTTTTGCCTTGGCCTGACCTGAATTTAGGCCACCTATATATGTTTATGGGGTGGTTTTGATACACGGATGTATCACCACCCCAGTGGTAGCGCGCATGTGTGTTTGGTTGGAGGGCGTGGGTTCAACACCCACCCAGACCATTTTTGGTTCCCTATCTTTTTTTGCTATTTTTCTCATTTTTATGATTTTTATTAATTAATCTCAAAATTAATTTCTCTCTCAATTTTAATTATTTTTTATTGGTTCTTTTTTTGAAAATTCACAAAAATGTTGAAATATTAAATTCCACACAAAAATTGAATTTATGTATTTTATTTAATATAGTTTGAATTTTTGTAATTAATTTCATTTTATTTGTTTTCAAACATTTAAAAAATGAAATTTCCACCTTGACCTTTCAAAATTAATTGAATTGTAAGCCTTCATGTGATTAAACATGATTTTCCAAAATATTTTTCAAAGCTTACCACTTGTTTTTCAATATATTTGATGTTTTATATTTAATTTCCTTTGAAAATAATATTATATTAATTAAAATTAGGGTTTCCCTCAATTTTAATTTCTCAAACTTCATTTGAAACGCTTTTGGGCCTCTTGGTAGAGTGTAAGTCCCATCCCTTTGTAAATAAACCAGTTTGGGCCTCAGTCATTGTACAAGTCCCGATATGTTTTGAAAAATCTCGGCGCGATCGCCGTTTTCAAACAATTTTCATTTGGGCCTCCCCTTGAGTTGCAAGTCCCATTTTTCTTCTTTTTCTAACACTTTTGGGCCTCTAATAGAGTGTAAGACCTAACCCCCTTTGTACATAAATAATTTGGGCCTCAGTCATTGTATAAGTCCCGATATAATTTTCAAAATAATAGTGCGATCGTTGTTTTTCATCCGGGCCTTCCCTTGTGTTGTAAGCCCCATATTTCTTCTTCTCAATCACTTTTGGGCCTCTAATAGAGTGTAAGACCCATCCTTCTTGTAAATACAATAATTTGGGTCTCAGTCATTATATAAGTCCCTCTGTGGTTTTCAAAACTGCGACCCGATTATCGCCTTTTTTGAAGAATTCATCTGGGCCTCTCTTTGAGTATAAGCCCCAATCTTCCTTTTACAACAACTTTCTTTTTTATTTAGATTCAAATTCTAAGTTTTTATCAAAACTTTCTTCAATTTCTTGAATAACTAACCATACAGCTGTAGTTGCTATGCTTGGGCTTGCACACCTGTAAGCTCCATTATCTCTTCAACATACTTGTTTATATATTTCATCTGTATATGTATATTATTGTATATACTTGCTTAGAGTTTTCCCCGGAAATTAGGTCTAGGTCTTAATCAAACCAGTGGTTTACTCTTTCAATACAGTCAAAACTAGTTCCCCATAGGAAATTCCAGATACAGTATTGCCTCCTCTTGGGCTTATACAATATGGAACAGAGAAAGGCATTATTCCCGGTGAAACTTTTCTCAAGACTGTCACAACTTAGAAATATGTGTACAAGAAATTCATTTCCCCAAAGGGACTAATTCCCATTGAAACCTCTTTTGAATTTCTTCAAACCCTAGAACTGTTCACTAAAGAAAGTATTATTCCCAATGAAACCTTTCTTGAACTTTTCTCAGGCTTGGACCCGCAGGCTTCCTAAAGGCATCCCCAACCTCTTCTTGGGCTTTGTACAAGGACCCTCAAGCTTCTTAGAAGTTCTCAGCCTCCTCTTGGGCTTCATACAAGTAGACTTGGACAGTCTCATCCTCCTCTTGGGCATCATACAAAGATCATCATCCAGTTAAGAGTCAACCTCTTCATACTAGTAGACATGGAAAGTCTCATCTCCTCTTGGATCTCAAAGAAACCCTCAAGTTTCCTAAAAGCACAGGAAAAACCCTGATCACTTCATCAATCTACAGCAGAGTTAAAACCTCCATAGGTTTTAAAACTCAATATTTAAACTTTCATTCTAAATTCCCCAACTAGGGTCAAATTACCACCAATAAACCCTCAGAAAAATCAGAACCTCAAGGCATCTGATATTTCAACTCTTCTACACTCAGTAAGAGTTGATTCCCCAATTTGGACCTGTCTCTGGATCTCAATAATCCTCAGTAGAAGATAGCCTCCTCTTAGACTTCATACAAGAAATTCCCCAACCAGCCTCCTCTTAGGCTTTGTATATGATTTTTCCTCAGCAAAGTTAGCCCCAATCTTGGGCTTTGTACAAGACAGATCATATTCTCCAGTTGAGTCAATATTTTTTTAGCCTCAATCTTGGGCTTTGTACAAGATAGATAAAACCTCTCCCCAGTGGAGTCAATTTATTTTAGCCTCAATTTTGGGCTTTGTACAAGGCAGACAAAATATTCCCCAGAAGAGTCAATCTCTTTTTTACCCTCAATCTTGGGCTTTGTACAAGACAGATATGAAACTCCCCTAGTAGAGTCAACCTTTTAGCTTCAACCTTGGGCTTTGATCAAGGCACACAAAAATCAACATCCCCTCAGAGGAAATCAAAAGTTCTCCCTGTAGGAAGGCATTTATCTGTACATCACACATCAAAACAAACAATAAAAAAAACCCTAATTCGAGATAACTACTGTAAGTGGCACACTTGTTGATTCAAAAAATCCAAGCTGTGGTCCCTCTTTTATCTTGGTAAACTTCCTCGTTCATCTAATTGGTGTAAGTGGCAAGCCTCTGGATTATTTACATCCAAGCCAATGCCCCTCTCTTAGCATGGAAGATTCCTAAGGAAAAATGGCATTGCTCTACACTGAGTTAAAGTTTCCTGCTTCAGGACATCTCTCTTATAAAGGAAATTATGGCATTGCTGGATTCCATACATTCCAGTTAAAGTAATTCTCCTTTATAACTAATCCTTCAACAACTGTGATGGATAAATAGGTGAGATATCTCCCTTTAGAGATGACAAATTCTCTCTCAGTCAAACCCTTTAGCTTCAATCTTGGGCTTTGAACAAGACACAAATACTCATCTAGCTTCAATCTTGGGCTTTGAACAAGACACCAAACATCTTTCCTCCCATAGAATAGGAGGAACTACGATTGCTCTGATTTCCCTGTTATCTTTACGGGAATACATATGCATAAGATTGTGAAATCTTAGCGAGCACACAAATAAAAAACTTTAGGTCCAGCACCTTACCAAAAACAACAAAAAACCCAAAAACAACAAAAACACTCTCACAACATTCCCTACCCATAACAGTAAACACCAGAAAGTATTTAAACTTGCCAAAGAAAGTCTATGGATAACCATATATACATTGGGTAATTGACAACTTCCCTTTGTATAACTTGACCCTGGACCCCCATTCTCTTAGAATTTGTTAAAGAAAAGATTTCACTACGCCAAAATTGGCTTTTCACATTGCACCAAAGACAGCGCTTTTTGTACAAAGCGCTGCTATAGGTCTTTAAAAAATTTTGCTAAAAAAAAGCGCTGTAAAACACAGCCTTTAGAAAGCGCTTTTTAAAAGCGCTGTTAAATGCCCTAAATGGAAGCCACCTTAGAAAGCGCTTTTTGAAAAGCGCTGCTATAGGTTTTACCTTAGAAAGCGCTTTAAAAAAGCGCTTTTATAGGTTAACCTTAGAATGCGCTTTCAGAAAGCGCTGCTATAGGTCTTAAATTCTCCTCACTTTAGAAAGCGCTTTTTTGCAAATTTGCGTGCAAGGTTAGTTTTAGATAGCTTCCCTTTCCTTTCCAGCTTCATAGGATAAATAAGAAATCAGAAAGTAGCACCCAATTCCAACCAATGCGGTATGGTGTGTCATACGCCAAATTTTGACCACTAATATTTCCCATCAGTGTGCAAATCATCATCACAATATGGGTGTACTTACATGACTCATCAATCTCCTCAGGAATTGTTGAGCATTCACTGCTCTCAGAACTTAGGGTTTCAAGCCCTCTCAGAGTTCTTAGACAAATGATCAATCAAGGAATGACATGATCTTCAACTTGTCTAACCTATCAAACACCCACAATGGATCAAGAGGACTCCCACTTCAAGGATTAAGCACAATGCTGCTCCCTTCTAAGTGGATCAAGCCTCGAGATCGCCAGTGTCACCAAATTAGGGTTTTGGTCGACCAGGGCCTCTAGATGGAAATTTTCCTCTGGGCATGAGCCAATGCTTCAAAGCATAACCTATGATGCTCCAAGGGACATCATAAACCCAATCATCAAGTCAATTTTGCCTCAGGGGATGCATTCATAAAAAATCAGGAATTAGGGTTTCTTGACCTAATTCACCCCTAAGTTGACTTTTGGGACAAATCATGAGCCAAGACCTCAAGACAAGATTCTAGGATCTCCAATACACTACATTGATCCATTTGCAATAATGGATTGATCCAAGAAGCTTGATCAACAAGTTTCAGTTTCATCTGAACCACAATTAGGGTTTCGCGAGAAAAGTCAACTGTATCTTTGACTTTTGACCAGGACATGCGCCCAAACCCTAGGACATGAATCAATATACCCTATAACACCCATGGAACATGTCCATCAAGTTTGATTTAGGTCAAGGACATGATTTCCTAAAGGATTGCATAGTTTGGAATTCATGTGACAAAAAGTCAACTGTGTACAAAAGTCAATTTTGACTTTTTGAGATTTTTCACAAAAATGGGTTTTTAACCCTAAAATGATGTTAATATATGATTAGAATCATCATTCATCAAGAAAAATCAAGAAAAGTGGGATAACTTGTAAAAGGGGTAACCATAAAAAACTTAGAAAATTTTCTAAGTTATGAACAAAGTGGCAAAGGTACCAACTTTGGAGGATCATAACTCCTAAACCACAAGGCCATTTTTTCCCATCCAAAGCTGGATTTGTAGCCCTCATGGCCCTCTACAAAAGCTTCAACTACACCTCATTCCAATTCATTATGGTTTTGAGTTATGGAATGATCAAAATGGCTGAAAACATGAAATGCCACTTTTTCCAACACTTAGTGAAATTTTCACTAAGTCAGAATCTGCCTTACTTTTTTTCAAATGTAGGGACATTTTTCACTTGGATCCAAAAAGTATCAAAACCAATTATGATCAAATAGTTGTTGTATCATATAAGGGCTTTCCAAAATGGCCAAGAACATCACCAAATTCCACTTGGGCCATGAGACATGACAAGGGCAATATGCCTTGCTGAAAACTGCCAAGGCTAGGCAGAATTTTGCATTTTTGCTCGATTTGGCAAAATCAGCTAATTCCAAGCCTTGTCATCATCTTGGACACATTTGAGGATCAAATCCAAAGGGGACAAACACTGAGCCAAGCCTCCAAAGAACTTGGAACAAGAAGTAGCATGCCAAACCTAGAAATCCCTTAAAAAGAGACAAGACTCCAATTTTGGATTGAAGCATTTAATGGATGCACCAAGGTGGCATGGACTGACACATTTGCAACTAAATTCAGTCAAGAATGATCCAACAACTAGGGAACCACAGCTCAGTGCCCTAACCTCTAGTCAATGGCTAGAGAAGACTTGGATTCTCATTGCTCAACATTGGCCAAACCTCTGCTGCAATTTCCATTCACTATTGATCCCAAAACAAACTTGCTCTACTATAAATAGAGCTCATTTGTGCTCAGTTTGAGTACACCAAAGCCATCAAACAGATGCTTTCCTCAAAATCTCTTTCTCTTGGCAAAAATGCTTTAGCAAGTTAACTCTGAGTTTTTGAGTTAGAGAGAAATTCCAACCAAACCAATCACACATACACCTCATATATGTCATGTATAAGCTGTCCAAACTCTCACAAGTGACCTGTAATCCTTAAATCACAAAGTCACATCTCAAAACCTCAAAATAGTACCTTTGTGCATTTTTCAAGCCATGTCTTAATTCAGTCACTTTCCAAACCAGATAAAATCTCAAACACACTCCAAATAACATCCTTGAACTGTCCCAAATGGTTCCCCCCATCTGGAACACCATTTGAGGGAGTTGCTATTTTGGCCATTTTAACCCCTTTTGCAAGAAAGGGCCAGTTTGTGTTTTTGCAGGTTCTAACTGATTCCACTCACCCTAAAAGCTTCTAAGGGATCATTTGAGAGTGTCCAAAGTGTCGTACCTCGAAAAATACGATCCTCGCGATGGACGCGGAAAAAACTGTTCGAAACAGAGTCGCCACCGAACTTTATTTATCCCAAAAGAGGGAAAGGAAAATATCGAGAAAACCTTTAAAGGGATAAGAAAATGGTTGTCGCAACCAAATTTGGGTTCGGGAGTCAGTTACGCAAAGGGAAGGTATTAGCACCCTCTACGTCCGTTGTACTCAACGGGAACCTCTTGATTCGATTCGGGAGATAAGTTAGCTTGGTTTGTTTGTTTTCTTCTAATGTAAATATTGCTTTCTAAGGGGAAATAGGTGGTTTTTTATTAGTGTGCTCGGCAAGGATTGAGAACCCTTGGGCCTACGTATTCCCTCATGCAATGGGAAAGTCAGAGCATTCGTAGTTCGTGGGACTACGGTTGGTTGGTGTTTTTTAGGCGAACGAATGTTTAATTCGCATTCTAACTGCTAAACATTGGCTTGCCTGCTCGTCATGGGAGGCTGAAGCACTAGTTCATATGCGCGGAAGAATGGACTAAACAATGTTCTTTTTTGTGAAAAGTTGTTTGAGTATGAATTAGGTGTATTAGAGATTTGATTGAGAAAAATGTTTGATTTGGACGTGTTTTAGGCGAACGAGAGTTTAGGTTGCATTCTGACTGCTAAACATTGGCTTGTCTGCTCGTCAAGGGAGGCTGAAGCACGAGTTCATATGCGCGAAAGAATGACTTAAACAATGTTCTTTGGGAAAGGTGTTTAAGTTGTGGATTAAGTGTATTAGGGTTTTGGTTGCGTGAGAGGTGTTTAGTTTGTTAAGTATTTTAGTGGAGGAATGACGATTATTCGATAAACGAGACGTCAGCCTCGCAATCAATTAATCGGGGCATTACTGAGATGCTAGATCTCAACGACGCCTTTTTCATTCTATTGATTATGAAATTGTTTGATAATGATTAAATGTTTTAAGATGAAAGGTTGTATGAACAACAACCCAAGGGCGTGCCTCAAGAGCTATTCATTCGAAGATCCAAGGAATGCTAGATTCCAAGAATCTCCTCCTTTCGTTAGTTGATTAAGAAAATAGTTTGAAAAAAAAGGATCGAATTGGATAGGTTACGAAAAGAGGTGAGGATCGATACTAGTCCCTAGGGGTGCTCCTAGTAACGAAACCACGAGATGCGCGAGTGTGCGTGTGATGGTGAGGCAAAAGGCGCTCGACTTACGATTGGGCTCGATGGCGAATCGAGGACTGGTTTGGAAATGGTTTAGTTGAAAAGGTCGAAATATTGAATGAATGATAACCCAAGGGGCGTGCCTCAAGAGTTATCCATTCGAAAACCTAAGGAATGCTTGATTCCAAGAATCTCTACCTTTCGAAAGTTTGATTAAAAAAAGATAATGATTAATCGGGTGAATCGGGAAATAAAAGGTGGCGACCTCGTCTTAATCAAGAACTCTAAAAAAGGGTTCCATGATGTTTTAAGACCTTCATTGGTCGAAAATGAAAAGAATATAATGCAAAGTAAAATGTGAATAAAATCGAAATCAAAGAGAAGTCTCATCTTAACCGACAAAATTTGGTTTTAGATGTTCATCGACCCATAAAAAATGAAAAGTAAATAAAAGAATAAAATCGGTCTCGTCTTAATCAAGGTCTTTAATCTTAGATCGATAAGCTATGATTTTTGACTTTCATTGACCGATAAAAAAAATAAAAAAAAGGTGGCCTCATACTTGTCAAGACTTTTTAGTGATTTTAAGATAAATCAAAGTCATGATTTTGTTAATGTCATAGGCCCTAAAAAAATGACATAGAAGATTGAAAATGAAATCGAAAATGAACAGTAGAATCGGTTCAAAGAAACCTAAAAAAACATTTAAAACTTAGTAAACTTAAAACTTCCAAATTAATAAAATGAATGGAAAAAAAAGGGGTGTGTGGGAAAAAAAAGAGGCGTGGAGTTGGTTACCTGGGCTTTCAAAAGCCCATCATACTCCAAAAAAAGTTGGTGCGGTTGGTAAAAAAAAAGACGCAGGCCTACCCATCAAAATGAGACCCAGTTAACCAAGGTCCTACTCTCTTTTATATCTTCCATTTTGCAACAAAAAAGACAAAAAAGTATTAAGGTTAAAACAACATCAACGACATCGATAAACAAATGGGACGAAAACATCATCCCTTATCCCCCAAAATTCAAAAGTGAAAACAATGTAAAGCGTGAAACAGAACATCAACAACAGCAAAACACTTGCTCGACTTGACCTTTTCACAGTACGACTCTCTTTTCTCTCTTCTGTTCTTATCCGACTCAAAATCTCGCTCTCCGATTTTGAACAGGTTTGGCTTCCGCTTGCGTTAAGAACCCGAGTCGGTTATCTCTATTTCATCTCCTTCTGAGTTTTTGTGATGAATGAGTAGGGAACGGATCGAGATCGAAGGTGAATCAAGTTATTGTTGTATGAGTTGAAAATGGGTTGATCGATTTGATCAAAACAGGGTAGCGCGGTTCGCGAAAATGGCGGTTGTGATTTTGTGATGGTTGTAGTTATCCTTTGGGAGAAGATTGAGGGTTTAATGGTTGGTTGAAGGTTATGTAGTAAAAATAAAAATGGAAGTTTGAAGGTGGGTTGTGTTGACGATGAGAGTTTGAGAATGATGATGAGGAAAGAGGATTTTATGGTTGTTTTGAGGTTTTTGTGATGAAGAAGGTGACGATAGGTTGTTGTTGTGGTTGAAAGAAGAGTTGGGTTATGAGGTTCGGTGTTGAGTTGTTGGTTTTATGATGGTGTTGTTTTTTGATAATGAAAAAGCAGTGGTGAGTTTGATCTGAAGGTGTGATTCGGTTGTGGAAAGGATGGAGAAAAGGTCCCTCTTGAAAGGGTTTATGCATGCGCCTTTTATTTGACGTTGGAGAAGCCTATTTCGAATGAAGATGTTGTTGGGCTTTTTTTTTACCGAAAAACATTTATTCAGGTTTTTATCAAAATGAAGGTCCATCCTGTTATTGTTTCATTTCAAAATTTGTGTTTTTTTTCATTCTCCATTTTTCTGCTGCTGTTGGTTGTTGTAACGTTGCTTTAGCAGGTCTGTTGTTGCATTGATGCAGAGTTTTGGCATGATGTTGCAGTTGTCATTGTGCAGTTGTTGTTGCATGTGATATTGGAGGTAGCAACGTACGGTTTTCTGAGCTTGTCGCTGAACTTGCATAATGTTTGGCTTGTAGCGCAGTGATGAAGACTAGCTGGCTGAGGTTTTGTTCACTTGATGGTTTTGGAAGGCAATGCGTGTGGGGCCATGGCATTAAGTTATTGTATTATTTTATGGATCTTTCATTTTTTGAGTGACAATGTAAATGGGCTTTTTTTTTGTGTGACAATGTATATGGGTTTGTTTCCACATTTTGGTATGGTTTTTGAGATTGTAATCAAAATGGGCTTGAATATGTAAATGGAATTGGACACTTAAGCAACTTATGTTTTGGACTAAAAATATATCACCACTTGTAACTTTTGATCTTGAATTTGCAATAGCCTCCATGAATAATGATGAACAAAGAAAACACCAATTGAACTTACAATATGTCCGGTAATCAATTCTTGCGAAACGAAACCAAATGAACCAATCTTGGTGAACTTCATTGTGAAAAACCTTGATTAAAAATGAACCAGTAACTGATGATCGTCAGTTATTAAAGAACTTGATTTTGCATCGCTTGATAAACTGACATACACCAAGATGACTTGCATTGACACAGAAACCTAACTGCAACCTCAAACACCACTTGAATTTCACACCCAAGCAGCAGACCCTTGTCGGTAGGACAAATTTGGGGTATGACAGATGCCCCTATCTAATTGGCTTGAACCCAAGAAAATGAACTGCTGTATGACGTTCATTTTTAGGGTGGAAGTCAATTAGATATAAGAAGACCCCAAAATTTGTCTGACAAAAGGTAAAGTGTAAGAGCTAATAGAATGAGGTAGCGGGATTCAAACTGAACAAAATAACCTGAGGCTCTTTGGGTGACCAAAGCAGTCCCTTGTCCATAGGGTGTTGATAATACCAAAGAGGTATTTTTGAAAAGTAGAGGATTCTCTGGCTTGTTGAAGCAGTCCCTTATCCATTAAGGTTCCTCGATGATACCAAAGCAGTATCTCTGATGGCAGACAATTCTCTGGGTCGTCGAAGAAGTCCCTTATCCATTAAGGTTCCTCGATGATACCAAAGCAGTATCTCTGAAGGCAGACGGTTCTTTGGGTCATCGAAGCAGTACCTTATCCATTAAGGTTCCTCGATGATACCAAAGCAGTATCTCTGAAGTAAATTTGCTGAAGAATAGTTGAGCAAGATTCCTGTCGGAGGAAATGTGCTGGCTTTGTAGGGGAAAGCTCACAAGAAACTTTCTAGGGTAGCCTCTGCTTGGGGAGCACTGACAACAACTGCTGGGGATTATCATCGTCAACCACATGGTTGAAGAATGACTTGCTGGGGAATAGGATTCCATGAGCATGTGCGGGGTATCAGCTTCTCTTTGATGGAGGACTGGCCAAGATGCTCGCGAACTGATCCTGGATCCTGTTATGCTATGTTGGGGATGGATATGCCATGCATTGCAAAATGCACTGAAACACATGCTACGATGCAACTGCTAGAAAATCTAATGCACGTATGATATGATAATGCTTGATATGGGTGTGCTGCTATGCTAGTATGTTATGCACATGACGATGCAAATGATCGGGTGCGCTGGGGATAGGATTCCTTGTCAAGGGTATCACCAGGGATTGGATTTGGAAATTTCCAAATGAAATTGGGCTTTGGTTATTTTTGGTGTTTGCCAATAAATTGGACTTTTAAGTTAAAATTCCAGACTAGAACTGGATTGGAGGATAGTCTACCAGACGAGAACTGGTGAGAAAAGGGTATTCGCCAGACGAGCACTGGACCTTGAATTGGTTTTCCATACGAGAACTGGGCCTTACATTGGTTTGCCAGATGAGAACTGGGCCTTGAAATATTTTCCAGGCGGGAACTGGACCTTGAAATGTTTTCCAGGCGGGAACTGGACCTTACAAGATTTTCCAGGCGGGAACTGGACCTTTAAAAAATTTGCCAGGCGGGAACTGGACCTTAAATGATTTGCCAGACGGGAACTGGACCTTAAATGATTTTCCAGGCGGGAACTGGACCTTAAATGATTTGCCAGTCGAGAACTGGACCTTAAAAGATTTGCCAGTCGAGAAATGGACCTTAAAAGATTTGGAGGTGCCAACGAGTGTGGTCTTTTGGGTACTTGCAAATAAAGAATTGGAATTTTGGATTGCCAAGCTAAATTGGACTTTGGGTTGCCAAGCTAAGTTGGACTTTGGATATATGTGCCAAATGAAATTGGACTTTGGTGTCAAGTCTAACGATACCAGGCTTTGAGATGTCAAATCTTGTTGGAAGGTTAAGCTTACACATGTCTATGCAATGAGCGAAGCGACATGGCCAATGCATATGAGTGATTTATGCAATGATATGAAGGTTCCAAAGATGCCCCAGGAGAGGATAAGGTATGGGTAAGTTCCTTTGCAGCAAGGTTTATTGTCAGAAAGAAAGCAAAAGGTTATCTGTGGGGGGATAGCATGATTCCCCGACACTCGTTTTGAACTCAAAGGTCACTTGACGATGTTCGCTTGCGCAGATTGAAAGCAATAGAGAGATTTGCCCCTGTGTAGCTCATCTTGCCCCAGTCTGGGCCTATGAAGAATTTCTCTTTGACAGGAAATTGGAAACAACTGTACCATGAGATGATCTCGAGATGGCTTGCCCCAGAATTCCAAATCGTGAAAGGCTTCATCTTTGAAAGGAAGTTGGAAGCAGATGTACCATGAGATGAACTCGCAAGCATCCTGGCCAGTCCTCCATCAAAGTCGGCAGTATTCTTCTAAAAGATAAGTTGATACCCCGCGCGTGCTCAAGGAATCCTATTCCCCAACAAGACATTCTTCAGCCATGCAGTTGATGATGACAATCCCAGCAGCTGTTGCTATTCTTACTCCCCAAGCAGAGGATATCCTAGAAAGTTTCTTGTGAGCTTTCCCCTGCAGAGCCAGCACATTTCCTCCGACAGGAATCTTGCTCAACTATCCCCCAGCAAATTTAACACAGAGATACTACTTTGGTATCATCGGAGAACCTTAACAGATAATGGACTGCTTCGACGACCCAGAGAATCGTCTGGCTTCAGAGATACTGCTTTGGTATCATCGAGGAACCTTAACGGATAAGGGACTGCGCCGACCCAGAGAATCGTCCGCCTTCAGAGATACTGCTTTGGTATCATCGAAGAACCTTAATGGATAAGGGACTGCTTCGACAACCCAAAGGATCATCTGCCTTTTCAAAGATACGACTTTGGTGTCATCGGAGAACCTTAATGAGTAAGGGACTGCTTCGACGACCCAGAGAATCGTCTGCCTTCAGAGATGCTGCTTTGGTATCATCGAGGAACCTTAATGGATAAGGTACTGTTTCGACAACCCAGAGAATCTTCTGCTTCCAAAGATACTGCTTTGGTATCATTGAGGAACCTTAACGGATAAGGTACTGCTTTGATGTTTTAGAAAATCTTCTGCTTCCAAAGATATTGCTTTGGTATCGTTGAGGAACCTTAACGGACAAGGTACTGCTTCAATGTTCCAGAGAATCTTCTGCTTCCAAAGATACTGCTTTGGGTATCATTGAGGAACCTTAACGGATCAGGTACTGCTTCAATGTTCCAGAGAATCGTCTGCCTTCAAAGATGCTGCTTTGGTATCATCGAGGAACCTTAATGGATAAGGGACTTCTTAGACGACCCAGAGAATTGGCTGCCTTCAGAGATACTGCTTTGGTATCATCGAGGAACCCTAATGGATAAGGGACTGCTTCGACGACCCAGAGAATCGTCTGCCTTCAGAGATACTGCTTTGGTATCATCGAGGAACCTTTATGAATAAGGGACTGCTTCGAAGACCCAGAGAATCGTCTGCCTTCAGAGATACTGCTTTGGTATCATCGAGGAACCTTAATGGATAAGGGACTGCTTCGAGGACCCAGAGAATCGTCTGCCTTCAGAGATACTGCTTTGGTATCATCGAGGAACCTTAATGGATAAGGGATTGCTTCGACCACCCGAAGAATCTCATGCCTTCAGAAATATTGCTTTGGTATCATCGAGGAGCCTTAATGGATAAGGGACTGCTTCGACTACCCAAAGGATCTCAAGCTATTTTTGTTAAGTTGGAACCTTGCTACCTCATTCCGTTAGCTCTACAACACTTTACCTTTGTGAGACAAATTTCTGGGGCATTCTTATATCTACTTGACTTATACCCTTAAAATAAGCGCTTTGCAGCTGTTCATTTTCTCGGGTTCAAGCCAATTAGATAGGGGCATCTGTCATACCCCAAATTTGTCCTACCTATATATAATCTTTATTTATACATCTGTCCAATATCCATCTATCCATTTTAAGTTCTTCTTCTAAATTCTCATAACAAAAATCCATATTCTTTTTTTTTTCATCCATTAAATCCATTTAAAGAATTTATTCAATAACCTTTATCCACTTCATTTATCCAATTTTCCAATTCTCATTTTCGTTTCTTTTAATATACATTTTTGTTCCCTCTTTTAATATCTATTTTTATTTTCCTATCATTTATTCTTAAAACCATATCCATTATCCATTAACCTTTATTTTAATCCCTAAATCTATAATCCATTTATGTCCATAACCATTTTTAATTATCTTTCTTTTTTTAAACCAATTTCCACCTTTCATATTCAGTTCCATTTTTTACCAATAATATCCAATGTCATTACCATTTTTCAACAAAAGTCACAAAAGAAAACCATTGTCCATCCATAATATCTTCAAAGTCCATTCCAATCAATATTGGTTTACATACTAAAGCCGAATTACAATTTAATTCTAAGTCCATCTTACAACCAAGAAAATTACAAAAAAAAGTCTAGTATTAAGAGCAACTTAGAGCCCCACATGACGCATGTTGAAGAGTAATGCCCACTTGCATTGTTCAAACAAAAGGTGGAGGAATCAATAAGTGATGTTGGCCCAAAATCAGTTCGCAAGCATCTTGGCCAGTCCTCCATCAAAGTCGGCAGTATTCTTCTAAAAGAGAAGTTGATACCCCGCGCATGCTCAAGGAATCCTATTCCCTAGCAAGACATTCTTCAGCCATGCAGTTGATGATGACAATCCTAGCAGCTATTGCTATTCTTACTCCCCAAGCAGAGGATACCCTAGAAAGTTTCTTGTGAGCTTTCCCCTGCAGAGCCAGCACATTTCCTCCGACAGGAATCTTGCTCAACTATCCCCCAGCAAATTTAACACAGAGATACTACTTTGGTATCATCGGAGAACCTTAACAGATAAGGGACTGCTTCGACGACCCAGAGAATCGTCTGGCTTCAGAGATATTGATTTGGTATCATCGAGGAACCTTAACGGATAAGGGACTACTTCACCGACCCATAGAATCGCCTGCCTTCAGAGATACTGCTTTGGTATCATCGAAGAACCTTAATGGATAAGGGAATGCTTCGACAACCTAAAGGATCATCTGCCTTTTCAAAGATACGACTTTGGTATCATCGGAGAACCTTAATGAGTAAGGGACTGATTCGACGACCCAGAGAATCGTCTGCCTTCAGAGATGCTGCTTTGGTATCATCGAGGAACCTTAATGGATAAGGGACTGCTTCGACGACCCAGAGAATCTTCTGCTTCCAAAGATACTGCTTTGGTATCATTGAGGAACCTTAACGGATAAGGTACTGCTTCGATGTTTCAGAAAATCTTCTGCTTCCAAAGATACTACTTTGGTATCGTTGAGGAACCTTAACGGACAAGGTACTGCTTCAATGTTCCAGAGAATCTTCTGCTTCTAAAGATACTGCTTTGGGTATCATTGAGGAACCTTAATGGATCAGGTACTGCTTCAATGTTCCAGAGAACCGTCTGCCTTCAGAGATGCTGCTTTGGTATCATCGAGGAACCTTAATGGATAAGGGACTGCTTCGACGACCCAGAGAATCGGATGCCTTCAGTGATACTGCTTTGGTATCGTCGAGGAACCTTAATGGATAAGGGACTGCTTCGACGACCCAGAGAATCGTCTGCCTTCAGAGATACTGCTTTGGTATCATCGAGGAACCTTAATGAATAAGGGACTGCTTCGAAGACCCAGAGAATCGTCTGCCTTCAGAGATACTGCTTTGGTATCATCGAGGAACCTTAATGGATAAGGGACTGCTTCGACGACCCAGAGAATCATCTGCCTTCAAAGATACTGCTTTGGTATCATCGAGGAACCTTAATGGATAAGGGACTGCTTCGACCACCCGAAGAATCTCATGCCTTCAGAAATATTGCTTTGGTATCATCGAGGAGCCTTAATGGATAAGGAACTGCTTCGACTACCCAAAGGATCTCAAGCTATTTTTGTTAAGTTGGAACCTTGCTACCTCATTCCGTTAGCTCTACAACACTTTACCTTTGTGAGACAAATTTCTGGGGCATTCTTATATCTACTTGACTTATACCCTTAAAATAAGCGCTTTGCAGCTGTTCATTTTCTCGGGTTCAAGCCAATTAGATAGGGGCATATGTCATACCCCAAATTTGTCCTACATGTATATAATCTTTATTTATACATCCGTCCAATATCCATCTATCCATTTTAAGTTCTTCTAAATTCTCATAACAAAAATCCATATTCTTTTTTTTTTCATCCATTAAATCCATTTAAAGAATTTATTCAATAACCTTTATCCACTTCATTTATCCAATTTTCCAATTCTCATTTCCGTTTTTTATAATATACATTTTTGTTCCCTCTTTTAATATCTATTTTTATTTTCCTATCATTTATTCTTAAAACCATATCCATTATCCACTAACCTTTATTTTAATCCCTAAATCTATAATCCATTTATGTCCATAACCATTTTTAATTATCTTTCTTTTTTTAAACCAATTTCCACATTTCATATTCAGTTCCATTTTTTACCAATAATATCCAATGTCATTACCATTTTTCAACAAAAGTCACAAAAGAAAACCATTGTCCATCCATAATATCTTCAAAGTCCATTCCAATCAATATTGGTTTACATACTAAAGCCTAATTACAATTTAATTCTAAGTCCATCTTACAACCAAGAAAATTACAAAAAAAGTCTAGTATTAAGAGCAACTTGGAGCCCCACACGGCGCATGTTGAAGAGTAATGCCCACTTGCATGGTTAAAACAAAAGGTGGAGGAATCAATAAAGTGATGTTGGCCCAAAATTGGTTTTGGTTGACTTTCCTCTTTCCTCTGCAAATCAGTAGCCTCCCACCAAGCAAGCTCACGTGACTCACAAAGCCATGCGCGACCGTACCACTCCAACCTGTCCTGCTGCACTTCTGCTACCACCAACCAACAACACCAGCCTGCCATGAAAGAGACAATACCACAACTAAAAAATTAAAAAAAAAAGAGAACAATATAAAAGAGAACAGAGGAATTCGAAAAAAGGGGGAGAATATTTTCTTGAAAACTTTCGGTCCAAAACACAGTGACAACACTTCTTTGCCGTAAAATTCTTTACACAACCAACTGCAACCCTTCATCGTCGAAATCTTCTCCGCAACACAAAACCGCAGGCTCCCTTTAAACCTAAATCAACCTCCACCAAACACAAATCCCTCTGTTCAGATTTCCAACTCCATACCTCGAACTTCACCACCTCAATAACACTTCTCACCAAATATTCCTCCATCACCCCAAAACTTCATTCTCCATAATAGAACACCTTCTAAACCATCTTCCATCAAAACAAGCATAAAAAAAACTATCACTGCTAAAATACCAAGACCTCACACCTCCGCGTTCATCACCTTAAAACGACACAACGACTTTCGCATCAACACTTTAACCAAACCATACCCTCTTCATCGTTCTTCAACAACACCACAACAAACAACAATACTCCATCCATCACACTTCAGTCTGCAGAAAGATAAAAAACAGAGAAAAAAATCACAAACTCACCTCCTTCACCATGGCCTAAAACCCTCTTCTTTCCCCTGCGTCCTGCCTTCACTCAACTCTCTCACGCTCATATTCGTCACCCTCCTCTCACCTCCGATCTGCTCCTAACCCTTCATCCCCAAATCAACAAACCCACAAATCCAACCTCTTCGCAACCCAAATCAACAACCACCAATCCGCCCCTAACCTCCTTCAAACACCCATAACACCGAACCTCAACACTCTTCGCATATGTCTTCAAAAACGAAACTCAATACAACCCAAATCCACGTCATTTCAGATCGAAAAGAGGAGTAGAAGAGAGATTGAAATCGAACAAAAAACCGAACCTGAATCTGACAAAAGAGAAAGAGAGACCGTTGAGAGGTTGGAATTATCGTCGTTCTTGCTTGATCTGTTGTGGATTTATTCGCATCATGTTTTTTTTTTTATTTTTAACGTTGAGTTGATCGTATGTTTTCGTCTACAGTGATTCACATTTTGTTTCAATATAAGTGTTTTTTTCGTTTGACCATGATGCTGCTTCATTTTAATGGTTGCCTTTTTATAAGAAAGATAATGTTGGTTTCTTAAATAAAATATATATATAAAAAAACATTGGTTGTTGATTTCCTTTAAAGGTTTCTGATGTTTGCGCCTTGGGCTTGTGGCCCACGTGTTGATTTTAGAAAACAATAAAGGCTGTGAATTCATGATGCAGAGCTATTGCTTCTTCATGCACAAGCCGTGTCATTAGTTATAGGATGATGGGCTCAGTTTAGTTTAAGGCCCATATGAATCCCTTCACCCTCACATCTTTGCGCCACACCCTTATCTTGTTCTTACAATTTTCATTCCATTTTTCTTGATTTTTTTTATTGATAAAAGTTTTTAGCTTCTTGTTTAAATTTTATTTATATTGCTTGACTTATCCATCAATCCTAATGATTTTCATTTCAATTTTCATTTTTGATTCTATTTTTATTTAGGCCGATGATATGAAAAAATCTTGATTAAGTTGATTTATTGAAATCGATTCTAAATCTTGATTTATATGAGGCCACCTTTTTTTATCGGTAAATGAAAGTAAAAAATCATAGCTTATCGATCTAAGATTAAAGATTTTGATTAAGACGAGACCGATTTTATCTTCATTTTTATTTTTATTCATTTATGGGTCGATGAACATCTAAAACCAAATTTTGTCGGTTAAGATGAGACTTTTCTTCGATTTCGATTTTATTTCACATTTTACTTTGCACTATATTCTTTCATTTTCGATCAATGAAGGTCTTAAACATCATGGAGCCTTTTTTTTAAGAGTTCTTGATTAAGACGAGGTCGTCACCCTTTATTTCCCGATTCACCCGATTAATCATTATCTTGCTTATTTTCTGTCAAATATTATCTCGATTATATTTTTTATGCATGCTATTCATATTGACCATATCATATTCATATCCATGTTTATCTAACAATTTTCTTTGTTCATACACTTAATCTAAATACACTAAATTGGAGACCTTTTATTGCATGTCACCCTTTTTTTTTTCAATCAAACTTTCGAAAGGTGGAGATTCTTGGAATCTAGCATTCCTTGGGTTTTCGAATGGATGACTCTTGAGGCACGCCCCTTGGGTTGTCATTCATTCAATCTTTCGACCTTTTCAACTAAACCATTTCCAAACCAGTCCTCGATTCGCCATCGAGCCCAATCGTAAGTCGAGCGCCTTTTGCCTCGCCATCACACGCACACTCGCGCATCTCGTGGTTTCGTTACTAGGAGCACCCCTAGGGACTAGTATCGATCCTCACCTCTTTTTGTAACCTATCCAATTCGATCCTTTTTTTTCAAACTATTTTCTTAATCAACTAACGAAAGGAGGAGATTCTTAGAATCTAGCATTCCTTGGATCTTCGAATGAATGGCTCTTGAGACACGCCCTTGGGTTGTTGTTCATACAACCTTTCGTCTTAAAACATTTAATCATTATCAAACAATTTCATAATCAATAGAATGAAAAAGGCGTCGTTGAGATCTAGCATCTCAGTAATGCCCCGATTAGTTGATTGCGAGGCTGACGTCTCGTTTATCGAATAATCGTCATTCCTCCTCTAAAATACTTAACAAACTAAACACCTCTCACACAACCAAAACCCTAATACACTTAATCCACAACTTAAACACCTTTCCCAAAGAAAATTGTTTAAGTCATTCTTTCGCGCATATGAACTCGTGCTTCAGCCTCCCTTGACGAGCAGACAAGCCAATGTTTAGTAGTCAGAATGCAACCTAAACTCTCGTTCGCCTAAAACACGTCCAAATCAAACATTTTTCTCAATCAAATCTCTAATACACCTAATTCATACTCAAACAACTTTTCACAAAAAGAACATTGTTTAGTCCATTCTTCCGCGCATATGAACTAGTGCTTCAGCCTCCCATGACGAGCAGACAAGCCAACGTTTAGCAGTTAGAATGCGAATTAAACTCTGGTTCGCCTAAAAAACACAAACCAACCGTAGTCCCACGAACTACGAATGCTCTGACTTTCCCATTGCACGAGGGAATACGTAGGCCCAAGGGTTCTCAATCCTTGCCGAGCACACTAATAAAAAACCACCCATTTCCCCTTAGAAAGCAATATTTACATTAGAAGAAAACAAACAAACCAAGCTAACTTATCTCCCGAATCGAATCAAGAGGTTCCCGTTGAGTACAACGAACGTAGAGGGTGTTAATACCTTCCCTTTGCGTAACCGACTCCCTAACCTGAATTTGGTTGCGACGACCATTTTCTTATCCCTTTAAAGGTTTTCTCGATATTTTCCTTTCCCTCTTTTGGGATAAATAAAGTTCGGTGGCGACTCTGTTTCGAACAGTTTTTTCCGCGTCCATCGCGAGGATCGTATTTTTCGAGGTACTACACAAAGCATCAAACTATTTCTGGAACAAGAGGCTTGACAGATTGCACAAAAACTCCAAAAAACTCAAAAGGAGGTAAGTCTCATGACTTGAACTTTCCAAAATATGCATTGTTTTGAGGTCCACTGATTATGCATCTCTTATATATGCCATATGTGTTGTGTTTGAACCAATTCATCATGTAATTCATGCCTGTACCAAAGTGTAGCATAGAAAATGCAATTATAGGCCTATTTCAAAACCCCTATTGGATTTTGAGGAGGGATCATGATTTGGAAAAAATACCACCACCATTGGATTCCTTGTGAAATTCTAGGCCAGATGCATATAAATTTTGTCCCCAAACATGGAGAAATGAGAAAGTTATGGCCCTTCCCGTTTCTTGCCAAAACTTGTCTTGCCTTGCCTTTGGCAAGGCCAAAAACAAGGCATACCTTGTATATTTGTTGGTTGGTTTCAATCAACGGATGTATCACCACCCCAGTGGTAAGGCGCGCACCCTATAACCTTGAGGTCGTGGGTTCAAACCCCACTCATGCCATTTTGTGTTTTCTCACATTTTGCTATTTTTCTCATATTTTCATGTTTTATTAATTAATTGGAAAATTAATAACTCCTTCAATTTTAATTATTTTTGATTGGTTCTTTTTGCAAAAAATCAAAAAAAAAATTGAAATATTTTATTCCACAAAAAAATTGGATTTATATTATTTATTTAATACAATTAGTATTTTTGTGAATAAATACTTTGTATTTGTTTTTAAACCTTTTAAAAATAAATATTCATATTAAAACCTCATTTTTCAAACTTAAAACCAAAATTCCAAGTTGTTTATTCAAACTTATTTGGCATTTTCATCATTTTTTATTAATTTTCTTTGAATAATTACATTAAAAAATGATGAAATTAGGGTTTTGTTGATTTTCACCCTAACAAACTTTTTCAAACACTCATGGGCCTCTAATAGAGTGTAAGACCCAACCCATTTTTCAAACACTCGTGTTATAAGCCCCATTTCTTTTCCTTAAAACTTTTTGGGCCTCTTGAGAGAGTGTAAGACCTATCCCCTTTGTACAGAAAAACTTTTGGGCCTTAGTCACTTGTATCCCTGTATAAAGCGACAATGCGATCACTGATAAAACCCTGGGCCTCTCCTTGAGCTGTAAGCCCTAACAATATTTTCAAAGCACTTTCTCCTTTGATTTTGTATATAATATTGTTATCAAAGCTTTCTTTGTTGAACAACTAACAATACAGCATGTAAGCTCTACAACCGAGTAAGTGTTTACCCGCTTTCATTTACCTCTTTCATATGTATATAACTGTACTGTGGAGCTATTTCACTGTAAGTCTTCTTTCATAAACTCATATCAAATGTGTAATAATAGTATAGATATTTAGAGTTTCCCCGGCAACTACGTCTAGAACTAGACAAAACCTCGCCTCCTTACATCAACATTAGATAACTAGATCTAAGGAATTTCCCCGTGAACAGTTCATATACAGAAGGACATTGTTCCATGTGAAACCCCTTCTGGAACTGTTCATCAGCCTCCTCTTGGGTTTAGTGTAAGGACCCGCAGGCTTCCTAAAAGCATCCCCGCCTCCTCTTGGGCATTGTACAAGGACCCGTCGGCTTCTTAGAAGTTTTCACAGCCTCCTCTTAGGCTTCGTATAATGATTCTTCCTCCGGGAAGATAGCCTCCTCTTGGGCTTCATGCAAATTGTCCCTCGACTTCTTAAAAGTTTCCAGCCTCCTCTTGGGCTTCGTACAAATTGTCCCGACGACCTCCTAGAGGTATAGGAACAGAAATTAGTCATCTTAATAGAACAATCTTTCAAAGAGTCTAGATCTCACTACTACTGTTTCTTACGCATAATACAAAATATAAAACCCGTAGACTCGGACAGTCTAAAACTCCCTCGGATTCCCCGTTTTCCTAAAGAACAGGAAATAATCCCCGCCCTCAGATCAAAGCTATGAGTACAACATTGCTCATATAAGAACTGATTTTCTCTTTTAACCAACATACTGGACCTGTCACTCAACTGAAACAGTAACCTTTAGCCTCCATCTCGGGCTTTGTACGAGATACAAAACACTCTCTTGTTGAGTATAAAAGACTCTCTTGTTGAGTCAAACATCTTTAGCCTTCATCTCAGGCTTTATATGAGATACAAAACACTCTCTTATTGAGTATAAAAGACTCTCTTGTTGAGTTAAAACTTTTAGCCTCCTTCTCGGGCTTTGTACGAGATACAAAAAGACTCTCTTGTTGAGTCAATTTCCTTTTAGCCTCCGTCTCGAGCTTCATACGAGACACCGAATCACTCTCTTGTTGAGTCAAAACTTTTAGCCTCCATCTCGGGCTTCGTACGAGATACAAAATCACTCTCTTGTTGAGTATAAAAAGACTCTCTTATTGAGTCAATCACCTTTAGCCTCCATCTTGGGCTTCGCACGAGATACAAAATCACTCTCTTGTTGAGTACAAAAGACTCTCTTGTTGAGTCGACCCTTTTAGCCTCCGTCTTGGGCCTTGTACAAGACACATATAAAAACACTCTCTTGTTGAGTCAACCCTTTTAGCCTCTATCTCGGGCTTCGTGCGAGACACATAAAAACACCCTCTTGTTGGGCCAATAGCCTCCTCTTAGGCTTTGTATAAGGAAACCCCGGTTGAGGCAATCAACCTTTTAGCGTCAAAGTTGTTCCTCGTTCACAGCATACAAACATCAACAACTCCTTTTTTCCCCATCTAATTGTTGTAAGCGGCAAGCCTCTGGATTTTTTACATCCACGCCACTGTCCCTCTTTTAGCGTGAGAAATTCCTAAGGAAATATGGCATTACTCTAAACTGAGTTGAAGTCTTCTCCTTCAGGTTAAAAACCCCGATAAAGGAAATTATGGCATTGCTAGATTCACATATCCCAGTTAAAGTAATTCTCCTTTATAATGAGTCACCCAACTGTTGTGACAACCAGACCCCTTTAGAGATGACAAATTCTCTCTAAAGATAAAACCCCTTTTAGCTTCATATCTTGGGCTTCGAACAAGATACAAATAGACTCTTTAGCTTCATGTCTTGGGCTTTGAACAAGATACAAACAAATCACCTTCAGCTTCACATCTTGGGCTTCGAACAAGATACAAATCATTTTTAGCTTCACGTCTTGAGCTTTGAACAAGACACCAAAACACCATTTCCTCCCATAGAATAGGAGGAACTACGATCGCTCTGATTTCCCAGTTTCGGTAAACGGGAATACGTAGGCATAAGATTGAAAGAAAAATCTTAGCGAGCACACTAATCAAAAACCCAAAATCCCGTACCTTCACACATCAATCGAAAAGCATCAGTCCTAACATCCTACCAATAGCATAGTCCCGTCATTTCAGCCTTAACAAATTAAGAAGAAAGAGCCCCCACTTCCATATAGCATCCGTAACCTAACAGACCGCTGTTTAAACTCAGTATGCAAGCAGGGTTAGTTGGAGACATCTATTTCCCTTCCTTCATCAACTTCAATAGTATAAAAAATGAATCGACCTATAGTCTCCCCAAAGAGCAACAGTGCTTAAGAACCACGTCCAAAATCGTTCGCTACAGAAAAATGGCGCCCACTGTGGGGCTCTCCTATCTTTCTACAATTTAAGGTGAAAACCTAGGACAAGTTATTTTCATGACGGTTCCGTCGGGGAATGTCATTACTGCTAAGATCGGCCTTCACTAGGATCTTAGGTCAAAACCTTTTAAAATAGGGAAGGAACCACCGAATGGAGACTCCGCCGGGGAGCCATTTTCTGTCAGGAACATAGGATTCATAGCTCTTAAAAAGTCTAGGACATTAGGAAAAATATATATACTGCTTTTCCTAATTGATATATGTGTTTATTTTTCTGCTAATGGGAATGCGTGTGATGCCGCATGTGGAAAGATTGAGTATACACCTAGGAAAAACTTCTTTTAGTAGTGCGGAAGCTATCGGAAATGGCTGTTACGCGATACTACCCTCTTCTGAGATTCTTTGAAATTACATCACCTAGCACAGTTCCCGGCCAGCTAATGTGATCTCGACAAGAATTAATGATTTTGAGAGACAGGTACAAAAATCACTAGTATAAACCTTTGGGATGGGTAGAGCCTTGACTTCATGACAACGACCCTTTGACCCCATGTTTTTCCTATGTTTTTGTGTGCTGCATTCATGCATTCATCTAAAAAACATTAAACAAAGAAAATTTTCTCTTCTAGTCTCTCTTTTTTCAAATTAAACTAAGACAATGATTGCAAATGTCAGAGAGAAAAAGATTGCGCTAATGGATTTCGGTAGAAGGAAAACTCATAAGTATACCTTCAAGGTCCTAAAACTAGAGGATTTGAGAGGATTAGCAAGGATGATCACTATCCCTGACGCTTTCAGAGCCAAGTACAGAGGTCTGCTACCTCTGTTAAGGGTCCAAGTAATTGAAAGAATCATGGATGCACTTATTCAGTTTTATAATCCGGCCTATCACTGTTTCACATTCCCGGATTACCAGCTCGCATGAACACTGGAGGAGTATTCTCATCTGACTGATTTATGTATCACTGATCGAGCTCCATTTTCTGGACTGGAAGAAATTCCAAAGGATCAAATCATTGCAAGAGCAATTTATTTGGATGAGTTAGAAGTCAAGACTCACATTACCACTAAGGGTGGGCTCCCAGGTTTACCAGCCAAGTTTCTGGTAAAGAAGGCTCTATACTTTGCTAGTATAGGGAACGTGGCCGCTTTCGAGAGCATCTTTGTTTGGCTCACCTACGGGTTACTTTTGTTTCCCAACATTGATAACTTTGTAGATATCAACACCATTAAGGTTTTTCTCATTGGAAATCCTGTACCAACCTTGCTCGCAGATGCGTATCATTCTGTACACTTAGGGAATTTGTACAGTAGTGGAATGATCACGTGCTGTGTACCTCTGCTATATAAATGGTTTATTTCCCATTTGCCTAAGTCTGCTGCTTTTTGGGATCATAAGAGTGCCTTACGTTGGTCGCAGAAAATCATGTCTCTCACCAACTCTGACATAGATTGGTGCAATAGGATTTATGACGGGATCAGGATCATTGATCGTTGTAGAAATTTCCCCAACGTACCCCTCATAGGAACCAAGGGAGGAATCAATTACCATCCACTTTTACTTCGTCGTCAATTTGGATACCCGATGAGGCATGCCCCGCGTAATGCTCATCTGGAAGGTCTTTTCTTCAAGGAAGGAGAAAATGACAGGGCACTAAAGATGGAAATAGTGCACGCTTGGAAACATGTTCATAAGAAAGGACGAGAGTCTCTAGGAAAATCGGGCTGTGTCTCAGTGGAGCCTTATCTCCACTGGGTACAAACTAGAGCTCTCAAGCTAAAAATGCCTTATCCTCGTCACGGAGTTCTTCCACTAAGGGAATTTGTCATGTACTTCATGACTGAAGCGGAAAAACTTCAGGTTCCTCTCAATAAAGTTTAACAGGAGAGGAGGTCTTGGAAGAACAAGTACCGCATTCTCAATGTGGATTGTACCAAAATACAGTAACTACTGAAAGATAAGGATGCTCTGATTGAGATTTTGGAGCAGCATGCTATAGAAAATCGGGATGACCAAAGGAATTTGCTCGCTCCTTTCACTTGGCAAAGGAATGACAACCCGACAACGGCCCAAGAGCCCCGGTCAAAGAAAATAAAAATGCCAGAATCAGCACCCGAGTTATCCATAGAGAGGACTCGGGACCCATTAGCTTAGGTTTCTGTTTTCGCACCTTGTAATTTACTGTATTTCCATTTTCGCAATCCTTTGAATTCAATAAAATGGGGGTTTCCCCACTGTTTGATATTTGCAATCTAATTGTCGAAGTTTATTTTGATTAAACCAAAAAAACAATGAATATAATCATTGCATTCATCATTCTCACGTAACGTATTCTTCTTACCTACGAATCTCACGTTTGTGTCTCGGTTCTAGAGTCAAACTGTCTCATTCGTACAATACTCGGGCCAATCGTCAGAAAAAGATGGATGATCTCAAGGAAGAGGACAGAGAGTTGAAAGAAGAGATCGACGCTCTGAGAGAGGATATGAGAAATCTTCGTAATGACATGCAAGCCATGGCAGAAGCTCAGCTACAAAGAACTGTGATCTCAGAGATCACCTCAATGCCCATAGTGGAGAAGTATGATCTTAGGTACAGAATGCCGAAAGATCGTCCCTGGGGCATGCCTGTTAACTATATCCCGGAAGGATATATTCCGCCGATCACCGGAGATCCAAAAACTTTAGCAGGAGCCGCTGGGCCTGAAGGTTACAAACTTCGGGAAAACGAAGATGCCAGGGGCATACCAACAACTCCTGAAGGTTACAAACTTCGGGAAACACCAAGATTCACTGCCTTAGTAACAGTACCACCCCCTGTGATCCATACTGTCCCGGAAGGACAGATTCCACAAATACGTTTTGGTAGAAAGGAAACTATGTTTGACAGAATGGATGAATTCCAGGAGCAGTTCTTGGAAATGCAGAAAGAACTGCAAGCTATTCGCGGTCAGGATTTATTTGGCAAGGACGCCACAGATCTCTGCTTGGTCCCCAATGTGAAAGTTCTGCACAAGTTCCAAGTACCCGATTTTGAAAAGTACAAGGGTAACTCTTGCCTTCAGAGCCACTTGGTGATGTACGCTCGGCGAATGTCAGCTCAGACAGAGAATCAGGATTTACTGATTCACTACTTTCAGGATAGTTTAACCGGTGCCGCCTTAAAATGGTACATGGGTTTAAACCGCGCTGAGATCATCACTTTCAGGGATCTTGGCACCGCCTTCATCCAACAATATAAATACAATTTGGACATGGCACCAGACAGAGATCAACTCAGATCAATGTTGCAAAAGGACAAGGAAACCTTTAAGGAATACGCGCAGAGATGGTATGAAATTGCCGCCCAAATTTGTCCCCCTCTTGAGGAAAAAGAGATGACAAAGATTTTCTTAAAGACCTTGAGCTCATTTTACTACGACAGAATGGTTGCCAGTGCGCCCAGCGACTTCACCGAAATGGTCCGTATGGGAGTGCGTCTTAAGGAAGCCGTCCGAGAAGGACGTTTAGTTAAAGACGCTGGATCATCAAGTAGTACAAAACGATACGGTAGTGCTCTCCCTAAGAAAAAAGAGCAGGATATTGGGACGTTATCAACCAGTAGCAGCTGTAACTCCTGCTATCAACTCTGCGCCTGTTCCTACGTATCAACCTCAGGTTGCGTAAAGCCAACCTAATCAACAGCAAAGGACACAACAGTCTCTTCAACAGGCTCGTCCTCAATACAATAACAACCGTACAATGCGACCACCAAGATTTGATCCTATACCCATGTCGTACGCAGAACTATTTTCGTTACTATTTGCTAAGGGGCATGTCCAGACTAGGTCTCCTCTTACAGTACTGGAAAATCCTCCTTTTTGGTTTAAGGTGGATCAGACTTGCCCTTACCATCAAGGAGGACCAGGGCATAACATAGAGAACTGTCTCAGTTTCAAATCCGACGTGCAAAAGCTTGTTAGGAGCGGGGTTTTATCTTTCAAAGATACGAATCTGAATGTTCTCACGAACCCGCTGCCTCAACATGAGAAATCTGCAGTCAATCTAATTGAGGGAGAGTCTAACAACGTCTATCAAATTCATGATGTACTCTTAATGAGGGCCAACTTGGTCAAGATGCATTGTAGACAGAGTGGATATGGCCATGTGTCACCTCATAATTATCACCAGTGTGATATCTGCTCTAAAAACAATCCAGGATGTTCTGTGGCGCAATCAGCTCTACAGGAACAGATGGATCTCAGATGGATCCAAGAGCACCGAGTTTGTGGAGTTAACATGGTTTATACGAATTCCAACATCATTCAAAACCACGACATCCGTGCGGTGAATGTCAACTTGGTGGCAATGCACTCAAGGCAAAGCCAGTATCATAATCTGCCGCGACACGATTATAATTCTTGTCTGACTTGCTCGGTAAATAAACAGGGATGCTCTTTTGTCCAAGAGGCCCTCCAGCGTCAGATGGATCTTGGGTTGATCCAGGACTACTATGATAGAAATCATTATCAGATCAACATGGTTCAAATCTTCGATATTCGCTTGATGAATATCAGCCTGGTGGAGTTACACGCTACACAAGTCCGACTCGGTTTTCTCACTTCACATGATTATCAGAGTTGTAAAGCGGGTTGCAAAAACGGCAAGGTTGTGCCCTTGTCCAGGAAACACTTAAGCACTTGTTGAACCACTGGTGGCTTCCGATCTATATGGACGAAAACACCCAGCAAATTAGTATCACCAACGGAAATCCTACTAGATATCAAAGTTAGGATGTTCGGTCGATGGAAACAGACCTCGTCAGGTTACACTGTATTCAAAGCGGACGTGGCCAGGTGACATTACACAACAATGAGCGGTGTGGAGTTTGCTCAGTGGATAATCAAGGATGCTACCTCATGCGAGCAACCCTTCAGAGTCAGTTGGACTGCAAAGAGATTCAACCATGGTTAAGTTCTGGATCAGTCAACTACCTCGCTGATCAAATCGAGGATGTTGTCGTAATCTCCGATCATCAGAGGGCTAGGGATGTTTGTGCCATCATCCATCTACTTGACGAATCGAGAGTTCCCAACCGGGAACGGATCGAAGTTACTTACGATGGTCAGAAAAATCAGAAGGTTCCCATAGTCATCTATCTACCGGGACCACTACCGTATGAATCAACTAAGGATATCCCTTACAAATACGGTGCAACAATAGTTGAGAATGGAAAGGAGATTCCATTACCCTCCGTCGTGAATATTGCAGACATTAGTCGAGTAACACGGAGCGGTCGAATCTTCAACAGAGGAGTTGGAGAACCTAGCAGAGAAAAGGAACCTCAGACAGAAGTTCCTAATCCACCAGTCGGTCAGTCCAGTAATCCCGACCTTTCGAAAAACAATGATGAGATGTTGAAGCTCATCCAGAGGAGTGAATACAACATTGTTGATCAACTGTTACAGACTCCTTCAAAGATCTCGGTATTATCACCGTTACTTAGTTCAGAAGCGCACAGGGAGGCTCTACAGAAAGTCTTAGAGCAGGCCTTTGTGGAACAGGATGTGGCAATCAGACAGTTCGATAGCATTGTTTCTAACATCACTTCCTGCAATAACTTGGGATTTAGTGATGAGGAATTACCTGAAGAAGGTCGCCGTCATAACATGGCACTCAATATTACAGTCAACTGCCAGGACGATGCTTTAGCCAACGTACTGGTAGACACAGGGTCAACCCTGAAAGTTATGCCGAAGTCCACTTTGATGCAATTATCATTCAAAGGACCTCTGATGAGAACCAGCGAGGTCGTTGTCAAACCATTTGACGGATCCAGAAAAATGGTTATCGGCGAAGTCGACCTTCCCATAACTATCGGTCCTCACACTTTCCAAGTCACTTTCCAGGTCATGGACATCCGGGCAACATACAATTGTTTATTAGGAAGACCTTGGATACATCAGGCTAGGGAGGTCACTTCACCCCTCCACCAAAAGCTAAAGTTCGTCCGGAACGACCAACTCGTCACAGTCTGTGGAGAACAGGCCTTGCTCGTAAGCAATTTATCATCATCCACTTATGTAAAACCGGAGGGGGCAATCGGAACCCAGTTCCAAACGCTTTCGCTACACAAGGACGATCAATTCGAAGGGGGGACTTCGATTTCCTCATACAAAGATGCTATCAAAGCGGTTGAGAGTGCCAATACAACAGGATGGGGGCAACTTGTCATTCCTACTGATAATAAAACAAAAAAGGGTCTTGGTTTTTCTGCAACCTGTACCCAGACAGCTGCTAACGATGAAAGTTGTCATCCCATTCAAAACTTCTTCCACAGCAGAGGCTTCCTTCAACTAGTGACTCAAAAAGTGCATACCATCAATAAAGATGATTCATCAGATATGGAGGAAGAATGGAAGTCCTATCTCAACGAGGACGGTTATATGTCTCAGGACGAAATGCAGACTCCATTTTGCTTTCCTACACAGAACCCGAGATTTATACCCCGGTCAGATGTCAAAATGACATATGGAGATTGTGATCCGGAAGGATGCTGTGCTCCGCCAAACTCATTAGAGGAGGGCACTCTAATGAAAGACAACTTCGACCACAGCTATTATGGCCCGATGGATAGCCTGCCAATGTGGCAGCCTTACCCAGAAGATTTGGGGCAAGAAAATCAGCCGAACAATGAAAATCAGCTGAGCATCATTGAACAGAATACTTGCGTCCCCACCATGTCATGGGATCAACACTCAGGTTATCCTGAAAATACCCAGACGACTATGAATTCGCGACGTTTGCAGGGCTAGAATTCATCAACTACATTTTTCCCGAGGTCAACGTCATCGAGAGAGATGACTCCTCCAGTTCCACAGACGTGTGGGACACCTTGGGACAACCAAGTGGAAAATACGACTATTTGGTCAAGTACACCGCTCCTGAAAGCTCTCGTATCAGGCTCGAAGATATCCAGCCAACTAGATGGGGAGATACAGCTGAGAGTACAAATACTATGCAAAATACAACTGAGGAGTCCTCCTACGACAACTTTGCTTGAGAGACAGATTCCAATGATCCTACTCCACGAGAAATCAGCGTTATTTCTGAAGACAAATCAAGGAAGGTACCAGACTTTGTGATTCACCGAGGAGTTCGCCGCCAATGGGTTGTTGTCGATGTTCTAAAGATCGTTCATAAGTCAAAGTAATTGCCATCTTTATCTTAACCTTTCACCTTACCCAGGTGAAACAGCTGTTTTGATAGGGCTCACTTTCTGTAAATTTCCCTCTTCTCTTAGCCCAAAGCGACAGAGTTTTGTTTTATAGGGCTGTAGTTTCAAGAATTGACTTGTTCATTAATAAAATAACGTCGTTTTGTAATTTCTGCATTTATTGTTGTTTTCTCTTTTTGCTTTTCTTAGAAAATGGTAATCCTAAAAAACAATTCAATAACAAAAACAAGCAGTAAAAAAAAAATACACTGCACACACTTGCATTTCTCTCTATCTCTTCTAAACACAAATCATCACGTCATGCAGATTGCTTGTTTTAAACCCCGTCGAAACATACGATCCAATTCCTTCTCCTGACTTTGAGTTCCTAATATTTGGGGCTGAAGAAAAAAATGACGACGAAATTCCAGAAGAGATCTCCCGATTACTCAGACAAGAGGAAAGGTCCCTCGAACCTCACAAAGGGCTGTTGGAAATGGTCAACTTGGGTTCAGAAAAAGAGACAAAAGAGATCAGGATTGGGGAACTGCTCAGTCCAATTGCCAAAGAGAGTTTGACAAAGCTTCTCAGAGAGTTTCCCGATGTATTCGCTTGGTCCTATCAGGATATGCCAGGGTTGGATACCAGCATCGTGGAACATCATCTACCATTAAGGTCAGAATGTCCTCCAGTAAAACAAAGGTTGAGAAGGACTCACCCAGACATGGCCATCAAAATCAAAGAGGAGGTACAGAAACAGATTGACGCGGGTTTCCTCGCCACATCAGAATATCCTCAATAGTTAGCCAACATCGTACCCGTTCGAAAAAAGGACGGAAAAGTCAGAATGTGTGTCGATTACAGAGATCTGAACATGACTAGTCCAAAAGACGACTTTCCTTTACCACACATTGACATGCTGGTTGACAGTACAACAAAGTTCAAAGTTTTCTCCTTCATGGATGGATTCTCGGGCTATAATCAGATTAAAATGGCGCTGAAAGACATGGAGAAAACTTCATTTATTACCCATGGGGTACCTTTTGTTACAAGGTAATGTCGTTCGGTTTGAAGAACGTCGGGGCAACCTATCAAAGGGCCATGGATACTCTTTTTCATGACATGATACACAAAGAAATCGAGGCATATGTCGATGATATGATTGCAAAATCTAAGACAGAAGAGGAACATGTGACCCACCTGTCAAAGTTATTCGAGCGGTTGAGAAAATACATACTCCGCTTGAATCCCAACATGTGCACCTTCGGTGTCCGTTCAGGGAAACTCTTAGGATTCATCGTCAGCCAGAAAGGAATCGAGGTTGATCCTGACAAGGTCAAGGCCATTCAAGAAATGCCTTCTCCGAAAATTGAAAAACAAGTCAGAGGGTTCCTGGGACGTTTGAACTACATCTCTAGATTCACATTCCTCATGACCGCAACATGTTGTCGATTTTTAAATTACTCAAAAGAATCAGGACTGCATTTGGACAGAAGATTACCAAACCACCTTTAACAGTATTAAGGAATACCTGTTGAACTCACCGATTCTATCACCTCCAGTGGAAGGAAGACCACTAATCATCTACCTAACAGTCTTGGAAGACACCATGGGTTGTGTGCTTGGCCAACAAGACGAAACTAAAAGGAAAGAGTTTGCCATTTACTATCTGAGCAAGAAATTCACTGAATGTGAAACTCGGTACACTATGCTCGAGAAAACTTGCTGTGCTCTGGCTTGGGCAGCCAAACGTCTGCGCCAGTACATGATTCGTCACACTACTTGGTTGGTCTCCGAAATGGATCCAATCAAGTACGTCTTAGAAAAACCTGCTCTCACGAGAAGGATTGCCCGTTGGCAGATGTTGTTATCAGAATATGACATAGAGTACCACGCTCAGAAAGCCGTTAAGGGGAGTATTTTAGCCGATCATTTGGCTCATCAACCGATTGACGATCAGGAATCAGTCGGGTTTGACTTCCCAGACGAAGATGTCATGTATCTAAATATGAAAGACTGCAATGAACCACTACACAGTGAAGGGCCAGAACCAGGTTCCCAATGGGGACTTATCTTTGACGGAGCTGTAAATCATTATGGAAATGAAATTGGGGCAATCATTGTCACCCCTCAGGGTACCCACATTTCTTTCACCGCCAGACTTACGTTCAAGTGCACAAACAATGATGCCGAATACGAAGCTTGTATCATGGGTCTCGAGGAAGCGATCGACTTAAGGATCAAAAACATGGACGTATATGGCAACTCAGCTTTGGTTGTCAATCAAATCAAAGGAGATTGGAACGCATACCAATCAGGACTGATTCCTTACAAAGATTATGCGATAAGGTTGTTACCCTTCTTCAACAGAATCAAGTTTCATCACATCCCTCGTGAAGAGAATCGCATGGCTGATGCATTAGCCACTCTCTCTTCCATGATTAGCGTAGATCAATGGAACGACCTACCTAAGTTAGACATAATGAGACTTGAACGGACCGCTTACATATTCACGATTGAAGCAGTCATAGATGACAAACCTTGGTATCACGATATCAAACGCTTCCTTCAGAAACAAGAGTACCCACCTGGGGCACTAAGAAAGGACAGGAAAACCCTCAGAAGATTGGCTGGAAGCTTCTTTCTGAGCGGTGATACACTCTATAAGAGGAACTTTGACATGGTTTTGCTTCGATGCATTGACAGACCAGAAGTAGACATGCTGATAAAAGAAATTCATGAAGGATCCTTTGGCACTCATGCCAACTGACACACAATGGCGAGAAAAATTCTGAGAGCAGGGTACTACTGGTTGACCATGGAATCCGACTGCTACAGGTACATGAGGAAGTGTCACAAGTGTCAAATATACGCTGACAAAATCCATGTACCGCCAACGCATCTCAAAGTTCTTTCTTCCCCATGGTCGTTTTCCATATGGGGAATCGACATGATTGGAATGATTGAACCTAAAGTTTCGAACGGACATCGGTTCATCCTGGTAGCCATTGACTACTTCACCAAGTGGGTCGAAGCAGCATCATACACCAATGTAACTCGACAAGTCGTGGTTCGATTTATCAAAAACAATATCATTTGCCGTTATGGTGTTCCAAGCCAGATCATCACTGATAATGGATCTAACTTGAACAATAAGATGATGAAGGATTTGCGTACTGAGTTCAAGATCGAACACCATAACTCATCTCCCTACCGACCCAAGATGAACGGAGCGGTAGAAGCGGCTAACAAGAACATCAAGAAGATTGTTCAGAAGATGGTTGTAACCTTCAAAGACTGGCACGAGATGCTACCCTTTGCTCTTCACAGTTATCGAACATCTGTCTGCACTTCAACAGGGGCTACCCCTTTCTCTCTAGTTTATGGCATGGAAGCAGTGCTTCCCATAGAGGTAGAGATCCCATCAATCTGGGTATTGATGGAAGCTAAGCTTACAGATGCTTAATGGTGTCAAAGTCGACACGACGAACTGAACCTAATAGAAGAAAAACGGATAACAGCATTATGCCACAGTCAGTTGTATCAGTGGAGAATGAAGAAGGCGTTTGACAAAAAAGTCTGACCTCGCGTCTTCAGGAAAAGAGACCTCGTGCTCAAAATGGTATACGTGTTCAAGAAAGCTTTCTCAGGAGGTGCCTTGAGACTTGCAACCATGGACGGGGAGGAATTTTCCTACCCCACGAATGTTGATGTAGTCAAGAAATACTTCGTCTAAAAAAAAAGTCTCGGTGGATTGAAAACCCAAAAGGGCGGTCCAGGCAAAAATTAGAGACATGATCAAAAAATCATCCCGGTGGATTGGAAATCTCAAAAGTACAAACCAGGAAAAAATTAGGGATAATGGCAAGTAACTATGTCCAACAGAGGCAAGTACCTCAGCAACAGTCACATCATCCGTCCGAAAAACTCCGATCAAGGTCATCTTCGACAGAAGCTCAGGATGTCCGGAATTCAAAGTTGGTAGAAGGATATTGGTCGTTATGTTTCGATGTAGCCCTTTTCCCTATAAATTACCATTTTCTAACTTTGTAAATACTCCATGGAATCACACGTTTGGCTGATTTCCATCCTATCAATAAAATTTGAGCCCTTGTGCTTTTGTTTGTAATTCTCATTTGTTTTAGCTTTACATAACGACATTTTTAACATGATCAACGATTCTCGAAATAAAACAAAAATGAATTTACTTCTTAAAATTTCTCTGCTTTCAAAATAAGGGTGGCAATTTCTTTTGACTATTGAACATCGAAAGAACATCGATCACTTCTCCAGAAGTAATCGAGCTTCAAAGTGCAGAATCAAAGTACTCCTTCTAAGCCAGTAAACCTGAATGAAGGATCCACTGCATCAGATGTGACTTTCCCATCTGATGCCCTCGGCCGAGTTCTTATCTCCTAAGCCCGACCAACGGTTGTTCCCCGCAGGGACTACTTCTCCTAAGCAAGGCAGAATTGCTACTTTTGGACCAGCGGTACTTCTTCGCC
Organism: Lathyrus tuberosus; assembly: GCA_022829125.1. NCBI lineage: Eukaryota > Viridiplantae > Streptophyta > Magnoliopsida > Fabales > Fabaceae > Lathyrus > Lathyrus tuberosus. Next base: position 10,703,809 of record JALAZF010000163.1, read on the forward strand.
CCGCGATGGCCGAGTATCCAGTTGTGTTCATCCATTAGTCTGTATGTCACGTCAGTTTTGTCAGCATATACATACATGCATCATGCATTATTGATTTACATTCATATTCATATTGCATCACTATCTCTCTAGTCGGTCTTGTCCCCTAGTGATAGACAGTCCTCTTAATCGAGTTGTCAGTTCTTTCCTCGTCAGGGAACGTTGCGTCTGAACAATATCTCTCCTCCAGTGTATTTCTGGGATGAAGTTGGTCCTTGACCACTTTGATGACTTGAACCTCTGAAAAACCAGAGAACTTTCGACCAACATCACTCTTCGCCATTGAAGATGATATCTTCGTTTTCCCGGATTAAGGAAAATTCCCAGAGAAAGCCTCTCAACTAAAGACTTTCGGTAACACATTGGTCCTTCTCTCCAGAAAGTCAATGTCAACAAAGTCTCGGCACCTCAAAATTGGATCACATCATATGGCATTTCTCCGGGAAGATCCCGAGAAAGGCATGATGTAATATCCCCAAGTGTCGCGGTGAAAATTGGATACCATAGTTATTTGTTAATAGGATCGCATTTTTAATGTCACCACCATCTTTGATTTTATCCAAGGGAAGGGAGAAAGACCGAATACCCACAATTCAAAGCAAATGCACTAAGATTCTAAGTTCGGGGGTTGGTTATACCTAGGGAAGGTGGTAGCATCCTAGATATCTGTAGTACTCTACAGGAACCTCTTGATTTATTTTATGTTATCTGTTATTTGTTTTGCTAAGGTTTAAGGGTAGGTAATTTACTATATTATTTTTTTTTAACCTAAGTGTGCTCGACAAGATATCGCATCTTGTGCCTACATATCCTTCAGGAGAAAATCAGAGCACTTGTAGTTCCTTATTAAGGATACTAAATGTTTAAAGGTTTAGGAAAAGAAGATGAGTCATCATCTTAAGAAAGACCACCACGGTTTTGAAAATGTTTGTATTTTCTGGGGTATGGAATTGTATGTCCCTTTCTTTGAGATGATTAACATCTAATTCTCTTGTGTGGAGAATTAGGTGGGCTAAAGTTTGATTAAAGAATCAAAATTGTGGGAGGACTAACCTAGGAAATCTATCCTAAGTTGTCTAATAGTCTTAACTTAAGGGTGTCGATTATGAATGCAAATGATGTGCACCATGCACAATAACATGGTTATCATGGATGGGATTTTCGCTTGGATATTTTATGCGGTTAATTATAATAAGTTTAGCGAAGTGCTAGCAAAGTGAAGCTAGTCTTGTGTCTAGTGACTAGAAGGTTGAATGCGATGCCTAAAGGCAATCGACTTACATGGGTAGAAAATGGGCTCGACGTTGGATCGAGGATTTTTTAATGTTTTGAAAAGGGTTTTGAAAACAATAATGTAAACATTAAGATAAGCAAATAAAGGCAAATAATCAAGTAACATAAACAAGGTATGATCACAAATACTATAATAGAAGCACACACAGGCGGCCACTCAAGGATCTAAATGGGGAACAATTCGTTAAGAGAGAGTTTTAATTCTTAAGGTTTATTATTTTAAGAAAATTTAAGGATTACTTTAATAATTAAAAGGGGTTAAATATTTTTTATTAATAATAAAAAAGGATTTTAATTATTCTTAAAGTTTTTATTTTAGTTTTTTTTAAGTTATATTAACCATTAATAAAGTTTTCTTATTAAAAAAGGTTTTAATATTATCTTAGTAAAAAGGTTTTATTGTTTTTTTATTTCTTTTAAGATAAAAGTTAATTAAGAAAAAAAGAATTAAAAAAGAGTTTTCTTATTAATTAAAAATATATTTTAATTTTAGTATTTTTTATAAATTTAGTTTTAGAGTTATACTAAAGGATAATAAAGTTTTTCTTAAAAAGGGTTTCTTTATTATTATTAAAAGTTCCTCCTCTTATTATTATTTTTAGCTTAACGGTATATTGAAAAGAAAAAGTTATTAAAAGAGTTTTTAATTAATTAGAAAAGATTTTATTTTTTAACATAAAAGTTTTTTATTATGAAGATTTTAAATTATTAACTTAATTATATTTCATTAAAAAGATTTTTTTAGGATAAAAGAAATTATTTTATATGAAAGGGGTTACTAAAGAGAAACTCCGTATTTTAATTTTAGATATAAGAATGATTATATTTTAATAAAATCCAAATTAATTATGATGAATTTATTTAAGAAAAAAAGTTAAATTAATAATAAAAGGATTGATTATTTTAAAACGGAGGGATTAAGTGTTGCAAAGGGGGAGAGGGTCCATCACGGACCCTCAATTCTCAGCCGCTAGATGCAATCAAAGCGCGATCCAATGTTCATAAAGTGAGGGTGCATGATATGGCGTGTGGGTGCGCACACGGTGGATCATAAATTACACAAAAAAAGAAAAAAACGGACCTCTCTTCACTTTGTCTTCTCTCTCGCAGAAGGGCTCTCAAATGGGTTATAGAAAAAACCCTAAGTCGCCATTGTTGTCACCCCTCTCGATTTCTCTCGTCTCCTTCCCTAAATCAAACATTCGTAATGATAGAAAACCCTAACCCCAACAATCCCAATACCCCAATCCACTATATCAGAAGATTACAAATTACAACGATTAATTCAAGAAAATAAGGAAGAACGATGAAAGGGCGCGGAAGAGTATAGCGACCAAGATCTTAGAGTCTTCGCCTCAAAGATAAGTATCCTTCTTTGTGTTGTAGGCTGCGTGTGTGTATGCTTTATGAATCTGGTGTGTTGTTTTTTTGTGAACTCGGGTATATCGATTTGAGAAATTTATGTTAGTTGATTTTGGTGTGTGATACGTATATGTTTGGCAAGGATATGTGAGATTCCTGGAGTGAAGGTTTTATGAATGTTTGGGTGTATTGATATGCTGTTTGGTTTGATTGGCTTAATATGATTTTCGTGGTGAACTTTCTTTGGTGTAATGGCTTTAGGAATTTCTTGCGTTAAACATGAGATGGATTGGTTGAGTGATGTTTATCTGATGAATTCGAATGGTTTTTGGTATGTGTATATGATTTGTTTATGTGAGTATGAATAGTTTGTGTACTAATATGGTTAATGGTAAGATTTGATGTATGGTTTTTTTTTGTACCATTTGATGAATTGGTATGATATTTGATTGGGAATTCGTTGTAGTGGTTCCCCTTTGATACTGCGTGTTGTTTGTTTATATAGGCTTGAATCCACATTGATGTCGACACTGATTGCCTATTCATTTCTTTCCATTTCGGTTCAGGCATGTTTGAAACATGTTCTAAAAACTTTCCTTTTTTCAAATGATTTTGTCTTAGACATGTTTCTGAAATCAATACTTGCCAATTTCTATTGATAATGACGAATACTTTCTATCCGGATTTGAGCATGTTGGACACGTGTTTGATTCTGTCCTCTTTAAACTCAGCATGTCAGATCGTGTTTTCATATGTTTGGAAAGAAATTAATTTGTTTTAATTATTCATGATTTGTGTCTATCTTCTGCCACTATTCTCACTGAATTGCTCTCAACAGTTCCACCGTATTGCTCAATGTATAGAAGGCTGCAAGGCTTTGGGGTGAGGCTCATAACCTGAAGATATATGGAATACCAACCGTGAAAGCGACCCTAGGAGGTAGAAACTTTCATTGTTATTTTATTTGTCAGCCAAATCTGCATCCTGTAAGTACTGTTCTTGTTCTTGAAAGGTTATTCATGATGGCAGTGGTGCGTGATATGAATCATGATTGTTTGTGAGTCAAAGTAGCAATTGCAAAGTGGATGTATAACCGAGGTTTGGTTATTATGTGTGTAGGTACAGGTATGCATGACGGTTATGTGCGAAGCTGCATTGTAGTAGTGTGCTGCTGCGGAAAGTCACGCTGCAGATTGGCATGTGGTAACCGTTTTATTCATTTGCTGCAGGTACAAGCTTACAGTTTTGCAAAGTGGTTGTGCGTTACGGTTTCGAAAATTTGTTGGTGAATATGTTGCCTTCGGAATGTTTACTTGTTGTTTTGGAAAGTTGTGCTGATGAATGATCTTATATGGATTAATTGGCTGTAACTTGAAACATATCTTCTGATGATTGCAGGTTATTGTTGCAGGCCCTGATCACATCGCAATTGCTTGTCTTTTATTTGATTCAACCAACTTTCAAATTGTTTTTCCTCTTCTAGAAATGTAAACATGAGCGACAGTGATTCGCGACGTTTGAAAACCGGTGGAACATCAACCAAGGCTTTGAGAAGTCTCTCGGTGGAGCCGAGTCACGAAACATTGTCGTGGATAATTTGTGGCCGGGTTTTTTTTTTGGTACACCCTTCTTTGCAATGACGAGGACGTCTCTAGGTTGGGGGTATCAGCAGCTTCATTATCAGCACCAGTTTGTCATCTTATATTTTCATTCAAAATAACTTGTGTGAATCACCTCAAACTTTGTACTATTTTTCTTTTTGGCATAAATTAATGATGACTTGTCGAGTGGAAAATGATTAAATCTTGAAGACTAGTACAAGTGGGTTTGTTTTGTGACATCCACCTGGAACTATTCCACGATTAGAATACCGCCACCTTAAATTACATCCAACAAATTGTAACAACGTTGTCCTCTTTGAATGATGTAATTCACAGTTTGAACTTTCTTGAGATATCATTTTGAATTTGAATTCACATTCAACCTTACACAAACCGAACAACCAAGTCAAAATGAACAACAAACGACATAGTGTTTATGAATGCCTTTGAACTCATTTTTTAAGCTTAAAATCACCGAAGAAATGAATACTTGTTGATGATTAATCACAGAGCACTCATTTTTTTTGCAAGCCAGGACTTCTTTAGAGCTATATCAAGCTAGAACACAAGGATTTGTATTGGACATAACTTAGCCATCCCCTACATCTTTGAATGTACTTTTGTAATTTCTAAAAAAAAAGAACTTGGATTTGTGAGTCTTTTTGCATACTTTGAATTTGAATTTGTCCTGTAAAATCCTTGTAAATCCGATTTGAGAAGCTCTGAATTGAGATAAATTTTGTAACTTGGAAAACAAATCACATTTCTCGTATCTTCGTACAAAACTCATGAATCACTTCAAGACATATTGATTACAAACTACCAATCCAAACTATTTCCTTTAAAATCCAAAGTAAACAAAAGATAATCTGATTCCACTGGATAAGAATTAAGCTTGACTTTTATTGTTCACACGATCGGAGACAAACAAGAGCCACGCCCTGTGAAATAAGAACACCACTTGCAATGTAGCACACCCCAAAATTTCAACCCGTTCTCAAGTGCCTATGCTCACAACCAATGGACAAAAACCCCTAAACCTCCTTGGGGAAGACCTCCGAGAAGTCTTGAGGAAGAAAAGACCTGTACTGATTGAGGGACCATAAGAATGATGGCATATCCTTCCTTTATCACCACAGAAATCCAGCACAATTTGCAGGGGACTATAATTCACATGAGCACACACACGCAACCTCCATGAACTTGGAACCTTTTCAGCAACACCTAATTTCACAAAAGAAAACACACAAACAATGACTAGTCGTTGGGCACCAAATTCCATATCAGAGAGTATAAGGATCTAGTATCTTAATGGGGGGAAAACTGAGGAGTCTTGAGGGAGAAAAGGCTTGGTAGTGGTTTAAGGATCAAAAAGGGTGAGGGCACAATCTCGCATGACCAGAGAACCTCCACAATCACACACACACAACACAACCTTCAGGACCTTGAATCTTCTGCAGCAGCACCTGTCCTTAAAAAGAAACAAAACAGACAAAGCTAGATGAAGTGGTTAGTTATGCACGAATGATGGACCTAATATGTTATGCAAAGAGCAAAGCGGGGATCTTAGGGTAAAAAATTAGGGTGCGACAGATGACCCTATTTAAGTTTCTCCTATTCGGAGATATGGAGATTGAAATCTTCGTCTCGACGAGATAGGAGAGACTTAAATACAAACTTGCGCAAATTTTTGGCCCTAAGATGCCGCCAAATACACATGATAAGGTATGAAATGATATGATATGCAAGACAAAGATCCTGTGAGGAATAATGTCACAGGGGATAACTGATGTTGAAACACAAAGAAAGAAGGACCCGACGAGGATAACCCGGCAAGGCAAGACTCCACGGGGAAAAACCTAACTTCACTAGGGGAAAAGAGACTACCAACTGACAATCACAAGGTATCTCAAGCATATGGTGGTGAACTTGTGACGAAATCTTATGATAAAATCCACTTGGAGAAACTGTTGTAGTGGTCAACCAGAGGAATCTTCAAGAGATATCGGCTGGAGGGGTCTATTGATGAGACTTAGAACCTCATATGAGAATACCTTCTTCGAATGTTTTATTGAAAATGTGTCCACTGTAAAAGATACTGAGAAATCTGCTGAGAAAAATGACTGTCTGTCAAAATATAGAATTAACCAGGGTATCTACCACCAAGATCCTGGAAATAAGCGACTGTTGGTCGAAGTTTAAAATTAACCAGGGAATCTACCGCCGAGATCCTGGAAATAAGCGACTGTTTGTCGAAGTCTACTGGAGATCTATTGCCGAGAATAACCAGAGAATTTAAAAATGAAATACCTACTGCCGAGGTCTTCTGGAAATCTACTGCCGAGAATAACCAGGAAAATACCCTCTGATAATCAAGCAATCTATTTAAAGGATAATAAACTTCCCCTCGTCTCGGGTCATAAGCCACGGACTGGTCTCAGTTTCTTCTTTAATCAAGTATTTCACTTGAAAAGGGTAAAAATAAACTTCCCCTCGTCTCGGGTCATAAGCCACGAACTGGTCTCAGTTTCTTCTTTAATCAAGTATTTCACTTGAAAAGGGTAAAAATAAACTTCCCCTCGTCTCGGGTCATAAGCCACAGACTGGTCTCAGTTTCTTCTTTGGGGATAGAATATCCACTACCGGTTTATTGGGTAGTTCAAAAAGAAAATATTACCTGCTACCGATTTATTGGGTAGCCAGCAAAGGAAATTCTACTACCGATTTATTGGGTAGGAAAATAATATTTGCTACCGATTTACGGGGTAGAATATTACCTGCTACCGATCTACTGGGTAAAATATTACCTGCTACCGATTTACTGGGTGGGAAAAAATACTTGTTACCGATTTACTGGGTAGGAAAATATTACTTGCTACCGGTTTACTGGGTAGCAAAATATTACTTGCTACCGATTTACTGGGTAGAAAAATTACTTGCTACCAATTTACTGGGTAGAAAAATTACTTGCTACCGATTTACTGGGTAGGAAAAAATATTACTTGCTACCAATTTACTGGGTAGGAAAAAATTACTTGCTACCGATTTACTGGGTAGGAAAATATCACTGGCTACCGATTTACTGGGTAGTCCACAGAGAAAATATTGTCTGCTACCGATTTACTGGGTAGTCAGCAAAAGGTAATTCTGCTGGGGATAGACAAACTGTCTTGAGGAGACTGTTGTTTGTCGTAGAAATCTCGATAACCAAACAACTCAAATAAAGAGCTGCTACTTGTTGTCTGGCATGTATTCCCAGGAAATGTAGTAATAACCATTGGAGAGGCAATTTCCGTCTTCCATAGAGGTCTTCAAATAAACTCTTCTTGGGGAGACGAAGTGCAAAATAAATGCACGCTTAGTTCAGGTTCAACATCTCAAAGGTGTCCAAAATTTGTGATTGTCAGGGACCAAAATTCAATCCAGGAAATAACTGGAAAGAAACGGTCAAACAAGACTAAATCCATTGAGGATTAAACTCAATGGGTTTATCTTTATCCAAAAATAGAAAAGACAACTAAAGCAACCATCTTCCACGAGGATCGAGCTCAGTGGGGAATTAGAAAGTATGTGCTTTTTCTGCCTAGGGCTGACGACTCTACTTGGAGGGAGTAGACAAAACCCAGTCACTTGGGGATAAACATAGCCAGAGTGAAAGAACAAAACAAACACAAAAAATGCAAGATGCAAAAAAATGCCATGAATCTACATGAAAGAATGTCATGCTATGCTTATGCTTATGCTGACAAAACAACGACAAGAAGCAAACTGGAGATGAGAACAAGCATCTCGATACGGATACTCGGCTAATCTTCGCAAGGTAGAAGCATCACTGGGGATGAACGAAAAGCCATATATGGGATCACAGCCCTACTTCAAGGCTTCAAACTTATCTGGGGGAAATAGAGCACTCCACTTGGGGATGAACATCGTGACTTCACTTAGGATTGTCAAGGTGAACCCTGTGATTCCGTTGGGGATGAGAAAGATTCATTGGGAACGAATCAAACTCATGACCGAAGAGACTTCATGGGGGATAAAATAAATATCCACTGCGAGCTGAAGTAGTCTGAATGAGCGTTGTAACTGGATAAAATAAATATCCACTTCATTGGGGAAGTTGGAATCAATAGTAGTTGAAGATATCAGATACAAAACTTCGAGGGGATGAAATAAACATTTGTCTTCACTGGAGAGGGTTGAGATGGTCCAATGAGGAGTGAAATAAACACTCGCTTCACTAGGGAAGGTTGAAACCAAGGAAAATCACTGGGTTCTTAGGTTGCCGACTGGGGAAATCTTGTGTCAAACGTGCCATAACTTCTTGTAGTGGAGATTTACCTGGGAATAGTCGTGACTACCTGGAGCAAAAGGCTTACTGGGGAATCGTCACATTACCTGGGATAGAAACTCTTTGATGTGTGGGTGAAGAATGCTATGAAAATAATATAATTCTACATTGATGAACTACTTGCTAGTCGCCATTTTGAATAACAATTGTTGTAAATGGATGAAAAGTAATCTTCGATTCTCAAATGCCCCAGATCACTTGGTTTATGAGAAAAAGTCATTCCAAGAGGATTTTATAGAAAAATGGCGTCCAACTGTTCCAAAGTTTTCAAACTCTTGGAGAGATTCGTCGAATCTCGACATAACTGGCTCGGATTGACGGTATTCTGAGTCTTCAAAGCTTGGAGAGATTTATCAAATCTCGACATAACTGTCCCAGACTGACGGAGCTATGCATACTTGAGTCTTCAAACTCTTTGAGAGATTTATCAAATCTCGACGTAATTGCCCCAGATTGACGATGTTCTGTAAAACCGAGTCTTCGAACTTGCCCCTTGGGTCAGTCCGTGAAAGAACAACTGGGAAACAACTTGCCCCTGGATACGGTCATCCTTTTGAAATGATCCACCATTTACTCATCAGAGTCACAGGTCTCAAAGGACTAAGTTCATCGTTGATGCTCGTATGCTAGCTTCTATGATGTCAAGCAAATGTTAGCAAGTAGAAAATGTTAATTCTGAAATTGCTAATGCAACCCCATGTTTGTCTTGAAAATTTATTTAAAAATATTTTTGTGATTGAATTACCGATTTTATAATGCCAACACGAATTTGAGCATAGCTCATGGGAGTTAGGAAACGATGTCTCAATGAGTATGCTTTTGAAATAAACCCTGCTTCAACTAGGTCTTTTGAGGGTTGTATCGTGGTTTGGTTCACGGTTTAAGAAACAAAGGATATAAGGCTCAAAGTTTGTTTGTGCCCACCCAATCTTCGTGATATTTTACCCCATTTTTTTTTTTTGAAAATTACCCCGCCCCAAGTTAAGAATAAGGGATTTTTGATTTGGAAGAAGAAAACTCATACTTCAAAGGCTCAAAAGGGTTTAACGAGGGTCTATCTCCTTATACCTCCGGTGTTTAGGGATTTGAAACAATGCCTCATATCATTAGCGGAATTTTATTCAAAAGCAAACAACAAGAGATCTAGCGTTTGATTTCATCACCCTCCATTCAATTCTCTGCCGAGGCAAGAGATTGGGCATCATTGGCATTATAAAATAGAAAAAGCATTTTAAAAGGAGTGAAATGAATGGATTTCTTCAAGACAAACATTATTCATTGCATTAATTATTCAAAATAACAAGTTCTTACACGCAAACATGCTCATAATCAAAGAAATAACAACAAGATGCAAGCAAACGAATAAACAACTTAATGGTCTTTGGAGTGAGCTCTGCTCTTGATTTCAATGGCTTGGGGAGAACTCTCGTAAGTCTTCACGTCCATCAGCACAAAGGTGCTCCATTCACAACAGGGCTTCCTCTTTTGAAGGTCAGCACTTCATTGTCAATCATTTCTTGGACTTTTTCTTTGAAAACCTTATAATCTTCAACCGAATGCCCCAATACTCCATCATGAAATTCACAACTGGAATCTGGATTAAACCAAGGAGGGCGAGATTTCATGGCTCTGGTCTTTCTGGGTGCCATCACTGAGTTTCGGGCAAAGTAAGACCACAATTGACTGTAAGCCAACGAGTATTTTCTCCTGGACTATTAAGAGGTATCTGCTGATCCTGACGCTGATTCTGGTGATTCACGTTCTGAATTCGTGGATTTTGATGTTGGTTCTGAGTAGTCAACCTTCGTCATTTGTACGGACATCCATGAGGTAGTGATTGCTGGCACTGAACAGGCGCTGCATACCGACGCTTGTGATAAGGCACCGAAATTGGAGCTTGCAAAGTCTAAGGAGAATCCAAAATTGCATTAACTTCAACACTCCTTTCTTCTTGGGAAACACTAACAGACTTCTTTTCCTCATCTTGACTATTCGAGGCGTCTTTAATTTTCCCACTTTTGAATGCGTTCTCGATGTTTACTCCGACTTCCATAATTTTAGAGAACTCTAATGGCACAACGCCTATCATTATGACATAATAAGAGTCTGACAGTGTTTTTAGAAACATCTTGGCCAGTTCTTTTTCTTGAAGTGGTGGCTGAACTTGGGCTGCCAATTCTTTCCACCGTTGCGCATATTCCCTGAATGACTCATTGTCTTTCTGACTCATGTTCATCAATTGATCAATGTCTAGAGCTATGTCCACATTGTAATTGTATTGCTTCATAAAAGCGCTGGCTAAGTCTTCCCAAGACTGAATACAGTTCCTTTCTAGCTTCATATACCATATCAATAATGCCCCAGATAAACTTTCTTGGAAGCAGTGGATCATCAGCTTGTCATTGTCCACATAAGTGGTCATCTTTCGACAAAGCATCGTCAAATGGTACCTTGGACAACTAACACCCTTGTATACTTCGAAGGTAGGCATTTTGAACTTCGGAGGAAAAACCACGTCCGGAACTAGACACAAGTCAGAAGATTTAAAACCAGATGCATTAGGTTTCTTCAACACCTTCAATTGTTCTTGGAGGTCACGAAATCCTTTCTCAATTTCCGCAACTCTAAGATCGTTCACAGTTGTCACATGACGGACGTTTTGAGAATTTGGCATATGCCTTGGAAAGCGGGAATCTCTTTCAGTAACTTGACCAACCAGGTTATTTTGCACAGGCTGAGACCGAGTAGGAACGTCCACTTGTGGAAGAAAGTCAAATATGGGATTAGTCATCACTCTGAAGCCTGACATGGGATCCACATTTGCGTTCTATCCATTATCCCCAGTAAACACTTCAAGTTCGGGAAGACCAGCTGAGTGACATAAAGATAAGAGACCAAATGAGCTGAGGTGGGGAAAAGACGTATGCAAAGAGGATGCAATGCTAAAGATGCTAATGCAACAAGATTCATGGAAACTCAGTTATTTATAATCATTGAGGAATATCAATAGTCTCATTCTTAGTAATCATAAAAAAACAATTACAGTCATTAGTATCGGAATACTAAATGATTGATTTAATGCAAAAATTAAAACGCGTACGTACGCCTTGCAACAGTCATAACTTAAAGCTAAATAAAAGCTAATAATGATGGATCTAAGGAGACTCTTCCAACGGTCTTCTTTGACTTTTTCTTCCAATTGAGCTTCTTCCTATAAGTGTTGATTGAGGATTAAAACGTCTTTGGGCTTTTCTTTGCAAGAAATAGCTTCTTTCCAATATATTCTCCTTTTGTAGTTATCTTAGCTTGAATATGAACTTTGTCCTGAAATAGTAACTCCACCAGCTAAGAATGTTCTTCATAATTAGTCATCAACTAGTCCTCATGAATTGGAGATAATAGCTTTTTATCTTGTCTTGAACTTTTCTTCATTTGCCAGTAAAGTCCTCAGTCCCCTTAGATCGTCCAAGTTATGACTATCGTAAGTGTACTTCAACGGTTTTTTTTAAGAGTCCATGATATTATTATGATGTTTACAAATAAGACTAAGCTCCATTAATCTTTATGATATGATGCTAATGGATGCATGAATGCAAACACAAAGACAAAGCACAGAGCACACATAAGCAAACAAACAAACAAGGGTCCTAGGTTCAAAGGAGCGTGAACGGAGTCAAGGTCTACCCATCCCATAAGGTAGTATGGTTTCAAATGTACCTGCCGAACGGGTTCTAAAAGTTCCCAGAGTCTACGACCCATCTTTCGGATATTATCGACTTCCCAAATCACTTGGTATTCAATAATATTCTCAAGAGGATCTCGTCCGAGTGTAGTATCGCGTGACAACTATTTGGAAATAGACTCCCGCATAGTCACCGCACTACATTCTAAAAGGCCAAGTGGGTTTAAAGGTGCTACGGTCCTCAGTCTTAAGGGTTCTTGGTCGAAGTTAATACCATTTTCACGAATGAACTCGTTCAAACAATATTAAGTTCAAAAGAACCTAAACTGAGCGATGATTTTCTCAATTTGACTTTTCAGGAATCGACTCCGTCAAAGTACCATTGACCATATCATCTCATATAATTCACTCAAGTCCGGGTCTAGGAATCTCACCACTCAAGAATCCCTCCAAACAGCAAAACCAACAAATATAACAGATAACATAAAAAAAAATCAAGTTTGGGGGAACCTTCTTATGAGAATTCCCCAGTGAAGTCGCCATTTCTGTCGCGGTGAAAATTGGATACCATAGTTATTTGTTAACTAGGATCGCATTTTTAATGTCACCACCGTCTTTGATTTTATCCAAGGGAAGGGAGAAAGACCGAATACCCACAATGCAATGCAAATGCACTAAGATTCTAAGTTCGGGGGTTGGTTATACCTAGGGAAGGTGTTAGCATCCTAGATATCTGTAGTACTCTACAGGAACCTCTTGATTTATTTTATGTTATCTGTTATTTGTTTTGCTAAGATTTAAGGGTAGATAATTTACTATATTGTTTTTTTTAACCTAAGTGTGCTCGACAAGATATCGCATCTTGTGCCTACATATCCTGTCAGGAGGGAATCAGAGCATTTGTAGTTCCTTATTAAGGATACTAAATGTTTAAAGGTTTAGGAAAAGAAGATGAGTCATCATCTTAAGAAAGACCACCACAGTTTTGAAAATGTTTGTATTTTGTGGGGTATGGGATTGTATGTCACTTTCTTTGAGATGATTAACATCTAATTCTCTTGTGTGGAGAATTAGGTGGGCTAAAGTTTGATTAAAGAATCAAAATTGTGGGGGGACTAACCTAGGAAATCTATCCTAAGTTGTCTAATAGTCTTAACTTAAGGGTGTCGATTATGAATGCAAATGATGTGCACCATGCACAATAACATGGGATATTCCCTTGGATATTTTATACGGTTAATTATAATAAGTTTAGCGAGAGTGCTAGCAAAGTGGAGCTAGTCTTGTGTCTAGTGACTAGAAGGTTGAATGCGATGCCTAAAGGCAATCGACTTACATGGGTAAAAAATGGACTCGACGTTGGATCGAGGATTTTTTAATGTTTTGAAAAGGGTTTTGAAAACAATAATGTAAACATTAAGATAAGCAAATAAAGGCAAACAATCAAGTAGCATAAACAAGGTATGATCACAAATACTATAATAGAAGCATACACAGGCGGCCACTCAAGGATCTAAATGAGGAACAATTCGTTAAGAGAGAGTTTTAATTCTTAAGGTTTATTATTTTAAGAAAAGTTAAGGATTACTTTAATAATTAAAAGGGGTTAAAGATTTTTTATTAATAATAAAAAAGGATTTTAATTATTCTTAAAGTTTTTATTTTAGTTTTTTTTTAAGTTATATTAACCATTAATAAATTTTTCTTATTAAAAAAGGTTTTAATATTATCTTAGTAAAAAGGTTTTATTGTTTTTTTTATTTCTTTTAAGATAAAAGTTAATTAAGAAAAAAAGAATTAAAAAAGAGTTTTCTTATTAATTTAGTATTTTTTATAAATTTAGTTTTAGAGTTATACTAAAGGCTAATAAAGTTTTTCTTAAAAAGGGTTTTTTTATTATTATTAAAAGTTCCTCCTCTTATTATTATTTTTAGCTTAAAGTTATATTGAAAAGAAAAAGTTATTAAAAGAGTTTTTAATTAACTAGAAAAGATTTTATTTTTTAACATACAAGTTTTTTATTATGAAGATTTTAAATTATTAACTTAATTATATTTCATTAAAAAGTTTTTTTTAGGATAAAAGAAATTATTTTATATGAAAGGGGTTACTAAAGAGAAACTCCGTGTTTTAATTTTAGACATAAGAATGATTATATTTTAATAAAATACAAATTAATTATGATGAATTTATTTTAAAAAAATAGTTAAATTAATAATAAAAGGATTGATTATTTTAAAACGGAGGGATTAAGTGCCGCAAAGGGTCCATCGCGGACCCTCAATTCTCAGCCGCTAGATGCAATCAAAGCGCGATCCAATGTTCATAAAGCGAGGGTGCATGATATGGCTTGTGGGTGCGCACGCGGTGGATCATAAATTACACAAAAAAAAAAGAAAAAAATAGACCTCTCTTCACTCTGTTTTCTCTCTCGCAGAAGGGCTCTCAAATGGGTTATAGAAAAAACCCTAAGTCGCCATTGTTGTCACCCCTCTCGATTTCTCTCGTCTCCTTCCCTAAATCAAACATTCATAATGATAGAAAACCCTAACCCCAACAATCCCAATACCCCAATCCACTATATCAGAAGATTACAAATTACAATAATTAATTCACGAAAATAAGGAAGAACGATGAAAAGGCGCAGAAGAGTAGAGCGACCAAGATCTCAGAGTCTTCGCCTCAAAGATAAGTATCCTTCTTTGTGTTGTAGGCTGCGTGTGTGTATGCTTTATGAATCTGGTGTGTTGTTTTTTTTGTGAACTCGGGTATATCGATTTGAGAAATTTTTGTTAGTTGATTTTGGTGTGTGATACGTATATGTTTGGCAAGGATTTGTGGGATTCCTGGAGTGAAGGTTTTATGAATGTTTGGGTGTATTGATATGCTGTTTGGTTTGATTGGCTTAATATGATTTTCGTGGTGAACTTTCTTTGGTGTAATGGCTTTGGGAATTTCTTGCGTTAAACATGAGATGGATTGGTTGAGTGATGTTTATCTGATGAATTTGAATGGTTTTTGGTATGTATATATGATTTGTTTATGTGAGTATGAATAGTTTGTGTACTAATATGGTTAATGGTAAGATTTGATGTATGGTTTTTTTTTTGTACCATTTGATGAATTGGTATGATATTTGATTGGGAATTCGTTGTAGTGGTTCCCCTTTGATACTGTGTGTTGTTTGTTTATATAGGCTTGAATCCACATTGATGTCGACACTGATTGCATATTCATTTCTTTCCATTTTGGTTCAGGCATGTTTGAAACATGTTCTAAAAACTTTCCTTTTTTCAAATGATTTTGTCTTAGACATGTTCTGAAATCAATGCTTGCCAATTTCTATTAATAATGACGAATACTTTCTATCCGGATTTGAGCATGTTGGACACGTGTTTGATTCTTTCCTCTTTACACTCAGCACGTCAGGTCGTGTTTTCATATGTTTGGAAAGAAATTAATTTTTTTTAATTATTCATGATTTGTGTCTATCTTCTGCCACTATTCTCACTGAATTGCTCTCAACAGTTCCACCGTATTGCTCAATGTATAGAAGGCTGCAAGGCTTTGGGGAGAGGCTCATAACCTGAAGATATATGGAATACCAACCGTGAAAGTGACCCTAGGAGGTAGAACCTTTCATTGTTATTTTGTTTGTCAGCCAAATCTGCATCCTGTAAGTACTGTTCTTGTTCTTGAAAGGTGATTCATGATGGCAGTGGTGCGTGATATGAATCATGGTTGTTTGTGAGTCAAAGTAGCAATTTCAAAGTGGATGTATAACCTAGGTTTGGTTATTGTGTGTGTAGGTACAGGTATGCGTGACGGTTATGTGCGAAACTGCGTTGTAGTAGTGTGCTGCTGCGGAAAGTCACGCTGCAGATTGGCACGTGGTAACAGTTTTATTCATTTGCTGCAGGTACAAACTTACAGTTTTGCAAAGTGGTTGTGCGTTACGGTTTCGAAAATTTGTTGGTGAATACGTTGCCTTCAGAATGTTTACTTGTTGTTTTGGAAAGTTGTGCTGATGAATGATTTTGTATGGATTGATTGGCTGTAACTTGAAACATATCTTATGATGATTGCAGGTTATTGTTGCAGGCCCTGATCACATAGCAATTGCTTATCTTTTATTTGATTCAACCAACTTTCAAATTGTTTTTCCTCTTCTAGAAATGTAAACATGAGCGACAGTGATTCGCGACGTTTGAAAACCGGTGGAACATCAACCAAGGCTTTGAGAAGTCTCTCGGTGGAGCCGAGTCAAGAAACATTGTCGTGGATAATTTGTGGTCGGGTTTTTTTTGGTACACCCTTCTTTTCAATGACGAGGACGTCTCTAGGTTGGGGGTATCAGCAGCTTCATTATCAGCACCAGTTTGTCAGCTTGTATTTTCATTCAAAATAACTTGTGTGAATCACCTCAAACTTTGTACTATTTTTCTTTTTGGCATAAATTAATGATGACTTGTCGAGTGGAAAATGATTAAATCTTGAAGACTAGTACAAGTGGGTTTGTTTTGTGACATCCACCTGGAACTATTTCACGATTAGAATACCGCCACCTTAAATTACATCCAACAATTTGTAACAACTTTGTCCTCTTGGAATGATGTAATTCACGGTTTGAACTTTCTTGAGATATCATTTTGAATTTGAATTCACATTCAACCTTACACAAACCGAACAACCAAGTCAAAATGAACAACAAACGACATAGTGTTTATGAATGCCTTTGAACTCATCTTTTTAAGCTTAAAATCACCGAAGAAATGAATACTTGTTGATGATTAATCACAGAGCACTCATTTTGTTTGCAAGCCAGGACTTCTTTAGAGCTATATCAAGCTAGAACACAAGGATTTGTATTGGACATAACTTAGCCATCCCCTACATCTTTGAATGTACTTTTGTAATTTCTAAAAAAAAGAACTTGGATTTGTGAGTCTTTTTGCATACTTTGAATTTGAATTTGTCCTGTAAAATCCTTGTAAATCCGATTTGAGAAACTCTGAATTGAGATAAATTTTGTAACTTGGAAAACAAATCACATTTCTCGCATCTTCGTACAAAACTCATGAATCACTTCAAGACATATTGATTACAAACTACCAATCCAAACTATTTCCTTTAAAATCCAAAGTAAACAAAAGATAATCCGATTCCACTGGATAAGAATTAAGCTTGACTTTTATTGTTCACGCAGTCGAAGACAAACAAGAGCCACCCCCTGTGAAATAAGAACACCACTTGCAATGTAGCACACCCCAAAATTCCAACCTGTTCTCAAGTGCCCATGCTCACAACCAATAGACAGAAAACCCTAAACCCCTTGGGGATGACCTCCGAGAAGTCTTGAGGAAGAAAAGACCTGTACTGATTGAGGGACCATAAGAATGATGGCATATCCTTCCTTTATCACCACAGAAATCCAGCACAATTTGCAGGGGACTATAATTCACATGAGCACACACACGCAACCTCCATGAACTTGGAACCTTTTCAGCAACACCTAATTTCACAAAAGAAAACACACAAACAACGACTAGTCTTAGGGCACCAAATTCCATATCAGAGAGTATAAGGATCTAGTATCTTAATGGGGGGAAAACTGAGGAGTCTTGAGGGAGAAAAGGCTTGGTAGTGGTTTAAGGATCAAAAAGGGTGAGGGCACAATCTCGCAGGACCAGAGAACCTCCACAATCACACACACAACACAGCCTTCAGGACCTTGAATCTTCTGCAGCAGCACCTGTCCTTAAAAAGAAACAAAACAAACAAAGCTAGATGAAGTGGTTAGTTATGCACGAATGATGGACCTAATATGTTATGCAAAGAGCAAAGCGGGGATCTTAGGGTAAAAAATTAGGGTGCGACACCAAGCGACAGCTGTCTCTCAAGAGACTAACTTTGTCCACTCAAATGGCATCTCCCCAGGAAAATTCGGTGATAAGTTTGAGGAAAAACCGCTACAAATAGCGTCCCTTATCAATAAAGTTTATTGACAAAAGAAACTTAGATCAGTTCCTTGGTAGGAAACCAGGATCGAGGGGAAGTTCATTTCAAAAGAAAACTGAGACCAGTTCCTTGGCTGAAGACCAGGATCGAGGGGAAGTTTACCTTTTCTAAGCATTATTTCTTAGCAAAAGAAGATGAATGCGCAAACTACCGTTCATAGCAAACCATCAAAATTTCGGGTATTCCGATATTTAATCCTCTTGCACCCCGAATGCCCGAATATCTTCGTCATTCACACCTTCGGGTCCAAGAAGATAAATAGGGGCATCTGTCATACCCCAAATTTTTACCACTAATATTTCCCATCACTGTGCAAATCATCATCACAATATGGGTGTACTTACATGCCTCATCAATCTCCTCAGGAATTGTTGAGCATTCACTGCTCTCAGAACTTAGGGTTTCAAGCCCTCTCAGAGTTCTTAGACAAAGGATCAATCAAGGAATGACATGATCTTCAACTTGTCTAACCTCTCAAACATCCACAATGGATCAAGAGGACTCCCACTTCAAGGATTAAGCACAAGGCTGCTCCCTTCTAAGTGGATCAAGCCTCGAGATCGCCAGTGTCACCAAATTAGGGTTTTGGTCGATCAGGGCCTCCAGATGGAAATTTTCCTCTGGGCATGAGCCAATGCTTCAAAGCATAACCTATGATGCTCCAAGGGACATCATAAACCCAATCATCAAGTTAATTATGCCTCAGGGGATGCATTCATAAAAAATCAGGAATTAGGGTTTCTTGACCTAATTCACCCCTAAGTTGACTTTTGGGACAAATCATGAGCCAAGACCTCAAGACATGATTTGAGGATCTCCAATACACTACATTGATCCATTTGCAACAACGGATTGATCCAAGAAGCTTGATCAACAAGTTTCAGTTTCATCTGAACCACAGTTAGGGATTCGCGAGAAAAGTCAACTGTATCTTTGACTTTTGACCCGGACATGCTCCCAAACCCTAGGACATGAATAAATATACCCTATAACACCCATGGAACATGTCCATCAAGTTTGATTTAGGTCAAGGACATTATTTCCTAAAGGATTGCACAGTTTGGAATTCATCTGACAAAAAGTCAACTGTGTACAAAAGTTAATTTTGACTTTTTGAGATTTTCACAAAAATGGTTTTTTAACCCTAAAATGATGTTAATGTATGATTAGAATCATCATTCATCAAGAAAAATCAAGAAAAGTGGGATAACTTGTAAAAGGGGTAACCATAAAAAACTTAGAAAATTTTCTAAGTTATGAACAAAGTGGCAAAGGTACCAACTTTGAAGGATCATAACTCCTAAACCACAATGCCATTTTTTCCCATCCAAAGCTGGATTTGTAGCCCTCATGGCCCTCTACAAAAGCTTCAACTACACCTCATTCCAATTCATTATGGATTTTGAGTTATGGAATGATCAAAATGGCTGAAAACATGAAATGTCATTTTTTCCAACACTTAGTGAAATTTTCACTAAGTCAGAATCTGCCTTACTTTTTTTCAAATGTAGGGACATTTTTCACTTGGATCCAAAAAGTATCAAAACCAATTGTGATTAAACAGTTGTTGTATCATATAAGGGCTTTCCAAAATGACCAAGAACATCACCAAATTCCACTTGGGCCATGAGATATGACAAGGGCAATATGCCTTGCTGAAAACTGTCAAGGCTAGGCAGATTTTGCATTTTTGCCCGATTTGGAAAAATCAGCTAATTCCAAGCCTTGTCATCATCTTGGACACATCTGAGGATCAAATCCAAAGGGGACAAACACTGAGCTAAGCCTCCAAAGTCCTTGGAACAAGAAGTAGCATGCCAAACCTAGAAATTTCTAAAAAAGGGACCAGACTCCAATTTTGGATTGGAGCATTTAATGGATGCACCAAGGTGGCATGGACTGACACATTTGCAACTGAATTTAGTCAAGAATGATCCAACAACTAGGGAACCACAACTCTGTGCCCTAACCTCTAGTCAATGGCTAGAGAAGACTTGGATTCTCATTGCTCAACATTGGCCAAACCTCTGCTGCAGTTGCCATTCACTATTGATCCCAAAACAAACTTGCTCTACTATAAATAGAGCTCATTTGTGCTCAGTTTGAGTACACCAAAGCCATCAAACAGATGTTTTCCTCAAAATCTCTTTCTCTTAGCAAAAGTGCCTTCTTTAGCAAGGTAACTCTGAGTTTTTGAGTTAGAGAGCAATTCCAACCAAACCAATCACACACACACACACACACCTCATATATGTCATGTATAAGCTGTCCAAACTCTCACAAGTGACCTGTAATCCTTAAATCACAAAGTCACCTCTCAAAACCTCAAAATAGTACCTTTGTGCTTTTTTCAAGCCATGTCTTGATTCAGTCACTTTCCAAACCAGATAAAACCTCAAACACACTCCAAATAACATCCTTGAACTGTCCCAAATGGTTCCCCCCATCTGTAACACCATTTGAGGGAGTTGCTATTTTGGCCATTTTAACCCCTTTTTGCAAGAAAGGGCCAGTTTGTGTTTTTGCAGGTTCCGACTGATTCCACTCACCCTAAAAGCTTCTAAGGGATCATTTGAGAGTGTCCAAAGCATCAAACCATTTCTGGAACAAGAGGTTTGAGAGATTGCACAAAAACTCCAAAAAACTCAAAAGGAGGTAAGCCTCATGACTTGAACTTTCCAAAATATGCATTGTTTTGAGGTCCACAGATTATGCATCTCTTGTATATGTCATATGTGTTGTGTTTGAACCAATTTATCATGTAATTCATGTCTGTACCAAAGTGTAGCATAGAAAATGCAATTATAGGCCTATTTCAAAACCCCTATCGGATTTTGAGGATGGATCATGATTTGGAAAAAATACCACCACCATTAGATTCCTTGTGAAATTCTAGGTTAGATGCATATAAATTTTGTCCCCAAACATGGAGAAATGAGAAAGTTACGGACCTTCCCGTTTCTTGCCAAAACTTGTCTTGCCCTGCCTTGGGCAAGGCCAAAAACAAGGCATGCCTTGTATATTTGTTGGTTGGTTTCAATCAACGGATGTATCACCACCCCAGTGGTAAGGCGCGCGCCCTATAACCTCGAGGTCGTGGGTTCAAACCCCACCCATGCCATTTTGTGTTTTCTCACATTTTGCTATTTTTCTCATATTTTCATGTTTTATTAATTAATTGGAAAATTAATAACTCCTTCAATTTTAATTATTTTTTATTGGTTCTTTTTGCAAAAAAATCACAAAAATGTTGAAATATTTTATTCCACAAAAAAATTGGATTTATAATATTTATTTAATATAATTAGTATTTTTGTGAATAAATACTTTATATTTGTTTTTAAACCTTTTAAAAATAAATATTCATATTAAAAATCAACACCAAGTAGGTTTTAATTCTTGTGATTAAAACCTCATTTTTCAAACTTAAAACCAAAATTCCAAGTTATTTATTCAAACTTATTTGGCATTTTCATCATTTTTTATTAATATTCTTTGAATAATTACATTAAAAAATGATGAAATTAGGGTTTTGTTGATTTTCACCCTAACAAACTTTTTCAAACACTCATGGGCTTCTAATAGAGTGTAAGACCCAACCCCTCTTTGAAACCAAAAAACTTTGGGCCTCAGTCATTGTATAAGACCCACGGTGTTTTCAAAACTTCGGCGCGATCATCTCCCGTTTAAAACAAATCATTTTGGGCCTCTAATAGAGTGTAAGACCCAATCCCCTTTTAACCAAAACCTTTTTGGGGACTCAGATATTGTATAAGTCCCTCTGTGTTAAAAGAAAACCTCGGCGCGATCGCCAGTTGAAAAATCAAACCCTTGGGCCTACCCTCGTGTTATAAGCCCCATTTCTTTTCCTTAAAACTTTTTGGGCCTCTTGAGAGAGTGTAAGACCCATCCCCTTTGTACAGAAAAACTTGTGGGCCTCAGTCACTTGTATAAATCCCTGTACAAAGCGGCAGTGCGATTACTGATAAAACCCTGGGCCTCTCCTTGAGCTGTAAGCCCCAACAATCTTTTCAAAGCACTTTCTCCTTTGATTTTGTATATAATATTGTTATCAAAGCTTTCTTTGTTGAACAACTAACAATACAGCATGGAAGCTCTACAACCGAGTAAGTGTTTACCCGCTTTCATTTACCGCTTTCATATGTATATAACTTTAATGTGGGGCTGTTTCACTGTAAATCTTCTTTCATAAACTCATATCAACTGTGTAATAATAGTATAGATATTTAGAGTTTCCCCGGAAACTACATCTAGAACTAGACAAAACCTCGCCTCCTTACATCAACATTAGATAACTAGATCTAAGGAATTTCCCCATGAACAGTTTATATACAGAAGGACATTGTTCCATGTGAAACCCCTTCTGGAACTGTTCATCAGCCTCCTCTTGGGCTTAGTGCAAGGACCCGTAGGCTTCCTAAAAGCATCCCCGCCTCCTCTTGGGCGTAGTACAAGGACCCATCAGCTTCTTAGAAGTTTTCACAGCCTCCTCTTAGGCTTCATATAATGATTCTTCCTCCGGGAAGATAGCCTCCTCTTGGGCTTCGTACAAATTGTCCCTCGGCTTCTTAAAAGTTTCCAGCCTCCTCTTGGGCTTCGTACAAATTGTCCCGACGACCTCCTAGAAGTATAGGAACATAAATTAGTCATCTTAATAGAACAATCTTTCAAAGAGTCTAGATCTCACTACTACTGTTTCTTACGCATAGTACAAAAGATAAAACCGGTAGACTCGGACAGTCTAACACTCCCTCGGATTCCCCATTTTCCTAAAGAACAGGAAATAATCCCCACCCTCAGATCAAAGCTATGAGTACAACATTGCTCATATAAGAACTGATTTTCTCTTTTAACCAACATACTGGACCTATCACTCAACTGAAACAGTAACCTTTAGCCTCCATCTCGGGCTTTGTACGAGATACAAAACACTTTCTTGTTGAGTGTAAAAGACTCTCTTGTTGAGTCAAACACCTTTAGCCTCCATCTCGGGCTTTGTACGAGATACAAAACACTCTCTTGTTGAGTATAAAAGACTCTCTTAGCTAGTCAAAACTTTTAGCCTCCCTCTCGGGCTTTGTACGAGATACAAAAAGACTCTCTTGTTAAGTCAATTTCCTTTTAGCCTCCGTCTCGGGCTTCATACGAGACACCAAATCACTCTCTTGTTGAGTATAAAAGACTCTCTTGTTGAGTCAAAACTTTTAGCCTCCATCTCGGGCTTCGTACGAGATACAAAATCACTCTCTTGTTGAGTATAAAAAGACTCTCTTGTTGAGTCGATCACCTTTAGCCTCCATCTCGGGCTTCGTACGAGATACAAAATCACTCTCTTGTTGAGTACAAAAGACTCTCTTGTTGAGTCGGCCCTTTTAACCTCCGTCTTGGGCCTCGTACAAGACACATATAAAAACACTCTCTTGTTGAGTCAACCCTTTTAGCCTCTATCTTGGGCTTCGTACGAGACACATAAAAACACCCTCTTGTTGGGCCAATAGCCTCCTCTTAGGCTTTGTATAAGGAAACCCCGGTTGAGACAATCAACCTTTTAGCGTCAAAGTTGTGCCTCGTTCACAGCATACAAACATCAACAACTCCTTTTTTCCCCATCTAATTGCTGTAAGCGGCAAGACTCTGGATTGTTTACATCCAAGCCACTGTCCCTCTTTTAGCATGAGAAATTCCTAAGGAAAGATGGCATTACTCTAAACTGAGATAAAGTCTTCTCCTTCAGGTTAAAAACCCCGATAAAGGAAATTATGGCATTGCTGGATTCACATATCCCAGTTAAAGTAATTATCCTTTATAATCAGTCACCCAATTGTTGTGACAACCAGACCCCTTTAGAGATGACAAATTCTCTCTAAAGACAAAACCCCTTTTAGCTTCATATCTTGGGCTTTGAACAAGATACAAATAAACTCTTTAGCTTCATGTCTTGGGCTTTGAACAAGATACAAACAAATCACCTTCAGCTTCACATCTTGGGCTTCGAACAAGATACAAATCATTTTTAGCTTCACGTCTTGAGCTTTGAACAAGACACCAGAACACCATTTCCTCCCATAGAATAGGAGGAACTACGATCGCTCTGATTTCCCTGTTTCGGTAAACGGGAATACATAGACATAAGATTGAAAGAAAAATCTTAGCGAGCACACTAATCAAAAACCCAAAATCCCGTACCTTCACATATTAATCGAAAAGCATCAGTCCTAACATCCTACCAATAGCATAGTCCCGTCATTTCAGCCTTAACAAATTAAGAAGAAAGAGCCCCCACTTCCATATAGCATCCGTAATCTAACAGACCGCTGTTTAAACTCAGTATGCAAGCAGGGTTAGTTGGAGACATCTATTTCCCTTCCTTCATCAGCTTTAATAGGATAAAAAATGAATCGACCTATAGTCCCCCCAAAGAGCGGCAGTGCTTAAGAACCACATCCAAAATTGCTCGCCGCAAGGTGGTTACGTCACCGACAAAAATTGCACACAACAACTAGGGACTAACTTCTTATCTCTCCAGTGTTTGGGGATTTGAAATAATGCCTGGACATCATCAGCAAGGTTTTATTCAAAAGCATACTATCAGAGATTTTGTGTCTTTCGATTTCATCATCCTCCCTCGGATTTGGCTTAAACAAGAGTTTGATATTAAAAAGTATGAGTGAACACGAATGGATTTAATCAAAACATGCATATTCATTCCATTAATAAAACCATGTTTAAACAACAATGTCTCAAAGCAAGTAGCACTTAAAAAAAAAAGCTACAAAATGCAAAGTAAAGACATGAGCCAAAAGATTGCCAGCTTCGGGGAACTGGGCTTTCCTTTCTTGATTTACTGCTGAGCTAGCCATCTTCAAAGTTGATTGTCGAGATCAGTCTGAGAATCATCTTCACATCTACTCTTTGCAATTTCTTCCATAACCAGGAGTGATAAGCCTGCCTGATTGGGTAAAGGATTGTTGATTTGAATGCCTTGAGGCGTGAATGAGAACATCTCGGAGTCAATAAGAGTCTGAACCTTACTCTTGAGCACCTTGCAGTCTTCATTTGAAAGCCCCTGTGCCCCGGCATAGTAGTCACATCGGGCGTTGGCGTCAAAGCCTGGTGGGTATGGAGGGATCATCGGATCTATCTCCTTCAGCACTATCAATCCACCTTTGATCAAATCTGGAAATATCTGACTATACGACATTGGCAATGGAGTGAAATGCCTCTCTGGCTTCCTCAGCCTTTGTCGGGCGTGCTGACGTGGCTGACGATGGTATGACCGTTGATACCAAGGAGGCCTTCGATTTGGAGAAGAATATTGTCCCTGTGGAGAAAATAGTGTCTGACGCGGAGACCCAAAAGATTGCTGACTCTGAACAGTTGAGATGCCTGAGTGCTGAAGTTGAGGTATCGGAGATTCCCAGATGGAATTACTTTCTTCCTCCCTTTCTTCTTGAGAACTAACAACTAGTTCACTCTCACTAGCTGGGATATTCAAGGTGCCTTGGATTTTTCCGCTATTAAGTCCATTCTCGATGCGCTCTCCAGCTATTACCAAGTCAAGGATGTTTGATGTCACAATTCTAAACAGCTTTTCCCGGTACGTGTAACACCCTTCTACCCAACAAGCATTCACGATAAATACATACAAATATATCTTAGTAAAATCCCAAAAGGGCGTCACATTTTGTCATAAAACATTAAATGGTAACATCCTACTCCGTAACACGGATTATAATCATCAAAATTAAATCATTTACTAGGCAGCGGGAAACTTAAAATAAAACATCATAAGTTATAACATCAAAAGGTTTTTAAAACAACTTCAAAGCATCATAACATCATCAATCCTAAGAACAGCATGGTTCAACTCAAACGTCTTGACCCGATGTTACATATCAGAGCAAGACCCTCTACTCGACCAAAATAATCAAAATACTTCGAGTCAATCTTCATGCACTAAAGGCTAATCCTGATCACCTACACGTTACCCTCGTGGAGGCAACATTCAAACAGGCAGGGTGAGTAATCATAAACCATTATACAAGATATAAGATAAGAAATAATAAGGTAGCATACATCGTAATAAAACAACATCGTCATTATACATCATCATCATTATACATCATGAAAATTATGTCATCAACATCATTCATTCACAATCATGCATTGCCACACAATATGAAATGCACAACACAGACTCATGCATGTGGTACCAATTCATCATGTTTGATGGACATTGGGCCATCACCCTCTAAAGATCCTGACTAATAGGATCGATTTTACACAAGAACTGGAGCAACGTCATACACTTCAATCCACACAATGGGATTGAAGCCACCACTTGACCGAAGTCCTAGAATGCTATGAATGCATGATACAAATGTCATAATCGTCATCGTCACATTGCATCATCATTCATAAAAGTAAAACATTATGTTATTTCATCATCATCATGCATCAAAAGTCATCATAAAACATCAAGGCACAAAGCATCACAAGATAGGAAAGAAAAAAAAATTAAAAACAAAACCACTGCTCCTGCTCGCATGGAGCTCACCCGGCGAAGCAGCGCACTCGCCTGGGTTTCGCCCGACGAAGCAGGGACGAAACATCCTCCCCATACAAAATCCAGAAACTCCACTTTTCACACTATCCTTTTGCTGCTATTTTCGCCCGACGAAGCAGCTCGCTCGCCTGGACTTCGCCCGACGAAGTAGGGGTGAATCCCACACTCTCTTACAAAATCCAGTAGCACCCTTTTTCCATCTTCCCTTAGCTTCCACTTTAGGCCGGCGAGGTTAGGGCAAATTCGCTTCGCCCGACGAGCTGGAAATTTCGCCCGGCGAAAGTGTGCGAACCTGCAACTTCTCAGTTGCGATTCTGTACCATCTCAGACCCCAAAAGGTCTGCGATTTCAATACAAAACAGTCCAAAAAGCTCACAATTCATCACATATACCTTACAACAACAAAAATACACCAAGATAGGTTTTTATCCCTAACATCTAACACCTCCCAACCCCCAATTTCGTCATGAACTCGTCAAATTTGCCCTGAACCCACTACCTACATGCTTCCACACCTATATCAATTATAATGATGAATAATACTCCCCATACCTTAGAAAATTGCTTTCTGATTCTTCCTCTTTGAGTTCTTCCGAAAGTTCTCTGAGCCCTAGCTTCCTTCTCCTTTTTCCTCAGAGCTTTCTTTTCCAAATTACGATCGTACAACTGAACTTCTCCACTCTCTCTTTTCTTTTTGTCCAACTTACCCTTAGGACCCCTAATATTCTTTTCCAACATTGTCCTCAATTAACTTGTCTAATTTACCATCTTGCCCCTATTGTTTCACTTAATTATTTATAATAATAATAATAATAGTAATATATTTCACATAATCCATATTATTATTACCAAAATAATATTAATAATCCTCATACTTCTAAATACTTTCAGCATCCCCTTAACATCATAATACCCCACAAATCAAGACATCAGTCATAAAAAATTCACTGAAAATATGAATATTTATAATAAATCAATTAAATAAATATTCTACTCAATTTAGGGTGTTACAACTCTCCCCCACTTAAAGAATTTTCATCCTCGAAAGTTACCTGAAGAAAACAGAGTCGGATACAACTCCTTCATCTGATCCTTGCGCTCCCAAGTCCAACTCTCACCAGCTGGTCCACCCCATAACACCTTCACCAAAGCTATATCTTTACCCTAAAGTTGCTTCATTTCTCTTCCATCTATCCGCACAGGTAATGCTTCAACGGTAAGATTATCCCTCACCTGTACGTCATCCATCTGAATCATATTCGATGGATCTGGAATGTACTTCCTCAATTGAGACACATGGAACACATCATGTAAATTCGCAAGCGACGGCGGTAAAGCAATCTGATAGGCTACCTCCCTTATCCTCTCCAAAATCTGATACGGACCAACAAAACGTGGGGTGAGCTTCCTAGGCTTCAAAGCTCGTCCCACACTAGCTACTGGCATAACTCTCAAAAACACGTGATCTCCCTCTTGGAATTCGAGTGCCTTCCTTCTCTTATCATGATAACTCTTCTGACGACTCTGAGAAGCTTTCATCCTTTCTTGGATAATATTAATCTTCTCAGTCATCTCCTGCACAATTTTAGGTCCGAGTACAACACTCTCGCCTGACTCATTCCAACACAAAGGAGTTCTACACCGCCTCCCATACAAAGCTTCATACGGCGCATCCCAATACTAGCATGGAAGTTGTTGTTGTATGTGAACTCAATCAATGGAAAATGGCTATCCCAAGATCCTCTTTGATCCAACACACAAGCCCTCAGTAAATCCTCCAAAGACTGGATAATCCTCTCTGTTTGGCCATCAGTCTGCGGATGATATACTGAACTCATCCTCAACTTAGTACCCAAAGCATCTTGTAAACTTTTCCAGAACCTCAATGTAAATCTCGGGTCTCTGTCTGACACAATACTCGAAGGAATCCCATGCAACTTCACAATCTCCTCAATGTACATCTCAGCTAACTTTTGTATAGAATGGTTAATCTTCATCGGCAAGAAATGAGCCGATATAGTCAACCTGTCTACAATCACCCAGATAGAATCATTCCCTTTTGCAGTCTTCGGTAATCCCGACAAAAAATCCATGGAAATACTATCCCACTTCCATTCTGGAATATTCAATGGCTGCATTATACCCAAAGGCTTCTGATGTTCAATCTTGGACTTCTGACAAATCAAACAGGCATAAACAAACTCCGCAATATCTTTCTTCATACCTGGCTACCAAAACAATTTCTGCAAGTTGTCATACCCCAAATTTTGACCCACAAGATTTCCCATTATTGTGAGAATCATCACCACAATATGGATGTACCATCATACCTATCAATCTCCTCAAGGATTATTGAGCCTTCACTACAATCAAGAATTAGGATTTCAAGCCCTCTCAGAGCATTTAGACAAAGGATCAATCAAGAGTTGACATGATCTTCAACTTGTCTAACCTCTCAAACATCCATGAAAGAATCAAGAGGTCTCCCACATCAAGAATCAAGCACAAGGTTGCAACATTCCAAGTGGATCAAGCCTCAAGATCGCCAGTGTCACCAAATTAGGGTTTTGGTCGACCAAGGCCTCCAGATGAAAATTTTCATCTCGGCATGAGCCAATACTTCAAAGCATGACCCAAGATACTCAAAGGGACCTCATGGACCCAATCATAAAGTCAAAACAACCTCAAGGGAAGCATTCATCAAAAATCAGGAATTAGGGTTTCTTGACCTAATTCACCCCTAAGTTGACTTTTGAGGCAAGACATGAACCAAGAACTCAAGACATGATTTGAGGTCCTCAAATACACCACATTTATCCATTTACAACAATGGATTGATCCAAGAAGCTTGGTTCACAAGTTTCAATTTCATCTGGACCACAATTAGGGTTTTGAAGAAAAAGTCAACTGTACCTTTGACTTTGGACCAATACATGTTCCCAAACCTTGGGACATGATTCAAGACACCCTAAAACACCTATTGAGTCCATCCATTAGGTTTGAATTAGGTCAAGAACTTGATTGCATAGAGGATCACACAGTCTGGATTTCATCTGACAAAAAGTCAATTGTGCCTAAAATCAAGTTTGACTTTTTGGAATTTTTCACAAATATGGTTCCCCTAAGTCAAAAACAATTTTAATGTGTGATTTTTATCATCATTCATCAAGGAAAAATCAAGAAAATTGAGGTAACTTGCAAAAGGGGCAACCTTAGAAAACTTGAATGAAAGCACCTATTGTTTGACTAAATTTCGCTAAAACATTTTGATGATAAACTTGAAGAATCTGCAGGAGAAAAAGATGTCGAAGGAAATGTCTCGACATCCTGGCTGACTTGGTAAGTTAGCAGGTTCTAATCAGTTGTAAGAATTAAGGAACAGATCAAGGAAACACAGGATCAAAGATTGAAAGCCCAAGACAACAGAAGACTATATAAGGAGACTTAGACCTAGGGTTAGTAGTTGATGTACATTATGTATCACTTGTAACTTTGTAACCTAGTTCCTTTTTGTTGAATAAGGGTTTAGGGTTTGAGAGTTATTGGCTCTCTTAGGAGTTGTAAGTCTCCACTCTGTATTATGGGATGTAGGGTGGAAGGCATATGTACATGGACACGACCAGAAACCTGTAGGTAATGGTTGGTGTATTATTCTTGGACGAAGCTTTAAAGCAAGTCCAAGATAACTTGAAGGTCAAGAAACCGCTACAGTTCTGAATTGGCAGAAGACAGAGACATCACAGGTTGTGATTAGGATGTGAGTGAGGTATCTCAGATCAAGGTTCTAAACGGTTGAGTTTAACCTTGATAAAGATGTTCATGGGGTAGATGTTAGGTATAAAGTTGTAAACGGGGGAGTTTAGCTTTGTAACAGTCTACATGATAGTGAAGTCTTCATCCTGGATTGGTATCCCCCAGATGTAGGTGAGTTGCACCGAACTGGGTTAACAATTACTGTCTTATTTTAACATTCTGCAATTTATAGTTTTGTTAATGTTCTTGACTGACATGTTGGATCAGATGTCGTGACATCTGTGATGGTGCAATTCTGATATTCAAGGTATCAGTCTGCTGCTGCGCCTCCAAGTTTAAAAGATTATGCAGCACAATGTCTTGACATGTGCTAAGACATCTGCTATCTGCATAGGCTAGAATTTCAATTGGTATCAGAGCAGGCATCCTGTCTGGTTCTTGATGAAATCTTTGGGAGTTACTTTCTGGCGTTTAAACAAGGAGGAGTTTTAGAGATCAGATCAATCAACTCAAACATACCCAAGGGTATTAATGGATGAGATGGATGTTCTGGATCGAAGGGAGCAACTTGGAGGTTGTTCATGTTGCTGTGGAGATTCTACAACATCTACAGGAGAAGTGGCTAATCTCTTGTTGGTGTGTCTTATAAGATGTTGTGACATCCTATTAGGGCAAGCAGGATCTGTTTCTTGGTGGTTCCGCTGCATGTGTTTCTGATGGAAGAGCTCTAGAATTATGGGATTCTGGAGTTGTTACTGATGACAGTTGGTGGAAGGTCTCAATCTTCGGCCTCTATGTTTGAAGATATCTGCATTCTTTTATTCCAAAGTCGGGAGCGATGTAGTGAAGGAAGTTGTGGTCAGATATCTGGTATGATGACTTGGTACTTGGAAGCTTGGTTTCCTGGTGCAGTTTGGAGTCAGTTGAAGAGGAGAGGAGTTGAGTTAAAGTTTATCAGGTTCTTGCTCTAGAAGTTTGATAAATGTTTGGTCGGCTAGGTTGTCAAATATACTTGATAATTCTCTCAAGTCCACTCATAAAGACATCTATGTCATGTATCTGGAGTCTTCTAGTTACTCTTCTGACTATAAGGTGTTTCTTTGAGACACAATCTGAAGAACGTGGAGGTGATTTATTTTCACCATCCAAAAACAGCAAGGAAGGATTCATCTCTCTTGACCCTAAGAGTGGATCCAATCTGATTGAAGATTTGTTGAGGTAAATAAGATTTGTTCAGAGAAAGTCTTGGTTACTTGAGTCAAGGGTGGCAGCCTTGGTATCTCAACATTGTCATTGAAGAAGATACTTGCAAAAAGATTGAATACTTTACAAGTGTTCATGACATGATTTGGTGGAGCTCAGGTGCAGCAGTGAAGAAGGGTTATTGTACAAGGATTTAAGATCAATTGCTATTTATGGAATCCACAAGTATTTAATTGATTATCCTTGAAAGTCAAGATTGAGGATGTTTTGTCAGGTGTTCTAACATCTTTTCATCAGAGGCTTGTAGAATCATGGGAGGGGTTCTGCATTTGCTCAAAAGTCTCCTAGGTGTTGACCTGGGATTATTGGCTTAGCGTCTGTTTCCTGGAAAGTGTTGTGAATGACTTGTCCAGATGGTGATGCTATTGAAGATGGAGATGGAAGACTATGAAGACATCATAATCTTGATGGTTACAGCTTGGGTTAGTTTATTTCTGATCCAGGTGCTTTGGAGCATAGTGTTTGCTCTGGTTGTGAAGGTCGAGGATAAGTGGCAGTTATCTCTGGCTTTCTACTGATGGCTCTACTAAGGGAAGTGGCATTCTTTGGTATTGCTATGGGGTAGTCTTGGACTACTTATTTTCTAAAGATTCAGATGTGGCAGGTTTGAAGTCTTTGGAGTTTTAAAGCAGAATGGAGGTTGTTTACTCAAAACTTGGTTGTTCAATCAAGTGTGTGAGAGCATGGAAATTTGTTTCTGTAAAGGGAGGAGGTTTTTCTAAGTGCCAGAAGGAAGAGCTGAATTCAAGAGTTGAATGTCATAATGTTTTGACATCTAGCTTAACATCAGAAGTCTCAGCTGATGATGTGGCACATCAGCTTAAGATAAGGTGATCTACAAGAGAATGGGAGTGATGGATTCTTCAAAAAGGTCTATCTCATGCAGTTTGCGGGAGCTGTGGATGAGAAGATGTTACATGACTAAAAGGCTTGGTGGATCCATGATGTCTTGCTATAGGGTAAGTAGTTCGTGTGACTTGAAGATCTGATTTCATTAGTAGATCAGGGTATCTTGTGGGAGTTCTGAAGATGAGTGAAGTCAATCAAAAGGTGGAATTTGATTGGTTTCACAATGTGCGTTCAAGCAGGATGCTTGAAACTGATTGTTCTTTTGTAGAAGAGTAGTTAGTTGAAATTGTAAGGAGGTTCTGGTTTTCTGGGAGCTTGTGGCAGAAGTTCTGGGTTGAGAATGGAAGCATACCTTCTTGGTGGTTGAGAGTTTATTTCTCTATGGGTTTCTGAAGTCTTCTTTGTTCAAGCTAGTGATGTAGTGTTGTGTGAAGAACTTCAGTGTGGATTACTATGCTGATAGTAAGTCCAATGGTGGAGCATATCAAGAACCATGGTGTGTGGTGTCTGTGATGTGTTGCAGATGTCCTAACTGATGTTAGAACATCCTTGGGTTAGTTATCCTTGGTGAAGGATTTCAGGTTCTGTGATGAACTGGTTACTTGCATCGTGTCCAAGAAGTATCTACATGATCATCCAGGAGAATGATGGAGTATAAGGGTTCCTTGGAAGGAGGATCTAAGTGTTTGGGAAGAATGAAGTGGATCATGCGTTGATTGTATGGAAGTCTGTTTCCTGAATGCGTTCAGAAGTGGAGATTCACCATAAATCAGAAGTATTCCAGATTATCATACGGGAGAATGATAGGAATGACTGTCTTGGATTGCGGGGTGTTTATCTCTAATGCTGGCTGGGTGAGGTCAGTGGAAAATCTTGCATACGGCATTGGAGCCCTTGGAGCAAGTCATGCTAGTAGTGGATCAGTTTAGCAGCTGTGAAGTTTTGGAGCATACATACGATAGCTGACATTGTTATAATAAATTAAGGGACCCTGTGCGTCTCTTTGAGGAATGTGAAGCATTCTGATTCAATTGGTTTGTGCCTCAAGCAGCTGGAAGTCTATACATGAGAATTCAAGAGGAGTTCGTGTGGTGTGTAGATGGTTGCAGTATGAGGGGGATCAATGGGACTTTAATCTCAAGCCAAGAATTTGTTATGGTTGGTATACACTTCCTCACGGGTAGCATGATGGTGATCATGTGTGAGTGATTATTGTTTCTTGTCAGAGGGGACAATAAGAGAGTTAATGGCTGCGTTCAGCAGGTGTGTTGAACAGAGGGTGCGCTCTTGAAGACATGAACATGCGTCTTATGTTTTCCAGTCATTAGCTTGGATGTTCAGTGGAGGAGCACCAGTTACCTTAGTCAGGGGGAGATGCCTCTTGATCTAAGATGAAGTTCTAGTTTGCATTTATGCGTCGGGCAAACTGAGATGTCAAGATGGCTTGGCATTATTGTTAAAGTTCCAGTTTGCATTTGTGCATCAAGCAAACTGATATGTCAAGATGGCTTGACATTATTGTTGAAGTTCCAGTTTGCATTTGTGCGTCAAGCAAACTGAGATGTCAAGATGGCTTGGCATTATTTGTGGAAGATCCAGTTTGCATTTGTGCGTCAAGCAAACTGAGATGTCAAGGAGGATGTCTTGACATTAGAGTATTGTTGCAAGTTGTGGGAAACTTGGCAATGCATATTTAAATGGTTCTTATTGGATGCTTAAGAATCATTGACTGAGTCTGGGAGAATTTATTTTTCTCTTGCAGACTGGGATCATATATTTGTGAAGAAGTCTCTGTATGGTCAAATCAGAAGAAGAATCCTGGAAGAATAGACAATGTCTGAGATGATGTCAGGACATTGTTGTAAGACATGTCTGGATGTAATGGGTTCCTTGGTCAGTGTTCTTAAAAGGAGAAACAGTCAACAGTCTTGGCCGGTGCGCATTTAGTAGAGTTATTGGCGCTTTGAATTGACCAGCGTTTTGTTCGATGGTTCGTTTCTTTCAAAGGCAACTATCTACTATAAATAGGATTATTGTGACACTCCTTGGTCTCATAATTCCTTCTTTCCGAGTGAATTTTCGATGGCATTTTTCAAGATCTGGATGAGTTGCGTCTGGGTTTGGGGCTGTCTTGGTCACTTTTGCCAAGTTTTGGCTAAAAAGGGGGGATAATGGTTTTGGTTTTTTGATGCTGTCTGGGTTTGGGTACATTCCTGCAGTTGTTTTGCAAGAATGTTGGTTAAGATGTTTTAACATCTCAACAATTTTTTTTCTTGTGTCCTGTGATCTGAGTTGTGAAGCAGGTTGTGTCTTGTGACCTGAGTTACGGAATTTATGTTCTCAGTGTTACGAAGCCTACAACTGTTGTTTCTTTTCTGGAGTCTTCTGGTACTCAAGAAGACCTCTTTTGGAAGAAGGGGGAATATGTTGAGGGGGAGGCTCTCTCAGACCTTAGCTCCAATCAATTCTGAAGATAAAGAAATATTGATGAAGGAGCCTTGCTGAAAATGTTTGTTTTAGCCAAAATTTGTCAAAAGGGGGGAGATTGAAAGCACCTGTTGTTTGACTAAATTTTGCTAAAACATTCTGATGATAAACTTGAAGAATCTGCAGGAGAAAAAGACGTTTGATGTCCAATCAATGGCTGCATTATACCCAAAGGCTTCTGATGTTCAATCTTGGACTTCTGACAAATCAAACAGGCATAAACAAACTCCGCAATATCTTTCTTCATACCTGGCTACCAAAACAATTTCTGCAAGTTGTCATACCCCAAATTTTGACCCACAAGATTTCCCATTATTGTGAGAATCATCACCATAATATGGATGTACCATCATACCTCATCAATCTCCTCAAGGATTGTTGAGCCTTCACTACAATCAAGAATTAGGATTTCAAGCCCTCTCAGAGCATTTAGACAAAGGATCAATCAAGAGTTGACATGATCTTCAACTTGTCTAACCTCTCAAACATCCATGAAAGAATCAAGAGGTCTCCCACATCAAGAATCAAGCACAAGGTTGCAACATTCCAAGTGGATCAAGCCTCAAGATCGCCAGTGTCACCAAATTAGGGTTTTGGTCGACCAAGGCCTCCAGATGAAAATTTTCATCTGGGCATGAGCCAATACTTCAAAGCATGACCCAAGATACTCAAAGGGACCTCATGGACCCAATCATAAAGTCAAAACAACCTCAAGGGAAGCATTCATCAAAAATCAGGAATTAGGGTTTCTTGACCTAATTCACCCTTAAGTTGACTTTTGAGGCAAGACATGAACCAAGAACTCAAGACATGATTTGAGGTCCTCAAATACACCACATTTATCCATTTACAACAATGGATTGATCCAAGAAGCTTGGTTCACAAGTTTCAATTTCATCTGGACCACAATTAGGGTTTTGAAGAAAAAGTCAACTGTACCTTTGACTTTGGACCAATACATGTTCCCAAACCTTGGGACATGATTCAAGACACCCTAAAACACCTATGGAGTCCATCCATTAGGTTTTAATTAGGTCAAGAACTTGATTGCATAGAGGATCACACAGTTTGGATTTCATCTGACAAAAAGTCAATTGTGCCTAAAATCAAGTTTGACTTTTTGGAATTTTTCACAAATATGGTTCCCCTAAGTCAAAAACAATTTTAATGTGTGATTTTTATCATCATTCATCAAGGAAAAATCAAGAAAAGTGAGGTAACTTGCAAAAGGGGAAACCTTAGAAAACTTGAATGAAAGCACCTGTTGTTTGACTAAATTTCGCTAAAACATTCTGATGATAAACTTGAAGAATCTGCAGGAGAAAAAGATGTCGAAGGAAATGTCTCGACATCCTGGATGACTTGGTAAATTAGCAGGTTCTAATCAGTTGCAAGAATTAAGGAACAGATCAAGGAAACACAGGATCAAAGATTGAAAGCCCAAGACAACAGAAGACTATATAAGGAGACTTAGACCTAGGGTTAGTAGTTGATGTACATTATGTATCACTTGTAACTTTGTAACCTAGTTCCTTTGTGTTGAATAAGGGTTTAGGGTTTGAGAGTTGTTGGCTCTCTTAGGAGTTGTAAGTCTCCACTCTATATTATGGGATGCAGGGTGGAAGGCATATGTACATGGACACAACCAGAAACCTATAGGTAATGGTTGGTGTATTGTTCTTGGACGAAGCTTTGAAGCAAGTCCAAGATAACTTGAAGGTCAAGAAACCGCGACAGTTTTGAATTGGCAGAAGACAGAGACATCACAGGTTGTGATTAGGATGTGAGTGGGGTATCTTAGATCAAGGTTCTAAACGGTTGAGTTTAACCTTGATAAAGATGTTCATGGGGTAGATGTTAGGTATAAAGTTGTAAACGGGGGAGTTTAGCTTTGTAACAGTCTACATGATAGTGAAGTCTTCATCCTGGATTGCTATCCCCCAGATGTAGGTGAATTGCACCGAACTGGGTTAATAATTACTGTCTTATTTTAACATTCTGCAATTTACAGTTTTGTTAATGTTCTTGACTGACATGTTGGATCAGATGTCGTGACATCTGTGATGGTGCAGATCTGATATTCAAGGTATCAGTCTGCTGTTGCGCCTCTAAGTTTAAAAGATTATGTAGCACAATGTCTTGACATGTGCTAGGACATATGTTGTCTGCATAGGCCAGAATTTCATTGAAGTTTTCTAAGTTATGGAACAAAGTGATTTTTACCCAACTTTGCAAGGTCATAACTCCTAAACCACAAGGCCATTTACTTCCATCCAAAGCTCAAATCAAAGCTCTCATTACATACTTCAAAAGTGTCAACTACATCAAAGTCCCAATCTTCGTGGATTTTAAGTTATAGTTTGATCAAAATCACAAAAAGTGAAAGTAACCACTTTTTCCAACACTTAGACAAAATTCTGTCCAAGACAGATTTTGGGTAAAACACAAAAACTTGGGAGATGTTTACACTTAGTTGCAAGAAGAATCAATCTTAAATTTAAACATCAAAGTTGCCCTACATGTTGCCAACATTCCAAAGAGCTCACCAGCATGAAAAACCTCCACTTGAGCAAAGACTTATGGAGTGTCCAACATGCCTTGGTGCAAACTGTTGCAAGACAGTTTTGGTAATTACGTGCAGCACACGATTTTTCTTATCAAGGGCAATGATCAAAATCACTCATATTCAGTGTATAATAGGTGAATCACCACAAAACCTGCAAGATTGAACCAAGGAGTCAAGGAAAACTTAAATGGCATGATTTGGTTTTGTCACTTTGTGAATTGAGCCAGTACCTAGCTGAGCTATTTGGAGCAACCATGAGTACCTTGTGTAAGAAGCAATTATGCTTAGCAAGACCATTGACTCCAATCTTATCCTTTGAGCTTCAAGTGAGAAGCTTCAGCACAACTCTTCTCCTATAAATAGAGCTCCTTGTAGATCATTCAGAGTACACCAAAGCAACTTACAACATTGCTTTCTCTCATTTCCTTCTTAAGCACAAAATTCCATTTTTCTTAAGAAAGCACTATCGGGTTTTGAGTTGGAGACCAATGCAACTCAAACCAATGGTTCACACACCTCATATGCAACATATAGGAGTGATCTAAACACTTACATTCAATCTGTAACATCAAAATCTTCAAGTCACCATCCTTTTGCTCAACTTTGCCTCAAAGTTGCAGATTGAGTCGTGTCAAGTGATTCAGGTTTCAATCCAGTATCAACATTGGAACACCATCCTTAAGGGTCAAGGAAGCTATGCAGATCATCAGAACACATCTGTAACACCTCTACAAGAGAATTCGATTCTCACTTGCATGGTTAGTTTCCTCAAAACTGAACTAATTAATTCCTGCATCATAAACATCCTTTAAAGTTACCAATGTGTTTCTGATAGTTTATAGATCACTTTCCCTCAATCAATTGCTTCATATCTTATACATATGGAATTTCATGTTAAATTCTGTTTTTAGGGTTCATACGATTTCAAACCATTTTCTTTCAATTCTTTGAATTTAAATAAAACTGAGTAATGCCATTCGATTTCTCGTTAAAAAATGGACAAGTTTCATTTTTGAATCATCCAAAATGGTTGAGTATTGATAGAGATACGATTTCAAAAGTTTGAGGAAGATGATGAAGATGAAGGTGGTGGCCATGGCGCCATTCTTCAGAATCAAATTCAGTTTTAGTATATATTATTCAGTTGTCAATATATGTTTGAATTGGCATTACACCCTAGTGGAAACACTAGTATTTATGTGTGTGTAGCGAGCGAGAGGTCTGGGGTTCGAATCCCCCTCGCCCCAGACCTTTTGGTTTTTTTTGAATCATTTTCAAAAGAAGGTTTCACATATTATGCACTCTTTCCATACTCTATCAGTCAACGCACTTGGCTCAGTTGGTAAGATTTTAAACCCTCCACCCCAAGGGTGTGGGTTCAAACCTTGGGAGGGCCATCCTATTTTTTTACCACTTGTTTCTTTTCACATTTTTTTCACAATTTCTTAAATAACTTCAAAAATTAATTTCTCTTTCAATTTCATTCATTTTTGAATGATTCTTTTTTTCAAAATTCACAAATATGTTAAAGTATTTTATCCCATAAAAAACTCAAAAAAAAATATTTTTATTCATTTAATATATATTGTTTTAAAAAAAAAAGAATTCCTTTTAGTTGTTTTTAAACATTTTAAAAATTCTTTCTCTTGATCTTTCAAATTCAATTGATTTTTCAAAACACTTTTGGGCCTCTAATAGAGTGTAAGACCCACCCCTTTGTTAAAACAAACATTTTTGGGCCTCAGTCATTGTTTAAGACCCGATACGATTTCCAAAAACGATGGTGCGATCACTGTTATTCAACTGGGCCTCTCCTTGAGCTATAAGCCTCATCCATTTTTCTTTCAAATAAACTCTTGGGCCTCTTGGTAGAGTGTAAGACCCATCCCCTTGGTAAATAAACCATTTTTGGGCCTCAGTCATTGTATTAGTCCCGATACGATTTTAAAAAAATTCGGCGCGATCGCCGTTTTCAAAACAATTTTCATATGGGCCTCCCCTTTGTGTTGTAAGTCCCATCTTTATTCTTTTAATAAACTCTTGGGCCTCTAATAGAGTGTAAAACCCAACCCCCCTTTGTACATAAATATTTGTGGGCCTCAGTCGTTGTATAAGCCCCAGTACAATTTCAAAATAACGATACGATCGTTGTTTTTCATCTGGGCCTCTCCTTAGATATAAGCCCCAAATTTCCTTTTACAAACAACTTTCTTTTGATTTAGATTCAAATTTATAGTTGTATCAAAACTTTCTTCAATTTCTTGAATAAACTAACCATACAGCTATGTTTATACTGCTGGAAGCTTGCTCACCTGTAAGTTCTACTGTTTTCTTCAACATACTTGTTTATATACTTCTGTATACATATATGCTTGTATATACTTGCTTAGAGTTTTCCCCAATAATTAGGTCTAGGTTTAGATAAAACCAGTGGTTACTCTTTCAACACAGTCAAAACTAGTTCCCTATAGGAAATTCCAGACACAGTCTTGCCTCCTCTTGGGCTTATACAATATGGAACAGAGAAAGGCATTATTCCCGATGAAACTTTTCTCAAGACTGTCACAACTTAGAAATATCTGTACAAGAAATTCATTTCCCCAAAGAGGATTATTCCCGGTGAAACCTCTCTTGAATTTCTTCAAACCTTAGAACTGTTCACTAAAGAAAGGATTATTCCCGGTGAAACTTTTCTTGAACTTTTCTCAGGCTTGGACCCACAGGCTTCCTAAAAGCATCCCCAGCCTCCTCTTGGGCTTTGTACAAGGACCCTCAGGCTTCTTAGAAGTTCTCAGCCTCCTCTTGGGCTTAATACAAGGACCAGAAGACCTCCTACAGGTATAGGACAAAATTTAGTCATCTTTTGCTAGTTCAATCCTCCAGTGAGTCAAAACATCATACCAGTTTAGGGTTGATTCTCATCCCTTAAAACATCAGCCTCCTCTTGAGCATCATACAAAGATTAACCTTTTCATACCAGTAGACTTGGAGAGTCTCATCTTCCCTTGGATCTCAAAGAAACCCTCAAGTTTTCCAAAAAAACACAGGAAAAACCCTGATCACTTCATCAATCTCTAGCAGAGTTAAAACCTCTATAGGTTTTAAAACTAAATCTTTAAACTTTTCATCCTAAGTTCCCCAGCTAAGGTCAACTTACTACCAATACAACACCAACAGAATCAGAACCTCAAGGCATCTGATATCTCAACTCTTCTGTAATCCTCAGCAAGAGTTGATTCCCCAATTTAGACCTGTCTTTGGATCTCAATAATCCTCAGCAGAATCTAGCCTCCTCTTAGGCTTTATATAAGAAATTCCCCAACCAGCCTCCTCTTAGGCTTTGTATAATGATTTTCCCTCAGCAATTTTAGCCACAATCTTAGGCTTTCTACAAGACAGATAAAACCTCTCACCAGTAGAGTCAATCCCTTTTAGCCTCAATCTTGGGCGTTGTACAAGACAGACAAAAACTTTCCCTGAAAGAGTCAATTTCTTCCAGCCTCCTCTTAGGCTTTGTATATTGATCTCCCTAAGCAGAGTCAATCTCTATTCAGCCTCAATCTTGGGCTTTGTATAAGACAGATATAAAATTCCCTAGTAGAGTCAACCTTTTAGCTTCAACCTTGGACTTTGATCAAGGCACACATAAAAACCATCATCCCCTCAGAGGAAGTCAAAATTTCTCTATGCAGGAAGTCATTTCTCTGTACATCACACATCAAAATAGACAAATCTAAAAAACAAAATCTCAGATAACTGCTGTAAGTGGCACACTTGTTGATTCAAAAATCCAAGTTGTGATCCCTCTCTTATCCTAGTAAACTTCCTCTTTCATTTAATTGCTGTAAGTGGCAAGCCTCTGGATTATTTACATCAAAATCCATGTCCCTCTCTTAGCATGAAAGATTCCTATGGAAAAATGGCATTGCTCCATACTGAGTTAAAGTTCCCTCCTTCAGGACACCTCCCTTATAAAGGAAATTATGGAATTGTTGGATTCTTATATTCCAGTTAAAGTAATTCTTCTTTATAACCAAATACCCCAACAACTGTGATGAACAGGTGAGATATCTCCCTTTAGGGATGACAAATTCTCTCTCAGTTAAACCTTTTAGCTTCAATCTTGGGCTTTGAACAAGACACAAATAACCTTTAGCTTCAATCTTGGGCTTTAAACAAGACACCAAACATCTTTTTCCTCCCATAGAATAGGAGGAACTACGATTGCTCTGATTTCCCTATTATCTTTACGGGAATACGTAGGCATAAGATTGCGAAATCTTAGTGAGCACACACATAACAAAAACTTTAGGTCCAGTACCTTACCAAACAACAAAAATACTCTCTCAACACTCCCAAAGGAGAAAATTTCTCAATTTATAACAGATAAACACCAGTAAGTAAATAACAGAAGAACATGCTAAACGATCTATGAATAACCATATATACACTGGGTAATTAACAACTTCCCTTTGTATAACCTGACCCCGGACCCCCAATCTCTTAAGCATTTGTTAAAAAAAAACATTTGCGTGCAAGGTTAGTTTTAGATAGCTTCCCTTTCCTTTCC
Organism: Lathyrus tuberosus; assembly: GCA_022829125.1. NCBI lineage: Eukaryota > Viridiplantae > Streptophyta > Magnoliopsida > Fabales > Fabaceae > Lathyrus > Lathyrus tuberosus. Next base: position 10,746,230 of record JALAZF010000163.1, read on the forward strand.
AGCTTCATAGGATAAATAAGAAATCAAAAAGTAGCACCCAATTCCAACCATTGCGGTAAGGTGGTCGCGTCACCGACAAAAATCGCACGCTACAGAAAAAGGCGACTCTGCTGGGGAGTCTTTAGGATTAAAGTTCCTAAGAGGTCTAGGTTGTTAGCAATTTTTCTACATAATATATACTATATATATATATATATATATATATATATATATATATATATATATATATATACTGTTATTCCTACTTGATATCCGTGTTTAATTTTCTGTCAAATGGGAATGCGATTGATACGCATGTGGAAAGTTTGAGAGAACATTAAGATAGGGGTGGCATAGATAGGTAACACTTGTAGGGAGTGAATCCCGACCAAGCTAACTTGGTAGCCCACCGAATCAGTCGAGGTACCCGTGCGGAAGTATCGATGTTAAACGACCGATTATCGTGAAAGCATTGTCTTTCTTAGTGTGGTACCCATGACCATGAGGATTTAGTAGACTTTAACCATATGACCATTTGGTAGTGAGGTAGCTATCGGGAATAGTTGATACGCGATACTACTCTCAAATGAGATTCATCCTAGGATATTACAGCTCGCTCGAGTGAATCAGCTTGCTGTCGATATCCCTAGGGGGTCAATGACTTTGGGAACCTTAAAACCCGTTCTACAGGTAATAAAAATTGACCAAAATAGTACAACCTTTGGGGATGGGTAGAGCCTTGACTTCATGCTCGTGACGTTGAACCTTTGAACCCATGATTTCCAATGTTTTTGTGTGATGCATTCATGCATTCATCTAAAAAACTCTTTTTAAACAAGATTTTTTTCAAAAATAAACTAAAACAATAATTGTAAATATCAGAGAGAGAAGTTGCGTTATGGATTTCGGTAGAAGAAAGACGCACAAGTACACCTTCAAGACTTCGAAACTAGAAGACTTAAGGAAATTAGCAAGGATGATTACGAATCCCGAGGCTTTCAGAGCTAAGCACAAAGGACTGTTGTCTCTGTTAAGGGTCCATGTAGTTGAAGGAATCCTGTCTACGTTGATTCAGTTCTATGATTCGGTTTATCATTGTTTTACATTCTCGGATTACCAACTGGAACCAACGCTAGAAGAGTACTCCCACCTGATTAATTTACCTATCACTGATCAAGCTCCATTTTCTGGACTGGAAGAAATTCCAAAAGATCAGGCCATTGCAAGAGCATTCTTTTTGGACGAGTCAGAAGTTAGGACTCACATAACCACTAAAGGAGGAATCCAGGGTTTACCAGCTAAATTCCTGATGGAGAAAGCTCTATACTTTGCTAGTGTAGGAAACATAATTGCCTTCGAAGAAGTCTTTGTTCTGCTCATTATGGGTTATTCCTCTTTACAACATCGACAACTTCGTCGATTCCAATGCTGTTAAGATATTTTCGATAAGAAATCCGGTACCAACCTTGCTCGCAGATGCTTATCATTCTGTACACTTAAGGAATTTGTACAGTGGAGGAATGATCACATGTTGTGTAGCTTTACTCTATAAATGGTTTATTTCTCATTTGCCCAAGTCTGCTGCTTTTTGGGATCACAAGAGTACTCTACGTTGGTCACAAAGGATTATGTCCCTTACCAACTCTGACATAGATTGGTACAATAGGATTTACGAAGGGATAGAGATCATCGACAGATGTGGAAATTTCCCCAACGTACCCCTCATAGGAACTAAAGGAGGATTCAACTATCATCCAATTTTAGCTCGTCGTCAACTCGGATACCCGATGAAGAATATCCCACATAATGTTCATCTGGAAGGTCTTTTCTTCAAGGAAGGAGAAAATGACAGGGCACTAAAGAAAGAAATAGTGCATACCTGGCAACATATTCACAAGAAAGGTAGAGAGTCTCTAGGAAAACCAAATTGTACCTCCACAAAGCCTTATCCCCATTAGGTGCAAACTAGAAGTTTTTCATGTCTGATACGGAAAAACTCCAGGTCGCTCTCAACAAAGTTCAACGGGAGAAGAGCTCTTGGAAGAACAAATACCGAATCCTCAATTTGGAATGTACCAAGATTCAGGAACTGTTAAAAAAAAGGATGCTCTGATTGAGATATTAGACTAGCATGCTATAGAGAGTCAGGAAGATCGAAGGAATTTGCTCGCTCCCTTCACTTGGCAGAGAGTCGTCGACCCGACAACGACTAAAGAGCCCCAGTCAAAGAAGAGGAAAATACAGGAACCAACATCCGAGCTCTCTTCAGAGAGAACTCAGGATCCATGAGCTTAGGCATTTTCCTTGCAGCACTTTGTAAAATACCGTACTTTTGTTTGTAAAATACCGCAATCTTTCGAATTCAATAAAAGGGGTCTCCACCCCCACTGTGTGATATTTGCAATCTAATTGTTGAAGTTTCTTTTTGATTAAAACAAAAACTAAAAAATATGTCATTACATATCATTCTCGCATAATGCATTTTTCTCATCTTTGAGTCTCACGTATGTGTCACAATTCTAGAGTCAAACTGCCTCACTCGTACAATACTCGGGCCAATCGACAAAAGAAAATGGACTATCTCGAGGAAGAGAACAGAGAGCTGAGAGAAGAAATCGACGCTCTGAAGGAAATTTTGGAAAAACTTCACAATGACATGCAATCCCTGGCAGCAGTTCAGGAGCAGCGACATCAAAAGACTATGATCTCGGAGAACATATCTACACCTGTACTGGAGACATATGATCCTCGGTACAACATGCCTAAGGGGCGCCCCTGGGGCATGCCTCTCAACTTCGTCCCTGAGGGATATATCCCACCGGTCACTGAAGACCCAAAAACCATAGCAAGAACCATCGGACCTGAAGGTTACAAACTTCGGGAAAATGAAGACGGGAGGATTACAACAGCAACACCTGAAAGTTACAAACTTTAGGGCACTGAAGCTCCAAGAGTCACCACTATAATGACCATACCACAGCCAGTGGTACACATTGTCTTGGAAGGACAGATTCCACAAATAATTTATAGGGGAAACGAAGACATGTATGAAAGGATGAATGAGTTCCAGGAACAATTCTTGGAAATGCAGAAGGAACTGCATGCCATTTGCGGTCAAGACTTATTCGGAAAGGACATCGCCGACCTCTGTTTGTCGCGTCTGTTTTGTTAGCATAAACATACATACATCATGCATAATTGATTCATATTCATATTCATATTCATATTGCATTAATATCACTCTGGTCCGTCTCATCCCCAAGTGATGAAGTCCCCTCACCGGTAAGATTGTCAGTTATTTCCTCGTCAGGAAATTTATCGTCTGAGCAATTTCTCCCCAATTTATTTCTGGATTGGAGTCTGTCCTCGACCACTTTGATAACTTGAACCTCTGAAAGGCAAGAAGACATTCAACAGACACCTCTAGAACATCACTTTTCACCATTGGAGATGATATTTCTTCCCTTTCCCAAATTAAAGAAAATCCCCAGAGAAAGCCTCCCAACCAAAGAATCTTGGCAATACGGTGGTTTTCTCCCTGAAAAATTTTCTTTCAGTGAATTCATCAACACCACCAAATTGGATTGCATTGCATGGCATTTCTCCGAGAAAGACCTCGAAGAAAAGTATAATGTAACCTCACCAAGTGAAAGACAGTCTCTCAAGAGACTCATTTTCCCCAGTAGGTGTAGTGTGCGATATTTGTCGGTGACGCGACCACCTTATCGCCGTTGGGTTTCTCCTCGCCGCAATGGTAGGAGTGGGATGCTACTTTCTGATTTCTTATTTATCCCGTGAAGCTAGAAGGGAAAGGGAAGCTATCTAAAACTAACCTTGCACGCGAATGTTTAACTAAACAAACGCTTAAAGAGATTCAGGGAGTTCAGGGTCAGGTTATACAATGGGGAGTTGTTAATTACCCATCCTATATGTGGTTATCCATAGGTTGTTAGCAATAGGTTCTGCTTTTATACTTGATGGTGTTTATCCGTTGTGGGTTGGGAAAGTTTCTCCTTTGGGAGGTTTTTGAGAGAGAGAGAGAGAGAGTGAGTTTTTTTTATGATTTTGGTGAGGTACTGGACCTAAGTTTTGATTGGTGTGTGAAGGTACTGGACCTAGAATTTTGATTGGTATGCTCGCTAATATTTCGCAATCTTATGCCTACGTATTCCCGTTTAAAGAAACAGGGAAATCATAGTAATCGTAGTTCCTCCTATTCTATGGGAGGAAAATATGATGTTTTGGTGTCTTGTTCAAAGCCCAAGACTGAAGCTAAATGAGTATTTGTGTCTTATTCAAAGCCCAAGATTAAAGCTAAAAGGTTTGACTGAGAGAGAATTTGTCATCTCTAAAAGGAGACATCTCATCTGTTTATAACAACTGTTGGGTGACTGATTATAAAGGAGGGTTACTTTAACTGGGGTGTGAGAATCCAGCAATGCCATAACTTCCTTTATAGGGGATTTGTCCTAAAGGAGAAAACATTAACTCAGTGTTGAGCAATGCCATTTTTCCTTGGGAATCTTTCATGCTAAGAGAGGGACAGTGGCGTGGATGTAAATAATCTAGAGGCTTGCCACTTACAGCAGTTATATGAAAGAGGAAGTTTACCAGGATAAGAGATGGACGACAGCTTGGATATTTGAATCAATAAGTGTGCCACTTACAGTAGTTATCTGGGATTAGGGTTTGTATTGAATGTCTGTTTTTTGTGTGATTGTACAGAGAAGTATCTTTCTACAAAGAGGTTTTGATTTCCTCTTAGGGGATGTTGATTTTTGTGTACCTTGATCAAAGCCCAAGGTTGAAGCTAAGAGATTGATTGACTCCACTGGGGAAGTCCTTATACAAAGCCTAAGAGGAGGCTGGAGAAGACTGACTCAACAAGAGAGTGCTTATCTGTCTTGTACAAAGCCCAAGATTGAGGCTAAAAAAGAGACTGACTCTTTGGGGGATATCATTATGCAAAGCCTAAGAGGAGGCTAAAAGTTGACTTTTCCAGGGAAATGTTTATGTGTCTTGTACAAAGCCCATGATTGAGGCTGAAAAGGGAAACAGGCTCTACCGGTGAGAGGTTTTTTCTGTCATATACAAAGCCCAAGATTGTGGTTGAAAGTAGGTGACTGACTCAATTGAGGATATTTTAGGTGTCTTGTACAAAGCCCAAGATTGAGGCTGAAATGAGACTGACTCAACAAGAGAGTGTTTGTCTATCTTGTACAAAGCCCAATATTGAGGATAAAGAAAGAGACTCTGCTTAAGGATATTAATTCTCAAAGCCTAAAAGAAAGCTGGGAGGAATTAACTCCGCTGGGGAAGATATTTATCCCGAGCTTAAGAGAAGGTTATGAAGATTTTGACTTTGTTGTAGAAAGTTTATATATGTCTTGTACAAAGCCCAAGATTGAGGCTAAAAGAATGACTCAACAAGAGAGTGTTTATGTTTTGTACCACTGACTCAACAAGAGAGTGTGGAAAGGTGATCGACTCAACAAGAGAGTACTTTGTTTGTCTTGTACAAAGCCCAAGATTGAGGCTGAAAAGGGTTAACTCAACAAGAGAGTGTTTTAAGAAAGAAGATGGACTCAACAAAAGGGTGATGTTAGGGCTAATTATGCTAATGAAAATCATTATACAAAGCCTAAGAGGAGGCTGGAAGTGATTGAGTCAACAAGAGAGTGCTGGACTCAACAAGAGAGTGCTTTTGAGGCTAACTCTGCTGAGGAAAGTCATTATACAAAGCCTAAGAGGATGCTGGCTTCTGCTGAGGATTATTGAGATCCAGAGGCAGGTCCAAGTCGGGGGATCGACTTATGCTGAGGATTACAGAAGAGTTGAGGTATCAGATGCCTTGAGGTTCTGATTTGGGATAGTGTTATCCTGATGATAAGCTGACCCTAGATGGGGAAATTTAGGATAAAAGACTGAGTTTTAGATCCTGTGAGGGTTTAACTCTATTGGAGATTGATTAAATCACCAGGGTTTTTTCCTGTATTTGTAGGGAACTTGAGAATGTCTTTGAGATTCAAGAGGAGATTAAATTGTCCAAGTCTAATGGTATGGAAAAGTTTGTCTTTGTATGATGCCCAAGAGGAGGCTGGTGTTTTAAGGGATGAGATTCAACCCTAAAGTTGGCATGAGGTTTTGACTCTTCGAAAAGACTGCTCTATCAAAGGATGACTAAGTTCTGTCTTATACCTTTAAGTGGTCTTCAGGGTCCTTGTATTAAGCCCAAGAGAAGGCATGAGAACTTCTAAGAAGCCGGAGGGTCCTTGTACAAAGACCAAGAGGAGGCGGGGATGCTTTTAAGAAGCCTGTGGGCCCAAACTTAAGAAAAGTTCAAGAAAAGTTTCACCGAGAATAATCTTTTCTTTAGTGAACAGTTCTAGGGTTTGAAGAAATTCAAGAGAGGTTTCATCGGGAATTAATCCTCTCGGGGGAAATGAATTTCTTTGACAATTTCTAATAGTGACAGTCTGAGAAAAGTTTCACCGGGAATAATGTCTTTCTCTTTGTTCCATATTGTTTAAGCCCAAGAGAAGGCAAGACTGTATCTGGAATTCCTATGGGGAACTAGTTTTAACTGTTGAAAGAGTAAACACTGGCTTTATCTAGTTCTAGACCTAATTGCCGGTGAAAACTCTAAGCAGATATATACAAGCATATATATTTACAGAGGAAATATATATTGTATGTAAAAGAGAGGGTATGAGGACTTACAGGTGAGCAAGCTTCCAGCACAAATATATAAATATATATATATATATATATGTGTGTGTGTGTGTGTGTGTGTGTGTGTGTGTGTGTGTGTGCAAGTATGTAAAAGAAAGCTGTTTAAAACTTACATGCGAGCAAGCTTCCATTGTAACAGCTGTATGGTTAGTTATTCAAGAAATTAAAGAAAGTTTTGATAACAACTATGAATTTGAACCTAAATCAAAAGGGAAGTTGTTTTTGAAAAGCAGATTGGGGCTTATACTCAAGGAGAGGCCCAGATGAAAAACAGTAATCGTACCGTTGATCTGAAAATTGTATCGGGACTTATACAACGACTGAGGCCCAAAAATGGTTTTCTGTACAAAGAAATGAATCTTACAACTCAAGGAGAGGCCCAAAGGTTTGAAAAAGAAAAGAAATGGGACTTACAACACAAGGGTAGGCCCAGATAGTTTTGTTTTGAAATGGTGATCGGGCCAACATTTTTTTACGTATTGGGACTTATACAATGACTGAGGCCCAAAAAGGTTTTTATGTACAAGGAATGGGTCTTACACTCTATTAGAGGCCCAAAAGTTTATTTTATACAAAAGATGGGGCTTACAACTCAAGGAGAGGCCCAGATGATTTGTTTGAAAACGACGATCGTGCCGAGGTTTTAGAAAACACAGTGGGACTTATACAATGACTGAGGCCCAAAAAAGGTTTTCATTAAGAAAGGGATTGGGTCTTATACTCTATTAGAGGCCCAAAAAGTGTTTTTAAAAGATTTGTTAGGGTGATAATGATCAAAACCCTAATTGTTTATTTAAAATGTATTTTAATTGAATAAAAATTCAAATAAAATTACCAAACATGTGAGAAAAGGTTATGACCTTCGATTTATAATTGAAAAATCATGTTTCATTCATGGGATGATTGAAAAATCATTTGAATTTTGTAAAACCAAGAGAAAGAAATATTTTTAATGTCTAAAAAACAAATAAAAATATAATTCTTTACAAAAATACCAAATATATGAAATAAATAATATTTTTGTGAAATTTTCATGGAATAAAATATTTTAATATTTCTGTGAATTTTCAAAAAAAGAATCAATAAAAAATAATTAAAATTGAGAGAGAAATTAATTTTAGAATTAATTAACAAAAATCATAAAATATTAAAAAAATAGCAAAAATATGGAAGGGTAGCAAAAATGTTCTGGGTGGGGTTTGAACTCATGACCTCCAAGACAAAGACATGTGTGCGCTACCACTGGGGTGGTGATACATCCGTTTATCAAAACCACCCCACATATATGGGTGGCCTGGTTTCTAGGCCTGGCGAAGGCAAGAAACCAAGTCATAGTGGATTTGCATGAAGGCTGTAACTTGCTCATTTCTCCATGGATTGGGACAAAATTTAGGTGCATCTGACCTAGAATTTCATGAGGAATCCAATGGTGCCTTTAGATTTTTCAGAAGATGCCTCTATCTAAAAATTTGATAGTGGTTTCAAAAAATGCCAAGATTTGCATTTCATATGCTAACACATCATATACACAATAATAGCATGGTGAATTGGTTCAAACACAACATATATGATATGTATGAGATGTTTATGATCAGTTGACTTCAAAGTAATGCATAATTCAAAGAGTTCAAGTTGTCATGCACTTACCTCTTGGAGCTTCTTGTGCTAACTGTCAAGATCCTTGTGCCAGAAGTAATCCAATGCTTTGGACACTCTTGATTGATCCCTTAGAAACTTTTAGGATGATCAAAACTAGCTGGAATCCTCAGGAACAAGTTTTAGCTCTTTCTTGCAAAGGGGGCAAAAGTGACCAATATGGCAACTCTCTCAAATGGTGTTCCAGATAAGAGGAACTAATTGGGACAGTTTGAGGATGATATTTGGAGTGTGTTTGAGGCTTTGTTTGGTTTTAGAAGTGGCTGAATCAAGACATGGCTTGAAAAATGCAGAAAAGTCCAATTTTGAGGTTTTGGAGGTTGACTTTCTGATTTTGGTGTTTCAGATCACAATTGAGTGTTTGGATAGCTTAGATATGACATATTGGATGTGTTTGGATCATGAGCTGTGGTGGAATTGCTCTCTAACTCAAAAACTTAGAGATGACTTGCAAAAGAAGGTATTTTGGCCTAAAGAGAGAGAGAGATTTTGAGGAAAACATCAGTTGTAGTGCTTTGGTGTACTCAAACTGAGCACAAATGAGCTCTATTTATAGCGCAACAAGTTTTTTTTTTGCAAGCAATAGTGAATGGAAGCTGGTACAGGCATTTGGCCAATGTTGATCCAAGGGAATCTTTAGTCTCCTCTAGCCATTGACTTGAGTTTATGGCACATGCCTATGGTTCTTTGATTCAGTGCTGAATCTTGACTCATTCAGTTAGGAATGTGTCAGTCCATGCCACCTTGATGCATCCATTAAATGCTTGGAAACAAAATTGGAGTCTTTTGCACTTTTTAGCCTTTTTAGGTTTGTTATGGCTATGTGTAGATTCTTGGACTTGGGAGGCTTGGGGATCAGATCATTCCCCTTGGATTTTATCCTCTGATGTGTCCAAATAGATGACAAGGCTTGGAGTTATCTTATTGGGCCAAATCAAGTAAATGCACAAAATCTGCCTTGTAAAAATCAGTTCATGATGCCATGTTCCAAGGGTTGTATCTCCTTACTCAAATTGAATTTGGAGATGATCTGGTACTTGTTGGAAAGCCCTCATGGCATACTTCAACTTTGATGTTCACCCTTGGACCTGGTTTAGCTTAGATCAAGGTGAAAAATGTCCCTACATTTTGGAAAAAGTAAGGCAGATTCTGACTTTTTTGAAAATTTCACTAAGTGTTGGAAAAAGTGGTCATTTTCATTTTTTGTGATTTTGATCAATCCATAACTCAAAATCCACGAGGATTTGGAATCTCTTGTAGTTGACACTTTTAAAGTATGTCAGGTGGACTTTCATTTGAGCTTTGAAAGGGAGAAAAAGGCCTTGTGGTTTAGGAAATGTTTATGTGTCTTGTACAAAGCCCATGATTAAGGCTGAAAAGGGAAACAGGCTCTACCGGTGAGAGGTTTTTTCTGTCTTATACAAAGCCCAAGATTGTGGTTGAAAGTAGTTGACTGACTCAATTGAGGATATTTTAGGTGTCTTGTACAAAGCCCAAGATTGAGGCTGAAATGAGACTGACTCAACAAGAGAGTGTTTGTCTATCTTGTACAAAGCCCAATATTGAGGATAAAGAAAGAGACGCTGCTTAAGGATATTAATTCTCAAAGCCTAAAAGAAAGCTGGGAGGAATTAACTCCGCTGGGGAAGATATTTATCCCGAGCTTAAGAGAAGGTTATGAAGATTTTGACTTTGTTGTAGAAAGTTTATATATGTCTTGTACAAAGCCCAAGATTGAGGCTAAAAGAATGACTCAACAAGAGAGTGTTTATGTTTTGTACCACTGACTCAACAAGAGAGTGTGGAAAGGTGATCGACTCAACAAGAGAGTACTTTGTTTGTCTTGTACAAAGCCCAAGATTGAGGCTGAAAAGGGTTAATTCAACAAGAGAGTGTTTTAAGAAAGAAGATGGACTCAACAAAAGGGTGATGTTAGGGCTAATTATGCTAAGGAAAATCATTATACAAAGCCTAAGAGGAGGCTGGAAGTGATTGAGTCAACAAGAGAGTGCTGGACTCAACAAGAGAGTGCTTTTGAGGCTAACTCTACTGAGGAAAGTCATTATACAAAGCCTAAGAGGATGCTGGCTTCTGCTGAGGATTATTGAGATCCAGAGGCAGGTCCAAGTCGGGGGATCGACTTTTGCTGAGGATTACAGAAGAGTTGAGGTATCAGATGCCTTGAGGTTCTGATTTGGGATAGTGTTATCCTGATGGTAAGCTGACCCTAGATGGGGAAATTTAGGATAAAAGACTGAGTTTTAGATCTTGTGAGGGTTTAACTCTATTGGAGATTGATTAAATGACCAGGGTTTTTTCCTGTATTTGTAGGGAACTTGAGAATGTCTTTGAGATCCAAGAGGAGATTAAATTGTCCAAGTCTAATGGTATGGAAAAGTTTGTCTTTGTATGATGCCCAAGAGGAGGCTGGTGTTTTAAGGGATGAGATTCAACCCTAAAGTTGGTATGAGGTTTTGACTCTTCGGAAAGACTGCTCTATCAAAGGATGACTAAGTTCTGTCTTATACCTTTAAGTGGTCTTCAGGGTCCTTATATTAAGCCCAAGAGAAGGCATGAGAACTTCTAAGAAGCCGGAGGGTCCTTGTACAAAGACCAAGAGGAGGCGGGGATGCTTTTAAGAAGCCCGTGGGCCCAAACTTAAGAAAAGTTCAAGAAAAGTTTCACCGAGAATAATCTTTTCTTTAGTGAACAGTTCTAGGGTTTGGAGAAATTCAAGAGAGGTTTCACCGAGAATTAATCCTCTCGGGGGAAATGAATTTCTTTGACAATTTCTAATAGTGACAGTCTGAGAAAAGTTTCACCGGGAATAATGCCTTTCTCTTTGTTCCATATTGTTTATGCCCAAGAGAAGGCAAGACTGTATCTGGAATTCCTATGGGGAACTAGTTTTAACTGTTGAAAGAGTAAACACTGGCTTTATCTAGTTCTAGACCTAATTGCCGGTGAAAACTCTAAGCAGATATATACAAGCATATATATTTACAGAGGAAATATATATTGTATGTAAAAGAGAGAGTATGAGGACTTACAGGTGAGCAAGCTTCCAGCACAAATATATATATATATATATATATATATATATATATATATATATGTGTGTGTGTGTGTGTGTGTGTGCAAGTATGTAAAAGAAAGATGTTTAAAACTTAGAAGCGAGCAAGCTTCCATTGTAACAGCTGTATGTTTAGTTGTTCAAGAAATTAAAGAAAGTTTTGATAACAACTATGAATTTGAACCTAAATCAAAAGGGAAGTTGTTTTTGAAAAGAAGATTGGGGCTTATTCTCAAGGAGAGGCCCAGATGAAAAACAGTAATCGTACCGTTGATCTGAAAATTGTATCGGGACTTATACAACGACTGAGGCCCAAAAATGGTTTTCTGTACAAAGAGATGGATCTTACAACTCAAGGAAACGCCCAAAGGTTTGAAAAAGAAAAGACATGGGACTTACAACACAAGGGTAGGCCCAGATAGTTTTGTTTTGAAATGGTGATCGGGCCAACATTTTTTTACGTACTGGGACTTATACAATGACTGAGGCCCAAAAAGGTTTTTATGTACAAGGAATGGGTCTTACACTCTATTAGAGGCCCAAAAGTTTATTTTATACAAAAGATGGGGCTTACAACTCAAGGAGAGGCCCAGATGATTTGTTTGAAAACGACGATCGTGTCGAGGTTTTAGAAAACACAGTGGGACTTATACAATGACTGAGGCCCAAAAAAGGTTTTCATTAAGAAAGGGATTGGGTCTTATACTCTATTAGAGGCCCAAAAAGTGTTTTTAAAAGATTTGTTAGGGTGATAATGATCAAAACCCTAATTGTTTATTTAAAATGTATTTTAATTGAATAAAAATTCAAATAAAATTACCAAACATGTGAGAAAAGGTTATGACCTTCGATTTATAATTGAAAAATCATGTTTCATTCATGGGATGATTGAAAAATCATTTGAATTTTGTAAAACCAAGAGAAAGAAATATTTTTAATGTCTAAAAAACAAATAAAAATATAATTCTTTACAAAAATACCAAATATATGAAATAAATAATATTTTTGTGAAATTTTCATGGAATAAAATATTTTAATATTTTTGTGAATTTTCAAAAAAAGAATCAATAAAAAATAATTAAAATTGAGAGAGAAATTAATTTTAGAATTAATTAACAAAAATCATAAAATATTAAAAAAATAGCAAAAATATGGAAGGGTAGCAAAAATGTTCTGGGTGGGGTTTGAACTCATGACCTCCAAGACAAAGACATGTGTGCGCTACCACTGGGGTGGTGATACATCCGTTTATCAAAACCACCTCACATATATGGGTGGCCTGGTTTCTAGGCCTGGCGAAGGCAAGAAACCAAGTCATGGTGGATTTGCATGAAGGCTGTAACTTGCTCATTTCTCCATGGATTGGGACAAAATTTAGGTGCATCTGACCTAGAATTTCATGAGGAATCCAATGGTGCCTTTATATTTTTCAGAAGATGCCTCTATCTAAAAATTTGATAGTGGTTTCAAAAAATGCCAAGATTTGCATTTCCTATGCTAACACATCATATACACAATAATAGCATGGTGAGTTGGTTCAAACACAACATATATGATATGTATGAGATGTTTATGATCAGTGGACTTCAAAGCAATGCATAATTCAAAGAGTTCAAGTTGTCATGCACTTACCTCTTGGAGCTTCTTGTGCTAACTGTCAAGATCCTTGTGCCAGAAGTAATCCAATGCTTTGGACACTCTTGATTGATCCCTTAGAAGCTTTTAGGATGATCAAAACCAGCTGGAATCCTCAGGAACAAGTTTTAGCTCTTTCTTGCAAAAGGGGCAAAAGTGACCAATATGGCAACTCTCTCAAATGGTGTTCCAGATGAGGGGAACTAATTGGGACAGTTTGAGGATGATATTTAGAGTGTGTTTGAGGCTTTGTTTGGTTTTAGAAGTGGCTGAATCAAGACATGGCTTGAAAAATGCAGAAAAGTCCAATTTTGAGGTTTTGGAGGTTGACTTTCTGATTTTGGTGTTTCAGATCACAATTGAGTGTTTGGATAGCTTAGATATGACATATTGGATGTGTTTGGATCATGAGCTGTGGTGGAATTGCTCTCTAACTCAAAAACTCAGAGATGACTTGCAAAAGAAGGTATTTTGGCCTAAAGAGAGAAAGAGATTTTGAGGAAAACATCAGTTGTAGTGCTTTGGTGTACTCAAACTGAGCACAAATGAGCTCTATTTATAGTGCAACAAGTTTTTTTTGCAAGCAATAGTGAATGGAAGCTGGTACAGGCCTTTGGCCAATGTTGATCCAAGGGAATCTTTAGTCTCCTCTTGCCATTGACTTGAGTTTAGGGCACATGCCTATGGTTCTTTGATTCAGTGCTGAATCTTGACTCATTCAGTTAGGAATGTGTCAGTCCATGCCACCTTGATGCATCCATTAAATGCTTGGAAACAAAATTGGAGTCTTTTGCACTTTTTAGCCTTTTTAGGTTTGTTATGGCTATGTGTAGATTCTTGGACTTGGGAAGCTTGGGGATCAGATCATTCCCCTTGGATTTTATCCTCTGATGTGTCCAAATAGATGACAAGGCTTGGAGTTATCTTATTGGGCCAAATCGAGTAAATGCACAAAATCTGCCTTGTAAAAATCAGTTCATGATGCCATGTTCCAAGGGTTGTATCTCCTTACTCAAATTGAATTTGGAGATGATCTGGTACTTGTTGGAAAGCCCTCATGGCATACTTCAACTTTGATGTTCACCCTTGGACCTGGTTTAGCTTGGATCAAGGTGAAAAATGTCCCTACATTTTGGAAAAAGTAAGGCAGATTCTGACTTTTTGAAAATTTCACTAAGTGTAGGAAAAAGTGGTCATTTTCACTTTTTGTGATTTTGATCAATCCATAACTCAAAATCCATGAGGATTTGGAATCTCTTGTAGTTGACACTTTTAGAGTATGTCAGGTGGACTTTCATTTGAGCTTTGAAAGGGAGAAAAAGGCCTTGTGGTTTAGGATTTTTGACCTTGCAAAGTTGCAAAGTTGCCCCTTTTGCAAGAAGCTTCACTTTTCTTGATTTTTCTTGATGAATGATGATCAATACCATACATTAACATTATTTTTGACTTAGGGGAACCATATTTGTGAAAAATTCCAAAAAGTCAAACTTGATTTTGTGCACAGTTGACTTTTTATCGGATGAAATCCAAACTGTGCGATCCTTTGTGAAATCAAGTCCTTGACCTAAATCAAACCTAATGGATGGATTCAATAGGTGTTATAGGGTATATTGAATCATGTCCCAAGGTTTGGGAGCATATCTTGGTCAAAAGTCGAAGATATAGTTGACTTTTTCCTCAAAACCCTAATTGTGGTCCAGATGAAATTGAAACTTGTGAGCCAAGCTTCTTGGGTAAATCCATTGTTGCAAATAGATCAATGTGGTGTATTGTAGGCCCTCAAATAATGTCTTGAGGTCTTGGCTCAGGTTTTGTCCCAAAAGTCAACTTAGGGGTGAATTAGGTCAAGAAACCCTAATTCCTGATTTTTCGTAAATGCATCCCCTGAGGTTAAATTGACTTGATGATTGGGTCCATGAGGTCTCTTGGAGTATCTTGGGTTGTGCTTTGAAGCATTGACTCATGCCCAGAGGAAAAATTCCATCTGGAGGCCTTGGTCGACCAAAACCCAAATTTGGTGACACTGGCGATCTTGAGGCTTGATCCACTTGGAATGTTGCAACTTTGTGCTTGATTCTTGATTCCTTATGGGTGTTTAAGAGGTTTAGAAAAGTTGAAGATCATGTAATTTCTTGATTGATCCTTTGCCTAAGTGCTCTGAGAGGGCTCAAAACCCTAATTCTTGGTTGTAGTGAATGCTCAAACATCCTTGAGGAGATTGATGAGGCATGAAAATGCATCCATATTGTGATTATGATTTTCACAATGATGGGAAATCTTGGTGGTCAAAATTTGGGGTATGACATGTAAGAGCAAGAGTTGTCTCTGCAAGTCATCTCCATGTTTTGATGATACCAATGAGTATTTGTGAAAGAACTATTTTATGTTCTAATGTGTCTTGTGTGCAAATCATAATCATAGAAGATATCAGATCCAACAAACACCAGCAAGATGTGCGTAAATGATCATATACGAGTTACTATGTGTAACACAAGTCACAAGAAGCAAGTATGCTTATGTATCTGATCATAATCAGATAGATCCAAGGATGCCGATATTGTTGTTGCAATGCTCTTGTGGATGCTACTCTGAGAGTGGTTATGATTCGAAAGATAGTGAAGCTTCTGAAGAAATAATCTTGTGGGGAACCGAAGTGCTGAAGATTCTCATGACTTGAAGTTCTGAAGGCTGAAGGCTCTGAAGACCAAGTGCAGAAAGACTCTGAAGACTGAAGTGTTTTGAAGATTATGGTTCTAAAGGTCAAGTGCTGAAGACTTTGCAGACAGCGTTCTGAGTGAATAGGGTTCTGAAGATTCTGAAGACTTGAAGCAGTGAAGATAACGGGTTTCAAGACAAGTGCTGAAGCTCTGAAAACAGATTCCTAATGGACAAGTTCTGAAGACGGAAGACTTGAAGTTTTTGAAGACCCAGTTATAAAGTCTCTACTCATGCTTCAATTAA
This sequence comes from Lathyrus tuberosus, assembly GCA_022829125.1. Classification (NCBI taxonomy): domain Eukaryota; kingdom Viridiplantae; phylum Streptophyta; class Magnoliopsida; order Fabales; family Fabaceae; genus Lathyrus; species Lathyrus tuberosus. Next base: position 10,762,266 of record JALAZF010000163.1, read on the forward strand.
TTACCATCAGAAGCCTCTGAAGATTTGAAGACAAATATTACCGTTAGCAATGACTGTACACCGTGCTAAAAAGATCTATCCCATCACTTCATCTACAGTAAAAAGAAGATATGGCAGTACAACTTTCATCATTGCATAACGGCTATAATTAATTGGCTATTTAAAGGAAAAGAGAATGTGCTTCTGAAGGTGTCGATGTGATGATAGTCGCAACGATCAGTTATCGTTGTTACACTAAACATGTAAAGCTATCACCATTAACAAACAACCATTGTTGTTGAAGCTCAAAAGATCATCATTCAACACAACAACAATAAATTGGAACAGAAGCCGTTGATGAGCAAGATAACATTGCAAATTAGTCAAGTCATCAACCAACTTCATCATCTGAGCTATATTGAAGATCGGAAGCAAGGAGTTGTTGCTCGAATCTTGCTCAACAAAGAAGATGAAGAAGATCTACAAGATGTCATCAAACTGTCCAATCAACATAAATATTTGTAGAATATAAAGATAGCAAGGAGCTGTTGCTCATATCTTGCTAGAATACTTAGTGTTCATTTGTACTTAAACTTAGGAGTTATCTGCTTGTTAAGAAGCATCAATTTAATCTCCAGAACAACTAATTCTATGTGAATTAGGATTCCTCAAGTGATCAGTGTGATCAGAGACTTGAGAAGGCAATGGCTTGGTGTCGTTGTGGAAATCCTGAAATATGGTCAATGATAGTCATATCTCAAAGAGGACCATTTGTGGGTTAGACTCTTGTGGGATCACTGATGGAACTCATTAAAAATCCTGGAAGAATGGTCAGTAAATGTTATATTTGTTAAGTCGAATCCCTGAACGTTTAGCTGTGAAATCCTGATAGTAGATCTTGCGAGATTGGAACCTATTAGGTCAATGTTCGTTATATTCATTAAGTTGAATGCCTGAACGGTTCATTGTGGTTTAGTCACAGCTGCGGTTGTGCAGGATGTGTCGTGTATCTGTAATTGGGTTTGATTATAGTGGATTAAGTCCTTGTGTTCAAGGCGAAATCACCTTGGTAGGGTGGACTGGACTAGCTTGGGAATGGCCCAAGTGAACCAGGATATATCATGTGTTCTTTACTCTTGTTTATGCTTTGTTTGATTGTTTATGTTTCAGTATCATTTATCAGAACCTTACATAGCAAGTCAGAATCTTGCAACTAAACTCTGATGAGCTTCCACATTGCAAGTCTGATTCAAGCATTTCCAATTCAGATTCGCCTTATCGTTCATGCTTCGTGCATAGCCCGATCTGAATGACGCTTCTCAAGTCAGAGTCTCTCAAGCAACTCTGATAAGTCTCTAGCACGCCAATGATAAGAGGAGAAAATTTGGTAAAAGTTAAAACACAATTCAAACCCCCCCCTTTATTGTGTCTTTCTCACACCTTCAATTGGTATCAGAGCTCCGGTTCTGTTATTGATAGATATCAAACACTTAATAGTGTCAGAAAAAATCTAGTCATGGTGTGTAGAAATACTCTGGGTAAGATTGTAATCCACTTACAATTTCGGTATCAGTTCAAAAGATGAATGTGTACTAAATTGTAATCAATCGGATTACCAAAGCAAGTCACTGATTCTTGAGGTTTTTGTTATTGTCAACAATGGAATCTTCCTCTCTAAAACTTAAGAAAAGATTGAAGAATCAGTTGACAAGATATATTCGTCAGATAAGAAGTTGTATCTGTTGAATGCTTATCTTAGAAAATACGTTTGGATAAACAACGTATTTTCTCAAGATTAAATCATCAGAAAACAAGAGATCTTGTTTGCTGGAGATTATTTCTCTATGAGTTTTGAGATGTTTTCAAGAAACGGATTAGTCCACCCTTGACTTTCTCTATTTAGAGTTCATTAAGAAATTCTTCATGTAAAGAAGAAAGATTGTTGTTCTATGATTTTGAACTTCAGAATTAAGTCTGCAGAAGAAACATTGCAGAAAACTGAAGAACCTTTAGAAAAAGGAAATCTAGAGATTCATCTGGAATCCGATTAAGAACAATGTTTGAGTCTTGGTTAAAATAACATAGACGACCGAGTTCTACTCTATCTCAGTTGAACTAACTGTAATTGGTCAGAATGTTATCTACTCGAAGCCGAAAAGGATCTAAGTCACTGACGTTGTTCACAATGAAGAAATCAGCTGTCACTCTTTTTAGAAGCAGATATGCTGTAAATCCTTTGATGAACTAAATCTAAACAAGTGAGATCACCATTACAAGAACAAGATTGTCATGCAAACTATGTCATGTATTACACACATGTTTGAATGTACTCGTTTCTGAACAAACCCTGCATCTGTTCGAAGAAACAGATTCAGAAGATGTTATGAAATGCCAATCAATTCTCTCTAGCACATAACCTCTCAGCAGTCTATGGTTAAGCTAAGAAATTAATGACCTTCAGAAAACAGGAAGCTTGATAAAAGATAGATGTTCTGATAACAACGATCAGAATCTCTGAAGGTTGCTCTCAGTAGTCAGACAAATAATTCAGAACAGGAAAAAGGAAAGGATCATTCAAAGATAAAATTGATTCTAGTTCTCAGACTAGAGATCCGGGTTCAGAAGACTTCAATACTCTTCAACGTCAGATCACTCTGAAGGAAGCAGAAGCTGAAAGATGATGATCAGAAACTCAGAGTCAAAATGGAAAGCACTCAGATGAATTATCACGGAAAGGATTTTAGACTCTCTAAGGT